>LR746281.1:1982500-4498218 GCA_902729315.2 Spirodela intermedia
ATGGCCTAGTCCGGTTGTAGCTATCATTGAATAGTCTGTGAAATCTTCGGGTCCTGAAAACGTAAATTTCGGCGAGTAAAAAGTTGAGGTGAAGTGCCTGTCCTCATAGTGCGACGAGTACATCGTTACAAGGGAAACATCTGATAAATCTCCACACATAATTTACGCTTTCCGACATTGGCAGAAAATGAAGTATACCGTTATATGACTTCATTTCATCCATCAAGTAGCAGTATTGCTACTCATTTTTTCTTTCCAGTCTATATATCTACATATAAAGGGATCAGTACGCATTGAGGATTGCGTCTACCCAAAACTATTCCTAATGTATTTAAAAGAGAAGATAGAAGGGAAATCAAGTTTTATGCTTTCATGTAATTTTATCGTCAGCTTGTGATTATGAGGCTAATCTAATGTAAGTTCGTACTGTTCAGCAGATACTTTTGTGTCGGATCGGTACTTTCTGAGGCACGAGTATATTCCCGGTCTCGACCAATGTTTGGCTACTTGCTATAGATGCTGTGGTGTCCTGCGAATGGGAAGGTCTGTCTGAATTTTGGATTTTAGAATACATCGAAGGGTTGCTCTTTTTCAGAAGACTATGATCTGTGTAAAAATCTTGGATCTAACACAATTTTTGTGATCAGATCTCAGGAAGCGCTCGATTAATGGACTGCACCCACAACACCAGTGAGAGGAAGACATTGAAAAGGTGGTTCTTCATTGATAAAAGAGTTGGGTGACGGATTCGGGAACAGCCACTCGTTCCGCTGAGGCCACATTTAGGAATTGTAGGCATTTTTTTGACATAGACTTCCCAATTGATCTGGATCCTATGGATATAATCCCGAAACACGCTCCTGTTCTCCCTGATCCCGTGCCTGTAAACAAGTCAAGATTTGCCATGCCGTCCAATTTGCCACCGCGCTCCCCAACGGCGGCCACCTTTCCGACTCCTCTCTACCTTGCAATATCTTTGAAAAGGGCTGCTCCAGGATTGTTTGATGATGTCCTCTCTAACGGTTGGCTGGACTCGATGGCCTCATCTTCTCCTCCCCGGAGAAAGCAATGCAAGGATACCTGCATCGACTTTTTACAAGAAGATACTGACGCTCCTTACCGTTCCTGGTTGGTGAGTCGACGGCACTCACTCTCGCTTCATTTCTTGTCGCTGCTTCGATGAAATATCTTTATTTTTCTTCTTCTTCTGACGTGCGAATTCTGCTTGTAGATGAAGTACCCGTCGGCTTTATCTTCATTTGAGCAAATCGCAGAAAAGGCCAGCAGCAAGCGCGTAGCTTTGTTCCTGGACTACGACGGAACCCTTTCACCCATCGTCGACGAACCTGACCGCGCTTTCATGTCCAAGGCGGTAAGTATCTACCTGCTGGTCATCATCCTCCTCAATAATAATCCATCTTCATAGCAAAACTCCATCTTTGCGCTCTATTCACACCTGGTTGTGATTTTTGGGCTCCTTTTCAGATGCGTGCCTCTGTACAAAATGTCTCCAAGTATGTCCCCACTGCAATCATCAGTGGGAGGAGTCGCGATAAGGTGCTTGCCCCCACTCCCCATCTGGTTCCCTCAGCTTCTTTTTAAAATTCTCCTCGAATGGCGGCCTCCTGGGCGAGAGAGTGATCCTTCCCTCGTAAATTCTCTCTTGCAGGTCTACGAATTTGTCGGACTAACCGATCTTTACTACGCCGGTAGTCATGGGATGGACATAATGGGCCCTGTCCGATTGTCGGAGCCTGTCGATAGCCATCCCAACTGCTTCAGGTCCACTGATAAGCAGGTCGGCGATGCATCTCCATGCTCAAATCCTTCTTCTTCCTCCTCTTTCTTGTCCGATTCACTTCCTTATATGGTCTTGGTATTCATCTGCTGATATATAAACTGAGGCCCCCCTCGTTCGTCCTCCTGTGCTGTGCAGGGTAAGGAAGTGAATCTGTTCCAGCCTGCGAGTGAGTTCATACCCATGATCGAGGAGGTAATTTTCTGTGCCATCTCCTCCTGTTTCTTCATCTACTCCTTGTGTCCGTACGGGTGGTAATGGGCTCTTCTGCCACTGCATCTGCAAGCAGGTTTTTAGGTCCCTCGTCGAGAGCGCAAGCGAGATTCCCGGCTCAAAGGTCGAAAACAACAAGTTTTGCGTTTCTGTCCATTACCGTAACGTAGATGAGACGGTACGTGGGGACAGATGTCTCAGAACCACCCACCCACCCACCCCCCTCCTCCCCATCAGATCTCTCTCTCTCTCTCTCTCTCTCTCTCTCTCTCTCCCTCTCCCTCTCTCTGTCAATGTAGATGAGAAGTGTCCTTGACCTTGGGTTAATTACCTGTTTCTGTGAGCAGAACTGGGCCGCCATCGCCCAGCTCGTCCATGACACGCTGAAGCAGTATCCACGTCTCCGACTCACCTACGGGCGGAAGGTATGAGCGCCGTCCCCATCCAGATGCCCCGCCACCTGATCCTCGACCGACGCTGACCTACCTCTCTCTCCTTCTCTTTCTCTCTTCCCCAGGTTTTAGAGATCCGCCCAGTGATTGATTGGAACAAGGGGAAAGCCGTTGAATTCCTCCTTGAGTCCCTCGGGCTCGATAACTCCGATGACGTCCTCCCCATTTACATCGGCGACGACCGGACCGATGAAGACGCCTTCGAGGTGCACCCCTCTCTTTCTCCCTCTCTCTCTCTCTCTCTCTCTCTCTCTCTTGTTCTTGTTGTTAGCTAATTGGGTGATGACGATATCGACGGCAGGTGCTAAGAAGCAGCGGGCGCGGCTTCGGCATCCTCGTCTCCTCCCTCCCCAAGGAAACCAAGGCGTCCTACTCCTTGAGAGATCCCTCCGAGGTAGGTGTACGGACCGAGCTTAGAGACCCACCCTCCCTCTCTTCTTCCCCACCTTCCTCCTCCCTCCTACCTGTTGAGTATTTTACTTTATCATACCGTTGACACCGCCAACCCCGGCCAGGTGATGGAGTTTCTCAAGTCGCTGGCGAGCTGGACAAAGTCCCCGGTTTGGCAAGGATGACGACGACCCGAGGGGAGGCGGCCCGTTTGCTGACCCTCCCCCGTGCTATTATTTCTTTCTTCAATAATTCAACGCCCCAAGGGGCTTTTGATCTGTAATCTCGATCGGCGGGTCGATTCTTTCGGTTTGATTCTTCTTCTCGCCGAATGGGAAATAATATATACAAGGAATTAGAAAAAAAACAAGACCAACTTCCTCCAATCCATCGACATTCCTGGGTCAATCCATCGCCATCGACACCTCTAGCTAAAGAGAGAGAGAGAGAGAGAGAGAGAGAGAGGAAGGGAGGGAGATGAGGAATCGTAAGAAGAAGGCCAAGCCCGGGCACCGAGGAATCTGAATTGGGCTGGTGGTGGGGACGTGGAGTGGGGCCCGTGGGAGGACCTCATTTGGAGAGCCAGTAGATGATGAGGAACAGCGTGCAACCGGCTATGACGGCGGAAAGAATCAGCGTGTCCTTTGACCGCTTCCTCTTTATGGCACCTGTGCGGGACAAGCGCGTTACACTTTACGAAGATGGCACCCCCCCGCCGTATGAAGAAAGCGCAAGAAGATCTCTATATATATATATATATATATGTATATATCGAGAGAGAGAGAGAGAGAGAGAGAGAGAGAGTACCGAGAAGGCCCCGTATAATTGGGAACTTGTCGCTGAGTGACTTGAGCTTCCCTTGAACATCAGCAAGCATGGTCCTTTGAGAACCCAAAATGGACCTTGTGCTTTGAGCTTGACCGATAACCTCATCAATCTGCCCAGAAAAATTTCACTTTTCAACCGAAATCTGCCCGTATTAACCTCAAACCTATTATAGAATCTCATTTGAGCACCAAAAATGTCAATGCTTTAGTAAGTAAAAATCCAGCCCCTCCTCCCTCACCCCCACGAAAAAAAAAAAAAACACAATGATTTGGAAAACTGGGTCGGTGAAATTCTATCGCACAGTGACCGTACTGAAGAGATTTCTCATCTTTGTAAGTTACTAGAGCAACTTACTTGGCTTATGCTTCCGTGAATTGTCGCTCTTTCCCGCAATAAATGCACCCTGGGGGACATGCTCCCTGATGCCTACGAAGAAATCAAGTCAAAATAAAATCTTCGTTAAAACATGTAGAATACCGCATCGTATATCCAAATGGGGAATATCTGGGCTCACCTTTGTTTCATTGATATCATCTCTGACGGAGCTGAGGAGCTCAGAATGTTCCCTCATAGAGTTCAGGTTTCCCTTGGTTCGTTTAAATTCCTACAAAGGCAGGTTATTTTGTCAACCGTTTAAATTCCTAAACTGCTATCATATGCACAAAAATATCACATTAGAGATGGAGCTTAGTAACTTGTAGAGGCATCTGGCGTCCAGGGTTGACAGGATTAGGCATGTGGTTGACAACAGCATGAGCAAGGGTTTGACAGGATTAGGCATCGATTGAATGGGCCATGGAACAGAGTTGGAAAACTATTTGATGAGAGGCAGGAATTTCAACAAAATGGGTATATATTGTCGTCAGGGGCAAAAGGACCGTTCTTATAAAAAAAATAAAGAAAGCGAATGGAGATGACATGCTTAGGATCTGTAGGAATATATGAATAGGTAACTTTAATATGGGGAGAATAAAATTTTAAGCCGTCTGATGGGCCTTTTTTATCTCTCTATGTTCTTATCCGACCCCTTTCAAAGATCCTTCACTCTCACCATGATGAGTGAAAGACAAAAAAAAAAAGACATCAAGTTGGCATGCTATAACCCAGATGAGAAGCCATGGCAAATGATTTTACTCGCCAATGTTTCAGGTCAGTTAGTTATTTTTGCATTCAATAATGAACGACATGCATTTACTCCTATTTAATAATTGAGCTAGAGCTTATGACACCACAGCCAGCGTCAAATGAACAAAACCAAATGAAACAATGAAGGATGCACACTTTGCAACATTAGGCAACGTGGTGGAGTAATTTTTATGTTTTGACTGCCATATGAAGACTTTCCTACAGGAAATCTAAACGCAAACCTAGGAAATACAGGTGGGAGAATACTCATAAGACAAATTTAAGACGTAAAGTATACCAAATATATACAAACAAGTAGCACCTGTGTGAATTCATGTAATATGTCTCTATGTCGTGCAAGCTTCTGGGTAACAGAAGTGGTTTGTGCTGCCGATGCAGCACATCGACTCATGGCATCGTTGATATCAAGCAATTTTTCAAGCGAGGACTGTATCTCCATTTCCATCGACTTCCATGATCTCCCAGACCCAACCGCCGATGATCCAGTGTCTACGAAGACTGAAATACTAGATAAATCAATAGAGGTATAGTAATATAATTCAATATCGAAGTAAAAAAACGATAAAAAAGTATACAGCCTATTATTATCTAATAGGTTTCCAAAGACAGACATTGTCAATCTACATTGCTTCCATAGCCATCCTATACAAGCATTACAGCCTTACTTGCAACCTAAATGCATATTATAAATGAATGGATCGAAAATTAAATGAACAAACCATCTAAACTATGTGGGATCAGGAAGGCATATTGCTTTGATGGTTCGACTCTAGTCAAACCAAAGATTGGTTACTTTCAAATGTGTTACTTCCAGTGGTTTACTTCATACATAATACTCTGTCGTAAATTCACTCTTCCATCCATTTAGGTGAAACCATCCCATCCACAAAAATGGATACCACCGTGGCAGTTGCATGCCACTAATTGTGGCGTTCAGCACCTGACAAAACACGGCGCCGGTCTCAGTGAGGAGACTTGGCACTATTCATCGGGAAAAAAAATCTTCAGATTTCTAGCATAAAAAATTCCCAGCTGCTTTCTAGCTTTTAATACGTCTGTAGGAGGCTAATCTGTATAATAGAGTATTGATAGCATGTTAGATAAAGAGAGGCGAAGCGATCATGCCCCAGAGAAGGATACGAAGAGGCGAGCCCGATTGCAAGACATGCTGCAACACAATGGGACGATCGACGAAATTTATCGATGGAATCTTCGTAACCTTGTTCATCGGCGTCGTGATAATTTTCCACAATCATACATCAGTGCCAATAGAACCATCCAGACAAATCCACAAGAAGAATGGAAAGGAACACGAAAGGCAGGCAAACGTACCACCAGACCTAGAGCCGAGCTTAGCATAGGAGGAGAGCTTGACGTCGAGATCCCTCTCGATCTTCCTAGCCTCCTTCCTCAGCTCCTCCCACCCCGATTCCTGCAGCCCCAAATTCGTATCCTCCATTCTCCCCCCACTCCTGTCCCCTAGACGGCGGCGGCGGCGGCGGCGTCAGTACCCCCCGGCTCTTCTCCGATCGCTACACGGAAATCCACAGCCGACCTGATGACCTTCCATGCAACAACAATGAGCGGCGGTGGCGGCGGATATCAGATGGAACGGGCGGCGATTTCCCTACTACTCCCCGAGAGCCCTTCCTCGCAGAGGCAGATCGTTCAACTGCCCCCCGCAGTTTCCCCAGCCATCTCCCACTTCTCCCCCGGTCTTTTGTTCGTTATCGGGCCGGAGACCACGCGCCGAGCCTCTCGCGGGCCTTCTCCAGGGCCCGGTCGGTCATTTCAGGCTCATAACGAGAAGGAAGCTCCAGGGTTGGGTTAGCCCGGGCCGTATTATCAATGCTGGCCCGGACCGGCCCGGCCCGCTATCAAGGTGGAAGATTCCTGGTCGTCTCCTCCGCTAGGTCTATTTCGGCCACCTACATTTGGAAAAACCCTACGCTGGCTGGTGGTCTCTCTTCCTCCGCGGATGCTGTTCATGGTATCTCATCCTCCTTCCCTCGCCTCTCTCTTCTTCTGCTTCTTCTTCACCTTGTTTTTGTAATAGGTACGTCCCTTTTGTAATAGCATCATCGTCTCTGTATTCGCTCAACAGAAACCCTACTGACCGGACATTATGTTCTTTGGATTGGTGAAGTTGATGTTTCTTTATTTCTTTGTTACCTCTCGAAGCAAGGGAGAAAATTTACGTCGAAGAAGACAAATTGAATGTTTTGCATGCGAAGCCAAGGATTCTGCTTGTTTTTTTGCTTTTCTTTTCCGTATGTAGTTTATGGAAGACTTGTTTTCATCCGACTGTTCTTGTATGAGTGTTTGGGGTCTGGTGCATTGGCTTGTTCATTGGGATGACATATCTCTCGGACTGAAGTTCGACGAGCAACGGTGAAAGTGATCTGGCTTGGACTTTTGGATTGTACATTAGAATAGATTTTACATTCGAAGCCAAGAAAAATTGCTTTTTTTCGTGCTTCAGTCCATTTCATTCAACGATCACGGATATTTAGTTTGCCGCAAAAACTTCAGATCAAGAAAATGTCAGGAGAAAGCAAATTCCTTTTCGTCAACATTTCAACAGTTCTCTCTCTCTCTCTCTCTCGTGAATCGATTAATGATTCTGGGTTCATTGTCTAATGCAGAATCGTTACAGTTGATTTATGGATGGAAATTCAAGTATGTCAGTAGAATCACCCCTCTCATGCGCTCACTGCGGGAAACCTGCCCGTCTCCAGTATGTAAACTACCTTTTGTATTTCCCTGTCTAAAATTTCTATTTTTATGCTATTTTCTATTTTTATCATGCTGCTGGGAACATTGTGCGTTGTTTCATGATTATCCTATTTTGGCCTGAGTACGAGATGTTCGGATCCCCGCTGTCAGCATATTCATTTGGCGTCTTGTCTCATTTCAATACTTGTAGTTTTCATCTTTTTCTTATTTTTGTAATTACCTCATGTAGTTGCTTTCTAGGCTAGCATTGTGGAATCTGTAGCTGTTTTTAGCTGTATATTTATTCATAAGCTAACTATCCTTCTTTTTCTCACTGTACTCTCCAACCTTGCTCTCTTTTCCTGTTTGCAGATGCCCCAAGTGTATAGAATTGAAACTTCCTCCTGCTGGTGCCTCATTCTGGTTAGTAAGCTATGACTACTAATGTTGGCCAGAGGCTGTTTATTTTTAAGAGGAAAGGATCTATCTGATTCGGAAAGTGCTCCATATATTTGTCCATTGTAGTTTTCGTGGCTACTTGAACTCTTTCATGCTCTTGTTATTTCTGCACATCCGGTTTCTCCATTCCACTCTGTCTTCGTTGCATTTGTATTTATCATGTGTAATTTCGTATGCTGTGTCTCCTTCATCTGAGTTCTTTTTAAGTCTTTCTGTCCTCTTCAATAGAATAATTGTTCTATGTAAGCCTTTGATTCTTTTTTCTTTGCTCTATTTGTGACCTGGGGGAAACCATAAAACCAACGGTCTCTTCTGTTTCGGGATCAAATTATTTACCTTTTCTATGATTACCTGCTAATCTCTCTGAACCAAATATCCCTGCCGGTGACAAATTTCCATGTAGAAACTGTGAATGAATCCTTGCTAATGAAAAAAAAGAGACTCTACTTTTTGTATTCATGTATCTGTAAGTATGTTTAGTTGGACTGCATGTATTTCTAGTGTTGTGTTTTTATTTTTTTTCTATTGAACTACAAGAGACTTTAGGTCTATTGCGAGTGATGCAGTTTATTTTTCTTGACTTTATTTCTGGTGTATAACAATATCCTCTTTCAGTACACAGGATTGTTTCAAAAAATCATGGAACTCTCATAAATCCGTGCATCTGAAAGCCAAGTCAAATACACCTGCAGAACATGAGGGTTGGCTATATTGCCTTAGGAAGGGCCAGAAGCGATCACCTTCTCTTCCTTATTTTGATTGGACGGGGTACTTGCTTTTTAGCTATCATCACTTAGATGCTTCATTTATTTCTTTGTTTTCCTTTTTCTGAACCTGCAAGCTTAGAAAGTTAATATGGCTTGTCTTTCTCCATATTTTATTTCGTTTTTGATGCTTGATTCTCATGCAGTTTTAAATTATTTTTGTACCAACTGGCCGTATTTTTTTGTCATTACGACATGGTTATCACTCGACATAATTTCTATGAAACACTGACTGATCATGTATGCAATAATTCTATGATTATCACTCGACATAATTTTTCTCACTTCCTGTACAAGTTTAAAGAGTATTAATGCATTGCTCGGTAATTTAAATGAGAAACTTCGTTGGAAAGTTGAAAACTGAAATTCTATCGCCATCAAACTTTATTAATTTTCTTTTTGACGAGAAAAGTTTCATCGTGTTATCACTAATCTTAATCATTTAGATGGTAATGCTCATGCTTCGTGGGAACTTGGTTTTCCCTTTACATTTTTTTAGTTCTATTTATTTCTAAGTGTATCTTCTTGGTGTTATGCACCTGTTATCTTCGAGTATGATTTTCTATACTTAGCAATGCAGAATGGACTGTATTCGGCAGGAATGCCCTCTTTTCATGATTTTGTGAAGATCGGAGTAGTATTTGCATTGATGCCTTGGAAGTACATCTTGGAGCTAGTGAGGACGATGGCTAGCTTCACCTTTTTTTTTCATTCTATGGTTATGACAACTAAGTAGATCCATCAGAAATGATTCAATTTTTTTGGCTAAATAAACCGCAAATACCTTACCGCTAGTTTTATTTTTTTATCACAGTTAGACTACAGATCACTGGTCTTCCAGTCATGATGTGACAATGTTACCTAGGTCGTAATGACTCACTAGTTCGAACTTTATAGTGGGTTATTCCCAGCTGATGACTTAGTATGACGAATGGGGGTTATCCTTTCTGCCCGGAGAAGAAAGAGGTAATAAAGCACAAAAGATCATTTTTTATGGATCACTCGTCGTAAGAGTGTTTTCAACACAGTTGTTATGAAACAAGGCTTGCTGAATTTCAGTTTAAGTTTGCTGGGCACACCTCTCTTCTTTCATTGTGGGAAGTGGAAATCTCACACATGCTGTGCTAGGTGCAGAATGCCTCTTTTTTTCTACACCTGTTAAGCATATGTTAGTGCGATTATTAGAAGTGCATTTCCAAAATCATCAAGCAAATGCTAGATCATAAGAATGAAAGGTCCTAGCTCGGAGGCCTATATAATTGTTATAAATTATTTGAACTGCTGTCTTTGGGCTGGCAAGGACTAAGGATGTGGGAGAATAATATGTTTTCTGGGAATAGAAGGAGGCAAGTGTGAGACTAGGTTATGCCATCTTTTCCAGGCCAGTTACCAGCTGATAAGCATATTAATATGAAATCAGCCTTGGTGGATTTCAGTTTGAACCTCCTGGGCACACCTCTCCTGTTTTCTATGTGAAGTTTAAACCATCCTTATACTTTGCTAGGCGTACATCGCTTGTTTTCACTACGGTTACTTAGCTAGTAGTTCGTGGGCTGTGAGAAGGGCTTTTACAGTTGTCATAAAATGTTGTTAGACTAATTTCTCTCAGCAGGTGGGGACTAGTAGTGCAGTGCAATGGAGTCTTGTCTGTCTTTTTCTCATGAAGAACTTGGTGAAAATGGAATCAAGCTTGTTCTACCTTTTATTTGTTTCATTTTACATTTTCATGGAATTTCTTTTGTGTTATATTCTTTCAGGACATTAAGGCCATATCCCATATCCAAGATTCGGTTGGTGCCTAACGGCATTGAAAAGCCTGATTGGGCCATTGATGTGAGTTTACTTATAAAGTCTGTGATTACCCTTGGCATATTTCCTATTACTTCTAAGGATTACTTTCCAGAAAATTAAGCAACTTGACTGCATTCTCTTGTTGTAAGTCTTCGTATCATAGTTTGCTTTTTATTCCATTTTATTAACAAACGCAGATATTTGTGACATCTTTTTTAAGGACCCAGAGTGATTGAAGGAAATAGATAACAAAAGAGAACATGCTGCTTAACTCCTTACAAAATGTTGAACAACCGTCTCCACAGTGATTCGGTGTTGCAAGAAAAGATGAATTTCATTGATTACTTATCTATCATATACCATTAAGGTAATGTAACAGAATCTACAACACAAAAGCATACAGGAAAAATTTCAAAGAAAACCTGAGTTGTCAATCTGATCAAAAATGTCAGAGAAATGATATCATTAGTGATTTCTTCTTCTGTCAACCGGTTGTTTTTTTTCTTTGCGGTTATCTCGACAATGTTGACACTCTATTGAATATCTCGTTGTGTCTCACTGCCCAGTAGCTTTTGGAAAGCTAAAACCTTCAAGCTGTATTGAATTTGCCTGTGCAAATCACATTTTGCTAATGTTCTCTTTTTGTTTGGTTTTTGCCACTGTTATATTAAAATAACAACTAGAAGGTACAATTTACGAAATGAGATATCTTGTGTGAGTGTATTCGTTGAAGAAGCCTGAGAGAGCGTTTTTTTTCTTTTGTAGTTTTTCTTTTACACGTCTATTCCATACACCTGCCTGAGAAAAAGATAATCTATAAGTAATGCTCATATTTTTCAAAAGCCAAAACAGACCTAAGAGGATCGTTTTCCTTATTTTTTTAATTTTTTGGTACATAATTGTATCATCCATATGTCAGATAGAAAGATAATCTATAAGAACTGCTCTTATATCAGATATGCCATCTTGGTAGCCATTATTGAAAGGCCGGCATTTTTGAGCTTCATTATTATGTGCTTGTTTTGTTAGTATATTATTCCACTACATACCTTCCTTTCCTGAAGTTCATCTGTTTATGCTGTGTAACATTCATATTTTTGTGAATGTGACTCCGGTTCAATTTATTGGGGCCTTTCTTGATAAATCTAAGAGTAGATCCTCCTGTTGTTGGTTCGTAGGGCATACCTAAAGTTGAGCCTAACAGTGATTTCCAGAATATTGTCGAGGTAAAGGCCAATCCCGTCCCTTTCTTGTTGCTTCAGAAACATATTATTATTGGATTATAATTTACGTGGAGTCACAATTTTCTGCATCGCCCATACTACTCCAAAGATCAAGACTCCAGAGTTGATTGAACGCATGAGAGAAACATGCCGCGTAAGTAAAATCAAAATATTTTCTTTTCCTGCAAGCTTTTCTTTCTCTGTCAAAAAAAATTGTATTAAGAACTTCACGAGCATGTGAATGTTTTGAGATGACTTAGCTATGATTTTATTATCTTTGTGCCTTTCATGATCATTGATGTACTTTCTTTTCTGATCTTCTTACACGTAATATTTTTCATGTATGTTAGTTTTCTATTTAAAGACATGGTTGTGGGATAGTTTTTTAATATTTTTTTCCAAATGATCTTAGCATCCAGCGAATATTCGTTGGAATGCATCAGCTGGCATTCGCACTATTGGCCAAAAAATCTTAGTTTACGTTCAGTGACTAAATGGTTCTTCCCTTCTGGCGGTTCGTGAGTATTATCTTACTTTGGTACACTTAAATCTGCAATGATTCTAATGGTCGTTGTTCCTGCTTCAAGTTTCTGATTGTTAGAAAAAGTACTTGTCAACTCTGGAGCATGCAAAAGTTGGATCAAGCCTCATCTGCAACATCCTTTATTCTTGTGTAATTACCTATGCTCGTATGATGAATACTAGTATTCAATTGAAGTATTCTGAAAATTGTTATAACGTTGGGAGCATTCCTTAAGCTTTTTGTATGATGTAATTTAGATGTTAGACGTGGAGAGAGAGAATGCAAACAGTCCGTGATTCCTCTCTCCTGAGGAAAGGGGTCCATATTAATCATTTCCGTCTTATTGATAGATAAGAGGAGAAGAAGACAGAGGATGCACAATAAGAGAGATATGTCAAACGGATAATAAATCATTAAAGATGAGAAGAACGGATAGAAATGAGCTCATAATCTATCGTGTTTGGTTTGTTCATTGTGTGTTGAACTGGTACAACATACATATCATCTGATTACATTGATACATTCATTATGTGAATGGACGTGCTTGAGACAACGCCCCAGAATTGAACTTCGAATGAAATGGTGATCGATCTCAGTGTCTTTAGTCTCATCTTTTTATACTTCGTTATTAGTAATATGGGTATACCTTACCATTACAATATAACTTCACTGACAGCTTCAGCTCCAATCCAGTATCTTTGTATATCAGCCACTCTGTGATCGATCTAACACATCGTCAGCCGTAGTAGAAATCATATTATTTTGATATCCTACCCAATCAGCGTATGGCCATGCTAAGAGCAATCCATTTTCTTTGAATTAAGTGAAAGTATCTCAATATCTTCAGTATAGCTTACATGTGAGGAACCCACGGTTCATGAGTAAACTAGTTCATCTCAATTGCTATACATCTGATATCCAATTTAATAGGTGACACGCAAAGAGGTTACAAACTGACCTCTGAAATTTTTCTTAAATTTAGTCGATAAAATTTCACCTTTTGTCCATGAGTAACCCTTGATATAAATTTCTAATTTCCAGGTTGTTGAGTTATTATCTCTTTTTAGGGTGCTGAAGATGACGACAACTAGGTGAAAGAAATGCAAGACATACTTTAATGTCATGTTAGTAATGATAATTGTGATTGGCACGACACGAATTGGTGAAAAGTATGCAGCCACAAAAAATAATGCAGGTTAAAAAATGGTCAAGATTGCAGATTTTAATTTGGCATTATTGTCCTAGTAGCTGTGTAAGTTAGAAATTGAAAATGCTCGGTTATGCTTGAGTGCGAACCCAACAATCCAGCAACAGGTTTTTATAGAATTTTTTCAGTGCAGCTGTTATTTGCATGCCTATGTATTATTCGATGGAAACTTGATTTTTACCGGTATGCCCAATCTCAAAATAGTGTTGAATATTTTCATCAACATTCCCGTCATTTGGCTTTTTTTCTTAAAATATGTGTATTCATTTATTATTTTTTATCTTTTTTATATTCTGTCAATGGGTGATTTAGAAGAAAACAGGTGTCACCTCTCATTGATGCTCTTATTATCTTGAATGGACTTGTTTATCTCGTCAGGTGAAAATGAGTTGTTCATGGCATTGGTGTGTAAATTAGAAAATTATCCTTCCTGTTTTGTCCTGAATTACAGGTATTATATTTTGGATTTTTCTTCTATGTTGATTTTCTGCAGATTGGAAGGGAGGTCTTAGATGCAGCCGCTAGAATGATTCGACCAGGTGTAACAACAGATGAAATTGACGAAGTTGTCCATAAGACGACAATTGCTGCCGGTAAAATTTGTGATTCAAATTCTTTGCACATTTCCCCGGTGTCTTAGGAATTTCGTGCCATGTATGGGTCATCAAATCTACATAAATGTTTGTCTTAGTTAAATAGTTGTCATGTCTGTTTGAATGGGCACCGATTCCATGAGAAACTATGTGCACAATTGTCTTTTATTTGACTACAAATCATGAAACTGTTCAGCAATATTTCATAACATTATATATACATGACAAGTTCAAGAGAGTAGAGAAAGCGCTATTCTTTAATGTGTCTCATCGTTCCAATTTACTTTGCATAGTTCTACAACACTTCTGGTCGGATAAGGCTAGGCTTATCCTTAAAAACCGCTTGTCCTTGTAGGATAGCTATCTATTGTAGGGCACCAACATAATATGATTTCACTCAACCACCGTGGATCTTTCCCACTTAGATCACTTAGTGTCATTTTTTTTTTCTTAAAAGGTTTTTCTATTCAGGTTGGCCAACTCATGTACTGTCAGACAAGCTAGGATCTCGTTATTGTAGTGTCTCTCTTCTATTTGGGCCCTTAAGTGAGTCAATTATGGACTACTTAATGGGCTCTCCCTTTCTTTCTTCAAAATAGGAGGGCTTGGCTCACTATAGATGTAACTGATATTTAAACTGGTGTAGAGGTGAATTGAAATAAAACTTTTCGTGAAAAAAAAATAAAATCAAGCCAAGAAGTTCAGCAAGATCAGAAGAATTCAACTGATCAAGGACAGAGGGCCTCAAATGACTATAAGGATAGTCTTTGGTGTTCTTTTTGCAAATGCAAAAGACATACTAGAGAAACCTGTTGGAAGTTACATGGTAGGCCCCAACAAAATCGAAAGGTATATGTTGTCACTTCTCAAAGTCATGAAGGTGGAGAACAAGGGCAGTCGAAGGAGCAAACAGGAGAGCCTGCTCATAAACGTGGGGAGTACCTTATGAAGATAAAGGAAGAACTGGAGTGACTCAAAAGCATGTTAAGTTCTACCTCATTGGCATGCTCAAGTGAAAACAAAGTATTTTTAGTAATGCTATTATCCCAAAACTCAGTAAAATAAATTGGATTATTAATACTGGTGCCACAGATCACATGACACCAAATATCTCTAGATTCGTTAATTATGTAAAGATAAATAGGCCACGTAAGGTCCTTATAGCTGGAGGAGGAATCTTATCAGTGGCGGGTATTGAGAGCATCAAAATTAACGGGCTGGGTACACTTAAAGATGTCCTTTATGTGCTTAGACTTGAGGCACATATTATATCCTTACAAAAACTTGTGCAAGATTGTAAGTACAAATTTATTCTTGAAGATGATGCATGTTTTTTAGACAAGGTGTCTGAGTAGAGGACTGGACATGTTAGGCGTCAAGATGGCCTTCTATATTTGGAAGATCAAGATGTATTATGTCTCTCCTCTCTTAGTCTTTCTAGAGATGCTAGGAGCCAAATGATGCTTCAGCATAATCGTGTTGGACATCCTTCTTTTGAATTGATGAAGCATTGGTTTCCTATCATTTGTAACAAGGTTGATGTCAAAATGTGTGAGGCCTATCAATTGACCAAACACAAACGATCTACATTTGATTTTAAGAATGAAAGGAGTTTAGTACTAGTGTATCTAATTCACAGTGATATATGGGGGCCATGTCAGATATCTAGTATATCTGGTGGTAGATGGTTTATGTTATTTTTTGATGACTGTACTCAGTTTATATGACTTTATCTTCTTAAGTTTAAAGCTGAAGCTGCTCAAGTTATCCCACAGTTCTTTAACATGATAGACAATCAATTTGGAACAGTGATAAAGCAGTTCAAAACAGATAATGCCAAAGAGTATTTTAATACTATCATCTCCCTTTATTTTGCTCAAAGAAGCATAATCCATGAATCATCATGTATTGATACTCCACAACAGAATGGGCTAGTTGAAAGAAAGATTGGTCAAATTGTGGAGACAGCTAGAGCACTATTATTCTAGGGAAATGTACCCAAATAATATTGGGGAGAAGCTATATTGACAGCTACACATCTTATAAATCGCATATCATGAAGATCAACTGGACATCAGAGTCCAATTGAGTTACTGTCTAAAGCTTCTCAAAATGTAAAGTTGCAAATGAACTTAGCTCCCAAGGTGTTTGGTTATGTGACATATGTTCATATTGCTAATACTCAGTTGGGTAAGTTGGATCCTAGAACACGTAAGTGCATATTTGTGGGATACTCACCCACTCAAAAGGGCTATAAATGTTATTGCCCATCATCCATAAGATATTATATCTCTGCAGATCTTATATTTAATGGATACGAGATGTATTATAAAAGGACCGAATGGCCTGATATTCAAAGATCAGAAAATCCTTTAGTTGCTAGCTCTGAAGACCCTTGCCCTCAAGTGACGCAAATATTTAGGAGACAAGTTCAGACAGAGTCACCTAATACAACAATCACAATTGAGGAAGAAAGGGTGAAGAATGTCACTAAACCAATACAGCTGGAAAAAGATGATCCAGGGAAAAATGAGGTCGAACAGCTTGATGTAGGCCTAGCTGAAGATGATCAGCTTGGATGGCCTATTGCCCTGCGTAAAGGGGTAAGGAATTGTAAAAACAGACCAAGGTATCCAATGGCCAATTATCTATCATATGATAGATTGAGTCAAGAGTATAAAGTATTCTTGAGCTCACTTAATATGACAAGTGTACCAAAAACAGTTGATGAAGCATTAGCCAGAAAAGAGTGGAGCCAAGCAATGGATGCAGAGATGGAAGCCCTGCAAAAGAACCATACATAGGATCTAGTTCCTCTCCCAACTGGTAAGAAGGCTGTGGGGTGTAAATGGGTATATACCCCAAAATTCAATGCAGATGGGTCACTTGAAAGATTTAAAGCACGATTGGTATCAAAAGGCTATATTCAATCATATGGGATTGACTATCTTGAGACCTTTGCTCCAGTTGCTAAGCTTAACACCATGAGAATATTGATTGTTCTAGCAGCTAAGTTGAACTGGGAAATACATCAATTTGATGTCAAAAATACATTTTTACATGAAGAACTAGAAGAGGAAGTCTACATGACTATACCTCCAAGATATCCACTATCCAATCAATCAGGAGTGGTTTGTAGACTAAAGAAAGCTCTCTATGGTCTCAAACAATCTCCTCAAGCTTGGTTTAGAAGGTTCACCAAGACAATGAAAAGTCAAGGATATAAACAAAGTAACGCAGATCATACTTTGTTCATCAAACATAATTCGTGTGGAGGTATGACTATATTAATTGTTTATGTTGATGATATATTGATCACAGGTGATGACACAAATGAAATCCAAAATCTGAGTAAAAACCTCTCACAAGAGTTTGATATTAAGTCTCTTGGGAGACTAAGGTATTTTCTTGGTATTGAGGTGGCACACTCGAAAGAAGGTATCCTTATTTCTCAACATAAATATACTGTTGATCTGCTCCAAGAAACTGGACGACTTGCTTGTAAACCAACAGTCACACCAGTGGATATAAATGTGAAACTTGGAGCAGGAGGTGACAGTCCTCCATTTAATAAGGAATCCTTCCAAAGGTTGATTGGAAAATTGATTTATCTGAATCATACTAGACCAGATGTGGCATATGCTGTGAGTTCCTTGAGTCAATTCATGAATGACCCAAGAGAAATTCACTTACAAGCAGCATATCGTATTGTAGAGTATTTGAAGAATACTGTAGGACAAGGCCTATTATTTTCACGAGGTGGTGATAGTATTGTGGAAATATATACAAACGCAGATTATACAGGATCGGTGAGTGACAGGAGGTCAACATCTGGATATTGTTCCTTCATCAGTGGAAATCTGGTCTCATGGAGAAGTAAGAAGCAAAAGGCAGCTCCAGTGAGAAGGGAGGGCGAGACCTGATCAAGAAGATCAAGATCCTGGTTTGACATGTAGGTTTTTCCCACCGGGGCTAAGTCAGGTTTGCCATGGTTACTGTGATGTAGATTGAAGGTTGGTGCCAAGATGAAATGCAACATGAAGAATTGTCTTCCCCAAGAACCCTTGTTGCTGGGATAGGTTTTATGATGATGACAGGAACAAATGGAGGATTACCATAATTTCTCAATCTCCATGTTGTTCCCATCATACTTATCTTTAATCATTATACTTTGTTAAGATTTTGAAGCCATGCACTCAATATCTATTGGTCGATTTAGAATTAGAGTCTGCAAAGAGTTGTACTTGCCTGCTTATAATAAGCAGATTAAAAAAATATGTAAATCTTTTATCTTCCCCGCATACTCCTCATTGAATTACATGCTTTATATATTCTAATTTCATAGTGCATTGTGTTCTGACTTTACCCTAATAGACAGAATATACATATTAAAAACTTATTACATCAGTAATAGTGGTCTTTGTCCTCGGAGAATGTATTTTCCATTGTTAACTTTAAATTCTGCAGCCATGTGCGATTATTTTCATCTGTGACAGTGTAATTTTTAGAGAAATATTTTCTCAATCCTTGTCAATATTGTTTATTTGTTTTAGTTCTTACCTAATGAAATATCCGGTAGGTAAGTCAATTCCTCTTTACCGTTTTTATGATAACCTAATTCATAATTTCAAGAGCTACATTTTCGTGACGACAAAAAATGAACTCGGATGCACATTTTGGAATGCGTATGATTAATTATGTCCCTATTAATCACATAATACTAAGTTCATGCACATGTCTGCACCCTTTCAGGAGGATACCCGTCTACCTTAAATTACCATTTCTTCCCTAAATCTTGCTGCACGTATGTATCCCTCATCTGTAATTTCGGTCCATGGTTTACTACACGGTTGATAAATATATCCTAATATGTTGGTTATTGATTCTTAATGCAGGTCAGTCAATGAGGTCATTTGTCATGGAATTCCAGACGCCAGGTACTCACCACGTTTTAGCCTAACTTGCCTGTTTTGCAACTTTTTTACAATTATGTTTTTTCATTATGTATCCTCCGTTTTTTTCTTTATTTTGGATGCGGAGACTATTTAAATTTTCGGAAAGATATCTTTTATTTTTGTGGTTTTCACAATTACATGCAAAATGGTGCTTGATTGATTTGACATTTTTATGTATGTATCCTCTCAAAAGGAGACTTCTGCTTGCTGTTTAGTGCTATGCTCTGTTCCGTATGCTTCCAGTGAGATTCCTCCTCTTGGTCTGCCATTAATGTTTTCCTTTGATTGATGACTTTCCTGCTTCAGAAACCCGTCGATCCTTTTTTTTTTTTTAATTCCATTACCTGTTCCAGACGTATGCCACGGCTCCTTACTTAGACAGGGTGCAAATATCTAAAACTTTATTAGGTTGTCCGTAAGGTTTTTCAACAATCAATGTCGACTATAACCTCTTGCCTTCCAACCTTCGATAGTGGGGAGGGGACCAACACGGGACTGAGTAAAAGATGAAAAATACTTTCCACCCTGTTAGAACATTTGGAGAAAAAAATCCCTTATAAAGAAAGAATAATGATTTCCTTAAGGAGAGCCCATTAAGTCCTAAAGGGTTCCTTCAAAGGAAAGAAGACGGGCCCCCAACTGGCCTTTGGTGGCCTTTTTGGCAGTCCACTAGGAAGCCCCATTCAGATGTTGAAGGTCCCTCCATCCCTTTTTTGTCTTCTTTTGCAGACAGATGATCAAGAGTTCCATTTATTGTAAGATGAAACGTCTGCGATCACCAGGTAGGATCTGAATTCAAACTGTGATATTATGGTGCGTCTCTAAAGACATCCAGATCAAGGTGACGCCCACAAACCAGGACAAAAAAAACCGGGAAAAACGCAAAATATTTTACATCGCACCCAAAGTTGCCTGAATCGTCTTTGTCACTTGCTATCAGCTGCCTCTGCTTCCCCATCCTCTCTTGCTCTCTTCTCTTGCTAACTGTAACATGTACTCTTTACCACTTCCTAGTCTTAGATTCAACGTAGGATGTGCTGGAGTATGTACTTTTGTGATGTCAACAGCTTTTGCTCGGATACTAAGCAGCGCTCTCTTTTTTGTATCATAAGATTGATATAGTATCTCGGTGGATCTCATATTGAAAAACATGAGAAGAATTATCTTACTAGCGATAATGTACGCTTACTATTCGTTTTGCATTTTCTTTCATCGTCATTCTTCTCTAAATATTTGTGACTGTGGTCGGGACAAAGATCTTGTTTCACAATTTCATCTTACCATGTATTCATTATCATATTTATATCCACGACATGCATCGACTACAGTTTTTAATTTCGTTGGTACTGCACTTTATTTGCTACACAAAGATTCATCTTAAGTCGAAGGTTTTCTTAAAACGGATGAGTTTCTTGAAATATGTAAGCTTTCTGAGCAGGTAACATTTTACTTATACCTGTGGTGTACTGCTAATAGGGCCAAAGGAACAGATTTACGAGATAACGAAATGGGTAGTATTTCTACGTGCATAAAAAATCCAAATTTGGTGATTCTTCAAGAGAAAATTCTGCACCTCTTTATGTTTTTTTGATAGCATTTTTCTAGCATCAACATTTTCTTTACAGCTTGAATATCACTCTATCTTCTAGATGATTGCCATTTACTGGTACCTGATATCTTTTAACAGAAAATTGGAGGAAGGTGACATTGTTAACGTTGATGTTACTGTCTATTATAAAGGTGTCCATGGTAAGCGCTTTAGTGTGTCTGCCGTGGTAATTTTGTCGCGTACTTGAGGAGAAAAAATTACAGTGATCTCATCTAATGTGCAGGCGATCTTAATGAGACTTATTTCGTGGGGGAAGTTGATGAAGCAACCAAGCAGCTGGTTCGATGTACATATGAATGTTTGGAGAAAGCTATTTCTATAGGCATGTAACAGCCACTTTATTTAAATGTGTCTGGTTCCTTTTATCCTCATGAAACGGTCCTCTAGTAGGTCCAGAGAAGAGATGTTATACACGATGTCTTCTTGGAAAAATAACTAAAGCAATAATAAACCTTAGTAAACCTTTCTGATTTGCTTTTGGTTGATTTATTTTCAATCATTAAAGAGCAAACTAATTGAGGATAAAAACTAATAGTGTTTCTATGTACCTAATTAATTGAAATGATACAAATGATAAATTTAAATATTTCAAGGGCATTTCTTTTTGGAAGTTCCCAATCTAAATGTTCTTTCTGGGATTTCGCATATTACAGTAACTACCTAGACAGTGCTGAATCCAAAAGAGTTTTGATTATGTTTTTCTTAGTTTTATCCTGACATCCTGGGTCTTCCTTGTTCTACTGAATGGCTATAGTTGGCCCACTACCCAGTGCATCCACCAATTTGTGTTTCTATAAGACTGTTTCACGGAGTCCATATCCAAATTTTGATCAGACACATCACATAGCCAATTAAAAAAATTGTTGAATCCTTGATCCTGTTGGATTTGAATTTGATTGATGCCTGATTGACGGGATATGACTTTTGATGTTGGTCCTGAGCATGACACTTTTTGAGTTTATGGCAATTATTTGATCTAGGATTCAACGTAATTTCAATCTTGCATCTCCGAGCTCTAATGACAGCGGGTACTGCATATATCTATAAAGCACATTATTTAGTTCAGTCCTTACCTGGTTGTCAATTCAAAGCTCACTAGTCCAAATCATTTGATCTATATTGGAGTTCTATTGTTGTCAACTGATATCAAGTGGTGCGATCGTTCTGCCTCCAATAATAAGTTTATTTCCGTACTTGCAACTTAAAAGGCTGTTTTTTTACATTGTGAGGAAATTCTGGTCAAAGGTCTCCTTGTTCCATGCCTTATAGAGCAGTTTCAGCTTCAGCGTCTGCTCTTTTAGATCCTTGAGTCTAGATGTCTCCTTCGATAATAAGATGTTTCCTCCTCGTTCTCTTGGAACAGAAGTGGTTTGCTTTTCTTTTTTTTTTATCAAATGACTAGTTATGGATCTCTCCCCCATTGGAAATGCATTGGAAGCTCATTTACGATTCTTCTCCCTCATTTTGAGAGCAGTTAAGCCTGGAGTACGTTTCCGAGAAGTTGGCGATGTTATTAGCCGCCATGCATCTATGTCTGGTTTCTCCGTGGTAACTGTTCCTCATTAATATTCTGGATATTCAGTTTTTTTTTTTTTTCTAGTCAATCTAATTTTACTCATCATGTTCATCTGTAGGTGAAATCCTACTGTGGCCATGGTATTGGAGAACTCTTCCATTGCGCCCCCAACATCCCACATTATGGAAGTATCCTAAAGATATAATAATTTCTGATGCTTTAGAGTATAAGAACCATTTTTCCATGGCAATTTATTGATGTTACGAGCAACCTTCTTTGGAGAGATTAGCCTAAGAAAAAGCTTGCCTGTTTTTCACATATTGTCTACATTTTTCCTAAACACGCATCAGAAAATAAAGCAGTTGGTGTGATGAAAGCTGGACAGATCTTTACAATTGAGCCCATGATAAATGCAGGTTACATTGAGAATCAATCTTATCACAGGATTCTGTGGAGCAATTCTTTTCCCCTCTCGTTCTTTTCTCTGAGAATGATTAATGTAGGTGTTTGGAGAGATCGGTTATGGCCTGATGGGTGGACCGCAGTCACTGCTGATGGCAAACGAAGTGCTCAATTTGAGCACACTCTTTTGGTAACTATAGTTTCCTGTTCATTTGCTTCAATCATCTTCCTGCCATTTGTTCTTCTTTTTTTCTTTTTCCTTTTTTTTCTTGACCTGGTATATTTTTTAAATCGGGAAGTTGGGGTTTTTTTCTCTTTTTTTTTTTCTTAATGGTTTTTCTATCATTAGTTAAAGAAATAGGGACACAACAGAAGAGAGCCCAGAAGCTTTAGTTTATTTTCCCCCAACCCCGGATGTGATCATCAGGGAAGGAATGCCCACGAACAGGGGGGTTAGGCGAATGATCATCTATTGCCCAAATCAATCAATGGGGACGTTGTCATTGTTGTCTTGATGTGATCTGCATTCTTTCTCTGAGAAAATAGAGCAGTGGTGGGTGTCAATGGCCTTGCTTGCCAATGAGAATATGGTTTGAAACATGGTGTGAACCACATTCTGGAGCCCACCCTTTCTCTCTCTAGATCAAACTATAAAAGTCTTGTCAGAGAAACTCAAAGCCCGGTCCTTTTTTTCTAAGAGTATATCCATATAACATCAGTTTATGCATTTATTTTCCCACGAAATGCAATAATCTGATCTCCCCAATGCAGGTTACTGAGACGGGCGTTGAGGTCCTGACTGCACGGCTGCCCTCTTCCCCTGATGTTTATCCCTGGTTGAAGAAATAAGTTGGATCAGTAGCCCTGTTAGTCAGTGATTTGGCTTGCCTTTCAGGCGTTGACTTTGAGGATCAGCTGGCTACCGGATGGATGACTCTTGATGGCCGTCCCGGGGCAATGATTTGTTCATGCTTATATTCCATTTTCACCGCTTTTCTTCTACTGTAATCATAATAAGACGACGGAAATTTATTTATTTTTCTTATTCCGTATGTCCATTGCGGTGCATTATTAAGAACAAAGATACGTAGTTTTCATGTTTTTTTTTTTTTGTGCTTCATCAGAAGAAATTCAAAGACTTATATTTTGAGTGGGTGGCGATGATTCAAGCGTTGACTTTTATTCTTCTGGGCTTTTCCATTGACCCAAAGCGATCGAAGGTAATAATATTACAGGAAAGAAAAGGGAGTTCGCCAACCGTGCAGGGGATTGGATGGGCGAAGAAAACGCAGAGGGTTGCAGCAGATCGGCTGACAAAGAAAGGAAAGTTTCTCATAAATACAGGGACAAGTAATGGCAGAATCCCATGATCTAAAGCCCTGGACCTACAAACAATTGAGGAAGCGGCTGATTGGAGAGATTCTCCCTTCGGAAAGGCTTCAGAAGCTAAGCGGTGACAGGTTCCTGCTTAGAAGAGAGCTGGGTCTGAATGTACTCTGGGACGACGTCGAACTTGGCCAGCTGCATTGTGTAGGAGGCCCGGCCTTTGGTCATTCCCCGGAGGGTGCTCACGTACTGGAACATCTCAGCCAAGGGCACCAATGCATCCACAACCTGCATAAGTCCCCCCATCAAATACAGGCAGGCACCAAGTGTAATGAACTCCGTTTTTGGTTTAAAAAAAAAAAAAACGGGTTTGGATCCGATGGGTTTTCATGTAGCGACGACTGGAAGATCTTATATTTCATTTAATTTCATGCAAAGTTGTGGTTGGATGATTCAAGATCCGGAAGGCTTGAGAAGATCAATGGCAGAGTTTCCATGAATTTGGGTTTAATGGCTTTCCAGAAGTGATGATCACGAGAAACTTTTTTCTTTTTTTTTAAAGGCAAACCAAGAGTAATTAACTGCGTTTTGAGGGGAAAAACGGGTTCATGAATCTGGGTCTAATGGATTTTCATGTAGCAATGATTGGAAGATCTTATATTTAATTTAATATCCAGTAAGATTGAGAAGGTCAACGCCAGAGTTTCAGGCAAGGTTCCATGAATAATATGGGTTTAATGGGTTTCCAGGAGTGATGATCAGAAGAATTTATTTTTTTTTCTTTTTCACGAAAGGATTAAACTTTGTGAAGGTTCAACGTACCTTCAAGCCACCAGGCTTATCATCGAAGCTGTTGATAACGCCTCTTCTCGAGTTGAGATCGCCAATCACATCACCCAGGTGCTCCTCAGGAGTAACAACTTCGACCTTCATGACGGGCTCCAGCATTCTGGGGGCAGCCTTTCTCACACCCTCTCGGAAGGCTCCCCTGGCTGCCAACTGGAACGCCAATACGCTGGAGTCTACATCGTGATAGGACCCGTCGACCAACACAGCTCGGACATCAACAACGGGATACCCCGCCAGGACCCCGTTGCTCATGCACTCCTCCAACCCCTTCATAACTCCCGGTATGTACTCCTTGGGCACGGCGCCACCCTTTATCTCGCTCTTGAACTCATACCCACTGCCTGCTTCCATGGGCTCAAACCTGACAGTGATGTCGGCGAACTGACCTTGCCCGCCAGACTGCTTCTTATGAACATACTTCACTTCTGAGATTCTTGAAATGCTCTCCCGGTAGTTGACCTGAGGTGCGCCGACATTTGCTTCGACCTGCGCATTCAGCAGAACGAGAGGACGACAGAAGTTTTCAAGTTAGCATCATCCCAGATGATTTGCTTGATGCTTGGTGGGGGAGAGGGGGGATGCTCTTATCAATTCATGGGATTGTACAGAGATTTGGGGCTCAATGGAGTTAATGAACAGACACATATGGTATCTGGGATGTGGAGGATGTAGAGGAAAAAAGAAAAAAAGGTTTTACAATGACTACGTAATCATAATCCTCTCTAACCAGGAGAATTGGGTGATTAAAAGATTTTCTTACTGGATTAGATCCATTTCTTCGTATATAATGGGAAAGAATGTCTGGGTAGGAAAAAAGAACTAAATAGCAGAGGGAATGAAGCAATAACCAGTGAACAGACGACAACCCAAAGTAACGCACCTTGAATTCTCTCTTCAATCGATCAACAATGATTTCAAGGTGCAGCTCTCCCATGCCTTCAATGACGGTTTGATTGGTTTCTTCATCCCGAGAAAAGTGGAATGATGGGTCTTCTTGAGCAAGCTTAATGAGTCCAAGTGCCATCTTATCAACATCAGCCTTGGTCTTGGGCTCTATGGCGACCTTGATAACAGGATCCGGGAAATCCATCCGTTCCAGTACAACAGGCTTCTCTGGATCACATAATGTCTCGCCTGTGATTGTATCTTTAAGACCAGCGAGAGCAACAATATCACCTGTTAAAGCTGATTTTACATCCTCTCTACTGTTAGCATGCATCTCAAGGAGTCTTCCAATTCTCTCCTTCTTCCCTTTGTTTGCATTGAGAACATAAGAGCCGGCAGTTAACTTGCCAGAGTACACTCTCACAAATGTTAGGGATCCCACAAAAGGATCACTCATAATCTTGAAAGCAAGCCCAGAAAATGGTTCATTGTCATTGGCAACTCTTTCAAGTGTCAACTCTGGGTTCTCAGGGTCAGTACCCTTCATTGACGGCAAGTCAAGTGGTGACGGCAAATAATCGACAACAGAATCCAGTAATGGCTGCACACCTTTGTTCTTGAATGCTGAGCCACACATAACTGGAACAAACTTACTAGATATTGTTCCCATCCTAATTAGTTTTTTAAGGGTTTCTTCATCAGGTTCTACTCCTTCGAGATAGTTTTCCATTGCTTCATCATCAAGTTCTACCACGTTTTCAATCATCAGATTTCTATATTCCAGAGCCAAATCTTCGAGATCAGATGGTATATCCTCATATGCATACTTCGCACCCAACTCCTCACCTGACCAGACCACAGCTTTCATTTTCACAAGGTCAATTACTCCTTGGAATCTATCTTCGGCACCAATAGGTAATTGTAGCACGAGGGGATTAGCTCCCAAGTTTTTCACAATCATGTCTCTTGTTCTGAAAAAGTTGGCTCCTAGTCTATCCATCTTATTGACAAAGCATATCCTGGGGACTCCATATTTATCAGCTTGTCTCCATACAGTTTCGGATTGTGGTTCTACGCCTGCAACGCTATCAAACAAGCAGATTGCACCGTCAAGGACCCTGAGAGCACGTTCAACTTCAAGAGTAAAATCAACATGACCGGGCGTGTCAATAATGTTAATCCTGTGATTGTTCCAAAAAGTGGTCGTTGCAGCAGATGTTATTGTGATTCCTCTTTCTTGCTCTTGTTCCATCCAATCCATGGTAGCTGTTCCTTCGTGCACCTCCCCAATTTTATAGTTCCTTCCAGTGTAGTACAGAATTCGTTCTGTAGTGGTAGTTTTCCCCGCATCAATATGGGCCATAATTCCAATATTCCGATAATCCTTAAGTGGCACTTGTCTTTTTGAATCTGTGAGCCAAATCAGGCAAAAATCGATAAGAAACTTATACATCTAAATCATAGACGATTTGCTGCCATATAAGAGAATTTTTCTACTACTAGAAGATCCAAGAAGAAAGAGAATGCATAGAATTACGCTAAATGCATGCATTTTTTTTTAGTATCATGCCAAACAAAAACGAAAATGAAACTTGCAGAAGATTCTCCGTCAAGTATGTCAGTAATCTCATGTTTTGCCTTTTCAGCTTCAACACTATTTTTCTTCCTATAAAAATTAAACGATAGGCAGTATGCATCATACTTTTGCACCAGAACAAAATGTAGGAAATCACGGAATGAAGCTTCATTTATTATTAGCCATAGGAATCGTCAGTATGTGGGACATGCCATAGAGAGAAATTATGGAAAAAAGTAGTCAAGCATCTGCCTACCAATAGAAAAACCAAATTTGTATCAGTAAAATAAAACTTGTGATACATAATTTTAATATAAATGTGCATTGGTCTATTAAACAGAACATATGCTCTGCTATCTCAATAAGAAGACAATTTAACAATCCTTAATAAGATAAAAAATATTGAAATTTTCTTCATGAGATAACTAAAAACAACGATAAAAACTTCTCAAAAAAGAATCTTGCAATCAGCTTCGACCAATTTCGATGGCCATGGCTAAGACGCTACCGCCACAGACTATCGGAAGAAGAGCCAGGATCACTCAAATGGTAAGCATGAATTAAAATCTCAGACTTCAACAATATCTCCAGCAGCAAGACGGAGGGAGGGCGGGAGCGGGTGGAAGAATCAAAGACCAAACTGGAGCAGGAGTCTCACCATCACCAGCCATGGCGACAACAGAAACCCTCCCCTTGCGTCCCGGAGACGTCGGCACCGCCGACCTGGAGACCAGTCGAACGATGCCGAAGAACTCCGAGGACAATGACGAGGAGGGACGGAGAGCGGAGCTGTTCAGCGCGAGGAGGCGTCGACATGATGGCAGTGAGAGCGGGTGCCCTCGCTGCCTCCGGGAGCGGCCCCCGATAAGCCTCGATGAGGAACAGGGACTCCCCGCAGCCGCAATCCTCAACGCCGCTTCCGCCATCCTCTTCCTCTTCCTCTCCAACTCCCCTGCGGAGCTGCTGATAACGGATAAAGAGCTCCGTGCTCCGATCCTCACACTTAATCGACGAGGGAGTGAGTAATGATATAATAAAAATAACAGGAAGGGTTATATTTAAAAATGAATATTACTAAAGATGATCCTCCATGTTCGAAAAAATATCTAAACTACCCTCCTCCCTCTTCATGAAAGAGAATAGTGGCATATTTATTGCCCAAAATTGGTAAAGGGGTAATTTGGGTAATTTGAAGCGACGGCGGGTGGGCGTACACGTCTCCCGTTCTCCTATCCTCAAACGTGGGGAGTGGAAGAGGGCAGATGGGTCCCACAGTGAAAAGCCCACCACATGCCGTCGCTCCGTTGGGCCCCACGTCGGGAATCGATTGGCCCCGAAGCTGTCCAACAAGGAAGCAATCACTCGGCCCTCGTCGACGCGCGGAATGGGCCAGCCACCTAAACTAATTGGGCTGAAGCATAAAAGTCGGCTCATTATTCTCGCCCCCCCCCCCCCCTTACCCTTCACTTACAAAGGCCGGCCCAGTTTTCAACCGATCCGGCCGAAAAAGTTTCGAAAGCCAGCTATTTCTTGGCCTAACTGGACCTCGCGCCGATCACCGAGGTCGGCAATACTGCTCAAAGCGGCATGACTTCTTGGGAAATGTTTTTGCCAAACGTATATAATTTTATAAAAAAATATATATGACGTGTCATCCGAGGGGGATGGGCTTCAACCCCGGGCCCACTTTCTCGCTGGTACGGGGATTATAGGGCCATGAAGAATTTTATTGGGCCCAAGTAAGAGCCCATTTATTTCGAGTGCAAGTGGAACGAGGCTGGGCCCTGGGAACTCTCTCTCTCTCTCTCTCACTCTCATTCATGATGTAATAATTAGGGAGATGTTTTCAAAATTATTTAATAATGGCTGAAATTATCTCTAGCGGAAATTTTATAGAACCCTGGCGCCACTACCTTTCCCACGTGATGAGACGAGAGTGACACGCATCCGAGCTGAGCGCTTGCCAGGGTGGCGTGACTCCTCCCCTTGCGATGGATAAAAAGACGTAACTGCCCCTGCTTGGGCCCAATCAAGGTGGGGCCCGAGACGCAGCTGTGCCACTTTATCTCGGATTCGGACGGAATAATCGCTGGGGCTGATTTCGGGTCCTGAAGCGGTGACGTGGACGAATGGAGGAGTGACATCCGTCCTCACAGGGCCCCTATTTTACCCACATTTTCTTCAATAACTAAACGTTGCTTATAACGACAAGCTGTGGTGGTCCTTCCTGGTCTCCGGCATCCCACGGATTCAGCTTCCCTCCCTCTCTCTCTCTCTCTCTCTCTCTCTCTCTCTCTCTCTCTCTCTCTCTCTCTCTCTCTCTCTCTCTCCCCTCCCGCCCTTCCATCTTCGTTGTGCACGTCGGAACCGGAGGGCTTCTGGGAAGTGGGCATGCTTCTTCCCATGAATTAGAGTGATCTACGTTGGGTCAATTCCTGCTAAAGGGAGCCTCGTCTCCATGGGGTGAGATGGGTGTGTGGGAAGCAAGGTTTGATCGTCCAGAGATAGCGGATCGTGCATGCTGTCAACCCTGTCTTCTCACCCTGGAACACGGTAGGTGATCCCTGTGTCATTTTTGTGTTGGGTGTAGAGTTTGTGCTTTCTTTTGGTGTATGTGGGCAGGGTTTCCTGTAATCGTTTACTAGTGACTCGTTCGAACATCAGGAGATCATTTACTGGTGACTCGTTCGCCTTCCACCTGCCGTGAGGATTTGATCATGGGAAATATGGACAACCCCACTTTGTTTTGTTAATCGTTGTTTTCAAAATTTAGTGTAACATAGAGGTTGATCGGGGCAGTTGGATCATTTGATAAAATGGTGTGAGATTTTATAGACAGAAACAGCTTTCATCTCAATTTCTCATATGTTTACTTTCACGATTATGATGTCTGGAGAGATCGCAGAGATCCGTTTTATACAAATTTTCGTTGAGCGTTTCAACTGGAGACACTGTAGTAGACTTAGGGAATGAAGATTCATAACAATCAGGTTTCTGATCATGCCTGGGAAATTTAAGGAGTAATGTGCTGACAAGAAAGGAAGAACACTAGTCTGAACTGCCTTTGGGTGCTCTCGCTGTACCCCGATTTCTGATATCTAGGTATTACTACTTTGGCAATTATTGAAGTACATGATGTGGGCAAAAGGTGGCACGCTTAAATTTTGGTATATAGACAGAGAGTGATTTGCCACAGACGGCAATATCCTAGTTCTTTTTCAGCTATAATTGTATTGACTACAAGATTAGCAAACTAGTTTCAATATCGAGACTCAGGGAAAAATTTCAGAGCATCGAGTTTCAATATCAACAAGACTCATTTCAAGTTTTCAATTTAGTTCAAAATACCAAATACCATGCAAGTTGGGTGATCTTTAACCCATGAGGTTCTGGGTAAATATTTTCGATATGGATTCTAACGAAATCGGATTTCTTAGAATTAATATTTAGAAGTGTCTGAGCAATTTTATCTGAAAATATCCGCCACTTACCTTACAGATTCAATATCTACATATCCATTGAGAACTTATCTTTGAACCTGTGAAAACGCGAATCTTTTGTTGAGTATTCTATTCGTTCATATAAGATGATTTATACATCTGTGAAGATCATATTTGCTTGTATTTGGATTTGATGTACCTTTAGAAAGATCATATGTGATCACAATCAAGGTTGTACTCCTCACCCAGGATATCGGTCATTGATTGTCTCAGTATTAGAAAGTAATGTTGCATTTATATTCTTTTCTTTTCTTTTTTGAAATTTTAATTTTAGACGTTTTTTTTATGTGTGCAAGTGTGTGTAATAAACGCTCATAAGAAATCTGACTATGTATTTGCATACATACTCAAAGGAGGTACTAAAAATGCAAAAAGGTTCTCCATCGCGTTGGCAAGTCCTTAAGAAGAAATTTTGAGGTTTTACTGTTTTTTTAGTGAATAATTAGCAGATAATTCTCTTTACTTTTTTCTTTTATGCGATAGTTCTTATAGAGCGAAAAATGGCGTTTCTCCCTTCACAAGAAAATTATCTTTATTTATGTTTTCATGACTACTCTATGTAATACACATATTTCTTCATGGTTGTGAACCTAGTATTCTTTTTGGTACGCTTGTTTTTTTTGTGTGTAATCACTTCTGCTAATGATTTTCATTAGCCTTGTGTACCATTTCAGCGTCAAATTTTTTACAAGCTTTTAACATTAACGCCATATTTTTGGTCCCTAAGTTTTCTAAGAGCTGGCCTTAAATAATTTGAAGATTTCACCACGAATATTTCTATTTCTTTGTCGATCTGTGATCTGATAATTGTCTTTCAATGTTTCAGCTCCACAATACAGTTAAACTACTCATTTAGGAGCTTTTTCAAACCTTCAAAAGCAAAAAATGTCTGACGGAGAGGTCAGAAAGGTCTCACGCCGGGATATCCAGTTGGTATATTTTTTCCTCTCATATTTTTGATAAAAGACTACCGAATAATTCTCTCTCCAGCCAATTTGTATAGCTTTTATTTTTATGATCAACGTCTTGTCATACGCACACACTTATCTCTAGATTCTGCCTCCTCCTAACACAATTTCAGATGGCCTGTGAGGCTAATTTATATAGGTATCACAAGTATTATCTGGGGTAGAAGGCCTGTAACAATAATGTTTTTATATGTTGACGAGACAACTATACATTCAGCGAGATAAGTCAATCAGTAGTTTTTTTTTTTTTTTTTTTTTTTTTTTTAACTACTTTGAAGGGAGATCAGACTCCCCACGAGGAATCAGATATAGGACACTCTCCTGTTACTAAGGAGGCAGGAGTTTTTGTGCCAGAGAACCTAATCACTCCTAGTACACATAGGAGAGGGTGTTCGAGTCACCATCTCATCCAAACTCCACCTGCCCTGCTGCCAGCTTGTTTTTAATATTAGCTCCTGTATTGTTTTCATTTTCCGGTCCTGTTCTCATTGAGAAAAATAAGAAATCGATGGCTCTTTAATTTCTCTATTTCCTCTGAAACTGATAGACCTATTTTCCCTTCTTTTTTTCTTTTAACACCTATATTGTCTATACCTTGCCCAGACCACTCATTTGACCCTCAGCCAGGCCCATTGCCCTTTGAAGATTCCACTTGATGGAGTCCCAATGAAACAGTGTACTTACTTTAGCCGACTGGCAAAAGAAATAGCCATTTCTTTTCTCAATATTCTCTTAATTCAAAATCCGGAAATTTAAACGTTCATCTCTTAAATCCAGCCCGGGACATTGGCATACTCATTAACTATTTTAATTTCGTAGATAATTACACTCAAACAGGACCCATTCAACACAACCATCAATTCTTTTGTGACCTTTTTCTTTCTTAATTCTATCTAGCTTCTCTTCTGTCCTATATATATGGCTGCTTTAGGAATCTTCAAAACATGCTGAACACGGAAAAATATAAACTTTAAGAGAATGAAGAAACTATGAATATTTTTTATGCTAGTTTAATCAACCACAAAAGATCACATGTTAGTGTATCAAACTTTCCTCCTTCCCTCTTCTTTTAGGCTTTTTTCACAGTCTGTGGGATTGCCCCAGGGCTGTTCCGGAGGGCAATCTTCAAAACTACATAACTTGTGTTCTAGCTTTCTACAGTTCCTCAGCGGACTTTTGTCATAACTACAACGTTTCAACGTACCTTAAGGTACTGACAGAGTGATTGACACCAAGAAGGCAGTTCGACTCTGTCAAATCTTTCTGCGATGGAACCATCCAACTATTCCATCATCGAATAGTTGAGGATAATGGTGGTCATTTTATGATACAAATCTCATGATCCTTCAGGACAAGTCTTAAAACCTTCCCTCTTTCTTATTCTATTTTTCTCCAGTGAAATTAACTTCTTTTGATTTATTTTTCTATGTGATAATTTAGTCCTCCAACAGTAAAATCTGACTGCTTTTGGCCGTTTTCAAAAGTCCGTTTGGGTCAATTTATAAATATTATAAATGACCATATAACCTTTTTTTTGTCCCTGTAAATGTCACTTAGAAGACATATAGCTTGTTTCTACATTTTTCCTATTCTGGTTTCAAATTTCCTGCGTAATGCATATTTAGGAGCTTTGGTTCTATAGCTACAGATGGCATAAATCACTGGCGTTTCTTTTTTAATTTAAAAAATAATTATAAAATGCAATATTTACTTTTTGCATTTTTCGAGCTGTCCTAATGTTTCTAAATGTGACTGTTAGGTACAAAACCTTATAGAACGATGTTTGCAATTGTACATGAATCAGAAAGAGGTTGTGGAGACTCTTGAGCATAATGCAAGAATCGAGCCTGGTTTTACTGAACTTGGTAATCCTTCAACGTATTTCCTAGAATCATTTCTCTTCTAGCATGTTAAATGTTGTTCTCTTCTTCAACGTGTAGATTCTTCTCGTATTTTTTTGCACGCTTTCTCTTGTTTTAAATATTTTTTCCCGATGTAATTGGGTCTGTTTTCATTTCTTTAAATTGTCTACGTCACAATGTGTTTATATTTCCCCTCTCTTGATGATGTTCCTCTTCCCATTCTTTTGTCACCCCTCTGTTGAGTCATTTTGTACTTGTTCTGACTCTTTTCATCTCCCACCCCGCCACATCCGATCTTCACTTCTTTCCTGACATGCTAATCACATCATTCAATACTCCTGAGCTGGCCCGTTTTCAACACTCACTCCACCTCTGATGTCATTGTGGTCATCGTACCATGTTCAGAAATACTCATTCATTTCTAATTTAGGTAGGCCCAAAAGTTTAAATTCCCTTAATCATAAACATTTCCTCATAGACATTCCTTTGGACCATAAAATTGTCACATTTTCCACGCTCAAATGGTAAATGTTTGATTCATGTCATTTTTCTCTTTATATTTCCACTACGATAACAATAACATAATAGGCTAAATATATGAGTCTTACATTTCATACTTTAAACTTCAGTGTTTTCAAAATCGTGAAATGTCATTTACTAACATTTAGAGAGCTTCATAATTTAATCTTGAACGCCATTCTACGCCTCAATTTTGTACAGTTCACTGTTCGCACTCTTTAAACTTGAACGGCAAACTAAGCAAAAAAAAGAGAGAAATTTGGCTTAGAACATTTTTATAACTAGTCGATCTCACCTTTATCAAGAGTAGGTTACCAATTACTGATCACAAAAACGTTCTGCAGTGAATTGTACCTTTATAGTTATTGTATTTATTAGGTTTTTGTACCCGATTTATCTTTTCTGTCTTGTTGCCTGACTTTACCGCACTTCCAGTTTGGCAAAAGCTTGAAGAAGAGAACAGAGAATTTTTCAAGGCATATCACGTAAGACTGATGTTGAAGAACCAGATACTCGTCTTCAACCAGCTGCTTCAGAAGCAGGTTGATCTCATGCATGGGATGCACCCTTCAGGGTCTGCTCCTGTATCTCTGCACCGTGACTCTAATGCTTCATGTATGGCTAATCTGATTTCCTGCTTTCCATTGCTTAGTTTCATATGATTAGATTTCTCTTCCTCTTGTTTTCCTTATGACTTCCCGGATTTATTTCCCCACCAGTATGTGTGAGTCGTGCGCATGTGCATCTTTAATGATTGCTTTGTTCGGTTTAAAAATAAATACTAGACTTTTGTGAATGCTTTTTTCAAAGATTGTATCAAAACCACTTTTAATCATGTAAAAATAAAAAATAAAAAATAAAAAACAAAAACCACACCCCCCACACCCCCAAGAACCTCAAACACAGAAACACTCCACCGTGAACTGAATAAATTATGATGGTAGATTTTTTATCCTAACTTGATCATATATCATAATTAAAATATCCTGAGTCATCACTAGGGTTTCTGATCAACTGCTGGGTGTTCCTAAATGTTTCTTGGACAGTGGCTAGGTGCTTTAAGGTCAAACCTGTTCAGATATTATTTGCTGGGCCAGCCAGGTTGTGTGGTTGATCAAATCATATAAGTATACTATAATGTAAAATAGCCTAAAGCATGCTTTAGGAATCTGTATGCTTCCTGGACAGTGGTTCGGCACTTGGTGAGTATGAGGTGCTTTTGAGGTCTAGCCATGTTGAGTGGCTGAGAGTATTTTCCACTCAGGAAAGCACATGAAACTTGAAGACACTAGACATTGCAATACGAAAGTCAACTCATGGAAACAATTCGGCGTTATTATTTGCATGAGACATATCTAGCAGTTTCTCCATGTTATACATAGTCAAAAAAAAAACTGGTTAGGGGAGATAACTGGGAAAAGATATGGGAGGGAGAAGGTAGGGGCCATAGGTTTCATATGGAAGGATGGTCCATAGCAGATGGCAGAACTATTTGAGAGGGGAAGTCGCAATATAAGCTGTATTTCTTAATGAAAGACTTGAAATAGAAAAAGATTTTACGTTAGTTTCCTAGCCTCATGCTTCCTGTTTTTATGGTATAATTTTCACCATATGGGATACATGAACAAGAGAAAAACCCTTGTGCCAGTGCAACAGAATCTATGCTACTCGTCAGCCCCTCACAGACCTGGCAACATCCCCAGCGTTGCCGGACCTTCCAGTGGGATGCCGCCAATTGAGAACATTTCAATGGATGATGCCACTCTAGATGCGGGGAGGATGGGCATGGCAACGAGCTTGCTCTCTGCTCATAATCCCCAAATGGCAATGCTGCATGGAATGAAAGGTGAAAAAATTAAGATGGAGCCTGCCTACTCGAGCAATTCAGAGTTCACTTTCTGCACAGATAATAGCTTCTCTGATTGCCACTCCGGAACTGGAGATGTGCCCATTCCACCCTTCAGTGGCGCCGAGTTGCATGTGCAGCCATTGAACGAGCAGCTTGTGGACATCGACACTTCCTCTTTTGGCATTTTAGGCCAGATTCCACGGAATTTCAGCTTTTCAGATCTGACAGAGGACTTCACCCACAGTACCGGTGCGCCCTGCATGCCTCATCTAAACTTAATTTCTTCTGCCTTATGAGAAATCGAATCTGACTGACTGTATAATTTCACTGAAGACATACTGGAGGGTTATGGCCGGTCACCCTTCCTCGGACGTGAATCTGCCCTGTCAACCTCTACTGGGAGGGGAGGTCTGGGTGAGTTTTCATCTCCTGATGCCTTCATATTTTATTTTATTTTTCTTTTCCCGTTACCCTCCCACATTCATTGAAAAATCTTCACTTGCGGCTAACAGGAGAAAGAAAAATATGATACCATAGCTGAAGCTGGTCTTGACGATTTAGCAACTGATAGTAGCATAACTGGTGAGTGCCGAGTCCCTCCGTGGTTTAAGTTTATATAAATTTCCACCAGGGTTGCATTTAGCATACATTGACAGTTTTTTTTCTCTTTTTTTTTTCCTTTTTTTTAAAATAAGCCTCAACTTTCATTTATTCAATGAAAAATAACTTCTCACCCTCTTTGTGAACGGTGCTGCCGACTGAGATGAAACCATTAACATTACTTTTTATTCTACTTCTTGTTTACAGCTTCTATGCCGAATATAGAAACACTAAGGCATGGACGCTCCCATACTCCTTACCTTGATGGGTACTTTGAGACATTGGAACTGCCCACTAGGCCACCCTCAATGCCTTTGATTTCCCCTGGTTTTCACCGATTCACACTACCCTGGAGGACCCACTCTTCCTTTTTTTTTTTTTGCTTTCTTGGGCTGTGTTTATTCATCGGCTTTGAAATCGTTGACCTTTGATGAGTTCAGCTGTAACTAGTCTTCGGCCTTTGCCTGTTTAGGTAGCTGTTTTAGCAGCTTCTGTGCATACCAAAGAAGATCTCGAGGTGGAAATAAACGGGGAATCTCCGCGAGGTGATCTCCCAAGGCAAGATTGATTTGTGTAAAGCATTTTCATTCAAAATGTTTCCATGTGAATTGTGTATTTGAGGAAATGGAATGATGCTCGTGTGGCCCCCTGCATTTGACTTGAATAAATGGGTCTCATGATTCTCACGCCTGCGTATGATCTTCCAGTCTGTGTCTGGTCGGAGCGCAGAGACAGAGAGGGAGAGAGGGAGAGTTAACTTCTAGGTTCAGACGTATTGACGGCAGAGAGGGAGAGTTGACTCCGAACTTAGCACCCATTGAAATGCCCCAATACAAATTTAATGCAGTTGTGGGAACCAAGTATCAACCACCAGATCCATCTCTCTCTCTCTCTCTCTCTCTCTCTCCTCCCTTCACCAACAGAAGCATCCATATATGCATAATATCAAAATCACATATCTTCAGGGAGACCAGCTTTTTTTCTGTGTGCAAACATTATATTGATAAGCTTAAGAAAACCGCACGTTAGAATTCAGGCTTCTTCAACCCCTCACCCACAAGAACCTGACCTCTTTCTCCAGTCGGTATTGAGAGAATCAACAGGTAACCCCTGTTACAAAGGTGGCCCTCCAAATCTACAGCTACTCATCATCTACCTTTACAAAAATTACAGCTTCCTTCATCCCTTGATATCACAGTCTTGCCTGCTGAAACCCAGATGCAGAGATGCTCAGATCAAGCCTCGGAATCACACTGAGGAGGCCCATCGCCCTCCTGCCATGACTCTCTCCTGCCATTTATAGCATTCATACCAGTCCAGAATTGGAGGATGAAAAGAGAGCTAGCTTCCCTGAGTCTGAGACCCTGTGAGACATGGCCATCGCCCTCCTCTCGAGCCCTGTAATCAGCCTGGAGTGTGGAGGCAGAGAGGCCAACTCCTGGGTAGAGCTTCTGGAGCACTTTGGAGCCATGAGAGCTTCGTCCAACAAAATGGGGGAAGGCCTTGAATATTGATTACTGCCCCTGAGAAGCTTCTGGTGAGCTCAGAATGGAGAGATCAGGGGAAGCGGATTCCTTGATTTCTTCTGCGATCCTCAGAGCCATGGCGGCCTTGTAGATGGCCAAGTCGGCGTTCATCATGAGCTCCTGGGCCCTGCTGCGGAGTCGGACAGCAGCATCCACATACCTCCCAGTTGCTGCTTCGGCCGCCTGAAACCTCTGGACTGCCTCTTGCTTTGCGGCGGCTGCATGGGATCGGACAACGGATCAGGTCAGACAACCATACGTTTAACCAGTTAATCAAGAGCTTCTGATAAACAGGGAGAAACCCTGATAAATAATCTGAGTAAGAAAATTTCAAAAAGACCCAATTCTTCCCTTTTCAGTCTTCACCCTTTCAAGTTCATCATCCCGGGGTTCTAATTACAGCAGAAGTCAAAGGTACCTTGTGAAGAGAAAAAATTGATATTTTTTATGTTGATCCGACTATATATATACGAATAATTAGTATCTCACCGTACGATTATAAATTATGAAAAAATAAGACGTAGCATGATTTGTGCTGCTTTCATAGTTGCATTAATTCATATCAGCTATTCGAGTTCTGATGTCTCTGTGTTTTCATAGATGGGAACGTTTTATAAGAAATAGATGGATAAAAGTGATATGTTCATGAATGGAAAAAGCACCTTCGAAGAAGATGTCCAGGTTCCCCCTTCCCGCATGGCTCCCCTGCCTCTTAAAGGATCTTTTCTTCCTCAGAAGTGGCTTCTGGGTCGGCTGCCTTTTCCTCGGTGGCTGCCCCTGTTACAAAGAATTGTTCAGCCATGAGCATCACACGAAGGAAGCTCATGCTTATAATTTACGTAAGTAACACCTGGGCTATAGTGGAAAGAGCATAGTTTTCAATGATATGATATAGGGCAAGGTGTGAAACTATATTCGCCTATATAACTCAAAAATAGTAAAAATAAATAAATAGAAAGAACAAAGGCTACCGATTAATATGTGGCCTATATAAGATATTTACAACGCATTAGTAGTTAAGTAAACAAAAAGCTAGACATGAATCAAACGCGGGAGATGTTGAAGCAAACCAAATAGGCACACGCATATGAAGAAGTCTGAATTGCACCTGAAAAACTCTGATCAGTGCTGAATGTTTCTGCCTCCTTTTCTTCATCCAATAATCATAGACATCTCCGACTGTTCTCAAATTCCCAAATTGCGAGCAGAGAGCAGCTGCTGCTCCCTGATCAGATACATCATCTGGGTGGCTATAAGCAGCCTTCTCAAAGGCAGAGATAATCTTCTCGAAGTCGTCCTTCGAAATAAGAGAAGAGCGGTCCACATCGCCACATGAGAGGCTGGTGTTCAGCCTTTCCAGCCATTCTTCGTCCCCAGAGTCCATATCATAGGACGCACTCTCACTCATCAGCACCCTATCCACTTCATCATTTTCCACGTGGATGTAAGAATCTGGGCGCGCAAAATGAGATGGGCAACTCTCCTCATAGCCCGGAACCTCCCGCACTCCTGGAACAGGCACTATCCTTGTGGGAATCCCCTGCAGATTCCTCTCAATGCACTCTTTGTGCAGCTCCTTGAACACATTCCAGTCGTTCTTGTCGTAGAACTCCAGCTTCCAGCCATTCTCACCAGTCCAAATCGTGGCATGTGTGAATCGATTGGAAGAGCTCGGTTTCATCTCCTGGGCTTTGTGCATGAACCTTGTGGAGTCGCCCAACTTCACCACGATGCACCACTCGCTTGAGCTCGATAACTCCAACACGACTTTAGCCCCATCCTCCCTCCAACAACGGTCAGCTTCAATGACTAGAATATTTGTAGAGCAGCTCAACCCATCAACGTTCTGCTTAGCCTCCGCGAAAGCCGTCTTGGGTTCCTTCATCCTTTTGATAGAGTTCTTCGCATCAAACCTTCTCCTCTTCTGACTAACCGGCGAGGCATACTCTTCAGCACCGCTCTCCGTCAACGGGGAATCAAGCGCCTTATCGGAGAGCGCCTCAAACTCCCGAGACTCGTGAATTGGGTGCACTTTGACCCTTACATCTACTTTCAGCATGCCATTCTGCATATCAAAAAACTTACTTCGTCTAGATTTCATTAATGAACGGCTGGAGACGCCGGGAACTCTACCAGTCCTCAAGAAACTCCTCTTTCTCCCACGTTTCCGGAGCTTCATGGCGTTGATCCCTGAACCAGTTCTGGGTGCCGGCTCGGACACTGCAGTAGAACGACTCCTCCCCTCTCTAGTAACAGGAATAGCAGCACTATCCATGGCAACAGGGGTTCCAAGGGACGCCATCTTCCTTTCAGAAGTGGAGGTGTCTGCACGTAACCGTGACTCATAGAACCGATACTCCTCGACACTATTTTCTGCAGTTCCACACGAGCACAGCTCGCTGTGATGTCTTGCAGAGCTGCTGGGTATATAGAGCAGACGGAGGAAGATACTGAAATGCCAACTCTTGAAGAGATAAGGAAGAGCAGAAAAATTTACAGAAAGCAGAGGAGCCAACATCTGTGAAGCGAAAATGACACAAAATCTAGGATCAGATCTTGACATCCTGTGAGAAAATTCCTGTAGAAAAAAATAAACAGAGTTACCCATTGCCCACAATGAGAAATCAACTGGGAGACATTACAGGTAGTAAGAAGCATAAAAAAACTGTGAGATAACTGCGGAGATGGAAGGAGAACTCACAGGTTTCCAGCTCTGCAATGGTAAGAAGTGGATGCCATTCAAGGAGAACAAGTTGACAGCTGATCTAGACGATAGAAAGGAAGCGCATTCAGCTAAGCTAACCCCCATGGTGATCATTCCAGTCAAAATGGAAGCAAGAAGGGAAGAAAAACGATCCGAACTCGAGATTCTCGCAGAATTGATTAGCAAAACCAGCGCCGCAGGTCTGGTCGAACCGAACCACAGATCACTCTCTGGAATGAGAAACTTTTCTGCAAATTCTCGCACTGCTCCAGTGATCTCGAGCCCATTGCTCAAAAACTCGGAACTTGTAGGCTTTCCTTCATCTGAGAAGGACAACCTTAGCTTCTTACAGTTGTTCCGAACAAAAGCAATGCCATAGCGCCGATCCTGTCTCACATTGTCTCCGGACACAGAAGATAATGAACCCAGACCGTCAAAGAGAGAGTTCCAAACATTTTTGGAGCTATTGGTCCTCGAATGAGGACCTGAATGTGATCTTCTCCGCTTCCGACTGTAAAAAATCCCAAACAGCTTGCCATTCGGGAAGGAAATCCCAGAATCTTCCTGTAGAAGAAACTTTGACGGCATGTCCTCCAGAGAAACGTCCCCCCGCTCGAGCCCCTCTTCTGCATGATATCTACACTTCTTCAGTCCTTCCTTGCTCCCTTTCCGCGACATGTATCCTGATCTCCTCCCTCTCCACCAATCGGCATCCTCCGACTCGCCGGAACTCCCAAAAAGCTCCATCCATTCGTATGAAGATCCATCTCCATCGCCAACGACCTGATTTCCGACGGGTTTGTACAGTGAGAGGCGCTTCCCCGACCTGAGTACCCTTGCCGCCGGGTCCCCATCCGGGGTCACCTTCGTGACATTCTTACGCACGAAAACTCGGGTCGACCTCCTCGTACCCACCGAAGGCATCGTTGCCGGCGTTCCCCGGAGGGGGAAAACCCTGGACCCAATCTTCTCGGACTCCGGATCGCCGAGCTCCTGTGCGGCCTCCTGGTCTTCAGATCTTACATGCTCTCTCATCGCCGGGGAGCATCATCCACGGGGACACACCACCGAGTCCCGCCATCGAGCAGCGCGTCCCCCCTCACCGATCGCCACACCAGCCGGAGACAAATACCAGATGCATCCCACGGGAGCAGATACAGACATTCGGAGTTTGGACCACTCGGACTCTGATGGCGCAACGAATCAGCAGGGATCACAAAAGTATGGATTTTTCTCTTCGCCCACGGCCTTCGGCCCCGATAGAAAGAGACGGGCTCCTCCCCTGGATATCGTTCCTCGGATAAGACGTTTGTTCGAGCAGCGGCGGCGGCGGCCGCCGTAGATCGCAGGTCGCGTAGGGTGAGGAGGAAGAGAACAGAAGATTAGGGTTTATGGAGAAATGGGAGACAGGATAAGTGGCCACTCAGTCTTCCCTTCCCTCACGAGGACGGCATGATCTCAATCCAACGGCTAAAATTTGAAGACGTCTGACGCGATCCGACGACCAGAGTCGGAACGATAAACAACGATCTCTTATCCCGCTGGTGCAGCCTAAGACGGCCTTTTTATAGATATTTTCTGTCCCCTACCCAACGAACTGCGTGACGAACAGCTTATCCGCGGTACATCAGACTCGTTCTTGTCCCCTCACCCGTCCCTCGGTGCCCTGTTCCGGCGAGGCAACTTAATGACTCTTTTAAGATGTCCACCAAACCGTGACATTTCTTGTCGTTTCGAAGGGAAGAGGGCGGAATTCCTCCGAGGAAAGGACTAGAATACCGGAGGGGAACCACCCCAACGCCAAGCCTATGCGATCTTGACTGTCCATATTGCGAGATGGACGATCTTAAAGGCGACTCACGAGGACCTAGAGCCGTCTCATCAGAGGACTCAGCCTTTGATTGCGAGCCGTTAGATGCATGGGCTCCTCGGGATCCCATTTATTAATTTCATTTAACTCATATTTACGACTCTAGTCCCCTATATAATAATTCAAATATCTTTTTTTTTCGCGTAATATATTTAAATAAGCATTTACGACCCAATAACTTTAATAATTATCTGATATTCTAAACTGGGTAATAAACCCGGAATAATAAATATTTTCCCTGGTGATAATTTTATTAAGATACATAAAATGACCCCTACCCTGGCAGGTCACGGTTCCCAACGGGTAATCGTGTCTGCCGTCCATAGATGATCGGACGGCGTAGGTAAGAGAAGAGTCGCAAAATTGTAGATATGCCCCGTTTTGCTATTGTACCTTTCGGGATTGAAAATTATTCAGAAAGGATGAGAATCGCGGAATATCTCGGTGGAATGGAAAGTTCTGGAAAATTATTTCGATATGGAATTGAGAAAATATCCTATTTTATAATTTAATGCAAACCCGCCCCCCTGGAGGTTTCAGGAGGAGGGTGTTAACCGTCCGATCGGAAGCGTGGCATCATCTCAGCGGTAGAGAACATTCCGGAGACGAAACGTGTCATGACGGAAATTACGTTCACGTATTCTTGATCTGCGTGCCTAGAGTCTGACGCCGTTATAGACTGCGGCTTACAGGACGGTGACGGTATCTACATCCGAGGTCCTGACAGAGAGCTCGTTCGAAGCAGTATAAACAGGAGGTGGGGGGAGGGAGAGAGAGATAGAGAGAGATGGGGAGAAGTTGCAGAGGCCCGATGGGGATGATGATGTCAGCGGCAATGCTGCTGATGATGGTGTTGATGGTGCCGCCGGCCGTAGAAGCGCAGGGGGCGGAGTGTGCGCAGGCGCTGATTCCCTGCCAGAATGATTTAGGGGTGGCTAAGCCGTCGCAGAAGTGCTGCGACCAGCTGAGTGAGTCCGTGAAGAATGATCTGACCTGCCTGTGCTCGCTCCTCAACGACACGGAGGTGTTCAAGAGCTTAAACATCAACATCACCCAGGCGCTCGAGCTCCCCAAGAATTGCGGCATCACCTCCAATGAGAGTGTCTGCAAATCCACCACGACCGGTAAGGAATGGAAAGAAAACGGGAATCCCTTCGTTACTTGTCGTTGCTCTCCGTGAAGTGATTTTATCGTGGAGAATGGTGCAGATCCAGTGCGTGCCCGATCTCTATGTTTTTGGTGATCCTCTCTCTTAGATCTCAACATAGGTGAACCAACCCCTTGGGTACATCAGCCCCGGGATTCACGAAAATGGCGAGATATGCTTGCCTTATCTTCCTCCGGGGGGGGGGGAGTTACGTTTTGAGACCGTCTTCTAGAGATCGGACTCATATGGGCGGGGAATCGCTCGAGGAAACAGATCGAAATCATCGATTCTCCTTGCTATTGTGTCCTTCTTCACGGGAAATGTTTTCGAATAGAGAGAGAGAGAGAGAGAGAAGTGATCCTCATATATGTGAATGGTGTTCCTTCTTCTTCTTATTTTTTCAAGTCACGAACGATATTTCTACTCACTTCGCTTTCAACTGAACATAATTTTATCCTCTTCTGATTAGGTGCGGACTCTCCATCTAAACCTCCTCCAGGTAACGACTCCCGCCCTCATTTTCCATTTCAGCGCCGGCTTCCCCTTGGAATTTGTATCCGTGAATGAATCCATCGCGATTAGCATGCCTGTCGCCGTTCATGTCTCTCGAGGCTCCGTAAAATTCTCCATCTCCGCCTGTTCTTGGTCGTAGCCGTTTTGGTAGACTTCTCGGGGGTGAAATCCCCATCTCTCACCTTAGCGTTCCGACTCTCTGATTGCGACCTCCTTCTGGCCGTCGACCAGTCTTCGATCCAGTGTCCGACGCCGTAGAACAAGAAACCTACGAAAATACCGTCACCTGCCGGTCGAATTCTCGTCGGTCGGAGTTCCATAAATGAACTACCGTAGTTTCTTGATCATTTCATGACCTGCTTTCCATCCATCTCCATTAATGACCCGCACTCTTAATGCTGCAGCTACCCCCGGCGGTGGCAATGGCGCCCCATCCCTGGTTCACACAGACGGCCCCGGCCTGATGGGTCTACTGCTGCTCTGGTGGGCCATCGCCGCCATGGCTTAGCACGACGACGACGTCCTTTCAAAGCCCTTCCATGGTCATTGCTTATCTTCCTTCTCCTTCCTCTTTTCATTTTTCGATCTTTTCTCTTTGCATGATATGTGATAGAACTCCCATTAATGACGATATTTGGTCTTGTGATGGTTCGCTGTACGATGGTCCCGCGGGTTAATATATTAATGAAGTCAAACCGATTCCGCGGTCTTCAGGCTGTGCTTTGCAGTTAAGTCAGTGCCTCACCAACCATCCTCCTTCCCTCTCTGGGACCCACCGGGTTGTTGGCACAGTATCCCCAGCTGATATCATTAAATGCCACGTTACCACATTAATTTTCTTGATTTTTTAAAATAAAAGTCAGCCACGTAAACCTTTTTTTTTTGTAAATGTGGAGACGCATAGTTTTTTGTGGGTATATCAATAATTATGAATGTTAGATTGACATTTATGTGAAATACATGCACGAGAGAGTGTGATAAGTTGGTCACTTTTTTTAAAGTGACTGGATATTGCCTTCGTATTTTTTACAGGTAGTTAAACGTATTTTTGTGATTTACAAGGGTATGCAGAGATTTACCTTGTTCTTGGACATAACAACAACTCATATTACCATCCTGTGTAATTATTTTTTTCTTTTTACCCCGACAAAAAAATCATAATAGACACGCCCCCAGTTGTCAAGGTAGAGAGTTATGTCTCTCTCTCTCTCTCTCTACATATATATGGCGAGAGAGAGAGCGAGAGAGAGAGAGAGATTAAAAAGGTTGTGAGCTTTGGTATCTGACTAAAAAATATTAAGAGCAATAAACCCTGCACATATTTGTTGGCATGCCCTCCTCTCCTTTGGAAACATGTAAAGAATTAGGATGAAACTAACATTATTTTTGGAATTGGGGGGGATAACTATAAAGATAACTAGTATTGCCATAGTATGGAATTAGTGTTTTTCTTAACTTTATACCCTGGCAAAAAAAAGAGTAGAGATTAATTTTTTTACGAAATTTGTGAATCTTAACTCTATATATTTTTTAAAAAAACTGAAAAATCATGTTTACGTCTGCCAACAAAAGTGCGAGATTTTAATAAGTAAATTAATAATTTTTATGGAGACGTACCTCACTAAATTAATAAGTAAAAAAAATAATTACAAATCTGAAAAGTTGTAGCCATAATATCAACAACTGTTATTTTATGTATCGTAGAAAATTATATAATTTCCCAAAAAAGTCGACCTCATGTATTGCCAAAAAATGTGGGAATTATCATTTGTACCATGGGAAATTTCAGATTATAAACATTTGATTTGATCTATGCAAAAATAAATTAATTTATTGAGAACCCTTTTTCTTAGTTTATCTTTTAGGTGGTTCAAAGCTATAAAAAAAATTCAAGTCCTTTTATGCTTTAATATATATATATATATATTCAACCGAACGTAAATATGATTAAAATACCTTGATATCCATCCATATTCTCTCTCTCTCTCTCTCTCTCTCTCTACTAGCTCCACCCCATTTCTTGTTATAGCAAAGCCCTACGCCTTTCCCGTTCAGGACTGATTGTGATGGTAATTTCGTGTTTTCACGTTAAAGATAAGCTTATTAGAAGTAATTACACATTAATTTTTTTAGGTATTTTAAATATGGAAATCTGAATTTTAAACGGAATTTTTATTATATTTCGGTAAGCTGTCGATGGGTATGAGGTGACTGTACAATATGAGAAAAAGGGATGCGATAAGTCTCGGCGCGCGAGTTGAGAGCCGAGGAATCCCAACACGATACGTCGGCGAGCGTGGGACTCTAACCGTCGTCGTCTTCCGCTCTCCGTGATCCGAATACCATCAGCGCGCCGGTCAGTGTCCGTCCATTCTGGTCCGTCTCCTACCTTCTTCTCGATCGCTTCATTCTCTGGCGTTCCTTAGTGATCGCCGCGGCACCGGCGGCCGCTGGGGAGGTTCTTACAGCGATCTCGAGGGGGAGTAGCGGCGTCATTTGGAGGAGAAGCGTGGAGGTAAGGTGACCTTTCGTTTTCTGTTTTTCGTCTGCGAGCGTAGTTTTTTTTCTCTCCTGATTATGATGCATATTGTCTCTGCGCTGCGCTTCTTTCTGCTTGTGCAATCCTTACTGGTGATTGGTATGGCTGCTTGGAGTGCAATGGTGACAAGCCTTCATCTAGAGGAGGCCATAAAGAGTGAGAGCAGGAATTTCCGCCGCTTGCGTGTTGTGGTGGCCTGAGACAGTTCTCAATAGATGATTGTCATATTTTCGACGCCTCTACTGGTTGTCTCAGGGTGTTAAAAAGACGAGTCTTAGGATCTTAGTAACGAGGAGCTAGTGTTGTTTCGACCGAAGCTAATTTCAGAACTTAATTTTAGATCACCATCTACCTTCTTCGACAATTATCTTGTTCTTTCTGACATTTCCTGTTTCTGGATTGATTACACCGCCTACGTTAAGTTATTAATCCATAAAATTTCGTTTCAATGGAAAAGAAAGCTTCCAGTATGATGCACGGGTGAAGGTTTTGACAGATATGAAGATATCGTGTTACCTTCGTCCCCACTATATTAGTCTCTTTTGGAACAATTCTTGCGAAATGATGTACGCTTAGTTTCAGTTTCGCCCATGCAATTTGGACAATGTAGTTTATTGGTTTTCTTGTTAATATTATTGCCAACTTTTCAGGTATGCCCAACTTTACGAGGGGAATCCATTATTTGAAGAAATTGCATGCTGCCAACGTCCCTCCAGATTTGATAGAAAATGGGCAAAAACGTGTTATAGATGCCTCGCTTACTCTTATACGCGAGAGGGCAAAACTTAAGGTCGTTTCTTTTAGTCCTATCTCAGGAAATTTTGCTTCCATGAATCACTGTGGTCTTCCATGGCCTATAAGCCTCATAATTTTGGAGACGTGCGCGTGTGACTGATGCGGTTTCATCATCTCTTTGCTCATTCAGGCAGAACTTCTACGAGCTTTAGGAGGAGTCACAGCTTCGGCATCACTTCTTGGAGTTCCTCTAGGACATAATTCGTCCTTCCTTCAGGGCCCTGCTTTTGCTCCTCCTCGCATTAGGGAGGCTATTTGGTGCGGTAGCACAAACTCGAGCAGTGAAGAAGGTATTTTTTATTAAACAGTAATCTTCTTAATGCAGTATGTTCATCTTCTAATCGATTTTCACTGGCTCCAAGTCCGATTCTTTTAGCGGGAGTTGTCTCATCAGTATTCAATGTATACCGCATTCTGATTATTTATGCGAAAACAAGTTTTGAGAGAGATGCACATGAACCAACGCATCAGTTCTCCATTTTATGTGTAAAACTAATGGCATCAAGATGTTTTGAGTAATTCCACTGCTATCATCAGTGCCAACTTTCTAATTTCTCTTAATCATTCTGGGGCCATTCTCGATCTGGATTTCTTAGAAACGAAAAATGAAAGGGATTGGGGAAATCTTCTGTCAACCTTATCTCCTGCAGCCTTACTCAATTTCTCCCAGCGTACAAATAAATCGAAATAGGTGGTAAAGAAAGAGAAAGTATAGTCTTCCAGATATATATATATATATATATATATATATATATATATATATATAGTTGTCTATGGTCCAAACCCTATTTATTTGAGTAACTTCTGGCCTTCATCATTGAAACGTGATTACTTGGCTACATCCTTCAGCAACATCTACCTCGGATTCTGTGCATGAAGAGGCTCTGCTTGATTTCCATTGATTGAGATAGAGCACAACGTCGATCATCTCCTTGCTTATGTTTTGCCTAAACAGACCTAAATAGTTGCCTAGAATCTACTGCAAACTTATTCATAGCTATACAAGGAAAAATTCTCTTCACATCTTGTCACTCTTTATGCTCTCCATGTTTCTAAGACCTGGTGATGCTGCAGGCAAAGAACTAAACGACCCACGAGTACTAACCGATGTTGGAGATGTGCCCATCCAAGAGCTTCGTGATTGCGGCGTAGACGATGACAAGTTGATGAATATAGTCAGCGAGTCAGTTAAGTTGGTGATGGAACAGGTCAGCACTATCCCCCCCACTGTCGCCATGCCCAGAGAAAAAAGAGCAGCCTTTCGGTCTCTTCCTCATTTCCTCCTTCTATTAGAAAGTCAACTCTTCTCACTGCTCTGCAGGATCCTCTCCGCCCGCTGGTCCTCGGCGGTGACCACTCGATATCTTTCCCGGTTGTGCGAGCGGTGTCGGAGAAGCTCGGTGGGCCAGTCGACGTCCTCCACCTGGACGCCCACCCTGATATATACGATGCTTTCGAAGGGAACATCTACTCTCACGCTTCCTCATTTGCCCGTATAATGGAAGGCGGCTATGCCAGGCGACTTCTTCAGGTACGGCCCCGGCCCCCTTCCTCCTCATTTCACCAACAAAAAATAAAAAAATAAAAGAAAAAGAAAAACCTATGATTTATTTAAATAATAAAATTTTAATTTTATTTTTAAATAATCTATTATTTTACCAGGTCGGCATCAGATCGATCACGAAAGAAGGGCGCGAGCAAGGGAAGAGATTTGGCGTGGAGCAGTACGAGATGAGGACCTTCTCCAGAGATCGCCCCATGCTGGAGAATCTGGTTTCTCTCCCTCTTTCTCTCTCTTTATCTTTCTCTCTCTCTACTGTGATGAGGTTAATGGGGGGAGCTCTTTTGTGTTGTTGTTGGGTGGTGGGCAGAGTCTCGGGGAGGGCGTGAAGGGGGTCTACGTGTCGGTCGACGTGGACTGTCTGGACCCGGCGTTCGCGCCGGGGGTGTCGCACATCGAGCCGGGGGGGCTGTCCTTCCGTGACGTGCTCAACATCCTGCACAATCTACGTGGCGACGTCGTGGCGGCCGACGTGGTGGAGTTCAACCCCCAGCGGGACACCGTGGACGGCATGACCGCCATGGTGGCGGCCAAGCTCGTGCGGGAACTCGCTGCCAAGATATCCAAATGACCCCCCCTCATTTCACTCCACGTCAGCATCCACATCAGCATATCGCCATCGTCGTCGTTGTGAGGGAGAGAGAAGCTACAGGTATAGAAGGGCCCCTGATCTTGAGAAAATGAAAGTCACCAACCAATAGTTGCTCATGTGGGCACCCGAATCTATTCAAAAATGAAAAGTCAAACTTCTCGGAGGGGCAAAGATATAATTAAATCGAACAAGGGGATTTGATCAAATGTTTTTCTTACAGCCAAGTTGTTGGGTTTCAAGTGGGCCGAACGATTTCAGAACCCGGCCCGTTAATAAACTTCAGAAAATCGACCCATAACAAAAAAAAGGAGAAAAATCCGTGTTCCGATAATTTCTCAGGATCATAAGTATTTAAAACATTAAATTCAGTTTAATATTTTTTTGCTTCGACGGAAAACCCGACTTTCTTATATTATTAGTATTTTTATTTTACTAATTTTCTATATAATATGAGTTTTTTTAATTTAATATTTTATGGGTTTTTCTGAGAAAAGAGATCTACATTCTTAGTCGCCGTCTTGCAGAGCATCCCCTCCCTTTCTTCTTCTGCAGCAGCAAGTGGGTTGGTTCTTCGCGCCGCCGACCACCTTTCCTGCCGATTTCCACCGGCGGCTGTTCTTCATCTCGACTTTCTGCGGTTTCCGATCGGTTGAAGACGGTCGGAACTCTAGTCTTCCAGGTACCTACCATTCGCATCCCATTTTCTCGCGGTTATTGGCCGTCCGCGGTGGGTGGTTTTCCCTTGTTCTTCTCGGACCCATTTGGGTGCTCCCTCTTCTCTTTGCCCGCTCATTTTATTGCCCTGTCCGCGTTCTGGATTGCCATTTTCCTCCCATAACGTAATTACAAGTTAGTCTAGAAATAGCACTATCGGGTTAATCGTGGATCCTTGTGTTAATCCGTCAACTGTGGATCGGTCGCGGTGTCGGCCGGGGTGGATTTCCTGACACATCTCAGTTTTTTGGGCTGTGGAAATCGAAATAAGCTAATGGCTTCATGTAATGCTTTATTTTTATGATCTGCTGGATTTCTCGCAAAAACAGAGTAGATGGAGTTTTCAATATTATCGTACTCCTCACTTTTATGCCAAGAATGCATTCGAGTGATCATCCCAATGTTCAAGTTGACTTATAATCTTTTATTTTAAGTCATTATTATTTCATACGATTCAAAGAATCGAGTCGAATCTCTGTACACATCAAATTTAAGCTTCAAGTAATGTTTCTAAATCTTTCTCATATGCGCTTAAGTTTCGAATGCATAATTTATTTTAGGATCACTTAACGAATTGATTGCCAATCAGGAAACATGCATGGAATACTCATGCTTGGCCAGGCATTTGCGAGAATTCTTGTTTCCAGATTTAGGGTTTCGTGGTGATAGCATTTTATAACCTGACTTAAACTAGAACAGGGAGTTCTCGCCTCCTCATCCTGCGGACAGTGACGGGCTCTTATCCTATCAGACGGTCAATATCTGAACGCAGTTGATACTATAGGTTGAGCCAATGGATGCTACCTTCGCCTGGTAGTTCAGTTTGTATCATGGTTGTGCACCACGGTCATCCTGCCCGAGGATGTCACTTATGATATTTATGTAAGTAGCAATAGAAGTTGGTGTTTAGAACATATGGTAGCGCTATGGATGGAGTAAGGTAGTGAGAAGGATCACATTCATAGAAACTAAAGAGATGCTTCTTCAATCAGGGTGAATAGTTTGCATCATGCCCGAGATAAAAGTGAGATTCAATCACAAGGCCCTGGAGGATCCGCTAATGACTGCTGGTAGTGATCTAGGGATGTGGGAATGATTGAGCAGAATTCATTTGAAGCGGATAGGCTGCTGATTGAAGGGATTTATGGGTTCCACTTCTCCAAGAGAAAGATATTGAGGTGGTGGCTGCTCTAGTTCATAGCTAACATGTTTCTATGAAAGTGCATTATCTAGGAATCATGATCTGAAGATTAACAATCTGTAGTCCTACTACCCATTCCTTTTCCGGTATTTGGTGAGATTAATGAGTTCGCTTTTATGCATATTTTTGGTTAATTATGAAGCTTCTATGAAGAATTCGAGGAACTCAGGCAAACAGTCTTTAACTCTGTGATGTGAAAACATAAAAGATGAAACTTTGTCACCACTACTTCATCTGCGCACACACACATAAAATATATTCTCATCAACAGATTTCTGGTGTGATCTGTATGCCGATTTGTTGATTTTAGAATAGCCAGTTGTTTTGTTCTGATGGGCCCAGTATCCCCACTAGGTGTACTGTCTCCATCGTAATGGGAAGTCTCTGTACTTTCTCTCTCTATCAGCATGCCCACCCACCCCAAACTTCATAGCTCTGGGACGACTCTGTTCTCATTTCCTTACCTAATATCTTATGGTTTTCATCAGGCACCACAAGTGCTGTTCTGCATGCATGCTTTTATTTTCCGAGTTCATGAATTTCTGATGACTCTCAGTCTGCAACAGCGCTCTGAAGAGGCCAATCGGCCATGGGGGACTACACCATCTCCATAAGCTCCAAGCTGATCAGCCGGCTTGCCGGCGATGAAGACAAGCAGAAGAGGAAAACAAAGAAACCGAAACCCAAGAGCCCACAAGAAGCCCAGGCTAGGGCTCCCCAGGCGTCCGACGGTCCAAGCAAGCCCAGTGCCAGCATCGGACTGCCGCCGCCACCGCCGCTGCAACAGCAGCACCGCCAACCTCTCTTCCTCCCGATCCCCCTCCCTCCGCCACCAGCCGCAAATGCTGAGCTCGAAGCCATCCGGGCCGTCGTCCAAGAGAGTGAGCAGGCTGTTGAGAGGCTGCAGAAGAAGGAGGCGGAGATGATTCAGGAGCTGACCGAGCGGGCAAAGGAGCTGCACGAAAAGGAGTTCAAATTGCCCCGGCAGAAGCCCATGCCGTGCCTTGAAGAGAAGGACGCCTGCTTGGAGTGCTACCGGGAGCACGCCAAGGACCCGCTGCGGTGTGCCCGTGCGGTTAAATCGTTCAATGAGTGCGCTCGCAGGGCCCAGCAGCAGATGAACTGACCCTCGATGCCGTGGGCGAGGGCCGTGAGCGGTTGTTCCTCTTGGGCTGAAAGTTGTGAACGATTCCCCCCTCCCATTAGCTCCTCTAGGTGATGATTGTTTTGGTTTGACTTTATGAAATATCATCGTCATCTAGGCACCCCTATTTGCATTTCCAATTGTAATGATTGGGTTTCTTTTATTCTTCACCCCTCTCTCTCTCTAAAAATAAAACCCCCATCTCTTTTGCACTACATGAGTTACTTACTCTCCCTAAAAATACAACACAACCAAAAGCGAGCATCTTTCCCATTGGCTGGACCCAAGTCAACTATAATCTTTGATCTATGTCTTCCCGATTCTCGGGAAATCCCTGAAGATACCTTCTCCTGCTGGGTTTCAAAAGTCAACGTCACTCACCAGAGGACGAAATCAATCAGCTACCTATTCATTCCCATTCTTGGGAACTCTCTCTTAATCGATAGAAGATGATGAATTGAGGGTGGGTTCCCACACCTCATGCCCATAAAAAGTCAAAGCAGTAACCCCTGAGCATTCCCTCTTCATTATCATCCATGAGCATCTTGAAAAACCTTCACTTTCACACTATACTCCAAGACCCCACCCTTTAGGGTTAGGGTTTAGGGACCTTCTAGAACAGCAAACCCTCTGACGCATGCATGGCTGCTCCCCACAGTCGATGACCTCACCCACATGCCCCCCTCGCCCTGGGTGCTCGCTCATCTGATATCCCCCCCGGCATGACCGCTGGGTACTCTTCACTCTTCCATATCCTCCCTGCCATGGCCTCTCTCATGGCATGATATGGAGCACAAATACCTAAAACAGTGAAAGCGGATCCGTGGAGATGAAGGGGACCCATGAGGTATGCTTGATTTCATCACTGTGGGTTGCTATGTAACCTGCATTTAACTGAAAGAATCCCACTAAATCCTCGGAATCCACAATCATATCCCTTTTCTCTCTCTAGAAGAGGAATTGTTCTTCCTTCTCGACAGCCCAGAGCTCCTTCCTCCCTTCATTCCGCCAAAAAAACCCTAAGAGTTCTCAAATGAGCCGAAAAATTGATCTGCGGGGAATGGGTTAGTTCTGGATGAGAATTTTCAGGAAGAACTTGATAGAACAAGTAGAACCCACATGAGCTCGCAGCCTAAGATCAGATTGCATGGAGACCCAGAAAAATAATAAACAGAAGAATCTTTCCCTTATTTAGCAGAGATAGAACAAGAGAACAGCAAAATGAAGGTTCTATATGTGGAGTAGGCCAGGGAGTAATCTTGGGCACGAAGTTCCCTGATGAACACGGATGAACTGCAGATCATAGCATGATTAAATGATCAGCTTCCATAGTAAGAGTTCCAGTTCACAAACTCATACACATCACAAGCTCATACGTATGCAAGCAACAAATAAACATATAAACGCGAAAACAGAGGGAGACGAGCTCCGCCTCTCCCTTGTACTATGGTTTCCCTCGTCAAGCGAAATCCCGGAAAAATTTCTACTTGTAATCAAAGGTCGGCACTGGGGTGCTCGGGGCGTCAAAACTCTCCAGAACCCTCGTCTTGCTGCTGTCGCCGGCGGGGGCCTCCTCGTTTTTCTTCCCTCCGAAGAGCCCGCCGAACCACGAGGAAGAAGAGGATGACCCACCGGGCATGGTCTGGGGGGTGTATCCGGCGCCGGCTCCGGGCATCCCAGGCAAGCTCGATGGCATCCCGGCCATGGGGTCTTCCATTGGGGGTAGGTTCTGGGGGACGCTGAGGAATCTATTGAGCATGATCCCGGCGCCCTCGATCAATGCCAAGAGGGCGGCACCAAATACGGCGGACCTGGAGGCGGGGCCGAGGCCCTGCCGCATCTGGAGGAACCCTGCGGCGGCGGCGCCGGCCACGATGGAGTTCCAGGGATCTTCCTTCTGGCGGACGTAGACCATCGTGCAGTCGAAGGCGGAGAAGAGGCCTCCCCACACCGCGAAGCTTCCGCCGACTCGTGGGGCGTTCATCCTCACGCCCTGAGCGCCGCCGGCGAGGCGCTCCCCGTTGGGGGAGTTGGACATGCCCTTGATGAAGTGGAAGGCCGACCCGCCTATCGCCCCCATCGCGAAGGCCCCCCCGACGTCGTCCAGGATGCGATCGGGGCAAGGTTCCCGGGAGGTCTCCGGCGTGCCCATGACGATCCGCCACCGCAGGCGCCTGCACAATCGCCGAATGATGAAAAATACCTTTTTTTTAGGAATAAGAAGAAGAATATCTTGGCTGAACTAGGTATTCGATAACGATCTCGCAATCGGTTCGCCCCTGGATAACCGATATGATCACTTTATCGGATCCACAGCAACCTAGTCCGATCTGCGGGCTTCCTTTCTTCAAGAAGACACCACAATCGTAGTCGATGTTATTATATTTTGAACCCTTTCATATTTATATTTAAATATATACGTTTATAGCGTAGTCAACGGTCTTTGGCCCCAGAGGAGACGCCACTTCAGTGGTGAGGATTCGACCGTGGATGATCATTGGGATCCTCGGAGATAAACTTGGGGGCGAAAGCGTCCCCCCATAGAGAGAGAGAGAGAGAGAGAGAGAGAGAGAGAGAGAGAGAGAGAGAGAGAGAGAGAGAGAGAGAGAGAGAGAGAGAGAGAGAGAGAGAGAGAGAGAGAGAGAGATAGAGAGAGAGAGAGAGAGAGAGAGAGGAGAGGAGAGAGAGAGAGAGAGAGAGAGAGAGAGAGAGAGAGAGAGAGAGGGAGAGAGAGAGGGAGAGAGAGAGGGAGAGAGAGAGGGAGAGAGAGAGAGAGAGAGAGAGGGAGAGAGAGAGGGAGAGAGAGAGAGAGAGAGAGAGAAAGATGGAATGGAATGAAATGAAATAAAATCATGCCCAATCAACTATGGATTTATATACAAAAAAATTTCCAGGGTCCCATCCATGTTCAGAGAGATACAGAGGAGAGAGCCCATGGAGATGGGAGGCTGACCAGAAGAAGGAATGGGAGATCCATGGCGATGAGTAATGGATCAACAGACATTCTTCTTCTGGGCATCCCTGAAAACCCCCACCTCCAAGCAAACCGCACAAATTGCTCAAAGAGATCAAGATCTAGATCTTCAGCGGGGCTGCTACCCGAATTATGAACAGGGACAAGGCCCAGAGCTGCAGCGACAGAACGGCGGTGATCGCCGCGGCCTGGACATGGTGGAGGAGGTGATCACCAGAACTACTTCCCTCCGACAGCGGCAGCTGGTGTGAGCCTGAGCCTTCCTGGCGAGTTCTGGGTCCTCCACTGTCTGATGAAGGGCCGCCGGAGTCGTCCCTGCTCTTCTTCCCATTGTCGGAGCTGCCAGCGGCGTCACCGTGGGGGGCGGCGCCTTGGAGCAAGTCTGGCTTGGGCTCGACTCCGACCCGCCTCAGATGCAGCTGCGAGTTTCTCGTCGTGAATTGCTAGGAGGCTCTGAGGTGGGGTGAGAATTTCCCCTTTTGGGAGGAATTCATGGTACCTGGAGGTATAGATTGACCTCGTCTGGCCGCGAGAGGAAGGGGAAGTCACCGCCAGACTTGAGAATCGCCCGTCTGGCCCCCGGGTAGCGCTCGCCGACTTGATCTTTCAGCGGCTGCGGCACGGCGCAGTAGTCGTTCGTCTGCGAGAAGCAAGGCTCTCCCAGAATATAAATGGAAAGTTCATAAAAAAATGGAATGTATGAAGCTTAATTCTGAAGGTGGAATGTTTTCCCTCAAAATCATGCATTCAAGAAGAAATTTCTACTTATTCAAGCAGACCACGTAGACTGACATATTGTGCTATATAACATGTATATTTCATATGGAATCCCCTCAGATTAATAAGTTAAATGCTGTAATTTATTTTATGTTTCATACGATATGCCACGAAATTAATGCAACTTATGAACAATGAATGCGCCGCCACTCATGATAAAATATTGATGTTCCACATGACTTTCCTTCATATTAATGAAGTCATAAGCAATTTTCTATGTAGAAAAGTAGACCATAAGAGCATGTAAATCATACCAAAATAATTATGTTTCTTATGGTATCCCCTTAAATTAATGAATGCGCATATGAGCTATTTTTCTCCTTGGTCTAGTAGATCATGAAGGCAAATATATCGTGCTAAAATACTTAACAAGGTTCCTTGATAAGGGGAGGTCTGTAGAGTACTTGATGATCCATAGCTATTCTAGCAGCACGGTAGTGGAAAGGGATATGGAACCGGGGAATTTCAGATACCATATATTCTTTACATGATTTGATAAAAAATGGAAGAAAAACGGGCAATCAAAACATTTAGAGCGATGATGCTGAAAGTGGTATGGGTTGTAATGTCCGGCACAAGAAGAATGAGCCCAATTATGGGTTGAAAGTGTTGAACCGTGATCTTCAGGGTTTAGAGATTTAGAGATGCCGGTTATGTAAGATTTATCCATTGTGCGCACAAGAAAAAATAATTTATCGACAGTCAGTATGTTCTACTTACATCCATTAATGTGACGAAAGAATCCGAGAGTAAGAGAGAGCCAACTGATGCAGGGGCTGCGTTCAAAGTCAACCTCGAGGACAGATCATCCCTTGACAGCGTCTCAATCTGTTTCAAAGGAGCTGAAGAGCAGTTAAAATCTGAAGGCTTGCTTGATGGCAATGTAAAGAGGGTATGCTTTGTTAATTGAAGCAGAGAAGGGAAGAATTCTTCAATCAGGGAGAAATCGCATGCTAGACTTGCTCTGGGAAGCCAAAGCTCATGAGTTTGAGCTATATATACTCCGCAGATGTAGTATAAAACGATTGCAAAAAAAAAAAGTAGTCAGTAAAATATATGTATACTTGGATTGATTCGCCAAGGTTTCATTCATGAGGTGGTAGACAAGTTGACCTTTATCAAACCAATAACAGAAAAATCAGCCAGGAGTTGAGACGGGATGCGATGATGAAGCCAATTCACATAGTGGACTATCTAGATCAGATCACCAAGTGGGGTCAGTTAGAGAGGTCAATACAATCTCGTAGATTATTAATACCAGCACAGAAAAACAAATCAATATGAAATCCCTGGTCAGACAATATTGATCTTCCATCTCGTATACAAACTGTTGATTTGACAAGCTCGGTCCTAACCTGTACAACTCTCTATCTTCAGTCAATCTGCCTCTTGTTCCCCACCCATATGATTTTAAGCAGCCATCCCATCATTGGATGCATATGAGAGACAGAATATATTGAGAATGTTTCAAGCCGATAAACACGATTTGCATGAACTCACGAAATATTGTACAAGTTGCAGTAGTCGATGAATGCTACTTTTACACTTCGAGTTTGTAGGAGCAGTTAAGAAGAACATGAGTAAGCCTTTAAAAAATTGTATGAAACTCAGCCTTTAAATAAATGTCTTTCATTGATACGATGTATTTAAATATATATAGATAATTTAATTTTTTTAAAATGTATCTAACTTTTAATATTTTGACAACTGATCAGACTAGTATGATTACTCCTAATGACATAAATGTGGGAATTGATTTTTCAGAGTACCAATATGGTAAAGACTGAACCAACTATGACGCAATCTTATGGCAGTGCACAAATTTCTGATTTGTTTTAGGGTTCATACTAATAGAAATAAAAACTAATATTATATAAACTTTATGAAAATATATGGACAATAATGCTCTCTAGTCATTAAAACCGCATAAATTTGAAAATTACGCATAAAATCTTAAGAAATGAAGTCAGGTACACTTTTCACTGCTTGAAAGACGCATTGACCGGATAAGCAAGAAAAACAGCCAAAAAACGTGGGATTATCCATAAATTTTTGGCTATCAGTGCCATAAAAACACCAATAAAGATATTATAAGCATAAGCTTTGTCCCAACCTGGCCAACAACGAAGTCTACAGCGTCAGCAATAAATGGTTCGTGTGGACCATCATGAATCCCTGACAAGATATACCGCTTCAGCAGAAAGGACGGGGTCCAACTAACACTGCAACACAGGCAAAAAAGCGTTGGAAAATAACTTCAGGCACATATCAAGAGCAAAAGCTATTCAATAAGCATATACATAACGGGAATGGTCAATAGCATTTAATAATAAGGGCTATCTATACATCATTGGGAGCCTCTGTATTCAGCACATATTATTTGAGGCTTTTTTATGTACTTTAGTTCGCACAAAAGTAGTAGATCGCGAGCACTTCTTTCTGAAATTGGACACTTATGACTGTCCTTGCAGTAATGCTAAGGATAGTCAATATGATTTCTTTCACCATTATGAAGCAAATATGTAGGAGGACAAAAAAATCTAAAAATAACTGACCACAAAATTAGAGTCAACAGATCCACTCGGAAGTTGAAAGAATTTTTTTATGGGTTACTCTTTTCTCTATGCCAGCCTCCGGTTGCAAAACTCATCTGATGTCAGGAGCTAAGGAAAACTGCATTCATTCAAATTATGCTTAGATTATTCCTCACATAACTCTGTTTTCGTGAAGCCAGACCCCCAAGAATCCACACAAATCGCCGTGACATTATTTAAAGTGTTTTACCACCGAATAGATTGAAGATGAAATGGCAAGGGGAAAGAATAAGTCATCCAGTCATCACTGAAAGGATATAATGAATTCTGGAAGGTAAGGATATAGTAAATGAAGACGCATACTCTGGAATCACTGAAATGCATGACTAATGCATATAAATAAAGGTTGTAAGAACAACTCTCTTAAGTAACCATAACTATGAAAATTGACATGGTTTCAAAGTCACAGACAGGCAAAAATATGTGACCAATCTCCAATATCTATAACAAATTGGAACAGGAATTGTCGTGGTAGAAGGTTTTCCAATCATAGTTCCATGCATATAAATGACACAATAATAAAAAGGATCATTCGTACATGGGTGACCATGGCATCGCAGCTGAAAAGTTGTTTGAGTCCAAGAAAGAATTTGAGAGAACTAATGATTTAACACGTCTAGGACGATGTTGAGCAAAAATCTGTGCTAGGAAGCCTCCAAGAGAAGTGCCATAGAGATGTACCTGCAAAAGGAACTTATATGAGACATGCCGATCTCCAAGAAGTCAAAACATGAAGATTATATTCGTAAATATAATAATCGTAGGTTTATCACCTAAAAAAAAAGATATGAAAACTTCAAATGATCTCATATGAGTATATTCCATAAAAGAGACAATATAAGATGAGCAGATTTCTTACATGATGTACGTTAATTGCATCCAAAAACTTCTCAAATGCTTGAATCCATTCGTGATGATTCCAGACACGAGGAATGTCAACTGAAACGACTCGATAACCCTGAAAAGGATTTCAGGATGTAAATTCATTCATTAGCCAGAAATGGGAAATAAGACATTTCAGTATAAAAAAAATCACAAGATAAAGACAGGCCTGTCATCATCACCCTTTTTGTTAATCCTCTTATTAAATAAATCTTTTTTGCTTCGAACTTTTTCTCTAGGAACAGCTTCTACAAATCTTTTTTTTTTTGCAGTAGAATAGACACTTTTCATCTGAAAATGTCAAAACACAGACAAATTCCTCTTCTTTATCTTCCTCCAATCAGCAGAGTTGTTGAAAACTCACTGATAGCATCAGATCCACTGGAAAATATCCAATATCTCTGGAATTGGTCAACTTTAGATCAGTTAAGATGAACCATTGTCGGTTAAACCAGATTTTGCTGTTTCTTCCGTGCTCGGGAAGGGACTGGATACCCCCTCTTAAAAGACAAAAAAATCGAATCAGGTGCTTCAAATCAAGATCAGTCAGTCCCGTACCATGTCCCCCTGAATCCAATTTTTTTTTGCAAGGAATGCTTTAATAAAAATAACATTCTTCATTAACTTTCCAGAACTATTTGTTACCATACATTTCATAAGACAAGTATGCACTGACGATGAAGCACATCTGAAGAGGTAATCAATCACATGTAGTCATCAGATAACCACCTTCATGGAGAGTGACATAATCTGTTTGTAGTAAACATCAGCGGTTCCTGCTATCCCAGGGATACAAATGAGTGGAGGCACCGACTTTGGACCAAAATCATAATACCGCCATTGTCTTGATCCGACCTGATAAGTAAGAAATAATCTTTTCGTTAATAATTTATGATCTGAAAACACAACCCACATAGCTAACTGATGCAGTTACACCTCAAAAATTATGGAGCCACCGCAGAGAATAGACGAATCATGCAAAAGAAATGGAACGATAATGAAATATCTGGAACCATTGCCAGATACATGAAATACATGGAAGTAGGACAGAATGCCTATATCTGAAATACAGGCCGAATGAGAGCTGGAAGCACCGGAAGATAATCATAGACCAGGCCAACCCGAAACATTCATACAGACTTCATAAGCCAAATCTCGGTGTGATCAACTATGATATGACAAATACTGACAATGACAGTGACATCACGATAATTCGATAAAATAAGTTTAAGCAGTTGAAAGGCACTCAAAAGTATCAGCTATTTATTCTTCAACATGCACATCAACGTTCATACACCTAGTAGCCCACAGAGATACAGTGAACATAAAGAAGCACATGAAATGCTCTTTCAAAACATCATGCCAAGAGATGTCATACTACCATAACCCATTTCAATGTTTTATCTCCATTAACTGGTCCTCATCACAGCATTCCTTGACCATAATTCGATCATTTTGCGTCTGTCAGCCCTTTCTGTGGGGCAAAAATAGTTGGACCATGTCAATGCCAAAGATCTTCCTGCTTTAATGTATCTGGCAATGACACACTACTGTCCTCAAATATTTGTAACTCGTAGGACAGATACCTGAATGGCATCTTGGAAATTTTCTGACAGTTTAATTCAACGGATGATCCATGTCCCTTTAGTTTTTTTTTTATCAAAAATACAACCAAGAAGATCCCACATATGCAGGATGACTCCACATCAACATAGAGAAAAGAAATAAGTCTAAATCCAGAGTACAATACTATTGTTGGCTGCTGGCTGGACCTAACGACAAAAAGGGTAACTTTAGTCCGGACCAGAGCTATCCACGAGCATTCCTTTTATGGTATTTAATGCATTTATGGACCCACATCAACCGAAATTTTCCGTTGCATGATTGTAACGTAGTATGGCATACTGATTAGAATATCTTAAACACTTTATGCTCAATAATAGTATTACACATTTTGCAGATGTGTTATACTGGATGGTCTTTCTATTGATTTGGTTATGATTAGGTCAGTATTTCGCAATATTTTTTCCAAAATTACTCTCAAATTTTTAATTGTTATAGTCTCAGTTAGCAGATGATTAGGGGCTGACAAAGCCAACTCTGATGGTGCCTGTCTACAACATAGTATGTTGATTAGGTTCCGTAGTTGTGCCTAAGATTGTTTAAAATCATAGCACTCATAGGAAGAATAGCAGGACACCGAACGTCTGCAATGTGCCATGTTGAGAGCCCCACTAACCCAAAGATTCTGACATTTAATACACAGAACCGTCATCAAAAAAAGAGAATGCTACACTCATCAGTATGTCAACTCCACAACATGTAGTAATCAACATCAAACATCTTCTCCATGATGCTCAGGATTCACTCGAACCTCTTGTAGAATTTTATTCACGATCCACATGTAACAGATACAGATAAGATCGTGAGCTAGTATCAACTACCAGGCGGTCACATGAAACTGCTTCGGCTCAATCACTAGATTTAATCAAGACGCAGAAAACAATCCATGGGTAAAAGACGCAAGAATTCTCAACTGGTCCGTGAGAGGACCAGTAGGTGGTAGCATTTATAACTGGTCAGTGAGAGAAAAGAAAATGCTCTCCCTCCCAGCAGCTTATCACAACTATGTACGCTATCTGCAATTCCAACTTACTCTTACTGAGACAAAAATCCCCCCCCTCTGAACTCGCACTCTTGGATCAACGATCGACGGCGGCAAGAAGACCTCCGGCAAATTGTAGAAAGATGCAACGATGAACTCAGATCACGACGCAGAGAGATCAGCTCCGCGTTGGAAGTTCGGCCCACACACCGTATCACATGAATTCCCAAAACCCAACCGCTGCTTCGGCTAATGCAAGTGAGAGAAGAAAGAACTTACCGAAATCCTGTGGAGCGGAACCTGAGATCTGAAGTAGACGTAATCCCCGGGCGCCGAAGCGGCGCTTTTCATCCCTCCTTTCCCGTATTAACCCACGCTGAGATTTCCGCTGACGCCGACAATGACGCTGACCCCAATCCTTCCCTCCCACGGCCGGCTCCCCTTCGAACAGTACTCCCTCGCTCTGGGAGAAACCAGAGAAGACGAAGGGGAGCGACAACTCCGGCGACGGCGACGGGGCCGGATCAGCCAATAATAGCGACGATTCTTCTGGGCGTGGAAGCGATGGCGGCGCCGGACCCGAAGCTTCCCCCTCGCTCGCAGAGGAGCGAGAACGATGACCGGCAGATGGGAGAGAAATGGAGCTGTCGAAGAAAACAAGTTGAGCAAACGTATTGCAACACGAGGCTCCATTCGTAATAATAGGTAGACAAGGGACTTTTATGTAAATAAAGGATGCCACTCACGGCACGTGTGCAACACGACAAATGCGGACCCAGTTCCCTCATCCGAGTTTAGTGTGGTTTGCTGGCCAAAAACTCTGGAAATTATTATCCAAATTATTATCCGATCATTAAATATTTTAATTCTTATATAATCATTTTCCCATATTTTTTAATAATTAAAAAAATATGATCGCTAACTTTATACTTGACAGCTCGCAAACAAAAAAAACTGTGAAGAACAAATAAGAGAAATTCAAAAAAGCCTAAGATGGGTTAAATCTTTTTAAAGGCATAAATCTCTCTCTCTCTCTATATATATATATGTATATATAAAGCCTAAGATGGGTTTAACCTTGTTAAAGACATAAATCTCTCTCTATCTCCATCTCTAAGTCTCTCTCTCTCTCTCTCTCTACATATACATGAGAGGAAAACACAGGCCCCTCTTAATCTCACCTGAAATTCATCTGGGTAAAATCGTAGACATTTATGCACCTCAGATTATAATTTATTAGAGTTTTCATTAAATAAATTGCTGAATAAAGTTCATATTTATATAGTCGTCAAACTTAGATTAACCATGTAAATAGCTCAAAATATTTCTTATACCCGAGCTTTCTTATGGAGCAGTCGATCTGAAAGAATCCTGATACAATCCTGGATTCGCCATGAAGCCCAGGAACATCACACCGAAGAGGAAATGGTATTCTATTCGGCAATAATTGCACTATTTTCTTCAAAGAAGTGATCAATGAAGTTGGCGAACTGGCAGGAACAGCTCCAAGAACAGTGATCACTTCGATGGTCCCCTTGCTCTGGTACCGTAGATTCTTCGATCTCTGGTCAGGATTGCAGCGAAATTCCATGATCAAAAGAGAGAAAATGAAAGATATGATAATGATGATGATATGGGCCGGGCCCGGGCATTTACACCTAGCCCATCTTCAGCACCTGAGAGAGAGAGAGAGAGAGAGAGAGAGAGAGCGAGTGGTTTTGGGGCTAATTTCCTCCACCGGTATTCATTAATGGCGGGATTATAAAGAAAAAATGAGTGTTTTACTAAGAAACTAACCCTGGCCACAGAAGCACACTCAAGGAGCTTCCCACTTCCTGTACCTTGCCGAGTCATTTTGCTGGAAAATTAATCTATGAAAAAAAAGGGCAGAAATATCAGAAAGAGCAACACAGGTTTGTAGCAGATGATCGATTCCCAGCTGAGAATTGCTGGGAATCTGCTAATGTGAGTGCTTTTCGTAGTTTTTTTTTTAAAAATTAACATTTTCTTGGGTTTTACTGTAATTTAACCTCATAATGAAATCAATCCCTATGATACTGGTTATGGTATCTCATATAAGATCTGACAGGTTAACTCTGCCTGAATTTTATTGAAAATATATATTGATAAATAGTTGCAACAAATGAATTATGCATCCTTTTTTTAAAAAATTATCAAAAGGCAATTACCTGATATTCAATCCCAACTATCTTTGGTGCGCCTTATTGCCTTCTTCTGAGAGAGAGCTTTCTTGTTCTGCAGCCTTTTCTGCTCTGCCGCATTAGCCCTTCATTGATAAAGTTTGAAGCAGCAATGTGGCTAATTAATGTCATTTAAGTATTTGTTTAACCAGCATGATATCGTTTATACAATGAAACAGCACACATTCAGCCACCTAACAAACGAAAATTCAGTTTTTTCAGCTCGAATATTCACACAAAGCTTTGGATGGCATTGTAAAAACATAAACCATGATTACTGTTCTTGAGCACTTTGTCATTCAAATAGAAAGGATATTAGAAGAAGATTATGAAAACAGATGTCTACTTCATCCTTGATTTTAATGCACGGTTTGGTCAACGGTTATGAAAAATGAAAGAAAGGTACAAATGCTGTTCTCAAGTCTAGTTAGGCCTTAACCATGGTTAAGTCACAGCTGTACAAAGGAATGTAATGATAAGGTTCTAGATCAGATCATAAACATGTTGGTAGGGGGCCATCTGGTAATCAAGCCGAAAATATTATTCTTGCGTCTCCTTAGACCTTGACCACAGTTAAGTCAAAGCTGTAAACGATGCAATAATAAGGTTCGAAATCAGACCACAACCATGTTTACATGGGTTTTCTGATAATTAAGGGTATGCATGGTGTTCTTCGGAAGGAAGTGACTCAAGGCACTCGGAGAGAAGTTTGCAGCAGGAAAATGAATGAATGGATAAATAAATAAATAATTAAAAGGGAATGAGGTGGGTACAGTTTTGTGATCCTTTTCTTTTGTTCTTCTGAAGGAGGAGGTGGGACGTATGCAGCAGCATCTATGATGGCCTGTCAATAGTACCACATGAAGGGGACATAAAACCATAAAAAAAATCAATATTTACTTCAGAATATATGTAGTTAATCATCATTACAGACAATTTTTGTTCAGTACGATGCACCAATGGTTGTCATACCTGGAGTTTCTCCAGAGCATCTTCAATGTTCCCCCTGAAGAAAAATACAATAATGAGGAACTGCATGCACTACAGATGTTAATCCATAAATAAAGATGCAAATAGAGCTTACTTCTGCGTTCTGGTTTTCGTTGAGGATATCACTATCTCCCCATCTTTGTTAATCCGGTTTTTTTCCTGTAAATATAAAAACATCTTCATACCAGAAGCAAATAATTGATCATTTTCAGAGGTCCAAAGAAAAAAGGGTGATAAAGAACTCGGCAGTCCAATGTCTATGTTACTAAGTTAAGAGTCAGGTTTCAGTTGAGAAAGCCAATTAGCCCCGACATAGAACACTGATAATTATAACAAGCCAATGCTCTTTTATTAGGTTGCTTTGAGCTGTTTTTACAGAGCAATAGCAAGTCATAGTTGATTGCCCGTATTTAATTATGATTACCTTAGAATCAAGTTTCCAATAAAAAAGAATTCAAATCACAAATTAAAATCGCATATGAGAGGCACTAGTGGAGCACAATAAATGGGAGTCTACAAGATAACTATTAGCTGAATTAAATACTCAATAGGAGACATGCATTAAGGAGTTAACAGGAAAAGACATTTCACACCACTGATTGAGCACAGCCAAGGAGGGGACGTGAAAAGAGAAGGGGCAGATGAGAATTTTTAAGCAGTGTTTGTATTGCACGCATGTGTGCGTGTGCCTATAAGGAGAAAGGATGATGGTGCCAGAGCCAAACCATTTGCAAGATTCTTTCCCTGATTCTGTCGCTCAACCAATACGCATTCTTCACATTGAAGCGCATATCTACCTTAGTGTTCACTGCAGCAATAAAAATATTTCAGAAAAATGACAAAATAGAAAGATAAAGAACTACGTGCTGAGCTAATTTACAGGAGCAGAAAAACATAGGAATAACCTATTGAATTATTCTCTCCCATTCTGCCATCAAGATTTTCCATGTTGATAACCATCTTACACTTGGCAACTAAAAGAATGGTTTCCTTGGCTTCTTGAAATACTGCTTCCTCACCATGCACTTAGACAGAGTGATAGACACTCATTTTCAACTTAGCTGTTTCAAACTGTTAGTTTGATGCCAAATGGTTTCAGCATAACTTTCAGTGTGATAACTTGATCAGTGATTCTGTAGATCCACAGAATTTAAGTCATTTCTCTATCATTTAAAGGTCCTGCATCTTTTTATGCCGAAGAATAGTAAACAAACCTGATAGAGAGGACACCCCAATCAAACACTGAAACATGAGCAGAATAAGCCCCTCTTTTTATTCCCACCAAAGGTATCACAACTGTTTGTAATCCTGTCATCCTCCCCCTCCATCAAGGCCCCAATGAAATTTAGCTACTTTGCTACGCTACCCTGGCCATTTATCCACTCAAAAAATGCATAAGAAACGATGCTGAAATGTTAGAAAGTGTTCTCCCCATCTTCTACCGTTTTTTTCTATTTTCATCTCCATTCGTACATCATGACTGCGTGATTGGGTATTCTACATCTAATCTGTATGCGCAATTTAACTGTGTGATTGATTGATCCCTCCTAACATACAGCTTAAAAACAGAAACCTGGCATTGAAGGAAATATGAAGAAAGTGATCATATCAGCACTGCACATGTGAGGCAACTAACTTGGTGTACAGAAGGAAACACCATGTTTGCAAAGGAAGAAAAAAGACTTCATCTCATGCAGGGCAAATGAAGAGCAGCAGTTTAGATTTCAAAGAAATTGAACTAGTCAATAAACAGAGAGTTTCCGTGATCATCAGGGTGTACTCTAAAGTAAATAAAAACTGTCTTCGTAGATAAAATACCATGAGAAGGGAGCCCAAAGAATAAATGGCGAAACAACTGGATTTTCATTATAGACAGCAGATATCACTTAGAAGGATGTACACTCCAGACAGTGACGATCCAACAATAGTGGAAGAAAAAGCTTCAGCAAACCTTTGTTTACATTCTGGCCACCTGGGCCACCGCTCCTCGCAAAACCAACAGTGACATGATCTGTGAAAGAGAAAGTTTAAATTACTTGTCACGTCAAAATGCCACAACGTGGACATCATGACTTGTTGGGCACAAGTTGAGGATAAACAGAAATGAAATGCATGATATTCTAAGCTCATTTGACAGCCTCAAGTGAATATATATCATAAAGAGTCCAGAGAAAATTTAACTCTAGCATTGGAAGAAAAAAATGGATTAAAAAAATAGAAAAACCCAATATTTGCCTCTCTCTCTCTCTCTCTCTCTCTCTCTCTCTCTCTCTCTCTCTCTCTCTCCCTCTCCCTCACTCTCACCAGTCATAAAACACCAGCGTGGCATAAAAAAATCTACAAGAAAATAGCCAGCTGATTTTCCCATTGGTCTTCCAGACCAAACTAGAACGGAAAGAAAATCCCTGTTATATGAGTATGGAAACTGGTCGTGCAACTGAAATAATATTTTTCTAATTGTGATTATGTTTCCTCATCAAACTCAATCGAACTTAATTACAAATCTTCCTCGCCTTCTACAACTGTCAACCGACTAATCCTCCTTCCCTTGTTTAGTAAAATAAAATTTTAGGCTATATCATTCAATTAGAGGGCCGCAAGTCCACACAACAATATAGTAAACGGTAACCTGTAACAAGCATCACTTTTTCAGGGGAGAGAAAAGACGAATGAATTCCACTCACACCCATCGTCAAGAAAATTGTCCAATACCAAAGCCCTTTTCAAAAAATATGGCGACGAATAATTCAACTAAAAGAAATGCAAAAGAGATGAGGAGGGATCAGATGACCTTCTTCCACAAATCCTCTCCACCGGAGTTACCTATGGTGATTTTAGGTGTGGGTTCTGACCCAGCAGAGAGCGCCCGCTCCTCGGCTTCCTGGAGAATCTGTCGCATTTCCGCAAGCCGAGCAGAAACCTTTTGCCCGCCATCGCCAGGGTTCGTGGCCGCGCACCGGACCCGGGCAACACTAACCGGAACGTGCACCAACGGCGAGGAGACTCTCTGCCCCAGTCTTAGCAACGGGGTAACGCCAAAGAATTTCCTAAGCAACTGACAACCCCTTAAGGTCGCCATTCCCGCCATTTCCAAACCCTAGAATCGAACAAGCGACGGGGGGATGGAGGCACAGAGCAAGCGGGCGAGCGAGCGAGAGAGAGGTGGCCACAAGCGCATCATGGAAGAGCTCCGCATAAAGCCTGATAGTTCTGTGGCTTGCAGAAAGCCTGTCAACTGACGCATGGATTGTGCCCATAAAATTATTCATATTAATTATTTCCTTTTAAATTCCCTCTTCTTTTTTTTTTTTGCTAAAGCTCTTTATTCGCCAAGAACCTATCAAAGTCCCAGTGCTCCCTCCCCTCTCTCCCTCTCTCGATCTATCTCTCTCTCTCTCTCTCTCTCTCTCTCTCTATATATATATATATATATATATATATCATTATGTATATAATAACAAGTTATATTATTTCATTATGTGATTCATTAAATAAGTAAAAATGCAATTATTTAACTGAAATAAATATGCATGACACAAAATCTATTAGCATATAGTACATGTTGAAGAAATAACACAATTATAACCACATAAAAAGAAATGTGTCTTCAACATATTAGGTTTCCTAGTTGACTTTATATGAGTCTTTTTTGCATTCCTTGTCCTTTTGGGTTTCACCTTTAGGCCTTCTACTATTATCACAATTTTACTTTGCATTAATCTCTACTTCTTGAGAAGAACTCAGGCTTGAGTCTTCATGACAGTATCAATGACCAACTAACTAGATCTACTTGCATAGTAGAAAGAGATACTAAGTGAAATGTCACCTTTGATAAGAATAAGTATCAATAGTGTGATAAAAGTTCATATAAAGGTAAAATAATAATTTTACATTAGAAAATATTTGCCTAAACAAACTACTAAATTACGTGCAATTAACCATAGAACATACAAATTTGGGAGATTATTTTTTAACTCTTAAAATTTCAAAGATTGTGTAGAAATTTTCCTCCTAAAAGGATTAACCTCCCTAAATGAGAACTATACTCTCTAAAATCATACTGACATATTTCACCAAGCATTCAAGTGGTTCCTACCCTAAATAAACTTCCATAATACAAAGTCCACACACCAAATGAAGCAACAAATCAAAATTGTGAAGAAAATTCATGCAAGCCACAAAATCAAACTCCAATGTATGGCACAAAGTCATTCCTCAACCAATAGTATCGCCCACACCTTCAAACAAGTACTCATGCTTTCATAAACTATGTGCTAAAATGTGCAAGAGTGGTAACATGTTATTGTTTGTATTTTAGTTTTTATAGTATTGAAGCCAAATTAGAAGACTTTAGTGTGAAATGTTTGAGTTGGTTAGAGTTATTAACTCTTATGATAATCTTATTAAAAATTTTACGTTTCAATGTAATTCATTAAGTAATAATGGAAACTTATGGATGCAGTCCTTAAAGATTGAAATAAGTCAAGTAGATTGAACCATTGAAAGTAAATTTTATGCATAAGTAAATACAAAAAAGGATTAAGAAGTTTTCAACGGCTACAAAAATACTAATTCACCCCCCTCCCCTTTCCTTAGTTATTCATGATGTCTTATGATAATCAAGATTTATCACAATGAGTGAAGTCAATGTCAAATGGTGAAAAGTTTTCCAAAATCTTGCAACACTTTCGTATAACTCATTTAGATATGTTTTTTTCAATTGATTATTTCATAAAGTATATTTTCGTTACCTCTATTTCAAAGATTTTTTTTTATTTCACCCCATTTGATAAAGATATGGATGTCATTCGATTTTCAACTCTAATTTTCAAACCATATGATAGGAAATAGTTCTCATGACTTCCACTATTAATTCTAAAATTGTATGCATTTTTTTACTATGTATCACATGGAAAAAAATTGTATTCTTAAGAGTGTTCTTTTTCCTTCATCATGAACATAAGCCTCCTAAAAAATATAGGAGATGACAACAATTTTTTATCATTACAGGCCATTTAATTATCTTAAAAGTTAGTTGAATATTCTTCATCATCCTCAACCTCATTTCTTTTATTTATGAGTTGTGTAAATTTCATTGTCTCATTTGGCTTAAAATTGTGACATTCTTCATTACATTTGAACCATCTGTTGTGACCAACAAGCATATAAAGTTTTGAAAGTCAACTACCGTGAATACTGTAAGTTATTATGCTAGATCTTTTCAATACATTTTTTAGGTGATGCAAAAAATCATGTGAGATTTTGATTATGAAACATAGCTATAATATGATAATTAATCAAATTATTTTACACATTTTTTAATCGATATATTACCTTGTTGTTAATCTTGATTTTGTTGATACATACATTGATAATCAAGGAAAAGAATTAAAATTCAAAAAGTATTCATGTTCATTCATATGCACACTAGTTGTGTGAGCACTCTTGCACATATGGTGTACAACATATCATACCAAATTGATTCATACTCTTCAATTTAACTCTAAGAGGGGGGGGGGGGGGGTTGAATTGAGTTTATAAAGGTTTTGACTATTTTTCATTTTGTCTATCATCTACGTGGATTATCATTAGATGTGCCAACATGTATGTATGTGTAACTCATTAAATACACTAATATTTTTACATTAGTTCACCTTTCACCCAACTACGTTCAGTCCTAGAGGAGTTTTTTTTATCGATGTTTCACTATTTTCTTCAAGAAATATAGGTTGACGTTCATGGCCTCAGCCACTTCAACCACCCAACCACATATGTTTGTCTCCTTAGAGACTCCGCCCTTCTAGGACCAAGAAGGGCTATAAACACTTTGTACTTTCGTCCAATTATCTCTTCTCTCACCACTTAACTACCTTAGGACGTGATGGAGAGTATTTCACTTTAAATCAAATATCATTTGATTTGCCAAAGTCGGATGAGGATTATAATGCAATTTTTTGTACACCATTGATGCAATTTTTTGTGTTGAGAGGCTTCCTCTAATTCTCAGGCCTCTTCTTATTTATTAATCAACATCCTTTAATAGTTTCTCACTTTGACGAGATCTCTAACATTTAGGAAACTCATTTGAAATTTTTTCATTTTTCAGAATTTACGGTATTAATATTTAATATTTAAGCCTTTCGTGATTCAAATCTTTTTATTCTCTCATCCATGTGATTTAAGAATCTAACTGTACCTTCTTACTTGACCACAAACAACGTTCTTGTTGAGGACTGATCCAAGTAATCACATTCATGCACGTAAGCTGCTGGTGTGTCACTATCTAGATATTGAGTTTGAGACTTATTCATGTCTTTTATTTTTCAGACTCGATGATTTATCTATATGAGAATAAAGAAGATTATCTAAGTCCATTTAAGAAGACTAGATGTTATATTCTAATATTAATTTAAATATATAAATATAAATAATATCGTGATTGAGTTACTTACACCAATTTAACGATATATATCATTTTATCAAAGGATGATTCTTTGATATTGATCAATGATTAAATGTTTCTATCATGAAGAATATTTGGATATCAAGTAATAATAACTTAAATTATTTTTTTGGTGATTAAATAATGAAATTATTAAGTGCAATACATATGGTAATCATATTAAACATATCGAGTACTTGATATAACTTTGAGACATGTATAAACAACAATCAATATTTAATAAATACATTTTTTTTATAATATCAAAATCAAGAGCATCAATAGTAAGATGATAAAATTATTCTACCTCTAAGAGCCCATCTAAAAGCTCCTAGATATAAAAAATAACACTAAAATCAAGATATGCCCATCTTCATTCAAAAGTTTCTCAATGACTCTTGATAGAATATATTTGTTAATTTTAGGTATAATTAAATAACGATTATTCATAAGTGTGATTTTTTTTTTTCAAAGCCAACTTCATGCACAATAATTGAGGTTGCAATCATAAATAAGCCACCTCAAGTCGTTGTCCTTGATGCCCATAAATCTGATTTGAGCTCCGATGCCATCACCCTTGTAAGTATGAAAGACATCTTAAAATTTTTTGATCTACACAATTTCAAAATCTTATAAAATTGACTCTCAAAAGAATCTTCACATCACATACTGACATATTGAGCATAGTTGGATTTATCTTGCCCATAGAACATCTTCGCACAAACAAATATGTAACTCACAACCTCACTTTCATATTACTTGACATATTTAAAGTACAGCGCCTCATTAAATAGGTAAAAAAAGGTAGTTATTGATCCCTTAATTGAAAAAAATAGAAACCTGGTAATATAAAATACCTCCTCCAAAAAAAAATAAAAAATCCAAAGAAAATGTTAACTATTTCGAATCTTATGGGCCACCTAGATTATGTATTATGAGTCTTCCGTATTTTACCTATCTAAGCCTTCTAAACTACATCTTTTGAGCCTTTCATGTAATCTTGTTCTACATCCTCCCTCCAAAATCCCAAGCATGAAGAAAGTCACACTATATTTCGTGAGTTTTAGTCAAACTGCATAAAAACTCAAATCGATTTCCAGAAAATTAATGTAATAACTTTTTCAGACCCTAACTAAATCGATATTCATTTATTGCTTGATTCAAGCCAATTTTTCATCTCAGGCTTGTTTTAAGACTTATCAGTGCCTCCAATTTCCCCAAAGAATTGCAAACTGGCAATTTTCTGATATAATAAGTGTTCTTTGTTCATTATAACGCCAAAACTTAACTAAGGGGACAATGGGCCAGCCATGGGGTCATCAGAAGCTGGGTTTCAGGTTCAACCCAACAAAGTTTAATCCGCCCCGACCGAGAGAGAGAGAGAGAGAGAGAGAGAGAGAGAGAGAGAGAGAGAGAGAGAGAGAGAGAGAGAGAGAGAGAGAGAGAACCAAAATTACGGCAAGGCTACATTTTGACGGGTATGATTGTAGAGCCAAAGCTCAAAAAAAAAAAAATCTAGCTTTTTCCAGCTTTGCACTCATCAGTAGCCTTGATGAATGCCCAGCAGAGGGGGCGAGAAGAGAGAGAACCCATGTTAAGTCGAGCCTATTTTGATGGGTTTGATTATGACGCCGAGGTCCAGAAAAAAAAAAAGAAAAAAAAAGGCACCCTTTCCAGCTTCCGCAGTCATTAGTAGCTTTCACAAATGTTAGAGAGAGAAAGAGAGAGAGAGAGAGAGAGAGAGAGAGAGAGAGAGAGAGAGAGAGAGAGGCTTAAAAGGGATGCAACAGAGGTGAAAAGAGGCGTGGAGACATCCCGAGAAACTTTTTTTCTTTCATCCTCCAATAGACCCTTTTCTACTCCTGGTAAAAGAAATCAAACATAGGATTTGCACTAGCAAAGCTCATTCTTTAGAGTAAGCGGTCAGGTCAGGTCAGGCAGGGCAGGTGGAGCCAGCTGCAGTGTGTAGAACCATCTCCACTTCCCGCACACAAAACAGTCTCTCATCAAGGGCGGCCGCATATTTTCCAGCAGCAGCCAAGCAGAGAGTGGCCCTCTGAAGGCCGGCCCAAGCCAGGAAAATTGGTGGCGGCTGGCTCAGGCATGTATGAAGAAGATCTGATCCAACTAACCTGACTTCTCCGCATGCGTTCAGAGCTCCTGAGCATCCAGGTCAGGTTTGGACGGGTAGTCAAGGCCCTGCAGGGCTGGCATCCTTCTAAGATCTTCTTCTGAGTATTTGGGGATGAACCAGTACGCCCTATCAGTCCCAAACACCTGAATTCCAGAGGGCAAGCCCAAGGATAAGTGAAGGTTTGGCCTTGAGAACGGGCTGATCAAACTATGACGACAAAATGAAGCATGACAATGAGCAGAAAACCTATTGTAGCCTTCTGCTTGGGCCTAAGAGCAGAAAACCTTTTATGGAAGCTGAAGATGCACAAACCTGCTCAAAATTCTTCCTTCTACCAAGATCGTAGCGCCACTTTGGGGTCGTTTTCTTCTCGTACGCCTAAAATCCAACAAGAATACGAGTTTCAACGTCAGGTTACAGGCACCTTAGATGCATACGACAAGCACAATTGGATGAGCATGCTTGCCTCAATGGTCGTCGTATTGCCAGACACCAGGGAGATATGCATAATTAGAAACCCAAGGACGCTCACCGCAAAGGCCATGTTCAAGACTATAAATTCAAGAAACGACAATTACCACATTGACAAAATTAATCCATATAAAGAATAGATTTTAAGATGCTAACCAAATGCAAGGAAAGTAGTGGCGAGTGTTCCTGGTGATCCAGGAAGCTCCCCATCATTGAAGAACCCGATGAACTGAGGTAGAAGTGACAAGGTTACCAGAGTCGTCTCAAGGAAGGTATAGAGCTGCAGAAACGGGATGGGTAGATGTCATTCAAGTCTCTCTGAATTCTTGTAAAGAGGTTATGTCACATGGATCAAAAACTAATAACAAAAAAATGACACACGTAGAGATTTTTAAAAGGGATGCTACAGAAGTAGAAACTGACCTGGAGACGTCTGCCAAAAAAACATGAACGTTCATATGAAAGTCAAAACCATGCCAAAGAAGAAAGTAATACCATATTCTCTCTCTCTCTCTCTCTCTCTCTCTCTCTCTCTCTCTCTCTCTCTCTCTCTCCTCTCTCTGTGTCTCTCGCTGAAGCCAAATAGTGAGCTAGACTAGAGACATGTTCTTTATATGGGTCAAGTCCTCTATCCTGTCTAGTATTTTAAGTAGCCTAATAATTAACACGTAACATAATCATTGGGTGGTCATGTCATTAAGCAACAAAGAATGCCTCAACTTATGTGATCTTGAGTGACTTCCGAAGCCAGATATTTATACCCCTCTGGAGGCTTTGTAGATAGTTTTTTCACCATCATGCAACTGTATTACGAATTTGGATTTTCTGTTGCGTTCCAAAACCTTAGAGACCCTATGTCGTTGTTCCATCATTAATGGATATTGTCATTTACTTTATCTGCCAATCCCTTGTTTAACAAACTAATTTCATTAAATATGTATGGTCACTCTGCAATTGATCAATTAATAGATGATATTAATTTAATTACTATTTACTAGGTAGATAGTAAAATGTCTATATCATCCCCCCTCAAACCTTCTTCCCTTGCACATCACAGACAAAATCAGCTACCGGCCCTCTGGAAGCAGTCACGGTCAAAGTGGTTCAAAGCATATTTTTACATGCTCCTGTCGAATCTATAGCCTGCAAATTGCCTTGGTGGAGCCAATTCTATCCGCTTTTGCCCATTTGAAATTGTGGGTCTGTCTCGCCCCACCATGGTTAACACCTTTAATAGTTACCAGTAGAACTCTCTCATACATTCATTCCCAGAAACGCCCATCAACAGCAGCATTAAATCAACATTGAGTGAACAATGAATATAACATCTCAACACACCAACTCTCTTCTTAATAACCAAACACTGTTCTTCCTCTCAATAGAAATCCATTTGTCAAATTGAGATAATTCCGCTGCCGGGAAAAGGCATGAGGCAGACAAACACCAGATGAGAAGACAAAACTCCTTAATTAGGAGTGAAATGCTGACCGAATATAAGTCTAATTACAACTCTTCATCAGAGAAATCACTCTGCACGTACTCTGTCTAGCTTCTGTGACTGCAAACGAATGGTTGAAGGATGTGTGGCCCCCCAGTGGGCACTGCCACATGTCTGAGTTTGAAAGGGCCAAAGGAACAGATTGCTAATATATTTTTGAAACTGTGTTCCGGTGCCCAACGGCAATTTGGAGCCCTTGATACCAAAAGTTTTAAAAAGAAAGAACGAGAGGGGCAGTTCCAATGACCTAAAAAAGCCCCTTACTAGTTTGGGGCTTTTGTCTAGAACAGACTGTCAGATAAGTCATACCACCACCATAAGCAATTGATCTCATGAGCCAATAATCAAGCTTGAAACTTGCTATCACAGGGTACAACTTTCGATCACATCAACCAATGCTCTGAGGGCAATCAATACAAAGGCCATTACCCACCTATTGTATGTGGTTTAAACCATAGGACATATATACCACTACGCTACTACACAGGGCAGACGTATGGTAGGCATTGCAAGCCATCTCCCTTCTGCAAGAGGAGGATTAAGCCAAGCGTTTAATACAACAATAATGATGTTGACCAGGATAATCCTAAGAGATCACAAATATGAGGAATGACGGAGCATTGACATCGTGATGTGAGACACATGATCTCTGTGAAAGATTCCCAGGTATAATCTCAAGTATAATGTTTTCTAAAACACCTTTTTCTAGTAAGTGGGCACCTGAAGAATGGACTTTTGGGGTCCTGACACTTCCTAGAGCAGTAATTATTAGTCAACCACCAATCCAGGAAAAAACAGAAGCTACAGAAAAGTGTTACAAAGGCAGATATTTGTTCCGAGTGTCATTGAATAAGCTTCCATGAACATAAGTTATCTGCGAATATAATACACAGAATCCCAGTTCAACCCCAGCACGACTCTGGATATGACAGCTAGAGACAGCTAGATGATTCCAAAGCCTAATTTATCAAGCATATGAGGCATATAGGATATATGAAAAGTCAACAAAATGGCCATACCAGGAAAAGAAGAAAAAACTTGTAGTTCAAAGCTCCAACACAGTTGACAACCCAGACACAATGATGGTCCATTTTCAGCACGCATCTCCCACCTAAACCAAAAAGCACATGCTCAGGATGACCGTTGATGGAGAGAAAAAGCAAAATTTACTAAAGCATATCAAAAAAGAAAATATACGATACTCACAAACTGAACAGTGGTGACAACGAGGTGGCTTTAATTGGTTGCATTTCCTGCAGTACCTATACCTTGGATTAACTGAATCAGAAAGAGGTCCCGACTGCTGTAGAGTCAAAATCGGGCTGCCATACTCTGATTTTTTCAAGGGGATGACCTCGGCCCTCTCCTCGTCCATACTGGGCCTCCAATTCGGAGGAACAGTGCCAGGGTCAGTTAGTACAACGGAAAAGTAGCTCCACAATAGCATGATCAACTGCATAAACAGAATAATTATCTTCATCAGAAATGGCTAATGTATGGTGCAACTTAAAGAGTAGAAAATGCTTCAGGAACCTTTTCCCTGCTTATTCACCCGTAGATTAATGTAATTAGAAGGGAACATAAACAACAAGATCCTATTGTCTAGGAGGTAAGAAATTCCACCTTAAGAATTTGAAAGCTCAAAGGTCACAAACATAGAGAGGTCCCAAATAATCACAAATGAAGCGCGTGTAATTTATGGAACAAATACATTGATCGGGATATCTCAGCCACATGAAAGCAAGGAAAAAAAATACAACCTGGCGAACTTCTCACATCTTGAAGTCTAAGCGACACAATGGCGAGCACACCAACATAAGATCAGTGAAATAGAGGATGGAATACTAACACCGGAATAAAATTGCAATTTCCCATAACAACATCTGCATTTTGCATATGTTATTATGGCCATTTTTTGCGTATGCTATTATGGGGCATTTGCAGCTTGATATGGAAATGCCGTACCATTCATTTCCCCGAAGACAATGGAAAAACAATCGCGTATCAGGCCACGAATCCGAGGGATTGTATATCGATTCACCTCGCGAACAGACAAGATGATGCTGGTTTTCCGCATGAAGCAGGAAGGAAAGGAGAAGCGCGTACCAAGAAATGGAAGAGAATCACGACGGAGAGGGCAATCGCAGCCTCTTGTAGACCTCCGTTGTAAATCGTGGGACAGTAAATCGTGATTACAACGGCGTAGTATGTGACACCGACCACACCGAGGACCAGGAGAATCATGATGGAACCCAGCCCCCGCAGGGCCGCACAGAACCTGAACACATTCCACGCCATCACTGTCCCCGATCTGTACATCCTTCCCCCAGCGGCGGACGGCACAACCCGACGGTCGAACCACCAGTCCCTCGCGACCGGCTATGCAGCAGAAGAACACGAGGCGAAACAGCAACAACAAACGAATAAAGAGGTCGAATTTGTGCCCAGTTATCGTTCCTCCGCACCTGATTTCGTTGACCCACGAGCATCAAATTCTAGGGTTCTACGGCGTAGACGGAGGAAGACAGGATGTAGCAAAGGAAGGGTAACAAAACAGGGGGCGGGCGAGGAATTCCCCTCCGTCGAGGGGGGACCTGGTAAGCCCCCGCCCAGAGACCAAGAAAGAGGAACAGACCGAGGGAGGTCTACACGCAGCTCTAATTCTACTGACCAATTTACAATGAAGTACCCGTAAAAATTATAATTAATTTTTAAAAAAACCTATTTTCCACAAAAACCTAATTCGATGAATTAAAATAAGAAAATTGATTTTAAATTTTATTATTAATAATAATAAAATATTAAATTAAAATTTTCCATATATATTTACCGTAGACCACAAACATTGCCCGAACCCACCCACTGGAAATCCTGCTAAGTGGGCTCTAAATGGGACTCCTATCATTCCCTTGGCCTAGCCCATTTGCCGAAACGAGCTCATTAAAAAAACGATTTGGCCAACCCAATAATGTAGTGGGCCTATCGGGTCATAAGATTTAAGTCCCGTCTGTTGAGCTCAACTGGGCCGATAATGCTTGTTGTCCAGTCGGTCGCCGCTCAGGGGACAAATGGGCCATTTTTATAAGCCTATGCTTCATAAAAATGGTCTGAACAGGTCCGTAAAAAAAGCCCATCACCGGACGCCACAGATTATTCTCTATCTCCTCTCTCTTCTCTCTCCTTTCTCTTTTTACTCTGTGAACACCACCATACTTCTGCTCAGCTTCTCTATCTACTCTTGTCTGTACTACCATTCCTCTTCTGCTCACCTTCTCTCTTTCTCTCTCTACCATCACACCTCTGTTGGCAACTTTCCCTATTTACTCCTCTCTCTACCACCACACTATTTACGTCTCGTTCTCTTTCTGCCACCAAGCTATTCTCTCTCTCTCTCTCTCTCTCTCTACAACACTAAGTTTCTCTCACTTCTTTTCTTCCCGTTCCCCCTCTCTACCCACCCCCCTTCCTACGTTCACTTCCTCTTCTCCCTCCCCCTCTCTCTCCTCCAACATCTCCCCTTCTCTCGTCTCTCCGTCTCTCTCTCTCTCTCTACCACAGCACTCAGTTTCTATCTCTTCTTTTCTTCCCGTCTCCCCCTCTCTACCCACCCCCTTCCTACGTTCATTTCCTCTTTCCCTCCCTCTCTCTCTCCTCAAACATCTCCCCTTCTCTCGTCTCTCCGTCTCTCTCTCTCCACCTTCTTCTCTTTCCAAGGGGCGGAGTCAACGCGGCGGCCTCTGCCAAATCTTGACCCCCCCCAGGTGACGTGGATGCCCCGAACTCATTAATAAAGGTAACGTCACGTGCGCGACGTGACCGCCGTCACGCGTGCATTATGACCCGGACCACCAACGGGTAGCTCTCCTGCCCTGACTAACAACAGGCCTGCGCCCCCCCTTCCTCCTACTTGCGGAGGATAAGCTCACCGTACTCGCAAATAAGGCTCGATATAGTGACCACATCCTACACTCTGCGGTGACCGTACCGCACGAGCCGGTTTTGCCTCCTGCACACGGCATATTTATTAAGCGCCACCGGGAGGATGACGAGAAGGCGTGGAATTTAATGCCCCGAAGAGGACGTCTCACACAACTGCCTCGTCCCCGAGTTTTATTATGTTTACGTCCTATTTCTCCGGGCACCAATCTGTACAAGTTATAATAAAGTCCACGTGACGTGTACATCTCGACAAATTAATTTCAAACACACATTTATCTTAATAAATTAATAAATAAATAATATGTATTTCCCGAATTATTTAAATTCGTAGAAAACAAGGGCGATTAGCATCTTGCCACAAATATTTTCGTTTACTATTATGGACTGTAGTCGTTGACCGTCACATAAATTCATGTCTCGTCGTTGTTTAACCATGTTCGGCGTTTGACTTTGAGCTCGAGTTATACGGTTTTTTTGTCGGGAATTTGTCCTTTATTGCGTTATATCAATGAATAATTGATGTAAATATATTGTCATTAAATATATTATATTCATTTTTAAATATACCATTTGAAGTTAAAAAAATTAGGGAGTGAAGATGGGGTTAATGGCCGTTCAGCGACCAGCATTAACTTGTCAGCGGGCCCACCAATAGGAGGAAAACAGCTGCATGAGGGAAGGCCCCTCCTCCAATTGGAAGGGCCCTGCGAGACCACGTGGCATACTGCCATCACCGGGCAGTGCGTGCCTCGTTGTGTCACAATCTGGCGAGCGTAACCACAATAACTTGTATTTTGAGGGTATATATTATATTACTTTGAAGGTTGGTTTCCCCCGGGCCTTCTCTGGGGAGCATATACGTTCTAAAGCCCGAAGCCGGCCCAATTTACATTCGGGCCGGTCCGTTTCCGAAGCGCGTTTTTACAAAGCTCTCTCTCTCTCTCTCTCTCTCTCTCTATTTCTCCTCTTTCTCACTCCTCACATCTAGACTCCGACCTTTCCGTCCCTCTCCTTCTCTCCCATTTCCGGGCTTTACAAAAATGACCGGAGTCCAGGTAAAGTTGGGAAAAGCCCGGCCCGTTGGCATCCCATGCGAGGCGGCCACCACCTTTGCTCGGCCGTGAGACGAGGATATAAAAGAAAAACTTATCAGGGGCTTGATTTAAAAATTTTATTGTTATTGGTATTTAGTTTAAAACAAGAAACTGGCAGGGCTAAGAAGACAATATATACGTTTTAACTCTGCACCTACCTGTCACCACAGTTTGCCGATCCGGGACTTCATTCGACCTCCCATGGCGGCGGCGGCTCCTCTCCCTCTCGCTCGCCCTCCTCTCCTCAAAAGTGTGAGTATTATCATCGTTACCTCCGTGGAAAGCATGTTGAATCTGATATCCTTGCCGGGTTTGATCTCTGTGGATGATGCTCTCAGATTCCGGAGAGGGAGCAGGAGGAGGAAGACCAAGCAGAACCCACGGCGGCGCCGCCACCCCCGGCGCCGGACCCCGACGAAGCCCACCAGCCGACGCCCACCAAGAAGGTCATCCAGGAGGTCGTCTCCTACAACCGGTGCCGCCCCTTCCCACGGGAGAAGAAGATCTCCGCCGCGACGGCGGCTGGCGACGACGCTGGCGCCGCCGCCCGTGGGGGTATCTTGAAGTCCGTCTTCTCCTCCTTCACCTGGGGGAGCCCGCACTTCTCCTCCTGCTCCGCCGCCAGCTCCTACGCATCCTCCGCCAGGGAAGAGGAGTGGAAGCTCGCCGCCACCCAGCTCTCTTACAAGCTCCTCCAGGCCATCCGCAAGCGGGACGAGGCCATCTCGGAGGCCTCCCGCCTGAAGCACTCCGTCTCCGAGTTGGAGAAGAAGCTTACCAGGCTCGAAAACTACAGCCACGATCTCAAGTCCACCCTCGAACAGCACAACCACCGCCACCGCCCGCCAGTCGCCGGCCCCGCCATGAGCAAAGAGTTCCCTCTGAAGGCCTTCCTACGCGCCGTCTCCGACTCCCGCGCCGCCGTCCGCCTTCTGAGCCGCTCCCTCTCCACCCAAATCGGCCAGTCGGGGAACCGCTCCGCCGGCGGCGCCTACCTGGAAGCGCAGCTCAGCCGGGCTTTCTACGGGGACTTCGAGTCCGCCGGATTCAAGCGCGGCGGCGCCGCCCGCGTGCTCAACCCGACCCGGCGGGCGGAGGCCAACATGGTCGCCTACGAGGCCCTCCGGGAGGTCTCGTGGGAGGACGTGCTCACCCGGGGGACCAGGCACTACAGCGAGGGGTTCAGCAGGTTCTGTGACGCGAAGATGGGGGAAGTGGGCGGTGCTCTGCTCGGCGGTGGCGGTGGTAGCGGCGGCTCGTGGCCGGAACCGCTCTTGCGGGCCTTCTTCGGGGCGGCGAAGGGAGTGTGGCTGGTGCACCTGCTGGCATGGTGCAGCCACCCGCCGGTGCCCATCTTGCGCGTGGAGAAGGGAGAGCTCTTCGACGGCGAGTATATGGAGGCGCTAGCGGAGGACGGAGAAGGAGGGCGGCGGGCGGCGGCGACGGTGAGGATGATGGTGGCGCCGGGGTTCTACGTGCGCAACGGCGCGGTCAAGTGCCAGGTGATCTGCTCCTCCGCCGGCGAGCGGAGGAAGATCGTCGGTGCCCATGCCGGCGTTGTCCTTCGCAAGAGCGAAGAGGAAACCGTTGACAGGTCCCCTAGGCGGTGAAAAATGTTGGCTGTGACGTTTTTTTTTTTTCATGTAATTTTATTTGTCCTATAATTACTGAGAATTTCCGTGAGACAGTTGTACCAAATAATCCCCTTTTTGATATTATAAACCCTCCCCACTTTATCTATATACTCACTATATTTCATGAATTTAAAACGGCGTAAGACTATCAGTTTTATAATATTATAATAATATAATTATGCTGAATTATATAATTCATTAAATACGTTTTGCTACTACTTTTAGTAATATTATAACTAGCTAACAATGTTTTTATTATGACGGCGTTGACCACCTGATAATATAGCGCCGTCAAGCACGTCAGTCAGACTTTTTTCAATTGGATCGACCTACACTTGGGCAGTGGGTCTTGATCCATCCTTTCTCAAGTCTAATATATATTATAATATATACACGTATGCATAATATTTATATATTTATGTAATGATTTTGCGAGAAAAATCAGCCCAACACCGTTGTGGTCGCAGCAATAATCAATTGTTGCTAATATTTCGAGATATTACGTAGATAAACCTGTTAACAAAAACGCGAACGACGTTTGAAACCTGATAATAGGGCAAAATTAGGTAGACCAAAAAAAAATCTAAATAAAATAATTGGATATGTTAGTAAATTTATTTACTTTTAGTTTTTTTTCCTAATATGTCTTTAATTTCCCAATTTCGTCTTCTGAGTATTTTATTATATTTTTTCCCAGGTAATTTTATGCAGGGCGTTGAAAAATAATCATAAAAATAAAATTTTATGTCGCATTTTAAAATTTACTGTCTTAAAAATATTCATGATTTGATTATATAAAAGTGGTAAAATTATCACGGTTCAATGGGCCGGGCCGGGGATCATCGTCATGTGGGCCCGAAATCGGTAATCTGTCTGAAGGCCCAGATCCGTCTAGTCCGGTCCTATACGTGCTCCCGAGGGAGCCCCATGAAGTTTATAAATATTTAAATACATTTATTTCACTGGTGAGATGGATTTGGATCGGCGCACGTGCGAATGACACGACCGGGGTTGGCACCGGCACTGAGAAAAGCAGGAACGGTCTCACCGTTTAGGCTTCAGCGGCTTATTGGGCTCCTCTGTGGTTTTCTTCCTCGGCTCTCTGCGGCTGTGTACGGGCTGCGGTTCCCCCCGAGGCGATCCGGAGTTTAGAGCCTCCGCAGCCGCCGTCGACGGCACTTGTGCGCGCCACCGGAGTCTCGACGCCGCCCGACCGGGTCGTCGTCTTCCTTGCGTCTTTGGACGGCGCCGCTGGGGAACCGGTAAGGTGTTTCTCGCTCGCGCCTTCGAGGTCTGATTCACGGCGGTGGGAAAGAGGCTGGTTAGGTTGAGTGTTCATCTGTGGACTGGGAGCTTCAGTAGGAGGCCACCTTTATTCGACGTTTGCGATGACCTCCTGTTGTGCAGGGGTTGGAGAGGGAGATGTGGAAGGTGGCGGGGGAATAGTAGACACTTGTGAGATACCTCAAATTTGACCTGCTGTTGTTATTCGAGAGAAATCCTAGGAAGAAAAACTTTGTCTGGACCCCTGTGGCCGCGGCCGCCTCCGCGTTACGCCGCCTTTCCGTATTGAATGCGTACCAAAACTAGAGCTTACCTAGGTTCGTCCTGTTATCGATCCCCCGGCGCCCCCGGCGTCCCCTGCGCCGCTCGTCTCTTTTGGATTACATGCTTGCAGTTTACAGTTTTCTATGTCGTGACTTCTTTTACGTTTTTAACATTTTTTGATTTTTTCTAAATTGTTCTCAAGAATATCTAATCTCGTGTGCACTTAGTTCAGGGTTACATTTTCTTCCACGTTATACATTTGTAGCAGCATTTATCGAGTTCTGCTTCGTAAATGCCCCTTTTTGATGATGTTTCTAGTTATCTTCATCACTAGTAACTCCTTGTTCATTAATTCGATGTTTCTCGGATAAAGGATATATTTTTTTTTGTTTTCATAGTGTGTGAGGTTTACCCATTTGAAATGTTGTGAAATTCTGAGAAGCCCTAAATTGCTACTCAATTTTTTTTTGATGTATCAAGACATTTTCCCTTCCACTTTACAAGGATACACGGCTTTACGAGGAGACCATGCTAATTGAATGGCCACATGACTTAAGCATTCAAAAGGCCTGATCTCCAGGCCTGAATCACGTTAGGGGGAATCCATCAATCATTAAAGGATTTTTTTATTTTTTCTCCATTTTATGAGTGAATTAGTGGAACCTGAATCTTATTGCATTTATTAAAAGCAATATATGCAGAAGGGGAGCCACTTTTTGGTGTGGTCCCGAAATATTGAGGCAAAGTGACTAGTATTGAGTCCATTAGGAGATGGAACGGATCTTGTTGTTTGCAGTATCTAAGAGAGCTGAAAGGAACTGAATTAGAATCGCTATTAAAAACACCTCTCAGTTTAAGAATCCAGTGCTTAAATAAAGCTACCAAGTCAACATTATGTAAATTAGCTGCACTGAAAATTAGGAAACTTTGAATATCAGAATTACCTGAATTAGCAGCAGTTAAGCCAATGAAAAATCACCCAAATTAGCAGTTATTTGCAAATAAAATAAAAAACGTCACATAACTAGACAGAATCCCCTTTGACATCTTACTGTCATTCTAGGCTTATGGCGATCTTGTTGTTCTAGCCATCATAACGCTGTATTGTCAATAAAAAATACCTGTATTAGCAATCTTCAGACTTGACAGAGTGGAAAACTTATTAGAACTGGGTGAGCCGTATCCTTGAATAGTGTTGTTCGACAGAGTGGCTCATCATTTCTCTGACTATAGAATGAAGAATGGCCCTTTAAATTTGATAACGAGCAAATGTTTTCTCCTCATCTTTTGGTCGGTGGGACCCTAGAATAGTCTAACCGTTTTGATCTAAACCGATGGCGTTTCTGAGGGCTCATTGGTCATATTCTTTGATAAGATATATCTTCTTGTATTTAATAAACACGCACTGCAGCCTCTTTTAGCAGAAAATATACTTATCGAAATCCCACTCATCAATTAGTGGTTTTAGTGGCCTTTCACATGCATATTGTTCTCGTCACATGAATCATTCAATCTCAATGTGGCCCACATCACTTGATCACACGTTTTCGTTTGCATTTCTTTGTAGATATGTGCAATAAATTCCTATCCATTCGTGGAATTTCAATTTTTACACTGTTCAAACACTTGAGTCATTCTTTGTCAATGAGCCGACTTGCATGCGAGTTTTACTTGCGCAGGAAGAGAAAATACCCCAGACATTTTATGTATGGAATTGACAATGTTGTATATTTTTCCTTTCCAAAGCATGATCTTTCCAAAGCAAAGGGAGGCCACGGCACCCCAGACATTTTATGTATGGAATTGAAAATGTTTTCATTGTTTTCAATTAAATGAGTGTGATTCTGGTGGAAAAATGAAGGAAAGAATGTATAAAATGGTGTGCAGGCTAACTATGTTGTTTGAGAACGTTTGGGTCGGTATTGAAAATGTATAATTGAAAAATGGGAGCACCAGAAATCAGAATACTTTATTTGGGTGGGTGAATAAGGTTGTATGTCACATCAAATGACTCAATCACACGATGGTTCGTTGGAAACAGTTGAAGGGGGAGGGTGTTAAGTCCATTTGACATAAGTTGGGAAATTGATGGCTGATTCGAACGCCTGTCGAGGGATATAATCAGCCCCACTTTTGCTATCCAACAGGATAATATTGTGATCAGCTAAAAAGGTATGGTATCGTAAACTGACCCCAATTTTGCTATAAGAAGACTGACCAAGGCATATGACCCTAGGTGAAATTTGTAAGAAAGCTCTCGTCTTTTGGTGCTCAAACGAGGTGACTTAGACAGATCTTGTTTCTTGATAGCCCTGGACCAATCAATCGAATATTGATTAGTACATAGTCGATCAAAAATTATTTGAAAACTGTTCCCCTGTTCAGAACGAAATGTTCCAAATGTTCCTGGAAATTATTGTTCCCATTGGACCATTTGTATTTATTGGCATCGGGATCTTAATTAAAGACCATGCTTTAAACACCATATCAAATTAATATGACATCGACCCAATTTTTACAGCTGATCAAAATAATCGGATGACATTCACCAGTTTTGGGTTGAGTTTCATCCTGAAGTCAGTTGCTGTATTGAGCAGATCAGGCAAAATCTAACTCACAGTATCCACTTTTTCCATGTGCATCCCCAGAGATAACGACTCAGTCGTGATTCTTCAGATATTCTGTCACAAGTAACATTGTAGACCCTAGAGCTGTGCCGTAGCGTGCTGAGCTCCTCATATTCTTGTACAGTCAAAAAGGGGAACCGATTCTGTAAAAGATGGGATCAGTAAATAGAAAACTACTGATATTGCATCTTTTTAAATCTTAGAATTTTAGCGAAGGTGTATTTAGGGTATACCGCATCAGATCCTCTGACACAGAAATCTATTGGTTATTTATAATTTTCGATTGTCAATATTGCAACGTGGTTTCAGAGTAGAATTTTCAATGTCATTTAACAGTCCTAAATGTGATTGGTCATTTATAATTGATAATATGATAACTCCTGGAATGTCCTCTGAATGAATTCGAATGCTTTTCTTACCTTTAAATTGAATATTGTAAGGCTTGATTTGTATACTGTTTTATGTGTTTGTGTTGTTCACTTATGTCAAAACTTAATAGTTCTCATGCATGATGTCAATCTCTTGTTTATTCAAAGGACGTTGGCATCATCAAAATTTCCTCCAAGTGCTGATATAGATTTTTTCAAATCTTGTTTCTGATGGCTTCTTATGCTGCCATTTCTTATTTCGTGAGTTGCCATCAACTTCTGATTGTAGTTTAAATAACTGAATAATTCAAAAAACCTCGCTGCAGGAGTTGCTTTGGATATGCTTATTGGGCCTATGAAATTTGTGATACATCTCTTCTAACTTTTGTGGAAGGTCACTGATACCTATATCTGAAACATCATGAGTGGTGCTCCTAAAAGAACACACGAGGAGACAAACCATCCTACGACTTCAAAGAGATCAGTTGAAGGAGGCGGTGTAACTTTGAATAACACCGGAAAGCTGTCTCAACCATCCATTGGACATAGCAACTTGTCCTTGGAGCCTGGTCTGGATGGTCGAGCAGCAAAAGTTCAAAGGACTGAGCAGCGTGATGCTGACAAGCGATCCTCTCTTCTTCCATTGTACCGGATATCATCATCTGCCAACAGTTCCTCCTCAGACCATCCAGTTGCTAATGAAAGCAGGACGGAATTGAGAGACTCCAAAGAGAGTCGGGATATTAAATATGATGCTAGAGAAACGGAAACAAATACTAAGGAGTTGATTGCTGATCCAAGGATAGACCCTCCAGTAAATAAAGTTGAGAATGACTTGAAACAGGAAAATAAAGGGGAAGATAGAGTATTAAAACCTGATCGTGAGAGTCTTTCAGATTTTAAGACTGACAGTAGGTCGGAAAAGGAAGGAGTGGGAGGCAATTCCCTAAATGTAAGCTGGAAAGAGTCTAAAGAACATCACAGAAATAGAAGATATTCTGAAGCGCCCAGTGACGGTTTAGATCCATGGCATGGTACTTGGCATGGTTCACACAGTGCTGAAGAAGTCAGGAAGGAGGTTTTGACTGGTGAACAACGAGAAACCTTAGAAGCACAAGAAGCAGTTGGTGAGAATCGGGTAGATTTGAAAGGAGATGAGAGATTAAAAGATAAAGAAAGAAAAAAAAAAGATGAGAAGAACAGAGAATGGGGGGAAAAGGATAAGGAAAGAAGTGACCGTCGTAATAGTCTGAAGCCTCCTGGAAACAGTAGCAAGGACTTTACGAGAGAAGATAGAGAAACTGAGAGGTGGGAAAGGGAGAGAAAGGATGCTCACAGAGATAAGGAAAGAAAAGACAGGGAAAAGGATAATCTGAAGAGAGAGGCGTTAAATACAAACGAGAAGGACATCTTGCTGAATGAGAAGGAAGCGGTAGAAGTGTCTGCTAAAATCCCCGATCAGGAAGGTACATCATTGGAGTCGAAAAAAGCTGGCGACTTTGATGTTTCGAAAGGTGTTGACCGAGATGTTAAAGACAAAAAGAGGGAGAAAGATCCAGACTCAGAGGTAGATAGAAACGAAAAACGTAGGTATTATGAGAAAGAATCAGAAGATGGTTTCGCAGAAGGTGCTACAGAAAGAGAAAGGGAAGTGTTTGGCTATGGCTTTCAACAGCGCAGGAGGATGCTGCGACCAAGGGCTACTCATTCTTCTAACCGTGAACCTCGTTTTCGTGCCAGAGCAAGGGAGAATGATGGGTAAGCATGTGTGGCACAATTCCCACGTTGTTACGTTTGTCTTCAATTTTAACTTTTTGTATAATCTATTATAACAAAATTGCAGACATAGAATAGTATTTTTACTTTTTTCTTCTATTTAGGTTTAGGATTAAAATTCTTGATAAAATCTCAAATTGCCAACATCCATGGTGCCTATTACTAATGTTTTTTGTTTGCAACTTCTTGTTGTAACTTTGGTTTGACGATGCATGTTATATAGTTCTGAATTCACATTTTTAATAATCAACGATGTATGGTCTCATTTTTCCGATTGATTTTCTCGTCATCGAAGAAAGGTGAAATGATGAAGCCTCTAATCAGCCTCAGTACGAACCATATTTTCAAGGAAATCAAGAGTATTTCAGAACAATCATTTTTTCATTTTTCCTTTCTGTAACATCTGGAGGGAACGGGGTCAGTTTTGAATCAATTTACAATTTATTGGAGCTGCATTTTCTGGCAGAGCTACACACTATGTATATTGTCTATCATTTATGGTTAGAATCTTCATCTCTGGAAGCGATTTCATATTAGTTCTTGTTGTTGAGGTTTTTGATGATTCTGAAGATCAAACATATTAGTTCATATTAGCTCCCATTAGGGTTCTAAACTGAATTTTCCTTTCTATATGCTGCCCCGAATATTAATATTTTCTTTTATTGCAACGTAAACTCTAGTGTTATTACTAATAAATGTCAATCTATGAAATAGTCTTATGATTGAGTATCAAGTTTCTGGCACATACTTATTTCTGCTTTTTTCTAGTTTTTTCTAGTACTTCGTTTTTTCTCCTTTGTCCTTTTTAGACTATTTCTGATGGTTTTTCTTTGTCTCCCTTGCAGATCTCAAGGTTAGGCAGGAACCCAATTCTTTTATGACAGATTTCAATGACGCCATTGTTTGAATGCTAGCTGGAGTACCTGGAGTCTAGCGTTTGCATGGCTGTCTTTCCTTTTATTCAATGACTCTTCGAATGCTTTATGGAAGTTTCCATATTTGCTGTTTCTTCTTTTGAGGGTTTCTTTTACCATTGTGGGATATGATACGACCCCAACTTTTACATTTTTTGTCTAGTAGTGTTTGGTGTTTTGCTCCCGTTCGTCGTTTTGTTGGTGGTAAAAGATGTTGTTGAATGTGAGGAATGCTATCATCCACGTTTTTTGACCATTGGACAGTCGTTAGACGGGTTGGGACTTGTATTCTTGCCAGTAGCTGTGCATGCCCTGGGATTTCTAGCTTAGCACAGATCAGGGATGGACAAATGACATAAAATTAATCTCTGGAGTCTTCCAATGTTTATTTGAAGTATTTTAGGCACATGTATTCCTCTTTAAAGATAAAAACTTCCATCATTCCACTGGGGCTTATTTGAAACGTCTAGACATGTTTTTCTGTGGAAAGTAGTGTGAGCTTCCATTAGCATTGTTAGAACCTGGTGTCATCCAGCTACTAACTATTTCTGTGTGTGGCACTTTTCATATTTTGCATGGTACGAGTTCACATTTTATTATCCTCTAGAACTCTTGCTGTTCCGTCTCTTAAAAAACCACAGTCATTCCATGATGTTTTCCCATGAGATTAAGCATTTTGTTTGGTTTCTCTTTTCAGCTGGTTCTAAACATTTTCTGTCATCTTTTTGTTCTTTATTGAGTGGTGTTGATTTTGTAACTCTTTTTGTACTGGAATTTTTAATTTCGGTTTTGGTGGTCCACTTTTTTCTTTTTGTATAATTATGTTTTGTGTTTATATTGGCTTCTATTCTCACTAGTGTCATGATTTATGAGGGACTTATTCGGGTTTATGTTTTGAAGTGATCTTAGTGTGCAAGTTATGTTTTTATGGATTGTCATCAATTTAAGTTTATTTTGTTTGTCATTGTTAGTGTGATCTGTATTTTCGTTAGAGATCCCAGGGAAGAGCAGCTAGTTCATGTAATTTGCCTTTGCCTTCTAATATTGACAGCTTAGTCTTGGTTCTATGATACTGGTTTTCCACTTGTGTGCTTCTATATGGGTTGCATGATTCTAATTCCTAACATGCGCTGAGTCATCTTCGTGTATTTTTTGTTTTTTCTGGAGAGGATTTCTCATGTTGTGAGAGATTTGATCATAGACTTGTAACATTTGGGACCAATTGAGTTAGATCATCACGAGTTCCAGGTGGGGTTGGCCTGGTGTACGTCAATTTTCCACTTTTGGTTTTCCAGATGGCGTTGATTTGGCCAATGGCAATCTTAGTCAGCAGGGTAGTTCAGAGCTGCTCACCTTTTCTTAAGCTATAAATCTGCCTTATTTCCCCAAGCTCAACTTTGTTAGGCGAATTGTTTGATGACTATTGAGGCCAAGAGAGCTAGACTCACATTTGATTGTGGTTCATTTTTATTGTTATTTGATTTCTGGAATGAGTTTGTCTCTTATGAATGTTTCTTTTCGTAAGTTATTCCCATTTAAATTGTTTTTGAATAGGTAAATTACTGATGTCAGGTAAATCAGAAGGATCGACAATCACTTATAGGGTGGGTGAGTGTATGCAAGAGCTTCTGAAATCATGGAAAGATTTTGAAGCATCCCAGGATTGTAAAACTGAAGGTCTTCAAAGTGGTCCCACTCTGGAGATTCGGATACCAGCAGAGCATGTTACGGCCACCAATCGCCAAGTGAGTTTTGTGGACTTTTCTACATGGGTTAGGAGAGCAACAATATTATCACTCACCAAAATTTTGGCCATAGGTGACGATATGCCTGATGTGTGTGTGTATATATATATACATATGTACTCTCATTGTTCGTGTGCAGGTTGAAGAAAACGTTGAATGTTGGATATATTCTACTTTAGCTGATGGATGTGTGTGCATGTGTGTACATATTGTAATTTGCCTTGTGGTTCTCTCTCCTTTATTACATCATTTATTTTAGAGTGACGCTGAAAATCAAACCTTTGATGGACATTATATGTGAGATTTTGATGGTCATTTGTGTATTTTTTTTGAAAATGAAAACATGGTAAGATGATTATTCCGAGAATTGGGTGAAAATCAAAGAAGCATATCATGGAAAAGATCTTAAAATGATTAAACATTAAATCAGTTAAGCGCAGCAAATGGTGCATGCAACAGCGCTTAGAATCACATCTTTACTGAGGAAATGCCAATTTCTTCCTCGCCTTGAGAGGAAAGTTCATTTCAGTGATAGGTTGGATACAGTGCAGGTCTGCACCTTCAATAGCTCTTTACCTGAACCTGGTGGTCTGAATTCTGAAAAATTTATAAATAAAGTGTTCTTTCTCTTCTAGAATGTGTTGAAAGGATCAACGATCTTATAATGAATTTTAATGAAAGGCAAGGAGTTTGACAGTTGACAACAGAAATTGGCATGCGTAAACCTGTGATCTTTGCGATTTGATATTCTAGGTTGCTCTATTATATAGAGTAGGGCAAAGGTCATCAGGGAACAAGGTTTTTTTTTTTTTTTTTTTCAGTTTTTAGATTGGTGGTCATTTGACCTCTTACTGCATCTTCTACATTTATTTTTCATAGCAATAAGTATGCATGCTGGGACTCATGCTAGTATGTTCTAAAATAGAAGACAGAAGAGTTTTAAGGTTGGTCGATGATCTGTCCCTATCAACTGACCTACACCCTATATATATACTCTCGCCAAGAGGGATTATAATTTTCTATATGTGTAACCATATGACTGTACATGCAAGAGAATGTTGAAGATATACCCTGACATCAAGTAATCTTGTGTACACTGCACATGATTCTTCCATCTCTTTTTTAAATTATTTTGGATGAGACCAAGGATGAAGACAGATCTCAAGAGCTGAATGCATTGCTTGAAGGCGCAGAAGTAGCTCTTGTTGGGGAATGTCTTTTGCCCGAAGTTGAATCTTTGATTTCATGGCTTGAATGAATTTTCCTTGTTGTAAGATTTGGGGAGAGGATTCCTTATATACTTCTTGATTCTTCATCTTGCCAAGAACAGATGTTATCTTAGTCTCCCGTTGATAAGGTTGCAAAAAATTGACCTGAAATCCATGTTCTGTCTCCAATGTTTGTTGATTTTATTAACTTTTAGAGCAGATGTTCCATATTTGTTGTGTATTTTCTAGGAACAAGATCAAATATCAACTGGGTCTATAACACATCTGATCGTGAATGTGCTGGATTTGTTCCCTTGCTTTGATGCCTACTTGATCAATTCTTTTGTATTATTTATTCACAATATTTCCATTCCTATTATTCTTTCACAATCAAGTTAATTTTGATCAATGATTTCATTGCAGGTTAGAGGTGGTCAGCTGTGGGGTACAGATGTTTATACAGATGATTCAGATCTTGTAGCTGGTAAATTCTTGATGCGTGTTCATAGTATTGTCATGAATCATCTGCAGGGCTGAGTGATCAACAGTCCTTAATCTACCTGCTGAACTTTTCAGTTCTCATGCATACTGGTTACTGCCGGCCAACTGCGTCCCTTCCTCCTCCTACCATCCAGGAACTGCGTGCTACAATTCGAGTATTACCACCCCAAACTTGTAAGATGGATTATTTTCGTTGTTCCTTGGTGCTCTATTGGAGTGTTTTGATGGCGGTCGACAATATGCTCTATTGGTGCTCTATTTGCATCTGTCATGCATTATAGTTGTTGGGGGTTGCATGCTCGTGAATAGGATGGATTCATCCTTGAAGTTTTGAAAATTTTGCTCGTCTCCTTTCATCTTTCAAGAATTCGATCTTGGAACGTTTGAGATACATTTAAATTTACTCTGCTAAAAGACAGTAGACATTTGCACTTTCTTGCCTCGTAACTTGTCTGTTCCTACGTGTATCGTATTATCTTAATGCCGAGTTGAAATCAATCAAGTTAATGGGATAAAACATGATGCGTATTGCATGGGTGTATCAACTGTAAATTACATATAACGAGGGGTATTCTTTTTAACTCCGCCTGTCGTACCTCCATGGTTTTCAGAGGGATTCGCTGCTTTTTTAAGCCATTCTTTCTTCTTGGAAGATGATGGGGATGTACCGATATGCTTTTCCTCTCATGTTCTATGCTAAATATGCCATGCCAATGAGTTTCTTGAAAGGAAATGACATTGATCTAAAGGGGAAGGAATTTTGGGGAGGAACTTTAGTAAATGTGACTTCAGATTCAGATCATGTTTGAATTCTGGCTGATCCACAAAATAAAATTAGCCAAGGCTAAAAGGAGGACGGGTGGGATTTAGGTTTGGATTGACGGCGGAATAGAGAAAACACTGCCAGTACAGATTGGCAGAAGCATTGTCAGCAATGGACGACTCACAACTTGTTTGTGCTTTCATCGTGTGTCTTCTCATCCTCTTGCTGCTGCGGACACCGTGATAATTATTTTTGGAAGATGGGTAAAAGCTGCAAGATGTACCCAAAATTTTAGAATGTCTTTTTAACCATTTCAAATACATAAATGGGCGGTACTAATTGTACTTGTGTCGAACTATGACTTGGGAATTTAATTTTGAACACGAGAATATGACTAACAACCCTGTGTTATGATACTAAAGGACTTATATAACCAGTGGCAAGCGTGCTTTGTGCACTTGTTATCTTTACAGCCCGTTGGCTGTTCTCTAAAAGGAGAAATAGTTTGATGCAGAGAATAAATATTTTCGGCCAGTAGAACATATTAGAATGAGGAAATGCGTATGTTACCTGATACCATCTCTATGAAATTCGTGAGTCGTGCGAATATCTGGATAATAAGTCTGTGAGAGAAATCTGAGTGATACTCTTGTTCGAAATGACCATTTTTTCGTGGAATATTCCTTCGTTGACAAAATATACTGCTTGTGAATAAACAGCTGGAGTTCCGTTCAGATTGACACTCTTTAGCTGTGTTTTTTCTTATTATGTGGGTAAACCCTCTTGCTTTCTGTCAACGTAGGCTACTACTCAACGTTGAGGAATAATGTTCGTTCCCGTGCATGGGGCGCTGGCATTGGTTGCAGCTTTCGTGTAGAAAGGTGCTTCATTTTAAAGGTGACAAGGTTCTTTCTTCATATAAGTTTTCTATGCTGTGTTAGCGTATATGTCACTGTTCATCGGGGCCTGACATTTACTTTTCATTTAACTCCTACGACAGAAGACAATGGCTGATTAGAATATAGTTTGCAATCCTGGGATGTTTATTTCACACCTTGGTCGACTTTATTTCTGACAGAAAGGTGGTGGGACTCTCGATCTTGAGCCGTGTCTCACGCTTATCTCGGCTGTGGAGCCAACGCTAGCTCCTGTTTCTGTCGAACGGACAATGACTACAAGAGCTGCAGCTTCGGTAATACTCCATAAATTTGCTTCAACTTCCTTAACCTTTCCATATCTTTTAGTGACTACGTTACTTATTTATTTATTTATTTATTGGTAATATAACGGGAATATGCTGATATTCTGAATTTTCTTCACATCGACAAAATGTTTCTGATCCGATGCCATTCCTTTTTCTAAAAACGGTCGTGGGTTATGTCCCTCCGAATCTTGCACACAGAATTTTCTCTAAGAATCTTCAGACTCCAAAGCTGTGGAATTAGGGAATATGGACCGCCACGAAATTTTTATTGTTACCATTATTTCCATTTTTTTAAAAGACGTCCCAGATGTGATCTAATAATTTCCGTGCTTCCTGGTTCTATCAATGATTTGGATTTGCAGAATGCCTTGCGACAGCAAAGGTTTGTTCGAGAGGTGACCATTCAGTACAACTTATGCAATGAGCCATGGTATGCTAATTTTCCTCTTTCTTTTAGTACCCAATAAATTGTCATACTAGTATGCATGTCAGAGTTATTCTCTTGGAGAATTGCTCATTTAATATGAATTGCTCCGTCTCATTTATATCTGGAAGTTTTAGAACATGAAATATTGTTTTTTTTTTCATTTGCTATTCATGATTTTACTGCATTCAGCCCCCCCCCTACTGAGATGGTTGCTCGCATGATCGTGGTTCATTCGAAATGTTTTCAGGGTCAAATACAGCATCAATTTTGTTGCTGACAAGGGGCTTAAGAAGCCCCTCTATACATCTGCACGCCTGAAGAAAGGCGAAGTTATATACCTGGAAACCCACTTCAAGAGGTACATTGCTCTTCTCCTCTTCTTCTTTTAGATAACATTGCTTGGGCTCTCCCCTCCCCCCTGCTAACTCCTTTAACTTGAAATGCTGCTACAGGTACGAGCTGTGCTACAATGGAGAGAAAGCTGTGAGCAATGGCACAGCCGCACCTCATGCGTCAGAGTCAGAGCAGGAAAAGGCACACAATCACGGTTCTCATGGTCAAAGTGGCGACAGAAATCAAGATCGAGGAAACGTCAGCGACGTATTTCGCTGGTCTCTTTGCAAGAAGCCCCTCCCGCAGGAGGTGATGCGTTCCATCGGAATCCCCCTGCCAGTTGAGCACCTGGAGGTGAGTAACCCCGCCCACTTGGTTAAATATTCTCCGCGTTGCATAGACATGCAACGGCAGAAGACATCGCACCAATGGGCAGAAGCATTTTGGAGCCGGGAATTTGGAAAACCCAATGCCGGGATTTCAAGTAACGGTGAATCTAATTGATAGGATCACTACATATAAATTTATACCGGTTGTGGGTGTTGTGTGACGTCTAGAATTTACTTTCAATTGATAAGGTTCTGCATTTATCTGTTGATTCCCCATGATGAATCTGAATCTGAATCTTCTGCATGTTACTTAGACTAGCAATCGCAAAAATTTCAGCCAATTCCCAGAAGTAAGATGGTGCCATTCACTAAAAAAAACCTTTCCTTTTCCTGATTTCACGTTAGGGTTGATCTAATTGGCAGCATCAATATATATATATATATATTTATTATTCTATTTTGTGTCGCTTAGAGGCGCCAGTCAAACTCTAGAGTATTTTGGTGCTAGAAACTTTCTTTTCTGGTTCATCAATTTATATGCACAATGAGAGTATTTTGTGTGATGCTGAGAATTCGATCTTTGTGCTGAGATTTTGCATCTTTCTATCAATTCTTCATGCAAAACTTAAATGTGTGGATCACTGAATATGGTCAATCCAGTTGAACCCCGATTGAGTTTCTGATCTGGCCCGCCGCCAATCAGACCCTGGAGTGAATGACTTGATCACTGAATATTCGTTAGAGAATTATTTATATTTATTTCTGTAAATTAGTTACATAAATGAAGTGTATAGATTCGGTTCGTGATTGATTTTTTGTATGTGCTATCACTGTGATGGGTTGCGCAATTTTCTTCGGTTTTCGCCGTAATGGTGCTCGTTCTTCCCTCAACCAGGTCTTGGAGGAAAGCCTCGAGTGGGAGGAAGTGCGGTGGTCTCAGACAGGGGTCTGGGTGGCTGGGAAGGAGTATCCTCTTGCAAGGGTCCACTTCCTCTTCCCCAATTGACCATCATCAAGTCAAAATCCCCATCTTCGAGCCTCGCCCTTCTGTAAAGAACCGTCATTGCCTGAAAGCTTCTATTTGTAGTAATGCAAAGCCTGTTTCAGGTTTTTTTTTTGTTTTGTTTTGCTTGTGACTGTTTTTGTTGTATGTAAACCAAATTGTGCTGTTCTTGTACATGTCATCGAATCAATCCCCACTTGGGTTGGTGTTACTTGGGGTTCTCAGTTGACTTTGGTTTGTCAACGTTTGTTCTCAAGAATATTCGTTCAGCTTTAGGTTTCATCCAGGCAGAAAGATTCTTCTCTCTCTCTCTCTTCTTTCCCTCGGCCTCGAGATAGAAAGACCTGATGGTGCTTCGCAAGAACCTCTGTCCTCCTCTTCGCAAGCCCGGTATGGCGAACGGCCCGTCGGCTCAAGCTAGGGTTCAAGCTCCGGAAATGTGACGGTCGGAGTTCTCTCTTCTTCTCCCTTTGCTCGAGGCTCACGGTGAGATTGATTATACTATCCTGGTCCAGTTTTTCTTCAGTTCTTACGCATTGCGCCCAGGGTTTCAAAGGTTTTTCGACGAGATCTGCTTCTGCTTCGCCTTTCTTCGTCGGTTTTTCCGTAATGCTGCAATAGCCGGAGCCTTTTCTCTATAATTGGGATCTTCGTGGTTTCTCTTCCTCGTCCTCAGGTGGCGGCTGATTGCAGCAGATTGAACTAGTTCTTCGTCTGTGGGTTGGTGGATGCAGAGGGATCTCTAAGAGTTTCTGAATTCTTTGGAGTTCTCATCCCCAGCATGTTCTCGTGGTTTTCCCGAACGCCTACCAGTCAGTAGTTTCTTCTGAAGATCAACTGCGATCGAACAGATCATGCCCAGGCCGAATTATGATGATTTCTTCCTCCTTTGACTCATTAGTTTGATATATTGTCGAAGGTTAAACAGGGAAGCTCAAGAACCCAGATAGATGAAAGAGGTACAGACGCGCAGCGGGACGACGGCGGCGAGTGGCCATGGACGCTGCTTCTGCTGGACGGCGGGTGGGGGGTTGCCCTAAATCGGCGACTGGTAGGTGACGACGACAGGGCTCCTGACGGAGTGCGCGGCGTCCTTCCATACCAGAGCTCCGAACTCCGGCGAGGACCGGCGGGCCCTTCTTGTGAACGTCACCGTGTACTGCAGCTTCTGGTACTTCCTCGTGAAGCGCAGGGTGGTGGGCTCGACGACGACGGTGGCTCCATTGAAGGAGGACACGACGGCGCGGTAGGTGGAGGCGGCGGCGCCGACGTTCGTCACCGTCCGGTGGAGCGTCAGCTTCGCCGCCGGCGGGTGCGCCGGCAGCACGGCCGAGATGGCCGGGTAGTTGAGGTCACCAGGAGAGGCCAGCGCCCGCCGGCAGGATTCTTTCGACGACCTCGTGAAGACCCTCAGCTCCAGTGGCGTCAGCTTCTGCGAGCAGAGGAAGTTGACGTAGTCCTGCCGGCCTATGTCGTAGACGAGGCCCGGGTCGAGGGCTCTGGCAGGGTCGATATGGCCGGCGCCGTGGTCGTAGGCGGTGGAGGCTCTGCCTGTGGCGCCGGCGGCGGCGTCCCTCAGCGGGCGGCGGGTGTTGTCTTGGACGTAGGCGGTGGTCATCAGAGCGGACTTGATCGCCGCCGGACTCCAGTCCGGGTGGCTAGCCTTGAGCAGGGCGGCGACGCCGGCGACGTGGGGGCACGACATGGAAGTTCCGGAGAGTATGTTGAAGGCGACCCGCCGCCGGTCGGCGGCGAGGCTCGACGGGCCGGCGGCGCCGCTCCAGGCGGCGAGGATGTTCACTCCGGGCGCCACCACGTCGGGTTTGAGGATCTCCAGGGTAAGCAGGTTGGGCCCCCGGGAGGAGAACGCCGCCACCACCGGCGATGGCCGGACACCCACCCTCGTCCCGGAGAAGGCCATGGTCGCCTTGGGACGAGGGCTAGTCTTGAGGTACTGCTTGATGGCCTTCCCTGCGGCCTGCCCCACCGCGACAGCCGGCAGGAGGTGGCTGTCCGCCACCAGCTCCTCGCCGTTGGCGGCGGTGTTGGCGAGGATCATCCCCAGCCCACCGGCCTGCTTCACCACCTGCCCCTTCTGCACCCTCGGGGTGATGCCCCGGTCGCAGAGGACGATCTTCCCAACGGCGAGCTTGGTGTCCAGCGTGCCCTCCAGGCAGAGTGACGCAGGATCGGGGGAGCTGGCGTTGCCGCCGAAATAGACCAGCGGGTACTGCTTCTCCGGGGAGAGGTGGCGGACACCTTTGTAGAGAGAGGCGCCGGCGAGTTTCCGGCGAGTCCCGAGCACGACGGCGGCGGGGAAGTCCCTGTCCATGGTGCTGGCTCCCACCGTGGTTATCCATGGCGAGACGTTCGCCAGGGTGACAGGCTCCGGCCCGGAGTTGCCCGCCGAGCAGGAGACGAAGACGCCCTTCTCCATGGCGCCGAACGCCGCCACCGAGAGGCTGTCCTTGTAGTACGCCGATACGCCGCCGCCGAGGGAGATGGACAGCACGTCCACCCCGTCCGCCACCGCCCGGTCCACAGCGGAGAGTATGTCGGAGCTGAAGCAGCCGCCGGGCCAGCAGACCTTGTAGGCGGCGACCCTCGCCGCCGGTGCCATGCCCCGGGCGGTGCCCAACGCGTAGCCCTGCAGGCTGGCGTTGGCTACTGCCGACCCAGCGGCGGTGGCGGCGGTGTGCGTGCCGTGCCCGTCGTGGTCGCGCGGGGACAGGTCCCCGCCGTCGGGGCCGCCGGTGAAGGCCTCGTAGCCGCGGGAAAAGGCCCGCGCGCCGATGATCTTCCTGTTGCAGCTCTTCGCGGGGAAGCCTCTGCCCGTCTCGCAGGCTCCCTTCCACCTCGCCGGCACCGGCCCCATGCCGGCGTCGCTGAAGCTCGCGCTCTCCGGCCATATCCCCGTGTCGAGCACGCCGACGATAACGTCGTAGCTGGCGACGGCGCTGGATCGGAACCCGACGAAGGCCTCCGACTGCAGCCCCAGGAACCCAGGGCTCCTTGTCGTGTGCAGTTGGTACACAGTCTCCGGGAAGACGGCCACCACGCCGGGGCGGCGCTCCAGCCGCAAGGCCTCGTCCTCGCTCAGCTTCGCCGCGAAGCCGTGGAAGGCGCTCTCATATGTGTAGATGATCCGCTCCGCGCCGCCCTCGAGGGACATCTCGGTGGCCTCTGCTGCCGCCGCCGACTGGACGGTTGCCGCAAACCACTCGAGGGCCGTCCCCGACGCCGGCATCTCCTCTCTGGACATCTGCACCACGTAGGTGGAGGGCTCGCACCAGGCCGCGGTGACAAGCCACGCCGCAAGGTTCACCACCAGCCATGCTCTCCTACCTCCCGACATGGGCACGCAGAGCAGAAGGACAAGAAGAAGAAGAAGAAGAAGAGGAAAGCGGGTGTTGCACAGTAGAGGCCAGGGCAGGTACTTAGCAGCAGGAAGGGGTGACGTCTGTCGGCCGGTGAGGAAAATAAAGACGGGCGGGTTATTACGCTGACCATTGTCTCGAGATTCGAGTTTTCTTACCTGCGCACCCTAGCCGTTACTCTCCGTCTTGGTAAAAAATACGCTAGTTAACCGCAACTTCCGTTTCAATATGAATGGCCCGAGATCAGAGCACGGTAAGCTGACCTCTACAGACCCAGATGTCTCAGAGGATCCACGACCACGTGGAGAGCCCATGCACCGACATTATCGGGTCCCTCAAAGACCGAAGTCAGAGGGCGCTTGCCTACGCGTCAGCTTTTTTGAAGTACGCGTTTTATTATATATCAATATATCATTATTCTTATTATTATTATTATTATTATCCTATTGATGCGCCCCGAGGATGTCCTCTCCGTTCCGTGCAGACACGTTCTCCTGTCTTCGTGACTCATGTTCATGCAATCAGCAGAAGTCTCATTAAAAAATCATTTAAGTAGATAAGGGCTTATACAGCGTAATTTATAAGATAATCAAACTTTTTCACTATAAATGAATAAATTAAACGAAGACTCTATACACTTTGACCCATTTTTTTTCATCGAGCTAAATATTTTAAGTGAATAAAACATTGAATATTATTCAGGTTGAATTCACACTTTGATATTATCTTCTTTGAAAAAAAAGCATGTGATTGGAGAATCAATGTTGCTTCATTTCCTTATGATTTTCTTTCAAAAAGGTTTTTACATTGGTTAATAAGTGAAATCCTTTGGAAGTCTTGACTTGACCTAGATAAGAATTGTAGTTGACTTTAAGTCTCATCCCTTGAACATATTAATACCAAGGTTGTGAATTGATATGCCCCATTGGCACCGATATAATAGTTTAATTTGAAATAAAGGATATTAGATAAATAATAATAAATATTCTATTGCCATATTATTTAATGTGGTCATAACTATATTGCTTGTAACTCTATTTGAAGAGGTTGATGATGGGAGAGTCTTTAGCAAGCTCCTTGTGGGTGCACTACCATACCACTTCCTACACTTGGAATGCAGCTTTCTTTGAGGTGATGTTTGGGGAGAACCCATATTCCATAGTTCTTTATTTAGACAAGAAGATGGAGGTCTATCCCCAAGCAATGATCCTTCAAGAGACATGGTCTCACCTCCCATGGGCCACTATGTCTAGAGTAGGACAAGTGGAGACAATGTTGGTGATAACCATTTTGTTGGAGGGAACACCACCATTACCTAAGAGTTGCATCTCGTAGAGTTGTCCTAAGACCTCCTTAGACTAACCTTAGACTAACCTAGTTATGATGAACTTTTGAGTGAGTGTGTTTTGATTCTCCATGACTAAAAATAAAGGGATCGTCCTCTAGAACTTGATCTTAGTTGAGTATATGGGATCATTGCCTTCAATTCTCACCACTAAATGTACCCAACTAAGATCAAGTTCAAGAAGATGATACCTCAAGTGAGCGTTTTCTTAGATGTCTTCCTCGATAGGCTAGGTAGTATGTATGCAGCATACATGGAGATGATGATAATCTTTATGAAGAGATTACTACCAAAGTTGGGCTTGAAAACATGGGTATGATTGGCACAACCTATTAGGAGGTCTTGATATTACATTTGTTGTCAATGAAGATTGGAGAGGACCAAAGGGAAGTGTTGTTAGGTCAAAATATGCACAAAAACATCAACTTATACAAGGAGAAAGTTCCTAAAAATTTATATGGTTGTGATGGTTATGTGGCCAAGACTATGTTAGATGGAAGTTATAAATTGATTTTGGATGTTATAAACATTTGATCAATCCTCTTCGATCTACAATGATGGTAGTGGAGGAGGAATGTAGCAAGAAAGAGAAAAAAATTAATCTCCAAAATTGATTTTATCATTTCTTAGTCATTGTATAAAGAGAGGTCAATTCAATATTCATTAAACTAAATTCATATTATACTGAATCAAGTAATTGTAGTGAGTTCAAGTTGATTTCATACGAAAGATAATAATTACAGTGATAAGTTTTTTGGGTTTCCTCAGTGCATCTAAATATATGTAAAAAAGATAAAAAAAATAAAGAAGGTTGAGAGTAGAAGAGATGTTCTGCGCTTGATTGGTTGTGGCTAAGATGAATGACTCTTTCTTTCTCATGCTGAGTTTGATGTTATTAAGTGAAGTACCAAGAAGGGGGTGAATTGATTTCTTACATAAGACTTTTATCCTTGTTTGAAGTCGTCACTATTCCTAACCATCTGCCTTGTCACCAAGCCCACCTTTCTTTTCTCTCACACTATCGCCATCGTTCCACCTCCTTGTTGTATGTCTTGTCACCGTTGTTCTGCCTCCTCACAATTCTCCCCATCACCATTGTTCTGTCTCCTCTCTATTCATCCCATCGCGCCATTCTGCCTCCTCGCCATCCACCTTGTTGCTGCCGTTCCACCTTGCCATCCATCATGTCACAAAACCCCTCCTCTCTTCTACTGTCACCACGAAAAACCCCCATTTTCTCTCTCTTGCTAACACCCTCTCATTTTTCCCCCTTATGTATTCACACCTTGGCTCTCCTACAATTACCTTAATTTGCACCCTCTATTTACACCTCCCACTTTTAGTTAGTTAATTATTTAATTAATTTGTGTACCTAATAAGTTTTTATTATCATGAGTTAATAATTAATAAATAATATAGTTTTAATGTTAACTCATTATAAATAGATTTATATTTATGTTAATTTGTGAAAAATAGTTTTCAATTAGTTAATATAATTTTTTGGCTAATTATGTGATTTGTTTATGAATTTATATGAATTTTATAATCTTATTTTTAAGATAAGTAAAGAAAAAGAAAATAAAAAATAGAAAAAGAGGGGACTCAATCGATTGACTGAGCTTACAAGCAAGTTGGAGGCACAACAAAGGTAGAACCATGAGCAACGAGTTTGAGCAGCTATGGACTGATAGGGGTATGTGTGCGACCTCCCCTTCTATGTCATTGGCGGCCAGCTGACTATGAGGCAAAGAGTGGTCATACATGCGTGAGAAAAGGACTCATTGCTTCTAAAGTTGATATTATTATATATTTGTCTAAAACTTCAAGGTACAATAGATGTGGGACTAAACCTGTATTACACCTTCTTCGAGATGATTTTATGATTTTAATACTAAAAATATCTCGTATTTATAGCCAAGAGATATCATAATGATCTCACTGTATAAGAGTATTTGAGAACTTATTCCTTCTTTCTCATGCAAGTGGGCGACCAGCACGGGTTCAAATCCTACCAGAGCCAAAAGATATATTTTTATTTGATTAAATCACGACTTTCCTATAGATCACCGATGAAGGATTAAGCTATTAAAATCATTTGATCATTGACAAAAATCTCGTCAACATGATTTGTAGAGCATTATTACTAAAATTACTAAATGATTCATAATAAAAGGATCGTGAATCTATTGAGTAAGTTATCTCTGATTGATCAACAAACAAGCCATCATTAGAAAGATGACGATTTACCGAGAGACGAGTTGCCACCTCTTAAGAGTATATTGGATGCAATGAAGGGCCTCCTCTTATTGCGTTAATTTGAGGATGAAGCTTTCTGACATTTGCCCTACCTTCATTTAGCTTTTCTCTATTAGGTGATAGTCGTTAGAGAATTGTAAAGTTATTATTTTTCTACTCTACCAGGTGACAGTTGTCGGAGACAATTCAACGACCCATTTTATTGATCTCTAGACTTCGTAAGAAGATCTAGAGATCGTCCATATTATCTTTTTCCAAGAAGAGTTTTCGAGGCCATAGACATTACACGACACTCCTCTCAAATGCTCAAGATTCTAGTACATCGCTGACGTATTGTTGCCGCATCATCAAAACTCTATTTTCCTACTTTCAACTTAATTTTTACTTGATTTAATGATAATTTGTATGATTAATTTTTTTTGATGTGACTTAGTCATTTATAATAAATTACGTAAATTTAAAATTTATAAACATATTATCCATTCAATTACAATTCTTCTAGCTTTTATAGATCTTAATTTGATCAATTAAATTGTCTATAATTATTTATGTAAAAATCACCGAGCGAAACTCTGTTTTTGTCTGATTCACATTTGTCGAGCACTGATATCATCTTGACGTCTACATTCTTATTTCTCTTTTTTGTGAATTTTAAAGTTTTTAATTTTAGTTTTTAGTTTAAAATTTATAAAAACTTATATTCTTTAAGGAAAAATTCTAAAATATTACTCAATATTATATTAACCTCCTTGTGATCAATTTATTTTTTTTACTATTTTTGGAACTTTTATTTAATTATAATTAATATATTTATTTATAAATATATCTAAATATCTAAAAAATATGATTTTCTAGTTTTATAAATTTTAAATTCATGTTATTTACCATACAATGACTAAGTTACGCCAAATTTTGGCACCATTTGTCAGGGACATATTACATAATATTTTATATTTTTCTATTTTCTTTTAGAGTACACAACAAAAATTAACTCTTATTTTTATTTTCTTCTTGCAGAAAAATTAAAAAAAGAGGAAAGAATGAACAGCAACAAGGCAAAGATTGGAGCATACTAAAGGAGGATAATAGTTATTAAACTTTTTCTTCAAAATTTATTAATTTTTATATATTGTAGAATATCCTTGCATCTAACACTAGAAAATTCTTTCATTATTTCATTCAAAACTAAAAATCTAAAAGAAAAATTAATTTTGATGGATCTTGAAGGAAGTACAAGTCAAATTGAGAATAATCCTATGACTATGAAAAATCATTATATCCCTGATTTATTTCAAAGAGCATCCACTATTAGAGTCCCATTAGTAGCTATTGTTAAATTCGAAATAATTTTTTTTTTTTTCAGATACTACTTAATTTTCATGAATTATTTTTGAAGGAACTTTATTAGTATTTAGAAAAATTTCATATAGTTTGTGATTTAATTAATCTCCCTCACGTTACATAAGAAATTATTAAAATAAAATTATTTTATCTTACACTTAGGTACAAAGCTAGTTATTGGCTATCCACAATAGATAGAGAATTAACTAACTAAAAAGACATAGAACATGTACTTCTTCAAAAAAATTATCCCTTAAAAAAACTTAAAATATGAGAAAATATATATATAGTTTTACTCAAAGGCCAAGAGAAACTTTACATGAGACATGAGAAAAATTCAAAGATTTACTTAGAAAGTGTTATCATCATGCTATACGTAAGTGACAACTCAATAAAATTTTTATGATATATTATTAAAATAATATAAAAATATGATTGATTCTATATGTAGAGGATTGTTTTTGAAGTAAACCTTTGATGAGATTTACAACCTTTATGATAATTTAAGTGAAAATTCTAGAGATCAAGCCTCTTTTGAGTTATATGATATGGATAAGAAGAGAATAATTTATAAAAATTACATCATCAAAATGATCCTAATTTAAGAAATAATGTCAATTAGATTAATTAAAGATTAGAAAAACTTGATTTAGTTATTGACAATATTAGAAAGCCTCTTAACCCTCAATTTAATTCAAATAGTACTCTATCTTATATATGATGAAAATAATTATTCTGAATTTTAATATTATAATTTAGATCAATCATTTCACCTTATGTATGAATAAGTGCAAGTAGTCCACGATTTTAATAAAAATAAGGAGCTTTTTTCAATTCTTATAATCCTAATTAGAGGAATAATTTTTCGTGAAGAGACCTAAATAATATTCAAAATCTAGAGGCACTTAGACCTAATTCAAACTCTGAATTTCATTTAAATAGGAAAATAATTTTTTTTTAAAAAACCCTCTCAAACCCAAATTAGTGCTATAGAAATGATGCAAAAATGAGTCAAATAATACAACAAACTTTGAATCAAATGATGTTGCAACAGAAATTTTTTTTAGAAGCCCTTGAGAATAAGTGAGAAGAGGGACAACTACCTAGTTAACTCATAGAAAATTCAAGGAACTGCTCAACATTAGGATTTCAGTAAGAGAAGTCTAGTAGCATGAATCTAGAAAAAAATTCATGAAATGAAAATGTTAAGATAGTAAATACATTAAGGAGTGAGATGATTTTACTTAATCCTTATCTCTAAACATTAGAAGAAAAAGAAAACGTAAACAACTCAAAACAAAATCAAATAAGAGTAGAAGAGGATTTTATAGACTCTACCAAAGAAATCCCAAATGAAAGGTCTAACCATTATATTTCTTAAAGCTCTAGAGCCTATATAAAGAAAGAAAAATGAATATAATGAAGAAATAAAGAAAATTTTATAAGATGTGCAAATTAGTCTTCCTTTACTCACTACCATTGAACATATTCTTAAATATGCCAGAGTTTTGAAAGAAATATGTATACCAAAAAAGACACAAAGTAAAAAATTATCTATACATGTTAGTGCTTTATTATTAAATCAATTACCATACAAATTGAGACTTACTAGTGCCTCTTTAATTTTATGTGATATTGGTGGATTTATTTTTCAGAATGTATTACTTGACACTAGTACTAATATTAATTTATTACTTGTACCTCTTTGTGATAAATTTAATATTTCTGATCTTAAACTTTCCATTATTACTTTATAATTTGTTGATAGATCTATAAAATATCCTAAAGGTACTTAAAAAAATATGATAGTGATAGTTAAAGGGTGTAAATTTTCAACTGATTTTGTTGTATTAGAAATAGATTTTAATAGTCAGTTCTATGATGCACCAATATCTTAGAGAGATCATTTTTGCATATAGTAAAGATTAATATTGATTTTTATATAGGTATTGTGAAAAATTTATATAGAGATCAATCAGTAGAAATTAATGTTTTTGAGGTATCAAATGATCTAAGAAATCTCAAGTATATGATTGTCATACTATAGATCTTTTAGACGATTTTGATGATCCATATGTTATTGATGACTGTGTGATGGAAGAATTAGAGGAAATAGAGAGTATAAATTTGAGAGAAAGAAAAAGAAAGACATCCAAATTTAGAGTTGAAACCTCTCCCCTCTAGTTTTAAATATATATATTTTGGAAGAAAATAATTTATTTTCTATTATTATTAAAGTTGATTTGAGTGATGAACAGGAAGAAGAATTATTAGAGGTACTTTGAAAAAATAAGAAGATTATTAGCTGAAAAATAGATGATGTTAAGGGCATTGATATGAGTGTATGCATGTATAATATATATCTAGAGGAGGGAGCTAGAACTAGTAGGGAACCACAATGAAAATTAAATCCTAACATAATGGAAATTGTAATTTTTTTTTTTAAAGTGGCTGGATGGTGATATTATTTATCCTATTTCAGATAGCAAATATGTTAGTGTTACACAAGTGATGTCAAAAAAATCAAGGATCACGATTATAAAAAATGAAAATGAGGATCAAATACAAACAAGATTAACTACTAGTTAGAGGGTTTGCATTGATTATAAAAAATTAAATTCAATTACTAGATAGAAAAGATTATTTTTTCTTATCATTTACTGATCAATTTTAGAAACATTAGTTGAAAAAAACTTTTTTTGTTTTCTGAATAGATACTCTAGTTATAATCAAATTTATATAAATCCTTTAGATCAAGAAAAAATAACTTTCACTTGTCCATTTAGTACTTTTGCTTTTAAATGCGTCTTTTGGGTTGTGTAATGCTCCAACCACATTTCAAAGATGTATGCTACCTATTTTTTCTGATATGACTAAAAAATATATGAAAATTTTTATGGATATTTTTTTTTATTTTTGGTGAATCATTTGACTAATACTTAAATCATTTACAACATGTACTTAAGAAATGTATAAAGAAAAAATTGTTTTGAGTTGAGAGAAATCACATTTTATGATTAGAGAGGGAGTTGTGTTGGGTCATATTATGAGTGAAAGGAGTTTAGAGGTGGATAGAGAAAAAATAATATTAGATCTAAAATAATACCTCTAAATTTAGTAAAATAGATTATATATTTCTTGGGTCATATAGGTTATTATAGAAAATTTATTCAATTTTTTTATAAAATTTCTAAACCTCTCACTATGCTATTATCTAAAGATGTGCTTTTAATTTTGATGAGAAATGTTTTGAGTCTTTTTCTGAAATAAAAAGATTGTTTTCTAATGCACCTATTTTACAAGCTCTTAATTGATATTTTTCCTTTGAAATAATGTGTGATGCATCAAATTATGTAGTAGGAGCCATTCTAGGACAAAAAAAGAGTCAAAACCTATAATAATTTCATGTGTCAATAAAACTATATCCAATGCTCAATTAAATTATACCACGACTGAAAAAGAATTGTTATATGTAGTATTTTTATTAAAAAGGTTTAGATAACATATTTTGGGAGTTAAAATTATAATTTATATTAATCATTTAATATTAAAATATTTGTTAAACATGAAGGATGCAAAGCCACATTTATTAAGATGAATTTTATTGTTGTAGAAATTTGACTTAGAAATAAAAGATAAAAAAGGTTTCAAGAATGTTGTTGCTCACTATCTTTCGAGATTAAGTGATACAAGAATAAATGTAGCACTTTTACAAGATATATTTCTAGATGAACAATTGATGACAACTCAACATCAACCATCACCATAGTATGCATAAATTTGTCAATTTTTTAATTTCTAAAAAAAATCTAAAATAATGAGATAAAAATAGAAAAAATCATTTCTTTTTTAAGATTAAAAATTATTTTTGACATGATTCTGATTGATACTATTTAGAGGATGATCAAATTTTAAGAAGATATGTTCTTGAAGAAGAATATCATAACATTCTTAACATGTCATTCATCGAATTATGGAGGACATTTCTTTGAACGAAAAATAATTATACTTTTTTTTAGTGTGGTTTTTATTGACCTACAATCATTAGAGATTCTATAAAATTTAGTAGAACATATCTTTCATGTCAATCTATAGGTAATATGAGTAAAAAAGATGAAATGCCTATGAGTAACATGTTAGTAGTTGAAATTTTTGATGTGTGGGGTATAGACTTCATATGTCCCTTCCCATCAGCTGAAAAATATGAATATATTTTGCTTGTTGTTGGTTATGTGTCTAAGTGGGTGAAACTATTCTTACTAGAACTAGTGATCATAAAATTATGATGAAATTTATACAATAAAATATTTTTTCAAGATTTAGATGTCCTAGAGTGATTATTAGTGATGAAAGAATACATTTTACAAATAAATATTTCAAGAAACTATTGAAAAAGAATGAAGTACACCATAGAGTACCCACTCCATATCATCCCCAAACAAATGGGCAAGTTGAAGTAACAAATAGGAAAATTTAAAGAATTTTGAAAAAAAATAGTTAGATCAAATAGGAAAGATTGGCCCACAAAATTACAAGATGCATTATGGGCTTATAGAATAGTTTATAAAAATCTCATGGGTACATCCTCATTTCATCTCATTTTTGAAAAATCATGTCATCTTCCTATGGAAATAGAGTATAAAGTATTATGGGTTATACAAAAATTATGTATAGATGAAAAATTAATTAGTGAGCATAGAATTTTTCAGCTACATGAACTAGAAGAGTTGAAGAATGAAGCTTCTGAAAATCATAGAACATATAAAGAAGAAAACTAAAATCTTTTATGATAAATATATTAGCATAATTTTTTTTGATATTAGAAAAAAAGTGTGGTTGTATGATTCTTGGCTGAAATTATTCTGAGAAAAATTAAAATCAAATTGAATAAAATCTTATGTGGTGGAAGAGACGTATGATTATGGAATTGTGAATAAAGATCTTAAAAGTGATCATAACTTGAAGGTAAATAGACATCGTCTTAAACACTACATAGAACATGAACACTTTGTAGAAAAAGAAATTTTATTATTAAAAGAAATTCAAGGGTAACATTAATGCGTTCAATTGGAGACATTAAATTCAGTGTTGCATGGGAGGCAACCTATGATTTTTTATTTCATTTTTTTAAGAATTTTGTCGTATTTGTTTCTATATTTTTTTTATTTGTTTCTATATGGGGGTATAAGATGAAGTGAAAAATTAAAAATGAGATTGAGGTGATGTCTTTCTGAACCTTATCTTTTATGATAAAATTTTTAGTACTTAACTTTGTATATATATGAATGCTTTACTTAAAAATCACATTTTCTACATATTCTGTTCTGATTTTTTTGTGTCATTGAGGATAATGTCATTTTTAAGTTGGGGGGTGAAGTATTAATTCTTAATTTATGCTGTAGGATGATTAAGAACATGTGCTTGCATTTATTTTCATGTTCACTTAGAAAATTAACTAAAAGAAATCAGAAAAACTATAACATTTATTTTCTAGTTTTTTGTTAGGAACATCAGAAAATAATTTACAGATTGCCAAAAATAGGAGAGAAAAAACAACCTAAAATTTGAAATTCTAGAACCCTTTCTTACATTTCAATCTCCTAAACATATATTGTTGAAATTTGAACTTATAGTTATAAAAATAATATTTTTGATTTATTTTTAACAAATTCATTATTGTTGAAAACATAATTGAAAATAGAAAATAGAACTGTTAAAACTATCTAATTTACAAATTTCTTGCATCATATTATATACAAAAAAATAAATCAATTATATTGATTGATATCAAAAGTTACTAGAAAGATTATTATTGAGTTAAAAGAATAATTTAGTAGCATGAAATGTTGGAATACTCTTTGAATACATGATAGATAACATGGATTTGTTTTCACAGATTTTTACTTTATGATTTTGATGGATAATATTTACTTGATGTGAAAATTTGATTGATCATTTGAGTTTAATAGAAATTTTTACACCTTGATTTATATGACTTATGAGGAGAAATTACTTATTTTAAAAAAGAAAAATAAAATAAAAAAATAAAAAAAGAGGGGACCCGTCAATTGACTAAGCCCACAAGCGGGTCAAAAGCACAATCGGGGTAGAGCCACAAGTAGGGGGCTCGAGCGGCTATGGACTTATAGGGGTACATGTGCACTGATAAGTTTTCATTATCATGAGTTAATAATTAGTAAATAATATAGTTTTAGCCTTAACTCATGATAAATAGAGTTATATTTGTGTTAAAGTGTGAAAAGTGGTTCTCAGTTAATTAATGTGAATTTTTGGGTAATTATGTGATTTTAAATGAATTTATATGATTTTTATAGTCTTGCTTTTGAGATAAATGAAGAAAAAGAAATAAAAAATAAAGAAAATACAAAATAATGGGGGGACCCACCGGCCTGCCGGGCCCACAAGCGGGTCGGAAGCACAGTCAGGGAGTAGCTACGAGCAAAGGCTTAAGCGGCTTGGACTGATAAGGGCACGTGTGCGCCACTCTCCTTCCACGTCACTAGTGGCCAACTGACTGTGGGGCAAAGAATGGTCGTACACACGAGAGAATGAACTTTGCTTAGAAATGTAACATTACTATATATTCGCTCAAAAAATCGACGTAGAACCAATGTGAGACTAAGCCCGCATCACACCTTCCTCAGAAGGGGCAGACAACCGGCACGGATTTGAATCTTCCTAGAGTCAAAATTCATATATTTTTATCTGATTATCGCGACTTTCCTATAGATCACCGGTGAAGGATTAAGCAACGAGAATCGCTAGATCATGGACGAAAATCTCGTCAACATGATTCGCGGAGCATTGCTACTAAAATTGCTGAATGATTTATGATAAAAGGATCGTGAATCCATCGAGTAAATCATCTTCGATTGATCGACGAACAAGTTGTCGTCAAGAAGAGGACGATCCACTGGGAGACGAGTTGCAACCTCCTGAGAGCGTACCAGATGCAATGAAGAGCCTCCTCTTGTTACATGGACTTGAGGATGAAGGTCCTTGACATGCACCCCACCTCCATCCAACTCCTCTTTGTTGGGTGACAGCCGCTGAAGAGTTGCAAAGTCACCGTTTTTCCGCTCTACTGGGTGATAGCCGTCAGAGATGACTCGATGACCTATTTCATTAATCTCTAGACTTCACAAGAAGATCTAGAGATTGCCTACGTTGTCTTTATCCAAGGAGAGCCTTCAAGGCTGTGGACATTACACGACGATCCTCCCAAACGCTCAGGATTTCGGTGCATCACCGACACATCGCTATCGTAATGCCAGAACTCTGTTTTCTTGCTTTCAACTTACTTTACACTTTATTTAGTGATAATTTTTGTGATTTTAATTTACAAAATATACTTTGTTCTATTATGATTCTTCTGACTTTTACAAATCTTAATTTGATCAATTAAATCATTTGTAATCGCTTACGTAAGAATCGTCGAGCGAAACTTTGTTTTTGCCCGATTCGCATTCGCCATGTGTTGATGTCATCTTGATGTCCGCACCTTTATTTCCCTTTTTTGTAAATTTTAAATATATTTCCTTTTTATTTCTTAGTATAAAATTCATAGAAAATTATATTCATTGAGAAAAATTCTGAATAATTACTAAATATTATATTACATCCCTATGATTGACCTGGAAAATTACTGTTATTTTTGGAAGTTCTATTGAATTATAATTGATATATTTATTTAGAAATACTTCTAAATATCTGAAAATTCATATTTTCTAGTTTTATAAATTTTATATTTGCATGATTTAATATACAATGACTGAGTCATGTCATGCACCACTCTCCTACTACGTCACTGGTGGCCAGCTAATTGTGAGATAAGGAGTGATCATACATGCGCAAGAAAGTGACTCATTACTTCTAAAGTTGATATTACTATATATTTATCCAAAATTTTAGCGTACAACTGATGTGGGATTAAACCCGCATTACAACTTCATGGGAATGATTTTATAATTTTAATACTAAAAATACATCTTATTTATAACTAAGATATATCATGATTATGTCACTATATAAGAGTATTCGAGAACTTATTCCTTTTTTCTCATGTAGGCAGGCGACCAACACGGGTTCGAATCCTACCAAAGCCAAAAGATGTATTTTTATCGAATTAAATTATGACTTTCTTATAGATCATCAGTGAATGACTAAGCCACTAGAATCGTTTGATCATTGAAAAAAATCTCATCAATGTGATTTGTGAAGTATTGTTACTAAAATTATTGAATAATTCGTGATAAAAAGATAACGAATCTATTGAGTAAATTATCTTTGATTGATCGATGAATAAGCTATTATTAAGAAAAAGACAATCTACTGAGATATGAGTCACCACCTCTTGAGAGTGTACTAGATACAATAAAGAGCCTCCTCTTATTATGTGGACCTGAGGATGAAGTTCTCTAACACATGCTCTACCTTTATCCAACTCTTCTCCGTCGAGTTATAATTGTCAGAGTGCCGCATAGTCGTTATTTTTCTGCTCCATTGAGTGACAGTCACCAGAGAAGATTCAACGACTCATTTCATTGATCTCTAGACTTTGTAAGAATATCTAGAGATTGTCCACGTTGTCTTTCTCCAAGGAGAGCCTTTGAGATTGTGTACATTGCACGACAATCCTCTCAAACACTCAAGATTTTGGTGTATCTCCGATGTATCATTGACGTGATGTCAAAACTCTATTTTACTATTTTTAACTTATTTTTCATTTTATTTAGTGATAATTTATGTGATTTAAATTTAAAAATTATTCTTCATTCAATTACGATTCTTCTAACTTTTACACATTTTAATTTGACCAATTAAAATGTTTGTAATCATTTACATAAGAATCGTTAAACAAAACTCTATTTTTGTCTGATTTGTATTCGTCGGATGTTGGTCATCTTAATGTCCACACCTTTATTTCCCTTTTTCATAAATTTTAAATAGATTTTATTTTCATTTATTAGTCTAAAATTCATAAAAAATTATATTCTTTGAGAAAAAAATCTGAAATATTACTTGATATCATATTACATTCCTATGATTGACATGATTTTTTTTACTATTTTAAGAACTTTTATTAAATTATAATTAATATATTTATTTAAAAATACTTCTAAATATCTAAAAATTAGTATTTTTTAGTTTTATAAATTTTAAATTTATGCGATTTACTATACAACGACTAAGTTACGTCAGGACTTAGCTGCACAAAATCCCATATTCAAACCACTCGATTGAACCATCTTGCCCTTGATTCAAGCTATTTGGATCTTGTCTATCCTCCTACATTTCCATCCTTCTCCTCCCCATTGACACTCATTTTCAAGTTAAAAAATCCTTAACAAGGCTCATGGAATTCAAGTCAACAAGAATCTTCAAGATATCAAAAATCTCGATTTCAAATGTGTGCTGATTTTTAATTTATTATGAAGTTGACCATTAATTTTAAATCTTTGCTCTTAAAATTTGTGAAGAACAAAGAATGGCCACCTTCTTGTGAAAAATTAGTGGTCCAAATTCTAGTTGAGAAACCTTTTATGATTCTTTGAATTAGATAACCCAACAAGTAATTAATGATCCTAATTATTCTCTAACATAGTGAGATTCATATGGATATTAAGCAATCTAAGTCTTATTGAAATCATCTCTAAAGCCTAACTTGTAGTTCTCTTTAAGAGAATCTCTTCTAGCCTCCTTGTCCGACATCAATTGGTATTAGAGCTTAGGGTCTACTTACCTTAAGAACTTAGGGTTCTCACATTCAATAGGAATTTTCTTAGATTTAGGCCTTCTTTGATAGCCTTAAATCATTTCTTCTTGAAAACTAAATTTGTATTAGACTTAACCATTTTTTCACACATTAACTTAGTAAGTCATTTACATTCATCATATCACGTGAGTATTATAAAAGTATTTTTAAATACATATTAGATTGGATAGTTTTTATCCTTCTAAGGAAGTAGAATCTAATAGCCCTATGGACAAACCTATACTTATATGAATGATAAGTCTTCATTATCATGAGTTAATAATTAGTAAATAATATAATTTTAGCCTTAACTCATGATAAATAGACTTATATTTGTGTTAAAGTGTGAAAAGTGATTTTTAGTTGATTAAAATAAAATTTTGAGTAATTATGTGATTTTATACGAATTTATATGATTTTTATAGTCTTACTTTTGAGATAAATAAAGAAAAAGAAATAAAAATAAAAATAAAACAAAATGGGGGGGACCCACTAGCCAGCTAGGCCCACAGGTGGGTCGGAAGCATAGTCGGGGAGGAGCTACGAGTAGGGGCTCGAGCAACTAGGACCGATAGGGCATGTGTGTGCCACTCCCCTTCCATGTCACTAGTGGCTAGTTGGTTGTGAGGTAAGGAGTGGTCGTACACACGCAAGAAAGAGACTTGCTTACAAATGTAACACTACTATGTATTCACCCAAAAATTTGGCGCACAAGCAATGTGGGACTAAACCTGCATCATACCTTCCCCATAAAGGGTGGGGCAACCGGCGTGGGTTTGAATCCTCCTAAAGCTAAAACTTATATTTTTTTATTTGATTATTGTGACTTTTCTGTAGATCACCGATGAAGGATTAAGCAATCAAAATTACTCGATCATCGGCAAAAGTATCGTCAACGTGATTTGCAGAGCATTGTTACTAAAATTGCTGAACGATTCATGATAAAATGATCATGAATCCATTGAGTAAAGTATCTCCGATTGATCGATGAATAAGTCGTAATTGGGAAGAGGATGATCTACGAGGAGACGAGTCACCACCTCCTAAGAGCATACTAGATGTAATGAAGAGCCTCCTCTTACTACGTGGATTTGAGGATGAAGCTTCCTGACACACGCCCCACCTCTATCCAGCTCCTCTCCATTAGGTGATAGTTGTCGGAGAGCCGCAAAGTCACTATTTTTCTACTCTCCCAGGTGACAGTCACTGGAGACGATTCGACGACCCATTTCATTGATCTCTAGACTTCGCAAGGAGATCTAGAGATTGCCCATATCGTTCTTGTGTAAGGAGAGTCTTTGAGGTCATAGAGACTACACGACGATCCTCCCAAATGCTTAGGATTCTAGTGCATCACCGACGCATCTCCACTGCAACATTAGAACTCTATTTTTCTACTTTTAATTTAATTTTTACTTCATTTAGTGATAATTTGTTGATTTTAAATTTACCAAGATATACTTCATTCCATTACAATTCTTTTGGCTTTTACAAATCTTAATTTGATTAATTAAATCGTCTGTAATCACTTATGTAAAAATCGTTAGATGGAACTCTATTTCCACCTAATTCCTATTCGCTAGACGTTGACGTATCTAACGTTCTCACCCTTATTTCCCTCTTTTGTGAATTTTAAATATATTTTCTTTTCATTTTCTAGTATGAAATTCATAGAAAATAGTAATCTTTGAAGAAAATTTTGAATAATTACCAGATATTGTATTACATCCTTGTGATCGACTTGAAAAATTACTGTTATTTTTATAAGTTTTATTGAATTATAATTGATATATTTGTTTAGAAATACTTCTAAATATCTAAAAATTATATTTTTTAGTTTTATAAATTTTAAATTTGCGTGATTTACTATAGAACGACTAAGTCACGTCAATGGGCCAAGATGCTTTTGGAAAAAGTAAAATTTATTAACCTCCAAATGGAAGAACAAGGTCAAAAGATATCCACTATAGAGTCAACTAAGGTTTCTCTTAATGATCCAAAACAATCAATCCTAAAAACCTAGAAGATTCACTCAATTGAAGAATGTCTTTCCTAGGGTGCAACAACGAATAGAATCAAATTATAAACATATCAAAATAGATGTCTCTATGTATGATGGAACCCTTGAACCTAGAGACTACCTCAACTTAAAAACCCATTTAGATAGCGATTCTAGCTGGTATGAGATGTCTAAAGTAAGAAAAATAATGTTTGTTAAATTAAATTTTTCATGACCTATTAAGACTTATTGGAAAAATCTAAGAAGAATCTTTGAAAGTAGATTCTATGAATCTATAGGAACATGGGAGGAAATGAAAGCTAAATTAAGAGAAAAATATATTCCTTTCAACTATTAATCCAAATTAGTTGAACAATGGCAAAGGATTAAACAAAGCAATAGGGCTACTCTAGAATATGTCACTGGATTTGATAAGTTAATGATGACATGTGGCCTTTGAGATGATCCTACTCTCACCCTCTCTAGGTTTAGAACTAAACTAAAGAATGAAACTAAGAGAGAAATCATTCTTAGAGATGTGAGGACTTTGGAAAAACTGTATAGAGCATCCATTGATTTAGATACATTTTTCAAATCAAACCCTAAATCCTCATCATCACCTCTAGAAAATTCTAAGTTCTCTCCTAGGACAATTTCTAATTTTTTAGCGCCTAGGAATGATAACGAATAGATAGTCTCTAGGGTTAATCTTCCATAGAGCTACTCTCTTGGTAAACAATAAAAGGAAAATAAGTAGTAGAAGTATCCAAACAAAATCCTAATTGTGGAATATATTTCTAATGTGGACAATTTGGTCACATCATATATGGTTGTCCATTTAGGACCCTCATTTTAGAAGAAACCAAAGTCTTACAAGAATAAGAAAACCACGATGAACAAATTAAAGAAGAGGAATATAGGGTTGACCATGAATTTGACGAGCAAGAAGAGTCTAGAGAATTTGTCTATGCCATGAGAAAGATTCTCATTCAACCTTCTCATGAGGATCATCAAAGGACTGCCATCCTTTTCACCTTATGAAAATAGGTCCACATGACAATAAGGTTATTATAGATAACAGTAGTAGTGTGAATGCTATTTCTCAAGATATCGTTAAAAGATTAAACTTAAAAATTCAAAATCCCCCTACTCTTTATGATATGTCATGGGTGAACTTTACCTCTCTAAACATCACCAAAAGATGTTTGCTAAACCTCAAAATTATATCTTATGATGATCAAGTATGATTAAATATTTTACCCATGGATGTAGGTAAAATATTGGTAGGAAGACCTTGGTTATATGATAATGATGTCACTATACAAGACAAATCTAATATATGTTCTTTTATTTTCAAGGGCAAGAAAATAGTGATCCACCTTTATGAAAATAGTATCAACAAGGAACCTAAAAAAATGACTTTTCTTTTTTTATTATATTCTCTCTTCAAGCCAATCCAAATACTAACACCTTGATATAAGATCTCTCCATCTTACATTTTGTTGAAGAATTGAAAGAGGGAGATTATATAATGATAAAGTTGAATCCATCTTATATGTTCAAGCCTTACTCTCAGTTACAACCCAAAAGTTCTGACTTGGGATTCAATGCTTATATTGTTGTCTTACCACCTGATTGGGAATAAGTTCTGCATTCAACATTTCAGACTTGGCTGACTTCTGTGGATCACCAATCATACTTAATGATTTGATTGAACCCTCACCATTTCTCGAGAGTGACACCACACCCTTGTCACCACTCAATTAGCCCAAGGTAGGAGTATGTTGACTATATTCTTGATGACCAAACTATCACTGCTACTGAAAGAAATTAATATTAATTATTTTTAAAATGAAAAGATAAACTCATTTCAAATTCTTATTGGATTTCTTCACATGAGCTTTGTAACCTTGCACTTGAACTTTGCAAAGATTATTATATAGATACAATAACAAATTCAATGAAGTTGAATTCTCTCAGCCTGAGGAGAATTGGAGTCAACACAAGGATTCAACCTCTTAGGTAAACCCACGAAGAGGAAGAAGAGGGAGGAGAAGAGGCCACATAACCTATGCACTCCTCCTCAAAGTAAGGCACCTCTCCTTCCAAGAGACATCACTTGGCATCCTTTGAGGGGGGGCACCTCTAACTACCTTCTCCTCTTTTCTATAAGTATTCAAACTCACAAATACATGAAAAAAAAGTCGCATTTGGAATCAAGAAAGTTCTTGTTATCACTTTCACCTCTTGGATTAAGGGTTTCTCTTTTCTCTCACTCGTCTCTTGGATTAGGAGGGCTTTTTTCCCCTTTTCTCTCTCCTACAGTCACCTTCCAACCTTACATCACCACCAACTTGTTGTGGTTGTTTGTCGCTGCTGTAACTTTTGTCCCTGCCTTTTGTCATCCCTGCTGTCCACTGCCATCATCCCATCCTCATCTCCATAGTTAAAGTTGTCATCATTTTTAGTCATCTGCTCTATCACCAAGGCCACCTTTCTTTTCTCTCATACCATCACTGTCATTCCACCTCCTTGTTGTCCATCCCATTGCCGCCATTTTGCATCCTTGCCATTCGCCCTGTCGCCACCATTCTACCTCTTCACCATCCACCCTACATCGTCATTCTGCCTCCTCACCATCCACCCCATTGCCACTATATTGCCTTCTCGCTATCCATCCTATCACAAAATCCTCTCTTTTCTCCCGCCCTTGTCACGAAATACCCCCCTTTTCTCTTTCTCCTACCCACACACACGCTCATGCCCCTCTCCCTCATTAAACAATCCTTGGGGCTATCTCAGCCCCTCAATCAGCCCAATTCAAGGGTTGAGATAAGTCTTAAAGTGAGGGAAGGAGAGGAGACACCCTAGCAGCTGCCCACCTCCCTTAGGCTGCCCTTGGAGAGAAAAATCTAATCAAAGGGTTGTGCACTCTCCCCCATGATCCAAGGGCTGAGAATGGGCATGACCAAGGGGAGAATAAATAGCCATCTAGAGGAGAGAGAAGCCATTATGTTCTTAGGAGAGGGGCACCTAAGAGGGAGAAGTGGAGATCTCTAATAACTTCACTCCTTGAGCCAATCTAGGAACTCCAAGGAGGGATCTGTTTGAGCACTCCAAATGACATACAAAAGGCATCTTTCATGTATTTGGTTCTTTCATTTTGTATTATATTTTATTTTGAATGAATGAGCTTTATTTTCTTATTGTATTCTCTTCTTCTTGAGACCCCCTTGGTGAGAAGAGCTGATTTAGTTGAAGAGTAGGTAGGGATTCAATTATTTGATCCCTAGAGTGACACTAGGTCAATCCTATGATAGAATCAAATCCTAAGATAGAGTACCCTTCTCTTGCTTCTCTTGATGTATGGGGATCTCTTGATTTGTCAAGATTGATCACATTTCCAAGAGTGAGCAAGATAGGGCAGATTTAAGATACTTTAAATATTTCTTTTGATCCTTCTCCTTCTATTTTGTTTTGCTCCTTTGATTCATTAAAGTTGAGCATTCATTGGAAGTAGAGAGAGATAAAAAGAGGTTAGGAAATAGTTTAGGAGTAGATTAATCTACTTTAGTCATTCGATTGGTCTCTTAGGTAATATAGGAAGATCTAGGAATACTTGAATTTTTGTTGAAGCACATTAGGGTTAAGAAATTTACAGTTATCTAAAATTTCATCATTTATTTCTCACTTGATTTTCCTTTTCTTGCTGACTGAAAAATCATCAAAAGAAGATTCATTTATTCCCCCTTTAGTGTGCCTAAGTCAACTCTCTACTATCTCCTCATCTTATTCTTCATCAAAAATTCAATCTTGATTAAAAGTTAAATCTCACCTTAGTTTAGAAAACTCCTTGTGGTTTGACTCGAATACTCTTTAAACTATATTCATTAGTATTATTAGGAAGACATTCAAACATCATTAATTTTATTTTTGACTCTCCTTAATTACAACATTTTGGAGCGATCAAAGAACTCCCTAGAAAGAAGCACAACTCTAATAGTTTTAGAAGCAACATAATGGGTCAAGACATTTGCCCCATTAACATTAGATGACAGTCCACTAGGTGGGCTGTGACAATAAGAAAGCCTAAAAAGAATAACCTATTACATTTAACAGATGTAAAATAGATCACAAAAGTTGAACTTTCTCTAGAATCAATTTATACACCTTAAATCTAGTTCTAGTGAAAATTAAAGATAGTGATAACATCTATATAGAAGTAAAATATTCTGATTTTATAAGGCACACAAGCCATCATCATATGTGGTAAATATTAGAAAACACTGTAGATCAAAGAACATCCATGCAAATCAGGTTACATGGTAATAAATATTATTTTAGATCATTAGTTTATTTAAATAAATATTCAAGGCCATTTCTCTAATTTAAAAGAGCATGAAAATACAACATTAAAAATATTTGGAAAGATGGAAAGGTCTAGGTTTTGGTAGATGTTGACTTGACAAGTAGCTGGCTATTTATTCAGTGACTCCCCCACACATCCCAATGAATGGCTATGTTCTAGTAGCAAAAATTATAAGAATGTAAAGCATTGAACTGCAGGCTAAAAGACTCCTATGCTGACCTCAAGCTATTGGTTGAAATCTTCATACAATCACCATCTTTAGGATGTCCTAATAATGTACCACTTAATGTATGAATTATCATTTATGAATGTGATATTCTCTATTAAACAAGTCAACCAGAGTTCCCCTCAGTACAAATAAATCATGTAGACATATGATGATTATTCAAGCATTGATAATTCTATTTTTCAACTTTTGAGAGAAATAGAATGTTTTATATGGTGACTATTCAAATTAGAGTGCAGCCATTTTTCTATAATTTCAACAGGCCTCTATATGTCTTAAAAGAATTTCAAGTTTTATAACATGGAAAAGATTAAATCTAATCACAACAACATCAAAATCCTGATGTCTCCTATCTTTCTATAATTCCAACTTCCTTTTATATTTAGGGTGATTCCAATTATACTACTATTTATTATTTCTTAATCCATCATTTGGGTGATAGATAGATGATGAGAATAAGGCTTTCATTCGATTTTTTAACACTTTTTACATGATTTCTCATTCATTATCTGGCCCTTTATTTTTGGGTGACAAACAAGTGAAGTGATGAATGGTGTTTGCAAATTTTATTTCCATTTTGATTTGAGTTATTTTATTTTTAGCTTTATTCTTCATCTAAGTGACAAGAAAATAATGAGAGAAGCATTTAATCCACATTTTATCACTTTTTAAGTGCTTTTCTGCTCCCTTTTATTGCTGCAATGATACTCTATTATTGGGTGAGAAATAGGGAGCATTTTTACATTTAATTTATTTTTTATTTTGTAATTTTAATGACTCTAATGAAAGGTAACTAGGTTACAATCATTCAAACAAATTTAGTTTCATAGATTATAGTTTTTTTTGTAAAAATTCGAATTGAAAACATTTTCCCACTTTTCTACCAGTATTATTTGTAAAAATTCGAGTTGCTAAGCTGCAAAATGATTTTAGGTTCAAGTATTATTTTCAGTAGCTATTTTCATGAGTTTAGTATCTCCAATGAAATTTTACTTGGTGAAGATTATTTATATTGATTATTTTCTAATGATTACTCAATTTGCTTTACAGGAATTAATACTAAATCCTTTTCTACTTCACCACTGGTGAGATTGACAATAATATTTGTGGATGACTGAGCTCACTAAAATTTAAATTTGATTCTTTACTTGACTTTAGTTTATAAATATTAAAAATTTTATCATTTTTTTTACAATGACCAAAATGATATCACCCAACACAATGGCATTAACATTGACCAAGGGAATGCTACTTAAGAGAACAGTGCCACATAAGGCATCGAATAGTCAAGTTATTCATTAATTAATGACATCTTTGATTTATATCTTTTTCTTTTAACATGTTGTTATTTAGGCAACATAATGGATAGTCTAAAAGCCTTTAAAAATTTAGTAAATGCACCTTATGAATAAGACAACACATCCCCATAGACCAGTCTAAGATGACATACAAAATTTAATAGTTGAATCAAGCTTGGTTGTCTTGTGCAATTGTGTTCCTTTGCTGATTCTATTAGGTTCTAACTTGGATTTATCTGTTAAGTCAAGTCCACTGAGATAATGGAAGATATATGTGTTGGAGAATCAAATGAATCACAAATATTCACAAGATAAATAAAAAGATTGAATTATGTTTAATCTAGAGTATGCTTGACATAAGGATAACATTAAAGTACTCATATATAAATCAATATAATATTGGTAAATGTTCATATGAAAATTCATTTAATATAATTATGATTAGTAATGCTAAATTTATATATTTGATTAATTTCATCGTATGAAATGATCATGTTACATATTACTTTAGAAAGTATGAATATTTAAATAATGTATCATAGTGAGAAAGTAATGATAAACACATAAAAATCAATGAGACAACAAGAAGCACAATATGAGTATAAAAGCTTGCTTAATCTATTGTGTACTCGTGACCTTAGATCATTACTTTTTAGTGACTTTGCTTAATTGATTGAATTTAGATTTACTTATTTAGTCAAATATAATTTTTTGTATATTAAATAATATATTTTATAAAATAAATTTAGACATCTTAATCACTAAAGTCATGATTATAAATATTGAAATTATGTTTACTTGATATTTGTATTTGACTTGAGGTGATTTGAATAATATTTGTTTGCTAAATTATTATCTAATCATAATATCTATTGTTAGTCATGTTTTAGTAATATCAGATCCTTACTGACTTTTGATTGAACCTAAATGATTTAGATACATGTAAAGGGCATATCATATTAATTTTCCAGCCATTTCAATTTCATTTCATTTTTGAAAATATTATCACTATGAGATAACATAAAATAGGAGGAGATTTGAACTAAACTTCTCAAAAAATACAATAGTTTTTCAATGGTTAATTACAGCTGAATGATTATCTTTAATTGCTCTACAAACCTTAAAAGGTTTATCAAGTTTACATGGAAAAAAATTGAGAAAAATTGTAAGATCTTTGTTGGTTGGTCAAACTATGTGAAGTCACAAAGACAATGAGCACTATTTAAGAATTCAATGACCATCTTAAACCAGTTCAAAAGGACAATGACTTCCATATCTATGTAGTATCTTTAAGAGAAGAGGACAATAAATATCATGCCTTGATCGTGTTATTGACATTCTATGTTGATATCTTTGGTTTCAACACTTTCAAGTGAAAATTGATTAACATATTATTTACATAATATTTATTAAATATTCATTGAATCATAAATTAATTTTTTACATATTAAATAAAATATAACATCATATTTTTCAGACATAAGTACTTAAAAATAGGTGTCAGCACATGTGACGAAGACTCATAAAATCAAGAAATACATGGTTATTTGTAATATTTAAATGACATGAAGTTGGAAGCTTCAATGAGAAAAATGTTTGGAAAATCAAAATATATGAAGTTAAGTGTAGGATTTGAACTTGAAGCAATGGAAAGAGATAACCCTCAACAATCAACAAATTTGAAAAATTACAGAAAACTAAAGTCATTAGTGGGATTTGAAATAGAAATCTTAGAAAAGACACATTGAAAAACTTATACAACAATTATAAAGAAACATCAGAAGTAAAGTTCAATGACTAAATAATGGCTAATTGAGGCATTTGCATGAAGCCCACATGAAAGTGGAGAAGTTATCATCACATACCTTAAACAATAACACGTCAACAAAGCATGTGGAGAAAATGACATACCAAATAAACATACTTTGACTCAACTTTAGAAGTAAAGATGATCATCAATAGATCACATATTTTAGACTAAGCTTCAGATAGTCTACGAGAAAACAACATGCTTCAAAGCAAGAAATGACAAAATGTCAATGCTATGTAGTTTGCATAGTAACACATTAGCAAAATACATAGATAAAAAGATAAGCTTAATGACTTTATTTGAGCTTGACTCTGAAAAAAAAAACATCCATTGATATATTACATATCTTCAAGCAAAATATAAAAGACAACTTACACAATAATGGTAAACTTCATTCTCAAAGAACATGCAGGGGTCACTAACATGCTAGTAGAGCAATGGGAAGAAATTTAGATTTGTGTGATTATTTTTCAAGTGATGAAAAGATAGGAAAACATTGGAGAATATAAGGAGTAAGCTTGTAAAGAACTAGAACTAATGTTGAATGAAGAAATTTACATATCTCATTCATTCAAGCTTAAAAAAAGACCATACTCCATTTGTCAAAATAAACTTGTTGCACGCCTCAAATAAAGAGCTGAAAGCTAAATCATATGACTTATTCTATAATGGTGATTTAAGTCAACTATTATTTTGAAGGTTGACTCTCTCTATCAGACCCTAAGGCACCTAGGTGGTGAGTGGAGAGAGGTTTTGATGCAGGAGGGAGAAAGAACCCCCTGTACCTGATCAATAAAACTTGAGTCTCGAGATGGGGCAGTCGGACTGATCTGATAAAAATGTTTAGACCCTAGACTCTAGGTCTGACCACGTAACCTAAGCACAAGCAAGTGTACTAATATGCGTGATCAACCCATGACAACCCGGGGAAACACTCGACGATGGTAATTGAGAGGCCCTCTCGGTCCACGTCCAGATAGATGGCAGAATTGTCGTCGTGAAGTAGCCTAGGGCTGCAGCTCATGAACTGTGACGAGTCTAGCACAGCCTTGGAAGTCACGATCCGATAACCTGTCCTATCCCATCTACGTGCTCTTGATGACGATCGAGATGAGCCAAGAAAACCTTTCGAAAGATAATTAAACTTAAGTAAGAAGGGGTACGGAGCTAACCTTCAGGGTTGCATAGCCCGGCGGGTCATGACAGAGTGGAGATCCGACGAAGGCAGGGACGTCCGGTGAAGAACGATGCTCCGCGTCGACAGTCGGTCCTGGTCGAGAGTCGCCATAGCCGTCGTCGTAAAGTGTGGCACGGTTGGTGCGGGCGTGGGCCCTCTGGTGGGCCAAAGGGCACGCTAGCGAGCGTGGGTCCGCTGGTGGGCCGAAGGGCACGCTAGCGGGTGTGGGAGGCAAGCCGTGCGGCGGCCTTAGGGCACGCAAGAGCCGGCGCGCGACGGCAGCGCTTTGGCGGGAAGGCCGAGCGTCTGCGGCGCTTCGGCAAGAATGCCGAGCGTCAGCAGCACTTCGGCGGGAAGGCCGAGCGTCGGGGGTTGGGGCGGAAACCCAACCATCGCCGGAAGGATCGGCCTCTGTGGCGGCGCCGAGAAGCGGAGCAGAGAGGAGACGATCCAGCCGACGATACCAGGGAGGGTTGAGCTCTCCTAGTCTAAGCGGCGCCAGAAACGGCGCGACGGCGGCGGAGCGTCGGGAAACTCCGGCGGGGGCCTGTGAGGCGCTGGGATTGGTTCTGGCTCGTCAGCACGGCTACAGGGTCTCTTCCGACGTCAGCGGCAGGTCGGCGTTCGTCGGCGAACGGCCAGCGACTGGGGGGAGCGGCAGAGGGCGGCTCCGGCAAGTTTACGGTGGAGTTCCGGAGGAAGAGGCGGCAGTCGAACCAAGAGTCGAGAGACTCTGGCAGAGTGCTCGGCGACGGCTCGTAGGGAGGCGAAGCGAGCCCCTTTTGTCACGACGGTGTGACGGGGTTCCAGCAGGGGTGGCGGCGGCTGCAGCGGCAACCGCGACCGTTTCGTCCGGTGACGGCGGCGAACTCCCGGGCGGCACTGAGATGGCCGTCGGCGGCAGTGGTCTCAAGCGGCGGCAGGACTTCTCGGGCAGCAGCGTCACGAGGAACGAAGTCCTCGAAGGGGATATCGATGGCCTTACTCTTCCTCCTTCCCTCCCTATCCTAGATCACGGAGAAGGTACTCACAAAACGATAATCTCTCTCAAAAATACGGTGCTCTCTTGGGGGACCACAAGTGGGCTAAGGGGAGGTGGGCCCACTTGAGGCCCTCAAGCCCATAAGCCACAAAGGCTACAAAAGGGGCTTATTGGGCCTCTTAAAGGATACCCAATAAGCTCCCCTAAAAGGAGAAAGAGGAGGGCCCTCTTATGGTGCTTAAGTGGGCCTCAAGTGAAGACCCAAATAAGCCCCAAAAGAGGCCCAAAAAGAAAGACACATAGGTTCCTCCCCCCTTAGGGTTTTAATTGGGCCTCAAAGAAAGACCCAATAAAACCTTAAAGAAAGGGAGACAAACAACACACACACAGAATTGAGTCCGCTAACACACAAATGCGAGGCCCAATAAGTCAATAGAAGTGGAATGTCGTTGTCCCGAAGGGCTAGGCCATATAGCGAAAGCCAGGCTCCTTTGTCTTCGCGCGTCAATCGGGCTGAACTCGGACTGCCAGTGTCTCCTGAGCTGATGGAGACAGGTCCCGCTCGCCATCAGGTTTGGATTAAGATATGGTGTGTTGAAAGCATGTTAATGTCACTCTTTAAAGAGATTAATGTCTTTGACTAAGGCACGTGATGTTGAGAGTTAAACTCTATGTAAGAGGTAATGTTATCTATAGAGATTAAACTAAATTGATTGGGCTACTAATCCTATGAAATAAATTATATTTTCATATGAAAATAGTGAACTTTAGTAGGAAAGTTCATCTAAGGTTGAACATAGCCTAGTGAAGGGTGAATTAATAAATGAGAGAGTTTTGAGTGAACCCACATAGAGAAAAGCTAACTTATGTGAACTCTACCTAGAATAGAGCTGTGTGAGAACTTATGTGGACACACACTCATAGATAGAATAGAAGAATATAACATAAATCATAGAAAACTAATTCAAACCCAACATTCTAAATGCAGTCCAAATCAACATGGTCTTCTAGAAATATATCGATGTCATCTTTATTATTTTTTGTGAGAGAAACATGATGGTAAACTCTTATTTATCATGAGTGAGAATTTTCCCTAGTATGTGGCCTCCTATGGTTGTAAATTTAGAAGGATAAAATTTGGTTAGAGCAGACATAGTTAATTAGTTGAACCATTCTAAAATATAGTGTGTTATGGTGAATAGAAAAATCTATCTATCCATCATCATAAGAGGAGAATGAAATTCTGGGAGACCTTATCTAGGAATGAAATAAGAAAATAGTAAAGCAATTCAACCCACCCTCCTTGATCTTAATGAGGACCAAAACCCAACAATATGTGCATAAGTTGAAAATCAAGTGAATTTATAATTGCTTATAACATGTAAAACTACACTCAAAAGTATTTACAACCAAATGATGTTCTTAAAATGGATATGGGAAGAAAAGCTAAATAAAATATTCTACCACCTTTTTTATAACATTATTAATGCATCATCCATGTTGTTAATCAAAGAAAAAAGATGATAAACTTTGAATTAACCAATGTCAAATGTAGTAAAACTGAATTCAAAATGTTTAAAGATGATTCTAGAACTAGTTTACTTATTTTTCAAAACCTTCTACTTGATCTCGTACTTTGTGTTTCAACATGGTTATATGAGGTGGATAACTATGAGTTAAGAATGTGTTACTAAAAGCGATAATTCAATGTAATCAAAATGACATTAATTTTTTAAGCTTTTTTATTTTTTAGTTTTAACAAAGGACACCACCAATCATAAAATACCACATCATCCAAGCAATGTTTATGAACCATATCAGCACATAGGTACTTGCATACAAATTTACAGCATGCCACCTCCAATTTTATTTTGAACAACATAAATTAGCAATAACAATTAGGAAAGAAGTGGGCATCATTCTTCTCTCCCAATTTCTGCCTTCTTTCTCTCATTTTCCCTCTTCTCTCTCCCATTTTTTTCAATTTTACAAAATTTAAGTTAGAACAAGTGATGTCTCCAACCATAAAAGGCCATGCCATCCAAGGTATGTTTCATGAGCCACATCAGCGCACATGTATGTGACTGGAAGCTAGCTAGATGCCACCTCAGCTTTCTATTTTTGACAACACTGAAAATTAACAATAAAAGTTAGGAAAGAAATGAGGTAAGAGGAGAAGAAGGGGGACGTAATTCTTCTCTCTCCCGTTTTTCCTCTTCTTTCTTCCATCTTCTGCCTTCTCTTCTTCCATTTTCACCCTTCTCTCTCCTATTTTCCCTCTTCTCATTTGCCCTCTTCTCTCTCCTGCCTTCACCCTTCTCTCTCCTATTTTCCCTCTTCTCTATCTCATTATTTCCTCATCTCTCTCTAATTTTCCCCCCTTATCTCTCCCATTCTCCCTTCTCTCTTGGTTGGGCATTCTCTAGGTGACAGATGAAAGAAGTCAAGGCCTGAAACTCCCTTCTCTCCCTTATCTCTTTCTTAGGGCATTCTTTAGGTGATAAATAGATGACATTAAGGCATATAATTTCCTTTTTTTAACTAAATTTCATTTTCTGCATGGATTTTTCACCATTTTGTTTAAAGAGTAGTCATCAATTGACAGTCACAATTAAGCTGCGGCTAACTATTAATAGCAATGGGGTGCAGGATTGAACAATTAAATTTGTCTTAATGCATGTAGAATGACTTGGCATCATATTGATTAATGCTAGACATTAAACTTCATATTCATGTTAAGTGATGAATAATTTAATGATTTGACATAAAGTGATTGATGTGAATGTGAATGTGAAATTGAAAGGTGCAGATGAATAGCTTAATGGCAAGAGACCCCTTCCTTTAAGTCACAATAGTCAATTGCCCCTTCAATTCATAAGACTACCAAGATATGTACTATTGATGGGGCCCTTTTGCTTTCCACTTGCAGCTCAAGTTGTCAAACTTTTCCATTATTCTTTGTTACCTTAAGAAAACTTTGCTTCATTTAGACTGCTCATGGCAACTAGATCAACATGGAAAATGAAAAAGTACCACAATAATTACAAAAATTAGTGAAGTTTTGATGTGCACTCTAAACAAGGTCACGTCCTTTATTTACTAAAATTATTAAAGGAAATGAATACTTTTGATATAGGGTGATGACACATAATTTCAGTTTTAACATAGTACTTATTCAGATCTACTAGCTTAGGCCACATTAATGAGAGATTAAAAGACATTAATGCAACAAATTTGTAGTTTCAAAAGTAGACAGCTTGAGAGTCATAGACTCATGCTATTGTTTTTAAATAGAAACCTTTCAACTTGCATCATTATTAAGACAACTTGAAGGTTATAAGGAGTTAATATTTATTATATAGTGTATGATACATGAAATTTTATATGAGATGATTAAAAATATATTAGCTTAGACCATATTAATGAGAGATTTGAAAACTCTTTAATGCAAGGGAATCTAGACTTTTCATATTAGACAACTTGAGGACCATAGACATCCTATCGACTTGAAATAAGAATTTTTAAACTGTCTCCATTCTTAAGAAAGCAATTGGTGACAGCGAAAACTTGCTTCACTTAGAACTAGTAGTATTACTATAATCAACCTACTTACAAAAAAAAATTATCCTTATCATCAAGTGTACTTATATTTTACCCAATTATAATTCTTTTATTGCCATCATCTAGCCTTCTTATCCATTTTTCATTTAATAAAAAATAATAATTCTATAGTTCTGAAATTCACCTTTCCTCTAAGTATTATTTTCCTCAATATTATATGTTGACTAATATGATTCTTATCTAAAATATTCTAATTTAGTGTTGTATATGAAGAAAGATGGATCTCAAATAACCATCTTTACCTCTACATCATTAGTCTCATAACCATATTTGGGCTTACCATCTGTTTGTGACATCTATGTAATAGTGAGTCTTAGATCTAGCAACATAATAATGTGAGCACATAATAATAAGTCTACAAGATCTTGAATCCACAATAAATAAATCCACTGCACATAATAATGTGAGCACATAATAATAAGTCTACAAGATCTTGAATCCACACTAAATAAATCCACTGCACATAATAATGTGCGAACTAACTCTATTGATCACTGCCTTGATAGAAAATCACCATCTTCAGGTATACGAATGATAGGTTCCGACCTAATATGCAACTTCCTTTTCCATTTAGGTTAATTTTAGTTACATTATTTTTAATTTAATGACAAAAAATAATATCAGAAGAAAACTTTCACTTTCTTCATATTAGTGGTAGATACCATGTGTTTCAAGTCATTGTACTAAAGATTCATTTATGAGGAAGATTTCAAGAAAGACAATGTATCAAGTGATATTAAGAGCACAAGAATACCACCATTATTGGACATAAACTTTTGGAGCCCAGCACAATGGCATTCATATCAACTAACCAATTGCTATTTAAGATCACAATGCCATAGAAGGCATTGGGTAATCAAATAATTCATGATCCCATAGAATCTTTGATTTAGATTTATAGTTTTTTGACATCATGTGATTGAGTCAACATAATGGATAGCATGAAATCCAAAACGTTAGTGGATGCATACCTTCTACAATAGACAACACATCATCATAGACTAGTTTTGAGATGGAATACAAAATCCAATCATTGAATCAAACCCAACAATCTTGTGCAGCTATGTGATCCCTTGCTCCTTATACTAGGTTGTAACTTTATCCATTTGTTAAGTCATGTCTACTTAGATAATATAAGAGATATGTGCACAATTTGAAAATCAAGTGAATTTTTAATTATTTATAACCTATAAAATTGCACCCAAAGTAGCCCATGGAAAAGTATTTCTAACTAGATAATTTTCTTCATGAAAAATTTGAGAGAATGCTAAATAAAATATTTTCCCACCATTTGGAGAACATGCTATTCCAAATTGACATATTTCATGTTTAATTGAAACCATGTTGACCATTTTATTTGGAAGGGAAACAAGTCCCTCTTATTTGGTGTTTCATCTTAATATGACCTACTTGTTTAAAGAGTAGTCATCGATTGACAATCACAATTTTGCGATGGTTAACTATTACCAACAATAGGGGTGCAAGATTGAACAATTAAATTTGATTAATGGTAGAGATTAAGCTTCACATTTATGTTAAGTGATGAATAATGTAATGATTTGACATATAGTGATTGACATAAATATGAAATTGAAAGGTGCAGATGAATAACTTATGGGCAAGAGACTCATTTTTTTAAGTTATAACAGCCAATTGTCTCTTCAATTCACAGCACCACCATGATAGCTACTGTTGATAGGGGCCTCTTGCCTTGCATAGTACTATATAAAGTCTTTGAACTGCAACATACTTGGCACATAAACTCCGTAGTTTCATTTCATCTTCAGCCCCTAGTTCCTACCCTTCTTGGTGCTTTGGCGTCTAGCTTACTATGGCTTCAAAACTTCAAGCTACTTGTGTCCTCCTCATTTATTTGCTCTTCTCCACAATGGTTTCTCCTCAACCCACATGGAGTCTTGTGCCAGCACCTTCTCCAAATACTGTCACTGAATGCATTATTAATGTTTTATCACTAGCTGTGTGTACTTTAGTAGTCACATTTCTGTTCATGCCAATTGAGCCTAGTTGCAAGGTCATCAAATCAATTCCAAGTAGCAACCTTACATCATGCCTTTGCCTAGGAATTAAAGCAAACCTCTTTGGAATCAAAATTCGTGTCCCTAGTGATCTTTTTTTCCTACTCAAGCTATGCAACGTGACAATTCTTATTGACCTGTGTTGTCCATAGATTGACGAGGACAATAATTATGTTTGGTGATTTTGCTTCTTCACAAGAGGTGTTCTCATAAATATGTGTGGTGTTGTTTCTTCACGAGAGTTGTTGTTCTCTTTTTTTTAAACAATGTCTCACAGTTCTATCTTTCTATAAACTTTGTGGTGTGACATGACTCAGTCATTGTATAGTAAATCATGAAAATCTAAAATTTATAAAACTCAAAAATACAAATTTTTAGATATTTAGAAGTATTTCTAAATAAATATATCAATTATAATTCAATAAAACTTTCAAAAATAGCAGTGATTTTCTAGGTCGATCACAAGGATGTAATATAATATCTGGTAATTATTCAGAATGTTTCTCAATGAATACGATTTTTTATAAATTTTATACTAAGAAATGAAAAAAAAAATATTTAAAATTTACGAAAAAGGAAAATAAGGGTGCAGACATTGAGATGACGTTAGCGCCCGGCGAATGTGAATTGGGCAAAAACAGAGTTCTGCCCGACAATTCTTACGTAAGTGATTATAAATGATTTAATTGATCAAATTAAGATATGTAAAAGCCGAAAGAATCGTAATAGAATAAAGTATATTTTGGTAAATTAAAATCACAAAAACTATCACTAAATGAAGCATAAAGTAAGTTGAAAGTAAGAAAACAGAGTTCCGACGTCGCGACAACAATGCGTCGGCGATGCACTGGAATCTTAAGAGTTCGGGAGGATTGTCGTGTAGTGTTCATGGCCTCGAAGGCTCTCTTTGGACAAAGACGACGTGGGCAATCTCTAGATCTTCTCGCGAAGTCTAGAGATTAATGAAATTGGTCATCGAGTCATCTCCGACAGTTGTCACCTAGTAGAGTGGAAAAACGGCGACTTTGCAGCTCTCTAACAGTTGTCACCTGACAAAGAGGAGTTGGATGGAGGTGGGGCGCATGTCAGGGAGCTTCATCCTCAGGTCTGTGTAGCAAGAGAAGGCTCTTCATCGCATCTGGTACACTCTCAGGAGGTGGCAACTCGTCTCCTGGTGGATCATCCTCTTCTTGACGACGGCTTGTTCGTCGATCAATCAGAGATGATTTACTCGATGGATTTGCAATCCTTTTATCGTGAATCGTTCAGCAATTTTAGTAGCAATGCTCTGCGAATCGTGTTGACGAGATTTTCGCCGATGATCTAGCGATTCTCGTTGCTTAATCCTTCACCGGCGATTTGCAGGAAAGTCACAATAATCAGATAAAAATATATGAATTTTGACTCTAGGAGGATTCAAACTCGTGCTAGTTGCCCGCCTCTTCTAAGGAAGGTATGACACGCATTTAGTCCCACATCAGTTGTGCGCCAATTTTTCGAGCAAATATATAGTAATGTTACATTTTTAAGTAAAGTTCCTTCTCTCACGTGTACGACCACTCCTTGCCCCACAGTCGGCTGGTCACTAGTGACGTGGAAGGGGAGTGGCGCACACATGTCCCTATCAGTCAAAGCCAAGTCGCTCGAGCCCTTGCTCACGACTACTCCCCGACTATGCTTTTGACCTGCTTACGGGCCCAACTGGCCGGCGGGTCCCTCTATTTTACAATATTTTTATTTGTATTTCTTGTTCTTCGTTTATCTCAAAAGTAAGACTGTAAAAATCGTATAAAATCACATAGTTACCCAAAATTTCACGTTAATCAATTAAAAACCACTTTTCATATTTTAACACAAATATAAGTCTATTTGTCATGAGTTAAGACTAAAATTATATTATTTAATAATTATTAACTCATGATAATAAAGACTTATCATGGTGTGATAACAAATTTATGTTTCTTGTAACACAATAGTTGTATGTTTCAATGAAATTTGTGGTGTGATAAAAAATTTGTATTCTCTATAGCACAACTCATGGTTATCTATGATGTTTTAAATCAAAGACTATTGTTAGTCATTTATGTGTCAATTCTTATGTTGAGAAAAATATCCTTACTAGATATGCATAGAGAAATAGAAATGAAAAGATATATTAGGTTTTAGGTTGCAGGTGGATCAAGGAGAAGTTAAATTGATCTAGTCTAATATCTGACTTAGGTTAACTTCTTCCCACTCTCTTTAACTACTTTCTCATATCTTAATGTCATAATCTTATATGTTATAAAATTAGAGCATTCTATGATTTTTATAGTTGTTCAGCTTCCTACCTTCCAAAAATAATCAACGTTCTTAGGTTTTTCTTTAATCAAATGTCACAATCACAAATGATGATTATCAAAATTCAACTCCACTAAAATTTTACCCCAAAATTCTCTTGTAAATTCACGAATTAATAAGAATAATTATTATTTTAATGGGACAGCGCCCATGACTGATTAAATAAGTATCCAATATCAAGCTTATGTTATAAAGAATATAAAAGGAATTGTCAGGGGTTATTTTCTAAAAGATGATGTTAACTTGGAAAGTGTCTAGAATTCAATAAAGAGGATGAAACTTTATGCTTGATTTCATTTATCCTCTTCATGTAAGGATATTAGTTGAATGCAGAAGATGTTGTCCCTTTGATCTTGTCAATAGTTACTAAATGTTTGAATAATGATCATCAATTCAATGTTTTCATATAATTTGGCAAGCTAGTAAATACCTCATGATTTTTATCTGATTTTTATATAGAAAAACTCAATATGAATCCTAAGGTTGTGGAGAGGTTAAGGATGTTGCAATTATTCACTAAATGTGATGTATTTATAAAGAAGTTAGATTCAAAATTGTCTCTTTTTGTCATCATCTCACAATAGTTATATTTCCATAAATTATTAGAAATTAAAATGGCTGGAAAATGAATATGATATACCCTTTAAGGGTTTAGATATCTTCATAAGAAATCAATACATGATTTACTAAACTACAATGTATATATTCAAATCATATCAGTCAATCAAGATCAATAATTATCTAATATTATTAAAATAGGATCAACAAAATATATTTAGATAAGATAGTAATTTAGTAATTAAATATTATTTTAACCACCTCAAAGAAAATACAATCATCATAGAAGAAGGTAATGATATGAGAGTAAATCTACTTGTGCTACCTTACACTCCAACATGGCACACCAAATAAAAGAGGAGTCATAGCACACAGGTCTTCTTTTACAAGGAGTCTATAACATCACTATCCTCTTTTCTTGTACACAAAGATTTTACAAATCGATGGATTCATTACTATTTCTTCAAGTCACCTTGAAAGAATAATGTCAATATTCCCATTGGTTCTCAAGCAGGTCTACCCACTAGGAACTCACATATGCATGCATCTTCTTCAATAGTCTTATTTAATGAAATTATTAAAAAAACTAATAAATCATCCTTGTGAACTCTGAAAATTTTAGAAAATAACATTACATTAATTTATATATGACGCTCCCAAAGTGGACGTCATAATAGGTGTTGAATCTTTAAAAGAATCCCAAATTTAACAGTACAAACTGACTATTTTTGCCCCAAGTTTAGATGCTTATTGGTGACGAGCTAAACCAACCCACTTCTCAAACGGGTTGGCATTCATGGACCCCAAATATCTGGGTTCAGGTTAACACGAAACCCTTGGAAATAAAGGGCTGTCCCCTGCGACCCAAATCAAAGAATTGCATGTACGAGTAGAGTAAAATATTTTCTACAGGCTAGAGCCCTGTGTAGGGGTCGGAACACTGAAAGCCATACTGCCAGTTAATGCTACACAAGGCGGCAACGATCCATGCTGAGATTATGAGAAGAGGAGATGTAGCGAGAGGACTTCTTTAGAGACTCCGAACGTCGGTTTTCTACACCGATCCCGGCGCGGAGGGCTGCGCCAGGGAAGTACGATTCCCACTGCAGCGCCAGCGCGCGGCACCTGGCGCCGCGCACGGGAGCGAGCGGAAGACGCCGAGAGGTCGGCACGCGCAAAGAAGACGGCCCGTATCGGGCGCTTTCGCACACCGAGGACAAGGATGGCGTCGGCCATGTGAGGCCCATCGGCGGATGCGCCGCGTGGGGCCCCTCGTCAGTGCCGACCTTGGCGTCCATCACCGACCTTGTCATCCCCACTCGAACTTATAATTACAGCACGGTCAAAAGGGGGATGATTTAGCGAAGGGTTACTCTTCTGGCGGAGCCTTAAATGGTGGGCCGCGACAGGCTGGCCGTGGTGCACTTGGATCCGCAAAAGTGGAGCAGACGGTGTATTGAGGCATTATAACGAACACCTAGTAAGGTTTCCTCTCTCTCTCTCTCTCTCTCCTTGAGGTGGACAACCGCCACCAAGCGGACACATGGACAGTTTCTTTAATCTGATTTTCTGCGGTGTCCCAAGCGTGGGCACGTGGCTGGGGGGAGGGGGAGTCTTTTATGCCTCCTCGGCTCCCTTTCCTGTCAATCTCCGCAACTCGCCGGCAGCTTTCTCTCTCTACTATCAAGAATCGACAGCATAATCCGCCTCATTTCCCTCTGATGCTACCGTGGTCGGACTCCCCACCGCCGGATCCCGTCAAGAAGCCCAGCCTCTTCTCTCCGGCCAAGGATAACCACCCCGAATTCCTTCAGCAGCTCTACCAACGCGGCGGCGGCGGCGGCGGCGGTGGCCCTTCCGCCGCCTTCCACGGCATCCACGCCTGCGTCTCCGGGCGGCCGCGCATATTGCTTGTCTTTGTCATCCTCTCCCTCCAGCTGCTCCTCATTCTCTTCGCCCGCTCCATCTCCGTCTCGTCGCTGGTGCCGCCTCTCAGAAGCGGGCGCATCGGCGCCGACGGAGCTCCGTTGAACTTCTCCGCTTCGGACTTCGCCCCGCTTTCCTCTTCCGTCGCTGCCGACGGGATCCCCTTGGAGATCGCGGCGACGTGCGAGTATGGGCGGGTATACGTCTACGACCTCCCGCCTGTCTTCAACAAGGGTCTGCTCGACAACTGCGGCGAGCTCAGCCCCTTGGGATCACGCTGCGACGCCCTCTCCAACGGGGGATTTGGCCAGCCGTCCATCGATCTCGCGGGGTTTGTCCCCGACGCGCTGCTCCGCTCGTGGTACGCGACCGACCAGTTCGCCGCCGAGATCATCTACCACCGCCGCCTGGTGAGCAACCGCTGCAGCACGGACGACCCCTCGGCCGCCTCCGCCTTTTACATCCCCTTCTACGGCGGCCTGGCCCTGGGGAAATACCTCTGGTCCGTTGAGAACAACTACACCGCTGCCGACAGGGACCGCCACTCGCAGATGATGCTCCGCTGGATCAGGGGCCAGGCGCCGTGGAGGAGATCCCGCGGATGGGACCACTTCATCGTGCTCGGGCGGATCAGCTGGGACTTCCGGCGGTCGGGGGAGGACGGCTGGGGCGGCAGCTTCCTCTACATGCCAGAGATGGAGAACGTCACCCGGCTGCTGATCGAGCGCAATCCCTGGGACTACTTCGACGTCGGCGTGCCGTATCCCACGGGCTTCCACCCCATGACGCCGGCGGACGTCACGGCGTGGCAGGCCTTCGTGCTGAGCCGCCGGCGGGAGACGCTGTTCAGCTTCGCCGGCGGCAACCGTTCCCGCATCAAGGGAGACTTCCGGGGGGTCCTCCTGGAGCACTGCGCGAGAGCACCGGCGGGGATGTGCCGGTCGGTGGACTGCTCGGGGTGGCGATGCTCCAACCGCACAGCGGAGACGCTGAACCTGTTCCTTGGCTCGGTCTTCTGCCTGCAACCCCGGGGGGACAGCTTCACCCGCCGCTCCACCTTTGACTGCATGGTGGCCGGGGCGATCCCCGTCTTCTTCTGGCGACGGAGCGCCTACATGCAATACGAGTGGTTCCTACCCCCCGACGGCGACGAGTACTCCGTCTTTATCGACCCCGCGGCGGTGCGGAACGGGAGCGTGGACATTGGCAGCGCCCTGGCGGGGCTGGGCGAGGAGAGGGTGAGGAAGATGAGGCAGCGTGTGGTGGAGCTGCTCCCTCGGCTGGTCTACGCTCAGCCCGGCGGCGGTCTGGGCCCCGGCGTGGACGACGCCTTCGACGTCGCCCTGAACGGCCTGCTCCGCCGGTTCAAGGATCACAGGAAATTCTGGCCTGCAGCCGGCGGCTAGGTCGCCGGCCGGCCCACATTTTCTCTCTCCTCGTTCTCTCTCTCTCTCTCGCTTTAGGCCCCGTTGCTCAATTTTTTTTCTCTATTCTCTTGCCATGGCGACGACGATGTGAATAGATGCAGGTGCTCATGAAAGGAGCAAGACGGGGGCGATGGTAATGGCGTCGATAGGGACAGTCGTTCCCGGGTCACCGACGGTGGCGCTTTGCCGGCGCCGACAGAGGGCGCACTTTGGGACTAGAAAAGCCAACTCTGAGGAAGAGACTCCGTGGGAGTAGCAGGTGGGCCCCAGCGACCAGGTCAACGATAGGCCCACACTGGTTTAGGCTCGGTTTTGAAACGCGGACGGCCACCCCCGCTGGAGTCTAATATTAAAATACTGTTTCATATGACCAACATGAGAATCGGTGACTAAAATGTTTAAAAAATATCGCTTTTTGGGTTTAAACCGTCCCAAGTTGGATCAAAATATTGAGGGAATACTTCCGGCCGAGAACGGGGGACGCTCTCCAAAATGGCTATTTGTGGGAGACTGAGTTACAGAGAGAGGGGGAGAGAGAGAGAGAGAGAGAGAGAGAGAGAGAGAGAGAGAGAGAGAGAGAGAGAGAGAGAGAGGGAGGGTGGGGACCAGCTTCAATAAACTATTAATGGACTCATATTTTATGTGGATTGTAGTCAGCCAGAAATGGTATCTCGATTTGTGAAAGCGACAAACCTCAAACTTCTTAATTATATCCAGGATGGAAGTTGGTAATTTACTTGCACGGTACCACATGTTTTTTCCTTTGAAATATAATCTATGGTCATAATGACAATGTGTTGAATGTGTCTTTTGTGCATGAGCTCCCCACACGTATGTTGACATGCTCACATGTGCCACCTGGTGAATGCATGCCTCTTGCATAGGTTGGGTGGCATGCATACACTGTCTCCCATGTAGTAAATTCAACGTCCCTGTATGAGGGTGTTTGTTAAGGTGCAAGTGGATCAGTTCTTAGAAGTAGCACAAAATGTCTTTAGTATGTACTTTTATTCACTTGAGAAATAAGTGGATGTAATAATTAGTTCTACATCACTGACTTCTATTGAATTCTCATATATCCAAGATGGTGTCAATTCTTTCAACCACTTAGACATGCATATATTATGTTTTCTTGATCAGTCATGTATTGCTTGAGTTGTGAGATGTATAAGACTATAGTTGATGAGCCGTCTCCTAGATATATTAATGGTGTAGGAGAGTATATTTTTATATCACAACCTCAAATTACTAGTTAAAACACAATAGTCACTCAAAATGCCATCAACTATGTTTCATGACCTTGTAGATACCCATGGTTCATTCAAACTATCACACAGTTGCCAACATGGAATTACATCACATGATGATGTCGATCTATACTTTTCTTCATCTAGTGTGTTACACATGCCAACACCTCACATTTCTTCAATACGGTTCCTAGTGTGCACATGAAAACTTATGCATTGTTTGATAATGCACATCCATAGACTATTTTGCAATCTCTAATGGCGTTAGTATCTATTGTTTCATCATAAATTTGAATGGCATTACCCTATTAATGAGCTTTAGTGGTGGTTATAGTGAAAGTAAGTGACATCTAGAAGCTTGATGAAGTAGTCTTGGTTGGCGGTCATATCATGTGATAGGTACTCCAACATGATGAAGATTGACTCTATTAGCCAGTCTAATTAGGAGTGGAAGTCTGTCTAGAATTTCAGTTAGTTGACCATCTACTCAAAAAATTACCTAAACCCCATGAGTTAATCTCATGACTAGTGGTAAGCCCCAATACCTTATCATGTGGCTCAATGATGACAACATACTTAGAAAAATATTTGATGATGACAAAAATTGGGTCATGTCCTCTAATATTTGCCAGCCCAATGATGAAATTACGTCAGAATTTTCTTGCATTATTGATTGGGAATCAGCAAAAACTCCAAAGTACATGTCATCTTAGCATATTCCATCTTATCTTGCTGGCACACTAGCCAAGTTATACATAATCTTTCACATATTGGTCCATACCAAGCCAATAAAACCTTGTAAAGAGTAGTGCCATTATGGTCTCTAATGCCATGCACTTCGCTCAATGGGACATTGATGCATCCTACATATATGTGAGATCACAGCACCTCTCCTCAAAAATTGTGACATTCACTGCTAGCGATGTCTCGACTACTACCCTTATTGGCACACCCTAGCTTGTAACAATTTAAAGTTATACTCTATTAAGATTATTATGACCCCATCAAATGGTTGAACAACTCTTACACTTTGGACACTAGACACTTATTCTTTATGGTCATTTTGCTCAACTTCTTATAATTTATGTATTGTAATAGATAGTTTTAAAAAAAAAAGAACATGAGAGTATTGAAGGGAGTTTTAGAGGGGGCAAAATGTTTATTACCTTCAATAACTTTGATAGTTGTCAATATTACTCTAAAATTCTAGGTATATTTCCAGCTGTTAGTTTTAAGGAGGCTGCAAGATGAAACAAGAGAAGTAAAAATATATTTTTAAAATTTCTATTACATTTTATAATTAATATCTAAATTATAGCACCTCAATTTATAATAGTCCAGCACACCTAGCCTACTTTAGTCTTTAAGAACCTCATACTTAGGTTCTTATAAATTAAAAGATAAAATCATTGAATATAAATGTCTCAACTAGCCTTCACTAGATTTCACAAATTAAGCCAACTCAAATACATCATAAACATAATTATTTTATATTCAATGTTTCAACAAATTTAACTTTAGCATTCAATAAATTTCTTCCATATTCACAACTCAAGGAACACAATCAAATGAGTGTTGACCTAATCACTTCTTAATTCATAACTCTAAGAGTCCAAAAAAATTAGAGTTCAAATCTTTTTTAAAGTAATGTTTCTAATTTAGAATGAGTACTTAAATTATTATACAATAATTTGATGATGTTACAGATTTGGTATATAACTTTAGATGGTGGTAATTATTTGGCTTAGAGACACAAGCATCTTGAGATGTGGATGCACTTAAGTGATTGATATAGATTTGTGGACATAATTTTTTATTTTTGCATAGGGATGTTATTACTTTTTTTATGTTGTTAATCATAAAAACGTCACCCACCTACGAGGGCACATGTTATAACATTTAAGGGGGTGTAGTAGCTTTCAAGTTTTTCTTGTTTTTTTTTCTAGTGATGCACCTCTTAATTACCTTCTTTCTCGCTAACTCTTTTGAAGAAAGTATAGATTCCTATAAGAAAATAATCTTTAAAAAGTGAAATTAAATTTTCGAAATTATGTTAGAGCACTTAAAATATAATCAAATATTTTCAAGGGTCACTAAGATGTTTGAATACTTCTAACTATTGAGTACAATTTTTGGATATTAATATTTGGATATTTATAAATTTATTGTTCAACTATTAAATACAATTTTTGGACTTTAATTTTTTTTCTTTCTGGACTAGTTGACTTACTTTGATGGTCAAAACTATTATACAATGCTTTCATAGTATATTTTCTTATTGAGTGTAAGATGTTTGATTTCAAGGCTGCACTTAGATTAAAAAGTGGGGGTCAAAATTGATTTCCTCCTAATTTCAACTTATTATAATATTATTTTTTAAAAAAATATCCTAAATCATAATCTTGAGGATATCAAGATTTTTCTAGTGATTTGACCCCTTGCCACTGTCGACCTCCCCTAGGACACTCTATGGCAACTCCATGATTTATAAGTTTGCGGTATTTGCCATGTGCCATTGCATGTGCATCATCTGTCCTTCAACAGGATGGACATAGCACTAAGATGTGCACCCCAACATGCATGTTGCCTCATGCCACATCATGGCTCTTGTCTGCAGGCCTCCATGCTTGGAATATATCCAGTCATGAGAGAAGCTTAAGCGGATTGCATTACATTGATCAATGTGAGTGGCTCATCTATTCACCATGCCCAAGTGACTCTTGCATGTGCCATGCATGTGCCATGCATGGGTACACTATTATACATGATTGTATGTTCACACCTTTCACTTGAGGGGATCTACGAGCACCCTTCTAGGACATCATCATTTGGGCATGGCATGAGACATTGGTGCCCTCTAGGCTGAAAAATACTGAATTTAGGACGAAAATAAATGCAGGAGAATAAAAATAATAATAAACTGTACTGGCATTTTATTTTGGGCCCGGGCTTGGGCTTTTAGTAAGAATCTGGCCCGTGTTCGAAACCCAAACCGGAAAAATCGGGCCAGACCGGGGCTTAACTTGCTGGCCCATTAGATGCCCGAACCCTCTGGCGGCGTGTTTATCAGTTGCTTGGGGTGCGTTCAACGTTCGTGAGAGAGGAGAGTTGACGCCGGCGATGGCGGCCCGGGAAGCGGCGGCACCGTCGGTCTTTGATTCCCGTTCGCTCTTCGATCTGCCGCCGGATTTCTTCGAATCGTGCCGCCTGCTCTCCGACCCTCGCGAAATCCCTGCCGCGCAGCCCGAGACGCATATTCTTCCCTCGGAAACGACCGCGGAGGAGGGGAACGGCGAGCTCAAAACGGCGGGGCCGGCGAGCGTCGGTAGGCTCGCGTTGGCTTGGACTTGCCATACATGCAAAATGGAGTTCGAGTCGCTCCAGGACCAGCGGTTACACTTCAAGTCTGACCTTCACCGACTCAACGTAAGGTCCCTGTTGTGCTTCTGCTATTTTTATTTCAACGTATAAGTCTTAAACTCCTTGCGCTCTGAGATTGAAAATTCGATAGGATGGAGATGCCCATTTCTTGTTCATTTTGTCTTTCAAATTTTGTGGAATTTTTGTATTCTGTATTCTTCTTACGATTTGAGGCGGACAGAATGGACCTACTCAGGTAATCCGTTGTGAGAATTTATACCGGGCTTCATGTATACAGCACTGACATCAAAATATTCATCTTAGAGATGCTACGTTAGCTGGAACTTTACTCGGGCTCATTTCGACAGAGTTCCTTCTTGTTTAGTTTTCTTCTTTTCATGATCGAATGGTTTTAAGGTATGAATTATCTCCGTCGCTCTTCCAGGGTGCTTCTTATCAAGATGTCATTTTGTATCCTATCAATATTATTTTGCCAAATGTTTGCTTTCAGCTGATTGTATTCTTTTCGCTTCTTATTTCTTTCACTTCTGGTTTTCAGCACCACACATGGCCTATTATATTCTCCAACTTATTTACGTTTGTGCTTAGGTCAAGCTCCAAATTTCCGGGAGGAATGTCATCAATGAAGAGGACTTTGATGAGCTCGGTTGTGCGTCTTTGTCCAATGATTTTGATGTATCTAGCATATCGGGTTCAGAAGAGGAATTGGATGATGTACCAGTCTCAAAAATCAGCACTCGTGGACAAGAAAGAGTTGTCAAGCAAAAATTATATATCCGTCTCCAGTCTGGTGGCATAATTTCCCTTTGGAAATGCTTGCTTTTGGATGATTCCGAGGATATTTCATATGGAAATCTCCAATCAGACTCTAAGGAAACTGTCAAATGCACGGTTACTGAAAATGAGCTAATCAGGAGATTGAACCGCTTAACTCAAGAACCTCGAGATAAAACTCAATTGAGAACAGTGTTGCTCGCATGCGGTGGGCATTTTGCTGGCTGTATCTTTGACGGCAACTCTGTCATAGCTCACAAAACGTTCCACAGGTAAATAGTTGAATTAGCATTTAGATAAGTTGCTGGAAAAAATCGTGCCTTTTAATGTATGTTTTGTTTTTCATCTCCTTTTAAAAAAAAGCTCAGAGCCATTATCATCTATTATTGCCTTCAATGAGATTTTTCTTCTCTTTTGCTGAGTATCAGCATGCAATTAGTTATAATCGACAAACAACATGATTTTTGAAGTAGGCTCATTTGTAAATTAATGTGATCTCTTGTCAAGTTCATGCGTGCCAAAAGTATCTATAGAAGCATGCTATATTCAGATAGCAACCAGATAAAAAACTGCATCACGAGAAACCAAATAGGACTTATGATCTTAGGAATGACATTCATTGGAAAAGGTACAGTCTGATATTTACATGTCATTCATAGTACAGGAAGATATCAGGCAGTGAAATCAAGTAGATTGTCTATCTCAATAACATCAGAACGAGTCATTGCAAACACTTCTTTCACGTGTATTTAAAAGCATTTTCTGTGTTTGTTATTACTTCACTCTTCTTAGTGGGAAAATAACCTTTAGTTGGTTCATCTTTTCTAAAACAATTTGCCTCCTTAAAAATACCTTACAGTAAAATAAATCTAGTACTGTTTGCCTTTGCCACCATCTGGCAAATCCGCAGAGTGTCTGTGACAAACCCCATTCGGCCATCCCATGGTCGAGTATATTTATACTCGCTTTGACTAATTTCATGTTTTTCTTCTTTCCCACGGTCCAATGGTTTTTGATCTCCTCCTCTTCTTAGAAACTCCCACAAACATGATGATCATATCTCTTGACATGTGCTCCCATCGGTCCTCTTTGCACAGGAGTAAGCCAAAAGTTTTCTTCTTTTTTTCGTATTTTCAGGCGGCAGAACAGAATTTGTTTGTTACGTGACTTTCTCATCGTGTCAAACCTTGCCTTTTCTCGTGAAACCTTCTGTGGACTGTAGTTGGTGCATTTTCCGACATTGAATATTCCATCCATTATATTTTCTTGTCTGTTGATTGGAAATGCTTCTTGTCCAAATGTTTCTCTTTGTTGGAACTCTTTTCCTCGTGGATCGAGGATGGCCATATTTAAAGCGGGTTGTTTCAGTTCTCTGCATTCTCTATATTTAGTAGAGGTTCTGACACCATCACACCTCAATGAACTCTCCAAGAAAATTACCTCACATCCCACAATTCCCCCTGGCCAACTGTGTGAGAGAAACAGGCTCTCGAAACTCGAAGTTCTGTAACTGTTATTTCTCTAGTAGCAAGATAAAAGGTTTGTTTATTGTTAACTCTGTTTGTGATGTACTTTATGCGCACACCGATTACTACGTTTCTTATTTATACTGTAGAGTAGCTCTGCCGTGTATTCACACCCCTAAGTTTTGTAGATCTACAAGGAAATTTGCTTTTACTATGGTTTTACAGATATGTTGTTCGGGCAAAGGCTGGGAAGAAACAGTCTGCTAAAGATGCCACTGGAAAGGCTGCAAGTTCTGCAGGATCTTCTCTCCGGCGATACAATGAAGTTGCACTTAAGAAGGTTTTTCGATTAGCTAATGTTTTGTATGTATGCTATATATTGTGCGAATCGGCTTTGTAGTATGTTCAATGACCAATGGGTACAGAAGATTTTATTGGTTAATCCACCCCTTGGCACATTTATGTGAGATATCAAATTAATCAATTGGATTTTAATTATTTTCATTGCAGAATTTTCTGAACTTCTCACTATCTGTATCTAAACAATGTGACTGGATGGTGCTGGTCCCATGGAAGCATAACCATCCCAAGTGTGCTGGGGGTTTGGATTGACCTTTTAAATAGTCTAAGAACAGAGCAAAGTAGCACACAACACACATTCTTCTCATTGTTTGGCCTACCGCCGACATTAACTCTTGCCCTTTGGCTCCACTCATTTATGAAAATATTACTCCCCATTGCATGGCTCCAGCCACCCATCATTGTTTCATGACTCTGTAAAGCCAACCTTCTTGTTTTCATTATACAACTGATACCCAAGTGACCATAACTCACATAAACCTAGACACCTAGGCTCTTCGGCACTGGACAGAACAAAGAAGTTTATTAAATAAACTTAGCTGTCATCGAGTTGTTCAATTGTTTAATCTAGTTTCCAGTTTCCCTTGCTGTGGATTTTCTGGAGTTGCCTATTTTAATACGAAGAAGGTTTGACACTTGCTCCGTACAATTTCAGGTCCTTCCTCTTTTGTCATGTTCTATTTAAATGGTCCAATAGTTCTTGAGAATGTTAGGGAGTCAATACTAAAATTAGCAGGGTGACAAAGAAGACTGTTGGACAAAGAAACCTTGACTAGTTTTCATTATACATGTGACAGCTAGGTTCTATATTATTAAAAGAGTGTTAAATTGTAGCTTTAATCGTGTTTAAGCTCCAGAAACTACTTCTTAAAATCATAAAAAATCGTATAGGACATTGTTTGGCACAATTCTTTCGCCATATTGAATCTAAAATCAATATTTATAAATCTCAGGCTCATCAGAAGATCAGGAAACTGGAATCTGTTTGTCACCGGTTAATTTCTCTGCACATCAAAATAATATTAAGCTTTTATCATACATAATGATGTATATGGCTCTAGATGCTAATCCAACTATACTTTTGATCAACCAAATTTCTTTTTTCACCATTAAATTCAAGGGTTCGACACGCATTATCTGGTTGCCATTGACTTCCTATAGCGTTACAATCATCAAGTCCTCTTTGCCGTATCCTGTTCTTGAGTTTATGGCAATCAAATACTCGATTCTTATTTCTTTAAGTTCTTCCTATTTTCAGGAAATTCATGAATTACTTGCGACTTGGAAGCCTTATTTTGATGCATCATCATCCATTTTTATTTATGCTCCTTCAAAGAATCATCAGTTGCTTTTCGAGGGAGAAAAACTACCATCTGCCCACCTGGACTCTGCAGTTCGCCATATCCCTATCACAGTCCGCAGGCCCACTTTTAAGGAAGCTAAACGAATCTATAGCATGTTGACCCACATAGCCAACGAAGGCAACGAGGAAAAACACTCTCCCATTCTAGAAGTGGAAAAGACCAGACAAGAAGCCGGGGAAGAAAGCTCCACCATGAACCCAGAGAGCAAAGACACTATCTCCGAAGCCAATCAGCGTCCAGAGAGCTCTGGTTCTGAATCCCCGGCCGCATACAAAGAATCTGACAAATCGATTCCTGACGGAGGAACACCTTTACACGAGGCTGCAAGATCAGGCGATGAACAGCGGACGCTGGAGCTTCTTGAGCAGGGCCTGGATCCATGCGTGAGAGATTCACGGGGACGAACTCCTTACATGGTAGCATCAGAGAAGGAAGTTAGGAACACTTTCAGGCGTTTCATGGCGCTGAACCTCGATAAGTGGGATTGGCATGCCGCCAATGTTCCTAGTCCGCTCACCAAAGAAATGGAGGAATCTCAGGCAGCAAAGCAGGTGCTACGCCCTCTTATCTGTTCCTTTTCAGTGCATGGGGATGTGAGATCAACCCAGATATAATAGTGGTTTGACTTGCTGTTTCATTCATTAATTCTGATTTAATATATTTCTTTACTGTGATTTCAAGTGGTTATAGATGATATGAAATATTTGTTTACTGCTTCCAAAACCCCTCTCAGAAAAGCTAATCGTTCAGATGTATTTTAGATTAATACTCATATATGAGATTTTGCCAGATATTTACTTGAAAATCTATGCTCCTTTAAAGTATTTTTTTGGTTAATTTTTAAAGGGTGCACTTTAGACATTCATCTCAACACCTGTTTAATTTTTAATTAATTAATTAATTAGTCTATGTTTACCCATTTGGATCTTCAGGCAGAGAAGGATGCAAAGAGAAAGGCGAAAGCAAAAGAGTTGAAGAAGCTGCGGAAAGCAAAGGAAAGGGCAAAGGTACGCCGTCAAATCGCCGTTTTGTTCTGGACCAGGGGACTTCTTCTCATTAATACGCATAAATGCCCAAACTTTTTACCAGTTATCTCTCTCTCTCTCTCTCTCTCTCTCTCTCTCTCTCTCTCTCTCTCTCTCTCTCTCTCACTCAAAATCTCTCTGTAAATCTCGCAAGAGCAACATGAACATGAAACATGCCCGAATTTTCCTCACAAAAGATCCCTGTTTTCCATCATTTCTCTATGAACTCTGGGTAGGTTTGTGAGTTGATGGATCCGGAGACTGTCTGGAGCTCTCTTGTCTTGTTGTTTGTCCTCCTGTCCGTACGTACCCATTCATGGCATGATGTGGGCACGTGCGCAAATGCAGGCTCAGGCGCCGCCGCCGCCGCCGCCGCCGCCGCCGCCGCAGCAGAGCGCCGCCGCGGCAGGGGGGAGCAAAGAGGAAACGCCGCCGGCTAGAGCTGCTCCTCCGAGAAGCGAAAAGCCGGTTTCCAAGGAGGTCGGTGGTCTTCCGCGGCGATTGATCCCCGCATGGTACTTATTTCTGGTCGCTGAATTCTGATTGCTTCGAACAGGACGAGCTTCAGAGGGAGAGGGAGAAGAGGGCAGCCGCCGCGGAGCGGCGGATCGCCGCCATGAAGTCGGCCGGCGGCGGCGAGGGAGACGGTGGCGCCGCCGGCCTGTGCTCGTTCTGCGGGACGTCTCTTGCGGGGCTTGTCCCATTCCATCGGTATCACTACTCGTACTGCAGCTCCTCGTGCATGCACGTGCACAGGGAGGTACTGGAGAGCGGCTGACACCACTCGCCGGCGCCTGGCGGCGCCGCCATTTATGCCATCTGCTCACCATTTATGCTTTTTTACCGCATGAAAGCTAATCACCCAACTTTCCTCGCCGCCGTCGGTTGCCGGCGGGAAGGAAAGTCACGCGAGGGCCCCCTCCTGTCCTTCTGATCCTGTCGGTGCCTCTCTCTCTCTCTCTCTCTCTCTGGAAGCTGATCACGTGAGCGATAGATCCCTGCACCGCGAGATGAGCTGTCGGCGGCGACGATTCCGGCGGATTCCACAGGCGGCAGCTCCGTGGCTAGCTCGGCCGCCGCGGTAGGGTGCACCGGCGGAACATCCAATCGGGCCCCACCCTCTAAGATCGGACCAGTCAGCGGGCTGGATTAGTTCATCGCGTGGGGGGGCGGGGTATTTACCTCCTCCCGCACCACATCCTTATCTCGGCCGCCCGATCGGATCTGTCTCGGGGGACTAGTCTCCCCCTTTACTCCCTCTCTCTCTATCTCTCTCTCTCTCCCTCCCTCTCTCTCTCTCCTGGAATCTGCATCGGATTTGAGATCTTCTTCTGCGCGGAAGGGGAAGAAGGGAGGGGAGCGAGTGAGGGGGCAGGGATGGTGGAGGCGGCGCACGGGCAGACGTGGACGACGCGGCGGGGGAGCAATCCGAGGTTTGAGCCAGATCCGGTGATCGACATCCCAGGAACAACGCCTGGAGTAGGCGGTGGTGGCGGCGGCGGTGGCGGCGGTGGCGGCGGAGGGGGGAAGGCGGCGACGCCCCCGCCCTCGTTCCTCTCCCTCTTCTGCCCCACGTCGGCGGCGATCTCCCCGAGCGTGACGACGGCGCTGATCATCGCGTCGTGGTACCTGTCGAACATCGGCGTGCTGCTGCTGAACAAGTACCTGCTCAGCGTCTACGGGTACAGATACCCCATCTTCCTCACCACCATCCACATGGTGTCCTGCTCCCTGTACAGCCTCGCCGCTGTGAACTGGCTCGGCCTCGTCCCCCTGCAGCAGATCTCCTCTCAGCGGCAGTTCCTCAAGATCGCCGCCCTCTCCTCCATCTTCTGCTTCTCCGTCGTCTGCGGCAACACCTCCCTCCGCTACATTCCCGTCTCCTTTAACCAGGCCGTCGGCGCTACCACCCCATTCTTCACCGCCATCTTCGCCTTCCTCCTCACCTGCCGCCGCGAGCACCCCCTCGTCTACCTCGCTCTCCTCCCCGTCGTCCTTGGCATCGTCGTCGCCAGCAACAGCGAGCCCCTTTTCCACCTCTTCGGCTTCCTCGTCTGCATCGGCTCCACCGCCGGCCGGGCTCTCAAGTCCGTTGTCCAGGGCATCATCCTCACCTCCGAGGCGGAGCGCCTCAATTCCATGAACCTCCTCCTGTACATGGCCCCCATCGCCGCCGCCATCCTGCTCCCAATCTCGCTCTACGTCGAGGGCAACGTGGGCGCCATCACTCTGGAGAAGGCGAGGTCCGACCCCAACATCCTCCTGCTCCTCCTGGGGAATGCCACCGTCGCCTACCTGGTCAACCTCACCAACTTCCTCGTCACCAAGCACACCAGTGCCCTCACCCTGCAAGTGCTCGGCAACGCCAAGGCCGCCGTCGCCGCCGTCGTGTCGGTGCTCATTTTCCGGAACCCAGTCACCGTCATGGGCATGGCGGGCTTCGGCATTACAGTCATGGGCGTCGTGCTCTACAGCGAGGCAAGGAAGAGGTCCAAGTCCTGAGCTCTCCTCCTCCCCACTTCCCATCCTCTGGCGGCGCCGGCAGCCCGCCCCCGGATCCCAATTTGCTCTACTTATTTTCCCTATGTATTTCTCCAACACACATTAGTTAAGCCGTCGTGCCCACCAATTGTTTCTTCTTTTGCGCGCCCTCCCCCGCAACCTTCCTCTGAAGAAGAAGAACAGGGGGGGGGAGGGGGGTGATCGCGAAACATACTGTCTGGCTCTGTCATCCTCGTCGGAGTTCTTCACTCCAGAATTTCTCATCAACTACCTCGTTGAATTATATATATAAATATTTCAAATCTCCCGGAACACAGCCTCTGCTTCTCTCTTCGATCTCAATTTCTCAGATTCTTCCTCACTCTTTGTGTAAGTTCTTGTGCAGCTCTCTCTCTCTCTCTCTCTCGTTGAAGTTCTTGGTGTTCTGAGAGTTCTGCAACTAGTCGTCTTCGAGATGGGAAGGAGCTAGTTGCCGTGAAGGTGTTCGGAGAAATGCCCACAATGGCTTCGAACATGGGAGGGTATGACGTCGTCCTCGTCGGACTTCGTTCGCGCCGACATACCCCGATGTTTCCATACTACCTACCTGCCTTATGGGCCTGGGCCTATCCTGTAGTGCCACGTCACTCCCATCCCTTGGCCCCCGCGCGAGGGACTGGGTGTGATGGAGACGGAGAGAGAGAGAGGTGTGGTCCGTTGCTGCTCGGACCCATAACCGACCCATCACGGTCATAACGGCTGATTATGGGCTCTTTTTTATGAGAGACAACGTCACGTTTGGCCCAAAAATTATGGGCCCGAGAGGGACACACGTCCACGTCTAGCTTGGCCCAGCTGGCCCACTACTACTGCAGGCTAGCTTTATTAGTTTTAAAATATGTATGTATATATATATTTATTTATTTATTTAAAGTGATTTCCGAAAGATATCGGGTCAGATGTGAGGAGGATACGCCGATTAGAGAGAGCACGCGTGGAATATCTCACCCGAGTTAACCGAGAGCGAACCTCGGTGAAGTCGCCGATTAGTATCCTTCTCTGGGTTCTTCGATGGGCACACAGATTGCCCCTGAGTTTTGGACCGGTCCGGGCTTTTTCTGCCTTGTAACTCAAAAACCCCGAGAAAAGAAAATTAAGATTATGCTCCTCCCCTCTCCCCCTCTCTCTCTCTCGCTCTCACTCACTCACTAGCTCACTCTCGCTAAGAAAAGTATACACCACCAAATAATCAGGAATATATATTTTTGTAAAAGTAAGTTCTAAAAATATGGAAGAGGACTATTATCCACTTCTCTGTCTCTCTCTCGCACTTTTTGGGAATTTATGTAAACTTTGAAAAGTTGAAGGGTCTACGCGAAAATGAGAGGGCCGGGCCCAAATCGTCGATGCAGACAGTTTTTATGAAATAAATACTATTTTTATGAGATTTTAAAGTCGGGATTAATTATCGCTCGATGTTGGATTCGGATCAAGCTGTGTTGGGATCCGATTGGGAGCGAACGATTTGATTGGGTGGAGGCGCAAGTTGACGGTAACGGCGTCCCCACCACGCCGAAAGATTCTCTCTACACTGCGGGCGTGCGCCGTGGCGGCTGCTTCTCCTGCTGCCGCTGCTCTCTCTCTCTCTCTCTCTAGTCTCTGTGGCTGTGGCCGCAGCTGCTGCCGCGGTGGTGAAGGGTGGACGAGGAGAAGATCGAACTCAAGGAAGGAGCCTACTGGCGGATTTTGGCTCGAAGAGGTGCCTCGCATTTCCACTGCCTGTTTTCTTCTGGCTTCGCGTAACGCGATCTACTGTTTCTAGGGTTGAATTCCGGGGGACGACGACCACTTTAGCTGGGGTTTTCATTTTTTTTCAAATCTGGGGTTTTTCTCTCGTTTTTTGGGATGGTTCGGCGACAATTATCCTGCCTGAATTAACGAGCTGCTTCGTGATTGAATTGGATTCGCAAACGATGCGCAGTTTGCGTCCGTCACTGATGGATGACCGAATCGTCGCGGCTTCTATTTGGTCCGATGTCCTTGCTGTCGATTGAGGAGTTAGCTTGCCTTGGAAGAGGGACTTTCTCTGAATTCATGTTCATAAGTGATTACTGGACCGTGGCTTTCTCCCATATGGAAATTCTCCAGAATTAATTTTTTTAGATATCATCGAAAATCATCCTGACTTTTTCCTGCTTAGCTCGTGGTTCCTATTTTGCTGCACCGGCAAGAAATCCTCCTACAACATGTATTTATTTCCATACTCCGGGAAGCACGTCTCGTCTGAACCTTTGCCGTGGTGGGGTGATCCCCTATCCTTAACTATCTTTGACTCTCTTCTATCAGGGCATTTCACTTAGAGCTGCCGAGGGAGCCAAGCTAGTCGCCGCGTGCTTTTCACTCCTTGTTTTTCTTTATTATTTCCCGTCCTCTGTCTCTCTGCATGGGGCACCCAGGTGGTGCTTCCTCTTTGTCGAAGCTCCCGCAGTAGAATCCATTGGAGCAGAATTTCTGCCTACAATATCCTTAGTGAGTCTGACTGGTTGAAAGTTTCCTGTCGACTGGCAATCTACCAACTTTTGACCCACACCAGCCCGAGAATTAACACGACATGCTGCAAAAAGAAATATCACACGCTTACGTAAATTATTATAGAATGCGGGGTAATGCCTGGCTCAGATGTAATGCCACTACACGATGCCTTGACTTGCTGCCTAAGTGGTGGATAGTTTTGTTTCTTTTTCTATTCATTAACTTCACTCTTTTCTTGGCTTCATGAATTGAAAAACTAAGAATCTAGAGCATCTACTTGGTGATAGTCGGTCGGTCTTGTTTGGTACAGCTTAAGAGGAACTTTAAAAATCTATGTGCATTACTTCTCGGATGGTTCTGTTGCTGAGAAAATTTTGGAAAGTTCCGAAATTTTCATGTGCACAACCTCTCACGAAACTAATTCTGCAGATCTCAAAGTTTATGGCCATTCATTGCGAGTTTGCAGCTCTTAGCTCTTCGAGGATTCAAATGCATTCATATCAAACTTGAAGTGGAGATCCTTTTGCTGAATGATTCTTATGATGTTATCTCTGTGCCCGTCCTATTTTGTGCAGGGCAGATGGAGAGGCCAACAGGAAGAGGAGGTCCTGGTGCGGACATGATTTTATCAAATTATAGACTCGGAAAAACTCTCGGTATTGGTTCATTTGGGAAAGTGAAAATTGCACAACACATATTGACTGGACATAAAGTTGCTATCAAAATCTTGAATCGTCGTAAGATTAAGAGCATGGATATGGAAGAAAAAGGTATTTTTTTGCTGTTGAACAAGAAAAATTTTACTCTGTTCTACATGAATGTGAAATTTACCGAACATTTTTTGATGTTAAAGCTGAAATATGTATCACATTATACCTTTTAGTCATCTATATGATGTATTTCTGGATTCTCTTTTCGAATCATTCATTAACTGAAATCACCAAATATTTGGCAAACTTTTCGAGTAATGTATTTATGATTGCATCCTTTTTTTTCTGTTTACCTTTTCTCTTATTGAAAATGGTAGAAAATGTACTGGGTCTCAAGTTTCTCTCAATGGTTTCTGTGGTTTTGGCAATGATGAAAAATAACCGAGAGAATAGCGTTGTAGAGAATACATCTCTGGGAGATATAACAGTAGCCGTTCAGTGCTTTGATACTTCAACAAGATCCTCAATTTGTATTTCCTCTGCACCCCCAGCTGAAAGGTATTACTAACATTTTGAAGATTGGTAATTCCCTCCCTGATAGGATATTTTGGACTATTAGATTTTTCTAAGCAAACTAATGAGAGAAGTTTCACCCGGTGAATGTTTCTGTTTGTATACATGGTTCTTTACCATGTGAAATATCAGAAGAGGTTTTCGGGAAAGAAATTTTTTCAGTAATTGGTTGTCTAAGAAAACAGTTATTTCTCTATAGCAAGCATTCTTTATCTGGAATGCAAAACGCTCTATTAAATAACTCGTTTTCATTTAGTGTCTTCAGGTCTGTTAGTTATCAGTGATTTTTTTAAATGGGCCATAATGATTGATGCTTGCCATGTTTCATTTGCAGTCTGAGGTCTCTTGCCCCATATTTTACTGTTGGGCACTCCTTTCTTTAACAATCACTATCTTGTTTTTGTTAAAATCTTAAAAATGATAGTATGATAATTAATTTTCTTCAGAATTTTTTAAACTATTTTGATCGTTCTCGTCATATTACAGTGAGACGTGAAATGAAGATATTGAAATTATTCATGCACCCTCATATCATACGCCTTTATGAGGTAATTGAGACACACACCGATATCTATGTTGTGATGGAGTATGTGGCGAATGGGGAGCTTTTTGATTTCATAGTAGAGAAGGGTAGACTACAAGAACATGAGGCTCGCTGTTTTTTCCAGCAGGTAAATAATCCCAAATCAGAGAGAAACCAGTGATTTAATGAACTGCTCATCCATTAGTAATGATTGGAGAACACTTTTTAAGTTCTTCAGTTATGAATCGAACATTTCAAATGCGTTTTGCTCCATTTAGCAGAGTATCTTCTGTTCTTTGGCAGATAATATCTGGAGTGGAGTACTGCCACAGAAATATGGTGGTCCACCGAGATCTGAAGCCTGAGAATTTACTACTGGATTCAAAAAATAATGTCAAAATTGCTGATTTTGGATTGAGTAACATAATGAGGGATGGTCATTTTCTAAAGACAAGTTGTGGGAGCCCAAATTATGCCGCCCCTGAGGTACATAATTCATATAATGCTTCTGGATTGTTAATTACGACTGAAAATTGTAATTCTAATACTCGAATGATTATCCCTAATCAAATTTTTAGGTGATCTCCGGAAAATTATATGCTGGGCCTGAAGTTGATGTATGGAGTTGTGGTGTAATATTGTATGCCCTGCTTTGTGGTACTCTTCCCTTTGATGACGAGAATATTCCCAATTTGTTTAAGAAGATTAAGGTTCAGATAATATTTCCCTCTACACGCCTGTTTTTTCATTCTTTGATCTTTTTCAAACGTACAAAAGAGCCACTCTAGTTTTAAAATGCTTACTCTGTAGGGTGGGATATATACTCTACCAAGTCACCTGTCGGCTGGAGCCAGAGATTTGATCCCCAGAATGCTTGTTGTTGAACCAATGAAACGAATGACTATATCCGATATCCGTCAGCACCCATGGTTTCAAGCTCATCTTCCTCGTTATCTTGCAGTGCCTCCCCCAGATTCAATACAACAAGCCAAGAAGGTGTTTTTTCTTTTACTCTAATGCAGAATCAGACAATCTGTCGTGAACTTGTGGTTTATAACTTTTTTATTATAAGTACCAGTGTACTACTACATCTTGAACTGCAATGAGGAGCGCGTCAAGCATTTTAAGACAGATCTTCCGAACGCGGTCGAGATAGAATTATTGCTTCAAGGAGCTGCAATATCTCCTGATTTATGTACAGTGGAGTAGATTTTATGCAAGTCTCCGATGTCTCTTAGCAAAGATTAGCACAGTCCGAGTTGTAACTTTTTAATGCATTTTTTTTGTCTAGACATAGTTTTTTTTCCCGGCATGACTTTTTATCTCTGAAATGTACCTTTTGCATGGACGTGAAAGATTCACAGACGATAGTATCTCCTTGGTCTCACTAAGGTTGGCGTGAGATGCATCGTCTGTCTTTCCAACATAACTGAAATTCTCTTTGTTTGTTACTGGACTTCATATCGTTATCATCTACCTTTTCCTGTTTTGTCAGTTGGGGGTGACTGATTATGATTTGAGATATAAAATGTCTGAAGATGTCAGGTGTTTTGACTAGTTACCAGCTCCTTTTCTGGGAAATCCCAGTCTCATGCTAGCTTACATAGGGAGTACCTCCTAATGGCATGTGACGATATTGCATGAAGATTAGTTGATTCTTAAGCAGAACCACTGATGCCATATGATAAGGGAGAAGATGTGATAAGATCCCAGATCAAAGAACTACGAATAATTCGTATTAGATGAAAAACAGTCAGTAGAACAGAAATAAACAAAGATAAAGAACAGTAGAAGAACCCAGAACAGATGGGAGCGTCACATACAACCCTCCAAACCTTCTCGTCGATCCATGAGATACTAACACCGATTTTTCCTCCTCTCTCCTTCCTGATCCGCCCCTCCTTATATCCTCTCCTTTCCCTCTCTTATTTAGGCAGTTAGTCTCCTGCCATAATTGCTCTTACTACAACCGCTCTTTGCCATAACTGTGCCTTCCCTCAATCATGCTAACCATTATTGATTTATTGGGCTTTGGGCCTTCTTCCTTCTAGCATATGTGCGTGGAGCCTTATCAAGATGATAGACAGCACTTGTAACAATCCTTTCCCATCTAATTCCGGCTCACCGAATTCATCTCACTTGATATTTTTCCTGCTCTTCCTCTACTGTCTACCTCCCCCCCTGCTCCAAAGAAAAAGTTTATACTATCGTTCCGTTTTTGCTTGTCATCATATGCCCTCATAGTTGGTCAACTTGTCTTTCTGACTGTGTGCCCAGCTTGGAAATGTGTACCTGTTTAAAGCATTCAATGCCCATATGTACCGTGTGGGTATGTATATACCATGGAAATCTGCACTGGGGATGCCGTTTTGTCAAAAAGTTCTCTGGCCTTGGACTAGTATATTTCAGTGTTTCTGAATATGTGGTACAATTCACTCTAAACTGAAGGCATATGGTGATTTTTTATGAGACCCATAAATGTGAAATCAGGCTTTCTCTTTGTTTAATGTTTTTTTACTTGCATCAAATATAATTGTTATTGTTCTTTTTTGTCCAGTTTGATGAGGAAATCCTCCAAGATGTAGTTGCAATGGGGTTTGACAGGAACCAGCTCGTTGAGGCTCTTCACAAAAGACTGCAAGATGATGTATCTCCTTAAAAGTTGTGTTTCTCTCTAGAATGTTTGTTTCTTTATACTAACGCATTTGCTCTTACTTCATGTCATAGGCAACTGTTGCATACTACTTGCTACTGGACAACCGTTTTGATGCTTTCAGTGGTTACCTTGGAGATGATTTCCAAGAAGCTATGGTTTGTATAACATCTCAGGGAAAACACTCCCACTACTAACCCCGAGCAAGTTGAGCTGTGGAATTTTTGCACTTCTGCATAAATTCTAAATGGGTAAATTCATAGTGTTTGCATGGATATCTTACAACAGGAGTGTGGTCCTGCTGGAATGGTTTCACCTTCGGCTACATCAATTGGTCATCACCAAGGGATGGGGCTACAATCGCATTTTCCTTTGGAAAGGAAGTGGGCTCTTGGACTTCAGGTTGATTTGGTGCGCTTCTTTTTTTTTTTCCCCTTAAATGTGCTCTACATTCATTTTACTGATTGGGGTAACCCTTTTTGGCCACTGATGTGGCCTTCATTTGTGGATGAAAGTCTCAGGCTCATCCACGCGAGATAATAACGGAGGTTCTTAAAGCTCTGCAAGAATTGAATGTCTGCTGGAAAAAGATTGGACATTATAGTTGGAAGTGCAGATGGTTTCCTGGTGGCCTGAATAATTCCGAAATCATAGAGAATGCTCACTCCCATGCTGATCGTAGCTTTGGAGATGAATCTACTATCGTTAAAGATGATGCTGCTATGATGCCACCAAACACCGTAAAGTTCGAGGTTCAGGTACGCATGTCTTGTCTGCCTCCGATTACGACATAAGCAATTGCAAAAACAATTGGAATTAGGATTGTTTTCTGTTGCATGAATAGATTGTTTACTTGAGATTTAAGACGAAAGCTCTGTGATAAAGTTTCATGGTAAGTTAGTACAAAAAATTATTAATTTTCGGTGCAGCATATTTTACTCGTGCCTTCTCTGTACTTTCTTCGGGGAAGAAAGTAATATTTTGCTTTCCTGATCACATTATTTTAGTCCCATCTTTCTACCTTTTCACGGGAGTAACATGGATGATGTGCGAAAGTGCCTGTAGATAAACCTATGAAAAATCATTTAGTGTGCTTGTATTAGGACGTTATCGTTTTGTTTTGGTTAATTTAGCTTGCATTTTTATTTTATGTATTTATTTTACTATTAACCTCTTTATTGAGGAAGAAAACTGCTCCAATCCTAGAACTGAGGAAAGATAAATTCCAATAATTCACGCCCTTGTTTAGCTTCCTCCTCCCACGAATGATTAAATTTATCTGACGAGCATGAAAACCCCTCCTAACACAAACCCGAATAGCTGGAATGGAACAACATTCCTTCACTCACTGAACCCTAAGCGATAATGACTTTCAAGCTGCACCTTTGATGGGTTTACCCAAGTGGGTTTAAAGAGCTTCCCTTGTTTCTGTATCACTCACTATCTTGGAGGGATTCAAATAGCTGAAAAGCTTCTAATTGTGCTTTTTTTTGGAGCAAAACTGGAATCCATTAAATATCTTGGAGGGATTCACCTTTGATGGGTTTTAAAGAGCTTATTTTGTTTCTGTATCACCAACTATCTTGGAGGGATTCAAACAGCTGAAAAGTTTCTAATTGTGCTTTTTTAGAGCAAAACTGGAATCCATTAAATATCTTGGAGGGATTCACCTTTGATGGGTTTAACCAAGTGGGTTTAAAGAGCTTTCCTTGTTTCTGTATCCCTAACTATCTTGGAGTGATTCAAACAGCTGAAAAGTTTCTAATTGTGCTTTTTTTTGTGAGCATAAGCTGGAATCCATCAAATTGTTGGGCTTCCTTCTCAATTTTTTGGGATACGGCTCCATAACTTCCATCCTCGGATGTGAGGACTGGATCTCTCTGTTTCTTAACGTCTTCAGATGAGTTGGGATCTTCTCAGACCAAGTAGGATCAGAATTGATAGATAGATCCTTTTTTGATCCTCCACTCTCAGTCCTCTTCATCAGATGGCAACCACAGAAAACGATCCAATGAGGTCTGAATTCAAACAGAATTGACATTGATTTTTTTCTGAATTGTTTGACCAACATCATTCTTCCTCTATCATACAATGATAGTGGCATCCCACCTGAGATGAAAGATAGTCGTTGGTTCTTCAAAGATGTGGCAAAGTCAACCGCTTGCATCATATTGCTGAACGTTAGAAGCCGCCATTTTTTTCTCCGTTATGTTTCGGTCATTGCTGATGAACATCCATCTGTTTGCAGCTCTACAAGACTCGAGAGGAAAAATATCTCCTTGACCTGCAGAGAGTGCAGGGCCCGCAGCATCTCTTCCTCGACCTCTGTGCTGCCTTCCTTTCTCAACTGAGGGTCCTATGACACGCCCCCTTGCCTCATAGCGTCCGGCGATTTCGGAATGTATGTCTACTCTCTCTCTCTCTCTGACCTAGCACATTTGGGTCAACCCTCGGATAAAGGGTCTTTCCACTCAAATGCCTGGTGTGAATACGAGGAAAGCCCCTGGTCACACAGTACATATATATATAGATAGACAGATTTATGTACGCCTATGTCTTTCTCTCCTCTTTCACTCTCTCTGACCTAGCACATTTTGGTCAACCCCCAGATAAAAGGTCTTTCCTGCCTGGTGAATGAATACGAGGAAAACCCATGGTCACACAGGACATATATAGATAGATATATAGATTTATCTATGCCTATGACTTTCTAATCCAAGTGTTCCCTTGGTCAACTTGCAGATTGAGCACCATCCGTGTGAGCGGACGCATCAATCAACATGCCGCGAATTTGAGAAGCCTGTTTGAGGGGAAGAAGGGAGAGAAATGTAGTCCATTTTTTCTTTTTCTTTTTTGCGGCCATGCTCGCTTGAAGGGCTCCTTTTTCCGGGATGTAAAGTGAGTAGCAGTTGTAGTCGTCCGTCCAACCCACCATGGGACGAGATGCCCATCCGGGCATAAAACTGAGGTTCTGCCTTTCATTTCTTCCCCCCAGTTAGTCTGAGCATACGCGGCCCCCAGCTCATGATATTAACTAGTAATTACCTTTAAGGTATAGTCTAATCTAATATTATTATCATAATAAATAATTATCTGCTAACTTCAGTTCCATGCTCACAGTCAACGGCTCATCTCCCTTCAAGTCCTCGTTCATAGATTGTGACGGAACGACTTTATATCTTCGAATGTTCGAGCGTTACGATATTAAACAGGTACTCCTCTTCACCGATCTTGATTGCGGGCACCGGCGTTGATACCTGAGGCGCTGATCTTCACCTGATATGTCCCTAGGACTTCGACTCCCAAGTCAACGACCCATCCTCGTCCTCCATGCAGAGGGAGAACGAGAGAGAGAGGGTCAGAGGATGAGTCTGGTACGTCCGCTTACAACGGGGCGGAAGATGTTTCAGCCGCTGAGGCCCTCCCATTCTAGAGGGCGTTGACCGGAGGCCCTTCCCTCTCTCTCTCTCTCTCTGTGCGGCCGCCGTCAACCATCCACCCATCTCTGTCCCGTCCTCCTCGACCACCACTACGCCCCCTCCTCGTCCGTCGCCTTCACCGCTCCTCTTCCTCGTCCTCCCCTCCACCATGACCTTCCTTTTCTTCCACCGTCTCCTCCCCCGTGACCTCCCCCTCCGCCCGTGAGCCGCGGCCGCGGCCGCCTCCTCTTTCCCCAGCAGCGGCCCCCGCGGGGCCTCGTCCCGTGACGACCCTGAAGCTGACCGCCATCTCCCTCCTCCGCCTCCTTATAACAGAAGGTAGCACCGCCGCATGGCGGCGTAGCATGATGACCTCCTCGCGAGAAGCCTCCCCCGACAGGCAGCGCTACGTAGACATCCACCCCGTCGGCCGCGAGGAGCTCCGCAAGCAGCGCTCCCATGGCCCTGTCAAGTTCCGCGGCACAGGCGCAGGGCGGAGCGAGAGGCGGCCACCGCCGGAGAAGATCTTCACCCGGCAGGTCTCCCTCGAGTCCGGGGTCGCCATGCTCGCCGCCGGCGCCGGCGGTGAGGAGGAGCACCCCCCACGGCCACCCCCGGCGGCCAGCGGGCGGGGCGCCGCCAGCCGGAAGGGGGACTTTAGCATGTTCCGCACCAAGTCCACCCTCAACAAGCAGAACTCCATGCTCCCCCTTCGCACCGACGGCTCACACCACCCCACCGCGTCCAACGGCGCCACCAGCAGCGACGACTCCTCCATGGAGCAGATCGTGCCGGCGGGGAGGTACTTCGCCGCCCTGCGCGGCCCTGAGCTCGACCAAGTCCGGGTAAGTAAGTAACAAACCTGTAAGCTTCAGCTACACCGGCGGCGCTGCCCACCTTCTGCTGACTTCTGATGGTGGGCTGCGCAGGACTACGAGGACATACTGCTGCCCAAGGACGAGAAGTGGCCGTTCCTGCTGCGGTTCCCAGTGAACAGCTTCGGTATCTGCCTGGGGCTGGGGAGCCAGGCGATCCTGTGGGGGTCCCTCTCCACCAGCCCCGCCATGGCCTTCCTGGAGGTGAGCCCCTTGGTGAACCTCGTGCTGTGGCTGCTGGCCCTGGCCGTGCTGCTCGCCATCTCCGCCGTCTACGCCCTCAAGTGCGCCTTCTACTTCGAGGCCGTCCGAAGGGAGTACTTCCACCCCGTGCGGGTCAACTTCTTCTTTGCCCCCTGGATCGTCTGCATGTTCCTAGCCATCAGCGCACCGCCGTCGCTGGTCCACCGACAGCAGCTGCTGCACCCCTCGCTCTGGTGCGCGTTCATGGCGCCGGTGCTGTTCCTGGAGCTGAAGATCTACGGGCAGTGGCTCTCCGGGGGGAAGCGGCGGCTCTGCAAGGTAGCCAATCCGTCGTCGCACCTGTCAGTGGTGGGGAACTTCGTGGGAGCCATCCTCGCCGGGCGGGTGGGGTGGTGGGAGCCGGCCAAGTTCCTGTGGGCGGTGGGTTTCGCCCACTATCTCGTCGTTTTCGTCACGCTGTACCAGCGGCTGCCCACCAGCGAGGCCCTCCCCAAGGAGCTCCACCCGGTGTACTCCATGTTCATCGCCGCCCCCTCCGCCGCCAGCATCGCCTGGGGGAACATCTACGGCCAGTTCGACGAGGTCTCCCGCACCTGCTTCTTCATCGCCCTCTTCCTCTACATCTCCCTCGTCGTCCGCATCAACTTCTTCCGCGGCTTCAGGTGAAAACCCATTTCATTCCTGATGAAAATATAAGAAGATTCTCCAACAATCTGATGTTATTGGGTCATGTTTCACACTTACTTTCACGCCGGGTGCAGGTTCTCGGTGGCGTGGTGGTCGTACACCTTCCCGATGACGACGGCGTCGCTGGCCACCATCAAGTACGCCGAGGCGGTGCCCAGCATCATAACCAAGGGCATGGCGCTGGCCCTCTCCATCGTGTCCTCCGCCATGGTGTTCATCCTCTTCGTCTCCACACTTCTGCACGCCTTCGTCTGGCGCACCCTCTTCCCCAACGACCTCGCCATCGCCATCACAAAGAACAAGGTCAGCGGGAACTCGCAGAAGGCCAGGGAGAAGAAGAGCGGCGGCGGCGGCGGCGGCGGGAAACAGAACGACGGCGGCGTCAAGAGGTGGACGCAGCAGCAGCAGGAGCCGCCGTCGCCCGTCCCTCTGATTCCCTCCGTGAACAAGCGCAGCAGCTCTATGGGGAAGGATTGAGAGGGATGAGTTGAAAATTTTCCTATCAAAAAAAGAAAGAAAAAAAGAGGAAGGAGATGTTCATCCAATGTATTCATAGACTACTCAAAATGAATTTAATTCCCTCACACTGGATCATTACGCAGACCATTGAAACTCCTCTATGCAGAATCATCAGACTAATCTAAATCGTTAGGAGTGTCATTAAGCATGTATTAAGTTCTATTTTGAATAAAATCATTTCATCAAACAATTTCAACCACATATTTTTTTGCTCAATTAATTATCTATACAATCAATTAGATATTATCTCGGATGCTGCCACCCGCGCTGAACAGCAAGATCTGTGTAGAAATGAAAACTTTCATCACAATTTAAATAGTTTAGCTCATGTTCATGCTGTACGCATTTGGAGAAGAAACTATCAATTATCTGGGGTTTATAAGATAAAATGATGATGCACTTGAATTCGGCTTCGGAGATTAATAAAAAAACTTTCCGAAAATGAAGAAAGAAAAGAGGATCCTCTCTTGGAGTATTTAAATTCTATCCCAACACTTTCCGATCCTTGATTGGATTTATTTTTTGAAAAAACTCTGGAATTTCTCCTGCAACATGCCCCATACCCACCATGAATTCTCAATTCTCAAGTCAGTAATTTTCTCAAGACATCGAGGATAAAACCATCTCCATGATTTCTGGTGAAACTTTTTCTGGATCAGCGAGACGGAACAACGGAATCATTAGCATGACAGAGATTTCAGATGCAGGTGATACTAAAAGGTGAGAAGTTCACATACCGAACGGGCGGACCGAGGACCATCTGACTGAATCAATATGGTCTAGCCGGCCACTCCGACTTTCCCATCCCTCTGGGGGCAGAATCATGCTAGCGAACAAGGGGTTTAAGACCTCTCGGACTGTCAAACCCAATAGAGTAATGCCAGAGATCGACAGTGGATTAATGCGAATTTATTAAAACAGAGACAAATTGGAATGGTCACATTGAAAAGAATCGATAAAGAATGGGGAAAGTATCTAATTTACTCGTCCCTTCCAACAGTCCCAAGTCTTCTTCCGCTATCCTTCTGACGAGGTGGGTTTAATCGATTCCAAAAACTGGACCACCTCCGCCATGTTCGGTCTCCTCGATGGGTTTTCCGAAGTGCAGATCAAGCCTAGCTTGAGGACCTGTGTCAGTTCATTCTCCGCGAAGCCATCGAGAGTTCTGTCGAAGCACTCCGAGGCTCTGCCCTTCTCCAACATAGCCCTCACGTAGTCGCACAGCACGGTCACCTCTGATTCCTCCGACCTGTCCACTGGCCGCCTCCCCGTCGCAATCTCCAAGCAGACCACCCCGAAGCTGTAGACGTCGCACTTATCGCTGAATCTGAAGCTTTGTGAGGCCAACTCAGGAGCCACATACCCCACCGCCCTGTGGAACTTCGTCGTGCCACTGCTGCCAAGCATGGGGAAAAGCTTCCCCAGGCCGTAGTCGGACAGCTTGGCCTCGTAGTTCTCGTCTAGCAATATGTTCGTGGATTTGACATTGAGATGCAGTACCTGGGGTTTACAGTCATGGTGAAGGTAGACAAGAGCCCTCGCTGTCCCGAGGGCGATCCTGTACCTCCTCGGCCAGGACAGGTCGCCTCTTCTTCCACCGTTGCTGCTGCTGCTGGAGTATCCAGAAGAGTGGAGGTGCTGATGGAGGTTGTCATTGGGGACGAACTCGGAGAGAATCAGTTGCATTGTCGGCGACCAGTAGTAACCCTGGAACGCCACGAGATTGGGATGACGAAGGCTACCAAGTCGGCCGACCTCCTGTTCGAACTCCTCCTGGTTCCTGATCCTCCCCAGTGTTTCGAGCTTCTTCACGGCGATGGTGACGCCCCCTTCAAAAGTCGCCTTGAAGACAGTCCCGATCGTCCCTCCTCCAATCAGACAGCCCTTATCGAGCAAGGCCTTGGTGCCTGCTTCCCAGTCCTCGTACTTTGACGGCAGGCTCTTGCTGAACAGAACTAGCTTCCCGATGATGACATTGGTACCCGAAGAAGGGGGTGCCGTGCTCTCAGAAACCAGTACCTCCTCCGGCCTCGACACTTTCCTCCTCCGAGTCCGGATGTTGACAAATGTGATTGCGCAGACGCCGACAAAAATTATAGCGGCGGCGATGATGGATATAATGGCGGAAATAGTTAGCCGCTTGGTCCTTCGAGACACGGTTGCAGTGCTCTTCGAGCAGGATGTGTCCAGAGGGGGACCGCAGAGGCCGGGATTGTTGGAGAAGGCCAGGGGGCCAAACTGCTGGATGGCCTGATTGGAAGGAATGGCGCCGGAAAGGGCATTGAAGGAGAGATTGAAATGGGTGAGTTGGGTCAAGTTACCGAGGGATTCTGGGATGAGCCCGGCCAGCGAATTCTCCGACAGGTCGAGATACTCAAGCCTGGTGAGGTTGCCTAGGCTCGCCGGAATATTCCCGCTGAGCTGATTCCGATGTAGGTCGAGGAACTGAAGGTAGGTCATGTTGAAAAGATTCTGAGGTATCTCCCCCTGTAGCCCGTTCCCTGAGACATCCCTGCAAGGAGTGTTCGAAAAGTAGTCAGTCCCCGTCACATTGCCCCCCACCGCGGGAAAACCTCACTGATTTGTACGAGACTCACAGATGGAGGAGGAATCTACAGCTGGTAATGGAAGAGGGGATCTCGCCGGAGAGTTGTAGGCCGTGGAGGTCCAGGAAAATGAGAAGCTCCATCCTCCCGAGAGACTCCGGGATCGTCCCGCTGATTTCATTGTTTCCCAACCTGAGGACGGAGAGAGGCTTCACATCCCCCAACTCTGACGGAATGCTCCCGCCCAGCCTGTTCGACTCCAAGTTCAGGAACCTAAGCCCCCGGCAGTTGGCTATCCCTGGGTCGATCGCCCCACGTACATCATTGCCGGAGAGGTCAAGGAAAGCCAGGTTCTCCCCACAAACCTCTATTTCGGGAAAATCGCCCTCGAAATGGTTGAATGAGGCATTGAGGTAGCTCAGATTTCTCAGTTCGAGGAGTTCGAACGGGAGCGGTCCTTTAAACGAGTTACTCCCGAGGTCCAAGAACTCCAAGCTACGGCACGAAGAGGCCTTGTAGGGGAAATCCCCTGACAAGGAATTACTCCTCAGGGAGACGAAGGCCATCTCCGGTGGCTGGCAGATCTTCTCAGGAAAGTCTCCAGAGAGGCCATTGAACGAGAAGTCGATGCCGGCGAGTTTCGCGCAGTTGCCGATGGAGACCGGGACGGGACCTGAGAGGTTGTTCCGGGACAAGGAGACGAACCGCGTCCGCAAGCAGCTCTTGAACAGCGACGCGGGGATCTCGCCGGAGAAGGAGTTGCGCGAGAGATCCAGCAGCCTGAGGGACGGTATGTCCCCGAGGAATCCAGGAATGTCCCCGGACAGAGCATTTCGGCTGAGATTAAGCTTCCGGAGAGTGAGGATCCCGCCGTACTCCCGCGGAATCCCGCCGGAGAATCGGTTCCCAAAGAGGGAAATGATCTGCAGATTTCGGAGCCCGGCGAGGGCCGGGGAGAGACCACCGGCGAGGTCCGTGCCGTGGAGGTGGATCTTCTCCACCTCACCGGCGGCGCTGCATGTCACTCCGGCGAAGTCACGGCAGGGATCAGCCCCGGGCGCCGCCGCCCATGACTGGAGGCTTCCCCCGGGGTCCTCGCTCACGGAAGCCTTGAACTGCAGCAGGATCTCCTTCTCTCCCCCCGCCGCCGCCGCCGAAGGCCGAGATCCGCGCTCGACAAACAGCGTCACGAAGCACAGGAAGAGGACAGATCGCCGGGGGAGACGTCCCCGGCCGCTTCTCGTCATCAGCTCATCCTCCTGCAGGACTCTCCGGCGAGCATCAGCTGGTTGAGGGAGCCAGCCTCTCGTCAACGTACGCTGTAGTAGTGGGTAAGCGCATTGTAGATATTCGTGGTCCCCCCCACGACTCTCCACACGTGTCGCTCTCTGGGAGGCCGCCAGTGGGCCCGACCGTACGGTCAGGGCACTAATGAAGTGGCTTCACGCCGCGGTTTAATGCTCCAGCTACTCACTTCCAGAAACTTCCCTTCAGTAAGACGTGAAAACCTTTAATAAAAGTCCTCGAAATGCCTTCACTTTTATTTTTTATCCCTATTTAATTTCAAATGACAACGCCCCTCCCCCCCGAGACAGCCTGGCGGGAGAGTACCGCGGGGCGGACCACCCGCGGTGCCCGCCACGTGAGGTCAACGGTCCGCGGTCACGTTAAGGTACCGCCGTCGCCTCCATTTTTTTTTTCGCTGGCACGTGAGGCCCACCGCCGCCGCCCCACCTTCGTCTTCCTCCGCGACCCACGGGGGGCGGGCGTGTCATTCCCTTGGCCTCTCTGCCGAAGAGAGTCTCAGAAGAGACAACTAGATAAAATCTGGAAGAGAACGGAGGAGGTGGACGGAGAATCACCTGGCCTGGAAGTCGCCGCCCCCGTGATCCAAGCCTTCCTTCCGTCTGCCTCCCCGATTTCGATCATTAGAAAACAAAATCGCAAATGCTGTATATATATATGTATATACGCTCGCCTTGAATCCCCCTCAAAGGGCCGCCGGCCACACTCCGGGCAATATATGTACAGAAGCCATGGCCGCCGCCGATGCCGTCCTACAGGAGCTCTTCCTCGGCCTGGAGTCGCTGGAGGGTCTTCTTGGCGTAGACGGTGATGGCGATGGTGGCGGCGACCGCGGCGCAGAAGCCCAGTACGTCCCATATGATCTGCTCGACCGAGAGGAACCCCTTCCCGTGAGAGGCGTCGGCCACATTCCGAAGCAGAATCCCGCTGCAGAAGCAAATTTAGCTCGGTGGGATTCTGAGCGCCGGCCATTGGAGGAGAAGAGAGTTCTGACCTGTATATTGTGACGAAGGTCTCCGGGATGGTTCCTGCCAGCGACCCGAAGATGTACGGGCAGTACTTCACGTTTGTTGCGACCGCAGCATAGTTGAAGATTAAGTATGGGAAAGGAGAGATGCGGAGCAAAGTGACGGCTCGAAATTGATGGAACCAGTTTCCTTCACCAGCTAGCCTTATGATAGCCGCCTTCTTGGGCCATTTCTCAAGCCAGCGCTGTTCACAGGGGCAGCAGAAGATCTCCCGTGAGAATCTATCTAACAGAGAGATTGGGGAGAGAGAGAGCAAGAGACCATGGGGGGGCATACATGTATTCTATGGCGACAGAGGGAGCCGATGAAGAATGGCAGTGACATGCCCAAGCTTGCAGCGGCCATGATGAGAAGGAAGCCATAGCCATAACCAAAGGTCATCCCGGCGACCCACATGCATGGTGAGGTTGGCAGCAAAAAAATAGGAAATATTGCGATAGAAGCAAAGAGTAACAATGCAAGAATTGGTTTCCTAAACGTCGTCCTCTCCCAGTCCAGAATAGGAACCACCAACTGCGAGAGCCAAGAAAGGATAACATGTGAGCTCAAACGTAACTTAGACCACGAGGAAGAAGCGACAAGGTGATGCCATCTCACAACAGCAAATGAAATCCCACTCATTTCCTGATACGAAGTATGAGAAAGAATGAGCAACGTGTAAATAGTTTACATGCAGACGTACTTTCTCAATTGAAAAGGATTTGAATGAGTCTCCACGGATCCCATGCATGAGGCAAACAGGTGGATATCCACCCACCCATTTTTTGTGACTGAAAATAATTGGATATGAAATAGAAATAACAAAGGCAATATTCCCATATTCCAAACATTGATTAGATACCGACTTTCTGAATCACTATAATGTTATAATTTCTAGAGGAAGAATAATCTTCCCAGTGAGAAATTACAACGAAATCCACACTATCACTATTTATCTACTGACATACGCAGATGTACAAATCATGATGCCATCATAAAATGACTTCAAATAATAACACCGGAATGCAAGCAGGAGGTTCCAAAGGCACAACTATTTAAGCTTTAAGAAGAAAGAAAGAAAGAGTAAAATGACATTGCAGACATCCACATGCATGAAACAAGTAGCGTTAAATCAGTTTAAACTATCATTTGATAATCCAATTGGATGATGTCAGAGACTACCGCACCATCGAGCATTGTGCATTATGCATATGGTAGAATATTTGGCCAGGCAAGGGACTCTAGAAAAAGAAATCTATTTATCATGTATATAATCAGACAGGCAGCCAAAAATGACAACATCAGGCTTTCGTACAAAGAAAACGCTTCAAGGTCCTAAAGAAATTTTAGAAATAAATCTCCATAGTGAGCGTTCTGCACCGAAGATAATGCAAATCAACAAACGATTCATTAACCTCTTGATTTCTACTGCAGCTTCAAAGCGTACCACTCGACCCTGACCTCGTGACAGGTAAATACGTGGACTGTTACATTGACAGAAAAGTTCACAATGTGTATTCCCCATGAATTTCGATAAAGAGTATCCTAAATTCCATTGATCTGCTGGATGTTGGGAAGGTGTAACGCATCTTATGAGCAGATCTCTTTCATCCCATTAAATCCAAAATCCTAATTATTACAACATATACATTTTTTTTACAAGGAATGTGGAGATATTATCATCAAGTCGAGTACTGATGCTTCAAAACTTCAATACAACTTTTTTTACACCTTATACCCGCCCAACGCCAAACCATTGGATCCGCAATCATCTTCATATAAAGTCCTAGATATAGATCGACTCATGAAACTTTCTGACAAGTCACCAATAATGAAAAATTCTCACAAATTTCTCCTTTTAGCTGGATTATTTGTTGGGTGTAATGGATGCCTGACAAAAGCTTCATTGGATAAAACCAGGAATACAAATTCACACATTAGTTCAGATTATAGCAATCAAGAATGATGCTCGTTTCAATCTTCTAGGTAAATATTTAAGTAGATACTTAGATATTGAAAATAGAATCACGAATTGACAAATAGATTTTTGCAAAGAGTACAGAATTACCTTGTGAATTAAAAGAGGGCCGCCCCAGAAAGCTAATACGGCACCTACAACCAACAAGCTGACGCAGGAGAAGACCACCTTAACCCACCACCAGAATGAAGCCCAACACCTCTTTGGGCCCCGGCCCTGAAAACCCTCGATAACACCCGATTCCGGGTACTCCTCCCCCAACCAGACATAATCGCCGTTCCCGTCTCCGATCCTCAGCTTCACCTCCGGAGATGCAATTTCATCAGGCAGCTGCTCCTCGTATGTCATCGTGGAAACACGGGCAATAACGAGGAAATCCCCAAATCTCCACCCAAATCAATAGTTCAACCGGAAAACCCTCACCAAAGCAGAAAACCGCATGACAATGCGGATTCCCCGCTTCTCCGGGGTGAGGGTGGTCCGTCGGATGAACCAGAACAACAAAAACCCTAGATCACATACATCTCGAGACTAATCCACTTCCAAATATGCGGAGGCTTCAAGCTCACCCAGCGCCGCCCCCTAGCTTCTGCACGCCGGTTCCGATAATCCTAAAGCCGGATTTCCTGGAGAGAAGGGGGCACAATCCGGGGACAGGAAGATTACTTCTCTAGACCATCTCCGATCACGTTCCCCAGAGAGCTTTGAGTAATCAAGGAGGAGCGCCGGGGGACGGATTTAGGCGGCGGCGATGACGGAAAAAGATCAACAAATGTCAAAGGGACCATTCATCGTTAACAGACTTGTAGCGGTGCTTCGACGCTTTTCGAGTCCACGCACACTTTCGCCCTGCTACCTGGCCGGGAACTTGTCGGGTACGGATTTTGGACCCGATATGAACGAGACCGACCTGCCGAACCTTTTGCCGTCGGAAACATGACCCGGACCGAGCCGGTGGGCGATTCGGCTCTGATGTCGAGGGCGGTGAGGTTAACCGCCCGGCTGACCCTTGTCCGGTTCGGCTAGTAATATGAATAAGCAAAAAAAAAAAATCTCTATTATATAATAATGCTTAAATATTATATAATATAGAAAATATCTAATAATTTTGGAACGCGTGTATTAATATAAGTAATTAAGTAAATCTATATATTAATATAGTAATTTTTGAATGTGAATAACTATTTACAAATAATTATTCAGAAATATAAGTTTCGAATGATGAGCTCTGATCGAAGGTGGCCACCCGGCGGGAAGAGCGGCTGAGGGAGGAGGAGCCGTGTCCCTGTCTCTCCCACGTCTTCTTCTTCTTCTTCTTCTTCTCCATTATACTTCGATCTCTCGGGTGGGGCCATGGCTGCGGATCCACCGGAGGAGCCCGCGAAGGTGGAGGAGAGGCCGCCGACGACTCCATCCAGCGCTGCGCTGCTGGATTGCCACAGTAGCGAGGAGATCAAGGCCGTCGCCCGGAAGTACGCGGATCACCCGCTGCAGAACTCCGACCCCGGTGTGTGGGCTGTCCTCACAGCCATCTCCAAGAATGCGCGGCAGCGACCCCAGGTGCGCGTCAGTGGAACCCTACCGGTTATGTCTCCTCCTCCGTTGTGGCGTCAGAGATTCTGCGCCGTACTCCGTGCATGACTTGGGATCTCTCAACGAAATATGGTCACTGTGGGAGTGGGCCTGAGGGATATCAGATGGAATGTTTCTACATTATTATTGTAGAGGAAAAAAATAGTGCACTCTCAGTTAATCTGGAGGAACTAAATGCAGCAAGATATGTGGTCGGTAGAATGTATTAACTTAATTACTAGAACTATGACTGGCTTGGTTACTTTTTATTTTTCAATTTGTGCGCTTATCCATTTAACGTGACAAAGGAGAGTATTCTCATTGGATCAGGGAATGAACATTATACTCACTGGGGACCAGCATTGCATCGGTAGACTAGTGGACGATCACAGTTTCCGTATAAGTGATATCGCCATTAGCGGAAGCCATTGCAGAATTTTTAGAGGAAACGTGACAGTTAACGAAGACGAGGTGGTCGACTCTCCTGTTCCAGCTTTCTTGAAAGATACAAGGTGCGGCATGGAATGAGGTTTTTTGAGTCTCTTTGCCCAATTCAATTCAATGTAGAACTCAGGCTACCTTTTTCTTTTCTGTTTTGTTGTCGCCTCTGCAGCACCAATGGAACATTTCTGAACTGGAGCAAGCTTAGGAAATCATCTCCGGAAGTTAGACTTCAACATGGCGATATTATATCTTTTCTGGGTCCCCCTCACGAGGGTAAAAAATGTTTGTATTTTGTCTGAAGTTGTTAAATAGTTTCCTAGAACGTTTAGTCGTTATGGCGCATGCAGAGAACAAATGTGCTACATTGTCCACCAAAGTCCGCCCAGAAAAATGTTGCTCTGAATTTCCTAGGGATTGTGTATCCATTTCTATAACTCTGCCTTCGGTTTCATCTTTTATTTTTATCTCTGCTTTACACGCTATGCTTCTCCTCTATTTCATCACTAACTTTTTGTGAACTTGTTTACTTGCAACTGTCAAAAAGGGGACGGCAGGGTTTATAGGAAAATGGAGGAAATGCCAACAGTTATGCAGCATTGTGGGTCAATAATCAGAAAAGCAATCCTCAGGGAACTGCTTCTAGGCCCTGGGGTAATTAACACAACGAAGCTGCTGCATTTCAAAATAAATATAATTTTAAATGCCTCTTCGGAGTTATATTTTCAAGCTTTTTATATAAATTATTATCATTTCAAATTTTAGTTTGGGAGCGAAAATGGCTGTAGTATTTATGGCGACTTAGCTTCGAACCTGACAAAAGTATGACAAAAGCCCTTGCGAAATAAAATAAGTATAGAAAATGTCAATGGTCTTGTAACACTGTAAACAAATAGTGGAATCGAAATTCAAAGAATTGCTTCTAGACATTGGGGATAACTTGGTAACGTGGCTGGTGATAGTTTTTGTTTCCTTTTTGCCATCATGATTGCAATTTTTTTTCATATTCTTCATAATATCTGCCTGAATGTGACACAAGTTTATTTTTACTCTGAATTATTTTCTTCTTCTTTTTTACAGAGAAAGCTTTTGCCTTTGTGTTTCGAGAAGTATCTTACTCCCTTTTTTCAAATGGAGCAGTTGTGAAAAGGAAAACAGGTAACATCTTTGGTCAACATCATTTGTATTCGTATCTTTTTATCCTCAATTACTTTTGTTCATGAATTTTTAGTAAAATCCATATCTCAAAGGATCTTCCACATCAGTTTTTGTTGTTTGATTACTTGTACTATGACGAGTAGGCCTATCGCATTTGGAACTTCTCTACTTGTTTGTTGGTAGCTGGACCGTGTATTTTTTAAAAGAACGCAGTTCTTCTGTGGTGGCTGTACTCTCCATTTATTGCTTTGTTCGAGGTATAATTCAAAGAATCGACTAAAAGAGCTTCACCTAAATTGGCTTTTCCTTCACTAACTTTAATGTTGGGAATACTTCCTCAAAGTTCGGCATATCATGATGCTTATGTGATAATTTTTTTGTTAGAAATGCAATTTACTCCTGAAGGCAAGAGGGTGAAAGGTATTGGCATTGGGGCACCTGAGGGTCCCATTTCGCTTGATGATGTCCGCAGTCTGCAGCGGTCCAATACGGTATTGTCTGCAAATTTATTTGAAACTGGAAGTTATCATAAGAGGTGTTATGAGACATTTATGGGTGTTATGTCTATCTACATCGTGGATATTTGTCATGGACACAGGCCCTAAGAAAACAACTGGAATCTCATGTTCTCACCATAGAGAATATGCATGCTGAAGCCCGGACCTCCATCAGTCATCACGAAAACGTATGCTCTTCTGTATTGTCCTGCTACCTTTTGGGAAGTTTTGTTTCTAACTATCTTGTATTGTAGCAGACGAACATGTATGACCAGATGCAATGTCTAGAGTCTCACTCAGCGCCTGTTGATTTCCTTTCTCTTTTAATCACCTGTATTGTGTCTGTATTTTTGAACCGCCGCAATATGTTGTGTTATCCTACATTTTTCTTGGCTTTGTGACTCTCGCAACTGACCGGTGTAAGAAACTGTCATATGCATATCTAGGAGAATTTACATGTTCTGGGCCATCTTTTTGGATACCATGCTCAGTTATTTGTTTACATAATTTATTTTCAGGATTATTTACTTGGCAGTTTGAGAGGAAAATAGAACATCTGAGTAGACAACATGATTCAATTAGTGAATGGGACAGAAGCTATTTCTGTTCTCCGTTCGTTTTGGCTTGAGATTGCTTGTTTTTAGCTGAGGCTTGAAATATAATCCAAGATTGATTGTACATTTCTCTCATTCCATAAAGAAAACGAAATTGAATTTTTGTTATTCTCTAGATCCTGACAAGTGTTCTAATGATTTGACTAGGCATTCAGACGCAAAAAAACAGACGAAATCCTTTTCTAGTTTAGGGCTGCGTATGGTTCTGAACTATTTTAACCAAGAGAGTAATTACTATTACATGCATTTTCCAGAGTTACACGTAGGACAAGATATTTATTGATCATTGTACAGAGGATTCTTCTGAGCTTTATTTTAAGAAAAGAAGAAAGACATTGCATGTTGGAAAGATTAAAATGACCCTGTTAAGTAAATGTGCTCCATGATTTTTCGTCATTTGAACATGTGAGAAGCTATTTCGATTCTCTCTCTCTCTCTCTCTCTAAAATTTTATTTCATTATCATCATGATTTTCTTATGAATCACATATTTTTCCGAAGCAACGACCGGTCTTTACTTTCATTTTTTGAAAGTGGATAGTACCACTGGCTTTATGGATTGAAAAAGGCAATGTTTTCACGCTTTTTTCCTGTTGATCATGTGTTCAGTGCACCTACTGAACCTGGCAATGCATTATCATTAATCATAACCTATCTGGTGAGACAGATTTTGACATACCTGAATAACATTTTTCGTAGGAAATAAAAGAGCTCAGAGAATCTCTCTCAAATTCATACCTCGATCAAATTAATGAGTTGCGGCAGATGCTGGGGGTCAAGCAAAAGGAACTCGATGATGTTAATACAATTTCAGCTGAACATCAACAATCCTTAAAGGATCTAAATGAAAGGCTCGCTGCATCCGTGCAATCTTGTGCTGAGGCTGATGACATAATAAAGAGGTAAGGGTGTGACATGGAGGGTGGCTGTCAATCATCAGAAAAAAAGAATGTTCAACACATTTTCTGCCTGAGAGCCTCTTTTTGTTCCAACATCTGTTTTCTTAAATTATTTTTTCAATGGCCTCTGATGGTAAAAAAAAACTTTTTCCCCTTCAGTCATAAGGGAACTATATTAGAGCGTGAGGCCCAGTTAGATGAAGAAAGAAATCAGAGAAGGGCAGAAAGAGAAAAGGCTGCGGCAGATCTAAAATCCGCATTGCAGAGGGTTCAGTTGGAAGCTCAAGAGGAAATTAAACGACAAACTGATGTATATTTACAGCAGCACAGGGAGCAGCAGGAATTTATTGTTAAGCTCCAGGTTAAGGAAGTGTACATGCTTTCGCATAAATTTTATAATAAATTCAAAAAAAAAAGTTCCCCGCGAGTAACTATTGTGTATTGCACAGGATTTTGAGAAAGAAAGTCGATTCCTTGTTGAAACCTTGCGATCCAAACTGGTAACATTTTTGCGACTTCCTTAGAAGAGGGCAGCTTTAACTACATCTCTGAACTGGCATATCTTATTTATTGATTCCTCGTTCTGTTTTCTGTGGATCAGGAAGAGACACGGGATAACCTTGTAACATCTGAGAAGAAGGCTAGGCAGTTGGAAGCCCTGCTCCAAGAGGAGCAAACACTGCGTGAAAGCCACAGAAAAGTATGCCCCACTGATTAGCATATGATTGACTCCCAGAAAAACATCTGAAATGTGTTTTTCCGTTTGCTCTTATGTTTGAGTTAACCTCATTTTGATTTTTTTCTTTTCTCTTTGTTCATACAGAGATCTGAAACCTTGGAATTGGAGGTAAGAAGACTGAAGGGGGAGCTTGAAAGTGAAAAGGTAGAAAAATGTTTCTGTTTTACCTGGATCTAAAGCGTTTATGCTTCGAGGCGTGTTAGTCCTTCTGATCGAACTAAGTTTAATTTTATCAGTTGAAAATTCTTGTAAAAATCATTCTATACGGAGAATATCAATGACGCAATATATTTTCTGATTCAGCATTCAATAGAGTGTCTTTCTGATGAAAATCTGTAATCAAACTATCGATCCATGATATTGGCACATCCATGAGCGACCATAGGGCTTTTCTTCATGTATTCGGCTTCTTATGCACGTCATCTCATTTAACCATATCTATCATAAATCTTACCATAAAAATCAACTAATCATGAATGAAATAAAGCCCACATTAGTTTAAATGGTAGGAATATACGCCACAGACAAAGCGTTGCGGTGTTAAATGTTTGTAAATTGAGACAAACGTCCTCCAAATTTTTAGATATATATGATGGGAATAACATGAGCTTATTGAACCACTGTCACCAACTAGACTCTTGCATAGACAAGAGCTTGAACTGTGGACTGTGATGGTGGGGTTTCAGTGATTCTTCCCCATCTAATCCTTCTACCTTTATCAGCTTGTCTCGATAGGCCACCTGGGCAGAAAAATGTAGGAAGTCTCTTGAAGCCTTATCTCCTTTTGGTGGCACATTAATCATTGGGGAACCAGGCTTCTATGGTAATGATAATAATAATAAAAATAATAATATCCTTTCGTTTGATTACAAGCCGCTTTTTCATTGATGTGGGCTCTTCATGGGACGTTTCTTCTTGCCGTTGAGAGGTAAAATTTTAACTTTCAGCTACTGTAAAAGTTTCAATCTATGTATTCCCCTTAGATTGTTCTTGGGCATCCTCACCCTGATATGCATTTCTTTAGCAGCTACTGTAAAAGCTGCTTAGATTGTAGGCCACTCGATCCTAATAAATCCGATTTAACCTGCTTTGAGCCCAGGATATTGATTCTGATATGCATTTCTTTAGCAGGTCGCCCGGGAGGAGGCGTGGGCGAAGGTTTCTGCTCTTGAGCTCGAAATCGCCGCCGTCATTCGGGAGCTTTCCACTGAGAAACAGAGATTCCAGGGGGCCAGGGAGAGGCTGATCCTCAGGTGAGCTCCAAGGATTCTCAGGGGATTGCATCGATCAGACGCAGAGAACTGGCTAAACAGGCGGGGCTTTGGTGCGCAGGGAGACCCAGCTGCGCGCATTTTACTCCACCACCGAGGAGATCTCTGCTCTGTTCACCAAGCAGCAAGAGCAGCTCAAGGCCATGCAGAGGGCTCTGGAGGATGACGACGACGACTGTGACGGCGCTCTGGCGTGCGAAACCGCCCTTCAGGGAACTCCCCGGAGGAACTCCCCGGCGGCGGACAGCCGCGGCGGTGACGAGGACTGCACTCAAGATATGGAGCATGTTCCAGAGACGGAGAGCCCTGGGCAAGCTGAGGCTCACGGCGAGGGTGGCGACGTGGTGGGGGAGACGATGCAGCTCGAGGACGACGCCGGCGGTGGCAGCTGCTCCCAGCTGCCGATGAGGACGGCTGATCTCTTGGCCTCTGAAGGACTCGGCAGCTGGGCCAACAGCACGGCCCCGTCTGTTCACGGCGAGAACGACTCCCCCCCCAGCGGCGGCGGCGGCGGTGGCCGTGGTTGCGCCGCCGCCGCCGCCGCCGCCGCTTCGGTGCTCGGCAGCTTCGACGCGAGCCAGAACAACGCTACATTTCCGATTCCGAGCGTCGCCGGATTACATGAACAGTTCTCCGCCAGCGGCGGCGGCAAGGGGGAGTCCATGTCGGATGCTGAAACAGAGGAAGGCGGCGATAGCGGAGGAGATGAAGATGACAGTGGGGGATCAATTGGAAGTGGCGATCTTGTGATGATTCAAGATTCGGTGGGATAAATTGGAGGGGAAGACTCTCTCTCTCTCTCTCTCTCTCTCTCTCTCTCTCTCTCTCTCTCTCTCTCTCTCTCTCTCTCTCGCTATAATTTTGTAAGTCTACAGCAGGGATCGGAAATGAGCGGATTACCTTTATTAAAAGGATTTCTTCTCTATATCTCCTCGGTTGTTGCACCAGAAATCTGAACAGATGCTCGGAGAGGAAATTGGCACGAAGAAGAAGAAGCAGAAGAAGAAGAAAAGGAGGCCGGAGGAGGAGACGCGTGGCACATGATGATTGGCCTAACCACGGATCTATGACGACAACAGTTCACAGATCAATATCGGGCCGTGCCAGGAAAGGAGGGGCTTCGATCATTGGCGGCGCGTGGCAGCGCCTCGGGAACGCCAAAGTCTACGACGACTCGTTTTCAGGGAACTGGAGGGCTCAGTAGAGGTTGCTACACTTCAATGGAGTCAATGGCGGGAGCTTCTCTGCTGCGGCCGCAAGGGACCTCGTTTCCTCCGTCCGATGGATTCCCCCGGCGGAGCTCCCCATCCTCTCGGATCACATCCGGCGTCTCGAGCCGGTCGTCACCGTCTTTGAGCTTCCTCTGTGCTCGGTGCTCCCATTCCCCGTCAGTTTCGGTCGCGCCTAGATCGCCTGCGTATTCTCTCTCTTCTCGTTGCTCTTGTGCGTGATTCCTGATCCTCCTGGTCGACGTTGACTTGTTCCTCAGCTTTCCATCTAGTTCCCGTTTTCTGCTGGTTGACGGCAATTTTTCACTGTTGCGCATCCAAGGGGCAGTGGAAAGCAGGAAGGTCGTGAGGGGGAGGTGCCTTTTATCGACTGCACAGGAGTTTCCTGAGCCTAACAAGGCAGAGGGAGATGGTTCCGACAAAGTCCAGGTCTTTCCCTCGTCTTTATTCTCTTCTACTATCATTTTCTGTTGCTCCATAGGTATTGATTTTAGGTTAGATTTTTATTGTGACGTTTTGAAGAATGAGATAGGCATTTTTTATCGGTTAATCATGGAAATTTACTAGCTATTTCATGATTTTGATTGACATGGTTCTTTTCTACTGAAAATGGTTTGTGATTAAAATTGTTCAATCATAACGACAACTATATTATATTAAATATATTCGATGTGATTGTAACTATGATTTTTTTGTATATTTATGCTTATTTTCGTAAATAGCCTTATCATAGACATATATTCAGTAAAATACCACTTGGTATTTACAACTATGACTGAGTAGAAAAGGAGCTAATGGAGAGTAAGCCAATTACGTATGCTTTATCTAATTAACACAAATATAATATGTTCCATTCGTGATTTTGCATTAATATGTTTTCATAAATTATGACATATTTTCTGAAACAAACTATGTTTAAAAGGGAAAGAACGGTTATTAAAGTATTTACTAATATCTGGTAAGCTGACATTAATTACTATTAAGCAGAATATGACTTAAAAGGCCTGGAATCCCTCATAACATCCCTGGAGATTTCTTATGCCAGAAACATATGCGGTGACCTCACTCTTTGCTTAAATATGAAAAAAAATAAAGTTATTTTCTGTGCAGGCTGTCCTTCTTGATATATTCAACTCTCTGTTGATTCGGCTTGGTAGAGTAAGGATGTGGTTCTTGATTATTCTTGATAGTAAATTGATTTCGCTTATTGTTTTTACTCTCATAGGAGGGCAGGCAAAACGGACTGGATGTTTTAAGGATCCTTAAGGGAGCCAACTCTTTTATTCCACACATAGTATTAGGTAGCACGGTGTTGGCCCTCGCTTATCCTCCTTCATTTACGTGGTTCACAACCAGGTCAGGGAAAGCCTATTGCTCTGATGCTATGCTGAATGCTATTGTATTCTTGCTTGTAACTATCGTTTTTATTGTTATTATTCTTTCGATTGTCACTTTCTGTTGATTCGTTATGTAACCATGTTACCGAATCATCCATATGTACATATTTTATGCTGATTCGTCTCTTAGAAATATTATTTGATGAGTATGGTGTTAAAACTGAATTATATTTGTTGATTTTTTATCCCCACTCAAAGTTAGTGTTTATGTATCGTAAATTGTCTTCTTACTTATGACACTGAAGATGTGCGTGTCTCCAGATATGGATTTGGTTTGGTTTTCTCCTTTGTATAATGTTTCCTGTCCCTTGGGCTTATCCTCTCTTTCTACTCCATTTCTAACTTTGAGGAGGTGGATGCACGATTGACAATTAGATGGTGAGAGCATTCTAGAATAATGCATCTCTTTTCTGGAAAGAGTGCGCCAAAGTTGTTTAACATATGAATGGGATGAAGTAGCTTTGAGTAAGATTACCCAGGTTATCCAGCTGTGAAATGGTGTTTGATCATACTAAAAAGAACACTCCTCCCAGTCGTACCAGGAACCACATTTACATGTTGCTGCGGTCACTGACCCTGACAATCTGGTCAAACTTGGAGGTGGTTCCCCAAAGGAAAATTTTATATCCCAACTACATTTTTTCGCCAATGTGATTTGTGTCTCAATGCGCTAACTACAAAATATTTAAAATGGTATAAATGCTAGCTGAATGTATGGATTTTAGTAACAGCATGTACTGTTGAAGTTTTTTTTATTGACATTAGTCTGCATATCATATTTTAATGCCATTGTTGAAATAAAAACTCCAAATGAATTTTTTTTTGGAATAAAAACTCCAAATGTTGAAAAAAAAAAAGTCATGTTAATCTCAACCAATGATACAACTGAAAAAAACTGTTTCAGGTATTATGCTCCAGCATTGGGATTTCTGATGTTCGCTGTTGGAGTTAATTCGAGTGCAAAGGATTTTCTGGAAGCAATTGGCAGACCAAGAGCTATTATCACTGGATACATTGGGCAGTTCATCGTCAAGCCTTTCTTTGGGTATCTTTTTGGTATCTTATCAGTTACGGTTTTCAGACTTCCCACGTCCATAGGTAAGAGGACAAATAGTGCATCAATTTTCTTCAAGTAAAAATGGGATCCTTATCCTTGTGTTGGAAACTCTTTCAATCAGGTGCTGGGATCATGCTAGTGTCATGTGTCAGTGGGGCTCAACTCTCAAACTACGCCACTTTTCTGACAGACCCATCAATGGCCCCTCTAAGCATTGTTATGACATCACTGTCAACTGCCACAGCTGTCTTTGTTACACCAGCCTTATCATTTCTACTTATTGGGAAGAAGCTACCAGTTGACGTGAGAGGTATGATGTTAAGTATCACGCAGATAGTTGTTGTACCAATTGCTCTTGGGCTGTTCTTGAACAGGTTAGTACCTTTTCCCACATCAGGGATGACATTCTTTCTTTTATTTTATAAGTCAAAAGCTCCAGAGGTAATATTCCTTGAAATAACTGTTTTTTAGGAAATAACTATTTTAAAGAGTACCACATTGGAAAAATCAGATAAAATCACTGAATCTTGTGGTTATATGGACAGCCTTATCACATACACATACACATAGACACTCTCCATTGACCTGCACGTGAGGTTGTTTATTAGAATAATCTGGCATTGATTGTGAGAAGTAAAACCCAAATGAATTGACCTGCATGTGAGGATGCTCATTAGAATAATATGGCACTGATTGTGAGAAGTAAAATCCTGCAATATAAATTGGTCTCGCGATCCATTGCTTTTTGAGTTAGAAATTTCAGCACTTCGAATTATTCAATAGTATCAGCGGATATCAACATGCTCTGTAGATACTCCACGCTCATCAACCTTTTCCTTTGCTTCACTATCCCAGGTTTCTTCCCCGGATATGTGCTGCCATCCAGCCATTTTTGCCGCCTCTGTCTGTGATTGTGACCGCTCTTTGTGTTGGTTCACCATTGGCGATAAATGTTGCGTCCATTGTGTCGCCCTTTGGGATGACCATCTTGACACTCATTCTTGGATTTCATGCATCGTCATTCGTTGCTGGCTATCTTCTTCCCGGCATAGTATTCCGCAAAGCACCTGACATGAAGGCTCTGCAGAGGACAATCTCTTTTGAAACAGGTCCTTTTTTATCTTCCCCGACTTATTGGAACTTTCCTCTTTTAGCATCAGATGCAGATGATATCTTATGGCTATTTCCAGGGATGCAAAGCAGCCTTCTAGCACTTGCACTGGCAAACAGATTCTTCCCAGATCCTCTCGTGGGTGTCCCTCCGGCCATTTCTGTAAGTCAACTTCTCTGACATTTCTGTGACGTTTACTGTTTGGGGGGTTCAGTCAATGAAATGCCAGAAATAGACATCGGTATTGTTAGAAAAAAAATCATCCAGAAGCATTACAGTTGCTGGGCATCCTGGGTATACCTCCAGGACATCAATCAGGTGAGTAAATAATCATAAGATTAAGAAGTATGATGGGAATGATGACTTTGCCTTTTTAATTATTAATATATATATGTGAATATGTCAACCCAGAATATCCATCTAAACCTATTTAACTCTGTGGTTTATTGAAGGTTGTATTGATGTCGTTGATGGGATTCTCTCTGGTCATGATGTGGTCGAAGAAGGATACATGATGAAAAACGGTATGCATTCTTACCGTTTAGGAGATGTGCATTTATTTTGCCATATATAGTTATTATGCTGTGAAATCATATGGAATTGCCCTCTTTTTTTTACCCAAAATAGCCCACCTTTGTGGAATAATATTTTTCTCTTCGAATCCCCTGATTCAGTATACAAAAGATTTAATCGGAGGGGTAATTTGGTCGTTTTCTTCATATAAAAGGGTACAGGAACCTTTAATGATTTAAAAACTTTGCAAGGGTTGAACTAAAAAAAGCCTCAAATCATATACAAAACGGGTGAGAACACAGCGGGTGGCGTGGCTGGACCTCGATGACGCGGTCCAATAAGAGCTCAGTATCCCCCACTGATCTGTGAGGAAGATCGGACGGCTTGTGGGTGACGTGGCGCCATAGCCGAAGCTGAAACTCAAGAGTCCATCCACCCTTCGCCCTTTGCTTCCACTTCCACCCATCTCCGGGCATGGCAACAGCGGCGGTGAGGACGAGTCCCACCTGCCGAAAGGCCTGCCCTTTTCTTCCCGCCGCCACCAAGTCCCAAGCTCCTTCTCCCTCCTTGGTGAATCTTTCCCCTTCGGCGGCCATTCTGGGCGGCGCTGGCCTCGCTCTCGCGGTGGCCGCCTCCGCCTGCGTGTTGCCGCCGGCGGCAGTGGCGGCGGATTTCCTCTCCCTGCAAGAGCCTGAAAACGCCCTTTCCTTGCCGACGTGGGCAGTTCACGTGTCCAGCGTCGTCGAATGGTATTTGCCCAACTCTTCCACCTCATCACCCCACCCCCATCATCTTCTGAAACGATCCATTGCCTGCATCTGAAGGGTGACGGCCATGGTCTTGGTCTGGGAGTACGGAGATAAGCCCGGGTATGAGTCCTGGAAGGGTCTCTCATGGGGAATGGTAGGCCTCTCGATCTTCCTCTGATTTCCCTTTCCTTAAATATCCCATATGCTGATAACTTGCTTTCGTCTGGACTTGAGAAATGAGCATCTTGGTCTTACAGAGCTTAGAAGAATAATTTGTTCCATAATCTCATGATGCATGGGCGGAGATTTCTTGAGGAGACGCTCGAGATGTCAGATTAAGGCATCTAGCTTGATTTTTCGTCGTAATTTCCCCTATTTTATGGTGCATTTGTGTCTATGTCTCATGAACAGCTCTCTTGGGCCTTGGCATTGTGATGGATTTAGGCCAGAGAAAATAGCTATGTTTGAGGAACTGGTGACCGGAAATAAAGATATTTCTGGTTGATTCCGATTCTGGACTGGTGGATGCAAGTTTTTTCTGGAGCAGAATATCACTAGCTGCTGTCATTTTCGGAAACATTTTATGGAATATGATCAAATTATCTGTCGGGGCAAAAATCAGTCGTCATAGATGGATGCTATCTGCCTTCCAGTGTTCGCCTAGCTTTCTGAGTGAAGAAAAGAAAAGTTGGGTAAAGTTCTCTCTCTCTCTCTCTCTCTCTCTCTCTCCCTCCTCTCTCTCTCGCCTGTTCTTCGTGTTCTCTGCTGATGGGCTTCTATGTCTCTCTCTCTCCCTAAGTTTGAGCAAGGCCCTTCTGATTCTAGAGAGAGAGAGCCTGAGAGGAATAGAAGCCCATCAGCATAGAACACAAAGAACAGGCGACACAGAGACAGAGACAGAGAGAGAGAGAGAGAGAGCTATTTTTCATGAGAGACCCTGTGTCCGTGAGTTTAGGAAAACTTTATCAGTTTTCCATTCATCATTGATGTGATATCTGCAGTTATTTGATGCAGGAGAAAAAGAGAAAAAGTTGACTCTAGAACCCCATAATATTTCTGATCCCCACGATATTTACTAGAAAGCAGAGTACTCTGTTCTTTATTTGACCCTTCTTAATCCATTCGTGTAGGTACCTCTATTGGGTGGTGCTCTCTGTGCGTGCACTTGGCATTTCTTCTATAATTCAGAGTCTCTCGAGGTCACTAATACCTTCTCTTCTCTTTTTTTTTTTCTGCATCTCATCTGAAATTGAATATTTTCCTAGTTATCATAGTTTTTTGCTTGATGAGTGGTCCACCCACTCACCGGCCAAACTGTGTGGGGGTAAAGTTCTCATCTTGCGCTGTTGAAGATCTGGGGCTTCTTCTGGGGGAGAGAGAAAATCAGCTTTTCTTGGACAAAAGCTGAAAGCGAGATGGACATTTTTTTTTCTAAACTATTTAGAGTAATCAATGAATTCCTTCCAAAGTCTCTTCAGAATTTTCGGTTCACATTAGACCAGGGATTTGCCGAATGGTCCCATGCCCCCCCTTCTCTGTTTTCAAAGAAGAGAGAACTCTCTCTCTCTCTCTCTCTCTCTCTCTCTCTCTCTCTCTCTCTCTCTCTCTCTCTCTCTCTCTCTCTCTCTCTCTCTCTCTCTCTCTCTCTCTCTAATATTAGCATGCTTTCAAATCTTCCAGGGAAGATAGAGGGATTTGGCAAATTGTGCCATTCCCCCCTTCTCTGTTTTCAAAGAAAAGGAAACCCTCTCTCTCTCTCTCTAACATTAGCATGCTTACAAATCTTCCGAAGGAGGGAGAGGGATTTGCCAAATTGTGCCATTCCCCCCTTCTCTGTTTTCAAAGAAGAGAGAACTCTCTCTCTCTCTTCTCTCTCTCTAACAGTATGATGCTTAAAAATCTGAACGGCATCTTATCCATTAGGCCATTCTTGGGGGGGAGTGGTTATATTCGGCTTGGGGCTCATGCGGTGTAATCCCAGCTGGTGTTTTCTGTAGATTCTGGTGGCCCTGCAGGCAGCTTTGACGGTCATCGGCAACTTCACCATGTGCATTGCTGCATATCGCATTTACCGATCGTCTCACCGAAGCTCGGAGGGATCTTAGCCGCCTCATCACGTGGTGCCCATGTTCACGAAGTGCTCCTTTGGACGGTCAACGGTGAGGAGTTGCGCAGATGAACCACCCAGAAAACATGAATTCATATCCCCGTTCTGGTCAAAGCCCTGTGATTGGACCCACAGTTTATTCCGATTAATTGGGTCGAGAAAGTCTGTAGAACGGTCAGATGAGCTTCGGGGAAGGGGCTTCTGTGCTTCATGCTCCACGCTTCTTGTTAGAGCAGGCCCTGAATGCCGCCTCCAATCTCTCTCTCTCTCTCTCTCTCTCTCTCTATATGTATATGTATGTATATACATGTGAGGCAAACCGGTGACAGCCCCTAAGAGAGAGAGAGAGAGAGAGAGAGGGGACTTGAGCAATAGACAAGTATGGAAAATGAGTGTTATGGCGAAAAAGTCCAATCCTTTCGTATTCACTCTGACATAGAGAGCAACGGGACATAGAAACTTGTGTTTTACACATAGTAAAGTCAACAAACAAAAAAAAAGCCCAGTGCCTTGTGCGCACCGAACATATACAGATATTTAATCTCTCTCTAGCGAGACAGACAGACAGACAGACAGAGAAAGACTAGCTTTTAGGAGCAGGGCCAAAAGGCCCTGCTAATGACTTTTTAGTAAGTGTATGAAGAGAGAGAGAGAGAGAGAGAGAGGGAGAGATTGGTTCACTAGACTATTACCAAGATGCCCATCACCCGCCTTATATTTACTCTCAGTAGTCAACTGTTGAGAATTTCTTCAACCTTTTAGGTTAAATTTGATGATAATAAAAATTAAAAAGAGGTTTAAACTAATTGGATTTTTTTTTTTTGCTTCAGATTTAGGAAAAGAAATGAAGCCTTTTTTACACAAAAATGGTCAAAGCATTTAAAGAAGGGAAAAGTATATCCTCGAAAGATAAAAGACAAAATATGATGAAATTAATTCATTTTATACGATAAAAATTGAACCAGAACTTTGGCGTTGACCCCTGAACTCGGTGTTGACACTGACACAAAATGTCAACTATCGAGGCATCAACAAAAACCATAGGGCCAATCATTATACCCACAAGTTAATGATCAAACGAGTCCAAAGTTAGAACTAACTAATGCTAACATTAGGCATAAATTGTTATAAATAAAATTCGAAAATGTCAGCAAATTAAATTTATAGATACTAAAAAAATGAGAATTAGTCATTTCTTAAATCGTCTTAAAATAATAATTAATTTTAACAACTTATTGAGCTTTTTAGATTATAAAAGAGGCATATGACGTGGTATATATTTTAAAGCTTTTAACTTTTCATCCAAAATTTAGAAAATGTTGTGGAGCTCACAAAGTCTCTCAAAAGGGCCATCAAGGTTTTGATGACTCCTCATCGTAATAAGGGTAACTATAAGCTTAGTCAATGCATAATTTTTATTATCATTATGCATATAAACCCTTGCCATAAAAAGATATTTGAAAAATAAATAAAAATAACATGGCTTTTAGTTGTGTTTTTCTAAAAAGCTGAAATTTCAGATTCACAGTATTTTTTTAAAAATTAAGATTATCGTTTGGTTATTACCCAAAATGATTATTGTATTATTAAAAATAAAGTATTGTGGGAAAAATAGTTGGGTTGACTTTTTGGGGAAACTCAACGCATGATATAAATTATATTTTTTATATTTACCCCAGTTTAGAGGATGCACGATGACTTCAATTGGAGAACTAATTTAATCTCCCATTCTTAGTGACTTTATTAATATTTTAAAAGTCAACCCCTTTTGGCCCAGACTCGGCAAAAACGGGCCGGGCCGTTATCTAAGCAATTTTCTGGAAATCATATAAATGAGCCAAGTTAGTAACCCCGATTTTTCCGAGCTCGGATTGTTAGTAAAGCAAATTGTTAATAGAGTAAAGCCCGGAGGCTGGAACTGAATTGAGGGCCCGGGGCCGGCCCGAAAAGTAAAGTTGAAGCGAAGCCACTGTGCTTCGCAAAGTCTGACAAACCACTGGCCTTAGTTGCACTGACCTCGTCCTCGCCGGCGGAGAATCCGCCGTCGCCGGGGACGTCTCCGTTACTGCCGTTCCCGGTGAATGAGCTCGGTTCCCGGTGGAAGCAGCAATTACGACGGAAGAAGCTCGAGGAAATGGCGGAGGTTCAGTCCAGTGAGGCGGCGGCACGGCGGCGATGCCCGTCGACCGGGAGACCTGAGAAGCTCCGCCGCCGTCTCGTCCAGGCCGAGGGAGAGCTTCAGCTGGGCCTCTCCAAGAACAGCTTGATGACCATCATCGGAATCCCCTTCCGGAGGTACTCCCCCGCCATGATCATCATCCCCCATTAAAGCATCTTCTTCTATCGACGATGACACCATCTGCGATTTTCTCAAGAAAAAAACAGATGGGTCCTTCGAAATCTGATTCCCCATCAAAGAAACAGGTGGCTTTTCAGATTTTGGAGCTATAATTTTATTTTATTTCCGAGAAATAAAAGTTTCTGGCGGGATCTATGAAATCTGGTTTTCAGCGGACCCTCTTTCTCGATCTGATTCGATCCAATATCCCCATCTGATCGAAGCCCCCCCGATGTATTTGGATCTGATTTGGGGAGATCTTCCCAGATGATGCATGAAATCTGGATGAAATCTCCGATTCGAAAGCTGTTCTTGGTTCTTACAGCGGCCGATTAAAGCATGAAAATCTGGTTCTAATCTCTGATTTGGAACGAGGAAGAACACAGTTTCATGCGCACATCCGATCGAGACCCGCTTCAACTCGCATGAAACCGTATTTACCTGGTGAATTCTACTTCTTCTTCTTTTCATTAATTTGATTAAAAATGTGGGTTTTTGTGGGTTTTTTGATCCACCAAACTGCTTGAATGACGGGTGAATGCTCTCATTTTTTACCCTTTTTTTCCTTTTCCCCCCCTTTCCTTTGATGCCATGCTTCACCTGGCCAAGCTCTGCGCTTTATCTTGTGCTTCCCATCTTAGCAAAGAGGGAAGGAACCAGCGATGGTGATCCAGGAGAGTCTCCGGCTGTACCCTCTCTCTCTCTCTCTCTCTCTCTCTCTAGGCGAGGGGGAGATGGATGCATACGGATGGCATGGTGCAGCTGAAAGAGGAGAACTTTGCAGAGATGCACAATGATGTCTGAGATCAAATGGAAGAAAATCGACATGATATCCCTCCCTCACTCCCAAGAGGTGAGGTTTCGAGGAGGAGGACGACGAGGAAGGAGGAGGAGAAGCGGAAGAAGACGACGCAGCAGCGCGACCTTCTTTCATCTCCCATCTTCTTCCCTGTTCCTTCCGCCACACCGCAGAAGAAGAAGCAGAAGCAGAAGATGAAGATGAAGAAGAAGGAGAAGCTGTATCTCGCCTTCTTCCCCCTTATCCTCCTCCTCCTCTGGTCACCACCTCGCTCCCCGTTCTCCGCAGAGGTAAAGCCGCGCAGCTTCTTCAGCCCAGATGCGGAGAAATTGCAGTAAATGGACATGGAAGAAAGGGGTTGGTCGGAGCAAGCAAAGTCAACGGGACGCTAGAGAGAGAGAGGAGGGGGGGGGGAGGGAGAGAGGGAGACTCCCCTGAGAAGGATTTCTTCAGTAGGACGGCCTGGCGGCGCCGCCGGAGGCCCAGGGGTAGACCTCGGGTGGAACCTGGACGCGGCTGAGAAGGTTCGGCGGGAGGCTCTGGAACAGCATCGTGTTCACGTCGGGAGAGAGCTGCTGCTGGTGCTGCGACAGCGGCGGAGGCGGAAGCGGCGGCGCCACTAGCCCGGCCGGCGATTCCAGCGGCCCCACGAGGGGCTCGTCGCCGTCGTCGAGGGGGAGCCTCTCGTACGCCGCAGTGCCGAACGACGCCGCCAGGAGCACCACCGGACCGGAGGAAATCAGCGCTCCCACCACGCTGCCGCCGATGACCTGCCCCTGCCCGCCGGAGAGGTAGACGGCGAAGCCGGTGGCGTCGAGCGGCGCCGGCGGCGGCAGGAAGGAGCCCGACAAGGAGAGGATCTCGAAGCTGCCGTGGAGCTTCACGACGGCCCCCGGGGAGGCGGGCTGCCGAAGGGTGACGTTGGTCACCGTGCCGCTGCCGCTGAGCACGCAGACCCCGCGCTGTCGGCGGCGGGCGAAGGCGGCGACGGTCTCGCCGACGTCGCACCCGCTGGCGATCTCCATCAGGTGGGTGCGCAGCGCGTTGGGGCTGTCGCGGGTGATGATGATCGGCGGCTTCGGCTTGTTCTTCGATCCGGCCGGCCGCCCCCGAGTCCGGCGGGCGAATTCGCCCCCGCCGCCGCCGTCGCCGGAGGACCCCTCTCCTCCGCCATTGTTGTTGCTGTTGTTGTTGTTCTCGTTGTTGCTTGTGGAGCTATTGTTGGTGGCGCCGTCCGGTAGGGGGTTGTCGTCGTGTTCTCGCTTGAGGCCCCGGTTGAGGCCAGTGGTGGCGGCACCGCCGGTATCGTCGTCGGAATTGGGCTGCTGCTGATGCTGTTGGAGCTGCTGGTGGCGGAGTTGCAGGTGGTGGTGGAGGGAGAGGTGGTGATGGAATTCTCTGGTGTGGAAGGGCGGGGGAAGGTGGGTTCCCTGTATTGATGCGCCCACCGGATCCATCTTTTCCCCTCCCTCCCAGGGGAAGAAGAAGAATATGACGCTGAGATTACAGCTAGAAAGAGAAACAGAGATACAGACAGGGAACCGCCGCTTCTGGTTTTCCTCGGCCGGAAGGTTAGAGAGAGGGAGAGGACCCTCCGAGGATCTCAGCCTGCTCCCATCGCCCAACCAACTGCCACCAGAAGTCTTCCAGCTTCACTTCCTCCCTCCTCCCCTCCCCCTTTGGGTCTACTACTCACCGACTCTCCATTGTTTATTCACAGAAGAGAGAGAGAGAGAGAGAGATGCCTGCTAGTTTACCGTGAGTTAATTACCAGGTGGAGGAGGAGGCGGAGGGGGAGGTACATAACCCCCTCTCTCTACCCCGTCCTTGTTCTCCCTCGTGCACTGTATCTGCTACAGAAACGACAGTTAGGTCAGCTGTGGCCATCGCCGAGCTCGGGAAGGTGGCCCTGCAATAAACTGGCCGCCGCCGGGGGGGCCCGCTGCCCCCCCGGAAACCCGAGCTCTCCGCCGGCCGCCGTCAGAGAAAGCGGTGGCGCTTCCCCGGGACCTCCAGGCAGGCGTGCGTGCCCCTCCATCGGACCCCGCGCTGTCGCTACCAACAAGCCCAGGCGTTGCCTGGAGATCGATAGACTGTAGAGAGAGACAGACACACGGAGAGAGACTGTAGAGGGAGAGAGAGAGCATCCATCAGCGTAGCGCGGATCAATGAGAGAGATAGACGTCGGGGATGCCGCCACGTCTTAGATTCTCGACAACCACCCAGCACCTGTCGGTAGCCAACGGAAACGGACGGGAGCAGACCGAGTTGTTGCCACGTGTGAATATCTCTCTCTCTCTCTCTAGATGCGTAAATGGGAATAAGGTCAAAGTCATACTTGGGCCCATTTTTTACCGGCCCAGGAGTGGTTGACTAAGGTAAGATGCGCCAGGCAGGCGGTAAGTTTGACCCGGGCCCAGCCGCAGGCTCCATCAATGGGGGGAGGGGGTTTCCCCACACGGGGGTTCGTTTACTCGGATGGGGGGGGGGGAGGGGGGCGAGTTAACGCGGCGACCAGGGCTGCCTGACTCGTCGCCGTCGGGCGGTCCCGGTGGCGGCGGCGCCCTCCCGCCGTGGGGCCCGTAACGGTCGCCATCATTCACGTGGCCCCGCCGGCCGTAGCCAGCGGCGCAGAGCCTTAAAAAAAGACCAGATCTCTCTGGTCCACTGCCCCCGCACGGCCCCCCCGCGATGCCCGGCGGCGCCACCATTCAATAACAATACTACTACCTCGTGGGCCGAAAAGGTCAAGTGCGGTCCCCGCAATTGTAAACCCTCTTTCAAATATTTTAAAGTTGAATCATTATCGAAAACGTTGAGATGGCCGAGTTGGTCTAAGGCGCCAGATTAAGGTTCTGGTCCGAAAGGGCGTGGGTTCAAATCCCACTCTCAACACAGCACTCACTGCTCAGTTTTCTCATAAGACGGGAACCGTTGACTTTTTATTTCTCTCTCCTATTGATTGTTACATAAAGTTAGGACGTGTTGTGAAGTTAGCTTTTATGATTTCCATTTCCCAAAACGCTATCCCCCCCCCTCTCTCTCTCTCTCAAACGCACACACACCAAAAATGCTTCCATTTACATCGGTGGCGTTGACTTTTAACAAGTATCTGATCGAGACTCATTTTCGAGTAAATATTTGTAAAGGTGTTGACTCCAAATTATCTAACCTTTATACCCCCCCCCCCCCTCCCCCAATCAACCTTGCCATTGTAAGGTGCACCCGAGTCAACTCCAACTCAGAATCATCTCCCTCGTGACCCACCCCTCTCTGTGGTATCAAGAAACGCTTCCATTCACAGTGATGTATCCTTGACTTTTTATTCGTGTATCTAAACTTAACTCACTTCAAGTAAAATATGTGTGAAGGGGTTGACTCCAATTATCTAACCTTTGTACTCTCGAATCAACCTTGCCATTGAAAGGTCCACCCAAGTCAACTCCAACTAAGAATCATCTCCCCTGTGACCCCCCCTCCCCCCCTTCTCTTTCCCTCTCTCTTTCGCCGTGGTACCAAAAAATGCTTCCATTCACATCGAGCCCCACTTCTTATTCAATTACCCCTCACATTTCGGGTATAATATTTTTAAGGATGTTGACTCCAAATCAACCTTCCCCTCGTGAGCTCCACCCCAAGTCAACACCCTCTCAGAATCATCTCCTTCGTGTGATCTCTCTCTCTCTCTCTCTCTCTGAGTTGGGCTGGCCCAACCCTCTGACAGCCGATGGGGTCATCGCCGTCCTGAGCCGGCCCAATATAGCCTTCTTTGGGCTCAGCCTGGTTTTAGCCGTACACAGGTCTTGTGGGTCAGGTTGAGCCCTCTCCTCACCAGCAACCTACCCTCCCAGCTCACATACGCCATCTTCTGCAACAAACAACCCCCCCACCGACCCGACGGGAGGAGGAAACGAAGGGGGGCGGGTTTCATTTCAGATCCACCAACACATGAAAAGTTTTTTTTCGCTATGTAACTATTATGGAGGACTTTTCGAAAAAAATACAGAACGATTTCGACAGATGCGTGTAGAAAGGCGATCGATTCTCGAGAGCGTGCCTTTACCTCGACGATTTAAAATAAAATATTTACGAGGATTTTCTTTACTACAAAAAATCATCGATTATTCTCCAGGAAGGCCTTTCAATCAGTCGGGGGTATTGAAAAAAATATAGATACCCTAAAATTTTATACTGATTCAAACATTTCGAGTATTTTTCGCTGAGCACCGGGATCGGAAAGAGAAACAGTTACCTCCGGCAGTCGTCCCGTCGCCTCCTGCGGGACCTTTCCCGGGAACCGATGAGGATTCCCTCCTCTGGCCACTTTGTAACCGCAGATCCGCCGCCCCAGGCAGCCGGCGCCGCCGCAACGGCTGCGCTGCAAGGCGCCTCTGCGGCACGTCACCTCCGCTGGCGGCGCTGAGGGAGCCGCGTCTGACCGGCGCGGCGGCACCGCCGGTCACATGGCCGTCAGATCCGTCACCGGAGAATCCCGCCGCCCACCGCCGGTCCCCTTCTGACACGCCTTCTTAATTGCCGTCGGACCGCCGCGGCCGGCCGCTTCGCGCCCTCCGCTGGGGGAACCCCGCTTATGATTGATAATTTAATTAAACTCGTTATTTATCCCCCGCAGACATTTGTCAGAAAAATCCCCCTCTAAACTCGGCATCTCCATTAAGCCCCCCCCGCCCCTGAAAAAAAAAAAACGGCGGGTGTTTCTCACTAATCACGTATGAGAGAGAAAGGGGGGAGAGAATGTTTGTTTGAAAAGACCCGGGGGGGGGGGGTGCGTGGGGCGCTGGCGGCAGGGACGGGCCGTTACGGGTCGTGGAGGACGAGGTGGTCGGCGGAAACGGTCTGGGTGGGACTTTACGGGTCGCATTAACTCGGATCCTAACGGGACAGGACGGGCCGCCGATTCGGCAATGACGTGGCCGATCCCTGACCGATTTCACACGTGGCGATTTAAGCCTCACCAGCGGATTGGCTCATTTAAACGCAGGCCTATTAAAGCTCCCCCTTCCCTGCCACATCCGCGACAACTTGTGAACTACGGACCTCTCCCCGCTATTTAATAGCCCATCCCTTCTCACGTGGGAAGAGACAGAGAGAGAGAGAGAGATGAAGGCGGGGGGTACATAAGGGGAAGGGAAGGTGAGGGAGGGAAGGGGAGTAAGTTCGGAGCAAGGAGGGGGAGAAGGGAGGGTACAGTACGGCCGGCGAGGGGCTCCGCGGCTGCGGGAGGCGGTGGGGGGGCTTGCTGAGATCTTCGGATCTGGTTGCTGGTTTGGAGGAGAAGCAGGCGGTGTGAGGAGGAAGATGGCGGGGGAGATAGAGCGGGCGCAGTGCTTGGATGAGTACGAGAAGCTCGTCACGCGGATGAACAATCCCAGGTGATCTATCTTGATCCAATCTCCAGTTGTCCGTCGTCTGTCGCCTCTCCTCCCTCACGCTGGAATCATGAAATCTCGCTCCTACAATCGCCGCTCCGAAGGAAGGAGCGGATCCTTCCCTTTGGACGTCTGGATTGCAGGTCCCACCGTGGATGCTGTTCTGCGGTGTCTTTCCCATCCTCGGTTGCTTACTGCTCTTTGTTCCTTCCAGGGTTGTGATCGACAATGACGTGTGCACCTCCGCGACGCTGATAAAGGTAGACAGCGCCAGGAAGAGCGGCGTCCTCCTTGAGGCCGTCCAGGCCCTCACCGATCTGAATCTGTCAATCAAGAAGGCCTACATATCCTCCGATGGCCGTTGGTTCATGGACGTCTTCCACGTGACCGACCAGTTCGGTGCGAAGCTCATCGACGAGAGCATCCGAACTTACCTCGAACAGGTGCCTAACAATTTCTTTATGGATGAGTCTTGGCAGTTAGATTCTCCTCCTTTTCCTTCTGGTTATTTCTTAGGATAATTGTCTCAATTCTCTTCCTCCAGTCCCTGGTAGCCGGGAACGACAACAGAAAGTTGGAGGGCTTCAGTAATCATCTGACTGCTCTGGAGCTGACGGGGTCGGACAGGCCGGGTATTTTGTCAGAGGTCTTCGCCGTGCTGGCCGACCTTCAATGCAATGTCGTGGACGCCAAAGTTTGGACGCACAACGGCCGCGTCGCTTCCCTGATGCATGTCAAGGACGAGGACTCGGGGTCCATCATAGAGGACACCCAAAAGATCCAACGGATTGAGAGGCGTCTCCACAACGTCCTGAGGGGGGACGGCGACAACGTTCCCGCCATCGCCAGGGTTGTTGCCGTATCTTCCCTTGCAGTTGCTCACGCGGAGCACAGGCTCCACCAGATGATGTCTGCCGATCGCGAGTCCGGCCAAGCGGCGGAGGCGACAGCATCGTCGTTGTCACCGTCACCGCCGCTTGTTTCGGTTCAGAACTGGATCGACCGGGGTTACTCCATCGTGAACGTCCAGTGCCGCGATCGCCCGAAGCTGCTGTTCGACATTTTGTGCACCCTGACGGACATGGAATACGTCGTATTCCACGGTACAATTGACACCGTCGGCGACCGAGCGTATCAGGTTGTGCCTTCTATCTTTCTCTTTTTTAGATTACTGTTAGTGACGTTCACGAAGTGTCTCCACTGGTTCTTTTAGTCCTTCGCTAACATATCTTGTTCTCGCGGCGGGGTGGATCATCTTCCTCAGGAATTCTATATCAGGCACGCGGACGGGAGTGCTATTAGTTCGGAGACCAGTAGGCAGAGAGTGATCCAACGTTTGCAGTCTGGAGTCGAGAGGCGATCACACCGAGTATGAATTCTTCTGCCTCTGACAAATTTCTGCCGTGATCCGTCCTTGCATCTGATCCCGAAAATTTCTTCCGTTAGGGGTTGAGGTTGGAGCTGTGCACGGTGGAGCAGCGTGGTCTCCTATCCGAGGTCACCCGGGTGATCAGGGAGAATGGTCTCTCCATCACCGGAGCGGAGGTGTCGACCAAGGGCGCCATGTCCTGCAACGTCTTCTACGTCACGGACGTCACCGGCAACCCAGCAGAAGCCAGGGCGATCGAGGCAGTCCGACAGAGGATCGGCCTCGGGAGACTTGTCATAAAGGAGCCTCCGACGCGCCTCCCCGCTTACGGAAGCTCCAACTGTCCGGATCCCGGCGAAGAGACCGGCAGCGGCGCCGGACTCCTCTACATTGGGTCCCTGGTGAAGAGGAATCTCTACAACCTCGGCCTCATCAGATCCTGTTCTTGACTGTTCGTCCAGCACGCAGGTTTGCTTAGTAATACACACTTTTCATCCGCCCTCTCCACCGATGGCGGCGCTGCGTAGAGGTTGGGCAGCCGCATACCTCGCTTCCACTGGTTTCGTCTCCTTGGAACTTGACATTCCACGTGCTATATTGAAAGTAGAGAGAGAAACTCATCTTCTTTGCCTAAAAACTCTTGCTGTTTACGTACGCTTCTGCTCCCGTGGGGCGGGAGGTTGGGAAAGCGATTGGCGCGACCGGAGCTGCTTCTTTCGAGGGCGCCTGGAGTTGCACCGAACGCCTGGGGAACCCCGCCGTCGCATCGCAGTGGTGGATGGTGGTCCCCGCTCCTCCAAGCCCTGGGAAAAGCACAAGCTACAGAGCTCCTTGCTGCAGCCTGCCGCCGCCTGCCCTCCTCATCTGGTCCTCCTCCGTTTGACCAGCGTAAACATCTTTCAAAATTACTATTTTTTTAATATCCCCCACCGATCAATCTCGCCATCCCTCTCTCTCTCTCCTCCTCTTTCCGTTATGGAGATGGAGGACGCGGCCGGCCCGAGACAGTTCAGCGGCGAAACTGCCAGGAGAGGCGAAGACGACGGGAAACGAACGGCGGAAACGATAAAACTTGCCGCACCAGCGAGGTAACGCGAAAACTGAAACCCACCTTCCCCATTTACTTCCTTTCTCTCTCCTCTCTCTCTCTCTCTCTCTCTCTCCTCCGGCGGCGCGTCTCCCCGTCGCCTTCCTTCCTCCCGTCTCCGCGTCCTCCGCTCTCCCTTGCCCGAGGCTTCCGCCGATTCGCCCGAGTTCACTCAGTCCTCCATAAAGTCTTCTGCAGGCCTACTGGGCTCTCTCCCTGTCTCTCAGTTCTATTTTTGGGCCTCCACTACCTCAAAAGCCCATTATCCCCCAATTGATGAGTCCGTCATTATTGCAACCACGATACCGTAATAATAATAATAATAATCATGATGTAATCTTGAAAGTTACATTTCGGGCTGTGGGCTGGTTTTTTTGGGGCTGGCCTCGGGCTTTTTATGTCTGTCTGCGTCGGGCCAGGCCCGATCTGCGACGACAAGCGGTGGGGGTTGCTCGTGCCCTCTCTCATCGTACGCGCAAACGACAGGGACCGCCTGGCTTGGGCCCGATCGAAGAGGGCGACCGCCACGTGGACCTGGGGTCATGGCGACCGTATCGCTGACTTTGGACTGTACCGGCGCTAAATCCCGGGGATCGAGTCAGCAATTCGAATCGGGATGGCATTATCGTTATTTAGTGCAGTGAGGAGGGTAATAAATCGCGAGGTTTTTTAAAATAAAACCGGGACAGGAGGGCAGGCGGGCACCTTCAACGTTCGGGTTGGCGGGCTTTTAAAAATTATGGAAATTAGAAAAAAAATAAAAGCAGATGCTTTTTCCCATGTGTGGCGTTACTATTTTCTTGTTGCGGCTGCCCAGGTTTAATATTTATTTATTTATTATTTAATAGAAAATAAGCCGATATTTCTACTTTAATAGTTTACGTCTTTTCAGTTTTTTTCTCCTCTCTCGTCCGCTTTCCCCCTTTTTTGTCTCCGCCGAGACCTCGCCGCCGCCGACGACGGAATCGGCAGCGGTCGGAACAGCCGCCGACTGGTAGCGAGAGAGAGATAGAGAGGGAGAGAGAGAGAGAGAGAGAGAGAGAGAGAGAGTGTAGCTCGTCGCAGGAGGAAGGGAGAGGAGAGAGGGAGGGGGAGCGAGAGATAGAGAGAGCAGTTCTGAGCGGGGAAGGAGCTGGGATCGTTCGTTCCGGCGACTGGTTGGTTGACGGTGTGCTGAAAGTTCTGCAATGGCGAGGAGGGGGAAGAGGCTGAGGCGAGGGTTTCCAGCTGCGGAAATCACTTGTTTCTGTTTGTGAAGTGTCCGATCCGGTGCTGTGGAGAGGAGGGAGCAGATCTCGTGGTAGTGTCTGAGCTCTGCGGGGAGGGTGTTCGAAGGTTTTGAGGATCTCTGAACTGCGGTTTGTTTCTCGTTTATGTATGTATGGAAGGGGATGGGAGTATAAGTCCGGGAGTGACGGCGGCGCCTCCAGCAGTTGCGGAGGTCGGGGAAGGCTTTCATCCGTCGGTCTTGACCAGGCCGGAGAGCCTCGGTCATAGCGGCGGGGTGACGACGTCTGTGACGGCGGCTGTCTCCGCCGCTGCGCTGGCTGACGCCGCCGGCTCGGCTCCAGCTCCCACCGCTTCCGCGGCCATTGCTGCCACTGGTGTTGCGCCGGCGGTGACTGCCGGCGCCGCCCCTGCTACCGTGTCGGCGGCCGCCGCTGCCGTGGTGTCGCCGCCGGGGTCTGCCACATCCGTCGGAACGGCAGCGGCGACGGGCACTCCGATATTGAAGAAGAAGAGGGGGAGGCCGCGGAAGTACGGCCCGGGAGGAACCCTGTTGATGCCTCTGAGCCCCATGCCGATCTCCGCCTCGGTGCCCGCCGGCGACATTCCCGTGGCGGCGGCGGCGGCGATGATGATGAAACGGGGTAGAGGGCGGCCAGGCGGTTCGGTAAACCAACATCAGCGCGGGGTCGAGATGATTTCTTTCGGTAATTCTACGATCTACGGCACATTCTCTTTCCCGTTCCCAGTTCACGTTTTTCTCTTCGATTCCTTCATTCTTGCCTGACGAATAGCATAAAATTATGGTCAGCATGCGTCTGCGCTCCTTCTAACTGTATTATATTTATTTCGCTACCCTCGGTCTGGTTATTTATTTTTTGCGGGTTTCATATCCTCATCACCGAATCATTAGAAGTAAATGGATTACATTTACTCTTAGCCTAGGATAAATGAACAAATAGACGCAGCAGCTTCACCCAGCAAATCCGTTGCATTATAGAAGTGTTTTTTTTTTTAAATTGCTTTTTAGAGTTAACTTGTACGTTTCTTGATCCCTTCAAAGTTTTCTTTCCAGGCGAATCAGTTGCATACTCTGGTGGGGCTAATTTCACGCCGCATATAATTACTGTCGCAGCCGGTGAGGTATGTCTTACCAACGTTGAAAATCTAAGAATCCGGTCGTAGAAAATTGCTATGTCTCAAGTTATCGCATTGATCCTTCTCCCTGTTCTCATTTGGATAATTCTTCCTCAACGTACTTCATTAAGGATGTGTGTTTTTGAATCCATGGAAGTATTAACGGGAGTCAAATCAGAAGGCCATCTGATGGCCCTCACTATGCCACTTTCCTGTAGTGTTTAGGTGCAGTATCCCTTCTCTTGCGCGGAGGGCTACTGTGTGTCTGATTTTAGCAACGGGTGGCATCTGCAGACACGTTGGAGGCAATCCTTCCATTGGATGTGACCTTTTGGGAGAGGATGGTTAGAAGGGCCCCTTTGACTTGGTTGAATGAGAGACGCGCATACAATTTCAGAGAAAGATCTGGGCTTCCTGCCTTAGCTCCCTCTCCACAAGATTCAAGGCTGATGCCCGTTTTTATCAGTAATTTCCCATATCTCAAGCGAAAACATTCGTCTCCATGGGGGGATTCCAGACCGTGCCTATGTCTACCTTACAGAATTTGAAATATTTTATTGTTGTTTTACGTGCTATTTTTGATGGCTATTTGACGTTTCTCAAAGAAACCTAAGAGTGAGATTGAGAACACCCGTGAGTCTTTTATGATGATACACTGGAGTTGGAATCATGCATGTAGGCGTAGGGATTCGACTAAATACTCGAGTGCTAGTGGGGATCAATGGTTAGATATCTTCACTCCGGGTCTATGATTGAGTCATCAAGGACAGATTGAAGGATATTCTACAATGTTTTTGGGTTTTATCGCTTAAATGGTCTTGCTATGGTGTGCTCATTTACGATTAAGTGGGGGGGAGGGGTTTCTAAGGATGATGAGGATTTGAGTGAATATTTGGGTAAATGTCGGGATCAAAGTGTGGATGTTCTCAAATGAAACTTGGAGAAGAGGTCATACGCATTGTAGTTGTGTATTCTTAATGTAATCAGGCATAGCGTAAAACCGCTCGGATGAAGCAGAGTCCTGATCTGAACAAAAATATGAATCCTGATTGAAATATTAGTTATATATTTACAAGTTTGTGGGACCTCTGATTATTTTCTCCAGTTAGAAGTGGACTCGGGAGAGATCAGATAGCAGCAGGTCCTTTGTGTTAAGTAATAATTATTTTTTCCATGATTCTGTTGATTGTCAAGTAAAAATTGAATCGTGCGCTATTTGAATTTTTATTCTTTCCCACTTACGTAGTCACTGCATCCTCTCATTTACATCTGGATTTTTTGTAGGATGTCACAATGAAGGTCATATCATTTTCTCAGCAAGGGCCTCGAGCCATCTGCATTCTCTCTGCGAATGGCATAATCTCAAATGTTACACTGAGGCAACCTGATTCATCTGGCGGCACGTTGACATACGAGGTATGATCAATATTTTACGGATTTTTCTGTACTCAATTCTATCAATTGCAAATGATGCCGTGCTCTGAATTATTAATAACCATTTTTTAGTGAAGTAAATATATCTTTGATCAATTAATCTGTTTTTCTTCATATTCTTCATATTCTTCATTGAGCTTCACGTCGAATGCTTGTGTTCTTCCTGTGACAGGCACGTGAGTTTATTATTTTGATTTTCGAGGCCTCCAATCATGATGTTCTGTTTTCTTATCCTTTTCCCTTCTTATTTTCTTTATTTAATAATGAACTGTTCCTCAGATTCAGGGATCTCATTGCATTTGCTTAGGAAGTTTTTGATTCGTGTGCCACTCATCACTTGCTGCTGGCCATTATTTTAACACATGAAGATTCATTTGTTGGTTTTACGAATCTCATTTAATAAGGATTTTTTTAAATTGACACACAGCGTATTGATGCTCGTTAGTTTTATCAGAGGAGTTTTCTTTTTCCACTTTGCTTTCTATGTGCTAAATTTCTTCCCTCCCGTTATGTATGTGAATACGAAACAAAATGAACTGTTCATGATACGAAACACCATTTGATAAGATTTTGCATAATCCTCTTTTTTGAAACGGTGAAAATGGGGTAAGTTCCTGTTCTCTTAAGGAACATGTGAGTTGACTGGTTTGAGATGTAATCTGCCAATCACCATACCTCGTATGGCATCAGTCTCAGCAAGTTAGGAGATTAATTGACGTTCATATCAAGGAAGAATAATCAGGCATCAATGCTTTCCCTGTAAAATAGTTTAACTTACTAAATCTACCAGTCCTACGTTTTGTGTTGGATCGCTTGATGCAGAGAAGGGAAGAGATAATGGTGTGGGTGGGTGACCATAACCTAGAGTTAGTAAGAACATTGCACAGGGAATGCATTATACCCGATTAACCTGCAGATATTGGTTTTTTATTTTTTATTTTTAGATTTGTTCTTCTGCTTCATGACATTTGGCCCTTCGCTGTGAGGCTCTTCCCAGTCCCTCCAATTTTTGACCTAAATTGTTACTCTCTTCTGGCAGGGTCGGTTTGAATTGCTTTCCTTGTCTGGGTCATTCATGCCGACGGAGAGCGGAGGACCAAGGAGCCGGTCTGGTGGGATGAGTGTCTCTCTGGCAAGCCCCGATGGCCGTGTTGTCGGTGGAGGAGTTGCAGGTCTGCTGGTGGCTGCCAGCCCCGTTCAGGTTTTGTCAGCTCCCACCACCATCTCTTCCAAAGGACTCATTTTTCCCTGCAGATGATTTCATCGTTTTATATGGCAGAGAAAACACGGATTCATTAATTTTAAAATAAAATTATAATTCATCAGAAAATTGCATTTTTTCTTGGTGTTCTAGAGAGATCGATCCCCCGTTTTGTGATAATCCAATCTGGGTTTGGACAGGTGGTGGTGGGCAGCTTCACGCTGGGCTACCAGATGGAGCAGAAGACCAAGAAGCTCAGGGTGGAGCCAGCCAAGGTCTCCCCTGCCCTGCCGCCTGTGCAGCCCGCCGGCGGCGGGGGAGACGTGGAGGAGACGACGTACGCCGCCGGGCAAGTCTTCACTGCAAAGGCCGCCGCCACCGCCGCCGCCCTCCAGGGGGAGAGCTGGATCCCATCCCCCCACTCTGTCTCGGAGCCCCCCGGTGGCGCCGCCCTCACAGACATGAACATGTCCTCGTCCGAAAGGTGAGGCCGTCGTAGAAAGCAATTCTCTCTGGTTTATCTATTTGTGAGCTCGTTTAGCTTGATTTGTTGACTCCGATCCCCCCATCTGATGGGAATCTTAGTGCCCAACTCCCCCGAACTCGTTTTCTCCACCCAAACAGGCTATCGTTGACTGAGTGCTTTCTTTCCCTTGGAATGTAATCGTCGTTGACTGCGACCTTCATTTTGTGAGGACAATGAGGATTGTAACCGTTGGTCTGTAGAATGGGTGCATGCCTCAATGCTACAGTAAAGTCAACGCATCACCGATCTTCTAAGAGCAGGGGGAGGGGGGGGGGGGACTGGCAAAGTCCACTGGTTTCTCCATACCCAAACAGGCTACCGTTGACTGAGTGCTTTCTTTTCCCTTGGAACATAATCGTCGTTGACTGCGACCTTCATTTTTTGTGAGGACAATGAGGATTGTAACCGTTGGTCTGTAAAATGGGTGCATGCCACATTGCCACAGTAAAGTCAACGGATCATGAATCAAACTAGTGAGAATGATCATCGATCTTTTAAGAACAGGGGGGGGGCTTACATCAATGTCCACTGGTTTCTCCACAATCCCCACCTTCCAGGAGCCCCGCCGCCATCTTAAGGAGGGCAAGCTGGTAGGAGTGCGAGGAAGAAACCAGCTGCCAAGATCAGGGGATTTTTTTGGTCTATCAGACAGAAAAGATGGGTCAAGATCGGTGGGGGGACGGAGCGGCTAGCCGAGGCCAGTCCCGGCCGGCTGCTCTTTGCGGGGGGCGTCGGCCTTGATCCTCGCCGGTCTGAGGACGCGGTCGATCAGCCCGTAGTCGAGGGCCTCTTGGGCAGTGAATCGCTTCATCCGGCTCAGATCCTTGGTGATCTGAAAACCCCAACCATAATAAGATGATATCATACACAAAAAAATCATTAATCCCTCTTCAAATCCGATTTGAAGATCATTGGAATGATTATTGTAGAGGTTTTGATGAGCTAAACCATAAATATGAGCTCAATCCGGCATAAAAGGACTATTTTTGCCGATTTAATGCATGTTCTACAGGCGACGATACATTTTCCAAAATGATTCCCACCGAGGAACAATATTAAGAAGAAATAATTGCATGTTCTATAGTATTGATTTTGGGGTCTGTATATTTTGTGGTAATTGTCCAACAAACTGTTCATCCATGACTGAGGAACTGATTAGAAATTTCCCAATATATATATATTTTTATTATCGACATGCTTTTACTGCAAAAATAATCGAAGCAAATAGGCCAAAAGAACATCATTTTTTTTCCTTAATCTTCTCTTTTTTCCTAGGTTCAAGAATCTTGGCGTGCATGTTATAATTTAAGATGAAAATATAAGAAATTTCGGTAGAAACGAGTTGACCACAAGCAAAAGACCAAGTAGAGGGAGAGATTCCGGCACCCAATTCAGGAATAAATCAGATACCTTGTCAACGGGCTGGCCCGTTTTCTTCGACAATTCAGTAAACAGATAGTCTCTGATCCTGAGGAGCTCATTTGCTTCATTACGAATGTCATCCGCCTACGTAGAGACTCGAGCAAAGTCAATGCTGGGACCATACAGGAAGTGCAGTAAAATCTAGGATACACCATTGGAAGATGGCGTTGACCAAACCTGGCCGCGGGCAGCTCCAGCAGGAGACTGTAGAGCGACTCTCGAGAGAGGCATGCCAACACGGCTACCCTTGAAGATCATAGGAAAAAGGAAAAAAAAGTAGGACAGACTTATGTTTGACAGGAGACTAAAAGTGGAAACAAGTGAATATAAATAAATAAATAAAATAAATATTTACCTTCTCTCCTGCTGCGAGAAGAAATGCAGCCAAGTTATAAGCATAACCAACGCACTGAGTACCAACAGGACTTTTCAAGCTTTGCATTGTGTCATATATAGCCATACTTGGAGTAAGCTGTAAGTATACAAATGAGTCAACTATCAATATATACCAGTGATATAATAATTTCATGAGCAACCGTTACTTAACTAGATTATAAAACAAAGCTGGTTCCAACAAAACCTAAGGCTGGGTGATCATTATCACAAGTAGGGGAAATGGATAGGTGACAAAATGGATCGTCTCCAGGTTCAATACATGAATGCTTAAGGCTGGTTCATTTATATCTTTGAGTAGAGTTCATATGAGCGTCCAAAAGGCCATCTGATGAGTTTTCTCCCTCATTCTTACTTTGACGGAAAAGGGATACCATTATCATCATTAGTCAGCAAAATATGTTCTGCTAGTTATATTTAGTACTTAAATTGTGGTTACAGTAACCAAGTTCAAATTTAAATGCTGTTCTGAGTATGTTCTACAGAACTTTCGAGAAAACTTCTTCAGCTAAATAATCACTGATGTACATGAAATGCCCCATATTCTATGTGATTTTTTTTTTGGTAGAGATCCTGTTCTAAGTATATATGATTTATGTTTAAATACATTTCAGACTTAGGAAGGTATCAATAGGTGAGAGGATAGGTGATATCCACTACAAGGTAAACCGTCCACAAGGAGATTCTCTCAGTACACGTCATCAACAAGAGCCAAGTATTTTCTTATTAATGATCCTGAAAATAAAAAAACTGTACTGTAGGAAGGGATCAGTCAATAAAAACACTGAAATTACTTACATCTCCACCAGGGCCATTGATGTACAAATATATCTTTTTTGAAGATTCAATGCTGTCAAGGTACAACATTGTTGCCAGAACTTGGTTACTAAATTCTTCATCAATATTTTGGCCAATGAAGATAACACGCTCCCTGTACTGCAAATCAAGGTATATATATTACTGTCGCATGGAACATGAGGAAATAACCAGACGGCGGGAGGGAGATTTTCCCTTACAAGGGCATTCCACAGATCGACCCATTGCCAAGTCCCCTCACCCGGTGTCCTATATGGAACCCTTGGTGTACCAATGGGCATCATATGGACGCGTGCGCGTGTGGCTCTCTTATTTGAAGACCTAAAACACAAAGTTGTCTCGGTGAAACAAGATAAGAAGCTACAAAAAAAAAAGATTCTATGGGCACTATCCTTTGCACTGCAATGGTTGGCAAATAAGCCAAATGACACAAAGCATAAATGAGATTTTAAAATAACAACAAAATCAGCCAAAAATATACGTCTGGAAGTCATCCGGCACAGAGTAGTGAGGACCAGTTTTAGAACAAACTGTCAGACCCAAAACTAAGCACGGGTACCAAATTGATGCAGACTTCTTTGACGGAGAAAAAATAACTAGCACATTGAATCAAAAGAGTTTGCAATGCCCTAGGTATGCCTGAATAATGACTGAAATTTTTTCTTATTCGTTCCGACCGGACAACCAACTTCATAGTTCGTAAAAACATTCCAATCAATCCCAATCTCATTGCTGAATACTGTCTGCTCCAGGCAGGCTCTAATTGAGACTTCTATTTTAGCCACTCACTACATTTTGAAAGATATTAGTCTTTTTTCCATAGTAATTCAATGAAAGATGATCATTTGGTGGGGAATTTGTAGTTTTGAGACTACCAATATCAATACCATTAGCACGACTGTTCCAATGTGTCACTAATCTTGTTGGCCCAATTATCTTCTCCATGATTGAACTCTTCATAAGTCGAACAATTATTTATTCAAAAGAAAAGTTTTCCTTTCACCATAATTGTCATGATAGAAGCCAAAACAGTCCACTGTTGTGGTTTTGTTTCAATCTGTTCAACTTAATACAAAACCAAAAAAATAAATAAAAAAATAACGTTCGTGGAACTAGATGTCTGCTTCTCAAGAACAAAAACTGACTTTGACTTTGGTTTGCTTCCTTTAATTAACATTCTAACAAAGGATGCAGTAATACTTGAGTGTCCCTTTCACATGCTGATTCCCCTGTCCTAAGTACATGTAAATGTCGAACAGAGGAAAGTAAAAAGAAGTTGAATTTTAGGTCCTTGATGGTAGCCACGCTCAGAGTTCGTTTTGTGGTACTTAAAGTTGTCATTTTCACCCTCTTTTATTCGTTGGTTTTTATTTTTGTCACCTTCTAGGTTCCTCAAAGCTTGGTAGGGAAGTCATTCACCATAGGAAGAATTGCCATAAGTGAAAAGCAATGTTCAAAGAATCCAAAGGGTTGATCGTTATTTATTATCACTATTGAAATTCACGGTCGTCACTTCAAATTGTCCATAATTTTTCACCAATGTCGATAACATGACCGAAAAAAAAAAGTGTGAATTGATGCCTTTCCCATTGTCCCCGGAGTCATGGACATAAAAACAGTAGCAATATTAATCACCAGTACTGATGTGCCCACCAATGATGATGCATGTGTCAACAACCTTACGAGTGTATTCTATATCCTATGACATAAGATGACTAATCCTCTTGTCATGCGTTTGGAAGGTTACCATTTCTCTAACCTCAAAAATAACGAATACATAGAGAAACAATATGCTTTCCCGTTCTAAGTCAGGAACTCAAGAATACGTTCATTTTTTCCCCTCAGTGGAGCTTGCATGTCAACTAGTAGTTGATACCGATACTCAGAATCCATATCCATCACACTTTTTATTCATTTAGTTGATTTCCATCATAATTATTTTCTCCACTGCAGTCACCTAGAAGCTTGGTTTTGATGTACATTCTACTTAGTTATCGATCTTCTTACTCCATCCAATTTCCTCTATTTTTATTTTCGTTATCATGAGCCAGGAAAATTAACCCGCATATATTGAAGTCAGAACTTGGTATAATTTTTTTTCCTCAGAAAAATAACTTACATACCGAAAAAATGTTATAATAAGGATAATATGAAAACACATACAGACCAGGTAAAAAATGAGCGTTAAAAAAATGACGAACACACTTCTCACAGGTGATACCTTATTGCGACGCTTTGATGCACTCGGCAGTGGAAATCAACATTCAGATTAGGTTTCCCGTCTCCAACAACACCTGCAGAAAATTCAAATAAATATTTTGAAAAATGTATATAAACGGCCAAAGAGGAGCGAAATGGAGCATTTATCTTTGAATAAATAAAAAATAGGGATAAATTACCCTCGGATTGGGGCCTCAATCCCACAAACACCTTGCTCGTACAGCTGCAAATACCCATACACAGAAATATTAACACCCGAACACTCTAAAAAATATATAAGCACAAGCACACACGAACACACACGTGTAGTGAAATATGGTAGAAGGAAAGCCAATTTAATGACATTTCTAAGATCGGCAGACAACGGACGACCCATCGGAAACTCCACCTGAGCGAGGGCTTGTGGCCGGGGCTGCATATGGGGTGCCCGAAGGCCGTCGCGGGACCGGCTGAGGCCGCCATCCTCCCCCCCCCCTTCCCTACCAACTGATAGAGAGAAACCTCAAGCGGCCACCGAGCAAGAGCGAGAGCACCGCACCAGAATGCGCCTCCACCTTCGCTCTGCGAGGCAGCAACGTCCAGTGAGGCAAGCAATCGCCGGAGGAGCCGATAATGATCAGGAAAAGGGTTCGAAGTGAGATCCAGACCGTCCATTGGATCCCACAATGGTCCATCGATCACGCGGCCAGAACTTCTCTTCCCCTTGGAGTTATCGGATCATCCAGGAGTACGATTAAGATCGCTCTAATTGGATTCGGATCCGGGTTATCGGATCACGCCTCCCGATTGCTGCCTGGTGTGGGGTACGTGGCTTGCCTTGGTGACCTCAGTTCTTTTACCAAGAGTAAGGTGGGCTTTTTGTGAGCTCTCTGACCCGGGCCTTCCCATAATATGGACCTTTTATAACAGAGAAGAGAGAGAGAGAGAGAGAGAGAGTGAACGGCAAAGAGAAGATGAGCTGTGGGCTGTGAGAGTTGACCTTGTTGAAGTCTCAGGCCTCGCACTACCATTAATGACCCAATAATTATTATTATAAAGAGCTTTCAAAATATTATTTAAATTATCCATCATTAGGGTTTTTTGAAAACACATTGCATTATATAAATATCCGGAAATGAGAAATAAAATGTAAAAACCAGAATGAGGTGGGATGGATGGAGAGTCAACCCTCGTTCAGGCTAATACGAAATGAGCTCCATTTATTGACCAATTCTGTCTGTAATCATAGTGCAAGTTCATAAAATATAATTCACATGAGCCTAGAGACGATCCCTGTGGCAGAAAATGCACCCCAATCCAGACCCAGATCGGACTGCTGCCAAATCAGGAGACCCAGACAGAGCAACCCAGGATCAGTTCTCTAATTACTTAATATCTCTCTGCAATTGTCTCAAAGTCAACGCCCAATCTCATACAAAAAAGCTGTTCCATTTGTCCTTTTTTTTTTTTAACCTGTAATGGATAAGAAAGAATGATGTGGCATCTCTCCCCGGACTGCAAGTCTCAGTTTCTCTCTCCTCAAGACTCCCACCGACAACACATTTGAGTACTGCGTCTAGAGAGAGAGAGAGAGAGAGAGAGAGAGAGAGAGAGAGAGGTGGGCCCGAACAAAGGTGTTAACAAAATAGGGAGCAGGAGCGCTGGAAGTCACTTGACCTTTTTCAAAATGCTGCATTTAGTGGGATCCCTTCTTCCGCCTTGATTTCCTTTTATTGGGTTCAGGGTCAGCATCTGGAGCAGGTTCTTCGCCGGAGTTGGAACCTCTGCATGAGGAGATCGTATGAATTAATGACAATAGAAAGGGATTCACAACTAAGAATGGTTAGCTTCTCTGATGGTTCTCACATGTCCAGGGGAAGCTCCCCAGGAGGCTCGTGATGCTCCACTGCTTGCGTTGACCTGGAAGGATCATCACCATCTTTCCTCAATTCCTCCAGTGGTCTGGTTTCCTCCCCCCCAGAGGTTCCCTCTTTCGTTCTATTCCTTTTCCGTTTGAGCTTGTTGGAGTCTTCAAGACTTGGAGAGTCCACAGCAGAAGTAACCATTTCACTGTCCACGAATCATTCAATGTGAGCATTTCCTTACCTATTTAATGGGAATCAATGAGATGCTGATTCTCATTCGCATTGAGTGAAAATGATCAAAGAAGGAAATTAAGATGATCTAATTGCATTGGATCTGGAGCCAGCATCCATTAATTAAAGATTATTAGATTCAAATGATTGTGAATTCGACAACAAAATAGACAAGGATAAACCTTTTGACTTAAGCACGAGCAGCAATTAGTAAGATATTTCTTTGATATTTTTATTTGATATTTAAATGAATATTGATAACTGAAATATTAACTTTACTAATTTCTATAGAGAAAACGAAGAGGAGTAAAATGCCCTTACTCATTATCTCTTCCGACTGTAAGATCATTGATGTTGTTATGATCATCAGCCTGCTCACAATGTCTTCCGGAATTAGGCTCTTCGGCATTTGTTGCTCTGACAATTTTTTCCTCCGACAAGTCAGCATTTCTTTCGTGGGTATCCCCTCCCCTACCCTTTCCTTTCTTCTTTTTCTTTGATTTCCCACTGTTTTCAGCAAGGACTGGTTCGACTGCATGGTCAACTGCAAGTTCTGACTTTCCATTCTTGCCTTCATCAACTTTATCTGCTGAAGAATTTAACCCTTTCTCAGGTGACTCCCCTTTCCTGTCCCTTGTCTTCTTCCTTTTCTTTGGTTTCCCACTGTTTTCATCTAGGCAACCTTCCTGATTCAACTCTTCCTTTTCTTGTTCACGAGTATGTGCCTCATCTCTTTTGCCATCTTCGCTCGGATCTTCACTAGGTCTGTCCTGAATTACTTCATCAGGCATATGAACGTCTGTTTCAGGAGACTTCAACAGCTTAGCCTTATCTTTCTTTTTCTTCTTTGACTTCTCGCTTTTGACAACTTCAATCTTATGTTCCCTGATAACAATAAACAAAACATCAAGTATACACGAATAAAAAGTGATCATTATGGATAATAAGCCTGCATTCTCATTACCCTTCGGGGACTTTATCCTGGAGAGTTGCATCATTCTTTCGATCCACATTGACATCAAACTTGATACTATCTAACTTTCTATCCCCACCAACATTTCGCTCTTCATTCTTTTGGCCTACCGAGAAAGAAATTGGAAAGAAGTCATCATCTTCACCTTCCAAAACAGGTGATTTTCCGGGATTGCTAATTATCTGATGCTGAGAGTCATCCTCTCCTTCATCAGAATCACTAATGCGATGCTTCCTCCTGAGACGTTGACGAGTAGCACTCCCATTCGTTGTCTTCTCACACTTGATGGTCTCATCATTGATGACTGCATCAGAAAGAAATGTATTTGCATAAGAATAAGGGATACGTTAAAAGATAAGTATTTTCTCTACAAGAGCAGATCACTAGAGAGGAAAAAGGAAACGAAGAGAAAAGAAGATCATAAAACAAAATTTAGTGGATAAATGGAAGTTCTAGCAAGTGTACAATTTAGATAGCCTTCAAACCACCAGGCTACCCTTGCATCTCTCTTCAAATGTTACTGGAAAAAAGTCAAGAATCAATGGAACTGGTAGGTTCACGTTCACATATTCCCTCCCCACAACAGTAGTTGATTTTGTCCCCGTCAGGAATACTGAAATGAATACAAAAACGTAATATAACAGCATAAAAGACTTAGCATATGGAAAAAGTATTAGTCCGCCGCCTTTAAATATCCACAAAGATATAAGTTGAAAAAAATTACCATGCTTCGTTCGCTAGATGATTCAGGATCTTGTTTTTATCCATTATATTAGTTTTAGAATTAAAATATTACTTATTGAAAAAATCACATTTCAGTCAATCTACGGAAGATGATTTTTAGAATTTTGAACAGGTGATATAATGAAACCCAACTGTCCTTTTTCTGCAGTAGAAAACACTTTCCTCGATATGTGTGCTCGTAACAAGAGCAGAATACCAATAAAAGCAATCCTGTAGGTACGGGTGAAATCTTTGAGGAGAACTTTAAAGGTGCTTGTGAAAATAGCAGTGTAATACCATTTAGGGATGTCCTATACCAAGTTCACATATTTTCACAGAGGCAAGTCAGCAAGAAAACGACGAGGGAGAGAAAACAATGACTAAAAGATGAACTCAAACCATCACTGCTGCATCGAAGTCAAACAATGAGGAAAGTTGGAGGCATACATCCATTGGCACGTTGATGTGAGGGCGACATTTCTACATCACCATCATCAATGAAGTCTGACTCATATCTGTCTTCACTGCCATGACTCCCAGACTCCTCACTTCCAGTCTCACCAACATCTTCCCCAAAAGAGTCACTAGAAAATAGTTGAGGAGTGAGGCGTAAGATATGTTTTTTTTACATTTCCTTTGTGTGATAGGGAAATGCTTTGGCACCTTCACCTTGAGAGTGATCTGAGCAGAACCGGAAAGAAAAGGTTCAAGGAAAAATGTCGACGAAGTGAAGGATGAAGTATACCTGTCATTGCCAACACCAGTGCCGCGCCTAGAGCCCACATCCACATAGTACCCAGCAAGGTGAACACTTCTAGGTCCAACAACCGAGAAAATAACCTCATAGCACTCTTCAAACTGCAGGTCCATGCCGCAGCACTCAGCTTTATCTGGGAGCAGAGAACATAGCAGCACAGGGCTCTTATCCCCAACATTACATTGCAGCACGCTCCTCTTTGTCGCTGCCCCATCTCCCAAGGTCACCTGTGCAATAACCCACTATTGATGACCGCTGATTTTTGCTTCATTGGAAAGTAATGGAGAAATGGGAAAATTAAGGCTATCATACGACCACGTCGGAATCTGGTACAGGAACGCCAATAATATCATAGAGTTCGATCAGTTCAGAGACCGACCTGTGAAAGACGAAGAGGCCCACGGCTATTATCATGGATGTGAGTATAGGGCTTGCCAGGCTTCACCTCAACGCCTGTGAAGAAGACGGATTAAATGTTCACGCAAGGAGAAAAACCAGCTGCAGGAATCCGAAACGCGGCGAAATCAGGCAAGAACACAGGCTCCGATGGGACTGGAGAGTGTCGGCCCAGCCACGCAAAATTGAAGAAAAAATGGTGAGCAGAGGAACGCCCCACGATGGTCAAATTCAAACGTTCACCCACCCCAGAAGGACATCCCGACGCAACCCGGGAAGAAATCTTCCTGCCCCCAAGGGCTCACCAAGGTGGTTCCTTCTCCTTCGAACAGACGCTCGGCGGCGACACCGCTGAAGAACCCTACAGGACCCCTCCGAAGTCACCGTTTAAAACCCTGCGAAGAGGTTGGAACCCCAAGAACAGGCGATTACACTTCCCACAAATAATTGTGTGAAATTTTCGCTTTTCGTATTAAATTAAATATAACAGTGTAAAAATTATATTTATAAATATACCCTTTTAATTGTGTAGTTCACACCGATAATTGCGTGAAAGTTCCACTTTTTAGTATGACTTAAATTTAGACTATTATAAAATTAAAATTATACATATACCCTTTGTAATATTGCCCCCCATTCATTGATTGTTGTCATCTCTCTGTGGGTTATTTGGTAAAGCAGTATTGGGGCGATCATTTTATTTTTTAATTTCCAGAAAAAAGTAATGGATGACGACATCCAGAAAATAAAACATGAGATAAAAATTGAATAATCCCATAATTATATAATTATTGGAATAAATTTTTATGAAGGTTCACATCGCCAAATTCAAAAGGGTTTCTTAATTATCAGAATATTTGAAAATGGATGATACATAATTTGACAGCACAGATTGCCATGAACGACACAAAAACTACAAAACTGAAGATATCAGGCACATCTGATCGATTTTTATATAATAACTGTTATAAATTCAAATGGGTTTCATCATTATCAGAACACTTTTGAATTGGATGATACATAATTTGATGCCACAGATTGCCATGAACAACTCAAAAACTACAAAACTGAAGATCTCAGGCACATCAGATCGATTTTTATATAATAATTGTTATAAATTCAAATCGGTTTCATCATTATCAGAACATTTTTAAATGGATGATACATAATTTGATGCCACAGATTGCTATGAACAACGAAAAAAAACTACAAAACTAAAGATCTCAGGCACAGCTGATCAAACCAGCCGGGTATCATATACTGGCTGGTACTGAATCCTGAGCTGGGTTCTAGCGTGAGACGAAACCCTGTTCTTGCCTTCAAACAGCATGCATTCGCATTATGGAGTCTTGCAATGATGAATGACCCGGAACTGCTCACGCTAAAAATTGTCTTGGATCCCCACGGACTCTGCTATGAACCTGATGTGTAGGTGTATCTTGTTTGGGCTCCGATCAGAAGTTCGACAATTTTAGCTGCGCACCAAAGAAAAACATGGCTCATTCGAGATTTTCTTCCCAATTTAGGATAGGAAGAAAAAAGTCAACGGTGAGGGAAAAAGGCATGGAACAGACCTGTGAGAAATCCAATCAACGGAACCTGATGCATATATTTCTCGCTGGTTTCTAAGCGATGTCTGAAAGAGGGGAAAAAAATTAATTAAATGTGATCATCAGAAAATGAAGCAGCATATGCAGCTACCTGGCGTAGTTGCTGAAGAATGGATCCCTCATGACGTAGAGTGCCCACAGAACCTTTCTTCTCTTCATCTGGGTTCACCGCAAATATTTAAAGCTTATTAATCATCAAACGAGACAGCCTCCGGGAAAACAGGAGATAAAATCATAGGGCAATGAAAAACATATGACCAAATAACGGCATTAAATTCATGATTGGGTTTTTTTTTTTCTTTTTTTTGAGGGGAAGGGTGGGGTCAATGAAGAACCCAGGAGAAGAACCGACCTCATTTTTTTCTGAGACAGAGAGTGCGAACCGTTCATGATCACCAGCAGCACGTCTGGTGACATATGAAAGAATACCAACTCCAGTGAGGTCCACAGCCAAGGAGACTAACCAAGGGGTCCATGATCGAATCCCATATTTTCTTATGAATAGAACATAAACAAGCGGTCTAATGATACATAGGACCTCCCCCATCACAAAGAACCCACCAGAGAGCCCCTTCTCAGACCAAAGGGTGGAAAGAGTAGTCTTGGGGGGTGACGCTGCAGCAGAAGCAGTGGTTATCGATTATCTCCAGGAAAAAAGATCACAGCAACTCGAAGCATAGACAACAGAAGAAGAATACCGGGGGCAGAACTGGTGGCCCTTGGGACCCACATTTGTTCTGAGTTCATCTTAGCATTCTGTGCAAACATGTTCAGTGCCGACAGGGCTCTCCCTTCTAAATTTCTTGGATCATAGCCACCGATTCTCCCAGGATTCCCCAGTCCAGAGGGATCAATGTCTGAAACACTCGAGGCCTCGTCTGAATTGGATGTTTCTCCACCTTGCAGGAGGATTCTGTAACCACAGTCCTTGAATTGGGCTAATCTGACCAATACCCTGAAAGATCCAAAAGATCCAAAAGATCCAAAAGATCCAAAAGATTTCCATGAATAAAGCTATGGAAAGGTCAATGTGCAAACCCCTGCAAGAGAAAAAAATATTCGAGCAAAAATATTGACCAAATAGTCTCGAGTCTGATTTACTTGGTAGCTTCTGTGAGAGCTATGAAATTCCACTTTCCATCATCTCCAAGGAAGTGTTGGGATGCTACTTCGACCACAGTCTCCAAGTCTTTGAGCACCGATACACACAGTGGCCATGAAGATGACGACGGGCCAGAGCCCCTCGCTCCGCCATGGCTCGGAATAGTGTCAATTATATGCTGGTTTACGGTGCTGATTACGCCCAAAAAAGCATAGACTGTGGAAAAGAGGAACAGCTTTTTCAGTTCATAGCATCGCCACCTGATTTAGCTACCTGAACCTCAAATTGGTCCAATTAAACCCTAATTTCAGCAGATGAATGAAGGGACACGAGGATCATTGCGTCAGACAAGTTCATCAAATAGGGGAAGTAATTGGATTCGATTTTCCAGGAAAATATGTCGAGGGTTACTGAGATTTCACAGAACCTGCTTCTGGGCCAATCTCCGAATTGGAAAATCTCTCCGGTAGAAGCCATGTGATGCCCTGTGTACAAAAATTCCACAGCCCTGGAGGTCAGCACGACGCCGGCAAGAAACCTAGAACGAAGCAGGCCTGCCCTAGACCGGACCACGGAAGAGAATTCTCTCGGGAATTCGAAGAAAAAGAATAAATCAAACGCATAGGGAGAGAAGAAGAGAGACAGATGGAGAAGGAACCAGTGGAAGGAGAGATTCAGGTTCTCAGCTGATTACATTGGCCAGTGATTCCAAGGACTGCACGAACTCCCTGTTCTTCCTGACCCATTCCTTGTAGCTCTCCATACGTCCCCCCAACTCTCTTTCTCTCTCCTCCTTCCCCCTCCGACTATCACTATCTCTCTCCTCCGATCGAGCGAGGATGCGGGAGCTGCATGAAGAACGGTAGAAGGGCAACTAGCAAAGGCTGTCTTGAATCATCTTCGTTGCTTAGCGAGGGTATTTTAGTCTCATCCTCTTCATCTCGTCGATGATATTGTACGTGGCATCTTACGTGTCTGTTGATATGCCCACGTCAGCAACACGGTCCCCGCATCCTCCCGTAACCCGTGGAAAGTGACGTCATCATCATCCGGTCGACAACGCCACCTCAGGCGACGGGAGAAGCGGTTGAAGGTGACGCGCCGGTAAGCACTGACGACCTTCCTTCCCGAAGAAGAAGATCACCGGGAAATGACGTTATTGTCATCCGGTCGATAACGCCACCGCCGCCCGCCGGAGAAGTAGTTGAAGGTGAGGCGTCGGTGAGCACCGGCGACCTTCCTTCCCGAAGAAGAAGCCTGGCGGCGGTCAGGCGGCGCCGGAGAGCTCCGTCTTCCGGCTCCGGAGACGACGTAAGGGAGCTTCCAGAGACGGCGATGCAGACCAGCCGCGCGGCCGTCGAGCGCGTAGACGAAGTGGACGAGGTCCGCGATGTATGGGATCCGGAGGAGGAGGCTTCTCTCTCCGACGGGAGTACGTTGGAAGTACCAGTATGAGACAGCTGCGGGCACCGTCATGAACGTGTACTTAGGTTCTGCATTGGGAGGACGGAGGGAAAGAACTCCCACGGAGTCTACTCTCATTCTCTCGCTCTCTCTATCTCTCTATCTCGCTCTCTCACTCTCTATCTCGCTCCCTCTATTTCTCTCTCTCCCTCTCACTCTCTCTATCTCTCTATCTCGCTCTCTCACTCTCTATCTCGCTCCCTCTCACTCTCTCTCTCTCATTCTCTCGCTCTCTCACTCTCTCTATCTCGCTCTCTCACTCTCTCTCGCTCTCGCTCTCTCTCGCTCTCTCTATCTCTCTATCTCTCTATCTTTCTCTCTCTCGCTCTATGTATCTCGCTATCTCGCTTGCTCTCAATCTTTCTATCTCGCTCTCTCTCTCTATCTCTCTATCTGGCTCTCTCTCTCTCTCTCTCTCGCTTTCCCTATCTCTCTCTCTCGCTCGCTCTCTCTATCTCTCTCTCTGGCTCTCTGGCTCTCTCTCTCTCTCTCGCCCTCTCTATCTCTCTATCTGGCTCTCTCTCGCTCTCTATCTGGCTCTCTCTCGCTCTCTATCTGGCTCTCTCTCGCTCTCTCTATCTGGCTCTCTCTCTCTCGATCCGCCAACCAATCAAAATGCCTCCTATCTTATCACGACAAGCGACGGCCTGGAGCCAGGACACGTGTCGCGGCCAAGAAACAGGAGCTCTAAGCTTAATGGTGCGTTGACTGGAGCGTAGCTGATCGACGTTAAAAGCGGCGGTAGTTTATTGGGTCAAAAGCAACTGGCACCACGACCGAGGAAATGCCCTTTTAAAAATTCTTGACCAGTAAATAAAATCACGAAACTCGAAAATATTACGAATTAAGAAAAAAACTTGGACCGGTACATTGAACCGCACATTTTCAAGGCATATATTTTCTTAATTAATTTAATTAAAATGGTTTTACTGCATCCCAAAAGGCTATATTTACGCATCATTTTTCGCAAATATAACGAATTATAGAATAATTTCAAAATTCTCGTATGTTTATGTATTTAAAAAAGGCTGGTCTTTTGGGGGGTTCCACTTTGCGGGGCCCACCCGTTGACTGTTCGTCCCATTTGTCCAGATGATGGATAGAGAGAGGGAGAGGGAGAGAACACAGAGAGAGAGAGAGAGAATCAGTTGGGGGGGGGGGGGTATATAGGATCCGAGCGATACGAGGAATGATGTCGGGAGGGAAGACCGAGTTCGCCTAAACCCGGCTCGGCCGACCCTCGATCCTCCTCTGCGTGTCGGCACTCGCCGTCGTTGCCGCCGTTGGGGCTCCCCTCCCGTCTACGGCCGTCCCCCCGGCAGCTACCCCCCTCGCCGAAATCCATCCCTGCGTGGGCTCTCATCCCCCTTCTCCGTTCGAATTAGGGTTTTCTTGGTACCCGTTGGGGAGTTTTCTCTCGGGTCTGCGTTCTCCTCTGGCCATGGATGTCGAGTCTATGGAGATGAACGGGAGCAAGAGGGTTTTTCAGCGGCAAGCCGGCGGATCGGTGGCTGGCGGCACCGGAAAGGTGTGTAATTACTGGTTGCAGGGGAGGTGCAATCGGCGCCCTTGCCCCTATCTCCATGGCGATCCCTCCTCCCATCGGCAACCGAAACAATCCCAAGAGTACGAAGATGGTGCGCCGAAGAGGACGCAGGGGTATTCCCGGGGCGGCGGCGGCGGCGGCCTGGTGTGGAGAAACCCGAGTGCCGGAGGAGGGCCATCGAAGTGGGGTAGGGGCCGGGGAGCGCCGCCAGGGGCAGGAGGAGGGAGTGCTGCGACCGCCGGGGCCCCAGCCGCCCGTAGGGGTTCTGAAATCATCTGTAAGTTCTTCGTCAAGGGGCGATGTTCGTACGGAGAAAGTTGCAAGTTTCTTCACTCTTGGTCCGTCGGAGATGACTTCTCGCTCTTGACCAAGCTCGAGGGCCACCAGAAGGTGCGAGGGCTTTAATGTCCTTGATGTTCGACCGAGCCGAGGCCCGGTCCTTCTTGATTTCAGCATACTTCTCTGGTTGTGTTTCTTTAGTGGGGGCGATGATCTGAGAAGCTGGTCTAGCAGGTTGTTACAGGGATTGCTCTTCCATCTGGGTCTAATAAGCTGTACTCAAGCAGCACCGATGAGACCGTGCGGATTTGGGACTGCGAGAGTGGGCAGGTAATGGCGATGGCAATCCACGCAATACCATGATTTCCGTTGATTCATCGACAGTACTGTGAAGCCTTGTTCTGGGAATCATGCAGTGTATTATGGTTGCCAAACCGGGAGGAGAAGTCGGATGCATTATCAGTGAGGGACCATGGGTGTTTATTGGGATCCCTAATGCTGTCAAGGTACGAGTATGGAGACTAAATTTGTGCAATTTACTTTTTTTTGAAATCATGAGAGAGAAAGGAAGATTTAATTGCTCTTTCTTCGTTGAGAAAAGCCATCAATAAAATTATTGTCTTCACAGGCAGTAAATATTCAAATGGGAACTGAAATGAACCTCGATGGACCTCTTGGGCAAGTGTACTCTTTGGCCGTTGGCAATGATATGCTCTTTGCTGGTGTACAGGTAACCTTTGTGTGTTTTTTTGGTAGTTTAGTTTAGTATTTAATTTATTTTTCCGGCAATCTATTTGTTGAGTTGAAGATCTCATGGCTCTCTTTCTATGAGCAATGCCACATTCCTAGTTAACCCTCCATTGGTTGTATGATGGAACACTCCGCACTGTTCTTCTTTTTTACAGGACAGTAACATATTGGCATGGAAATTTAGTCCGGAGGGCAATTGCTTTCAACCTGCGGCTTCTCTAAGTGGCCATCAAGGAGCTGTTGTTGCATTAGTTGTTGGCGGTATGAGGCTGTACTCTGGTTCCATGGACGGTACCATACGAGTAAGTTGGCTGCATTACTAATGAGTGCAATTCTCTTTGTCATGGACTGATCTTTAACTCATTTTTGACAGGCGTATTATGATGCATGCAGTTTCAGTCTTTCTACTGTCGTTGGAGGGTTTTTTTCCCTCGTAGTTTTTGTTGAACAGAACATGGTGCTATCTCAGCTTCCTATGCTGATTGTGACTTCTCAATGATATAATTAGCTTAACAATTTAATAACTAGTTTGTGAATGGGACGATAGGCCCTGTGGTTTGTTTTTCTTTTTTCCCATCTATCAAAGACGCCTACGACTTTCTAAAGAAAAGATATCTGTTCAATGGGTGCTAACCAAGATTTAGCTAACGTATCTTGATGTTCCTAGGCTCCTGTCCTGATAGAAGCATATCCATTCATAGAGGAAGAGGAGAAATAAACGAATAACTGTTGGATTGCTTGTTTCTGTCCCACTGCAAGGGTGCTACTCGAAAAGAATGAGAGATTAAATCAAATGCTCTCTTTGGCTCAATTATCTTTTAATGGCCGTATTGCTTGGGACCGTGGGCAGTTGATAAGCTTGGAGGTTTATTTGATCTGCCTGAGGAATGCTAACGACTTTGGTGTCAGGCAGTTGATAAGCCTGTCTGACCTGAGATGCGTCAAGAAGTGTCTGCAAACATGAAACAGGGAGGATTTTGGTTCAACTCGTGTCAGGCAGGAGCTATTACAAAAAAGTGAAGAACTTCACATTAGGAAAGAAGAAGGTATGCTACCTAGACTAAGTAAAAACATCTTTAGTGCAAAAAATGAGTATCATGAACGTCTTATTGGGGATTAACTAGATTTGTACCTACTAGCAAAGGAAGAATATTTAATCGTTGAAAACAGAAACTTTTACTATGCAATGACCTGTCCTTTGACTGGTTTGAAGTTGCGGTAGGTTTTATCAGGACTATGACTTTTCAGTCTCAAGAGGGACATTGATAAGATGATTGATAGAATCGGACAATGCTTGTGCAAAGACATTTATTTTGGATAACTTCACGGCAGGGCCAAAGTGCCTTCACTACCTAATTAAATGTGGAGTGTGAGAGCGTTCATTGGTCAAAGTTAATCAAAAAGCCCAGAATTGGTCAACTGTTTGTGTTTTTGCTGAGTTGCTCTTTCTGTCGAGAGATTTACATCAGTATGGTGGTGGTTTTGGAGATTCATAAGGGCCGGCCAATTTTCAGTCCAGGAAATGGAGAACCATGTGCCTTCTTTGGGTGTTCCATGGTACTTATTTTGCTAGCAAGGCCATAGGAGGTTCCAAAACATTTTCAGCACTAGTGCTGTAACTATGTAAGTTCAACTCAAATGACGGATGAGTGGTCAGTTAGTGCTGTGCTGGCAAAATAGTTCTGTTTAGATACATTAGTCTAGGTATCAGAACATCTGGTTTTGTAGCTAGTGATTTTGTGTTATACATCATGCAACACTTTTCTGGACCATTTGATGTGAGTTGATGTTTTCGAATTTTCCCTGATCCTATGTAATATCTCTCTCTCTCTCTATATATATATGTACACTTTGATGAATGAAATGTGCCTAAATCCTCCTCAAATATAACAACGAACTTCTATCGTTGAAATTAAGTTTATATTTGGGCTAACGATGGGCCAGTGTTGTCTAAGCTTGATTTTAGCCTTTGATTGCGGATTTATATCACAACCTAGCTGGATAAGCTTGAGACAACTCACCTGGTCTAAAATCGCTCTCGCTTTTCAAAACTTAGGTTTTAGTGCTGAAAATTGTAGAAAGATGTCAGGGCACATGTTTGGTTCAGCCAGTTATATGATGTCGGATTGGGTGTTAAATTAATGTAGTGAAATGTTTTCTGGCTACCGAAGGTTAACACAGTTAATCTCTATCTCTTTGTGAAAACAGCACTTATCTTGCCTGTAGCTGACTCTAGCTATTTTGCTAAGCAGTTACCAAGTGCTGCTTGTTTGGAGTAAAAATGGACTCATTGAATCACCAGGTTTTGATGAATAAGGGAACATAAATAAAGACCGAGAAAAAAAACCCTAACAACAGGAAGAATTGTTTTTCTTACTATAGGATCATGTCCAGACGTTGCTTTTTTATGCTGGTTTAGTGATTAACCAAATCGATGAGACCTTGAAAGCGTCTTTTTCAAGCGACAGTAGCAGGACGTTCTGTCAGTCCGGGAAGTTTTTGGTGACAAGACGGAGATATCAGAAGTGAGGATTCTCACATGAGTAATGAAAAATCTTGTGAAAACATGAACGCTCAAGTGGAAGGCTTTCTGCGTTCAGTCAATCTAAAACTCCTCAGATACAGATGTCTTCAAGGTGTTTGGCGAGAACAACTACTATTTGGATTTTTTGTTTGGTCAGGTGGCATTAGATATGTTGCTTTCTATCATTCCATAGTCTGCTTTTGGAAGAAGAGGTGTGGGTAGTGTTAGATGGGAATTGAGCAAGTACATGAGCATAGGGGAGCGCTCAGCTAATCCAATATGCTCAGGATGCTTTTCCAGTTAAAGTGTGAAGACGGTCCTTAGAAGTAGTTACTTATAATTGTATTTGCAGTAGAACCTCACTACCTAGCAATTATCTTTGGGAAAATTAGTGTTATTAATTCTCTAAGATTAGTACTTGTTGTATGACTTTGAATTCTGTCATCTTGAAAAGCGTTCCTTTTCGAACATTCTGTTTTTTTTCTCTTTTTCTCAGCTTACTCTTGCTTTGGCATGCTTTAATATAATTCTATGTTCAACTTCCTTTGGATTGCCTTAGGTCTATAATGAAGATGGTAGAGTCACTTATGCCAATTTCCGAACTCTTTGAAAGCATTCATAGTTTTCCAAGCATCACTAGGCAATGAGAGGGGCTAGATGCCCACGATGACTGGCCTTCTGTGTGAGTGGCGATTTGATAACAGTTGTTCGGATTTAGCCAGGCATTTGAAAATGCGGGCAGAAAATGAATATTTTAAAGTTTTGATTTTTCATTTATTGACTGTAGAAAGACATTTTTATCTTATCCGAAAAAATATTTATATTTTAGTTTTATTTCAAATGTTTACCTCGTCTTATTGCCTATGTAGTAAGACTTTTGGCCATTACCTTAATCTGCCTTAAAAACTTGATAATATTTGCTTAATATCACTTCATATAGTCGTGAGTGATGTTTGGTTATCTTTTATATTTTATTTACCACATATCATCATGGTTACCGCCTATTATGTGTGCTATAACGTCTGAAGTACATTTCAGATTTGGGACCTTGCATCTTTACAGTGCATTCAAACTCTTAGTGACCACACGGAGGTTGTTATGTCACTATTATGTTGGGATCAATTTCTGCTATCCTGTTCTTTGGACCGAACAATAAAGGTGGGAGTTCTTGTTGACAAGTACTTTCCTTGATGCTTGGGTTTTGTGCCTAAAGACGAATTTTCTCACAATCTTCCTTGTCATTTACATTGGTGAAGGTCTGGGCTGCAACAGAAAGTGGAAGCTTGGAAGTAACATACACGCACAACGAAGAATATGTACGTTGATTCATTCAATTATTCAATGTTTAAAGCTATTACTTTTATGCTTGGCATTTGAAGAACTCTGTATGATTAATTTTTTGTTTGTATAGATGGTTTCTTTTTTCATTCTTTGGGGACTTGTATATAAGCATATTGTCATTGATTAGAGATGGTATTCCTCCTTCCACAACATCACTGGCTACCGCTGACCATTAGAAATGCGGTAGTGGGAGGCAGTGTCAAATCCAATTGTACCCAGTGGTAAAAGCCCTCGGGGACAGGTACCCTAATTGGTGATCCTTCATACAGTTTTCTGCTTACTTGTTCTCATTTTGAGTTATTGCGTAATAATAGTGCAGCAACCATACTATTCACTACTGAAATTCTTCTGTTTCTATCGTAGAAAGAGTAGTGGCCTTGCTATCCTTGAACTGGCCAGCCAATTCCTTCCTCATCCAATACTCAAATCTGCAGTGAACATGTCCGACCTCTCTTGTTTTTAGCTGACCAATACCCAGATATTCGACCACAAACAAAGCCCCTTTTGTCAGTCGAATACTAGTTCTTGATTCATACCCTTCTTAACTCGATCCATCAGCTATATCTCATACAATCCATCCATTATAATTTCCTGTCCACCATGGCGGTGCTTGACGCATTGTTAGGCTTGTTCCACTTGCCAAATCCAATGAGTGCATTAGCAGGCATTCTATGTCAATCAGTGAAGTTGTATCTGGTGCAGCGGGCAGACCAAATCCTTTTAAAGGAATTAGGCAGCTGGGGAGGATGCGAAACCGTAGATAGTGGTAGTTAAGGTGATGTACTGGCACATCTTACATGTACAATAAAGCAACAAACTCCGCTGAATTCTGATGACATAGGAACTAAGGTTCATGAGATGGAATATCCTATTTTGATTGATGATGAATAGGATGTAGATCTATGGTGTGGAATCTACCTCGGGCCTGATATTTGCATTTCCATTTGCTAAAAATGCTCGTCATGTTTTACCAAGAAGAGGCTCGTAATTAGCTGATTACAAGTGTTCATTATGGATGGAGGCTAATACATGCTCTCTAAGTCCATTCTCAGGGAGCTCATCCTTTCTTTTCTTTTTGAACTTCACAAGAAATACAGTCACGTATGTAGGACTTACCCTCCTGCAAATTTACTGGAGGCGAATGGCCAATAAGATTGAAAGCTACTGTCTCATATGTATGAATAAAACTCTACCCCAAACTTCTGAATGTCCATGTAAGAAGCAAGTTCGTGTTGCTGATGAAGAGACTAGAGTGAGAGGGTTTAGACCTTGATGTTGACAATGTTAGGCTAAGATCAGTTTGACGTAGGTTTGTGAAAGAAACGAAGGGGGACATGTTTTCACATAGTGTAGGCAGAAGAATATTGAAGGATGTTGCCTTCATGTTTTGTCTGAGCCACATCACTGTCCGTCTCTATGATTCAGTATGGTCTTCTCTCTATGTAATTCATCCTCTTCCATCTGTCTTGTATCTGTTGCCCTGCCACTAAATCTGTCTGGATTAGTGATTTCTGGGCAGCATTTCTCAAATTGCATCAGTTCATTGCCCACCAGCTCCCTCTGTTCAATTACTTCATGTGCCCTTATTAGGTAGATTGTCATATATAATTCCATAACGACCTTTCTCTATTCAGGAATAAATTGGGGAAACATGATATCTCCCTTTGAAAAAAAACAGGCCATGCGCCGCCATTTTCTCTTTATTATATATAGCTACCCTTTTGATCTTGAACGAGTTTTACTCTGGTTTTGAAAAATGCAATTCCTCAACAAAGAATCTCCCTCAAAGCCCAAAAAAATATAGAGTAGCAGCACTGGAAACAGGACCTGAAATCTGTTAAGTGGATCATCTGGGGATTTTGTCAAGACCTACAATTTCCTAGAAAATTATCGAGGGGACATATATTTTTTAAATCAAAGGCAGCATGCTGGCCTCAACCGGTTTCATCATCTTGTGGTTACATAGATAGATTATTATATCAAACTGGAGATTATCTTTTTTCTCCTACTTTACATGATGATGTCCAGTTCCTTGGGAATCCCACCGAGAAGAATGCCCATAAGTGGCCAATACTTTGTTGCTGGGTTCTAACGTTTGCCTGCTTGTTTGGTGGTGGCAGGGCGCCCTTGTTCTTGCCGGAATGCCCAACGGCCATGGCAAGCCGGTTTTGCTGTGCTCATGCAATGACAATATAGTCCGCCTCTACGACCTGCCCTCGTGAGTGCCGCCCGCCTCGATGGAGGCTGCGAGAACCTCTTCTCTCTCTACAATTCCCAAAGATGACATCTTTCCATTGCTTCTTCGTGTGCAGATTTGCCGAGCGAGGCCGGATATTCTCCAAAGAGGAGGTGAGAGCTATTCAGGTGGGGCCTGGTGGGCTGTTCTTCACGGGGGACCGGACGGGGGAGCTCAGAGTGTGGAAGTGGATGGCAGGAGATGCCCACAGCAGTTGAACAACCCCCATCGCCCCGCCCGCGAAGAGCACGGCCGGCGGCGCATGCCGTAGTATTAATTCCTTCTGATTCTCGTAGTTTCTGTTCCTTCAGATTTTATCAGAAGGGTCTGTGCGCGGATGCTGGCGATGTTGATGCTGCCCAAATTTTGATGATTTCATTGATTTCTTCTCATTGCGGCGTGTCGTCCTCTGGAGAATAAGTCCACTGTTCTTCAAAAAAAGTCAACCCCTCCCATTGTGCCTCACAGACTGTCTTCCTGGGATCAGCAGGGAGATGGTGTTCTTCTTGTGCCCTCCTCACCAGGCAGGAGGCGCTCAGACGCAAATTAATGTGATACATATATATTTATACTTTGATGATTTCATTGATTTCTTCTCATTGCGGCGTGCCCTCCTCTGGAGAATAAGTCCACTGTTCTGCAAAAAAAGTCAACCCCTCCCATTGTGCCTCACAGGCCGTCTTGCAGAGATCAGCTGGGAGATGGTGTTCTTCTCGAGCTCTCCTCACCAGGCAGTAGGCGCTCAGACGCAAATTAATATGATATATCTATATATATAATTGTACTTCGATCATTTCATTGATTTCTTCTCATTGTGGCATGCCCACCTCTGGAGAATAAGTCCACTCTTCTGTAGAAAGTCAACCCCTCCCATTGTGCCTCACAAACCGTCTTGCTGGGATCAGCAGATGTTCTTCTTGTTCTCTCCTCGCCAGGCAGGAGGTGCTCAGGCGCAAATTAATGTGATATATATATATATATATATATATTTGCTTATAGATGGAACATTGATTTGCCCTGCATAGTTTCATCACCTGATGGATGTGGGTCATCGTTTTTTTGGTCGTTATTTGCTGGTGGCCAGGATTGGAATCGACGCCTGTAGAGATGGACTGCCCGTTTGACTCGGCCGATCCACTTCTTTCCATCAGATTTTTGCCTTATCCGGCTCATCATGTCTGATCTGTAGCCATATACTACTGCTCAGTCTATAGCCTGATCTTGACTAGGCCGATTGTCCAGACACGGATCCATCTGACCCAGCAGGTCTAATTCGTCAACAAGCACACGATCAAAAAGACCACGGCATCCTCTCTCCCATTGCATGAACGTCAACCCTTTTGACTTTCCAACAGCAAAACCAGGCTGGGCTGGCTGACCACCCAATGAATTGGATCAACTGGGGTTCTCCGGGCCAAATCCCATCAAAGCCCGAGCTTTCGGGCCAGAGAAAAAGCTGATTAACGAAACCCTATTTAAAAAGAAATGGAGGAAGATGATGAAGATCGGGGGAGAACTTCAAGAACTCACAGTCAACGTCATGGAGAGGAAGATCAAGGGCTCCCATCATCTCCGACTGGCATTGCAGAAAAGGGAAAAGCTTCCGGTGAAGGAGCCCGGCGCCGATAAACAGACGGATGTTTAGCTCTGGTCTCCTGTCGGGTGCCGCTTCTGCCCACAGAAGGAGGGGCCAGTGGGGGCCATTTTTTCCGTGAGTGGAGTTGCCCGAGAGGCCGGAGAAACCGGAGAGCAGTGACCATGAATGGAATGAGATGAGAGACATGACAAATGGCTGGCATGTGGGATTGATGCAAGTCAAATGACTTGGTAATTGTCCGTGATCAGTTGAGTCCTCTGGGTGAACTTTGGAGGCGGCCCTTCCTGAAGTGGCAGAACGCCAGTGACCTGTGGCACAATCATAAATATGTGATCTACTCACAGAGAGAGAGAGAGAGAGAGAGAGAGAGAGAGAGAGAGAGAGAGTCACCAGAGTTAGTAGTTGGTGTGTATAGCACAAGCAATGGGCATGTCAAGTAATCGGGTGAAATGGGTCACATGGATTTGCATGATTTGAAAGTATGTCGAATAATTTGACTAATCTTTTGGGGCCATCTAAATCAAAAATAAATTCTTCCAGAGTAGGACTATTCCAACATGTTCCCTCAAACGGAAGTCAAAGAGCAACTCCCAACTCGGACTCCATGCTAAACCTTTTCCAAAACAATACCAAGGAGAAAAGGTCAACGGAGTTATTCATTACGACGGCATTCTCCCTATCCTATGCATGATTGGGAGAGAGAGGCAGAGGAAGAGAGAGAAAACGACCACATCGGGCCGTACCGCCCCGTTTCATACAAAAATTTCTCAAATCACAGGTGTAGCAGCTGATCAAACCATACTGAAGTGAAATATCTTCGGAGGAAAGGATCAGAAGTCTTTTTGGGGAGATTTCATGCCGCCAGGCAATTCCAGGACCAGGGTGGCAGTAGAAAGTCCTAACCCAAGAATGGAAGTTCAGAGCACACGATCATGGTGTTCAAAGAACATGGACAGTTTGTCGCATTTACAAAGCTATGTTGTATCGAAATGAGAGATAACTGGACGGAGCAGTAACCGAGATGAAATAGAAGCTATACAGACTACTGATCTCTGGTAACGAATATACTGAAAAAGAAGAAAGAAGTCAAACCTTCACGTCACTGAATGTGCTTGCAGCAGTGAATCTGACGCTGATTGGGAAGAAGACAGATGTATCTGCCGGAGGAACAACAAACTCCATCGAGCCACTGCCAGAGAATAAGTAGTTCAATAGTTTTTTTTTTTTTTTTTTTTTTTTCAGATTGAGAGTATTGGAAAATATCAGACAAGCTTTGCAAGGGCAAATTACCTGCGGTTGGAGCTATCGATGAGAAGAACAGACCATTCCAGAGTGGAGCTCCTTGGATCATACCTGTATGTTAAAGAAATAAATTAATTCTATTCTTTTACATTATGAGCGGGGAAAAAAAGATGTGCAAATGTTTTTGAGCTGAACGAGCTCACCTCCACTCTCCATCAATCTGCCTCACACCGGGCGATTCCCTGAGTGCAGGAAGTGGTACTGAGATCACAACGTTGTGTAGGTCAAACAGTTCACATGCTTCATATTCGATGTTGACAAAAGTCTCATTTCCAGAAACAGATGGCCAGCAGTTTACTGTAGATGAGGAAAAGGTGATGTAAATGCAATCACATAAATACTTGAAGCCACAATGAAATGTGGATTCAGTCACAAACCAGTCAATGGTACAGCTGCCTCGTCCATGCCCTGGATTCTCCACTTTAAAAGACCGACATCATTCTGACCACATGGGAAAGGCCTCTTGGGGTCCTTCAGGCCTATGATGTGCTCATTGTTAAATAATTCTTTGTTGATGTTGGGATGAGTTCTAAAGCTGAGGCCATGAATGTCTCTGTTTTCAACCTGTAGTTAAATAAATTGTTATTTATATTCAATAAAAAAAACAAGGCATGTTTTTCAGTCAGGAGATTACAATAAAATAAAATTAGTGGGTGTTTTTCATCGTCTGTCTGTAGTAGAGTATTAAAAGAGCTAAAGGTAGAAATCCCATAGAAGAAAAGATCCATCTACTGAAGCCAATAATATGCAGGAAGCTGTGCAGAATGAAAAGTAAATTTGTTATTCGAAGTTGTTTAAGACAAGCAAGCACATTGTGAAGACCAATTGCATTGCACATATGATGAATTATGTGAATTGTCAAAAAGCATTTTTCTGAGGGGTGTACCTCTGTGCATGTCAGATTGACCTTTGGTGCATATGATATATATCTATATATATCTATATATATACATAAATTGAGGGAGAGAGAGAGAGAGAGAGAGAGAACCTGAAGTTGGATGAACCCGTCATCTTGTTTGAGAATCTGGACAGCAAGTGTACCATGTATATCAAAGGCACCAACCCCACCATCCCTTTTAATCGTAACATTAAGCTTCTCTTCAATGGTCAGTGTGACGGGATCAGTAGGTGGAAGGGAACCCTTTGACTGAATAGCGCTTGGCTTCAATTCTTCAATAATCACTTCACCTTCAGCTTTGAGAGATTCCAAAAACTGGTTTGTCCGCTGCGTTTTACCGAGTTTCATACCAAGGCCTTTAGGAGGAGCATTGGCAGACGTAGGTGGACGACCTGGCAATCCAAAAGGTTAGTCTCATGAAAATCTTACTGCCTCAGATGTGAAAATTTACTTCACCTTCTGGTTAATAAAGATGTAAAAGTTACATCATGTCCAAAATCCCCTTGACAAGGCTTCTAGTAAATAAAATTTTACAATTATCAGGATATGGGTGATATAATGGACACTGATCATATAGGATTTGTTTAGAAATACAAATTCTATCAGACGATTATCGCATAGAAAATATAGACACCAGAGTATATGCAGGAAGCCCTATGGTAGTGGGAGACAAGAAAAAAAGATGCAGTGGTCAAGAGATATTATACCAGATTTAGGTCGCGTCATCGTCTTTTAAAAGGAAAAAGGAAATAAAAGCCAGATGTGCGTTTCAAAGACTCTGGGTAAATTACCAGAAAGGAAATGCAGCTGATGATAGGACCAGTACAGCAGCTACGCAGTTTGATAGTTGACTAAGGTCGCTAATGTAACTGAAAAATGGCTTCTGTACAGCAGTCATCCAGTTTCATGGCAGAGTATGGCTTTAAACTTAGGGATTATTTTTTCTTTATAATGCACGTAGTTTATTATTTAAAACATACTCAAGCTATCTGAAAGGTTTTATGTAAAAAAATTTGAATATAACCGTCTGTGGTAGAAATGAAAATGCTGATACGACTTCTTGAACTGTTCTCGGTTGTCAGATGGAATTGCTGCTTTTTTGAAATAATTATGCAAGAAATAAAAATCAAACGGTTTCTAAGCGGCCAAAAAATTTGAAAATACCCGTACACATTTCAATACACACCTTTTGTTTTGCTTGATAAAGATTCAGTATCAGTGCTCAAGCCAAACCCAGAAGCACTTCCAAATCCACTTCCATTGCTAGATATGCTCATGTCATTGAAGCTACTTTCAATCCTGTCTAAGCTTGACATAGACATAAAACCTCCTTTTTCACCTCTGTTTTTGTCAATCTAAAATAACACAGGCCATGATTAAAAAATACATAAATTTAATCAAAAGCCTTTTGTCCAAGAAAAACAAAAGAATAAGTAGGACTTTGGTATTCAACCGCTGTGCTTTCGTAAGAACAAAAGTATATGTGATATGAGGGGAAACTGTTGTCTCCAATCTCGCTCTTTTCACTGACAAAGTTCACATGCCCAATTTTCAAAAGGGAAAGAAAGTGATGTTTAACACGTATATCATATACGGAGACTTGATGAAAACGTAAATGCAAAATATTAATTACCAAACAGACAAGGATAAACTCCCCAATGGACAGGGCTAGCCCATAAAATCAGCTCCACCTGGCCCAATTTGCGAGGCTTCAACAATTAAATAAGCCAGTGGCCAACAATTGGTAAGGCTCTACCAATCCCAGTTCTCAGGCATGTCTGGAAAAGTATTTTGCACAGATCAATGTCCAAAAGAGCAATCATATCCCTCCAAGTAGACGCCTTATACTTTATTTTCAATTTCCCTGACTGATCTAAGACTAAATGAGACTGCATGAAATTGGCAAATGACACGGTTTTAATATAGCATTTTATCATCTCCTAAGTTTCTCAGATGCTCTAACTTACAATCCCAACAAAATTATATCTTTCTATCATTTACAGGTTATTCTGCGATTTACTTACATATGCAACGTTAACCAGTTTTATTCCTACGTATTTTTTGCAGCAGATTACTATAAGCTTGACCACGAAACGAAAAAACTGTGTACAAAAGCAGGCCCAAGTTACCAAGTAGAAGTGTAAAGCACTAGAAATCACCTTGCTTTTGTCAATCTCACTGGCTTTTCTCTTCATAACGTCTTTGGTTTCATTAATCTTACTTTGCATTACGAGCTTGTGTAATCTTTCTTCATGACTCTCCATTTCACAGTATTGCCTGACCTGAGTAACAGTTACATTCTCCTTGTTTCCAAGAGAGATAGCTTCATCAAAGGCAAAAATCAGATCAAACGCACTTGTGCAGATACCTTCTTCATCAAGAGAGGAAGCATACTCAGGCACCTAAAAGTACTTAAGGAATCAACAGAAATCTGTTGGAAGGATCTTCTAAAGTAATGCAACAAGAGTCGACTGTAAAAATAGATCGCTAACAACCAGAAGAACCAAACCATTTCATAAAACGAATAGATGTGTAAAAGGTTATGCCCATTTCTTTTACTTATGCAGAGAGGAGGAAAATAACTTTGTTTTCTCAACAACAGAAAAAAGGTAAAATTAAAGTGATTTTGGCGTGTAAAAACTAAATTATAAGTATCCATTCCTTATACTTGTTTATGATGTTGTGACAATTTGTTATGCGGCTATAACAATCTTTCATCACTTTATTTCTGGCACATTCAACGACCAACTTCACTATATCTGAATTTATCATTGCCCAAAAAGAAATGCAGTTTACATGGTTAAGATCATGAGGATGTTACTAGTCGAACTATAAAATGGGTGAAAATTTCATCACCAAATCAGATGAGGATACAAGTTTTGATAAAAGTCTCAGTGTCTCCAGATCTTCAAGAATGTTGCTCTGCTTGTTTGTTACGAGTAACAAATAGAGAGCTTCAATCGGCTGGTAGACATAGCGTACATTTTCCGTCTCGACAAAGGTATGCTGCTTTCCAGTACCAACAAGCTTTGGAAATGCTGCGAGTAGGCCCTCTATCCTTATTCGAGACATATCCACAAACTGCCTTGAGACAAGTGCTGCAGAGGAACATGAATATGAAAACGACAACTATAACTAATACATATGTAATGGCAATATACACACAAAAAAATGGATTTCTTTTGATATCTAGCCCGATTAAAGCTTGTAAACCAAGTTATAATATCGTCATGAGCTACAAATCGAACTTTATGGAAAGTAAACAGAAGCAGGAGTCTGAAAACCAAGCAGCAAGCAGATGTCCTGAGAACGACAACCGGGATAATTACAAGCATACAAGATTAATGTCCTGAAGCTATTAGTATATAACAATGGGAGGACAATGACGGAAACCAAAGACAAGGACCTAACTGATACATGCGTCGAAGCTCAAGCTTCCATCACTAATGAATTGTAATGTCGCATGGCTGTTTTCTAATGGTAGTTGGCCACTACATCATGGCTTGCAATTTATATCTGGAGATGTAACGTCCAATTTTTCAATGAAGACTATGAGGCGGTAGATAATGAGACGTAAAAAACGAAACCTGAGACCTAAAGGATCGCAACCACCTAAATGCACGCCAAACATTGGAGATGCAACGATTTTTTTTTTTAAAACTCTCAATTGAGGGATTCTTTTTTTCGGTTATTAGCAGGCTCACCTTTCCCAGACTTGCCTATGATGGAAGCCGCGAGGACAACCTGTTCGCCGTAAAACATTTGGGCAAAATAAAGGTAAAACATCACCATTAAGCATGTGCTCTCACAATAAGAACGCTCTCAAAACAAGCAGATCTACGTGACTACGAAGGGGGAGAAGACATTGAGTAGGGACGTCACCATCTTGGAGATCCAGAAAGGAGAGACTGGACGACGATCCGGAGCTATTGACAGGGAAACGCCTCCAATTGCTTCGACTCAGATCCAGAGAGGGCGTGGAGAGGTTGTCGGTTCGTGCCGTGTTTTTATACTGAAGAATGCCCAGCCGGTGGAGAGAGAAGAGCGAGGAAAAACACGTAATTCCCATAATTTTATAGGGTTTTTGTTTTAAATGGCCCTATTTTCATACTCGATAATCCTTCCAAAAATAGATTATCCATATTTTTAAATACCAGTTCCTCTGAAAAAAAACCCCAAATCTTTCTTGCATATCTTTTTTTATATTTTTTAAAATACTATTTCTCCCAAATTCCTGAATTTAAATATAATAATATTATTGTAGAAGTTATATATGACGTCCCACATAATGAAAGAAAATTTTCATTTATTGAAAATTGTATTTTAATATAAATTCGAGTACATGAGATTTTAGCATATTTTGAATATATATATTTTCATATGCTTTGTGAATGGCCCGTGCTGGCTTTTATTTGCCACGTCGACGTCAAACTACTTTATCCCCCTCACTCTCTCGCTCGCTCTCTCTCTCTCTCTCCCCCTCGCTCTCTTTCTCTGCCCCTTCAAACTACTAATTCATATTATCCCTCGCTGTCTCTCCCTCTCTCTCTCCCCCCTTTCTCTCTCTCTCTCTCTCCCCCTCTCCCCCTCACTCTCTCTCCCCCCTTTCTCTCTCTCTCTCTCTCTCTCCCTCGCTCTCTTTCTCTTCCCCTCGTTTTGTTTTCTTCAGAAGAGACAGCAAAGCTGCGAGGCTCTCTCTCTCTCTCTCTCTCTCTCTCTCCCTCGCTCGCTCTCTCTCCCCCTCGTTTTGTTTTCTTCAGACGAGACAGCAAGGCTGCGAGGCACTCTCTCTTCTCTCTCTCTATCTTCTTCTCTTTCTCTCTCTAACTTGTCTCTGTCGAGATGGAGGGTGGCGGAAGTTTAAACTAGATTCGAGGAGGCGGTAAAGTTTTCTAGATTAAATATTATTAAAAGACCACTGGTATAAATACCCGTCTCTTTCTCTGCCTCTCCCCTCCTCCACCCCACCTCGGCATTTCGCAGCGGGGGGTGTGTGCGTTTCTGCGACTGCTGGTGGTCCGCTCGGCGGGTTATTAGCGGAACCCTAAAGCGGGTTGCAGAGGAAGGATAGAGGAAGAGAGAGTGCTCAAAGGGTCGGGAAAGCAGAGGAGGTAGGGGGAAACGGCAAGATGATGACCAGAGGGACGAAGCGGCTTGCGGAGTCCGCCTCGTCAGCTCCCGATTCCAATGACTCCGCCGTACGTACCCCTCGCGCTTTTGTCTGCTCTTTTTTTGTTTTGTTTTCTTTCATTGATTCAGTACGCTCCTCTCCCCCTCTCTTTCTCTATGTAGTGCAGTAGTTTCCCAACCTCGCGTAGATGGATGGTTCCTAATGAGTAGCAGTGGCGAACCTACCTTTCATCTTTTTTTTTTTAGTAGAGAATCCTAAGTACTTGGAGGGTTATTCCGGGATGACTGTCGTGTGGAATTATTGCGTAAGGGTTCGAAGAATGAGCGATAAATGGTTCAACCCAAGAATACCGCTTATGTGGTCGGCTTTGTGCTAATAGGGATAAGCAACGGTCACTGGTGAAGGGAGATGTGCTCAATATTACGTCTATTAAGTTGTCGAATCCACTGTCAAATTAGCGATCATCCGGGCTTTGTGATTTCTACCCACTATGTCAACTTTACTTGCATCTGAATCACGATTTAACCACATCCCCAAGCTCCTCTGCTCAAATATTCAAACTTTCTTTCGACTTATTTTTTAGTTGCTCATTTTCATCTTATTCATTGGATATAATGAACCGGGAATCTGGGATGGGAGCCCCTTAAACGATTTATTGGATTCATTATCTGTTATTTGACTTTGGCTACGGTCTAGAGTCATTTCTGTTTTATCAGGCTGTTGACAAATTTTCTTGTTCTTTTTATTATTTAGTGGCTGACATTTCAAGTGAATATAAGACCTTTCTCCCACTCTATTTCTATAATGATGCAGTTGCAAAGTAAAAGAGTAATGGCAGCACCCAATTTTGATGTTCACAGGGCTGAGTCGCCTAATAATCACACGGTGGAAGCACCACAATTAGATGCCCAGCGTGCTCAGTCATGCCATCTTCATGTGAGAGCTCTCAACACTCAATATGCAAGGTATTATTCCCTTGCCCTGGTCGTTATCATTTCTTCGATATATATTTTTTACATGTCATTTCTCATGCTTACTCATGTTTATTGGTCCTCATCGTCCATGCCCGTGTACTAGCAAGTTGCTGTATGTTTTTTATCTGCCAGTATTCGCCTATTTTTTTTCACAGTTCATTTTCTATGATTTATATATAACTTTTTTTTAACTGTTTTTCTGTTAATTTTTAACTGCTTTTGAATTTTCTGTGATACTCCACAATAAGAATGATTTCATAATTGCTTCTAAGATGCTTAAAAAACATTAGGGATGTACATTTTCAATAAGTTTTATGGTAATCTCTATTGTTAATCATTAATGGACGTCATCTTGCATCTGCAATTTGCTTCACTGGATGCTTATCAGAGAAATAAAATTTCTTATTCGCAATTTGGAAGTCTCCATCCCTTGATTGGTTTCACATTTCCAGTTTGGCATCCTTTGCTTGTGTTCTTACAAATTTTGGAAACGATGTGCTCTATTGTTTTGAATATTTAAAAATGCAGTACTGTGATTGCACGCTTGCTTTGTGCAATTCTTTTTGGGGCAATAAAGTGGCTTGAAATATATGATTTTTTTATTTAATGCAAATTTTCTCCTTTTGAAATAGTCTAGCTTCATTATTAAATTATGTTGTATATTCGGCAGTTGGGTGCAGTCGCAGTTGAAAAATCATCCTGATGAGCTTTGGCAAGATGGTGCTCAGGATTATATTAATCATGCTTCTCACATCATGGTAACTTGTTGTTTATACTATCTATTCAATTGATAAGCGACAAAAAAAAACTCACCATTTTAATGAGTTTTATTTGTAATTATGCCAGCCTTGGATTATCATGTGCATAATAACTATGATTAACAGGTTCATTGAATTTCTAAAAATCATTGAAGTTTACTTATAAATCATTGAGGTTTAAACAAAATTTTTCACAAGGTTATAGATTCAGGATGTGCATAGATTAGTTTCTATTCACCTTGGTGGGATATACGGATTGGAGTATCATTTGTGTTGTGATAAAAAAAAAACGGGTTGGTAGTTCCCATTCTTATTGCAATGTATTTTTGTTAGAGATAAATGTATGGTTATGGAAATGCTATTTAATTTAGGTGATGGTGTGTAGCAGTACGGACAAGGTGAATGATAGACACGTAAAATCACTTATTTGCCCTCTTCTTATTCCATTCCATTCCATTCCATTCCCCATGCTGGAAAAGAGTACTCTCTCTGCCAGAGTAGGAGATTTGCTGTAGGCTTGCATCTGCATTGGTGATTTGGCAGGAGATCCTTCAGATATTTGATCAATTCAAGGCTTCTGTATTTTTTTGGGAGTTGTACAACAATCTTGGAGGGAATAAAGCAAGAAACAGTTGCTCATTCAAGTGACCAAGCAAATGTCCATTGCGCACTCCAGCGGAGATATTGCATGGCTCCATCAGTGACTTTCTGATCCAAGGTTTCATTTGAAGTCCCTTATGCCTTTTTTCCCCCTTAATTGGAAGGGCACCACTCAGATGTCCATTGCTTGGCTCCACTCTTTTCTGGCCAATCTTTCATCAACTATTTTGGGTACACTTGTCATATCAAAAGAGCTCCATAGTACTTCATACACTTGACTCAATCTATCATATGCTAGATAATTGACCATTGGACATCTCGGTCTGTTTCTGCAATTCCTTACTCTTTTACACATGGCAATAGGCCATCTTATTTGATCATCTTCAGCTAGGCCTACATCTGGCTGTTCCTCTTCATTTTGCCCTAGATCATCTTCTTCCAATTGAATTAGTTCAGTTACATTCTCCACCCTCTCTTCCTCAATTGTGATTGCTGTGTTAGGTGACTTTGTCTGGACTTGTCTCCTAAGTTTTTGTGTCACTTGAGGACAAGGGTCTTTAGAGCTTGTAACTAAAGGATTATATGATCCTTGAATATTAGGCTCTTTGGTCTTCTTATAAAACATCTCATATTCATTGAATGTAACATATGCAGGGATATAATATCTTTTGGAGGATGGGCAATAACAATTATAGTCCTTTTGAGTGGAAGAGTATCTCACAAATATGCACTTACGTGCTTTGGGGTGCAACTTACTCAACTTAGTATTAGCAATATGAACACATGCCACACAACCAAATACCTTGGGAGCTAGGTTTGTTTGTAACTTCACATTTGGATAAGCTTTAGACAATAAGTCAATTGGACTCTGATGTCCAATTGATCTTGTTGGTATGTGATTTACAAGGAGTGTAGCTGTCAATGCAACCTCTCCCCAATATTGTCTAGGTACATTTCTTTGGAACAGTAATGTTTTGGCTGTCTCCACAATTTGGCTAATCTTTCTTTCAGTTAGACCATTATGTTGTGGAGTAACAATGCATGATGATTCATGAATTATGCCTCTTTGAGCAAAATAAGGAGAGACTATAGTATTGAAATACTCTTTGGCATTGTCTAGTTTGAATCGCTTTATTGTTGTCCCAAACTGATTATCTATCATGTTGAAAAAATGTGGAATAATTTGAACAACTTCAGCTTTGGACTTAAAAAGATAAAGACATATAAATCGCGTACATCCATCAACAAACAACATAGACCATTTGCCACTAGATATACTTGATATCTGACATGGCCCCATATATCATTGTGAATCTGATATAGTGGTACTAAACGTTTTTCATTCTTAAAATAAAATGTAGATTGTTTGTGTTTGATCAGTTGATAAGCCTCACACATCAATGTTTTGACATCAACCTTATTACAAATGGTAGGTAACCAATGTTTCATCAATTTAAAAGAAGGATGTCCAACACGACTATGTTGAAGCATGATTTGACTCCTGACATCTCCAAGAAGACTAACATGTCCTTGATCTTCTAGGTAGAGGAGGCCATCTCGACACCTAACATGTCCAGTCCTCCGCCTCAACGCCTTATCAAACAGAAAACACACATCATCTTACACAAACTTTTGTAAGGATTTAAGATGTGCCTCAAGTCCAGGCACATGAAGGACATCTTTAAGTATACCTATCCCATTAATTTTGATGCTACTAGTAACTGATAAGATCCCTCCTCTAGCTGTAAAGACCTTATATGGCCTATTTATCTTTGAATAAGTGACAAATCTTGACATATTTGGTGTCATGTGATGTGGCACTAGTATCAATAATCAATGTATTATACTAGGTTCTAAGATAATAGTATTACTAAAAAATACTTTGTTTTCACCTGAACATACCAATTAGGTAGAGCTCAACATACTTTTGAGTTGTTCTAGTTCTTCTCTTATCTTTATAAGGTCTTCCCCATGTTCATGAGCAGCCTCTCCTATTTGTTCCTTCAATTGCTTTTGTTCTCCACCTTCATGACTCTGAGAAGCAGCAACATATACCTTTCAATTTTTTTGGGGCTTACCATACAACTTTCAGCAGGTTTCTTTGGTATGCCTTTTGTGCTTACAGAAAGAACACCAGAGATTATCTTTAAAGTCATTTGAGATCCTTTGTCCTTGATCAATTGAATTCTTCTGATATGGCTTGATGGATATGAGAATAGGTACAATCGACTCTCTTCCTCCATAACAATGCCGATGGCTTCATCTAAATCAGGTGCCCTCTCCCTATGTAGGATATGACTCCGAAAACTCTCATACTCTATGTATTTTCTTTCTTTGGAGTGAGGATTCTTTATAGGTCAATAATGATCGATCTCACGCCATATAGCCTTTAGTTTACATGATAACTCTACGACTGTCTTCTCTCCTTGTACTACCTTCACTACTTTAGCATTCAGCCCATAAATCTTCTAATCATTCTGCTGCTTTGATCAATTCTTGTGGACTTGATTCCACAATTCTTTAATGGTAGTCATATAAAGAAAGTTGTTGCACATTTTTGCTGACGTGGTTCCAAATAGCCATAAATGAATAAAGGCTTCTTCGGATTTTCCATATTTTGTAATTCGAATCATTCATCTCAACATGATCATCTGTAGATGCTTTGACAAACCTCTCCCTATGAGGGTTAACTCCACAAATTTCTCCCATTGGTACATATTAGTACCATTAAATCTCAAGCACTCATGCATACTTGGCAGTGCATACATTGTCTTGTCTCGGCCACCAACAATTGTTGTCATGACCGAGTTGGATGCAGAAGCTTCTTGCCCCATTGACATCTCCTATTTCTTGATTCTTGAAATCAAGACTGGCTCTCAACTGACCTCCCCAAAGGTTGCTTCCTTTAGAATGGAAGGCATGTCCTTGGTCTTGATCACAAAGTCAACTCCGATCTTTGTCCTTGCGATGCTTCAAGCCTTGACCGGCTCTGATACCATGTTAAACCAAGATCTCAATCTCTTTCTTGATCTTCTTGATCAGGTTTTCACCCTCCCCTCCCACTGGTGCCGCCCAGGAATCCCTTTTGAGTAGATTCCCAAAAAAGTCTTATTTCAATTAACCTCTACACCAGTTTAAATACCGGTTACATCTTTAGTGGGCCAAACCCTCTTATTTTGAAGAACCCATTAAGTAGTCCATAACTGACTTACTTAAGGGCCCAAATAGAAGAGAGACACTACATAAGAGAAAAACAATAACAAAGGATCTTAGCTTGCTTGACAGTTTGTATGCATGTCCTTGGTGGTTAGGCAGTGTTTATGGTATAATACTGGTTTTTTGTTGTCAAGAAAGGTATGCTAATGGACTCAAAAAGAGTGATGCATACAAAACATAATACACCTAGAAATAAATCTTTCCCTTCAAAGGGAGGGTCACGGTTCTAACCAAGCATACTTCCATCCTTGGTCGTTGTCCTTTTTAGCCTGGTGCTTTTTTAATTCTTGGTTCTATGAGAAAGTATCTCTTAGACATGCTTCGACTGCTGGTAATCTTTATTGTGAGGAATCCTACTGTCACTTTCAGTTACTTTTTGTTTATTCTGAATCTCCAGCTAATTCAAACAATCATTTTTAATTCTTGGTTGGCTGGTTTGTGGATTACTGCAGTTTTTAATTTCTTCAAGTTCTTAACTTTTCAGGAAAAATTTAGTGATGTAGTGGCGTGGCTTAGAGCTAATGCTTCAAAAGCAGAAGGGGTTTCAATTACTTCTCTATCTCACAATCAAAAGAAGTTGGTGGATGGAGTCGAGAGTAGCATATCTAAATCTCGTCCTGAGATTAATATTGTGTCTACTCCAGTTGCTTCAGTGTCCTCCACTCCAAGTTTGTTTAGTTTGATTCAAACATCAGACAATCAAAAACAATTATTTCCAGGTAGCAGTCTTTCTTTGACACCGTTATTGAGTGGCATGGCTGACTAGAATTTTCTTTTAGAGTACGTAAGGTTGAAACTTGCGGGTATTTTAGTTGCAAAATGCACTGTATGCTCATTTTTTCAAAAGACTAACAGGGATTTATCAATGTTTTATGACGAAGTGATACAAAGATTAATATAGAAGAGCAAGTAAACATATATTCTTTGGGGTTACAAATTTCTCCTTGGCTGCATCAAATATTTATTTCTAAATTAAATAACTTTACTTTAACTCCCAACAGAGGGCATATTTTCTACTTGTCTTTGGGATGCCTTGTTGGCGTGATGTTAAGACTGTTTATGATTGATTGGAACTTTATTTTTAAGGTTATTGCCCAGGTGGCAAGGCAGACTAGATGTTCCAGGCATCTGGGCTGCCTTGGTGAACAGCACAAATACATCCTAGCTTTCATGATCTAAATACTATTGCAACTCACTGCAAAATTCTGATGTCACATTCATTAATGGCCTTTTGTAGCATAACGAGTAGTTATTAATTTTTGTGATGTTGGTATTTTATAAAAAATATGCATACTTTCTTTCATCCTTTGTAATTTAATTATACACCTTTTAAAAATACATATCTTAGCCTATGTGATTCGACTATTTTATATTATTTTTCTTATTCAAATATTTTTTTATATGATGTTTTATCTATATTTGTTTGCAACATATTTGAATTTGCATCACCTAGCACCTTGCCTTGACACTGAACCATAAAGGGAGTCGTTCACCTTGGTCACCTTGGTTTTCTCTTGGATTCATTATTTTCCGATTGGTTACTTTACCTCATATTTTTTTCTATCATATTTCTCAGTGAAGTGAAGGAATTTATTCCTTAACTTCATTAAGTTAGATGGTGGAAACTGTGATGCTGAACCATGAACGCTGACGTACTGGTTAAAAATTCACATGCATCATGTGATGCACCAATGCTGTCCCATTACAGTGCCCGAATTGGTTTCCTTAAATTTCTTCGTATTTTGTATTCAATTCGTCAGCAGACAAATAACCTTTCTGAAATCTGCATTCGATTCCTGGATAAAGCTGGGTTAGATTTTATTTTTTTTGAAATGAAAGCCAAAATGTTGTCATCTTTTTTAGGCTTGCTTATGAGAATCAGAGAAAGTTTCTCAAGCAGTGTTCGGCTGATGATACACAAGTTTCCAGGTTTTTATGTAGATAGCAGAATCTTTAATGACTAGAATAAATTCAAGGTAAGAGCGGGGACCAGTGGCTCTAACAATGTACAAATGAAGTATAACTGGCATCTTGCTGCGGAAATAGCAACAGCATGCCATTGGGCACCAGTTTCCTTCTTAGCCTTATTATCATCATTCTCCTGACTCTCTATGGTTCCTTTCAGCACAAGTTGAGGAAAACCTCGTGCAATTTGGTAATGAATGAGTCATGGTGCTCATCTTCCTTTTGTGCATAAGATAATTAGAAATTTCCTTTAACATTCACTAAAAAACTAAGTTGCTACTGCTGATGATATGCATGCTTAAGCCATCATTCAGTTGACGAAGATTTAAAAATTAGATTCCGGCATCAGATGCTTCCTGACTAAATGCTATTTACAATTTCATTTTGGAGTGGGAACCCACTATGTTAAACATGTGCTGCCAGTTCTATCAAATTTCGGGCGAAAGTATAGTGAGGAGAATCTGAAAAAGAATAAATTGGTAATCAGCATCCAATAGCAGAACAACATCACTTGATGACTTTCAAAAGTTACCTTTTCTCATTGTTTGTAGTGGTTACAGTCCCCAGAGCAGGGAAAGAGGAGAATTGGTGTGCACCAGCTACCCCTGGCATCCACCCTTCCATATCTATGGCTGTGTGGCTTAAAAACATATTAACTCGACTCCTATGGGTAAATAACTTCCACACTATTTTTCTTGTAGAGCAGTTAGTGGAATTTAACTCAACAAACATTTCGTTATATTCTTCAACTATTTTTTAATTTTAGACTTGATGAACATATTGATCCGTTTCGGTTCTGATTCAGTTAAGCTCTGAACTGATTGCCACCCAAGGTGTGTGATCAGTCATGGTTTTTTTTTCTGTTTTGATGTAACCATGCCCATAAAACATGGGAGTAACTGGCTTTAAAGAGTAAACCATGAATTTTTGGCGTAGACAACCCGGGTTGGTGCGTTTTAGGCTCCTGTGTTCATGCTAAATGTGCAAAGTTTAGATGTTCGTGCCTTGGGTTACATACGCATGTAAGAGTTTTGTTTTGAAAGCTGCTCTAACTGAATTTGTATATCTTCATGGGAAATGCTTGCTGTAATGGATATAAAAAACAAAAATGAAAGTAAATGACGCATAGCGTCAAAGTATGAGTAAAAAGATGATGATAGTCAACAAAGGTTGATTTGTAAACCAATCGAGCAAACTCTTACATGCGTTCAGGAATTAATGGTTATTACCCTGAAGAAAAAGATAAGACAGGCATTCGAATCTCAAATGTTCTCAAATCAGTGGAAACAAATCTATGAATTTGTCCATTCACACTTAATTTGCAATTTGGTTGGGATTGTAATTTTTCCATAGATGGGAACGTTCTATAGTTACCTTTGAACCAAATAGTTTGTATTTCATAGATGTCTGTTTCTTGGCCAGGTCCTCAAGGAGCTTTTGCAAAGCCTGAAGCTGCTGAAGATCTAGATGAGGGTGAGTGAATTATTGTTCCGATTCTTTACATAATTGGTGATTTATAGTATGTTTTGTTGTATATTATTGAGTTCATAAGCATTCCTGATGAATGCCATGTTCACTGTGGCCCTTGAATTATTCTGCCACCTCCATTGTGGCATGCTTTTACTCTCTTGAATGCTTCGGCTGTTCAACGTAGCTGGTGAATCACTAGAAAGATATCACGAGTATCATGAAGGTAGTTATACCATGGTCACGCCTACAGTGTGGATGGTTGCCAATGAAAGGTTGTGGAAAATTGATCACAGCATGCTTTATCACCTTAATTATTGCACCTTCTATATGGTCTGCTCCACTAGGAACTCACTGTGTTAACTTAGACCCTACTTAACGAATAAGTCTTAACCCCCAAATCCTTGATCATTGAATCTTGTTTTCAACGAAAGAGTCATACCTGGCATGTTTTACCGGTCTCCGATAATACAAGTCGGCAAAATAATCTCAAGACTGCCAAAGACTTGTCGGTGCTTTGGTGTTCCAGTTGGATTTAAAGACTGAAGAATGATAGAACAAAAACCCACGGATCTCCAGTCAAACTGAGCAACTTAATTCTAGTGGTCTCTCGCAGTAAAAAAATGATGTAAGTCTAGATCTATAGAAAGTACTTTGCATTCTACGTCTCTTGTAGTGAATTAATGTAATATCAGATCCCAAGAAATAATTTGTTCTCACCCTACAGAAGAGGTGGGTAATGATTGACTCGGATCCCTTCCTTTTGAGTCCAAACTTGATGAATCGCGGACTTCACTTGGTTGACTGTCGTACAATGCGGAAAACAAATAGGAGAGTAGCTGTAGGGAGGGGTCCGGGACGGATGGCTTAATAGTAATTGGGTTTTGGTCTGTATCACTTCACGAATCAAGTAGAGAAAACAAAACCATCATACAAATGCTTCTTTAATTCACGATCCCATTTTTATGAATACAGACCCACATATTTTGGTTATATGTAGATTGATTCCGCAATCAAAGTGACTGAATATCACCTTTTTGGGATCGATTGAGTTACTGTTGAAATATTGTTACATATTCAGTATGTCTAATTCATGATTTTTTCCAAAATAATCTACAATCTTAGAATCTCGAAATGAACGTGGAATTTTTAAGAGAATCTCGAAAAAATGTGCTCTGATTCGTGATAGGTTGTTGGAAATTCTTGTCTGTGCTTCTTTTTACGAGTCATGACCTGCCAAGTGGTAATCTCAACAGCTTGTGCTCCTATTTGTGTGTCTCTTTCCCTTTTGTTTGAGGGATGAGGACAAGCTTCACTGTCGATGCTCAAGAGTAACCTATGTTGTTCCCCTTTCGAAAGGACTTTGGCATGTGGAAGGCGGATACCATTATCATCCCCGTTCATGTGTTTTTCGCTCCTTATCTCAAATACTGGCCAACTTACGTGGGTGGGGGATGTAGAAGACCCTGAACTGAAGTCCCAAATAATTTTTGGTACCCTTTAAAGTTTAATTTTGATTACTTATGGAAAAATTGTCTTTGACCTTCTACTTCGATCATCTACATAATTGATTTTTTAATGAATTTATAAGCTTAAAAAAACTTTCCAAACTTGATCTGGACCAGCTGATGTTCGACAGATGTTTATCAAAAAATGACCAATTTTGTTGCGATGGGCTCAACCCATCCTTTGATCCAACCTCGATTATTGTTGCTGTTTGCTTAGTTATGCATTTTATTTGCATTCTCATTTCCGAATCGTGAGTTCACAATTTCTTTTTTTTTACCCCATTTTTGCGTACTTAATTCATGAAATAATCGTTAAAAGCTTTGATCAATCTAATTTTATGTCTAGTTTTATATTATTTAATGATGGTTGGGCAGACAATGAAGCGGAGAAACAGAGCAGCCCTTCTTTGAAGAGAACTGAGGAGAAGGGGATCGTGGTCGTTCACGAAGTCAAATGCAAGCTTTACGTTCAGGTATCATCTCATCGCAGTGCTCTCTGTTCTTCACAAACCTCAGAACCATCGATCGGTGCCACCAAACCATGAAATCAGGGCCTGAAGAGTCCCACCCTTCCTCTCCTTCTACGCATGGCGACCCACTTCAGATCTCAATTGTGCTGTCAATTTACTTGTTTTTTTCGTTTGACGGGTCGGCCCACCAACTGCTGACCTTTTTGATAATATCATCATTATTATCATTAATCATGTTCTTCTCTTGATTCATCCAGCCAGAGAACCCTGCGGAGAAGGGATGGAAAGACTTTGGAGTGGGCCAGCTCTCCATCAGATGCAAGGAGGGAGCTGGAAAAGCCACGAGAGAATCAAAGCCCACCATATTAATCCGCAATGATGTCAGACCTCTCTCTCTCTCTCTCTCTAGAGCAGGTGGATGGATATGCCCATTTTTAAGCTCGGTTCTGATGATTTCATGGCTGCAGGTGGGGAAGATTTTGCTCAACGCGCTGATATATCCAGGAATCAAGACCAGCGTGCAGAAGAACACCATCACCGCCGTGTTCCACACTGTAGTAAGCTCTCTCAGCACCCCTTTCTCTCTGGGCCTGCTACCCTCTTCGCCCTTGATAATCCTTGGCATTTATTTGATGGCATAGAGTGGTTAGTTTGTTGGAAATGCCCGCCCATTTTGATTTTCCTCACCGTTGGCCTCAGGGAGGGGGAGAGGCAGCCGTCGCCAGGACTTATCTGCTGAGGACGAAGACCGGGGAGGAGACCGCCAAGCTGGCAGCGGCCATTAAAGAGTACGCCCCAGAGCAGTAGATGCTCCATCGCCCTCCTCATCTCTCTCTCTCTAACTCTTGTGAACCATTTGCTTTGTTGAGGGAGATTTAGCGATGCTTCTGGGCACTCCCGTGGTGGGCTTTTGGGGTCTGGATCAACCCATTGTAATGGGTTTGATGCTCCATTCTTCCTCTTCCATCTCTGCAGGCCCTCTTTCTCTCTCTCTCTCTCCTCTCTCTCTCTCTCTCTCTATCCTGCGCTTCGTATTCCATCGGCCCTATCTTGGGCTACGCGTCTACTCTCTCTCCCCCTGTCAATGGGCAACAAAGAAGCGGCCATTTGTGTTGCTTAGAAGTCGTTTTTATATTAGCCAAAGAAATAAACCCTTTGGAGTTTGCACGAGGAAGAGGCTACTTGGCACAAGATTATCAAGTATATATCAAATTTCTTCAATTTTTGATCAGGATGATTTTGTTAAAACGTTTGCTTTCTATTATCAGTAGTGAATTCCTTCAAAGGTTACTATCAATACCTGGCAAGAGTCACACATGTAACGCGGCATGGGTGACACCATATGTGCTAGCTAGACATGTTTGGGTGGTGCATAAACGAAAGTAGGTGCCAAGCTGCTCCTGCTTAATGGTGGGAATGCAGATTGGGCATGTCGGCGGCCCTAACAGTCTGTGCAACTAGTAAAGTGACTCCATCAGAGGGTGAGGCACTTGAGATGGCGCCTAATGGCTACCTAGCAAGAACTATGGTCACTCATGAGGTGTAATAATGGCTAGGAAAAATCCTTGTGATATAGAAAGAGAAGCCTAATTAATAAGAGAAAGTCTTTCATTAGAGTTCTGTACCTGTGTGAGGTTAGTGAATGACTAGATGGAGAGAGTGAGAGACACCTCAATGTCTGCACCCCAATTCTGTACCCAGCAAGAAGCCATATCTTGGGTAGAAGAGCTAGAGAGTTGTCTAGAAGAGATGAATACTTGATTATAGGAGGAATCCTAGCAATGACAAGTGAAGGTGTTGGAACTTTGAAACTTATTGGAGGAGCATTCCTAGCTGATGTTTACCAAGTTAGAATAGATGTAGAGGGATACCAGCAGCAACTATAGTTGGGCAGGATATGCATCTCTAGAAGAGTTAAAAGAGGATGTTTGAGGACATGAAGCTGTGCTTTATCGACTAGGGAGGAGGCAGCATCAAGCCCAAGAAAAGAAAGCCCCACATGCACTTATTAGCCTAAGACCATTTGTAGGGATTCATGACACATATAGAGGTCGACAACTTCACCTAAGATCTCGAAGAATATTTAGAAGACCATGATATGAAAGGTTCCTTATGTGAAATGTAAAAATCTGGTGGCACTCCAAGGGAGGAGACCTAACCAAAATTGAGAAGACTTGAAGATGGATTTGAAATGTTACTTCAGGCAAACAAACATAATAGATGTTGCAATTGATGAGATGCTAGCCCTCAAGTACATAGGGTTCATAAGTGATTATGTCATGAACTTTAGAGCTCTCATGCTAGATATTAGAGATATGAGAGAAAAATTATCTCTATTTCTTCATCCACAAACTCCAACCATATGTATGTGCAGAAGTGCAAAGGAGTAGTGCCCAAGATCTTGAAATTGCTTGTGTTGTAGTCGAGTCATTAGTATTTAGAGGAGCCAACACTTAAATCAAATATGAACATGAGAAATCAAGGTGGTGGCCACATGTGAGCATGAATTTGAGGGATGAGGTGAGGAACATAATAAGAACCACACCTTAACCCTCCTTACTCCACCTCAACTTACAGAGGCCACACTTCTAATTCCACAAAATAAAATAGTTTAATTGTGAAGGATGATATCGATAGGGAGATTGTCTCAATAGATAGAGTAATAAATAACCTCTCTTCAATGTAGTGGTGGATCAAAAACCATTGGTTATAGAGGAAGAGAGTGGGGAAGAAAAAGATGTAGAGATGAACAACTTTCAACTGCTCCCTCTATAAGAATTGTAACAAAGCAAGGAAAGAAAAGGAAAAAAAGCTAGTATTCATCAAGGCATATATTGATGGAGAGTTGATGGTGGCCATGGTTGATATTAAAGCCACATGCAACTTTATGGCACTCAAAAAAATACATCAACTCGAAGTCACTTTGACAAAAACCACTATTAAGTTTAAGGTAGTGGATTGAACAGTTAGGCCACTTATAAGAATAGCAAGGACAGTACCTATGAAAGTAAGAAGATGGAAGGGCCACCTAGATTTTATGATGTTGTCCTTAGTCAACTTATAAATAATACTAGGAATAGATTTCCTCACTATTACATGAGTTGGAGTATACTTCCATGAGGTGGTTATGCTTAGTGAACACTATCTAGTAATTCGGTAATAATTAAACATAAAATGTTACTTTTGAAGCATGATACACATATAAGCTCTCTATCACACATATATTCTTTAATTAGACCACCAACAAAGGGATAAGAAAATACAAAGGAACGGAGATGGTTCTTAGAAACCCAATGATGAATAAATGACCTTAATCAGCACTAGTTAAAGGAACAAAGAGTGTGAAACTAACACTTACATTTTGAATATTGAAAAGCCCACCTCTAAAGAGGGATACCCCACAATCAGCACAAGATGATAGAGAGTTAGAGAAGTATTATTTCTATTAGACAAGGAGGGGGACAACAACAACCAAGACAAAAGTGGTTAGAAAACTCATGAAATTAGAAATTTAAGAAGACCAAGATCAACAAAAATAAAGAAAAGAAAAGAAATTCTAAAACATAGAATGCAATTAATGTCCATGAAAGAAAAATGACCATCATTGTCCATTGTCTCTAAACATCGAGACATCATCTACTATGGAATCACTTTACAATGTACACATATAATGTGACAGCAAAATACTTCAACACATATCTTAAACTATTAACAAAATAAGTGAGATGACAATAACTCTTGCTAGAATATGACTTCATCATTCAATAGAAGCTTGGAGTGCAAAACACAATTGTAGACATATTAAATATACATGACGACCATGAGTTTGAATGTGTTAAAGAAAACTAACACTGATATATTTTATCTAATAGGTCTAGTCAACATGTGCAGAGGATATCTATGTGTGCAAACTCTTGAATTAGATTTAAGAGAACATAACACGGTGTTGTTGAATGGATGACGACATTATAGATATAAGAAGATGTCAAATATATGTTACAATTGTTAGAAATGTTTGACAAATATTAATTGTAGAGCAAAGGATGTACCTTGGTTGGGACACTTGAGACAACAATGATGTCAACATTTATATGTAGTCTTATCTCATTTGCTAATAGAGTAAGATAGAGTATTAGTGATAAGTAGATATTTTACAATCGTTACTTATTTTAGAGGATATCATGACACACCATTATTTTGAATTTCATTACATGTCTCTTCAAGATCAAATTAAACGATATCATTTTATTAATTATCAACAAGTTCTAAAAATATAAGATTTTATGCCAACAAATTGTCACGACACAACTGAGGATGTTGCTAAGTTAATCTTTAAACACATTGTCAACACAAAATATAACTATGAGTCATTATTGATGATTGTGATATTCCTTCACATAGCATGTCTAAAAGGTGTTGTTTGTCAAACTCAACATATGATTATACTTCTCTACACCCTACCACTCTCAAAAACATAAATAGATTTAGTGTTTTAACATACTACTTGAAGAATATTTCAAACATTATAACATAACATCACATGACAACTAGGTAAAGCTACTTGACACAATATAATTAGTACATAATTGACAGCACAATAATATAATCAACTATTTCCTATTAGATTTAACAATGAGGCACCAACCACTAATTATATGTTTTTTAACCATTGTCATATAGTGTCAAGATTAACATGTCAGCACATGGAGATGTTGGAGAAAATAAATGATAATGTATAAAGGATAATCAATCGAATGAAGAAATAAGTTGATCATCACTATTGAGAAGTGAAATTTTAAGTGACTAATCAAGTATTCCTATAGATACACTTATAAATCTATCAATTGATTTAAGATACCTCAAAGAAAAAGATCATTTTGTCAAGATTTGAAAACCCCATCATCATATCAAAGTCAATATGAATAATGACCTATAAGCTAAAACTATTATCATGTCTATCTATTATCTCCGTCTTTCACGTATCACTTCTCAAGAGATAAAAGACAAACACAGTGATCAATAATGAAATCAAGTCAAACAACAACCATATGTAGTCACTATCATATTTTTCAAAGAAATTATCAAGATACTTGATCATCGAGTAATCAATGGTGCTGTCCATCATAACCTCTATTGTTGGACAAACTTCTTAATTCAGTGAGAGGGAAAATCTCAAGATTAGATGACTTAGCACCCAAAAGAAAGACTTGATTATGTGCAATTTGATATTCAATTGAAGTAATACATTTTCTTATTTCTGACAAAGACATTATACTCTCTAAGTAAAAGAGATTGTCATGTAGACAACATAAGATCCTATATAGATGTAGCACGTGTATACAACAAGAGGCACACAAGTAACATAGTATGTAAAAGAGGTGCAAAGAGACCCATAGTAAGGTGGAGACCCAAACATGTGATTAAACACATAATCAATGATGTAATAACATGAGCAAGCATAGAGCCAACCTCATATGTTACCAGAGTCCCTCAACAAGAACAATCTTTAGTAATAATACGGCTATGCGTGTTGGCACAACGCCTGTACGTGTTGGTGTGATATCTGCACATGGTGACATGGGAACCATGCATGTTAGTGTAGTGCTAGTGCATAGTGGCATGTTGCCCACACGCAACATCACGACACTCGTACATAGTGGCATGGTACCCATGCATGATGGTGTGGCACCCACATGTGTTGGCATAGCACTTGTGCATAGCAACATAGCACGCACATGCATTAGCATGATGCTTGCGCATGTTGGCACGACACAATGGCACAACACCCACATGTGTTGGCATGGCGCCTGCACATGTTGGTGCAATAACCACACACAGCAACATGGCAACCATGCACATCAATGCGGCACTAGTGTATGGTGGTGTGGCTTGTCGACACCCACATGCAGCAGCACGACACCCACACTTGTTGGTGTGGCACCTACACATGGTGACATGGCACATGGCACGCATTGGAGTGGGACTTGTGCGCAGTGGCACAACACGAGTGCGATTGGCATGACACCAGCACTTGGCAACATGTAACGCGTGCGTGCTAGCATGACGACAATGCATACAAGCATGCTAGATGCATCAAAAGGCATGATGACATTGCGTGCAATTCTAATGTGACAACTTAAAGCCATTAGAGCATATGATGATGTCACGAGCATGACATCATTCGAAAGGGGTGCAGAGGACATCATTACCTTGACATCAGCTAGAGTGGGAACTCTTAATCTCATATTAGAAATATAAAGAATGCTGGCGAGGGGCCCATTTATAAAAAGGGACCCTTGGCTTCAAGTATGATTCACTTTTAGATATCAAGAATATTCATACTAATCATATGTGGCCCCTAGTCTAATCACCCAAGTGTTCGATTTGTGCAGAGCAACTGACATCCTTGTTATAGTGGTATCAAACCTAGGTTGAAAAAAAGTTAGACACTTCTATCACTTCTCTTTCTTCAATATTTGGTATAATGACATGGAGGTGAAGGGTAAAGTGGGTACGAGTGGTACCCAAAGATAAAGAATTATTTGATAAGAAATCATGGCTAGAGCCGTTAAGGCTTTCACACGCCAATTACAAGTTGATTATAATAGCCTACGAGAACAAATAGTGGGTTGGTGATAATATGCATACATATATTTATGAATATATGAATCATTTATCAAAAATTTGATTACATAATCAACATCATTTTTGTCTAAATTGCATGACATTGAGGTTGTAGACATTGCACGACAATTCTTTAAATACTCAAAATTTTGATGCATCGCTGCCATGACATTGAAACTCTATTTTACTATTTTTTAATTAGTTTAACTTCTACTATTATTTTTTACTTTAAAAGAAGATCTAATGAATATTTATGCTATCTATGTTTACAAAGAGCTTTTGAAGCCTTAGACATTATTCAATGATCCTTTCGAATACATAGAATTTCAGTAATCATTGTTGTGAGGCTGAAATACTACTTTTTCTACTTTCAATTTAATTTTCACTTAATTTAATGATACTCTGTGTAATTTTAAGTTTCAAAAATTTTCTTCATTTAATTATAATTATTCTGGCTTTTATAAATCTTAATTGAACCTATTAAATCATTTGTAATCACTTACATAATAATCATCAAACATAACTTCATTTTTGCTTGAATCACATTCCTCATGACATTGACATCATCTTGATATATGTACTCTTATTTTCATTTTTTGTGAATTTTTAAATATATATTTTATTTATTATTTATTTTAAAATTATATATATATTAAAAAAAATTAAATATTATCCTTTGTGATCGACTTAAGAATTTCTCACTATTTTTAGAACTTTTTATCAAATTATAATTGATTTATTATTTTAAAATATTTATAAAAATCTAAAAATTAGTATTTTTAATTTAAAATTTAAATTTATGTGATTTATTATATAACTACTAAGTCACGTGAGCTCATGTAGAACCCCTAACCCATTTATGGTTCACCTTTGATTATCAAGAATATTTATATATTGGTCATACTTGGGGTCTGTTAGGGATCCAACAGATGAAACGACTAGTAATGGGGCACTTGAGGTGATGCCCAACGGCTACCCAACAAGGAGAATGGTCACCATTGCGATGTATAAAGACGACCCTACCTAGTTTGACAGATCTTCGAGGAGTTGCCCTGTTTGGACCCTTTTGGTTCTATGCCCGCATAAACTTTCACAAATTTTAATCATCAACTGGGATTTAAATTCTTAAAAGTTGAATCTTTTCGGACGAGAAGTACTGAAAATATCGGTGATCCTGATGCATTTGATGGGTTTTAGAATACATTTTATAGATGCGAGGGAACCATCTCCTGCCTTGGTGATGGAAATGGCCTCGGGGTTTTAGCAGGACCGGAAGAGCTCAGACAGGAGGAGCCTGCGATTCTTCTGCGGAAGAGAAGAGAGGAGAGAGCAGCCTCGATTAGGAATCTGCGACTTCAAGGGCTGGCATCTTCTTCTTCGATTTTCAGGGTCGGAAGAGTACGAGGTTTTCCGAAATCTTCCGATGGCGGTGATCTGAGCAGAGGGGTGGGGACTATCTTCGATGTACGAGAGAGTTAGGAGGGGGGCAGCCGCAGGGCATTGCGGATGGGGATCGGGGGGAACTTCTGGGAGCTTCTCAAACCCTATGCCCGCTACGAGGGCGTGGACTTTCTCCGGGACAAGCGGGTGGCTGTTGACCTCTCCTTCTGGATCATCCAGCACGACGCCGCTGTGAGGAGCGCCTCGCGGAGGGCCCCACGGAATCCCCATCTCCGCGTCACCTTCTTCCGCACCGTCAACCTCTTCGCCAAGGTCAACCCCTCCCCCACTCTCAGCCGCCTTTCCGTCCATGTCGTCTCCTGAGCCAGCGGTCTCACGGCGGCGCAGATGGGGGCGTTCCCGGTGTTCGTGGTCGACGGGGAGCCGCCGCCGCTGAAGGCACAGGCGAGGATCGAGCGGTTCTGCAGGGCGGCGGGATTAGATCCCTCTGAATGTGCGATTGCCCTTCCTCAAATGGAGGGCGGGGAAACTCCTGAGATTCAGAGGAACAGGTTCTTCACTAAATGCGTCCAGGAGTGCGTGGTGAGTCGCTGGAAGATCCCTCACAGTCGTTGTTTCTCCCTAAATTTTTCTCTAGATTCTGTTCCTGCGACGTTGATTCTCAGAACTCCATGATTTTTCTGAAGAAACCATCTGCATTGCATCTCCGGTTTATCCACTTCGATCGGAATAAAAATCTAGAACACCGCTCACTCGGATCATCTGCAGAGTGCTATCTTCAACGCATCAGTTCTTGAAATGTTCTTGAATTTTTTTAAAAATCTCTGATCTACGACCGAAACTAATTGATCCTTGTTCTACCATTTCCGAGGATAGGAGCTTCTTGCTTTTCGGAATTCCACAGTTTTTTTCTGAAGAAAACATCTACATTTAAGACTCATCTACTTCGATCGGAATTATCATCTTGAACACCACATATTCAGATCATCTTCAATGCAAGAAAGCTGTTGAAAATCATTCGCTTGAACATAAGGGCTTAAAATTTCTTGACTTTTTTTTAAAAATCTCGGAGCTACTAATGGAATCACTTGTTCCTTGTTCTACCATATCCAATGATAGGAGCTGCTTGAGCTGCTGGGGATGCCTGTCGTGAGAGCCAGGGACGAGGCCGAAGCTCTCTGTGCCCAATTAAATGCTGATGGTGATGTTGATGCTTGTATCACAGCGGACAGTGATGCCTTCCTCTTTGGGGCCACGTGTGTGATCAAAAGCCTGAACTCCAACTCCAAAGTTAGTGTAATATCACAGTATATCATTGTTCAGCATGCCAGATTATATTTTTGGAAACTTCCCATATGCCCTGATCGCATAATGGCTATTGGGTACGTTTTGATTTGTGTTCTTGGGTAAGTTCATGGAACAAAATTATAAGATATATAATTAGATCACTTTAGATGGTCTGAAATCCCAAATTTGCTTCTAATCGACTTGGGAAAGTAGACGATTCTGGGATTTTTTTTGCCATTTATGAAATCAACAGTCAAGTAGGGTTCTCTTCTTGCTGATTTTGACTTCCATGGTTATAAGATGTAGCCTGTGTAAAGTCAAAACTTTCCAGCTAAGTCATAATTTTTTTCCCTGTCATCTGACCTTCGTAGTGATACGATGATGAAGCACTTCACTTTTTAGCCTTGTAATCATGCACCAGTGGGGATAATAATCCATTTTACTCAACTCTTGTATGTTTTTACACAAGTCAACGAGTTATCATTCGGGCAGATTTCATCCTCTGCGTCTCGCTGCATGCAGGAACCATTCGAATGCTACAATATATCAGACATCGAAGCCGGTCTTGGCCTGAAGAGGCAGCATCTCATAGCCATCTCGCTCTTAGTTGGCAACGATTATGATCTTCATGGGGTGCCTGGCATTGGAGTTGACACGGCCGTTCGTCTCATCCAGCTGTTTGAAGAAGATGAGATTCTGCAGAGGTATCTACAGCGAACCCATGAGATCCAGGCCAGAATGGAACACTAAGCCCTAAACTTGCCAGAGTTCTGATCTTTCTGCAGGTTGGGTGAATTGGGCAAAATCGGCAAAATCGGCAATTCATCAATGGCGTCCCTGAGCCCTCTAGAGGGGGAATCCAGGAGGGCCAGGGCCCCTCCTCACTGTTATCGCTGTGGTCACCCAGGTTCTAAGCGGGCCCATGTCTCCTCTCCTTGTGGGCCCTGCAATGCCTCCGGAAATGGAAATTGTGCTGCAAAGCCATCAGGGTTCAGATGTGAGTGCCCAGCCTGTGAAAAGGTGCATATATATTTTATGATCTTCCCCATTTGATTAATTTTTTGTTCCTGCCTTTTACCAGCTGCCATATGAATATTTATGCATTTCTCGTGGCAGATTTATTTATTTATTTATTTATTTTCCCCTTGAATGGGAATATTCTTCCAAGATCAAGCAAAAATGACGATTTTGGTGTGCTCCATGGGCAGGCTCGCCTAGACAAAGAACAGAAGAAGCATGAGAGCTGGAGAATCAGAGTTTGCCAAAGAATTTCCGCTGAGGATAATTTCCCAAACGAGAGGATCATCGGGATCTACTTAAACAGTGGCGGCGACCATTGCAGTGGGTCCTCTGTCTGACTGATTCATCCCTCTTCTCTCCATAGCTCTTCCTGCAAGATTCTCCCAGGAAAAGGAAAGAAATTCCTTGAAATATCTTGAATTTTTTTATTTTTTTTAAAAATAAAATCTTGAAATTATTATTGGGAAGACGTGATGAATAGAATTTGATAAACTGGCGGTTCAAATGACTTTAAAATAGAGAAAAAAAAATGTTAAACATTGATTTTCCAAGCTCTTTCTTCATCTCGGTTGACTTAATTTTTTGGCTGCTCAGAAGTTTCGACCTGGACTGTGCAGGAGACAAAGCCCCACCTCTTCAGTGGCAGAACCCAAGTGTGGAGGCTTTGGTTGACTTCTTGTCTTACTACCAGAACTGGAAGCCATCTTATACCCGGGAGAGGGTTCTTCCGATGCTTACGACTATCTTCTTGAGGGAAATGGCTGCCAATCCAAGGGAAGGATCTCTCCTGTGCGGACAGTTTGGGTTCCATTCGATACAGAGGATAAGGACGAGATTCTTCCACCCTTTCTATGTGGTGAAGTGGAAGAGGGTCTCTTCTGGTTTGACTTGTCCAAATGTGGGGCTGTCTGGTTCTCCACCTTCTGACTTCCCCTCCTCAGAAGGGACTGACCCCGCCGATCTAATGGAGGAGCCTGAGGTCCCCTCAATCTTCATTGATGATGGATGCTGGTTCATGGCCACTGATGAGAATATGGAGCTCGTGCGGGCGGCATTTCCCAGGGAAGTCAACAGATTCCTAAAAGAGAAGGTGCTTATTTTTTGCTTCATGATTGACTTCTGCCGGATATGTGGGAGTAAGTAGGTTTTTCAAAGAAGAGTTTTTTGTTCTCAATCCTATGGTTGACTTTTCTCCTACTCACCAGAGTCAACATGTTTTGTTAAAGAACATGTTGGGACATTTCAATCATATGGCTAACTTTAGGCCCGAACTTACCGGAGTTGGGATTTTTCTGTTTGACTTTTGCCCGACTCTACATAATCTACATGTCTCTCAAAGAAGATGTATTTATTTCGATTATATGGTTGACTGTCCACCTTCAAAGAGTCAGCTGGCTTAGACTAGGATCAAACGGGTAGTTGACCAAGAGCAGGAAACTCTCCCACTTAATCATAATTCTGAAATTTTTTACAAATGCTCAGTGCTTGCTTAGCTACTATTTGGAGAAGAATCCAATGCAATGCCTAAAAGGATTCCCCATCTGTTCATCACTGATTGATGATCTGCTTCCTATGCCCACAGGAGCCGCGGGAATCAAAGTCAAAGAGGAAGGAGACATTGGCATCAGATTCGCCGAGATCTGGTCCTATACAGCTCAGCATCACCGAGTTCTACCGCTCCACCAAAGCTGCTGCCACTGCCACTGCCACTGCCACGGCCACCACCGCCGCTGCTCAACTGAAACCAGATGAAGATCCAGTAGAAAGCTCTCACCAGGGCCCTTCGGTTAAGAGGCAAAAGAGGCCTTTGAGCTCTGATCAGACCCTCTCCAAGTCAGTCCGACGGCGACTCCTCTTTGATTAATCTCTCTCTCTCTCTCTCTCTCTCTCTCTCTCTCTCTCTCTCTCTCTCTCTCTCTCTCTCTCTCTCTCTCTCTCTCTCTCTCTCTCTCTCTCTCTCTCTCTATCTTTCTCTCTCTATCTCTCTCTCTGTCTCTATCTCTCTCTCACTCTCTCTCACTCTCTCTCTCTTTCTCACACTCTCTCTCTATCTCTATCTCTCTCTCACTCTCTCTCTCTCTATCTCTCTCTCTATCTCTCTCTCTCTCTCTATCTCTATCTCTATCTCTCTCCCTCTCTCTATCTTTATCTCTCTATCTCTCTCTCTTTCTCTGTCTAACTTGTTTAGATGGGCTCATCACTGTTGTGTATATGAATGATGAGTTCTGAGAATATTTTATTTCCCTTTTGGGGAGGGAATCATCAGGCCTGTGATCACTTCCACGGGTCTCTGTATGGAGGCGACCATCAAGAGAATCCGTGTTTTCTTTCTTCTGCTTTCTCATCGGTCATATGACTTAATGGGCCGATAACATTATTGGGCTCCTCGGGCCCGGCTCGAATGATTTTGGGCCGGGCTCTGCTCTTTACAGTTGGGTCTGGACCGAGCCAGCTGTTTGAGTATAGCTTGAGATGGGGATAGTTCTCATAGATGCGAGGGACATATGTGACAGTAAGTTGGGATAGGTTTTTGTATTTGTTATGTTATAAAGGGTTTTATATGAAAAGTGCAATGAGGTGGGGACCCTCTCCTTGCCTGGCACGTTCAGAGGGTCGGGATCTTGCGACACGCAGACTTCACGTCCTCCGAGTACACACAGCGCGGGGTTGCAACAGGTTCTGTGGCTGACGTCGTGGATTAATCTGAGCCGTCCGAACCGTAAAAAAAGACGCACTCTAATAGGATCCAACGGGCTGGTGAAACGCGAGCAACTGATCTAATCATAGCCGTCCGATTCTATCTCAGTGTGAATGCATTTATGAAGAATACTTGAGCTATTGACCAAACTCACTGGATTTGACTTCACGTCGTTGACTTTCTCGGCATCTACCTCATTACCCTTTTATTAAAAATTGCCATTTGGAATCCATTAATTTAGGTAATACATTTGAAGAAGAATCATCCACCCTTGAGATTCGCACGTGGGAGCACAACGGCGTCATTCGTCAGGGAGAAGCTTCATGGAGGAAATTGCGACGAGTACGCACGTGCTAAGATGACCGTTGGCGTTGACTGTAATAGAATCAGCAGACGACCCTTTTTTCTTATCTCAAGACCTGCAGCGCCGCCCACATGATATATGGCAACAGGCTGAATGGGTCTCACTGAGGTAAGGGTATTATCGGGATTTCGCTCTCGGCGGAGCGAAATTTCTCATCTTTTCGGGATGTGATTACAGAGCCTCCCTTCGTCGGTTGGACCCTCCACCTCCATCTCCTCCTGCTCCACTCTACGCCGATCGCCGCAATGGGACTGGAGATGGAGGGAGCTGCAGCGGCCATCGGAGTGTCGGTGCCGGTGCTGCGTTTTCTGCTCTGTTTTGTGGCCACCATTCCGGTGAGCTTCCTGTGGCGGTTCGTCCCCGGGGGACCGTCGGCGAGGCACCTCTATGCTGGGATCTCGGGGGCGGTCTTGTCCTACCTGTCCTTTGGATTCTCCTCCAACATCCACTTCCTCATCCCTATGGCGCTGGGCTACGGCTCCATGCTCTTCCTCCGCCGGCACTGTGGTATCTTCACCTTCTTCGCCGGCTTCGGTTACCTCATCGGATGGTAATTATCCGAATCTCCTCTCTGGATTTTTACTGTAAGTCGATGTGGATATGGAGTTACCCGCTCGCGGAAGAATTCAGCGATCAAGCACAGTCCTATATTACACGTGGAGGATTGTGTTTCTCCTTTTTCCCCGATGTTTCTTGAACTTTTGTAGCGATAGATGAGACTCTCACAGGAAAGCGCAGATTTGCGGTAGATCCTGATGATGTGATATAGGGTTTTTGGTTATCCAGAAAAAAATGACGATAAAAATACAAAATTGGAGAAAGTAGTTCCCGATCTGGTGGCTGATCATATGAAACCATAAATTTGTTTGGCTGCACAACTCGATTTGTTTCAATAAATGTTGTTTCCTTTTTTGTTTTCTGGCCACGCGCCTCCTGTCACATATCAAAATGCAGATCGCCTTTTGCAGGAAGCATAGCATGAAAAATAAAAATAGGTCAGGCAGGGCATAATTCTCCTTGAACCTCAATGAAACGCGTTTTCTAGAATCAAAAGTCAACGACGATTCGACGACTTTTTCTTTGAAATGATAACTTTGTTCGGGTGAAGGTATAGTAGCATTTCTTTCATGGATCCGACTATAGGACTACAGAATAACCACAATAGATCTAACTGTGGATTCATAAGTTTCATACTTTATTTTAAAAACTCGTTCTTCGTTAAAGTATCAGATGAGATAAATTAAAAAAATTAAAAGGTGATCATTTCCAATAACAGTTCAAAGAAAAAAAAGAAAGCATTTTTTTTTCAGTCCACGTACTACACCATACCCTGGTCCATCTATTTCTCTTGTAACCAATATTTGAGTCCTTTTTGTTAATGATACTTATGGTTTTGAATCGCAACCAATATTTCTTTGCTATGGTATAAAGTGTTTTCCAGATATGCACTTGTGTGCACGCTTGTTGAACAGTGGTATACAGTTAATTTATATATTGAATAAATATTGAAAAATATATCTGTGCATGTTTGTAAGAGATCTGTTAAACTCTGTGATCTCCTGATGTCCTTTTTCCTATTTCCTGAAGCCATGTGTACTATATGAGTGGAGATGCGTGGAAGGATGGTGGAATTGATACAACAGGTGACATGTTCTTGCTATCTTATGCACTTGCATGCATTCTACTATACATGCCTACAGAAACCGTTAACTGGCTAGACTAGCCAGATTGTGTTTATTAAATGATATTTTTAGTTTAACTCAAAACGTCTTGAAGAAGCCCACTGACATTAGATCGCAACTATGTGTCATTAATCTGCAGATCTTCAACGGTTGAGTCCAGAAATCAAATGATATGACCAAAAATATTAGTTGGTTATCACCAATGACTGGGCGTACACTAAAAATATTAGTTGTCCAGAAGTAATTCTGGAGCATCTTTTGAATTCTGTAATGATTTACCGAAATTATTTCTTGTACCTTACGATAAAAGATGTGTTCCATCTATTCATCTGAATATGCTAGAAGTGGTATTTGTTGGATAGCTCCGTGATATTAGGAGATGGAATAGATGTTAGGAATTTTTTGTAACACCAGTAGCTTATTGTAACTTTTTTCTTTTACTTTTGAATGCTGTTTTACCAGAATTCTATCTGAGCGAAGTAACACATCTGGTCACCACTCTGCAGCATAAAAATAGTTGCTATAAGGTAGAAGTTCGAATCAAAGGAAGTGGTGTGGCTGTGCGTACTGTTTACTCTAGTGATGTAATGATGGTCTTCAGTAGTTATTCTTGATCTTAATTTTTAGTTGCATGGTGTTGTGCCACTAACAGGGGTGGAAGTTTCTCAGTGACCTAATATATGATGTATCAGTTTTGGGTTTCATACCCCCTATTATCCATGATTGTATGAACTAATGGTGTGAATTTCCCCTTAGGTGCTTTGATGGTATTGGTGCTCAAAGTGATTTCATGTTCCATCAATTACAACGACGGTATATTGAAAGAAGAAGGACTTCGTGAGGCACAGAGGAAGAACAGACTGCTCTCTCGCCCATCTCTAATTGAATATTTTGGCTATTGTCTCTTCTGTGGCAGCCATTTTGCTGGCCCGGTATATGAAATGAAGGATTACCTTGAATGGACAGAAGGGAAAGGGGTAGGTATCAGAACCTCGTTTTCCTTGTCTTTATATGCTTCGTTTTCTTTTTTCAATCATTATAGGCTTTGTGCTTCCGGTTGCCTTCATCAAGTTTCACTTGATAGGTATGGAGTGGTAAGGAAGGGCCACAACCACCATGTTTTGGTGCTACACTCCGCGCCGTGCTTCAGGCTGCCATATGTATGGGCATATACTTGAATTTATCCCCATCTCATCCTCTTTCTCGGTTTAATGAACCAATATACCAAGACTGGGGATTCTGGCAGAGGCTTAGATACCAGTACATGTCTGGTTTCACCGCCCGATGGAAATATTACTTCATCTGGTCAATTTCGGAAGCTTCAGTTATCGTATCTGGTTTTGGTTTTAGTGGTTGGTCAAATTCCTCTCCACCTAAGCCACGTTGGGACCGTGCCAAGAATGTTGACATTATTGGTGTTGAGCTGGCAACAAGTTCTGTTTCATTGCCTCTTGTTTGGAACATCCAAGTCAGCACTTGGCTTCGTCACTGTAAGAAATCATATTTTTTCTCCTCATCAACGTCTTTTCCTCAGGTTATTTTGTCCTTATATTTTAATTTTTAATTTTTGACTCTTCTGAATTTGAGTTCAAATTAGATGTTTATGAAAGACTTATTCAAAAGGGAAAAAAGCCTGGCTTTCTTCAACTGCTTGCTACTCAAACCGTCAGCGCTGTTTGGCATGTGAGTTTACGCTTTTTTTATATTTTGAAAAATTAATTTGCCATTTTCACGGAAATTTCGGTTGTTTTGTCCATGATTATTAATTCTTCCTAAGTTACTCTCCTATGGTACATAAGGAAATTTCCTTGATGAAAATTTCTCTTTTAAGATCGTTGACTAATGTTTTTTTTCCTCAACCATGAATAGTTCTTGAGTTCATCCAACCGTGGGAGCATGAGAAACCTCCTTCACCCATTTCCTTTATTTCCTTCTGAAAATGTAGCATTTAGTCAGTATGAACTGATTTTATTCATCCTTCATCTTTGTTCCTTGTGATGACTGCAGGGTTTATACCCCGGCTACATCATATTCTTTGTTCAGTCAGCATTGATGATTGCTGGTTCCAAAGGTACTCTTGTCTCCACTTGGTGCAAGTTTCAATGTTTTCTCCTTTTCTTTGAGTTGGCCTACGAGCATGTTTGGAAAGACTTCTGACAGATCTTTTAATCTTGCATGAACAGTTTTGTATAGATGGCAACAAGCCGTCTCACAAAATATTGTGCTCAAAAAGATTCTGACATTGGTCAACTTGGCATATACGATATTGACCCTGAACTACTCGTGCATCGGATTCATGGTAATGTATCTAATTCAAGAAACCCTTGTATCAATCTTAGAAAGATATACGGTGGTCAAAGTCAGAACGATTGATTTTTTTTTTTTTCTCACTGGTTTATTTTGTCAACACGAAGTCAAGATGCACAATTAGGTTATGAATTATTCATCTATTTTCCTGCATGCTAATATGCCTGATCCAAAGGGACCCACCCTCTAAGCAATCTCAGAAAAATTATGTTTGAGCATTTTCTGATATTCATTGATGCCGTATCTGTCAATATGATTCTAACATATGCAATTTAATCCACCTGTGCTTCTTTTCTATGTATAGTCCAAACCTTGCTCCTTCTTTTTATTTTTCTAAGTATGGTCCAGGATTCATTACTGTATGTAGTGACTGTCAACATCCTATCGACACAGATAAGTTTTTCCGTTCAAGAATCTTCGCTGTGTGACATATTTGATTATTATCCATTTATAGAAACGCTTTTATAAACCGTATAAAATAGTTGACATCCAAAGTCAGAACTTTGCTCCTATTTTTTAATATCCCCTGGGATTCAGATATATATATATATATATATATATATATATCATCAGATAAAAACCCCCTTTTAACGGCAATATGAAAAATTGGCAGGCATGATCAGAACATGCTTTTATTTCCGAATTTGCCTGGGATTGGTATCTGCTGCCTGTCAAGATGCCAAGAACTTTCCTATTCAGGAACCTTCATTGTGATTAAGTGTAATTATCCTAAAGTGATGGCGATTAATGCTTTTATGTGATTAGTACGCTATCTCTAAGCCAGTGTTTTGGGATGATTTCACAGGTGCTGAGCATGAAGGAGACTCTGGCCGCATATCAAAGCGTCTACTTTGTCGGCACCCTCGTTCCGATCACCCTTCTCTTTCTGGGCAACATCATAAAACCGGGGAAGCCAGCGAGGGCCAGGTCTCGGAAGGAAGAATGAGAGCTGACTAGGATCGGTAGGGGTACGGGGTACGATTGATGGTGATCCTGCTGAACTTGGCAGATCTCCACATTCTCAGGGGCTTTTCAGTAGTTTTCCATTGTGATTACTCATCTCTAATCATTGAATATTTTTATTCGGAGTTGCTAGTGTCTGTGCTTGTTCTCGTTAAAAATGTTTTTTTTTTAGTGGTTTATGGCCAGCCTAGACCACATATACCTCTCTCTCTCTCTCTCTCTCTCTCTCTCTCTCTCATCTGAGCTTTATAAGCATCTTGTGCATTGAGATTTTGAATTTTTTAAAGAAAATGATAGTCTTCATATATTCAACATAGCATTTTCAGAGAGAGAAAGAGAGAGCATTGAAATCAATGGTTATAAAACTCATACCCAACCATAAATCATATTTATCATTCACCTATATTTATTAGAGCATTAGAGAGAGAGAGAGAGAGAGATTTGCTAAGTTTTATCATGAACTTTTTTTTTAGCTAATTTTTTTAAAAAATGGGCTAAAAATTATGAATTTATTATTTTTTTATGGAATAGAAATTTATATGTCATTTTGTACACAAGGGTAACAAATTTATTAGAACCGATGTATTGGTGTTACCAGTTACGCCGGTCATCCCCTCTTCTTCAAAACCTATCCGGCCGGTTATCCAGCGCTTCACCGTACCCCTTCCGGCCGCTATAAATTCCCGACGGCGGCCGTACTCCGGGAACGTGAGAGGCTCGTCTTGCAGCTGCTCCTGCCACCTTGCGGGGGTCCACTCGTCGTGTGGGGCTGAGAGGCTGTTGGGGCTCGTTCCTGGAGCAGTCCTCAGCTCGGTAAGCTTCAATCTCGGCGTTGGCGTTAAATAATTTGTCGAGATTTGGTCGATAGTTCGTCTCCCAGTTAATTCTGTGGTTGTAATTTTAGGGTTAATATGGGGGTTTATTCTGGTACGAAGTCCGGACGATCGAATGTGATTTCTTCATCCTTCGTTTTTCTCTACTTGTTAAATTTTCTTGTTGTGTCAGTCTGCGTGATTCTGTGTTTCTAAGCTTTTATTGACGAGGTTGCGCCGGATTGATGGCCAGCCCAGCCATATGTGCGGATTCTTCACGAGACCTTCTCCCCCTAAAGGGAGGGTGGGGGGATGTAATGGCGGAACGGGTTAACAGCGCAGATCTGAGAGTAAACCATATATGCACAGATATCAACCTGTTTCACCAAATATGGGTTCTGCTGCTTGATACGCCGGAGTATATGAGTAAACTTCTTGGACGCGCGCTGTTAACCCGTCACGCCATTGTTCCTACGCTGCAAGAAGGCCTCGTGATGAATCATTGTCGTCTGCGTGTGCTGGTATCTGATCCACTTGGTTTATACAAACACAGGTAGGAGTCGGGTTTGCGGAGTTTGACATGGCGTCGACGAGTAGAAGAGAGCCCAGTGGGAGTGGGGGAGAATCAGCAGAGAGAGGTTATTCCTCCGAAGAGGTTGTCTAACTTTTCTCTCCTGTAGACTGTTGGGGATCCTTCTGCTCTCCCCCTTTACTGTGTCCTATGGCCGCTTACTTCTTTCTTGGTTTTTGGTGTGGTAGGAGGACGAATTGGAGCGGAATCTGGCGGATGTTCCATTGGGGGAACTCCAGAAGGTGCGTGCGGATGGATCCCAGTCTCTCGTCCAGAAACGTCGCCGTCAGGAGAAGAAGCTCGGACGGACAAATAAGAACAGGTTTCAGTCGTTTGTGTCACTGTTCCCGCATATGCATAGGCTTTTTTTCTAGTTTAGGAATAAATTGTTGCCAGCAAATTTGAATATATTGACATGAAGTGGGTATTTGGTTCTTATCTTTGACTTTGGTGGAGAGCAGGCCAATGGAGATGAGCAGCAAGGTACCCGCGGGGAGGTTCAGGGAAGTCATCCAGGCGCCAAAGAAGGTCAGCAACTGGGATTATAAACTTTAAAAATAACTGTCACGTGTTTTGCATTGAAATTTATCTGCAACCTGGCAATCTCAAGGAAATATCACTTCATGTGTGTAATAAATGCTTCAAGATCATTCATAAGGCTTTCAAAACATAAACAAGTAGCAGATTGTATGTATTCAAAGGGTCTAAAGAACAACCGTTGAACCACATTGCTCAGCACAAGCACGAATTCAAATGGTGGGAAATAGAAAACTTCACAACCTAAAGAAAATAAATTAGTCGAATTCACAACCATTGAAAAATGAATTTAGATTGCCCTGGCCAAGATTGTCTTCTATGGCCTTCTGCTAGTGCCATTTTGGTCAACTTGTCTTTTTCTGCAGAATTATTATTTAAGACTTTGTTTGCCTTTCTAGAGAAGGGTTTTGATTTATATTTTATCGGAACTTTGAAATTCCAAGATTCCATTCTCAGAAACTTTGGCTGTAGTTCTCTCCTGGCTGTTTCTTTGGAACATTAATCATTAGTGCACTTTTAGTCAGAATCTTGCCTTCACTTGGTGTCTTCATGGACTGTGAGATGTATTCACCCTACGAACGCATTTATATTGGGATGGATGAAAAGGAGGGTAAGGAAGACGCAGATGAACAATATTCGACCATATGAAAACTCACTGGCATTCATCTTGGCTTCCCCCAGAGTGGCTGTCTTGGTGAGGGTGCCGCTAATCATATGCCGTCTTAGGGAGATTGAAAGTGTTATCATCTCCTGAGTTATCTTTTAAAACACAAACTTTGTGATCATTACATCAACGACAGATGCTTGAAGGAACATTGAGTAAAAAGGGTCATGTTTCTATGTCTTTTGATACTGAGAAACTGCAAGATTAATGACCAAAGTTCCCAAAAGAAAACCTACAGATCGTCTCATTCGTTCATATTTCATCTTCTATCATTGGTAAAAATGTCTTCGACTGGATTTGTTCCATTTTTCCTAAAGAAACGTTGCATTTTGTTCATTTCGTATATTTTTCGTCTTTTAAATTCTAAATTGCCTGTGTTGACATTCTACACTGAATGCCCTTTTCAGCCTGATCATGTGGGATGTATATTCGATGGAATTATAAATAACTCGCACCTTGCCTAGTCTAATGACTTGGCACATTTTTGTTCGAGTTATTTTCTAGAATAGTTATTTTCTTTGTGCTAATGGGTCCAGTAGGCCGTATCTTTTAAAGGATGTCCTAGTGGTCCCAGGTCCATGGCATACCTGTGTATGGACTCAAATGCACAAGTTATAATTTCTTCAGTTTAATCCTAATTTTTTTATTAAACTTACAAAAACTATGCTCTGTAATAGTTCTACAGATCATTATATATACTAAAAGATTAAAGATATTCAGTAGTAGTTTTCAATATTTTCTTGAGGTTTTCATTTTTATGATTATTTTTACCTTTTTATGGTTGTCTGCCAAATCTTTCGTAATTATCGTCAAAAAAATTCTAATTGGTTTATACTGAGATTTTTTTAGTCGCCGAAAGTTATGTGCTGTGGAATACTACTGTATTTCCCATCTTTTTATTCTGTCCTCTATTGAAATTTAGTTTTTTGTGGAATCATATAAAGGACAAAGTGAAACAAGCCTACCTTGGTTGAGAACCCGTTTTATGAACTATTTTTTAAACAATCATATCTCTATATTTTTTGTTTCCCTCTGACCTAGTTATTTCTCCAGCCTATTATGAGCGTTTATATTATTCATTTAAGGACTTGTTTCAGGTTTTCCGAGACCCGAGATTCGAATCTCTATGTGGTTCCCTTGACGCAGATGGGTCAGTTACTTGTAACCTTAGTTTCTATTAACAGCTGATTGTGCTTTATATTCAATAGGATGGTTTTTACTGCCAGCTTTCACTGTTCAAATCGTCATTCATGTAAATTTTCCTGTATTGAATTGACCACGTCTTGTTAGAAAATTATGCCCCTATTAATTTCATTGTTGTTTTCTTCACTGTTTTATATTTTTTCTATATCATGTGAACCATGTTAGCATTATGATCTATGCTCTTACGTGGCCTCAAGATGTGGATCGTCACCAGTTTTTTAGTGACTCAATTTGTGGATACGAATATGGTCACAATTTATCTTAGGGTTCCAAAAGGGAAAGGCAAAAATCTTAAAGAACTTGGACGAAGGCTGTGATTGAAATATATGATACCTTTTAGAGTTTTCTGACCGTGGAATATTCAAGTTCCTCAGGGAACTCGATTGATGACGATTGTGGTTGTGGTGTAGTGATAGTGGTGATGTTGTGTGCGCATATAAAGTTGCATCTGCTTGTAAAATTTGCAATAATATGCTTCAAAAATTCATGCTCTTCGCGATTTGCCTGGTGCTTTCAATGTGTTCTTATGCTGCATTTCTCGTTCCACTGCCTGGATCATTTTGGTTCTGCAGATTCAGGAAACGATACAGTTTCATATTTGATGTTGAGCTTCCAAATGAAAAGAAGGTGCCTGCTCTTTCTTAATGACTTATTTCCCGTTTACATATTTCTAAGCCTAACTTATGCTTTATATATATATATATATATATATATATATATAATTGTTTTTTTTTTTAAAGAAACTTCAAACGATGGTGAGGAAATCCAAAGACCCCAATGCTAGAAATGAGCTTCAACAACACATTGATTGGATCGTAAGTGCTTATATCTTGAATATCTATGTATTGTATGTTTCGCTAACTCTATAATCTGGCTGAAAAATCTAGTTCTTCTACAGAGTCGGCTTGTGTAAAACCTTATGAAACCTATAAACATTTTTACAATAAATCAGTGAGGATAAATGTCGTTCATATGCTATGAACCTCTATTTTTGTCTTAGTAGTATTATGTGTCCACATATATCTGTACTTGATCTTCTTTCGCTCTTTTTTGATGATCACTTACTCTTTTATTATTATTTTTAAATTCATTCACCGTGCTAGGTTTTTTTTTTTTTTTCTTGTAACAAGAAATTCATTTTTTCTCATATTAATTAATGAAAGTCTGCGTGATTATATGTACCTTCCACTCCTTTCATTATAAATTTATTATCGTTCTAGGTTTACAGTCTGAACTTAGTTGCTAAGTTAGAGAGTTTAGGTGATCTGGCTGGTGTACTCGCTGTCTGAACTTCCTCTTCCTTGCACACGCAGGACAAACAACTTAAATCAGGGCCTCCTAAGAATCTTGACGCTGAGATCCTCTCAGAACACAAGAAGAAAGAAAGAGAAGCCGCAAAGCAAGGGAAACGGCCATTCTATCTGAAGAAATGTCTGCTCCTCTCTCTCTCCTTCTCTCTCCTCCTCACACATTCTCCATTAACAAGTGTCTTCAGTATGATGTGCATTCTTGAATTATTACCTGGGCATTATTTGATCCATTACTGAGGGATTTCTTTTTTAGCTGCGTAGAGTATTTAGGATTTCTACCCAACTTGGATCTCTTCATTAAAAATAATTCTAGCCAGAAGACTCCCTGGTAGGATTATAGAGAGATCTCAAGAAGGGGTGGGATGACAACGGCTGAATATCCCAGGTCACAACTGCTAACATTTTCTATATTTTTCTCTCTGCAGCTGAAATCCGGGAACGCAAGCTGCTTCAGAAATACAATGAATTGAAGGTATATATATATATATATATAGCACAATATTCTCATTGTTCATGAAGAAGAAAGCCAGTTACTTCCTATACTAAGCAAATGATAGTCTCAACCTCCTAACCTGCTTCTTAAATTTATTTAACAGGCTTCAGGGAAGCTGGAGGCTTTTGTGGAGAAGAAGAGGAAGAAGAATGCCTCCAAGGATGCCCGCTTCTTGCCTTACCGGAGAGGAGCCGCCAAGTAGCACCGCTGCTGGCCGGTGGGTTGGCCACAGCCGCCAAGTGGCATCACGTTGACCACATGGGCTTATACTGTAGTTGTGCATTGTCTCTTTCGCTGATGCTGTACCGAATCTGTGTCTTTTCAGGACAGATTTTGCCTTTCGGAGTCTTCTTTCATCTCCACCAAGAGTTCCATCCACAGTGTTGAAGAAGTTCAGGACCAATCTGAGAGGTGTCTAAGGAGTGAAGCGAGAGAGGGGTTGGCTGGACCTTCTATTTGCATATTTTTATTTATGTCCACAAAAATATGTAATCTTGCTCAGCTTTTTTATAAAAAGAGGTTGATGGGATTTCATCAAATCCTGGCAACAGTCGAGGGCTCATTTATAAATTTTTCTGTTTACGGGTTTATTCGCCTCCGGAGGAATTAATGGCGTGATTAAAATGTGCGGCTAGATTTTTAATTATCCCCACAAAAGGTTGTAATCCTGCCATTTTTTTAAAAAAAAAGGTTCAATGGGTTTTCACCAAATCATGGCAACAGTCGAAGGTTCATTTATATATATATTATGGTATTATTTTTCTTTTATTACGGGTCTATTTGTCATCGGAGGAATTAATAGCGTGATTAAAACGTGCGGCTATATTTTCATTTATGTCCACAAAAATATGTAATCCTGCCCAATTTTAAAAATAAAAAAAGTTAATGGGGGTTTCGTCAAATCATGGCAAGAGTTGAGGGGTTATTTATATATATATATATTTATTTATTTATTTTATTGCGGGTGTATTTGCCTCGGGAGGAATTAATAGCGTGATTAAAACGTGCGGCTGACGGCGACCGTTGTGGGGGCACTCTTAAATATTGGGCCTCATTAAGGCTGGCCCATTTAGTGCGATAATGTGGTGACGTCCTAAAAACAAAAAAATGATGGAATTACTTGGATGTGATCTTCTAGATATTTCTTTGACCGCTGTTTCGATTTCCCGTCTCCAGTCAAAGGGTCGGTCTTGAGGGAATGCCACGCGTGTCGGCGTCCACCGGCTAAACCGGTCACTTCCTCTTTACAAAACCCGTGCGATCGGTCATCCAGCTCGGCACCGCCCTTCCCCCTTCCTCTTCTTCTGCCTCTGCCTCTGCCTCTGCCTCTGTCTCTGCCTCCCGCGCGTGATAAATTCCCGACGGCGATCTTACCCCGGCGGAAGGGGAAGAGAGGGAGAGAGGCTTGTTTTGCGGTTGCTGCTACCTCGTGGTGATTCACCCGTCGTGTAGGTCTCGTTCCTAGAGCAACGCTCATCTCGGTAAGAGCGGCAATCTTGGAGGTGTTGGTAAATAATCTGTCGAGATTTGGTCGCTGGTTTGCCGCCCGATTGATTTGTAGATGTAATCTTAGGGTTAGTATCGGAAGCTTTTGTGTTGCGGATTTCGAACGATTGAATGGGATTTCGTCGTCCCTCGTTTTTCATTTTGTTTTGAGTTTCTCGTTGTGTCTTCTGCGTGGGTTTATATTTCTAATATTTTATACGACGGAGTTGAGTTGGATTGGTTGCTCAGCCTGGCTCTATTTACTGATTCTGCGCTCTCTGTCACGGGATTAGTAGATTTTGGATTTCTCGATAGCAATTAGGGCTTTTTCGTATTGAATTCTCGATCATGCGCTTTCTGGCGGTGTCTCCGCTTTGATTAATCCTGAGAGGTACAGGTTTGATCTTCGTTCTCGAACGCGTGTTTGCTGCCCCGTTTGTTGCTTCATTCTGTTGGCATTATGCGGTCTCCCCTGCTAATCTTATATTTTTCTTTTATCTGGGCATGTTCTAACTATGTTTTCTCCGGGGTCTCTTGATTCAGTAGAGTTGCGTACCCCGGGATCCCATATTCTAGACGTCAGGAGGCTGTCTTTGCAGCTGACCGGGGAGAAAACGCGTCTTTCTTTGTCCAAGGCCTCTAAAATTAGGGTTTTGTCTGGCTCCGTCGTGGAGATGAGGTGAATGCACATGCAGTTAGAGAAGCAAGCTCATCTGGATTCGGGTCCCCAGTAGACGGTTCCTTCGGTGGCCCTGTCAAGGGCGGCTGGAGGGGGAGGTCGTCTGTCACAATCTTCCCCAGTTTCAGAAGCGCTCTTCCCGCAACAAGATGGTCAGGGTCCGGCACCAGTGAACACTGGAACACAGGATCCATCTGGGGATATGAATCGAGGTGTTCTAAACAGTGCAGCAAACTCTTCTGCCCCGAGTGTTGGAGCCAGCTCGCTCGTCACTGATGCTAACTCATCTCTCTCAGCGGGCCCTCACCTACAGAGGAGTGCCAGCATCAATACGGAATCCTACTTGCGCCTTCCTGCGTCACCCATGTCCTTCTCCTCCAACAATATCTCAATGGATGGCTCTTCAATGGTGCAGCAGAGCTCCCTCCAAGACCAAATGCAGAAACAGGGAGCATCAACGGCTACGTCTCAGTCTACATCACAGGAGGGGGGCAATGTGTTTCAGCTGCAGAAGAAAGCAAGGTTGGATGTGAGACAGGATGATATACTCCAGCAGCAGGTCATGCAACAACTGTTGCAGAGACAGGATTCCTTGCAGGTGCATGGCCAGATGAACCCACAGATGCAAAACCTGATCCAGCAGAGGCTACTACAGCAGCGGCAGCAGCAGCAGCAGCAGCAACAGCAGCAGCAGCAACACCAGCAGCAACAGATGTTGCAGTCTCTTCCACCAATGCAGCGAGCACAACTTCAGCAACAGCAACAGCAACAGCAGCTGCGGCAGCACCTACAGCAGCAGATGATGCAAGCACCTCATTTGAGACGCCCTTTTGATAGTGGTGTATGTGCCCGCCGCCTAATGCAGTATCTCTACCACCAGCGTCATCGACCACCGGTGAGCCAATGGCTTTTCTTCCATAAAAATTCCTTTATATTCTCGATATTCTTTGACCTCTAATTTTTGCAAGGGCACTTACTTTTTTCCTCAGGACAACAATATTCTCTACTGGAGAAAATTTGTGAACGAGTACTTTGCTCCTCGTGCGAAGAAAAGGTGGTGTTTATCACTTTATGAGAATGTTGGGAACCACGCCCTTGGGATTTTCCCTCAGGCAGCCATGGTTAGTTCATTTCTGTCTGTAACCATGCATATTTTTACTTGTATTAAGCTTTAGACATAGTTCTCCCCAAATAGGTACAACCATATTTTTCTCTGCTTTGCTGTTTTACTGTCAAACATTTGAGTGTTCATCATATGTGAATGCATGTATAAATGTGTGCGTATTATGCCCTCGCAAGTCATTTCTACTTTGGGTTTCGAATTATCTCAGAATATTCAGTGACGTTGTTACTTGATCGTCGCAGGATATATGGCACTGTGACATATGTGGTTCAAAATCTGGCAAGGGATTTGGTTAGTAAATTCCTTCACCCAAATAATATTTTTCGAACTCTTTCTATGGTGTACGAAAACTTGCCTAGATTCCTTCTAATTGTGATGAACTATTGAGCAGGATTTTTTTAAAGGTAAAGCTTAGGAACGGGCACAATGTCCTTGTAACTCTGTTAAACCACTTTATAAGAAATATCCCATATTGCGTTGGTTTAGTGTGTAGCTGTTGGTACGTCGGTGGATAACAGTTTGTAGTTTTTCTTCCTTTCTATTTATGTATCATTTGCAAGACGTTTTCCTCCGATTTTGTCATCATTGTAGCTTATTCTCTTAACTATTCTCCACTGATGATTTATTATTCTAGCTGACAGGTTGACTGCAGGTTACTGGTTCAATATATGCATAAAAATTGTGTTTTTTTTTCGGGGGTTGGGGGTGTTCCAGGGTGGTTGAAGGAGGTATTGCTGTAATCCTAGGTTTTATCCCCCATAGCTCGTAAATCTAAATCGTTAGTGTTTGATGTTTTTTTTAATGTTTTTGGACATTTTATTTTATTGAGAGCGTGCCCATGTATTTTTTTTTTTCTTGAATTTCCTTTTCCTGATTCAGTGGAAGAAAGTCACTCACTTGAGTATCTTCTTCAGTTGACTCAATAATCATGTATTCCACATTGCTATTATTATGCCTTCTGATTATATGGATAATGTGGGCATAATTAGATGCTGAGAGATATGCATATACGTTGAAATTTTCGGTCAGAGAATTTTTCTACCTTGAAATAAAATGCTTCCTGAAGTGACGTGATCCTCTTGAAGTCCTTTTTATGCCTTCCTATTACGCGGATAATGTGCATATAGTTCCAATAACTATTAGATAATATTTCATTTTCTCTTATATTTCTTTTTTTCTGGCACGTGTAGGGTACAGGAATATAGCTTTCAGAAATCTGAATTGAATGCATTTTCTCATTTATAAATTCGTATAACCAAATGAATTGAAGGACCTTTACACTGTACTTTCTAGTTTTCTAAAATGTCAGTCTTTAACGTTCTTTAAGGTAATTTGCGATCTTATCAAGGGATTTTTCACATTCTTGCCTCTTGTACGGTTAATTTCATCTTGCTTAGATATTCTGCTCAGCTAGTCCTTTGTTTTGCTACTGATTCACGTTTTTTGGATTTTTCTTTGAGACAGAGGCTTCTTTTGAAGTGCTTCCCAGACTTAATAGGTTCAAGTTCGACAGTGGTGTTGTCGATGAACTTCTGTTCCTCGACATGCCTCATGAATATAGATTGGCTTCTGGAATCTTGTTGTTGGAGTATGCGAAGGCAACTCAGCAGACCGTCTACGACCATCTACGTGTTGTTCGTGAGGGTCAGTTACGCATCAAATTTACCACAGACTTGAAGGTTTGCATTGCTTTCTCCCCCTCCCTCAACCTCGAATCTCCATTTTTTTTCAACCAAGAAATGCCGATTCATTCTGGATTCTAGTTTCTCTGGGTTAATATATGAAGCATACATTATCTTCTTATTCTTCAGATACTGTCTTGGGAGTTTTGCGCCAGACGCCATGAAGAGCTCCTGCCTCGGAGATTGGTAGCTCCTCAGGTATCTTGTATCTTTACCATCTGTGATAAAAAAATCCCTCCCTATGATAAGATTCAGGGAGCGTAGTGTCCTTGCGGGAGTTTATTTTGGGGGGGCTCAGAAATCATCCAAGTTACTCTTCAATAAATTACGCTCTATTTATTATATGATTTTTTTGTAGTCTCTAGAGACTATCTGTTGAAGTGATTCACTCCTAAAATAGTTCTTCATACTTGCTCTGGTGTTTGTAGCTTCAAGTAAAAGCACTCGAATTAGGCAAGGATTGTAGGTAGAGTCCTTTTGGATTTCTGTGCAAGTATTCTCCAGGAAGATCTCTATTGTTTTGTTTTCATTCTAGGGGAGATAAAAATCGGAAACACGTTGTGTTCCATATCCTTCCATGTGATCTGATCCCTCTTTGTAACGATGGACCACACAGCAAGCTTCCTCAAAGTATCTCCTTCTATTATCTCCTGGAGAATTGGAATAAGTTCTACAGATTCATTGAGAATCTTTTTAGAAGAAGTTTTGAGATTTCAGTGCGACTCTCTCCCTTCTAACTATCCTCCCCAGTTCTTAGTTTCTCAGAGATTCATTCGATCCATATGTAGACCGTTCATTTAGTTGACTTCAGAGAGAAAGGATTATGGTTCCTCAGTGAAGATCCTGGCAGTGTGAACACTCACGCATATGTCAAAAATGTATCTTCCTCCTTGATTTTATTTTATTCCCTTCAATCAAGTTGCATCGAAAACGTTGGGGTGGAGGGTTACTTTCCATTTTATTCCTTAATTATGTAAGTATATTTTTCTCCTGATTATAATCAAGAAAAACACGCCTCTTCTTTTCTTTTTAACTCAGGTGAATCAGTTGATGCAAGTAGCCCAGAAGTATCATGCTATTGTGACTGAATGCGGATCTTCTGGTGTCTCTCCTCAAGACTTGCACACGAACTGCAACTCGTGAGTTACTCCGATGATATATATTTCCTTGGTAAATTTATTTTTTTATTTCGAATAATTTACCAGCTCGTTGCCCGGACATGATCTGGCTATCGCCACAGCAAGAAGTTTTTTTCAGCTTTTCTGGGTGTTGGGTATTCCCATGAACTCGTGATTCGGTTCATTTATTAGATTACTAAATTAGCAGAAAAAAGTTCCAGGAGACCTCAAAGCTATCTAAATCATTCCTAATTATGCTTTGCCGTGGGATTTGATTTATCTGCAGATGGATCATGCTCAGCTATGATTATTGAAATAATTCTCTACGGTTGTTCTTAGGTTCATGGCTGTCACACGCCAGCTAACAAGAAATCTGGAGCTCCAGTCATTAAACGAGCTGGGATTCTCGAAAAGATATGTACGATGCTTGCAGGTAATCCATGATTCATCTCACTAATTGGGCCATCAATGGAAAGTAATCACGGCATTTTAACTTTTTTTCCAGAGTTATATAATGATCCTTGTCATTGAATGGCTGTGTTTCACAGATATCTGAGGTGCTGAATTCCATGAAAGATTTGATCGACTTCAGCCGAGACCACAAGATGGGTCCCATCGGTATCATCCTCTATGCTCTCATTCTAAGCTCTTTGTTGGCATCATTGCCATCAATGGAAAATAATTTTATAATATTTTTCTCATGATCAAGCTCATGGGTAGTTTTAGAAGGCAGCGATGCTGGGAGATGTGATACGGGTGTAGGTCATATCCCATCTGGATGCTCATCACTGCATGATTTCGATGCTGGAAAAAAGTCAACGGTCCCAGTTCAGTATGGTCAAATTCAGTGCCACTGGTCTGACCAGAGTTTTTTTAATCTTTTATATTAAATTAAATAGAAAGCAGAAAAAATGTTCATAATCTTGTTGAGTAGCCAATCCATCATAGCTTTGACTGCCCCATCCAGATAGGGTTCGACTAAAATGCTTCGACTTTTGGGGAATCATCAAAAGGGTCGATCAGCTGATTACTGTTCATCTACCTGCAGAGAGTTTGAAGAACTATCCTCGCCACGTGTCGATCAAACCCCAGAATCAGAGGAACCAAGCGGCCGAACAGCTGCTGAACTCTCAGTCAACCTCGGACCCGAATGCCCTGAGCAAGATCATGGCAGCCCATCCCTCTCTGAGCGACCACATGATGAACAACAGCAGCAGCAACAACAACAACAACAACAACAACAACAGCAACAGCAACAACAACAACAACAGCAGCAACAATGACGGCAATCTCTCTGGCATTCGAGGCCCCAATGGCTCTGGCCAGGAAGCGATGTCATTGAGCAACTACCAGTCCTTGCTGAGGCAGAACTCTGTGAATTCAAACCCTAATGCCCTCCAGCCCGACATGACCTGCAACTACAGCAGCGGCCTGAGCCAGTTGCAGTCGTCCGTCTCCTTTCAGAGCCCAACTGGGCCTCTCATGGCGGGGCCGCTGAAGAACCCCTCTGTCAGCTACCTGCTTGGCTCCCATCAGCGGCAATTACAGCAGATGCCCAATTCTCTGCCCACCCAGCAGAACAACAATCCACAGTCCTCTCAGGGAAATCAAAATCACCAGTTGCAGCAGCAGCAGCAGCAGCAGCAGCATCTGGTGATCCAGCAGCTGCTGCAGGAGATGATGAGCAGCAACAGGGGTGGGGGCATGCCGCAGCAGACCATGAACGGTCCCATGATGGGGGGGGGCATGCCGGAGGAGGCGTATGGCGGTGGAATTGGCGGCCCAGGGGTCTTCCAGGGCAGGGCAGCGGGCTCTATGCAGAATGTGAGCTTCAACAATGGCGGCGCCGCATCGAACAACAACGCCATGGGGATTCTTCTGAGCAGGAACAGCAGTTTCAAGTCCATCTCCAGCAACCCGGCGCCGCCCATGGGCGGCGGCGGCGGTAGCGGCAGCTTCAGCATGAGGGCCGACGTCTCCCCGGCCATCAACCTTCCGGACCTGGTGCATGAGATCTCCAGGGAGTTTGCCGACAGTGGGCTGTTGAACGGCGAAGGCAGCGGCGGTGGCGGCGACATTGGCTACGGAGGGAAGTCATGACCAGGCGACCTGCAGGAAGCAGGCGCCGTCAGATTCTGGAAGGAGAAGTAAAGGCAGAACGCCATTGTCAATGTACAGTAACCTTGGCATCTGTGTTATGCGGCAAAGATGGTGTAAATAATCGCTGGCAGATCGCCCGGACCCTCGCAAGAAATCCACCAAGCTCGGCAACTGCTTTGTGGCGCCGGCTGCTGCTGCCCCCCCTCCCCCGCCTCCCTTCGCCATTGGAATTTGTCTGCCCTCCCCCATGTTTGACTTTTGGATGTTTGAGTGCGATTAAACGTTGACTGCCTTGGATGGGTCTGACCGTTGACGCCATTCCCAACTGTTCATGGGCACCAAGTAGGTGTTTGATTTCTTTTTTTTTCTTTCTTTCTTTTTTTCATTCCTCTCTGCCCACTATGGTTGTACTCTGAAAGACTTCCAGATACAGAGAGCAAAGCTTTTTTATTTTGCTGAGGTTTTTTCTGAATAGCTCTACCCTTTTAATATCTGAACGCCACCGAGGATGCCAGAAAAACCCTAATTTCTTCAGGTCTCTCAGGCTCTGTTTTCCAAGGCGATCTTCTCTTTCAAGAAGAAGATGAATTCTCGCCGCCATTGCCATTATAGGGGGAAGGTTTGTCCCGTTATCACAGAGCATGAGAAGACGGAGATAGGAGAAGATGCCAGAGAAACCCTAATTTCTTCAGGTCTCTCTCTCGGGCTCTGTTTTCTCAGGGACCACACAAGGCGATCTTCTCTTTCAGGAAGAAGATCAGTTCTCACCGCCATTGCCATTACAGGAGGAAGGCTTTGTCTTGTCTCCTTTCTGGCAGTGCATGGGTCGGAGAGGAGAGTGGAAAGGGACATTTCTTCAACGAAAGATGCCAGAGAAACCCTAATTTCCTCAAGGCCATCTTCTCTTTCAGGAAGAAGATCAATTCTCGCTGCCATTGCCATTACAGGAGGAAGGTCTCTCGTTTCTCACAGATCATGAGAAGAGGGAGAGGCAGGAGAAGAGAGGAAGGGAGGGGCTTTTGTACATCCGGCATCTCCTCTCGTCCCATCCCATCCATTAGCGTCAGCACACTCTAACCAGTAGAAGAAGCATTCACAGCAGAGGGGGGGGGGGGGAATCAGGACGGGCGGAAAACGAGGATATTTATTTTTCTCTGAGAAGTCAACGAGGGGCGACGACTTTCATCGCTCAGTCCTCGAAGAGCTCCTCCCCGCCGTAGTCTTCGTCGCTGTCGGCGTCTTCTTCGACGTGCACGTTGCCGAGGAATGCATTGAGCAGAGCGTGGTTCCAAGCTCCGCCGGCCCCCATCTGCCGGAATCTCTCTGCGAAGGCGTGCCAGCCGGAGGGGCCCTCCGCCCCGTTCTCCGCCGCCGCCTCCGCGTCCCCGCCGGTGGCGTCCGGGTAGTACTTGAGCACCGCCTCGCCGACGTCGTTGAGGACGTCGGCGTCGAACCTGGGGAAGAGCGGGTTGCCGATCACCTTCACGTGGCACACGCTGAAGCAATTCACCGAAGACATCTCAAGAGGAGTGAGCTTTTTTGCAGGTCCCGAAGAACCCTAATGAGAAGAACAGCGAATAAAACATTGAGAAACCCAGTTGCAGGGGGGGGACGTGCTCTCCTCATAAGAACAGTAATCCATGGCAGATGAGACGTACCATATGTAGTACATATTGTCCATTTCTTGCTTCTGGACCCTCCCCAGCAGCTCAATCTGCAGCGCCCCGCCGATGCACAGAACTGGCCTTGGAAGCTTGAAGGACTGCAGTACATTGGCCTGATGAAGCAGGAATATTATCAGATTCCGATTATAGAAAAATCGATGGAGTTCATCTACTTTCTTAAGGAACCCATCCCCTGAATCCGTGATTTACACACCCAAACTGGAAAAAAAATCTTCTGAAAGCTAAGATCACCTACCAACAAGTCCTGTTTGACTTGACGACAGGAGAAAACTATGAAAAACTTTGGGGGTAAATCCTAGAATAGAAGAGGAAGAGAAGAACACAACCAGCAGATGATTTTATTCTTGTGTCTCCAGACATTGCAAAATTCCTGCTCAAATCAGCCAATTTTGTTGATCCAAGGTTTTCTCATATCCTCGTCTTACAGCAACTCATTTGAGGCAGCCAGTCAACGCTGGATCAGTCTCCCAGGAATCGGCTGGTATGGGTTGGGCTGCTGATCCATCCTCATTCCTAGATGAGTCAACCACCAGGTTAAGTCAACGAACCTGAGAGGTCTGGCGGTGGCCCAAGCAGATGGTGGGTGAAGAAGCCACAGCCATGGGAGAAAAGGGACCCCAATGGGCAGAGAAACTAACACAAATAGCAACCACAAGCAGGGACAGAGGTGCTTATTGTGGTATGAAATGTGGTCCTCCTGCTCCAGTTTTTGTAATATTCCAAGGTGGTATCAGGGAAGTGTGATGTTGTTTTGGTAGAAGAGAAAAATGTACAAGGAAAAAAAAAATACACCTTGACGAGAAATTCATCAAATCACATGTTGACTTCCACAAATAGCCAATACGAGGGACAATGTAAATTGAGCATGCTGAGCTTTCTAATTCACAGAAATTATATCAAAAAAAAATCCATAAATAATCAGTAAGGGATTATTGACAGAAGATAACTAATCTGCTCTAGCCCATGATGAATCAAACTATCCGGACGATCATGAAAGGGAGAACTACAGCAGTGAAATCACCTGTGCCATTGGAAACACTGGGGAAACATGCGTCCAAACAAAGTCATTAGAATCTTTTAATGATGCTTCCCCGGAATTTTGTGAGTAATTTGGCTCTGGTTTGGAATGTCCCATCCTAAATCGCACAGCTTTTGCAGAGTATATGGGATCCCCCGGCTGGAAATATGCTGAGACGAAATATACAGAATCATTTTTAAAAGAATGAAAACGTGAAAAGAAAATCAGTCGAAAGCTGGTAGGATCGAGTTTCTCTGATCATTGGCGAGCTAACCTTGGAACGGCCGCAGTTTTATCTCATGAACCACACAAAGCCTTGAGCTCAGCTTGTAGGTGAGAGTCTCAGGGGCATCAGGATCTCTAGACCCACCGCTTGACCAGTAGGAAGGAATTGCGTCCATCCGATCGCTAGGCTCCAATGTGTTATCGATACTCTCGTCAGGATAATTATCAGTGCTCGATGCACCAACAGGCTCTAGCATGATATCCCTTCTTGATTCAGTAGAAATAAGATGGCGAATCAAGGAGGTATATGTTCTGTGTTCTCTGAGAAGACCTCCCCATTCGTCGGAGCTGCCAGATGCTAATTCTACAGGATCGCTAGAGTTGCTCACTTCAACAATGCGGGTCAGATTTGACACCTCTGGGTACATTCTCTGGCACAACTTCTTACAGAACCCATTTGAAATAACTGAGATCCAGAAAGAAAAAAGTTCTACTTTTAGCATACCATCCACAAAAACTCCCATAACCATCATCCCGAGTACGTTAAGACAAGATAAGCAGAAGAGGATATTAAGAGATATATCTTGATATCAAACCAAAACAAGCTGATGTACAAGAAGCGATCGCATGAAATCCATTTTCAGGCCATCCCTTAGAAAAAAACACAAGAATATGGAAAACTTTGGTAGTTTTGAACCACACCAGTAAGGCATTCATGATTTTCAGTGTTCAGAAAAAAATCCAGAAATTAGAAATTCAAGTCAATCCCCTACTATATCAGTCACACAGCCTCACATAGAAAAGAAAACACTCAAGATTACAGCAGCATGTCTCAATAAACTATTTCCGGTAGATGAAGAGGACAAAGTTGCAGGTTTTTTTGGCAAGAGAAGTGAGTACATCACCCGGACAATAGATGATAAATTATGTCCGGACATAATGGCAACGTGATTTCATGAGCAAAGCAAGATGACGAAATATGAATTCAAGTGTATGCATTCCACCTAGAAAAAAATCACAGAAAAATGTTGAAACAAAACAAGACAGGAAATACACCTGATAAGAAAATAGACGAGGCCAGTACACAACCTTGGATCTGTTTCATTTTTTAGAGTGAATATTCATAGAAGTTCAAAGAGAAAAAGGTTTATACATTCGCCCTCATAGAGCCCTGTACCTAAGCTCAAGAGGGCACACAAAGATAGTGAAGACAGTATTAAACACTCAACGCTCCCAAACTGAAAGGGTGCATCACTCCCCAAACAACAAGTCAGGACACTCCCTCACTGTATCATAAAAGGTAGTGATGACATTCTCTACTTGCTGACTTTGTTTCCTGAACGTCCGATTGCTCCCCTCATCCTACATTACCCAACGAATCGCATACAGGATAAGCCACCAGCCTCTTTAGTCCTCAACTTCAACAAATTATCATCAATCTCAGGACATCGGCATCTCTTAGATTACCTGGGCAGAAGATATCGAAGATTATTGTTTCACTTTACCGAGTTCCTTGTGAGAATACACATCTAATGAATAAATTATTTTCCAATCAAGTCATAAGGCTGCCCTCCAAAAGATAGCCACTCAGGACAGGTGTCACTGATGACTACGATCAAGGTCTTTGGTATTATCATTGATAAAGGGAAACACGACATCTTTAAAAGTTAAATAAGGGCACATAAACATAAATGCAAAGATATATATGTAAACCTACCCACGCGACTAAAATCAACTGAAGTTCCAAGGTTGGCTGTGTTGGTTATTGGGGTCTGAAAAATTATTTCAAATATTTTCTTTCCAAAGTTCTAATGTTATCAAGAAGTTTATGGTCTAAAACATATAACATATACTATATGCTCTAAACTTTGAGATGTCAACAAGACGGACACACAACAAAACGTTTGAAGCATAATTGATTTATAATACAAAATCAACCATTGAATCAAAGGCTCTCCTAGATTATTCACTCATGGCCAAAGTGCCGTTTGAAAATTTATTCCAGAGGTAAAGAGGATAGTTTTAGAAAAGGAAAATCCACCACACAAGAAAGATAGAATTCAATTACCTTCTTTTCCCAGGACCAAACAAACTTTTCTCAGCCAAGAATGGGGAATGCTAACAGACCATTGCCAATCCTATTTTCTTTCACCAGCTGATCTGTTTATTAATAGCAGTCTTTTACCGTTGGTCCCATGTATTTTAGTCTCCGAAGCTGTTTAATATGGAGCCAATAATTTCCAAAAATCCTCTCCAAAAACAAGAACATCAAACCGAAAAATTTCTTAGGTCACAATATCCTTGAGAATATTAGTATTTCTGGGAAAATGCAAGGTGTAAATGCATTTTTTTCTCCCTACAAGAGTGAATTAAAATTCATCCATTTCCATCCCACTGATCTATGAAAACCAGAACAAAGCCTGGAGACTGAGACATCAAAGAGACAACCCGGAGTTGTGACGCCGTGAGAAACGATTTCTGGAACCGACTTCTCCTTCCACATTTTCCCAAATCAAAGGTAAAAATTTTCTTCAACCTCGTTATTCTGACTCATCGGCAAAACTCCGTTCGAAATCACACTGCCGGGTCAACATCTTAGTTGCCAGGAAATCATCAACAGTCATTTCGTAACCGCGACCAGATCGGTTGGTTCCTGGGCATCAAACGAATGATAAAGGAGGTCTCGTGTTTTTTTTCCTTCAAAAGACGAGGAACCGAAGAGGCACCGGTGGAATGACACAGAGCCAAGAGGGGCAGGCATGATGAGAAGGGGAGGAGCGGAGGCGAGAGGCCTCACCGAAGCGCCGCCAGGCGCGGGAGACGGAGCTGGCGCGGACGATGTCGGCGGGGTCGTCCAAGCAGGCGAGAACGGCGGTGGACGTATCCGAGCCGAGCCACTCCAAGAAATCGCACCGATTCCCCATGTCGCCCACCTGTTCACGAATCACCATCGCCACCACTGCGCCCAAAAAATAAGGAATTCTCTCTTCGGAGAGAAAAACCCCGACCTGATAGAAATAAACACAGGAAACGGACCGCGAATCCGGAGGTTAGCTCGTCTTTCGAGCGAACCAGGACGGGGCCAACACTTCTTAACTCGGCTTCCGAGAGAGCTGGGGCTGGAGGCGCCGCCTACTTCGCCATGACCCGCGGCATGAAGCGCGATCAGATGGAAGGAAGAAACCGAGGAGAACTGCACAGAGAGAGAGAGAGAGAGAGAGAGAGAATAAAATAAAACAAAAGGGAAGCGAGGGTACACCGCTGTCCGTCGGTTGGTCTTTATCTGATTTACAAGTTTTCATTAAAAACCCTCATACTTTTCCCTCTTATTATCTGACGTGCCAGCGCGGCGCGCTGTAACTCCTCTCTCACGCCGCCAATAGAGAGGAACCTAAGGGTATAATAAAATTTCTGAGAGTATCAGCGCAAAAGCGTAATTAATGAAAATTTACAGTCACTTATTCAGAAATGAAAGGAGACGTGACGTCATTTCTTGTATCCCCTTTCTATTTTATAAAATTGCTCGATGAGCCCGTAAGACCCGGTTCGGGACATTAGGAGGTTACCCCCATATTTTCCCATTTTAAAAATAAAATAATAATACGAAAATACGAACACGAGTGAGATCACTTCCTCATTTGTTTCATTTCTCCAAGAAATGATGAAGTTATCCCAAGTTTAATCATATTCATTTTGATCTACGCACTAATAAATAATATTAAACAGCATTGAACTATTATTATGCACTCTATCTCTCTCTTCTCTATCTCTCTATAGAGTTGACCTAAAGCATTGAGACCAACAAGGATGTCAACGCACAAGGTTCACATAACTTCAAATGTCCATACAAATATTGCCAATGATTTTATCCCAAGTTTAATAATATTCATTCCGATCTAGGCACTAATAAATGATATTAACAGCATTGACCTACTATTATGCTCTCTCTCTCTCTCTCGCGCTCTCCAGAGAGTTGACCTAAAGTACTGAGACCATTAAGGATGTCAACGCACAGGGTTCACATACACAAACACAAGCCAAGGAGCTTACTTACAATCCACCTGTAGCTTCAAGTGTCAAATATTCCCAAATATGGAATATTTTTTCGTCCCAAAAAGGCAAACCATATGAAAAGCACTGAGACCATCAAGACTGTCAAAGCACAAGGTTCACACACACAAGCACAAGCCAAGGATCTTACTTACAACCCACCCAAAACTTCAAATGTCCGTGAAATCTTGCCAAATATGGAAGATTTTTCTGTCCCAAAAAAGGAAAACCATATGAAATTCTACTTACTGAAAGAACCTCTGCATATGGTCTCCGGGTCGTCGCCGACTAGGGACCAAAGACCTCATTGTTACACACCGGGCACACCTGTTGAGACACCATTTGGTCCATCTCTTTACATTATTACAAAGAAATATGTGGAAAGGGAAAGAATGACGAGAACGACTCTCGAGTTTAAAAAATTGGCAATCACCATAAAAAATGAGTGCATATAAAGGGTAGAGGATACTAGTACAAGTGCAATAATCTTAAATTTATTCAACCCCCCATATTATAAATAATATGTGGAAAATAATATGATCGAAGTATTCTACAAGACACATTAATTTTTTAATTTTTCAGACAATATAACGGGACATTGATGATTTAGAGCAATTATGAAAAATTAAAAGACACGTAAAAGAAACCCACCTTATTAATCTTCAGCCATTTTCTGATGCAGACAGAGTGATAGTGATGTTGACAGGGTAAGGTGATCAAGGTTTCTCGATTTTTGTAATCATCACAGCAGATTGCACATCTGTATTAAGTACAAATGTACGAATTTTGATCATAAAGCAGCAAGAATAAATGCAATGGAGGAGGAGAGGGAGGGGGGGGGGGATGGGATTAAAGACTGACTGACATGAACGTTCTTGGGATCACAAGATCACTCACAAAACCCAAGTCTGAGCTCAATTTGCCTGAGAAACAATCGTTTCTGATGGTCGAGATGATGCTGTGAGCAGAGGGCATTCTTATGATTGGGTTCTCAGATAGTTGAATCACAACGTTAGATATAGCAACCACCGTTTCCCTCCAACATTTTACCCTCGTCTCTGTAACTTCCCTAACTAACCCTCTAATTCTCCTGATCGTTGAAATACAAAACTATTGGCGCATAGAATATTTCTGAAATCTATGAAATATAAATTTCAACTATTTAAGAGCAGGTCAGAGAAAGGGCAAACGGGGCAAACGTAATCCAAGTGTCCTTTTATCCTACTCTATAACTTGTTTCTTCCAAAGGGAAATCATCAGAATTTGCATTATGCAGGCAACTGGCTAAAGGAAAGTGCCTAGTGACCATTAGATTTCTACTTATCATGTGCAAACTGACTGGAATAAGGAAGCTGGTTACATACAATGTGTTCACCCAAGGCGAATATTTGTTGCTGGAGGAGGCAAACAAGAATAGTTAATTTTCTGAGCAATTTAAGAGAAATCACAAAAGCTTTCAGTCATGTAGTATACCACAAAGAATTCAACCGATAAACCAATAAAAAATTACAAAATCATAACCAAATAGTGCTTACTTATCATATTTGTCTTTCCTTGAGAAGAATCCAGTTTTGTATGTAAAAGGCGGCAAGAAGGAAATGAGCTCATCTGACAGCCCTCTGGATTCAGTACCAATAGCTTCACCAAGAGATTGCAATTCCTGATGATCAAGGGGTCCAAAAACTGAGAATTTTGAATTGCACCGACTAAAGAAAATAAAAGCTATAATACTGAAGTTCCCATAAATGTTTGCAAATTAATTTGTTCAATATGAATTGGATTCATTCCAAGAAGTGGATGCAAATATGTGGTTCATTGAAATAGGCCAGTAACTTCTCGAACAGAAAGGACTCTGTTCTTGGCACTAAGATCATGCAGGATACCACAAAGTATGATCCGTTTACGATCTTTTCAAGATTTTTGTCACACTGAGAACAAAAGAACATGAGTTATTGTTTTTAAAGAGTACTGTTATCCACTAGTTACAACTGCCATTTCACTGGACCATACTTCGAATCTAAAATTGATAGAGCTTGGGATTTCATATACTTGCTTTATGACTTTTCTATACAGGCTAGGCTGACTTCCTTTTGATAAGTGCGTTTATCCACAAACCTAATCTATCACTCAGTGAAATGCAAGAATCCTCACTCTTAGAGAGCCAGACGTCCTCTCTTTATGGTAACAGAAACAAGAGTTCATCCGAGCTAGCGAGAATAACTTAATATTCAGAAAGAAACCATGCTTTGGCACATAACAGTGACAAGAAGAAAGGTTGCAATCCAAAAATATCTATGCGATGACAGCAGATTTTAATATAAAACATGCACTGAAGAAGAACCTTCAAGGACCCTCCATATGCAGTTTGCAATTCCAACTGTATCTGATTTTATTGCAAGAAACAATGATCTTTCCTCGAGTCCAGCCGTAGGAAAGAATTGTTGAATTTTTTTGGAAAGTTGACCGAAAAAGGACAGGACATTCACAAATGGAATACACCTTCTTGCGAGGTGGGCCAAAGATACTTATTCAAGCCACCATAGTTGAAACAATGATCTTTCCTCGAGTTCACAACAAAATTCTAAGAATGAAACAAGTTAAATCCTATATTTGTAAAAACAAAATTGCTATGGGGAATATTCACGAAAACAGTAAGCTCCTTTTTTCTCTTTTTCCTTGGGGAGGTTGGGGGGGAGTTGTAGGAAAAAAATCATGACCAACAACTAAAATAAAAAAGAGACTCATTCATTCTCTTTTAGCTCAACCCGTACTATTAAGCGCCTTGTCATATAATAAAAGAAACCTCGGTTTTCCTTCATTTTTATATATAATTCTCTTTTTTCTTCTTTTGCCGTATGGTGTGTACATTTAGCTGCTTTATAGCAGCAGATAAACAATTGTCGATCCTCAAAAGAAAGCCAGCAAATTGCAAGCTCTGTTCTAGAAAGTACAAATTTCGACAAGTAGATTGACAGATAAACCGCGAATATTCTACCGAAATCACATATTTTCGAGGAAAGAGTATGAGAACTTTCAGTGAAATGTTATGGACAAAATAAATGCCATGAGATAGTCTTCTCAAGAGGAAATCATCAAAGAGCATTAATAAATGACGTCATACAGCAATGGAAAGCAAAAACCAAACGTCAAAATGGCAGGACAGGCTGCATCTGATGGTTCAGACAACCTCATAAGTCGCATTGTCTGAAACGATACCGGCTTGCTCAGTAGCCTGCACATCAAAGTGGGGATGTCGATAAATATGAGTAATCAAAAACATTGGGCTATAAATCCGTTAAAAATAAAGACAAATCAATTCATAAAAAGCATTTTACCAAAGCAGTTATGCCCGTTGCAATTGTCACATCATTTCCAAGTTCGACTGATGTCCCTTTCAGAACCAGACAGCACGAAAACAAATAGCAGAAAAATCAATATGGCTTGGTTATGAAAGCTGACGACCATGAAAAGGAAAATGATAAGAAAATAACTGAATTTTTTTCAATAGATACATTTTTGGTGGTCATAATTTCAAGAAGATATGGGCTTCCATGAAGCCATGAAGTTATAAGCATATATACATACTTATGCAAGAAAAACATTGATGTTAATTAAACATGTCTTTCCTGGAAAAAAACTATGTAAGAAACTAAATAATTCCGGAAAGGATGTATCTCTAGCACGTTCTCGAAAGAACTCTTGATTATTACATAAACGAATAATTTGGTCGAGAGTGTAGCCACTCCTTGTCCGACCTAAATGCAAGCATTATCTTGAGAAAACCAAAAGGAAAATTTTGACTGATGGATAGAACCATGGGTATTGACAGGCAATGCTGCAAACAAAAGAGTCAAATAGGAAACCAGACGAAAGGAGTAAAGTACACCGATTAATGCAGCCTCTATACACAAAAAAATAGCGACAGAGACCTTCCACGGGATGAAATTTCGAACAAGGGTTCACCCTACCTGCTGTCCTCTCAGTACCACATAAGGAAGTAGCAGCAAGGTTGTCTTCCACACATTGCAGTTCTCTAGCTAAGGCTTCATCCAATAACAGCTGCGAGTTAAAATTCATGGAAGTAGACGGAGAACTTCTACTGCCTTTGCCACGTTCACGATTATGTTTTGGATAATTAGATGCGGAAGCTTTAGCCATATCATTGTCTCGTACCTCCTGAAGTGACTGATATACAATTTCCTGCAGCACACTTTCTATTCAATGCGTTGATGAAAATTTTTAGACATGGTTCATGGGAGAAGGATAGAAAGGCAAATCGTAAAAAGGAATAAAATTACTTAGAAAGATCTTATCGATTTATATCATCATTATAAAAAAATTGATAAAAAACAAGAGAATTGTGTGTAAGTACGCATAAGCAAGAAGATTTTGAATCTAACCATGAGGCGTCACCAAAACTTTTACAACAAAAATGCATTCCAACTGTACCTGATCTTGGAGGACATCTTCAAGCGAATGTAAGTCATTTTCACTGTAGTAACCTTGAAAACTTTTCTCGATTTTACAAGGAATACTTGGGTTTTCGTAGCGCACATCCACTTTCTGCTTCCCCTTTCTTACAAATTCTGCCATCAAGATAACATCCTGGAAAAGAAAAATAAAAAACCACTTCATGAATACAAAATCCCTCTGATAAACCATTGTATGATGCGAACATAGATTTAACCACGAAAAACAGTGATAAAAAAAATCCTAGATGAAGATAGGAACCTGAAATTATTATGTTTCCAAAACATATATCATGTTTACTCAAATTATTGCTTCACTCGAGTACGAGAGGAAAAATGGAAAGCAAAAGAAAACACTGATCACTCCAATCCAACCTCATTGTCGTCAGAAATCTCAAGAATATGAGCAACACAGTTCTGAATTCGAATTAAGAGAACAAGTGACGCAAAAAAGTAAGCGTGACGGCGTAAAGAAGGTAGCCGTAGGGGAACCTGGGAGAAGTAGGAATGCCACGAGCCCAATACAGAAAGTAATTTCACGCTCCTGACTTTGTATATTGAAGTTCGTATTCATCGCATAAAATATAGAAAACGCATAAACTAACAATGGAAATACATTCATTCATAACCTGCCAGAGTCAGAAGCCGGGCAACAGAAACCGAGATGGCTAGAGCTCTAGTCGTCAAAAAGAAACCATAAGTTCGGGGAGGATGAAGAAACTGGAATCCTGTAATAAAACGATCGAAGCATATTTATAAAAGGAGACCATCACTTTAGGATTCACAAACAGTCACCAGTGGGCTACAAGAATCCCAATCTATACAATTCTACCGATCGGCAACCCGAGAAAATAGAGAAGGCACACAGATGACTACGAAAACCACCTGAAATTCTACTTGAATCCTACATTACAGATCGAATTCTGCAAACAAGAGAGGCTGCCAGGCTGCGTCGCCCACGTCTCATTCCGCAAAATAAATGAACAACAGCGAAACGAAATGAACTCGGCACTCACCATCAAAATCTGATCACGGCCTCCCGGAGGAGGTCTCAAAGAGGCAACTCAGTGAAGCCGCGTCTGAGAATGAGAGGAGGAGGACGAAGGAAGGGGGCTTGGTGGTGTCGGGAAGCTGCGGAGTATTTTCTCCTCCCTTCCCTCCCTCCTTTCAACTTCTCATGGACCTCCTCCAGTTTGTTAAAAAAACTGGTCAATTCTCATCTAGTTATCTGTCAACCACACTGATATTTTTATATAACGACCGTCTGATTTTTCAACAATGTACTATAAAGTAACCAATAATAAAATTTTGTAATACAGAACTTGATGTGACCCCAAAATATTAACATATTTTATTCATCAAAATGGCCTCATCCGTCAAGCGTGGAGTCAATCGTCAATATCCAGATTGTATGACTAGGAGATGAAGTTTTTATCAGTAAAACTATTTAATATTATGGGGACCTATTTTTAAAATAGATAATTGACTTGACTTAGTTGTTGTATAATAAATTATGTAAATTTAAATTTTATCAAACTAATAAAATCAATTTTAATTTTTTTAGAAATATTTTATAACAAATAAATTAATTATAATTTGATTAAAGGTTTAAAAAATAATAAATAATTTTTCAAGATCACAAATATGTAAAACAATATAATGTAATATTTCAAAATTTTCTCAAAAGAATAATATTTTTATCATTTTTATATTAAATAATGAAGGTGTGGGCATCAAGATGACATTATTATTGTTGACTCAATCGAGTAGAAATAAAGTTTCGTCCAACGATTCTTATGTAAGTGATTACATAATAAAGAATCATAATTTAATCAAGAAAAGTTTTAAAACTTAAAATTATACAAAGTACCATAAATTAAATAAAAAATAAGTTTAAAATAAGAAAGAGAGAGTTCTAATTCATGATAATAATTATGAAAATTATATGTGTCCATGAGGATTATTATAGAATATCTATGGTCTCAAAGACTTTCTTTAGACATGGATAATATGAGTAATTTCTAAATCTTCTTATGAAATTTAAAAATCAAAAATAATAAAAGGTCAATAACAACTTCTTTAAAATTTAAAATCTTCTTTAATAATAAAATGAGTTGTTGAATCGTCTTTAGTGGTTGTCATTCAGCGGAGTGAAAAAATAGTAACTTCGCAACTCTTACAACTATTACCTGATGAAGATAAGTTAGATAGAGGTAGAGCACATCTTAAGAAGCTTTATTCTCATGTTTGTATAGCAAAAATAGACTATTTATTACATCTAATACGTTCTCAAGAGATGACGACTCGTCTCTTAGTAGATCATGCTCTTCCTAATGACATCTTATTCATTGATCAATCGAAGATAATTTACTTGATAAATGCATGATACTTTTATTTAAATTCGTTCATTGATTTTAATAACGATGCTTCATAAATCTAATTGATGAGTTTTTCACTGATAATTGAACTATTATAATAGCTTAATTATCCACTAGAAATTTGTAAGAAAATTAAGATTTAATTAGATAAAAATATATGAGTTTTAGCTTTGTACGATTTGAATTCTTGTCAGTCACCTATGTATATGAGAGAGAGTGAAATAAGTATGTGAATATTCTTAATAAATTAATATCATAAGGATATATCTTCTTGATAAATAAGAGATATTTTAAATATTAAATTATTAAAAACCTTCTGAGGATAATGTGACTGTCAATTTAGTCCTACATCAATTATATATCGAGTTTCAAAATAAATATATAGTAATTCAAGATTTGTTGTCTATTTCTGGCATGTGTACAACTATTTCTTACCTCTCACTTAGTTAGCCATCGATGACATGGAAAGGGAATGACACATATCTTATACCATTCTATCTTTGGCCACTTAAGCCCATATTCATGGCTCTACATGACTATGCTTCCAACTTGCTTGTGGGCTCAATTGACTAGTAGGTTTTCCTATTTTTCTATCTTCTTATTTTATTTTCCTTTATTTATCTTATAATTTTTTTATTAAAATCATATAATTTCACACAAAATTACATAATTAGCCAAAAATTTATGTTAATCAACTAAAAAATATTTTTTATAATTTAACATAAATATAAGTCTATTTATCATGAGTTAATATTAAAACTATATGATCAATTAATTATTAATCAATGATAAGAAAGACATTAATACTTAGTATAATACTTAAAACGACATGTATATTTCTAATAAGCTCACGATGTAGTTGATGAATGATAACTGACATGACTTAGTCATTGTATAGTAAACTACGTAAATTTAAAAATATATAAAACTAGAAAATATGAATTTTCAAATATTTAGAAGTATTTTTAAACAAATATATCAATTATAATTCAATAAAACTTCCAAAAATAGTGATAATTTTTTAAGTCGATCACAAGGATGTAATATAATATCAGATAATTATTCATAATTTTTTTCAAAGAATATTATTTTTGATAAATTTTACACTAGGAAATGAAAATTAAATATATTTAAAATGCACAAAAAAGGGAAATAAGGGTGCGAATTTCAGGATGATGTTAGCGTCCAATGAATGCAGATTGAGCAAAAATAGAGTTCCATTTGACAATTCATATATAAGTGATTACAGATAATTTAATTGATCATATATAAGTAATTAAATAATATATATTTTAATAAATTTAAATCACACAAATTATCATTAAATAAAGTAGATATTAAGTTGGAAGTAAGAAAATAAAATTTCAACGTCACGACAGCGATAAGTCGATGATGCACCATAATCTTGAGTGTTATGAAGGATCATCATGTAGTATCTATAGCCTCAAAGACTTTTCTTAGACAAGGATGACGTGAGCAATCTCTAGATTTCTTTGTGAAGTCTAGATATTAATGAAATGAGTCATCAAATTGTCTCTGATGACTATCACCTGAGGGACCATAAAAATGACGACTTTTAGGTTCTTCGGCGGCTATCACCTAATAGACAGGAGGTGAATAAAAGTGAGGCATCTGTTAAAGAGCTTCATCCTCAAGTTCGTGCAACAAGAGGAGGTTCTTCATCGCATCTAGTACATTCTCAAAAGGTGGCGACTCGTCTTACAGCAAATCATCTTGTTCCTAACGACGGTTTGTTTGTTGATTAATCAAAGATACTTTACTTAATGGATTCACAATCCTTTTATCACGAATCATTTAACAATTTTAGTAACAATGTTCCGCAAATCACATTGACGAGATTTTTGCTGATGATCTAATGATTCTAGTGACTTAATCCTTATCAGCGATCTGTAAGAAAGTCACAATAATCAGATAAAAAATATGAGTTTTGGCTCTAAGAGGATTCGAACCTACATCGATTACTTGTCCTTTTTTTGGCAAAGGTGTGACATGAGTTTAGTCCCACATCGTTTATGCGTCAAAGTTTCTGACAAATATATAGTAATATTACATTTACAATCAAGTCACTTTCTCACACAAGTACGACCACTCCTTACCCCACACCTAATTGGCCACTAGTGACATAGAAAAGGAGTGGTGCACATGTGCCCCTATTGGTCCTAACTACTTGAGCCCTTGTTTGCAGCTCTTCCCTTATTGCACTTCCATCCCGCTTTTAGGCTCGGCTGGCTAGCGGGTCCCCCCCATTTTACTATATTTTTATCTTAATATAATTTCTTTCATTTTTTAAAAAATATGATTAGAAAAATCATGTAAATTTATATAAAATCACATAATTAGCCAAAAAATTATATTAATTAAATAAAAAACTATATCTCATAATTTAACATAAATATAAATCTATTTATCATGATTTAAGCCAAAAAATATATTATTTACTAATTATTAACTCATGATAAATAATATATTTTTTGGCTTAAATCATGATAAATAGATTTATATTTATGTTAAATTATGAGATATAGTTTTTTATTTAATTAATATAATTTTTTGGCTAATTATGTGATTTTATATAAATTTACATGATTTTTCTAATAATATTTTAAAAAATAAAGGAAAATAAATTAAAATAAAAATATATAAAAAAGAGATGAACCCGTCAACCAGCTAGGCCCGTAAGTGGGTCAGAAGCACAGTCGAGTAAGGCATGAGCAAAGGCTCTAGTGGCTAAGGATAGATGATAAAAGACATGTGTGAGTCACTCTACTTTTACATCACTAGTGGTCATCTAGGCATGGGGCAAAGAGTGGTTGTACACACATGAAAAAGAGACTCATCGATTAGTAAATCTCGCATTACTATATATTTATCTTGTCATTTTTAATTTGTCATTTAAAACTTAATATTTTGTAGTTTTATAAAATTTAAATTTATGTGATTTATTATACAACGACTAAGTCAATCAATGACATCAATATTAATGATAAGGGAAAGGTCAACAAGTCAATTATTTGATAAGTTTAGCCCACTTAATTTAAATAAAAATGACAATAAATAGTATACTCTTAAAACAAAGAGTCATCAAATGTTTAATTTTGTCACATTAATTATCAGTAGATTAAAATTAATTATATTTATGTACTCTCTATATAAGAATAAAAAAATATGTATTTTTAATTAATTGAGTTTTAAGAATATACAAAAACTTCAAAAAATCTTAAATTGTGACGAGCTCTGATTACCAACAAAAATAGACTAGGTCAGATGCCTAAGCTAAGCCACGTCCACATGTACGTTATGGACCATGGTCCGTCCGTCTTCCACCATGCTTTAGCGCTGAGGGAGAGGTAGAGAGGGAAGGGGAGAGAGAGTGACTGGAGAGGGAGGGGGGGAGAGAGAGAGAAAGACTAGAGAGGGATGGAGAGAGAGAGAGAGGGGGGGAGGGAGAGAAACAGAGATAGAGGGACTGAAAGAGAGAGAGAGAATAACGGCTTTTTCAGCCGACCTAGGTACCCATCATGCCCAGGATAACCTCCGGCGACCTGGCGCCGGATTTCAACGGCGTTCGTTGTCCGACACCCGCAGCTCCAAGAAAACGGATTCCCTGATGACGCCGGCGGACCCCCCCTCTCTCTCTCTCTCTCTCTCTCACTCTTTCTCTATCTCGCTCTCTCTCTCTCTCTAACTCTTTCTCTATCGAATAACTACTTGATCGTGCAATCGTTGCCCTCACATCTGGAAACCCCTCGAAGAAGCTTTGTCAACGGGCCCACCCGGGCCGGGAGCGGGCCTACGAAAAACCAGGTCAAGCCCACTTTGTGGACTCTCTCTCTCTCTCTCTCTCTCTCCCAAACCGGGCCATGTCGAGCTGGGCTGAAAGCCCCGGCCCATTCGTCTCGTTGACGGCCCAAATCACAGTCGCACAAATAAGGCGAAAACCACAAGGTAATAATGACAATAGACCGAGATAAATGTAATACCGACCGCGACGACCACAGAAGAGGATTATCTCAAATTACTCACTAATAGGTTATAAAAGATACATAAATATCCCCAAATATGTTTTATTTGTCTATGTGCCTTCAACTGTATCGTTATGAAACCAGTATATATATTCAGAAAGCCCCACTTTCAGATGGCCGGCAGAGACCGACGCCATGGCCGGCCGCAGCGTACGGGAGCTGCGCCGGCGGGTTTTGATCGGCGGAGACCTCTCCGCCGTCTTCTTCGTCACCGTCCTCTTCGCCGCCTCGTACTACCTCGGCGTTTACCAAAACACGCGCGGCTACGTGACCATCTTTCCAGACATGTTCCTGGTCTCCGGCACCTGCAAGCTCCCCGCCGTCATCGACCTGCCGGCGCTGGACTTCGCTGCCCACCACACCGCGGCGGAGCTGGGGAGGCGACCAGATGCCGAGGAGGATCGTCACGATGGCGGCGCCGCCGGGGGGCTCGCCAGAATTGGAGGATGGAGGAGGGTTCGCCTGCGGGGAGCTCGGGAAGTGGCCAGAGAGGTTGACGGCCGCCGCGCCAAGCATCGGCCACGATTCCGCCGCCTTGGTCATAAAAGTCGGCGTTTTCTTCCAGAGCGGGATGGTCGGGAACCACCAGAACCGGTAAGCTCTCCCTCCATTCGCCATTAAAGAACTCGTCGTCCTCCTACCTGATTCAACCTCCTTTCTCCTCACGCAGGTGCGAGGCTATGGCAACATATCCAAAGACCTACGACTTCCTCCACGCCGACACGATAGTCACTCTGTGCGAGAATAGGTGTTGACCATGGAGAAGACCTCGTCACCTTCTTCGTCTTCTTCACCGTCTTCTTCTTCTTCTTCTTGACGACGGGGCTGGAGAAGATCAAGAGCTATAAGGACGGTATGAGATGGGAGAGCCAGATCGTTGACCATGAGGAACGTCCCTTCCAGAGGGAGAAGACCCTCCTCCTGAGCAAGCTCTACTGGACGGCCCCACCTCCAAGTCAACGACCAGGGGGCGCTTAGCCCGCTGCAGAAAGCGGTTATGGGTTGACTTTGGTTTATCATTCTGGCCCATGGATCCTCTGGTTTGGTTCGGAATGGGCTGATTTCCTGTTTTACTGTATAATAGTTCTTCCAAAGCCAGCGTGTTGACCTGGGTAGCCTTTTTGTTCGTGCCGGAAGATCTCGTACCTCCTCTCTCTCTCTCTCTCTCTCTATCTCTATCTCTTCATCAGTATGAAATTTTCTTCGTTGCCTCGGCAAATTACATAAAGTTCTTCAATTCTGGTTGACAAGTTTAGACTTACATCCCTGTATAAAATATTGTTGACATTCTATCCTCATTCTCGTTATGGTTGTCTCAGAGGGATGCTAACTAAATATAATAATGAATTGGATATAATCTCAAATGTGGATTATTTTAGGGTGGATTAGGAGTGACCATCCATTTAATATTTTGAGACCAAGGAATGACGGGTGAACCTCGAGATACGCAGAGCGCAAGAGAGAGAGAGACAGACGGCGACAGAGAACGGCAGAAAGGAGGATGACGTAGGAAAATACGAGAGAACCAAAATTTTTATATATACCCCTGTAAGATTGACGCGCAAAAATAGAATGATCACCGTTGACTCGGATTCGGCCAACACGTATTCATCTCTCTACTCTCTCTATACATTTGTATGAGAGATGGCCCAGCCCATCACAATGATTATTGGGCCTATAATGGGCTTTCAGGTGTGATATGAACCCGAAGGGAAAGGGGGCCGGGCGGCCCATTAATTTCCCTTCAGAAGGGGGTAGAGAGAAAATAGAGAGAGGAGAGAGAGACAGAGAGCAGTGGAGCGGAACCGTCGGAGGAGAGGGGATTAGAGGGGGAGTAGGCGGCGCCGCAGGCAATGCGGCTGCGGCTGTGCTAGGGTTTCTCTTGGAGGAAGAAGCAGCGGAGATTTCCCAGGCCGGCGTGGAACGAAAGGTGAAGTTCGTCGGGAGGGCGGCGACCGGAATGGACGCGGAGGAGGACGGTCTCGGAGCGATGGTCGACGCAGAGCCGGCGGCGGCCAACGGCGGGTCCAGCAGGCCTTCTGTGAGCAGCGAGCAGATGGATGTGGAGGCGTACGCGGGACTGTACAGCGGGAGGACGAAGATTAGCAGGTTGTTGTTCGTTGCCGAGCGGTGTGGGAATCAGGGGATGGAGATCGAAGCCCTTCGCATGGCCTATGACGAGATCAAGAAGGGGGAGAATACGCAGATGTACCGCGAGGTCGTCCAGAAGATCGGCGGACGCCTGGGCCCGCAGTACGAGATGGATCAGGCCTGGGTCGACACTGTTGACCGCCGTGCTGAGCTGCGCAAGGAGAAGCTTGAGAACGAACTAAATGGCTACAGGGTATTTTACGTGAAATTGACTATTAAGCCTTTCCTTTTTTCGTCATTCTGATCTTGCTTCCATTTTGTTTATCGCTAGAAGCCGCGACTTAGGAGACTAAGCTAGATGATCAGCACAGAATAATTTGTTACTAGTATGTCATACTATGGGTTGTTGGTAAGACAGACGTATAAGCCGTAAGTGTAGACCATATGTGATATCAATGCTGAACGACCGAAAGTCAGAGTAGCTCATCCTTGCTGAGGGCTGAATTTTTTTTTCCCGTCCACCCTGGATGAATGGAAAACTACCATTAAGTTTCACGGTCACATATAACTCACAACTAGAGTGTTGCAATGTCTATTTTTTCTTAAAAACATGAGGTTGATCACCTGTAAAGCTGATAAAAGAGTGGGGACGTTGAGAATGCCCAAAATTTTACTTATTTTTTGGGGCAATTTTTCCTTCAACGGTTATCAATTGATTTAGTACAAAGTTTATTCAGTTTTTGTAATTTATAGTACTAGCTGATTTCACTCAAACAGGGATTAAGAAATATGGCAAGTTTGAATCCATTTGGGGCACAGAATTAGACTTTGTTGAAGATTATCTGTTGATCAATTTTTATGCCTCATCTGTAGTTGAATGCAATTGCATGCAGCTACCTAGTGACTGTAATTTAGTTAAGACTTACTTCTGCTTCGGGGTGAAGCCTTGGTAGTGAAAATTGAATTCACGGTTTTCTCTACATTTTTTATCTTTGAGCTGTATGTGATGGATAAACTTGAGAAAAGATTCAATTTTTTGAACCATGAGGCGTACCCATTTTTGCAAATCAGCCTGGCACGCCCTGTGACGATCCTCTCAGGACGGTGCTGCCAATGTATTCATCTCTCTAATTTGAGGACATATTGCATCATGTTATTCAATTTCTATTTATATTCAATAAATTTTGAAGCTCTTATTTTGTTATATTTACATTTGCAGACAAATTTGATAAAAGAAAGCATTAGAATGGGTTACAATGATTTTGGGGACTTTTACTATGCTCATGGTAATCTTGGAGAGGCATTCAAGAACTATGTCAGAACTCGTGATTATTGCACGACCTCAAAACATATAATTCAAATGTGCTTGAATGTCATACTCGTTAGCATTGAACTGGGCCAGTTCATGCATGTGTCAAACTATGTAAGTAAAGCAGAGCAACCTCCAGATGTACTTGATTCTGTAACCGTTGCAAAGCTGCGATGTGCTGCTGGATTGGCTTTTCTGGAAACCAAAAAATACAAGCTTGCAGCCCGCAAGGTTCGTTTGACATCTACTGCTTTCACTTTGCTGTGAACTACCCGTTTTGGCGTTGTCCCTGTCGAACTTTATGGATGCAATATTACGTGGCTTCTATGGCCTCATAGATGTCAGGTCGATTGCTTACCGAAAAATTTATATGCATGCAATGAAAAGTTATGTGAATGGTGGTAAGACATGACCTCCAGTTGTGAAGTCAATTCCTGAAAACCTTGTGGTTTTCTTTCCTGAACAACTTATGAATCTCGTTAATGCACTTGGTATGACATTTGTCTAATTTATTTTCCATCAATGTATTCTCTTCAATGTACTGTATGAGACTGTGGTGTCTTAATTTGGTTCGTAGTTTTCACATTTTTTTACTTATGGCGATGATCTCTGACGCATACATGGATGATCCAAGTAGTCTTTGAAAGAATCTACGGTTTGGATAGCATTTTAAGCATAGGTTGACTAAACTGTGGCCTTTGAGAGCTGTAACCAAGACGGTCTCAGTTGGTATCATTCTCAGCCTTCAGATCTAGGCCCTAAACCCTTTTTATTCTATTATTTTCTTTCTTGTTTTAACAATACCTTGGTTTCAAGTCCCACAATCATTTTGGAAGGAAGAAAATAATTTATTCCATTTAAATTTCTGAGGATGGAACCGCTTGTCATTTTGCTCAAGTTAATGAACTTTTAATTCCATGCGCTATGAAATTCGTTATCCTGGTACTCTCATAGTTTATTCTAAAGGTAAATGCATAGTGCTAGGATCATTTATTCTAAATTTCAAGTGTCTACATAAAAGTTGGAAGGGAACTCCCGATTGTAAAGAATCGATGGACTCAGTGTAAAATAAACTAACGAGGAAAATGAAAAGAAAGAGAAAATCCCTGGGGCAATCTTGCATCTTCTAATGAAGGTGGTAGATTAGGTAGCGTTTGAGTCTCCGCAAAGATTAATTTTTCTAGAATTTCCAATTAGTGAGAAATGATAGTCACTACATTGACCAAAGATTCTTTTCTATTTCCCTGCTAACTTTTCATGTTATGAACTTCTGTTCTTTAAACCGATGATTCCTTCTTTGTTCCATGTCTCTGAGGCAACCTTGGTGCGTCAGTTCTGATGTATCTTGTGCGAGTGTAATCAGAGTGACTAGATTCCAGGTTTCCTTAGGATTAATGTTCCATCTATCTGGAACACTGTGTTGGTTTTTTTGTGTGTTTTTTTTCCTTTTAATGTAGTCTTTTTTGTCAATAATGCCGTCAATACTTCAATTATTCATAAATCTTTACTGTCTTACCTTTATCATTTATTTCCTCCATTTCATTTATTCCCAAAAAATTAGTTTATTCCAGGCTGAAATGTGTAAATGATTAATTTATCCCTCCCAAACTACTTCATTGCACTCATTCCCGTCTGCTTATGGTGTCCCATCCACTATGAATTCCGGTGGGGACTACCCCTCCCCCCCTTTTGTGTCATGATTTCCCTGTTTGCAAGGTTTCTTTTTTTCTTCTTTTCGTAAGGTGGAAATTTTGGATCTTGGTGACTGACTAATAAGCATCAAACAGTTTGTAGGAATCTTTGGATTAAATCAAATTAAAAATTTAGTTCTGAAGAAATAATCCATTTTTCAAGAATAAAAAGATTGTTAAAGCAGACTCTATATGATATAAGATGGTCTTATGAGTATTTTTTCCCGCTATAGTCAGCTGTTTGTTTTTTTCTCCTTGGCGATTGTCATTTCTTCTTTAGATCTTGTTTTTCCAACACCTCAGCTGTTTGTTTCAAGTTTCATTTATGGTAAATCTGAATTAACTGAGATGCTGGAAAATTTGGACCCCCCTCTCTTACTCCCAAGTAATTATCTCTATGATTTACTCTATTCCACTTTATTAATGATTTCATTTACGAGGGTATTGGACCAGGATTTGAATGAAACCTGAAGAACATAACATTATCATCAAAGAGTTGGAGCTTCTAATATTTGCACCATAAACTGGACCTTGCTTGTTGAGTTTACGATTGCTTAATTAATACATGAGAGAAATATTACATATTTTTCAAGATGGACTGAGAGAGGGTGGAGTTGTCTAGTGGTAAATGTTTCCTGCAAGAGAGTGAACAGTTTATATTAAACAGTCTGCAAAGAGAGTGATTGAAGGCCAAATTTGTGTTATGCAGATATGTGAAAGAAGGATAATTCTTCATAAATGCCTAAAAAAGGGTACGATGACCCATTTATTATTACGAATATGCTAGTAATCGGTCTGTGATCTTTGTCAGGTAGCCCTTATCATGTGAAGGGTCTATATTCTTTTGGGGCACGATAGGATACACAATGCTGGGCCCTCCTCTCTCTCTCCTGCTGCCCTTTCACCTCAGTCATATCCTATTTCAGGGTTTAAGGCCTCTTTTGGCCCCAAATTCTAATCTCTTCTCGGTAGAGATAGGTGGAAATAGATAGAGAGAGAGAGAGGTGACCCCAAATGCTGGGCTCTCTCTCTCTCTCTCTCTCTCTCTCTCTCTCTCTCTCTCTCTCTCTCTTTCTCTTTCTCTCTCTATCTCCTGCTGCCCTTTCACCTCAGTCATATCCTATTTCAGGTTTAGGGCCTCTTTTGGCCGGAAATTCTAATCTCTTGTTGGTAGAGATAGATAGAGAGAGAGAGGTGGCCCCAAATGCTGGGCTCACGTCTCTCTCTCTCTCTCTCTCTCTCTCTCTCTCTCTCTCTCTCTCGCTCTCTATATCTATCTATATTTCTATCTATCTATCTCCCTCTCCCTCTCCCTCTCTCTCTTTCTCTCTCTATCTCCTGCTGCCCTTTCACCTCAGTCATATCCTATTTCAGGGTTTAGGGACTCTTTTGGTCCAAAATTCTAATCTCTTGTTGGTATCTTAGCCGACGATAATTCCATCTGCAATGTTTATTCTCTTCGTGAGGGAGGATTTAGTCCAGCACTGTTTGGTCAACTCGATCCCTGGTAATCACACTTCAGCATGACCTTTCTTCCTCCATTAAATGATTGGTCAGCAAGTGCACGGTATGGGCACTTTTAACTTGATGATAAAAGATATGAATGCTGTTGCTACTGATTCATCTAGTGCTCTGCTTCAGCTGAACTATTCGGTCAACTGCCTTCCCCATGTCGCCTGCCACCTTCTACCCTGGGTTTCATGTCAAAGTAGCTAAAAGCTTGAAGAGAGAGAGGGGAAGAGAGTGAGAGAGAGAATGGGGGTTGGGGAACCTTTGCTTCTTTTTTTTCCCTTTTGAATTCAGACCTTTATACGCCTTCTAGATTATCAGATCTTTTTTTTTTATTCCGTTTAGAATCTTTAACAGAGCCTTCTCTTTTGGATTGGCTAATTTGTCCAAAGGAAGATGACTGCAGATGATCTCAACGAATGCGTTAAAAATCTAGCATCAAATCATGCAGGCCATCCAATTAGTTCGGACTTAGTAGAGGTTGATTGAACAAGGAGACCCTCTCTTCATATCTCTTTCTCTCTCTCTCTCTCTCTCTCTCTCTCTCTCTCTTCACTTCTGCCCTCATCTGATTCAGTTATATTCAAAACTTTATAACGTGAAGGGAACTCTGGTTTGAGGAAACCTTCCGAAGTTCTTTTTTATTTTAATTATTAAATTCCATACTTTACTTATGGGAAAAATAGGATCCCTATCTTTAGAAATAAGGGTATCTATTCGATTATATTTGTCAGTTTTTGGGTTCTGATATTGATGAAATCCTCTCGCTTCTTTCAATTTTTTATGGTACTTTCAGTTCTTGGAGACGGGTCCGGAGTTGAGTAACAACTACACCGAGGTCATAGCACCACAGGACATTGCAATCTATGGTGGTCTTTGTGCGCTCGCTTCTTTTGACAGGGCAGAGCTCAAGGCATCTCTCTCTCTCTCTCTCTCTCTCTCTCTCTCTCTCTAGATATATATGTATAGCTCTGTAAATATATTTATCTACTTACCCTTTGCACTGAATGAAATTTTTTCTCCTGATATTTATCTGGATATGCTTCACACTCCCCCCCCCTCTCTCTCTCTCTCTCTCTCTCTCTCTCTCTCTCAGATATAAATAAATGTATATAAATGTGTTGCTGATGAAGGTGATTCTGCTTCCAACCAGAACAAAGTCATCGACAATATCAACTTCAGGAATTTTTTAGAGCTTGTTCCAGAAGTACGTGAACTTATTCACGACTTTTATGCGAGGTAACCCTTTTTCTGAGCGGTCCATCCCTCATCCTTCATCCACGACATGTTCTTGAACTATGCATTAATGTTCTTGAAACCATACGTTCTATAGGCATGTATATATATATATATATATATATATATATATATATATATATATTCGTGAATCTTTTATTGAATGGAGTTGCTCTGCTGCAGCCGATATGCGTCGTGCCTTGAGTACCTTGAGAACTTGAGAGGGAACCTGCTGCTAGACATCCACCTGCATGATCACGTCGAAACGCTCTACTCTGATATTCGCCACAGGGCCATCATCCAGTACACCCACCCTTTCATCTCTGTAGATCTCAACATCATGGCCGGTGCCTTCAAGACCTCGGTCTCCGGGTTGGAGAAGGAGCTCGAGGCATTGATCACTGAGAACCAGATTCAGGTTCTGAAACCCCCACCCCCCTGTTCTCTCTCTCTCTCTCTCTTTCTCTCTCTTTCTCTCTGTCTGTCTGTCTGTCTGTCTGCCTGTTCTCTCTCTCTCTTTTGTTTATCTCTTTCTCTCTTTCTGTCTGTCTGTCTGTCTCTCTCTCTCTCTCTCTCTCTCTCTCTCTCGCTCTCTTTCTCTTTCTCTCTCTAGAGCGGTGGTTGAATGGGGCTTGTTGTTGCAGGCGAGGATTGACTCCCACAACAAGATACTATACGCCCGGCATGCCGATCAGAGGAACGCGACGTTCCAGAGGGTGTTGCAGACCGGCATCGAGTTTGACCGGGACGTGAGGTCAATGCTCCTGAGGACAAGCCTCCTCAAGCACGAACACAACCTCCGGGCCACCAGGAAGCTTTGACTTCCGATAAGTTTTTAGCCCCACCCACAACCCAAATTCTTCTCCATGGGTTTGACCTCTCCTGGGGGCTATGTGTATATACTCAAGATTCTTTCATGTGCGTTGACTTTCTGACGGTCGACTCCCAAATCTCTCTATGCAATCTCTCGGATTTATAATTCGCCTGAACCCACATTTTCTCTGTTCATAGTTTCTCCATCTATAGTTTTTTTCCATATATTCCTGAATTACTTACTACGAGAATGGAAGTCAGAAGATCCACCGTGTTTGACCTCTCCTGGAGGCGGTCCGCTTCTTGGGTGCGTTGACTTCTGACGCCCCCTCGGTGGGTGCAGTGCTCGGATTTATCATCCACATAAGCCCACATTTCCTATGTGCATAATTTTTAAGATAATTACAGTTTATTTTCATAAGATAATTTTTATATATTCCTGACTTATTAGATAATTTGTTAATATTAATGGGCCTGTTTGATTCACTCGTCACATGTCCTTATTGGGCCTCGGTAAATAACAAATCCGAGACTTGTCTATCCATCTGTATCTGACGTGGCCCCCTCGGGGCCCACTCTCAATAGTACCTTCCCCACCCCTATTAGACGCGGCACTCCTCTGTCGGCAGGAGGCTACGGGATAGAAAGGCGTGTCCCGACGAGGTAGCGCCACGCGCCGGGTGGCCCCGGACGAAATCTCTTACGCCATCGTACGGCCCAATGGGGGTGTCAACTTCGCAGAAGTCATGGGAATTCGTGAATGGGATAGGCGCCGACCGGGTCAATGGTCAACGGTGTGGCGATTTTTTTTCTGATTTCCCGGGAAAGGGGGTTGATTAATTAAAAAATAGTGTAATTATAATCGACCCGGAAAGTCCGACCACGCGCATTTAAAAGACTCCCCTGATAAAGAAAGAAAAGAAGAATGGCGACAGGCTCCTCTCCTGGTTCTCTCAGCCTCTCGCTCTTCCCCCTCCGCCACCGCCACTCTCTCTCTCTTCTCTCTCTCTTTCTCTGCTCTGTCTGGTGCTTCCATTGACGTACGGCTTCCCATCCTTTCTGCTCGCTTCTCCGCCTTTCAGCTTTGATTTTCCCGCCCGTTCTTTCTCTGGGTCGCCATCTGTAATGGAGCCTCGCCGGCCGGCGGAGCTTCTTCTCCGGTAAGCCGCTCGCTAGTTCCGAAGGGGAAGGAGGAAGAGCAAGATGGGGAAGGCAGCAAGGTGGCTGCGGGGCCTCCTTCTGGGAGGGAAGAAGCAGCAGCAGCAGCAGCAGGTCCCCGTCGGCGACGAATCGAGCTCCTCCAAGGAGAAGCGGCGGTGGGGCTTCGCTCGCTCGTTCCGGGACAGGGACCCGCAGAGGAGGGACGTCACGGCGCCGCCGCCGTCGAGAATGAGGCCGGAGGAGGGGAGGTGTGGCGCCGCCGTCGGATCGTACGCCTCCTCCGTCGCCTCGTCGCATTCCAACTGCACCGCTGCCCGGCACCGCCAAGTCCCTGCGGCGGCGCTCGACGAGGCGGAGCAGAACAAGCGGGCCATCGTCGTCGCGGCCGCCACCGCCGCCGTTGCTGAGGCTGCCGTCGCCGCCGCGCAGGCCGCCGCTGCCGTCGTTCGCCTCACCAGCAGCGGCCGCTGCTCCGGCTTCTTCGCCGGCAAGGCCGAGGAGGCGGCGGCCATTAAGATCCAGACCGCTTTCAGAGCTTACCTGGTTAGTACTCCCCGTCCCCTCTCTCTCTCTCTCTCGCTCTCTCTCTCTCTCTCTCTCTCTTCACGTGGGCTGGAGGGGGGAGCTTTGTAATCATCCGGGTTTCGTTTGCTTCCGGCGAATTCCACAGTCGGAGAAACCGGCGACCCCACCGCCGCCTTCCTTCTCTGTGGCCGCTACTTCTTCTTCCTCTTCTTCTTCTTCCTTCCCTGCTCTGGTTTATACCTCTTTTGTTCCTGGCCGGTGGCTTAGCCATGTAGCTGGATTTGGCCGTGCCAACTCCGTGACAGTGATGAGACGGCAATAATGGCAATGGCGGGCTCTGACAGTCCCCTTCCTCATCAACCATTCTCCGCTAGGGTTTCGGAAACCTTCCCTTCCTGGTTTTCGTGGTCGGATCCCTAATCTTCTTCCTCCTTACCCGGTGGGTGGTTGTTGCAGGCGAGGAGAGCTCTGCGGGCTCTGAGAGCGCTGGTGAAGCTCCAGGCCCTCGTCAGAGGCCACATCGTGAGGAAGCAGGCAGCGGAGACCCTTCGCTGCATGCAGGCCCTGGTGAGAGTCCAAGCTCGGGCCCGAGCTCGCCGCTCTCTGCCGGAGAATTCCCGCCGCCGCCCGCGTCACCAACCTGTAAGTCTTCCTCTTCTCCTCCGCCGGATAGGAAGAAGAAAAGGTGGGTGACCTTCTTCTGGTCTGGTTTCAGGGGTCCGAGCTCGAGGGAAGGAGGCAGCGGTGGAACTGGGCGGAGCGGTGGACGGAGGAGGCACCGGCGAGGGCCGCCGCCGGAGTGATCACCGACGACGAGAAGGACGACCGGATTCTGGAAGTGGACACCGGGAAGCCTCGCCGGAACCCTAAGCGCCGCCCGCCCGCCACCCAGCAGCACTCTCCCGCCACCACCCTCGCCTCCGACCAGAACAGCCGGAGCTTCGCCACCACCACTCAGTTCTCCTTCCACAGCCCCTCCTCCGTGGACATGCCCCACCAGTCTCTGAGCCCCCTGAGAACGGTGGCGACGGCGGCGGCGGCGGCGGCGGTCTCCGACGGGGGGATGAGCGAGAGCCCCCAGTTCTACTCTGCCGCCTCATCACGGCGGGGAAGCGGTGGCGCCGCTAAGAGCGACTGCTCGAGGAGCTTCTTCAGCACCTACGCCGACCACCCAAGAAGCTACATGGCCAACACGGAGTCTTCCCGCGCGAAGGTGAGGTCTCAGAGCGCCCCCAAGCAGCGGCCGGAGTACGAGAAGCTCGCCGCCGGCCACCGCCTCCACGCGGGAGAAGTTGGCGGCGCCGTCGCCTCCGCCGCCCCCGTCAGGCCCACGCCCTCTTCCCTGCAGCTCAAGTTCTCCAGCAAGGCTTATCCTGGCTCCGGCCGCCTTGACCGGTTGGGCATGCCCCTTAGGTAGTGATGCAAACGCCACCGCCGCCGCCACCTTTCTCTGTCCTCAGTCTGTTTCTCTCTCTTCTCTCTCTCTCTCTCTCTGAAGTTGTTCCGATCTCTTCCTCTTTCTCACTCATCATTTCGCAGCACGAAAGTAGTCGAACAGCCGTTGTTCCCTCCGCATCGACTTTCTCCTGTCTCAGGGATCTCTATCTGTCTGCTGTCGGGGACGTTGACTTCTGTGTCTCACGCCGTTGACTCCTTTCCACACGCTGTCGCTGGAGTGAACAACGCGGACCAGGTGTTCCCCCATGGGTCAGCAAGGGTCTGTGGCAGTCAACAGCCGACGTATTTCTATTATTTAGGGTTTTTAATTTATGTCGTCATTTTTCTGGCCGCGTTTATTTTTCCTTAATTATATAATTATTTTAGTTTTAAAAAATTAGGGGGGAGAAGGGGGGGGTGGGAACAGGGACGTGACGAGTAACGGGTTTTGTAAGGTAGCGCACGTGACCGCAACCGAGAAGGGAGAGACTTCGGCAGCAGAGGACACGACCACCGCCGACGGCACGTGGGGGGGCCCAGCCTGGCGGCGGCGAGCGCCTCCGGCCGACAAGCCCAAGGTCCTCCACCAAGTCACTTTCTCCGCCCCATTCCTCTTCCCGTTCATACCTCCTCTATTTAACACGGAGAGAGAATGTAAGTGAGATAGAGGGTCCCCTTGTCACTGTTCAGAGTTCCTTTAATTCGAGGGGAGAGAGAGAGAGAGAGAGAGAGAGGAAGGGAGAGGAGCGTCCTGTTGGGTTCTCCTAGCATTCTTTAAGACACGGAGAGAGAGAGAGAGAGAGAGAGCTGGGGGTAGGTGGGCATGGGCAATGGCTGTCGCGTTACTAAGGCGGAGTTTGGCCAGCCTACGGGCGAGGTCCCAACCAACGTTCGATGGGGATATCGGCGTCAGCGGCGGCTGGGGATAACCGACAGACGAGACGAGACCCCCTTCGGCAACTAAGGCCCAGCTTTGGGAATATTGACCACATGGTGGGATCTGTTATGTTAGGCTTTATATAATGAAGGTAGGGTGAACTAGTAAGTCTAAGTTCCTGTAAGAATATTTCGTACAAAAAGCTATCCTGGTGGTTTAATGAGAGTACCTACTCCACTTTTCAAGCACTTATGTTATATATTGCTTCCTTGGGTTCTACAAGTATTTTAGTATAATATATGCTCAATTTTTTTGACTTTAGTAACTTTGCACATTGGACTTAACAGCTCTAGTCAATCTAATGATTCCACTCAAGAACTATCATCTAAATTCATGATCTAATGTGTTAAATAGGAAATACCAAGTAATTCTCATGTAAGTTCATAGCTCTTTGTGACATGCTAAGAGAGACTCATTCTTTTGGACTATATTCATGGCTAATGTTAGTGTTAAACTTATCTAGATTAAGGTCTATGTCAAGGTTGAGTTCATGTGCGTTTTAAGCACAGTCTAGAACAAATCAATATTATTAGGAATTCACCATGATGATTCTCAATGGCTTGTTCTTCTTGATTCTTGTTAAACAAATTTGATGAAGTTTTTTTGGTGTTGAGCACAATAAGTTGACAAAGCTTTCAAGTTCCCAAGAATGTGGCAATTAAGTGTAGACTCCTAAGATCAAGTATTGACACATCTAGTGATATTTATACATATGTATAAGTAAAATAAAAAATCATCAAAAATCCTAGAAATTGTAATTCACCTCTCCCAATCTCTTGATGTTTTACTTTACCCTATAGTTTCAACAATTTTTATTAAAGCTTATCTTGAAATTAGGATATTAAAACATCTCAAGGATTAAATCCTATGACTAATGACTTCAAATATCTAATCTTAGTCCACCTATGTTTGATATAACTAATTATATAGTTTGGAAAACTATATTCAGACTTGATGTAATGGGTGAGTGGATGAATCTACAAAAAATGATTCAAGATTATCTATAAGGTACATCAAAATAATATATGGATGACATAGCTATGAGTTTTAATGTTATTATAATGAATGATTTATTTATTGACAAAAATGCTTATGAGTTATGAAATAAAAAAAAATTAGGGATAAACTGCATGTAACTTCTAAAATAACTTATCGAGTGAAGGATACCAAAATCAATATTTGGTGAATAGATAGGATTTATTTAGAATAGAAGTCATTAATCTATTCAAGATTTAATTTTTAGATTTAATAAAATTATAAACAGCATGAAAAATTGAAGAAATATATATATACAAAGATTGAGTTAAACCATAAAGTTCTTAAATCATTAACTGATAATTGAAATGTTAAATTAATGGCTATTGAGGAATTAAAATATTTAAGAACTATTTCCATTGATTATATTATTGACTTTTTGTTAACTCATGAGGTTAATATGACTTAAAATAGAAAACCTCCTGAAAAAATTAAAACATTACTTTATATTATAGAATCATCTTATGATGAAGATGAGATCAATTTTTTTATCTAGAAGACTAAATAGACTGGTAAAAAAGAAGAAAAACTATGTGGCCAAGAAATATGTGAAAGAGTTTTTTGAAAACTAAGGGATTGAACAATGTAGTAAATGTTATTTTATATCTTATAGTATCAAACATCTTGTCTTACCCTCCCTACTATGTAAAGGAGTATAAAGCTCCACACTTAAAATATATTTGAAACACCTCGTTCTCTCTCATCTCTCTCACTTTAAAAGAACCCCTTTCCTTTCTTCAATCAAGATCATCTCAATGACCCTTTTAGAGAAGCTGAGATAGAGTCTTGTTAGTTCATCTCTTGCATTAGAAATCATGTATACTTATTTCAAATAGCCATTTCATATTTTTTTCATATTTGCATCACATTTTGATCCATCCTTCTCTTTGTGACTTCTAGAACCGATGATGGTTGATACTCATCAATCTACCCTTCATGTTACCCCTTCAAAGCTTGTAAATATCTCAATTTTTTTTGGGAAGGATAAAAAATAAGAAAATACCATCAAATCCTCTTCAAAAGAAGACCATCATTCCATCAACTTCGAATAAGACCTAGTTTCTCATTTCACACCCCAATCTAAAAACCCAAATAAACCTTATATTACAAGCCCTCTTATGACAAGTATTGATAACATTGTTGGTGGGGTCCTCACACATCAATAAACATCTCTCACTAACCACACAATCTTTTCTTTTGAAATGGGTTTAGATAACTACCTTCTTTGTCACCAAAGACTTACACAATAGATAACTAAAACTTCCTTGCATGAAACCATTCAGCATAAACCAATCGAAACTAATAAAATTCTTCCATCAATCAAACCATTATCTCCTAAATAATCAAAAGCTTATTTTCCTTCTATAGCCTTTGAAACCAAATTTCAAACATCATTCAAGGATCATAAGGCACTTAAATATAAACTCATTGACTTCACCTTCTTTCATACACATGAAATTTAACTAAAAATATATTTTGATGCCCTTAAAATTATGCATCTTATTTTGGACATTATCAATATCTATCCTAACTTGGTGATAATGTTTTACAATAATGCTTACGAGACTTTTTTGGAATTTCCACATTTTTCAAAGGGATAGGAACTGATCATACTAGCATAAATTAAATTATACTATTAAAATACCTTATGGTCCCTTATTAAACTTGACATAATAGAAGTCAACAAATTCCTTACCTCATTAACCAAGGTTCTAAATGTAGTGTACATAATATCAAATTATTTTATCAAATTATACTTGTGCATTTCATTAGTTAATTACTATTGTACAATATTGGTGCTCATTATAAGATTTATGAAAATTATACATCATTTATCAAATTTTTGATGCCTTATTCTTAGATCAAATAAAAATAGTCATAAAGAATGATCTAGTTATCCCCAATGATATTATCAACAAATCTACTCTTCTTTGTATGCATTATATTCAACATAATAACTTTATTACTCATCCACCACCTTTAGTTCCTTCTCTACCACCTCTAATGTTCTTACCTTTCTTAAGTTGCTTCTTTTTATTGAAAACTCAACAAAAATATTGATCATGCAAATTAACAACTCAAGTTATTGGAAAGAAGGTTCTAACAACTTGAAGATAATGTGCCATATGATAATTATAAATTAGTAGTTACATTTATACATTAATATCTTATAAATAGATATTAATGTGGATAGAGAATGTAATTATTCATGCATTACCGACTCATTATGACTTTTATAATATTTTATTATTAAAATATTAATATATAATATTTTATTTATTTTATTGATATTATGAGACTAACCCCACCTGACTTTTATAAAGTCAAGTAGTGATTCTCTCACATTTTCATGATAATTATTTAATTGTAAGAACTTAGGTGAATTTTTATTATGAGTTAGAAGTAATGAAAGAAGCACAAGTTTTCAGTCTAAGGAAAAACCAAGTCTTATGAAAAGGGTCAACCTAATACGTTTATGGATCTGAGAGAGGACATCATCTTGGTCAGGCCCATTTGAATCTTAAGTGACACATGACTTTGGCCTAGCCTATTGGATGTAAAAAGACTATCAAAAAATGATATCTAAGTTGTCCATCTTATGGTACCTTAAGATGAGACCAAGAGGAGGATTAGAGCACCTCCCTCATAAAAAAATCTAGTCCGTCTACTAAGAGAGTCAATTATTAATCATAATTGTCTATTAGAGGGGCTTAATTCTCTAGAGGTTTAAGGCCTCTAGCCTCCTTCTTGGAGGGAGCTTTTTCGCTTTCTCTTTAGTAGTGGCTAGTCAAAAGAAAAAAGAAGAAAATTAAGACTCAGTTAATAGTATTCTCGTGCTTAAGATCGTCGTGAAGAATAGACTACTTAGATCACATCAAAATTGTTGCAGATCAAGCACCATTTAGCCTAGGACTGATGCACAATGATGTTTATGCTAGATCTAGATCTGAGATATTCTTATAATCTTCTCCATAGATAGATTAACTCTTAATTTGAATTAATTTTATCATTTATTTTATCATTTTATTGTGTTAGATTCATTCTTTCTCCTTTGCCACACTTTTTATTTATCTTGTCTTCACTCTTTTTAAATTTAATTTCATTCACAATCTCAAGTATATATATATATATATATATATGAAATAAAATAAGTAAAATTCTTATTCTCATCATACTTTTTAAGGATAGACCTTTACTCATCTTAAATCAAAAAGTGAGATTTTATAAGTATTATTTGTATGAACTTAATTGTATCATGACGCCATATTTAACTTATAAATCGAAATCATCACCTTATATCAAGCATTATTTCTTGTGATTTACAAAATAAATATAGATTTTTTTACTCATCTAGCTTTGTTTGTCTTTTTGATACTACAAAATGGGTGAGAAATTAAGAGAGGGCTTGTGATTTTTTTAAATGAAGAATATTGAATGATAAAGCTTTTATATGTGAATGGAGTTTTAATTTTTTTGATGTCATACATCTTTTCACACTGATTAAGTTGAATGAATACTTAATCCTCATGATAATATTTGTCTTTATCATCGACTTAAATAAATTTTATTGATAACTTTGTGACTATCAAAAGGGGGAAATCGTTTATTCCCTTAGTTTTGATAATTACAAGTGAAAATATATTAGTATAAAATTGGTGAATAATAGTATTAATATATTTATGTCATGAATGTATAAAAACATTCAATATATTCAACGTATCCATTATATAAAATATATTTATTGATTATATGATCTCATCATTAATGATTGAATATATGGCACTAATCCTTGAGGTTAAGTGATTCTTCATGTTAAATATTTGATCAACAAATAATATTAGTTGGAAAGATAAGTATATAATTATATAGCTATAATTAAATCATACAAAATATTTTATCTTTGATTATATATTTCTCTAACCATGTTATATAATATCTAACATTTAGAAATGATAGTGGATAAGTTTCATAAGATTTCACATATAGATTAAATCATGAAGAATATGATAAATAAAAGAGATATTTAAGTTTCAAATAGAGCATCTTGATGGTGGCATATCAATTGATTATATGGACCAGAAGTCAATTTTTTTGATGATTTGGATCCAATTTGGATATCTAACTATTGTCGATCAAGTTAAAAAAACTAATGTTAAATTTTAATGAAAAAGAACAAAGAAACGTCATTACTGCACATTCTAAAAAATGACAAGTTTTGAATGAGGTCCTCGAACATTTAAGATCTAATAGAATCAAAAAATTGTTGAAAGACAAAGTTTTACTTATGAGAGAATCTCTCTATATCAAAAAATGATTAAAAATGCAAAGATTCAAGTGAGAGCATAAGCTCTTATAGTTCTACACATCTACAATGTGTGAGATTGTTGCATCATCTTCTCAAACTGATTTCAACAACACAATCAACTTCACATTCATAGTTATAGCTCTCCATCAAGCTCTAAGGTAAATGGATGGTAATGAGAGAATGGTGAGGCAAGAGTGATTTGGGCAAAGACAGACACAAGGTGCTAGTTGCCATATTTGGTCCAAGAATGATTATCTGAAGAGATGAACTTTGAGATGTTTTGGGTGACTGAGGTCATGAATATCAACATGTAATTCTTGAGGGAACTAATAAACACTAGAGTGACATTTCATCTATGACTAGAAGTAGTCAAGTGATGAATTAATAGAAAAAATCTCGTGTTTTAGTGTGAGAGAGTTGAGAGCACGTGTGTTGACAAATCTAGTGATACTTATACATAAGTATCGGTTAAATTGAAAAATCATTAGAAATCTTAAAAACTCATATTCACCTGCCCCCCCCCCTTTTTCTTGGTGTTTTATATAGCCCTATAGTTCCTACAACCTAAATATTAACATGTCTATTCATGTTGTGTCTCCATATTTGAAAATAAATGTCTATACTCGAATTTTGTAATATATTTTAGTATAAAAAAAATTATAATGATAAAAAAGTAAATAATATTAATTAAATATGATTAAGTTGATATCCATGTTTATCCCTGACCAAGCTATGCGCTCAACCAAATTTGGATTGAAATTGGGGAATCAGTAATTTTATTTATGTCACTGTATAATCATTATATTTTAAAAAATATCTAGATATTTTCATTGACTCGTAGCCTCGTAAGCCTATAAACTAAAGGAAATATAAATAAATAAATAATAAGGATTATAAAGACCTGAAGTAACTAAATCTGTGATAGACAAAAGTGGCGGCCTTTTATCACGTAAGGTATGGGCCACCAAAAGCGGCCCGGCCCACGAACAGTACCAGACGTGTTGGCCCAAAGGTACTGGTGGGTATCAAAAGTGAGCCCCAATTCTGTTAGCCCCACCACCGACACCCTCTCTTGTAACACTCCCACTTCGCTCTCTCCCTCCCTCTCTCGCTCTCGCTCTCGCTTCGTCTCTCTCAGGGTGACAGTTCGACGGGTTGTGAGGTTCTTCTGTTCCATTCCGGCGGCATCCGAAGAGCTGTGGGGGTTTGGAGCGAGGGGACGGGGATGGGGTTCGTGAACCTTCCGGTGGCAAAGCGGCTGCCGCGACACTGGCGATTGCTCGACGTCGTCTCCGCCATCCTATTCGCGTTCGTCATGGTGTTCTTCCTGCTCGTGTTCACCTCTCTCGGGGACTCCGTGGCTGCGTCTGGTCGTCGTGCGCTCAGCCTTTCCTCGTTGTCGGATCCTCGCCAGAGGGAGCGATTCGTCGCCTTCTTCGACGAGGACGAGGATCCCTTAAAGCAGAGTCGCGGCGGGCGGCGGGGGAGGGACAAGAGTGCGGAGTTGCTGGTGATCGCGGCGTGCTCGGCCGAGGAGGTGGATCATATGCCATGCGAGGACCCCCGCCGGAACAGCCAGCTCAGTAGGCACATGAACTTCTACCGGGAGCGGCATTGCCCGCTTCCGGACGAGACACCGCTCTGTCTGATACCTCCGCCTGATGGATACCGCATTCCTGTGCCGTGGCCTGAGAGCCTCCACAAGGTACCATCCCTTGGGTCTTCAGTCTGGTTTCTCCCTTTATCGTGTACAACCCTTGCGTTATCGCAGTTTCGTAAAGTCATTGGTCATGTTTCATTTTAATATTTTATTGTTCTCCCTTTTGGGCCTATTTTCTTGGTTTGATCCTCTCTTCTTCCTTGAAGGCCATATTACTAACTTTGATAATGTTTCAGCACAAAGCTTGCTTCTCAATATGGGAGAATGCACATAAGCATTGCCGTTAATTTATCACCTTTTTTATACGAATCTTATGCCCTAAAATTATATTCACGTCTCACTTTTTTCTTCATCTGAGCTCACATGTAAGTCTTAAGGGAACTTACGAAGTTGCACAAAGTAGTTGAGCTTAATGGGTGCGATGGACGAAATACATTTTCTACCCGTCCATTAGATATCGAATGGCCAATTTTACCTTTGTCAAGTTTATACCTTCTTCATCATTTGGGTTTGATGTCCAGGACACCAGTTGTAGACCAACGATCAATCTGTCGTCAGATGATGCATTTCAAATTTTTTAAATATTTTTCAAACGCAAGACAATGACTTTGTTCAAGTGAATCGTACATGTTTCACTCTCCCCTCTCCCCTTTTTCTATGCATCACGAGCGTTGTGGATTGCGTCATTATGGATCTTAATTTGAGGCCGAGAACATTAGATCAGTTATCTGTGGATTGATATATGATGTCACACTTTCTCGTCAAATGTGAAAGAAATTTAGAGATTTTAGAGCCTCATACTGACAATACAAGATGGAACTGATGATCCGACTATGAATGTGCATTTCAACAGGTTTCATACATAGGCAATAAAGCCAATTTTGTGTTGGAAGTTTATGAAATCTTCAAATCATAGGTTACTGAATGAGGTTTTGCTTTTATAAATGTTGAGACATGTACCTGAATCCTGCGTTATAATTCAAGTTCACATATTATATTATATATTTTTGAGATGGAGTTAAATTAATATAGATTTACATCATCTTTTTTAAATCGGATTAATAATTGTTGACGTCATGCATCCCCTTTGTTCCTCTTTTTTTGATATATTTATCAACGAGTCTGCGAAGGTTCATTTGCTTTCATTACCTTTTTCAAAAGGTAACGATACTGAGTTGGCATATTCCTTACCAGTATTGAAGCTGCTATTCACAGTTAATCTTTTTTCCTTTTTTAGAATGTGATGGATTGGTTAGTACTCATCAATGCGGTGCATTTGTATGAAATATGAGCTCTCTGTTAGAAATTGGCAACCATTACAGGAATAATCTGTCTTGTTTAAAATGTCACTTAAATTTCAAGGCAGAAACGAATGGTCAAGGCAGTTAATTTTACTGATTGGCTTGATCTTCCATTCCCAGATATGATTTTTTTTGCATGTATTTAGTTGAATTGAAAAGATCTTGAACAAAAGAAAAGCTTTATCTGTGCTTTGGGTATTGATCTCAAGTGCTCACTTCTCTTCTGATCAAAAAAGAATTTATAGGATGATCCAATAGTGAAGTCCAAACTTTAGTGTGTTTAAGTTGCAGATTGTTATTGATACGAGGGATCTCAGTGAGGCTACTCGAGGAACAGAAGTGTTTTTGGATTTAAAAGGGATAATGACGATCTGGATTTATTTTCTCTCTCGAGGTGGGGAGCTGGATTTGTGTTTTTCATTAACCTTCTAATAAAAAATGTGCCCCAACCACAGTTTAAGTCATGACTCGCCTTTTGGAAACGTCTGATGTGGGAATAAAGATGAGTAATTGTTGCTTTTTGGGTTTTTATATGGATTTCATTTCTGTCATAAAGAGGACAATGGAAAGAATTCCGGACAGCATTTTTTAGATACAATAATTCTTTTTTCTTTTCTATGCCTTCGTCTTCTCGAATCTCTTGTCAAAGGCTATCTTCGGTACAATACTGCTCTTTGTCTGAAATTGTAGTTCTTGCATAAGACAAACCTTTTGCAAGTTTTCCCTCAATGGGCATTCGTCTTTCCTGATTTTGATATACAAGATTGGATCTCTTAGTTTCCCTCTTAGTGTGTATAATATAAATGATTTACATACACAAATGCATGTTGATAGGCCTCCCATCAAGACAGACTCAAGATGGAAGAAGCTCCCTGCTTCTTCCAGTCCAACTGATACATGTGGATGTTAGTAAGCTCCACGTGCAAAGGGGAAGGTTGAAGGTTAGAAATAAGGGATCTCAGTTGTATAGGAGGGGGGAAGAAACATTTGGTCCCAAAGTCTTCAGAGATCGTCCACCTGTGTTGTAGAACCGATTTGGTGGTCTCCATGACTCAAACCCCCCTTTTCCCCGATTCCTGTTTCCCAAAGCAATTGTATTCTTTTCTGGATCAAGGTTCTTACCACATGTCTATTCTCACAGTGACCTCGAATCGACAAGTTTCTGGCTGGTTCCAAACCTTACGTTATTGGATCTGCCCTGGCTTATCCTTATTCCCATTTGGTTCCATGGACCATATTTTTGAACAAAAAATGTTACCCAAATTTTAGCGTGTATTTGATGTGTCAGTTAGGTCTGGGTTGGTTCGTTTCAAAATAATCCAGGCAATCTTTTGCTCTTATTGATTAGGCATTCCTCACAATCTTCAAACCCTTGGAGTTGGTGGGTTGCTGACGGTGATAATGGGGAGAGAATACAGTGCTAGTAAGGAAGATGCTCCTAATTTCTTCTCCATTTTTTAATTGAAGCGAATTTTAGAACTGCTGATATTGGATTATTGATGGATTAATTTTCTGCGCACTGCCTTGTGTGCACATAATGGAAACTGATTTTAGCACTTTCCTGCGTCACATTATATGGGAGTTTTGAATAACAGTAATGTTTTTATTGTACTCGCATGATCTTTAATAGAGCTGCTCAAGAGGGAGTTGTCAGTTGGATGTGTGCTTATTTCGATGTGTGTGTTTGTGTGTGTGTGTGTGTATGATGCATAATTTATGGAGAACAATTTCTTGTTTGGAAAACCTCAGAACTTGGGACTTTGATGCATGGATTCGATATGAAACTATTAGCATATTGACTTTTGGGATCATGTGGTAGTATTTCCCTTAGAATGGAGGAAGGTGACGAGCAGGATATTTTCTATCGATCCCTTAGTGGAAGAGCTGTGCTTCTTGCTAATTAGCAAAAGTTCTTTCGTTGAATTTCATGTCATGATTTACTGATTAAACACGAGGAAGCGTCACACTCTATGATATTTGTATCTTGGATCCCCTTGTCAACTACGCATTTCCTCCCCTTGTTAATTTTTGGCATGAAAGATCATTCTATTTTAGGTAGTATCTTCGGTGATTTGGAAAGCCGTTGCCTTGGGGTTACCCATGTTCATCTTAGCTTAATACAATTTCAATCTTTGTAGATTTGGCATAGCAACATGCCGCACAATAAACTTGCAGAAAGGAAAGGACACCAGGGCTGGATGAAAGAAGAAGGCCCATATTTCATATTCCCTGGCGGTGGCACTATGTTTCCTGATGGGGCTGTGCAATATATTGACAAGCTTCGACAGTATATCCCCATAAGCGGAGGAACCCTACGGACGGCCTTGGACATGGGATGCGGGGTACGAATTGTATCTGTATTTCTTAAACTTCGTAGAGAGATTATTGCCCTATATGTCACTTTGAGATCTCGCCTCCTCCGTGCAGGTTGCCAGCTTTGGGGGGTTCTTACTGAAAGAAGATATCTTGACCCTTTCCTTTGCTCCAAGAGACTCACATAAATCACAGATACAATTCGCACTGGAAAGGGGAATTCCAGCATTTGTGGCCATGCTAGGCACCCACCGGCTTCCATTTCCTGCCCACTCCTTTGACCTCATCCACTGCTCCCGATGCTTGATCCCCTTTTCCGCTTCAAGTAAGACATCCTCTTGTCTGCTCATGTTTATGTTTACTGTGAACATCAGAAGGCCTGTCCACCTCATAGTCAATGTATATTGCCTCAAATTTTGTCGACTGTGGGGATTGCAGACGGGACATACTTCATTGAAGTGGATCGTCTGCTCCGTCCCGATGGATACCTCGTCATCTCCGGCCCACCCGTGCAGTGGCCCAAGCAGGATAAGGAATGGGCCGACCTCCAGTCCTTGGCCCGGGCCTTGTGCTATGAACTTATTGTGGTTGATGGTAACACCGTCATCTGGAAGAAGCCATCAGGGGATTCATGTCTTCCTAACCAGAACGAATTTGGACTCGATACTTGTAGTGATTCTGATGACCCCAGTGAAGCATGGTGAGGGTTTCACCAGCTTACAGATATTTTTCCCCAAATGTTATATTTGGTACTACTGCTGAGATATATGCTCATAACCAATCGAATTTTCAGGTACTTTGATCTGAAGGGGTGTGTCAGTAAGTTGTCAGTGACCAGAGCAACTTCTGTTGGGTCCATCCCAAGTTGGCCAGAGAGGCTGGTCAAAACCCCTGCGAGAGCCTCGCTCATCAAAAATGGATTTGACGTCTTCGAGGCCGATAGGCGGCGTTGGGCCAGACGGGTTGCTCATTATAGGGAAGTTCTTGGTTTAAAGCTCGGCACTCCTGCAGTGCGCAATGTTATGGATATGAACGCCTTTTTCGGGGGCTTTGCAGCGGCTTTGTCGTCAGATCCCCTCTGGGTAATGAATGTCATTCCTGCTCGAAAGCCGTTTACTTTGGATGTCATCTATGACAGAGGGCTCATTGGAGTCTACCATGACTGGTAAGTTGTGCACCATATCATCTGCCAATTATTTCTTACGTTATTAAGAATATTAAACTACTAACTTATTAAGAACTATAAATAGAAAGGAGTAAATCCGATAACGGGGAGGTGTTCCTCATTTAGCTTGACTTAACAGGATCCCAAGGACTGATTCGGCTGTTCATGCCTTGAATGATGATGACATGGGTCTCCTTAATTTTACTATCTGAGGAAACTCCTCCCTTAATTATATCCAATTATGTTGGTTTTGATACACCCAGAACCATGATGCTCCTGTTTTTTACATCCTATATTTATAGATTTCTAAATATAAATATAAATATCACTGTGTTTCCCCTTTCTGCTGGCAGGTGCGAGCCGTTTTCCTCATATCCCCGGACATACGACCTCATCCATGTGGACGGAATACTCTCCTTGGTCAAAGGACCAAGCACCGGCAAGAACAGGTACTCAATTCATTTCTGCGAGATATCATCGGCTATCCCATATCATGTTCTGTTTATGGCAAATTCTCTGACTATTGTCTCCGTGATCAGAAGGATTAGCCGGCCAGAGAGTATCTGAGGTCGTGGGCACCAATTTAAATCAAGAAAAATTAATTAAAAATATCAATAATCGTAGATTGATTTGTTAGATAGTAAGTAATATGGGACTAATAATGATTGATCGAGCAGGTTTGATTGGGTCCCTCCTGTGATTGCAGGTGCAGCATTGTGGATCTGATGATGGAGATGGACCGGCTGCTGCGGCCGGGGGGGACGGCAGTGGTTCGGGACAGCCCGAAAACCATTGAGAAGGTGGCCCGGATGGCTCGGGCTGTGCGGTGGACTGTGTCTGTACACGTGGCTGAGGCCGAGTCGAGCAGCAGGGAGAGGGTGCTTGTGGCGACCAAGGAGCTCTGGAAGCTGCCGCAGGGGGCCGCTTCATCCAGGTAGGCGATCCTCTCTCCACTGGCCCATTTTCTTGGTCCTCTCTCTCTCTCTCTCTCTCTCTCTCTCTCTCTCTCTCTCTCTCTCTCTCTCTCTTAGGGGGGCTGGAAGATGTGAGAAGAAGCTCTGAGGGCTGATAATCTGTTCCACAGCTCTGCCTTCTTGCTCTCTCTCTCTCTCTCTCTCCCTCGTTTGTTGGGGGAGGGAGGGTGGGTTACTGCTGATCTCTGATGTTTTATGTTAGTAAAAAGTCAGCTGTGAGATTTATCCGAAAACTCGTTATATTTCATGCAGTTCCACAAGTTTCCATGTGAGGATTTTTTTTCGGAAATGGAGTTTATAGAGAGAGAGAGAGAGAGAGAGAGAGAGAGGGGGGGGAGGTAGAGAGAGAAGGGCTTCTCAAATTTATACACAAATATGTGGTGACGCAAGTAGCAGCAGCAGCAGCACTCTATCTCTCTCTCTCTCACTCACTCACTCACTCCAGCAATCATCTTCTCAAGGGTAACTCGGGCACTCCCATTTCGACGTGGGTACGCAGCTGAGGTAGTGGCACCAGCTACAATGATCGTTCGGATTGACTTTCCGGTAGAGCATCACCAGCCCAACGGTGAACCTGCAAGTCAAACACGCCAAGGATCCTCAGATTACAGCTCCAAACCCACCCGTTTGACTTTCAATAATGGATCAAGGAATTCAGGGTTTAGGGGTCTGACTAGTATGAAATTAGTATGTGAATCAACTGGTTTAGAGAGAGAAAGAAACAAGTCGATGAAAGGGAAGATAACTTACCCGGCTACCAGTAGGCCGAAAGAAATGATGCCGAGGATGTACTGATAAACCTTGTACTTGGATTTGACCCGAGATTCTGGGGGAAAATCGTGCCGCTCCAGCCAGCCGAACTGGGGGCGCATCAGCAGCACAAACCCTAGGAGGAACCCGGCCAGGAAGCCCCCAATATGGGCGAAGTTGTCCACTTGAGGAAGAATCCCCACCGCCAGGTTGATCACAATGATGATCAAGAGGGAAATCAACGCGGCAGCCTGACAAAACCGATCAGATCAATCATACCAAGAATAGTAACCCAAATTAATCATCGCAGAAATATGTGGCTGTTTATCAGGATGATCCAATTGGGTTCGAGTAAGATGCCCAGATCGATCTAACGAAGATATAAGCAACAGAAATGAAGAAGTTACCTTGTTGGAATAGATTGTCCAGTTGGTGATGAGCTCAGAAAGCATGGCTCCGAGAAGCCCGAAGAGAGCACCTGATGCGCCGACAGAGACAGAATACCTACTGAAGAGAGATGAGAGCACACTGCCGGCGAACCCTGATAGCAGGTATATCGGTCCGATGCGAACTGCACAGGAGGTCAAAAAAGGTCAAACCTTTGTTCGAGCTGTTCATAAATTAGTAAAAGAGAGAAGATCTTCATGAAACATGCATTATTATAGATCTAAAAATAGAAACAGTGGGGGCAATCCAACTCGAAAACGCATTGAAAACGAGTTGGCTTAGTTCATGCAAGTCAATATGGGAGTCCACCCCATAATCATCCCACATTGGTTGAAGTAAAAAGGCTGCATTCCTTCGGTCAACGGTTGAAACAGGAGCTTAGCTATAGACACCCATGATCGGGAAGAGAGTGCACTTATATTTAGAATGTCAACTGTATGTTACTGTTTTGGGGGTAAATTCACGGTGCCCATGAAGAAAAAAACCATTCTTGGCAAGCCAGAAGATCTTACCGAATCCAAACTGCTGTTCAAGCCGGACTCCAATAATAATGAGGCACAGCATGTTCACCACGATATGGATCAGCCCAGCATGCAGCCAGATACATGAAACAAGCCTCCATCCTTGGTGATCAAGAACAACTTCACTCCAGCGAAGACCACCCAGCTTCTTAAGTCTGAATCACCCAAAAAAAGAAAAAAAACACCAAGAAATGTTGATCCATGGGTAAGAAAGATCTGACCTTATGATTTCAGAGACATAAACGCATGATCAACACAAAAATCATTTTTTTAAAATACAAATAATAAGTGGTGGGGTGAGTAAATTTTTCTAAAGTTCCTTCTATCCCATCATCCGCACCCAAAAAAGGACCCTTTTTTTTCATGGATGGTAAGAGGGCTAGAACTAATTTCCCTACCAGAAGTACAGCACGCACCAAGCATCCTAAAAAAAAAAAATCTCTGATGGGTTAATCTTCATTCTAATTTTTCGATAATTATTTGCTCCATCTTGAAGAACATCGGTCCAGACAATAAGGGCAATCAAATCAAATAAATGAAGCAGCTCCCCCAGTTCTTGCTCAACTTTACGCAGAACGGTTTCTTCGATGATCCCATATTCTGAATGGTTTCTTCGATTCTTTTCCCTGTAATTCCCTCCCTCTACCTCCCTCAGTGAGATGGAGGGCTACAACAGAAAGGGAGGTCAACTTCCTTCTCCCAGGAGAACTGGAGTGACGAAGGAGAGAGAGGTGACCTCCTGCAACAGAGAAGTCGGAACAGGAGAGGGGGAGGGGGAGAGAGAGAGAGAGAGAGAGAGAGAGAGAGCGAGAGGTGGGGGGCTCACGTTCTGGCGGAGGGGCCGAAGAGGGGGTTCTCCCGGAGGGGCTGGAAGGAGAAGCGGCCGAGGAATCGGGCGACGCACTTGCCGTAGAAATTGCCGTGCCTGGGGCAGTTGTTGACGTACATGGTGACCAGGAACATCACGATATTCGCCACCACGAACGCCGGCACCATCCACGACGTCCACAACCTCTGCGCCGTCACCGCTCCTCGGTAGCCCACCGCCCTCCCGCTGCCGCCGACCGGCTCGTACCCCCCCCTCCCGTTGAGCTTAGGACCCCCACCGGCGGCGGCGCTGCCTCTCCCGCCGTTCTCCATGTCCCTGCTGGCCATTCCCTCAACCTCTCCTCCGCTCCTCCGACGAGCAGGGAGAGAGGCCGATCGATTAAGGAACCCTAACCCTAACTTCCCCCTCTATTTGACCCAACCGTCGTCACGAGATCTTCCCCCCATGGCTGCTGGAAGACCAATTCTCCGCGGTGGACAAACCTAATCTCACAAAAAGTTCAGCAGAGAAGAGCTGAGCAGAGAACAACTTCACCCACCACCGCCCAACCCAGCTTTCAACTCTGTAAAACCCTAGATCTCGAGGACGACCACCTCCAGCCTCCTCGAGGGTGGAGAAGGAGGAGCAGATGGCCTGATCTACCAGCGCAACCCCATTCCGCTTCCGCCGTCACGCATTCGTAGCGTGCCTCGTTGGGTCGTCGTCGTCATCCTTGTCATCGGCTTCTCTCCGCTCGCCACGTAGAATGAGAACGCGTCTTCCAGTTGGCGGAGCAGCTCACGATTGAATAGCCTTTATAGTCAACGTCGCGTTTGTGTTTCCGATCAGCTCCCCTCGCCACGTGGACTGAGCAGACGTCTTCCCGCGGGAGGACTGACGATAGGTAGTTGTTTGTCGATGTGGGGCCCACTATGAATGTCAACAACACTTTTTATATTCTTGGTCAACGGGTACTATGATGACGTCGTCCCTGCGAGGTCGGCCCAGCCTGGCTGAATGTGAGTTTAATTTGAATGTCATTTATCCCGGCAGATCAGTGTCCTATCTTATTGGGCCCATCTGTTATGAGAAAAAAGCCCATTAAAGATGTAAGGCCCAAACTCAAGGTAGGGTTGGATTCCTAACCAACGTCTTGGTCTAATCAGTGTTTGCCATGTATCGAGGTGACAGGCCTCAGTCCTTCATTACTGTCGTAGATTACTGGGCTTTTTGGGCCTATTTGGCCCAAAAAATATTCTGGCTGAGTTCGGGATTGGTTGGCTTTCAAGGCAAGGTAAAAAAAAGGGGAAAATAGATTTTTTTCAAGCCTTAAATGTATTAAAATGGTTTTTTACTTTGAAAGTGCTAAAGAAAGTAAATATATGCGTTGCCCACTTTTTCTTGAGTTAGACTAAAGTCAACCCATGAGTTGACTTGAGTAATGGTCGATGGGATGGTTATTTGAAGCTCAACTTTGCACTATATGGCTAAACTGATAAAGTTCAAAATCACATATTTTTTATGATGTAAATGATATAAATACTATTGTCACAGCTCATTCGACTTTATTAAAATTATTAAATAATAATTATAATCAGTTTAAATGCTAGATCAACATTGTTGAGATGAGACCAAACTTGAAATTGCATTTTTCCATTTTTTTTGTTAATAATAATAATAATAAATCTAAAATACTTATTTAAATATCAAATGCTGACCATTTATTGAATAATATTATGGTATGATTTTTTTATCAATTAAAGAGGAAATGGATCACAATGTATAGTGAGATTAAAAACAGTAAATAAAAAACATTTATTTTCCTATTTTTTATCATCTTCATTTATTATGATAATTATGATATGATTCTTTTCATAGCGTAAAGTAGACATCAACAATCCCAAAAAAGATCTAATTTTTGGGATTGATGCTACTATTTTATGTCATGAAAAAAGGAACCTCGTATATATCATAAGAAATGGGAATGACATAATATTAAAAAAAAAAACGTTTTCATCTAAGCTAGCGTGTGACTTGTCCGATAGGACCGGTTACGTGGTCGCCTTTTAGTTCGACACGTGCTCAGCCCCTGGGATTCACACGAGTCACTATCCCGTTGACCTGCAAGAAGATTTTCTCCTCTCATATTCCCTTGTTTCTCCTTCCAAATGGCCGTTATCCGGGCAGAAGACGACAAACGGAGCAGAGAGAGAGAGAGAGGTGCTGAGTGGCCAGAGGACGGCACTCCACCTCCGCCACGTCAGCCCCTTTCGCCTCCTTCCGCCGCCAAAACCGCGCCGCCTGCCGGCCGAAGCTGATCTTCTCTTGCCGGTGGGGGATCTTCTTCTTCTTCTTCTTCCTTCTTCCGCCGGCAGATCTGCTGCCGATGGGGAACTCGCTGGGGAACTCGCTGGGATGCTCCGCGTCGGGGGAGCGGCTGGTTTCGGCGGCGAGGGATGGCGACCTCGTGGAGGCCCGTATGCTTCTCGAGTTGAATCCCTCCCTCGCTCGCTACTCCACCTTCGGCGGTCTCAACTCCCCTCTACACTTCGCCGCCGCCAAGGGCCACAACGAGGTCCCTGATCTCCCTGAATTCTCTCCCTCTCCCTGCTTTCTCCCTGAATTACCCCGTCGATTTTATCGGTATTCCTTGATTGTTTGCCTCATGGTCCTCAGATCGTCCTGCTTCTGCTGAAGAACGGTGCGTGCGTGGATTCGAGGAACTACTGTGGGCAGGTAATCGCCGATTAGGGCTCCATTTTTTCCCCCAATTGTTTCGTGGATCTACCGCTTCATCCTTCCCGTAGCTTCCAGTCCGGTGTAGCACCGTGCTTGATTTCGCTTTCCCCATTGCGGCAGACAGCGTTGATGCAGGCGTGTCGATACGGCCACTGGGAGGTGGTGCAGACTCTCCTGCTATTCAGATGCAATGTGCGTCTCCTTGTTCTTCCTCATACCCTGAAGTTCCTGAGAGATCGGCAATCCCTTTGAAGAACTGTTCCTTGTCATCTGATCTGGTTTGAAGGTCACTCGCGCCGACTACCTGGGCGGCAGGACGGCGCTGCACTTTGCCGCCATGGACGGGCACGCCAGGTGTTTGAGACTTGTCGTAGCCGACTATCTTCCCAGTGTTCCCCAGGAATCGCGCATCTCCTCCGGTTACTGTGAGCTGGGTGACGCGAGTTCGTCTCCCTCGAGGCAAAAATTTAATCCAAGGTGAGCTGCTTCCATTGTTTTTCGTTGCCCCAGTAGGGTTAAGATGGACAGATGACGAAATCGATCTTGGGTTTTGAAGAATCTGAGTGATTGCATAATAATTGCGTGGCTATTTTTTTTGATTAAATGCTAGTATTCTGTGGATGATGGAATTTGACCAACAAACGTGATTCGATTCATGTACCATTCTTGTTTAGTTGGATGCATCCCAGTTTTTATTTGGATCACCGGATACGATTCGAGTATCTTTTTAGGTGGAATTTTCTATTTTATATCGGCTTGAATTGGGCTTTAATCGACTTAATCTAGTTTGTTGTAAGCTCAGAGAGTGAGGGAGGTTGGGAAAGTCTGCTCTTCCAGGCAGTGACTAGAAATTTCTTTATTGGGTTAGTTGGGAGGGAAGGAGAGAGAGAGAGTGAGTGAGTGAGTGAGTGAGAGAGAGACACACACAAACACACAAACACACACACACACACACACACACACACACACACACACACACAGAGGTAGAGGCAGAGGGTGGGGGATTCAGCCCTTCCAGGTTGATGATGATGGTACTGTGGCTTGTTAGCATGGATGACATTTTCTTTAATAGTTCCAGGAGGGAGGTAGGGAGGGGGGTAGGGAGGGAGAAGAGAGCATCTCTAATCACCCCTGTGGGCTATTTTCGACCAACAACAGGAAACAGATATCTTAAAAAGGAAGAGAAAACGCAGGTAGCAGCCCAGATAAGGAATCCAGATCCGGTTTCTGCCCTTTTTTCTAACAATTCTAGCTGGCCTTGGCCGGAGTTGGACCTTGCCTTCATCCACACTCAAGGAAGGCTCCTCTGTTTCTGGCCGCAGTGCATTGTCCAGGCTGATCAACAAAGCTGCCGATGGCGGCATAACCGCTCTTCACATGGCGGCTGTGAACGGCCACTTTGACTGTGTGCAGCTGCTCCTCGATCTCCATGCAAGCATCTCCGCCGTCACATTCCACTACGGCACGGCTGTCAGCCTGATTGGTATGCTTCTACATTGCCACGTGGGTTTCTCTTTGTCACCCATCTTGGATTTACTTGTGCCTAAGGATAGAAATAAACCTGTTTATAACAGGGTCTGGGAGCACTCCTTTGCATTATGCTGCATGCGGCGGAAATCTCAAGTGCTGCCAGGCATTCACAGACACACTCCCAAGGCTTTTCAATTGTTCTTTAACTATTTTTTATGCATCATTTCTTATTTGGGAAATTTTCTTGGCTTCTTCTAGATCCTCCTCGCCCGAGGGGCCAGCCGGCTGACATTGAACTGCAACGGGTACCTCCTCCCTCCCCGTGAAGAGATCGCTCCTCTTCCTGTAGACCCTCCTCATAGAACCCTAAAATGGAAGGTTGCCACCTTCCCTTCTGTCTTTTTCCTCAGGTGGCTTCCACTGGACGTGGCGAGGATATGGAGGCGTCACCTGCTGGAGCCCATATTGAACCCCAATTCCAAGGAAATCCTGCCCACATTCCCTCCATCGAATTACATCTCCCTCCCTCTCTTCAGCATACTCAACATCGCCAGGTAAATGTCCTTCGACCGCAGCTTTTCTATCTGCTTGAGGAAATTAGATCTTAAGTATGTGCCCTTCTGGATATAGATCAAGTACCTCACTTTTTCACTAGCCATGCCCATCTTCTTTTATTGTTTGAACAATTTCGTTTCTCTTTACCTGAAGACTCTGATATTCCCTCTATTGGTGTGAAATGTGAATGAAATGTTGTAGGGTGGAGGAACTTTGGACATAGGGTAATTTGATGTTTTCCTAATTGAGTAAAATGCTGACGAACATCGACTATATACAATTGGGTCATCTCTCTGGAGTCGAGAAAAGGAGTCCGCCATAATGCAAGTAGCTTCAGTGAGCCAGATGAAATCAACCCAATACAAGAACTTTTTCATTGACGTTTATCTTGCAGAGATTGTGGCCTCCAGCCCTCAACATCCGCCTGTGATGATAAGGAACCATGCGCCGTCTGCCTTGAAAGAACTTGCGCTGTGGCTGCCGAAGGTTCCCCCTCCCCCCCTCTTCTCTCTCTCTCTCGCTCGCTCTTTCTTTCTCTCTCTATAATAATCTCTGATATGTAGGTTGTGGGCACGAGCTCTGCGTAAGCTGTGCGCTGAATCTGTGCTCCACCGGCAGCATTACCACCGAAGCAGCGGGGATGCCCGGCTCAATCCCCTGCCCGCTGTGCCGGCACGGCGTAGTCTCGTTCCTAAAGCTGCCGACGAACACGGTGAAGGAGCCCAAGCCGAGCCTGGCGCTGAGCTTCTGCAGCCCCTGCCTCCAAGCCAGCGACGCCGGCACGGCGGCGCAGGCGGCGGCAGCCCCGCCGGTGGCTCTAGAGGTGAGCTGCCCCGTCTCCTGCGGGCCGTTCCCGTCAGTGTCCGTCGCCGCCTGCGGCCGTCGCAACGGTCCCTGCGGGTCCGTGGAAGAGGAAGGGGAAGAGGAAGAGAGAAGGCTGCCTCGGGGCTCAGAGAGCGACGCCGCCGAGGGTGGTAAGATCGACGGTGGCGGGCGGCTCGAGAGGGCCAGCTGCTCCGGTATATTCTGGAGCAGGAGAAGCTGCCATAGAGAGCAGCAGTGTGATTCAGAGATCAGGGTTTGATCCATGTAAACTTGTGCCCATATATATATATACTAGATTAACTGAAGATCATCCGTCTATTTGAAGGGGGAGGGGGAGAGGGAGAGAGAGAGAGAGAGAGAGAGAGAAGGTAATGCATCCAAGGGGGGTGGATGTTCCCCTGTTTGTCTGAACTCGAGATAAATGAGGGGAATCTAGAAAGGAGAAGTCTCCCCCTAAACTAGGCGTTTTAGCAGGAGTTTCAAGAGGTCGTCTAATTGGGGAGCAGCAGGAGGGGCATACAGCAGCACATCAAAATGATCCAGCTGGCTTCGCCGTCTCACGAACTAGAGCCAGCTTCGCCAAGAGTCCAGACAGCTGCAGCAGCGAGCCCACGCCGTCGCAGATCCTCATGTGGGCGAACCCGGTCTCCTGTGTGCTCTCATTTAAAGTCAAAGATAAACACTTTGTTGAAATAAAAAGGAACCCAACAGCAAGACTGACCCATATGAGCATACTACCTTCATGAACTCCAATTTCAAAGTCAAAGGATAGAATTAAGTTCAAGCTAATAACTCCAATTTCAAGGTCAAACATAAATTAGGCTCAAATAAAACATGCCCAAGAACGGTATTGATCAGTATGAGCATGCTACCAGCATGAACTCCAATGTCAAAGTCAAAGGATATAATTAAGTTCCAGCTAATAACTCCAATTTCAAAGTCAAAGGTATACTAGGCTCAAGTAAAAGATGCCAAAGAACGATATTGATCTGTATGATACCTTCATGAACTCCAAATTCAAAGTCAAAGGATAGAATTAAGTTCCAGCTAATAACTCCAGTTTCAAGGTCAAGGGCAAATAAAACATGCCCAAGAAAAGCATTGATCCATATGAGAATGCGACATTCAAGAACTCCAATGTCACAAAAAGAAAAGAAAAGAAAAGAAAAACCTATTTAAAATGAAAGGAACCAGGAACGAGATCGATCCGTATGAGAACGCTACCTTCATGAATTCCAATTTCAGATACTCCTCCATGTCGTAGTTCTTGATGACCCGGAATAGGGTGGTGATGATATCTGTTGGCGAGTAACCGAGGTCGTAGAGCTGCTTCAGACCCACGCAGGCATCGTCAAACCTCCCCTCTATCACGTTTCGGATCATATTCTTAATGTGCAGTGGGTGAGGTTGATCGCAGACCTGAAAAAAATAAGTTGGGAAAATGATACAAAAAAAAAAAGAACGAAGTAATTGAAGGAAAGTGGGCTGGTGAATATTTCTGGTTATTTTATTTTATTTTTATTTACTTTTTACCTTGAACACATTCTCCTGATTGACGAACCGGAAGCCACTATATGTAGCTTGCAAGTTGTTTAAAGCCTGCCTCATGTCGCCGTCAGCGGTGAATATAATGGCTTCTAGACCTTCTGGTACGTAGGGAACCTGGCAATTGTCTCATGGAAGCTGAGGGAACGGATGACAAGTCCCAATGTATTTATATACTAAAAAGTGAATAAAGATAAAATAAGACGACTGTTCTTGAAGAATTTTCAGGGGGTGATCCAGGTCCAAGCGTTGGTTTAAAAGGTCTGCCGAAAAAGGAAAGAAATGAAATGGATCTCAAGAAATTATCATTCTTTCTTCTTCCTTTAAATAGATAAAACCGAGAGATATTGTAGCTGTTCATAATAATAAAACCAAAGAACCGGGGGATCCCTTGATGCTTCAGCTATGAAGAACAGCATGGAGAAGACTTTGCGCAGAACGAAGGGAATCGAATGAAGAACTTCCGAGAGCGAAAAATGACTGCTATGTTGCTCTGAAACCAGAATTTAGGATCATTTATATCCCTAAATTCATTATTCTAGCCAAGGTAGTCAAGATGCATCAGATAATCATTAGCGTCATAAGAATGGGATACCGGCGCTGAAGTGGCACTTTAAAGAGTGTGCCACGCTCTTTCATTTCTCAGGCACAAGAGTCCATCCCTAGAAAGCTAAGTGGGAAGCCAGGAATTATGGGACAGAAGCACCCAAGCCCCCAGTAAGTTGTTCTGAGGTAGCTCAGTTCATGGCAGCCTGCCTTTTTTTTCCCCAATAGTTGGCTGAGAAAAGGTTCCATGAAGCAGTTTAGGATTGGAGGGGATCATGCAATACTTATCCCCCAAATGGTATCGATCTATCTTGGGAGAAGAGAAAACAAATGATTTTCATTTCATTCAGAAACTAGGGTTTGAACCACATGGTGCTTAATTAGTCTCATGTGGCATCCCAAAAGTCTGCTGTTTGGGAATCCCCAGAGTCACCCAGAAGAGGGACATGCAACTATCAAACATCGTAATGGTATTGAGCTTAGAAGAGGGAAAGACACATTAAAGATGTAAGGGGTCCCCACAGGAGATGAGTTCATGATGATTGTGAATCCCATCACCAGTTCAACCCACTCGTTGCATTAAAGTCAACTTCTAAAAACACTGGTTAAATAAAATGCAAAGCTCTGGCCTGGGATCAAGTAACCATAAACTATTCAGCAAAGCCAACAATAGATAATGCGAGAACTCCTATTAAACGTCTGGATCTGGAAAATTTTAGTTCTATGAACAGGAGGGAGACAGATTGCTTCTCAACAGGTTTAATCGTGCTCGGAAAATTCCCAGCATTGAGAGCAAAGACCGCCTTCGGTTCATCTCACAAAGATTGATTGAACCATTAGAAAGTTTGGAGTACATTGTGCAATTATACCGATTTCTTAAGAAATCGAAAAGTAAAGTTGTAGGAATTAATGGTCGGCTTGAGCCGACCAAATGAGATTAATGGTTACTACAAATCATAGAGATTAAGAACCAAGATAGATTCACACCACTAGAATGGAATTAAAAGCCAGTGATTCACCAGGTAACTTTGCAAATCCTAGGCATTAAAACTGCTAACATAATTATTTAAACAAACAGTCATATGAATGGGATTCTTAATCACCTATAACTTGGTCAAACCTGGTAAAATCTACTGGACTTGCATTTTTTTATAAGTGATGCATCACATGAGCCGCGGGAATACAACCTAGTAAAGTTCACTGGATTTGGGACGGCCTCATTAGGCTCAAGTCATCTTTTAAAGGAGACTACACATATCCTGAAAGAATAAAAATAGAAGAGACCAATTACAGCTTTTGTACCCTGATGCTGTTCATTTTCCAGTGGGAGATTCAACTCTGGCAGGGGCTATTGACAGCAGGGGTAGGCAATAGCAGGAGTGGGCAGCCCTCTTTCCTCTCCATTTTCTTCTCTTTCCACTGTGCGTCCAGAGGAGACGTCCAAAAAGCCATTAATTCCACCTTCATTTGAGTGAATTCGACCAAAAATCGGTCAACTAGAGTACGATGAGTGAATTATTGACCAATCTTAGTACCTGGACTTGATTATTCAGCTCTCTTTTTGTGGGTTTTATTCGACAAAGAAAAATTCACAACCTAGCAAAGAAGAATATGGCTGAAACACTAAAATGAAAAAAAAAACAAACAAGGATCAGATTTTTTGAATTTGTACGACTAGTTGCAGGCCTAAAAAGTTTGAACTGAAGATATACCTCAGGTTTAGTATTCATGTTAGGGATATCAAAAAGCTCCAACATACATAGATAATGGCAACGGAGAGATTCATTTATTTGGATGAAAGGAAGGCATCTACATGGATAACCAATTACAATTAACATAGTTACTTCACATCTCCACAGCCCTCAAATCAGCCTGAGAAATAACGTCTAAAAGAGGCCAGAGAAAATGAGCGCAATGCCTCCTACCTTCTCAGCGTCAACCACCACCATCAAGCGGCCCAAGATTTCTTGATCTGATAACCTCGAGAAGCGGACTAGCGCGCATCTGCTCTGGATGGGCTCGATGATCTTCGAGGAAGTGTTGCATGCCAGGGCAAACCGAGTGGTGCTCGAGTATATTTCCATGGTCCTCCGAAGAGCCTGCTGTGCTCCTGATGTCATGCTTCACGCCCCCCCGCAATCACCACAGAGGCATTTTTCTCAGGATCAATATACAGGCCCAGGCCAGAAACAGAAGCCGAAATCAGAAACAATACCTATCCGCTTCGTCCAGGATAATCAGCTTTTGCCGACCCTGAGGTAGTGTCACCTTCTTCTGGGCGAACATCTTGATCTTGTTCCTCACCACATCGATCCCCCTGGCGATACAACGAAGCAGGAAGAGTCGTCGAATCGTGCGGACGAATTAATTCGATCGCTCTTTAATTCTTCTTACCTGTCGTCGGAGGCGTTCAGTTCGAGGACGGCTTCCTTGCAGTTGGCGCCGAGAAGCTCGTGGGCGAGGGCGAGAATACTGGTTGTCTTCCCGGTTCCCGGAGGGCCCTGAGGAACCACGGGAACAGCTTCTTAGAACCCAAATCTCCAGTCGTAGGAACGATAGAGAGAGTAGTGAAGCTTACGGAGAGGATGAGATTGGGCATGTTCCCATCTCGAGCGATGACTTGGAGCCTGGAGACGGCATCGACGTTGCCGACGACTTCGGAGACTTTGGTGGGTCTGTACTTCTCGACCCACGGAATTTCGTAGCCTCCGCCGCCGCCAATTCCGCCGCCACTGCTGTTCGAGGAGGGAGGACCTGAGGAGGACGCCATGGGGCTTCCTCCCTCGTATAAACTTTTCGCGGGTTTTGTGTTCACCGGCGGGAAACGAGAAGGCAGGGTCAGGGTTTTTAACTTTCCGCCCTGCCGACCTCCGGCATTCAGACGTCGTCTTTAGAGAAACAGCCCCTTTAATTCAATTTAACACTTTCTAAATCTCTCTCTCTCTCTCTCTCTCTCTCTCTCTCTCTCTCTCTCTCTCTCTCTACACTCTACACACACAGAGACATATAGTCAACTTTTCCCAATTGGAACAGAGCTTACTTTAAGACCTTTCACAAGTTGAGAAAGTTTAAAGCAGTAATTAATGGTGAAGAATTTAATTGATTCTTAAAAAGTGAATTTCAGTTTTTAATAAAATTTTAAATAGATTTTATCTTCATTGTTTAGTTTAGAAATTATAAAAAATCATGTTCTTTAAAAAATATATAAAATATTATCTAGTATTATATTACATCCTTACGATTGATTTAAAAAATCTCACTATTTTTAGAGTATTTAATTAGATTATAATTGATATATTTGTATTGAAATACTTCTTAAAATCTAAAAATTGATATTTTCTAGTTTTATAAATTTTAGATTTATATGATTTATTATACAATGATTTAGTCACATCACTTGATTATTAAAAATGATGCTTAAATTCATTAACTTTGATTTTGAGATTAAATACAAAACCACAAATACCTCATCAAGAGTTTCATATCAAACTTGACTACAAGCTATATAATTATCTCAATGAAAATTGATTGATTTGGCTTGAGTTTTATAGAAAAATTAGAATGATGTTTAACTTGCAATCATTATTAATTAATTTTCACTCAATCTAGAGAACTTATCAAATTATTCACTCCAACAAGGCCACCTATATGATTGTGAGTGATTGATGATCTCCAAGAACTCTTTACTAATTCTAAACCTTCGAAAAGAGTTTCACAACTGGGGAATTAATAGACACTTTAGATTTCTATGGATTTATCTTCACCTTGAGTAAAATTTGAGATGGAATGACATAAAGAACTACATCAAGAGGTATGTAGGTGATTGATCAATTTGTCATTAGAAAAAATTTAGGTCACTCTCTTTTACTAATCTTTTACATCCTCTATGTCAACTTTAGAGAGAAACTAAAATGATTTAACTATAAATTTTATTGAAGAGTTACTCACTTTAGATGATTTCAGTGCGATCCTAGTCATGGTGAATCATTTAAGTAAATATTTTAACTTTTCTCTTCTCCAACACTCATTCACAACAAAGGATATAGTCCAAATTTTTAATTGAGACATTGTTCAGCTACATGGATGTTTGAATCTAATCATCACTTTGTAGCAAGATCTTCATGAGTATTTTTTCTACCATCCTTAAGTAGATAATTAGTCCAAAGTGGTTAATCAATTGACCATCTACTTGAGGGTGCTAAGTAAGTGGAGACATCTATTGATGCCTTTGGCTTTGATACTTCAAGTGAAAGTTTATTTACAAAATATTTACTAAATATGTATTAATTAAATAGATTTCATGAAGACACAAGTTAGAAGTTTAATATATCTAAGAAATATTCAAAACATATATTGAAGATGTTTGAATAATCATATGACTAACAAATGAATAAAATGAGCTCATATCTTAAATTTAATACATCTTCATAATTTTTTTATATAAGTATATAAAATCAGGTGTAACACATTGTGATAAGTTTTTTGAAAAATCAAGAAATATGAAGTTACTTACAAGATTCAAACTCAGAACTTGAGCAATGAAAAGTTGAAAGCCCTAATGAGAAAAACACAGAACATTAAGAAATATTAAGTTAGGGGTATGATTTGAACTCAAGACTTGAGTGGAGAAAAGATGGAAGTCTCAATAAGTAAAATGCCTAAAAATCACAAAGAAACAAAGTCATTGACAATACTTGAAATTGAAACCTAAATGATAACACGTTGTAAAGGAAAGTAAATAAATACGAAAGAAAAAAGACAAAGCATCAATGTCTCAAGCAAGTTTTAGACTTGTACAATGAAAAATTTGAAGCATATGTGAAAAGTTACTAAAAATTCATGAATAAAAAAAAATCTTTGCTGTGCATTCTAGATGATGACACATAACATGTGGAGATAATGATAAACCAAATGGACTTATTTAAGCTCAACCCCAAAAGAAAAAATAATTGTTGATAAGTCACAAATCTCTAGGTTAAGTTTCACACATCGTAGATGTGAGAATAACAACTTTAAAGTAAAGAAAAAGCAAAAATTATTGCAATACATTCTAAATGGTAACATGTTGACATAATACGTAAAGATAATGGCAAGCTTAATGACCTTATTTGAGCTAGATCTTGAAAGTAAAAATTTATGTTGATGGGTTGCAAATCTTCAAACAAAGTCTCAAATATAATAGATATGAGAATAACAAGTTTCAAAGAAAAGAATGAACAAAAGTTACTAGGACATCGATGAAGTTACATGAAGATATTTAAATTCACATGTGAGCACTTTCCAAGACATGAAAAGACAAGAGAATGTTGAGAATAAAGGAAGAAGTTTGTAAAGAAGAAGAATTAATATTAAATGAAGACACCTCCACAACTATCATTCATGTTATGAGAAATATTCTTCTCCATCTATCAATGATTCATCCATTGTGAGTTTTAACAAAGATTTGAAAGTTTCAACATTCACTTTAAAGATTGACTCTCTTTTGGGCCCTAAGATACTTGGGTGGTGAGTAGAGAAAGGTTTGGGCTAAGACACGTGGTGAGAGCTTGATAGTGCTCATGAAAAATGTGATTTTCTTAGGAGACTAGTGTGTATGGACTAAGACATCTTATATTGAGAGCTTGATTGTGTTCAAAAATGATGTGATCCTTATGGAGATCTGGTGTAGTTGGGTTGTTGATCTTGTGAAATCAATGTGTATTTCACAAAGTAAATAGTGAGATACGATAGAAAGATTTATTTAAGACAAAGTAGCCAAGTGAGGAACGAATCAATATAAAAATTCCCTATATCCTTGGTGGTGACGAGTTAATTGAGTGGAAACTTAAGTAAAGAGAAACAAAGTCATAAGTAAACCCGTACTTAGGACTAAAAAACTATGTGAGAACCTATGTCAACACATTCACTTGCAGATAAAATACAATATAACATAAATATTAAGAAATTAATTCACTTGTATTTAAGATTTGGTGTAGTTTGGTTGTTGATCTTGTGAAATCTATGTGTATTTCAAGGAGTAAATAGTGAACTATGATAAAAAGATTTATCTAAGATAAAGTAGTCAAGTGAGGAACGAATCAATATAAAAAATCTCTATTTCCTTAGTGTTGACAAGTTAATTGATTGGAAATTTGAGTAGAGAGAAATAGAGTCATAAGTAAAGCCATATTTAGGACTAAAAAACTATGTGAGAACCTATGTAAATACATTCACCTATAGATAAAATAAAATATAACATAAACATTAAGAAATCAATTGACCCCCTCCACCCCCTCTCTCTTGGTGTTTCACTTATCCTCATCAGATCCTTCATTATTTTTCCTATTTTGCTAGTGACTGACCATGTCAAAAAACATATAGTTGACATAAGTCAAATTTTAGTTCAATACTAATTTCAAATATTCTACAAGAACTTTGACATTGAAAGTTGTCTATGGGTGTGACTTGTCAGTACTCCTTCAATATGAGGTTCTTTTGATAAAATCAAGCAATTTTGACTAGCTCTTTTGAGGGCATGACACAACCCTTGATTAACTCAAGCAACACTCGACAAGGGCTCAAGCTCACATGAAGGCCTACATTGACCACAAGTAGCTAGACCTCATATACCTATATTTTCGTTTGTATTGATAGAAGTCCTTAGTGATGAGACCCTATGAAAATCCTGCATCTTATTACTTAGACCCATTTATGATTCTCAAGCATATTAGGTAGATGGTTTACTAATTGAACTTTATGGCCACTTTAGGTATCCATTTCTTGAGTTGCTTGTCTCACAACTCAAGAAGGTTGACAACTCAACCTCCTCAAGCTCTATTAGCCCACTAATGTTGGACAAAGACTTAACTTGGGTCATGTAATTGTCTGAAGTCCTAGCATATGACATGAGTCATAAAGGCCAGAAGTTCTCATCAAAGTAAGAGATGCCCAACTTGAAGGCCACGTGAGCGTCGGCCTAAACCATATGTTGGCAATTCCCTAATTATCACTTTGAAGCCAATGTGAAACTTATAAGAGAGAATATTGTTAAGACACCTGTTTTGTTCTCTCTTTCATATCACAAAGAATCTCAACCGACCCATGAGAAAGATCTTGATGATGGGTTGGAAACCACGGTTTAAATAGTTGGTAACATCTTATTAAGACTGAAGAAGAACGGCCCATTAAGGTTAGAAAGGGGTGAGATCATGGAGGGGTAGTCAGAATACCTTATATCCTCCATTAGAGGTATTCACTAGTAACAACGCATTGAAGATCCCTATGAGGGATCTTCAATTACCTTTCCATTACCTTCCCATCTTCACTCCCTCTAGTAACAATCTTTTCTTTTGTTTAATTGTAATTATTTATTTTATCTCGTACTAGTTGGTTCGGGTCTAGTATGATGAACCCGTTAAGATGAATCCGACCCGACAGTGGGTCATGTATATAATAACAATGCATCCGTTTCTCCGTCTCTGCAATTAACAGTCCTCTTGCATTCACCTTAGAGGGCAACGACTCTCTCTCCGTCTCTCCGGCGACGAAGAGGCTTATAGGGACGACGGCTAGGTCTCCGGCGGTTGTGAACCCGGGACCTCTGACAATGTTTTCCCTCGCCCAATCTCTCTCTCTCTCTCAGACCTCCGTCTCTGGGTGGGTCCCGTCAGCTGCACGTTCGGATTTCCTCCGGTATTTTGTTGAGGCCCTAACCACTACCCCCTTGCCACGTGGAAAGAGGCAGGAATACCGCCACGTTGGGGACGGACCTGGAGCAGTCGGGCCGTCTGGAGCGGAATCAACTATCGCAGAAGCGTCCGGGAAAACGGCAGGGAGGCCCATAAAACGGCAAGTAGCCTTCCCTTCTTCCCGTCCTTCGGGTAGAGTCCCCGTAGGGGCCTCGGTTCTCCCGGATTCTCTCTGTCTGCTGCTGTTACCGGAGAGGATCCGACGCTGATGGCGGCGAGGTCGTCGACCCCCCCCCCCCGGGGAGGTTGGCGTCGGCACCGCGGCTCTGTTGCTGGGGGGAGACGATCGGGTGCGTAGCATGAGGCGAAGGAGACGGCCGGGGCCGGTGAGCAGCCGCCGACTGATGCCGGAAGCCTCTCAGAATATGAGGGAAACGGAGATGGAGGAGCGGCACACTACCCTCAGTGTTCCAAAAAACCTTCTCCTGCACGTTTTTTGGAACACTGAGGGTAGTGTTTCGATTGTTTCGTGTTCGTCCTCCAACAAGATACGTTTCAGCATAAGAGGTAAATTCCGTGAGAATAGAACTTCCAAGATATCTTACTTCATATGCCTCTTTATCAATCATCTTGTTGAGGACATTCTTGAGATACGCAAGAAAAATAAAAATAAGTATTAACCTCGTGTGGTTAGTATCAACTTACCTTGAGATCTCAGTGCTTATTGACACAAGTCCCTGGAGAATTACAAGAAAATTACTGCATCATGCAGATGTAGTTGGTGTTCACGGAAAAGTGTTGAAGATCACCACCGTGCTGTGATAATGGTGCATCATCGTAGTGTGGAATCACACAAAAACCATCTAAACTTTGCTTGGTTGGCTTTGACTTAGCATGGAATTGTAGTACTGACCGACCCAAGTGACTAGAGAACTTCAGACAGCACTATATAGCGAAGAAAGCTGGTGGCAATATGTCATGAACCAACATCCTGGATGATATCCGTGGAAACAAATCGATCCAGCTTGAAGCAGCATTTCTATATCAAGGGGATCTAATTTTTGCCGATAAAATAAAATCAGTCCCAGAACTTACTCCTAATAAAATCACTTCAAAATTAATTTATCTTGCTTCCTAATTAATTCGATTGCTTTATGCTTTTTAGCTATCAAAGAGAGAATCACTCATCAAGGGTAGTGGGGCAAACGGCTTAACTGCATTACAGACGAATGCTAGGTGTGTGATTCATACTATTGAAGATAAAGCAAATGCATTGCTTTGCCTTTCAATTTATACCCTGTTATTACGTTTTTCTTTTTAACATTTCTGCCGACTATATAATGGTACATATGACAGTGAAAAGTTCAACGCTCATGCTTGTCTATTTTTTCTACCATGCCACCAAATTGATCTCCATTCATTGTCATTGTACTGGAGACATAATCACTAATTGAGAACCCTTTCTAAGCTCTCTGACATGTTTGGTTTCATTGTGAACCTATCTCCAGTAACTTTTAATTTGTTCCAAGTTTTCAAGCTATCTTATATTTTTCAGGTTCGTCATTGAGTAGGAATTTTGAACTCATAAAAAAATAGAATCTCTGGTGTCAAAATGAATGAACCTTCCACCGATTATGAAGATTGAGAACCCTTTTCTAAGCTCGCTGACATGTTTGGTTTGATTGTGAACCTATCTCCAGTAACTTTTAATTTGTTCCAAGTTTTCAAGCCATCTTATCTTTTTCAGTTTCGTCATTAAGTATGAATTTTGAACTCATAAAAAAATAGAGATTATGAAAAAATAAAATCTCTGGTGTCAAAATGAATGAACCTTCCGCCGATTATGACGATTTGGCGGTTGTTTTTTTTTTTCAAATGAATGTGTCTTATAGTTCATCTTGTCAGTCATCGAACATAACAGCGTGGCTTTTTCTCAACTGAAGTATTAAGTCATTTTGCATCAGCATCAATGAATGTTATCTGACGCATTGTTTGCTCCAGAATAAGTTCTAGGCACTTGTGCTGTGAATGCCTGTGCTTATGATTAATATTCAATAGACATTCTCAATTGATTTTACTTCTCTCGCATGGTGCAACTAAAAGCGCTGAACCAGTTTTCGTTTTGTGACAGGATTACAAAGCACCTAGAGCCCATCCGCAAAATATGGCCATTTGTACGGTGGATCTCTGTACTTTGCCTATCTGCTGGTGGGCAAGACTTGACACATGACACACCCTGCTATACTGGTCTGCCAAATGCCTTTGCATTTTTGGTTTCACTGCGATTCCTCGAGTCTTTTTATCTTATTTTAGCTGTTTCTTGTTCCCCAATTGGCCGTGTTTTGCAGGCTTTGCATAGTCTTCTTGGCATTTGATATATTCTATTTAGTTTTCTTTGTCGCTCTGGCCTGCCTCTTCGGCATTGCTGTCAGCTGTTATTCGCCAAGTACCGTCGCAAGTTCATACGCTATGCCAGATCAGGTAATACCACTTGCTTTCTTTATTGTCTTGCCATTACTTTCCATATTTATTTCTAGACTACGCTGTCCTACGATCGAGAATACTCTCAGATGAATAGACACAAAAAATAGAGAGAGAGAACGGAAAAAATTAAATATACATATATATATATATATATATATTATGTCTTCATTGGTGCGAATTATCCTGAGAATCTGGCGGCCGTCTTCAGCTAGGGAGAGAAACCAGGCAGCCATTAATGGTTCCAGAAACCTTGGAAAGGTTTATGGGGTCAACGGGGGAAGTCAACAGAGAACATTGTGGACCCAGAAAGAAAAATAATTCGCAGGAATAAAGTCGTTGTGATTACATTATCTATATATAGTCACCATGATTGTTCTGTCTCATTCGAACAGGGCGGGGCGACAGATGAAGCCATCCGGCTGCTCCCGAGGTACAAATTCAGAGCTCCACGCGGCGCCAGGGAGGGCCCACTCGGCGGAGTGATGACGGAATCTGGCGGCGGCGGAGCCCCCACCGCAGAACATCATCTCTCTCCGGATCATGCTGTAAGAAGGAAGAAATTGCGATCATTGCTCTCTCCTCCATCGTTTAAAATCTCGCGCATTCATTCTTGGAATGGATTCTGGTGGCTCCCCGCTGGCAGGTGTGCTGCGTCTGCCGGTCCGCCTATGAGTACGGCGCCGTGATCCGTCGCCTCCCCTGCGGCCACCGCTTCCACGGCGCCTGCATAGACGAGTGGCTCCAGATGAAGGCCGCCTGCCCTCACCGCCGGAACGAGCTCGCCAGGGGAAGCGCCGGCGCCACCACCTTGTGCCGTGGTCCGTAGATGTCTGTATAGATTTACGAGCAACTGACTAGATTGTGTTGCCGTGGAACGCATTCTGAGAAGCGTTTCCCGGAACCAACGGCGAGAGGACTCTAGAAGGGGGTTGGACCGCCTTGCGGCGGCTACGAGCTGGCGGATTCTGACTGAAAGGGACGACCTTGTTCGATGACTACAATTAAAAAAAAAAAAGGAAAAAAAATCTGTGTGGGAGCCAGCACGCACCCGTGCTGACTCGCTTTCAAGCGATTTAGACTCGCTGGGTCGGAAGGGGAAACCCGCCGCCGCCGCCGGTGGCGGCGTCCGCCTGCTCGGGATTCTCCTCCGCCGACGGGCAGCCCCTCGCGCGCTTGGCGCCGATCGGGACCCCGAAGAGCCGAGGGTTGTGCCCCTCCTGGTCCTCCGATTTGACTCGGCCCTCCCGGCTCGGGCCGGCCTCGTCCGACTCCCCGGCGAGGCGGGTCGACCCGTTATCCGGCCGCCGCCTCTCCTGCTGCTGCTTCTGGGCAGCGTAGCTCGACATGAGGCAGAAGATGTCGTCGCAGAGGCCCTGGAGGTACGATAACTCACGGCTGAGCTTCTCATTCTCCCTTTTAAGGCGGTGGTTCTCCTCCGCCAGATCCGTCGCCGCCGTCCCCCCGCCGCCGCTGCCGGGGGACGAGTTGGAGGAGGCGGCCGGTTCCTCGCCGGAATCCGCCGGAGAAGAGGCGGTGGCCACGGCTCTGCCGGCCGTCGGTGGCAGTAGGACCTTCCGGCGGTGGATGTCGCAGAGGAGCTTCTTCTCCCCCCGCCGGAAGCACTCGTTGGCGAATTCCCACCGGTCCGCTACCACCTTCCGGAAACCCTAATTTCGGACAAGAAACTCGCTATCAGACGAAGGAGAGGCGGAGATGGCCGCCGGAGAAGAAGAAGCGGAGAGAGAGGAGGGGACTATCTCACGTAGGTGTTGAGTTGACGGACAAAGCTGGAGAAGTTGTTGTGCTTGAAGAATTTGGGGAGAAGGTCGCGGGCGAACTCCGGCGGCCGCCAGACGATGAAGGTGGAGCCGTCTTCGTTCCAAGATATCACGTCATCAACGGCCGGATCTTCGACGAGCTGGTAGGTCTTCGTGAGGAATGGCGTCGGCAGCGCCGCCGCCAACTCCGCCGCCTGCTCCGCCGGCGCCGCCATGCCCCGTCCTTCCGGCCTCCTCTCCGGACAATGATCAGCCAGGGAGAGACAACATCGAAGAACCCCGGAAATTATTTCTCCTGCTGTTAGAGAGAGAGAGAGAGAGAGAGAGAGAGAGAGAGAGGGGGAATATATGAAGTTTCTAGAAGTTTTTGGCAACAATCGAAGGAAGCATCAACGATGAGTTGAGTCAGCCGGGCGGGGAGGAAGAAGAACTTCTTCCAGAAGTTTCCAGGAAACCTCTTATGAACACGTGCCAACCGTTGGGGGAATCCCGCGCCAGTCTGAGCGAAGAAGAAAATTTATCTACCACCCCCCCCGACATGATACGTTGCACTTGTACCCACATATATTATAAATTCCTCTTTTGGGTACAAATACAATTTTCCCTCTACAAGACCAAGAAATAATTATTGCCTATAAAGAGAGCTCTCTGCCTAGCTCCTAGATAACGTGGTTTAGTAAGAGTAAACGATACTATTTCACTCCAGTCCTCCTACTGGTTTTATTTTTCCTCCAAGTCCTCAAAGAACTCCCCGTTTACCGCGGCGAGATATTTCCGGCCGCCGTCTTTATTGCCGTGACCGGAGAAGGGTCGGCCTTCTGGAAGGAAGGAAGAAGGTTCTGGGGATCATTGCATAGACTGACGGCAAAAAGGCGGCGTTAGAGAGAGATAGAGACCAGATGGGAGGATGAGCGCGGGCATCGAGATCGGTCTTTTCAAAGATGACGGCGTCAGAAAGAGAGGGAGAGAGAGAGAGAGAGAGGATGGGCTTCCCAAAGCTGACAGGCCCCGCCTTTGTGAGCGTCATTCGGCCCGGCCCAGTTTCTCCGGGTTTGGGCCGCGGAATTAAAAGCCAAATTTCCAGATAATTGGAAGGTTCCACCCAAAAAAAATGGATTTTATAGAAAAAATATAATAAAAAATAACCCATTCAAATAGATAGATTGCTAACAAAAAGCAAAAAGCAAGTATGTAATAGAATTTATCCAAAATAAAAAATAAAAAAATGGTTGAGAAGAATCATGAACACAGAGCAGAAGAAGAGAAAGAGATAAAGAAAACGAATAATTTCTATCTTGGGAAATTGTGCATGATTCTAAGACAGAAGGAGGTTTTTCATAAGAGATGCTTGATCTCTGAACCACGGCGGGGGAAGAGATTTGAGAAGGTTGGAGCGCCATGATCACCCATCTGAGATGAAGAACAATCTTCCTGTGAAAGAAATAGAATGAAGAATCGGGAAGGAATGACCTCGACTGAGAAGCGCAGAAGATCGATCACGAGATGAGCAAGAACCCGCAGCGGAGGAGCGCGAGCGTGGAAATGGTGTACATCGCCCAGACGAACGAGATCCACCACGCGAAGAACAGAGCCGTCTCCTTCGCGGTAGAAGCAAAATCGGGGAGAAGAGCCCCGCCGGATGAGCGAGCCGTCGTCTGAGAAATTCCTAGGAGTAACATCTCCAACGCTGGTATGGCGAAGAACTGGAGGACCACCAGGCAGAGGTTGTGGTTGTGAAGAAAGACCTTGGCTCGCGCGAAGTCCGAGTCGGGAATCTTGCTCGAGTGTAGCATCTGGTACCAGGAGAGCACGGCCTCGTTGAGGTAGGTCTGCAAGTTAGGGCGGACAGCCAGGAGTTGCAGGGTGGCAGATGCGGCGAGAAGCCAGATCCGGAACTGGTCGAATTTCGCAGGAGAAGAGTTCCTCGCAGGGAAATCCACAATCGGCTTGATCCACATCAGAGGAGCGACCACGCCGGCGACGAATGCGGCGGACAAGAGGATGGGGGAGATCTTGCCGGAGGACATGGCGCCGTCGAGGTTCCATCGGAGCTGATCCGTCCCCAGCCACAGAGATCGGGCCGCTCTGATCGCCGGCACGAACAGAAACCCCGCCAGGCACCCCGCTAGGGCAGACGACGTGATCCCCCAAAACCCGACGGCGCCGCCGGGGAATCGGAAGTCGAAGATCGAGGGAGAGAAAATGTACCGAATCAGCAGCGCGGAGACAAATCCGATGAATCCGGAGAGAGCGGCGAGCTGCCTCTCGGACCTCTTTGTGGCAGATCGCTCGAACGAGACCTTGGCGAGGGACGAGAAAACGTGCGCCGCTGCAAAGAGCGACGAGAAGACCGGGACGGCCGCCTCAGCCACCGACGGAGGATCAGAATCGGAGGAGCTTCTCCGGGAGAGGAAGATGCCGAGGAGGAGGCAAGAGACCGCAGAAATGCTGGAGACGAAGCTCCGACGGTACTCTGGGAAGTAGAGGCGGGTGCGAAGGTGGGAATCGACTAGCCGGAGGCGGAGGAGCTGAGCGCCAGACTCGTCGAAGGGGGACTTTCCCTTGACGGCGCCGCCGTCCCTCTCCGATCTGGACCTCCGCTTCAGCTGCGGCTGCTCCGTCGAGGAGGCATCGTCGGAGGGCTGGCGTATGGCGGCGCGGAGCCCGTCCCCGGTGCCGATGTTATCGGGGTGGATGTACGTGTGGACACCCTCGAGGAGCCTCGACGGAAGAGAGAGGTACGAGGAGAGAACGGCGGCGGCAGCGATGACGGCAGCCTCGCCGGCGAGGTGAGCTCCCCCTGCGATCGACGCCGGCAGCACTGGCATCGTCCCCGCGGATGTAGAGAGTGAGAGAGAGAGTGTGAGGGCTTAGAAACCCAGAATAAATGGAGCCCTGGCCGGGGGATGAGAGGAAGGAAGGGGGAGGAGAGAAGGGGGGGGGGATTTTATATTATAGTCCTTCTATAAATCTATAATATGAAAGTCATTCTCCATTCACCTTCATTATCTCTTGTGTTGTGGAATGCGGGGGATAATTCCAATGTTAGTATATATTGTGATTTATATGATTTACATGATGGAATATTTTCCTCAATTATAATAGAAAAAAGGCTTTCTTCTCTTTTTTTTTACACATTATCATCGGCCATTTATTTAGGTGGAGTATTTTATAAAATAAAAATGTGTTTTATTTTCTTACATTTCATTGAAAATGTAAAAATAAACCTAGGTAGAAGAGTCCCAACATATGGAAAACCCTTGTATCTAATTTCGATTAAGTTCGGGTTCGATGGTGAATTCAGAAGTATAAGTTCATCAGATTTATGAAAAACGTAGGGGCATATTTAAAATTATAATTGTGGTTTGAGTATATGTATTTCCTAAGGCCCATACCCATGAAGCGTGGCGTTGCCTAAGAGAGGCCCAATATGAATCAGGTTGCTCTTCCATGAAGCCTAGCCCTGTGCGAGATTGAAAGTTGGCTTCTCCTCTACAAATTCCCAATCATTTTGCGCGCGCGCGCGAGAGAGAGAGAGAGAGAGAGAGAGAGATTATGTGTTCAAAAATTTTGAATTAAAATAATTTACTTAATCATAGTATTTGTTTAATATAAAAGGTACGTGTCGGCCTCTCGATGGGTGTTTGTAAGCAGATGACAGCCTTCTGATATTAATTTAATTTGGCCGGCGGAGAAACCGATATTTAAATAAACCCCTACAAATCAGCGAATTTATGAAAAATCGGTTGTCTACGATATCGTCACCGCAGTGACAAATGGGAAGAAACGACAGGGACGCCGCTGATCTCCGGCGGTGACATCAACTCCCCCCCCCCCGGGCCCCCATTGCCGACGAGAAAAAGGGCGAATTTACAATAAAAAAGGTCGGCATGTATTCATTGTCGGTGACCGTTGACATTTTATGAAACGAAGGACCTGAGGATTATAACAAGGGTCAACTCTTTCGCGGTCAAATTAGTCTAGAAATTGTAAATAAAACCTATGAGTAACTATGATGGAGACCTTTTTGTGGTGGTTGACTTCATTACCACATGGGGAATTTTTTAACTTTTTTTTTAAAGATTATTTTTTCCCATATGAGCTAATTAGGGGGGTTTTCCTACGAGTTTGATACAGGAGGGCGTTGACTTTTTATTCGATAATAATTGTTATGATAAATATTCTCTTCCATAATTGAAAAAATATATAAAAAATATTTTCTGCGGATTTTTTTTGAGTGTGGACTACAAGCGTACTTAGCGGATCTAATCGCAAGATTAGCGTGGCCCCCTCACGGAGGAGAGGAGTAAATCTAACCGTAGAGTGACTAACTAACGGCGAATAAGCTGCCACGTCTCTTCTAGAACATTTATTCATTTTTCTTACGGAAATATAAAACTAGCCTGACCCGACACGGGCACGTGTGGCCCCTTCGTGCGGCGCGCGATGGCTCGTGCGAGAGTCGCGGGGCTCGGGCGTTTCACGTGCCCGGCGAGGACGTCTGATGCCTGTGTCTGCCTTCGCTTGTGGGCCAGACTAGTATGTATGCATACATGTAAATATATATAATATGGCGTCATGGCGACGCGATTGGGTTATTCTAAGAAGAAGAGGGTTTTTTTTATTATTTCGTCCCCGGGGAGAGGGAGGTATTTGGCGTGCGGAATTGCCCAACTGTGAGTAGAAAGCGAGGCGGTGGCTCTGTCGCCGCCGTACGCCGCGCCAGGCCTCCAAGGAGTCAACTCGAGCTCCTCCGCCGTACCGGAGATGGGGTGGCCAGCGGAGGGCAGCGCCGCCGTGTGCGAGGTAAATCCGGGGGAGACGTTCGTCGGGGGGGAGGGCTTCGGGTTCTACCCGTCGGCGGTGGTGGTGGCGGCGACGCCGCGCGTGGCGGGGACGACCATCCGATCATGGCCGACCTCGGAGGAGTCCTCCACGATGAAGAGGAAGCAGAGCCACAACGCCTACGAGCGCGACCGGAGGAAGAAGATGAACAGCCTCTACTCCTCCCTCCGCACCCTCCTGCCGGAGTCCGATCAAAGCGTAGGTTCTTCCCCCCGCCCCCGCGGCGGTGCCGATCGTCTCAGATTCTTTACCACCGCCGGCTGATCGATGGCTAACGATCTCCGATTTGGTCTCCCGCAGAAGAAGCTGAGCATCCCGAACACAGTCTCAAAGGTCCTCGAGTACGTGCCGGATCTGCAGAGGCAGGTGGAGAGGCTCGCGAGGAAGAAGGAGGAGATCCTCGCGAGGATGTCGAGCGAGAAGGACGGCGATCCCCTGCGGACCAGAGGCGGATCCGCCGCCTGCGTTTCCCCTCTCGTCTCCGTCGCCGAACTCGGCGGAGGAGAGATTGCGATCCAGATATGCGCGTCCTCAAGAGGTAAGAAGGGGCTGGTCAGTAGTGTACTGGAGTACCTGGAAGCGGAGGGCCTCGCCATCGTCAACGCCTCCTTCATCGCCGTGAACACCAGCAGGGGCCTGCTCAGTCTCCACTGTCAGGTCTCCATCTCCATGTCCATCTCCATCTTCGAGCTCCGATATGGGGAGAGAAGAGGCTCTCGCTGATTCCATCTCCGACTTCTGACAGGTGAAGGATGCGACCGCGAAGGTGGAGCCGGGAAAGCTAAGGAACAGCCTGCCGGCCTTCCTCAGGTGACTGGGGAGGGTTCCCCTCCGCGGCTGGCTTCCCACCGTTCGACGGCGTCTTCCTCCATGCCCATAACTTTCGCAGAGAGACCTCTAACCACTGCTGACCTTGTTAGGTTTCGACCATCCAGATGAACAGGGGGAATGGTGTCTTCAGTTTTTTAATTTCCCGACCTCAATTTTTAATATTGAAATACATATATACATCTGAATCAGTAAGAAAATTCTGTACGATTTACCCCTCCCTTTTCATGCCGTTTCTTTATCCGGGAAATAAAATTTCCAAAATTTCCTCTGATTCCCAAAGATGAACTGTTTGACCCCGGGAATCAGAGAGAAGAGCAGTCCCCACGGGTCCTCTCTCTCTTTCTCTCTCTCTCTCTCTCTCTCTCTCTCTCTCTCTCTCTCTCTCTCTCTCTCTCTCTTTCTAATCAGAGAGAAGAGCAGTCCAGTGATTCTTTCGATTAATATTTCCGGGGATAATTGGAAAATCTGCACACGTCGTATGATCTTTCTACCAATGTTGCATTTTTGATCCCCATAAATCTACACATAAAGACATGTTTTTGGGTGGGTTCGAGATTGAGGGCCGTTCTATTATATTATACTCTTTGGCAGCAGCCTGCGAGAGGGCACCACTGATCTCGCCCCAGTGCCCTAACCAGTGATATCTATATGCCGCCGTGGGTCTCTTGTTCAGAATTCATGAGAGTGAAGGGAAGATAGAAAGGTACTTCAATTCTCTCAATGCATTAATCTGTGTGGTTGGAGAAAACAAAAGGGGTTCCAAGCAGGATTGAGCTCGAGCTGTTCTTCGGAAAGATTCAATGGATTAGTGATCATGGTAACATGCTTAAGAATAGTTTTACAAATATCATGCAGTTCATGCAAGAAAACCTTGTTCAATTTCATCTAATCTGATGTATGTTGTTGGTGCTTTTCACCATGGGGGATATCACAAAAAACTTGAAAAGAAAAAAAGAATAAATGCAGCATACCAAAAACATGGTTTGTCAAATAAATATAATATTTTATCCCAGCTTAAATTAATATTTTTCCTGACATTATGGAATTATTACCTAGATTTTCAGTGTTTGAGATTTTCTCATAAAAAAAAAACCACTTTGGATATCCCATAGATTCAAACGACCAATCGAACATTTAATGAATGAATGAATGAATGAATGCTTAATATAAATAGTTGTCCCAACATCTAACCAACCAAAGTTTGAAACCTATATCCACACCTATATTAAAATTAGGTGGCCAGCTATGTCCAAACCTTCTCTAGATTGCTTTAGCTGCTTTGAATTCAAATTATAACACTGAAACGTTTTGTTTTTCTTTTGGGCTCTGAAAGAATGTTACTAAGGTACGTAAAGTATTATTAATCACTACAATTTTCTTTGAACTGCTTCACATAATGAGTATAGATCCAATTCCTATTTTTCTCTCCTTAAATTGATTTCTATTGGAACTCATTTTTCCATAAATCAATCTGGGCCATTACTAAAGAACCTATTTTGATAGGCAACATACTTACATGATCAGAACGTACATTTCTCTTCAATAACCTTATATAATCAATAAATAATATAAGATTTTATACAGCTTTTTTTCATTGCTTAAATATGTCAACCTAGCTTCTTGATTTACAGAGACGATCATCCTAAACCAAATATATTGAATTTCCGGAATTGAGGAATCAATCTTAGAAATGCATAAAGCTATATAATAATTAAATAAGTCATAAATATTAATTTCATATTGAGAAGACATGATATGATTTTTGGTGGGTTATTTCGTTTTCACCTCACTGTAAATCACTTGAATTATATAGACAAGCTCCTCAATCTTTCACTTAACCAATTAGGTCATAATATTTTATTCCTATTTGTTCATCGCCAACTAAACATAATATTATACCCTAGATTACAACAGTTGAAGCCATAGTAGAGAAAGGGAAAAGAACATGATGATTTACTGAAATGACTAAATTATCCTAGATATGTAACCTAAATTTGACTTTAACAATAAATCAAAGGATCTAAGAGTGTTGATTAGAGAAAAAACATTGTGTGCTCTACTACAAGATTTAGAACAAATGCAATGATTTAATTAATAAATTACCAATTATTAGAGTGTTCTATAATTAATTAATTGATTAGAAACAAATCAAATAAAGGTGAGCTATCACTCTTCACTAATCACCATCTATGAGAATAAGTGAACCCATCTAAAGATGACATAATGAAGTTGGACCCCACTTTGTGGATATTCGACTTGATGTTGACCCTTGACCGGGTCGACCTGGCTGACCTGGTGGAATGGCTCGGACCAGGAGAGGCAGGCTAGCACAGACCTGGCGGCCCAGAATGTTTCGGACCGGCGAAGAGGCCTCGTGCGAACCCGGCGGTCCAGAATGGTTCCGGCGTAGTGGGTCGTTCGGGCCGGACGAATCCGGGTTGACGAACCGGACGGATTTGACACTAACCGGTAAGACGTTGAATCGTACGTCCGGAAAGGGCGGGTCGGGCGGCGGCGGATATGGCGGCAGACGGTGGCTGAAAGATGGCGACTGGATGATGGATGGAAATGGCGGGAGATGCTGGCAGCGGCGGACGGCGGAGATTGCGCGGCGGGCGAGGTTGGAGGGAAGATGGCTGGACGATGCTGGATCGAGTCGGCGAACCAGGCTGAGTTACCGGTCCGAGCTACCGATCCGGTTCAAACGGTCCGAACCGGTTACCCGTCCTCTAAAACCCCGCGCGGAGTCCGTCCACATCGCAGCGCAAGCCCTAATCTCGCGTCTGCACGCGGCCGGTCTCTTCGCCGCTGGAGAAGAGGGAAGGGAGGAAACCTCAGGGGATCTTCCCCGCCGACTCTGAAAGCTCTCGTCTGGTCTGCTGCTCTCCGGTTCTTCGGGGCTGAGTTACGGTCAGCATGGCGGGAGGGAAAGTCCGGAAACAGAAGCGGGGCGGGACAGGGGGCGGCGGGCACCAGCACTATCAAGGAGGGGTGCCGTTTGAGAAGTCCAAGGGGCAGCACATTCTGAAGAACCCCATGCTGGTTGAGACCATCGTGCAGAAGTCGGGTATCAAGCCGACCGACGTCGTCCTCGAGATCGGGCCGGGAACGGGCAACCTCACCAAGAAGTTACTCGAGGCCGCGAAGTCCGTTGTCGCCGTCGAGATTGATCCGCGGATGGTTCTAGAGTTGCAGCGCCGCTTCCAGGGCACTGCGCACTCCACTCGCCTCAAGGTGTGTGATTTTTCAACCTTCCTCATCGGAATCTCTCCTTTTGCCGCAGTCATTACAGCTTGGATGAATTCGGATGAGTCTCTTCATTGAATTCTTCAAAATATCTGTGTATGCCCATCTAGGTTCTGCATTTTTTATGACAGATATAGTGATCTCTTAACGAAATGATTGCGTTGTATGTACTTTCTTGAGCGTTGGTAAGATAAACTAAATCGAAAAAATACATGGTGTGGTTTATTTTCATACATGTATGATCGAAATTTGGGTCTGAGAAGTAATGGAGTCGAGTTTTTAGCCCATGAATTCCCATGTAGATTATGGGTTAGCTAAGAATCGAATTATACTTGAATTAAATTAATAGGACGAGGTGTAGTTTTTTCATAATCATGCATGCCATATAAATTATAATATTTCTGAAATTTTAATAGTCGTCTTAATCATTCAGGTCATCAACGGAGACGTTCTTAGGTGTGATCTGCCCTACTTCGACATATGTGTGGCCAACATCCCCTATCAGATCTCTTCACCCCTCACATTCAAGCTTCTTTCTCACCGGCCAGCCTTTCGATGTGCTGTGATCATGTTCCAACGAGAATTTGCAATGAGGCTGGTTGCAAACCCTGGTGACAATCTATACTGCCGCCTGTCAGTGAACACACAGCTTCTGGCGAGGGTCCATCATCTTCTCAAGGTGGGTCGCAACAACTTCAGGCCGCCGCCCAAGGTTGACTCCTCCGTGGTCAGAATAGAACCAAGGAAGCCTCCCCCTTCTGTGAGCTTCAAAGAATGGGATGGTCTGGTACGGATATGTTTCAACAGGAAGAACAAGACCTTGGGTTCCTTATTCAGACAAAAAACGATTATTACACATCTGGAGAAGAATTACAAGACTTTTCAAGCTCTGCAGGCCTCCTTGAAGGGTTCTGTGGATGGGAACAAGGAGAGTGAGGATGACATCTCTGTTTTGGCGTGTGCGACTGAGGATCAAGGGATGGAGTTGGATGGGGAGAAGGATGATGAGGACATGGACCTAGAGGACGGCGATGCAGGGGGCTGTTGCGATGGATCCAGTTTCAAGGAAAAGTTGCTTGATGTACTCCAGCAGGGAGATTTTATGGACAAGAGAGCTTCGAAGCTCACGCAAGTGGACTTCTTGTACCTCCTGTCCTTATTCCACCAGGCGGGCATTCATTTCTCGGGGTGATCTAGTCTGTGTGTGTGCACTAATGAGTTGACTTTTCGCTTCTTTTTTTTTACGATTATTGACGGTGTCAAAATTTGGTAGCAATACATTTTTCTGCACTTATTCAGATGCAGCTGTCATAGGGTTCTACCTTACACTGAATGAAAATTATATCCTCATCCGCTAGAAGGGGACAGAAGAGCTTTTCTCTGTGATTTATAAAGATTTGAGGAGATTTAAGCATTTTGTTAATGCTTCAACCGTTGATCAGTGTGATCAGAGATATGCCCGGGAGCAGAATTGTGTGTTTTTGGTTTCATCTGCATTTTCTTCACATATGGATCAATGAATCAATGAATAAGATGACTCTGTCTATGGTTCTATCTCTCTTTCTCGCTTGAACAGCTAGAAATGTGACCAAGTGTGCTTGAGAGCTTTGATGAATCTTGCAGATTTCTTTCATTTCTGTCTCGTTTTAGGAGAAGATCATCAAAATATATGGAAGGGAAGCGAGAGTCAATACTGTTCATCTGAGTACATAATTTCTTGGCAGAATGAACACACGTTTCAGTAGCATATTTTTTGTTCCTCGTGTTGACTTCATTCTTGTGAGGTTCCACCCGTATTTTTCTTATTCTACGGCATAATTTCTGGTCACATTTCAACATAATTTCTGGTCTCATTCTACGGCATTTTCTTTCAGCTGTTATGAGCTGTTGTACGCTGTTGAACTTGTTCATTCAAGCTCTTGTGTCGTTTAAACTTTTTCAAAATATATTAGTAAACACTATTATAAGTATGTAGACATCATATTATAACATTAAACACAACATAGGGGGGTAGGTTATATAATATATTATTACAGATATCAGTATATCTCAATTAACATAAAAATATATTAATTGAATGACATATTTTATGATTTAAATCTTTTAATATATTGCTGAACATAATAAATAATTGAATGATATTAGTAAAGTATACCACTAAAGAAATCACATTATATTTGTGAATCAAAGGGAACAACATAGATTTCTAATATTACACGTCAGCAAAAAAATAGTAGGCTATGCTAATATCAAAATTGAGAGTCCACTAGCTTGTCAATTATTTTAAAACCTAAAAGGACATTCAAAAATAAAAAATTGACAACTCTACTAGAACATTAGCTTTTGTGAGGTTCAAAAGGTTGTGAAAGAGCTATATTTAATTTTTTGAAATTAGAAATCAAGAAATTAAGATCTAATGCTCTCATGTTTGGGAAGAACAAAATGGACATAATTTTAGAGGAGAGATATTGAAGAGCCTCATGAAACGTTACAAGAATTTAATTTAGTTTTTCATTAAATATTTGTTGTATCATGAACATGTGCAGAACCACCGAGTCTTACGTTTTGAGAGTGGATCATTCAAAGATGTGGATTTTTTTTTAAAAAACGTGTTTTAAGCACAAAATCCTGGTGTTTAGTAATTCATTTTCTGACATTCTTTGACTCTCAGTGAAGCAAACACGCTTGTAGACTTCATATGCTTTACTAAATGATAGATACTACACAAATGGTGTTAGTTCATCTCAAGACAAATCAATTTATTAATTTACCTTGCCAACCGCTAGACGCAGCACATTTTTCTAATAAAATTTAGGAATATTTAGGATAACTCACTTAGAGGGAGAGTGTCAGAAGATCATATCTACAATTTGGTACATTTTGGGGGGTTTTTTCTATAAATACACGCAAGCTCTCCTCAGAGGCAAGTTCACTCGCCGCCGCCTTTCTCTCTCCCCTTCTTCCTTTCTCCACCTCAGTTAAATAATATTTATTATCAATTATATAATGACAACTATCACTTTTTTAACTTAATATTTCATATATTTTTACATATTAAGCATCAACTTTTCGCGGGTATACGTTAGATTTATCAATGATTAGTTGGGTTTCAAAGATCACCACCTCCCCAACTCTAAATTTCCACCAAAAATGCTCCCTTTTCTTGGCTTTGGGCAGAGAGAGAGAGAGAGAGAGAGAGAGATGCCAAGATCATCGAATCCAGAATCGCCCCATTGACTTGTATTTATGATAATAAATAAAAGATCTAGAGAAAATGCTGAGTTGGGTACTCCTGTTCATACCCGTTGTAGTCATAATACAATCCTTCGCCTCTGCGAATGTCTCTGGATGCATTTGAGATTCTGCTTCTTCTTCCCCTCCCTACGCCGCAAGATTTGTTCTCCATGAGATCAGTCCGAGGCCAGATTCGAGGGGGAAGGAAGGATTTACTCACGGGGTGTGGTTGTTGATGCCGTTGATGAATCTGGCGATGTTGCCGCGCTTGTCCGGGCAGATGACTAGGGTTTCCGCAGGATCCATGGCCGTCATCAGAGTCATGATGCTGTCCCAGTCGTCGTCCTCCCGGTTCTTCAAGAAATCGACGTCGCCGGCGTACTCTGTGATTATTGTCAGGTCCCTGATGGAGCGATCGGTCTCCACGTGAACCTGATTCCATCCAGAAAACTTCGTGAATCGTCGTCGTCGTTCTGGGAGAAGAGGGAAGCCCGGCGAGAGACGAAGCCAGGACCCACCCTTCCTGAGCATCGAACACCACCATTAGAGGAGGGCACTCCCCTCTCCCCATCATCCGCTTGCAGAGGTTCAATGTCTCTGCGTCTTCTCTGGATAGGACCAGAAACATTGAGCGCGAACAGCCATTGGAACGGGCAGATCCGGCGATCGAGGGAGAATGAGCTCGTCGGAGGGGAAGGATTGGCGGCGACCTGCATCCCTTCCCGCTCGAGGGCGGCGCGATTGGTCGATCTGGGGGCCATGCCTGGGGCGTAGATGAGCTCGTCACTGAACTCGGCCCCCGTCGCTGTGAGTGCCGTGCCAAGGGACGCCATCTGCGCCATCCTCCTCGCCGGATCCTCGCTGGGGTTGAAGGGCAGCAGCTTCCTCTTCCTCTTGGCGACGATACGGGGCCCCGTCCGCTTCTTCCGCTGCTGCTTCAGGCGAGACTCCCCCTCGGAGGCCATTGAACAGCGCTGGATCCGGAAGAAGTCTACGATCTTCGTCTGGACGAGCGGAAACTCTGAAACACTCCCCAAACCAGCCGATTAAGCGAGAGAGAGAGAGGGAGAGAGAGAGAGGGGGAGAGAGAGAGGGGGGGAGAGGGGAAGAGAGAGAGAGGGAGAGGGGGAGAGAGAGAGGGGGAGAGAGAGAGGGAGAGAGAGAGAGAGAGAGAGAGAGAGAGAGAGGAGAGTTCTTCTACCCTATAGAGCGGAGTACGCGAGGTGAAGGAAGGGGGCTCGTCGTGGTTTCGCGCCAATTGTCATTCTCTAGGGAGAAAGAAGCCGGGATTTACACATGTACCCATTATTATGCAGATAACGCATTTAAACCCGAAAGTACAAAGAATATTTATCGAAAAGTCCCTCACCTCGATTAACGGCTACAGAGGCCTTTAGAAACCCTCACCCATCATAATATTTATCTTTTAAAAAAAAACCCAGCATGGACCGGAATTTATCACCAAATTTACCAATATAGTTCCTCCCTATTATAAAATAGCTCGGTTATATCCATAGAAAACCCCCAAATTTTCTCCAAAATGAGGACAAACCGCCAAATTATAGAATTTTCAAACATACCCCCCGCCCTCCGCCGTCTCTTCCCTTATTAAATCCTTCAACTTCTCCTATTGCCGAACAGGCCAAGGTTTCTACACAAAAAGGCTTTAAACGAAATAAATTCTATACGAGGTTCAAGGAATTTCGTGCATTTTCCACATCCACATCCAACGGTCAGAAGAACCCCCCCCCCCTTTTAAGATGATCACATCCCAGGACCTGCCGAATATTGTAAGATTTATGGAAATTTCTATAAAAAAAAAGCAAACTCAATAATTTACACTAAATTGACTAATGAACCGTTTGACCTTGCATGCAGAAGTCAGTGGGAACCCTCTTTTGGATGTTCCCATTTCATGGTCTCTCTCAGTCATGCGGAGATTCATACAATTTTCTAAAAGAAAGAAACCTATCAATCACTATAGAGACATCAGCTTTATATCTAAGCCGTCCAGATACTAAACATTGGACGATCTCGAGAGATCTCGTCCGTTAACGGTGGGTTGACTTTTGCGCAGGCAGCACAGGCAGATTTCCACCGATTTCTTATTGACAAAAATGGGGAGGAAAGTTGGCAAGAAGTAGTCGACAGAAACATAAGACTCCAACTACTGAAAGCTTAAGACATACGTTCGCTTTACTTAGTAATCCTCTGTACACAAGCCCAGCAGATGGTAGATGGATCACGGAGAAAAACCCTTTCCTTTTACCTCTCTTAGGATCAACCCACCTCCTCCTCCCCAGGTGGAGCTGACAAATCGACCAGGTCAAGGGTGTTGACTTTGGACCACTGGGCAGGGGTCAGTTGTCGGCGTTGATTCCGAAGATGCGCACCTTGTGCATGTTAGGGAACTTGGCGATCACAAGCACGGCGACGGCGAGAGTGTTGAGGAAGAGCATCGGCTGCTTGTAGTCGGTTGTGTGCGACGCGATCAGGTACCTGGATTGAATAATAAGAACGATCAAGAGCTCGAAGGTGGTGTTTTCAGCCCGATCGAGCTATTTTTCTGAGGGATGATTCCAGGAAAATCTTGAAAAGATCCATTGGGTTCCTCATGATATTAGAAAATGTTGAAAGGATGTACCAGGATTGGGTGTTGAATTCTCCCTCTCTCTCTCTCTCTCTCTCTCTCTCTCTCTCTCTCTGTCTACCCATGGGTTAGGAAGGCAAACAAGGTGAAGAGGCTCTGCCACAAAGATGGTAAGGATATACAAGTAGCCATGCCGAGGTGGCCTTTTCTCACAAACACCATGCCGATTCTGAGCCAATCGGCGCCCTCATGCTATTAAAGGAAAAAGCTTGTGTGTCTTGTATGCTGTTTGACCACAGCTAGCTGCATAGTGATGGCTTCTTCACTCAGTTGGTAGAATCAGAGCGCGAAGAATACAGAGTAAAGATGAAAAATGTGCAGTCTAGGAATGCATTACGTTTCAGACACAGCTAAGAGCTAAGCATAATGATTATTAAAAATTGAAGGAATAATAAATAAAAAAAATCAAGTAATTCTTCATAACGGATAATACTAGAAGAGAGTAAGAAAACCTAACGGTGGGCAGAAGGCTCTGACTTTTACTTGTGTATGTTTCACGTATCAAGAACAACGAGTTAAAGCATGTTCATGGTCAACTTAAGGTTCAACGCCATTGAGGCCGAAGAAAACATTGATCCAGACCCTTGCGGCCAGTAAAGGTGAGGAAGCCCTAACGTTTTACGAAGAATAACTAAACTTGAGAAAAATACACAGAAACACATAGAGGGATAGTATGATGGAGCACGGGCTGTTTCTGAGGTCATGAAAGGACATAAAACCTAGAATTTTTAGTGGAAGATATGCACCAATGCTATATATGGGATAATTTTCCCTTCTATGAGGGAGATGAGGCTCTACAGAAGGGAACGCTGACTTTGCCAAGTTTATCTTCACCCACGTAAAGGAAAAGGGGGACAGGGGGAGCATACTCACAGTACAACGGGAACAACAGTCAAAAACTTCCTATTACGAGTCAGCTGCTTGCCGTTGTCCATCTGTTCCCACCAGGTCAAAGCATTATAGATACCCTGGTCCTCCGCAAAGGGAGTTCCCTTCATCCAGTGGAAAAAGTGATACGTGACCTGAAGATAAAACAAAGTCAACCTGCTGCAATGGAATGATCATTACAGAGAAATAGACTACGAATAAAATAGATGCAAACCCGAGGAAGATCTCATTCGTCTGGCAGTGGCCGATATAAATATAGAAGCTACAGAAGCAATTAATATTGATCACTCTCGATTTCAAGAGAATAACTTTTCTCTAGAGATTATGATATATTATCCTTTTCTACCGGAGGTTGAATTGGTTACCATATTTAATTGTGTCTCTTCGTCAATTTCTATAATCCTTGTTTTCATAAATCACGTTTTCTTCGGAAGATGTATCTGATGCTGTGTCCTCTTTGTTCTGATGACGTCAGAGCAACCCCACCATTTATGGAAAAAATAATCTCCAAAATAACTTACAGTCTCATTTCACAACGGTAAAGAATCCAAGTAGGAGATGGTTTCTTTTTGGCCTTTATATCAACCAGTTTTTGAAACGATTAGTAATAAGATGCCAATTCCGCTGTAATCTACATATGAAAAATCGTAAGATCCAGAAAAAAAAGAATAGTCATGTACGTGTATAATGTTCCCTGTGCTCCTGAAGACTCCCTATAGAGCATCTATGTGGGTTAAGCCAATCCGGGGAGGGAAATCTGTCACCCGACCTAAACAGAGTCACCGAACAGTCCCCCCCTCATTGAAAAAGATCCAAGCTCCACTCTCCCAACTCAATCACAGATAAACTATCATATTGGTATTCACCATCGGTTGGAACCTGTCCATAGTTCCTCAACAACCCTAGGGCTTAATATTGTCTATGAAAAAGATCCAAAGGCTCATCATTCGCTCCACACAGATAGATATACTGCAGGACTTAATATTGTCCATAGAAAGAAAAACAATTTTGCATGGTCGTCCATGCGAAATCATCCCCATCGATACCATCTCTTTGACTAAGGATGAGCAGAGTAATTCAACTTCTACCTTCCATGGGGTTGCTAACAGGAACAAGGGAGCTGAATGTCTTCTCAAGGTTACTAGATTGCCAATACTAAAAAGAATCACATATAAATGAGTTATCTTCAGGGAAGAAAATAAATGAAAGTAATGAACAACTAAAGTGAGATAAGTTATGTCAGAATATAAATAGCATCTATTTTTTAGTGAACAATTAATAACTAGACAGAAAAGAAGTAACCTGTGGCAACATCACGATTAGCAACTATCATTGTGGAGTCCCTAAAGTTCGTAAGAACAGATGAATTTCGTGGTAACAATGTTTCTTCCTCATTTTCCCTCTTTGAGAGGTCTCTATTGTTTAGAGAGAAAAAATGTCACAATAGCATGCTACTATGGAGACAAAAAGAAGTCAAACATGATGACAACAGAGATGTAAAAGGAACAAGATTAGCAGAAATGGCCCCAATGAGACCTTGTGAAAAGGTGAGGCGAAAAGAGAAATCTGGGAGAAAGTGGAAAAAAAAATAAAAAAAAGGAGGAAAAAATAGTGAAATGGCATGAGACTGAAAATTTTAAACTGAAATAAGAAATACATTACATACGAGAAATTCAGATGGAGGAAAAAAGTAACGGATTTATGGATCAGAAAAGTAGATCAAACAAAGCTTAATTTTAGGCAGTGGCAAGATCATAAGAAGTGGTTAAAGATCAACAATGCTAGAAATGAATACAAAAAGGCGGGAGTATATAAAACATCAAAGAGATATTTCTAGTTCTTTTTCTAGAATTTTTCCCAAAGAGAAGGAATTATTGCTCTAAATGTCAATGAGGTAGTTCCGAATACAATAGCCAAAAAATCCCCACGAACATAGTCTTCTTTTTTCAGTATTTTTGAGCAGAAATAAAACATGAATTAATGAACGTTCTAAAAAAAGTTCAAATTAGAATTAGAACATTGCCTCCTCAAATCAACTTTTGAGGTCCCCAAAAATGCTGGCGTGCTCAATCAGTTTAGACCCATTCTTTTGTTAGTTTTTAGAAGAAAATAAGAAGGTCCTAGTCAAAGGATAGAAAAAGGTGATGGAACAAGGTGATCAAAATTAATCCACATCTATGACAAAATAAACATTTGATTGCTTATGATTGATTATGAGGCCATTCATTATCAAACAGGAAAAGAGGCAAAATGTGTAGAAGTTAAGCTTGATTTCGAGAAGTCTACGTTATAATAAATTGGAACTGTATAAACAGAACATTACGTTTGATGATGTTCGAATGCTAATGGACTAAATGTGTTGTAAGCTGCACCTCAAAAGAAAGGTTTTACATTCTCAGCAATGGCAAACCGTGGATACTTCAAGAGTTCAAGTCATCTGAGACAAGGAGACTCTTCACAGCCATTTCTGTTCTAATTGACATGACAATATTTCAATTCAATTAAGAGAAAAGAAAGAAATCACAGGGATCACTGAAGGAATTCAGGTCGGTAAGCACAAATTCTATCTCACTCATCTTCAATATTCTTTGGAAATAAGTCAACTAGGAAATCCAACTGTTGAAGTGGATTTATCGATCTAGAAACGGTTACAGGTTCAAAGCACTACTTTGAAAAGTGGACTAGTAAAATTTATTCATTTAACATGAAAAAGGTAGATACATTAGTTTTAATCAAATAAAACTAATGGGATTGATAGTCAGAAGGATGAATGGGTGTCTCTGTTGCAAAACTGAGCAGTAAAGTGGCCAATCTATCAAATACTCGGCACTTCATTTGTTACTGTGGAATATTTAAAAAAACATTGGATTGATGACTCCAGGTTGGAATGGAAATTGAAGCTTCTTTAAGAAGGGGGGGGTTAGATGAATGTTCTCATGAACAGCAATGCCAAGTTCAACCATATACTATGACCATGCTTAAGATCCCTAACAAGTAAGATAATAATTAATGCCATCATAAGAATATTTCAATGCAACTATAATCGGAGAGGAGCAAGCTTTACGAAGCGGGATAGCATTTGCAGACAAGGATGAAAGTGGAGTTGGTTTACCCGAGAATGATACATCCGAAAAGGACCTTAACACGAATAAATTGTGTACTGAAATGGTCATGAGGTGCGAGTCAACAGTGACTGATGAAAAATTGTGTTTGGATACTGGAATGCTCAAAAGCTACAAGCCAACAATGAACGATTTTTTTTCTTCATCTACTAAAATGGTGTAAAGTTAAAACGTCTGATCTAGGAACAAATAATTTCACTCATTCAACTATTCTCCTCTCTAGGAATGAACGAAAAATTCCTCATTAAATGCTCTCTCCTTATTTGATATTTGAAAAGGATCTTTCGTGTATTAGAATTTCAGTCAATTTCAGTGTTTGTAGAAGACTGAAACTTGAAAGATAAATGACTTCAAGGCATGACACCTACTTTAATGTACACATCAAATATAAATGATGTAATATAACAACAGAACTTCCCAAGTTAGAAGAGTATCACAGGTCACAGTGAAGGATATGGCCAGGTTCAACTTATGCAACAGCACATGAAGGAAAAATAAGAACAAGAAGGAAAAAAATGGAAATGAACTACAAAATGGAGTTCTAGTGTCAGATATTTTTTTGAAAATATGAAAAAATAGAGCCCGCAGAGCATGGCAGGTGAGTCCGGCGGAAGAATAAACCTTGAAAACATTACAAAAATAAAATTAACCAGAAAACAGCGCCCCACTTCCCAAGATGGAATTCAGAAATTCAATAAAAAGTGAGTTTTTTGGCGTGTTTTTGGGAGACAGTAGAGGACACTGATTGTATGCAGGAAACTACGTTTCAAATAGTATAACTGTTGCTGATGATTATAAAACAGTTACGATTTGACGAGAGGATGTTATAATTTAATGAACATTGGCGAGAAAAATAGATTGGTGGATGGTGTTTGTGCTGCCAATAGATGGTTCAAGAAGAATTTGAAGACTTACATAACATCATCAACAAAGCGACCGTGCATGCTGATCAATTTTCCTAGGGAATGGAGAATAGAGATCCTCAGCATCCTACCTAATGATAAGGATCAAGGATATGTAGAATTCTCCAGGTTAAATCTCCAGTTACTTATTGAGCATCTTGTTAATACATAGAACCCTTACGAGGGATCCTGCCTTACGCTTTTTAAAATTTTGATGTCTCAATCATATATCGTATCCTTTTGTGGTTGTTTTCTGATACCAGATTACCTCCAACCTAGAGAAACAACAGTACATTCAATCGTAAAGAGAAGTATTGGATCCGATCCACGAAACAAATGACACAGATGTTCAATTATGAAAAAACCAAGAGATGGAAATCTGCGGATAGGGAAATGTTGCAGCGAGAAGGCCGCATCATCTTACAACGAAGTGCGAGAGGTTGACGATCGTCCAGGCCATCCCGGGCGTGCAGCCGGAGACGGACAGCACTATGAGCCAGGAAAGGAAGAGGATTAGGATGTAGGTCGTCCAGACGCCGGGGTACATGAACCACTCCGTATTCTTGTTCAGATCCGGCGGCGGCGACGTCTGCACGTATAGCTTCGCCATAGCACCAGAAAAACAGGAACAAAACGAGCTAGATTCCTATCCCTATCAAGCCAAATTACTGCAAAATCTACGGCAGCGGCCTCCCTCCGGTGGATGCCCCCTTCTTCAGATCGAATTAGAAACAGAGACGTCCCCCCGGGAGATCGAACGAGGAAGAAGAGGGAGAAGACGGCGTTCTACAGACCCGCGAGGGAAGCGCCTATAGAAGGAACATAGTGAGAGAGACGGGAAGAGAGAGAGGTTTGTGGGCTCCACAATGAACACATAATCATTCTCATCCTGACCGTCCGTTCGTGGATGGACGATCATCTGCACCTTCCAGCGCCGCTTCCAGAGACTAAGATGACCGATAATTATTAGACCTAACTCCTACGGGATACGACCGAACCGAAAACCATTTACCTTTTTTCTCGTTCAAAACCCACGTACCCTTATTTTACCGTGAGCGCCGAACTCCTAAACGGACACAGTACCGAACTTTCCGTTCCTATTCCGGCGAATCTCCTGAGAATGTAGACTGTCCGATCTGGAAAGCACGGTGAGATGAGGTGAAGCCCGAGATCCCCGTGCTGGGGCGGGGCCCAACTCCCACGTGCGAACGACCGGGCTGGCTCATTCATCGCTCTCCCAACCCCCAACACCCAACGCCTAGCTGTTCTCACGTGCGATCAATTGTCTCCCTAGCGCGCTGTTGGGTTACTACAGTCCATTGGAATAACCGCCCCCCCCTATTTGAATGCATAAATGGCCCTAAACTTTATTTGACCGGCCCATAAATTACATGGTCGAACGAGTTTAATATGACATTTTATACCTTTCTTTTGAAATTTCATTGACCTATTTTTTTTCTAGAAATATTTACTATTACATGTTTTAAAAAACCCAAAACAAGTCAAGATAGGAGGCTAAAACCAAAAGTGTTGGTTTTCTTATATTTCCCCTTTTGGGCTTGTTTGATTTTAGAGTAATGAGTTGCTTTCTTTATTTAGCATCAATATTTGAGTTAAACAAGCACCCTGTTTTATATTCTTTATGCAAAAGAATGGATGATTGTAATCAAACACCATGTAATGTCATAATATTTAGAATATATATAAATTACATATTAAATATTTAAAAGATATTGACAATAAAATCCATACTTTTGTGATGATATCATTTTACCCTGCTATTAATAACACCTCCAAAGTTGACTTGATGAGTTTTGAGATCTATGATTGAAGTCATAGTCATGTATTCTGATGTTAAAGAGGTTTGCCTACCTATGGTAATCTTTCAAGTTTCCAAACCATCCCATTCAAACGTAAAGGCAAACAATATTACTGAAGGGTGGTATTATCATGAAAACTTATAAAATATAGTTTTATAAATAATGGAAAAATGTAATTATTCAATATGGTCATTAAGGCATGTGAAGACTTGTTTGACATTGTAGACAGTTTCACATGTGTGGACATAAATATGATCATGAATTGTTGACCCTAAGGAGTCAACAGCTAAATCAATGCTAATATTAAGTTGAGTTGAGCTATTATGAGGGTTATGTCAAGTTTAGTTATTTTGATGTTGATAAATTAATTAAATAATTTTAACTATGAAAATTTTCTAGAAAGTAGGTTGAAATATACTTATTTTAAGATATAAATATTTACTTATATTTTTTATTAAATATATTTAATAAGCCTCAAATGAATAAAAGAAATGTCAATATATTAGTATCATGCCAAGTCATAGTACAAACAAAATAAATTACTTTTGATGGGAAACAAAGGAGAGAGAAAATTAGTTGACCTATTGTGGTGACCCACATGAAGAGAGACAAACATGTCGACCCACAAAAGTGTCAATCATCTTTAGTTAGGAGTGAGAAAATGATAAAAATAAAATAATGAAAACTCATTAACATGTGCCAAATTAAATGACTGTGCAACTTACATGTGTACATAAAGATCTGGCAAAGATAACTCATATAACATATGGTACAAAATATAATAAAGTTGACATATGGTAAGAACAAAGTACAAGTGACATATGACATTTATTCGATTCAAGATCAATGTGAAAAATGTCCAAATCAAGATAATGCAAGGCATAGTTTGACAACATAATTGTTAGAGTATTATATATATGATGTTTTGATGATGGGAAATAAGTTTTAGAATATTGAATTAAACTTAGTTCATAATATACATAATATGTAAGTACTTGAGTATAGTTTTTGAATAATCATGATAATAACTCATATGAGAAATCATTGAATATACTATTGATCAGTAGTATTACATTCATATATGTGATTGATATCATCATATTAAATTATCATATTACATATTATTGTGGAAGATATCAATATTTATAGAATCTACGAGACAATAAGAAGTAAAATATGTGTATGAAAGCTTACTCAATCTATTGCCTACTTGTGATATTAGATCATTACTTTTGATATTATTTTAATCAATTGAATTCATATTACATATTTAGTCAAACATGATTTTCTTGATATTAAATAACATACTTGATAAAATTGTTTTTGTATATCTTGAATGACCTAAATCATGATTATTGATATCTTGAATCACCCAAATCATGATTATACATATCTTGAATCACTCAAATCATGACTACTAAAGCATAATCTTATCAAGATATCTACTATCAAATATATTTTAATGATATTGGATCTTTTTTGGTTCTATTCTTATGATATTAGATGCTTAATAGATTAATGTGAACCGGCATAATTCAGATATGAATGTTAAGTAATAAAAAAAATAATACGTTGAATTCTCATGAGGATATCTAAACTGATTTAAGGACATGTCATTTTCATTTCTTAGTTGTATGAATTAGTCTTATTTTAGAGAAAATAATCATTGAAAAAATCACAAAGATCAAAGAATACTTTCATATGAGTTTTTTCTATAAATATTATTATTTTCCGATGACCTCACTAAGATACAATGATTATTTTTTTCATTTGAATTACCTCTAGCTTTGTATCAAGTTTTTTCTGAAGGAACTTCAAGCAAGAGATAGTGAGGTTTGCGATGGCAATTAAAATGGCGTGAAGTCATTCATATGAGGACTACAAAAGCATTGAATGACCCTTCTTGATTTATTCAAAAGCTTAAAGAGTCTTCAATCTATTGACAGCATTTCAATAAGAAGAGCATAATGACTACAAGCCAATATACATCATCCTCTTCATTAGAGATCCAGAAATACTTGAAGTCTACATCATCCTTCAAACATTTGTTGATGGAAAACTCTTGATTGAATCATTTTTAGTTCTATGAGAATTGTCTCATTAAACAAATGTTGCCTTCCTAGAGACGTGAATCTAGAAGAGAAAAATTTAAGTGAAATTCTGTGGGAGCTAACCCCATTAATCACTAGTGTGTGATTGGATGATCAATTTTAGTGGAACCTAAGAACAAGGTTGCTTTTGAAGAGTGGACCTAAATAGTGAAGTTAGGGAAGACCTACAAAACACAAAAGAGAAAATAATTTCAATACACTGAAGAAGGTTCTATGAAAAGAGATATATGAATAGACTAATTCAGCCCCCCCTTCTTAATCTTAGTGCAGGTTGAAATCCAATAATATTTTCATGTTGTAGAATTTTGATTAGTGCAATGACACATGACAAAAGTTAAATAGAAAAATAACACATGGAAAAGATGGTCAATAATTCACATGACATGTGGTAAGATTGAATACTCAAGGAATATGTAGTTGAATTGAATTGTTCAATGCAACACATGGAAAAATAGTTGATAAGAGCATAGCATGTGATAATGTTTGACAATGCAAGTGACACATTGCAAAATATTTGACACTGAATATGATGTGTTGCCAAGATTTGAAAACTTAAACTAATGCGTATGAGTAAAGAATCAAATAAGGACCATATATGACATATAGTAGTAAATATCTAACATGGACAACATGCTTGACATGTGACAGAAGCACTTTTGACATGCTAGTTGACACATGGCAAATAAATTTAATGATGACAATGTATCTTCAAACATGAGAAGATCAATGGCATGTCAAAGTATGGCATATTAGCACATGTAGTTTGACTTGGTCAAACTAATGACAATTAATCTGACTTTACAATCTACCAATAGGTCAACTTACATGTCAACTTACAAAAATCTTTGACCAATCATATTCTCGCCCATTAAACTCTAACAATCCAGATCTAGGGCTCTATGAAAAGTTTTTCAAACAAGCTTTCAAATAATAACTCAAATGTCATAAAATCTCGTTTCTTTCATCCTTCAAAATTTTTATGAGAAATTTTTTATGTAAGCTTGTACTTGATCAATTTTCCTCCTTTGCTCAAATTTCCTACATCAACAAGGAAGCTACCTTTAAGCATCTAAAGCCTAAGGTAAGTTCATGATACCTCTTTTTCATACATGAAGTCACTTTTAAGGGTACTTCTAATGATGAATGACTAAGCCACTTTAAAAAAATCTTGATGTTCTACATACTTTGGAACTTAATGTATCAACTTAATCATGTTAACCAATGTGTTGACCTACTAAAACTTTAATTCACCTAAATAGGTTACTTTTTTTGTAAAAATTACAACACACTAGTAAACCAATTCATTCCTTTTCTTGGTATATTTTTTCTAACCTAATAAAGTCCAACCAAGACTTCATCGCACATAAAGCAGTTAGCACTAAAAATACCCTTGAAGTAGTTAGCACAAGTTTATAAGTGAATTGAACACTAAAAATGATAAAAGAACAAAAAAGACAACATGATGCTTAAAACATTCAAAGTTATCCAAACAATCGAAAGAAGGTTCTAACTTGCTGAATGAGGGAAGATTGTATGGTGAGACTACATCAAGAAAGGAAATAGATAAGTCTAAGCTTTTTAGTAATGATGATTGACATCTTCATAGCTCAATGACTGTACTAATTGGTAGTGGAATGGGGTTAAATATAGGCGTATTTGTATTCAATTTTTCGATAACATATTAAGTTGCTTGGTTGATGAGAGCCACAAAATATGGTGGGGGATTGAAAATATCATGATTGTCATGTGGTACGTTGGAGCTAGTAATCATGATAAATGAGTGCCAACAACTTAATTGTGCGTCAGTGGATCAAAATTAGTAAAGACAACAGTATTGTGATTGTCCCTAAAGCAATATGATTACTTATTTCATGAGCAATAGAGTGGCTAAAAACCAAAATATTATCCAGCTCCAAATGAAATGAATACTCAAGATATAAATTTGGTAGAAGATTAATGAATGTAAGTTGAGGTCGAACTATTTTAAAGTTTGCATGTGCGATTCTTTTATGTTGTTTTCTATACAATCATTATAATATTTGAAATTAACTTATAATTATGTCAATTAGATTACTTATTTTAATTTTATTTTCAATGGTGTACTAATTATTAATAAATTGTATTTTAATTCCACAACATAAAGTCAAAAATCATATTATAGGTTTAATTCTAAAGATTAATACTTATCAAATTAAAGTCATTATCTAGTGAAATATAAAATTAAGTGTTTTCTCTCTTACTCTTATATTTCATTACTATAATTGGAAACTTTTAACCTTTCTATTTATCTGTCTATCACTAGATTTTGGATTATCGACATAAGCCAAAGATTGACAATGCATGTGTGGAAGTTAGTATTTTTTAAGTGTACATAACAATGTGCACATAAGTATAAAAAATGTATGGAAACCAAGGTTTAATGATGAAAATATGGTGCAAAAATTAAGGTTTAATATATTATATTATCACATAATTTATAGTATTTATGGATCATTAAATAATTAAATTAAATTAGTCTCAAGACATGTGTTGGAATTATAAGACTAGGTGAAATACAAACAGGAGGAAGGGTGAATTGGGGCATTTGAGATATTTACTTATTTTTTAGATTTATGCTATTGAAGCATAGACAGAACTAGAAAGTGCCTCTTGTTTCAAGGAGAGGAAGATGGGCTATTCATATTTAATTTGATGGTCAGAGGCAAATTGAAAGTTAAGCAGTGATAATTATAAGGATCCCCCTGGGAAAAATAGAGATGTCTCCTATGTTACCCATAATATGTTGAAGTATTGACATAATTTCATAGAGTCATTCAGTCTGAATGCTACATGAAGAACATAAGCCCTAGACCTGTCTATATGTGTTGATAGATGTGTTGACACATGCATCATGGTAAGACCACTAAATACTCTCTCACCAAGAACATTACATTTTTTATATTGATTATCCTCCAGCCTAACTACTTCCAGTCCTAGAAGAAACTACCCTCACATATTCACTTATTCCCTCTTGAATAAATATTGATATTCACATGGTCAAACATTCAAATCACATAAGTTTGTCCCCTTTGAGATAGTTTTTCTTGGCCCAAATACCACTATTATCATCTTGTACCTTTACCCAATATATTCTTCCCTCATCACCCAATTACAGTAAGGTCTGATAGAGAGCATTTGTCAAAATGAACTAGTAAAGATGATGTAATATTCTTGTGTATTGTTGATGTGTGCAGTATGAGAGGTTGATGATGAGCATTGAATCTTCATATGTTCATCTAGTTTTTGATCAATAAATATTCTTCCATATAGGTAAGTGATAAGTCTTCATTATCATGAGTTAATAATTAGTAAATAATATAGTTTTAGTCTTAACTCATGATAAATATATTTATATTTATACTAAAGTGTGAAAAGTGGTTTTCAATTGATTAATGTGAAATTTTGGATAATTATGTGATTTTACATAAATTTATATGATTTTTACAATCTTACTTTTGAGATAAATGAAGAAAAAGTAATAAAAAATAAAAATAAGACAAAATGAGGGGGACTCGCCGGCTAGGCAGGCCCGTAAGCAGGTCGGAAGCTCAGTCGGGAAGTAGCCACGAGTAGGGGCTTGAGTGGCTTGAACTGATAGGGGCATATGTGCGCCACTCCCTTTCCACGTCACTAGTGGTTAGTCGGTTGTGGGGCAAAGAGTGGTCATACATGCACTAGAAAGGGAGTTGCCTTCAAATGTAACATTATTATACATTCGTCTAAACATTCGGCGCACAAGCGATGTGGGATTAAACCCACGTCATCTTCCTGGAAAGGACGGGCAACTAGTGCGGAATCAAATCCTCCTAGAGCCAAAACTCATATTTTTTTATCTGATTATCGTAACTTTTCTACAGATCGCCGGTACAAGATTAAGCAACCAAAATTACTAGATCATCAATGAAAATCTCGTCAACACAATTTGCGGAGCATTGTTACTAAAATTGCTGAACGATTCGTGAGAAAAAGATCGTGAATCCATCGAGTAAATCATCTCCGATTGATCGATGAACAAGCCGTCATCAGGAAGAGGACGATCCGTTAAGAGATGAGTCGCCACCTCATGAGAGAATACCAAATGGGATGAAGAGCTTCCTCTTACTGTGCAGATCTGAGGATGAAGCTCTTTACACGCACCCCACCTCCATCTAGTTCCTCTCTGTCGGGTGGCAGCCGTTGGAGAGCCACAAAGTCACCATTTTTTCACTCCACCAGGAGACAGCCGTCGGAGATGATTCAACGACCTATTTCATTAATCTCTAGACTTCACAAGAAGATCTAGAGATTGCCCATGTCGTCTTTTTCCAAGGAGAGCTTTCGAGGCTATGGACATTATATGATGATCCTCTCGAATGCTCAGGATTCTGGTGCATTGCCGACGCATCACTGTCGCGATGCCGGAATTTTGTTTTTCTACTTTCAACTTACTTTACGCTTCATTTAATGATAATTTGTGTGATTTTAATTTACCAAAATATACTTCATTCAATTACAATTCTTTCGACTTTTACAAATTTTAATTTAATTAATTAAATCATTTGTAATCACTTACATAAGAATTGCCAGGTAGAACTCTATTTTTGTTTGATTCTCATTTGCTGGGTGCTGATGTCATCTTGACGTCCGCACCCTTATTTCCCTTTTTCATGAATTTTAAATATATTTCCTTTTTATTTAGTAGAATAAAATTCATAGAAAATAGTATTCTTTAAGGAAAATTCTAAATAATTACCAGATATTATATTACATCCTTGTGGTCGACTTGGAAAATTATCGCTATTTTTGAAAGTTTTATTGAATTATAATTGATATATTTATTCAGAAATACTTTTAAATATCTAAAAATTTATATTTTCTAGTTTTATAAATTTGAAATTTACATGATTTAATATACAACGACTGAGTCACATCAGTAAGCTTTCATCTTGTATCAGTTTTAATAATTTTATTGAATATATTAAATATTTGAAGTATATAAATAAGACATAAAAATATACTAGTATTTAATAATAAATTATTAATAAATTTTTATTTAAAATTATCAAAACCAAGGGCATTTGCAATCAATTTTTCACAAACACCTTGAGTTATTTGGTTGGGGAGAGCTATTAAAATTGGTAGAGGATTGATGATGTGGTCGTTATTTGGTATTTGGTGCTAATAATGGTGATGGATGAGTGTCCACAACTTATTATTTGGTTGGTCAAAGCTAGTAAATATTATAGTATAATGATTGCCTATATAGTAATTTGATTACTTATTTCATGAACAACAAAATAGCTAAAAACCCAAAACATTATCTAGCTCCTTAAGAAATGAATATCTAGATATAATCTTTGTACAAGATTAAGGGACTCAAAGAGTATGACTCTTATGATATTGGATGTAGGTTGGGGTCCAAACCATTCTAAAATTTGTATGCAAAATTCTCTTATGTTGTTTTCTACACCACAATTATAACATTTGAACTTAGTTATTCTAATTTGCTCAATTATATTACCTATTTGAATTCTATTCTCAATGGTCTACTAAGTATCAATAAGTTGAATCTTGTTTTAACTAAAATTCTAAAATGTCCACATACTTAATTTTGAAGATTAAAAATTATAAAATTAGAGTCAATATCCAGTGATAAACACAATTAAGTCTATTCACTATTTGTCCTAGAAGACATCCCCTGTCACTAGAAACTTTCTCTATTTATCTATCTATCAATGGATGTTTCTGCATTAACATGAGCAAAAGATTGAGATTGCAAGTGTGGAAGTCAATGCTTTGCAAGTGCATATGACGCCATGCACACATTAAGTATCAATGATGCATAGAAACCAAGGTTCAATCATAACAATATGGTATAAAAATTGAGGTTTAACAAAAACTTAGTTGCCTTGTGGGATCTTGAAGAAGATTGTCACATCTTTTTTGGATTTTGAAACTGAGAAAGGGGGAATATGGCAGTAATTGTCTTACATCTTTAGGTGTTGGAGAGCACAACCAACAGGTTTTGTGGATTATTAATTTAATTAATATTTTTTAAAACATTTTTTAGAGCTACCCTCGATGATACGCTAACTTTGAATTTCAACTCCCTATTCTTATAGTTGACTTTAGACAATGAGTCATAAATAAGGGTCACACTCAAGATGTTGAGATGTGGGTACACATGATGCAATGTGCTTTGCTGGACTTTCATATTCACACACAAAAAACAAGAGAGAGAGAGAGAGAGAGAGAGAGAGAGAGAGAGAGAGAGAGAGAGAGAGAGAGAGAGAGAGAGAGAGAGAGAGAGAGATTTTGATACATCATGTGGGTGATGGTGAAATAGGAACATAACAAGATGCAGCCTTTCGTCAAACACTATCATAAAATCATATATATCCTTGATAAGTGCCATGGAAGTCAATCTAGTTCACTTATGACACAAACACCAAAAACAGAGCACTCTAGACAATACTTATTGACCATCTCATATACAGGTAGTAAGTTCAATGTATATACAAAAAGTAAACTCAAGATAAATTAATCCAATTTATTATGAAAATTGGACGAGTCAAGGCTAAAGATCAATTTATAACAGGCTGATAATTATAATTAAAATTATTATACTTATTTTAGTCATACGGTCACAATTAGACAATGACTTTGAGAATATCTTATTATTATTTCTGCGCTCTTAGGTACATCACAATTGGACTCAGTTTATTAAAACAAGTTTTATGTAGGGGCTGAAAATAATAAACGTACAATTCACGCTAGTTTTGGGTCCTTCGGTAGATAGATGGGGATCACGCGTCAGACGAAACGCGTCTCCACCGACTTCGCCTCAAGAGACCGATGAAAGACAGGTGGCTGATCCTGGCTAAGCTTCTCCGCTACCACAACGGTCGATTTCCCCACTTCTTCCCCCCCTTTGACCTCTTCCCTCCCAACTCATCTTCTCTGCCCCCCCTCCCCCTTCCCCCTCCATTGCCCCCTTTATCAACAGCCCTTCCCAACAAGAAAGACAGACAGAGGAGAGAGAGAGAGAGAGAGAGAGAGAGAGAGAGAGAGAGAGAGAGACTATGGACGGCTCTGAGATACCGCCCTTCTTCGTTTGCCCGATATCGCTGCAGGTCATGGAGGATCCCGTCACCCTGTGCACCGGCGTGAGTTACGACCGGGAGAGCATAAGCCGGTGGCTGTCGGCGTACAGGCAAGCGACGTGCCCCGTCACCAACCAGCCGATAGCCGACAAGACGCTCACGCCGAACACCACCCTCCTCCGCCTCATCCACTCCTGGGCGGCGGCGAAGGCCGCGACCACCCACCGGCTCCCGCTAGCGGCGGCTCCGCCGAGAGCTGTCGTCGACGTCTCGGCAATCCTCGCTCTGGCCGGCGAGTTGAGGAGGCCGGAGGGGCAGCTCAGTGCCATGAGGAGGATCAAGGAGCTGGTGCAGGAAAATGGCGAGTACAGGGACTTCATGGAGGAGACCGGCGTCACCTCCCTCGTCTCCCAGCTGGTGACGAAACCTCCGCCGCCGGAAGGCTGCGGATCCCTCCTCAACAACGCCGTCGCCATTTCCGACGAGGCTACCTCCTTGCTCTACCTAATGAGCCCGCCGGCGGCGATCCTCAAGAAGCTCTCGGAAATCAGAAACGGCGAACTGATAAGATCGCTCTCGTCGATCTTACAGAGGGGTTCATACCAGGCGCGGGTTCACTCCATCCTCCTCCTCAGAACCATTTTCATGGCGGTGGACGGCAACTTCAAGGCGGACCTCCAGGCCGACCTCTTCGACGGCGCCGTGGAGATCCTGAAAGACCAGAACTGCGACCGCGCAGCATCCGTGGCGGCGCTGTCGGTCCTCGCGGAGGTGGCGCCACACGGGAGGAACCGCGTCAAGGCGGTGGAGAGCGGCGCGGTGGCGGCGCTGGTGGAGCTGCTGGCGGAGGAGAAGGGGGAGGGGAGGAAGTGCGAGGCCATGCTGGCCCTGCTGGAGCAGCTGTCCCGGCGGGCAGAGGGCAGGGCGGCGCTGGTGAGCCACGCCGCCGGCGTCGCCGCCGTGGCCGGGAAGCTCCTGTCCGGCTCCGCCGCCGCCGACGGGAAGGCGGTGCGGATCCTGCTGCTCCTCTGCAGGTCCTGCGGGGGGAGAGCGCTGGTGGAGGAGATGGCGGCGGTGGGGGCCACGGAGAAGCTCGTGGCGCTGGCGAGGCAGCAGGAGGGGAACAGCAAGACGAGGGAGAAGGCCAAGGAGATCCTCGCCATCAATCTGGACTCCTGGAGGAGATCCCCCTGCTTCCCTGCAAACTTTGTCCCCTGAGAGCATCAGACTCCACATCTCCATTGTTCTTTCTACGCCATTCTGTGTATTCACAGAATGACAGGGCTGTCAATTTTCTGCTCAGCAACAAAGCCGTTGACCTTAAATTTCAGAAAATATCAATAAATAGATATTCCTTTTTTGTAAAAACTAATAATTCGACATTAAATCGATGTTAAATAAGATGAAGGAAAATCAGAAGAATTGGCTTCCCGGCCGTGGCTTCCCAGGACACTTGAATCGGGTAAGAGATAAAGATAAATAGTACTATCAATTCATATTATTCTTATGTAAACTTATCCAATATTAAAATATTTTCACAAAAAAACTACCAGACTTATGTCAGCCCATCATTATGTTTGTTCTTAATTGGGTTGATCTTACGCTCATCGAGCCGCAAGAGCCATTTTTGTACGAGAATTATCAATATTACACAATAGAATAATAATAAAATAATAACAGTGGGTTTAATCTTTTAATAAAATCACGAATCAGATAAGAGTGGATTCAGATGGTAGGGAACATCTGGAGCACCCACTGGAATGCACCGGCCTCAGATTCCTGGGTGCTTTCGAGAAAAAAATGAAAACTTTCTGATCTTATAAAAAATGAAAACAATATTTTTATAACTGAATTTCTCCGAGTTATAATATTATAAATATATTATTATAACCCCCACCTCGTAATAAATAGGGCTGTCACAGTCACGGGGCTTCATACCAACGAAGATCCTTCCTCTGTCTCTTTCCAACACTTGTGGGCAAATAAATACATTCCAAAAAAAGACAAAAAAGGAAAATATATTCATAAAATATCTGACGCCCAACCCACTTTATCTTGTGAAATGAAATCAATCAATCTATTTAAAAAAACGATATACAGAGAAAAATTACACATTAGTAAAGAATATGAAAGGAAAATTGGCACCCGGCTCCTCAAATCTCCACGCTGACGTTTCGTATAGAGATACCAAAGAAGAGGCTTTTGGACTTGGGCTTGCCTGGTGAAGAAGGCCCATCAGTCCTCCCGCCACTCGTATCGGCAGCCAGCGTTACAGCACATGTAGAAAGTGGTCATCGGCTCATCAGCAGATCGGATTTGCATCTGTCTGAAGTATGCTTCTCCACCTTGGCACCTCGGACATGTCACTGCATGGAGAGACAACATAGTGAAGAACACCCATTAAACACCTGCTTTGTCTCTTGGATTCTTAAGAGAATCATAATTTATATCAATCCAGAAAATACAATTCCTGTCACAGTACAGAAGCTCCAGGGTTTTTATGTTTACCAGAACAAGCAGAGAGCTATTAGGATTTTCCATTAGCATGTATTTTTCAGTGTGAAGCATTCCAAGTCGGAGCATAGATGTCCAATAAGTTCATATTCGTTTTGGGAAGCCATTAAACAAACTTCGATAATGCTCAACCTTTATAATCAAGAGGCTGGTTTTTACATGAGCACGCATAACTAAGGCGTTCAGCAATGATTTCGGTCGCGGATGGTCTCCTGCAAGAGCCCAGAGATAAAATCACCACCTTTCCTCAACATTGTGTTTTCACCCGCGGAAAGAGGTGACTGGTTGGGTCAGGTCAGGCTTTAAAGTGGCTCCGCAACTCTGGGACTGTTACTCATGATTCTTCTCCACGTTCCTCTATCATGGAAGGAATAAGGCAAGGATTTCCTCAAAAGGGCAAAAAAAATCTTGAGGCAGAAAGGGGTTTATCGCTTAAATCCACTCTCTGCGAAATACGCTTTCTCCCCATTTCCAACTCAATAGGCTTCTGAAGCTATAATTAGAACACATTCATATTCTTCTCAGCATAACGAGCAAACATTATGAGATGTATCAGAATTCGCAGAAGATATTTTTTCTGTCAAGCTCAGGACACTCCAGGATGAGTGCATCATCAGAGAAGCAGTCTTGTTCACTACATTATATATCCACGGCTTCCTATTTCTGGCAACCACTGGTATCTCCATTTTCGGGTATTTAAACGGATAAAATCTGATGATCAGGAGATTAGCATCCAGGGTTTAGTCGATCGAGGATCATCCAATGGTTGTCCGAACAACTGAGATTTCACGGACGGTGAGGGCAGACAGGAATAGGGTTCTGGATTTCTCACCCTGAGTCTTGGGAGCGGATCTCATCGCCTCCTCCCAGCTGAAGATGGCCTCCACCTCCTTCTTCTTAGGCAACCTCTGCTTCTTCACGATCTGAAACCACAATCCAAGATGGGAATCAGGAACCGTCGACAACGAGGAGGATGGACGAACCGGCGGTGCTTGGCGAGTGAGGGAAGACCGCCGTCGATTACCTTAGCGTTGATGGGGTAGACGTAGGGGCAGGTAGGGCAGAAGAGCCTCGACTTCTTCCCGGACCTCGCCGGCTCGTACTGCAGCAGCATCGCGCACGTCGGGCAAAACTCCATGGCGGCGAGGAGAACCACCGCCACCCTACTCCGAACGAGAATGCTCTCCTCTTCCTCCGCCTCTCTTCTCCACCACCGCTGCTAGCGGCCGAAAACTCCTCTTTATAATAGGAGGAAATGCCTAAGTGGGTTGATTGGGAAAAAATGGGCCGGCTCATTAGATATGGAGAAAAGCAGAGGATTATTGAAGCCCACTAATTATGGCCCATTAGGGGGGATGATCCACTAGAGCATTATAGAAAGTTGACTTTGACCAAGTCCAATTAATGGGTCGGTGAGACCATCAGGTAAGAGTAGACCCATTAAGGAGTAAGCCTTAGTTATCATCTGCTAGAATCCCCTGACCAGGTTTCCATGCGTTTGGTATTGCTTCCGAATGTAAGCCACCTGAATCACTTCTTGAGAAAACACATTAGGCTTTGCAGGATATTTATGCAATAATTTAGTCTGTGATTGTCCACCACTCTTCACAGGATTTCTATATATTTATTTTTGACATTTTGAACTCATATTATTCAAATATTTGATAATTAAAATATTTCTAATCCATGCCTTTTTTTTACAGAATTATGAGAAGAGGGTAAAAAATGTTCAGAAATTTGGTAAATTCATACTCTCTCTCTCTCTCCCACACACACACACAACTTTGATGTATCAAAAATAAAAAATATACCTATATGTATACATATTTACATCTAGAAAATGCACATTCTTAAAGTATGTATGTAATATAAAACTATATGTGATTCTTGAAGATAGATAGATAAGAGATCAATTGGCTAGGCCTTATTCTCATGAGATATGATAACATTGAGCACACATGTTGTAGAAACAAATGGTCAATTCTATGCTACAATCATCAAGGATTCTTTATTAGCAGAATTTTCACTAAGTGTTTCATACAATTGATACATCTCTTCCTCAACCTTGCTCATAAATGCCCCATTACAAGTTGCATCAACTAAATTTTTATTTCGTTCTAAAATTCTGTCATAAAAGATTCAATTAATTTACTATTTAGCCATCCCATGATGAGGGCATTTCTTCAACATGTCATTAAACCTTTTTCATGCTTCATGAAAGGTTTCCTTTGGTTTCTATGTAAAATTCAAAATTGATTTCCTCATGGAAATCAATTTACGTAGAAAAACTTGCTCGATCTCTTGCCAATAAGTCAACTCTTGATTTAATGAAATCAGCCAATCTCGAGCTTTGTCATGTAAGGAAAAAAGAAATAACTTCATTCAAACAGCCTCCTATGAGATATTGGAAAAATGCACCAGATCACAAGCAGATAAGAATTTTTCTATGTGCTGATGCGGCTCTTCATTTGATAAGCCACGAAATGTGGAAAGCATTTGAATCATGCCATGATTGATATCAAACTACACATCATGTGCTAACAATATTCTAATTTGTGATGATGGTCGATATAAATTTGTTATGTAATGGCCACACATAGGTCTATAGGTGTAAAAATTTTCTAAATTTTGTGGCATATCTTGGTTCCCTAAGTTGGTGGGATGAAACTCTTGTTCATTTTCTCCCCAAAACTCTGTCCTCTCTCCTACAGCTGCTATAGCGGCATGTTTAAGGCTTCTTATTCCATCTATATTTTCAGATAATCAGTATATTGTAGAATTTGTATGAAAGTACTAGAGATAGACAACATGTTCAATAAACATTTGGGTAAAAATTAACTTGTTGTATGCTATATTAATTCAGTAAAAGATAGTGCTAATAAATCAACTATAGAACAACTAGGACCTAACAAAATTGATGCCCGCTCAAAATCAAAATGAAATGCAGTACTATGCATAGTTATATATTATTATTATTATTATTATTATTATTATTATTGATAGACTAACAAAGAGTAATAAAATTCAACTCAATTTAAAATTTGAAATTAATCTTCACTCATGTAAGTTGACAATTTTGAAAAAGATTCTCCTTGACAATAGTGCTAAAAATTGATTGATAAAAAATCATTGTTACTAAGATCATTAATTTTACATTTATAAACTGATTTTCAGAGGTTAGTTTTTTCTTTAGAAGATTAGTGGAAAACTAGGTCAAACTCAAGGAGGATTTGAAATCATGGCATCTACATTAGCACTTCATTAATTCTAGCGGTGATGCTCACTATATGCTTTGTCAAGGGGGATGAATTCAGCCAATGATGATTTCTATCTCTTGATGATCTTTGTGAATCACAAAAGCTATAGATTAAATCTGATCCTTCGACGAATTGATAGAATCAACTCTCTGAACTAGAAAGAGGCATAGGGCTCACGAAAATAACATTTGTATTAAATTGAAATCAAAGTTTTCTTACAATGCAAGAAGTAGAATGAAAATAGAAATAAACTTCTAGATAAACCTCTAGCTACTCTCTCTTAATCTAATGTCCGAGGAGGAATGACGCCACACGCAGATGGAGAGCTTGATAGACCTTGGCTTGTTGTGCCAAGCGAGGGTGGTCTTCATGGCTTCGTTACTCTAGGGCTTCTCGTGCAAAGACCTTGAGTGACTTTCGACTTGAATCCACTGACACTATCACTAATCAGTGAGATGGGGGACTCGAATCCACTGACACTATCACTAACATTGTAGCTCAAGATGAGAACTACACCTAGGGTTGAAAGGGGAAGGAAATCGAAAGTGCCCCCAAATGTTGTGCCCTCCTTTGCTTAATATATCCATCATTTCTACTTTTCATATTTGCCCTAACAACTATGGATATTAAAAATCAAATATATAAGTGTTAAAGAAAGAGTCATAAAATTAAATTCATGTCAGACTCTTAAAGATAAAAATAGAAGACAACCATTGATCACCTAACATTATATTACATATAAGTATTAACGTATTTGTGTTATTTTTGTGTATACCTTATGCTCTACTATTCAATTTGATCTACTTGTGGTGATAATAATTTAGTGAGTTATTAAGCACCCTTTGACTTCATTTGTTGTGATATTTAGGGCCCTTGTCGTACTTTATTTGTCTTATACCATCACTATTATATTATATTCATGGATGATTACACTTAGATGAGTTAAGTCTATCTTCTCTAAGATTGTAACCAAGTTCACACCATAATTATTCATTTCATTATCAAGATTATCACTCAATACTCTACTATGTCTAAGATTCTTTGCATCGGCAATACTTTAGAGTTGGTCTATGACTCACTTAATACATTTTGTGCTGATCATGGTACTCTTTCTTAAACAACATGTCCATACACATCCCAACAAAATAGTGCTGTCAAATAAAAATATCACCAACTACTTGACATTATTTGCACACTACTTATTGAGATGAATGTTCCTCGTTATATGTAGTTTGACACTCTTCTAACAACCACATGTCTCTATAATTGACTTCCTTCCACTCCACTTGGTAAGGTATTCCACTTCATCATCTTTCACTCGATTGTTTCTTTCTTTTTTACCCTCTCGTGTCTTTAGATGTACTACTTCCATTCAAGACCACTCTCTTTCTCTTTCTAAACTGGCATCTTATGTTCTCAAAAGAATCTTTGTTGATTACTCATAGATACAAAGAGGTTATCAGATCTATTTTCTTGATACTCATCACTATGTAACATCTGTTGAGGTTATTTTTCATGAGGACTCTTCTTTTTTTTCTTTAGCATTGATTTCTTCTCAATCTCCTTGATAAGTCTTCATTATCATGAGTTAATAATTAGTAAATAATATAGTTTTAGCCTTAACTCATGATAAATAGACTTATATTTATGTTAAAGTATGATTTGTAGTTTTTAATTGATTAACGTGAATTTTTAGGTAATTATGTGATTTTATACAATTTTTACAATCTTACTTTTAAGATAAATGAAGAAAAAGAAATAAAAATAAAAATATTACAAAATGGGGGGACCTGTCGGCTAGTTGGGCCCACAAGTGGGTCGGAAGCGCAGTCAGGGAGTAGCTGCAAGCAGGGGCTCGAGCAGCTTAGTTTGGACCGATAGGGGCACGTGTGTGCCACTCCCCTTCCATGTCACTAGTGGCCAGCCGATTGTGGGGCAAGAAGTGGTCGTACACATGAGAGAAGGGACTTTGCTCAAAAAGCTAACATTACTATATATTCATCTGAAAAATTGGCGCACAACTAATGTGGGACTAAACCGTGTCACACCTTCCTCAGAGGCGGGCGACCAGCGTGGGTTTGAATCCTCCTAGAGTCAAAATTTATATATTTTTATCTGATTCTTGTTGCTTAATCTTTCACTAGTGATCTGTAAGAAAGTTGCGATAATCAGATAAAAATATATGAATTTTGACTCTGGGAGGATTCGAACCCACGCCGGTCGCCCGCTTTTGAGGAAGGTGTGACGCGGGTTTAATCTCACATTGGTTGTGCACTGATTTTTTGGACGAATATATAGTAATGTTAGCTTTCTGAGCAAAGTCTCTTCTCTCATGTGTACGACCACTCCTTGCCCGACAACCGGCTGGCCACCGGTGACGTGGAAGGGAAGTGGTGACCACGTGCCCCTATCGGTCCAAGCTAAGTTGCTTGAGCCCCAGCTCGCGGCTACTCCCCGACTGCACTTCTGACCCGCTTGCGGGCCCGGCTAGCCGGCAGGTCCCCCCATTTTGCAATATTTTTATTTTTATTTCTTGTTCTTCATTTATCTCAAAAGTAAGACTATAAAAATCATATAAAATCACATAATTACCCAAAAATTCACGTTAATCAATTGAAAACCACAAATCATACTTTAACACAAATATAAGTCTATTTATCACGAGTTAAGACTAAAACTATATTATTTACTAATTATTAACTAATTATTAACTCATGATAATGAAGACTTATCACACCCCCCAACTTAAATCATTGCTAGTCCCTTAGCAATGGAATTACGAAAATAAAATTTTACAAATCTCAAACATCATATTTGAATACAAAAAAAAAATACAATTAGAAATGATGTACCTTTAAACACTTTGGATTCTTATATCAAGTATTTAATAATGATGTCAGACACTTAAATGTTTAAACACTCTTTGGAATAACAATCTAGACTTCACTTTTTCTATTCACATCTTTATCACTTCTTCACTCATAGATGTATTTAGTCAAATTTTGCACTATTGCTGGGGATGTATTGCATAATATTTAGTATTTTTCTATTTTTCTCTTAGAGTACACAAAAAAACTTAACTCTTGTTTTATTTTCTTTTTGCCAATTTTTATTAGAAAAAGGGAACAAAAAGAAGCACGACAAAGACTGGAGCATCTTGAAGGAGGGTAACAGTTACTAACTTTTTCCCTCGAATTTATTGATTTTTATGTATGGTAGAAGATCCTTGCATCCAAGGCTAGAAAATCCTTTCATTATTTCATTCAAAAATAAAAATTCGAAAGAAAAATTAATTTTGATGGATCCTGAAGGAAGTACAGGTCAAACTGAGAACAATCTTATGGCCATGAAAAATCATTATATCTCTGATTCATTTCAAAGAGCATCCAATATTAGAGTCCCATTAGCACTCACTGTTAAATTCGAAATAAATCTATGAATTTTTCAAATGCTCCCTAATTTTCATGGATTGCCTTTAGAGTAACCTCATCAGCACTTAGAAAAATTTCATATGGTCTATGATTTAGTTAATCTCTCTCAAGTTACACCGAAAATTATTAAGATGAAATTATTCTCTCATACACTTAGGAACAAAGCTAGTCATTGGCTATCCACATTATATAGAGAATTAACTAGTTGGAAAGATATAGAACAAGTCTTTCTTCAAAAATTTTATCTCTTAGGAAAAACTCAAAATATAAGAAAACATATATAGAGTTTTTCTCAAAGATCAAGAGAAACTTTGTATAAGACATAGAAAAAATTCAAAGATTTACTTAGAAAGTGTCCTCATCATGCTATACCCAAGTGGCAACTCAATAGAATTTTTTATGATGGATTATTAGAACAATATAAAAATATGGTTGATTCTATATGTGGAGTAGCTTTTATGGAGAAAACTCTTGATGAGATTTACAATCTTTATGAGAATTTAAGTGAAAATTCTAGAGATCAAGCCTCTTTTGAATTATATGACAGGGATAAGAAGAGAAGAATTTATGAATTGCATTATGATGATGATTCTAAACTTAGAAATGAGGTTAATCAGATTAATCAAAGATTAGAAAAAATTAATTTACTTATTGACAATATTAGGAAGCCTTTTCATCCTCAACTTAATTCGAATAGTACATTTCCTATGTATGGTGAAAATGATTATTCTGAATTTCAATGTTATAATTTAGATCAATCATTTCACCCTATGCAAAAACAAGTGCAAGTAACTCACGGTTTTAATAGAAATAGGAAACATTTTTCAAATTCTTATAATCCTAATTGGAGGAATAATTTTTCATGGAGAAACTTAAGTAATATTCAAAATCCAGAAGCACTTAGACCCAATTCAAACTCTGAATTTTGTCCAAAATAAGAAAATAGATTTCAAAAAAATCAATCCTCTCAAACCCAACCTGATACTATGGAAATGATGCAGCAAATGAGCCAAATGATGCAATAAACTATGAATTAAATGATGAAACAAACTATGAATCAAATGATGCAGCACTAGAAATAAATTAAAGAGGCCCTTGAGAATAAGAGAGAAGAGGGACAACTACCTAGTCAGCCCATAGAAAATTTAAAGAACCGCCCAACAATAAGATTTCAGCAAGGGGAGTCTAGTATTATGAATCTAAGAAAAAACTCACGAAATGAAAATGTTAGGACAGTGAATACATTAAAGAGTGGTAAGATCTTACTTGATCCTTATCCCCAAACATTAGAAGAAAAAGAAAACGTGGACAACCCAAAACAAAATCAAATAGGAGTAGAAGAGGATTTTATAGATTCTACCATAGAAATTTCGAAAGAGAGGACAACCATTCCATTTCCTAAAGCTCTAGAGCCTAGACAAAGAAAGAAAAAGGAACACAATGAAGAAATAAAGAAAATTTTATAAGATGTGCAAATTAGTCTTCCTTTACTCACTGTCATTGAACATATTCCTGAATATGCTAGAATTTTGAAAGAAATGTGTACACCAAAAAGGGCACCTAGAGTAGAAAAATTATCTATGCATGCTAGTGTATTATTATTAAATTAATTACCATATAAATTGAGAGATATAGGTGCCCCTTTAATTTCGTGTGATATTGGTGGATTCATTTTTTAGAATATATTACTTGACATCAGTGCTAGTATTAATTTATTACTTGCAAGTATTTGTGATAAATTTAATATTTCTGATCTTAAATCTTCTATTGTTATCTTACAATTTGCTAATAGATCCATAAAACATCCTAAAGGTATTTTAGAAAATATGATAGTGACAGTTAAAGGGTGTAAATTTCTAGCTGATTTTGTAGTGTTGGAAATATATTTTAATGGACAATTTTATGATACACCAATTATCCTAGGGAGACTATTTTTACATACAACAAAGATGAATATTGATTTTTCCACAAGTATTACGAAAATTTCATGTGGAGATCAATTAGTAGAAATTTAAAATTTTGAGGTATCAAATGATCTTAAGAAATCCTAAGTATATGATTGTCATACTATAGATCTTCTAGATGATTTTGATGATCCAGATGTTATTGATGACTATGTGCTGGAAGAATTAGAGGAAATAGAGAATATAAATTTAGAAGAAAAGAAAGAGGAAGATCATCTGAATTTAGAGTTGAAACCTCTTCTCTCTAGTTTAAAATATATATTTTTAGATGAAAATAATTCATTTCTTGTTATTATTATAACTGATTTGAGTGATGAACAGGAAGAAGAATTATTAGATGTACTTTGAAAAAATAAGAAGGCTATGGGCTGGAAAATGAACGATCTAAGGGGCATTGATACGAGTGTATGCATGCATAGTATATATCTAGAGGAGGGGGCTAGAACTAGCAGGGAACCCCAACGAAGATTAAATCCTAACATGATAGAAATTGTAAAAAAAAGAAATTTTAAAGTGGCTGGCTGCTGATATTATTTATCTTATTTCAGATAGTAAATGGGTTAGTCCTACACAAGTAGTGCCAAAAAAATTAGGGATCACAGTTATAAAAAACGAAAATGAGGATGAAATACAAACAAAACTAACTATCGGTTGGAGAGTTTGTATTTATTATAGAAAATTAAATTCAGTTACTAGAAAGATCATTTTCCCCTACCATTTACTAATCAAATTCTAGAAAAATTAACTAGAAAAAACTTTTTTTGTTTTCTGGATGGATACTCTGGTTATAATCAAATTTATATAAATCCTTTTGATCAAGAAAAAATAACTTTCACTTGTCTATTTGGTACTTTTGCTTTTAAACGTATGTCTTTTGGTCTGTGTAATGCTCCAGCCACATTTCAAAGATGTATGTTGTCTATTTTTTTTGATATGATTGGAAAATATATGGAAATTTTTATGGATGGATTTTCTATTTTTGGTGAATCATTTGATGAATGCTTAAATCATTTACAGCATGTACTTGAGAAATGCATAGAGAAAAAATTAGTTTGAGTTAGGAGAAATCACATTTTATAGTTAAAGAGGGAGTTGTGTTGGGTCATATTGTGAGTGAAAGGGGTTTAGAGGTGGATAAAGCAAAAATTAATATTATATTTAAAATGAAACCTCCAAATTCAGTAAAATAGATTAGATCTTTCTTGGGTCATGCAAATTGTTACAGAAAATTTATTCAGAATTTTTCAAAAATTTCTAAACCTCTCACCATACTATTATCTAAAGATGTGTCTTTTAATTTTGATGAGAAATGTTTTGAGTCTTTTTTCAAAATAAAAAGATTACTTATTGAGGCAGCCATTTTACAAGCTCCTGATTGATTCCTTCCCTTTGAAAAAATGTGTGATGCATCGAATTATGCAGTGAGGGCCGTTCTAGGATAAACAAAAGAGTCAAAACCCATAGTAATTTCATATGCTAGTAAAACTATATCCGATGCTCAATTAAATTATACCACGATTGAAACAGAGTTGTTAGCTGTAGTATTTTCCTTAGAAAGATTTAGATCATATATTTTGGAAGCTAAAATTATTATTTATACTGATCATGCAGCATTAAAATATCTATTAAATAAGAAAGATGCAAAGTCACATTTTTAAGATGGATTTTATTGTTGTAGGAATTTGACTTAGAGATAAAAGATAAAAAAGGTTTCAAGAATGTTGTTGCTAACCATCTTTCTAGATTAAGTGATACAAGAACAAATGCAACACCTTTACATGATGAATTTTTAGATGAACAATTGATGGCAGCTCAACATCAACCATCACCATGGTATGCACATATTGTTAATTTTCTAGTTTCTGAAAAAACACCAGAACAGTGGGATAAGAATAGAAAACATCATTTCTTTTCTAAGATTAGAAATTATTTTTGGCATGATCCTGATTTATATTACTTGGGCAATGATCAAATTTTAAGGAGATGTGTTCTTGAAGAAGAATATCATAGCATTATTAACATGTGCCATTCATCTAACTGTGGAGAATATTTCTCTGAACGAAAAATAGCTACAAAATTTTTTTAGTGTGGTTTTTATTGGCTTACAATTAGTAGAGATTCTATAGAATTTAGTAGAACATGTATTTCATGCCAATCTATAGGTAACATGAGTAAAAAAGATGAAATGCCCATGAGTAACATATTAGTAGTCAAAATTTTTGATGTATGGGGAATAGATTTCATAGGTCCCTACCCATCAGCTGAAAAATATGAATATATTTTGCTTCCTGTTAATTATGTGTCGAAGTGGGTGGAAGCTATTCCTACTAGAACTAATGATCATAAAATCATGATAAAATTTGTGCAGGAAAATATTTTTTCGAGATTTCGATGTCCTAGAGTGATTATTAGTGATGGAGGAACACATTTTACAAATAAACATTTCAGGGAACTATTGAAAAAGAATGGAGTACACCAAGAGTAGCCACTCCATATCATCCTCAAACAAATGGGCAAGCTGAAGTAGCAAATAGGGAAATTCATAGAATTTTGAGAAAAATAGTTAGACCAGATAGGACAGCTTATAAAAATCCCATAGGTACGTCCCCATTTCATCTCATTTTTGGAAAACCATGTCATCTTCCTGTAGAAATAGAGCATAAAGTATTATGGGCTATAAAAAATTTATGTATGGATGAGAAATCAGCTGGTGGGTATAGAATTTTTCAACTACATTAACTAGAGGAATGAAGCTTACGAAAATTATAGAATATATAAAGAAAAAACTAAAACTTTTCCTGATAAATATATTAGCAGAAAAAAATTTGATGTTGGACAAAAAGTGTAGTTATATGATTCTAGGTTGAAATTATTCTCAGGAAAATTAAAATCAAAATGGAAAGGGCCTTATGTGGTAGAAGAGACATATGATCATGGGGCTGTAATGATTAAAGATCTTAAAAGTGATCATAACTTTAAGGTAAATAGACAACGGCTTAAACATTACATAGAACATGAATGCCTTGTAGAAAAAGAAATTTTATTATTAAAAGAAATTCAAGAGTAAGATCAAGGAGTCCAACTAGAGAAATTAAATTCAGTGCTGCATGGGAGGCAACCCATGGTTTTTATTTCATTCTGTTTGAATTTTTTTTAAGCTCTATTTTTCTTAAAATTTTGTAGTACTTGTTTCTATATTTGTTTTTTTTCAAAAAAATGCAGGAGGAGTGTAAGATGAAGTGGAAAATTAAAAATGAGGTTGAGGTGATGTCTTTCTGAGCTTCATCATTTATGAAAATATTTTTAATGCTTAACTTTGCAGATGTACATGTTTCACTTGAAAATTATATTTTCTCTATATTCTGTTTTAATTTTTCTATGTCATTGAGGACAATGTCATTTTTATGTTAGGGGGTGAAGTATTCATTATTAATTTATGCGGTAGGACGATTAAGAACATGTGTTTGCATTTTATTCAACTTAGAACAGCAACTAAAAAAATTAAAGTAAAATAAAATTCGGAGAAACTGCAACATTTATTTTTTGGTTTTTTATCAGAAACAACAGACTATTAAAAATAGCAGACAAAAAATAGCCTGAAATTTGAAATTCTAGAAGATCCTTTTCTCACATTTCAATCCCCTAGATATATATTACTGAAATTCGAAATTACAACTATAAAGAGGATAGTTTTGATTTATTTTTGACAAATTTATTACAGCTAAAAATAGAACTGAAAATAGAAAACGGAACCATCAAAACTATCTAATTTACAAATTCCTTACATCTATTGCATGCATGAAAAATTAAATCAATTAGATTGATTGATACCAAAAGATACTAAGAAGATTATTATTGAGTCAAAAGAATGATCTTGTAGCATGAAATGTTGGAATACTCCTTGGATACATGATAGATAACATGGATTTGATTTTACAGATTTTCACTTCATGATCTTGATGGATAGTATTTACTTGATGTAAAAATTTGATTGATCATGTGAGGAGAAATCATTTATTTCGAAAAAAAAAGAAGAGAGAGCAATGTGAAAAATCTAGAAACGAAGAGTACACATAGAGGATGTGAGACATCATTCTCATTGTTGAAAATTGTGCATAGAAAAACATTTGCTGAAAAATAAGTGGATAAAGTGAAAGCCCTGAAAATGAAGAGTACACATGGAGGGTGTGAGACATCATTTTTATTGTCAAAATTTGTCTACAAGAAAAGCTACTTATCCACTATATAAAAAAAAGAAAAAAAAGAAAAAAAGAAGGAAAAAATTTAGTGCAAACTTCAAAAATCAAGTCATAGAAAAAGGAAAATGTAGAATCAATATCATTCTTGGATGAGTATTGATAATTGGAACATCTTGTAAATACATCTATCAGTGAAGAAGTGATAAAGATGTGAATAGAAGAAGTGAAGTCTAGATTGTTATTCCAAGGAGTGTTTAAACATTTAAGTGCTTGACATCATTCTTAAATACTTGATATAAGAATCTAAAGTGTTTAAAGGTGCATCATTTCTAATTGTAATTTTTTTTTTGTATTGAAATATGATGTTTAAGATTTGTAAAATTTTATTTTCGTAATTCCATTGCTAAGGGACTAGCAATGATTTAAGTTGGGGGGTGTGATAAGTCTTCATTATCATGAGTTAATAATTAGTAAATAATATAGTTTTAGCCTTAACTCATGACAAATAGACTTATATTTGTGTTAAAGTATGATTTGTGGTTTTCAGTTGATTAACGTGAATTTTTGAGTAATTATGTGATTTTATACGATTTTTACAATCTTACTTTTGAGATAAATGAAGAACAAAAAATAAAAATAAAAATATTGCAAAATGGAGGGAACCGTCGGCCAACCAGGCCCGCAAAGGGGTCGGAAGCATAGTCGGGGAGTAGCCACGAGCAGGGGCTCGAGCAGCTTAGCTTGAATCGATAGGGGCACATGTGCGCCACTCTCATTCACGTCACTGGTGGCCAGTCGGCTGTGGGGCAAGGAGTGGTCGTACACGCGAGAGAAGGGACTTTGCTCAGAAAGCTAACATTACTATATATTCGTTCGAAAAATCGGTGCACAGCCAATGTGGGACTAAACTCGCATCACACCTTCCTCAGAGGCAGGCGACCGGCATGGGTTTGAATCCTCCTAGAGTCAAAATTCATATATTTTTATCTGATTATCACGAGTTTCTTGTAGATCACCAGTGAAGGATTAAGCAATGAGAATTGTTGGATCATCGACAAAAATCTCATCAACGTAATTCACGGAGCATTGCTACTAAAATTACTGAACGATTCATGATAAAAGGATCACAAATTCATCGAGTAAATCATCTCTGATTGATCGATGAAAAGGCCATCGTCGGGAAGAAGACGATCCGTCGGGAGACAAGTCGCCACCTCCTAAGAGTGTACCGGATGCGATGAAGAGCCTCCTTGATAAGTCTTCATTATCATGAGTTAATAGTTAGGAAATAATATAGTTTTAGCCTTAACTCATGATAAATAGACTTATATTTATGTTAAGGTATGATTTGTGGTTTTCAGTTGATTAACGTGAATTTTTGGGTAATTATGTGATTTTATACGATTTTTATAGTCTTACTTTTAAGATAAATGAAGAACAAGAAATAAAAATAAAAAATACTGCAAAATGGGGGGACCTGTCGACCAGCCGGGCCCACAAGTGGGTCGGAAGCACAGTTAGGGAGTAGCCACGAGTAGGGGCTCAAGCAGCTTAGCTTAGACTGATAGGGGCATGTGCGCGTCACTCCCCTTCCACGTCACCGGTGGCCAGCCGGCTGTAGGGCAAGGAGTGGTCGTACATGCGAGAGAAGGGACTTTACTTACAAAGCTAACATTACTATATATTCGCCTGAAAAATCAGCGCACAACCGATGTGGGACTAAACCTGCGTCACACCTTCCTCACAGGCAGGCGACTGGCGCAGGTTTGAATCCTTCTAGAGTCAAAATTCATATATTTTTATCTGATTATCGCGACTTTCCTGCAGATCGCTGGTGAAGGATTAAGTAATGAGAATCGTTGGATCATCGGCAAAAATCTCATCAAGATGATTCGCGGAGCATTGCTACTGAAATTACTGAATGATTTGCGATAAAAGGATCGCGAATCTATCGAGTAAATCATCTCCAATTGATCGACGAACAAGCCGTTGTCGGGAAGAGGATGATCCGCCGGGAGACGAGTCGCCACCAGATGCGATGAAGAGCCTCCTCTTGTTGCGTGGACCTGAGGATGAAGCTCCCTGGCACGTGCCCCACCTCCATCCAGCTCCTCTCCGTCGGGTGATAGCTGCTGGAGAGCCGCAAAGTCACCGTTTTTCTACTCTGCCGAGTGACAACTGACGTGACTCAGTCGTTGTATGTTAAATCACGCAAATATAAAATTTATAAAACTAGAAAATACGATTTTTTGGATATTTAGAAGTATTTCTAAATAAATATATCAATTATAATTCAATAAAAATTCCAAAAAGAACAATAATTTTTCAGGTCGATCACAGGGATGTAATATAATATTTGGTAGTTATTTAGAATTTTTCTCAATGATTACAATTTTCTTACGAATTTTATACTAGGAAATAAAAAGGAAATATATTTAAAATTCACGAAAAAAAGAGGAAATAAGGGTGCGGGCGTCAGGATGACCTCAGCGCCCGGCAAACGCAAATCAAGCGGAAATAGAGTTCCGCCCGACGATTCTTACGTAAGCGATTACAGACGACTTAATTAATCAAATTGAGATCTGTAAAAGCCAGAAGAATCATAATTTAATGAAGTATAGTTTGGTAAATTAAAATCAAACAAAGTATCACTAAATAAAGCGTAAATTAAATTGAAAGCAGGAAAACAGAGTTCCAGCGTCGCGGCGGCAATGCTTCGGCGATGCACCGGAATCCTGAGCGTTCGGGAGGATCGTCGTGCAATGACCACGGCCTCGAAGGCTCTCCTTGGACAAAGACGACGTGGGCAATCTCTAGATCTTCTCGCGAAGTCTAGAGATCAATGAAGTGAGTCGTCGAATTGTCTCCGGCGGCTGTCACCCGGCAGAGCAGAAAAAAACGGCGACTTTGCGGCTCTCCGGCGGTTGTCACCCGACGGAGAGGAGCTGGATGGAGGTGGGGCGCGTGTTAGGGAGCTTCATCCTTAGGTCTGCGCAGCAAGAGGAGGCTCTTCATCACATCTGCTACGCTCTCAGGAGGTGGCGACTGATCTCCCGGCGGATCGTCCTCTTCTCGACGACGGCTTGTTCGTCGATCAATCGAAGATGATTTACTCGATGGATTCGTGATCCTTTTATCGCGAATCGTTCAACAATTTTAGTAGCAATGCTCTGCGAATCGCGTTGACGAGATTTTCACCGATGATCCAACGATTCTCGTTGCTTAATCCTTCACCGGCGATCTACAGGAAAGTCGCGATAATTAGATAAAAATATATGAATTTTGACTCTGAGAGGATTCGAACCCATGCCAGTCGCCCCCGCCTCTTCTGAGGAAGGTGTGGGTTTAGTCCCACATCAGTTGTACGCCGAGTTTTCGGGCGAATATATAGTAATGTTAGCTTTGTGAGCAAAGTCCCTTCTCTCGCGTGTACGATCACTCCTTGCCCCACAGCCAGCTGGCCACCGGTGACATGGAAGGGGAGTGGCGTACGCGTGCCTGTCGGTCCCAAAGCCAAGCCGCTCGAGCCCCTGCTCGCGGCTTACTCCCCGACTATGCTTCCGACCCGCTCGCGGGCACGGCTGGCCGGCGGGTCCCCTCATTTTTGCAATATTTTTATTTTTATTTCTTGTTCTTCATTTATCTCAAAAGTAAGACTGTAAAAATTGTATAAAATCACATAATTACCCAAAAATTCACGTTAATCAATTGAAAACCAAAAATCATTCTTTAACACAAATATAAGTCTATTTATCATGAGTTAAGGCTAAAACTATATTATTTACTAATTATTAACTCATGATAATGAAGACTTATTAATAGTTGTCGAAGATGATTCGATGACCCACTTCATTGATCTCTAGACTTCATGAGAAGATCTAGAGATTGCCCATGTCGTCTTTGTCCAAGGAGAGCCTTCGAGGCCGTGGACACTACACGACAATCCTCCCAAATGCTCAGGATTCTGATGCATCGTCGACACATCGCTGTTGCGACGCCGGAACTCTGTTTTCCTGCTTTCAATTTAATTTACACTTCATTTAGTGATACTTTGTGTGATTTTAATTTACCAAACTATACTTTGTTCAATTATGATTCTTCTGGCTTTTACAAATCTTAATTTGATTAATTAAATTGTCTATAATCGCTTATGTAAGAATCGTTGGGCGGAACTCTATTTCTACCCGATTCGCGTTCGCCAGGCACTGACATCACCCTGACGTCTGCACCCTTATTTCCTTTTTTTTTCATGAATTTTAATTATATTTCCTTTTCATTTCCTAGTATAAAATTCATAGAAAATCGTATTCATTGAGAACAAATCTGAATAATTACAAAATATTATGTTACATCTCTATGATTGACCTGGGAAATTATTGCTATTTTTGGAAGTTTTATTGAATTATAATTGATATATTTATTTAGAAATACTTCTAAATATCTGAAAATTCGTATTTTCTAGTTTTATAAATTTTATATTTGTGTGATTTAATATACAACGACTAAGTCACGTCACTCCTCTTACTACGCGGACTTGAGGATGAAGCTCCTTGACACACACCCCACCTCCATCCAGTTCCTCTCTGTCAAGTGACAGCCGCCGGAGAGCCACAAAGTCGCTATTTTTCCGCTCCACCGGGTGACAGCCGCTGGAGACAATTTGACAATCTATTTCATTAATCTCTAGACTTTGCAAGAAGATCTAGAGATTGCCCACATCATCTTTGTCCAAGGAGAGCCTTCGAGGCCATAGACACTACATGACGATCCTCCCGAACACTCAAGATTCCGATGTATCGATGACGCATTACCATCATGATGCCGAAATTCTATTTTCCTGATTTCAACTTAATTTACGCTTCATTTAGTGATAGTTCTTGTGATTTTAATTTACCAAACTATATTTTGTTCTATTACGATTCTTCTAGTTTTTACAGATCTTAATTTGATCAATTAAATCATTTGTAATCAATTACGTAAGAATCGTTAGGTAGAACTCTATTTCTGCTCAATTTGCATTCGCCAGGCATTGACGTCATCTCGAGTCCACACCCTTATTTCCCTTTTTTGTGAATTTTAAATATATTTCCTTTTTATTTCCTAGTATAAAATTCATAAAAAATCATTTTCATTGAGAAAAATTCTGAATAATTACCAGATATTATATTACATCTCTGTAATTGACTTAGAAAATTACCGCTATTTTTGGAAGATTTATTGAATTATAATTGATATATTTATTTAGAAATACTTCTAAATATTCAAAAATTTGTATTTTTAGTTTTATAAATTTAATATTTGTGTGATTTAATATACAATGGCTGAGTCATGTCACTCCTACATCTTCACTACTTAGTTTTCCTCTTGTGGTGATTATTACAAATCCATCTTCTATTCTTTCTACTTGTCTAATTTTTTCCTCATCAATTCTTCCTTTGACACTTTTGGCTTTGTTGTCATTTAACTTCTTTACTCTAGGATCAGATTTGTCTTCATCCTCTGCCAACAAGCCTCCTCTAGTCATCTTTTCTAACACTTAGGTGGATGATCTTTATCTTTCTATTGCTCTTTGCAAAGGTACACGTGTATGCACCAAACATCTCATTTTCTACTTTGTTCCTACAACTATCTTTTTCCTTCATTTTGTACTTTTGCTATGTTTGTAATCTCTAAGTCAATTCCACAATTGTATGTTGAGGTTGTATAGGTACTTGAATGGAAGGCGGCCATAAACTTAGAGGTGGAAGCCTTGATACCTGGGAGAACTTGGACACTTGTATCTCGCCCATGTGATGCTAATATCGTCACATACAAGTTGATTTTCACACTCAAGTATAATCTAGATAAATCTATTGTACATCACAAGACTCACTTAATTGCTAGTGGGTTCACATAGGCTTATGACATTAACTATATTGAGACGTTCTCTCTAGTTGTTCAGCTCAAATTTATTTAAGTGATACTCTTTTTGGCGGTGAATTAGACATAGTCTTTACATTAGTTGGATATTTCTAACATCTTTCTCTATGGTGACCTTGAAGAGCATGTATTTATGGAGCAACTTCTTAGATATATTACTCAAGGAGAGTCATTGAAGGTGTATCTTTTACAATGTACCATTTACGGACTTAAGCAAAGTTCACATGTCTAATTTATCAAGTTTAGTGGTCTTCTAATGTAATGGGATTCTCACCATGTCTTGCAGATGCCACAATACTTACAAAGATTACTGAATTTGGTATTATCATCTTAATTATTTATGTGGATGACTTTCTTGTGATAAGAAGTGATGAAGTATACATTCAAGCTATTAAATCATACTTGCAACAACATTTCAGTATACGAGATCTGAGGGTTTCATAATACTTTTTGAGATTAAGTTCACCTATCAAGATGACAAACTTACTCTCTTAATGAAGGTATGCTCTTAATATATTTTAAGAGATTGAGTTACTTGGGTGTAAACTAGAGTCGTCATCTATAGAGGTATGTCCGCACTTCTGGGATATGTCATCTTCACTCTTAGAGGATGTTAATAGGTATAAACAATTGTTAGGGAAGATGATCTACCTCACCATCACTTGTCTTGACTTTGTGTACACAATTAATGTACTTAACTAGTTCATGTAAGAACCTTGACATGATTTAGTCGTTGTATAGTAAATCACACAAATTTAAAATTTATAAAACTAGAAAATACTAATTTTTAGATATTTAGAAGTATTTATGAATAAATATATCAATTATAATTTAATAAAACTTCTAAAAATAGTAGTAATTTTCTACTCGATCATAGGAATATAATATAATATCTGATAATCATTCAAAAATTGTCTCAAAGAATATGATTTATTATGAATTTTATACTAAATATAAAAATAAAATATATTTAAAATTTACAAAAAAGGGAAATAAAGGTATGGACGTCAAGATGATGTCAGCACTTGACAAATGTCAATCAGGTAGAAATAGAGTTTTGCTTGACAATTCATGCATAAGTGATTACAAATGATTTAAGTGATCAAATTAAGATCTATAAAAGTTAGAAGAATCGTGATAGAATGAATTATAACTTGGTAAATTTAAATCACATAAATTATCACTAAATTAAGGTAAAAATTAAGTTGAAAGCAAAAAAATAGAGTTCCAGCATCGTAGTGATGATGCGTCGACGATGCACTAGAATCTTGAGCATTCAGGAAGATTGTCGTGTAGTGTCCACAACCTTGAAGATTTTTCTTGGACAAGAATGACGTGGGCATTCTCTAGATCTCTTTATGAAGTCTAGAGATCAATCAAATGGGTTGTCAAATCATCTTCGACAATTGTCACCCAACAGAGAGGAGTTTGATGGAGGTGGGGCGTGTGTTAGAGAATTTCATCCTCAGGTCTGTGTAGCAAGAGGAGGCTCTTCATTACATAATATAGTTAATAATGTAAGTCTTCATTATCATGAGTTAATAATTAGTAAATAATATAGTTTTAGCCTTAAATCATGATAAATAAACTTATATTTGTGTTAAAGTGTGAAAAGTAATTTTCAATTGATTAACATAAATTTTTAGGTAATTATGTGATTTTATATAAATTTATATAAATTTTATAGTCTTACTTTTGAGATAAATGAAGAAAAATAAATAAAAATAAAAATAAAATAAAATGAGGGGGATTTGCCAGCCAGCCAGGCCTGCAAGTAAGTTAGAAGCATAGTCGGGGAGTAGCTACAAGTAGGTGCTCGAGCGGCTTGGACCGATAAGGGCACATGTGCACCACCACCCTTCCACGTCACTAGTGGCCGGCTGGTTGTGGGGTAAGGAGTAGTCGTACACGTACGAGAAAGGGACTTACTTGTAAATATAATATTACTATATATTCACCTTAATTCGGTGCACAAGTAATGTGAGACTAAACCCACCTCACCTTCCCCATAAAGGGTGGGCAACCAGCATAGATTTGAATCCTCCCAAAGCCAAAACTCATATTTTTTACCTAATTATCGTGACTTTCCTGCAAATCACTGATAAAGGATTAAGCAACTAGAATCGCTGGATCATCGGTGAAAATCTCATCAACACAATTCACAAAGCATTGTTACTAAAATTGCTAAATGATTCGCGATAAAAAGATTGCAAATCTATCGAGTAAAGTATCTCTAATTGATCGATGAACAAGCAGTCATCGAGAAGAGGACAATCCGCCAAGAGATGAGTTGCCACCTCTTGAGAGTGTACTGGATGCGATGAAGAGCCTCCTCTTGCTGCGTGGACCTGAGGATGAAGCTCCCTAACATACACCCCACCTCCATCTAACTCCTCTCCATCAGGTGACAGCCACCAGAGAACCGCAAAGTCGTCATTTTTTTGCTCCATCGGGTGACAACTATCGGAGATGATTCGATGACCCATTTTCTTGATCTCTGACTTTATAAGGAGATCTAGAGATTGCCAACGTCGTCCTTGTCCAAGGAGAGCCTTCGAAGTTGTGGACACTACATGACGATCCTCCCGAACGTTCAGGATTCTGGTGCATCACTGCCGCGACATTGGAACTCTATTTTCCTACTTTCAACTTATTTTTTGCTTCATTTAGTAATAATTTATGTGATTTAAATTTATCAATATATACTTCATTCAATTATGATTCTTCTAACTTATACAGATCTTAATTTGATCAATTAAATCATCTATAATCACTTACGTAAGAATTGCCAAGTGAAACTCTATTTCTATTCGATTCGCGTTCACTGGGTGTTGATGTCATCCAGATGTCTACACCCTTATTTTCCTTTTTTGTGAATTTTAAATATATTATATTTTTATTTCTTAGTAGAAAATTTATAGAAAATAGTATTCTTTGAGGAAAATTCTGAATAATTACCAGATATTATATTACATCCTTATGATCGACTTAAAAAATTACAACTATTTTTGGAAGTTTTATTGAAATATAATTGATATATTTCTTCAGAAATACTTCTAAATATCTAAAAAATTATATTTTCTAGTTTTATAAATTTGAAATTTACGTGATTTTATATATAATGAGTGAGTCACGTCAAGGAGGCTCTTCATTACATTCGGTACGTTTTCAAGAGGTGGCGACTCATCTCCTGGCGGATCGTCTTTTTCTTGACGATGGCTTATTCGTCGATCAATCGGAGATGATTTACTTGATAGATTTGCAATCCTTTTATTGCGAATAATTCGGCAATTTTGGTAACAATGTTTTGCGAGTCACGTTGATGAGATTTTCGTTGATGGTCTAGTGATTTTGACGGTTTGATTCTTTATCGACGATCTGTAGGAAAGTCACGATAATCAAATAAAAATATGAGTTTTAACTTTGGGAGGATTTGAACTTATGTCGGTTGTCTACCTATATGAGAGAGATTAAAATAAGTACTCTAATACCCTTATCAAGTGACTTCATCATGGTATATCTATGTTATAACTAAAAGGTATTTTATGTATTAAAAATCTTTGAAGTCTTTGGGGAGAAGGTATGATATTGATTTAGTCCCACATCACTTGCGTGCCAAAGTTTTAAGTGAATATATAATAATATCATATTTACAAGTAATGAGCTCTTTTCTACCATATGTACGACCACTCCTTATCCCATAGCCAATTAGCCACAGTGACGTAGAAGGAGAGTGGCGCACACATGCCCCTATCGATTCTAGTCGCTCGAGCCCCTAATTGTGGCTCCCCCTGATTGTGCTTCTGACCACTTGTAGGCCCCATTGGCTGATGAGTCCCTCATTTTTGTTATATTTTTATTTTTATTTCTTTTTCTTTATTTATCTCAAAAATAAGACTATAAAAGTTATATAAATTTATAGAAAATCACATAGTGAGTCAAAAATTTACATTAATCAATTGGAAAAATACTTTTCATAATTTAACACAAATATAAGTATATTTATCATGAGTTAAGACTAAAACTATATTATTTACTAATTATTAACTCATGATAATGAAGACTTATCAAACCTCAACAAATTCACTAAGAGGGAGCTTTATAGATTCTAGTATATATCAAAAGAGCTCTTGGGAGAGGACTTATCTATCAAAGATATAGACATCTTCAGATTGAAACCTTCTAGAATGTAGGATATACTAGTGACAAGAGAGATTGTAAGTCTATCACTAGTTATTACACATACGTGAGTAGCAATCTTATCATGTGATGCTACAAAAAGTAGAAGGTAGTATCTTGCTCTAGTGTTGAGTTTGAGTATTGTGTCATAACTGAGATGATGTGAGAGATGATGTAGCTAAATTCACTCTTTGAAGAACTTGGCATCCCATCTCTTACGTCAATATCTATGTATTGTGATAATCAAACTGTCATCTTCATTATTAGGAATCCTAAGTTTCATGAGTAGATGAAACACATCGAGATTAATTGTCATAGCATTCAAGATAAGGTAATGCCATGTGTTATCTTTACTTTGCACGTTGTCTCATTTCATCAGCTCACAAACATCTTCACCAAAAGTCTTATGAAGATCTCTTATGACGTGATGTGTACCAAAATAGGCATATTTGACTTGTATGCTCCAACTTGAGAGAGAGTGTTAAAATAGGCCAATTGGGCCCACTAAATCTATTTTAAACTTATTCTCTTAATGTTTCTATTCTTCTTCCACAATCTCCACTTCTCCTTCTCTCTCCTTCTTTCCTTATTTTATATAACCTCATGTACTCTTCTTCTTCAATACATCAATTCTAGAGTTTTCTCTTCCTCTTGTCAACACCTTAAAATATGTTACAAATCATAACAATCAATGTGAACAATATATTAATAATATTATAGAAAAATAAAATTAACTAAGTTAAGGTATATTCCAACACATTATTTATGCGTTATCACACTTCTTAATTTTTCTGATTACTAGTCCCTTAACAATAGATTAAAAATGATTGTGTTGCTATGATTTTGTTGTGTTCATCTTCATCATTACCTACATAATCATGAACATGTACTTCAGAAAAACTCAATGAAAAACTAACTCATTTCATATTTAGACATCTCTAAGTCTTCATTAGACAGAGATTAGAATTTTCATACGTCCATTTCTCACTAATTTATTTTGTCTCAAGACCAGCTTTTGTTCTTTGAATCTTTGTCATGCTTGGCTTAAATGCACAAAAGTTTGACTTGTAGCTTCAATTCTACCAGCTTGCTTTTCTATTTTTTTATCTCATGTAGGTAGCTTTTCCATGACTTTTTTCTTTTTGTCCTAGCCTCACGTGGAATTTCCACAGGACAATTGAGAAAGCCCTCTTTGTTGTGCATATTTTCGGGCTTCACTCTACATGGTTGAGGAACATGTAAGTATTTTGCAAGCCTTGCTGATTCTAATCTCACATGTGGAAGCCCCACGGAATCAGTAAAGGTGCTTTCATTAATGTGGCAATCAGCTTTTTTCTTACTTGAATAGTATTTATCTACTTTCTTGTTGTGGCAATTTTTCTTTATCTTTGTTTTTTTTAGCTGGTCTAGTCTTCACTATAGTCAAACTTTACATTTTGATGCAGCAATAACTAATGATTCAAAGATACTTTAACTAGCTCTAATGTAGTTTAACTATGTTTTGGTTTGGTAAGAAAGGATACAATTTATTATGTTAAATCTAATATAGAGATATGTCAACATGAAATTTTGCTAGTAATCAATGAAATTTGATCCATATGATAATTCATGATCATGGCAGTATTTTTTCTATCTACCAAAATACAAAATTCAAAGTTGTGCTCTAATTTAAGGGAGTTTTGAAATATATTAAACATGATAAACTCGTACATTTTCTTACTTTTAGCATTGTGACCTCCCCCTTCCCCCAAGCAAAATCATGTAGTGTCCTCAATGCATTTTGAAAGAAAGAGAAATAAAATGAGGGGTGAAAGATACAAAACCCATATTGATGGTTGAGGAAGATACACATTAGCTTACTATAGTGACATTTGTAAAAGAAAGAAGTAAAAAGAAAACAGCTTAGCAAATGCTACATAAGAAAAAGGAAAAATAGAAAGAAACAATCAAAATAAAACACGAAATTTGTGCTACAATAGTCAGCAGCTGTTGCTAAAATGGAAGGCTGAGAAAGACTCATGGAGATCACAACTTCTGACAAGTTGTGCTCAAGGTATGATTTAAGATGCTGGCCATTAACTTTGAAGGTTCTCCCTATTTTAGAATCTGAAATTAAAATAGCTCCATAATTAGAGATCTGCACAATAATTTAGGGGCAATTTCAAAGAGATTTGAGTTTACTGAAGAATAATTTTAATCGTGAGTTATATAACCAAACCTTTTAATTTTCACAAAATGATTTATGACTTAAGTTCTTTTCATGAAAAGCTTTGAGTTTGGCTTTGTAAATGTGAGAATTCTTATAGGCTTCATTGCGTAGCTCTTAAAGTTCTTGCATTTTAAGAAAACAATGTTTCCCTACATTGTCTAAAGACAAATTAAGTTATTTGATAGCCCAATAAGCACATTGTTCAAGTTCAACTGGTAGATGGCAAGATTTACTATAAATAAGACAATAAAGAGACATGCCAATAGGGTTTTTATAAACTGTTATATAGGCCCACAATGCATCAAGTAATTTTATTGCCTAATCTTTAAAATCTTTAAAAAAAACAAAAAATCTCCTTATTGATGAGTTCTACTTGGTCATTTACTTGGCGGTGATATGGGGTAGTGATCCTATGTTGGACACCATACTTTTTAAGTAAATTCCTAAAATGACTATTATTAAAGTGAAACCCCCCATCGCTAATGATGGCATGAGGACAACTAATCGGGAGATTATATTCTGAATAATAAATTTCAGAATAATCTTGTGGTCATTTGTTCTAGTGGGTATGGCTTCTACTCATTTTGAAACACAGTCCATAGTCAAAGGAATGTATTCATAATCCGTAGAATGAGAAAACAGACCCATAAAATCAATTTCTCATTAATCAAAAATTTCTACTTCTAGAATTGGCTGAAGTAGCATTGCATCTTTCTTAAAGATGTCCATAGCAGCTTGACATGTTGTACATGACCTACATAAATTATAAGCATCTCAAAAAATAATTGACCAATAAAAGCCTCTCTTTTTTTTTTATTGTAGTAATCTTTTTAGAGGCAAAATGTCCCCCACATTTAGAAGAATAGCACATAGTTAAAATGTTAAATTGCTCCTCCTTTTGGACACATATGCAGAGGATTTGATAAGCTCTTAGGCGAAATAAGTGTGGTTCTTCCCAAAAGTAATACTTCAGCTCACTAAAAACATTTCATTTAATACTTGTAGGTCAATTAGGAGGCAATTACCTTGTTACCAAATAATTAACTATATGCGCATACTAAGATATTTTGCATGCATTGTTACCTCCATGTGAAGCCACAAATTTAACTCTTGGACCAAGGCATGAAGTTAGTCCTTAGCTTTACCTTTGAGAGTGAAGGGCAACAATCTCATCTTCACTATCTCAATGGGAATATTGGGATAATGTGAAATCTTATAAACTTGTGAGAAATCTTCTAAATGCTTACATGGCTCCGCATGAACCATCCCATGAAAATGTGGTAACATTTGGATAAGGTGATGATCAACTCTAAAGTTGACATAATTCTCCATAGGAGCATTGATTCTATTCACTGGTGAGATTCTGCTAAGATTCATCTAGGGAGATGAGTGATCTCTAAGATGGATTCTTCTTTTCCCTTTGGTTCGCTTTCTTTTTATTTATTTTTTCAAGGTCACTTTTACTTGTGATGTTTCTTATAACTCTTTTTCTAGTTTGGTGACTATGCTCTACTGGGATCTACATCCTTGCATTCGCTTACTTCTAGTTTTGTTAATTCATTCTAATCTATCTACCTATCACTATGATAGTCCTATAAAATTCTCGATGATCACAATGAATAAAATGACATGAAAATATTCAAAATTAAATATTTTTAGAAGATAGATTTAATCTTTACAAGGAATATGAGCTGAGACATAATAGGCAATTTTCATGTATATTGATCATGTGCAAGAACTGGCTAGCATGTAATAACAATTTATGTTCTTATTTTCAAGATGCCCTCTTTGATTATTTAGAAAAAAATTGAAACTTACCAGTTCTTTAAAACAGAATCACCAATAGAAAAATTTTAGCCACCAAAACTAATAGTCATAATTTTAGCCAATTATTCACATTATGCAACAATTATGATTGATCAATTTTTCGGAAAAATCATGTAATGCAAAAAAACAGGTCAAAATTTAAAGTCGAATTTTGAGATTTCTACTTGTTTTGAGCCTAATTTTTTCAACCTAAGGTTTCCCTTGCCTCACATTCTCACAATACCTAATCATGTGACTGTTAATATAAGTGGCAGAACAAAATAGAGGTTAGGCAATTAATTTCAAATATGTTCGTAGATTAATATGCTTAATCAGTCTTACAAGTTAGACTTCAAATATTTTTAAGCACATGTAGTAACTATTTTGAGAAATTCACTTTTTATAAAAATAAACAAAAAATTAAAATTTCAAATATATTCAATTTATTGTATTAAAAAAACTGTATGAAAACTTTTAAATGCTCTTAAAGAGAAACTATTATCTTGAGGTTGATTTTTCTCAAATAAGCCTGCCACATTCAACAAAGAAAGCTAAATGACATGATTCAATAGATATTGTTCAAGTCAATTTCTCTTAAGTTCGTATAAAATTTGCTCAATATGTCTGCAAAAAAATTCCTCAAGGCTTACTTACCTTGTTCTTTAAAATCTCTCTAAGTAATTAACTAGTATCCACATCACCTTGTCTTCTACACATAAAACTCAAAAAGTTAAAAACATATTCATTAAAAACAGCATACTTAAAATCATTTAGTTCTCAAAATTCCTCGGCAATGGTGCCATTTGATGAGTTTGATTAGCTACAAGTATTGTTAGTTCTCAATCTCCTCAATCAAAATATTATGAATTATTTTTTAATTTGATTCATAAAATACTTGTAGATAGAAATGAGCAATCCTAGATTGAAAAGAGAGAAAAAGGGGAGTGATGAATCCAGATCTGATTTCTTAGACCTGACAAGCATAAAAATGACAATCAAGTGTTCATGACTTCTACTTCTAAATTTCTAAGTAAAATCTAACATAAAATAAATGGGACTTTTCTTATCTCAAAGCTAACCTAGTGTCACCGTTATTTCATCCTTCTGCTAGGAAGAGGCGTTCACTCAAAGTAGTGGGAGAGGCCTCATTCAAGCAAGATGAGGAGCGCTCTAGATTGACACACCTACATTCACATGATGTGGAGCAAAGAAAATCCTAAACCCTCTAGGCTGGCTGAATCATCAAAAGTTTCCATAGTCAAAAAGTTGTTCATGACATGAGTTTTCCCTAAAAATATAGGGTGGTGTTCCATCTCTCTCCTCTCTTGCTCACCTCTCGCTTGTGCAAGAGAAATTGCCCAAAGGTTCTAGTGGCTTCATCCCCCACAAGGCCACACTCCATTAGATTGATGGACTTCCTTCTTGTGTGCTCTATCCTAAGCCATTGGATCCTTTTCCTACCAGAAGGCTGCCTCCTCACTTCCGTGACTGATGGTTAGGCTGCTGCATTGCAGCTGTTGATGAAGTGCCCATGACTTGAGGGATAAATTCTTGAAATCACTAGAAAATAATTAGGAAAATCAAAAAATCATATTCAATGTCTATAACAATCATGTTAATAAGCCACCCAAATGTGTAAGAGGAGATTAATCTCATAAAATTCTAAAAAATATTTAAAATATTAATATACCTTGAAATATATTAAAAATCATAAAGATTGATGTGAACAGCACACTAATTATATCATAGAAATGTAAAATTAACTAAGTTGAAGTGTATTCCAACACATTATTCATGTGTTATCAAAGGCTTTGTCAATCTTACTAAACCACTAACCAAACTCCTAGCTAAGGAGCAAAATTTTGTGATAGACGCTGTAGGGAAATCATCCTTCCTCATAACTAAGCAAGCTCTTATCAACGTTTCTATCATCCAAGGTCCTAACTAGACCCATCCTTTTAAGTTAATGCTTGATGCTTCTAATTTTACAGTAGGAGCTGTATTGAGCCAATTAATTGACAAGAAATCAGTCGCCATCTATTACGCTAGTAAAACTCTTGATGACTCTCAATTAAATTACACTACTACTGAAAAACAATTAGCTATTATTTTCACTTTTAAAAAAAATTGGTCTTATATTTTAGGTAGCAAGGTTACAATTTATATTGATTACTCCACCATTAAATTTTTATTGACAAAAAAAAGGCAAACCTAGATTGATCAGATGGATTTTATTGTTGCATGAGTTTGATCTAGATGTCAAAGATAAAAAGGGAAGAGAAAATTTTGTGGCTGATCACTTGTCTCAATTATGTATGCATAATAATCTACTAATTTTAGGTGTTTTTCCTGATGAGCATTTACTTACTATTAATGTAACATGGCAATTACCACCTAACTAGCCTAGAAATATTAAATAAAGTTTTTTTAGTGAGCTGAAGTGTTCCTTTTTGGAAGAATCAGAATTATTTCACTTAAGAGTTAATCAAATCCTTGGCATATGTGTCTCAAAGGATGAGCAATTTAATATTTTAACTATGTGCCATTCTTCTACATGTGGGGGACATTTTGTCTCTAAAAAGACTACTGCAAAACATTTTCAAAGGGGTTTATATGTTGGGCAACTATTTTTCGAGATGCTCATAACTTTTACAAGTCATGTACAATATGTCAAGCTATTGTGAACATCTCTAAGAGAGACCCAAAGTCACTCCAACCAATTCTAGAGGTCGAAAAAATTTGATTTATGAGAAAATAATTTTATGGGTTTTTTTCCACCTTCTATAGGTTATGAATATATTATTTTGACTGGGGACTATATTTCAAAATGGGTAGAAGTTATACCCACAAGAACAAATGACCACAAAATTATATTGAAATTTATTGTTCAGAATATACTCTCTCGATTTGGCTGTCCTCATGCCATCATTAAAGATCGGAGATCTCACTTTAACAATAGTCATTTTAGGAGTTTTCTTAAGAAGTATAGTGTCCAACTTAGGATCATGACCCCATATCATCCCCAAGCTAATGGTCAAGTAGAACTCAACAATAAGGAGATTATTTTTTTCTTGAAAAAGATTGTTCAGTATGATGGTAAGGATTTGATAGTAAAATTACTCAATGCATTGTGAGCCTATAGAACAACTTATAAAAACCCTATTGGCATGTCTCCTTATTGTCTTATTTATGGTAAATCTTGTCATCTAACTAGTTGAACTTGAGCTCATGCTCATTAGACTATTAAGCAACTTATTTTGTCTTTAGGTCATTCAAAAAACATCGTCTGCTTCAAATATAGGAACTTCAAAAACAACGCAATGAAGCCTATGAGAATTCTTGTATTTACAAAGTCAAATTCAAAGCTTTTCATGACAAGAACTAAAGTTGTAAATCATTTTGTAAAAATTAAAAAGTTTAGCTATATAACTCAGAATTAAAATTATTCTTTGGAAAACTCAAATATTATTGAGATGGTCCCTACATTATTGTGTAGATCTCTAATTTTAGAGCTGTTTTTAATTTTAAATCTTAAAATAGGGAGAACCTTCAAGGTTAATGGCCAGCATCTTAAACCATATTTTGAGCATGACCAGCCAGTAGTTGTGATCTCCATGAGTCTTTTCCAGCCTTCTCATCTTAGCAGTAGCTGTTGACTGTCACAACAAAAAATTCTTCTTTTACTTTGAATATTTTCTTTCCTCTTTTCCTTTTTCTTATGTAGCATTTCTTGAGCTTCTTTTCACTTCTTTCTTTTGCAGATGTAGCTATGTTAAACTGAAGTGTATCTTCCTTAACCATCATTATGGGTTTTGTATCCTTCACCCCTTATTCTATTCCTCTTTCTTTCAAAGTGCATTGAGGAGATTGCATGATTCTACTTGAGGGGGGTGGGTGGGGGCACAAAGGTAAGAAAATGCACAAGCCTTTTATGCTTCATGCATTTCAAAATTCCCTTAAATCAGAGCACAAACTTTAAAATTTTTATTTTTGGTGAATATAAAAAATACAGCTATGATCATGAATTATATAGTATAGATTAAGTTTCATTTATTACTAGCAAAATTTTATGTTGACATATCTCTATATTAAATTTAGCGCAATAAATTACACCCCTTCTTACCATATCAAAATATAGTCAAACTATTTTAGAGTTAGCTGAAGTATCTTTGAATCATTACTCATTATTGTATCAAAATGTGAAGTTTGACTTTAGTGAAGACTACACCAGCCAAAAAGAAAAAAAAAAGTAGAGCAAAGCCTCCACAACAAGAGAGTAAAATACTTTTCAAGTTGGAGAAAAGCTTCCTGCCACATATTCATGAAAGCACCTTTATTGATTCTGTGGGGCTTCCACATGTGAGATCAAAATTATCAAGGCTTGTGAGATACTTACATGTTCCTCAACCATGTAGAGTGAAGCCCAAAAAATATGCACAACAAAGAGGGCTTTCTCAATTGTCCTGTGGAGATTCCATATGTGAGGCTAGGACAAAAAGAAAAAATGTTGTCTAGGAAAAATGTACCTACATGAGATACAAAAATAAAAGAGCAAGCTGGTTAAACTAGAGCTACAAGTCAAACATTTGTTGCATCTAAGCCAAACATGACAAGGATTGAAAGAGTAGAAGTTGGTCTCAAGGTAAAGTAAACTAGTGAGAAATGGAAGTATGGAGGTTCTATTCTTTGTCTAATGAAAACTTACATGTCTAAATATGAAACGAGTTAATTTTTCTTTGAGTTTTGTGAAGTACATGCTCATAATTATGCAGTTAATGATTAAGATGAACGTAATGAAATCATAGCAACACGATCATTCTTAATCCATTACTAAGGAACTAGCAATGAGAAAAGTTGGGGGTATGATAACACATGAATAATGTGTTGGAATACACCTTAACTTAGTTAATTTTATTTTTTATGATATTATTAATGTGTTGTTCACATCAATCTTTATGAATTTTAACATGTTTCAAAGTATCTTAATGCTTTAAATATTTCTTAAAATTTTATGAGATTAATCTCCTCATACACATTTGGGTGGCTTATTAAATAGGATTATGATAGACATTGAATATACTTTCGTGATTTTAAAAATTATTTTCCAGTGATTTTAACATTTTATACCTCAATTTGTGGGCACTTCATCAACAGCTGTGATGCAGCAGCCTAACTGTTACTCACAAGAGTGAGGAGTCAGCCTTGTGACAAGAGAAGAATCCAACAGCTTAGGAGAGAGCATAGAAGACCATTGATCTAACGGAGTGTGGCCTTGCAAGGGATGAATCCACCAAAACCTTTGAGCAGTTTCTCTCGTGTGAGTGAAAGGTGAGAGAGAGAGGAGAGAGATGGAACACCACCATATACACTTGAAGAAAACTCATGTCATTATCTGCTTTTTTGATTAAGAAAACCTTTGGCAATTCAGCCAACCTAGAGGGTTTAGGTTTTCTGAGCTCCACATCATGTGAATGCAAGTGTGTCAATCTGGAGTGCCCCTCATCTTGCTTGAACGAGGTTTCTCTCACTAAGAAAAGTTTCATTTATTTTATGTTAGATTTTAGTTAAGAATTTAGGAGTAGAAGTCACGAACACTGGATGGTCGTTTTTATGCCGGTCAGATCTGAGAAATCGGATCTAGACTCATCACCCCCCTTCTCTCTCTTTCAGTCCATGACCTCTCATTTCCTTTTTAGATATATCCTTCATTAGAACAAGCACGAATCAGTAAGCCCAAATTTCTTAAGGAGACGACTTGACTCGTTGCTATCTATGAGTATTTTGTGAATCAAATTACAACATAACTCATAGTATTTTGATGGAGGAGATTAAGGACTAACGACACCAGTAGAAAATCATACTCATCACCTAGTGAATAAAAAACACATATTCAATGGGCACACTACAAGAGTAAGTTTAAAAAGTTGAGACAAGCCAAAGACTACAATGAAATAAGTGTACGAAAAAACCTCATGTAGTAGATGTCAATTTTTCATTCCTGTAGTGTAATTACAAGAGTAGAGAAAACAAAGCGTCAACTATAATAAAATGGTTATCGCACTTATGGACCATTTCATGAACGTTAATTTTTTATCCAAATTCCATATCAAACTTTTAACTGTTTTTCCCAAATTGCCTTGCTGCAAAATGACTCAGCTACAGTTTCTCAAATCAACAATCTGAGCTTAAAATCAATTGTATTTTTAGGATGATAGCCGCGCTGTGGACAAAGCTCTTTTTATCATTTCTGCAAGGGTGAAAGAGTGAACAACGATGCTTTTTAACGAGGGTCGCCGGCGCCTGCCCGCGCGCGCCACGGGCGGAGCGCGCTCGTGCAGGTTCAGAGCGATGTTCCCTAGCAGCTTTCACGTGAACCCCATAGCCCCACGCAGCGCAGGGGAGAGCGCGCGCGTCAGCGGGCGAATCCTCCACTTTGAAAGCCCAACGTACATAGCAGCGTACACCGTCTATCTGTCTGTTTACGGTATGCAGGAGTTCCTTTTTTTAATATAGTTCATTGAACGTATTCCGCTTCTAATTTTCTAGTTCTTATTTATCTTGCTTGACGACTATGTGACAGTATCCACTTCCAAAAAAGGAAAACTTTTAACAGGACCATCTCAAGTGCAGAACTAAATAAGATTTGAACGGATAGATGGTGCGAACATCGCGTGGTAACCTGAGTTGAAGGATAACAGCCGAAATCAGCTCGATTGCGAGGGAAAGGGAAGGTACTTTGGTGTGCGGAGGGCCCCTCAAAGGCATATGAAACTAACTGAGAACGGTAAATGAAGAAGCGGACACTAATAAAACCATGAATTCCTCACCAGGTGCAACACATGTCGAGTGTTGGAACACAATTCAATCATAATTCGTTGTGAGAACAATCGGAGAGGAGCGGACGGGCAGGCATGAGCTACGCGGTAGACACCTCGTATTAAGTCGGTGTCGATCAAGGGGCGGCCGAGGCGTCTGGCTATCTCCTTCTTCTTGGCGACCTTGCTGTTTGACACGCCCATGGCCTGCGTTCTTCTCTAACCGCAGCGAGAAGAAAACAGGGAAGAGAGAGAGAGAGCAAGATTACACGACGATGGCGGTTCCCCTTTATTTCCTCTTTGGTCACGTCGTTGACTCGTGTGAGACGACCAGAGATGGACAGGCGTTCTTCGCAAAAGTGTGAACTATATGGCAAACTCTCTTGTTGGATGGCTTCTCCACAAAAACTTCCGTCAGATCGGCTCTATTATAGAAAACATTTAAACTAAAACACAAAAAAATCCCGCAGGCTTCTAAAATCACTGCTATTACATATTTTCCTGGTTTCAGATTTCTAATGGATCAAGTTTGATTGAAATTATGATTGAAGTCATATTTTGGAAGCCTAAAATTTATTTTTAAAAAAATATTTGTGTAAATATATAATTTTAATCCATTTTAAAATACATAAATATATAATTTTAATCCATTTTAAAATACATAAATATATAATTTTAATCCATTTTAAAATACATAAATATATATATTTCAAATGCAAAAAAATATTTCTACATAAATTCTCATTCTTCAAATAATAAGCAAAAATCTGACACAATTATTGAAATTATTTAAGACTGAAATGTATCACATATATATACGCATACATATCCTTTGTTAAAGATAATTTCAAATAATTTTGTTAAGGACAAGTACAATGTAATAAAAGCCACGTTGAACTCAATGATTTTGATTGTTATGACTTTCACAAGAAGGTGACTTCACCTTATATCAAAAGAAAAGTACAGGGAAAGCCACAATGTCCACATATACCCTAGTTAACATAAGCTTAGAAGTGAATTGAGTGGTCAAAAGGAGAAAAAAATGAAGTGATGCTCAAGACATCCATGGGGATGTGTCTCCAATACCTAGAGCTGTTGCCCAAACTTCAATAGAGGTATGTACCTAGATATAGTTTTTGCAGAAGATCAATTAAAACCCAAAGAACATATCTTTTTGGGTAATGGATGTAGGCTGGGTGTCTGAACAACTCTAAAATGTCTGTATGTCATTCTCTTATATCATTTTCTACATGATAGTTTTGATCTTTCAAATTAGCTGTTATACTTATCTCAATTCAATTATCTATTCTATTTTATTCTCAATGGTCCACTAAGATTAATAAATGTTATTTTAATCATGTTGCAGATAATCTAAAATCAGACCAATGACTACTAATTCCACCTGATTAGAATGTTTAATTCCAAGGATTATAACTTGTGAAATTTGTGATAAACACGAGTCTATTCACTCCCGTCATATACCACATTAGGCACCCAATAGAAACCTTTGACTTTCTCTATTTACCTATCTATTGGCATATATCACGGCATGCAGATAAGCCTAGGATTAGTGGTGCATGTGCACGAGCCAAGGTTTAGTAGTTGAGCATAACGACATGCACATAAGTTATGGTATCAGCACGCATAGAACCCAAGATTCAATGATGACTTCCGTAAAAGGCTCAACATTCACCAACAGATTAGTCACCTTGTTGGATGTTGAAGAGTGAAAGATGGAAAAGTGAACTGTGATACTACTGGACTTACATCTCTAGGTGTTGGAGCATACAACCTAGAGATTTTGAGGTAGATTACTAATTGAATTAACATTTTACAGTGTTTTTTAAAGCTACACTCATTAATACACTATCTACCTTTGACTATCAACTCCCTATCCTTATAGTCGACTTTAGACAATGAGTCATAGATAAGGGTGCCACTCAAGATGTTGAGGTGTGGAGACATGTGATGCAATAGGCCTCATTTGAATTTCACTTTCACACAAAATAGGGGGGGCGAGTGGGAGGAAGGGAGGAAGACGGAGAGAGAGAAGATGTATTTATATAAATTGATATGTGCGTGATGGTAAAATAGCAAGTTGCCCGGATGCAGCCTCTGGGTCAAAGCCCATCATAAATCATATGGCATAGACAAGTGCCATGTAAGTTACTTTGGTACAATCACGACATGAGACGCCACCAAATCTTCTATAGCACTGTAAATAGCTACCCACTAATCATCCAATATATTGTAGTAAGATTATCACATTTCCAAAAAATCTCAACTGCATTATCTCTTCTTTGCCCATTTCATATAATACCAAAACAAAATTCCAAACTTTGGTATTTAAGAATCCTAATTCGTACTATCTCTCTCCCCCACATTGTTTGACTCACCCACTTTGGAATTACTTGCATGTTTTGTCAACTTGCATCCATTGATAAGTAAAAACATCTATGTAATATATATTCACATGTAGAATATGCATTTCTAGGTGATAATAAAATGACATAGATAGGTAAGAGGACAACCAGGTCCAATGTGGTTTTTGGGCTTGGTCTAAAAAGGACAAAAAGAAAAGTTGGCCCACTAGGCCCAAGTCTAGAATTTGATAAGCTTTAGATACCAGGATAGGTTCCTCATTTTTAACACATGACAGTCCCAAGGTCACCCGTTCAGCCAGTTGGCACCCCAAGGTATAGTCCACCATTAAACACACTGAATGGAACCTTAAAAAAAGTTTATTAAACAAAAATTCCAAGCTGTATTTCGATTACATATGAACACCCAAGACGCTAGCAAGATGATGAGCGGATGGAAATAATTTCATGCCAAACTCTTAAAAATAAAAAAAATCTGATGATGGCATGCACACCGACATAGCTGACCAAGTTGACCGTGATTCTGACCACAATTCATGCTTAAAAGATAATTTATACTTACCAACATTAGCGCCTTCCTCAACCATTGATGGTTAGAACAAGGAAAATTGATCAGACTGATGGCCTGCCTGATCAGCTAAAAATTACATTTTGTTTAAAAAAGAAGCTAGAAGTCCTCCATGCATCATTGTTGATATAAGAGGATTGATTTCTGCCCGATGATGTTCTTTGGGAAATAGTAGTCCATTAAGCTTCCTCCCATGAAGCAAAACCGAGGCTCAGAAACCCCCAAAAATATGAAATACAACCTCATTTTCCAACGTCAAAAGTTGATCTCCATAAATATTTTTATCAGATTTAGCCTGACGAAATCCAACGGAAAACTTTGAGCTATGCCCAGAGGTAATTAAGAGCATTAATGTTGACCATTTTTTCCTTTCCCTCCTCCCTCTTTTTACATCATCTGGGTTATTTTATGAGTTTAGGCCTGTTTTTTCACTTGTCTGGACGTGGATTTGTCTGATTTTGTCAATCATTCCTCTTATGGAAAGGTAGGCCTTCGACTTTAGGTCGTATTGAGATATTATGTGTATATTTCTATTGTTAGGACTACAGGGGCCGGATCAAGGGTAGGCAGCTTCTGGTGGCTGATTGGCAACGATGCCATTGTTGGATATGCCAGACATGAGCTTACAAATCTCCAAGATGCGCTGGGCCAGACAACTCTCATCCTCGCCATGCCTCGACAGTCAAGATGAGGTCCCAAAATTGGTAGTTTCTCACCGCCGACTTGGTCCTCTTAGAAGGTAAGATGGCATTCTCTAGATCTCTCTGCGACAGTGCCCTTGGTGTCTACAACAACAGAGAGAGAGAGAGAGAGAGAGGATTAGATGTAGAGTTGATAATTCAGTAATCTGAGTACCTAATTAAAAAAAAAAGTGCAATTGATCTGCTTCAACAAGACCACACTGAACGCACACAAACATATGATGGTAGAGAAATAATTATAAATACTTAAACTAAAATATTTAGGAAGACCTGTGAGAAGCTATTGAAGCATGAAATGTGTTACCTGGTGAAGATGACCCAAAAATAGCCAGTCACAACACCTGGAGAAAAATGGTATTTTTCCTCTCCCCAGATTATTTAACACCCTCAGATTTGCTTGGACATCCAACAAGGAACACTGATCCTAGGTATAATCAGATGTGGTCCTCTATAAGTATAATCTAGAGAGAGAAAAGAAAGATTTTTGTGTCGTTAACAGGGGCTCCTCTCCTGTCCAGGGAAGTGGCTGCTGATTCAAAATTCACTCTAGTTTCCCTCTAAAAAGTAGATGGTAGTGATGCAGGGTATATATTTTGGAAGGAGAACTTAGTGAGGGGATCTACCTATGAACTTCAGGCCTTTCTCTCAATTTGCACATCATGGATTACAATCACTCAAGACCTTCAAAAAAATTCTATGATTAAAGAAGAGCGCATCTTATGGGATTCAACAATCGACCGTCACCTATAAAAAACAACTTATATCCTTGGAATATCGAAAAATAGGCAACATAATCGAACTCAATCATGGAATAAAGATTTCCTGGGTCTTGAGGCTCCAAGTGGAAATCCTCAAGTCGTTGTTTGCAGAGTGAAGCATTTTGAAATATTTATGCCCACATGTTGAAGTGGTGGTAGAAGTCTAAGCTATACGACTAAAAAAGGGAAAGAAGATGTCAAATGCTACTACAGTCTTATGAACAGTCTCTTTGAAAGGAATAGGTAGGATTCTTGGGAGAAATCCGATGAATTTGTCAACATCCTCTAGAAACCAATCAAATTTATAATAGAATAGCTGGATCCGGTACTGGTATATCAAATCAGATTAGCTTCCCAGGCTTTCCCATGGCAATTCTTTTCAAATTATTTTAACCGAAAATTGTTCTAGTCATGGATAACATAGAAGTAGGATAGGATATCCGGAAGTTAAAACTTAATTGTGCAGAGGAGGGTCATCAGAAAAACAAAAAAGACAAAAAATCTTGCCACAGCCCTGGACTTATACATCATTTGATTCACTTCCCAATTGATACTTGAAGACTCAAGACCAAAATGTTGTCTGCCATCTCCTCACCTCAGCCCACCACCTATCCCACCTCTTAAAAAAAAAAATCTCTTATTGGATAGTAGTAGTTCTGCCATTGAGAAGACTCCAAGTAAATTCCTTATGTCAAAAAGACCTCGTCTATATAGTTATATCCGCATAAAAATTGTTTTCAAGCTGCAGTATCCACGCAAATTTCAAAACCAAGTACTACATCAAAGAAAAAGAGGGATGTACTCACGGAGGATTTTTTCCCTTGTTTATCTTCGTGCAATAATTCTCTGAGAGGGAAATAGGCAGCTCGCTTGCAGAGTCCAAACAGGTCTGATCCAGTGAACCCTTCACACATGCCGGCTATGTGATCATGGCCTGCCTCCCTTTCCCTACGCAGCGAGGAGCAAACAGGTTCGCGAGAGAGAGTGAGCGAGACTACTCGACGATGGCGGTTCCCTTTTATTTCATCTTGATCATGTCATTGACTGGTGTGAGACGACCAGAGATGAACACTTCGCAAGAATGTGAACTTTGGCAAGCTGCTATGCATGCTATCTTTTCCATCAAAAACATCGGTCTGACCAGTCTCTCTCACACAACAAATTCAAACTAAAACACCAGACGTATTCTTACCATGAAATTCCACCAGGCTCTTAAAATGACTGCTATTAAATATTTTCTTACTTTGAGATCTCTAACGGATTAAATTTTATTTAAATCATCATAAAAATTATATTTTGGATACCTGAAATTTAATCGTAAAACAATATAAATGCGTAAATATATCATTTCAATGAATTTATGAATACATAAATATATTTTCCAAAAAATAAAAAAAATCTACTTAAATCCGCGTGCTTCAAATAATGAGTAAAAATTGGAAACTAAAATATTCAAACAATTTTTAGACCTAAATGTGTCACATATTTATAGCAGACCAATATTTTAGGAAATAATAATTCTAAAGATAAACACAACGTAATAAAATTCACATGAAATTTAAAGAATTTTCTTCTTGTGATTTTTAATAAAGTAACGATTTTTTTCTAAAATCATATCTATGGGATTGATATGACAACTATTAGTCTGATTTTCCAACAATTAATAGCCAGAATGCACCGAAAATAAATTATTGAAATAATTTTAAGATCTAGATGTGGCTCATTTATAAAACCATATCTACACATTGAAATGAATAATTTCAAAGATAGATGTGATGTAATTAAAGTCATGTTGACTTCAAAAATTTTAATTGTTACGACTTTTACAAGAGGAATTAAAGTCCCTATGACTTTTTCAAGAGTAATGTGATGTGACAACTAACATTTCAATTTTTTAAAAAGGAATGGCCATTGTACCGCAATTCAATTATTCAACTAGTTTTCACCCCTAAGTGCATCACATGTGTGTAACCATACAGATACTTTTTTGAAAAGAATAATTTCAAAGATAAACAAGATGTAAGAAAATGAGTGTCTAATTACAAGTTTTTAATTCCTATGACTTTCATGAGATTAATAAATGTTCTGTAAGGCAATATCTATGGGATTATTGTGACATATGATAGTCTGATTTTTAAAAAATCAATAACCATTGCACACACCAAATCAATTATTCAAATAGTTTTTAGGCCCTAAGCATGTCACATATGCATAACCAGACCTATATTTTTGGAGATTATAATTTAAAAGATAAGCACAATGTAATTTAAGGCACATCAATTTTTTAAAGATTTAAATTTTCACGAATTTATGAGGTTAATGGACGTTTTACATCGTTATATCTGTGTCTGATGTGACAACTAATTCTATGATTTTTAGCATCAAATAGCCATTGTACACCCTAAAGAAGTTATTTAAACAATTTTAAGACCTAAATGTGTCACATGGAAATTTTAATTTTGAAGATAAACATGATGTAATGGAAGGTACATCAAATTCAAATATTTTAATTGTTATAACTTTCATGATATCGATGAATCTTTTTTAAAGTTAAGTATATGAGACTAATATGACTTATAGGAGCCTCATTTCCAGCAATTAATTGTGTAATATATATAACCATTCCATACTTTTTGGAGAAATAATAATTTCAAAGATAAAAACCCTGTAATAGAAAGTCACATCAAATTGTTGTATCTTTTACAATTGTTATGACTTTTACAATTGTAATTACAGAGTTTATAGAAAACCCTATAAGCATTCCAATTGTTATGACTTTTACGAGATTAATTAATGTTTTTAACGTTATAGTCATAGCAATTAATGGGATTGATGTGGTAGCTAATAGTCTGATTTTCAAACAATTAATAGTAATTGTAGATGCCAAATCAATTTTTCAAACAGTAGTAAGATCTAAATGTGTCACGTACGCACAACCATACCCATACTCTTCAGAAGGAATAATTTCCAAGATAAATAGGATATAATAAAAGCCATGTTGACTTCAAAGATTTTATTTGCTATGACTTTTGCAAGAGGTTGTTTTCTGAAGTTATATCTATTGAATTGATGTGATGGCTAACCATCTGATTTTACAGTACACCCCAAATCAACTATTCAAATAATTTTAAAACCTAAATGTGTCACATATGTATAACCATACCTATACTTTTTGGAAATAATAATTTCAAAGATAAAAATGATGTAGTAAAAGGCATGCCAAATTCAAAGATATTTACTGCTATGACTTTTATGAGATTAATAAATATTTTATATGATTATATCTATGGGATTGATGTGGCTGCTAATAGTCTGATTTTCCAGCAGCTAATAGCCATTGTACATCCCCAAATCAATTATTCAAAGAGTTTTAAAATCCAAATTTGTCACATCTATACAACCATATCTAAAGCTTTTAGAAAGCATAATTCCAAAGATAAACACGATGGAATTAAAGGCATGTCAACTTCAAATATTTTAATGTGTATGACTTTTACAAGATTAATGAATATTTTTTAAGGTTATATCTATTTGATTGATGTGACAACTAATTTGATTTTCTAGTACCTAACAACCATTGTACACCAAAATTATTTATTCAAACAGTTTAAATATCTACGTGTGGCACATATCTATTACTATACCTATACTTTTTGAAAAAAATAATTTCAAAGACGAACACAATGTAATAAAAGGCACATCAAAGTTTAAAGATTAATGAACATTTTTCATAGTTATATCTATGGGTTTGATATGGCAACTAATAGTATGATTTTCTAGTACTAAATAATTATTGTATACCCCAAATCAATTATTAAAGTAATGTTAAGACATAAATGTGTCAAATACATATAACCATACATATACTTTTTAGAAATTTTAATTTCAAAGATAAACATGACATAATAAATGACAAGTTAACTTCATCGAGCCTCCTACTTTTGACAAGGTCTAAATGTGGTGCAACAAGAGATAAAGAACTATAAGGATATATGAGCGCATTGATCGCTACTTCACTAATAACATTACATTAGTACAATGTCCCATATTAGTCGTTCTTACCACACTATAGGTCAAATCATATGTCAATCCTCATTCTCCCTAACTCAAGAGCTAGTATCCCTAGACCCTTTTTTAGGTTTCAGAATATGTGGACTTGACATGAAGGCTTCTAGAGCTGCATGCAAAGTTATTAGCATATGGATATCTTAGACTCTCTTATAGAAAACCTTAATTACAAATTGAGGAATCTCAAACTTCATCTTAAATGGTGGAACCAATATGTATACATGAATATCCACACTCAAGTAGAGGAGCTGAAGAAGGAGCTAGTTGGGGTCAAGAGACAATTACATGCTTGATGAATTGACAACACTTGGGAGAGACGAGTTTGAGTGAGTGAGAAGCTAGAAGAAGCTGTGCAATGATAAGAGATATATTATCTCCAAAAATCATGCATCTAGTAGTTACGTGAGGGTGATAAGAACACACATTTTTTTCATACCTTGATCACACACTAATCTCAATTCGATTATACATCTCTTCTAGAAGTGTATGACCAGAACACATCTCGTATGTAAGAGACAAGAATTACGTACTTTCGTACCCTTCTTGCCTCTCAGTTGATTGAGATCTCTGAGGATATATTCTCATCAATTCTATTCCTAGTTACCTACTAGGAAATCTCATCCATTATGACCATACCTACTAGGGAGGAGATCTGAGATGTGGTCTTCTCAATAAGTAGAAATCAAGCACCTAGGCTTGATGATTTTTCAGTGAATTTTTATTCAACATGTTGGGACATCATCAGAACAGATTTAATTCATGACATCAAAGAATTCTTTCACCACAAAGTATTCCCACAAAGTTAGAAAGTCACTTTTATTACACTCATACCAAAGGTGGTCAACCCAACTTTTTTTAAAGACTTTCGACCCATTAGTCTTTGTAATGTATGTTATAAAATTGTATCCAAGATCATTATAGCATGATTGAGTATTTTTCTTGATAAGCTCATATCTATATAGTAGTGTGAATTTGTCAAGAGATGGCACATTCATGATAACATCATACTAGTTCACAAACTAGCATAATCCCTTAACTAAGACATGTGGTTTCAACGTCATCATCAAACTAGACATGGAAAGGGTTTTTAATAGGATCGAGTAAAATTTTCATACTAAAATACTTTGATGCTTTGGATTCACCGACAAATTCATTGACCTAATCAATGCATACGTTAGGGAGAACTATTTCTCCCTATTGGTGAATGACACTTCCACACCTTTCTTCACAACCACACAAGGGTTACGGCAAGGTGATCCCTACCACCCACTCTCTTCATATTGGTTGAAGAAGTCCTTAGTTGAACCCTCTCCTAAGCGGTGACACGTGGGCTTATCCAATCATATCATTCAAAGAGGGATTGCCCAATCATATCATATTCCTTGTTTGTGTATCATGTAATACTTTTTCTTAATAGATACAAAGTGTCCATTAGGGGACTCACGACTATCATCTCAAGTTATGAGCAGGTTGTATGTCAACTCAATAATGCCTCAAAAAGTAGCTTCATGGTGGCATCTTCTATCACTATTAGTACCATACGATACATACAAGACCTAATAGGGTTCTCGCGTGGTCATCTACCCTTTAATTACCTTAGATGCCCCATCTTCCTCGGACAAACTCAGGTTCATTACTTTGATTCCCTTTTGTACAAGTTGAGGAAGAAACTTGATTGATGAAAACTTCAACTTCTATCCCTAAAAGGTTGCATTCAATTGATACACCATGTCCTTATGAGTATGCCCTTATACCTACTTACGGTACATGAGGTACCAAACACCGTCTTATAATCTGTGAGGTAGATTTACACTTCTTTCTTATGAGATAGTCAGCTTGACGAGCCTCATCATCAACATCGAGTTTCTTGGGAGAAAGCATGCCGACTGATGGACGAGGGTGGTCTAAGGATTAGATGCCCTAAGGATATCTTCGACATGCTTCAGAGGAAACTTGTATGATGGATGAGGACAATGAGACCAACCCTAAGGACTTTTGTGTTAGCTAAATATAGTGATTAGGCCAACCAATTTGTTGATATAAAAGGAGGGAAGCGATGAGTAGATTGACAAAGACATTAGTTGTAGATAAGGCTTTTAATTTAGTGGTGAGTGGGACGAAGCACTATTAGTGCTTGGTATGACACTTGGTTTGCGGACATTCCCCTAGCCTCCTCTACCCCTTTTATGTTGTCCTGGCCTTATCTCATGGTGGCTCAGCTTCTCGATGGAGATACTAGTGTACTCTTCGAGAGGCACAAACTCTCATTAGATTTACTACTAGAGATCTCGTTGATAGAGTTGGGCCCTAGTGATGATCAACCCATGTAGACTCTTACCTTAGATAGAAGTTTTTCTTGTAGTTCTTCTTAGAATTACTTTAAAAATTATTCTCCAAAGTAGTTTTGGGGATATCTCATTTGACACCCTATTATCGTACCTCGAGTCTCTCTCTTCATATAGAAATTGATGTACCATGGACTTCTTACGGATGGTCATATGTCCATCACAAGACATAACATTTATTCTAGGTGACATTATTGTCCTATCACTTCGAGTAGTGAAATTATAGGTGACTTATTTTTTCATAGTGTTGTTGCTACAGAATGTTGAAACTAACTCTTACTAAATTAGTTCCCAACATTTTATCATTCTCCATCTCTTACACGCCTAGAGATTTTCAAGAGTCTTTGATTCACCGCAAAGTTCTAGAGACAACCCTTACCTATGTATTTCCATAGCATACATGCTATGGGAGATATAGATGGGAAGAAATCTCTCTCGTTTTACAAGTCAACAAATGCGTGCCTCAGAGATCATGAGACACATCACACAATGGCTGCGAAGTAGCCATCCTTTGGTGTCGCCTATAGTGACATGCTTGGCCTCCATCTGTGAGACCCTTAGGACTTGAGGAGTCCAAGTCATGCGTACGCACATAGAGATCTCCACTCGGGTCGTTCAATGAAAACTATCACTAGTTGGATGCCTAAAGCTGAACGTCAATGAAGCAGCCCAAGAAAATCCTGGAGCTATAAGAGGAGGAGGCATCCTGTGAGATCTTACGGGGAGTATTCTCTTTGCCTTCTCTTATTTTTATAACATTCAAACTAACACCGAAGTAGAGGTTACGGCGATACGTGACGGTTTACTCCTTTGTGAGGAATGTAATCTCCACAATATCGTAGTAGAATCTGACTTACGAGTGCTTGTTCAGATGCTATGTGCATATTCATGTCCCCATTGGCAGCTAAAAAGTACTTGGACTGACATCATGCATTATAGAGGGAGGATCAAAGTAATTACACACTAATTATGTGAAGGGAATCAAATGACAGACGTGCTCGCTACACATGCAGTATGCACCCGTCTATGCTCTGTATTCTCCTCTTAAAAAGAGATGCCAGCCAAAGCTCGAGGTCGACATCATTTGAAGTAGATCGGCATGCCAGCACTTTGTATATGGTGAACACAGATACTTGTTGCCCCCCAACAGTGATAGATCACTTAGGTCAACCTCCAACCAGCACACGACCTAGCGTATGTAGCATCGCCAATACAAAGTTATTCTCACACTATGAATGGCAAGATTTCCTAACAGTCTCAACCAAGATGATCAACCTCGGTCGCATCTACCACGTCACCTTTCATTTATCACTTTCCAAAGAGAGCTATGTCTTGTCACCCCCAGTTCCCATGTATGAGACTTGGGGATAAACACTTCATCAACATCAATATTATCTACCCTTAACTACAAAACAAAACTCTTGTTAAATTTTTTTTTTTTTCTAAAGTTAAATCTATCAAATTGATGTTATTGATGTGAATTTGATTTTTCAATAGTTAATAGTCATTTTACAACCCAAATCATGTCATCTAAGGAGGTGACTTCACCTTGTGTCAAAAGAGAAGGAGAGGGAGAGTCACAACATCCACATACATCCTCAAAGTAATTAACACAAGGTTAAAAGTGAATTGAGTACCTAAAAGGAGAAAAAATAAGTGATACTCAGGACATCCAATAGGGAGGTTATCTTCAATATCCAAAGTGAATTTGTAGTCAGGTTTAAGTTTTTGGTAGGCTAGAGACATTAAAGCTAATGGGGGTTTGATAGTGTCATCATTAGTATTTGCGTAGTAGGAGGTAGTAAAGACAATGGATGAGTGATAATACCTTAACTATTGTTGTGGGCCAAAGCCAAGAAAGATAATAGTGGGGTGATTTCCCTTAAAGTAATATGCTTGGAAGTTTCCTTAGCACTGGAGTGGATAAAAGTCCAAAAAACTAGTTATCACCAACATAGGTAAGTTTTCTAGATATAATCTTCATGGAAGATTAATGAAAACCCAAAGAGTACAGCCCTTGGGATAGTGGATAGAGGCTAGGTGGCTAAAGCACCTTAAAATTTATCCATGTAATTCTCTTATGTTGTTTTCTACACAATAGTTGTAGTCTTTGGAATTAACTATTCTAATTATCTTGACTAGAAGTTTTAGTTATAAAGATTATATCTCATGAAATTAGTAATAAACATGATTAATTCTTTCAATCCCCCTCCTACACTACATTAGGCACCAATAGAAACCTTCAACTTTCTCTATTGAAACATCTATTGGCATATGATATTGCATGCTTATAAGTCAAGGATCAATGGTACATGTGCATGAACCAAGGTTAAGTAGGTGATGTAACCCATTTGGATCCCAATTCAAGTGGACCAAAGAGCTAAGAACCATTAAGATACAAGTTGTTTCATTTTTGGCTTGAATTGGCCTAATAACAAATTCAGACCATAGTAAAACACATCTTAAACATATCCAAATTTCATTTTCTCAATTTTATTTTTTTCTCCCTTTCAACCATTTTGAATTTATTTTAATAGACCAAAATTCAAATTTCAGGCACATAATTATAGAACCCCCTATTATTAGGAGCATCCTAATTAATTTCTGGTCTAGTTAAAGGCTCCCCTTGTATTCTTAGAGTCATTTAAGCAATTATAATATTTTTTTCTACTTCTAGTATATTCTAGCACCCCTTGTGGATTCACATAACCCTTTTCATCATGTGGACTCAAAATCAAATCCTTGGACTCAAAGGTCAAAGTATTTTCAATGTGTAGATTCAATGTGATATTATCTTCAATAAAATCATATTTCTCATGGATTCAAGGATGTTATTTTGACTCCATATGACTAGAGCTGCATCACAACTTCATCAAATCTCCATTTCATCAACTTCCACTATGTCATGAGTGTACATGACAGCATCCACAAAAGTTTGGGATCACCATGTGTAAAACCCAAGGTTTAATGATGAAAATATAATGCAAAAATAACATTCATCAACAAATTAGTCACCTTTTTAGATCTAGAAGAACATTGTCATGTCTTTTTTGGATTTAGAAACCTAGAAAAGTGAACTATGACACTAGTGAACTTACATCTCTATGTGTTGAAGAATTGAGGCAAGATATGTTTATGTAGATTAAAATTTTAATTAAGATTTTTTTAACATTTCTTAAATCTACGCTCATTAATAGGCCATGTAAATTTTGAATTCAACTTCCTATCCTTATAGTTGACTTTAGACAATAGATCATAAACAAGGGTGTCACTCAAGATGTTGAGATGTGGAGCCATATGATGCAATGGGCTTTGGTTTAATTTTACTTTCACACACTAAATAAAGGGGGAGGGTTGGACGGAGGGAGGTACGGAGAGAGAGAGGGAGTGAGTGAGTGAGTGAGTGAGAGAGAGAGAGAGAGAGAGAGAGAGAGAGAGAGAGAGAGAGAGCGAGCAAGTGAGAGACATATATATTGGCATGCCATGTGGGAGATGGTAGAATATATGATGTAAGCCAATTTGGTCAATTAATGACATGACATCCCAACAAATCTTCAAGAGAACTCTTAATGGTTTCCCACTGATCATCTAGGATATGGGTAGTAAGATTAGAACATTTACAAAAAAACTCAATTGCATGATCTCTCCTTTTCCCATTTCATATAGCACTGAAACAAAATTACAAGTTTAGTATGTAAGAATCGCAATTCCTCTCTCTCTCTCTCTTCTCTCTCTCATATAGACGCCAACTTTGGAAATACTTACAGGTTTTGTCAATTAGCGTCCGTCATACATAAAAAAATCTACCTATATGTAGTACCTATTCACATTGGAAATATGTCTTCATGCTTATAGTTTAAATTCGATTATAATTTGACATAGATAAGAGGGAAATTAGCCCAAATGAGGTTTTTGGGCTTGGTCCTAAAAAGGATACATAATGAACTGACGAGGCTCACCTAACTCACGAAGGTGGACTGCAAACTGAAAATACAGCATAAACAGGATACCATACAAAATCTACATTGACGTTTCAGCTACTCAATAACTTGAAGGTCATGTTAAAACCACTTTGACAAAATATCTTATGCACTATAACTGAGTTAGTATGAAAAACAAGCATAAATTCAATCTGAAAATGTTTCATTCCATTTGGGTCACTAGCTGGATATAAAAATCCGAAAATGCCTGTCAGCAGGCTATGATTCCCCAGCTAGACTCCCATTTCTGGTCATATCCTTGGTTGAGACAGACTATGGACCCAACATTTACAACTCCATGGCAGGCACAGCAGATATATAATGATGATGAAAATACATGAAATTCAAAACAAAAAGATTAAATAAAATACAAAATATAAGAACGGAAGATACATCTTTAATGGACTGCATCGTGTACATGTTTTCAAGAGCAAGAAAACTTGCAGTGTAATGAATACACAATTAAAAGAGATGAGGAAAACTGATTAGTCTGCTGGAAATCATCAAAATGAGCCCTTGACTGCAAGCTCACTACAACCAGAAACCTGCTTCCAGAAATTTTGATATGTAAAAAAACAATGATTGTAATACACATTTAAAAGCCTAAACCATTTAAAGCATCTGGATAATAATTTCACCATGATTCTCCCTAATCCATTTACTCATCCACGTAGATAGCTCCTGATTCTTTTGCTATGGCTTTGACGAGCATTGTCTTCCCCGTCCTGGTGGTCCATATGGTAACACAAGCTTTTGTGGACTACGAAGTTTACCATATGCAAAGAGCTCAGGTTTCCGCAAAGGAAGAATAACCAATTGATATATCGATTCCTTAATGCCTTCCATACCACCAATAGAGTCCAAACTCCACGGTGACCTGGTCAGAACTAATAGCATCGCATGCGATTATATCTTGCCAAAAAAGACCTATGAAAAGCTGCAAATATATTCCCAGCAAATAAAAATCACATATTCAGCAGATTGTTGCCAAAAAAATCTATGAAAAACTGCAAATATATTCCCAGCCAATAAAAAGCAAATATTCAGTGGATTGTTGCGAAAAAAAGTCTATGGAAAGCTATAAATATATTCCCAGTGAATAAAAAGCACATATTCAGCGGGGTACACTGCAGGACTAAGTTTCAAAAGTGCATACAAGCAATGGACTTCAATGAAAATAAATATAAGAAAAGATCCCAAGCAGTAGATGTGGGTGAAAAAGGAATAAAACTTTTCAATCCTACAATGTAATTACAAGAGGAGAGAAAACAAAGAGTCAACTATAATGGAATGGTTTTCCAACTTAGGGACCATTTCATGAATGTCAATTTTTTACCCAAGTTCCATATCAAACTTTAACTGTTTTCCCAGATTGCCTTGCTTCAAAATGACTAATTTACAATTCCCCCAATGAATGAACTGAGCTCATGAGTCTCTTTTGACTACTATGTTATCTTTTGATAAAGATTTATTAGTTTGTTACAAGACACTATTTACAACTCCATATTTGGCTACTTAGTATGTAATGTTGAGTCTCTTTTCAGAAAGATAAATTAACTTTCTACAATACATTGAGACCTCAAGTTATCTATATTATTATTCTCTTCTATATTTTAGGGTTTATAGTTACGATCTATATGGATAATAATGACCTTACAGCCTAACCTTGCAATAGTTTTTAGAAGATTAATAAAAAAAATTGAGAAACAAATATTCTTCATTTAGATTGCGGCACCTCAATACTAAGAAAATATTTTAATTTCTCTACCATCTTAATACCATCTATATTATTACTCCCTTCTATATTTTAGGGTTATAATTACGATCTAAATGGATAATAATGACCTTACAGCTTGACCTTGCAATAGTTTTTAGAAGATTAATAATTTTGTTTTTTTGAGAAACAAATATTCTTCATTTAGATTGAGGCACCTCAATATTAAGAAAATATTTTAATTTCTCTACCATCTTAATACCAAATTCTTTTAATAAACACACACTTAAATATTATTTTTCTTTCTCATCATTCCATGTCACAATTATGTCACATAAAGTAATAGAGTTGTATTTTCCTTGGAAGTGAGTATTTAATAAATAGTGTATGGCCTCCATTACTAGGTATATAACCTATCTCCCACATCCCTTTCTTAAATATATCAGATCAAACTCTTAGTGATTGGATGAGTCTACATAAAGTTTCCTTTAATTTGCGCACTATATTACCTTTAGTGCTAGTTTCATATCCTTGAGGAACATCGAAATAAATTCATTCATTAAGTTCTCTAAGTAAAAAGGCTTTTTTGAAATGAATTGTTGTAAAATGTATCATAATTGACTGAAAAAGAAAGTACATAATAATCAATTTTAATACTTTTAACATAATTTAAAAGTATGCTAATGACATTGATATGCTCCTAATAGTTATTTTAAGTCATAACAAATTTTAATACTTTTAAAACAAAATTTTAGAAATATGCTAATGACATTTCATTCAAAATACATAATAAATTTGAGTCAATACACAAGAAAAGTTTGGTAATAAGTCTCTATTATGATGAGTTAATAGTTAGTTCAATGATATGTTTTATGAATTAACTCATGATAATAGTTTTATATTTTTCATTAAATTAGGAAAAAATACACAAATAATCTGAATTTAATTATGTTATTTTATGTGATTTGTATATTTATATTCTCAAGTGAAAATAGAGTGAAATAAAATAAATAAATAATATTAAAAAAGAGGGGGAACCCACTAGCCAATCAACACTCGACAATCAACTTAGAGGGGTGGAGCTAAGCTAGGTTCAAGTGGCTAAGGACCCACAATTATGTGTGTGTCACTCCTCTTCCATGCCATTGGGCTGAACTAATTAATGGAACAAGGTATAGTCTCATCACATGTGTTTTGTGTGGGGACAAACTACTTGGTATAACATACTCCCTACATAATCCTAACCATTTTTTTATGGGTGAAGAAACTCAAATACATAAGATAGACTATACTTATACAGATCTAAAACTCCCTAAAATAATTTTTGTGGGAACTTCTATTTTTAGTCTGCAGTTTTTCTACAAGGAAACAGTCAATGAGAACAATTGAGAAAAATAATTGATTCTCGACATAATCTTTATCAATAATAATCAAGGATCATCATTAGCAACTGATCAAGGATTTTAGATAGAAAAATGAGAACTTTGTTATAAAATTACCTCTTATTTTTTGACAAATGAGTTGTTGTTGACGGCAAAGAGATCCACCTAGAGATTCATTACCTGATGTGCAAACATGAAGAAGAAGCTTCTTGAAACATGCTCACCTCCAATGATCTCAACTCCATCAAGTGACAGCCACCAAAGACCCATCTTCATCAACTAAGTGATAGCTGGCAAACACACTTCACTGCCACCTATATTTTCTCTCTGAACTTTACATAGGAATTCAAAGAGTGCCTACATTGTGCACATCCAATGAGACCCTTCGAGGTTGTGAACATCTATCAGAAACTTTCTGAACATCTAGAATTTTGGCAATCACCGTTGTGACATTGAAACTCTATTTTCTTTATTTAAACTCATTTAATATTTAAATTCATGATATTTTTTCTTGATTTTAATTTTTAAAATTCATCTTTACTCCATTACAATTTATTAGTCATTTATAGATCTTGATTTCATCCATTAAAGCTTTTGAAATTACTTTTGTAGTAATCTCTAAGCAGATTGTATTTTCACCTAAATCACTATTCTTTGGGCACTGATATCTACCTTATGTTAGTTTCTATATTTATTTTTCTCTAATGTTAAAAAATACTTTCTTACAATCTTCTGGTCTAAGAATCATATAAAATCATATTATTTGAGAAAAAATTTAAAATCTTATATGATATATCATACATTCATATGATCAACTTGGAAAATTTTCACTATTGTTAGATCTCTTTGTTGATTTAAAATTGATATATTTATATAGAAATAATTTTAAAAATAGAAAAAAAATAGTGTTTTCTAGTCTTATAAATGTTAAATGTGTAACTTAATATACAACAATTAAGTCCTCAAATTTTGGCACTATTTCCAAAGATGTGATGTGATTTAATATGCTTTTTACATGTAGGCCTTTTGGCCATGATGTTGACCTTCGTGGCTTTAGAATTTTGCTTTGCTTACAAATAACTATAATTTTGGGATGTTGAGAGTCTCAATAAATCTCAAGCCTGGTTAAAATGTATTATCACATGTTATATATCCTTTTCTATGGTGTCAAGGTAAGGGTTAGTACTTCATCTCAAAAATTATGTCTTTGCCTCATTACCTACCATTTTTTGAGTAATTTTGCCTTTTTCCAAGTGTATGACCATTTTTGAGTAATTTTGCCTTGGAAAACTTTCGTACATTTGTTGAAGATTCGCACTAGTTAGTTCAATGTTCAGAGCTTCTACGATATTGCATCATAAAAGAGGCTTGCTCTAACTATGAAGTAAACTATAAATTGTATCAGTATTATTTTCACTAACTAGAGCACAAAGAACTATTATAAAAAAAACAAATTAAAAGCCAAGTATTACACATCAAAACACTCAAAATACTTTGAAATACCATCATTTTTGTGACAAGCATAAGCATCAACTAGGCCTGAGACAAAAATTCTGAAAGAGAGAGCTATAAGTCAACTCAAGTGAAACCAAAGCCACTGCACTTTGACATATGGGCCACCAAAGCACAGTCACACCACTGAACAAGTTGTCACATAGTAGTGGTTGTGAATTTTCCCTCTCAATAATAGACTAGAGCTATCTATATGATAATTTTCTAGTCATTGTAAACTAATCAGTCTATAGCTATAAAAATGCCTTTGGACAATATGTATATAGCCTTTAATGCACAATGTTTTTTCATGAAATTCCTCAACAGCATGCATTCATTCATCCACGCTGCAAGTTCGAAAAAACTTAAAACATTTTTGGTGAAATGTATAGAATCCTAGTCACCTTTCTACCTCAACTATGCAAGTAAAAAAATTCACATGGTCAACATCTTATACAAATTCCATGCAGAAGGTATCATCTTGAATCCACCTTCCAATTTCCTCAGCCTTTAGACAGATTCTAGTAAAATAAAAATCAATACTCTTGCTGCCATCTACACTGATTTTTTTCCTTGTGCCTTCAACCTCTAATTCATGGGAGAATGTTCAACCTCATTTGATGTTGATGATTATAACAAAAATGAGGCGATTTCAAAGTAATTTCAAATTTTTTGGGTGTAAAATGCACTGCAATGTTTTTAACAATTATATTCATACAAATTTGACAGGGTGAAGTCATCGATATGCCTACATCAAATATCTCGAGCAGGGTGCAAAGTCAAGTGTGGCGAATGAAGGTGCTGGCACTCTGCTTATGAAAGTGAAGTACCCCCTCTTGCCCTAGTCAATCGTTACCTATATTCAAAGTATCAAAGTCTTAGTAAGTATGTTGTCTCAACATGCTAACATTTTAAATGTTCATGGCACACAACTTCATTGTTGAGTCCTTGTGGAAGCAAGCCCTCTATACACAATTTTTCTTCTCCAAAACTGACAAGTTCTCATTCTATTGATGACTTAGAGGTATTAAATATTTTGAAATATGACTGACAACATGTATATTCTGAAAAATTATTTGTATCTCCGTTTTCACTTACACTACTTTTTTGAATTATGAAATTTTAAAATAACGTAGTATGTTTGATGTAGCAAACATGGTTCAAGCTTTCGGTATTGTACACAAACCTTCATGCAGATGTCTTAGACCTCCCAAGGCTTACGGTTTACTTTGTAGTGAGACCCACTGGCCTATGTAATGCAATCATCTTGAACCGGATATAATAATTTTAATAGTAACATTGCTCCAAATATAGCATTCACTAGTGTGAATCATCAAGAAAGAAATAGAAGATTTCTTCATGTAAGAATATTTTACAAGTAGAAAGTAAGCAAAGAGTAAATGGTAGATTAATTTAATTTATTCAATAGTTTAGTTTTTATTTAAAAAATAAATCAATAAAGCTAAACTACGTAGCTTTCATTCAAGGTAGCTTTGGTCAACTTTCATGCTGAAATGATTGATTTTGATTATTTGACAGATTTATACAAAAGATTTCATTCAAGTTTCAAACATATGTAAGATGGGTTGGTCAATCTAAAGATTTTATACAAAAGAAAATTTCTTATTTCATGAAAATAAATTATATATTTTAAGAAATTTCTTGCATGAAAAGTTGATTAGGGAATTATAAAGTGGATGTTTAGAGAGACACTCTACAATTAATAGAGGAGGGCTAACTTTTGACATATCAATAGAGGAATGTTAATTCGGCACAAATAGATTACTTATTTTTTAAGGAGGTGTTTCATTTGCATGAAGTTCTAGAGACTTTTACTTCTAATTAAGATAGTTTCCATTGTACTTTTGGCATATTATTTGAAGTAGAGATGATTAATAGTTAAAGTTCAATAACATAAGTCAATCTCAAATAAATGGCCAAACTGACATTATAAATAATATGTTCAAAAGTTTGATTTATGTATTTCAATTAATAAACTGAAAATGTGAGACTTGGTGATATGCACTTGTTGTTGTGTTTAACTGTATATTATCTAATAATATTTATAATTAAGACTTAATAAAATATTAGCATAGAAGTAAGTCTTAGGTTGAACATAAAGAGATTGATTAATTCATCATGAAAACTAATTTAATTTATATATAAAAAGTGATTTAAATATTTTATTAATATTTAATAGAAATAATAAAATAGAAGGGTGAGATGAGAAGAATAAAGGAAGGGAAGTAGAGAAAGAAAGGAGGAAAAAAGAAAAAGAAGAGAGCTCTCAAGAGGACAAGAGAAGAGATCTCTCACGAAAGAGAGAGAAAGAGAGTAGAAAATCTTATATGAGATAGAAAGAGAGAAAAGTTTCACAAGAGAGAGAGGGATAAAGAAGGAGAGAGAGGAAGACAAATTGATGTAGAGAAAGAGAGGGAGATCAATCAATTAAGAGAGAGATCTCACGAGAGACGAAGAGAGAACAAATAGTCTCACAAAAGGGGGAGAGAGAGAAATAAGATGACTTCGTCATTATATAGTAAATCATGTAAATTTACAATTTATAAAACTAGAAAATACTAATTTTTAGATATTTAAAAATATTTTTGAATAAATAGATCAATTATAATTCAAAAAAAGTTTTAAAAATAGTAGGAATTTTTTAAATCTATCACAAGGATGTAATATAATATCAAGTAAATTTTCAGATTTTTTTTAAAATATATTTTTTTATAAATTTTTGATTAAGAAATAAAAATAAAATATACTTAAAGATTATGAAAAAGAGAAATAAGAGTGCAAACGTCAAGATGATGTTAGCACCCGACGAATGCAAATTAGGTGAAAATAAAGTTCTACTTAGCGATTCTTACGTAAGTGATTATAGATGATTTAATTGATCAAATTAAAATATGTAAAAGCCGAAAGAATCATAATTGAATAAAGAATAATATGGTAATTTTAAATCACATAAATTACACTAAATAAAATAAAAATTAATTTGAAAGCTGAAAAATAGAGTTCTGACGTAGCGACGATGATGCGTGAGTGATGCATTAGAATCTTGAGTGTTCGAAAGAATTATCGTGTAGTGTCAATGACCTCAAAGACTTTCCTTAGGCATGAATCTTCTTGCAAAGTCTAGAGATCGATGAAATGGGTCGTTGAATCATCTCCAATAGCTGTCACCTAGTGAAGTGAAAAAACAACAACTTTTGTGGCTCTCTAATAACTATCACCCAACAAAGAGGAGTTGGATTGAGGTGGGGCACATGTTAAGGAGCTTCATCCTCAAGTCCATATAGTAAGAAAAGGCTCTTCATTGTATCTAGTATGCTCTCAAAAGGTGATGACTCGTCTCTTGATAGATCGTCCTCTTCTCAACAATGGCTTATTCATGGATCAATTAGAGCTGCCTTACTCAATAGATTTGTGATCCTTTTAGCATAAATCGTTCAGTAATTTTAGTAACAACGCTCTACGAATTATGTCGATGAGATTTTTATCGATAATCAAATGATTCTGATGACTTAATCCTTCACTAGAGATCTACAAGAAAGTCACGATTATACAGATAAAAATATGAGTTTGTAGCTCTAGTAAGATTTGAACCCACACCAGTCATCTGCCTACATGAGATAGATTTAGATAAATACTCTAATACCCTTACAAAGTGATGTCATCATGATATATCTTTGTTAGAAATAAGTAGTATTTTATGTATTAAAATAAACAAAATCATTATGAAGAAGGTGTGATGTGGGTTTAATCCCACATCAATTGTACGTCAAAGTTTTGGACAAATATATAATAATATCAAATTAACAAGTAATGAGTCTCTTTCTTGCATGTATGGTTACTCTTTGCTCTACAATCAATTGGCCACTGGTGATGTGGAAGGGGAGTGGCACACATGTGCCCCCATTGGTCCATAGCACCTCAAGCCCCTGCTCGTGTCTCCTCCTGACTGTGCTTTCGACCTGCTTACAAGCTTGGCTGGTTGGTGGGTCCCCCCCCCCTTTTTCTTTTTCTTTTTTTATTTTCTTTTTCTTTATTTATCTCAAAAATAAGATTATACAAATCATATAAATTCATATAAAATCACATAATTAGCTAAAAATTCACATTAGTCAATTAAAAATCACTTTTCATAGTTTGATATAAATATAAGTCTATTTATCATAATTTAAGGCTAAAATTATATTATTTACTAATTATTAACTCATGATAATGAAGACTTATCAATGATCAACCCATTTCACGGTGACCATTATTCTCAAATGAATGTTTGCTAGATAATTCACATGCATGACATGAGGTCAGTCATGAATGTCTCCGCATTGTTTAACTATTGAACAATCATTAAGTAGCCTTTAAGCTCGCTGATTTTACATTGAAAAATAGAAAAATGTTTGTTATTTGTAAAACATCAAGAATAGAAATACGTCAAGATTTGATTGTGAAAATCAATAGAAAAAAAGTTAAAAATGATCTTAGCTTAATCTAAGACAAGTTTCAAAGGATTCAAAAGAAGAACAAAGATCATTCATCAAGTTTTAAATTAGTTCTACTCATTTTAATTGAAATATATATGAAATAGAGATAACTTGTCATAAAATATAAATAAATAATAAAAGTAGATAAGTAAAGGTTGAAAGTAGGAAAATAAATCATTGGCCAAGTTCAATTTGCCTCTTGGGTAACTAGAGACACTAGTGTGGCGGCTTGGTTTTATCCGGATGTGTCACACCACGTTGAAAGTCTCAAAAATTTTATCCAGAACTATTGTGCTATTGGCCAGAGAGATCCGCCAAAAGGAGGGGTCGGCCATGCTGCCACCGTCATCTAGGGGGAGAAGGGAAGAGTTGACCATTCGTTGGAGGTCTTGAGTGCAGTCAGGGGAGGAAGGAATGAACTTGCCGATTGTTGGAAATGTTAATCTTGCAAGAGGAAAGAACAAATTATCGTATTTGCAAACTACTATCAGGATTTTAAAGATAATCAATAATGTCTCTTTTACATGATAATAAATGATTATTATCTTTTTATTCCTGATAATGATATGTGCAAGAGCTTAAGTTCCTAGTATCATGGCACATTGTGAGCAGTTGGATCAAAATGTGCTTGGTCACGCGGCACGTTGAGCGATGCAAGATCAACCTACCATGAACTACTGTCGATTAGGAACTTAAGTCCTTAAAACCATGGTGACTCCTAAGCCATCAGATCATCCTTTAAGATTACATGCGTCCTGCGTAGCGTCAGATTCACCAACCGTCGATAGATTACTTTACGCATTTGGTGTCATAGCTGCTCGCCCACCACAAGATCTGACTTAGTTGATGATGTGGCTCATTGAACACCACTGGATGACATCGGGCTCCAAACAGCTACCTTGAAACAAGTGAAAAACTTTAGTCTCACATCAAAAATATTTTGGCAACTAAATAGAATATAAATCAAAGCTACGTTCTAGCAAATATCCCCTCTCCTGAAATAAAATAATGTCCAAGACCATCTTGAGAAAAGGTAAAAAAATGGTCCACCCTTGTGCACGCACATGTGTATGACGCTCCTTGCTCCACAACTGATTGGCCACCAAGATGTGGTAGGGGAGTGACACACACATCCACAGAGTTGAGTCCTTTGTCACTCAAGCCCCAGCTCATAGCTCCCCTAGTCTAGGTCTACCCACTCGATTGCAGCACCCTCTAGATCAATTGTCGAGTGCCAGCTTATCATCAAGTAGAATTTTTTTTATTATTATCTTTTATATTTATATTTTAAAAAATCAAAAATTATATTATGTATTTTAACTTTAGACTTATAAAATTAATAATATATCCTATATTATTTTCCAAGTTAATAAAATAATAAAACTAATTAAAACACAAAAATCTAACTTTAACACTTGGCCTAAGATTATGTAGAATTTTCATACAATTGTATGGGTCAATCACTTTAATCAATCTATATTCTCTATTGTTACTATTTTCCTTCAAAAGTTTATTTAGATTTAGTACATTTATCAAAATAAATAGAGACAAGTTTTGCAACTACATGAAAATTGATATCAAAGTATTTTCTAAAAGCTTAATTAAATATATATTATATAATTATAAGCTAGCTGATGATAAGAATATTTGAAAAACTTCTTAAAATATGTGAATTATAATAGTAGTCATGTTGTACTTGTGGATAGAAACATTCCTAATCAATAGTTATAGCAAGCTCATATCAAATAAATGTATGGAATTAAAATTTTATAAAAAAATTAATGACAAGACTTATGTTAATAATTTATGAGAATAAAAGTTTATATGTTTCACATTCATTGTCATGAATATTTATGAGTACCATGTATAGTCACACAAAGATTCAAGCTTGAATTCTTTAAACCAAAGGTTGATGTAGAACGCTATTTAAATAAACTAGATAATTCACAATTAGTAACTCATATTAATGTAGGGGATTACTCTCAAAAAATAGAAGGGCGAAAGTTTTTTGATCCGTGGCCCAAATTTGGTGGGCCAAGTAATTCAGAAGCTTGAAGGAGGGGCTACAGAAATGAGATGACCCATAATAAAAGGTGTGAGTAACTTGTCAAAATTGTTAGTTTAACTTTAACAACTATCTTGGTAGGCCTTTTAAATTTGTTTTCATAACATGTCTTATCGTCTAGGATAGTTACAAGTAATTTGATATTATTTAAAGGCTATCATGTTGTCATTCCAAAGGCATCTTGATTAGTATGAATTTAATCCCTTTATGATGTCTCTTGAATTGTGGATTCAATGGATACTTTTGATCATAGTAGATTCAATGACGTTTTCTAATTCAAGTAGATTCAAGGGTCATCTTACCCATCCTTCTAGATTCAAGGATTGCAGAAAATCATGTCTTGTGGATTATAAGTCTGACTTTCATTATTCTTGTATTTGATATTGATGCCTTGTAGATTCAAAACCCAGATCATCCATTCCCCTCAACTTTTGATATGCCACATATGACCTCAGAACACAAAATAGAGGTTATAAATAGAAAGATCCAAAATGAGATTAAGCCCAATCATGTGAATAACACATTAGATTCTCAACCTTAATAACTATTTTTCTATGAATTTATTTTAAATTTATTTTCTTAAATGATCTGATTTTCTAAGGACATCACAACTAATTTTGCACCTATTTAAATTCTAGCAGAATAGTTATCATTTCGATAATATCATTTTCGTTCTTTTCTAGAGATCTCTACATACTTGTGAATTCAAACAACCTTTGTGGATTCATCAATGGACATTTTGTTGATCCTTGTGGATTTAAGGATCCTTCAAAATCAATCCTTGTAGATTCACAGTCACGTAAATTCAAGGCCTGATTTCTATTCTTTTTCCACTTCTAATTTCTTGCCTTGTAGTTTCCAGACCTTAGTTGTATTATTCTACAGCCTATGTTCGGTCAAAAATTATAGCATACACAATTTTGCAATTCGGCTGTGGCTTCAATGATAGAGAAAAATGAAAGAGGTCTTTGAATAAGACCAGACAGTCAGACCATAGGATGGAAGAGGTCTTTGAATCGATGAAAGATTATAAATACAAATGTTTTAGCAAGCATGTAAGAGAAAAATTATTAAATAAGATTAATAAGAGAACATCATATACGATTATGAAAATAATAATTTAAATTATTGGGTAGCCTCGTAGGGCAAACAATATGACTAAAAAGATATTCTACCTTTTTTTTCTGTTTCTCATTCTTCGAATAATTGAAGCCGGCCTTTATTCTTTTGGATGTGTATTATTTTCTAGGCAGAAGCAACATACTGCTCCCAAATGTACATCTCCACATCTCCTTATTAGAACCAACTGGCTTTCATTGACTTTATTCTAAACTCTCACTCTAAAATGCAGGGCATTTGGATGATCTTTAGTCAGTAAAGGTTGTTTTAAGTAAATTAGGGACTAATGTAATTGCATGGCTTTCCACCTCATACCTTTTTCGCTTTCCAATTATCAAAACAGGAGAAATAGCTGATTTGGACAACCATGTTCCTCTCCTCCATAACCTCAATATTTCTCCAGATATCAGCAGGTGTCTAGATCTGAAAGTAGAACTTGGTGGGACCAGTGGTTCTGAAAGTAGATCTGAAAGGTTCGCTTCATACTAGTGGTTTTTAAGAGATTGAATAACAATAATTTGAATAGCCTTCCCTCAACTTGAGGCATCAAAAAACCTTAAATGTCACTTTGTAACTAAATTTACTACAGCAAGCAAGACATGAAATTAGGGAGGAGAAAGGGTATGAAGTTTCCTATTCATCACAAAGGGGGAGACTAATTCGCAAAGCAGACAAAAATAATTTCTTACCATTTGGGCAGTAGACCTTGAGAAGTTATAACAAAGACAACAAGCATATAGGCTCTGTGATCTACTCCCAAGAGAACGTGTCGTCTCCCACTTACTCAACCATGAAATCCACAAGAGTTCCATTTCAAAAATAAAAGGACAAGAGAGAAGTAATCATCTGGCTTTCCAAATATTAAATCTGTCTCTATTCATTCATGAGAACATAGAGGATTCTTCAAGCTCAATTGGGGAAACTTTGAGAAGAATTTTGCAACGAGGAACTTTTTTCCTTTTCTTCTAAATCCGAGCAACAACAAGACATATTTCAATGACAGCATAGAGCACTCAGGAATGTAAATAAGTATCCTCATATTTATGTCTTATAAGATATTTACAGCAACAAATACATGAGAGATCATTGGAAATGAAGTCAAATGAACCTTCATCACTAAACATGCACTGGACTTTTCAATTGACTGACATGTACACTACGAACAAATCCCAGCATTCTGGCGACTAAACAAACCGCGGTCATGTGGAGTCGCCCCCTTCATCACTGCTACCAGTTCTCCTTCATAATCTTCGACTTCTCAAGTATGAACTTCCCTTCCTTATACTTTTGTGACTCCTCATAAGCTCTTTCATATTTCCAGCCCAATACCTCATGGCAGTTTTGACAGTAGATGTCGGCAACAGTGTGCAGGCCAGTCATGAGCTGCCTATCCTCTTTTGGCCCCACTTCTACGTTCATGGCATGTGAGAACAAGAAGGCCCGACCCTGTCTCCCCTGAAAACAGTGAACAATTATTGGAATTCCAAACTATAATCCACGGGGAATATAAATCTAAGCTGTTCTAGTTAACTGAAATCTTTCTGTCAGGGAACTCTGAGAATCACAGGAATCGATAACTTCTGCGCTTAGAATTTCTTACTCATGTTGTTCTTTCAGCAATCTGCCCATGGGAAACAGGCAGAAAGAAAAAGAAACTCTGAATGAGTTATGACTTGGGATCTTGAACACATCACAGTTCGACGACCCCATGCAGTTCGGGTCATCTGAATCAAACTACACGAATCATAAAACTTTTATACATATCAATCAAGCACAGAGATACACCTGAAAGGCCTTGGAGATGACGTCGTCGTGAAGAGCAACCTGGTTCTGGCAGTTGCAGCAGCTATAGATTCGAGGGCCGACAAGTTCCGCCATCAGAACTCTCAATTCCGGCTGTTCCGCAAAGGCTAGGGCTGGAAAGAAAAGGAAACCCTATCAAATACAAAGCGAGAGATTCAACGGCGCGTGGTGGCCAAAAGCAAAACGCCAAATTATCTCACCAGGAACCCCAAAAATATACAAAACTGGCGATCGGAATCCGACAGACCTTCGTAAAGAACTAACCACTAATGTATGGCCTTCCTTTCTGCCTTCTAACACCTGATAACCGGTCTCCGGTGGGAATTCGGGCGGCGGAAATCAGATTGCAACAAGCAGGGTGAACAAAATCATGGAGGGGTTTTGAGTGGTCGACAACTATAGGAAAGGGGAAACGCAGAATTCGGCCTCGGAGCCAGGGGAGGACCGTTGAATCAGGGAAGCAGGTGAGGAAGGAGAAAGCGCGGCGATGGGAATGTCAATCCGCATCCAGAACAGACGCTGGTCGGCTGATTGCGACGCAGTCGTATCTGCAGAGGAAGGACGAAGAGGAAAACAACACCCCCCCCCTCATTAACTAGCCGCCGAATTCTCCTGAATAATCGAGAACCTCTTATACCTCAAATAATGGTTTTTTTATTTTGATAAATAAATAAATATTTCCCTCGATAAAGCCTTATATTTTTTCATTTTATTTGACTATTTTATTTAATGATAATTAATATTTGGAATGCCCATTCATTTTCTATCATAGTGAATAAGGACCTAAATGGGCGTTCCTGTGAGCCGGCTTTAGCCCGAAGGCCCAATGGGCTTATTAACAAATAATTAAATTATATTTGGTATCAAATCGTTAATATAGTGATAGAATAACCGACGAATATCCATCGCAATACTTAATGCCAGCCTGGCGGGGCCATTTACATAACTTTAAAAAACCAGAGGGTATATAATGAATCTAAAGAATCGTTTTCAGATAAGTCCACGTGTACGGACATCACCGTTGATTCCTTTTTGTCTCTCTTATCTCATTTGTCGTCGTTTATCGGATCCAGGATCCCCATTATTGGATCCGGGATTTTAAGCGGCATAACGGTCGTAGCCTTTTCGTCAGCATCAGGACGGTTTCTCGGGGAGACTCGGGGGATCGTCGTCCACAGGGACCGTCTCTCCTGCCGTGGTGGCCTCGTCTTCCCCAAGTCGAGAAGGGGACAGAAGCTCTTCCTCTCCTCGGATGGGAGGACTCCTCTGAAGATGGATTCTTCTCCTCGTCATGGCGCCGTCCGCGAACCCCTACTGCAGCGTGCGTACCCCACTATGCTCCCTATTCCTCAGTTCTTCCCCTCTGCTGCTTGCTATGGCGGAGGGATTTTTACAGACTTGTGCTGCTGCTGGTTTTGGTGGTTAAAGAGGATGTGAATTAGGGTTTTCCATGGTCGTAGGGTCACCGGAGGTTGTGGAGGAAGGCTTTACTTCATCCGCATTTGAGGAGAATTCCCCAATCGAGCAGGTGGCCCTGACGGTGCCGGTCACCGATGACCCCGCCCTCCCCGTGGTCACCTTCAGGGTGTGGACCCTGGGGACGCTCTCCTGCGCGCTGCTGTCCTTCCTCAACCAGTTCTTCTGGTACCGACGGGAGCCGCTCTCCATCTCGGCGATCGCCGCTCAGATCGCCGTGGTGCCGCTGGGCCACCTCATGGCGAGGGTCCTCCCCGACCGCGTCTTCTTCAAGGGGAGGCGATGGGGAGAATTCACACTGAATCCGGGGCCGTTCAACGTCAAGGAGCACGTCCTCATCACCATCTTCGCCAACTCCGGCGCCGGCAGCGTCTACGCAATCCACATCGTCTCCGCAATCAGGATCTTCTACCGGAAGAACCTCACCTTCTTCGTCTCCCTGATCGTAGTCTTAACGACGCAGGTGAATCGTTGACGGTCTCAGATCCCCTTTTTCACTTCAGCCGAAATCGAATAACATTTGCCCTGTTTCTGGGGGGGTTTGAATGCAGGTGTTGGGGTACGGATGGGCGGGAATATTCCGGCGGTATCTGGTGGATCCGGCGGCGATGTGGTGGCCGTTCAACCTTGTCCAGGTCTCCCTCTTCAGGTAGGAACGATACATCACACTCCGAACCTCCTCACTGCACAGTCTTCTCCATCCTCACCCCCCGTTTTACAGAGCTCTCCACGAGAAGGAGGAGAGGCCGAGGGGAGCCGTGACCAGGAACCAGTTCTTCCTGATCGCCTTCGTCTGCAGCTTCGCCTACTACGTCTTCCCCGGCTATCTCTTCCACATGCTGACCTCCATCTCTTGGCTCTGCTGGGTTTTCCCGAGCTCCGTCATGGCGCAGCAGGTGGGGTCAGGGCTGCACGGCCTTGGAATCGGCGCCGTCGGCCTGGACTGGTCCACCGTCTCCGCCTACCTCGGCAGCCCTCTCGCCAGCCCCTGGTTCGCATCGGCGAACGTCGCCGCCGGATTCGTACTCCTCGTATACATCATCACCCCCATTTCTTACTGGAACGACCTGTACAACGCGAAGACCTTCCCCATCTTCTCCGACGGGCTGTTCACCTCCTCCGGCAAACCCTACAACATCTCCAGCATCATAGATGCCAATTTCCAACTAGACATCGAGGAGTACAGAAAGAACGGCCCTCTCCGTCTTAGCACCTTCTTCGCCATGAGCTACGGCATCGGCTTTGCATCTCTTTCATCCACTGTCGTCCATGTGGTGCTATTTCATGGAAGGCAAGTCTCTCAGTCAGATCCAGATTCAAGCAATGGAAGTCAGCTGTTTCCTCTTTCAATTCAAACCCCAAATGAATCTGATAGAAACTCTACAATCATGCAGCGAGATATGGGAGAGGAGCAAATCAGTCTTCAGAGACAGAGAAATGGACATCCACACCAGACTGATGAGAAGGTACAAGCAGGTTCCGGAGTGGTGGTTCATCTGCATCCTGGTGGTAACGGTCGCCCTCACCATCTTCTCCTGCGAATACTACATCGATCAGCTCCAGTTGCCGTGGTGGGGAGTCCTGCTGGCCTGCTCCGTTGCCATCTTCTTCACCCTCCCCATCGGCATCCTCGCAGCGACGACAAACCAGGTGGGTTACACCCTCCCCCCATCTGTCTGCCCGACTTAGAAAAACGCCATTAATGCCGTTTTCTTCACTCTGGCAGACTCCAGGACTGAACATCATTACAGAGTACATCATGGGCTACCTGTACCCCGGACGCCCCGTGGCCAACATGTGCTTCAAGGTGTATGGATTCATCAGCATGAAGCAGGCGCTGAAATTTCTTCAGGACTTCAAGCTCGGGCATTACATGAAGATTCCTCCGAGGGCCATGTTCATGACCCAGGTCTATTTCTTCTTATTCTTATTCCTCTTCTTCTTCTACTACTACTACTACTACCACATCATTATCATCTTATTCTTCTACTACTATTATTATATAGTCGTCATTCTTTTTGCTCTTCTCCTTCTACTATTATTACTGTTTAATCATCATCATCATTTTTTTTGCTCTTCTACTATTATTACTAATACTACTATTATTAATAATACTATATCATTATCATCTTCTTGTTCTTCGTCTACTACTATTATTACTATATTATTTTCTTCTTCCACCACTATTACTACTATTATTAGCAGTACTATATTATTATCATCATCTTCTTCTATTACTACTAGTAGTATTATTAATACTATATCATCATCTTCTTCTTCTTACTGAGAGTGCCCATTATGGTTGTGATTGGGCAGGTCGTGGGGACCCTGCTGTCGGTTGCGGCGCACCTGGGGACGGCGTGGTGGCTAATGGAGACCGTCCCCAGCATCTGCGACAGGACGGAGCTGCCACCAGACAGCCCCTGGACCTGCCCCGGCGACCACGTCTTCTACGACGCCTCCGTCGTGTGGGGCCTGGTGGGCCCCCGCCGGATCTTCGGCGACCTCGGCCCTTACTCCGCCATCAACTGGTTCTTCCTCATCGGCGCCGCCGCCCCTCTCCTCGTCTGGCTCGCCCATAAAGCCTTCCCCGAGCGGCGCTGGATACGCCTCATCATCTCCCCCGTCGTGATCGGCGGCATGGTGGACATGCCGCCGGCGACCGCCGTCAATTACACCACCTGGGTCCTCGTGGGCTTCCTCTTCGGCTTCGTCATCTACAGGCGCCGCCGCGAGTGGTGGCGCCGCCATAACTACCTTCTCTCCGGCGCGCTGGACGCCGGCTTATCGTTCATGGCGGTCCTCCTCTACGCCTGCCTGGAGATTAAGGGCACCAAGATCTCCTGGTGGGGGAACCGCCCCGACGGCTGTCCGCTCGCCTCCTGCCCCACCGCCAAAGGTATGGTCCACGACCACTGCCCCATTTCATGACCAACCTCCTCCTCTTCAGGATTTGTAGATCCACCAACAAGAACAGGAAAAAAAAAAAGCTCGATTATTCACGATTTTCTTATTTCATTCATTAGTATGTAATCTACTGTGCATTAATGACTATCGTGAATCCAAAGTTGTTTTCTTTAATTATATAAGAATTGTTCCGGTGCAAAATCCATCAATGGAGAACCAGAGATGCTTCTTCCACCTGACCACGGAGATTGTGGCCGAACTGCTGATCGGAGAAATCAATCCGGTGGCGGAATGAGATGATGCATTGGAGTGGCCCTCAGCCGCAGAGGGAATGGAAGAGAAGCGCGAGCAGCGCCGAGGCGGCGGCCATGGCGATCCCGGAGGCCGGCGGCGGCGGCGATGACGACGGCGGGGTCGGGCCGAAGACGTTGGGGTACGCGGTGGAAGTGCCGGGGAGCGCCCCCGCGGGGGAGTCCGCCGTCGCTGACGACGTGCTGTTGCCGCCGCCAATTGAGATGCGAAGCCGCTGGTTCTTCTCACAGCGGCCAACGACGCCGCTGGTGAAGTAGAACTCCCCGGCGGACGTGATGTTGAAGAGGGAGTTGCCGTCGTCCATCTTGAGGATGGGGTCCTCGATGCTGCAGCTCTCGAAGGCCAGCGCCGTCACCTGGACGACGGCGTCCTGGCTCGGCGGGTAGAGGAACACTGGAAGCGGGTCCACAGATCAGATCTACGAAAGGAGTATTCCAGCAAACCTACTAACCCTAACACCAACCCCAACCCGAATCCGGGGAAGAAGAAGGGGGAGGGGAGGTTACTCAGGGAGTCGCCCATCTGGAAGCTGCGGGTCTGAGACCAGATGGAGTAGACGTCGGGTTTGCTGGACGGAGGAATCCCCCAGGCGTCGAGATCCCCGACCTTGTGCTGCAAGGCGGCCGCCACATTGCCGCCGTGAGGCGCAAGGAGCACGGCGGCGCAGAGGAAGAGGAAGCCGGTGATGTGCAGCGGCTGCCGTCGGCGATGGCGTTCGTCGTAAGGCTCCTCCATCTTTCTTCACCTCCTCCTGCTCCTCTCTTGATCAGTTGAAGTCCGCGGTTCTTCCGCTTCTCTCTCTCTCTCGCTCGTTCTCTCTCTGGCTCCCCGGAGAACCGGGAAAACCAGATGAGGAAGATGAGGAGAGAGGAAGAGGAAGAGAGTGAGGCTGACGGTGAAGAACCGACAGGGCTAAGTGGGCACGGTGGACTCTTCACGTGATTACAGCTGGGTACCTAAGCCATCTCGCATGTCACGTGGGAGGCGCTATGTTCACGTGTCAGGACAGCTGGGTTCGGTCACCCTTTTTTACTATACCGGCTAAATAAATTTTATTTATTTCAATATTTTAAATTTTATTTAAGGACCGGGATCGCCGTCACTCAGACCACAAGTTTCCGTACGTAATATATTTATTTAAAAATTAAAATATAATTTAAATGTTTACAGCAAGATGGATAGAGAGCCAACGGAATATGTAATTTAATCTCGAAAAATATATGAAATTGATCAACATTTTATTTATGGTCAAATTACGCATAATAAGTATACGAGATGAGTCGGTGATGGTCGTGGACCATAATGGACAACTATTCCTTGATATTTGGGCCCAAGACAGAGGTAACGGGCCGGGCTGGACAAGAGTTCGGGACCGACCGGCCCACTTACGCCAAGCATAAAATAAATAAATAAATATGAATATTTAATTTGCGGTTCCTTGGACAATCATCCGACCGAATCACGTGCGAAGTACTACAGAAGGGCCATCACGCACGTGCCTCCCGTGTTGCCCTCTCTTTTCCGCTTCCCCCCTTCCCCTTCTCTCCTCCGCCGTCTTCTTCCCCACCTCTCCCCCCTTTGGCGGCGGGCTCGAACTCGGGGTCCTCTTCCTCCTCCTCCAGCCCGAAGGGAGAGAGAGAGAGGGACACAGAGAGCGAGAGGAGTTGGGGGAAGAAGCGATGGCGGCTGCCGGCAGCTGGACCGCGGACAAGGATGGCAGCCGGGAATCTGAGGCTGGGGGCGGCGTCCGGCAGTACAATCCCTACAAGGATCTCCAGATTCCATACCAGACCATCTACAACCTGCCGACCTCTCCCGAGTTTCTGTTCCAGGAGGAGTCGATCGCTCAGCGCCGATCATGGGGAGAGAACCTGACGTACTACACGGGGTGCGGGTACCTCGTGGGGTCCGTCGGCGGTGCCTCGAAGGGTCTATTTGAGGCCGTACGTGCAGCGGAGGGGGGGGACACGCTCAAGCTCCGGGTCAACAGGATCCTCAACACGTCGGGCCAGACAGGGAGGCGGATCGGCAACCGCCTTGGGGTTATCGGCCTGATGTACGCCGGGCTGGAGAGCGGTATGGTGCTGACGAGGGACACAGATGACTGGGTGAACAGCGTCGTGGCGGGGCTCGGAACTGGAGCTCTATTCAAGGCTGCGTCAGGTCCGCGGTCGGCTGCGGTAGCAGGAGCTCTCGGCGGGTTGATGGTTGGCGCCGCCGTGGCGGCCAAACAGGTGGCGAAGAGATATGTTCCTATCTAGGGTTTCAGGAAAAAAAATTCTACCTGTGCTTCTCATTTTACGCGCCTTTTCATATCAATCACATATAAGGGAGCAAGTGTGGTGTGTGTGCTACAGTTTTTCGAGTCTGCTAACAGGTAAAGATGAGGATTTGCGGATTCTCAAATAATCACAGAAGTCAAACGATTGAACAGTGTTTCTTCCTCTACTATATGTACCTGTGTCCAGGCGAGGTGTGACAGTTTTGGCCCATTGTCGTCACATATTTCCTATTATTGCCAGTCTTTTTGGCTCTTTGGCGTTACATCTTTCGTTTTTTTTACATTTTCCCTTCTTCTAGGCTTTGTTATGTTCATGAGATGCTCGTATATTGGATGGCGCTTATTCTTTTGCATCTCCCTTTCTAGTTTTCTAGCGGCGATTAAGACCCAGCTCAGACTTTAATTGAATTAAGAGGATCTATAGTCTGCAGCTGAGCTGGTGCCTGTAGATGTTCCAAAATGTGGCATGCTCTGTATTTTTATTGCTTCAGAAGATGACCCAAAAAAAAATGACAAGTTCACTTGTGTCATTTCTTTTTACTAATCAATCTTTGTGCATTGCCTTTATTATTTATTTATTTTGGGTTTTTCTCCTGTGCTCTCTCGTATTGATCTTCCCCATTAGTAGTTGAGGTGGGTTAAGTTCATAGCTAGCTGTGGTGAAAGGGGCAACAGGAGAAATAATGAGCATTAATATCTATCTTGCAATCATATGTGGAGCGAAAGGAGGTTCTCGCTACGTGTGATTAGCAGTTAATGACTATTAGTGCTTTCAGGAAAAAATTGTATTTTTGGCATATGCTCAAAGAGACAGGCATCGTCATTGATGCGCATTGTACACCTAGTTCACCTTGGGCAAATTTTAGAGAGACGCATGCAGTCTAAAGTTCCTTAGTTCTTGTTCTGCATGGACCCAATAGAGCTTCACCTGCTTTCATTCGAGATGCGCTTTGACTCCAATAATGTTAGATTGCAACTCTAAACCTTTATAGCATAGCTGAGGGCATCATTGGGCTGGCGTTTTCAGGCCTGGATGGGTGGAATTGAATCATCCATAGCCTTTGAATGATTCAATTGAATTGGATTCAAGTGAAACAATCAACCCATCAAGGATGTGTTATCGGGATTGCATGGAAGGAGATTGGAAGATTAGACAGCACAGCAAAAGCAATCAAAAGTTTTGTTCCTCATCAAGTTAGACCTCTTCATACCCCATTTAGGTCACATGTGGATGCTCCTGAAACAAGAATGAACAACACAAGCAACCAAATAAGTTTTGTTGATGCGGTGTGGGAATTTTAGATTAGGTCATGAACTAGGCCATTGGTTGAAAAACTTTGGATAGGATGTCAATAGTTCAAGGTGTTTCTCACTTAGGATCAACAGAGGAAGAGTAGGGGATAGAGAGAGGTATATGTAGAGAGAGAGAGAGAGAGAGAGAGAGAGAGATGGAACACTTGTTCATCATAATCTCTGATTGGACTGCGTATTGGAAGTAGGATCCTTCTTAATTTCTTATGCCCCTACCCTACCAACCACTTTGGGCTAGTTCCAGACCAGCTCAGGTTGTTCAGATCCTTTGAGCTTACAAGCGCCTGGCACATGAACTTCTAACCTAGTCAGAGGGAACTGAGTATAGAGAAGGAAACAGAGCTATGCTGCTTGAGCGGGTTAAGCCATTTATGAGAGAGGATAGGATTAGCAGATGGAACTTGGATAAGAAATGTTTGGTGGATGTGAGTGAGTAAAGGAGGGAGGTTACTGAACTCATAAAGTCCATATTTGTTGAGGGAAGATACTCATAACGTGCTTTCATGAGATGGTAAGCTGACTCGTTGACCTTCACTGTTATGGGGGAGCTGCGGTCAGCTCTTAGATCAGACTTGTTGGTACTTAACTTTTTTGGGTTTTTAAAGCAACATATATAAATGGAATTTATCATGGAAACGACGACTTCAGCAACAGCAATGCTTGGGAATATGTCAGTGAGTTGCACAATCTATATCTTATTTTTTTTAGAAAAAGTCAACTGTCGTGAATTTTACTGCAGGTTGTGGAATCCTGGGGGAATTTTCTGCTAGAGAAGGTGGGTCCTACCGTCTGAGGGAGGAGTAGAGATATGCAAGATCCCTCGTCTGTCAGCTTTTCTCAAAGGGTTGTCATGAAATCATCAAATCTAATGTTGGGATTTTATAAACGTCTGAGTGGACTGATTGGTAGAAATCGAGGAGAACTTCTTTTCAAGTCAACGGCAACCTTAACCATGAGTCTCATTGCAGGATATTACAGACTTCTAGGAAGACCCCCCGATTGAAGGGAACTTCACCAGTTTGGTCTTGACTGCAGTACGAGAAGGTGCAATTTCATCCATAGATGGATTATATCATCTGCAAGTGAAGGAAAGAAAGGGCAGCTGATGATCCCCGATCATTAGGGTTTAGCCCCTGATGTGTTCATACGGGGGGGTTAGCCGATGGGTTTCCTTAAAGAGTTTGAGGGCCCTGCAAAGGGGACGTTGGAGAAGCGTTGACATTCACCTTTTTTTTAATTTTCTCTGGGGTTCTTTTATCAGGTCGGGTCTATTTTCCTACTATTTTATCAATCATTCCTCTTATGGGAAAGGTAGCCTTTGACTTGGCTCATATTGGGCTCCATTTTTCCATTATTTAGGACAATAGCTCATATTGGGCTCTCTCTCTCTCTCTCTCTCTCTCTCTCTCTCTCTCTCTCTACATACGCATGGAGTCAGCCACTTTAATGGAGTCAGTCCGAAGATGCTTGTTTTGATCCGGAGATCCCGGTGGAGGAAAGAACCTCTCTTTCCCTCTGCAACGAGTCCACCCGCTCCAACATGGTTGACCCAAAAGAATCCACCCGTTCAATTAATAAAATACCGAGAGGACGAATCGTCCTACACCGAGGAGGACGGGCTAATAAATACAGAATATTTGTGCAGCTCCAGGCGGTCCACTCCTAAAAAGGGGAACGTAAGGGCACGAGACAAAATTCTCAGCGACCCCCGAACAGAGATCAGAGAAATCCAGAAACCCTAGTTGACTTTGCGTCGGAGAAGAAGGGGAGCGGATCAAGGGTCGTCCGATTCTGGCGGCGGGTTGGCGGCGGTGTTGTTGCTGTTGACAATGCGAGACATGAGCTTGTAGATCTCCGAGAAAGTGTTCTGCGCCAAGTGACTCTCGTCCTCGCCGTTCCTCGACAGCGAAGAAGGGGACCCAAACTGGTAGTCGCCCGTCGCCGCCTTAATTCTCTTGGACGCTAAGAGGGCATTCTCTAGATCTGTCTGCAACAGCGCCCTCGGGATCTACAAGCATAGATAGATAGATAGATAGAGAGAGAGAGAGAGAGAGAGAGAGAGAGAGATGATTAGGTTTGGAGTTAACTCAGCTATGTGACTATGTACTTAAGAAAAAAAGAGTCTAAGTTATTAATCTTCGATCATACCATATTGAAAGAACACAGAGAGAGAAAGAGAGAGAGAGAGAGAGAGAGAGAGAGAGAGAGAGAGAGAGAGGATTAGATCCGGAGTTGATAATACTATTATGAGTAACTAATTAAAGAAATAATAGTTCAGGTGATCAATCTTCAACCACAACACTGAAAGAACACGAACTTATGATGGTAGAGATAATTATAGATACTTAAAAAATAATAATTATGAAGACCTGTAAGAAGTCCCTGAAGTGTAGAGTGCTCTAAGAAGTGAAGATTATCCAAAAATAGCTAGTCACCACACGTGGACAAAAATGGTATTTTTCCTCTCCACAGATTAATTGCCAACCTCAGAATTACTTGGGCATGGCAACAATGGATACTGATCCCAAGTATAATCACAGAAGAGCCCTCTAGAAATAGAATCTAGAGAGAGAAAGTAAAGATTATCTTGCCGTCAAGATGACAATCGACTCTACTCAGGAGAGAGGCTCAAACGATCGGCCCTCGCCTACTAATCGGATTATATCTTTAGGCAATACAAAAATAGGCGATATAATCGAACTCAATCATGGAAAAAAAGGTTTCCTAGGTTTTGTGGCTCCAAGTTCAAATTGTCAAGCAGTTCTTTGCAGATTCAGACATTTTGAAAATGGTAGCAGAACCATGAGTTATATGACTACAAAAACGGTAAGTAGATATTGAATGCTATTGCAGCCTCATGAACAATCTCTTTGAAGGGAATACGCAAGAATTTCGTGAGAAATGCGATGAATTTATCAACATCCTCTAGACAGTAATCGACCCCTTCACAACTCCAAGTGAATTCCGCAAAGAAATGTTTCCAAAACCAAGTACAGTAAAGCTGAAATAAAATATGTTAATGAAAAAGAGGAAGGTAAACTCACAGGGGACTTTTTCCCTTGTCTTTCTTCTTGCAATAAGTCCCTGAGAGGGAAATAAGCAGCTTGCTTGCAGAGTTCAAACAGGTCTGATCCAGTGAACCCTTCACACAGGCTGGCTATATAATCATAATCAAGGTCTTCTTCTACTCTTTCCCCTTTCAAAATCACCTTCAGTATCTTAATCCTCTCAGTCTGGTCAGGGATTCCGATTTCAAAAGCTTGAGGGAGACGCCTAAGTATTGCCTCGTCCAGCTCAGATGGACGGTTTGTAGCAGCTAAGACCATTACGCGGGCATTTTCTGCATAAACCACAAGAAGAGAGCCCAAAGTTATTTATTCTACATGAACTTCCACATGGAAGCTAGAACGCAGCCCCCCCACCTGACATGGATAACATAAACACACTTGTGCTTAGCAAAATAGATGAGCTACCATAGTGAGAATTCAATAAGATAAATATAACATAGGGCAACAAAATGATAAAAATAACACTTTTGACCCTTTATCTCGATAAGGACCCTTTCGTTACCAACAATAAAACACGATAGAGAGAGATTCTGAAAGTAAGGATCCACTGAAAACCCAATTGTTTTCATTTTCGAATCCAAGAAAAGAAAAACCCAATTGCGGAAAATTGTTTATATTTCTTTAAGACAGCAAACTTACTGGCTAGCATGTTGGAAAATTCAATCGCGGATAATTGATTAGCCAGAAAATTGAAAGTGCAAGAGAAACTGTACTGACACTTGTTGACATCAGATCAACCGACAAATGGAAGAGTAAATGAGGGATTGGTTGGCATGTTAAGAATTGATAACAATCACCTGTTACAAGTCATGACAGTTATCAATCAACTTGACCATTTTTTCCTTCCATGTTTCTCTGATATTACCTATGCAGTTCTAATTCATCCCAAATTATGCATGACTGCCCTCAGAGCAGCGTTAATAATCTCCCTCCCTCCCTCTCTCAAGCGAAAATATCAGATGAAACTGGCAGACCACAAGATAGATTCGAATGCTGTATGACACCAACTGAAGATGACACAAGTAGAGCCCAAAAAATGATTTGCAGGCCAAGAGATACAACAATGCTTTGAAGCCATAAAAGCATAAGAAGAATGCAAGAGATAATGACAGGTGATATTTCAAATACTTACGGTCAGTGGTAAATCCATCCCACAATGACATAAATTCTGTTTTCATGTTAGTCATGGCTTCATGATCCGTAGTACGCCGCTGACCCAAGAAACTATCAACTTCATCAATAAATATGATAGCAGGCTGGAGTTTGTAGGCCAAGGTAAAGACAGCTGTCACTGCAAACGTCCAGAAAAAAAAAAACAATCACATATCAAGAACTGACGAGGCCAGCCTAACTCACAAAGTTGGACTACTAACTGAAAATATAGATAAACGAAATATCATACAAAATGTAAATTTATCATTCAGCTGCTAATTAAAAATTTGAAGGATGTTCATGCTAAACCAAAAGGGAGCACAAAAGCACACATCATTCCATTCGTGCCACTAGCTATATATAAAAATCCGAAAATGCCTTTCAGCAGGCTGTCAATGCAGGCCTAAACTCCCAAATCAGGCCATAAGCTTGGCAGAGACAGACTAGGACTAAGCAATCACAAGCGGTTGGCAGGCACAGAAGATAGATAATGATAAAGAAAATACAAGAAATTAAAAATAAATAAAATAATATTCAAATAGAAAAATAGAAGAACGGAAGATATATCTTTAATGGATTGTGCCATGTGCATGTTGCAAGAGCAAGAAAACTTGCGATGTAATGAATACACAATTAAAAGAGATGAGGGAAACCGATTAGTCAACTGGAAATAATCAAAATGATCCCATGACTGCATACTCATTGCAACCAAAAGCTGCATCCAGAAATTTTGATATACAAAAAAGGTGATTGTAATACACATTCCAATGCATAAATCAATAACAGAAGCTGGGTAAACAGTTTCTCCATACCAAGTTTCTGTGCGTCTCCAAACCATTTACTCATCAAATTAGATACCCTCACATTGATAAAAACTGCTCCTGATTCTTTTGCAATGGCTTTGGCAAGCATTGTCTTTCCCGTCCCAGGTGGTCCATACAGTAACACACCCTTTTGAGGACTAAGAAGTTTCCCATGTGCAAAGAGCTCAGGTCTCCGCAAAGGAAGGATAACCAATTCATATAGCGAACGCTTAATGCCATCCAAACCTCCAATAGAGTCAAACTCCACATCGATATGGTCAGGATTTATAACATCACATGCGATTACATCCTACACATTACATAAATCGTTAGAAAAAAAATGAAAGCACATAAATGCTTAACAGTACTGAGTAAAGCTTGAAGAAAGAAAGTTCCCAAGTTGAATGCACCCAAAAAGCAAAAAAAAAAAAAAACACAAAGATCAATGCAAAACTGTGAGCATACTCCCAGAGAATAAATAACACATATTCAGCAGGGCAAACCAAAAGAATAAGTTTCAAAAGTTCATGCAAGCAAACGAAAGAAAACAGCCCAAGCAGTAGGCATGGGTGAAAAAAAAAAAACTTTTCAATTGCGTGGTGTAATTACAAGAAAACTTTCAACTGTTTTCCTGGCTTGCGTTGCTTCAAAATGACTCATTTACGTTTCCCACAATCAAGGAACTGAGCTTAAAGTCAATAGTGAGAAATCCATCAAGATCTGAGCTGAAACATTGGATTGATATGGAGAAGAAGAAATTGAATAGCTAACAATGTATTTTACAAGGAGTTAACTTAGCCGATAACTAGTGATTTTTACTTTTATAGCATGCTGGGCAGACTGAAATGAGGATATAGAACCATAAGATTGAACAATAACTTTCTCTCTTTATTTGTAATAGCATCGAAGAGGCTGCAGGCCACATGTTGGCCAGACATGATTTCACCTTTAAGTCTTTCCAGCAGAGGTTTTTATTATCCAAGAACCCTACATGAAATTGGCCACCATGGAGAATGTCACGGAAATAATTTCTTGTTCATTAAATCCTTTCTCTGAAGGGTTACATAAAAGACAAGCGTGGGAAGATGATGACGATTTGATAGAAAGACAAGGGATGGAGAAATAATAAATTAGATTGAGTAGCCTCTGATTTGATTGTGTAAACACTTCGTGAACTTTATATCACGAGGAAGAGAAGGAAATGAATCAATTGTCGTCGCTTCTAATGGCAGATTAAGCCATGATCTTCAGCACGATTGGCATAAGCTGGCGGTAGGCATGGAGAAATCGGGTGGGCAAGTTGACAACTCAAAAGGGACTGAGTAGTGTGGGTCATTTGTAAGGAATGAAAAATCGCATCTTTAGGGATGATAGCCGCGCTGTGGATAGAGCTCTTTTTATCATTGCTGTAAGGGTGAAAGAGTGAACAGGGATGCTTCATAATGAGGAGGAAGATGAATCCTCCACTTTGAAAGCTCAAGGTACAGAGCGGCATACGACGTCTATGTGTATAGTTTACTTGGGCAGGGGGAGTTCTGTTTTTTTGAAATAAAGTTCATTGAATATTCCGGTTCTTATTTTCCAGTTCTTATTTTTCATACTTGACGACTATGTGACAGTATCCACTTCCAAATAAGGAAAAGTTTAAAACGAACCATTTCAAGGGCAGAACAACGCAATATTTTGACAGACGATGTGTGAATATCGCATGGTCACCCGAAATAAAGGATAACAGACGAAAAAAGCTCGATTGAAAGGGAAAGGGAAGGTACTTTTTCTTGTACGGAGAACCCCTCAAAGGCATGTGAAGCTAATTGAAAGCGGTAAATGAAGGAGCAAACAATCATGAAACCATGAAGTCCTCACAAGGGATAACACATATCGAATGTTGGAGAGAGCTCTAAAACAACTTCATGCTAGGCAAAAAAAGAAAGATTTAATCACAATTCGTTGTGAGAGCAATCGGAGAGGACCGCAGGCAAGCACTACGTGATAGATACCTCGTATTGGTTGGTCTGGATCAAGGGGCGGCCAAGGCGCTTGGCTATCTCCTTCTTGTGCTCGAGGGCCTTCTTGCTGGCCGCCCTGTTGGGGTCCAGTTGCCGAAGCCCGACGAACAGCACCAGACAACTCAGCGCGGCGCTCGCGCAGTATAGCAGAAGCTCCTGCACCACCTTCGTCGAGTCCGACGACGCTCCCATGGCCCCCCCCTCCCTCTCCAAACGCAGCGAGAAGCAAACAGGGACGAGAGAGAGAGAGAGAGAGAGAGAGATTACTTCACGAAGGCGGTTCCCCTTTTATTTCCTCTTTCCTCGTCGTTGTTAACTCGTGTGAATGACACGAGTTTTTCCCACGTGTGAAAACAAGGCGAGCCCTTCTCCATGATAGCTCGGCCCTGTTATACAAAAAATATATAAATTAGCTAAAACAACGTAAAAATCCTTTTAAGAAATTCCCTCCGTCTCGTAATATGGCTGCTATTAAATATTTTTCCTCATTAAATATCTCTTAGGAAGCAAATATTACTTAAATTATTATTAATTATTTTCTTGCATACCTAAAATTTCATTATGCTAACTAAATTAGCGTAAATATATATTCCTAAGGAATTATTAAAAATAATTATGAACGTATACTTTAAAAAATGGTATCATATCTTCAAAACCGCTCTACTAACTTGATGCCGAGTATTAATTAAGATATAGAAAAATTAATAACAATATACCTTTTAAAAAGTAATTTTGGCTTGTAAACTAACTTTTGGTAATATTTTCATAATTTTCAGTCTTCAAAATTGTTTACATTAGAACTGAATATCTTCAATTCCATTTAATTAGACTTGTGAAAAATCTTACTAATTATGTGTATTTACACACTTATCTGCGTATACAAAATTTAAACAAGAATAATTAAAATATTTTCCTGATTAAATATCTCTAATGAAGTCAAATTTTACTTCAATTATAATTTAGTATTTTTGGAAACCTGAACTTTCATTATAAAAACTAAAATTAGCGTAAATATATATATATATATATATTAAAAATTGTATTGTATCTATAAAACCACTCCACTACCCTAACAACTAATACTAATTAAGATATAACAAAATAGGTAGTAAAATTCCTTTAAAAAAATTAATGTTGGCTTGTAAACTACCTTTTGGTAATATTTTCCTAATTTGAATATCTCACTCTAATTAATTTCCATTTAATTAAACTCATAAAAATAGACAAATTATGTTTATTAGTCACTATATACATATAAATAATTTAGATAAGAATAAATCAAGCAGTTCCAATATTATGACATTAATTGCATATCCTTGATCACATAAGATTGTATCATGTGTGGTCCTTGTTGTAATTTTCTAGTAATTTAACACACTTTTGCTGTTATGGGGGTACAACCTTAATCACTATAAACCTTGACATTCTTCAAATAAACAAAGTATTTCTACCTAAATTCGTCATTTATCTTTAAATGATGATTTTCCTTTGTATTTTTTATATTTTAATACCAAATTAGCGAACTTAATCACGAATTTTCAGATTTCAGATATTGTTGATCATATATTTTTTAAAATAATATATTGTTTTGCACAATTTATGGCCTTTTATTCGTAGCCACAAGGGTTCTATATTTTTGGTATATTATATTACAATTATATAGCGTAAGGTGGATATCTTCCACCATGATATTGTAAATTACCAGCTTTAATTAATATAAAAATATAATATAATTTTAAATCAATATAAATTCAGTCTTTTTTCTGTGAAGTCGCCAACCAGGATGGCCCACAGGTAGTTTAAGAACACTGAAGGGACCCGCCCGGGTCCAGTGAAGGCCGACGGACGGCTGTAAGATAACGGCGTACGACTGTTAGCTAGCGCGGTATTTTTGAACAACATTACCCCGTCAGATAACGGCGTACGGCGTGAAGATATGCCGTAAGATGTTGGGGATCTACGCGTACGGCTACGGATCTTCCTCAGACCGAAGACGGGACGCGGCCAGGCGTCGCCACCTGGCCTGTCCAGTTCATCAATGGCCGGGGAGGAGGCCTAATCCAGTCCACGAGTCGACGCATCCGCGCCCCGTTGAATTGTGGAAAGCTCCCTGCTCGAGGATACATTCGACAGAACCTTCGTCCACAGGGGTTAATTGCACATGGAGGCCCTATTCAGGAGTTGATCGCGTATGATCGGACAGGGACTTTTATCTAATTTTCTCAGTTCGACCCGTCAGTACTGAAGGGTAGTTTTTTATGGGAATATTCCTAATTTAGTAGCATTATTGACGAGTCATGGGGCCAACCAAGGTACATATAAAATAAAATATATAACGAGGGTATTGAACAAGTTATCTGATGATTTTATTTAATTAATTTCCATTTTATCGCCGAACCGAGATCCCTGACGCTAGATCCACCGTCTCACTGTCGCACGTGCTGCCGATCAATCAACGGAGAGCTCCTCGCCACGTCACCAGCCGTCTCTTCTCTCCTCCCCCATCTCGGCTGTCCCAGCCCCGATTTCACCTCTGTCTCTGTCTCTCTCTCCCCAACGCCCGCTTGTTGAAGCGGGGTTCCTCCTTCCACTCTCTCAGGTGCCGCCGCCGCCGCTGGGTTCCTCCCACTCTCTCAGGTGCCGCCGCCGCTTTCCGGGGAGGTCAACGGGCGGGGGAGAAGATATAGCTGACGCAGCTGCTCGTGGGATTAAATCCGTAATAAATTATTCGGATTTGAAGGTTGCTACAAAGGAGTAGGATAAAAGGAGAAGGGAAGCAGCTGCGGATGTTGGAGTAGCTTTGTATCTTGAAAATAGGGAGGAGGAGGAGGAGGAGAGGCGGAGGAGTTGCGGTTGGGGGATTGGAATTGCGGAGTGTGGAGTTGAAGGAGGAGGAGGGGCGGCGGCGGGGAGGCGCATGCAGGTATGGGAGGGGGGAGGAAGGCCTACTCGGCGCTGCCGACGGACTACAAGCTCCTGGAAGAGGTCGGATGCGGCGCCAGCGCCACGGTGTACCGAGCGATCTACCTCCCGTATAACGAGGTCGTCGCTGTCAAGTGCCTGGATCTCGACCGCTGCAACAGCAACCTCGTATAGTCTCCCTCACACCCACCTATCTCGCTCACTCGCTCTCTCCATCTGTTGTTATTCATATTTGCTCGTTTTGACCCTTTGATTTGACTTGGCTTGATGGTCGTTTCGCCTCGAGTTACTCGTGGCCTTGGAATATCGAATTCGTCCGGTGAAAGCTACGATCTCCCCGGAAATTGCTCTACTTTTGTATGTGAGTCTTACTCGGGGGATATTTTAGAGAGATAGGGAGATGAGGTATGCTTTCTGTAGCAGGTCTGGTGGTCTCAGCGAGACCGTCTTAGAGGATGGAAAATCTTGGCCGAGAACCAGTCAGCGAGTATACTCAGGATTCACAGTAATAATCTCTAAATCTGGTTTTCCATGGTAGATCAGTGACTATCGACAGATACCCGGCAAGAGTTTTCTCCTCTGCAGATGGATGTGGTTTGAAAGCGGCGCAGTAGATGGTGGGGACAAAGAATGCAAAAAGTCATCATAAATTAATTATAACGCGTGCAATAACCTAGTCACAGAGTGTCTCTACAAAAGACAAAATCTGAAGTAGCTACTAGTGAACAAATCACTTTTTGCGCCCCCCCGTAGCTTCTCTACCCCAAGGTGTTTTTTATAAAAAGTAAATATTGAAAGTATGCGTGGAATAGTAGTCATTGAAAGCATTATGAAATGGTGGTTGTTTCATTCATCCAACATGATTTTTTTTTCCTTTAGAACATTGATAATGGTTTTTGATGTTTTTAGTCCCAAAATTTACATGTTTTCAGCATATGTTAGGTTTGATCTAGTATTTATTATCTCTCTTGCAAGTCGTTGAATTATAAAATGTCTTTTGAATGGAACTAAACCCGATTGTGAAAAGAAGTCCTGCTTTAATAGTGAGATTTTTTATTGGTTTCGTCTATACCATAAGTGATAATATTAGGAAGAAGAAAAAAATATCTAAGGTCTAATGTGGTTTCAAAGAGCTTTAATGGTACTTTCTTCTTGTCCTATAAAATACCCCAATTGCCTTGGTAGTTGCCGGCCTTATGCATTTCACCATTTGAAAAATGATTCCCGGCATGGTGACAGGGATTGACAACAAGGTCTACGCTGTGTCTTGAGGAAACCAAAAATGTTGACCGGGGGGAAAAAGTTGATCCTGAATTTAATGTCATCACGTCCCCTTGCTTTGATCCAAATTGAAGGCTGAAACTTTGGTTAAGGGATTTCGTGGGAAGCTGAGCTGCTATATGAGAAATATATTAAGCTCAGTACTCTTTTGGATTATCTTTTATGGTGGAAAGTGGTGGAGAAATATCTTGAGAAAATTAAAAAAGGTAGACATCTGCAGGTAAATTGAAATTGAATATCATTGGGTTAAAATTGGTTGAAGGAAGAAGGTTTGTCGAGAAAGATGGCCAATTAGAAATTCTGGGATCAAATAGAAGAATGGAAGACGGTAATACCTGGATACAGTGTTCATCATAATCTTTAATAAGATGCATCAAACAGGAAAGTAAAAAATAGGGTGGTAGGGGAAGAAGTGACTTCTGATTTTAATTTTTTCCCTATGATTAACAAAAAAGACTGGATTTATTGGTATGTGATGTTGACATCTGATTACTGACTATTTAAGTTAATAGACAGTAAAAATGCTAGCTGAGTGGATGGAGGTCAAGAGGTTCTGTGGAAAAGTTTGAATGCAGATGAGTCCTGGGTGTGGAGAATTATTTGTTAAATTTCAAATTGGCACAGTGAATGATAATTTTTGTTGCTCACTTACTTTACTCTGTGTTATGGACAGAATGATTATTGTGGTAGAGAGTTTTTTTTTTCTTTTTTTTTTGTGAAGGGTTCTGGATCTTGTGCCAGGGCGATCTGAAAAACCAAATCCAATGATTTAGTTCAAGTTTTCCTGCTGGCTGGCAGTCTTTTGCAGTTGTCTGATTTATTGCTTCATAAGCCCAGTAATATTCAATTGCTGGTGGTTGGTGGATGAATGCAAATTGTACGAAATTTAAATGTAGAGACAGGTCTTTAAGGGTGTATGCAGGTATTCATTTTTACGTATTTTTAGTGTCAATCTGAAACCCTAAACGTATGTGCTAGCTTATTTCTTAAATGTTTGACCTTAATCTGTGATTAAATTTTAACGCTTTTTGCAATTATCTGTGGACAGGATGACATACGAAGGGAGGCGCAAACAATGAGTTTAATTGATCATCCTAATGTAATAAGGGCACATTGCTCGTTTGTTGTCGAACGATTTCTCTGGGTGGTCATGCCATACATGACAGAGGGTTCATGCTTGCACCTGATGAAAGTGGCACACACAGAAGGTTTTGAAGAACAAGTTATTGGCTCTGTTCTTAAAGAAACACTGAAGGCATTAGAGTACCTCCACAGGCAAGGGCATATCCATCGTGATGTCAAGGTTAGAATGTTTCTGTATCGATATGCAATTCTATCCATTAAAAAGGTGAAATGAAATGCCTTAACACTTAAATGTCATAGGCTGGGAATATCCTCCTCGACAGTACAGGAGTGGTGAAACTTGGTGATTTTGGAGTCTCAGCTTGCATGTTTGATACGGGCGAGAGACAAAGGTCAAGAAATACATTCGTTGGAACTCCATGTTGGTGAGATGCACTATTTATTTTGAATGAATCTTGTCAATTCCTTCACTGTTTAAAAAACTTTTTCAGTGTCCACTTTTGTGTTGCACTCCACATATTTCTTAGAACTTGGTCGCTTTTTGTTGGACAGGATGGCTCCAGAGGTGTTACAGCCTGGTAGCGGTTACGATTTTAAGTGAGTTTTCGTCCAAAAAAAATGTCTTCCTTTCACCAATTGGAACTTCTTTTTGAATTACAACTATGGTTCCTAATTTCCTATCTGATCTCCTCTTTTAGTCGGTGGCTCCATCAGTTTGTTACCCTGTTCGATTTTTATTTGTGTCCTTGTACCTATCATCCATTTAAAACATTCTGCATGTGGTACTAACAGCCGATGCTCTAACTCTGCTGCTTTTCAAGAGAATTCAGTGGATGCATTTAACAAATATGTGCAGCATTGAGTCATTTTTAAGACAGTCTCAAGAAATATCCATTACTTTTCTGCACACACTCCATTGATATCATTTGATACCGCATAAGTATCTATGTCGATTTTCTAGTTTGTATGCGTGGGCATTGAAAGAATGATGTGATCTCAAGTTTTGCATTGATTTGAAATAATTAAACATATGAAAACTTTAATTCCGCAAAATTAAGTCAAACTTTCAGGAAGAAGTTAGATGATAAACTTTGCATGATGCTGTAAGGCTGTAAAGATCATCATCATCCAAGACAATGCAACTGAAATAATTTCCAGAATACAACTCTATTGCCTGAGAGTTCTAAAAGGAAATTTACTGAGGTAAGTTGGGCATAAACAATTGTTCTATGACTGGAAAACGGAAGAGGGCTCTCATCTGCAAATAATAATTGATCAATTATGCATAATATTCCGAGACTGCCTTACATCAATGATTAAATTTTAACTTTTTTATATCCAGTTACTATTTTGACGCACCAGGCAATGAAGTGAGGTGAATAAGCGTGCCATTCATAGCTTTTTCAGTTTCCTTTTCAATATCTCCCCTATCATTCCTTATGAGTTTTTTTTTAACATTCTATATTGGAAACGTTTCTTTGCACACTTTTTGTTTCATATATTTTATTTCAAACTTTTTTGAGGGACAGGTATTGGGGAGTTATTTATCATTCGCTTTGCTGGTATAGTGACCAATTCATCCTATATTGGATTCTCTACAGGGTTGATATCTGGTCCTTTGGAATAACAGCACTCGAGCTTGCACATGGTCATGCTCCATTTTCAAAGTACCCTCCAATGAAGGTTTGACTCCTTTTTTCTGTCTCTTTAATGTTGAAGTTACTTATTTATTGAAAATGTTCACTGTGTATATTAGGAAGAATATGATATTCATCATGTATGTGTACATTATGTACCATAATTGGCCACTTCCGGTTTTGACAAAGGTGACTTCTTTAACTGTGATGGCTGCGATAACCATTTTCTTGTTGATGCTTATTTATGGTCCTGATTGCATCAACTTTGGCATGTTTGAAGGTATACACTTTCACCACATCATTGATCTTCTTTAATGGAGTCAGTCGCTTTTTAGTTTGAATTTCGCACCAACTTGGATTCTCAGAACGTTGAGTGAGAGTCCTTCGAGCAAAAAATATGCATAGGATCATGCAAGGTCTAAATGGTCTTGTGTGAAGCTCAAATGTGCAAGAGATTCCCATGAAATGTAGACATGCGGGAGGATAGGTGTTAAGGTTTATGTTCTTTTGTGCACGTTAACATACTTCAAATGACTATCATTGGATCTTAGACTTTGTCAGTAAGATGAAAGACTTGCCAAATGTACTTCATTTTGAGAAATGAGATGACAGAATGTTCTTTCATCATCTTTAATAACTGCACTTATGACTGTTGTGATCGTTTTTGTTCGCTGATATAGGTTCTCCTAATGACCATCCAGAATGCTCCTCCTGGTCTTGACTATGATCGTGATAAAAGGTTTTCGAAGGTACTGCTGTCTTCTTTCCCCCCACAGCTGGTGCTGCGTTGCAAAACGTTTTGTGACAGGTTTCTTTATCTTAAACTGTATGACATGTACAAATTATATGTAATGAGCCAAGATTCGTTAATGTCCGGAAACAGGCGATTCCTTTTTTTATGTGTACTACGCTAATGGTTCTTAGATGATACTCTTGTTTGACTTCTTATGGGATACTCTTCTAATTATGACATTTCCAGTTGTGATCAGTCATTCAAAGAAATGGTTGCTATGTGCTTGGTGAAAGATCAAACGAAGAGACCAACAGCAGAAAAATTGTTAAAACACTCATTTTTCAAGAATGCAAAGCCACCAGAACTGTCTTTGAAAAGCATTTTAGCTGACCTGCCTCCTCTTTGGGAACGTGTAAAAATACTAAAGGTTTGTGAATGGTGCAGATGTGTTGAAGATCTGCTATTATGTATTTGTTTATATGATATTGTAAACGAGTTAAACAATGCTTTGCAGAGAAAAGATGCAGCGCAGCTAGCCCTAAAGAAAATGCCATCTGCTGAACAAGAGGCACTCTCACAGGTTAGATATGTAGGCATTTTGACATGTTTAGTTGTGTTTGTCTATTTTTTTCTTTTTCTGGCAGAGAGAAGTTCTGCAATGATTTCATTCGGTATCGCAGATGAGTATGCATTGGTACTTGTCTGAATGCGCTCATAACTGTAAATATGGCCTTCTGGGGGTCTCAAGTGGGGAAGGAATGAAAAGAAATAATAAACCGTTCGAGATGAACAAAGTCTCACAATGGTTTTTTTGGAAGATCGGTTATCATAATGCATGGTATTGCTCTGAAATTGCTTGTTCATTATCAAATTTTCACGATACTTCATAGAAATCAAAAACACCTCAAACATGCTCTGTCTAGTGTAGAAGTGTCTACTCATTCTAGTGGCACTGTTGGATATTGAAGGTATTGGTCAGCTGTAGCTGTATCTCTGGAAGTTTGTCATTCCTGTTATCAATGAATGCACTGTACAATTCTGTATGGATATAAGTATTTCATTGCTATGGATTTTTTTTCCTTATATATCTTGTATTACTATGCCAGAGTGAGTACCAACGAGGGGTTAGTGCATGGAACTTTGATCTTGATGATTTAAAAGCACAGGCATCCCTGGTATAAGTTTCCTTCCAAATATTCCACTTTCTGAAATATTTTTATATTCTGGTGAAATGTGATGTAAATCCTCTCTTTCCTGAATCTTTCCAACAGATACAAGATGCCGAGGATGATGGAAACTTAAGATTTTTCTCTAATGAAAAGGTTATAATTCTTTTACTCATAAGTTAAGCTCTTATTACTGATAGAATGAGATCTTTTGTCATTGTAATTTGCTTCTTTTTTTCTATTTTGTTTCCTGGTGACACGGTTGGTGCTGATGATAGTCTAATGATAGCAGGTTCCATCTATTTCTGAAAAGTGTGTGGATGAACCAATATCAAAGCATGATACTGATGACAGGTATATGACATGAATATAATGGCCTGAGCTCCACACTTTTAGATCCCTTTATTTAACATGAATTTAAAATAATCAATTGCCTCACTATTTGTTCGTACTTTTGCCTATGAATTTCATTTCTGATTAATTCTCCATTTCTACATGTGGTTTTGATGATTGGATTTTAGTTCTCTCAATGAAAGATATCCCCATTTGATGTGTTATCTTTCATTGGGCACTTTAAGTCCCATGTGTAGCAGTTGGGAAAAATCTCCAGCCTTTACTCACTTTTGTGTTGCTTTTCTTTTTTGACCAAAGCTTTGAGTTTCGTGCCCTTTGGTTCCTGATACCTATGGTACACATACCTTGGCTTTGAATATTTTTTAGACCCTTTGTATGTGGTTGTTCCTAATTTTCATTTCGATCTCATTTGCATATTCTGTCAGTTTCTGTCTTTTACTCGTTGTCATATGCTTTCATTAGTTAATATCAGCAAATCACTGAAGTATTTATTAATTGTTATCTGAAGCGGAGTGAGATGGGAGGAAGAAAAATGAACTTCATTCACTCTCAGAAAGCAGACGCCGTAGGTTAAAAGACAAAGAAAAGACAAGACCAAAAAACTGATAATACGAAAGACCGAAATACCCGTCAAGTACATAATTTAGTGGTTTTTTTCCTACTGATCTTTTGAATTGTAATCCTGAAAATATTTACCAAACTACGGAAACCTTGGAAAATGAAGTGTCACATTCTGATACCACGTGATGGCTTTTGCTCCGCGTAAATGTGAAAAATTTCTGAATGGGTTTTCATGATGCTTTCAAAATGCTCTTCTGGAGACCACTTTTGTGTCATCAGGTCCATTACTTTTCTTTCTTTTACTGTAGTTGATGGCAGTGTATTGTATGTGTTTTTTCCGGCGCCTTAAATTTTATAATATGCGAAACTGGTAATGGCTCTTCCTGTTCACATGTTTTTTTATACATGAACGGGAAAGATGGTATTTTCAATTTTTCTATCGTTTTTCATTTCTCGTTATATTTATTTACCTGGGTCTCAGATTACTGGTAATTTTTTTTCCGTAAGATCCTTCCGCTAGGCTTTTTTTAGGTTCATACTTTTTATGCTTTTATCCATTCCCGGTTCTAGTGTCACTGTTATGCCATAAATTTGCACCCTACAACCTCTTTTAGAACCTAGACATATGCTTCATTGCTTTGGATTGTGATTTGACCAAAATTTAACGTTATTATTTGTGCAATTATAATTGAGGAATCTTATGCTCGTTTTATACAGCTAGATGATGGATATTACATTCACGCCCTTTTTTTCATGCAGAGAAAGCACCTCTGCCGCTGCAAGATCTGAGAATGGGTCTGTAATTGTGAAGGATGAGAATCTAGGATCGGGTATACAATCTCCCAGCATTGAAGAAAAAATGACTGGACTTCAAATAGGAAGATTGAAAAAGAATCCAGTGACATCAACACAGAGGACAGACATCATACAGAACCTTAGCGCAAATGATTTCGAAAAGCAACAAGTTCATAGTGGCCCCCTTCTACCTCACAATGTCCTCCGCCACTCTCTTTCAGAAAGAGGCCGTACATTGGACAGGTAATTTTAAACTCCGAATATTTCGTGTTTGAACTTGTTGGAATATGTAATGAAATGGAATTATTTTATTAGGGTAGTGTCCACTTACGGCATCTTAGAACTAGGGCTGCGAGTTGGCTTGGGTTAGAATAGATTGTGAACTCCTACCAAACCAATGATAATGCGTCCTTAACCATCTCTGATCCTTGAGTAAATCCATTTGATTCAGGTATTAACCGTGTGGGTTCGAAGGAAATGGGACTCGATTAGCAAAATAAGATGATCCGAAGGAAGAACCAATACCGGTTTTAAAAGGGAAAATATATTGATGGTCGTATTGCAATTTCTTAAAGGTGCATATATCAGATAGGGGCGGTCATACTTATCTCAGCTGTAAACAGGTTCCCAGACATACTTTTTTGGGTGGCTGGCTGGGCAAGGCTGGTTTACGCTATTTTTTTCTTCTCCTTTTGTCTGCCCTTGGAAATCAAGTTGCACTTCCATATTCTTCGTCTGAAAGTTCATTCCTGCCCTAGACTGGCTGATCTAAATGAAACCCGCTTAAGTTAGGGAGAAAATCGGTCAATTGATCCAGAATGGCTTATTCTAAGATACAAATAGACATGCATTGGCCTATGTGGTCCAATTGAGTAGACATTTTTCTTTAAAATATTGAATGTGTAAACCAGGTTTTTCAGTCAAACCGAATTGTTTGTGTGGTTTTCAAATACAATGCTATTCTTCTTTAAAGAGGTTAATTCATTGAACTCTTGGTTACTAAAGCCCTGAAATTCTTCTGACCATCAAAACTATAATTTGCATTATCAATCAATATAATCATTAAAATCTCATTCAAAATTTATTTTTTTTTGAAAGGTAAAATCTTGAAGTCTCACTTGTGGACCATACTCATAATAACTGAAAAATGTGCAAAACCGCGGTGTACAAAGTATTGTAAAATGCCATGAAACAGATAGATGCAGAAATAATATGAGCAGACCACGGTTCTCCTCTGCACATAATATTCGCTTTCAGTTTACGGCTGCAGGACAGTGATGAAAATCGCAACTCTGTAATTAATTTTTCTAAAAATATAAGGTATGATTTAACTGATGCCTTAATCTTTTTTCCAGCACAAAATCCTTTTTTAGCTTACAAAATTTCCTTTAAGTGCTTCTAACAGGATCTCGAGTATAGCCTTTTAATGAAATGACCTGACAGATGGTGGGTCTGTCTGTTATTCTTCATTGGTGATCACTGGGTTGTGTGGTTGATTGATGTTCTTATGATTTTCATATGCTTATATCGTGTGAATTTACATAAGATTTTGTTTCATGGCTTCTGCATAGGCCTCTCCATTTAAGGTTCTTAATCATTGTATAAAAGCTATTGGCATAAAAGCTTTCTTTGATTTTATGTTCATAAGGATGGCAGGGTGAAAACTAAAAATTCATGCCTTTGTACTGGATTGGTTGGCATTAATGAGACAGTTCTCATATTTTCATTCTATGAGAATACCTTCGTTTCAATCTATTTAGTTCTTCCTCTTATATTTTTGCCTTCATATTTCATGTCTTGGATGGGAAATTTAATATTTCCCGTTGTTAGATTTGATGGCGATATTCAACCGGCAACTGATAAATATAAGCATGATGGACGGAAAGCTCAGAATTTCAGTGGTCCATTAATGCTCCCTAATCGTGCTTCTGCCAACAGTTTGTCTGCTCCAATGAGATCTTCTGGAGGTTGTAAAGGCTACTCAACCTGAAATACATTCAAGTGACTTGTTCTTACCTCTAATTTGTTTTTTAGGTTACAGAGATTCTTTGGAGGATAAGTCTAAGGCCAATGTTGTTCAAATAAAAGGTCGATTTTCTGTTACATCAGAAAACGTAGATCTTGTAAAGGTACAGCTCACATCTTTACTTGTTTTCCATCTATTCTGGACTTTTTTTCTATTGAAGAAAACTACACGTTGCAGGATATTCCAACATGTACCCTTCCAAGAAGGTCTTCCCAGGTTTGTATCGGAGATTTGTGGAGACATTATTTCATTTTATCTCCTCTTTCGACCCCAACTTTTAACATTGAGGTTTTCAGGGCTCTCCTTTGAGGAAGTCTGCTAGTGTCGGTGACTGGCTTGCTGCTAAATCAATGGTATGTGTACATACCTCATTAGTCTCTTGAGACTTTATCATTGCCATTGGGATACGACATGAAATATTGCTATGTAGGCAAAAGCCATAGTTACAGTTGACCTGAGCGCATGAAAAGAAAATCTTAGAATGCTGTCAAATTTAGCATAACATCAGAAAAATTAATCTTGGGGCAGAGGAGCCAGTATTCCATCATAATCATCACTTCCTGCTGTGGAAAGTTGTTTAAGTCGTAAACAAATACATTTTCTTATGGGATATTTTATAATAAAATTGGAGTGGCTCTCTTTATTAGCCTCGTTTTACCCCCGTTCTGTTCTTGTTTTTTTCTTTTGACGCATTTGTCTGCTTTTGTGATGCCTCTCAAACAATGCTGTGTTTTCTTTGGCTGTCAGGGAGAAAGAGAAAACTGTTTGTGATTTATTGTATTTAACTATGAATCTGGAGTGGGCCAGAGCCTATTTTCTTTTTGGGCTTTATTTACTACCCGATTCAGAAAAAATCGGGTCAGCTTGGCTTCCGGGCTAGTCTCTCAAAAATTTAGGTCATTGGCAGACACCTCCCAAACTCCAAATGGCAGACGTTAACTGTTCATTAAAAGGCAGATGATTGCAAAGTCGTCAGAGTCACAAAACTGTCCTGATGTCAATTTTTCTGTGGGTGCAACAATTGGTCTAAGTTAAAAGTGGGAATTCCTTTTGAAGTTTGACATATCTTTACAATGTCAAGGGAAGGCTGGGTCTTGGAGTTGTGCCCCTTGCTCTTTTCTTGCTCATGGTCAAACATTATTTTTCATGCGTTTAAGCTGCAAATCACTAAACTTTGTGCTTGAATGAAAATTTGTTTGTTATCAACTAGGGAGGTATATGATCAATATTTTCAGAGGCCCTAAACAAGAGTCTGGGTCCTAGAGTACTTTTGAGATCAGATTTTCAAATATGTTTGAATTCTTGTCTTGTTACTAACACTATTTCATGAGAATCAAAGACCAAATTTTATTCCTTGATGTTGTTGGCTCATTCAACTAATTATTAATGGAAACTTTGCTTAACATTCATTCTTCCGGTCAGGAAAGATGACCAATCCTGGTTGTCTATCCGATAATCATTGAGTGATGCACTTTACGTTTCTATGTCCAATGTAGTTGAGGATTATTAATATTGGAAGATGGGATTTACGATTATCATTTGTAATGTGTTTTCATGTTCACCAGATTTGCTGAGATTTAGTTTTGTCATATGACTCATGGAAATTGTTTCTACCTGAAATTTAGACAAAATTTTGCTTGGTTTAATAGGGAATCTTGTTTTAATTCACTCTTTTGATGCTATCAGCTTGTAGAAAATTACTCTGAAAATGGTCCTAGAAAAAGTATTATTTGGCCAGCTACTCCCACTTTCAAATGTTCACCTCTTACTGCTGATTGCTAATCAATTACTCAAAATGTGAGCACATGTTTTACTTTAAAGAAAGGTGGAACCGTGGGGCATATTCTGTGTTGTTCTGCGTTGTTTCATTGCTTTCATCACATTAGTGCTGTTCCTCTGATCTTATTGATATCTTGCTCGTGGTTGTTTCACCTAGTCTTTTAATCAGTCATCAAAGGAAATCAGCAACATTATGATGCCTGCAGCTGCTCTGTTGCCCCACCTGCAGAACCTTTTACAGCAAGTTTCTTTTCAACAGGTTCAAATTTTACTCTTCACGGTCTAAACGTCTGCTACATTATTTTTTTCTTTTCCTGAACGCCTTTGAATTTCTTCGGTATTTGTTGTGATTTCACCTTATTTCTCAACAGGAACTCATTACGAGTTTGGTGAACAGCTTTCAACTGACCGTCCCAGGTAATGGTGGGTAAAAAGTTTCTGTTTGAGTAGCGGTTGAATCATTTATATGCACATCTGAGACACTTCTTTTTTCCACAGCTGTGCAAACTGTGGTAACTTCTCAAGCTTCCAATGGAGAAAATGACGCGGTAAGGCCTTCTTTGTGTTCAACTCTGAGCCTTTCTCTGTCAAAGCTTGATATTTCCTGGTTAAAGATTGGCTTCTTATTAAACCCTATGAATCATCTCTTTTATGCTAAGAAATATTAAACTTCAATGTTTTGATGTTCTTGCATTACATAGGAGATTCCTCGTTCCTTCTATCACATGCCCTGAAATCAGACATGCCCCATTCCACCATGCCTGAGGGTTGAGTTCAGGATGGTAATTGGTTGAGAAACTTTGCCAATAGGTCCTTTCTTTTTTATGTTATCCAGTTTCTTTGGCAAGGATTGTTAATATTATTCAGAAAACTTTAGTTGTCTTCATTAACCACAAGATCTTCGGATTGGATAATCTCCTTTCTCTTCGAATTATTGGATTTGAATATTCGAAATTTAAAGCCTTTGGCGTATGATATTGAAAGATAATGTTTTCCTTTGGCATATCTTTACATGGGGTTGTTTGCGGACTAACTCATTAAGATCATCAAATTGTGAACATGGTATCTTTTGGAACTCAGCTTCAGGAATGGATTAGACGCGATCCTAGCTCATCCTGCAACCCTATCTAAAATTCAGGGTGATGAACTCAGATTCTGGTCGATTTGCATAGCACCATGAGTGAAGGGAGGGATCGCTTAGGAAGAAACAGAGAAAAAATGGTCAACAGAGGGAGGATTGTGATTGTGGGTCTGTGGAATAGGTAGTAAGATACATCTGGGGAGTATCTGGGTTCTAGAGAGGACACCGGGATGAATTGTGATTCTTGGGTTAATTATGCACAAAAGAGACGATACAGGTGATGAGATCATATGCCCTTTTTAAATTGTGCTCTCATAGATTGAATCCTTCCTTTCGAGTTCTAGATTAGGTTATTTTAAATTTTTTTTCTCGTTCACATCTTTTCCAATGAATTTCCCCGAAAAATAAAACTGTCTTAGAAAACTTAAAGTATTGCCTCGCGCATGTGAAAGGGAATAAAATTGAAATTCTTCTTCTTCTTCATCTTCTTCTTTTTTAATTTCTATTCAGGTTGAATTTGCGGCATCCGAAAGAGAGCAGATGTTCCTTTCACAGATTTCAGAGCTGCAAACGAGGTAGGCCACTTCCTCCTATGTAGTGTTGAGGTGTGGTGGGTGAGCCCAAACCTTGGGTCGGCCAGGCCCAAACCTTTGGCCTGGGCTGGCCCGGGCTTTAGGAAGGTCTTGGCTCTAGCTGGGCCGTATCAAAACTTCCCGGGCTCAAGCTAGGGTTGCTGAAGCCCTGACCAGCCTGCTATAACAACAGCCCTTGTATCGTTGTATTTTTTTTTTCTCTTGTATCCAAAGCAGGCCCATTTAAATTATTCCGTGTTCCTGAATGATAACTTGGAGTGTTCTTTGCTCGTCACAGGATGATTAATTTAACTGAGGAATTGACTGCGACAAAGATGAAGCAATTGCAGGTGAGCTACATGGGCGGAGCATCTCCCACTTTTCTTGTGAATTAAATGAAATGTGCATATTCCATTCTCCATACGCCTATGCTATTATTTACTTTTCTTCTCTCTCTCTCTCTCTCTCTCTCTCTCTCTCTCTCTCTCTCTTATGCGATCATTCAGGGGTTATAATAACTATGGGCATGGAAATCTCGGTTTCTCTGTACTCTCATCTTTCACTATTTTTATTATTTTGCAAGAAATAATTGAAGTTCAGATACTTTTCTTTGATCTTTGAGTTCCATAGTAGATATGTTGCGATGAAAATATTTTCATTGGATCCCCAATTCTATGTATAATTAATGTTCCAAATAAATTTCTCTCCCAGTAAATTCGCTTCTACTATCAGAAACTGCAGAGTTCCTCTGGATCATCACCACCCGAGGAGGTCCACTAACTATTTCCGTTCAAATTTTGTGACAATCCCCAGTTGCAACAGCGGCTAGACGTTGCAAACAGCCGGGGAGAGGACATCGGCAAGGGAGAGAAGGAGGCCTCCATGAGAGAAACCGGCCCGAGCTAAGGCTTCAGCTGCATCTCATCTCCCCAGCTCCCTCCTTCAATGGCCGCTGCAGAGAGAGGAGGGGGGGGCATCCTCAGCCCTTCAGTCCCTCGAGCTGGAGGGTTTCTATTAGTGTTCCAAGGTCACAGAGGAGTCACAGGCCCCTCCCCTCCTCCTGCTCCCGCCCAGAGGCGTCAGGCCAGGCCGATCAGCCCAACAAGCAACGAGGGCCATCCAGAGCCTGTGATTCTTTTCCCAACTTTCGTCACTCCTACCCATCATTATTATTATTATTATTATTATTATTATTACTATTATTGTTATTATTATTTGCATTTCTTATGGGCCCACCACCCTTCTACCACCCCACCCCTCCCTATTAGTACTACAATGGGAGGGACTTGGTTTGTGATATAAGTATCAGGGTTGCTCCATCTTGTCATAGAAGGTTGGATGGTTGTAAGCTAGACGACGCTTTCTTGGAGTGTTCTTACATGGGTGGCTGTTCAGAACCACGCCTGTCTGTTCAGAAATAGCAGCATTTCTTGGAGTTGCAGAGTTTGAAATGGAGCTGGACCCGCCTAAGTTAGAAGCGATCTTGTTGCATGCAACTTGTTGATGTCTTTGCTTGGCTTGCGTTGACTTTTCACTTTGTGTCAACTCTCGTTGACCGTGGTGTCATCTTTAGCTACGAATATCAGTGATCAGTTGCCCTTGGTCTCTGGGAAGAGCCCGCAGGGCTCAGTTCTGATTTTGTCTTCGTTTGGTTCGAGTTGACCTTGCCCTTTAAGTCAACTCTCGAGTTGGCTTGCGGTGACTTTTCACTTTGTGTCAACTCTCGTCAGTTCTGGGAGCAGGTGAGCAAGCTACAGAGTAGGAAACGTTTCGTTCGTAGATCACAGTTGTGTGACAGATGGTATTCGGCTGGGATTTTCTTCAAGAATGTTGGAGAAGATCGATCGCTAATGGAAAAAGAAATTATCCTTAATTATTGAAGAATTTTGGGTCTTCTTCTTCCTGTCTTCTCCAGGTTTACTGGAGCAGGAACAGGGAGGGGAATCACCGCGCGGCACAGAGAGAGAGAGAGAGAGAGAGAGAGAGAGAGAGAGAGAGAGAGAGGGGTTAAAAATCTCAGAGCCACAGGGGACTGCCGATCTATGGTTTATCATAAGACCCGTCAGTGACCACATGGGACGTACGAGAGGAATCTCATGGAGAAACCACAAGGGCAGAAGCGCCTGGTCTAGCTCCCGTCCGCCGCCGGGGGACGACGCCGCCACCAGATTCAAGATCGCAGAGGCAATGTCGCCGCCGGGGAAGGACATCCTCAGGGCGATCCCTCCGTGGCGAGAGCAGCTCACAGCCCGGGGCCTGGCGGCGAGCCTGGCCGTTGGCGCCACCTACAGCTTGGTCGCCATGAAGCTCAGCCTCACCACCGGGCTCGTCCCCCCCCTCAACGTCTCCTCCTCCTTCCTCGCCTTCATAATCCTCCGGGCGTGGACGGGTCTGCTCCGCCGCGCCGGCCTCTCCCCCAGGCCCTTCACCCCCCAGGAGAACGCCGTCGTTCAGACCTGCGCCACCGCCTGCTACAGCATCGCCATGGGAGGTCGGAGACCCATCCGTGCTAGGGTTTCGCTCTCTCCACCTCCATCTCCACGTTCTGTGATTATTAAACCAACTGGGTATTTTTCTGAGAACCAGGCGGATTTGGATCGTATCTGCTTGCGCTGAGCAAGAACACGTACGAACAGGCGGGCTCGAGCGGCGGCTACAGGGATCCCGCGATCGGCTGGATGACGTCGTTCCTCTTCTCCGTCAGCTTCGTCGGGCTCCTCCCCCTCGTCCCTCTCAGAAAGGTTCCTCCTCTTTCTTCCTCCGTTCCGTTCTCTCTGTGTTCTTGGAACGATCTGATCCAGAACCAGACTCTGTAAGAAGCTTCGTTCTTTTTCTCTTTCTTCTGACAATTTCTCTCTCAAGATCATGATCGTTGACTACAAGCTTGCCTACCCAAGTGGCACGGCCACCGCCGTTCTCATCAACGGCTTCCACACACCCCAGGGGGACAAGATGGCCAGGAAACAGGTGCAGAGCTTCGCCAGAGCTTTCGGGCTTAGCTTCTCATGGAGTCTGATCAAGTGGGTCTTCTCCGGAGAGGTCTGTGCAGCTGGGAGGCGACCTTCGGTGGGGCCCACGTAAGAACCAGCACAACCCACGTTGACTTTGATCTTGACTGACACAAGCGGACCTCAGTCAACGCGATTAGACCTCATCTGACCACCTGGTTTTTCTTGCAGGGCCTTCTCCAATTTCAGCCTGGCTTACGTTGGTGCTGGGATGATCTGCAGCCACCTGGTCAACCTCTCCCTCCTCATGGGAGCCGCCCTGTCGTGGGGCCTTCTGTGGCCCCTGGTGAGGAGGTTCAGTGGGGCCTGGTACGCCGCCGGCTTGCCGGAGAGCAGCATGAAGGGCCTCCAAGGCTACAAGGTCCGGCCATGGCAGGCTTCCCCTTAGAGTTTATTTCCTCTTTTGGGATGAACCCGTTGGCTTGCTGTTCTTCGCAGGTCTTCGGCTCGATCGCCCTGATCCTCGGGGACGGGCTCTACAACTTCGTCAAGGTGGTGGTCATCGTCGCCGGGAGAGCCTGCCGGAAATCTCGGAGAACCGGTGAGCACCCAGGTTGACTTCCCCCCTCCAAATCATGTTCATGGATTCGAGCCACCAACCAGCCAACCGAGTGGGTGATCAGGGGCGGCGGATGGCGGCGCGGCGGCGCTGGAGGATCTGCAGAGAGACGAGGTGTTCTTGAAGGAGAGCATCCCGTCGTGGGCGGCCGCCGCCGGGTACGCTCTCATGGTAGTGTTGTCCGTCGCCGCCGTCCCTCTCATCTTCCCGGAGGTGCGGCGGAGCCACCTCCTGCTGGCCCAGCTGGCGGCGCCTCCGCTGAGCTTCTGCAACGCCTACGGCGCCGGCCTGACGGACATCAGCATGGGCTACAACTACGGCAAGGCGGCGCTCTTCCTCCTCGCCGCCTGCGCCGGCGAGCCCTCCGGGGTGATCGCCGGCCTCGTGGGCTGCGGCCTCGTCAAGTCTGCCGTCTCCGCCGCCGCCGAGCTCATGCAGGACCTCAAGACCGGCCACCTCACCCTCGCCTCCCCACGCGCGATGCTCCTCGCGCAGATGGCGGGGACGGCGATGGGCTGCGTCCTCGCTCCCCTCGCCTTCTTCGTCTTCTATGGCGGCGGGTTCGCCGTCGGCGACCCCGCCGGAGCCTTCAAGGCGCCCTATGCTCTCATCTACAGGAACATGGCGGTGCTCGCCGTGGAGGGCTTATCTACCTTGCCGGGGAATTGCCTGTGGCTCTGCGGAGGGCTGATGTGTTTCGCCTTGGTGTTGAACGCCACCAGGGACCTGCTGGGGCCGGAGAGCCGGCGGCGGCGGTGGTTGCCTCTGCCGGCGGTGATGTCGGTGCCCTTTCTCGTGGGGCCAGAGTTCGCCGTGAACATGTGCGTGGGGAGCTTGTTGGTGCTCGCCTGGGGCTGGTTCGGTGTCGCGGGCGGGGCTGGGCCGGCGGCGCAGTCGGCCGCCGCCGCCGGGCTCGTCTGCGGGGACGGGCTGTGGGCGCTTCCTTCGTCACTGCTTGCCCTTGCAAAGATCCCTTCTCCTCTCTGCGTGAAGTTCCCCGCTGAGTAGAGAGAGACTCAACGCAGAGACCAGCAGGAGGAAGGCGTTGGGAGCTCTTCGAACGGGCCGGGGAGAGACGGGCTTTTGAACAGATCCGGCCCGCGGGCCTATGGTCCACCAAAACATAATTCCTTTAGTTTGAGAAATGGGCCCAAGAGTGGAGTACCCCACAGTCGTTCTAGAGGAGTTCCAAATCAGTCTATAATCTTCCTAAATCAGCATTACTCTTCTTTATTTATTTATTTAATTTCTGAATGAATAATGATATTTAGCAAATAATTCTACATTGCCTCGCAATTATAATTTTTTTTTTTTCTCTCTCTCTCTTTCTCTCTCTCCATTTTAGCTCCATTTATGGGAAAGAACCAATTTAGTCCCATCCCCCTCTCGTCTCTCTCTCTCTTCATCTCTAGCATATGAACTTGGTTAGAGCTAAATTTGCTTTACTGAGAAAGGATGGGGATTCAGAGACCCACATGCCAGAATAAGAAGTAATTTTAATCAGAAGAAATGGCGGCATGAAAAAGTTGGGCGTAGAATTGGGAAACCCTGAAGGGTTATGACCTCTGATCTCCCCAATTCCTAGCTTTTTCTTTATTTGGAAATGTCGGGTGAGGGGAGTTGCAGCAGAGAGAGAGAGAGAGAGAGAGAGATCCACACAAACGTAATAATCTGTGCATAAATGGTCTCCATCGGAAAAATTTGGTCAACGTTAAGTTTCTGAGCCGAATGGGATCATCTTACCCAGTTATGATGCCAGCAAGAACATCGCCCTGCCCTCGCGCATAGATGGTGTAGACAAGGCGGATGGCGTCCAACCACCCCTCAAGCGAGTCCCAAGTATCGGCTACCTGAAGTCGACATGACGCTCAGAGTGCAATCAATCAATCAATCAATCAATCAATCAATCAATAATTAGTTCACATTAAGTAGGATAAATCATTGACTACCGTACCAAATATAATAAAAACTGACTGCCTGATAAGTATTGCACGCATTTTGGTCAACGTCTTATGAGAAGCACTCTGATGACCCAGAGAACATGAAGAAGATAGAAGATAAGGTGGAGAGAGAGAGAGAGAGAGAGAGAGAGAGAGAGAGAGAGAGAGAGAGAGAGAGAGATTCCCAGAATCAGCTATACCCCATGATAAATAGTCACCTAAATTGGCTGATCCTGGTGAGATTGCCAATTCTGAGTCAACACCAAACCTTGCACTCTATTGGTTCATCTTTCCAAACTCCTTTCATTAAGTGGGACAACTACTAACTGGACTTGTGCCTCATTCTGCCTGAACACGTCTTGGGCAGAGACATAGCCTGAAACGCATACTCCCAAGGTCGAGGCACGGCAGAATGGTGGGAGTCGCCCTGAAAAGAGGTAGGCCTGAATAGTTGACCGTGTCCTGGATTTCCTGTCAAACTTACTGTTCTAGGTTGCCTTGAGCCAGGCAAACCTGGGGACTATCACTACCTTTCAAGCCCATGTGATGTGGTGTGATGTGATGTGATGTGATGCATCAGGATACAAGTTGTGAACTTGCCCAGGATCAAATCATAACCTAGAAACTTGATATGACCAACTAGAAGAACACGGGATCCGTGAGGGACGAAAATCTGAGCCTGTATGTTGTTCTAGTTGTAGTAAACCCAAGACTGTCTAAATGCTGTTCTGTACTAGTCTTGGGGAAGAAAAATCTCAAAGTGGCAGACATGTTGCAGCTCTTAAGCCTAACGGTGTACACTTATTTTATGCTATAGAAGCTTTGTTTTTTCTATATTTAAATTAAATGAAAATAAGCACATTTTTAATCTTAAAAATGATAAAGAAGGACAGGGAATTAAAAAAAAAGAACAGCGGTAAAGGAAAAAAATTATCAATAGAAATTGATAAAATAATGGAAATAAAACTGCAGGAAAAACGTGTGATCAGAAGCTACTTTCTGTCGGTCAGTTTCCTTGACCTAGGTAGTTGTTTCCCTTTCTGTGGCCAACTAGCAACTGCTCTATGATTTGAGGTACATTGCACTGATTCGAGGAGAGGAAGACAGAAAAGGCTTGATGCTCGAACCACAGTATGCACACACCTCAACTATGGCGGCCAGAGGTGACAATAATTCAGCCACAACTCGTGTACGGTGTTCGAAGCTCCATGGATAATCTCTGAGTCAGGTAGCTCAAAGAACAATGGTGAAGCTCATGTCATGACAGTATATCAGAATGAAGCAGGACCAAAGGAGTCTGGTAGTCTCAACCAAGAAGAGGTCGAGAGAGTGAGATCGTTCATTGATAGTTGTGACAAACTCACAAATGCTTCTTCATTGGCGTATTCAAGAGAGCTTCCATCCTATCTTGGATTAAATGCCTCTGGTACAATCTTTGCCGACTTCTGGATGATGGATTCAGTAGGAAAATAGCAACAGCTGATGGTTCTTTGATTACTGTAGCAGGTGTAGGACATTTTCAAATAAATCTTTCCATTGACTTTAGAACATGTTCAATTCTCCGCAAACCTTGTGTCTATCTGAAAGTTTATTCAAGACTTACATGGGAAAGTAGTTTCTCATCATAGTCATTATGTCTTGTATGATAAGAATCCGGAGAGGATGATTGAACATGCTGGAAAACGGGATGGACTCCTCTACATCAAAGTACCAAGCTAGTCAAACATTATGAAGGGAAAGTTACCTTATTCTCTTGAGCTTCATTTATCCAATAAGGAGAGACTTTGACTTCACCATCGCTGACTTGGACATCCGTCATTCAGGGTTATCAGGATTCTGTTTCCTTCTTTATTTCAAGTCCCAAGTGTTGAATATTTTCATTTTGACATGTGCAACTTACTAAACACAATTGTATATCTTTCCCATTAGTAACAAACGAAGTTCTATTCCTTTCTATTTTATTCATAGTGATATATTGTGTCCTACCGTTCCTAATGGTTCTGGGGCTAGGAGCTTTGTGTCATTCACTGATGATTGTACTCGTGCTACTTGGATTTTTCTGCTCAAACAAAAATCTCAAGTCAGTACTGTCCTCCCAAATTTTTGTTCCATGATTAAGAATTAATTCGGAATTGTTCTCCTAATGTCAAAAGGTTTAGGTCAGATAACGTAACAGACTCTTTCAATCAATCCTCACTCTATACCTTCAAAATGAGGGAATATCATAAGAAGCGGATGCGTCAGCAGAGAGGGAAATATATCAACGACTTGTAGGAAGACTCATCTATCTGTCTCTTAAAGGACTAGACATAGTATACACAAATGAGTGTGATTAGCCAGTTCATGCACAGTTCAAAAGAAGTGCATCTGCATACAACTCATGGAGTGTGACAATATCTCAAAGAGACACCTGAAAAAGGTATTATGTTCAGGAGAATAGAGGGTGGTCGGTATTTGAAGCATACACAGATGCAGATTATGTAGGGTCAGTGATTGAGAAGAGATCAACCTCTTGGTATTGCAACTTTCTTAGTGGCAACCACATGACATGGAGAAGTAAGAAACAGCATGTTATGATCTAGTGTAGAAGTTGAATTTTAAGCAATGACTTAACGTCTATGTGAACTACTTTGGTTGAAGATCATCTCAGAAGACTTGGAGATTAAGTGAGATGGCCCAATGAAACTCTATTGTGATAACAAGTCTGCAATTAGTATAGCTCAGAATTTAATAGAACACAATTAAACAACACACGTCGATATTGATAGAGACTTCATCAAGGAGTAATTAGAGAGTGGATTGATTTGTAAACCCTATGTGTCTACACATGGCCAACTTGCAGATATGCTTGCAAAGGATTAAGTAGTTTGGTATTTCAGTGTACTATTTCCAAGCTGGGAATAGAGAATGCATATTCAGCAGCATGAGAGAGAGCGTGGGAAAAAATGTGTCATTAGGAGTTAGTTTCTGTGGTCAGTTTCCTAGTTTACCAATTTCCTTAACAAAGGCAGTTTCCTTTTTTCTGGCAAGGGTTATTGGACATAACTAGCAATTGTTCTATGATTTAACAAAGAGAAGCTTTTTCCCGATTGTTTATCCTTGTATGGTTAAACTGAACTGCTACAGTACTTGGCATACAATGGGAATTGAGACGACGTAATAAGAGAGATGAGAGACTGTACCCATTATCATCCTATTTGCTCTAATACATTTTCCAACCCATAATCTCGCTAGTGTCTTTGGCGTCAGCAGCTCATCATCTTATCTCCTTTGCGTATTTTGTTTGTATGTGTGTGTGTGTACATGTGAGAAAGATAGAGTGAGAGATTTGGAGAAGGGGGAGGGACAATGATATCATTTTTGTCGAGTTTGGGAATACTTGCATGGATTAAACTGACTATAGTAAAGTCACGTGTCCTACGCTTGGTTAGCAACTTAGACTGAGTCACGAACAATTCATTCACATATTTCTGAAGATCATATCCGTAGCTTTAACTCATCCGAATCATACAAAACTGATTCACTCAGGTTTCAAAAGTACCCCAGTAACAAAATCTCAGTCAGCCGACCTTGCTAGGTGAAATAGGGAATACACCGGCACAAAATATACCAACAAACTTCTAAGGGCGAATATGCTTTCTCTGGTATTTTTCTTACATTAAATGGTTTATTGCATGAAAAATTATCATATCTGAAAATCCAGAAAAATCCTTAGAGATGATTGAATGAATGATATTTCTCATTTTAATATAATCATATAGATAAAATACACACTTCACGAAGAAATAATAGCATTTCATAGGTACTAAAATTTATCGAAGGCCAATCCTATACTTACCAAGAAGACTTGCGAATGTATGGTATCTATACAGAGGCCTGCACCAGGGGGCAGTGTAAGATCTGTACATGGAAATACAGAAACAATATCCGCAACATCGATCTTGATTGGGGCTTTGTCAGTGCTTATTGAGCCTTCTATTCTTCCTGAAAGGCTTTGTGATAATTGCTTTGGTTCAGTTTTAAAGACCTGCAAAATTACAAAGAGAGGATAAATTTCTGAGAATCATCCAGATAGAATAGTTGCTGAATGTCGGAGTAACTGGGCCATCCAAAAGGAAGCCAATTGGCAGTGAGTGGAGCGGGCCCATCATACAATCGTAGTTTTACTTTTGGTATAAGGAACACATGACTATTCTTGAGATGCCCCATCACATGCAAGCTGAACTTCGGACCTATGTCACATGCAGTTCAAGAGCTACAATCATGACTGGTACCAAGTTAGCATTATTGGCCCATCCCGCTCAAAATTAATTGAAAATAACTAATGTCGGCCGTGTTACCATCACAATTTTATTTTTGTAATAACCAATATAGGACAATCTCATAATCACCTAAAACTATTTTTTAAAAAATTAATATGAATAACTTATTAGTATTCCACAAATAACGATTAAAGAAAAATAATGAAGAAGAAGGGGAGATTGATGAGAGAAAACAGTGGCTCAAAGAGAAAAGTTTCTTGCCAAACTTGAGCCTGAAGAGCCTCATATATTATAGGTAAAAAGATTTTACATAGATGACATACTCTTAATAGGCATAGCAAAGCTATGCGAATAAAACACTCCCCATGTAGACACCATCATCAAGCAGTTTATACTCTACCTTATAGTAAAAGCAAATTGGTTGTCCCCACAAATATTGATTGATATTTCATTTTTTACAAACTAGAGAAAGTCCTCAGATCTACTTTCCGAATTTGAATAAATAAAAAATCATGGAAAATTAGCTATAGCCATAATGAACTGTAAGCAAAATGAGATACCATGGATGAGCTGCATTTTTCGGGAACTTTAGTAGTTTCCTTTTAACACTGACAGAATCAATTATTGGGGGTTTAAGAAGGAAGCAGAGATCGATATCTATATATTCATAGAAAGCGCAAGATTCAAGATTGCTAATTTTCAAAAACAGGCAGATAGACTACATCGATAATAATATTCTGAGAAAATGTCTCAAGATGTTATTTCTAACCGTTGTAGGTGGCACAATTTATTGATGAGTATGGTGTGCTCAGAGGCATTAACTCCAATTACTGTGTTGGAATTTATAACCGCCCTCTACCCCCAATTTTAGTTTAATATTGAACGGGACCCGCGCTTTTCCTTCAAAGTTCAGCATTGTTTTAGATATTCATTTTATGTGCTTGATTATTGACATGCTTTTACATTTATACCAGAAGACTCTTCTGCAATGTCAGTCATTACTTCTTGAAAGTAAAACAACAATTGGCTGCTACTTTTCTTAGAACATCTATCATTAACCAGTAGAAGAACGCCACATTGAATGTTCAAGGGAATTGAGATCTTAATATTCAACTTACTCGTATAATTTCTGTAACAATCCATTATATGTGGAAGGACGTATAATTCCTTACAAACAGACAGACAAGCTATCACTATCAGAGAAGACAAATCATTTGTCTTGATTCAGGCATTCAAATGTGCCCACATCGTGGTGCATCACATTTTTTTCATGTTCTTCTCATAACGTCAATGTAATGATTCATGTGATTAGTAAATTGCATTCATATATTCTACGATATATTCAGAGTTAGTCAAAACTGATGGATTCAGATTTACAAGTGCATTGATGGCGAAACACGATGCCAAACCTATGTTTCTGCTCTTCTGTAAAGTGCTCTTGATACTTCTACAATTGCTTTGGCATTCAAAAAAATACCCAGCACACACTAACACTGAGACGAGTTCAAATTCATCAAACACAGAATTTCCATAACAATAAACAAAACAAGGCATCCTTGCACTAATGGAACCAGATAAAAAACTAACCTGCTGGATACCTTCATGATTCAGAACAAACGCTGACCTTTCCCAATCTCTGTGAGGGGCTATTGGGTTCTTTGCTGGGGGTGCAGTCAAGTATCCCATCTTGAGATAAGGAAGTGGAAGCTGCAAAAAGGAACGCCACTCACAATGAAAAATCACAATCGAATCAATCTGCCAAAATCGTTGAGTTTCATAGTATGTTATTCATCCACGGTATTTTTCAACAGAATGAGATCTTGCTTACTATAGAAGTTTCCAAAGGTTCTAAAACTGCTTGCTAAAAAGGCACCGAATATTGGTAATTCAATAATGGAAGGTACAATACTAGGAGAGCAAGTTAATAAAAAGATATGATAGATTAACGTATAAAGAAATTGGTTCTACTATAAAAGTAAAGGCTTTATACTTTTGCAAAAACAAGAGATTATTGCTGCTAAATCAGTAAGGACCTTGAAATTAGAACTGCAATTTCATACGCAAACTATGATAAATTAAAAATATAAGGAAAAGAATAAGAGAATAGGCTAAAGAAAAATGTTTAGTTAAGTGATGGTCCATGTGGTACCCAAAACGTCGGAAATAAAATGAAAACAAAACATGATATAAAAAATGATTAACAAGAACACATTTGGATAACATGCTTTCTCATTTGTGAGCTATTCATTTGATCGTGGACACATGAATGTGGTTCATACAACCATTAATCAAAACATAGATGTGTATGAATACCAACTTTCCGAGTTACCTATTAAAACATAAATGTGTATCAGTCCAAGTCTAAATTATTGCCATGTAAAAATAATTTAGAGAACTAGCTCATAGTAGTCATGGTTGTTATTTTCTTCCGAATATATTCTTGAGAAGTTCCACTTCCTTTCACAAATAAAAGCAACAAAAGAAAACTCCTTTAGGAAAGACAATACTGACCATTGACCGAACAAGTCTCAGGGCACTACGATAAACCTGCATAATGCAGTTACAGATAAAATATTAGTTTCCTGAAAAAAATTATAAATACGGTTAAGGGACAAGAAAATGTGTACAAAATTAAAAACAGGCTATCCTTTCATGCAGAGACTTGAGAGGAATATTAATGCCAAAAAATGGAGGTAGTGTATACTGATTGGTTTCAGGTACGAATCAATAAAAAGAATGAAGATGCATGAGTGCTTAACATCGAAATTCTCTCCCTTGAGAACAGACCTAGATATGATGTTGTATTCAAATATTAATAAAGAACAGGTGAAGGAGTCCAAAATAATAGAGAAGAAAAAGGCGTCCAAATAGCTGGCACATTTGTTTAACAATGAGGTGGTGAACGACAAAAAGCAGATGATTCCTCTAAAACTGTAAAGATTCTCGAAATTACAGAAACCTGGGTGCATTTCATCAAGATAAACAAACATATTCTTTCACAGGCATTTTAAATCTTAATATTCCCAGTGACACTTCTACGAAAACGAAAGCAAAGGTATCAAGGACTTGGTTATTTGTGAGATTTATGGGAGAACCCTTGTCTTAAATCTGTTACTTTTTTCCCCTCTTTTTTCATTTTTTTTGGGGGAAGAGGGGGGATTTGGGTGGTGGTAGAGGGGGAGAGAGGAGGGAGGGAATGCACGCACGTTCACCCAGAATATCCTCAGAGAATCAACTCTTTGTACGGATATAAATTTTCACGTCGTCATGAACAAGAAGCAATATGTGAAATTACCGAGTATGTTGGCTTCAGGGCATGAGCAGCTGCAATATAGATAGCTGACTGGCTGTAAAGTTCATTAGAAACTTCTTTCGCATTAATTGGTCTTCCGGATCTTGATGTATCTTCTGCTAAGGCATACTGGAGAGTACACATAAGTACATAACCAGAAAATTAGTAATAAGCTTTATTTCCGAGTGGATGAGGGTAGAAAAAAAATCTACACCAAAAAAAACAGTAAGCACAAAGTAATTTATTAGACTTAATGGCGCTAAAATTATACAGGTTTGGGGAGAGTTATTACACACCAAAACAGTGCCAAGATTGTAAATTGCCCGATGGAAATCAAACTGTAGCTGAATGGCTGCACGGAACTGGCACATTAGGAGAATACACAAATTAATGCAATTGAAATATATGGTTCTTTCCAAAAGAAATATATACGTGTATAAACGATTCTAAAATTATTAGAAAACACAATCTTTTACCTTGCTTATTGCACTTTTCACAATAGTCTGTTTCTCTCGAATAGGAACAATGGCACTGAGTTCCTGAATGGCAAAATCACAATTCATCATGATATATACATAATTCAAAGAACCAAAACTGTAAAGTATGTTCAGACACTGACAACAGGTACGGCTACTATAAAAAAATGTTAACAGAAACAGTTGACTGACAAAAACGTTGATAACATGAATATTTAATGGTATACGGTCTTGTCAAATCCACTTACTTGTAAAGCAAGTCCCCAATTGTTAAGTGCCTGTTGCAAACAATACAATGAAAATCAGGAAAGCCATACCTGGCTTAAATAAATGATGGAAAGAGAGATTATAGGAAAGCCCACAAAGAACAGATCTAGATGGACGGTATGCGAGTGTTTATTCAACGGTGATTGTTGTGAAAGTAAAGGAAAAGTAAAGGAAATAAAGGAAATTTTCTCTTCAGATCAACAGACGGAAAGTCCAGATCATGATGCATTTAAAGACAAGGGATGCACTACGCACATTGTAGATGTTTTCTCCTCAGGATGGCATTTGTATCAGGACGACAGAACATCCACATGATACACGATGATAAAATAGATTTTACTAGCTTTGGTAAGTTAATTTTGTCATTCCCTGATTTTCTGAAGCAAATTCGACTCTTTGGACATTCTTAAAGTTACTGAGACCTCAAGAAGACAATTGTTTTCTCCAGAGTATCCTAAGAATCAAGTTAATTCGTTCATAACGGACCACTGTTTCTCTCCCAGTACGGAGCACAGCAGCAGGGAGGATCATTTTCTGAAAACTTATATTTGGCTGATTCAACTAGGCACAGACCCCTTCGCCAGTCCAGCATCAAGAGATTCACAGATCAACTCCATGAAATTGAGAGTGTTTGCCATGTGATATTGACAGTTCTAAACTTTATGAGAAGGTGATCAACTTGTTCGATATTAAGCCGTCTTAATATAAAGAATCTTAATTTTGATACAGATCATGACAGGGGAAATATTTTTACTCCAAACATTACACCCTTTGTTCTCAAAAGCTCTGACATAAAGTTTAACTTTTGAGAACTTACTTTATTCCTTGTTCTTTATCAAGCTATCATCTCCTTCACTTGAGTGAATGCCACCCAATGTACTAATCCATTCCATAAATAAGAGCTACGCGTGGCATCTTTCTAATTTCAATATTCCAGATACCTCTTGATGCAGTCTTGCTTCAAGAAGAAACAATTTTGTGACGGTTGACGAAGATCAAAATATGCTATCTGAAATGCTAGGGATCTTCCAAAAAACATTCCTTCATATAGATAGAGCATCCATATTTACTATCATATATCCGTCCAAATGCTACAATTAACAGACTAAAGAAGTACCAAGTTGAATACAATGATATTCTCAACGTCCTCAAATATTATATTACTCTTATTCCTAAGAAGAGCCAGGTAACAAGTTCAAACCAAGGAAAATTATCTGCACTTCGCTACATTCATATCATAACCAAAACACCAGCTTCTAGCAGAAAAGGAATGAAAAGTTATTTTAGCGCTTATTTGCATCTGCATATATAAAAGAAAGGGTTACTCTGCACATCCTTCTCAATAAATGTATACATACTCACGGTGCAGGAACTTTTATTGTCCAATGAAGCAAAGGATTAAGCATTTGTCGAGAATTAAAACAGAAAATCAAAATGAACAAAACATGATTACGACTTTCCATCGCATGAAACAGAGTGATCATGCAACGCAGGGCAAATATTTGACGCATCAGCATCTGTAATTATTCAGAATCCTTGAAAAAAGTACGGACGATCTCCCAGGGCTTTTGATTTCAAAATTGTACACCATTTATTATCATTGATAAAATTGTGGTAACGAAAGGAAAAATAGCGACCCATCTCATGTCAATCAAGGAACATGTCATGCACTTTTGTATAGCTGCAGCCTTTTACTACAGAATTTACAGCTCTTAGAATGGTTTCTACAAGTGAATACAGAAGACATGATATGTTGGGGCTAATAACTATAAAGACTAAGACATCACAAAGTGAAGAAACATCCAATTCGATTCAAGGTCTATATTTTCTATTTTCTGTCGAACATATGGATAAACAGAATTCAGTTCTTTCCATAAGTAAAATGACTCTCATAAGTAGATCCTGTTAAAAGCACAGCAATACACATGAATCTCACAGTAACTAGAAGAATGTATACCTGGGGGCTATTCCAATTAAGTTGAACGGCCTTCTCATATTTTCTAGTTGCCTGCAAACAAAAAGCAATAATGTGTTATTCTAAACCTCACTGGTACTCAAACCTCCACATCCACATCATATTCTACTGGTAGACCGTACTTTCATGAAACTCTTGGCCGGTATATGATAAATAATAGTAAAAGAACCTTCCGCAGGTCAGAACGTTTAGAAACTTGCATATTTGGCAAATACTGAAAAAAAAGAAAAAAGAACTGCAGAATGTGTTATCTAAAATTTCGGTGATTCTGGAAAGTCACCAGAAAACCTTGCTTTCATGTCCGAGGGCAAATCAAATGAGTAGACTAGAATCAAAGAAAAATTTGAAAAAAAATATATATAATAATTTCTGGGTAACTCTGAAAAAGAAAGCCTGACTGGGTGATAGATATGCCTCATGCCCATATTTATTCACGGTATCAAAGCTACATAGATTCTGGCGTTTAATTTAACATAAATTAAACCATGACATGAACTTGGATGATTGTATATATCTAGATATATAATTAACAAAATATGCAACATTCTTTCTGTCCAATAATTTTAGTCCTCCCTGCGCCTAGTCTATATAAGTTATCTTGATCATTCTTATAAAAAGACACTGTTGGGCGATCTGAGTATTAGCATGTTGGTTCGATTTGCAGTAACGATTAGACCCCTAGCAAAAACAATTCCCTATCAAAGCATGTTGGCGCACTCCAGAAATTGAATCTATTAATGCAGCACATATGCAGCAGCATGAGTTTAATAATTTGCCTGTCTCCATAGTTCCTCCGCTTCCTTAGTACGACCACGAATTTTGGCCCGATCAGAGATTGCAATGGCCCAATTATAGAATGCCTGATGAACGAAAATTTTTGAGTACTGAGCAAAAATTGATAACTCAATAAATATGACTTTGAAAGTAGATAACAGAAAATCAAGCATATCATGTACGTCAGAGATCGAGATGAAGATCATAGAGAGTGAGAGAAAGGAAGAAATTGACAGCATGAGAGGAAGAGATTATAAAGATGAGAAATGGAAAAAACACCAAGTACAATCATCAGATGCAATTTTTTTAGGGAGAAAAAATAAAGAGCCATGAGCAAAACAAGTCTTGAGGAAAGAGAGGCCTCGTAAGTTAGAGAAGGTTTCAACATGAGAAACTGTCTAAATATGCAGTCAGTTGTAAGAAAGAATGCTGTGTGAACTGATCAACTTTTCTCTGCTATGAAGGATGAGTAATGTGGTATGCATGTTATGTTAGATCTTCTTTGAATGAGTTTCAACATGAAGATATCCAATTACCAAATGGAACAAATTCTCCAATTTTAAAGGGGAAAGCAATCTGTTGCAAAGAATAAGGGCAGCAATTACAAGGAATGTACCAACAGAAGGAAATATCCCTGGAATGCATTGAATATTATAAAACTGTCCATTTTTCCTCACAATGATTTCTTATCTAAAAAGATAAGGACTAGGAACCTTGTTCTATTTTGTGATCAATGGAAAAGGAAAAGGTGCACAAACTATGACTGGCTAATGTTTACGGAAAAGGAGGGTACTTGGTGACCTAACTCTCTCACCTTGATAAACACCCCTAAGATTATATTTGTGAGCTGCAAATTACTTAACCTTTCTTTTTTCGTTATTCTGTGTAACCTGCCGGTAACCTATACCAAAAATACCACAAGGAAATGCAGAGATGTCGATACCACCATAACCAGTTAGAAAGAAGAAGAATCCATGTAAAACATTCCAATTCATAAATGGCATAAGAGGTTAATAAGGTAGAACAAGTTGATGACAATCTCAAAAATAAGGAACAAATATCGGTATGAATGACTAAGCAGCCCTGATATCAACAACTACTTGTAGGGAAGACCAAGAAAACATGCATCAGGAATTCAATATAGGTAAGAAGCCTAAAAACATACAATGATCAGTAACCATTAAGAAGCGAGCATAGCTCGAAATTGCAAAGCCTTGTTATGAAATTAAATATGATGAGAAAAGAAATATCAAGTCAAACATAAAAATTACCAGTAAAACAATGCATGCAAAATCGGTCAGATATAGAAAAGAGTATATACAATCTTCTTGAAGATTGAAATCAAGTTCCAAGCAGGTATTAAAGACTCAGAGGACGATGAAAAACAATATATGTGAAAAGAAACACACATCCTGAAGCGTAGGACAAAGTCGAGTGGCCTCATCATATTTCTTGCAAGCCTCCTCAAGTAGTGCATCCTTTGAGGTTGAACTAGAATCTGGACTAACATTATCAGCACTTTCCTGCAACGAAATAAATCATTAGAATGCAGCTTGTTGAACGGACACCACAGAAGAAAATGTCAAACAAACAGAGGAAATTTTTTGATGTTCCACAATCCATCTTTTGAGGAGAAAGACATGGTATTATGAAAATGAAAAAAAACTACATGAAGTTCAAGGTCAGAAGAAGTTGAAGGGAAAAAAATGTTCCATTGAATTCTGTGGTAAGCAGCAGAAGTAATTACAGCAACTGGAATACAAACTGAGAGAAAAAATGGCAACTAATTTGCTAGCTAGCATAAGCCAAAAATAATGACACATAACCCTCGTAAAATTAAGAGTACTTTTCCACACATTCATACAAAGGTTTAACGATCGTGAAATATATCGAAAACAGGATATCTCTAGCTACAGTATAAACAAGACTCAGATTGTGAGAATGAGCCTTTTTAGGGTAGATGGTACTAAATTTCATACTGAGTAAAGATGGAAATCGGCAAACCCCAAACTATAGGTTCGAAAAGAGAAACAAATTTTTCATCATGTCCTATACCCAGTCCTATGCACACATATATCACCCTGAAAATGCCACATACAAAGACTATGCATAACCTTCCGAAGGTTCAAGAAGAGTATTGAGTCTCTTCTCAAGTTTTTGGGGGATCCAATCACCCAATTACAGAGAAAACAATATTAATTCCACCAATTCTGATATCAAGGAAACTGAAATGGAATACATTCCAGCAGCCTATAAACTCTTTTTATGTTGAAAGCATAGGGAATTTTACGCGTCAAGGCTGGGCTAGTTGCGTTTTGTAAAAATATACTTTTTCCTTACACTAGTCTTTATCATGTTTATTCAAAGTAAATCGAAAAGATTTGACTGTGGCTAAGTGCATGCGGCTGTATAACAAATTCAACCAAATTTCTAGCTATTTTTCCCTAGATTCTCGACTCTACTTGCAAATCGCATTGAGTTCTGAAGAAAATTTAAGTCGATGTGAGCCTCTACATCCTACATATCAATCTTATCATCATATAAAACACTTCTCCCCAACACTTCGGAAGACAATAAGCTGTTCTCAATTTTGAAGCATTCCCTTTTTTCCTTCTGGCATTATAATAGCAACTGCTATCATCCTGTTAACAAGCAGAACGAGGGGAGATACCTAAATGGGAGGTTTGAAAAATAATAGCTTAAGAACTTGAGAATAAAGGTAGATGAAAGTGACAAGAAATAAGATGGGACACTAACAGGTTGCTAATTCAATTAGATTTGTTCATTCTAATTCAAAACATCCACTGACAAAAGTCAATAGGAATATGTGGGCCAAAAAATCATGAAAAATTGAATAAAAGTACATAAATAAGCGATATTCAGTTTATTGACTTCGCCATTCCATTCTACATTCGGGACCAATTTAAATCTTTACAAATCATAAGGTTAAGGTGAATCAGTCTTCTCCCAAATTACATAAGAGGACTGATCCATTGTCCAATACTAAGGATAAGGAATGGTAAATTAAAAGTTTCAAGGTTCTGATACTGAAGACGATTTTTTTCTGCATACGACATCTCATGGAGAACCATTTGAACATGAGTAGCGACTTCATGTTAAACAAAAGCTCTATTACCCTAACCCAGGACTCCAGGATATCCAGACAAGAACATGAAAGATAATTGGGTAAAATCTCCATTCTTTTTTCTTTCTTTCCATATTTCTTCTTTCCCTTTTTGCATATTCTTTTATTCGCTTCCCCCAGAGATATGCAGATCAGTTCTGTTGACTGCAATGTCGATGTTTCAAACCCTGCAGAACTGTTCTACAGAGGTGCAAAGTTTTCATGAGTCAGATTGTATTTCAAAGTTGATTAAAGTATAGACATTGGTACCACCGGTGTTGCTGCAGAATTAGCCATCCAAGTCAAAACCAATTGACAATGGTGGAGTGACGGTTTCTTTTTGGAAAAACACATTCTACTAGATCAATCTGGTACGCTCCACACCCAATCCATCTTTACAGGTGACAGTGTGTTGGATTCACATTTTTTCCAGTAACCCAAACCATTCTTTTTCCTAGGCTACCAATCCAACCATCTTAATCCAGTTTCTAAGTCGAAGTCCTAAATAACCCAAAAATTCAGATAATAATGGGTAATGGAAAAGGGACTTTCAGTAATCCATTCTTATGCCAATCTTGATTCCAAAACCTTAGCCCAATCTCATAGGAAAAAAAGATGTGACCTTGCATGCAGAACAATCTAGAGGTCCATATAACTAGCATAGAGCCTGCCGTATCTTGGCAAGGAACCTACTCCATAATTTTTCGCTCATCCTATAAAACATTTTGTGGGTCCTCTCCATGGATGGAAAGAGTATACATAAAATGATCAGGGAACCCACAACCCCCGATATAAAGTACATAAGAGAACCCAAGCTTAACCTGAAGGACCAATGCCCAGTTGTAATATGCATCATGGTCCCCTGGATTTCTCTCTATAGCAGCAGCATACCTACAACAGCAAAAGTTTGCATAAAGATGAGTTTATGCGGGACAATCTCAATGAAACAATATGTAAGCCATTACCGCAGTTACTCAGAATCAATGTACGAGAAAGACAAACCATACAACGAATCCTAAGGAGTCAAACTATTGCCAAGCAATATATTATATCATTAGCTGCAATTTTTAAGGTCAGTAATCTGGTAAGCCGTCCAGTTTGTAGTATAACAGAGATTTGAGAGTCTATGCCTTTGTTATGAAACTAGAAATGAAATTATCATTACTGTAATTTTTTTGTTGGATAACTAATTGAGGATTCAAAGAAAAGTTTCAAAACCTTTTTAGATTGGTCGATCAGAACTGTTATAAAGAAACCAGAAACCAAATGATTTGGCCAAAGTTTTTATTGTTCTCACAGATATATTGAAGCAGAAGAAGGGCATTGCATCTGACACAGCCAAGGTGGACAGCAGAGAAGACACATCGACACTAGGTTTTTCAACAAGGAAAAGAGTGTCCAGACTTGTGCTTGCGAATGCAGATACCTTCAGTAAGGAATCAGATAAACTTCCGCTGTCCATTGTAAAACAGTAAAAAGGAATGTGTTGTTAGCAAGCATTTGCGTGAGACCTAACTAATTAGAACCCTCAATCAAGATTGAGGAAGGAGAATCTGGCTCAAAATTCTTTCTTGATAGATGCAAAGACCATCACTTTATCGAGTGGAAACCGGAAGTCACCGTTCTAAGGGACCACTCAAGAATTGATGTTTGTGAAACTTGGCAAAAGGCTCCTTTCATCTTTTTGAACTATTTACATTACAGTGCATATTGTACAGATTTCAGCGTTTCCAAGAAAGAGAGAGAACTAGAAAAGATGAAGAAGAATAAAGAAGATTCAAAACAAATATGATACATGACTGAGACCATATACTTTCAAGGACATCAAAGAGTGCCTTCCTAATTTTAATGACGGAGAAATGTAGAAATAGCAATCATCAGATGACTCTTGATTTATAATCGAAATTGTGACTATGGAATCTTATGGTTTATGATGAATGGTTGTTTATACATTAGATTACTCGATAATCGTTGTCTGAAATTTCTTATAATAATGTCTAGAAGATGTATAACTTATCCTTCATAAAAATCATCCAATGGACTATCGACAATTGAATACTGGTTGTACTAAAGAATATGATTGAGCCCATTACATGTATAAAGGTCTGGTTTTGATCCATTGCTGTACTTGTAAAGTTTTCTGTTAAGAGGTAAATGACCCCTAGCGACTAACGATTTTTTTTTAAGAATCATACCATAGCAGTCCATCCAATGGCCATGTCAATATGTACGTTGTAGATGACACTTGTGGTCAAGAGTGGTATCATCATCTATTTTCAGTCTTTCTTTTCAGGACACATAAATACCTCTATAACTGAAGAAATATGGTCCAAATTTCCCATACTTGTATAAATAAGGAATGATCACGTCAGTTGCACTATGACACTATGAATGCATGTTTACGTTCATGTTGATAAGGGGATCTGTGGCATCCAATCTCAAACCTATTAAATAGGAGATGGGTTTCAACCAAATAGCAAAATGAACTTTCAAAAGTACGATAGTAAATCATGGAATTGGGTAATTATGGCAGTACATGACTCTTGACCATCCCCATCCAGCACCTAAGGAACAAAAATAACACATGATGTTCTCCGATTTTTTGCCTTCAGAAGATTCTATGAATTTGAACATGTAAATCGTAGAAAAAATACCATTATTTAGACAGTTAAAATGCCAATAAGCAATTTGAAACCCGTATGATTGATAGAAGGTCAATCAGCAAACAATTCAATACTTGTTACATCTCACAAATTTATTTAAAGGTAAAAAGTAACAACAGCTTAGGTAACTGTATACTTATCAATATGATTAATAGGCTCCATAAAAATATCAATTGAACTAAGAGTTTTCACTTTAAAATATACTGGAGCATATGATACTATCATTTTAAAATAGTTATCAATAGTAACACAGTACACGAATTTTCAGTTTACATGAAAAGAAACAATACTGCAAAACAGGCATGCACCTATGGATTACACACTCCTGTATTATTACCTTCTAGCAGCAAAAGTTAGTATTCTTTGGCGAGAACGACCCTCCTCATTTATGCCTGGAACATTACTAATCAAGTCCATGGCAGCATCATTCTGATCCATAAATTGCTGACGTAGGCTATCCGTACTGATAACAAATATTCAGAGGAAAACGAGCACATACATTATTCAGTTGATGATGATCCTAAGCAACAACAACGCCTAATCAGAAGAAAAATATTTCCAAAAAAAATTGACTTAAAATGAACCCACATAACATCCAATGTACACGAAGAAACAAAACCCATCATCAAAGTTTGATACATCAAACTAGGCCATCCGATTGATTTTACCTAAGTCCAAAAAGATTCTAGTAACTTTATTCGGCTGCTGTCCTGTCACCAGCACTCCACAGTTAACAAGATGAGCTGGTCATAAATTCCTTAACAGGGATTGGAGCCACGAAGGATATTTTAAGTTTAACCAGTAATGTTTCCAAGGCTTTCGAGATCATGATCACCAAAAGACAAGTAGACACAAAACTGATCTCAATGGATACCAGAAATGGGTAAAAATAGAACCAAATTTCTCAAATAAAATCCTAAAGGTCTAAGATCATATACTACTGAAATGTTTTATACATGGATTAATCTATAAATGTTAAAGTTCAAAAAAGAGTTGACTAAGTATAACTATATGAGGGAGAACATTTATGTAATGTTAAAAAATATCACCCTTGAGACGGCCTTCTGGTATGAAAAGGTGGGTAGGTTTTTGTTGCCTTCTGGGTGGAAAAGATATTTATCATTTTCACAGCTTCCTATGCATCTTTATATGATTTGGTGGGAGAGAAATAGATCAATATTTCAAAAGTACAAAAAAAAGGTTCAGGACATCAACAACAGAGCACTTTGGCTTTATAAAAAATTGGCATATGAAACTGACACATGGAACCAAAGAAATCCGTCCTGCTCCAATATTATAAGAAGGCAAGATTTTTTTTTCCTCCTAGAGACTTCTCTAGTATACGATTAACTGCCCAATTCTTGTACTTTTCCATGTCACCAGTGATGTTTTTTAACTTCATTATTTTTTTTAATATACTAAGTTCAAATAGTGTTCAATCTTTTATTCGTTTTAAAACGACCTTGGTTCTTTGCAGATGGGTTTCACATCACAGTTTTTAAAATTACTAGTGGTTATCCCCACCCGCAGATGAATGTTGTGCAGAAAGTCGAAGCAAACCTTATAATAGAAGGCTGTTTATTCATTTAGGGCAGGTTGAAAGAAAGGGTCAGGACTTTTCGGATGGACAATTTTCCGTAATCTTGAGTACTTTGAGCGGCTATCACATCTTACACCATAAAAAAGGCCAAAACATGTCACTTCACCTTTGACGGGGTGGGGTTCAGGAGCAGAACACCAATGATTCATAGGAGAAGGATGAAATACATTAATATCGAATATTACATGCTTAAGTTTGATACGCATCCATGATTGTTTCAATTAAATTATGTGAATCAGTTACAATTATAAGAGAAGTCATCACCATTTAATACAAGGAGACCAGGTAACCTGACCAAGGATAAAGAAAAAGTCAATGATAAACCAAAAAAATTCTGAAACAAGGGCAAAACAGATTACATGATAAAATCGAACTCTACTAACTCCAACAGGATTCTGACATGTTAGATCGAAGACAGATCCGATCCCAAGGAATCAGACTCCACATATGTAAGAAAAAAGTAAGTCTTTCCCTACCAAGCAAACAATTCTATCCCTCTTCCTGCCTCTTTCTTCGTGATAAAAAAAATTATTTTCAAAATTTTAAGAGGCATGTTTAGCATTGCTGATCAGTGATCAGTGTTTAGTTTTAAGAGATATTGCTGATCAGTGCTTAGTATTGAATTATTTTCCTGGGAAGAAATTAGTCACATATCATAATATCCTCAATAAATTCCGTGGGAAATGAAAATGAAGTTAAAAGCCAAATGAATACAATGCTCATTGTGAGATTAACAATTACTGGCCTTTGTTGCATCTTGTAGTCCAGATGTTTTAGTATGTCGTATTTCGCTTTAGGATTGCGTCCCTCTGAGTCCATTAATTATTCCTCACTTCCTCATGGAAAGTAAGCAACCTGACTATTTCATTTTCCAATGCATCCTCTGTGCATCATCAGTTATCAGTATATAAACTTGCTTTTTCTTTGATACCTACTATGAAGTCTTTATGTATTCCATCAAATGATTCATGTAAACACTACACGAATGTTCTCCAAGTTTTTCCCTATCTTTCTACGTCGTATAGACAAGAAATAGCACGTACATTTCGTCCTCCGAAGTGTTCGAAAATTTACATTATGAAATGATCTATGCTATACAAGGAATTCACTGTGCTAAGCACGAAGCAACAGTCAGGTCAAGAGCATACGCGATGTACAGCGTCTAAATAAGAAATATGCAACTCGATTCTACATTATGGAATGAAAACTTTATAGACAGGAAACAGTACGCACGCAAGCTTCATCCTCTAACGTATTGAAGTTTACATCCGGTAATAGTCTTGATTGAACTAGTGATTCCCTCAGCTAAGCACGAAGCAACATTCAGGCCAAGAACATACACAATTCATGGTGTTTGAATGGAATGAAAATTATATAGCAAACTGAAAGATAGAAAGAATCCACTGAAACTGAATCAATGGACGACAATTATGGAAAGCTTATATGTTTAAACCAAAGCCATTCAACTTTGTATGAACTTGAAAAACAATATTTTAATCCCTGCCTTGAACTGAGACACTGCTATAAGATGTCGCCTGAATTGGATCATCCCAACGAATAAATACCAGAAGAAGTCGAGGAAGAAACTATCGCCAACCTGTAAGGAGAGTTGTCGTCTCTCCGGCTCCCCTCCGTTGTCGATTTCTCCTTGGCCAGGCCCTTCCGTTCCGCCACCTCGCTCAGCAGCTCCCTCATCGTGAGAGCCTGACTCCCCCCTCCAACGGACAGCGGCTCCCCCCCTGGGCTGGGGGGGGATGGCTTTTCCTCGAGAATTTCGGATCTGACCACATTCGCTTCGGCAGCAGAAGCAACAATACCAGCGTCTTCTTCTCCTTCCCCGGCCGTGGCAACGGCAACCGGTTCGAGCCCGTTGGACCCCTTCTGCGTCACCCCACCCGTAGGCGGTGGTGGCTCATCCACGCTTTCGGATCTGACCTCTACATCCTCGGCGGGATCAGTGAGAACATCAACAGGTTGTCCTTCCTCGACGGTGGGAATGGCAGCTGGTCCGACACCATTGGCTCCCTCCGGCAACAGTCCGCGGTCCGGCGTATCCTCGCCGTCAGTAGCCACCGATCCGAGATCGGGAGTGGCCATTTCCGCGGCGGAGACCAGATTCCAGGAGGGGACGCAGGAAGGAAGGCGGAGGCGGGATGGATGAACAGCTGGGGAGGGGCTGAGCTTGGCTGGTTGCCGCTTCTCGGATTCAGAGAAATCCCGTGGACAACTGCAGGTGCCGCTCCTCGCGCAGAGAGAGAGAGAGAGAGAGAGACGTTAAGAAAACTGTCAACCCGGGGACGGGGCTCAGATGAAAGAGATGAATGACTCGGCGAGTCGCCGCCGTAACTCGCTTCACTCACCTCCGAGTCGCGCTCCCAAGCTATGACGTCTTCATTCATGACTCGTTTTGTCATCATCCTCCCTCGCGATCTTCTAAGAGGCCAGTAAAAGAGTATAAGTACAAATATATTATCTCTCATGGAGCATATTGAACAATCACTTAAATATTAATCCCTAGTTTGCATCGTTCTACAGCAAGGGAAATAATTGTATGAAATTTTAATGAAGAGGCTGTGGAGAATGACACAATTATTCATAAAATTCCCGTACATTTGCAAATACAATCATACCATTCGGTGGATAGAATCGTCCATTTTTCAAAAGTGGTGTTAATGGGCCGATTTCAGGCCCACTAATAAAATGGGCGATTCTACTCTCTCTCTATCTCTCTCTACGAGTTCATTTAAGTAGACGAATAGCCCGCGTTGACGTTGAGATAATCCTGCTCTCTCTCTCTCTCTCTCTCTCGCTAACACCTCCAGAGCAGGTATGAGATAGGGGGGTAAATATTTCGGATTAAGAAGAGAGCACACTTCTTTCGGCTTCCACAACGGCGACGACGAAGTGGGTGATGGAGGAGAGGTGTAGGGCAGCAGTAGCTAGGGAGGAGGAGGTTTCAGAAAGGGAGAGGTGGGAGGGAGGTCGGTTTCAGATCTTGCCGTGGAGGGAGAGGACGAGGTCGTGGGCCTCGTCCAGGAGCCTCCAGACGTCGAGCCGCCCCGCGAGAGCGTTGCACTCCCGCAGAATCTCCTCCGCGCCGCCGTCCTCCTCGATGATGAGCTTCCGCCGCTGCAGCACGCAGGCGGCGATAGCGTACAGCAGGAGGTCCTCTGTGGGGGGAGACGCCCGCCGCTGCCGCACACCAGCGTGCACCGCCGCCTGGTCCGCCCACAGGACCTCCCACAGGCACAGCGTCTGCTCGAAGGATAGCTCCCGACGAAGGAGCACCACCACCATGCGGTACGCGAAGGCGCAGTCCGCCGCGCGGTGCCGCTCCAGGTGCCGGAACAGCGCGGCGTCCCTGTGCCGGATGATCCGCGCCACCACGCCGAGCTGCCGCCGGATGCCCGCCTCGTCGAGCCGGAAGTTGTGCCTGGCCCGCCTCATGAAGCCGGCGAAGCACCAGAATGCCTCGCTGTCATCCTCCACCACGGCGGCGATCGGGGACAGCAGGTCCCCCATCCCCTGACAGTAGCCGATCTCCGGGTCGTATATCGCGTACGCCTCCAGCACGGCGACCAGGCGGGCGGCGTGGTGGACCCTGCAGGGCTCCAGGTCCTCGTAGTCCTTCAACCCCACCGCCTCCGCCGCCCCTCGCGCCGCCTCCGCCGTGTGGTGGCCTTTACCAGAAGATGGAACCCACTCCGCGCGCAACGCGTCTAGACGGATAATACGCTGCCATTTGGCGTAGTCCTCGACGGCGCAGGCTGGCGTGACCGGAGTCGCCTCCTCAGAGCTCGGATACCGGGCGTGACTCCCGCCGGCGGTTTTCTTCAGTTCCTGGTGACCATCGTCACTCCCACCCCTCAGGAGTCGCAGGCACCGCTCCCTCAGTTTCTCGTACTCTTCCCTTGAATTTTTTCAATAAAAAAAAACATCGATGAGAAGACATTATTCGATCGATCAATCATGCGAGGAGAAGAAATCGAGGGTGGAGGGGGTTCTCTGACTACCTTCTCCGAGCTCTAGACTCGTTTCTTTCAGCCTCTGTACTGCTCAAGTCGTACCTGCAGATTTTTTTTCGATAAGATCACATCATGAACTTATAAACAACATGAAGAACTTTGCAGGTCATTAAACAAGATTGCCCATGAAAAATGAGGAGCCGAGTATTCTGGAATACGGGCCTAAAGAATATCAGCAAACCAGACGGATTAACTATGGTGAACGAGTACGATAGCGCATGCTATGAGAGTTCAGGCTCGCTGCAGCTGCTCTAGGAGGTGGATCTCCAGATGCATGCACATGAATCTACGAGCGTGGAAGGACTCAAGAGGCTACTACGTTGGGTAACAGCCATGGAAAGAGCACCAAATTGCTGTACAACTAATAGCAAGACAATGGGAGAGAGCCTGAAAAGGATTTCCGCCTTCAGACATTGCAGGAATGTGGACAGAACACAGATTATACACCGTAATGAATAAAGTTTTAAGCAATGACCAACAACTCTTTGTTGCAGATGGCAAGTCGTGTGCGATTGAATGGGAAATATTCTGGGAATCCAAGGATGACATAAGCCAAAGTATCTTACACTTGATCGAACCTTCTCATAGCGATGAACAGTTTCTATGTAAATGAGAATATATTGAGTCTAATGCCACTAACACACCCTTCGGGCCATTGTGTTTCATGTTCAAAACAAAGAGACATCACATGCATTGTACTATAACAATTAAACACAAATTCTACGAGAATTATCTCAGGAAAGAAAAGTCTGCCCCTAGCTGAGGTGTTACGAAAATTGCAACATTTCAGACAAAGGTTAACAACAGAAGACAAGGTAGTAATCGGTAACAGGTATCATAAGAATTCAGATACCAAATAGATTTATCACGTCAGGGAAACTTTCACCCAAAACGCTCATTGAGTAACTAAAAACGTGTAGACATTCGTTGCATAAGATTTTAAAGTGCAAACCTAAAGTTAAATCATATATATGCAACATCTTCATCAAAAAATATTCCCATCTAATGCTGATAGTTATGCAAGAAAATTGATACTTTATTATGGTAGGGAAGCCCCTTCAACTTCGAAGGTTTGAGATGCAACCCAGATGAGTGAAAAAAACCTAATCAGCATTAAACAGATAGAAAGGTGCTGCATTTAGTCAGCATTGAAAATTGCAAGCAGACATTTGATCTGACCCAACCGATTCGAATCATTTGTAGGAAAGAGGTTTAAAATTTACGCCAATAGATCGTTAAAAAGCTGTCAAATGCAGAGCAGAGAAAAAAAATGATGTCCGGTCTAAAAACATCCGTATTATAAAATGGCAAGAAGGGTGTTAAATTCACGTACATTAAATTCAAACAAATAAGGTGAATCTCAATGGAAAAGTTCTTGAAAAGTCAGAAATCTTACACGCCAAGGAGAAAAGGCCAGACTTCAGCCCTGATTCCTGGCTCTATGCCCTGGATCATATAAGTAGATAGCATAAGAACATCCGTTGAAAGCAAAATACAAATTAATACAGAACAATCATTGGGTAACAAAATCAAGACGAGTGAGTAATAAGTCCACAACAAATTGAGGGATAAAGAAAATGTGACAAGTGCTCACTCCATTGCGAACTCTTTTCAGAAGCTTCACTTTATCTTGAAGTTTTCCATCTGGTGAAAATAGATTGATCCACTGCTGAAAAGATAGAGGATGCTTTCTTTTCATCCGGGTCCATGGTGATCTGAGGCCACCTCTGCATGTCAGCAAGAAGGTCACAACCCAAGCTTTACATCGACTCATAAACAAAAGAGAAGGGGATGGAAAATACTGTATAGAACGTGAGATTATCAGGTTTTCATTAAAAATGCATTCACATAAATCTTATAATACCAGGAATTCATGGCATCCTACAAAATAAAGCTAACTTTGAGGGATGTAAGGCCAAATCGCGATAATTTCATCCTCCGAGAGTTAATTGATCCAAACATGAATGACAGAGCGTGAAAGCAGTAAATAGTATCCGAAAAGCCCTATAACCAAGAGAAACGAACATATCCCAATGAAATACCCCCCTAATTCTCTGTGATAAATGTCACGTCCCATCAGCAAGGTATGGTGGGACTTGCCCCACATTGGGAATATGGAGTTCTGATGTGGGGTTTATGTTTTCCGGTTGTTCCTTTTCAGGTGTGGTTCTCCTAGGATGCAATACGAGAATTAATTGCATCCATCTTTAAAATTAAAATTGATGACAAATTGAAGGAATGCCACGAGGTGAATTTCCAGTTTCTTCTGTAATTTGAGAACTGGAGAGTGACACAGAAGCTTGGCAACGTCAAAATTGATCAAACAGAGTTCCTAACGAGGAAAATTTAGGAAGGGAGGAGGGGAAGGACTAACCGGTCGCGAACTGGGGTTGAAGAGGTAATTATTAGAAGCGATCTCAAATGAATCCATGACGACGATGTTGACGAGGACGACGACGGAGAGGATAACGGTGTCGACGGTGAACAAGCCAAACAAGCATCCGATCGCAGGAGGGCTTTCATCTGTACAGCTTCCCTCTTTTTCTCTGTGATACCAAATTTCACCCAAATTGAGTAGACAAGATAATCGAGGAAGGAGAGTAAACCGCGGGAAGGACTTCTCTACCTTCGGCCGGAGATGACAGAGGGCACAGCCACGGCGACTACGGCCGTAACTGCCACTGCCACCGTAGCATCCACATTCCACCTTCTCCCTCTCACCCAGATCCCCACCCCATCACCACCAGGAAGCAAACACCACAGCCGATCTTCTGATTCCCCCAGTTCCGCCCACACATGGATCAAAGAGCGCTTCCCGACCTCTCCCCCCACCGATCCCCACCGAAGAATGGCACGAAACCTCGCTCCCCCTGCGCATCTAATGGCGCGCCGACGGCGGGGAGGACGGCATCCCTCGTCACGCCTGATGCCGCGTAGGGAGAGGGACGGGAGACCGAGCCCCTCTGAGGTCGGCCATGGCCCGCTTCCTCACACATGAGTAGGAAGGGAGGAGAGAGGGGGGGGCAAAAGAAAAAGGTTATCCCGGGGACCACCAAAACCAGATGACTTTCCCGTGTGGACCATGAGCCCAGACTCCAATGAATTTCACTAAAAACCCAGTACTAGTCATAAATCATTTCCTACCCCTTTGACCGACACTTCATCTTGCCTAATTACCCTTCAAGGAATATCTCCCCCCCCCCCCCCCTGACGGTTGTCGCCGACATCCGACACCTCACGCTCAGTAGTACTCTTAACGTTGCTCTAAGAGCTGTTATTGTCTACGAAACTAATCCCCCCCCCCCATCCCAACTAATAATTTAAAATATAGTAATTAAGAAATTGAACGTTCCAGATATCATCCTTCTCCGGACGCCTACTAACCCTTTGCCGGGCACGGCCCGCCTTCCATATATACCTATCCGAGAGAGAGAGAGACGTGAGGACTATTGAACTTGGTAGATATCTTACTGGGCCCAAATCTAAAGGGTGCCCAAACACTTGATCCCTCTCTCTCCCTCTCCCTCTCCCTCTCCCTCTCCCTCTCCCTCTCCCTCTCTCTCACCCTCTCTCTCCCTCTCTCTCTCCTTCTCTCTTCTCTCCCTCTCTCTCCCCCTCTCTCTCCCCCTCTCTCTTCTCTCCCTCTCTCTCCCCCTCTCTCCCCCTCTCTCTTCTCTCCCTCTCTCTCCCTCTCTCTCTCTCCCTCTCCCTCTCCCTCTCTCTCTCTCTCTCTCTCTCTCTCTCTCTCTCTCTCTCTCTCTCTCCCTCTCTCTCTCTCTCTCTCTCTCTCTCTCTCTCTCTCTCTCTCTCTCTCTCTCTCTCTCTCCCCCCCTCCCTCTCTCCCTCTCTCTCTCTCTCTCTTTCTCTCTCCCCCTCCCTCTCTCCCTCTCTCTCTTCCGCTGAGGCAGGTGTACTCGGAGGCGGGCCCGGGACTTTGGGGCTCTGACTTAGTTCAGGGCCTTGGGTGACTCCTTGAACGATAGTTTGGGGATCACGATGTGAAGGGCGTGTTGACTATCGGGGGATCTATTACCGTTGACCTAGATTCGCCTGTATTAACAATGAGAGTGGGAAGCGTGAGTCGGTGGCATGGTGGGACCCTTCGTCAAATCTCTCATGCTGAACTACTCGTGGGTGGTATAAATTGTCAACGATGCCAGGTCATACCCTTTTGACTCTGACGTCCAACTCAACATTGACTGAGTAGCCGAGGGAGCTGACGAATTCAAAGCTCTGCCCACGATGCGAAACCACGCGCCACGTACGCCCAAATGACTGTAGTTAAAAGTCATTACTAACCGATATTCTAGAAGTTACCGGAAATGGTAGGTTTAGAGTTGCACGTGAGTCGTTGCCGGTCAGGGAGAAGCCACCTTCAGTTCATCTCTAGAAATAAACTGCTCCAGAAAAAGAAGCGATAACAAATATTTAAATATATATTAAAAATTAAAACTATTTGTTAGCCGGACGAGATGACTCCAGAACGCATACCACGGGAGACGAAGAATTTGACTATGGCTGGAAGAGGGAAATGGCGCCGCTCTGGCTTGGTGGCGGGAGAGAGGAATTCCTCCTCGTCCGCCGCCGGCGCTCCGCCGAGGCTCGCCGCCGGATCGTGCCGTCGCTGCCGTGTATGCCCGCCGCTGTTGGGTCCTTCCTCTTCGCCGCCTCCTTCTCGATCCCTTCTGGTTGCGTAGGAGTTCCTCGGGAGTGGATCTCCCTGGCTCTAAGTTAAACTAGGCGAGAAGGAACGGCGATGAATATTCTCGGCGACGTCACTGCGGAAAGCGGAGTAGACGGGGAGGAAGAGGAGCCGTCTTCTTCCCCCCCATGCGAGAGATCCTTCTACAGCCTCATAGGAGCTGGAAAATGGTGAAATTACTGCGGTGAAACTTACAGACGGTGGGAGACGTGCCAAGGGTAGAGAAGGTCGTTTACATAGGGGTATTTGGGGTATTTCATGTTTACCGGACCCACCATAATGGGAAATCGATTTCCTCGTGTTATTGGGCCGAAAGACCTATTTTCCTAGAGCCCATTTTCTTTGGCCCAGAACCAGGCCATGGGTCCTGTTCTGTTCTGTTCTGTTCTGTTCCACGTGTTGCCGCCATTTGCAGGTTGATAGGATCTCCGGGAGGAGCGGACGCCTTCCGTTCCTCGGTGGACGACGGCGACGGCGTCCTCTTCCCCCGCTTACCCTCTTCGGTGGCTCTCCACAACCTGTCAAAAATCCCAGCCCTTCCCTCTTCTCCCCCTTCAACCAGGAGGACAACGGCGACATGGCCGGAGCGGCGGCGGGACACGACGGCGGCCCCTGCACAGCACAGACGGCCCGCTAAGGAGAGACACCGCGAGGACGAAAGCCGTCGTCTCCGCAAGGCTCCGGGAGGCGGGGACGACGGCGGGGGCGGTGGCGGTGGCTGTTGCTGTTTTTCCCCTGCGATGGCCGGCGGTACGCGTCCGTCGATTCCCGAGGTCACCGCCGCCGCCCTCTCCTGCACGCTCTTCCTCTTCTCCCTCGCCGCCATCTCCTTCATCCTCCATTTCCACCTCCGCGCTTCCCGCGGCGAGGGCCCCCGGCCGCGGCGGCGCCTCCGGGACCTCAACTCACTGTGGGCTGTCCGGATCCTGCTGGCGGTCTTCGCCTGCCTCTGGTCGATGGCGGAGCTCCTCCGCCTCCGCTTCCTCCTACCCAACTGGCTCCACCTCGACCTCTGCAGGGGCCACGTACTCGCGTCGCAGGGCTTCGCGGAGCCGTGCTTCTTCACCACGCTCCTCTTCCTCCTCCGGACCTCCGTCCAGGGGAAGATCTGCTACCCCAACGCCTTCGCCATGGCGCTGGTCCTGGCCCTGCTCTCCTCCCTCCCTTTCCTCCTTCTCCACTCCCTCTTCCTCTCCCTCTCCCCCTGGGTCTTCTCCCCCCTCGGCATCCCCCCGGAGGTCTTCTTCGGGCAGGGCACCACCAACTTCTCCCACGGCGGCCGCTGCTCCTACCCGCTGTTCAGCACGGCGCTCCTCGCATGGTTCGGCGCCGCCTACGTCCCCTGGTTCGTGTCGGCGTGCTGGCGGGCGGCGGAGGTGGTGATCAACAAGCGCCTGGGGGTGCGGCTCTACGCCCTGACGTCGACGGTGGTACTGGGGATCTGCGTGCAGGTGGTGGCGCTCGCACTCTCCGCCTTCTGGAGCCCCGGGACGGCGGTGTTCCAGGGTCTGCGGCTCGCCGCCTTCCTCGGCGTCTTCTCCTCCGCACTCGTAGGGGAATGGGTGCTCGTCCTCTGCCCCATCGCCGACGCCCTCGACGCCGTCGGGTGGAGGGCTCCCGTCGCAACGGCCGGCCCACCCGCCGCAACAGGTTCCCACGCTGGTGGCGCCGCCGGCTGCCTTGAAGACACCTGACGGCAGGGAGGCTGCGATGATGTTGCGACCGGTGGTTTGTTCTTCTCGTCCATTTTTTTTTAATTATTCTCTTGAATGTTCTACAAGAAAATTATTCAAGCGTACTTCTGGATCATTTAACTGTTTTGTTTATATAAAAAGGTAAATACTAGAGAGAACCTCAGTTGTTAGTCGTTAGATGATATGAATATCTTGCTCCTTTGTATTCGTATGATCAACATGAATTAGTATAACCCTAAGAACACCATTGAGAATGAACTGGTACAAAAAAAAGAAGAGAAAAGTTAAAGAATATGGGTAATAAATAAATAAATAAAAACATGGCCTAATATCTCGATAAGAACATCTCAAGAGAGTTATAGAAGCTACCTTGTGTTCTGGGGTCCACCATATGGCATAGTTGTTCAAGTCCTCCTATTCCTTCCCATTCTTGTGAGATTTTCATTAGTGTTTTTTAAGTGAAGGGAAAAAATTAAAAAAATTTCATCAAATCTTTTTCTTTTTTCATATTTTATCACCTATAAAAACAAGATTTTCATTGAAAGGCTTTTAAAGTTTTTACTTTGTATAGAAAAGCTTATTGATCAATAATTACTTGTAAATTCGAAAGCCATTTGAACCTCCTTTACATGTGTTAATTAATTCTCAGCTTAATATGTGATTCTATAGTGATGGGTTTGCTAACATTAAAGACATGTCATACTCCATTTAGCTTCATAAAAAAATGTGAAAAATATTACGTTGACTTATCACCTCCTCTCTTTCTCTTCATTGATGATTAGGAGCTTGGTTGGAAGAGGAGAGAGGAATATCTATCATAGGAGGATCAAACCTAAAAAAGAGCTCCACATAGGTGACCATTGAATAATCTACATTGATCCACTTTTAGATCGACATAATTGCCATGTTGATCGAGTATATTGGGCTCCCCACATACTCATTGTCTAGATTGAGGGGGTGAGATAAGTCCCCCTAAGAAGCCAGTGGGAATGCACATAAGCTTCTAGCCAAATTTACTTTTATGAGAAATATTTTTACATAAAAATTAAATTTTAGAAAAATAAAATTTTCTCACTAAACATAATTTGGTGAACACTGTGATATTTTGAGATTATCCATCTGCCTTATATATGCTTAATCATTTTACCTTTTTCCATGTCCTTAAATACTAATTTAGACTCTAAACTAAATGATAATGTGACAACTATCAATTGATATAAGGCTGCACTTAAATCAAGAGAGGGGGATTGAATTGATTTAGAATTCTCATCAAAACAAGTAAATCATGGAGTACACATTCCTTATTGAAATATTTATCATAATTTTTAATTTATGTCAAGTCTCTTAAGATAGATAAGCATTCTTCAAACAAGGGAATATAATATGCAAGACTTTTGCTCTAAATACATTATCTAGATAATAAAATTGATGCACTTAGAACATATACATGAGATACTTTAATCCATGTCAATATGGAAGCCATCAAAATTTTCTCAAAATAATACTTCAGTTTTTGAAAGAACTTGTCCTTATTTTTATCTTTTTCTATAGGCTCTCATCAACTTTGTATCCTGAAAATTATTCTTAGCCACTTACTTTCCTAATTTCCATTTTTTCCAACTTATCCCTAATATACATAGACTAATTTTACTAATTCCTCCCCTTGCCCACTTGCTCAAATGTTTCATATCTTGTATTTACCACCATTTGACTTCATCTTTCTTGATAACCAGATCCATATTTTCTGCCCATCCACAATTATTTTCTCTATGCAGTTCAATTTTGTTTTCACATATTTCACATATGCAACTTGTAGAATTTGTGCTGTGGTCATCAAGAATTTTTTTTATCTTGAGCATATTCAAAATTTGGTGTTCTATGGTTAGAGTGACAGAAATTGATAGATGTGGACTGTCTAGACCTATTTTCGAAGTTAAAAATAGGTGCAAAAAATACTGAAATTCATAGGCCTTGTGTATGACAACACCATCAATATGCTCTGCATAGGCTGAAGAGATTCTATTCAACTGTCACAGGCAAAGAAAGGTTTTGAGAGATAGAAATATTATTCTAAACTTCACTCATGTCCCCCTCAATAGGTACTAGAATATCTTCACCATCTAAATTTTTCCCATTGAGGTTGGCTAAGAATTGAACTCCCACCCACCCCCCAACTTATATGTGTGCTCTTCATCATTACTATCAAAGTCTATTTCTATAAAGTAATTATTAAAAAAAATTAATTTCTTCTTCAATATCTCCTAAATCAGCTAGTTTTTTCTTACCTAAAGTATGCTTTCTTCATTTCTGCCCTTACTCCCTTTTATTTCAATTTGAATGATTTTTTCATGATTTGCTTTTGCTTCTTCATCTAAAAGGTTTCCTCCTCATCATCCTCACTATATCTATTCATTGATCATGGGCAATAAATGATTTCACTCAAAGTTTCTACTATTATCTCCTCATCCTTAATATTCTCATTTTCTGCTAGTGGTTCCTCAATGTTTCTTCTAAAAGTTTGATATTTCGGTGCTACTATTTTTAAGCGGTAATAAGTTGCATTAGTGTTATCACCTTAAGGATTGATGACTGATTTTGATGATTAAACATCTCTAAAATTGATAAGGAAGAATCTCGATTGTTATACTATCCACTTGTTCATGCAGCCTATCTAGAGATTCTTGATTAACTTGTAATTGTTCTAACATAAATTGAAAGGATTGAGCCCATTCGACATCTTGCTGCATAGGCAATCTTACAAATGTATCTGAAGTAAGCTGACCGCTAGAGTGGAAATGATTTGATTCTATATTTTTTTAGGCTTGATATGTTTGAGGAATGGTACGATTGCTCCCAATGAGGTTAAAATGATCTCTCCAACCTATATCATATTGATTTGACAAAGAGTTACAGCTAGATTGAAAAGAAATTATGATATGTGCACTTTGGCTCATAAAAGCTCGAGGAAGATTGAAAGTATTAACATATTCATTGAAACTATTTGGGGAACTAAAAAATTTCAATATGAACATGAGCATGGTTACTTATTCAATAAGAGTTACTCATTGATTCTTACCTATGGGATTCTAAAATTTCATTAAATCATATAGTCTATTTTATCACTAGCTTCATCAAATTTGTCTCTAATTGGGTGGGAATTTTCATCAACATGATTATCATGATATATGTTTCCCATCTGATTATACTGATTTTCTCTCTAAGATTAGACATTTGATTGCAAGAGATGTAATAATGTAATGAATATTGGGACTGTTTAGCATGCTTGTACTATCTATTTCTAGCCAAAAATGGAGAGCACTAGGAATTTTCGTTTGGACCTTTGGAGCTGTTTCTACTAGCTCTTAGTTGCAAAGGTTTCTACTATACATGCACCACAACTAAGTTTTTCTTTTTAAGAGACTAATGTCAAATAAGAAAAATTCTAGAGTAATAAAACAAAGTTCAAAAGAAAAATAAGTGAGTAGGCATACATTTTTTATAATCAATATGATTGAAATCATACTTGACACAAATGAAATAAAAAAGAGAAATTAGCATATATCACCCTATAGCTACCTGCCATTGAAATCCAATCATGTGGCTCATGTCACTTCACTTCCTCTCATGCTATTTTCTTGGAAAAGACAAAAAAAGAAAGATCAAGTAAACTCTAACAAAGCAATAGAATAGAGAATGACACTTCATTGAACAAATCATCTCTATCAGTGATTTCAAAATTTGATCACATTTTAGTCATTAATTAAAACATATTAAATTTAATATTTATATTGAACTTAAAATCTGAAAATTAGCTTTGAAATGCTAATGAGTTCAGGTCAATCCTCAAAAATGACTGTGAAATCTAATACCAAAATTCTGTTCTCAAATACTCATTTTCAATCAAAAGGAAAAAAAAGAAATATGCGACTTGATAGAGTGAGCAAAAGTTAAACAAAAGATAAAGAAATTTAGTCTTTCAATGTCAAGTGTGTCACCCACTTATTGTCGAATAACTAAGACACAAACAAAATGAAATGAACACCAAAAAATGGTTGAAGAGTTTTCCTTTATTGATGGAATCAAATAAAACAGTGAAAATTAGCCCTATTCTGATTCTTGTGTCACTTAAAAATTTAAAGAGGGATGGTGCAGTAAATTAAAGGAAAAAAGTAATGAATAATACTAAATCTCCTTTTACTCCATGTGTCACCCAAAACTTAAAGATGAAGAATGGGTGCTCACTTAAATCACTAAAATATGTACATAAAATTATAGTAAAAATCATAATCTACAGCATTCACCCATTCCCGTCGCCGCTGTGAATGCTGCAGTCACTGTTGCCACTGTCAAGCTCAGCTCCCCTGCCTGTCACACAGGAGGAGAACTTGCAGCTGTCGTCACCAATCGCTGTTGTCACTGCATCATTGCCATCCACTGTCTACGGCTGCCGTGAACTCTGCAGCTCCTGTCGCCTCATCGTCTCCACCTGTCACACAGAGAGGGGCCGGCTGGTGCTCCCATGTCCTAGCTCTCAAGGTCCCCCCTTTTCTCTCTCCTTCTCTCTTCTCTTTTATGCCCCGTATCATATTGGGCTGGTTATTGGGCCTCATATTTTGGTCCCATATCACATACAATGTAAATTCATCATACATATTAAAAGATTCTAGCTTCTCAAGCAGTGTTTCTCAAGGATATATCATGGAAATCATGTTAGAGTATAAGTTTAAAGATCAAGTAAAATTTATTGACATCAACAAGCATAGTTATTGAAAACTCATGAGATATGTTAAAAATATAATTTGAAAATTTTCTTAAACATAGTTACATTTGACATTAGTAATACTAATTTTCTTAAATTTGACCCTACTTATTGTCTAAAAATGATGCATTAACATGTATGTTCTCTACTTATTATCCATTCAAAATCCTCAGTATTTGTGAGTGAATTATATTTTCTAAATCTCTTAGATCTTCAACATTTATTTTTTCTCGTGATAAAGACAAATTCAAATGACTAGAAATCTACTATGATGTGTTCGTGAAGTCTGTTCAAATATTCTTGGATGAAACCAACATTAGATATTGTTGAGTCACAATGTTTCTATTTGTTTTGCATCAGGTCAGGTCGGTTTGATAAGAGAATCTGAAAATAAAAATACAAAACAAAGAACATATATTTCATTGAACTAGTAATTTAATGATCAATATTGTGTTTATTCACTCAACATGTGATATGACTTAAAAATTAGGCTTGATGAAATAAATAGTATGAATTCAATTTAATTAGATTGATTTGTAATCATTTGAAGGCAATGATCTAATATCATGAGTGCATGAAGCACTAATCAAGCTTCTATGCCTTCTAATGCCTCATTGAACTTTATTACCATTACTTTCTCATGATGGCATATTCTTTAAATATTATGATTCCCATGGTAATATGCATTCTAACCATGTTATGTCAGGAGTGTTAATAATGCCTTTGGCTTTTATGATCATAAGTAAAAATTCATATCATCTCAAATATTTAATATAATTAATATAATTCTTATACGAATTATCTTTATTTATTTAATGATCTCATCACTAATAATTGAGTTGAAGGTATCAATCCTTTAGATTGAGCGATTATTCCTGTTAAGAATCTTTGATCAACAAAGAACATCAATTGAAAATCACCCTTCATTATAAGGATTAGTATATGCTTAAATAGGTATAAGTAATTCATGAGAATTATCTTTCCTATTGGTTATATATTTTTCTAATGATATTATGGTATATCTCTTACTTCAACATGATGATAGACAAACTCCCTAATATCTCTTGTAGATCAAATAAAAAAAAAAATAGAAATGAAAGAGCGATTGAAGCTTCAAATACAGCATCTCGATTTCTGCACATCATATCCTTATGTGGACAAAAATTCAAAGAAAATGACATTTAGATGAGACCTAGAAATCTGACTATTATTCTTCATCAAGTTAGGAAGTTCTAGTTCAGATTTTAATGAATGAAGATGAGGGAATAAGGGGATTTATGATTTGAAAGGTTCGAAGGTCACTACCACACGTTCTAGAAGATGGCATGTAGTTCAACAAAGCTTTTGAATGTTTGAGATTGTGTAAAATTGGGAAACTATTAGAAGAGGAAGGCCTACTTATTGAAGAAGGCTTGAGGATCAAAATTGAATGAACACATGAAGATTCAAGTCATTCTCTCAATTGTCGTACCATCTTCTTTAGCTGATTTTGACAAGATGATCAACTCCATCTTTTCTTCTCTAGCCCTCCATCAGGTTCGAATGTAATTGGGTGGTCAGAAAAAGGTATTTTGGACAAGGTATTGTTAGCTGATTTTGGCTCAAGAAAGACTGAGTCTCTTAGGGGACAAACTTATGGCATTTAGGTGGCTGATCACATGAAACTCAATGTGTAATTTATGAGGATACTAATGAATATTTTAGGATAGTTCCCTTTGAGTCTTCATGTAGCAAAGTGGGGGTTGAGATAGTCTAAAAACTCCTAGTAATAGAGTGTTGAGAGAACACGTGTGATAAGTCTTCATTATCATGAGTTAATAATTAGTAAATAATATAGTTTTAGCCTTAACTCATGATAAATAGACTTATATTTGTGTTAAAGAATGATTTTTGGTTTTCAATTGATTAACGTGAATTTTTGGGTAATTATGTGATTTTATACGATTTTTACAGTCTTACTTTTGAGATAAATGAAGAACAAGAAATAAAAATAAAAATATTGCAAAAATGGGGGGACCCGCCGGGCCCGCAAGCGGAAGCGCAGTCGGGGAGTAAGCCGCGAGCAGAAGAAGCTCAAGCGGCTTGTCTTGGGGACCGATAGGGCCACGCGTACGCCACTCCCCTTCCACATCACCGGTGGCCAGCCGGTTGTGGGGCAAGAAGTGGTCATACACGCGAGAGAACTCCTTGCTCACAAACCTAATACTATTATATATTTGCCCGAAAAATCGGCGTACAACCGATGTGGGACTAAACCCCCGTCACACCTTCCTCAGAAGAGGCGGGCGACCGGCGCGGGTTCGAATCCTCCTAGAGTCAAAATTCATATATTTTTATTTGATTATCGCGACTTTCCTGCAGATCACCGGTGAAGGATTAAGCAACGAGAATCGCTGGATCATCGGCGAAAATCTCGTCAACGCGATTCGCGGAGCATTGCTACTAAAATTGCTGAACTATTCGCGATAAAAGGATCGCGAATCCATCGAGTAAATCATCTCCGATTGATCGACGAACAAGCCGTCGTCGGGAAGAGGACGATCCGCCGGGAGACCAGTCGCCACCTCTTGAGAGCGTACCAGATGCGATGAAGAGCCTCCTCTTGCTGCACGGACCTGAGGATGAAGCTCCCTAACATGCGCCCCACCTCCATCCAGCTCCTCTCCGTCGGGTGACAGCCGCCGGAGAGCCGCAAAGTTGCCATTTTTCCGCTCCGCCGGGTGACAGCCGCCGGAGACGATTCGACGACTGACTTCATTGATCTCTAGACTTCGCGAGAAGATCTAGAGATTGCCCACGTCGTCTTTGTCCAAGGAGAGCCTTCGAGGTCGTGGACACTGCACGACGATCCTCCCGAATGCTCAGGATTCCGGTGCATCACCGACGCATCGCCGACGCATCGCCGTCGCGACGCCGGAACTCTGTTTTCCTGCTTTCAATTTAATTTACACTTCATTTAGTGATACTTTGTTGATTTTAATTTACCAAACTATACTTCGTTCAATTACGATTCTTCCGGCTTTTACAGATCTTAATTTAATTAATTGAGTCGTCTGTAATCGCCTACGTAAGAATCGCCGGGCGGAACTCTGTTTCCGCCTGATTCACGTTCGCCGGGCGCTGACGTCATCCTAACGTCCGCACCCTTATTTCCTTTTTTTCGTGAATTTTAAATATATTTCCTTTTTATTTCCTAGTATAAAATTTGTAAGAAAATCGTACTCATTGAGAAAAATTCTGAATAATTACCAAATATTATATTACATCCCTGTGATCGACCTGGAAAATTACCGCTATTTTTGAAATTTTTATTTAATTATAATTGATATATTTATTTAGAAATACTTCTAAATATCTGAAAATTCGTATTTTCTAGTTTTATAAATTTTATATTTGCGTGATTTAACATACAACGACTGAGTCACGTCAACGTGCTAGATGTGTTGACACATCTATAGGTATAAGTTAAATAAAAAAATCAGCAGGTAGTCTATAAACCCTAATTTATCCTCTTAGCCCTATAGTTTCAACAATGAGATTAGTGAATATTTCAAATTCAAATTATTTGTTCTAACATATATTCAAGAAATTCTCTAAACTATTATCCTCATTATGTTGAGCTGTATAGAGGTATTATCATATCTATTATTATATCATGTTCATATGAAGAAATGTATTATTTGATCTTCTTAATTGACCTTGTATTTTTTTTGTCATCATTAAAACATCTTACATATAATGCTCCAATAAGATCATTTATCTTGAATGACCAATTGTCCTTAGCACAAGTTTCATCACTCAAGATTTTGAAACATTTCATTATGTGTGGCAACTGTGGAAAAAGGATTTGTTGAATCCCAATTGATTTGTTCTTTAAAAGATGAGGCAACTATATAAGTTATTGGGATTCAATGATTAAGAAAATTGATTTGCTCTAGATTCCACAATCCTCTTATGTTGAAGCTTTTTGAATAATAAATGTTTTAGGCTAATTTACAGCTGGAATGAGATGCTTTAATGACTTACTTGCTAACCCAAATTCTTGTCTTTGTGATTATCACATGAGCTCTAAATTTCAATGAAAGTTTTTTGTTAAGTGCTGCCAAAATGATGATGAATGATCAAGAGGTTATGCATTTGACGTGTTCTTCTAAATGGATGACAAATACTTTTTTTGTTAAATGTTAATCTTGATTGAGTTTTTCTCTATTTTCTGCCTCCTCATTGTTCTATTTCCAAACTTTAAAAAATCTAATGGAACTATCAAATATGACACAATTTAATGCTTTCAAATACATCTTTTAATTTTAAATATAAAAAATTATTTATGATGCAACATATATATAAAATGAAAATAGGTTTAGTAGGATCAAACAAGATATGCTAACTTTAATTGAAATTCATAAATAATCATCAATTAGGATCCATGTGATCACAAATAAAACATGAAGATAAAAATATTATTATTGATGTTTTGTATCAAAAGTATGTGGAACTTCATGATGATTTTGTGTGACTTGTACTTATTTTTTGATATCTTGTATCAAAATATACTTCAAAAGTAAATAATGGTTTCATGTGTATATTTAGTGATTATTTTCATTCTCACCTATCTAGCAAGTGTGAAGGCGATTGACATAGGACAAAGGAAACGTTGGGCAACAAATGAGTGCAAGAAAAATTACATGAAAAAGAGATTGAGAGACCTTCAACAAACATTGGATCCCCTGATTGATCTCACAAAGGCAATAAAATCATTATTTCTTCTTTGATCATTCTTGTTGTTCTCATCCTCTATTATATGAGGGGGACTTTGAAAAATCAAAACAAACTAGATGAAGATGATAAATTTAATCCATGCTTGATGTTCTATTTGGTGGATCAATCTGATGCAGTCTATGTCCACTTTTTTTGACAATGTAGATAAATTTCATCAGAATGTGATGAAGAAAAAAGGAAGAACAGGATAAGAAGAAGGATTTTCATGCACTACATCACAATGAGACTTCCCTCAGTTTAGAACATACTATTTATATCAAATTAGAACAAATAAATTCAACAATGACACTATCTGATCAATAACGATAGTGTAATTTCATTCATCTTATTTATGTTAAATTGTTAGAGAAAAATTTCTTAACCTAAAATCCATGAAGGGTGAAGTGAGGAGTGATAAGTCTTCATTATCATGAGTTAATAATTAGTAAATAATATAGTTTTAGCCTTAACTCATGATAAATAGACTTATATTTGTGTTAAAGAATGATTTATCATTTTCAGTTAATTAATGTGATTTTTTGGGTAATTATATGATTTTATACAATTTTTACAGTCTTACTTTTGAGATAAATGAAGAACAAAAAATAAAAATAAAAATATTACAAAATGGGGGACCCGTCGGCCAGCCGGGCCCGCAAGTGAATCAGAAGCGTAGTCGGGAAGTAGCCGCAAGCAAGGGCTCGAGCAGCTTAGCTTGGACCGATAAGGGCATGTGTACGTCACTCCCCTTCCACGTCACCGGTGGCTAGCCGACTATGGGGCAAAGAGTGTTCGTACACACGAGAGAAGGGACTTTGCTTACGAAGCTAACATTACTATATATTCGCCCGAAAAATTGGCGTACAACCGATGTGGGACTAAACCCGCGTCACACCTTCCTCACAAGCAAGCGACCGACGCGGGTTCGAATCCTCCTAGAGTCAAAATTCATATATTTTTATCTGATTATTGTGACTTTCTTGCAGATCGTCGGTGAAGGGTTAAGCAACGAGAATTCCTAGATCATCGACGAAAATCTCGTCAAGGCAATTCACGGAGCATTGCTACTAAAATTGCTGAACGATTCGCGATAAAAGGATTGTGAATCCATCGAGTAAATCATCTCCGATTGATCGACAAACAAGCCGTCGTCGGGAAGAGGATGATCTGCTAGGAGACGAGTTGCCACCTCTTGAGAGCATACCAGATGCGATGAAGAGCCTCCTCTTGTTGCGCGGACCTGAGGATGAAGCTTCCTGACACACGCCCCACCTCCATCTAGCTCTTCTCTATCAGGTGACAGCTGCTAGAGAGCCGCAAAGTCACCGTTTTTCCGCTCCGCCAGATGACAGCCGCCGGAGACGATTCGACGACCGACTTCATTGATCTCTAGACTTTGCGAGAAGATCTAGAGATTGCCCACGCCGTCTTTGTCCAAGGAGAGCCTTCGAGGCTGTGGACATTGCACGACAATCCTCACGAATGCTCAGGATTTCAGTGCATCGCCAACGCATCGTCGACGCATCGCCGACGCATCACCGTCGCAATGCCGAAACTCTATTTTCTTGCTTTCAATTTACTTTACACTTCATTTAGTGATAATTTTTATGTTTTTAATTTACCAAAATATACTTTGTTCTATTACAATTCTTTCAGCTTTTATAGATCTTAATTTGATCAACTAAATCATTTGTAATTGCTTAGGTAAGAATCACTAGGTGAAACTCTGTTTCCACCCGATTTGCACTCGTCGGTGCTGACATCATCTTGACATCCGCACTCTTATTTCCCTTTTTCATGAATTTTAAATATATTTTCTTTTTATTTTCTAGTATAAAATTCATATAAAATCGTATTCATTGAGAAAAATTCTGAATAATTACTAGATATTATATTACATCCTTGTAATTGACCTAGAAAATTAACGCCATTTTTGGAATTTTTATTGAATTATAATTGATATATTTATTTAGAAATACTTCTAAATATCTGAAAATTCATATTTTCTAGTTTTATAAATTTTATATTTGTGTGATTTAATGTACAACGACTGAGTCATGTCAAAGAGCTTCTATTACTTAGCCATTGGAGTTGTGAAATCCAATTCGTTTTTGAGTCTAAATGTTAGCATGTAAACATCAACGTTTATTAGAACTTAGGGAGGGAATCCTTGGAGAGAGTATAATAGTCAAGAAGGCCAAATCAAAATAAATTCTGTGATTATGTTGATGGCAATTAATATTTAGACATTTACTATTTTATAAAATAAAATAAAATCCACTTGACTCCCCCTTCTTGAAAGCTAGCTAGTCTTCGACCATTTATAATGAACCAAATGAAAAGAACCACACATCTGATGTCTTCATATCTTTATGTCATTCTCACCACTCAAATATTTAACATTTTGATGTTGATTCTATCATATAAACTTCCACCAACCTGAAAGGGATTGATTATTTGTGTTTCTCAACTAACATTGATTTGGATGATTCTTCTTCATATACTTTTTGTACATCTAGTTCCCTAGGACACACGGATTTAACAATGTTATAAAATAGTGACCTTTTCATTTTCATTAAATTATGACTTGAAAGCTAGTTAATCTTGGAGCATTTATAATGAGAAAAATGGAAAGAATCACAAGTCTGACCTCTTCACTCCTCTATGACGTTCTTATCCATTAAGTTATTTAACATTTTGGGGTTTGATCTTATCGGATTAAATTCCACCAACCTGAAAAGGATTGATTACACTAACAAAGTCACTGCCATCAATATGGGATTATACTATTTTTTATACTAATAAATGGATCTCTATCAAGAAACAATCAAACCTTCTACCCAAAATTGATCCACACATTGCCTCATTGATACCAGATCCCCCAACCTAAATCAAGCGTTTCACCCATGACAAATTTCAATCAAGTTCTGAAAAAGACATGACACGTCATAACTATATCAATACTCACCTCAGGACAGTAGAAGACGAAGGGAATCAAATTACGGGAAGTCATTATGTACATGTGGATACAGCGGAAATACAGCTTTGATATGGATCTATTTCTGGTCATTCCTTCGATTTGATTCTCGCTTGAACCGGATGATAAAAAATTCACATACCCCATTCAGAACCTAATTGGCTAAAGGGATGGGAAATCATTATTACGGATAGCCTGCATGGCTCAAAGAATCTACCACAAAACATCAGCGGTATCCATACTTGAACCCCACATAAATAAATACCATTGCACCAACCTGCACCTTAGAGCCAAAACATCAACCTGCACCTTTATTGAAGCTAACAAAGGAGGGTTAGCCAGACTGAATTACGACAGACGACCACCGTTCTTACGGGAACACAGTTTCGGACACATTGCACCGAAACATGTTTATCACGAGTACAGTTATGCTTTTCTTTCGCTGTTGCCTACGGTTCGGAAAGAGGTGAACAGGGCCTCTCCCTCGCTTACACACCCGACAGCTGACACTACATTACTTCACACCGTTGGGAAACACGGGACCACACGGAAACCACGATAGGGATAATCCACAGGGTGGTCAAGGATGCAGGGGAGGATTCTCCGGCTGGAAATTATGGACAAAGCGGGTTGGGAACCGGCTGGTTGCAGGCAGTCAGTATCACACGGAGATCACTAACGCTGAGAAGACAAAGCTTTGTCGCGTCGCAGAAGCATTGGATAGCCTGCAGACTCGTGACGAAAGGGCAACAGGCTCTAGCTGTTACATTACGAAGGGGACCGGGAAAGCCTATTTTGATGAGGTCGACCGTAAGCCGGCAGATGGTTACTGTCTGGGGCGAAGGGAGGCACGGCAAGGGAGGAGGAACATACGGCAGCTGCACAGAGGCGAACGTGCAGAACATTAGATTCAAAAGGAGGAATGCTTCCATGGCTTGAGTCTTCGTGGCCATGGCACTAGAAGGGGAAGAAGTCACGATGTGTAGGGGAACTGGTTCGAGCGTGAGGAAAAGACGATAGTGGGGAAGTGCTTGGGACATTACAGAAAAACTTGCGGCGCTTTATAGAGACAGACCATTGAGGGGAACGCAGTGCCGATCAGACGACCAAATCAACAGCAGTTGGAAGCTTGGGATAAAGGGTGGTAGTTCGGAAACTGGCATCTTCCAATTAATGGGGAGAGGAAACCTAGCTCTTATTAATTAGAGTTTTAAAAGAATATTCAACACTATTCCGGGATGATAATGACACTAATTTTATAATGATCCGAAAATTCTGAAGATTACAGAAACATTGATATCAATGAATAATAGATCAACGTTTTAAATATATGACATTACTGATCCACAGATTTTAAACATGAATTCAAGATCTGTTATAGATCTGCTATTTCAATTGAGATTGAAATAAACTCATAACGGTGTCATGAGTGTTTCTGAAAGTTAACTGGCTTATTAAGGTTTAAATGAGTTTTAGTTATAAGTCAAGTCACCTTTTTATTTAATTTGGTTAGTAAAAAAAAAAAAAAAATTGATTTCGATTGAAACAGAATTAGAATTTTCAGGATGTTTTCTCCACATGAAAATGAGACTGGTTCAACTTGAATTTTCCTTAGAGTGAGGTTCATTTATCCTATGAATTCTTTTCTAAATGTGAATAGAATTCTCTCCTTGAATTCTCTTCTGCTTGTGCTATTTTTTAGGTCAACAAAGTTGATCACGTTGGTGATCAGGCTTTTGAACTGTTGGGTCCCACACATACTTGTCATCAATAGTTTGGGTGAGACAAGTCTTCCTCCGTAGGCAACGGAATCCACATGAGGTTCTATCCAAAAAAATCATACTTTTCTGGGAAATCCTTTCATATAAAACTTCAATTGTAGAAAAATAAATGTTTTCTCACTAAACATTAATTTGGTAAAAGTGGACAATATACCCTGCTTAGGGTTTGTGCGACCCTTTCTTGGGGGTTTTTTGAGAAAGAGCGGAGGCTCAAAGTGGACATTTTGTTCGTCTGATCTTCAGGTCCATCGAGTCCATTAATAAATTGGCCAATTATTTAATTATCAGTAAAATTGATGGGTGTATATATAAGAGAAAAAGATATTCTAAAAAATTAAAGTAAATAAGATTCCTTCAAAAAATAAAAAAAACTATATGGACCAATTCAAAAACTGAAAAAAAATATTCGGAACAGATGAGACCCAAATCTGGAGAAAAGCCCGGCACAAATCCTAACATGTTTGCTAGAGAGCCTCCAACCCCTCTCTCTGCCTGGGCCATGTCTCCCCCAATTGCTCCCTCTCTCTCTCTCTCTCTCTCTCTCTCTCTCTCTCTCTCTAGTCCATCATTGGATTTTAGAAACCAGAGGGAACCTCTCTGACCGTCTCCAATACGTGGCCGTTCTCCTTCCTTTAGCACCAGGCGGAGTTCCTCTCCCCAATGATATCTCTTTTCTAGTTTTTTCGCCTTGGCATAATAGGGACCGGGGACAGGCACCTATGCATCAACATCTGATCTACTTCTCATTCAGTTCCGACCCAGCAAACAGATCCAATACGCCTTACAGACAAGATCAATAATTTGATCTATTCTCATTCAATTCAGGCCGATAACATAGCCATTATGTCTTATTCAACCTGAAATAAGTTGAGATAAACTACCAGCGTATTTCACACTATTATTCTACTTGGATCTGCAGAACTTAGTTTGTTTCTTCTTTGAGCATAGGGTTTTGAAAAACTGATTTTCAAATGATTGTGAGGTCTAATGATCAGAGATGTATAACTTATTTATCAAAGATCATAATGTTTGCTCTTGTCGGTCCTAGAGATTTCTGCTTTATTCGAGACGTAGAGAATGACCTTCGAAGTTAATATTTGGCTATACTAGAATGATTGTCTCAAGATCTGCTCTAGAAAATATGACTCACTGGAGTGAGACAGAGTATGAGAACGCAAGGAGAAGAAAATCTGTTTTTCCTCGTAAGTTAGCATAAATATACACTGAATGTATGTGGAATGTGCAGCCAATTTTTCTAAAAAACTAAACGGGGATTGCACAAAAACTAATGCTTAATCCTGCAATCACTGCTCAGAAAGAAGAACTCATTACAGCTTGAGTAATGGGCATGTGACGAATATACATATTTTTGTTGAAAGAACTGGTATTGTAGAGTTTAGGCTGAGACGATTGTTGAATGCGGTCTGATGAAGAGAGAGCCTGCCGCTCAACTGGTTTAGTATCTTGATGGTCTAGTTTCGAAAATTGAAGGGTCCAGATTCGTAATCCTTTGAAGGTTCACATGAGTGTGTCTACTCCCTTAGCCATATGAAAACTTCTTATATTTCTAATTGTGATTTAAATTCTGTTTTATTTGCTGATTTCGAAATTTTGAGAAAACGTTCATGTAAATAATCATTTGACTAAACATGGGTATAAAGATACTTCAATTGGAATTCACAGTCTAATTTATTCTCTTCTATAATTAAATTTCTCTTTAGCTAAAAACTTACTAGAAATATTTGTGAGGTTACTAGAAGTATCAAAATATGTGGTTGAAAAATAATTTTCTCTACATTAATTTCTAATGAAATGGTACTTTAGATCTATATAGTTTATTCGTGAATGACTAATAGAACTTTAATTAGAATTCATAGGATTGATATTGTCATAGAAAGTTAATATTTTTTTCATTTTTTCTTTTTGCAGTCTACACATTGTGATTTCATCTGAAAGATTTGTCCACAACGTGATATAGTTGATGCTTCAAGATTTCATTGTCAATGAAAATTCAGCGTTTGTTTCATCACAATAAATCTTGAACAGTTTTAGGTTAATCCAAGAACATGCATCAAAATGTACTTTGTTGATAGAAGCCTTAATATGAAGTGTTGATAGGTAAGTACTATTAATAAAGATGTGGATGGATTTGAGGGATATATGTTGCATGATTTTTGGAACTTATGATTTGATAATTTAAATATAGTGCAATATGCATTATTATGTAATCTTGATACAAATCTTTTGACTAAAACTTATAATATGTAACTTTTTATGTCAAAATTTTTGTTGATTGCGTCATATTTGGATCAAGTAATCAACAACTATGTGAAGAAATCTCTGTACACCTTTGAAGAAAGAATCCTAAATTATTAGTCATGAATTAGGTAACTTGATAGAGTGAGAAAAAATGAAAAGAAAGAAAAAGAAATTTAGTTCCTCTATGTCAAGTGTGTCACCCACTTGTAGAACTCTGAGAGAAAAAAAAGCAAAATGAATACTGGAAAATGGGTGAAGAGTCGTCCTCTACTGATGGAATAAATGGACAGTAATAAAGTGGAAATTAGCCTTCTTCAGATTCCCATGTCGCTTAAAACTTTAAAGAGGGATGCTTGATAACACACATTCATGCATTGGATTTATGCTTATTCTATATGTATATACATTAATTAGCAGTGCATGTTATCATGTTACCCAATCACATTTATGCATTTCATGTATGTTGATATAATTTATTAGTTGGACACTTTTTTCTAAGCATAATTGATTATGAGTTAATTATGTTTGACTTCTATGAAGTCAAGTGGATTATATAATCTTCGTGATTTTTTATGATACATAGGTAGAGATGGTTATGGCCTTTCTCTACCATCCATTTGAGCCTATTTCAGAATGGGCAATGAGCCCATTGAATGGATCAATGGAAGCCTTGAGGATGGACACAGTCAACAAGTGAACCACTTTTTATGGAGGACAGTTCCAGGTCCGAAATGGAGGAAAGAGGAAGGAAAACACGTGGTGGCTCTCAAGAAATATTCAGCCACATTTCAAGGCATTTTGGGTGCCCAAAAATATCCTATAAATCATGGTCTTCTCCCACTCTTCTCTCTCATTCCTGTGGTTGCCCCAAAACCTGTCTGGCCGAGTGAAACAGCACCCTCAAGTCCCTCTTGTCTTCCTTGTTTTTGATGAATGAAGCTTGCATGTTTCATCTTAAATCCATAATTGTATGAGAGTGAGTGCATGTGCATGTTATTAGAGCATCTAGGAGGTAGTCAAACTGAAGCTCGGAGGTGGCACAGCAACATCTCCCTCCTCTTGGTGCTGATCTTAGTAAGTTGTCTCAATTATTGCATGGCATTTAGAATATAGTAGGTTTGAGGTTCTCAATAGGGTTTTTTAGATCCAGAAAATTTACTAATTTCATCTTCTTTTCTTCTCATCTGAATTTAGATTGCATCTAAATTTAGATCTTCATCTCTTTCTCCCTCTCTCACTTTCTAATTCATATCTAGCTCATCTCTGTCATCTCCGTCATCTCCATCATCTCCTTAATTCGAAATCCTAAAATTTACCTAAAATTCAATTCCTATGGATCGACCCCTAAGTCACATTATCAACCTAATAAGTGCAAGATTAAGGTTATATAAATATCTTTGATTGAATCCACTTAGGCCTAATGACACCCTAAGTTTAGATATCATCAATGGTGCAGTACATTAAAGGAGTAAGAGAAAATGATAATGACTGAAATTAGATCTCCTGTATCCTTATGTCACTTAGAGACTTAAAGAGGAAGAACACATAATGAAATTACAGATAGTAGTAAATAAAATAAAAATAAAAATAAAAATTAGAATCTACAGCATTCATGCCCCCCTCACCTATCACCTGGAGAGAGCCTAAATGCTGGAGGAGAGAGTTCAGCCCGCTGCTGTCTTCAGCTTGTGGGGGATGCACTCCATCTGTCGTAGCTGTCATTGTCATCGCCACGCTCACCTCCACATGCCACTCAGGAGAGCCCGTCGTTGTCATCAGCACTGCCGCGAACACTACAGCCACTATCGTTGTTCGGGGTGCTCAGCTCCTCTACCTGTCCCACAAGAAGGGAGAGCTCGCCACCACTATTGCCGTCTACTACTGCCGCTGTGTCATCACCATCTGCTACTGCCCCTGTGTCATCATCGTCTGCTGCTGCCGCTGTGTCATCACCGTTCACCTCTATTGTGAACGCCAGAGCTAACGTCGCCACTGTCGTGCTCAGCTCCTCTTCTACTTGTCACGCAGGAGGAGAACTCGCAGTCACCGCTGCTACCCAATAATACTTCATTTTTAATGTATAAGTGAGTTAAAATCAAATTATTTTTTGTATGAATTAACATAAGATGTGGATTATTTAAGTTAGAAATCTTAGTACTCAATTTAGAGTAATATGATGAACTCATATCTAATCTGCTGAATTTTAATGGTTTATATGAAATGAATATATATTTTTGATTTTAAATCCATGATCTATCATGCTTATCCATGGTTTATATTCTTGAGGATTATTTTACAATTGACATAAATTACTCATGAAGTTAAAACTGAAAAATAAATTTATCTTTGATTTTTTAGGAAATCTATAAAGACATATTTTCAGTGATTTTCTTAGTAATTTAGAAATTATCAAAATAATGAGAAACAATGCAGTGAATCATGGCCACATCACCAAGAGGATGTGTCAAGGGTTCATGGGCCAAGTCAGCATTTTTTGACCACATCAAGAACTATGCCATGTCATTCATGTACACGTCATCTTTGATGCTCTATTTTTGGGGAATAAAAAGAACCGAGATAATTCCGGAATTCGCGACAGTTATTGAGATAGCATGAAAATCAGAAAGCAGTTCGTGGTCAAAGGGAAGAAGCTTTATGGATGATAAAAATGGAAAGAGAAGGAATTTACAAGCCTTTTGAGCCGAGTCCTCTCCGGGTGACTGGCGGAAACGAGCAGAGCAATGTTGGGAATTTACGGGTTCGGTTTCTCTTCTAATTGTGTTTTAATTTCATTCCTTCTTGATTCATCATCTGGATGAAGGGAAGAATACAAGATTAAGGTTTTATTTACATTTTTTTACTACTTTTTAGATGATTTCGCATTCATTTTCTGGTAATCTATTTTTGTGTGACAGAGGAGCGGGGAGCGATGGGCGGTGATTGCGAATTAGATTTCTGTTTTGATTTTATTTTATTTTCATTTTAGGTTATTTCTTCTTCTGGGTGACAGTCAAAAGATGAGATTAAGTATTTTAATATTCATTCTTTTCACTTTTTAATCTCTTTTCATTTCGATTTTCCATTGCAATAATACTCTATTCCTGGGTAACAGGCATGGACGAGTTGGTCGATTTATTTATTTATTTTTTGTTTCTTCTTCTTCCGGTTATAATATTTCTGTTAAATATAAAATTTCTAAGTATAAGTTTAGTATATTTATTTCGAATTATTACTTAGTTTTTACCATCATTTGACTCAAAATCGTTTTCCTATTTCAACGCTAGTGGGGGAGACCCCGCCGGAGGTCTTACTTACTCTCTCCTTCCTTGTTTCTCCCGATTTTAGGTGTATTTGCCATCATTTAATTTTTCTCAGCCATTTTCTCTGGAATATTTTTCAAGTCTTGAGTCACTTATCAATTCTAAACATAGAAAAATATCAAATTTCGAAGATTTAGAGCTCAAGCAATTTAGAAGATTTAAACTGAAAATAAGATTATTTTCTTTATTTATTTATTTTTATTTCAATAAGTTGTTTAGAATGAAAGAAATTCAAATTGAGATTTTACATCATCTTTGTGGACAACCTGAATCCACCAAATTTTAATTTTAATTTTAAGTTTTAAGTTTTAATTCGGTCTATATATACATATATTTAAAATTTGATCACTTTGTTTATAACTACCAAAGTGATATCATTGCCACTGCCATGAACACCATAGTAACTGTCGCTATTGTCTCCATCTGCCAAGTGGAGAGGAACCGGTTGGTGTTCTCATGGCCTACCTTTTCTTTCTCCTCTCTTCTCTTTTGTACCCCCTCATCATGATGGGATGGGTATTGGGCCTTATGTGGGGCCTCATATTCTTGGCCCAAATATCATTGGACAAACAAATTTAAATTCATCATATATATCAAAAAATTGTAGCTGCACAAACCTTTTCTATTGGCTATAAAAAAATAATATTTCTCAAAGATATATCTTGAAAATCATGTTAGAGTACAGATTTAAAGTGAAGTACAAATTTATCAATATGAATATGCATATTTACTTGAAACCTCATGAGGTGTTAAAAATTATGATTCGACATTTTCCTTCAATTTAGTTATATTTGACATCAATAAAACTAATATTTCTTAACATTTGGCCCTACTTATCATCTAAAAATGATTCATTAACATGAATGTTCTCTACTCATTATCTATTCAAAATCCTCAATATTTATAGGTGAATGAAATACAGAAAATCTTTCTAGATCTCTCATATATTCCATGTTTTTTTTTCTTGTAATAAAGACAAATTTGACCCATAGACATCTACAATGATATGTCCTTGAAGTCCATTCAAATATTCCTGCATGAGACCAACACTCAACATGGTTAAGTCATGATATTCCTATCCATTTTGCACCATTTCAAATTGGCTTGATAAGAGGATCAGAAAATACAAATACAAAACCGACAGATGAATTTCATTGAATGAGCAATTGATCAGACTTATATTATTTACTTTAAAAATAGGCTTAATAAAATAAATAGTCTGAATTTAATTTGATTAGATCAGTATCAAAATCAGTTGAAAGAAATGATCTAATAGCATAAGCACATAAAGTAGTAAGAAAGCTTCTATACCTTATAATGCCTCATTGAACTTGATTATCATTATTTTCTCATTATGGCATACTTTGTAAATATTATGATTTCCATAGAAATTGAAATGTAATCATTTTATAGCATAGTGTTGATGCTTTGGTTTTGATAATTACAAGTAAAAGATTGATTCAAATAAATTTATTAAATGTTAATAGTTACTTATATGCCTCAAATACTTAATATGCTCATATAATTATTACGTCAATTATGTTTATTCCTTTAATGATCTTATCCCTAGCAATTGAATTGAAGTTATCAATCCTTGAGATTAAGTGATTATTCGTGTTAAGAATATTTGATGAACAAAATCATCAGCTGAAAAATCACCCTTCAATAAAAGAATTAGTATATGCTTAAACTGGGTATAACTAATTCATGAGAATTATCTGTTCTACTGATCAAATTAAATGTGATTTTGATCTGACCTATAAATAAAACTATTCCTCATCAATTTAGTACCTAGTATTTCGACATGATGATGGAAAAGTTCTCCAAAATCTCTCGTGAATCAAATCATCAAAATATTTATAAATGAAAGAGATACCTAAGCTTTGAATATGCCATCTCAATAGCAAGACATCATATGCTTACGTGGACAGAAATTTAAACTAAATGTGATTTGGATCTGACCTAGAAATCCAACTATTCTTGATTAGTTTAGAAAATTTTATTTTAGATTTTAATGAAAAAGGAGGAGGGAATAAGGAGATTCGTAGTTTAAAAGGTTCAAGGTTATTACCACACATTATAAAAAATAGTAAGTACTTGAACAAAGCCTTTGAAAGTTGGAGATCTTGTAAAATTGGGAAATTCTTAGAGGATGAAGCCTATTTATCAGCTAAGGCTTAAGAATTGAAAATAGGTTGAACACATGAATATTTAAGTCATCCTCTCAAAAATCGTATTATCTTTTCTAGTTGATTTTGGCAAAATGATCAACTCTATCTTCTTTGCCCTAGCTGTCCATCAGGTGCTAAGGTAATTGGGTGATGACGAGAGAGTATTTTGTGTGAAAGCACAAGGCATTATTAGTTGGTTTTGACTCAAGAAGGACGAGTCTTTGAGGAGATGAACTTGAGGTATTTGGGTGGCCGATGGCATAAAATCAGTGTGTAATTCTTAAGGATATTGGTGAATAAAGGAGTATAGTTCTCTCATGGTCTAGACATAGTTAGGTGAGGGATGAGCTAGTATAAATTTTTTGTGCTCTTAGTGAGAGTATTAAGAGCACATGTGTGATAACACATCTAGTGACACCTATAGATAGGTATCAGTTAAATAAAAAAATCAGCAGATATTATAAAAGCCCTGATTCATCCTCTCTCTTGATGTCTCTCCTAGCCCTATGCTTTCAACAATGAAATCGGTGAATCTTTGAAATTGAAATTACTTGTTATAACATATATTCAGTAAATTTCAACTAAACTATCAACTTCTTTACATCTACTTGTAGATAGGTATTATCGTATCTATTATTATATCATGTACAAAGAATGGTATAATTTGATCCTCTTAATTGACCTTGTTTTTCATTTTCCATCATCAAAACATCACACATATAATGCTCCAATAAGATCAACCATCTTAAGTGACCCATTGTGCTCATCACAAGTTTCCTCACAAAAGGTTTCAAAAAATTTCATTGTGTTTGAAAACTCGGAAAAAGGATTTGTTGAATCTCCAATTGATTTACTCTTAAAAAGATGAGGTAACTATAAACGTTTTTATAATTCAATGATCAAGAAAATTGATTTTCTCTTAATTCCACAATCCACTTGTCGAGTTGAAGCTTTTTGAATAATCAAGACTTTTCACAGATTTGTGGCTGGAATGAGATACCTTATTCATTTACTTGCTGATCCAGTTTCTTGTCTCTGTGATTATCACATGAGCTCTAAATTTCAATGAAAATTCTTTGTTGAGCGCTGTGACAATGCTGGCAAAAGATCTCAAAAGAATATAGATCTGAGGTGTTTCTCAAAGTGGACAAGAAATGACTTTATTTCTAAATGTAATTTTGATTTAGTCTTTCTTCGTGTTCTGCCTCTTCAACATTCTATTTCTAAACTTAAAAAAATCTGATGGGAACATCCACTATGAGGCATCATTTAACGCTTTCAAATATATATTTTCGGTTTAAAACGCTGAAATATTATTTGAGGAGCAACATATATATATATATATCCAATGAAAATAGGTTTGGTTCAAACAAGATATTATAACCTTAATGGCAATTCATGAATAATTACCCATTATGATCCAAGTGGTCGCAAATGAAACATGGATGCATAATATTACTATTGATGTTTTATATCAACACTCCGTGGAACTTAATGATGATTCGGTCTAACTTGTAATTATTATTTCGAATTATTGTATCAAAATATGCTTCAGAAGTAAATAATGATTTCACGTACAAATTTAATGAATATTTTCATTCTCTCCCATCGGTGTGAGTGTGAAGGTGATACGCATGGGACAAGGAAAAGTTGAGAACATAACTCTTGCAAGAAAAACTTACATGAGAAAGAGATTGAGAGATCTTCAACAAACATTGGATCCCCAAATTTGGTCTCGCAAAGGCAAGAAAACTATTATTTCTTCTTTGATCATTCTTTTTGTTCTCATCCTCAATTATATTAGGGGGATTTCGACAAAGCAAAACAAAGGAGAATGGCTTGAAATTTATCCACGTCACCAAAATAAATTGGACAGAGACTACTTCAAATTGACCAGCAAATAGAATATCAAGGATGGATCAAATTCTTATCATCTTCATCTAGTGATTGAAAACTCGACAAAACTATGGACATCAGAATGTGAAAAAGAAAAAAGAAGAACAGGAAGAGAAGAATCTTTTTTATTTCTCTACATCGCAGTGAAGTTGACATCAATTTACAACATACTATTTAGATGAAATGAGCACAAAGTAATTCAATAATGCTTCTGTCTGATCGATAATGATTCTGTAATTTCTTTCATCTTGATTATATTAAATTGTGAGAGATAAGATTTCCTTTAAAACCTGAAATTTAAGGAGGGTAAAGCGGGGAGCTTCTATTGCTTAGCCTCTTAGACCTGTGGGATCTACAAGCTAAATCTGAGGAGCTTCTGTATTTTTTATCACCTAGAGTTGGAGAATCTAGAAAGGGATTTGGGACGTCTTGAGCCACTGGAGTTGTGAACTCTAGTTGGTTTCTGAGTCTAAAAGTTAGCGTGTAAACATCCAGGTTTATTGGAACTTGAGGGAATCCTTGGAGAGTGTTTAATGGTCAAGAAGACTGAACCACTATAAATTTAGTGTAATTATGTTGCTAATGATTAATATTTAGAAATTAATGACTTGAAAGCTAGTTAATCTTGGAGCATTTATAATGAGAAAAATGGAAAGAATCACAAGTCTGACCTCTTCACTCCTCTATGCCGTTCTTATCCATTAAGTTATTTAACATTTTGGGGTTTGATCTTATCGGATTAAATTCCACCAACCTGAAAAGGATTGATTACACTAACAAAGTCACTGCCATCAATATGGGATTATACTATTTTTTATACTAATAAATGGATCTCTATCAAGAAACAATCAAACCTTCTACCCAAAATTGATCCACACATTGCCTCATCGATACCAGATCCCCCAACATAGAATCAAGCGTTTCACCCATGACAAATTTCAATCAAGTTCTGAAAAAGACATGACACGTCATAACTATATCAATACTCACCTCAGGACAGTAGAAGACGAAGGGAATCAAATTACGGGAAGTCATTATGTACATGTGGATACAGCGGAAATACAGCTTTGATATGGATCTATTTCTGGTCATTCCTTCGATTTGATTCTCGCTTGAACCGGATGATGAAAAATTCACATACCCCAATAACAAAGAAGGCTGAGTTGAATAATTCCGCATTCAGAACCTAATTGGCTAAAGGGATGGGAAATCATTATTACGGATAGCCTGCATGGCTCAAAGAATCTACCACAAAACATCAGCGGTATCCATACTTGAACCCCACATAAATAAATACCATTGCACCAACCTGCACCTTAGAGCCAAAACATCAACCTGCACCTTTATTGAAGCTAACAAAGGAGGGTTAGCCAGACTGAATTACGACAGACGACCCCCGTTCTTACGGGAACACAGTTTCGGACACATTGCACCGAAACATGTTTATCACGAGTACAGTTATGCTTTTCTTTCGCTGTTGCCTACGGTTCGGAAAGAGGTGAACAGGGCCTCTCCCTCGCTTACACACCCGACAGCTGACACTACATTACTTCACACCGTTGGGAAACACGGGACCACACGGAAACCACGATAGGGATAATCCACAGGGTGGTCAAGGATGCAGGGGAGGATTCTCCGGCTGGAAATTATGGACAAAGCGGGTTGGGAACCGGCTGGTTGCAGGCAGTCAGTATCGCACTGACATCACTAACGCTGAGAAGACCAAGCTTTGTCTCGAGGCAGAGGCACTGGATCGCCTGCGCACTCGTGGTAGTCGTGAAGAGAGAGCAACATCCTGTAGTTGTTATAGTACGAAGGATACCGGTAATGCCTAGTCTGATGAGGACGGACAGAGTGCCGCAGCTGCTTAGTTTCGGGAGCAGCAGGAGGCACGTAAGGGGCAGTTGCCCAGAGGCAAATGGGCAGAACATTAGATTCAGAAGGAGGAATGCTGCCATAGCTTGAGTCTTCGTGGCCATGGCACCAGAAGGGGAAGAAGTCAAGATGTGTGGGGGAATTGGTTCGAGTTTGAGGAAAAGAGGACAGGAGTAAGGTGCTTGAGACATTGCAGAAACACTTGCGACGCTTTATAGAGACAGACTGTCGAGGGGAGAGCAGTCCCAATCAGACTATCAAATCAACAGTAATTGGAAGCCTGGGATAAAGGGTGGTAGTTCGGAAACTGGAATCTTCCAACTAATGGGGAGAGGAAACGTAGCTCTTATTAATCTGAGTTTTAAAGGAATACTGAACACTATTCCGGGATGAAAATGACACACTAATTTTATAATGATCTGAACGTTCTGAAGATTGCAGAAACATTGATATCTACGAATAGATCAATACTAAAACATTAAATATATGTCATAAATGATCCACAGATTTAAAACATGAATTCCAGATCTATTATTAAACTTTCTGTGAGCTGAGATAAACTCATAACAGTGTAATGAGTATTTCTGACGTCAGAGAACTCGTTTTCAGTGGATTTGATAAGGTTTGACATTTTATCAGTGTTTAAATGAGTTTGCGTTATCAGTCAACTCAGCTATTAAATGAATTGACTTAGTTAAAAAAATACTAAAATTTATTTCGATTGTAACAGAATTAAATTTTCAGGATGTTTTCAACACATGAATATGAATTATCTTCTGAATGTGAATAGAGTTCTCCCCTTGAATTCTCTTCTACTTATGCTATTTTTTAGGTCAACAAAGTTGGTCACGTTGGTGATCAAGGTTTTGAACTGTTGGGTCCCTCACATACTCGTCATCAATAGTTCAGAGGTGAGCAAAGTCTTCCTCTGAGATCGACGGGAATGCAAATGAGGTTCTATCCAAAAGGTTCATACTTATCTGGGAAATTATTTCATATTAAAATTCTGTTGGAAAAAAATAAAAGTTTTCTCACTAAACATTAATTTGGTAACATATGGTGATAATTTAGGTTTACCCATCCCCCTTACATATGCTGAATCACATTTCTCTTTTTTTCATCTCCTTAAAATAGTAATCAAGACTCTAGATCGAATGTTAATGTGGCAACTGCCAAGCTCAGATCATATGCTCAACATACCCTGCCTAGGCCATGTGCGATCCTTTCTTGGGGATTTTTATGAGAGGAAGCCGTTGCTCAAAGTGGACATTTTGTTCGGCTGATCTTCAAGTCCATCGAGTTCATTAATAAATCGGTTAATTATTTAATTATCACTTAAATTGACGAGTAATATATACGATAAAATATCTTCAACAAGATTAAAGTAAATAAGATTCCTTGAAAAACTAAGAAAACTTATATGGACCAGTTTAACCTTTTCCGTCATTGGGCTTATTCGGAACAAGATGATACCCAAATCTAGAGAAAAGCCCAGCCCAAATCCTATCATACCTGAGATGAGACTTAAACCTGAATGCATTGGCCCGGCCCAAATCAAGAGAAAACCCAGAAACCGAGCCTTAGCGGTGGGCTCCGATAATGCGTGCCACTTCGAAGCCCATAAATGGACTTTATATTTTAGAAACCGTGGCCCAAAAACATGGCCAGGCCTCTGACTGATTTCACAAGAATAGTTACAGAAATAGAAAATAAATTTAATTTTTCCTATCTAAAAATAAGGAAAAAGTTCGAGGATAACATCGTGCCATGCTGCAGTGGGGCGCATCCATTTTGGTAACTGGGCGTGGAAAAAACATCAGAATATTCTCGGAACAATTGTTATTTTAGTAAAAATAATTTCATCATGAAAATTAAAAGGCATTTGATGTATGTAATTTAATATTTTTATTAGAATTTATCAGACCATTGTAGCGACAAAATCAGACCTGAGACAGGAAAGGGGACACGGGAGTTCAGGCAGTCGGAGATGACACGTGCGCGCGCATGTGATTGCGTCATCTCGGTAGTCCTGCGGATAGAGCCTCTGATCCCCCGGCAAGTGGCTCCACTGCCTAGGTAGGACATGTCTCCCCCAATTGCTCCCTCTCTCTCTCTCTCTCTCTCTCTCCGATTGCAATAGGCATTATTCTGTAATCTTGATACCAATCTTCTGACTAAGTTACGTTGAGGACATCATATTTGGATTAATAATCAGCAACTATGTGAAGAAATCTCTCTACACCATCGAAGAAAGAGTCTTAAATTATTTTCTTGAGAGGTTTAAGTGTTTTTTTATGACAAAATCGATGGATGGATAAATTGATGAAACCAAGAATTGTTCAATTATCTATTTAGATGATCTATATTGTGGTTATTGAACAAAGTCTCCCCTCTCTTGGTTTTCGTACAGCCATGGAATTTTGGCAAGTTGTACTTGAGCCCACCTCTTTCATAAAAGCTTCTAGTTGTTGAGAAGTAAAGCCCTTGCTAAGTACTTTTTCGACAAAGTTTAGAGATTACTCTACACATTGATCTCTATTAGAAAGTACAATAAGAATTTTTGTTTAATATCATGATTACATTGCTTGGAAGGTCATAATAAACAACCCTCATGATCCCAAGGAAATGCACAGTTTTTCTGACCATTTGTATAGAATTTTTCATCTTTGAATGCTAGGACCATCAAATCTTATTTCATGATTTAGAGGCAAATGAGATCAAATGAGTTTAGAGTTGCAATGAATCTAAACAGATCTAGAATAAACTTGAAATAAATTGTAAAGGAACATCAATACTTAAAGGAAACAAAATTGATCAACTTGCTCACAAGTATGCATTATTCTTAAAGCAGCCTAATAAGTGAAATATATAAATGGTTCCCAAGTTCACATATATTTAAAATTAACTGAAGAGATCAACTTGATAAAAGTTATATTTAATTGGATTTTACAAATTCATAAAATCACTGTGCTAAGATTTTATAAAACATTTAGCTTAAGAGAAATTTAATGTTGGTGTTTGTTAACATATCATTTTTCTAGGATAAGTAGGGTTAAATGGTCATAAGTTGCCATTCTAATCGATGTTGAAGTTAATGAAATAAAATAAAAAACAAAAAAACAGATTTTAGAAGCATTTTATAAATTTTTATTTAAATTTACATATTAACTTTCAGAAATTTCTGTTTTAACCCTTAGACTATAATCTAATGCAATATCCAAGGCATGGCTGAGATACATGTTTTGTTTTTTTTTCCCTTCTTTTCTCATAGTCAAAAGCCTCTTGGAAATAATAGGCCAGTCACAATAGGCCCAAAGAAGGCCCATTAAGTGAGAGTTTAAATGGGAAGAGAGAAGAGAGAGAAAGGGGGGAAACCTTAGTAGGAGTTAGGGCTTTGCTATTTATATATAGTTCTATTATTAGTTGGTGATTTTATTTTAATTTGTGCCCTCTCTCTTTTGATTCTTTGGTAACAAAAATCAAAATGAAATTTTTCTCTCATAGTCCTATTATCTGATGGGTTCACTAATGTACACTTGTTGTTATACTTAAATGTATATTATTTAATAATATTTATAACTAAAACTTAATAAAATATTAGTATAAGAGTAATTACAAGTCGAACACAAGGAGATTGATTGATCTATCGTGAAAACTAATTTAGTTTTTATATAAAGTGATTTTAATATTCAATAAATATTTAATAAAAATAATAAAATAGAAGGATGAGGTGAGAAGAATAAAGGAAGAAACATGAATAAAGGAAGGAGGAAAAGAGAGAGAGAAGAGAGAGCTCTCATGAAAGACAAGGGAAGAGATCTCTCGCAAAAGAAAGAGGAGGAAATCTCACATGAAACGGAGAGAGAGAAAGGTCCCACAAGAGAGAAGAGAGAGGAGGAAATCTCATGTGAGATGGAGAGAGAGAAAGGTCTCACAAGAGAGAGAGAGGGAGATCGATCAATGGAGAGAAAGAGATCCCATGAGAGACAGAGAGAGAAATAAGACAATAATAAAGAAAGAGAGAAATATGGTCAACCTGTTTTTATGGTGACCATTATTCTCAGACGAATGTATGCTTGAGAATTCACACACATGACATGAGGTCAACTATGAATATCTCTAATTTATTTTAACAATTGAACGTTTATTAATCAGCCTTTAATCTCAATGATTTCAGGTTTGAAAATAAAAAATACTTCTTATTCATAAAATATTGAGAACATGAATACATTGAGATTTGACTATAAAATCAATAGAAAATAAATTGAAAATAATTTTAACTTAACCTCAGATGAGTTTTGGACGATTTAGAAGAAGAACAAAGATCATTTATCAAGTTTTGAATTAGTTATACTCATTTCAATCGAAACATGTATGAAACAGAAAATAACTTATCATAAAATATAAATTAAAAAAGAAGATAAGTAAATACCACAAGTAGAAAATAAATTGTTGCCCAAGTTTAGTTTACCCCTTGAGCAACTGGAGATATTAGTGTGGCAGCTTGGTTTCATCTGAACATGTCATACCACGTTAGAAGTCATAGAAGTATCATCTAGAAGTGTTGCACTGCTTGTCAAAAAGATCTACTGAAAGAGGGGTCGACCATGCTGTCATTATTGTCAAGGGGAGAAGGGAAGAGCTGATCACTCGCCAAAAGCCTTGAGTGTAGGGGAGGAAGGAACAAAATTGTCGATCGCTAGAGGCATTGATCACACAAAAGGAGGGAGAAGATAGATTGTCGTATTTGTGACTACCATCAAGATTTTAAAAATAATTGATAATAATTAATTATTATCTTTATATCCTTGATGGTGATACATGTGTGAACTTAAGTTTCTCTTATCATAGTAGTTCATGAGCTGCTAAATCAAATGTGATTGGTCACGTGGTGTGCTAAGTGACGTAGGATCAACCTGTCATGAACCGTTGCTGATTGGGAACTTAAGGTACTATGGCATTTCCTTAGCTTTTAGATCATCATTTAAGGTCACGTGCATGCTGAGCCGATAGATTACTTTACACATCTAGTATCGCGGTGGTCCATCAACTACATGATTTGGCTAATTTGATGATGTGGCTCACTAAATATCATTGGACCACACTACACTCTAGATGATTGCGTTGAAATAGACAAGAATAGTTAGTCTCATATTGGAAGTTTTTTATCATTTAAGCTGAATATAAATCAAAGTTACTCTTTGTCAACAAAAATCCCTTCTCCTGAAATAAAATAATACTCAGGGTTATCTTGAGAGAAGGCAAAAAGGTGGTTTGTCCTCATGTGCGCACATGTGTATGACACTCTTTGCTCCACGATGTTTGGCCACCAAGACATAATAGGGGAGTGACACACATATGTGTGGAGTGAGTCTTTCTCCAATCGAGCCTAACTCATGGCTCCACTAGTCTTGGTCTACCCACTCGACCATAGTGCCCCTTCGAGTCAACTGTCAAGTGTTGGCTTGCTAGCAAGCGAAATATTTTTATAGTTTCTAAGAACATCATGTTCTAGGTTTTCACTAAATTATTTTTTTCGCAAATCATGCTCTAGGTTTCAAAACACTCTTATAATTTCAATGCAAAATTCTCTTCTATATTTAAAACTCTTAGAGATCAATATTTTACAAAGATCTTCTCATTTGAGAGATTAAGTAGACATTCAATCATGTCTTTTCTGAAAATATTAAAAATAATTGCATCATAGTTAGTTATGATTACTAGCATTACTATGAGGTGTATCCAAAGAATTGATGAAGAAATAAAAGAAGTATGATTAACTTTTTTATTGTCTTCACATTTCGAAACTAACTAAATTTGAAAGGTATCATTGCTTCAATGAAGTCAAAATGATCTTGATTCAAATATTTTTTATTTATTGAATCATTTTCTTCTCAATGATTGACCAAGCTTCCAAAACCACTCCAATTCTCACAATTTCTATACAAAAAAGTTATCAAAAATCTCAAGATGTGAGAGAGGTGAAAGTTGATGGTTAAAACAATATTGGAGAGGTATTTAACCTATACAAAACAATATACTAACAATTGTCACAATTAAGCATTTGAGTATATGTCTGAAGCCTTTTGGTTGAAATATATTGGGTAAGCATCCATTTTTATCGAAACAAAAGTGATCATTCACATAATATTAAAATAATATTTTATAATTTCAAACTTATTTGAATCACCTCAAATAAAGCAAGATTTTCAAATAGATAAATTGAATCATGATCTCAATGTACATCATCGTAATTTTTGGGAAATATGATATTCTAAAAATATTTCTTGATTAATATTCATTAATATTCACAAAATCTTTACTAGCCAAATAAACACTTTGAGTTTGACAGATTAATTGAATTTCAACAATGACAAGGACTCATTTCACATCAAAAACATATAATAGAAAGAGTTTGCTTTCATATCCCTATTTTACTTTTATAACCCACGATCATTCTAATGTTCAGATCATTATTTATCAACAATGATCATTTATCTAAATAATCATTCTAATGTACAATTCTGAAAAAAATTACAAACTAATATTTTGAAGTAGTAAAAACAATCAAATTCTATAATTCGATGCAATGGGATTCAAATGGATTCCTTGAAATTTTATTTGAATAGAATACATAATTTTACTTTCAGTTTTTCCTAAATATATATTCAATAAATCTATGCCCATTCATAAAATATTATTTAATCATATATTCTACAAAAAGAGTAAATAGCATAATTCAATATATCGATTTGTCTTATATATTTTTTTCATTATCAATATTTTATTCAGTTGATGCTTCAATGTTTTATGGGTCCACATGGAAAGCAATGAGTCAAAAAACTAATGGACTTTACTAGATCTGCACACTAACATGACAAACTAAGTCAACACACTAAAGTCTTGGATATGAAAAATGCACAAGTTTCTAGTGGTTAATCTCTTTTTTGCCTCATTTCACTTGACACTCAGTTTCTAATATTTTCATTCAAAAAATATATTTTTGAACTTCATGAGACCAACAATATCCTAGATGGTGGATTTTACAAGTCTATAACACCCCCTTCTAAACACCAAACCACTAGCTTATCTTTCATCATTCATTCCAAACACTAATAGAGTGTTCTTATGGAGAAAATCAAGCTCATTAAACCCAGAATTCAGTTTGAAGAAGGATTTTTCTAACAAATCTTTGATTTTTTTAACTTATTAGGATACACTACCTTCGTCAAAGATTTTTTATCATTTGTCAATATATCTCTTATCTCATGTGTTATTTTTTTAGAGAAAACCTTTTTTTAAAAATTTTGTGATTTGATCTAACTTTTGGGTCTCCACGCCCTTTTGTGAGTAACATTTACTCTCTTCTAAAATGAATAATCATCCACGTTTTTAACTTGAGACCATGCTCAAGACACTTTCTCTCTCCTCAAATGTGCTAAAGCACACTTTCATTTGATTTTCATTTTGATTTGATTTATTTTTGATGTGTCTATCTCATTATCTTCATGTGCTTCCTAAAACACATATTTACACAACAAACATAACTATATCAAATAATTCAGATCTTGATTATTAAACTAGTGAAAATAAACATATTTCTTCTTTACACGATTTATTATCATCATCACAATCCTTGATCCTACAACAAGTATAGACATGAGTTACTCTTTGAAAACATTATTTAAAGAGGAGCAACATTCAAAAAACGAAATTTGAGGATATCAACATTTTGTAGAACTTAATTAGGATTTTGTATAACTTGTAATTATTATTTCGAATTCTTGTATCAAAAATATATTTTTGAAGTAAATAATGATTTCGCATGCAAATTTAAGTAATATTTTGATTTTTTTCTTATGTTCATATCTTCATCCTAGCACTTTAAACTAAAAAATAAGAGAATTTTGGAAAATCAAAATCATTCTTTATAATCTAGAGGTAGAATATATAGTTCTGATTGAAAATATATCTACTAATGAAAAATAATGATTTTGATCATATTTTTGTCCTTTTTGCTAATCCCAAATTATGAGCATTAAATATCATATGTATATTCTCATTTGGACACTTTTGAACAAAATAAGAATATCTTCAAAGACTTTGCATCAATTAAATAATGATACTCTTGAAGCCAACGCTAAAAAGTTAAAGTAAAAGGGGTTTTTAGCCAACATCAGGGCAGAGTGAGAGAAATAAAATCAGGAGAGAGATACACAATGTTCATCTTCTTTCTCGACGGAGTTTAAGTGAGCAATCTGCATCTTTAAGTACTAAATAGAAAGAGGAATCCAACTTCTATTTTAACCTTCCAAGTCTTGTCCATGCAAGTGCTGGCAGAAAAAAAGATCAAGGGAATGAGGCCATTGGAAGATTGGAGCTTTAACATTTAGCACGATTACTTTTCTCTTCATATTTTAGGATAAGTTTATTACTCAAACTAACATTGAAACTAAGTGTATTTTATAGTTAATATTTTTGGCCTTGTCCAGGCTAATGAATATAGAAGAGAGTAATGGGTGCTGCTCTAGCTTGACATTCTAGAGTCTTAAATCTAAAAGTTGAGCTCAAGGAGAAATATTGAGTTAGGTAATGACACGAAATATAGTGGAGGCTAGTTGAAGCTTTCGTGTTTAGTATAATCTCATTAAGAATTAGTTGAACCCAAGGACATTCTCCTTAGATATCAGAGTAAGTCAAATGGTCCAAACAATTATAAACCATAGGTGTGACCACATCCAAAAATATTAAATTGTCATTATAGGTCACCAAAAGTTCAATTCACCCACCTTCCTAGTCCCATCTGCTACCATAGAATTTTCAACAATACTAAGATAAGATCTTTATACCTATATTTAATCAAATTAATATTTTTTACAAAATTAATAATATGTGAATGATTCATGAGAATCTTAAGTTTTTACATATTCAAATTAAAAGATTAACTAAGACATATTTGATTGGTTTATATCAAATTAAATCAAGTTGGAGGAAAATTATTTATTGATGAAGCATTGAGTGATTTTGTGGATAATGTTTTTGGACTGAACCAAAAAAATACTAGAATTCAGGTAATTATTGAAAATGCTAAGAATATTTTTGATGGTAAGGGAATAGATGCACATCTGCTTAAGATGATCCTAAATCCAGACCCTTAAACTCTCTATATTCAAGTATCCTTCAACTCTCTACATTGCCATTGTCCGTCTGATTGTGCTAGAAAATCATATTATCTTAGACTCTATAATGCTAGTTCTTTCAACTAAAATATTTATATTAATGATTTGTCTATTTTTGTGTGCTGAAATGAATTCTCCTTCAAATATAGTAATGATTGGTTTAGGTATTGAATTGTCTGGAATCCCCTTTTTGTTTGATTCACAATTATTCACTGAACATTACATAAATTCCTTATATATTTATGATTGGATAGGAGGAAAAACAGATTTCATACTCCGTGCACTCAAGATTATCAACCACAAAATACTGATAATTTAAGCGTTTTGATGATGACCTTACTATATATGAGTAATATAGATGGCTCCATAAATGTGAAAGTCTATATGTGATTCTAAGACATTCTAGGATTCAATAAGATGATTAAATTTTGGTGCTTAATAATGTGTAATACACTTAAAATTTACTTGAATTTATTCTATGATTAAAGGAGGAGAAATAACATTATTAGTGGGACTAAAAGATGTGTAATATTGATGTTTTTATTTAGCCTGAATTGGGCCTAAAGTGAAACTAAAATTAGTTTCAAAAGAGCCTTTGATGCATTAATTTCATACATGGCCCATCTTGTGGCCTATTAAGAGGAGATAGAAAGTAAGAGAAAAGGGGCTTTGCCCAATAGTTCTAGCTTCTCTCTCCCTCTACATTTCTCCCTTTGTCTCATCCTCTATTATGTGAAGGGGACCTCAATAAATCAAAACAATGAAGAATACGTGAAGGGGACCTCAATAAATCAAAACAATGAAATTTATGCATGTCATCAAAACAAGTTCAATAGAGACTACGTCAAATTGATCCAAAAAAGAGAACATCAAGCATGGCATTAAATTGGTCAAGTTTTCATCTAGTGATTTAAATTTCAAAGAAATCATTTTCATCAGAATGTGAAGAAGAAGAAGAAGAAAAGAATAATAGGAAGAGAACAATGCTCAAGTCTACATCAATTCACTATATACTATTTGGATAAAGTCAACACAAATGAGGTCAACAATGTTGTCTGATTGATAATGATTGGGTACTTTTATTTCATTTTGTTGACATAAATTCTGGGAGATAAAGTTTCCTTAGAACATGAAATCCAAGAAAGGTAAAGTGGGGAGATTCTATTGTTTAACTTCTTAGACTTATGGAATATAGAAGATACAATAAGGATCTTTACTATTTGTGACCACCTAGATTCATAGAATCTATAAAGGGATTTGAGAAATCTCAAGTTCTTAGAGTTGTGAATTCCAATTAATTACTAAATCGAAAACTTAAAATTTAAACATCAAGGTTTATAGGAATGCAAGGACAGAGTCCTTGGAGAACTTATAGGTCAAGAAGACAAAAAATTATAACTTTAGTATTTAATTAAGTTGGTCATGATTATTCTTTAGAAAATTAAATTTTTTCAGCAAAGAAAAAATATCTATTTGACTCTACCTTTGTGACATCATGCCGCCACTTATAAACTGAAAAACATTTTTTATTAATATTGTCCATGAAAAATTAGTTATACACAATCTTAGATGTTCATATATCCTTAAGAAAGCTAGATGGTTAGATCAGATCTCCAATCCGCATGAAATATATCATATTTTAGTGAGAAAATTTTAATACGACATCACCCTTAACTTTGCCTTACTATATATATTGACGAGAAAATTATTTATCCCACAAGCAATGGTCTATAATATGTTCTAAATACTCCATATTTGCAGACAAATCCATTCACCCATTTGATCACACTAATCTGATTATCAGACTTCCAATGAAATCTTTGAGAATTTGTATATATCCTACCACTGTTTCTCATATTTGTGCTTCTCAAATAACATTGCTTTGAAGGATTCTTTAACATATACTTTCACATATTCAATTCCGTAGGACATAAGCTTTCATGAGGTAATAAAATACTAAATTTTTCATTTCCATTAAATTATGACTTCAAACATAGTTAATCTTGAACCATTTATAATGAAACCAAATGAAAGGAACCATAAAGTTGACTATTTAAATGCTTCTATGTCATTCTTATCACTTAAACTATATAGCATTTTAATGATAATCTTACTATATAAATTTTCATCAACCTAAAATGAAGTAACATAGACAAAACCACTCTTCTCCACTAGGAGATGAGTCTCCACCTCCTTAGAGTGCACTACATGTGATGAAGAGCTTCTTCTTGCTATGTGAACTTGAAGATGAAACTTTCTAAGACAAACACCCATCTCCATTTAGCTTATCTTTGCTAAGACAACTATTCAAAATTCAAAAGTCATTTGAATTTTAACTCCATCAAGTGACAACTGCCAAAGATATTTTTCAACTCATTTTATCAGTTTCTAGAGTTTGCAAAAAGATATAGAGATTACCCATGTTATCCATGTCTAAGGAGAAGTTTTGAGGGCATAGACATCACCCCACAATCCTCCTAAATACTCATGATGTCGGAACTTTACCTTTATTATTTAAAACTTAATGTTTATTAAAATTGATGATCTTTTGTGTGATTTTAAAGTTTAGAAACTCTTTTCTATTCAATTATAATTCTTCTAACTTTTATAGATATTAATTCGATCAATTAAATCATCTATAATTATTTATGTTAAAAATACTAAGTAAAACTTTATTTCCATTTGAATCATATTTATTGGGGTATTGACGTCATCTTAATGTCTGAACCTGAATTTTTCTTTTGTATGAATTTGTAAATATATTGTATCTTCATCATATAGTCTAAAAATCATAAAACATCATATTCTTTCAGAAAAGTTTTGAAACTTGATATTATCATACATCCTTTTGATTGACTTGAAAATTTTTCATTATTCTTGGAGCCTTTTATCAAATTATCAATATTATAATCATACTAAAATATTTTTTAAAAATTAAAATTCATATTTTTTTTAATTTTATAAATTTTAAATTTACATGGTTCATTATACAATGATTAAATCATGTCAATTAACCAAAGTCTACTCCAACCAATGACCTGCGTTGTTGAGAGAGGGAGGGGGAGGGGATGACAATTCTAGTCTGATTGCATTGGAATAAGGATGGAGGCGAACAAGGCCTCTCCCTCACCCACATAGTGGACAGCCGACACTAAAGTAGTGCTGTGGAAACAAGACAAGACCACACTAAAACCACAGTAGGGATACACCATAAGGCAGCCCAGGATGCAAGGGAGACTACACCAGCAAGCACTGTGCCATTGGAAATTATGTACAAGGCAAGTTGGACAGCACTAGCTTGCTAGAGATACTTAGTATCTTACAGATGTCACTAGGGATGCTGATGTTGGGACCAAGCAGGTTACACCTTGCTGCATTGAAGAGGACTAATAAGATTCATCAAACGAGAGCAACAGGGGTGAAGGGGGGAATGAAAGGGTTGAAATGGACCAAGTCCGATACTATGGACCAGAAAACCACAGTCAGCTAGTTTCTCAGTCTCATTGACGCACCTGAAGCCAAGAAGGTTCAGCAGTTGCCCAGAGGTAAACGTGCAGAAAAATAGATTCAAATGGAGGAATGCTGCATTGGCTTGAGTCTTCATGGCCATAGCACCACAATGGGAACAAGTCAAGATGTGTGGGGGATTTTGTTCTAGCATGAGGACAAGAGGACAGGAGGTGAGAGCTTGAAACTCTTGGGATGCTACATATAGAGAGAAACACAGCTGAAGGGAGTGCATTGCCAATCGGACCCATCAAGTCACTAGTAATTGGAAGGCTGGCAGGTCATAGCTCAGAAACTGGCAGCTCCAATTAATGGGAAGAGGAAACATACCTCCTTTGAATTAAAGTTTTGAAAGAAAATTCAACACTATCCTGTTTTGAAAATGACATGTCGATTTTCTAATTAATGGCTTGAAAATTCTGAACATTACATGAACCAGTGAAATCATTTTAAATCTATGATTTTAAAGCTGAATTCATGATCTGTTCTATAAATTTCCATGAGCAGAAATAACCTCATAAGTTTTGGGAAAATTTTCAACGTGTAACAAGTATTTTTGACTCGAGAGAACTCGCTTTCAGTGGATTGGATAAGATTAAATTGGCCCAAATCCGAACAAAAACCTGGGAACATAGCCTATAAATCGACTTAATATCTCAGAATTAAACTTGAAGTAAATTGAGATAAATAATGAAGGATTCCACACTATTATTTGGGAGATAAATAATAATCCACTGTGTTATTCTACTTGGATTTGCCAAACTACTTTCTTTTTCTTCTGTGTGCCAAGGTTTTCCCAAGAACTGATTTTTCAGATGATTGTAAGGCCAAATGAGCAGAGGTACAGAATTCATTTGTCATGGATTATGTTTTGTTCCTCTCCATACAAGATATTTCTGCTTCATCCCATCGGTGGAGGATGACTTTCTAGTTAAAGATTTGGTTCTGTGAGAATGATTATCTCAAGATTGTTCCTTTGAAACTATTGCTTGTTCCACTGAGACAGAGATTGATACTTTTAACCAAAAAAAAAGTCTGATTCTCCTTCTCTCAAAAGATTAATACAGAGAATATAAGTAGAGTGATCAGTAAGAACTTCTTGTCCTTGAGAATCAAATCCATGGTAACTAAATTTGTAAGGATATTCCACACACAGATCTCTATTACTAACCTAGATGATAATTTCTATTCAAATTCATAATTACAGTTCTTGGAACATCATAACAAAAAGTTTTCATGATCTCGAGCAAATCCACAAATTTTCTCATAACAAAGAAAGGAAATTTTCATATTTGAATGCTGGGACTATCAATAAATTTTCTCAAATCCACTAGGCATGTAGTTGAAGAAAATTTTGACCATATGGGACTAGAAATTAAAATGTATATTGCTACTTGAAGGTGTTGGAAGAGCTCAATGTTATAATTATGACAAAGGGTAAAATCATATACTCTACATTGCAATATTTCTGTTGCTGATGCTATTAATCACTTTAAATTAATTAAGATAAATAAACTCAAAAGGACTGAAGAGTTAAATCATCAACATACATATTGCAAATGATAAATGTATTTTTTGATGTGTAAGCTGATGTCAATAGAATAGAGCTATATTGTTTATTGGAAAGATAGTTGAAAGTAGAACACAAAATAAAAAGTAGTATATTAAAATTTAAGTATTTTATTTTAACTTCCTATGAATTTTATGATGATCTTACTCGATGAACTTCCATCATCCTAAATGGGAGTAATCACATTGACAAAACCACTCTAATTAATATGGGATTATACTACTTTTGATAATAATAAATGGATCTCTATTAAGAGACATTCAAATATTTTACCCCAAATTGATCCACACATTCACTCATCAACATTAGATCCCTCAACATAAAATAACCCTTTCCCCCCACCACAAATTCCGCATCCATAAGAATTCACATATCCCAATAACAAAGAAACCTCACTTTGAATGATCCTATATTAAGAACTAAATTGACTAAAGAGATTGGATATAATTATTAGGGAAAACTCACATGGCCCAATGAACCACTCTATTTTTCCAGTAGGTAAAACGTATATTTCATATATGTTCTTCCAATGTAAAACAAAACATGTGAAGAAATCTCCCACATACATCAGCGGCATCCATACTTTTTAGCCTAACATAAATAAACAAAAGTGAGGCTTTTTAGCCAAGACGACCAAAAGAGAGGGGCAGAGTATTGGCTTTAGCGCTAAAACATCAACATGCACCATGATTGACCCAGACAAAGGAGGGGGACGGGGAGGGGGGGGATAGTTTCAGGCCCATTGCACCGGAAACAGCGCGGAGGCGAACAAGGTCTCTCCCTCACCCACACAGCCGACGGCTGACGCTACATTACTGCTGTGGAAACAAGACAAGCCGTAGACCACACCGAAACCACTGCAGGGATACTTCACAAGGCGGCCAGCAGGCACTGTGCCGCTGGAAATTATGTACAAGGCAAGTCGGAGGGCACCGGCTTGCCGCAGATACGCAGTATCAGAAGGATGTCAACAGGGACGCTGATGTTGGGACCAAGCAGGTTAAGCTTTGCCGCGACGCAGAGGCACAGGGACGCATCCGCACTCGTAAGATTCATCAAAAGAGAGCAACAGGGGCGAAGGCGGGAATTAAGGGGACGAACGGGATCGAATCCGATACTGTGGAGCAGAAGGGCACAGTCGGCTAGTTTCTGGGTCTCGTTGACGCACCTGAGGCCAGGAAGGTTCAGCAGTTGCCCAGAGGCGAACGTGAAGAAGACTAGATTCAACAGGAGGAATGCTGTCTTGGCTTGAGTCTTCGTGGTAGCCATGGCAGCAGAAAGAGAAGAAATGAAGATGTGGCGTGGGTGATCTGGTTCGGGTGTGAAGAAAAGAGGACAGCAGGGGAGAGCTCCAGACATTATAGAAACGCTTGGGACAGCTTTATATAGAGAGAGAAACACTGCTCAGGGGAGCGCAGTGCGCGCCAATCAGACCCATCAAGTCCCCAGCAACGGGATGGTTGGGGTTAAGGGTGGTGGTTCAGAGGCCGGCAGCTCCAATCAATGGGGAGAACAAATATCGCTGTTACCAATCGGAGTTTTAGAAGAAGAAGAAGAAGAAGACTCAACACTATTCCAATATGAAAATGACATGCAGATTTTCTAATTAATGATTTGAAAAATCTAAATATTAAAAAACGATGATAACTATGCGTAGATGAGAACGTTTTAAATACCATGACAAAATTGTTTGAAATGTTTGAAAACTGAATTCAAGATCTGTTGTAGATCTTGAGGTTTTGATCCGTTGGGTCCTACCATATCACACTCATCATCAATATATCCAGGGGGTGAGGAAAGTTTCCCCCCAAGTCAACCCCGAATGCCCATAAGCTTCTATCAAAAAATTTCATACTTTTATGGGAAATCCTTTCAGATAAAAGCTAAATTCTAGAAAGAAAAAAAATTCTCACTAAATATTAATTTAGTTTTTTTTAAAAAAGTGATATTTTATTTTTTTCATCTCTCTGAATAGTAATCAATATTTCCAGACCAAATGATAATGTAGTCAGCCTAGGCGATGTCAGATCCCTTCTTCGGAGTTTTGAGAGAGAGAGAGAGAGTGGGCCCCTCAAATTGGCCTTATTGGGCTGATGATCTTCAGGTTCATCGAGTCCATTAATAAATTAGTGAGTGATTTAATTTTAATTTGAACTTAAAAACCATCCAAGAAAAATAAAGTAATAGCGTTCCTTCAAAAAATAAAATAAAATAACTTATTGACCAGTTTCACCTTTGCCGTCTCTGGGCTTCTTCAGAACAAGATGAGGCCGATGTTTGGAAAAAAACCCCGGCCGGCCCAAATACGGGGAAACGGAGCCCTGAAATGGGCTTAAGATTTTAGAACCGGAGGCCCAAAAACGGGGTCCGGCTTCGGACCGATTCGACAAGAATATTTACAGAAATATGAAAAAATATATTTGTATATATTTAAAATAAGAAAAAAGTTGAGTCAGAGCGCCACGCAGTAGTGGGGCCCATCCGTTTCCGGGCGCAGAAAAAGTAGGAATGTTCCTGGACCAATTATTATTTTAATAAACTAATTAAAAATGGAAATAGAAGGCATTTAATTTAAGTAATTTAATATTATTTAATGGTAATTTGTCTTAGGCGGCCTGGACCCGGGGCCGGGCAAGAGGACGGGGGCGTCGAGCGGTCGGAGTTGACACGTGTGGAGACATCCTCGCCCCCTAATCATATATAAACGCGTAGTGGTGGTGGTCAGTTGTGCCGATACGGAGGCTCCTACCCGTTGGAAACCGGGGCCGCCGCATCTTCGCCGCCTTAGGCGCGTCTCCAATCTCTCTCTCCCTCTCTCTCTAGTTCATCGGAGTTTTGGAACCAGAGGGGATTCGCTCCATCTCTGATTTTATTTTTCCTTGGTGGATATGTGAAGTTGTCGATCGGCCATGTCCAGCCTCCCCTGACGCCTCTGCGAAGGCTCTCTGAGCCTCCTCTCCGATGCCTGGACATCCTCCTTCTTCGGCTGTGTCTTCCTCTAGCGGCGGGTGTAGACTCTCTCTCTTCCCGTTTATCTCTCTCTTTCCTGGCTTTTTGTTCTCCCTCCTCGGCACCATGGGGACCGGCGACAGGCCCCTGCTCAACAACCTCCGCCACCACCTCCGCGGCGGCGGTGGGGGCAAAAAGGAGCACCACCACCAGTTGCCAAACATACCGAAGGGATGCCTTGCGGTGATGGTGGGGCGGGAGGGGGAGGAGAAGCAGCGGTTCATCGTGCCGGTGGACTACCTGAGCCATCCGCTGTTCCAGCGCCTGCTGAAAGAAGCCGAGGAGGAGTATGGCTTCGACCACAAGGGCGCCATCGCCATCCCCTGCTGCACCGTCGAGTTCCGCTCCGTCCAGGGCCAGATCGACCGCGAGACCGCCATCGTCTCTCCTCACCACGGCGGCGGCATCCACCGCCACCACAACCTCGTCGGCTGCTTCCGAGCATGACGATGCCCGCCCTTTCATGGCTAGGATTCTTCCTTCCCCCTTTTTATCCACCCACCCTCTGTGGATCTCTGATTCCGATTTGATCGAGAAGGTGAAGGTGCGGCTTCTTACTATCCTGGAAGCTCTCACGTCCAATGTATATAATGCCGAGGAGAACGATGAATCCATGGAGAAGTCTTCAGGAATCCTTCCACCCGTCCTCTATCATTCACGCTAACTCTTTCGAGAGAAGAAGATGGACGTCACCGCCGTTTGTTCATGGATTCCTTCTCCCTTGACTCCGAAGATAACGATATCCGGAGAGAGAGAAGCAGAGAGAGAGAGTAATTTTCCAAATCCATTATTTAATAAATAATCTCCGATGTTTGAAAATACGTAAAATGCGTCGTCACCCCACGCAAGTCACCCATCTTCCACCCGAGAACTTGCTCCTTTATGCTCCCACTCCTCCTACTGAGAGAGAGAGAGAGAGAGAAGCTTGGCTTCCACACTAGAGTGAGTGTAGGAACTTCTTTGTGAGGGATCTAGACAGAGATTGAGACACATCAAAAGATAGAGATAGAGAGATAGAGATAGAGAGAGATAGAGAGAGAGAGAGAGAGAGAGAGAATCTTGGCTTCCGCACTAGAGTGAGTGTAGGAACTTCTTTGTGAGGGATCTAGATAGAGAGTGAGGCACATCAAGAGATAGAGATAGAGAGAGATGGAGAGAGAATAAGAGGAATATGAAGTATTTACCACCGTAGGCTAGGCGCATTAAAGGAAATGGGTCTGCCGCATCTTGATGGGCCCTACGTATCCTCACGAGCTCAAACGTCAACTCGACTTAAAGAAAATGTCCGCCCAGGTTTCTAGACTTATCAGCGATAGTGTCATCCACTACGTCATCGACATTTTTGGAAAATGACATCACCCGCTGACCAAGCACGAAAAGCTTGGACCGGTCAACACCCAGCCTCCTCTGTCTGTCCGAGGGAATCGATTAGATACCACGATCCCCGTTGATGTTCCCCAGTTGAAAAAGGGCGCTCATTTTTATCGATTAAAACGGTATTTTAGATATTATAAATATCTAATTATTTATTTCGTGCTGTGTTCGGCGATCTCGGTAATTTTCTTCTGAAGGATAAAATTAATTTTACATTTTTTAGAGACATGGGACAATTATTATTATTATTATTATTATTATTATTATTATCGGTGTTGTTTATTCCGGAAATGTGAATCTGTGGGATCCCGTGGCCGCGGTTTCGGGCCGCACGTTGCCGTCGCGGGAAAATATCGCCGGGACTGGTGGCGGGGGAGCCGCAGCAAAGGCAACGGAGCAGGGGCGGCGGTGGCGGCGATGACCAGCCTGCTGCCCGGGGACAGAAATGTCAGCGTTCATCGCCGGCGGGGACTGCGGTGGAGGAGGAGGTGGTAGTCGACTCAACTCCGGCCTTGTAGATGAGCTCCTCTCGTTTTCGAGGGGCGCGGCTGTCGATCTACTCGGTAGTCCTCCGTCAACGGCGTGTACCGGGATAAGATATCGACTGTAAATGGTCCCTGTCGGGGCGGAGCTACTCCCGCCGCACCTTACTGCCCGGCGTGTACCGGGAAAAGGTCTGCGAGGAGGGATCGCCGGTCGTCTCGTGGGGATTAGAACTGGGGGGGACCCGATGTCCCCGCCGCACCTTACTATCTGCAGAGTGAAAGGCTCGGCTGCCCACGCCGGAGGGGAAGAGGACGGTGGCGCCGTCGCCGTCGGTCGCCTTCTCATTTATGCGCTTCATGGACGCCTGAAGGGAGGCCCCACTGCCACTCTGTCGATGGTGCTCTTTTCCCATATTTCAACTGCTTGAGATATATTTTGTGATTTTGCGCTTATGCAAGCCAAAACATCATCCATCAGTCAATGTATCATGTCGATAATTATTGAAAAATATAATTTTTTTTCATCAAATGGTTTAAAGCATTGCCATCTTATTTTTCTTTTCCACGAGCATAGGTTTTTGGCGGTAATAAAAAATGCAATTTATTTAGTTCAATGCTTTCTACCGGTTAATGAGAGAATAATCTTATTCTATAATAATATTAAAATTTTTAAGATATTTTTTTGAATAATCATCCAAATTCCAGTTTACATTTTTTATGTATGATATTATGTGGACTTGTATTTTTACAAGAAATATAATCAATAATTTAAATTATAGAAGAACCTTTTGAATTTGATTCCTTTGGTAGGCATATCAAATACCAATCGTATAACCCATCCTTACTATTTCCATATGTGGTCGAATAATAGGAGAAAGGTGATAATTTTTTAAATTTATGGTTTTATGATGTTCATCTAATTTCTAGAGGTTAGAAACATTAAACGCAAAATAGTTTTAGAAAGAATGGTCTATTATTGAGCTAATAAATACAGTTAAAATTTCCATCCCTCTTTCCTAGCGCTGAAAAAATAATTTTATAATTAATATCTTCTCTAGATAAGACTTTTACACAATAAATGACAAAAAAATATCTACTATAGAAAATTGCCTTTGTCAAAAAGTCTCTATTTAGGGCAAAGTATCTTGAAAAGTGAGAAGATCAATAAAAAAAATCATAAAATCACATACTATAACATTTTTACACCAACTTCTTGACATCAACAGGATAACCCAAATGTTGACTTGTATAAACTTTGACCAGTCAAATCTTAGATATTTAATTCTAATGGAAAATTTTTGAGCTATAAAATAAAAGAAATATTTTAAGAGCAACTTTGCTAACCTTCTCTAAGTATTCAATCACCCCCAAAATTAAGGGAGATCATCTTCTCAGCCTTAAGATTGTTTTGATACTTTACTATTAACATGCTTATGTAAAGTCATTCTGCAAAGTGTTAATAACAATGGAAATAAAACTAAGCTAGAGTCCTAGTGTCTAGTATAACTAATAAACCCACCAAAACTATCATGTTAAATAGATATAAGAGACCCTTGGTAAATAGATATAAGTAGATATCAATAGTAGTGACCCTTGGTAAATAGATATAAGTAATCTAAGGTCAAATTGTATTCATTTTACTTACTATGTTGACTTGGTGTCTCAACTCACGTAGATTAACTTAGTGTGTTAAACTAGTGTGTTGACTCAACTTAGGTTATGTTGATTCAAACTATTCTTGTTGGATTTAAGAACTTATACTATTTTAATGATCTGAAAGATATTTCAATAAATTCAATTAAGCCAAATTTATGAAATTGATGACAATAGCTTGAGGATCAAAGAATCATTAAAGAGCCATTTATGATGTAACATCAAGTTCTGAATTATGGCTGATATTTCATGATTTATCATGAATATTGCATAAATTGATTTAATGTATATTGATAAATTGTTATAATTTCATATGATGAATAAAGCCTCTCTTTGGTAAAATTCAATTACAATATGAGCTCTTAGTATTTCATTAGAAAGCTGAAAGAGGAGTAAATCAATGCATCAAATAAATTATCAAAATATCAAGTTTCTGATTTGACATCAATTTTACAAAGTCTAAAAGTATATTTTTGTGTAATACACATAAAAATATATTTGCTCAGGTGTGACCCATTAGCATTCAAAGGATTGTGACCCATTTTAGGCAAAGCCCTTCACAGCTCAGAGGTGTATCCCACTTAGATGCAGCCCACTCAAGCCCAAAGGCATGGTCAAATAATATGATACCATTAGCTCCCAAAGTCTCAAATTCATACGAAAAAGTCACTGACGCTCAAGATGCAGTACAATCCAATTATATTTCGGCCCATTAGGCCCAAATATAAAAAGAAATGTTTCACCCAAGTTGAGGCACGAAATCACAACAAGCAATCATGGGTGACTGACATTTGATGATGTCATCTTCCTTTGCCTATAGTTGAAGATCTAAGAAATTAGAGCTCATTTGTTTATGAGAAATCTTAAGCAGCTCATCTTCTCATCAGCCTCTTGAAGGCATTACTAATCTTCCTCAAAGTTATTGAGTTGTATTGATTGTTCCTTTTACTTGAGTCACCTATAATGTGTCTGCAACATGGTTGAGAAAAGGTTGCTAATATTTAGATTATATCAAAGTTTTTTAAAAGGGTTAATGATTTCAATTTAATTGGCTTTACTCATAGAGAGTAAATAGTGAAATCTTAGGAGATAATCCTTGGGATATGAATGTAGGCTTGGGCAAGTAGAGCCACTGTAAATTCATGTGCATGTGTCATAAATAAATTTTTTATCATCTAAATCAAATAGATTAAAACATGTAAAAGAGAGATACCACTTTTAAAAAATAATTCACTCCCTATCTTGGTATCCTATCTAACCAATACAATTATTGTTTAGAATGATTGAAAATTAAAGTATTTTCTATGACATGAGTGCATAAATTTAAAATTTATAAAATACAAGTTAATCTTGTTAAATTCATAAAAAATCAAAACTTTCAGATTTTTATGCATCATTTATTTCATCATGTTTTTTTTCAAATATATCTTCATGGAGTATACTTGTGTAGTTTGTTGTATTGTGTCTGAATACTTGACAAAAATCTAGGTCTAAAATTATTTGATTGATCTAGTGTTTGATTTATTCATATTGTTTAAAGTATGAGACTCTTTCTCAATTCAATTTCTTGAAAATGATTTGCCCTAAGTAGGATGATCAATTTGGTCGTAATAACATCTCAATAATATAGTTTTGTGACTTCAATACTTGTACCAGGCTGATTGAAAATGTGTACATTGAATATTTTAACATTTACTAATTTAACATTTTAATTTAGCATTCTAATTGAAGATTTTAATTCAGAAAAACTAATGACTTATATATTTAACTCTTGGTCAATAAAAAGCATTATGAATTTATGCACATTAAATATTTTAATTTTTCCTAATTTAACCTTTTAATTGAGATTCTAATTGAATATTTTAACTTAGAAAACATAATGACTAATATAGTTAACTCACAGTCAATAAAAGCATTATGATTTTAATATTGGTCAATAAAACTAATGACTAATATTGGAGTCAACTAAACTAGCCATTCTAAATTATGAAGATTAAGAACTAATATGAATACTAAATTAACAACTATATGATATAGGGTTTGATCCAAAATCATTATTAAAAAGTATTTTTGTTTAATTCATGTTGTTCATACTCTTAAATGTTGTCAAAATGAAACTAAAAAAGTCAAGCAATGACCTCACATCCAACTTCAATTTTGTGTTTCATTCATTTCAGAATAATTCGTTATTAAGCTCAATAATCCATCTCTTTCTCTCTCTCACTTAGTTCTCTCATAGTCACTCTCTCTCTCTCTCTCTCTCTCTCTCTCTCTCTCTCTCGTTGTCATTGTCTCTCCCCCATACTCACTCGCTCACTCTCTCTCTCTCCCCCTTTTGCTACCACCCTCGCGCTTACTTCTCCCATGCCTGCTCTCTCTCTCTCTCTCTTGCTTGGCGACAGAGGGAAGGTACGATGGTTTGGCGTGAATCTTGCTGGTGAGAATTTGTGAGGAAGACGAGGATGCCTGCATAACAAGGAGTCAACACGGAAGTAAAAATTCTGGATTGGGAGGTCTACCCGACCGCTTGACGCCATTTTTGTCAATCCAAACGAAGGCGTCTTTGATTTCATTCTTGACGACCTTCACGCGGAACAACTTTAAGACCCCTCGGATTCCACCGCTTTCGGTCAACGGAGCAGCAGGTTCACTTCTGTCGCCGTGTGGGGGGACCGAGCTGCGCTGAGCTCCCCCTTCGATCGTCGGATCTTCACCAGAAGTTCACCTCTCTCTCTCTCTTCTCTCTCTCTCTCGCTGGCGGCGGCGGCGGGCGAAGGCGCTGCGGAGGAGGAGACGCGGGAAACCCTCACGATGACGAAGGAGGGAGAAATGGCGACTGTCTCGGCTCCGTCAGTCGTCACCGAGCTCTCCCAGTGGGACGAGCTGAGGAGAGAAGCCCGCCGGCTCGAGGGAGACCTCGATGTCCGCCTTTCTGCCTACGCCAAGCTCGGAAGCTCCCCGGGGCGAGGTTCTCTCTCCGCCCACTTCCCTGATCTGATCTTCTTTCAGGCCCCGCTGATCCAGGGAGATCTTCCTGTCTCTCTCAAGGGTACTCGGACCTGAGGTCGGCGGGGGCGGGAGAACAACTCCACGGCAGCGGGCAGCAGTGGAAATCGGTGGAGATGGAGATTGAGTTGCTCCTGGAGAAGCTCCTCGACGTGAACGAATCCATGAGCCGATGCGTGGCGGCTGCGGCGGCGCCCGCGCTCTCCGTCTCGCAGAAGCTCACTAGGCACCGTGACATCCTCCACGAGTTCAGCCAGGTCAGAAGATTTGTCCAACCCTTCTGAAATAACTCTGTTCCGATGATACTGGCAGTCACAGATAGGGAATTACCCAGATCTGTTCCCAAAAACTTGAGATCTTTTTATCCCTTTCTCCTTGTCTTCAACGCCACCACCAACTAGAACCAGCAATAGGCGCTGCTTCTGGTTGATTTTGATCCTAAATTTATACTCAGTGAAGTATATCTCTGCAACTTCGAAACTTACTGAAAAAAAGATCTGGATAGTGTTCATTTTCTGCGGGTCATCTCAAGCAAGATCGAAGACCATGGTATTCTTACGACCAGTGAAAAAAATAAAAATTAAATTCCTCAGGGGATTGAAAAAAGAAGAAGAATTATAAGCTTCACTAGTTGGATTTTGCTGAAATTAGTCAAGCTTTTGATGCCCTTTTTCTGGATCTTGGGCACTTTCACTAGGTGGATCGCTGATGGATCACATAGATGGTGAATTATTGCAATTATAACCCAGCTGATGAAAGGAAAATAGTTCCTCTGTTTTACTAGTCCGATACTGATCACAAGAAATTTAAGGAAAATTTTGGAGACCAGATATCCAGGAGTTGACTTTGGGGGAAGATTTTATCGGGCCGAGTCTCCAAAATTGATAGTCTTTTTACGTAGTTTTCCCTGAAATTATATTTATATGTCACTGATAATTTCTCTTCAGCCTAGACTTGGAGGGTGTGATTCCTTTTTTATGTATTTTAATTTTATGGACATTTTTTATGTTTTTTATGACAGCTTAAGATGGATAACTTTTTCTATGAATGTTGAATTTTGTGTTAGGTGCTTTAAGATAGGAAAATAGCAACACGTAACCTTATAACCAGCAGCTTAGTAAGTTTTTGTTTGACTTGAGGCCCACCCAGAACTCCAAGCCAAGTCTACACCCATCTTCGGAGCACACTTCAGTTATAAGATCATTGCGTTAGCCAGAAACATATTTTACCTAATATGTTCATTGATGATTTATGTAATCATTTTTTATGCAAAATCTACATACTGTGCCATAGTTTATGTGTGTATAAGCCTGTAGATGAAATTAGAAAAATCTGATCACAGGCATCAAGAGTGAAACAATACACTGAAGATCATCGGAATGGGAATGATCTAATACTACTTGGTTTTCCTCCCCACTGGAAATATGTCTGCATCTCATCACTATGCTTTCATGAAGATTATGGCCTAAAATTTTCAACATTCGACTCCTATGATCTGTAGAATTTATTTTGTTATTTCTGGCACGATGACTTAGCATTTACCTTTCTTCTCCAAAAGTCATCTCCTCATGTGTTATTATTCTCTCATTTTACCGTTGACTTTTTTATAGTTTCCTCTTTAATGCTCAATAGGAATTCAGGCGAATCAAGGGTAACATCATGTCAATGAGAGACCATGCCGAACTCCTTACTTCCGTACGCAATGACATCAATGAATACAAGGTAAGAAGGGCATATTTATCAAAAACCCTCACTTATTTTTCCAAAACATATCTCTTCACCTTCATTGATGGGTTTCGCCATCACAGGCATCTGGTAACTTGCAGTCAGTTCCGAATTCACTAAGGGAGCGGGCAGCCATTCATGCGAGCATTGGGCAGGTGACGTATATACCCTGGAAAGCTTACACTACTTTAAGAATGCATGGTAAAGATTAAGCAGCGGGCACAATGCATTTTGCAGATTGACGAAGTGACTAGTCAAGCGGAATCAGTAAAGGGGTCATTGGCAGCCCAACGAAATGCCTTTACTGAGATCCAGGGGAAAGTCAAGCAACTGGGTGACAAATTCCCTGTGATTCGCAATCTGCTGGGTAATTGACATTAATCCACCATCTCCTTTCACAGTTGTTGATGAAAGATTCATCCATGTATTGATTGATTGATTGCTTTTTTAGGGTTTTGGGCCCCATACTATCCCGAATTAGCAATAAATATGTTCCTAAATATGATGTAGCACCTCATTTTCGCTTATAGTTCCCCATTAATGATGCTTGGGCTCGGATCTGTTTATAATGGTGATATGGTTTGCCCTTTTTTTTTCAGGTTTTAAATATTAATTCACTGAAACATTTGAGTATTCACTATCGCATTGCATGATTATTAATGGGAGACCTATAGTTTAATTGATCAATTTTTTTAATAGGTTCCTTTCAGCTTTTGCTCACCAGAATATCTCACTGAATATGCTATAGCAATTAATATTCCCCTATATTTTTATTCATGCTCCCTGTCAATGATTCATATGTATTGATGTTCTCAAAATTGAATTAACTTGTCTGCTCTCTCTCTCTCTCTCTCTCTCTCTCTCTGTGTTTGTTATTTATAGAGAAGATAATATTAATTTCTCTCCCTGCCAATGATTCATATGTACCGATGTTCTCAAAATTGAATTAGCTTATCTGCTCCTCTCTCTCTATCTCTCTGTTTTTTATTTATAGAGAAGGCAATATTAATTTGTTTCTTCTCTTTTTTAGGAGCAATCAAGAGGAAGCGATCCAGGGACACGCTCATCCTCTCAGCTGTCATCGCTGGATGCACCCTCTTCCTCATCATCTACTGGTTCTCAAAATAGCCACTCCTGGTATCAATCCACAGCCATTCCGAAGGTGGGGGCTGGTCTCAGGTCCCCTCCCTTCCACCCCCAAGAAAAAAAAAATAAAAAAAATCCTCAGAAGCGTCACCTTGGAGCTCATCTGATGAACACCCTGCTCCTGAGGGTTTCCCATCTCAGCTGGGCACCTCGATGCTGATAAATTTGAGAGGATGCAAGGCGTCTAAAGATGTAATCTTCAGTTCTGGCGGGAATTCAAAGGGTTTTCTTCATTATAGAGTAAATGAAGTAAAAGGAGAGCTTTGTATCCAGTGGACAATCATCATGCCAAATCGGGGTATGTTGACCGGATATGAACTCTATATCAAGCATACTCGTCAGGATTTAGTGGTATTTGGCCTCATTGATATCTATAGGAACAAACAGGTGACTACTAAGAATGATTTTCTAGGTCATAATTACTGCCTAAATATGAGGAACCTGCCTCCATCATCAACTGAGTTCAATTCTAATTAATTACTTCAATATTTTGTACTTAGATTATCATTAATATCATCGAAATTCCATAGCACATTGCACCAACTGCTCATTCTCAAAGTTTTTGGGGATGTTTAAGAGTTTCATGTATGTACTAAAGCAATGATGAAGGGTTGGTGGCCGTTGACTATTTAACAGGTCAACGGTAACAACTAACTCTATAAAATGATCCAACCATGAGGATAATAATTTTTAAAAAATATTCTGTACTTAGATCAGCATTAATATCAACAAAATCCCATAGCATATTGTGCCAACCGCTCAATTTCTCAAACTTTGTAAAATGAATGAAGGTAATGCTTTTGGGGATGTTTAAAAGTTCTATGTATGTGCCAAAGCTATGATGAAGGGGCTGGTGGCCGTTGACTATTTAATAGGTCAATGGTAAAAGCTATATTTAGAAAGTGATCCACAACTATGAGGATAATAAAAATTGACTTTCTTGATAGTTGACACTTAAGGGCCGTATTTCAATTTAGTCAACCTTTAACATATTGTCCCAGTCTTCTCTTGAGTATTCCAACAGATTTTGCCTCAAACCCATTTTACAACTATACACACTTGTTTTACTTAATAATTCAAAACTCATTCAAATTGAATAGGAAATTATTAAATACATAGTTTGATTAGATTGAGACATTGCACCATGTTGGGAGCTTGGTCTCTTGTTGTATTAGAGATCTTTGACTAGGTGTAGTAGAAACTTGTAACTCTTATAACTAGAAAAATTATTATTTTTCCAACTTTTTATACCTCTTTTTCACTGAATTCAATAAATATAAATTTCAAAGGGTCAACATACTTCCAAATCTTGTACACTGCTCCCAATGCTGACATCTTTTTCTATGGAGCGTTGACTTTTTGAACCCTATCTTCCCATGTTCTACACATGTTGAAATGAAATGTTGGTAGATTTCACTAGTTATGGAGTTGGTCTACTCCTTTTAGTGTCGAGACCAAGCATTCCAATGCAGACTCTTGGATGAATAAGTCATCACTTCTTGCACAAAAAGCGTTGACCCTTTGACTTGATTAAGCTTCCTAGACAAGCCTCAACATCTTTAACTATAGGGGTTGACTTATAAATTAGATTTTTTATGTTTTTAGTGAGGCATCTAGCCCTAAGTTATATGTGTTGTTGACTATTTCTCTCTTGTAACTTTGAGAATGTGCTGAGTTGAAAAAAATATTAAATAAAAATTAAAAAAAAAGAAGTAATACTTTATTTCTCATTAAAAGGAAAATTTTCGATGGCATAGAAGTAATACTTTATTTCAAGATAAGTCTAAATAAACAAATATATTTTACTAAAGGGTATATTTTGAGTTGTTTTCATGTGGGTGTACCTCGCTTTAAATTATATCTTTCCGGCTGGAAGGATGTTTTTTAACCGACCGTTGCGCCTCGCCGAGCCCTCGCCACTCGCTCGGGAAAAACGGGTGATGGACGCGTCGTCTCTGCGACTGTGGCTCAGCGGCGGACACGATGATGCCCCCCACGCGGGCCTCCAGATCTCCTCCGCCCTCAATCTGATCCTCTCTAGTGGCCCCTCCTCACCCGATTTCTTTGTCTTCCCACTTGACTCGTAGAAATTGGTGAGGACTCGTAGACCTCTACGCACCAGGGCCATTTCAGTGTCTAAGCGCCTCTGCTATGGCATTCTGCGGAGCCTTGATCTCCCAGGCGACCCCGGCGACCCACTTCTGTCCCACGCCCCGGAGAACTCGGTCACCGGTGGGGTTCTTAACTGATAATCTCTGCATTGTGTTGTTGGGATTCTCTGTTGTTTTTGTCCGTCAGGTGATGTCGATGAGTTTCATTTTTTTTCTACCGTCTCTGATATCAGTAAGCTGCCTGGTTTCTCTAGTTAAGGGTTGTCAGGACGTTTAGGATATCATGCGTCGATACTGAGGCCGCAACTGCGTCCGGCACCGGCGATGGACTCTACCAGCAGCCCAAGGTAACGTCTGTTGCTCTATTGACTGTTGAATTTCCTCTCCAGGGTGTTTTAGATTGTGCCATTGTTACCTGTGCCATTTTTGCAGAAAATTCCCTCTCCAGGGCATATGAACGTAGACAAATGTTAAAGAAAAAATTTCAGGCTGTGATTAAACGAAACATGAATTCACCATTCATATGTTAAGTTGATAATCCTCGTTGAAACTTTCGTAAATAATAATAGGATGATGCCTCCAATTAGATGACAAGTATCTATATAGATATTAGGATTGCAGTGCAACATGACAGGGTAAAATGAAGACACTCTCCCCGAATGAATCAAGGCACTATGCAGGCTTTGCATTCCAATGGAAAATGCTTATAGACGATGGTGACATAAATGGAAAAATATATGAACACTTGCCAAAGTGTTGAAAAATATTAGCATATCAAAAGTCGAAGAATAGGGCAGTTGTCTTGGTGCTCGACTCTTGAAGAAGGGTGCAGGGTTTGGCGCTCACAGGTACACAAATTTTTTTTGGCAAGGAGGTTGGCTTGTGGTTTGTTGTCCTTTTTGGTGAGCAGGCCTGTTGGTATGCATGTAGAGAGCGTGTGAAAGGGAATAGATTTGTGCATGCGCCAGGAGGTTTATTGTCTAATTCTTGATTGTGTTTGAGGAAGTCATCTGAGGCACTCTTTTCCGCTCTCCCAGAACCAAAAGGGACATGCCAATAAATTGGAAAGCACTTGTAACTTCTACTCTTTCATGAGCTTTGTTGGACAAATTTTCTTAATGTTTTACAAGTTTCCCAAGGTCTATTCATAAATGAATCGGAATGCATTTTTCTGGATGATTAAAACTATTTAATTTCATTTTTTTTTAAGGAGCTGAATATGTTCACTCATGAAGGATTCCAAAAGATGTTGATTGTAAACAAGAGGATGATTTATGGTGAAAAATAAATATTGATTCGCGTCCAAGTGTAGGTCAATAATTATATGGAAACCTTTCTAGCTTCGGATTCTCTTTTGAAGAACCATTACTATTGTGTTTTGCAGTAATGAAATTACTCCTGTTGCGATATTTGTGAGAGTGGAATCGTAATCATTCCCAGTTTGAAATTTGATCACCTACTTTCAAAAAAACTTACCCTGGTAGGATCTTAGAAACTAGAGCTACTTGTGAATCACTTCTCAAACTTTTTATCCTATGCCAAAATTTAAGTTTGATGGGGACTTTTTCACAAAAATCTGTTCTCTTCGAATAGGACTCTGCTTTTTAGCTGCCTTGGAAACATTTATCTTGGGGTGTTTTATTTTGTATAACTTGTCTGACTGTTTGGAGGTCTAACCTTGCCTTTTTTGGTTGCAGAAAACTCAGATGATTGTGTCTATTACAGGAGCTACAGGTTTTATAGGTAGAAGATTGGTTCAAAAGCTAGCTGAAGGTGAACATCTCGGAAACTAGTTGCACGTTTGTTTCACACAACGTATTACATTGAATCATTCGAAAATAATGTATTGGAGTGCAAAGATAGCTTTAAGATGGAGTATTATGCTTCTTTTTGTTACTTAGAGGATTGAAGCTTCATTGGATGCTCCAATGTAATCAGGCTGGAAAAGTAAGGTAACATTTATGATTCTTGACCCCATTGCAATGCTTCTGATATGAACATGATTCATCTGGGAAAGAATGACAGTGATCATAAATTTTGGGGACTCTTGGCAATGTGGACCACATCCACAAATTTCATGTCTCATATTTTGCATCCGTTTATTGCTTGGAGAATATTGTCCATTTTCTTGAGACTGACTTACTTTTCTTAGATAAGGAATGGGTTGAAAATGATTTAGTGAGAGAAATTTATGGAGTTTTTGGTCACATGAAGAATAAAAACTTTGGAGATGAGAAAATACGTTACAAAAAATCATTCTAGAAGGAAATGTGTGCGTAGTATTTGTATTGATGCTGAAAAGGATATGCTTTTGAGGACAATAATAAAGTTTGGACTATCTAGGTAGTTGTGAATTTTCCTTAGCAATCGCCTTTCAGTTAGGGTTCCTTAGGTCCTTGTTGTACATTCATAATATACTACTTGTGAGTTTCACAGAGCAACTTTTACTATTTTATTTTCTAATGACACTGTGGATAATGTTGAAGGCTATAGTCATTGGATGATGTCATAGAATGGATAAGCCTGAACATATACAACTAAGCTAACAATCGAGGCTGCATTACTCTCCATCAAGGAACTTCAATATGGTATTTTATGGGAAAAGATGTATAATTAACAGTGGTTGGTGTCAGTTTCCTAATTTGGTTGAGTATCATATTAATCGTGGGATTCAACCTAGGTAGTTTTCCTTTTTTAAGGCTGGGGTAGTTGTATGTAACCAGAAATTGTACTATTAATTGGTATGACAGAAAATATTTCCCACTGTTTATTCTTGTTTGGTTTAAATCATGGTATCAGAACTTCAGCTTTGTAAATCTAGAAATTTTTTCTGTAGTCTTCGTCCTCCCCATCCTCTGCTTTCTGTCAATCTCCAGGCAGCAAGTGGGATCTCCGTCTGTCTGATGTGGTTCCAATTCAATGAAGAATAGTCTCCCCTTGGATTGTCCTGTTGCAGCAGTCATTCTTGGATAACTCTGCAACGTGTGGAGAGGATCGGGTTTTCTTTTCAGGCTCTTGGATCAGCTGATTGTTTCAAAGAGATCACTTTTTTTGCATACTAGTGGCACCAATTCGAGGAGTGGAAAGTAGAAGAGGCTCGATGCTATGACCAAAAACTATGAACAGCTCTGCTATGGTGGCTAGAGGTAGCAATAAATTCAGCCACAAAAGTGGAGAGAGAACAAGTTGCTGAGAGTGAAAAACCTAGACAATTGAAGGCCCAGAATCATTACCATAAAGATAGCTTGTGATGCACTTACTGTAAGAAGCCATGCCACACTCATGAATAGTGGCGGAAATTCCATGGAATACCTCTGAGTCAAGAATGGGGGCATAAAAGAGAGCAGCCAAGGAATAATCTTAACGAACTCAAAGATTCTTGCTCATTGACATTTTAGGTGAGTTTCTACCCTCTGTCGGATGAAATACCTCAAGTACTACCTTTGCCGACTCCTGGATAATGGATTCAGGAGCTACCGACTTCATGGACTTCAACAATGTTTTCATATCCCTAGATGGTTTACAAACCTTGTGTCTATATAAAAAATTACTCAATATTTACATTGCAAATTAGTTTTTCATCATAAACATTGTGTATTTAATGATAGTGATACATGGAAGATGATTGGAAGTGCTAGAAAACAAGACGGACTCTACGGATTTGATGGACGAAGCCCAACAGAGTGTAGTAGATTGCCCTTTGCAATGTTTGAGTAGCTCAGTGATTCAAGATAACAATGTTTGCAAGTTCATTCCGTTCCCTGGCATGCCCAATCTTCCTCCCCAAATCCTTTTCATGAAATACACGATGACTATGGTGGAAAACCAATTTGCAATCTAAATCTTGAGTAAGCGTTTGGATAGCCACAAGGTTTGTGGAGCATTTACTGATATGAAGACCATTTTTTGAGGTCAGTGAAGGGGTTCTTTTGATATCTCCTTCACCTGCTATACTGGTAAAAAAACCATCTGTTGTGGCTATTTTCCTACTACTTGGAGAAGGAGAGTATGTGCAGAAGACATTAGTGAGTGGGCCATATGGTCAGTAGCTCCTTAATTCATGATCCAGGAATCATCAAAGGTTCTACCCCAGTCATTTAATTCATTAGAGGATGTAACTTACCTAAATATGCCAAGAAACAAGAATCATGTTTGTTAATGAGAGATCTCTCCTTCTTGATCTCTTCTTGGTTGAGACCACCTCTTGCTACTATGGCCAATCTGTTCATGCTTCGTTCAAATATCAAGCTTCTTAATTTGCTCCGATTGCGTGATAGCAATCATCTCTACAATTTATGATGTTTGTAGAAAAATTGAGAGCTATTTGCAATGAAAGGATTGCTTGTGCTAAGGCTGACAATGAAGGTCAATAATCAAGGGATTTTGCTAGTGATTAATGCTGAAATGATCCAGAATGAAGGTTGATGATCAAAAATGGTTATCAGCAATCAAGGTTGAAAGGATCGACAATGAAAGTTGATTATCAAATGGGATTACCAGCTATCGAGGCTGAAAGGATGACAATGAAAAAAGAACTTGAAAACAAGACTGGAAATGGAGGAATCAATTATCTGCAGCTGCCACAAAGTGCGCCGTAGAGTAGGGAGTTCTCCGGCAGCCACATAGAATGCAAAAGAGGAGAGAAAAAAAGAACATGAATCTGGCGTTCATGCGGCATTACCTGTCACCACCTTTGATTCCTTTGCATGCTCTTCTCTCTTGTGGTCGAGCGCCCAGAGCAACGAGATATTCTTGGTTGCATGAACAAAGCAGCTCTGGACTAATATGAGTAAACACTAGCTGCAGCAAAAGGCAGGAAGTAAACTCTAGATTCCCTGGAAGCCAGTGACCGCAAACCAGACTCTGATATCACGTTGAAAACTATATTGTGACACAAACCTTGGGAGGACATACAGTGGAAAAAAATATCTACTTATTCGCATCATAGATGACTGCTAGTTATATGCAAGGGCCACGAAATAAGGAAACTATCTAGAAAAAAGAAAACTTACCAGCTGAGAGCCAAACTCCTCAATATACGTTCTTTCCCACATTTTCCCAAGGAAGGAGATGGTTGTTCATGAATCTGCACAAGTTCGAGAATCCAACTTGGATCCTGAGAATGAGGTACTAATTTCTAATTCTGCATTGCAACTTGAAATCAGATCTCTTATGAGCAATGTTTATCAAGATCTTCCTGTTGCCATTAGGAAAGGGATTAGAGAATTCACAAAATGATCTTTATATATTCCTGCACACGTCCTGTCCCTTAAACACGTTTCAACATCTCATAGAATCTTCTTTATTAGATTAAACACCATTGTCATCCCTACAACCAAATATGAGGCTTGTCCAGTAAGGAATGAAAATAAGCTATAAATGAAGAGATGGAGGCATTCAAGAAGAACAAAATTTGGGAGTAAGTAAGGTTGCTAGCAGGAAAGAAACCCCCATGCTGTACTTGTTGTGAATTGGTCCATGCTGTGAAGTACCAAGCAGATGGATCTATAGGGGGATACAAGGCTAGGTTGGTTGTCAAGGACTATACTCAAATCTATGGCATTGATTACTTAAAGATTTTTGCTCTGATTTCAAAAATGAATATCATCAGAATCTTGTTGTTATTAATGACTAATTATGACGGAAAGCTGCTGCTGCAGCTTGATGTTAAAAATATATTTTTGCATGGTGAACTAGAGGAACAAATTTATATGGAGGTCCCACTGAGTTATGAAAATAATTTAGCTCCTCATGGTGTAAATTGAGGAAAGCTTTGTATGGATTTAAGCAATCACCTCAGACATGCTTTGACAAATTTTCAAGAGTCATGATTGCCATGAGGTATAGACAAAGCCAAGGGGGATCATACACTGTTTATTAAATATTCATCCTGAAGGTGGGTCACAACACTCTTGGTATTTGTTGATGAAAATAATTATGAAGACAAACAGAGAATATTTAAGCTAGTGTTTGGCTATGGAGTTTGTAATCAAAGCATTAGGTTGAAATATTTTTAAGTAGCTCACTTGCAAAAGATTTTCATTTCCCAATAGAAGTATGTTACAGATCTTTTTAGAGGAACATGAAAGGCTGCATGCATACTGGCAACTACTCTAATAGATCTAAATCTTAGGCTTGGAAAGGTAGAGGATGATGGTGTTATAGATGGGAAAACGCATCAGCACATGGCAGGAAGATTGCTTTATTTGTCTCTGCGCAACCAGATATAGCATATGTAGTGAGTGTGATTAGCCAGTTCATGCATAGACCAAAGGAAATCCATTTGGAGTAAGTTGACCGAGTGCTACAGTATCTCAGAAAGACACTAGGACAGGAGATTATGTTCAAGAGAAATGTAGGATTGATACTTGAGGCATGCATGGATGTTGATTATGGAGAGTCAGTGGTTGACATGAGATCAACCTCTAGATATCGCACCGATTTTGGCAGCAATCTTGTGATATGGGGAAATAAGAAATAGAATGTAGGAGCACGGTCAAGTATAGAGGTTGAATTCCAAGCAATGGCTTATGGTCTGTGTGAACTACTTTGGTAATAGATCATCTTAGAAACTTGAAGATTCAGTAGGATGGCCCAGTGCGACTCAACTGTGATAAGTAGTCTGCAATCAGCATAGCTCACAACCCTGTGCAACACGAGAAACAGAATACATCAAGTTTGGCATACACTTTATCAAGGAGAAGTTGGAGAGCAGATTGATTTGTACACCTTATGTGTCCAGACAGCCAACTTTTGGATGTACTTACTAAGGGATATGTAGTTCAATATTTCAGAATATTGTATCCAAGCTGGGAAAAGAGAATGCCTATTGGAGTTAGGGAAAAAGTGTAGTATTAAGGCATGAGTTTAGGAATCATTGGGAGCCAACAGCCAGGTTATAGCCAGTAACTTTTGTATCCCAGTTCTTTGGTAATACTGTAATCTCGTTGATTGTCTTCACAAGGTGTGGCTTATACGAACCCTACCAGGCTTGAGTTTTGCAGGAAGTTTTGATCACAACACATTAACCTCTCCTTGAACCACTTCATTATCTGTTTTATTGGGAATATTTATGTCTATGATATTTATTGGTTTCCATAGGAAGTGGTACTTAATTCTTGAAGTCACTACAAAATACCAAGGTTTTTTATGTCTGTATTATGCTAAGTTATTGTCGTGAATATGACAATCTGGTGTCCCTATCTGACTGTCATGAGTACGACCATTTGATAAGACGTCTGAGGAATTATCGATCATTTGTGTTGTACTCTCGAAATTAGATGTAAGTGCAGAAAATAGGATTGAAGTTACTCGGATAAAGCATCCAGAAAATCTGTACAGGAAATATGACTTCCTATTGAAATATTGAATGAGGTCGTGGAATGCAGTTGATTTATCCTGTTGTATGATGGGCGTTCTATTAAAATAGGTCTGTGTTGAGAAGAGTTATTTACCCAATCTTTGCGCTGAGAAGAATATCTTTTCTCGTCTTGTCTCAGTGTGTGTTTCTCAGTTATGTGGTACTATTTTAAGACAAATGTGTCTACATTGGAAATATCCATGGAAGAATCTATTTGACACAGAATAACCGATTTTTATCCTCCATTGGTCGTTTCCGTCGCAGATTCATTATTTTCTTATCATCATGGCATATTTTTTTGTGAACCTATTTTTAATTTGAACTTTATTTACATTTTTTTCGCCCAACCTTATTTCTCCACTCTTTATTCAGGTGACCATGAAGTTCGTGTTCTCACTCGGTCTAAAGAAAATGCAAAACTTCTTTTCCCTGGTAAGGTACGGCTTTCTTGATTAGATCCTAGTTGTGATGGAGATTTATAGGATTCTTTTGTAAGGAAAAAAAGCTGACGGTGTTGATCTTGCGACATGAAATTTGTCATCGATAATCATAATCCATACAAGGATTGAATTCCCTTTTGATGTTCCGAACATCGGAATTCGCCTAATGTAGTTATTTCTTGCATTAATGGACTCCGTGCCAAGTTATCCGCGCATTTCATCTCATATATTAAATCTACTGTCTCAACACTTGGCAGAATGTCATCTATGTTCTGAAAATTTTAAAAGATTATCTTGTATAATTTTTCCTGTCTTTATTCGCTGACAGTTGCATAATTTTATCCTTTTTTAGTCATTCTAGAGATGGATCACTCAGTAGTGTTGCTAACTTTAAGTTAACAAGAACTCTTTTTAATAGTCATGTTAATCAATTTTATTCAGTCAGGCAAAGACCATGGGATTGATAGCGCAGTTATATGCTAAATATCTCCCTCCGTTTCCTAGTTAGATTCACAATCTCTTCATAGGGATGTTCTTTGTGAGAACAATAATTGACTATGAATGGACACTGAAACCGCTAATTGGTCCATTTTAAGCTAATAGAACTAGTCTCATTTATTAAAATTGAGTTGAATAAAATACAGCCAGTGTTTTTGTCTGAATTATTATCTCGTTACATAGTCGCATAGATGCTGATTGTTGTTTATTTTCATGAGTGACCAGTTGTCAAATATTTAGTTTGCGCAAGCAATCACCTTTTAAATGTTTAGTTATATGAGGTTAAGTTTGATCATTATCGCTGGTGGCACAAATCTAAAATAGTTTCCATACCCTGGTATAAAGTAGGAAATATGATTAAAGCCAAACTCTTTTTGTATGATTATCTTAGTGGAAAACATACCAACACATGTCATATAATATATCATAATGTTTCTATGCATAAAATTGCCTCCGCCCTTCCAAGAAAAAAAAACTGCTGCATAAAGCTGAGGAAAATGTTATTAAAGATCACATGCTGTTAATCAATTTTCAAAATCACATGCTATTAAAGAAGATTGGAGATGTAGGTCTTCAGTCTTGTTATTTTTTATGATACTTTCTGGTTTTTCTGTCTTTACCAATATCGCACATTTATCTGACCGATTTTTCCGGAATTCACGCAGTTGAGAAATTCCCAAAGATTACCATCGCTGGCGAGTTCGAGTGGAAGGATTGCATTCAAGGCTCAACTGCAGTTGTCAATTTGGCTGGAATGCCCATAAGCACAAGATGGTCATCAGAGGTTGCGATTATGCATTAATCTGCGTTTACTCGTTTTATACTCATAAAAGCTACAAAAACATTTCCCTTCTGGTCTTATGCTTATCTTTGTGTTTAAAAATCTGGTGAGTATCATATAGGCTTGTCTCAACAATGATCTCAGTGTAATATACTCTAAAATTACTTTCTTGTCGATGCTCTCTGGTGATTGGATCCATTTAATTTGTGATTTGTCTATAACGTAGAACCTATGAATAGGTATATTCAAACCATGTAATTTAGATGGATGAACAGACTGATTCAGGTCACAGATTAGGGATCAAAAGTTTCCTTGACGTTGATGTCTTCTTAAGATAAAAGATTTTTGCTGCGGCATTTGTTATTGTGAATATAAAGGCACTTGTCTTTATGCCCCATCGATAATGTTCATTAGAATGTTTTTAAAGCACTGAGAACACTGCTGGCGGTTCTGTATTGTCTGAGTGCTGACTTGTCTGGAAAGACCAATTTTCTACTTTTCTCATTTCCCTCCAAAATAATGGCGTCAATGTGGATACTTTGTCCTTTCTTCTGGATTTAAATTTGTAATAAGATGCCTTTCTATTTTCGGGTACTGACGACTGAGAATTTCGTGTTGAGACTTTAGTAGAAGAGAAATGTGGTGGTAGAAGGACGGAAGGGATTTTTGTTCAGAGGAATTCAAAAAAGCCTACAACAGCAAATTGCCATTGATTGATGAAGCTGTTGGAATTGATATCTAGAGACCCAGCAATGTTTGCTTAGTGGTTGCCCTTGGAATATCCTTCCCATTCGCATCTCCACTTTCTGCAGGAATCTTCGTGGATTGCTTAAAAAATGTTTAAATATCAAGAGTGGTTTCTTGGGATTTTCTCTGGATGTAATCGTATGCTTATCTTTGTGTGAGCGGTGACTACTTGCCAAATTTTTGGATCCCTTGTGGTTAATGCGATATCACTTGATGTCGATGATTATGATGACTAAACAACTTACAGTACTGGTGCTATCTCTTCAAATATTGCCAGTTTTGGGCTTTCATTTCGCTTATAAACCCACATCCTGGGAAGTCCAAAATAGGTTTTACCTTGGGTTTGTACTCATTCAATATTTGAGTCCTCTTTCTTCTTGAATAGTTTCAAATCATCTTTTATCATATTTCGTCTGCTTACTTTTCTCCCATTTTCTCACATTATTTGTTAAGAGCTTAATTGAAGCTGAAGGTGTTAAGGACGAATATATTGTGGGAGAACGCAGCCGAATTCTAGGGTTTTTCTGATTTATTTCAAATGAAAGTAGGATAATGATTCTGTTGAACCAGATTGAAACTGATACTCGTCCTTATTTGTAGTTGTATGCTAATAATCTCTGTGTATTTAATGGATGAATAATTGAAGCACCATCTGTATATATTTTATAATCAATGTTTGCTTAGGATTCACACTGTATTCTATCGCGTTTCAGGTGAAGAAAGAGATCAAAGATAGCCGGACAAGAGTTACCTCAAAAGTCTGGATCCTTTCAACTTGCTGTATAAAACATTTCTGGATAGACAGATGAGAACCTTGTTTGAAACTCATATAATGACTCCTGTTTCCTTGTTAAGGTTGTTGATTTGATAAATGGCACAAGCTATGATACTAGGCCTTCAGTTCTCATCAGTGCGACTGCTATTGGTTACTATGGTAAGTTTTTGGTTCCAATGGTATGTTCCTATGTAAAAATAGTAGCTATCTGTTTTTCCACCCCAAGAGGGGCAGATTGGGATTGTTAGTGACAACAAGTCTCTCTGAAGGAAAGGCGACTGCCTTTCTCACCAGTGGGCGAATCATATGACCCTCTGGCTAATATCACGGAAGCAATAGAAGAATGTGGTCTATTATGCTTTTTGAACCCTTTCTAATGGTTTCATTTTGTTAATCAGTAAATCTGCTTTGCAGGGACTAGTGAAACTAAGGTCTTTGATGAGCGTAGTCCTTCAGGAAATGACTACTTGTCAGAGGTGAGGACATATAATTTTGCTCTAGCTACTAGTAAAGGAAGTTATGTCAGAGTATACAACCTGAAATCTGTATTATTATTATTATTATTATTATTATTATTATTATTTAAACAATTAGTGAGTGTTTTATTGATGAGGTAGATTTGATCCTCCTATTCAGAGGCCAGAAAAATAACTTTTCTCACCTCAATTCGTTAACTTTTATTATCTGTCGTTTTATCTATTTGTCTTAGTGTGTAACTATGCCATAGTACCAGAAAAAACATAGAAAAAAAAAGACAGTTGTCTTCTCTAAGCAGTGTTATTATCTTTCCTGTTCAGTAAGCTCCTGACAGGTTTCAATGCTAAATACCACCACGGCAGATGATTGAATACAACGATTGTGACATTAGTACTTTTAAGAGAGTACGAAGGTCATCTCTCTTCTACTCTGCTGTACAATAACATTAAAATAGGGTCGCACTAGAAGAAAATGAGTCACCATCCAAGGGGGCCTAATGGGATATCCTGACCTACATAGGGCAACTCTCTCTTGGAAAACTGAACCATGGTGACTCACTTCCACCATGTGATACACACATCTACTTAGGTTCAATGGCGCGTAAAAAGCCACGTCTAATGGTCCTTGAAGATAACCTATTTTCCTCAGAAAACCGAAATTATGTGGCTTACTGATCTTTGTGTATCTTGGAGGGTCAGAACTCTGAGTAAACAATATAACTTCTTTATTTCCCTTAATGCTTATGGTTGCCAAGCTCAGTAGTGTGGTGTTCTTCTGGTAGCATACTACCGGATTTAAGTTTCTTTTCATCTATGATGATATCTATAACGGGTTGATCACTCCTCTCGTTGTAACTTAATTCTCTGTATTTATGGTATATTTTGAATGAATCTGCTTACAGGTCTGTAGAGTGTGGGAGGCAAAAGCTCTTGGAGTGGACAAGGATGTTAGACTGGCACTCATTCGCATTGGAGTTGTTCTAGGCAAAGAGGGTGGAGCTTTAGGTATTCTTCAATCACCTGATACTATCTATATTCGTGTGAAATTAGAGGGGAAATCAGTTGAAAGAATCATAAACTTGAATAGCATTAGGGCCTCTGGATCTATGAAAATAATCAGATGATCGTCCTCTCTGCTTTTATATCTGAAGATGATCTAGTTATTTGATTATGGGTCTTATTATTATTGAAAACCATTACTAATGTATTGGGAGATATTATCACCTTGGATGATATGTTATCTCTCCGTACTGTCTAATTGATGTTCTTACTTACCAAATTAAGTTTTTTTTTCTAATTCTGGTAATTTATTTTATTTTGTTATTATTCTCTGTAGTTGCTTTCCTTTCAGAAATGAAAATAAAGAGGGCTCCTTTTTAGTAAAATATTCTCCCAATTTAAGTGGAGTCTCACCAGGCATTTAAACATGGGATCTATATCCAAGGATTCCAAATTGGTCATATTTTTTGTATGAAAGCTACTCAGTTCTTGATTCCCTCTTTAACTTAATTCAGAAAAATAAGCCCAATATGTCCCCCTTGATTATTTTCCTTTGCAACATTTCTTCATCCTGCATTTTATTGGTTTTTTATATTAATATAAATTCCCTCCCATTCGTCAGCAAAAATGATTCCTTTCTTCATGATGTTTGCCGGAGGACCTCTCGGCAGTGGAAATCAATGGTAATCTCCTGATCTCTCCTCTGAAATATTTCAAAATATTATTAGAAACTTTATAAACGGACCATGGTTTACCCCCAAAATTGGGTACAAGAAGCATGTTTTTCTCTGTTATTTACCATAAATAGAAATGATGGGTGTAATCAAGATAATCCGCTTATTTAGCTGCATTCTGTGGTTTTAATTTCCTGTAACAGGGAAAAAGTATATGTTTTCTTCAAATCTCCTAAAAGAGTGGAATTCTATGATGAATAGTTGGGTACCAGAATCATGTTTTTCTCCGTTATTTACCATAAATGGAAATGATTGGTGTAATCAAGATAATCCGCTTAATTACCTACACTTTATGGTTTTAATTTCCTGAAACAAGAAAAAAGCATATGTTTTCCTCAAATCTCGTGAAAGAGTGGAATATACTTTGAATAATCGAGGGTTTATTAGTATAATAGTCAACGTTATGCCCTGAAGTGTGAATCTCATCTCATGCTGCAGGTTCTCGTGGATTCACTTGGATGATCTGGTGAATCTTATTCTGGAAGCGCTGAAAAATCCTTCCTATAAGGGTAAATATCGTCTCTCTCTCTCTCTCTCTAGAGTTACTCGCCAGCCCAGTGGAAGACTGAGTATCAGTGCAGAAATTAGACAAATTATTATACCCTTTAATGTCCAATTTTTTTCATTGCCACACCCAAGAACCATGGAGATGATTAAAAACGCATGGATTTCTTCCATCAAATGATTTATTATCAAATTTTTTTTATTATTATTATCAGTGGACTGGATTATTTCCATTTTAGGGGTGATCAATGGAACGGCGCCCAACCCGGTTAAGTTGACTGAGATGTGTGAGAAACTGGGCGAAGTCACAGGCCGACCTTCGTGGCTCCCCGTCCCGGACTTCGCTCTCAAAGCCATGCTGGGTGAGGGGGCTACCATTGTGAGTCTTTTCTCTCTCTCTCTCTCTCTCTAGAGTTACTCGCCAGCCCAGTGGAAGACTGAATCTCTGAGCTTCATGGGGGGCTTTTTTTCTTTGCAGGTTTTAGACGGGCAGAAGGTGCTCCCATTGAAGGCCCAGGAGCTGGGCTTCTCCTTCAAGTATCCATACGTTAGAGACGCTCTCAAGGCCATCATATCCTTATGAGACCGAGCTCTCAAGGCCATTCATCCATCCCACTGATTTTCTTCTTCCATTTGCCCAAAACAGCAGTTTTTCTTCTGTATAGCGAGGAGGTCAATTTTTTAGGCCAATGAGGATGGTCACGCTTCTCACTCTTCTCTCTAAGGTTCAAAAACAGTTGCCCATCTCTGGAGATAGAGAGAGAGAGAGAGAGAGAGAGAGAGAGAGAGATGGCTTGATCCTTATAGTCGTTCTTCCATTTGCCAAAAACAGCAATCTTTCTCATGTATAGCGAGTAGAAGGTCAATTCTTTAGGCCAATGAGGATGGTCTCGCTTCTCACTCTTCTCTCTAAACTTCAAAAACAGGTGCCCGTCTCCAGAGAGAGAGAGAGAGCGAGAGAGAGAGAGAGAGAGAGAGAGTTGGCATGATTTTCATAGCCTATTTCTCAGGCCTGGCACGCTGGCAACCTTAATCTTTCACATTTTGGCCCTGACCTTTTATTCAAATTATGGTTATAGTGAACCAGCTCCCTCTCTCTCTCCTCTCTCTTTCATAGGCCTCGATTAGGACCAGCTGTGTCTAGGGCTGATGAGAGGAACCCCAGCCGCAGGATTCAGATCCGAGGGCTCGAGAAGGTTGTGAAATAAAGTTGGGCCGTCGTGTTAATCCATTATTTTCTGAAAAAGTTTTTATTGGATCTGGTAATGGTTTTCTCCGTGTTGAGAAGTCCCGATTACAGTTCGGAGGTCCGAAGGTTCGATCGACACCACCATTACGTGGCACTTTTTGATTCGACACTGAATTTCGTGGCATCTGAGTTCCTCTCTCTCTCTACTCCAGGACATGTGGTCGACAGCGTGTCCCACTAAGTCGAAGCGCGTGGGCCTCAGCTGGTGGCTGTGCCTATGCCACGTGTCATATAAACAGTGCCCCTACATACTTTAATAATGTTTTTCAGTTAGATCCCTATAAAATAATATTTTTTCAGACTGTTCTCTTACGGACGGAAGCATACCGTTCCGGCCTTCTCTCTCCATCCTTACGGGCCAAAATAATTGTGGAATTAACTACTTAATTATACTGTTGCAAGGTTTAATGAAAATTATTATAAAATCGAGGGCCTCTATGGAGGTCGTCGTCAGAGGCCGACTCAACAATGTCCGCCTGACGTTTGCTCTCTCTCTCTCTCTCTCTCTCTCTCTCTCTCTCTCTTCCTGTTGCGCTCTCTCTCTCCTCACCCGTCTTGCTGAGGAGAATAGGAAGGAAGTACCTGGTTTGCCGGGGAACGGGGTGGGGGCTTGTGGCATGGGGTGAGAGAGTGGAGTCACGAAACATGCGGACCATCTGCGATGTCTGCGAAAGCGCCCCTGCCGTCCTCTTCTGTGCAGCGGACGAGGCCGCCCTGTGCCAGTCTTGCGACGATAAGGTGTCTTCAGCTTACTCCTTAACTCTCGTCTTTGAGAAACTTGCTGTGAAATAGATTTCTATCCGGGCATTAATGCTAATAGATTGCATGAAACCGTTTGTCCATTGGTTTTTGGTATGCACTTGCTTTGATCGCGTTGTCATATGAAGCTTTCGGTCGCTAGATAGTCGTGGTGTCGGCCCGATTGAGTGGGTTTCCTGCGCTCAGAGTGAGTTTCTACGTGTGGTTTGCACAGATTATCCCACGATAACTTTTGGTTGTACTGGCTCGCAAAAATTCAAGGGGAGATTGTTGGTTCATCATCCCTGATTTGAGGATCTATTTTGTACATTTAGAAATTTGTAACAGAACCAGAGGTAGATAAGATAAGTTGAAATGCATCAGAAGCAGTTTGGTTCTGATCCAGAAAATTCTAGGGTTTAGTCCTCATTGCATTGTGTTGCGTCTGGTGTCTTGAATCGAATAATGCTTGAAACTATGCGTTCTTTTTCTGCCATCACATTGCACTTCAGACAGGGTAAGTTGGCGTCCTGACTTTTGAGCAGCACCATAGTCTTTTGACCTTTCAGGGTTACAAAAATATGAATAGGATTACTTGCCTCGGGGAAAAGCCCTGGGTTTAACAACTACGCCTATCTGAGAGTCTACCTACCAGCCACAATGGAACAGCTGCCCCCAGTAGATGAAACTGGATTTATCAGTAAATCAGACGCATTCTGGGATCATTATTTCATCACATTGAAACTCAGAATGGCATTGATTTCTCTTTCTTCTCTAAATATAAATTTACAGAATATCATCTGATTTAAATTGTCACTGTGTCTCAAAAATATGCATCAGGGATGAACGCTTTATGAAAAAAGGGTCGAGGGCCTTGGTAAACTAGCTTCATCTTTAAAAATTTTTTACCATTCATATTAGTGACAACACATTAGAAAATATTCTAGATGATTCGGCTGATTTTATCTCGGACATATTTATAGTCTGAGTTTCAAAAATTATCAGTACAATTCTCCCTTCACAAAAGCTTATAGTGTGAACAAGTTGCTTCCTCATGCTTTTTTTTTTGCCTTCAACGAATGAGAGTGATAGTTCAATCTACTTTCTCGTATACTACCTTTCCACAGTGGGTAAATAACTTGTTGATTATTAACGTGTGATGAGCTTCAATCGTGATGGGAGGCGATGTTGTGCTTGTATGGTTCCAAGAACCAATACATAATAGAGGGTATTGGTGAGAAACTATCTATACACATAGGGATTTTTCCTAGTTAGTTGTGGAGCTTATTTATGCGGCACATGATGGAGATTCATATAGCATCCCATACAGCATGGAGACACGTGGTGCAAGAAATGAGAGATTGCAATAGATACGTGGGTTACATGCCAACATACAGAGTTTGGCATGTCGACTGTTGTGTCTTGCCGACCCCAGCATTTTTGGGGTCAAGCTTGTTGTATGCCTGGTGATGGGCTAAATTTGAGGTTTAAGCTGGACAAAATCTTAATGATACTCTTTCTTTTCCTCTTAAAAAAATTAGAATGAGGGAGAAACCATAGAGATACATGCATTTTATAGCCCTCAAGTGTGACTGTGGGGGAGGGGAGTGAGAAAGATTGTTGGAGGATTGGTTGCCATGATGGTGTGTCATTTAGGCACGTTTCAAACTTCACATGGTCATAATTTGGAATGATGAATTTTTTTGTATCGCTGTTCTCCTTGAGCTGAATTCAATCTAACCTAGCCCCTAGCTCTCTGGTATACCTCTACCAATAAGGTCGATATATGAAAAACTTGGATGCATACATAATTATGGATTTATATCCCCTTTTTCTTTATACTGCCAACTGATAATCATTAGTTATATGCATGAACATGTAGATAATGATACAAACTCATGCCAAATATATATTTATGTGCATACACATGTACATGTGGAGATATATGATATAGATGCTACTAGAGTCGATTCCTTGTTACTCAAATTTCTTGTTCTTGATGGGCAACAAAGTGCAACATTTTTTGAAAAGATTAATCGATTTCATATGAAAAATACTATTATACCTTACTGGGACATTGTTTTATGCAATCGAGGGTGATGCTTTTTCTCTCAAGATCTAAAGATGTTGTGGAGAAAGAAAAATGAGCTTAGAGGGCTTTCTCTATCTCTTGAATAGAGTAGTTGAGCACTTATGAGCCTGAATGAATGAGTTTTGAAGTCTTTGAAAATATGTTAAAAAGTAACAAAAATGAGCTTAAAAGTCTTGAGAAGAGTACTTGAGCACGTGAGGAGAGGTTTTCTAACTTCAGAATTGATGGAATCGCTGCTTTTACCACATGAAGGAAAATACCGGTTGTGAATAATTCGTCCTCCAATGGTTAATTTTTCAGTCTTTTTCGGTTCCTATCTCAGAAAATGTCTATGGAACATTTTTAGGTGTTAACTCCTTCAAATGTCAAGTGTAGACACTTGTCCGGTAGCTCTGTTATGTATCGACTCCTTAATCTTCCAATTGTCAACAATCGTGCCTGGTATAGCAAATGCAAAAATGCCAACTCAGAAGTTTTATAAGGGGTCAACCCCTAGTGTCAACCCACTGTTTGCAAGGGTCACTCCTGTGTCTTCAATTATCTGTTTTCTCGTCATCTTGACTCCTGTACTTGATAATTATAGGCTCCAGTGATATCATTTAAATTTTTCAGCGAGTGTTGAATCTTGAGCAGTAGATATCAACCCTTTTGAAATTTAAATTTTGTAATTCTGTGTTGGCCTTTTATGATTTGCTTTTCTATTTATTTGCTGATGCTTATTTGCTTTAATAATCCTTTTACGACGGACTGAGTCAATAGTCAAATGTCTTGGTACCTCCTCATCGGAGGATCAAGCAACATTACTTTGAATCAGAGCTTTTGATCTTTTCTTATCCTTTGCCTCAATAATATCCTGAGGTTTGCAATAATAACTTGGTATAGCTACCATACAAACTTTCTCCACGTGACTTTGAAAACTGGTTAGTTTGATAGGGTTTCAGGTGAAGAAATATCTTGATACATGAAAATGATTTCAATAGAACCTTTTGAGCTATTGATTCTTCCCTCTTTTCATGAAGTCCATCGGTGGATTTAAAAAAATGATGAAAATCATTCATCATATTCTAAAACCATTATCCCATGTGATTTGGGTCATCATTATACAGTAAAGCATGGATATTAAGAAATGGGTTTTTTATGGCTTGTAGTCAACGATGATGATGGATATGAGACAATGGATGACATCAATGTAGATCTTCTGGGAAGGATCACAAGTGCCTAAAAGTGTACTTGTGTAGTGGCATTATCTGCCATGAAAATAAAAAGAAAGAAAATATGATCCAAGTATAAATCAAAAGAATAATCTAATATGACGCCAATGAAGGCTAAAATGATGCAGATAGGAAAATGATGTCAACTGTATCAGCACTACTAATAAGATTTTTTATTTATTTATTTTTACTAAACTCAGATCTCTCAATTTTAATATATTTTTGAACTTTGGATCCTCTTTGGGGAAGAACTAACAGTAATGCCCTGGACTGATGATAATTGGAGAGTTTGATGCAGCCAATCTTTTGAACCTTTTCACTGATTATCATCATTGCACACATAAAACTGTCTCATGGTGTATAACTAGAATTAACTAGAATCATCGACATTGCGCCATTTATGCCATAAACCATATATATATATATATAACTTCAACGTATTAATATCGTTTTTAATGCAATCAAGTGCTTATTTCTTTTATTTTTTCGGATTTCAGGTCCACATGTGCAACAAGCTTGCAAACCGGCACGTCCGCGTAAGGCTTGCTGACCCCAGTGACGTCCCCCTCTGTGACATATGCGAGAATTCTCCCGGTAATGACCGAAGGGAAGGAAGCCCAAATCATTGCTATATTTAGTCATAGTCTGGAGTGCTCAGCACCTCTGATGTGATTGGAACAGCATTCTTTTACTGCGAGATAGATGGAAGCTCCCTCTGCCTGCAGTGCGACATGACTGTCCATGTCGGCGGCAAGCAGACGCATGCCCGGTACCTTCTCCTGAGGCAGAGAGTTGAGGTCAGCTCCTGATGCTTGTGGGCCTCTCTTCGTAGATTAATGCCTAACTAGTCTCTGTATAGTTTCCAGGTATTAACAAGCCTAACAACTCGGAAGACATGGCCGACACAGTCAATAATAATACTAAGGAAGGGAAGCTGCCGACTCCTCTGCCCAGAGATGCTGCGCAGAGACACCAAGCTGCTTCAGAATCCAATGCAAAGATGATCGACCTCAATACTTGGCCCAGGCAGACTCACGGGCAGCCCTCCAACACACAAGTATGCACACTTTTCCTCCCGTCAAAGTCATATTTAATTATTTTCTAAAAATGGTATTTATTGCAAGGATTTTCTTCAATCTCTACCGATTTTTCATTTTTTTCCTGAATAATGTTCCTCTCATCTTTTCAAAAAAATAGGCAGTCCCTCCAACACAAGTATGCGCACTTTTCCTCCGATCAAGATCATATTTAATTATTTAATTATTTTTCTATGAATATTGCATCCTCAGAACCCAAAAGTGGTATTTATTGCAAGGATTTTCTTCAATATTTAGCAATTATTATTTTTAGTTTTTTATAATTAATCTTCCTCTCATCGTTTTAAAAAAATGGGTACCCAAAATGGCTGTCACCGATTTTTATATTTTAATTGTATAATTTAAATAGTCGTTTTTATGGGATTTAAAAAAATATATAAATCGGACATGTTCTTGGAGGCTTAATGGGGATGGCGCCTTCTTGGGCAGGAGGTGGCTTCCGGTGACGGCCATGGCGAGGGCGGCGGGCCGCTTCTTGGGCCTTTTGAAGGGAACACAGAAATGGAAACGGCAATCAAACTGTAGCTCTTGGGAGGGTATCGGACGGCTATGATTGAACTGTAAGTATCCGTGATCTGTGCTTTTGGGGCGGATTGGAGGGTTGCGATCGTGTGCCGCTTCTCATGGTGGCCCATTGAATGAATGATTGGGACTGTAGTAATCTTAATGATATATTTCATGGGAAATGGGAGTCTCTTGGGGTCCCTTGTGCATGCCATCAGGCTCCACAGCGTGTTCTCTATTTTTCCCTTTATATAACATGCGCAGCTCATGGGTTTGGGGGTTTTACGAAGAAGGTAGTGGGTTGTAGAGAGAGATAGATAGATAGATAGATGGAGAGAGAGAGAGAGAGAGAGAGAGAGAGAATTTATCGGAGTGAATTGGCAGCATAGCAGCGATAGAGTGTGCATGGAAATTAAAGGAAAAAAGTGGTGGATGTTCATCTCGATTTGGGGGAAAGTAGGGCGGATGTTGAACATGAGGCACGCCCAATTCTATATCTGGGTTTCTAGAGAGGAAAAAAAACTAAGTTAACTCCCCACCTAAATTCAGAGAACATAGCCTTTGGACATTATCGAAGTTTTAGAGAGAGAGAGAGAGAGAGAGATTGCATAATTATTTTTTGAATAATGGGAGGGAAAATAATTTTGAGGAAAATAAAAAGATAATGAATGGTCACTGACTTGGTCAATTCAATGACTTGCGCCCTGGGTTCTGAGATTTGACCGCTACTTATATTTTTTTAGTTAATTTTTATACATTTATATAGTTTCAGGTGGCTTTTAAATCAGTCTCTTACCGGTAAGTAATACCAGACGACGAGGGCAATGGGCGGTCAATGATGCTCAGAAAAAGCCCATTCTATGATGACGTCATCGAATCGAACGTTGGCCTCTGACCCCTTATCAGCCCTGGTCTCCTCTCTCTCTCTCTCTCTCTCTCTCTCATCTGCCAAACAAGCCCACAACTTTCAAGCTACTCTTGAAATAGGAGAGAGAGAGAGAGAGAGAGAGAGAGAGAAGTGGAGAGAGAAAGCTTTAGGAAGAGTCTTCCATGGCATTTAAGGTAAACTGGGGAAGAAGCAGAGAGGAGGAAGGGAGAGAGGGAAGTGGAGTAGAAAAAGAGGGCCTACTTGTCCCGGAGGAGCGCGTCCTCTCCCTAGTAGCTGTAGTTCTTGACGTACATCCCCTCCTTGGATTCGTCGGACTCGCCTTCACCGGTGTACTTCCCGAGCTGGGCGAGGGAGTTGGCCTTGGCCCGCAGCAGGAGGGCGTCCTGCGCCGCCTTCACGTTCTCCGGGAGGCCTCCCCAGGTCTTCAGGCAAGTGTTCTGGAGTGCCCTCGCGTAGGAGAAGGAGACGTGCCATGGGTTGGGGGCCTGGTTCATGGCGTTGAGGTTCAGCGTGGCCTCGACCTCCGATTGCCCGCCGGAGAGGAACTGAGACACGAGGAAAGGAGGAATTTCGTCAGACCAGGGTGATTGATTAGGGTTTCGCGGCCTGGTCTTCGGGGTGGATGGAGAGCTTGCCATGATGCCGGGGACGGCCGGGGGGATCCTGCGGCGGAGGAGCTTGAGGGTGTAGTCGGCGACCTGCTGGGGGGTGGCCCTGTCCTTGCACTCTGCTCCCGGGGTAACCATGCTGGGCTTGAGGAGGATGCCCTCGAAAAATACGTTGTTCTCTGCCAGGTAGAAGAAGACTTCCGCCCACACCTTCTGGGCCACCTCGAAGGTCCTCTCGATCCCGTGGTCGCCGTCGAGGAGGATCTCCGGCTCCACGATCGGGACCAGCCCGTTGTCCTGTTCGCAGAATCACCAGTAGGAGATGCTCAATCTCACAGCGAGGACGGAGGAGACGTCCCTCATCTGCGAGGCAACGGGGATTAGGGTTCCTCACCTGCGAGATGGCGGCGTAGCGCGCGAGGCCCCAGGCGGCTTCCTTCACCGCGAGGGCAGAAGGACCATTTGGAATGCTCACGACCGTGCGCCTGGTGACATTCGCAGGGGAGAGTTCAGAGCAGACCAGGAAGAGGACGGACTGATGCGAAGAGTGAGTGGATATCTCACCATTTGGCAAAGCGGGCGCCCTGCTGGTAGTAGGCGGCGGAGCGGGAGGCGAGGCCGTCGAGACCCTGGCACCACGACTCGTCGTTGGAGCCGGCGAGGGGAACCAGTCCCTGAGCAGCAAAGCCTCAGAGTTCAGCATCACGGATCGTCCCCAAATCGAACAGACGATGCTAACTGGCAGCGAGAAGGCTCTGCATCTGCTTTACCTTGTCCACCTTGATGCCGGGGACGATGTTCTGCTTGGTGAGGATGTCGACGATCTTCTCCCCCTCGGTGGTGCTCTGGTAGAGCGTCTCCTCGAAGAGAATCGCCCCGGAGATGTATTTCCCGAGATCTGGAGCAGACACCAGGAGTGTACGGTAGGCCTGGCGGTTGGCCTCCGTGTTCTCCAGCCCGATCGAGGCCAGCCTCTTCCCGCAGGTCGCGTTGGACTCGTCCATGGCCAGAATCCCGCGCCCTGGCGAGGCCACAGTTTTCTGAACCCACGTAGATCCCCCCAAACCATCCATCCACAGAGTCAGCGACCAGAAATCACCATCGACCGCACAAGAAGGAGAAGGTAGGCCACGGATCTGGAGGGCTTACCGCGGTCTTGGCGAGCTCATCGGCGTAGGAGGAGGCGCGGACGGTGAGAGAGGCGGCGGGGAGGGACCGCGCCGAGACCGAGGCCGCAGGAGCATATCGCAACGACTGGCCCTTCAACCAGTCGGATTTGTCGAGGACGGGGGAGGACTTGAGGAGGGAAGCCGACGCCATTTCCTCGACTGGAGCTGAGCTTTGAAGCTCTCTCTCCCTACCTCTTCTGGTTAGCTCCCCTTCCTCTCTCTCTCCATCTCTCTCTCCCTCCTGAATTTATAACGGCTCCCTCCCTTCAAAGGAGATGGACCGTTTGAGGCCAGAATGCCTTCACTAATGGGTGGCCACCACGTGGCCAATGTCCAGATCGCGTAATTTGCTAACTAGCCCCTCCAAAAAATTGGGACCTGAGAAAAAGCACCCTTCCGGAGGGGCATAAAATCTCTGGCTGCGGCAGTGGGCTTCACTGATTGAGCGGCCAGGATTCTCTTCAGCCGCATGGAAGCCTGTGGCTCTCGATGTCGGGGAATATTCCCTTATTTATTTATTTAATTTTCTGGCCATGATTAGACGCCCTCGCCCGGCACTTTCGACCGTTATTTTTATTTAAATTAATTTAATGGAAATTGATATGGATGGCCCGCACGTGCGAGAGGAGCATCCTCGTACCAGTCATATTTTGTCGGAGCATTCTGGTTGCTTGGCCGGGGTTCCCTCCGATCCGCTGCGGATCGCCGGCGGCGGTGGCGCCGCCGCAGCAGTCCGCCGGTCTTTTAGAAAGTGGACCGCCCACCGTGGCCCGGTCCCCTCTTTCCGAGCGCATTAAGAAGGAATCTCGGGGAATGACAGGGTGGAAAGGGTGGAAAGTGCGTCGGAGGAGAGAAAAACAAAGATGGGTGAGCAAGGAGACGCCACTTCTGGACGGCGGCGGGAGTTGTAGGATGATGGTGAAGAGCTTCTTTGTTCTTCCGGTCATCTTTCTGCTGCTGCTGCTGCTGCTGTTTCTGTTCTCGCCTGCTTCGGCGGACGGAGAAGAAGCTTACCTGAATTGGGTCAAGCATGTGGGAGAAGGGCGGAAGGGATCAGCGTCCGGCAAGCTGGAGAACAGGCACAAGCCCTGCTTGGAGCTCACGGTGGAGAAGAAGAACTCCTCCAAACCCGGCAGCTTCGTCTCCGTCCAGGCGGCCATTGACTCGCTTCCCCCCGGCAACAGCTGCCGAGTCGTCATCTACCTCCGCGCCGGAGTCTACGCGTGAGTCTACTCTCTCTCTCTCTCTCTCGATCTCTATCTCTATATCTTCTGATAGAGTTAAAGTTGCAGGGAGAAGGTGACGATTCCGGGGAGGAAGGCGTACGTGACGCTGCTGGGCGAGGGGAGGGAGAGGACGATAATCCAGTGGGGCGACACAGCGGACGGAGAGGGCCCCGAGGGGCGGCGGCTTGGCACGTTCGGCTCCGCCACCTTCGCCGTCAACTCCCCCTTCTTCGTCGCCATGAACGTCACCTTCAAGGTAGAAAGAAAACCCAGGATCCAAGAAGAAGAACAACATAACGATAACGATAATGGGTGCAAGGACTGTTTTTTTTCTCAGAATGTGGCGCCGCCGGCGCCGGCGGGAGCGGAGGGGAAGCAGGCGGTGGCGCTGAGGATCTCCGGGGACGCGGCGTTCTTCCTCGGTTGCGGCTTCCATGGGGGGCAGGACACGCTGTACGACCACCGGGGGAGGCATTTCTTCAAGGACTGCTTCATCGAGGGGTCGGTGGACTTCGTCTTCGGCGACGGCCGGTCGCTGTACGAAGGTTGCCGCCTCCACGCGGTGGCAGAGTCGTACGGCGCCGTGGCGGCGCAGAAGAGGGAGAGCTTCTTGGAGGAGACGGGCTTCTCCTTCCTCCGGTGCAGGGTGACTGGTTCGGGGGCGCTCTACTTGGGCCGAGCATGGGGAACCTTCTCAAGGGTGGTCTTCGCCTACTCCTACCTGGACAAGATCGTCGTCCCCGACGGCTGGTACGACTGGGGCGACAGGAACAGACAGACGTAAGAGATAGAGAAGAGCGTTTTTTTGTCGTCTTCTTTTACGTGTACGGTAATGATTGGTTGCACAGCAGAACGGTCTTGTTCGCTTCTCATCAAATATATTTTTACCCTCTTCTATTCGTGTACGCATATGATTGATCCACATCAGATGCGTGTACGTATGGTTCGCACTGCAGGACGGTCTTCTTCGGGCAATACCGGTGCAGCGGGCCGGGGGCCAGCCTGTCGGGGAGGGTCCGGTGGTCGAGGGAGCTGACGGCGCAGCAGGCCGAGCCGTTCCTCTCCACCGAGTTCGTCGACGGGTCCGAGTGGCTCGAGCCGTGAGCCGAGCCCTCCAATCGCTTCCCCCGCCGCTTTCCGAATCGCGGCCGGTCCGGAACCGATTCCCCTGGATCGTTCACGTGGGAAAGGCACACGACACGTGCGACCCTCCCCTATGGGAAACGTGGGCGGGTGTTCACATCGTGGGATTTTCTGATCGCTTATATTTTTCAAATAAAAGTGATTATCGTCTGATTTATTTAATTAATATCAATTTTCCTCGTCACATAATGAAAAAAAGCTCATTATTCCAATAATAGGGAGTTTATTGAACGCCTGCGTATCTGTGGAGAGGAGAGAGAGAGGAGAGAGGGACGGAAGAGAGTATTTATGTAATTAAACGTATTAAATGTATTTTTCAAAATAATGAAAGTTGTTGGTGCGTTGAAGGGGATGTTGCCGAACTCGGCTTCTCGGGGCTTAAAACAACTGGGAGAAAAAGGAGAAGGCTCTGCAAGTAACCGACGGGGTGGGGGAGGAGGCAAGACGAAGCTGACACGGCAGGAGCGAGGGTGGGAGGAAGGGAGGAGGGAGAAGGTGGAGGAGGGAGAGGGCGAGAAGGTAGAGGAGGAACGATGCAGCAGCATCCGCAGCGTCACCTAATCCACCAGAGGTCGGTGGTGGGGATCGTGGCGGCTGGAGCGGGGGCGCCGGCGAGGAGGAGGTGTGAAGGGACCGCCATGGGGGCCATCACACTCGACCTCCGGCCTGGGCTCGGGCTCGGGCCATTCACTCTCGGTACCAATCCGTCTTCTCCTCTACGTGTGCATCTGGCAAAAGTCATTTTACCGGAACAATTCTGCATCATCGGAAGCAAGGATTTTGGCTCTGATATCCAAAATTCAGTCTGATGTTAGACTTTACGGCATTCAAACCATTTTTATGTATCAACAAACACACTTCCTATCTCCGTCCGCACTAGTTGGAAAGTCATTTCCCTGGTTTTGCTTTCGCGATATCAGTGAATATTTATTTGAACTATTTTTCATGACCTCATAGTTTAAAATGCCGAGAAGTTGACTAACGTAGGCTTATGTGCATCAAAATTAATTACATATTGCATATTATATAGGTTATGTATACCATGATTCCGATTAATTTTGACGTCCTTTACAAAAGAATCTGTAGAATATTAAGAAAAACCCTTTGGTTTAAAAAATCCTCCTTTAGTCTGGCTTTCGTAAATATCAGAGGCAGTGGCCTTCCTTCAACGAATTCAAAATTCGCTTGCTCTTAACTCGGAAGGCATTCATGCGTAAGCTGAATAGCTACGATTGCTTTTGGAATGGACCTTTCTGGAACATGTGTTCCTTAACTGCCACGATATCAAAGTGTCTGATTTCCGTACTAGATCATGTGATTTTATATCATACACCAAATTACAGCAATTTTTTTAACTTCTGTCTTCTAAATGATGGTCTTTGCACTTGGATGCATCAATTTTTTTTTAAAAAAAACATTGCTGGCTTAGGTAAACATGGAAGTGACAATTTTATTTTGAAATTTTCTGTGTAAACGTGCTTTCATGAAATGCAATCCATAATCATTATGAACATGTACTACCAAAGCTTGTATGTGAACATTTGGGTTTTTATTTACACGTACAAGCACAGAAGAAAAATATGCTTAGCATCCATGAATGGAATTTGAAAAAGAAACGGGAAAAATGTGTTTGGCTCACAATTACTTGAGGAACCAGAGTTATTTGTGTTGTAACGTAGCATATCTCTGTAGTGTGGCATTACTTTAGGTTGATGTAGTTGTCCTCGTTATGGTGTGAAACTTTTTATCATATGCAAATGAAGTATTGATCATGACTCTTGTGCATATGTTGCAACTTGTACTGCTCAAATGTGCGGCGTGATTAATGATTGCATCTTCTGAAATCAACATTAGATTTTTGCCAAACGTAGTTTAAATTTAATATTTTCGTCTTAGTACGTCATAGTACTTGCATGAACGGACTCAACATCTGAGTTGCATAGAATGTAGAATGCCACCTGAAAAACCGTTTTTCTTGTAGGTTGTTAGATTTCTTATGAGCTTTGCGTTGACATAAGTTATTTCCTCCAGGAAGGGATATCTTAATGCTTCATATCTTCTGCAGGGATGCCCATAGGTGATGCATTTCATCAAGTTGAACAGCAACCCCACATCTATGATGTGGTCCGTGTGAAGTATCTTGATGAGGTTTGGTATTTGGTCTTAGAAAACATCCAGTATTTGGATTTTGCACGTGATATTATTAATGGGCATTTTAGTAAATATCCATTGTTTATTTGATGGGTGTGCTTGACGAGAACGCAATGGGAGAAGTATCAGTAATCTTTTAATCAAGTGCTTTCCATTAAGTAATGCAGCACTGAGAAGAACAAGTGTTCCATAACTGCTTTGGGCGTATGATTGGTTAAGAATATAGATACAGTTATTTATATATGCACATTTCTCATAGCCAGTTTTATCATAGTTTAAGGATGGCATCATTGTTTTGTTTGGAGCTGCTCAGATTTTTTAGGTTATTCTTGCAGGAACCGCTAAAATTGGACATTGTTATCAGCTTTCCAGACCATGGTTTCCACCTTCGTTTTGATCCCTGGTCACAGGTATACTTTCTTGATGATAGCTTTTACCATAGCAAAAGAAAACGAAGCAGAAAATTTGTTATGCTCATACTATTGGCAGAGCCTTGTTTTTGGAATTAAAACATCTTATCTTGTTTTCATATTTTTAATTTACAAATTGGGATGTGATGCAATATAACATAAGAAGAAATTTATGCCAGATTTCTGCTAGGTGTCAAATTGTTAAATGGTTAGCGAATAGGCCGTACCTAGAAATTCAATATAGATATATAAATATACATATATATATATATTGGATATTGTTATCAGCTTTCCAATATATATATATTGAGGACATGATCAAAAGATTCACTTTGGATAGACAATTGGGATCATCTGCAGGTTCCTAAGGAAATAGATTCAAACTCTTACACCTTGACTCCTAAAAACGAATTTTAAAGCTTAAATGCGTATTCCTATTTGAATAGGACGTAGGAATTGAGCCTGATGGTTCTGATCCAGTTTTAGTATATTCCCGTTACTTTTTTTGCCAAACTCTTACGACTAAAGTTTTTGGATATTACTCAATAACTTTAAGAGGGATGCATTTGGACTACGAAGCACACCCACATCACAAACCTCATCATTTCAGCTCTGGGCGGATCTGCATTCAATGACTTTATATAGTTCTATTTAATAGGAATTGTAAAAAAAAATATACATCAATGGACATCTCGATCTGCTTTAGCGATGATGATTTTTGGTTATGTTTTAATGCCCATAGACAAAGATTTAGTGGGATGATGGAATCTGCAATCACTTTTTGATACAGGAGATATTCTTATTTTCACATCTTCGCAGTAACATGTCAAGACAAGACAAAATTTGACACGACAAACTCAGGAGAAGAAATTGTATTTCTTCTTGGGGTTTTATTGCTTTTACTACCAATACTGATTCATTTTACAGGTTTCAAGTAAAATTTAGTTTACTGGAATGTCCTTCTCCGACTATATAGATGTAATGCATATGATTTACTGCAAACTTTTACCAATGACTCTGGCAATAGCGAACGACAAATAGTCACTCATCAATTCCTTGACTCTATGTAAGGAGCTTTTTTGGTGTGATGTTGTTCTAATTCGTATTGTTTTCCAGAGGCTACGGCTTATTGAAGTTTATGATGTCAAGCGATTGCAGATGCGCTATGCAACTAATCTAATTGGGTCTGTATTACATGACAGTGGCTTTGGCTTAGTGAAATTTATGTCGTAATAATTTTCTTATCTTCTTTACCTCTTTGTTAGTTATCTTATGCCAGTTATTGTTTTCAGTGGTCCTTCCACGCTTGCAACTTTTGTGGCCGTATATGCACTTTTTGGTCCAACATTCCCTGGAATTTACGATGAAAGCAGAGGCGTTTACACTTTATTTTACCCCGTATGTATTCCTAAAATTACCATCAGAGCTGTACATCTTCATTTGCTTTTGTGTGCTTCTTTTGTGGTTTACTTGATCTCTGTATTATCAGGGACTATCCTTTGCTTTCCCTATTCCATCTCAATATTCAAGTTGCTGCCAGAATGGAGAAGGTATGCTCATGGTATGTATGATTTGTTATAATGTCTAGTCTGGTAGTTAAAAACTCTAATGTTTTCCTTGTTATTGGCAGTTGCACCAGAATTGCCCCTGGAGTTTCCTGATGGGACAACTCCTGTTACATGTCGTGTATCTATATATGATAACTCCTCTGACAGTAAAGTTGGCGTGGGGTTCATGATGGACAAAGCTTTAGCTCCTCCATTACCTTTGGATAGCCTCTACATGGAAGAACTACAAGTTAAGGTGCATAATGTACTTCTCATTTTTATCTTTTTTTCATTTGCAGTTATATAATAGTTATTATATCATATTCTGTTAATTTTTTTAGTTGTCTTGTTTGATGTGTGATGTTTAATGTTGTTTGGGATAATATTTCTGATATCTTGCATTGTAGTGTTCTTTTTAGCTGGAATAGATAGCTGCTCCTCAAGGAATGACAATGGAATCACTTTCAATTTAGAGCTTGCTGCATTCCCGTGGGAATTGTGGGTGGTGCTTATGCAAGATGGCAGTGTCGGCAGACAAGATGGAGACATGGATGTTGGTCCCTGAAAAGAGGGTGCTTTCACAACTTTTGCAGTTAAAGGCAGGGAAAGGGGACGCCACTTAAGTTGTTACTCGACTGGAACTTAACAAATGGCCTTCGTCAGTGTAGTGAGAAGCATGGTATGCTATATTAGTTGATTCCAATTTCAATCATCCATGGCTGCTCCTATTTAGGATGGGTATTGCCCCGCTGTCCTCCCCTTGAAATCCAAAGAGGAAAGATCCATCCAGAAGTTCGTCCATCCCACTTATATCATCCAGTCTCTGGGATTATTGCTATTGTTGGAGGGATAATATGCTAGAACCACAGTCATGGCTCACTGGCAGATTATGCTGAAAGAAGAGGGAAGGAAAAGTTGATGGCAGGAGAAAACGAAGAAATAAGAAAAACAAAATTCGTGTGTGCGCTACCTTTGATCTTTCATGCAGCCCACAAGAGAAAAAGGCATTTGTGGGAGAGGGAGGGGGTTTACTGTGTGTTTTTCATTTTATTTGAAAAACTTAGACTTTTGCTGGAGATGCCATTAGCCGGCAAAGGACTATTGCTCATGTCGCAGATAGCTACTCATTCTATCTGGACTTAACTAGGCCCCTGGAATACCTTCTAAATACATGGCCTTGGGTAGGAAAGGCAGAGGATGGGGCGAACATTTGCGCATTTTGCTTTCTTGAGTCTGAGACTCGACTAGAGTATGACTTCATGCATGCACGTGAATGATATATAACGTACTGTTGGTGGACCATTCAATTCAAAGTGGTTTTTGCTTGATCGGACTGCAAGTCTGCATCAAGTGGAAGCTGGGTCCTGACTAGTTCATCAAATTATGGCCAAACCGAATATGATTTGCACTGACCGGCTCAGATGGCTTTATGGATTCTTCACGTCTAGAAACTTATCAATCTTTGTAACATAATTTTAGTTTCAGTTCAATATGGTCTGATATGCACTAACAGGCAGGGTCTAGTAGATATCATTATCATTGCAGTGAGTTGCAAAGCACTGGTGACATCATTCAATTCCAACATTTCTTGTAAAATCTGTTTTCTTGCCATGTGGTTGGAGATCTTCTTTTGACCAGATTTGATGTTCCTCAGATTATTTTTTGCCTGAAATGAAGCAGGATTTCCTGTGGAGTTGGAGCTTTCACTGAAAAACAAGAGTATAAGACAGTTTAATTGTGGTAGCCTTCGTGTATGCCTGGGAAAAACCCTGAACAAGTTAACAGGGGAGGGGTTGGTCTCATGGCTAGGCAATAATTCTATGTAGGAAGTTATCCAGTTTCAAAGAGGGTTTAATACGGAACTGTTTATCTTGTCATATCATTGCAGATGAAGGTATTGAGCATAAGTTACTTCCCAAAGTTGGAGATGCATGTTTCTATTTGGGGGATTCTATGTTAATACTCCACAGATGTGATAAATTTATCTTATTTTTTGGGATGCACTTAGATCTCGTGCAACTGCGGAGCTAGGAGGATTCCTTAGATATTATGTTTGTTGTGTGCTAGTTATCACCTGATAGTTGAAAACAGCTATCTATTCTTCAAATGATGTCTACAATGGGTACTCAAAGTTGATCCCAAGGTTTGGTGACTTGCGTCCTACACATTGTGTTATTCAGACAGAATCGATGAGAATAATGCTTAAAAGATGATTGGTGGAAAGATTGGTCATTGAATTTGTGCTAGGATTCTTTTTCGTTCTGCAGAAAGATAACCCTCTGATTTTGACTCGGTCGCTGGCTAGTATAATTTTCACTATCTTAGCATGAACGAGTTTTTCTACAAAGGGCTTTTTCAAGCGCATACTAAGGCCCGCACATGTAAATCACCTGTTCTTTTTTATATTGAATATGTGGCACTAATTTCATAAAAGAAAAAATATAATTTTTCACAGGTAAATATATATTTATTCTCTTATGTCATATTTATACCATGAGGCATCTGACTCTCATCGCCCAGGGTATTAGATCTGTGCTTCATTTTGCCTAAACTGCTCAATCAAGAGCCGACTAGGCCATCTTAGATGGTCCTAATGGGGTTGGAAACATTTCTCGCAAGCGGATTAATGTTGCCACTCATCCTTTCATCAGCTTGTACAACTGTTTTACCTGTTATTGGAATTTTTGCCGCATGACAGAATAGGAAATTTATGGTGTAGACTGTTGGTCTTTCTTAGAACAAACATGCTGTAGTTTCACCTTTCCGAGTATGGCCAATTCCTGAAATTTCTGTGCGATCCACTGGTCAGTCCTGTAAATCCCCAACCCAGATTACTCATAAATAAATACAGATACCTTGTTCATGGGAAATATTTTTTCACTGTGGAGGTAGGCCACAGTAGAAATTTATCAATGGTAATGGCCATATAGCTCATCCTTTACGAATTAAGCATTACCGTGACAAAAAATCTGACTTGGTTTATTATTGCTTTCTGATTCATCGGATTTTTGAAGCTTGGTGAGGGAATACGGTTTTCTGTTGGAGGTCAGCATATTCCTTTTGGTGCGTCTCCACAGGCAAGAACTCTATCACCAGCTTCATATGTTGCACAAGTTATCTGTTCTACTTTTCCTGCCAAATGACATTTTCTCTGATATTTGGCTCTTTAGATGTGGTAAATTAATGTCTTTGATCAATGTCCGCTGTTGTGATATCCGGCACTTTGGGTTGATGATATTATTCTATGTATAAATGTAGGTAGCTGTACTTTGTGGTACGTACACTTTGCTTCATTTTATGTTGGACCCTGCTTCTTCTCATGTTTATTACCCAAAGTTGCAAGCTACATGCCTTGCTTGATTAGCCAAGACCCAGAAAAACAAGAGAGACAACCCTTTAGCATTGTAAAACATTGTTAACAATCTAGATGATTGACTTTTATTTTTCTAATTTCACAGGCACGTTCCTCCTGCTATTTGACTTTTGCGTTGCTGACAGCTACTCCATGCATGCTTCTCTCTGGCATTTCAACTTTTTAGCTGCTCGATTGAGCTGCAAACTATTCATCCTATTGCTTTTCCTGCTGTTCTTTCCCGACTGGGTTTTATCTTCTTACTTAAATGGTGCCTTTATCAAAAATCTTCCTCTCTTTTTGTCATAGGACGTGTGGACTGAGCTGGGCCGTCCTTGTGGAATCCATCAGAAACAGGTGAGGACGTCCGACTAATGGGGGCTTATTGCTCTCATAGGACTTCAATCTCTTCACTTAACCAACAACATGGATTCCAAAATAGGCTTCTTTTTTTTTTTAAAGTAAACTTATGGGATTCTCAAAATATGCAAGGCCCCACATTTTTATTTTTTTTCCTCATATTTGCTCTTATATCACTTACTAATTCTGGAATTTCCTGTTATTGTCAATATCTTCAGTAGATTCTAATGGACGTTGTACTTTTAGGTGGATCAAATGGTTATTCACTCCGCCTCCGATCCTCGTCCTCGTAGAACTCTCTGTGGTGATTATTTCTACAACTTCTTCTCTCGCGGTCTGGACATCTTATTCGACGGACAGGTAATCCCATCATCCTGCGAAGTTCGTCCCGGACCAGTGTTCTTCATTCAAGAAATCTCAGGCTCTCCACATCTCACTTGGCAGACGCATAAGATCAAGAAGTTTGTGTTGCATACGAACTTCCCCGGGCATTCCGATTTCAATTCATACACAAAATGCAATTTTCTCATTGAAACCGATGGTAAGTTTCATTGGATTCATTAAACTAGCAGTGGCCAGGTTATTTAGTATATTTACTCTATTTCTGCAGCTGAAGAAGAAACGGCACTTCTGGCCGTAAACACTGCCAAACATTGCATCACACCGAGCACAAAGTGGGAGCAAGTGAAGGTATGAGATTCTTATTAAGAATATGGTATCAGATGAGCAGATTAGATGTTGACTTTCTCCGCCGTCTTTCTTGTGCATCTTAAAGTGACAGCAGGCAGTTCAAATCCTATTACCTTTGGCTTCCTTAAAAACCTTTTATTTTTTGCAATAAAATAAATCATTTATTATCAAAGTCTGCAGTTTTAAAAAGATAGGACCTTTTCTAGAATTCTGTTCGTAAAGATTTTCACTTCAAAATAACCATCGATGCAATTTTTTCTTCGTGAGTGCCAATTTTTATTTTATTTTATTTACTTCTTGCATGCTTTGCTACAGAATTCTGTTGATCAGAAAGTCAGATTAAATGCTATGCAATCAGATCCTTTTCCCCTGAGGTTGACTTTCTCTGCCGTCTTCCTTGTGCATCTTTTTTATCAATTTATCCCTGAAAGTGACAGCCAGCAATTCAAATCCTATTACCTTTGGCTTCCTTAAAAACTTTCTATTTTTTGCAATATAAAGAAATCATATATTATCAATGTCTACATATTAAAAAAAAAACAACTATTTACTTGAAAAAAACCATCGATATAATTTTTTCTTCGTGAGTGCCAAATTCTTTTTTTTTTTTCTTTGCTGCTTGCTTGCTTTGCTTTCAAACTCTGTTGATCAGAAAAGTCAGCGATGAGACTTTTGGGTTTTGTTTTTGTAGGAAATCCTTGGGGATGGTGGCCGTGCCGCCATCCAGACACAGGGCTCCATGAACAATCCTTTCGGGTCAACGTTCGTTTATGGGTACCAGAACGTAGCATTTGAGGTAATTTCTTTTTTAATTTTATTTTTTTATGTTCTAATAACTTTGTCACCGCCGCAATCTTTCTGCTTCATCTCCTCACACTGATCCCCCACCCTAAATTTTCCCATCAGGTGATGAAAAATGGGTACATAGCGACGGTGACCCTATTCCAGTCATAACCATTTTTGGTAAGTCTACACGTTGACCTATGTCCTGTATATCTTTAGTTATATATGCTCTTACTTGAAGTCAACCAGTGTGAGTGATGGCCGATAACGCAGCATTATAGCAGCACATATTTCAGATAAATGGCGGAAAAAAATGGGGTTTTAACTTTTTCTTCCTCTCTTCAACCACCTTCTCGTATGAAAAAAACGTAGGGTTTTGACTTCTCTTCCTCGCCAAGTGTCTATCCAGGGATCACCCACGTGGGGCACACGTGGGCCCATTAACGCTCCAAAATTTATTTCCCTTAATTTTAATGATAATGATAAGTATTGAATTAAATATATATATATATATATATATTTCTTCTGATGATTATTGGACAGGGCCCGGGGGCTTCAAAGGAACTGGTCAGAGGGCGTAGATATCTCTCGCACTGTTATTATGATGTAAAGTGACTTTATGTTCATGTTTGTTACTTTATTGCTCCAACATGTAAATAAACGATGTGCTCTCTCTCTCTCTCTCTCTCTCTCTCTCTCTCTCTCCCTCTTATAAGTACTAAACATGCAAAGGCAGGGCTTAGTGGGCTCGGTCGGTCAATGGTTGACCATGAAGTGTCTTCGTCAAATTAGAAAAAAAAAAGGGTAACATTGATAGCAAAAAATCTTTTAAACGAGAGGAAAATAGGCCCTTGCAAATAAATATTCCCGCGGAAACAATAATTACAAATGTTTTTGCCACGTGTCTATCTCATAATCACCCACATGGTTGGCGTACGGTGCCTCGGTACGTGGCAGACTCACAAGCATCCACGTGGCAGTATATCCTCTCCCTTTCTATCTTGAAAGCGAGTGAAGAGTTGGGCCGGGCCGGGGAGCGTAGGGTCGTCCGAGAAAGAGCCCATTTTTTAGTAGTTTTCTTCGTCGCCACGCCAAGATTTGGCCTCCTAAACAACGTTCGGGCTTTTGTTGGGTCTCAAAAAATCCTGGCCCGGCCCGTTACTCATCCAACCCTCCCTCCCCCCCTTTTCCTCCCAGACACACACGGACAATAAAATGACCGTTTTATTTTTCTTTTTCTTGGTGATTCTGGTTCATCTTCTTCGACTTCCCCCTGCCGTTTAGTGATAAACGCCATCGAACCGCACCGCCGAGCGTCGGCGGCGGGTGAAAGAGTAGGGCAGCAGGAGGAGCCTGCGTACGCTCCCACGCGTGGAGAAGCTCAGGAGTGCGACTTCGCCGCTGCCTCCGGCGATCACTGCCGGCCGGTATCTTTCTCTGTAACCCTCGAGGCTGTCGGAGATACATTCGGAACAACTCCATTTCGGGAGGAGGAAGAGCGGGGAGGCGGGAAAGAGAAGGTGCAGTAATTTATTCTTCGGGGATTTGGATGGGGGGTTGCTCTACCCGCCCGTGCTAGGGCAGGGGGTACCGCTCGCATTTGGAGGTTAGGCGTCTCCCTTGATCTCTCATGGCGGGGGCTAACTGAGGTGGGAGGAGCTAGGGTTTTGGAGGAGCATCGGCGGAGGGCATGGGAGGAGTAGAAGGCTTCGAAATGGATGAGGACGACGAGATGTCGATCGTGGGCGCCTCTGAGAGGAATCAAGATCGGGAACGACTGCCTCACGAGGAGCTATCTTCTGATAGCAGCAAGGCGGCAGCGGCGGCGGGAGGAGTGCCTTGCTTGGAGGAGCTGCATGAACAACATCGCCCGAATGAGGGGAGGGGAGTGGCGCCTGGGGGAGAGGTGGAAGAAGAAACAACTACTGTCTACGGGGCAGAAGAGTCGGAGTTACATGGACGGGCTGCAGTGGCCACGTTTCCCCTTGCGTCTGAGACGATTTTAGAGGAAAAGGCTATGGAGTCCAATCTTTTGGCTACGGCGTCCGATGATGTGATTAGATATGCTGAGCAGAGGCCTGGGGAACAGTGGGTTGAGGAGCAAGAAGGGGCGGTGGCAGCGGGTATGATGCAGGAGGGAATGGCTTCACGTTGTGTAGAGGTGAGAAACGAGGGAATTGCCTCCGTTGAGGTAAAATATGGACAAGTTTCTGAATCCTCCACTCCGGTCCCCTTTCCCTCCTTGCTTGGGGCATCCGAAGAGAAGGTAGGCTCTGAAATCCTTTTGCCAGTCGATGATGCCGTGGAGAATGTCGATCAGAAAAATCAGGAACATCAGCTGGAAGAGGAAGGGGAAGGAGTGAGGGGTGAGGTGATGCTGGAGGCAGTAGTTTCACACTGCGCAGAGGCAACAGAAGAAGGAATTGCTGCTGACGGTGAGATGAATGGTGAAGCTCCCGGACCCCCTCCCACAGTCCATTTTCCCTCCTTCTCTGGGGCATCTGGGGAAGACCGGTCGCCCTCCATTGCCCTTTTGCCTGCTGATGATGCGCTTGACGAGGACGAGCGGAAGCATCTGCAAAATTTTCAGGCAGAGGAGGCGAGGGGAGTGACAACGGAGGTGATGGAGGAGGGAGTAGTTAAACGTTGTGCTGAGGCAACGGAGGAGGTACTTGCTGCCATGGAGGTCAGATATGGGCAAGTTACGGAATCCCCAGCCCCGTTCCTCTTTCCCTCTGTGCCTGGGGAATCACGGGAAGAGAAGGTGGGCTCCACAGTTCTTTTACCTGTTTTGGATATTGTGGAGGGGTGTGAGACACAGATGGACCTGCAGGAGGACGAGGGAGTGAGGAAAGAGTTGATGGAGGGAGTCCTTTCCAAAAGTTTAAAAGCACCAACTGAGGGAATTTCCGATCACAATATGGAAGGTATGCAACTCTTTGAGTCCCCAACCACAACGTCATTCCCATCTAGTTCTGGGGTGGCTGCAGGGGAAGTACCGTCTGTCTACTCATTGCATGTTCTGGATACAAATAAGGCAGCAGTGGAGGAGGTGGAGGTGAGACCCAGTACAGTAGAGGCAGTGAAGAATGCGCAGGTCACACACACTATGGTAGAAGTAGTGAAGGATGTGGAGGTGACACCCATAACCGCAGAGGCAGTGGAATCAGTACCTATAGTGGCAGTGACAAAGGAGGAGGAGGAGGTGACACCCACCAAATCGGAGGGATTGGAAACAGAGACATATTTGACAACCACCAGGGGAGAGGCAGTAGAGGCAGAGCTGAAACCCATCATGGTAGGGATAGTGGAGGAGGTGGTTGCAGCGGCCACAATGACAGAAGCTGTAGAGGTGGAGGTGAAACCCAGAATGTTGGAGACATTGGGGCCAGTGGTGGCAAGAACCACAATAGGAGAGGCAGTAGAGGAGGTGAAGCCATCATCCATGATGACAGAGCCATCAGACGATTTGAGGCCGATACCCAAAATAGAAGAGGCCCTGGGGGAGAAAGCCGTTCCACAGAGGATGGACGTGGCTAAGATTAAAGATGAACAGACCTCCCAGTCAATCATTGATGCAGATGTGTCCATGGAAGATGACATGGGTTTGGTTGCTCCTATGTCTGCTGTAGACGATGGCATGGAGGATGTGGAACAAGAGGAGATGGCTGCATCGATGATGGGTGTGCCGGAAGATCACGAAGCCGCATTGGAGGATGGTAGTCGCAGAGGAGGGAAAAAGAGAGGAAGGCCTCCTAAGGCCCAGGCCGGAAGAGTGCCTACAACAAAGAAGAAGGAGGAAGAGGATGTTTGCTTCATCTGCTTTGATGGAGGGAACCTTGTTGTCTGTGACCGTAGGTGAGGGAGATCTGGAGTACCAGCCAACTTTCAGGCTTGTGGAGGGTTTTTCGTATTTTGACTTCTTATTCATTGTTCATTGCTCTTTTCAGGGGTTGTCCCAAAGTTTATCATCCTTCATGTGTAAATCGAGATGAGGCATTCTTCCGCTCAAAGGGTAGATGGAACTGTGGTAAGTTCTGTTTCCATTCCTGGGCATATTTTGACATCTTCTTGTTGAGTTTGTTCTTTTTTTTTTTTTCTTTGTTCCAGATGATGCACTGAAATTAATTTTGGTTGACTTAGGAAATGACGACTACACCTACTAAATTTTCTCAGTAGTTAAATACAATAATTTTATGGAACCAGTTGCTGAATCAAATTTAATTGTAAATATTCAATTTGTTTTCAAATACTGGAGTAGTATATTAATGATAGTTGTAATATGCCATTGGTCAGATAATTATTGATTGTGTCAACTAACAAAACTTTTGGTACTATGTTATTGGATAAGAGGAAAGTGGTGCATTGATTGCCGTGTTCAATTCTTCATCTAGATCTTTTGTTGGTCGATATCTAAATTGACGAGACGTTAAAAAATTGAGCAATGGAGGGCCATGACCTTATTTATATTTATTATTTAGTTTAGGTGGCGATGACTGAAAAAGAAATTTAATGAAGAACCGTAATGATATGAGTCTAACAGTTTTAGATTTTGGAGCTAATGCAGATGGAGAGTGAATAAGATAAATCTTTGTGCTTGGTGGATCTAATAATCATACAAGGAAAAAAATTGTGGGGATAAAGTTTTTGACATCTTTCTGTTACGTTCTTTGATTGAAGGTGGGTCAAAGTAAAAGTTAAACCTAACAAGCAAGAAGCTAACTCTCCTAGGTGTCGGTGATTCTTGCATAAATCTGATGCTCTGTACAGCTACCTTCCTGTTTTCTCCGCTGCCATCAGATCTCAGATGCCCCTTCTGTGCCAATTTTCTGCTGACCTTCTATCTCTCCAGTGAGACACAAAGGGCTGTGTTGGTTGGCTTGTCCTTCTGTTTTGCTTCACTTCTGTTTGCGAGGACCCTTGACCTGGCTGGCTTTGACAATAGGATAGATGCTTTGTTATTCTTTGAAACCTCCTCAATGTAGATTCAAATGTTCTCTTGTTAATGGAGCCCATTATTCGGCACGAGGTTAAATTTCTGTAGTGAAATATGAAATAAGGGAAAATATTTTCTAAGATATTGCGGAAATAACGGTGAATAGTATAACTTATTATAGCTTATAATTGTCTTTGGTAGTTTTTTTTAAGATTATATCAAATATTATCTTCCTAAATTTACTAACCTACTATAAATTTAGATTTGAAATTCTTTAGTGTCTAAAAAGGATAGTGGAAGAAAAAGATGTCAAAGAAAGGTAATGAGATGAAATTATGCAAAAATGCTCTGTTTCATGGTGAAATACAGTAGTAAATTTTCTATGGAAAGTATTCAAGTAACCATTAAATCACTTCATAGTGATTGGCTTTTTTATATTCTCAACCAAGTTGTGGTGCATTCACGGTCTTGATACTTGTGAGCTTAAAACGCTTTCAAATGTATTACTCCCTTTTTGTCCTCGTTCAAGTTTTAAATATAATTAGTCACCTTTGTGAGTTTGTAAGCATTTTATAACATTAGAATCGCAGTAATTATCCTACCCCAATTTTTTTAATGGATTTGATATATTATATTATATTTTTTAATGTATCTATTGAAGAGAAAAAGCATGGTTGAACACAAAAAGGAAAACGTTTTGTTGACATCTATCTGATAAACTAGGAATATGAAAGAAAAAGGGAGTCAGAAAACTAAAATTTTATGGACTTGGATTGGAGTGATTGGAGGCTGGAAAGTCTTTTAAAAAACATTTCTTTGTAAGAATGGTGACATTGGTGGACTGATTTCGATGTTGGAGTGGATTTTTCTTCATTATTTGTTGGATCTAATTGTTTTAACAGGTCTAAGTTTATCATAAGTCTTCATTCTGTCCTGCCTTTGAGGATGTGTATGTTCATACCTGATTTTCTTATCAGCAAAATGGGTTTTTGGCGGGTATACAGACATTTAAATTATGGGTTGTGTTTTGATGTTACTCCTGGTGAAATTGGTATAATATTCTTGGCTAGTAGTCTGGGTCCCAACAACACATTCTAGGGGGATTTTTTATTTTTAGGACATACATCGCAAAATTAGTTTAAATTAGCATTATTTCACATGCTCTTCGGTAATACTGGACAAAGATCGGGTTACAATGGATTTCCTTCAAACTTGTGAAAGATTGCATCCCATCTATCGTGGCATGGGGGTCTTAACCGTGAAGAATTTTCGGATGAAGTTTTACCTTAAGGAAACCTTCCCGGTAGAATTATGGAAACCTGTTCCAAGATGAAAAAAACAAAAGTTTATCTGTATTCTTATTTGGAGTGGGGAGGGAAGGGACCCCAAAGTGAATTGGTAGGGAGACAAAGATGAATTGATGCTCTAGATCTTCTGAGATTGTGATCAGATGGACTTGAAATCTGTGCAGATTATGAATGTATGCAGATAATCGGATTGCTTGTCTGACCAGAGGTTTATATGGCAGTCAATAATCCTTTTAGGTGGACAAGTTTGTGTTTTATTGAAGTTCAAGTTCCAATATAGGCCGTTATTAATGTGAACAGCATTAGTCAGACGCTTAGAGCATCTTAGAGATACAGAATTAAACCATCTCTTCTATGAGCAGACTTAGATTATAGTTAGTGATAATAAGTTCTTAAGATTGTTTTGGCTGACTGAACGAAACCCAGAATGGTTGCATATTCTTGTGGACAATTGTCCCAGCATCTGATGGCATTGCTATCACTTAAAATTGTGTCATCTGATAGCTAAGAGAAGGATTAGGATGTGAGATACTCTACAAAATAAGCCTCCGATATTTTTTTCTTAGTCATGCTGTGTGCTCCTGTTGATTCTATTTTTTATTTACTACTTTTTTCCGGTTTGTCTTTTCATTTCATTTGATAATCTGGCTTTGATTGCGCATCCAGGTTGGCACATATGTAGCATCTGCGAGAAAGCTGCCCATTATATGTGCTTTACATGCACTTATTCCTTGTGCAAATCTTGCATTAAAGAAGCACAATTTGTTTGTGTTAGAGGCAACAAAGGATTCTGTGAAACTTGCAAGAGTACTGTGATGCTGATAGAAACGGATGAACGAGAGAGAAAGAGAGAGGTGTGGGGAATCTCCTTTCCTTTATGTTAATGCATTTTCTTTTTCAAGTCTATCATCATTCATCAACCTATTAATAGATTAATTGGTTATTGATCCGTTCTTTCTACTGTTGTTATCTTAGAGAAGGTCATGTATTTTATTTTTCAAAACAGTCTGGTCTTCTATTTTGTTTTGACTCTTTCCAAAGACAATGATAACTTGAGGTCTGCGTCTTGGTTGCTTGGCTGTAGTCATATAAACAAAAAGGTAGTTTGCTACCTTCTAACTTGTTACATTGGACTCTAGATGGTTTGGGAAATTTGCCTTCACAATGTGCACTGTACCAGCTTGTGAAGGTTGATATGTGGTGTGGAAGTACGCCAACTTCTTTGATTTAGCTGCCCTCAACCAACTGGGGAATGATGATTACCTGAGAAACTGTTATGAATAGCTTCTAACTTAGAAGTCCATTTCATGAATCTGACCATAATACTACGTATATTCACTTGTCAACATGACTTTCTTCTATCTCTAAATTAAAATTACCATATCTTTGATTGATTATGTTTTTTGAGCCACTAATTGGATGTTTAGTTAATTGTTTTGGCTAGATTGTCAGGCTTTAGACCTGAGCCGCTAAAATGGCAATCAACCCGATTTTTGCTTATGCTTCCTCTAGGGTGATAAATGATGTTATTTATTTTAAAGAACCTGAACCTGAAGGGTGGAACAAGATTTTGAGCTCTATTTAGTTCTGGCTTAGGATTTATGCTTCTGGGATCAACTTTTATATGAGCAAATGTGTTTAAGATTTTATGGAGGGACAGATGGATTCTATTTAAATAGTGAGGTCCTCCCGCATGTCCTCGTATATGCTGTCTTTCTTTAGGACGATAAGCTTCCTGAAAAAAGGTTGAAACCCTTATAATTTTTTATTTTTTATTTTTAATCATACTACAGATAGGCAAGGACCGTTTTTGATACATTTGGACTGATTCTGCAAATGATAAACGGGTATTTATTGTGTGTTTGTGCGGGGTTGTGGGATTGGGGACTTGATTTGGTTAAAAGTAGCATATCTGTTGAGCCTATCCCAGCTAAAATGTTATGGAAGTGGGCAATGAATTATTCAGATGTTATCTGTTGATTTGTGAAGTGTCTAATAAAATGAGAAGCACTCAAATCTAGATGGAGGCTTTTACCTTCATTTATCTTAAACTCGTCTAGCATTTGAAGGAATATTAGTCCTGTTGTTGACTATTTTCTATTTCTGTGGTTTCCGGATAATCAATGTAGGAGGCTAAGTTTTGGGACTATTGTGAAAACATGTTTTCCTCTTACTTTGACCTGTATGCGCTTGCATATACATTTTTACATGTATACATTGGTCCTTTTGGAATTTGTTTAAAACCTAACCAGGATGATCTGGTTGTCAGAAGTTATTCACTCCCCCAAGGACATCCGGAATAAGAGTTTTTTCACTTTTCTTCTTCTTTCATCTGTCTTCCTCAATTACTTCATGGTATCAGGGGAGTAAGCTTTGAACCTTGTTCTTTTGTGACCACTTTATCTTTCAAAGATAGGCTTCTGTCCATTGTTGACAGCCATCTCAATCAAGGACCTAAGGTTACTCACGAACTGCCTCTCTAAAGCTGTGACATCTGGAATAATCAGAAAGTGGACATACTATGTCGCTGATCTTGAAGGTCTTCCCAGGCTTATCTCCAAACACAATCTCCGTCCTCAACCCTCCGTGACAGATATTGGGCTTGTGGAAGGAAAGAGTCTGCATTCTTTACGACCTGTGTCTCTGCTGAAGTCCAGAAGGAAGTTCGTCTTCTATTATGGCTTGTCTTTGGCCTCCCCTCTATCTTCATGCATGATAGGATGATATGGGTTATGCCAAATTTTCACCAATATCCATAATTTCTGGTAGAAATGGACCTGCCACTGCCCTTTCCCAGTAATTAGGAATCTACGGTGTTGAGTAGGTTTTAAAAGGAAGAAAATTTTTACTTTTATTTGTGTTTTGCTGATCTTATCATCTCATCTCTTTAGAAGGTTATAGGAGCACGTAGGCTTATGTTTTTTTTCTTATATTGTCATAATTAGTGCATTTTTCACTGTTTTTCTTTCTTCTAACGACAGTTGATTTCCCTTTTATCCTTGAAAAAGTGTCGAATTTGCGTCATAGCCCACTTGGTAAATAGTCCTATCAGTTAGGCACAAGAATGTTTTTTTTTTGGATAAACACACTTGTAATTAAATATACTTTCACGTTTTGAGAAGCCTATATGTAGTTATCCTTGTATTAGAGCTGCTAAAATTTTGAGTCGCTAATGAGAGTGACTAAAACTGATTCGGTCTTATCTGGCTTGAAATTGGTTTCCCACCCAATGTTTTTTATGACTTATAATGTCACACGGGGGGGATTTGATGACTCTGATCTTCATAACCTGTAGAGTTGCTGTTTGTGACTGTAGTTTTCATGGCTTGAAGATCTTTTGCTTTGAGGTTTTGTAACTCTGACCTCATAGCCTGTAGAGAAATTGACTCTGAACTTTTTGAGTTAAAAACTCAGTTATGACATTAGGCATCATTGAGAGCCACAAGATTTGTAGGAGATTCAAACTTTTCTTGATGCAGTCGTCTGACTTGTTCAGTCTAATTTCATCATTATTTATTGTTAAAAGTTTCCATGTTTCCTGATGTCTTGAAATTCATTGAGCTAATTTCCTTCTTTTCTTTTAAAATTTCAGGCTGGCGTTAATTTTGATGACAGGAGTAGTTGGGAGTATCTCTTCAAGGATTATTGGTTAGATCTGAAGGGAAAGCTATCAATAACTCTAGAAGAGGTGTCCAGGGCTAAAAATCCATTGAAGGGATCTTCAGCTCGTAATGACGATCTATTAGATGAACCTTACGATGCTAAGGATGATTTGAATTCAAGTTCTGACAGTTCTTCAGGGCATCATCAACGAAGTAAATCTGCAAAGAAAAAGGTTAAAAAATCATCCAAGGCAGCTTACAATGGAGAACAAGCTGTCCGCTTACCTGATAAAGAAAATGCATCTCTTCCAGTGGATTCTGAGTGGGCATCTAAAGAACTGTTGGAATTTGTGGCACATATGAGGAAAGGGGATATATCTGTCATGTGTCAGTTTGATGTTCACACTCTTTTACTTGAATATATCAAACAAAATAATCTTCGTGATCCTCGTAGAAAAAGCCAAATCATTTGTGATGCACGACTTGAAAATCTATTTGGTAAAGCTCGTGTGGGTCACTTTGAAATGCTAAAACTCCTTGAGTCTCACTTCCTTGCAAAAGAGACATCTCTGGTAGTCACAGATGATAATCAAGGGAGTGTTCTGGATCCTGAATCTAGTCAGATGGATAATGAGGGGAATAGTAACTCTGTTTTGAAAACAGGTTCTGATAAGAAGCAGAAATCACGTAAAAAAGTTGGGAAGGGAGAGCATCAAAGCAATCTTGACGACTATGCAGCTATTGATGTCCATAATATTAGCTTAGTATACCTACGTCGTAACTTAATGGAAGAGTTGCTTGATGATACAGAATTCAACGACAAGGTTGTTGGCTCATTTGTCCGAATAAGAATTTCTGGTGCTGGACTAAGAAAAGACATGTATAGACTTGTTCAAGTTATAGGTAAAATATTCTGTTTTGTTTTCTCGTTTTACCTTATACTTGGGGATAGAATTTGACTTTGACCAATGGGTACGTACATACAGGAACTAGCAGGGCTGAAGAAAAATACAAAACGGGGAAAAAGAAGACAGATATCTCTCTTGAGATTTTAAATTTGAGCAAAACAGAGGTTGTATCCATTGATTCCATTTCAAATCAGGAGTTCACAGAGGTGATTATTAATCTTCTTATTCATCATTTGACTTACTGCTCAAATGGGAAGCAGTGTATACATCATTTCAAATGCTGCCGTTTATCATTTCATGCTCAGGAAGTCATCTGATTGACTTGTATTGACTATGGCGTTCCCAAAGATCCCAATTACTGCATCTAGGTCCTAGTTCTGTTGATTGCCTTAAGCTGTATAGGATTGCATTTCTAGCTGTACATTTTCATTTCTGGGTCAAGCATTTCATATTTTTGATTGTTTAGTTTCTAATTCTTGTAGGAGTTACATATCTGAGCAAGTATTAAAAACGCTTCTGATTTTTGGACATTTCGTTATTCTTCAGTAAAATATGATGTGTTTCCACGCGATAATTGACTCCAGGATGCTGTTGTAGAATGTCTTTTATATGTTACTCAATTATTTACCGGTGGCAACTGCGCAGTTGTTAGAGTTCTGCATAACATCACACAGTGGATCTTTCTTATACTGCATCACGCCTGTTGGACATAGGTTGCTGTGAAGAACCTTTACCTTTGCAAGTCAATCTAGTTTATGTCGTGACACTGATTGTGGATCAGTCACTATTAGTGTTTGATGATGATAGGTCCTCTACATGAGTGTTAATCTTTTTAAGACTAATTTATTTCGGTATCAGTTTTATCGTTTATATTCTTTGTTCATGCCCAAGTGCTCAGGATTTGTGCCATTTAAAATCGGATATTACGGAATAGATGCAGAACCTTTCTTGAAAGAATTTCAAACTACAAATGCAATATTTATTTTATGTTGTTCATTCTTAGGAGGAATGCAAGCGCTTACGGCAAAGCATAAAGTGTGGTCTTATTAACCGACTAACAGTTGTAAGGACTCTTTTTTAGCTTATCTTTGAAATATCTCAATAAACTCTTTTTCTCTGGGGAAGTATCATTTTCATTCCTTTTTTCAGGGAGATATCCAGGGGAAAGCACAAGCCTTACAGTCTGTGAGAGTTAATGAAGTGAGTATTAGAGAATATTTATCTTTTTTAGTGTATACTTTATTTATTTATGCATTGTTATTCTCTCACATCTGATATCCAACGTCTCATGAACTTAACACCATTTTTCTTTTTATGCAGTCTCTAGAAAATGAGAAGTTACGCCTCAGTCATCTTCGAGATCGTGCGAGTGAAAAGGGTCACAGAAAAGAATATCCTTCATTCTAATACATGCAGTTTTTTTGAAATGATAGAGTGGTCAGGATCTATATGGTGATGGGCTAGTAGATTGTTGTGTTTGCAACCCAATTTTCTTTTCACATGCAGGTGATCATTACCTCAGTTGGGAATATGTTGTCTCAGTGCTTCTGTTTTGTAGTATGTAGCTAGTCTTAGAATTCATGACTAATGCACAGAAGATGAAAAACCAAATTTCGTTGGCTTGATGTTTGAAATATGCAGTATCATGATGCAACCTCGTGGGGATCATTTTTCAGTGCAATAGAATAGTTCCACCATCGATTATCTTCAATTGCCCTACTTCTTTTACCTTATTCCATTGGCTGCAATAGGTGTACTTCAAAAAGATAAAGCTTTTCCGGTGGAAGAGTGTTTAATTTTATATGTGCTACGGTGAAAGAATGGGTGGGACTTTTTGTGCCTGAAGGACTTGGTTCTGTCTTATTGTTTACCCTGAGTTAATTCTATGGCCTACATCATCTTGGTGTGGCGCTTCGCTGTTGTACATATCGCTTTTTCAGAGGTCATTCAATGCTTACATGTGTATCCCCTTTCTTTTGATGTGTACCGACGGTGTCATTCTCCACTTTCAAAAATACCTGACGGTTTTGTTAACTTGACTATTCTCAGAATCTTAACCAGCCCTTGCGCTGGCCATGTTGACATGTTGATTAATTACTATTTTGAATCATAATTGGTTGTTCATATTGTGATCAGACATTTGTCAGAGCATTAGAAAGTATAGAAAGCATTTGTCAGACGGTGTCAGAGCATCAGACATTTGCTGGTTTATGTGGAGATGTATAAAAAACAAATTTGAACCAGTAGTGGCATCTCTTAATGACGTCACTCCATTCAGGGCGAATTGAGGGAAATATGTGCAGCACCACAGTTCTAGATACTGCTTGGTGTTGAAGTTCATGGAGAATATTAGGAGAAAAGACCAAGGATAGCAAATGGTTTCTTCTGATCAGAATTTGGAACAAAATCGTAAGGAGCGATTTCCGGAATAGATATGTTAAAAGCTTATTTTCTGGGAGTTTTTTTATCAAATTAAGCTCTATGAAGACATATGTGAAACTAAGTTGGCATGTATAATCATTTTGTTCTCTTAGCAGAAAGGATCTGACATGCAGCGAGGCTTGAACAACTCTTATTTCTGGGATTCGTTTTCGAGAGGGGAAGGTAGGGTGTTGAGAATAGATTGGGCATTCACACAATTTAGAGATGTGTCTGGCAACTATTTGTATCAGGATTGAAACTTGGATTGGAATTGGGATTGGGATTAACCTATTCAACTGTTTTTTGGGATGCGCTGTTTGGGGGTGGTTCTGATCCCTTCATGAATAATAGAAAAAATAGCTAGTGATTTACGGGCTGACTAGGCCTGAAATGAGCAGTCAGCATCCATTCTTCTACATCCAGTCAGAAAAAAATATCAATTGGTTTATTTGATAGGTCTTTACAGTCAGCATTGTGAAATCGTATGCCTTGCCTTCATACACTATACTTATTTGACTTAGAATTGATGCTTAACCCATTTTTTATGTATCATCTCAATATTTTTCTTTTTTCTTTAAATGATCATGTTGGAAAAAAAATCATATTTTTTCTGCCGCCAACTGTTATTCTTTCATTTTTCATTTCACGTTGGAATTTTCATTCTACAATATTTCTGTGGACCTTAACCTTGTCCTACGCTTAGAGAATGTGTTGAGAAGCTGCAACTTCTGAACTCCCCCGAGGAGCGTTCTCGTCGCCTCAATGAAGTTCCGGCGGTTCATGTTGACCCCAAAATGGATCCGAACTACGAGTCTGATGAAGAAGAATTCGGCTATAAAAGGCCAGGTGCGTTGACTCGGGATTTCCTTCCTTCTTCACGCTATGCTCCTTTCTGTTCTCCCAACTCTCACATGCATAATATTTGCAGAGAGTTTCTTGAGATCGAGGGATTCCTTGTTCGCCAGCAAGAGAAGGGAGTCGAATCATTCAGCAAAGGGAAATCTCACTTCCAGTGACAGCTTCAGTGAACCACACAGAGCTTCAAGTCTTGCTTGGGAACCCAACAAAGCTGCCACTGGGTACGCTGAAATTAATGGAGCCACATCAAATCATCGCAAAGAGAAGGGCCCTGCGAGCTGGGATACATCAAAATCCCTCCCGAGTGCAGCAGCCACAGACCACGGTTTTGCTAGCGCTGGGCAGTCAGTGAGGAGGCCCGGGGCAGCAGCTTCTGAAACCTCACCCACGTCCCATGGAGGCGGGGCTCTAACACCATTGCCTGTCAATGACAATGAGAAGATATGGCATTACAAAGACCCATCTGGGAAGATCCAGGGGCCCTTTTCAATGACCCAGCTGCGGAAGTGGAATACAACTGGGTATTTCCCGGCAAACCTGAGAATATGGAGGGCGTCAGAGAAGGAGGAGGATTCAATATTGCTGGCTGATGCTCTGCTTGGGAAGTTCCACAGGGACCCTTCATATCCCGGGGTAACTCAGCTTCCCAAGGTGTCGCTAGCCACGGATGTGGGAAGAAATGAGGTCGGTAGTGCCTTGGCCAGTCAATCTCAGGCTCCTTTTTTGGGAAATTCTTATCAGTTGCCTGTTCAAGGGAGAGGAGAAGGAGGTGATCCCAGCAGGTGGCATGGAAGTCCCAATCAGGGCAACAACACCTGGGCATTCAACAGGGCCACCATGGTGCAACCTCACAGCCTTGGCTACGAGAGGCAGAACTCCAGTGGCCGGGAGACTAACAGAAGCCTGTGGGCAAATGATTCACCGAGACTAGCCTCCGTGGGTCTTAGTGAGATTGGTGGAGCCGCTCTGGCAATACCTGAGCAAGCTCAGGTGGCCCCGTCGGCAGGCGTTGCCGCTGGTCGGGACTCCCAGAGATTTGCAGGTGTGGCCAATGAATTGGCGCCCAGGGTTCCTCTCAAGGTGGAGATGATGAACGCTGCTGTGGGAAGAACATCTAGTGATTGCCTGACCCCAACACCGAAAGGCGAGCAGGCCAAGTTTGATGCTTTGAATCCTGAGCCCATGCAGCAGAGCCACCTTGATGGTGATTCGAAGAGGAGGAGTTTCGAACTGCATCAAAGATATAACATCTCAGTAGCCCCGAACGAGGTCCTTCCCGAACCTGGAATCCAGAGTCGTCATCAGAATCCCGGGCAAAGCCACACCTCCACATCAGAGCAGAGGAGTGAGTGGTCGATGCCATCTCCCACGCCCGCAGTGGAGCCCTCCAGATTCGACGCAGGTCTTCGATCCGACCCTTATCTCACTCACCTCGTCGCCTTCTGTCTCTGCTGAACGCTGATGTTTTTATGTTGGTAATGTGGTCTACAGTGGCAGGTCAGAGCGCGGGGAGCAAGAAAATGGAGCACGGCGTGCCTCAAGAGACCATGGGCGCAGCAGGGGGGAGTGGAATCGTGGGCGGGGCGGCGGTGCCGGTGGCGGGCGCCCAGGGACCTGGCGGAGCTGCCTGGGGAGCACTAATGCAGGGAAACACAGGCGGGGTTTGGGTGGCTCCATCTCAGGCGAATCCTGCAACGAGCATCGGCTGGGGTCCTCCAGCGCTGGCGCAGGCCAATCCCAATGCTAACCTGTTGTGGGTGGCGCAGGCTCAGGCTTATCCTGGATGGGGCGCTCCAGTGCAAGGAGTAGCTCCAAATCCAAACCTGAATTCTGCCGGCTGGCTGCCCGCTGCACCGCCAAATGTGCAGCCGATCCCCAACTGGGGAGGGGTAGCCGCACAGCAAGGTGCTTCGAACCCTACCCAGCAGACCTGGGTGCTGCCACAGACCGACGGCGGCACTGCTGGTGGCGGCAGTCAGAGTCTCCAGAGCAACCAGCCAGGGCCGGACAGTGGGCAGCAGGGATGGGCCCGGGCGGCGCCGCCCGGTGGAGGGGGGGATCCGTCCTGGGGGGCGCCGAGAGGGCAGGACGCGGGCATCTGCAAGTTCTATGAACGCGGCCACTGCAAGAAGGGGGATGCCTGCAACTACATGCACTTCCGATGAACAGAGATGAAGAATGGAGAGGACATGACAGCGGATTTTCCGACGCCTGTAAAACCCTTTGTACAGCTATTTTTCTTCGTGGTAGGCATGCCTGTAGTGTCACAGGAGCAACAGGGAGACCATTGCTGATTCGAATGAGGAAGAACTAACATAAGTATTTTGTTGTCTTATCATCCCTCCTAAGATCTCCAGTTGCAGCCAACATCAAGGTTCCTGGCAGCCTGGCCTCACTCTGATCCTCGTGATGAGGAGGGAATTGCCTCATTATCTTGCCGTGATCATTGATTGATGCTCTCTTTCTGCGGACAATGGAAGGCCTAATTCCTGCAAGTTTGGCCTAGAACACTCACCAGCTCTTCATGGTCTTCTGAATGGCAACGAGAAAACCTTTCAGCTGCATACATTCCTCTTTTCTAAAGATAGAATTTAGGAGTCAACTGAGGACGAGCATTTCATAAAACCCTTTGTTTTGATCCGTTGACTGGCAAATCTCTCAGGATTGTCAACTCATATGACGCATATCATGGCTGAGGTTAGATGTAGATTAGATCCAACTGTAGATTAGATCGTTTGGGGGGAGCTTAGGTGGACTTTACAGTCTGGTCAACGGAGTACTAGAGTACTTTTTTTGGCTATCCTCATGCTCCAAATAGTGGTGAATGCCATAATCTAGGATTAAGATGGACTTCTCTTTCTAGAAATGTCAACTTGTTATATGCTTAAAATGGTAGTCCACCAATCAATATCCTCAATAAAAGGATATATTTGGATCCATCCAATCATCTTCTACTGTTGATATTATTTTCTATTTTTTCTCATTATGTATTGGTTCCTCAATATGTTATCAAATGTCAACAGTCCAACACAGGGAATTTTGGCATAAATACAAATTTTGGTTGAATAAAAAGCAGAAGATGCCATTCCCAAGTCAATCTCCTACCTCTAAAAAAGTCAATTCTCATATCTAAGTCACGTGATGCTTTTATTATGGTTGATTATATTGACCAATGAAATTGGCTTTTAAGTGGAATTGACTATGAAATTGTCTTGCATTGACAATATTATTTATTAACTTATTATATAAAATATAGAGGCATTGATTACTACCCCGATAAATATGCATCAAGTGTGGGTTTTATGGCCTTATTCACAATGAGTTATTGGGTCAAAGGGCTGCTACATTATTTTTAAAGTATTTCCTAATTTTGCAATAGTCTATATGTTTCCTTAAGTGGAAGTGGGGTTAATTTAGTATTTTCCTTGTACTTTTGGTTCACCGGTAGAAACGGTCAAAGGGAATGGTGATTCTAAGAGAGGATTAGGGAGGGCTCTTCTTTATTAAATATATGATTTTTAAGGGACTAGAACAAAAGAATTCCTCCGTCGGGCATGGACACGTTTCCGTTGTGTTTGATGCTGATGACCAGTCGGGAAGACGAAGTCCTCCGCCGGTCGAGGTGGCGGCAGCAGGGGCGACGCGGAGTGGGAGAAGAAGCGAAGGGGACGTAGGAGCACGATGCAGCCCCGAGTAGCGGAGCCGGAGGCCTTCAGGTCGAGTGGGGTCTCTCTCATCACGGTGCCTGCTCCTGGTGGGAATTTGAAAGGGTGACGGCGGTTGCAGAACAGGGGAGCTTGCGGAGAGGAATCAGCGGCCATGGCGCCGTCGGTGTTGAGCCCGACGCAGAGGTATGCGGCGGGGGCACTCCTTGCCTTCTCCTTACGGCAGGCGCAGATCCACCAGACCTGCCCACTGGGCTTCGAGGACGTCGGGGACGGCGACGATGAGGTCCCCGACAGGCATAGCAGCAGCAGCAATGGTAGCAGCGGCGGGAGCAGCGAAGGTGATGATGGGTTATGGACTCATGAAAGCCGAGGACTTCTCCGTCCCGTCTTCAGGTCTGCGCTCTTGTCGTTGGTTTCTGAATAAGTGGAGAGCCGATGCAGAAAAACAACCGGAAATCGTGGGAGGTTTCTTGCATCTGGCTGTCCGCTATGGGTTTTGATGGATCGTTTTCCTCCAGGTTTTTGGAGATTGACCCGATGGCTTGGCCTGGTTTGGAGGAGACCGCAGCTTCTTCTCCGGCCAAGAATCACATCGGAGCCGTGCGTCTTTTTCTTTGTTGTTCTCCTTAAATTCCTTTGCGACTATACGCGTTTCTCCTCTTTACTTAGTCTGGACGATTCTATTATATTCGACTTCTAGTGAAGGGATTCGTATCATACAAAATTTCACAATAAATTGACGGAAATACTAGCGAAAATTGGTCTATTATTTGGGAAAATAACTTTAAGCCATCATTATTGTTCGACTTAATGGGGAATTCAATCCATTTTCTGACTGTCATTTTCTGGAATGCTAGTTTCGTATATTCAAAATATTCGCATCTAACCTGTGATTCCATATGCAATTCCACCTTAAGATTTCTGTCAAATGTATCATAAATTTCCGTCATAATGTCCAGAAATGCTATGTTTGAGTTGAAAAACATAAAAAGCCAATTCTGTGTTTTCTGTCATTTACTGAATATTGCTATGCTGGGTCAGCTTGGAGATTTACACAAACAGTCAAGGATTAAATCTCGGGTTGTTACTTCGACTAGAGTACCAAATGCTTATATCAGTCGTAACTATTTAGAAGATGGGTTTGTATGTGTTCATGAATGAGTCAATATGATCTTAAACAGCTGTAGCCTTCTTAAAATTTCTTCTAGTCAGATTTTCATTAGTCACAATATCAATAGACGACATTTATTTGTTCCACATCTAATCATGGTTTTTCTCTGATTTTTTTTGCTTTGTATGAGTGGTAATAAATCAGCATTAGTGATTTTTACACCCTTTGTTGTCTCCAATGACCAGCACTTACATTTTTATACTATGATTCTTTTATGTCATCTAGTTCCTGAGGATACTCTTTGAAGAAAGTGATGAAACTTCTGCTGAAAGATTGGAGCAGGCGCTTGCTTTGATAAAATCTGTGGATGCTATGGAAATGAGCTTGAAAGAGACCTTATCTTCTGTTGATGGAATTAGTGAGGAATATTTTAAATATAGGCAAGAATATCACAAGGAAGTTTCACCAAACATGACGAACCTTAGAGAAGATGAGGCGTGCAAACTGTCAGAAGCAATTCAGCAACTGAATTGTCAGAAGTTGCCAGTAAAAGATGAATGTCTTTCTCAAGCAGATGGAAGATGTCAAGAGAACCCATTTTTGCAAGATACAGTGAAGAATAATCAGCAGAAAGTTGCAGTATTATATGAGCTTCTTTCTGCATGTGTAGCTGATTTGCCGGAGGATCACAATCAACAGTTGAGACACAGGAAAGGTTATGATGCTCGACTCCGTGTTGCCCTAAGGTCGCTAGCCACATGGCTCAATATCAAATGGAAAAAAATGGTTTGCCTCTACTTTAACTGTTTTTTTTGTGTACGCTTGGGCGTTTTATTGGAGATGATTGTATCCACTAAATTATCCTTTGATCGTTTTACCTGTACCATTTGTCACATTGTTCTATCTATTAATATCCTACTCTTCTTAAAGATCACAGGAAGGATAAGTTGTTTTTTTTTCTTTTTTGTTTAGTTCGAATATTGTGAGGTATAGCTGCAAGTACGGTAGAATTACTTTCTTTCTAGTGTGTGTTTCATTTCCATGTATCATATTCGGCAGAAAACTTGCATTGAAAAAAGGACGCCATGCTGCATGTCTACTTCTATTGTATAAATTTCCTGCTTGAATATTTGATGGTCATCATCGGCCAACACTTTGAGAATTCTTCCCCACTTCATTTTCGCTGGACCATTCGTGCTTCTTTCTCTTCGCAAGAACTATTGCAATGAGCACAGTCATGGATATTCGACGAGATACATTAAGAGCACAGAAAGATATCCATATAAAGATTGTGGAACTTAGTTTCGTACATAGGTTAGTCAGTGAAGACAACAAGCATGATATGATGTGATAGAAGTGATAGTAAAAACGTGGAATAGAATTAACGAAAACATAGAGATGATAATTGTTTCAATAGGATAAAGTAATTGATAGTTCTAATAATTCTATAGAAAAAATGAACAGTCTCATGACAGAGTGCTCATACGTTTTGCGATCCTAATCTTTTACCAGTGCCATCTAATCCATAATTTATTGTTTAAAATTCTGGCATTGAATGAGAGTATTTCTCTCAATATGATATTAAGATCTGGAAATAGAATAAAATCAAGTTATATTACACGAACATGGTTGAACTCGAACTCTCTCATAATTAATTCTTGTTCCACTTGAAGATTGACAACCTGAACTGTTAAATTTAATTGTTTTGTTGTTGCCAAGTAAATCACGTAAGTTTGCCAGATCTCGTGGCTGATTATTCACTTCTTAGATAGTTCTGTTGAATTATTATCAAAAGAAAAATATCTGAACTATCGTGGGATCCTGTGACCTTTGATATTCGTTTTGTTTATGTGCTACACTCAGTACATCCAGGCTTATCAAGCTGAAAATGATGCTTTTTAGGAAGCCATGGAGATCATGGTTGCGTGTTCTGCAATGGCTGCTGCAAAGGAAGAAGCTCAAGCAGAGAATAGGGACTCTGATAAAAGCAGATGGTCTAGATGGAAACGTCATGGCATAATTGGAGCAGCTGCAGTTACTGGTGGAACCCTGTTGGCTATCACGGGAGGTATTGCATTTCATTTTTATGTAAAAGGAAACAGGAAACTTTGGTTTCATGTTCTCTGTTCTAGTATGCCCACCTGTGTATTTATGTCTTTTCTTGATTGCTTGACAGGCCTAGCTGCTCCTGCAATTGCTGCTGGGTTTGGTGCTCTGGCACCCACCTTAGGAACTCTTATGCCCGTGATTGGAGCAAGTGGTTTTGCTGCAATTGCCAGTGCTGCTGGGTCAGTTGCTGGTTCCGTGGCTGTTGCAGCCTCATTTGGAGGTGATTTTAGTGTACCTGCTTTCTGCCTATTGTTTTCTCTTAAATAAATGATGTGATATCCACATTCATGGTACTTTTGGTTGGAAAGGATATTTCTTTTTTCGACAGGGAGAAATAGCTAGCATCTTCATGGTTCATGGTGCCTTTTAAGGTGGTTCCCGTGTTATACTGTATGTAAATGCCACTGGAAACATTCTATTCAAGGACTTATTTAATTCCTCTCTTGCTCTTTCCTCCATCTGAAAATAGACACTGCCTCATGGAATATTCATGTTATCAAGAAAAGTGTGAAAACTTACTGATGTTCCTCTGATGGAAAAACCCAAGGGCTGAGTGTGTCTTCCTTTTTGACGCTTTTCACAAGTATACAGTGCAAGTCAAATGGCTGGACTCAGTCTTCTGATTGGAGACCTGGGTTTAATATCAATAAAGTCAACTCAATTTCTGCACTATGAGAACTCGTCGCTTGGTGCGTGCCTAGAAAGGCGAGGTGGTAGTTTTACTCAGTGTAACTGTACATCAAGCACCGATATCGAAGAGTCATAATTTATTTTGACTGAAAAGTAAGCTACTCATTGTGTGAGATATAAACGAGGATTCCTGACAATTACATAGAGATGCACTAGAATTCCCTAAATTGGTAGTAGCCAATTCAAGGTTTTGGTGGTGGAAGTTGAGGAAGAGATAAGGAAGAAGAGGGGAAAGATGAGGATAGATTCATTTTTGTGATGTCAGGTTTATACTTTTCGCATTTCCTGCTTCATAGAGATGCATTTTTAGCCCGTTCTTTATTTGACCTTGGAGCGAATTCCCATTCTTGGCTGAAAAAATGGATGGTTTAGAACGGAGATTTAAAGAGAACCCATATGGAATGGATGAGAAGAGCAGTTCTAGTGTAAAGGTAATGAACATGGTAAAGAACAGTTCTCTGTTTTCTGTTCTGTTTTTCGTTTTTTTTTTCTTTTCCGGGGGATGGTGTGGAGGTAGGTGTTAATATTTGCAACTTTGAAGCTTTTACCCTAAGCAAATCAAGTTTTAGTGTATAAATGCAAGTGACTAAAGTAGAATAGAAACATGATAACGAAATAAAAAATTCCACATTAAATATAAGGTAGGAATAGCACGAAAAAACGTGTAAAATAATAGGCAAACCTAAATGGTTTTGTGCCCTTGTACCCCTAAGATCAATTTTATTTGAGGCTTTACGTCTGTCTTATGTGTATATTCTTGTGTGCCTTAATATATCCTCATATATTCTATGTATAATATCTGTCGACAATCACACCATTTTGGCCAACACATGGCTCTATACTAGACAAAATAGACAGGAATGGGGGGGACTGGGCACAACAAAATTTTTGAAACCCGACCAAGTTCTTGCCTAAAAATTGAACAGTAAGATTGAAGGTGTCAATTTTGACCAATTTGAAGACCCCTGCTTCGCATCTTTTGGGAGGAATATGTTTGCAACGAATATGTCCCTCAGTTTCTCCCTCTGGGGGAAGTTAAGTGTCTTTCCACCCTGTATTGCCCTCAAAGTGAGTAGAGAGTGCTGTGTTTGTTGACAATTTATTAAGCAAATTGCGGCTGCTCAGGATTGGAAGCTAGCTCATGTGTAAGCGCTGTCTATCAACAGTCAACTCTTTATCCATTAATTGATCCAGCTGCTTCTTTTTAAAAGAATAAATTAGTTAGTTGGAAAACACTCATCCAGTAAAATGTGTGGCCTCTTCTGGACCTTCCACTGTTTTTATGCCTGATTAATGAGGATGAAACCATAGCATTATGCTGTCTCACTTTCACACTCTCTTGTCTAACTATTGACACAGTTGCTCTCTCTCTCTCTCCCTCACACACTGTATTCAATCAGCTGTTCTGATTAATTTTTCTCTGATTTGTGGGAAGGAAGAGAGAGGGGACTGAGGAGAAAAAACATATTGGATTTATAAGGGATGTCATTCGAGGCATTGATGTCTATGAGTACTGTCCGGAAGATAAAATTTCCCCCAGGGGACCAAGTTAGAAGCAGAAATCACCTTTGACCAATCATCATTGTACTTGCAATTTCCACATATTTAGATCCCTTCTTCCCTTGCTTTTTTTTCCTCTTCGGCGGATTAAATTTCTTTCACTCATGTGAAATTATCCTCTATGCTCTTCCTACATTTGTTTTACCAAAATTCTTAAATATGATGTGATGTTAAGACTTCTGGACTCCATGTAGATGCAATGGACGTCAGGATGACATTATTCACCATTGAATCTGGAGAAAATGGACTTTACTCCTGAGTTTTGTATCCAAATACTTGTAACCAGAATCAGATTATCTTTTACTCACTTATGTATCTAAGGTTGGAAAAACATATGATGTGTTTACAGCCCTCTTTTTCGCTCATATTCCATTTCTCCATTCTCTTGCTATTGCCAATTTCGTAGACTTATGCCTTTCGCAATGTTTTCCTTCTCTCACTCGTTAAAATCATATCTGACATGTTTGGTGGCCATAATTTGGCAGCTGCTGGAGCTGGACTCTCGGGAAGCAAAATGGCTAGAAGAACTGGCAGTATTGAGGAGTTCGAATTTATACCTATTGGACAAAATCATAATCAAGGAGTGAGTTCTCTTTTTATATAATTTTGGTGAAGGGGAACCTTTCGTAGCTGATAATTCATATGATAGATATGCTGTAATGCTTTTGTTTTTGCCCTTCGTGAAATACCAGTATGTGAGTGACCCTAACTTTTCTATTTTCCATTTTTCAGTGCCTTGCTGTTGGTATCTTGATTTCTGGATTTGTTTTTGAGAAAGAAGATTTTGTTAGGCCTTGGGAGGGGACAGCTGACAATTTAGAGACGTATGTGAACATTTACTGAGTTAAAGAATTCTTTACTCATCGACGTATATAAATGTATAGATAAATAACAGTTTTTATTATGCACCTTATGCTGCAATCAATCATCTATTCTGTTTTTTCACAAATTGGATGAATTTTCTTACCAAATTTAAGTTTAAGTAATTGATGCATGTATCATTTTTTGAACGATTTACAAAACTGGCTTCTTCTTAAAAAAAAATCCGCTAAATTTTTTCTATTATAATGTGCTTTATGCTTGTAGTTCACTCTATCTCGTATTTGGAATAAAAAAGACCCAATAACTTGTCATCACCTAGTTTGCAATTAGAAAATCTTGTTTTTTGGTTCAACTGTCATGCTTTGTTCATTCAGATTTAGGCGTTGAACTATTATTGGCTTAATGGTACATTAGAAAACTCATACACTCCTCTAGAACAAAACACGTACATCTATTTGTGGTGTCTCCTGCACTATGGTACACCATTTTATTCCGGGAATTTAGGATCCTACCTAAAAAAATTGTCTGTTCCATACGCACATACCCTTTATGCAGGTTATACAGACTCTTGATATTATGTTGATCGTATTGTACATTCAAGCAATTTGTAGACTTGAGGATCAGCCTAAGTGTTCTCCATTACCACAAAACCGAAAAAGTAGTCCAACCTATGGTCTAGTCTCTGATAAACCATGATACAGGGTGTGGCAGTCTATACTCCTTTAAGAAGGGTTGACTTCTGGGATTTATTTTTTTTGGGTCTGTCCCTTTGCTTATAGTGGGAAATCTGACAGCAAGTGTGTGAAACAGTTCTTCCGTGTTCATATAAATTTTTGGAATCTGTACCTTTCTACAGCAAGGGCAAAACGAAGGGCACAAGCCTGGTCTGACTACCTGATAATTATTCTAGGTATGCTGTACAGTGGGAGTCCAAGAACTTGATTGCTGTGAGTACTGCAATCCAGGACTGGCTGACATCGAGTAAGAGCTATGAGTCTTTTCACAGTTGATTAGTGTGCAAGGTGCTGTATCTTCACCCTTCTCTTCGTTCTCCCAGGTCTTACCATGGGTTTGATGAAGCAAGGTGCTATGATGACTGTGCTCAGCACACTAGTTTCTGCATTAGCCTGGCCAGCCACACTACTTTCAGCAACTAATTTTATTGACAGCAAATGGGCGATCTCTGTCGACAGGTTCAAACTTGCTCACCAATTAATCATCACTTCAAGACTTTATGCCATTATTAATCTCAGTTGACATCCCCAGATCAGATAAAGCAGGAAAACTGATGGCTGACGTACTATTAAAGGGATTGCAAGGAAACAGGTTTGTGATGGCGACCTTTCTCCCTCTGCAAGTCCCTCCAAATCTGCCCTGGATGGCTTACTTCATATTCTGTGATATCTCAGGCCTGTGACACTTGTCGGCTTTTCATTGGGAGCACGGGTGATATTCAAGTGCTTGCAGCATTTGGCAGAAACCGGAGATAATGGTTTTTACATGCCCTTCATGACATTAATGCTCTATATCAGGCCCATTTATTCGGTAGTCCCCTGACATCTTCTGGCTTGTTTGACCAGAGGGACTTATAGAGAGGGTTGTTCTCCTTGGAGCGCCAATATCTCTCAAGAGTGAGCCATGGGAGTCTGCAAGAAGAGTATGCTTCCGACGATGCTAAGAAATTGACATGATTTAGTCTCAAACATCATATTTATTCTTGTCATTTTTCTTTTTCTGGGTGAAATCTTAATGTCTCCTAAAATGCTGATAGGCTGATGATGATGATCTTAGCTTCTGATAATTCATAGGCCCTGGATTTCACCTTCTATACGTACTCTTCTTCTTATGGTGTCTGATCCAGTTTTTATTGCTCTCTTGAAGATGGTGGCCGGCAGATTTGTGAACGTCTACTCTACAAACGACTGGATACTTGGAGTGACTTTCCGTGCTAGGTATGATTATTCTCTAGAAGCTCGGATTCTCCCAACGTTGTATGCCTCTGGGACTGATTCCCCCTCACAAGATCAGCTTGATATGCATGAGCTTGCTTGATCCCAGATGGTTTTTATTTTTATTGATTTATTTTTATTTATTTTAAACAGCTTTCCCGCCCCCATTTAGGTCCAGGTTTGAGATATTAATTGATATTATCCCACCAAGGTTTTTTTATCAGAATTAACCAAAACATCCATGTGCATATTCGCTTTGGAAGACAGAAAAAATACAATCATAATATTAAACATTCTTTATGACAGGTTATGTTCTTTAAGAAAAAAATTCCTCTCCCTGCAATTCCAGTAACGGGTTGTTACTTTCTGCTGCAGCCTTCTTACCCAAGGATTAGCTGGAATTCAACCCGTTGACATCGCCGGAGTGGAAAATGTGAGTAGCGTTGACTGGAGATTCACATTCTAGAAGTGGAATGCTTTCCAAGTATTGGAATGACCCCACCCTTCATTTAATATTTCTTCCAGGTTGATGTGACTGATCTGATTGATGGGCATTCTTCTTATCTGTGGACTGTCCGGCAAATACTGGAGCAACTTGAGCTGGACACATACTACCCTGTCTTCTCTTGTTGTTCAACATCCTAGCAGACGATGCCCTGAAGGTTGACCACCCCGCTTGGTCAACCCAGGGTCAGATGATCATCTGACAGGCCCTTCATTAGATCTGAAAACCCAGATATATATTTCCATAATTTGGCCCATTTTTTTTCTATTTTTGTGTTTGTTGATGATGCATAATTTCTAATTGGGTTTCTCAGGATCAGATAGATAATCATCTTTTTTGGTGCTTCATCAGATCTTAAAACCCAGTTAGTCGTTGACCACTGATTTCCGATGAGGTTGATGATGCAGGATTTTGGTTCATATAGTTCACATTTTATCATCGGATGGAAGATGACTTTCTACTGTGTTTTTTTTTTTCAAATAATAAGAAAACATGGTCATTCAATTTCTCGTGACCAAGAAGCCTGTGATTCATTCGCTTGTGTATCTCCTTCTTAAAAACACCTTTAAATAAATATGATTTTTTTCTTTTTAATGTTAAAGATAGAAAATTAAATTTCCAGTTTTTAAATAAAAGCGTCAGATTTCACATAAATATAATTAAAATTTGTAAAAAAGGAGTGTTAATGAGTCATGCCAGATAATCTCATTTCAGTCTCAATCTTTACCGTTTAAATAAGTATTAAGTTTTTTTCTTTTACCTATAAAGATAGAAAATTAAATTTACAGTTTTTAAATAAAAACGTTAAATTTCAGAGAAATATAATTAAGAATTGTAGAAAAGGAGTGTTAGTGAGTCATACAAGATAGTCTCCTAGTGGTCTCAATCTTCACGGTTAAAATAAATATGAATTTTTTTTCTTTTACCAGTAAAGATAAAAAATTAAATTTACAGTTTTAAAATAAAAACGTTTAATTTCTGATTAAAATAATTAAAATTTGTAAAATTGGAGTGTTAATGAGTCGTGGCGGATTATTTGCTTCAAGCTTTACGTTTTAGGGTTTGGGGGAAGTGGGGATCAAGGGAAGCGGTCAGATGACCACTGGAGAACGATTTTTTTACTTCTATTTAATTCTTGTATTGTTAAAAAAAAGGAAAATCGAGGCGAGTGGATCCGAGACGTTATAAGGACTCCGTAGATCCGAAATCGGAGGGGGGGGGACGACTTCAACTCGGTGGGTCTGGCCGAGTCCAACGCGTCCGGCGTGCTGCTCAACTCGCCACCTCCTCGGACATTATAATGTGAGGAGCCGGAACAGAGAGAGACGCTCGGAAGGTCCTCCTCCCCTTTGGTGGCTCGGAGACGATGGGGACGGAAGAGGCGGCGCCGGCGGCGTCGTCGGATGCGGTGAGGGATTCGGAAGTGTTTGGCGGACGGGAGGAGCCGCCAGTGCCTGTGAAGGGGGAGGCAGATTCCGCGACGGTGGGTGCGAGGAAGGGGAAGTCGTGCAAGGGTTACCTCTACTATTCGTCCCAACTCAAGACGCAGTCGAGAAAGCCCGTCTGCGTCGGCCTCACCAGGACGCTGCAGCAAGGTTTCCCCCCCGCTTTCTCGTTTTACTCATTGGTCGGTCCCTCTTAGTTTGATCATCTTCCTGTCTTCTCTGTGAATTCGCGTCCGGTCTTCTTTTCAAGGTAGCTTGTTGTTCTCGTCAGAATTTCTGTTGCTCGGAATGCATAAGATTTATATAGAGTTTGATTTTCTTGAATGACTCTTGTAGATTTGCTGCGTGCCATTGCCTTTCGATTTTATTCACATCAAAAACCTGCGGTTGGTCGATTATTAGCGATTAAAACAACAGTGCACATGGTTGGATCCCAATTTTTCACTCAGGTCGTGAAATAAAGTATCGCTTTCGGGATCTTATGGTGAATGGGTCACCTTCGACTGAAGAGACGAGAACATATTAATCTCATCGGGTGTACGCGTCTACATTTTTTGTAGTTATATTTTAGCTGCCGTAATGTTTTCAGATGCCCTGTCAATACCAGTCTCTGGGCCAGTAAAGTTTTGGGAACCCGAGCCACTCATTAGCTACATAACTAGCATCCATCATTAATCCATTGGTCTCTCTGATATTCATTCCTATTCTTGTTTTGTTGACTGATGTACCCTCGGTCTCACGATTTATGTCCTTTCCAACGAACCTGTCGTTATAAATAAATTGATCACGCTTCTGTAGAAATCAATTGAAGAGGAACAGTTTTTTTATTCCGGTTCATGTATCAAAATAATGTTTATTATTAAAAAAATATTCTTTAGAGGCATGGAACATGAGGGGCCAGCTTCTAACATTTCATAGATACCTCCTCATCTTCCCCTTGCTTTATTGGTGTGTGTTTTAAAGGACAGAATATGCATCCATAAAGAACTATTCCTTGAAATGAATTCTTTCAAAGGCATAGTTATCATGAAAACACTTAATTTGTTCTCATTTTTGGCTTAGGTAGCCCATACCGGTTTTATTTGCCCTTTCAACTCGAGAAAATGACACAAGTCGATCCTTAATAATATATTATACCTCGTTTCTAGTAGACACCATGTTCTACCAGCGTTTTTGAAGTTGGGTATCTCCTTGTATTCATTGAAGAAAAAAATATTAGATGTAATATGAGTGCGTTTCATGATTCCTCAAAAACCCCCTTGTACGATACTAAGATGTTGTAGGTTTTACTGGAAGATGAAATACTCAAAATGGCCTATTCATATCTTGATTACAAAACTGGGGTAAGTTAGGCACCCCTTCAATTATAAAGTTTCATACGTTCCAGTCACATTTTCTCTCAACCCAAATGACCCAAGGAGTCACGTATTTCAACCATTTCTTTAAATCCTCCATCTAACCTTGATATTTCCATTGTATACGTGTGATTTCTGGCAACTCTCGTCAGAAGAGTATCTCAGGAAGATGTCTTTGGAAGATGTCTTAGGAATACAAGCGTAAATGACCACATGTAAGTGATCCCCTATGCGAACTCTGCCTCACCATGATCCTCACCTTTGACAGAATAGGGGTTTCCAGAATTGAACTGTTACTTCGTGTCTAAGCCCCCAAAGAGAGATAGCACATCATTAAAATGGATAAAATATTTTTACATAAAGTATTCTGGCCTCCATAAGAATGAACATTTTTTTCCGATTTCTCATTCTTTTTTCAAACCTCTTTTCAATCTTTGCAAGATTCTTTTGCTATTAAGCGTTTGTAGTAAGTGTCACCTCTAGGTAACAGACATAGGTCGCCACTTGTTCTGATGGGAAAGTTACCTTCATGATATCACAATATTTTCTTTGGTATCTATAGGGACTGTCCATTTAAATGTTGTATGGACATTCTTCTGCTTTGTAATGCGTATCTTGACATACTCTTTTGCATAAAATTTTATTTGCTTTTTTCCCTATAGAATACTCTATAAATACCATCTTTTTTCATATTTTTTTAGGATCTTTTTTTATTATAGTTCGTGAAGGTGGACTTCGTCGTATGTACTTTTCGCTCAGTGCAATTCAGTTTTCAGATGATTGCATCTGTAAATTATTTTCTGGCACTGGATGGCTCTCATGCAGAGAAACTAGTCATCATTTGGTTGTCCTTATATTTCCCGTTTTCCACAGTTCCTGGCTACATGGTGGGAGAGTCTGAGTTGGAAGCCTCTAAAGAGGGTCGTAATCTGTCAGACTTTAAGTATTCATGTGTTGGCTATTCAGTTTTCATGGAAAACAAGGATGATGCGTCTGAGAAAGGAGAGAAGCAGACAGAGTTGCCATTCTGTGTTGGCATTGAGGTCGATATCTTTACTGAACTTCTTTTGGCTCATGCACATTCTGGTAGCAATTGGCTTTACATTTCAGTAATAAATCATCACTTACATCGCTGTTCCTCGTGCATGAGAAATGGAATTCGATGCTGAAACATAATCAGATGGTTCACCTATGTAGTTCTGCAATTGGTTCATTGACTTTAATTTCTATATTGTAACCACTTGCATTGCTAGAAACCTCAAAGCTCTTGTAAGGTTTTATAGATGAGTCATATATGTGGGCTAAAAGCTACGACCTTGATGTGATAGTTTAGATGTCCTAGATGTGGCTTGGTAGAGGATAGAAAATGGGAGGAGGTCGTATATAATTTATTTTTTTAAAACTGTTTTTAGGTATAGAAGATAGTTAGGTATCCAATATTTTTTAGATTCAATTCATTTGATTGCACATCTTGGTAAGCGAAAAAATGCAAGTTAGGCTTGTATTAATGGCATTGAATCCTGCATTATGTTCCTTTTTTTTGTTGCACACAACCATATTTTTAAAAACTAATTGTTTTTATTAAGTGCTTATCATTTATGTTAATGCTTATGCTATTCGTAGGTATCTCTAGACTCTTGAATTTAACGAGTCTCTCCCGGTGGACATGTATCAGTGTCAGACCACAATGCTACATAACGCAGTTCTTTATCACTTTATCCTTGGTTGGATGTCATGTTTTTTTCAAATTTACTCTAAATAAATGGCGGCCGTCACTTTTAATTAGACTTGATGAGGAAGTCATGGACACATACCTCATGTGGTCAGTGATTCCGATATCAAGTCCTTATATCTAAATGCTCTAATGGTATGTGACGTGGACCATCATCTCGTATTTGGACGAGTATTTTTTTGGTAAAAGTATGGTCTTATGTGTCATCCACCATAGAAACTAAGGCATTTTATACTAATTTAGTTTTTCAATCGTTAGTACAAATCATTTCCTGTTGGATGTCATTGTCCTAATCTCCTTAAAAGAGGACTAAAAACTTAAAATGCTTTGTGCAGAACTTGTCGATTTTGAGGAAAGTAGACATCTGATGTAATTAACATGAAAAATAGATATTTTAAGCTGTGTTGAACGAATAGGTTATTGTTGATGAAATAGTCATAATTTTCACTCCAGTTCCTATTTATTCAGTATAACTCGTCTTATATCTGCATAGTGAAAGTTTTTTTATTTTTTTGGTCAGCTTTTGGTGGACAGGCGGGTTTCAGCTCCTAGCCATGCTGCTGCTCATGCCCCCCGCAATAGAGATGGTAAGAAGTGTACTATATTTCCTATTCGAATGCCAACATCATCTAGGCTTCAAATTAATGGTTGGAATTCTTTCTCGTGTTGTTTTATTTATGTGTTTTTTTGGTTTCAATAATCTTGTAAAATTTATTTTCTTTTTTCTATGATCCTTGAAAATGGACCCATAATTTTTTTTCCTCCATCTTTATTTTTATTCTGCACAGTCACCTTTTACTCCCACCCTGTGCTAATATCTCCTTTAGAGATATTATCACCTAAGCTGATAACATCTCTACAACCCACCCTGTGACTCACATGGTGGGATGTAATGGGAAAGAAAAGTCTCCCAGCTGCACAGTGCAACGCCAGAACATTGCCTGAGAACGTCAAGACATCATTAATAAGCAAGTACGATTGTCTAAATTTTTATTTACTAAGTATAGAAGCTAAATCTTCAGATGATGCTCATCGGTTTCACAGTTTAGGTCACCTAGGCCATCTAAGCAGTAACTAGCTAAACTAATGTAGTTAGTACAGTTATTTAGATGACGAAACTAACAGTCTTAAGGTAATGAGTGCGGTTAATGAGACTCCCAGGATGACCAAGCTAGCAGGCTATTGGGACTGATTTGTTTGCTTCCAGACATCTTGGCCTCCTTCATCACCTATGTTGCCAGCGCAGTGCTTTGAAAATTATGGCTGATCTAAGATCCCAGCCGGCTGGTTCGTGGACATCCCACCTAGTTGGGAACAGAAGGCAGGATCTTCAAACAGTAACCTGCTCAATCAGATCAAAGCCTTTCTAGCCCTGAACTTGAGTCCACAAACTTAAAGCATGAACCAGGGGTGGACTGGACCATTCTGGTTCTGGTCTTGAATATTTAATCATCAGTTGGCGTGTGGCATGATGGCTAACTGTATAAATGGCGTGAGATAGGATGAATGGGCAGGGTTTGGTGGCTTCCATGATCCATTTTCGATGGAGGAGCTGGAATATCTTATTGGAAATAATATGTGAATTGTGGGAAACTACAGATAACAGATGTATGTATGTTCAAGTTCGATTGTTTTCCACAGAGTAGTACTGGTGAATTACTGCCACATCTTCTTTGGAAGTCTGAAGAGGAAGTTCATGCGGCTTTCACAATTGAAGAAGGGAAAAGAACCTACACTTAATATGATCTAAATTTGTACACTTGTATGGATGGAATGGTTGGAGGAGACTGTCAAATGACTAAGAGTACCGGTAATTGCTGATGACCATTTCATCTTTTGGTTAAGAACTGGGGATGGAATCCTCTGCAAACAGTCTGAAAACAGAATGAACTAAACCCTTCACTGAATGCTTGAACCACCGATTTCACGAAAGCTTTTTGTTTTTTGTCCACTGTCTCAGATATACGCATAAATGGTCTGCTACCTCTAGATTTGAAGAGAAATTCTGCTGAACGTTTGAAATTCTATCTTCCCCAGAAACCTCTACGAGTGGTCAATGTCTTGGTGGGCCTACTTTGTACCTCATTTATATTGAGAATTCTAGTGAGAGAGGCATTTGAACTTGCCCAAAGTGCATAAATAGTGTAAGATGTCTGAGTAATCCCCCTTCCAATTTCTCTTGATATTCCATGATGGACGATGGCCTCTCCATTAGTCCTCTCCAAGTCATCTTTGCCTTTGGAAGAAACCACATGATGATCTTTCATGGAGCCTTGGGATCTCAGCCAGTAGCAGGTGCTCATAAGTGGTCTGGGAAAGAAGAAATTAGCCCTGGGATCATGCCAGTTGACCTTGGCACAGAAGAAACTAACTGTACCAAGTACCTTTTTTGTTCTAATAGTCTATTAGAATATGAATGTGATAGTGTTCTAGTGAGTCATTTACAGTATAGATCCCCACTAAGCTGGGCCATACAAGGTATTCTCACTCCTCTCTGTATAGAAACAATTGAGGTGGCTACAAAATTTGTAACCCTAATATTTCCCTTGTATTTTCTAGTTAGGGGAAGTGTGTTGGGGTGCCCTATTGGAATATGAACGTGATAGTGTGCCAATTATCTTTCATTCTGAGGTAGGGAGTCATTTAGAGCAAACCCTTGTTATCATAATTAAGATTATTAATGACGTCTTCATGAAATTACTATGATTAGATGTGGGAAGAACCTTCTGTTTCCATGGAGTCAAACCCTTATATGCTTGACGCTTCATTGCAGACGAAAATTACCAACAGCAACCCCACAAGCCTGCCCATTCCATAGGAGAGGAGTTCTTCGGCAGGCAAGCCGCCCAGCTGCCTCTTCTTGAAGTCAACTCCCATTTTTCAGGAGCACAGATGTGACTCTGTTTCCCCTCCTTCCCCCCCCCCCCCTCCCGCCTGTGTGCTCTGCAGGTTCACAAGGAATGCCGGTCTGGTCGCCTCGGGGGTCTCGCGGAACCTTCACAGAGCCGCCAACTATGTCAAGGACAACCTCGACGACATACTGTATCCAGACCGGCGGCGCCCCAAGTAAAGGAAAACCCACCCATCTCTCAGAGCTTTCTGATTATGCCTGCTGCAGTCAGAAGAAGAATAAGAACTTTGCATTGTCCTTGTAGCCAGGCTTCCCTCCTCCTGTTAGTGATGAATAATATATATATTTTGTGTACAAATTATTATAACAATTTCTTGAGATTTCATGGAGAAGGGTGGTCGTTGGTGGAGCAGCTCCACATGTGGGATGCTGGCCGGAGGCGCAGGAAAGGTATCTAGTTTGCTACCATTTCTTGAAGAAGATGATCATTCGAAGAAGAAGAAGCTGATGATGATGATGGGCAATAGAAGAGTAAGATGATGATGATGGACAATATAAGAGTAAAATGATGATGATGATGGACAATATGAGAGTAAAATGATGATGATGATGATGATGATGATGATGATGGACAATAGATGAGTAAGATGATGATGATGATGATGGACAATAGATGAGTAAGATGATGATGATGATAGTGATGGACAATATATGAGTAAGATGATGATGATGATGATGATGATAGTGATGGACAATATATGAGTAAGATGATGATGATGGTGATGATGGGCACTAGAAGAGTAAGATGATGGATGATGATGATGGGCAATAGTGAATGGTAAGAAAAAGTGGCGGCCTCACTTTTCTCTTCATACAAGTAAAATAAAGACTTGTTGAGATGTTGAGATGATCTAATTAGGGCCATAAAAATGGCTCCGGTGATACTGGCTCTCCCGGATCAGCCAGTTCATATGGCAGATTCATCTCTCTCTCTCTCTCTCTCTAAAAAAGGAGGGCTGGGCTGAGCATGATAAGGCGGGCTCGAGTAAAAAGAAGTGTTTTTTATTGTTATTTTGAATGCCGCGAGCAATTCATTAGCCACTGCTTTTGTTAAATAATACTCAGTGGGTTGATGATAAGCCCAGGTAATCGTCACCGATGACTTCAACTCACACTTATAATTTAGCCGCTGCTCTCTGGTTTATCTTTACTTTATTAAAACCTCATTAATTAAATATATACATTCATACACCCATTTCTCCCTTTTTTTTAAAAAAAATCAACAGTCTTAAAAATTCTCCCTTTCTCTAAGAGGTCCCCAGAAAGATAAATATATTCAAAACAACCTTAAATACTAGGAATATATATAATACTTTTTATTTCTAAATTATATGTACGGACGCTGATGCGCTGAGCTGCTGATGCGTCAACGTGCACTCTCTCTCCCTCTCGCTTTCTTTCCCTCTCGGTCGCGACAGGCTCTTCGGAGAGTTGTGGTCGTCGTTCGCAGCGAATCAGGTGCGGCTCCCCGGCGGCGGGAGGCAGCAGCAGGAGGAGGAAATAGAGGAAGAGGGAGAGGAGGGCTCCCACCAGTGGTGGGGATACGTTGGTGCCGGGTAGGGGGGATGGGGGGAAGAACTTGGGCGGCGGCCGGCGTGGGGACCCCTCGCCGGTAGGCCCCTCCGCCCCCGCTTGTGGCGACGGCGCGGCGCGGAGAGATGCCGCTGCAGCCGGCAGTCCACATCCCTCTATATTTCACTGCTTTTGTGTGGGGCCGGCGGAGTAACTAGGGTTAGGTTCCGTCAACGGCCACCAGGAGAGAGGGAGGAAAGGGTGGGGGCGCCGGGGAAGCGTGACTTCTTCTGGTGAGAGAACGTGTGAGGCCCAGAGGAAGGGATCTGACCTCCCCCAGAAGGAACCCCCCGCCATTGATGGGACCCTCCCGTTTCTCTCTCTGCCCTTCCTCTCTTCCTACCCTCTCTCTCTGTCTCTGTGGCATATAAATAGCAGCTGGGGGCGCCCTCTTCATGCTCCATCTCTCTCCTTCCAAAACTGGAAGGAGGGAGAGTGAAAGAGGGAGGTAGAGAGAGAGAGAAGAGGGGACGGCAGCATATGTCTCAGAGGTCGTTGATACCTCACACCTCCATCGCCTTCTCTCTCTAGGCCCATCTCCACGTCTCCAGCGACATGAACCCCAGCTCCAACTGGCGCGGCCTCTAGGGACACAAGATCTCGATCTCAGACCGAAGCTCTAGTTTTCTCTCTCTAGATTCACCACTAGGAAACGACGATGGGGATTAAAGGGTTCGTCGAAGGCGGCGTGGCCTCCATCGTCGCCGGCTGCTCCACCCACCCCCTCGACCTCATCAAGGTCCGTATGCAGCTCTACGGCGAGACCAACCCCGCCACCGCCACCGCCGCCCTCCGCCCGGCGGCGCTCGCCTTCCACCCTGGCGGCGCCGCCACCAGCTACCTTCCTCCTCCGCCACCGCCGCCGCCGCGGCTCGGGCCAGTCGGCGTGGGGATGCAGATCCTCAGGTCGGAGGGCGCCGCCGGGCTCTTCTCCGGCATTTCCGCCACGATGCTCCGGCAGACGCTCTACTCCACCACCCGCATGGGCCTCTACGACGTGCTCAAGACCAAGTGGTCTCCTTCCTCAGGCGGGCCCCTCCCGCTCCCCCGGAAGATTGTCGCCGGCCTCCTCGCCGGCGGCGTCGGCGCCGCCGTGGGCAACCCCGCCGACGTCGCCATGGTCCGCATGCAGGCCGACGGCCGCCTCCCGGCGGCGCAGCGGCGCAATTACAGCAGCGTCGGCGACGCCATCGCCCAGATGGCTCGCCGGGAAGGCGTGGGCAGCCTGTGGCGTGGCTCCTCTCTCACCGTCGGCCGGGCGATGATCGTTACAGCCGCGCAGCTCGCCTCCTACGACCAGGCGAAGGAGGCGATACTGGCGGCGGAAGTGATCCCCGACGGGCTAGGGACGCACGTCGCCGCCAGCTTCGCGGCCGGGCTGGTGGCGGCGCTGGCGTCGAACCCGGTGGACGTGATCAAGACGAGGGTGATGAACATGAAGGTGGAGGCGGGCGCGGCGCCGCCGTACGCCGGCGCGGTAGATTGCGTGGTGAGGACGGTGAGGGCGGAGGGGCCGCTGGCGCTGTACAAGGGCTTCGTCGCCACCGCCTCCCGCCAGGGGCCCTTCACCGTCGTCCTCTTCGTCACCCTCGAGCAGGTCCGCAAGCTCCTCCCCAAAGATTTCTAGTCGACGACGACGACGACGACGATGATGACGAAAAATATTTCAGTTTGTAGTGAATATTATGGGCCTTGGAGAGAGAAACTGAGAAATCTTACAGTTTTTGTATGAAATATTGGCCCTGATTTCTCGAATAATCATATTCTCCCAAGTTCGTCGGATGGATTTTTCCCAGTTTAGAGAGAGAAACTGAGAACTTTATGACGGGTCTGTAAATCAGCCGCCATGGTTCTGGGCAGTGGATAGAGCCCCCCAGATGGACGCCTTCCGCAGCCGCCGTCGCACGTGTGGTCTCTGACCGCCTCACTTGACACTAAGGGTTGACGTCAGTGTCGGCGAATGGCATAGGGGTTGTCCTGGCCAATACCGTCAAAGGAGATGGAAGGTGGATGGGTTTCGGTGGTGGGCCATTCAAATGGCCTGGTGTATCTCGGTCCAATGGAGGTTTTGAACGAGGAGCCTACTACCCCTTTCCTAAACTAACGTTGACCAAGTGACCTCCCTAGGAAGGAACTTGATGGAGATGGCCTTCCTAAACTAACGTCAAAAGAGGGATTCCATACAACTATTTGACCAAACGAGTTTCAAAGAGGCTAGTTGGTTATACGGGCTTCAAGCTAAAGGCTTTTGTAGCGTGAAAAGTCAAGGATAACAAGGGTTGACTGGGCCCACAAAGTTCATTAGGTGAGACGCAGGGGGAAGTTGACTAATGAATTGTTTGTTCACCTGATTCCACTACTTGTCTAAAAATGAGCCCTTGAAGAATTTAAAAATTCTTACTTAATTGTTACTTAATATGAGCCCTTGATGAATTTAATTCCATATCATTCAATACAATAACATTAACTAAAATACATATATATATATATATATATATTTCCTTGTGAGATAGTGATAACTATTTGTGGTATTTTTCACATTATTTTGTGGCCTTAGATATTAGAGAATATTGAAAACTTTTTGATGGAACAATTGCCATTAATGTACCTTTCTTGATGCGTTGACTGCTTGAAAGCTTCAAAAGGCATAAGAAGTTTGTGGAGCAAATAGTGCCAACAGCATTGGGGTTCTTTGATGTTGAATCTGGGCACTGACCATTGATAACCGACACATAATTTTAGAAAACAACCCCAGATTTTTAAGAAATGTATGTCTCACATTAAATGTCTCACCAAGTTCAGAAAAGTCCTTTTTTTATCATACATCTGATAGAAGGTCTTCATCTTGATTTCAATTTAGCATAAAATTTTAATTTTAAATATGCTACAATGGGGATCTTGTTGTATGCCAAAATATTCATTAGAAACTTTTATGCTAAAGTTCCCTAATGTCCAAGCAAGTGATGAAAATAGAATGCCTACTAGTCCTTTGATGGGGCATGAAGAGCGCACACAATGGCCAATCAACACAAATAGGCCTCAATGGACATTAGAAGCCACACATCTTATCCATTTTTAGTTTTTGTTATAAAAATAGCATGGAGTTGTTTTAGATCTTGGAATTATTACATGAAATATAGGAGGGAAAATTAAATTCTCAAAATTCATAATTTTTTTTTGATTTTACACTAGGTAAGTTAAATATTTATACATATTTAATTATTTTGTTTTCTTTCATCTTAGAAGTATTGATCATCAAGAAAAGACAATAAGGCTCTACCCAATTTTCTGATAATTTAGGTTTATGAAAAGTAAATATGTATAGGCTATAGTTTTACCTAAAAAGGTGATCTTTAAACTAGATTCAAATTGTTGAAGGATTACTTTAGGATAGAAGGATAGAAGCTGATTTGTATTTTTTCATAGCCATTCTCATTTTCTTTCATAAAATACATAAAGAAAAATTCTTATTTGGTGATGAGTATAGTTGGATTCAATGTACAAATAGATGTAGATTTTGATTTTGGTTGACCAGATTTGGGAATTTGTAACATGTGTCAAATTGGGTTTAAAAACTACAAAACTTCAAATATAGTCTAACATATGTGGATTTATCTATATATATATATATTGAGAGAGAGAGAGAGAGAGATTTGAATCACTCGATTTTATAGAGTTTAATTCAGTGTATAGATTATAAATTTTAAATGACAAAATAGAGAATGGCATGCTTATTGTGCACATCATACTAGTTGAAATATGGGTTCTAACATAAAATTATGAACGCTTTTATTGACCTTAGATTAAATGTTTTTAATTTGATTACAAAATGTAATTGGTAAAATTTAGAATGTAAAATTCATTCTGCACAATATTTCAATTGTCTACAAGTGCACAATTTTTATCATCCCATGCAAGCTAAGTATTTGGTACACCATATATAATTATTTAGATATTTCATGGCTAATCTAATAATTGCAATCATCATAAATCAAGGTTTGAGAGTTAAATTGTGAAATAGTCTACTATTTAGAATTTAATTTATAATTATTAATATTTATTATTTAATTTAACATAATAAGTGAAAAATGACACTTGATCATTAAAAAAAAAAAAAACTTGAATCTTTTTAAGAAATGTTTACGAGAAGGGTTAGACCCTAAGATTATATTAACTCCAAATGAAGAGATACATGTGTTTATATAGGTGAGAGAAGAGAGAGATAATTGGCCTAAGTGGGCCACGTAGAGGAGGATGTCCAAACACTTAAGTTGAAACATATATGTCAAACATGCCTAAATTGATACATATAACATCATAAGACACTATTGTAAGGTTTTAATGAATATGTCTACTAGTTGGTTGCATGAAGTGACATGTGGTGTACAAATAACCTTTATTAGAACCTTGTCTTGGATGTAATGACAATTAATCTGGATGTACTTACTTTGCTTGTAAAATGTGAGTTTCTTGGTGATGAAAATTATTGCTTGATTGTCACAGTGTATAGATGTTAAAGTTAGGATTTGTGTTTTTTAATTAGTTTTATTATTTGATTTTGTCTTGTTAACTTGTAAAATAAATATAGGATATATTATTAATTTTAGAAGTCTAAAGTTAAAATACTTAACATAAAATTTGATTATTAAAATATAAATATAAAAATATTTCGCCTATTGGCAAGTCATCACTTAGTAGCTGACTTAGAGGGGGGGGCTGTAGTCGAGTGGGTAGACCTAGATTGGGGGAGCCATGAGCTAGGTTCGAGTGGGAAAGGACTCACTTTGTGCACATTTTTGTCACTCCCCCTCCACGTCCCAATGGCCAACTAGTCATGGAGCGTCCGTACACACATGAAGGCGGATCACCTTTTTACCTTCTCCCAAGATGGTCTTGGGCATTATTTTATTTTAGGAGAAGGGATCTTTGATGATAGATCATAGCTTTCATTTATATTCCAGCTTAAAGGATCAAAAACTTTGAATGTGGGACTAATCATTTTCGTTCATTACAATGAATCATTTGGAGTGCAGTGTGATCTAGTGATATTCAGTTAGCCACTTCATTAGATTAGCTAGATTTTGTGGCTGGTGAACTGCCACGATACCAAATGCATAAAGTGATCCATCGGCGGTTTGCAAATCCGTGTCGCTCAGCACACATGTGATTTTAAAGGATGATCCGATTGCTAAGTAGTTGCCATAGTACTAGGGACTTAAGTTCTCAATCGATAGCAGTTCGTGGTGGGTTGATCCTATGTCACTCAGACGTCATGTCACCAGGCACATTTAATCCAATGGGTCACGAAGCATCATGATATTGGGAACTTAAGTTCTTGCACGTATCACCACTAAGGATATAAAGAAAATAATCAGTTGTTATCTGATAAAATAGACATTATTGATTATCTTTAAAATCTTGACGACAGTTGTAAATATGACAACCTGTTCTTCCTTCTTTTTGTGCGATCAACATTTCCAATGATTGACAAGTTTTTTCCTTCCTCCCCCGACTGCACTCAAGGCCTCCGACGAGTGGTTAGCTCTTCCCTTCTCCCTTTAGATGATAGTGATAGTATGGTTTACCTCTCTAGCAAGCGATGTAGTGCTTCCAAACAATACTTTTGTGACTTTCAATGTGGTGTGGCTCGTTTGGACAAAACCAAACCAACCACACTAGTGTTTCCAATTGCCCAAGTAGCAAACTAAACTTGGGTAACAATTTATTTCCTACTTTTAGTATTTACTTATGTGCTTTTGTCATTTATTTATATTTTATGGCAAGTTATTTTTGTTTCATGTATATTTTGATTAAAATGAGTAGAACTAATTCAAATCTTGATGAATGATGTTTTTTCTTCTTCTAAATCCTCTGAAACTCGTCTGAGATTAAGCTAAGATTATTTTCAACTTATTTTCTATTAATTTTCATAGTCAAATCTCAACATATTCATATTCCCTGCATTCTATGAATAATGAGTATTTTTCTGTGTTCGAATGTGAAATCACCAAGATTAAAGATTGATTAATAAGCATTCAACATTTAAAACAAATAGGAGACATTCACGATTAACCTCATGTCATGTGTGTGAATCCTTGAGCACACATTTATCTGAGAATAATAGATTAATCAATCTCCTTGTGTTTGACTTGAGACTTCCTTTTATATTAATATTTTATTAACTCTTAGTTAGAAATATTATTAGATAAAATATATTTAAATACAATAATAAGTGCACATCAATAGGTATAGGTATCTAAAGAGTGATACCTAAGCTCTATAGAAGAGAATGAAGTCATACCATCTCATATGATGTCTCAACTATAGCATGACATTTGGCTTCTACACTAGAATAAGATATCACCTTTTACTTTCCAGAGTACTAAGTGACAAGTTGTCACCAACCTATGTGTAGTAGTTAGTCATCAACTTTTAATCTCTTTTGTCACCAACATATCCAACATTTGAGTAGGCTTCAACTCGTAGGTGATCATGACATCTGTGGATAAGTCCTTTCCTTAGAGCCCATTTGATATAAGCTAGGACACAACACTCCCTCTCAATAGACTTGACAAGGCTGCTATATAAATTGATTGAGAACACTGACTATATGCATGATGTTATGATGAGTAATACTGAGATCTATTAGTTTTTCTAATAATTATCAATAGCGATTAATATCCTCCATCAAAGGTGAAATTATATCACATAACTTTAGACATGCCTCCATAGGTGATGACTTTGATTTGTAGCCAAGAAGCCTCATTTTTTGAAAAAGGTTGATGACTTCAAGCTTTTTTGTAGCCAAGAAGCCTCATTTTCCTCTAAGATAAAATTAGTTTTCTTAACTAATAAACCAACTCTATCCCAAGGAAGTAATGCAATGTCTTCAAGTTTTTTGTGATAAACTGTTGTTGTAGGTAGGCTTTATAGACAAAGATGTCTACCTTATCACTCTTTGTCTCAAGAATGTCATCAACATATATGGTTATGATGGTTATATCTCCAAGTGTGATCTTTGTCAAAATAGTGGGGTTAAAATATATGAAGTGAAGCCAAAGGTAATAAAAATGCCATTGAACTTCACAAATTAAGCTCAAAGACTGTACTTGAGTTCGTAGATATTATATTGAATCAAATAAATTTGAGAAGACTCCTCTTGAGCAACATATCCTAGATGTTGCTCTATGAAAGTATATTTATTAAAGTCACTATAAAAGAATATATTAGACATGTTTAATTAGGAAAGTGACTAATCACGATACACTACTATGGAGAGAAGAACCCAAATAGAGTTAAGTCAAACCACAAGAGAGGTCTCTACGTAATCAATGCCATAGGCTTGAGTGCAGCCACAAACAATCAAGTGAGCCTTGTGACAAATGATGAAGTCGTATAGGTTATACTTCAATGTGAAGACCCACTTACATGTCACAATATTGGCATTGATTGGATGAAGGACAAACTGCCATGTGCCTCAAGAAATTAGTGCTCTAATCTTCAAATCCATAGTTGCTTTTCAAGTAGGGGCTTGAAATGTCTCAACATCCAATTGTGGAATCGACTTAGAGACAAGAAAGAAGGTAAACACATGAAAGGTGAGGTGAAGATGAACATAAGAGACAAAGTGAGATATAAGATATTGAGTGCAATAGTATGTATCTTTGTACAATGTAATAGGAAGATGAAGATCATTCATAGATAGTGCAAGAGGGTCGACAAGTGGGCTAGTGGTGTTAGGTGAGGTGGGCGAGGATGGAGCTGTACTTGGAGTAGAGGCATTAGTAGAGGATGCGAGTGGTGGAGGTGTCGATGAAAAAGAGAGAGATAAAGAATGAATAGAGGCAGGAAGATCTGTGAGAATGATAAGGGGTGGAGACATAGATGAATGAGAAGATGAAGAAGATGGAGTAAAAATAAGAGAAATCTTCATGAAAGGTAACATCAGTGGAGGTCACATAGTGACGAGTGTCAAGAAAGTATACCCTAACCCTTTAAAAGGGCAAGGAGTGGGTTTAAAAAGAGATGGCGAGTGATTTTGAACGAAATAGTGCAACTAAAACTTTGAGGTAAAGAAAAAAGAAAAGCATTGGGTGTGAAATGTTGGAGAGGAATGACATCACTTAATAAAGTAGAAGGAAATTAGTTTTGAAGATAATTGATGATCAAAAGTGTGTCAAATCACATGTAATTTGGAACATACATTTCAATGAGTAGTGTGTGACTGATGTCAAATAAGTGATGGTGTTTACATTCAACAACTCAATTATGTTGGAAAGTGTATAAGTAGGTGGTCTGATGAATAATATTACGATCAATACAAAAAGTACAAATGACATCTTGAGAAAGGTTATGTATAGTGTTTGTGAAAATAACCTTGGGTGTGGTAGAATATTGGGTAATAATTTTAGTAATAAATTTGATAACAATAGAGAGAACTTAAGACCAATCATAGAGAAGATAAAACAAATTCACATGAGTGTAATCATCAACGGAAATAATATAATAAAGATGCATAATGATTAAGGTAACTTGAGAGGGTCCCCAAACATCACAATAGATAAAGATTGAATAGAGCCGATCATAGAATATCGTCACAACTACAATAAGAAGAATGACGATGTTTGTTCAGTTGACATAACTCACACACAAAATTGTTAAGAAACAATCATGTAAGATTTTCTAAAATTTCAAAAAACAAGGGTGACCTAAATGGTGATGTCACAAAAGAGAAGAAGTAGTAATAAAAGTAACAAAAAGTGTTGAATGCTAAAGGATGGTGCATCCAAGATGAGTTCATAAACACCTTGATCGTTCTTACATCGCAAAACAATCTTCCATCTAGTTTGTAGATCCTAGAAGACATAGTGAAAGAAAAAAAATATAATGGTAAAAAATAAGGCATGAGTGATGACATTGATAAATAAAAGGTTTACAAGAAAATTAAGAACATAGAGGACTTGGGTCAATAGTAGGATAAAGGTCATAGTGGTGGTGCTATGACCTTTGACCAAATAAGTCTAATCATTGACAATGGTCACTAGGGAGTAGGTCGTGATGTGATGAAGTAAGGCAATAAAGAATCTAAGGTAAGTAAGACATGTGTACTTAGTATGAAGGCTCTTGACATAAATGCAAGGCTGTTAAAAGAAGACATATGAGGGAGTGATTATGGACTACTTCAGATTCTACTAGTGTGAAAGTCATATGAATAATAGGAGGAGATATCGTAGAGTGAATTGTGGATGAGGCTGATGTAGGAGAATCCGAATGAGTGCTAGAGATAACAACCTAAGCTCACTCAGGCTTGTTGAACTCCTTCCAATATTTTTTTTATGAGTGACTCTACTTACCATAGTAAGGGCATGGTGGAAAGACATTACAACCTTTGTCTTTAGGAGGATGACCATTGTTAGACTTTGGGCTACGACCACCATCTCGGCCATGAGGAATATATACAGTTAAAGTTGATGAGGTTGATGTGGCAATTGGCTAAATGGTGCTTGTGCTCACACAAAGTGTTGTAAAAAATCGATAGAAGGTCTAATACACAATCACTCGAGAGAATCTAGCCACGAATGTATGAAGCAATGTCTAAATGTAGACCACTGAGCTATACACCAGCATAGAACTTTTGACAATACTGCTCAAGAATCTAAAGGTTGGTGGTTGCAAGCTGGTAAAGAGATAACTCATAGATGATTACCTAAAGTCGTCTAAAGTGTGAATTGAGTGAGAGATCACCTTACTTACATGTGAGACGAGACTCAAATAGTTATATGGTACAATTGATATTTGTCTTATTAAGCCAAATTTTCTTGATGGGCTTGATACGAGTAAGGGGATTGATGATAGTCTGCTCAATATTTTGAAGCATCCAAGTGACTATAACAAAGTCAATTTAAGACCAAGAAGCATAGGTCGAACCAATGATGATTGACAGATTGTCCGTCAAATGATGAAGTAGATTGTGAGATATAAGGAAGTAATTGAAACTTGATGCCCATGATGCATAATTGAGATTGGTGAAGAGGTATGTTGGATGAGTTAGTTGTACTATGATGAAGTGGCATGAGAAGAGTGTTGATGGCAAAGGCACTTCAACTAGAAACGGGGTTGTGTGCCAAGGTCTATGAAGTGGAGAAGATGCATTATCCTGATCCATAATGATGAGGGAAAATAACACACTGATGAAAGTACAAGAACGTGTAGCAAAAGACAACACATAGTAGGAGATGGTGTGTGGCAAGAAGATAGTGTGGTGGGAGACATTGCAGTAAGAGACAATACTACAAGATATGATAAAATGAAATCTAGGGTCATTGAAAACCCCAAAATTAGTTGATCAAAAATATTTAGAATCACAAATTTACCAAATTATAATATGACAATTGGTAAGTAATGTGATAAGTTCGAAGTCTATTCACAAGAAATGAAAATTAGGTGTTACTTAGTTACTATTCATTTGATTGATAAATTTAAATCAAACAAACTCAAAGGAGAGGTGATGGTGAGTAAGAAGACTTTTTGTCAAAAAAGGGAGAAACGTAAGTTCAGTGATGTAGAAGATGATTAAGGGAGGGAAAATACTCACAAATAAATCGTAATATGAAGCTAACATTGTATCTCTATCTATTCCAACCTAAAAAAGCTAGATGGTTGTTCACACTTAAAATGTATTTGACTTGGAGAAATTTACCTCGGGCCTTTACATTTTACCAAGGCTAGGTGGTTTCCTCTTTAAGTACGCTTTTTTGACATTCTCAACTATAAATCAAAGTTTGAATCAACTCGAAACACATCAAGATTGATGTGGAACCTCAAAATGATTTCATTCAAGCCAACTAAATGTCAGGACATTCGAAGTTAGGTTTTTCACCCCTAAACGATCACTTAAATGTGTAAGGGTTTACACGAGAGTATGGGAGTACATGTGTAGGGCTGATCTTGCCTTGTGAGCTAGTTGACGAGACTAAATCGTATGGTCGTTGAATGCACACGATTCAGTGTCAAAAAAAAGTCCTAATCTTACCAATTTATGATTAATCAAAGTAATTAATTAGTATAATGGTAATTAAGGGTCGAATCCACGGAGAATTAGGGAAATTTGAGAGATATCTTTGAAATTCGGTCAAATCAGACGATGAAATTAGGTTAGAAATTGGAAATTTTAGTACATTAAGAAAGATAACTCAATTTCGAATCCATGGAATCAAAAATCAGGTGATTTGGATGAGAATTCGAAGAGTAATCGAAGTTTGAAGTTAAGAGAAATTTTCGTATCGCGAAATGATTAAAAACAGAAATTAAAACTAAATTAAACTTAATCTACAATACTTAAAGTAAAATTAACAGTAAATGATGAAAGATTAAGATGAAAAAAAACAATCTAACCCAAATTAGCCTTCGAAATGATCCAATTAATCGCCGGATGCAAGGCTTTTCATTCCGAATTTTCGAAGACGAAAGAGGAGTTCAAGACTTGATTTCTTCCAATTCTTTCAATAAAACATTGAAATTAAAAATCCAACAGAAGCGGAAATGAGTTGCAAACATAATGAAAAAGATGGCGCGCGAATTGGAGCTCTAAACAAGGAGAAATTGAAGATTGATCGCGGCCGTTCTTCCGTCGCGAAGAACGGATTTTATAAAATTCGTAAATGATCGTGGCTGTCCGATCTGATGGAGTTGATCGCGATGGACGATCGCGATGAGACGCCTCTTCTCGAATCGTCGCGACGATTCGACAATCGTCCGATCGTGATCGTGCGGTTTAGATGTGATTGGATGTCCATCTGATGTGAATAATCTGGACAGTTATAACTCTCGATCAGACGGTCGCAATTTATTCCCTTAAGTGAGTATTTAGGCACGTGGTTGATCTCTGATCGCGTGGACCTTGATTCCACGTGATCTACGCACGTTATTTGTCGTGATGTCAATCGGACGCACGAGATCACGCCACGCGTCCTGCACATAAAAAAAACTACTCCCACACGGGAAAAACAAAGGACTTTAGATCCACGTGTACACGCGCGACATATAACCCCTTTTTGTGATTTTTTAATTAATTTAAAACATTTAAAAATCGAAAATAAAAATAAATATAAATAAATTCATAAAAATATCAGAAAATCGATAAAATTGTAAAAATCATAACTTTCAAAATACAACTCCAAATTAATTCAAATTTGTTTTTTTATTCAAAATTGAATAATCTATCATTATAAAAGGTCAAATTATTAAAATAAGAAGAGAATAAATTTTAATTAATATTATACATTTATGTATTATATAAAATAAATTTATATAAATACATAAATGTTAATAAATATCTTTTCTCTCATATTTTCACTCTTAAAACATGATTATGATCATAAATATAATTAGGATTAAAGATTGTAATGTGTAATTATTTATAATAATCTATAATTTGGTGTATTTTAAGATCATAACATGAATTTACACAAAATGATAGAAATATACTTAAAATATAATAACATGCATATATTTGTAATGATTAATGCATTAATTTGCATTAATAATTATATAATTACATGCATAAATAGCATGTTATCACTAGTTCATTTGAGATCTTCTAATTTAGGGTTGTGATTAAATGAAGGTATTTCTATCTTTTGGGTCACGATGAGATTAGACAGGGTTCAATTTCCTCTCTAGTTGATCTCAAATGTTGTACTTGGAGGTTTTGTTGTAGTAGTAGGACCTTCTTAAATGTTAAGATCCACTGCACCTTTAGTAAGTATGCTCTATCTACTATTCATTGTATAGACACTCTTGACGACTTCTGATCTCCTCATTTTGATAATGTTGTGTGTTAGCACCTCAACCCTTGATTATGCTGCTTCATCTTTGTAGATCAAATCTCATATGTTGAAGCATATATCAGCTTCCTAAAAATCATAAAAATATATCAAAAAATCATAAAATTCTCTCATATTAATAACAAAATAATTATGTCTATAAAACTCAGAGAAAAATTTCAAAAAAATCTCAAAAATAATAAACTTCATAAAATACTCAAAGAAATAATAATTTTTAATATGATAACATACTATTGAAAAATACTCAACAATGATGCTATGACAGCAAGGGCCATGACATTAGGGGCCATGGCAAGAGGGGTAGGATGGCAGATGATGCAATAGCAAAGGTTGTTACGATAGGGACCACAAGCAGCAAGGGGGGCTGTGATGGTAGGGGGCCATGGCAACAAAAGGGCTGCAGCAGCAAGGGGCTATGGTAGTAGGGTAAGAGCTAGCATGCTGGTTGCACACAGTATAGTGGCAGATTTTGATGGTACTGTTGATGGCAGCACATAGCAGATGACGACACATAGAGAGAGAGGAGAGCAAGCAAAGGATGCGGCACTAGTGGCACAATGACGATAGTAGGTGTGACAACAGCAGCATGATGGTAGCGGCAGTGGTTGGAAAGAACCTTAGGGCTCTAATAACATGTTGACGAGAAGGGTTAAACCCTAAGATTATATTAACTCAAAATGAAGAGATTCATGTATTTATATAGGTGAGAGAAGAGAGAAAGATAATAGGCCTAAGTGAGCCATGTAGAGGAGGATGTCTGAACAAGAAATATGAGCATTTAGTAGAAAAATATCTAGACAATGAAAACAATTCAACAAATATACCTTTTTTTTTGAAAAATTCAATACAATATGATTTTATAATATTAACAGTATTTTCTTAAGTCAAATGTTAGTTGCTAATGTGGTGATTTATGATCTAGTTTTCAGTTGTTATTAGCCATTAACAATGATCATTAAACACCCCCAATATTTACTTTATAAGATGAGGGCTTTGTTTTGCACCAAAGGAAGAGGAGAGGGAGTGATACAATGTTAAATGCACCTTAGATCTAGCAACTCAAGCCTATAGGTCAATTGAGAGGTCTGAAATAAAAGAGTACTTTCTAATAGTTAATACATTCAAAGGAGATGTTGAACAATCAAAGAAGGGACAAAACTAATTGAACACATGTAGAACAACAATTAGACCCACAACAAGGAATTCCTTGAATTAGGAAATTAAATTGGTAGCTTGTATTAATCGACTTTTCATCTAAGTTAATATTTCATTCTATGATAAATTGATCACGAAATGGTGCAATATATTATTATAAATATTTGATTATATTATGTTTTGCTACTTAATAGTGTGATACATCATTGTAATTCGTTAGGATAATATTTTACCTTGTTGAATAAGAATTAATACTTTAATTTATGATAATTTTTCATTTTAAAAAAATCACTATTTTAATATATCATCTAGCATGTAGAATAGCGTTGTATATTACCATTAATATTTAATAATGTGAAAATAAAAATTCCTCAACATTTAGAAATAGAGGAGTATATTAAGGTTAATATTTTAGTACTTGAAAATTAAGCTACCAAAAATCAAGTATTGAACTTAAGAGTAGTCTATAGATAACTCAATATATTTAATACAATTTCAATCTACAAAATTGACAGTGACATAACACACTATTGGACGTAATATGCCAATATATAATGTCATATTGTGGAATAGTAGGTTTTCTTAAGCTTAATATGTTAATATATATCACAAATTAGTTTTGAAAAAACATAGTATAACATGTCACAAGGCATAATACTAGATTATGTGAAGATTAATATCTCAATACATGGAAATAATGTTGCAAACTACAAGTACTGACTTTGGAAGTAGTACTTAAATAACTAAAATATTAAGCTTATTATTTCACTACATGCAAATTAGAGTTTATGACATTGACTCTCCAATATAAGTTAATATAGAGTCAAATACCTCTATACCTAGAGTTCACAGTGATATAAAATAGCATGACAATATATATGTCTATACTTGTGAATCATGCACCAAATTGAGATAAATATTATAACATATGAGTAAAATAATATCATGCTAGTTTGAAACCTCATGAAGAAAGAACACATTGTCGTAGCATAGTTGAAAGCATATCGAGAACAAGGGATATTGCCTTACATATGATTAACTCACTTTGAGAAGAGTAGACATAAGAGGAGAGATTCAATGTGGTAAAGATATTATCCGACCTTAGAATAACATCCATTAATAAGTGAAAACACAAATAACCCAAAGAGTCAAAGATGATGCAAGGTCTAATATTATATCAATATACTAAATTATATTCACATAAATGGCTTATACATTTAAAAGTAGATGATTACATATTCATTAAGTTTGGACACCTTCATGTTAGTTTTAAAGGAGTCAATAGGAGGAGTAAAAAGAGAGCTGAGTTATGTTGGAAAAAGAAGACTGGAAACACCAAAAAGAGGGTTGAATTAGGGTTTCAAAAAGTTTTGATTATTTTTTAAATTTTTGACACACTATGGTAAGATTTCTCTATACTCTTTTACTAAGTACATAAAATTTTATACTAGTTTGTCCTTCACTTAATTATTTTAAGCTCTAGAGGAAATTATTTTTCAGTATTAACTATTCAACTTAGGAATACATGCTAATTTTACTGTAATTAGTTGCCCCCAAAGCACATAAATTTATTTCATAGAGACCCAATCCATCTTATGTTAAATATTATTCCATGACTTTGTGCCTTTATCGCATACATTCTCTCCTTAGTTACCTTAAAACCTAATGGATAGTTGACACAATCTTGTCAATGTTATCAGAATGATCGAATTTCAAAATTTATATCCAAATTCAGACAATAGAGATTAGTCTTAAACTTCTAGTGGTTTAAATCAATACTCATGTATTGCCAATTTTTGATATCAAATTTTGTCATCAGATACTTACTGAATTAAAAATGGCAAAATAAAGTACGAAAGATTGGTCTTTTGTAATTATTAGCACTTATTGTCACATCTTCACTAGTAGGAAGACAACAATGATGATGTACATATAGAAGGGATAAGGAGAAAGAGAAGGGGAATGTGCATTATTTACAAATAATTCACATTCGAAATTAGAATAAAAATATTAGATATCATTCCAATTGCAAGAAAACAAACTCAAATACAAAACTAAAAGCAAGATTGCCCTTGCTTGTTACACAAGGGCGACAACAAAGTTATTGTAACAAACTTCAAACACAAAATCAACTAGGAATGTAGATCAAAGGGTACGCAAGCTTTTCCTTTTACTTGTTGCTTGTTGCTTGTCATCTGTCACACTCCTACACCACTGCCACTCACTTTCATCATTGGGGTCTTCCCCCTCCATGCCCTTGACTTGTTGGGGTTCCACCTTTTTGTTCCCTCTCCACCCCCTTTAACTTGTGGCCACAGCCCTTGATATTCGGCTGAACATAATCAGTCCATTATCATCTTTCACCCTTCTCCAAAAATCCAAGTAAGTCAAAGAAGAAAATTCTATAATTTTTTCTAATTTTAAATTTTCAGTGCTTTCCTATAAATACAAAATATTTCTCAAGGATATAAACTTAGAACAATCATGTTATATGGGTTAGGACATCGAACATAAATTTCTTAGGAGTAGTGTATAGGTTTAAGCTAGAATTTGTGAAACATATTATAAAATTTATTTAATATTTTCCATTCGATTTTATTACATTTGACATTGATTAATGTGATTTTTATTACCATACAAAAATTAGGCATTATCATGATTAATGGTCATAGTAGGTGAGTTGATAATCTTTGTGACACAAAGAACTTAATAATGAGTGTTCAATTTTTGTGTATTCGTTATTTTTTTGGTTCATAATACTCTATGTATAAGCCTTCATCATGTACTAGTTTCTCTATTTTCTCAAAACTCTAATGTTAAAAATACTTGTTCAAAAACTTACTATTTTTCAAAATATGTGGTAACAATATTGGACCTCCCAATTTTTATGGCCTTTTGAATTCAAATTTAAATTGAAATTTCTAACTTGAAGGAGAAAAATTGGATATTCATATTGGATCTAGGTCATAAAGTTTTTACTTTCTTTTTGTCTATGTAAATGTATGATGTGTCACAATTGATATATTCTTTCCAAATTTGATACATTCCTTATTCTCTTGTTCATTTAATACATGTGATAGTTCAAGGAACCTGTGTGACATCATGAAAGAAAGATATAGAATAATAAAGACTACAATACTATGGTTATATTATATATATAACTTAGACGAAATGTATCATTTTTGTATATGTGTCAGCATGACTGTTGACTCATACATATGGGCATATACTTGATAGTTAGTTTTGAGATCTTTCTTTCATTTATAATTCTTTATCCTCTAGTATCCATAAGATAGAAAAAAAACTTAATCTTAGGGTTGAAAACCTTGGTTTTTATTATTATAACTCAAATCATAATAATTGGACAAAGAGATATATTAGTCCATTGAATATATTGAATATTCAATTTTATATAAGTGAGGTGTATGAATAAGCATCAATATGAGACAATAACTTTTCAATATCTTTTATTTGTAATCATCAAAATTAAGGGTAGCCAAAAACTAGTCATTATGTGGACTCCAAACTAATTTTTAGTTTCATACAATTTATGGAACAAATACTTATATTAATTTGGCTAATTTGGTCTAGTCCACTCTCACAAGAATGTGTCTATAATTTTTACTAACACTTGTCAATACAAACATTAAATAATAAGGCTTCAATCAGCCTCCACTAGATTTCACAACTTTAGTTAACTCACACATTCTCTAAACACTTTTTCTAGACTCAATTCTAAGGGACCAACCAGATTAGTGTCCAATTAATCATCTCAAGATTGACGACTATAGGTTAGTCTAAGTATATGGCAATCAAATATAAGAAATAAAAGAACACATGATCTTGTTATTTTGGTGCATTGCTTGCTCTGGTGATATGCCTGGGCTCAAAGGTGCATAACTTCTTTGGATGGTGTGCTACTTGAATGCTTGAGAAGGATGCAGAAATGTTGATTTTAGAGATTATGTTTCTCACATGGGAATGTAGAGATGACAATCCTTATATAAGGTGATTTTTCTCAAATCTTGGGCTTTACTAATTAGAAAATACCCCATAAAAATCTCTCTAAAGACTAATTGCATCATGTTAATGGTTAGTTGAGTACTCTACTAGCTTATTCTTTCTATACTTTGTCCTATAAGGATTCCTCTCAATATCCTTCCTAACAATGAGTTGACTCACTTCCTCTGGGGAGTTGTAAAACATTAATCTTGCAAGTAATAAGTCCTAAAAACATAAATGTTTTCCCAAAATTTAGGATAGAGTGTTGTCAATATATTTAAGGGTCACACAAATATAAATTTTAAAAAAAAGAAATTTCCACTTCACATTTCTATGCAGTTTGCTCACAATGTTGAGGCTCATCTTGTAAAGTGAGTCAACTCACTTTTCTCAAATGATAACTTTTGTTGTAGTGGATGTTGAATCTTGTTCATACAAGATCACTTGACTCACTTCCTTAGACATTGATATTGTTAATCCCTCTTCATATAAGGTGAGTTGACTTACTTCTTTCATTTGATGAGTTAGTCATGACGTGTTGGAACTTCTTACTTGGTGAGTTGACTTGACTCACTACTACTAAGAAGTGAAAATACAAGACTTATAAATAAAAAACTCAAATAAATAAGAGACTTTGTCATGGGTTCAAAATATGATTCGGTTCTTAATAATTTTCTAGACCAATAGTAAAGCTAGATTCTGTCTCAAGAATAAGCTCTCACACATAGCTTAATTGAAATCTTGTAAGATTAGTGGACCCATTTTATTGAAACATGAGACTAATTACTCTTAAATCCTTTACAAAGTTATTATATTTTTATTAAGTTTGCGTCGGAATATGGATCGAAATAAGTGGCTTACGATGTGTGACCCAAAAGAGCCTGGTTGCGTCTACCACGTGCTTTGGTAGCTTGAAGACAGGGGTAAATATGTCAGAACGTAATATGGTTTTTGGTGATTGGCAGGTTGACCGACCTCGTGGCTACGGCAGACTGAACAGCAGCTATTAATACCATATTTGCCCTTTGCGAGGGAAGCCGACGGACCGATGGTTGTGGGTCAGACAACGTCTCTAAGGCTCGCTATCATAAGAAAGTATGCCCACGGTGGAGTTTGGACGAAGGTAGAGAAATACCGGATTTGCCCTTGAGAGACTTGAGACGATGGCGATGGGCCGATGGTCATGGAGATGACCACGTCTCGAGGGCCGCCATCATACGAAAGGTTACTCGCAGCGGTATTTGGACGGGAGGCGCGAATGGAAGGGAGGAGATTGGGCCGTTGAAGGCGCCACCCGCCCAACGCGGATTGGTGGCTCGCCGGCGATGGGGTCCCATGGGGGCAGCTTCTCCCTCCGGAGGCGGCCATGGATGCTCCATTCTTGACCACCGCTCGCCCTCTCTCTCTCTCTCTCTCTCTCTCGCTCTCTCTCGCTCTCTCTCTGCTTCCATGGGGCTGCTGCGAGCAGGGGGGAGTCGCCTCCAACTCGTGCCAGGGCATGGACATCATCTCTCCAGGCCGCCGGCCAAATGCTACCGGCTACCTCGCCTCTTTTTCTCTCCGCTCTCCACTTTCCCTTCTCCAGCCAGCGCAAGTTTGCAGAACGGACCCCCGGCTGGGGCGAACGGCGGCGCCGCCTCCGCTCGTAAGAGGAGGATGATGGTTTGTGAATGCGATACCGGCAGCGGGACCGTGGAGGAAACTTTTGAATATTCGGATTCGGAGGGAGAGGACCTGAATGGCGCCGGAGAGGCTGAGGGTCCTGGTGTTGCTTGGCGAGAAGCGAGCGCGGAGTCTCAAAGCATTTGGGGGCAAGTGAAAGAGATCGCAGCGTTCGCAGGGCCTGCTACGGGGTTGTGGGTGTGCGGGCCTCTAATGAGCCTTATCGATACCATGGTTATCGGACAGGGGAGCTCCCTGGAACTCGCCGCCTTGGGTACTCTTCTACCTCGTTTTCTGTTTGGTGACCTTTTGCTCAGAGTCTGAGCATTTGCGATTTCAATATTTAACTGATTAATCTTCTGCAATGGCCGGCTGGTTGCGGGAGCAGGTCCTGGCACCGTCATCTGCGACTACCTCTCCTATGCGTTCATGTTCCTCTCCATTGCCACCTCCAATATGGTCGCTACTTCGCTTGCCAAAAAGGTTGCTGGTTTGTGTTTGTCTTTATGATTATGCCACTGATTTTTGTATCTTCGCCATGTCAAGGATATGACTATCCACGTGAATGGTAAATGATAAGTGAATTTAACTATACGCGAAACATGCTGTGTACCCTTGCCTCGGCTGGAGTTCAATTTTAGATGGAACTATAGTTTTGACGGGGAGATACCAAGTAAACAATGCTTCCTTACGGGGAGGGTGGAATGGTAGTATCTGTCGCATTTCGTTAGAAATTTCATACTTCTCCAATTATATATATACGATGCGGTTCATGAATGAAAAGGAAATGTGAAAAAAGGGTAGATAGTTTTTGTATAAAACTGGGGCCATGTTTCAGAATGTTGCTATGAAGCAACCAGTCTGATGGCTGTTGGTGGGAGTTGACGAAATCACTGATGAGCATTTCTTCTTCTTGTTCTTCTTTTCCTTTTCTCCTCAATGTTCTCCTGTCCTCTTCCTGTTACTCCACTCCTTTTAGTTAAAAATTACCAATATTGTTGGAAGTTGTCTGTTAATCATGCCTTCAAGTTCATATTACCTGTTGTCTTCGTTTTTCCTCTATTTGCCAACCGAAACTCGAAAGGTGTGATTGACAATGTCACTCCTTCAAAAATATTAACCAAATGATTAACAGTTGCATTGATTCCACGAAACAGACGATGGAATGGGGGTTTAATAATTTTTTTTATCATTAGAATTCAAAGTTTGCATTTGCTTTCCATTGGTTGTGAACACAACCTCTGGATATCTTTGATGATTGGTTCCATTGAATGAGAGGCATTGTGTTAGCATCTTGTTTCATAGATGCTTGCAATAACATTTTGGTGTTAGTTTGCTCCTTTTGTTGAAGGATTCGTCAGTGGTCTACTTAATTTGTGTTATTTCTTGCCATGGGCAACAGTTGTAACTAATGATCTATTGACATGCAGGATAGAAATTTAGCCCAGCATCAGATATCTATATTGCTGTTTATTGCTTTTGCCTGTGGCTTGGGAATGCTCGTATTTACAAAATTCTTCAGTACACAAGTGTTGACCGGTAAGCATCTAATCTCTTGTTCTTTAGCTATCTTCTAGCTGTGAACCTTGTAAATGTCGTTCAGCATTCAACATATTTTTGTCCATCAATATCTTCATGTGCTTCTTTTCTCCTACAGCATAACAGAGTCTGCCTCTTATCACTTCTATTCAATAATAGTATTACACTATCTTCTGCCTATTCTATGATATTTTCTCACATCTTACAGGTTCTATTGCCATTGGTCCTCGGAGAGCCTACTCTCTTATCCGTTTTCTCTTCCTGTTCCTTCCCTTTTATTTGTGAAACAACGTCATACTCTTTTTGACATATTCCTTGTATAAATATTATTATGAATACTACGCTTAGTTTGAGATAATTTGAGCCATGTTTCCTTTCATACTGAAAAGTCTTTGGTATTTTCTCTGACAGTTATCTGTACACTGACTGTGTTTCAACTCGGAAGAGCACTTTTCGCTTAATTTATATGTTTCTTTTTCCATGCACAGCTTTTATTGGTCCAGAGAATTTTCACATAGTACCTGCTGCAAGCACATACGTTCAGGTTTTTTCTGTCATCGTTTAGATATTATGATATTTTAGCACTGCTCTGGATTATTATTCTTCATGATTCAATCTATTGGCTAACTATTTAGATAACCCTTTTCAATGGATGGCCTTTTGAATAATTAAATGCTAACTCTTATACAGATGTATGTTTATCTACACTATAAAGTTACTAAAGGAATGTCTTTTCCACAATGCTAGTTGCTATATACTGTTAAGGGCGCCAATAGTTCCATACAGCTAGTCATTTGTAGTTGTGGTCATAAAATGACTTCTTTTTGAGAACATATTTATGAGCTGTAGAAAGATCTTAGTTCTGAACAATTCACAGCCACAATTTTACAAGCATCAAAACGGCCATCATGCGAGCTAAGAAACATTCAAGGTTGTTTTTTTGCATGATGGTGTATTTGATGCCAAAAAAATTATTGCTACATGGATTGTTTAAACACTTGGTGCTTTGGCGTCATGGAAGTCAAACAACTTCAGTAATGTCAGTTGTAATCTAAATTTGCTACCCATACTGACTTAGATTATAAGATGTTGTGTAAAGGTGAAGTTAGAGTCATATGATTACAAAATATATCAGGTGAACAAGATCAAGATTTTTTTCGAATTACCTATTTGAGGTTCAACTTTCATAAAATAAATGTCATCTCATATATTTTACTATTTGGTAAGTTTTTTTATTAATTAGGCTTTTTCCTCATTCTGCTCTAGATTCGAGGACTTGCATGGCCAGCAATTCTTGTTGGGATGGTAGCTCAAAGTGCTAGGTAAGAATTACCTACCGTTTTCCTACTTCATTTCCTTTCTCATCTTTGAGAAAAGTGTTATTCATTTACGAGATCCAAAGATCTCTGAAAATACTCCATTATTTCTGCGTTTCCACTAAATGTTGACAAGATTATTTGATGGATAATCAATAGACTCACCATGAATGATGAGAAACCTTTTAGAAACAAAAAGACGGTTCACATCCAGCAACCTTTAGTATGACTTTGCAAATTGGTCAATCTCCAATTCTTGACCATGACGTCATAAAATGCTCATGTTGCCTCTATAATTCTACGAACAACAAAGTTGGGTTTTGTCACTTTCCATTATCATGGGGTAAAATATGTAATTTTCCTTAAACTGAGATTAAACTTTCCTGATTTCATCTAATCTGTTGCAATCTACATTCCGAAGAAATACTTTCATGTTTTCAGGCGCCTATGTTTGTGAAAAAAATTCCTCTATTCCACTGTATCATGCATCCTCCATCTTTTGATACTTCCAAAGATGCGCCAACTGTCAAGAACCTTCCATTTGAATCCCAACACCTTACTATCTGGCCCCATTCAAACTTGTGCTAGAGATTGTTGAAGCATAGAAAAATATTTCCATTTAAGCAACTGTGTAGTTCCTTCTAAATTTAAATAATGCGGGACGTGTTATAGGTGCTTCCTGGTTTGGGGTTCATAAAAAGAAGGGAAACGTTCCTCATGTTTGTGTAGTAAGGAAAGATGTTGTTAGTTGAGTGAATACTGGTGTACCAGGCAGTGTGGGATTGCAACGATAGAGCCATCATTATGTAAACAATAAATGATGACTTTAAAGGTAGAGAAAAGGATTATGGACTGATTTCTGTGGATCAGAGAAAAATAATTTGTAGAAAATGAAGACTCCCAAGTTGCTTTTTGCTTCAACCGTGCATAATATCAATTTACTGGAAAAAAATCATTTGTTTTCTCCACATTTTTTGTCGAAACTTCTAGAGTTATATTTGTAACTATTGTATTTCCTTGTGGCCATTCAGTTTAGGGATGAAAGACTCACTGGGACCATTGAAGGCTTTAGCAGTAGCTAGTGCAGTGAACGGGTTTGGTGATATTCTTCTTTGTTGTGTTTTTAACTTTGGCATTGCTGGTGCTGCCTGGGCAACGATGGTATCACAAGTATGTCCGTATCTTTTTATCAACTTTTTACGTACATTTAAATCAAATGAATCTTATTCCTGATCTCAACACTGGCTTTCTGTTGTACCCTTTACTGCTTTAAAAGTAAATTTTTTGGCATGATATGCCCACTATGTTAATGGAGCAGGAGGAAAAGAGTTTTCTGTTCTCCATGTCACTGTGTATGCCTACTGAGTTTTCCCGAGATTTTCGTGCAATCTGTATTAGTTTCAACATCTCACCTTATGAACTAGGTTATCGCTGGATATATGATGGGGAGAGCGCTGAACAAGGCTGGCTTTAGTGCTTTTAATCTGACTCTTCCGTCACCTGAGGAACTTCGGCAGATTTTTGAGATTGCCGCTCCAGTGTTTGTTACTATGACATCAAAGGTCTCTGATAGTTCCTAAATTTCCATTTCTATTTATTTTGTCTTTGCTCCAACTTATCTGAGGTCTTCCTTGTTTAGATAGCGTTTTATTCACTTCTTACATACTTCGCGACATCCATGGGAACAATAACAGTTGCAGCCCATCAGGTGGATTATGCTTTCAGTTTGACGTCTCTTGCTTCCTGCTTTAATTTATCATAAAGAGCTGACTTCTTTCTGTTGTGTCATTAAAGGTCATGATTAATGTATATTGCATGTGTACTGTTTGGGGTGAGCCACTCTCACAAACTGCTCAGTCATTTATGCCCGAGTTGATCCATGGAATTAATCGGAATTTGGCAAAGGTTTGTTTCTATTGTTTAGGCATTGAGTTATGTTATCTTTGGCTATGCATATGCTTATGTCTCGAGTGATCAAAACTGAGTTATCTAACTTTCTTTTGTTCCTTGAAACATTACTTCTAACCATGTTGAATCATGATGAATTCTAACTCGTAAGAAACAATTTTTTGGTAAGAGAAACACCATGCGAATGCATATCCTATTCAAGTTAACCAAAGAATAGTGGCCAAAGCCTGGATGAGAGGTTTAGGGAAGATTGGCTTAAAACGTTTGATGAGGGAACTGTGAATAGGAACAACTGTGAGGACAATAGAGCCTTATCATTGTGGCAGCAGGACAGCTTCCCCTGCGGTTTCGATGCATTTATTGTCTTGAAAAAGGGCATGTAAGTAGCGATCACATAAAATATTGTGCATCACGAAGAAAATTATAAATGAATTCGAACATAAAGGTTGCGTCCGACATGGCAGTCAAATATGTAATTGCTCAGCATGTTATGTACCTTCTGATTTAGCTCTCTGAACCAAAGACACTTTGACGGTACACTAGACATTTACATTTGTAGGAATTTGGTCAATGAATCCTCCAAGTATGTATTTATATTCACCCCACTACTTTGGAACTTCCAATTAGTTGACTAGATTCGTATGAGGAAAGCATGTCTAGCATTGAGAGTGTTGAAAAAACGAGACAAGGGGGCTGGTCGGCGAGAAATGAGAGATGAGAAAACCAGTTGGCCGAGAAAAACAGTAAGACTACAAGGTGGCAAGATGACCCGACAGCCAAGGGCGACCAAGAGAGGGAGAGAGAGAGAGGAACGAGAGAGGCAAGGGAAAACTATTCTCATCACTATTATGGCGGCTCCCTTAGATTAAAGGGCGAGCTCCCCCAATTATAGCGGTTGAAAAAGATAAAAAAACTAGACCAATGACATGAACTCTCTCCTTGAGGACGAAAATGCCCTCGAGGATATATTTCAAATTATTTTTGACAGATATCTAATTATCTATCACAACAGAGAGTTCACTTCAAAGATTGAGCTGCCATATATTTAGTATTCACTTGCTTGATATTCAGTTCTGTTTGAATTGGCATAAGAAACTCTGTGCTGCACAAAACTTTCATTGAACTTCTTTCTATATGAATCTGGCTTTTAATAGTCTGGTTTCTGGTAGTTCTTAAGCATGTTTGATGGTTCAATGGGTCATTTGTCTTCACTATTTAATCAAAGAAGGCCTTTTTATAGTGTTAATGGTGTGTTATATCCAACCAGGCCCGAACATTGTTACAGTCTCTTATTATCATTGGAGCTTTGAGTGGATTGACATTGGGTGCTGTTGGAACATCAGCACCTTGGTTTATACCATACATTTTTACCAGTGACAGCATGGTCATTGGCGAGGTAGCCTTTCTTTCCTGGTTGTATTCCCATTTATTTTTAATGATCCCAAAACTGAATTTAGGTGGAAAAATTATCATCTGTTCTTGATATATTTGTGATAAACGTTTATTCCTTTTTCTGGCTGGAGCAAGTCCTATTTTATCGTTGTTATCTTCTTACTTCTTTGACTTTTAGGGGGCATAACGCTGCCTGTATGTTGTGTTCTGTCAACTTTTACTGGATCAGCCTCCAAGAGAAACTACTTCTACAATACATGGCCATAATTCTAATATCCACTGCAGTATAAATTGTTTGCACTTCCTGAGGCTTTTGGATTGGGTTTAGCTTTATCCAAGCCTAGCCCATTGACTCTTTGTAATGTTCCTCACCTTATTTTACCTCTTGTTGTCTTGCATCTCCTTCCACTATTATTTGGAGCCCAATGGAAAATGAAGATGACTGGCATCCTCTCCTTCCCCTTCATCATCGTCTTGCATGCTTCTTCGTGTTCTTTCATCTTTGCTATTGCTCAGGTAGCCGAATGGCGCAAGAATGATGCTCAAACATATTGCCATTGGCCAAAGAAGGTGCCTATTTTTTCAAATGTCCAGAGGGGCCAGAAGTGTGATCCGTAGAACTGGAAAGGATGTAGCTCATTCCAATCCCAATTGCCTTATTCTGAAATCTATGGCTACAAAATTCACCATCTGATTTCCCATAAAAGAATTTTTCCTAGTGAAAAACCCCCTCTTTTCCTAAATATGGAACCCTGGAATTCAGATTGTGTCGGATAGTCTGTGCTCTCTGCTTGCCTGTGGGAAGACTCTCTGCTTATCATGTTTAACTCTGAATTTTATTTATATTAGCGAGGGGCAAGGACACAAAGTGAACACTAATGAAAGCCTTTGGGCTTGAATCATTTCTGGGGGACTGGAATCCCTCTTGCCAGTTCTTGTTGTGTACTGTCAATCCCATTCCTATGTTCCATAGCCACTCTTGATTAGCAGACTGCAGCAATAGTTGTCTTGTTCTGGGCAGTGGTTATTTATAAATATAACAAGTATTCAAGCTACCTGTGCAAACACGTATGGTGAGGTAGGGTTTAGAGTGCTTGTTCATGGGGTATAATCACTTTCTCGATCTGCATGCCTAATCAATTTCGTGAACGTTGTTGGTGCTGATTCCGTGCCTATTTCTCCCTCGTACAATGCAGATGCACAAAGTGTTGCTCCCATTTTTTATTGCACTGGTAGTGACACCTCCAACGCACAGTCTCGAGGGAACATTGCTGGTAAACTTTGGATTATCTTCCTTAAGTTTGCTTATTTTCTGTAGTCTACTGTCTATTTTTATTTTTATTTCTTTTGTATCCGTGAACAATTCAGGAGATAAATCTGTGAATATCCGAGCAATAACATGCTTCCTCCGTGAGAGATTCTAAATAGTAATGTTAAATTTATTCAGACATCAATGCTGGGGTTTAACCCTAATCTTTTTCGAGGAATATTATCCTTCGCCATGAAATCTTGAATGACCACTGTTATACTCTATCTTGCTGCATAGAAAGTCAACGAATTCTGTGGTAGCAGACCATGTGGAAGTTTCCGTACTGTCTCGTATATTATTTTCTATGGTCCATTATAGACTTCCAAAAAAAAATTTCTTTTTTTTTAAACTTCCATTATAGGAAGTCAACTAAAGATTTCGAGAATAAGAGTTGAAAAAATATTTTTTATTCAATTTTATCTTCATCCCCCGATATGATATTATTGTGGCATAGCATGTATGTATATAAACAAAACTGTCACATAGAGAGAGAAGCTTAGAAGGATAGAACCTAATTATGATTGCTGCATTTTTCCTTGCATTATCCTCAAAAATCCTGCACACCTAAAAGCTTAAAAAAAAAAATAAAATTTGGAAGTCTATAATTTCTGGGATATTAATTTTCCTTTTTTGGTAAATTGAGAAAAAGTAATGCTTGGTGGGTTTGTGATTCCCTCCTTCTGATCATCTGTAGGCTGGAAGAGATCTGAAGTTTCTCAGCCTGTCGATGCTCACATGCTTTTGCTTTGGTGGCCTTCTACTGGTATGCTATTTATTTTCTCATCCGCAGCCATCTGTTCTTGAATGTACATAAAATACAGAAATAGATAGAAATAGATATTAACATATATATATATATACTATTTATAGAGTGTACAGAGAGTTACTGATATATGTTTGTGGTTGTCTCTCTCAGTCGGTCTTCGGCAGGGGCTTCGGGCTCCCCGGCTGCTGGTGGGCCCTTTCAGGATTTCAATGGGTAACGACAGCATTTCATGGTCTCCCGTCAGAGCTTCGATTCCTCAAGTGCTTTCTATTAGTATTTCTTCATGCGCTTTCAGGCCCGCTTCCTCCTGGCCGGGCGGAGGCTGACGTCTCCCAAGAGCGCGCTCTCGGAGGAGAAGTTCTACCAGCAGGAGCTCGTGAAGGCGAAGGCCGCTTAGCTGGGCTGGGAAAGGGGGCTCCTCAGGTAGAAGGATTTATTAGCTGGGCGAAGAATATTTTTTTATTATTTTCTTCCCGGCAGTCACTCGTTAGGCAGGCCTCATCATTTATACGTAATTCATTCGATTTGTGGGTATAGACGTAATTTCTCAGAAAATCGTGTATTTCTGTGACACTCCGAATGATGGAGGACTGCTTTGCAATTGTCTGCACACCTGCTGAATCTACTGTTGCATAGCTTTTAACTCTGAGAGAGAGAGAGAGAGAGAGAGAGAGAGCTGTGTTGGGGAGATGATATTTTTTGATAGCTGACGGTGATAAGGGGCTGATGAGGTTCTTAGTCTCGCCGCCGCCGCCCATCCGGTGGCCAGAAACAACGCTGCGGGGGGCAGACCCCACACCGGGAACCATACCAATAAGCGTCCGGCGGTAGCAGCAGATCTAAACCCGGCTCTGGAATGTTGAACCGTACTGTAAATTTCCGTCTTTTAGCGGGGGTTAGAGAGAGAGACCATTAACTCTGCCACACCCACTCCCACAGCCCGGCAAGTTGAAAATAATCCAAAACTTTGCACTCAGGGTATTCAAAGCCCGAGGGGCGGAGCACCGTAGGAGAGAGAGACAGAGAGACAGAGAGACAGAGATGGGGTGGTGGCGGCACTGGCGATATGGCGGCGGCGACCGTCACGGTGTAGTGACACTCCTCGTGTGCTTCTGTCTGCTCCAGGTGGCGGCCGGCAAGACGTTCCCCCGGGATGCGGCGGCGCTGAGGCAGCTCAAGGCGGCGCTGGACCCCTCCTCTCTCACTCCGGGGTCCTGCATCAGCTCCTGGGACTTCGCCGCCGCCGACCCCTGCGACTCCCTATTCTCCGCCGCCAGCTTCACCTGCGGGTTCCGCTGCGACGCCGTCGACTCCGCCGGCTTCTCCCGCGTCACCGACGTCGCCCTCGACTCCGCCGGCTACTCCGGCAAGCTCTCCCCCGCCATATGGTCTCTGCCCTACCTCCAGACGCTGGACCTCCCTGACAACGAGCTACACGGGTCCGTCCCGCTCCCGCCACGCGGCGGCGGCGCCGTCCTCCGGCGGCTCCGCCGGATGACCCTCTCGCGGAACGCCTTCTCCGGGAAGATCCCCCTCAGCGAGCTCCCTGCTCTGGAAGAGCTCTTCCTCGACGGCAACCGCTTCTCCGGGCCCATTCCCTCCCCGCCGCCGCTCCGCTCTCTCCGGCGACTGGAAATCCAGATGAATAATCTCTCCGGCGGCCTCCCGGAGCTCGGATCCATGCCGGGCCTGCTCTACCTCGACGCCAGCGACAACCTCCTCTCCGGCGATCTGCCCCCCTCGTTGCCGCCGTCCCTGGTGCAGCTCTCGCTCCGCAATAACCTCCTCCGGGGCCCCCTCGCCGGCGACCTCGTGGAGGCGCTTCCCAACATGCAGGTCCTCGACCTCAGCCACAACCGCATCTCCGGCGAGCTCCCGGCGGCGCTCTTCGCCCACCCGGCCCTGCAGCAGCTCACCCTCTCTCACAACCAGTTTACCGCTCTCCCGCCGCCGCCGCGGTGGTGGTGGTGGCACCCGGCGCCGATGAGTAGCCAGCTCGTGGCTGTGGATCTGGGGCACAACCTGCTGACGGGCATGCTGCCGCTGGGCATGCTGACCGCTATGCCGCGCCTCACGGCGCTGGTGCTGGAGGACAACCGCCTCTCGGGGATGATCCCGCTAGAGTACGCCTTGAGGGTGGTGGCGGGCCTCGTCGGCGGCGGCGCCGCCGGGGTTGCGCCGTTGGCGCGGCTGGTCCTTGCGGGGAACTACCTCTGCGGGCCTATCCCGGGCCCCCTGACGGCGATGAAGGAAGGGGACGCGCTCGTCTCACTGGCGAACAACTGCCTCCTCAGCTGCCCGGAGATCTTCTTCTTCTGCCAGGGCGCCGCCCAGAAGCAGCCCCAAGTCTGCCATATCTTTAACCCCCTCGTCCCCTGAACTGAAGAAGAAGACGAAGGGACCGTTGCGGTGGCGGAGGAGCGGCGCCGCCTGGTGTGCCCGCTGTCTTTCGAAGGCCGGATCCCAACGCCGGTTGCTTGCTGTGTGTGGTTACGCGGCCCAAGGTACCACCGCCATTAATGGTCTCATGTGCTTTCTCCTGTCTCTCTGCTTCTAAAATGTAGAAAGTGGTTCGCTCTAAATGGGCTCGCAGAAGATAGCATATTGGGCCTCGGCAGCACAAAATGGGCTTCCCAGTTGGGTCTGGAGAATGGGGCCCACTTAGGGCCTCCCTCTTGCCACATTAATACGCCAATTGCCGTTCCCGAGGGGGATTTAAATAGTCCATCCCTGCGATTAGTCTAGCTGGCATTTGCGTGCGATGGTCCTCAGCAGCAGGGTATTTTATCTGCTTCCCGTGAAAAGTCCTGATTGACGACGAGCGAGGAGATTTTTTTCACCGGCTTCTTTAGTGCTGCTGACGTCTGGGGAAAGGTGTCCCGCGGGCCACCGGATCGGATCTGACGGCTGGTCAGATTAGGAGACAGCACCCGCCGGTCACGGCCGGTACCAGGGGTTTGGGCGATTGAGTCCAAAATCGTATGGTCCGTATTTATTAGTAATTATGGAGAACCTGTCCAATTGGAGGGATCCACTGAGCACTCGACCGAGACAATTGGAGGACCCGCTAATGCCAATATGGACATGAACTTAGTACTGATCTTCATTGGGATCAGTGGTCAATGCCTAATTTAGATCGCAGCTATTGGATGGTTGATAGGTTCACAGTCCAAGCTTTGGGGTCATTCCATTAAATTAGGGAGTGAACTTACCTAAAATTCAGTCAAGTCTGAGAGGAGGGTGATTAAGAAGTCAGGTGTAGGCAAAAATATGTGAAAGGTTTGACCTTTTGAGTGATAGATGGATCATATTGAGTGAGGTTGACTTTAATTTAAAATTGTGCTATTTGACTTTGAATCACATCTTTGTTGCTACGTCATTATTTGAACGAATTGAATCAGGATATATATATATATATATATATATATATATCCAATAATGTATTAAAATTATGACAGTGTGTTATAAGATATATTTTGTTTATATGTTATTTTGTTGGCTTCAGTAGCCTTAATCAACTTAAAAGTTTTGATGATGACGAATATACATAAGGAAAATATTTCATTTATTTGATGAATAAATACTATTGATGAAGAGTAATGAACTGTAAAAATTGAACTTTGCCTAAACATTGAAGTAAAATATCAACATGAATTTAAACACTAGACTAGATGTTGATACCTTGTGTTAAAACACTAGAGACTAGATTTGGTAGCCTTAATAATGTCTAATATTCCATATACACAATATATATTACTAATGTCAAGTGTCTAGATGATAATTAATGGAAATATTTGATGCTCATTTGTTGACTTTTAGATTTACAAGAATTTCTCACTTAAATTTTGTATTTTATGTATTAATGTTGAAATTTTTAATAATTATGAAAAATGTTACTAATGGAGAATAAGGGTTTGGATACTAAAGTTTGCCTGAACATTTGAAGTAAAATATCAACATGAAAATTTAAACACTAGGCTAGATGCCCATGCCTTGAAAGTATTACTTATCATTTTTGTGGTGAATTAATTAATTAAGTACAAACTATTTATACATCCTTTCTTAATATCGTTGAATCTTCTTTTTTGGAAATATCATATGTCACCTAAGTGCTAATTCCAATCTCTTGGACCAACACAGATATTGGGAGATGAAAGCTTGGGGAGCAAATGGGATTAAAGAACATAGTAGTCATTTATATGAAGATTCAATATGTCTACTTCATATTCATTTATTATTTGAGATGATTTGAATTTAAATTTCTTTTCAAGTTATTACTTTATTTCTAGCCATCTCATGAAAGATATTTTAACTCTAATAAGTTTTTAGTAGGTATGTTGAAATAGATAAATTTGGATAGATATTGTAAAGATCAGTAACAAAATTTATTGGTTTAAGCTTAGAGGATATACAAATCCTTAAAAGACAAATCATATTTTTTTTCTACCATTTGGATTTCTAACTACTGCAACTTTAACACTGAAAATGACATAAAATATAAGAACAGAGTAACTTGAATACCTATATAAATTTAGCATTTCTCAAACAATTAATGTCATAATTGCTATATGATCTTAATCTTTTGTTCTAACAATTTTTATTGGAGCATTAATTAACATATAAATTTTTGATGATTGCAAACACACATTGGATAATGAATTGGTCGAACTATGCTGATTATTCATCATACATAAATACATGTTAATATTCTTTTGAACATAGTCATAAATTAATTAAGTATAAATTGATTGATAATATATAGTAATAATGATAAATGTCTACAAAATACTTTTAAAATAATTTATTTGAGTCTCATATTTTGACTTCTAGAATTTGAATGAATTTTCTGTTCGAATTATTGCATTAATTTTGATTGTCATAAGTTTAAATAATTCTGAAAAGTATCATATATGTAAAGTAATAATTTATGCATCAGATTTTATGTGAACTGTTGAAGTAAAAATATTGGCATTGAAGCTTATATGGTATACCAAATGTATATTATTTGAAATGATTACTTATAATCATTCTTTATGAAGAACGAATTGATTAATGTATCAATCACATTTGTTTTGCCTTGGAAGATATTTGAACTTTAAAGGACATTGACTTGGTTTTTGATAACAAGCTATTTTAAAGTAAAAATAAGATAAAAGTATGTATTCTTATCTTTATTTCATGAAAAAATAATATTAGAATAAAAATTTTTATATGGATCTCAATTTATTTCTGGGGCTTAATCATTTCTCCATGTATATTTAGGGTACAAAAGAGAATTTAGATAAAAAAAAAAAGGACAATTTAGTCTTTATACATTTTGGAGTCAGCCCTCTCTTCTCTTTCCCAAGCTCTCTCTCTCTCTCTCTCTCTCGACACTCCTTTCTTCTCTCTCCATTATTTCTTCTACAATAGGAATAAAATAATTCTCCACCTCTTCCTGAATGTTTTAGATCTTTATTTTCTGATTTTTTAGTCAGATTTAGTGACTTTCTCACTCTGTTCTTCACTCTTTCTTCCTAGGTGACAAATGGGAGGAGTTCTTTGTTTTTCTTACATTTCTAGCATGTTCTTCCCTTCCTCCTACTTCCTCTCTATCCTTTCTTAACTTTCCACATTACTAACATTTCATGCAGGCTGTTTGATGTTCTAAATCCCTTGTTCCATTCTCAACTTTTTGTTTTTTCTCTCATGCTAGCATTCTCTCATGCTGATGAGTTTTCTCCTCTTTGGCATATTTTTTTTCTCTTTCTCCTTCTTTGATTCCTTTATTTTGTTTGCTTGTAATTATCCTTCATCATTTTTATTCATTGAAATCAGGATTTTTCTCACACTAGCAAGAAACTTCTCTTTGGAGCAAGTTCTTTCATTTTTTGGGGATTTTGCTCATTTTCCAAATCACTTTCCCTCTTGATCTTCAGTCCAATCTCTTCATTACTCTTCTCCTTTTTTCTTAATTTAATTTCCACTCTATTTTTCCTTCTGTTCACTAGAAATATTATTTTTTTGACAATTTCTCTCTCACCGGCAAAGGTACTCTATTGATTCTAGTTCCTTGATTCTAAGATCCTCCTTATTTCTTGCTCACTAGCCTCATTCCATTTCCCTTATGTGCCTCCTAGCCTCTTGGCTTACAACCCACCATCCATCTCCCTTCCTTAGAGGAGTGAAGTCTCATTTTCTATTTCTCTGATCCAAAAATCTCTCATTTTATTTTGATTTAACTTTTTTCCTTCTTTTCTATCTTCAGTCCTTGACTCTCATTTTTCACTCTAATTATTATAAAAAATTACATTTTTAGTATATATAATCATTCATTAATATTATCAAAGCTTTATTTCAAATTTCAAATCAATCAATAAGTATTTGCAGATAAATTATGATTTTCAGATCATTGTTCATTTAGTTCTGATTTTTCTCAATTTTTTCTAGTATTGTTTTAATTTCTTTGGTCAAATTGTGCATTTTTCAGATTTTTTGATTGTCTATAGGATTTTTCTGGCATTTCCCACCATCTTCTGCTCACAAATCAGTCGAATTAACTTGTGGAAGATGCAAGATTTGAACCTGGGTCACCCACATTACATGCAAGTCAACTACCTAACTAGGACTCACTGAATCAAGGCATGTTGAACTAGGGGTTTATCAAACTAGGTCTCTCCAAAGTTTCATCCCACATTAATTATTCCTACAAGTTTCACATGAATAGAATTCTAGGCTTACAAAAGTTATCAATTTCATTCTCTCATAAATAAAATAGCTAAGACACACTTGGAAAGAAGAGTAAATAAGTGGCCCACCCCTACACACACACACATGTGTGATGTGATCATACCTTGTCCCACACACTTGTTCAGCCTTAGTGACATAGAAGAGGAGTGATGCACACATGCTCTATGTGGGTTCCTTGAGTCACTTGAGCCCAGCTCATTGTTCCCCTAACTAAACTTCCCACTCACATGTAGCACCTTTTGGGTTAGCTGCCAAGTGTTGGCTGGCTAACAAATCCTTCCATTTTATTATTTTATTATTTTTATTTTTATCATTATAAACTCATAATAATTTTTAAAAAATCTTTAAAATTCTAAAAATTCCTTAAAATTTATCATAAAATCATAAAAATTATAGAAAATTTAGAAAATATCTTAGATCATCGTGGAATTGTAAATGTTATACTTCTTATTTAACCATCATACTCATGATCACATTTAATATTTTATTGTAAAATAAATATCAATAAATCAATGTAAATACAGTATTGACCTTGAAAGTGACACACAATTTGACTTAGGAGAAGGAACTATGGTATAATAACTTTCAAACCTATCTCAAATCCTCTAATTATCTTTTGACCTTTTATTCATCAAAACTTAACTAATGAGAAGCACGATTAGGTAGAGAGTAGGAGTAAATTGGTTTTATCTTTATTTTCATAATCGAATCTCTTCATCTTATAATTATTATATGTTTCCTACCTTATTATCCCTCCCTTAGTGATTGAAATATCATCAATGTGAGATTCATCTAATCTCCCTCTTATATAGGGCCATTAGGTGCCAGTGAGCATCAAGCAACTCTTGGGGGGAGTACACACATCAACTATCAAACCAGCTATCCCCTAAACTTTTACTACAACAAGAGGTAGACTGCACCATCAACTTGGTACCAAGCACAAACTTATTGACTTGAACAATGTACAAGATGCTATTGGACCATATGGCTAAGCAAATAAATCTAAACATTATTGGAAGCAAGACACCTGCAACCATCCAAATCACCATTTGGTACCACTATATTATTGTAAAAAAAGAAAGATAGAACTCTGAGGCTGTGTGAACTACTACACCTTAACCAAGTTTACAATCTGCAATAAGTACCTAGTAGCAAATGCAGATGATCTTTTTGATTGTTTGGAAGCAGCCATAGTCTTATAAAAGCTTAACTTGAAGAGAGAATACCATTAAGTCTCAATCACAAAGGCAATGAACCAAAGACAGCATATGTAACAAGATATAATTTGTTTGAATTCATGGTAGTGCTTTTAGGCTAACCAATGCCTTGACTACATTCTACTTTACAAATATTCTTTTTCAATCATACTTAGATGCCTTCATTGTCTTCTACCTAGATGACATCTTGATCTACAGTCACAACATGCAAGAGCATGTGGAACACCTCCACCTTATGCTAAATTTACTCCATTAGTATGACCTTTATTTTAACCCAACAAAGTACTAATTTGCAACATCATAAATAAAATTTTTGAGGCATATCATTGGCAAAATAAATGTGTGAATGGATGACTCAAAGGTAAACTTAATCACTCAATGGCTGACCCCAATGAATGTCAAAATCCTAAGGTCATTTAATAGTCTCACAAGTTATTATAGAACATTTATAAAGGGTTTTTCAAGGGTTGTTGCACTGCTCACTGAACCTATGTGCAAGGAAGAGCAATAGAGATGGACAAAATAATGTGCAGGACCATTTGAGTAGGAAACTCAATAGAAATTACACCATATTGGCTTCAAGAGTAGAAAACTCAACAATATGGAATGCAATTAAGTCGACGAATGGGAGATAATTGTTATTATATACTATCTCTAAATATGGAAAACACCGCATGTTGGAAAATCACTTCACAATATACACAAATAACATGGCAGTGAGCTACTTCAACACAGCCTAAATTGATGGCAAAATTAGTTAGATGGTAGTAAATTTTGGTAGAATATGACTTCACAATTTAACATAAATTTATAGTGCAAAATACAATCATAAATGCATTGAGTAGTTGGGACATGACCACAAACTTAATTGTACTAAGAAAAATCAGTACTACAATATAATTTCTCTAGTAGGTCCAAACATGCATAGAGGATACTCACATGCCATGGTTGAGGCACTTGGGACATGAATGAACATTTGCACTATTTAGCCGAAATTTCTTTTAGCTAGTGTTGAAAAAAAAATATAGAAGTTTATGTGGAATCATGCCTCATTTGCCAACAAGACAATATAGAGTGTTGACAACAAGTAGGCCTCTTGCAACTATTACTCAATCCAAAGGTACCATGACACACAATTACTCTAGACTTTATTATGTGCCTCCTCAAGAATGGACCAAACAATGTCACTTTACTGATTGTTGACAAGCTGTCAAAAAATAAAGTCTCCATGAAGACAAATTATCACTACATGAACAAAGATGTCACCTAATTAGTCTTTAAGTACATCATCAAAAACTAGGGATTACCTTGGGTGATCATTTCGAACTATAGTGGTCATTTCACAAGGTAAGTTTATAAGGTATTGTATATCAAATTTGTCATGTAATTACACTTTTCTATAGACTACTGATGTGACTTAGTCATTGTATATTAAATCACGTAAATATAAATTTATAAAACTAAAAAATACGAATTTTTAGATATTTAAAAGTATTTCTAAATAAATATATCAATTAATTTAATAAAACTTCTAAAAATAGTGGTAATTTTTCAGGTCTATCACAAGTATGTAATATAATATCTGGTAATTATTTAGAATTTTTCTCAAAGAATACTATTTTTTATAAATTTTATACTAATAAATGAAAAAAAATATATTTAAAATTCACGAAAAAGAGAAATAAGGATGCAGACGTCAAGATGACATTAACACCCTAGTGAATGCAAATCGGGCAAAAACAAAGTTCTGCCTAGTGACTCTTATGTAAGCAATTATATACGATTTAATTAATCAAATTAAGATCTGTAAAAGCTGGAAGAATCGTAATGAAATGAAGTATATCTTGGTAAATTTAAAATCAAAGAATTATCGCTAAATGAAACAAAAATTAAGTTGAAAGTAGGAAAATAGAGTTCCGACGTCACAGTAGCGATACGTCGGTGATGTACCAGAATCCTAAGTATTCAAGAGGATCGTCATGGAGTGTCCATAGCCTCGAAGAGTCTCCTTGGACAAAGACGACATGGGCAATCTCTAGATCTTCTTGTGAACTCTAGAGATTAATGAAATGAGTCGTCGAATCGTCTTCGGCGGAGCAGAAAAATGATAACTTTGTAGCTCTCCGACAACTGTCACCCAACGGAGAAGAGCTAGATGAAGTGGGACGCATGTCAAGGAGCTTCATCTTCAGGTCCACACAACAAGAGGAGGTTCTTCATCGCATCTAGTATGTTATCAAGAGGTGGCGACTCATCTCCCACCAAATCGTCCTTTTCCCGACAATGGCTTATTCATCGATCAATCAAAGATGCTTTACTCGATGGATTTGCAATCCTTTTATCGTGAATCGTTCCTCAATTTTACTAACAATACTCCACAAATCGTGTTGACGGGATTTTTGTCGATGATTCCGCAATTCTGGTTACTTAATCCTTCACCAGCAATCTACAGGAAAGTCGTGATAATTAGATAAAAAAATATGAGTTTTGACTCTAAGAGGATTCGAACCCATGCCGATTGCCCGCCTCTTTGAGGAAGGTGTGGTGTAGGTTTAGTCCCACATCGGTTGTGTGTCGATTTTTTAGGCGAATATATACTAATGTTACATTTCTAAGCAAGTCTCTTTTCTCGCGTGTATGACCACTCCTTGCCCTACAGCCGGCTGGCCACCGATGATGTGAAAGGGGAGTAACGCACACATGCCCCTATCAGTCCAAGTCACTTGAGCCCTTTCTCGGGGCTACTCCCTGACTGAGCTTCTAACTTGCTTGTGGGCCCGACTAGTTGGTAGGTCCCCCTCATTTTGTCTTATTTTTATTTTTTATTTTTTTTTCTTCATTTATCTCAAAAGCAAGACTATAAAAATCATATAAATTCATGTAAAATCACATAATTACCCAAAAATTCACATTAATCAACTGAAAACTATTTTTCACACTTTAACATAAATATAAGTCTATTTATCATGAGTTAAGGCTAAAACTATATTATTTACTAATTAATAACTCATGATAATGAAAACTTATCACACTCTCCAACTTAAATCATTGTTAGTCCCTTAGCAATGAAATTACGAAAATAATAATTCAAATCTCAAACATCATATTTTAATACAGAAAAAAAAATATAATTAGAAATGATACACCTTAGACACTTTGGATTCTTATATCAAGTATTTAAGAATGATGTCAAGTACTTAAATGTTTAAACACTCCTTGGAGTAACAATCTAGACTTCACTTCTTCTATTCACATCTTTATCACTTCTGCACTCATAGATGTATTTATAAGATGTTCCAATCATCAATACTCATCCAAGAATAATATTGATCCTATATTTCTCTTTTTCTATGACTTGATTTTTAAAGTTTGCATTATATTTTTTTTTTCTTTTTTTTTATATATAGTAGATAAGTAACTTTTCCTATAAATAAATTTTGAGAATAAAAATGATGTGTCACACCCTCCATGTGTACTCTTCATTTTCAGGGCTTTCATTTTATCCACTTCTTTTACAACAAATGTTTTTCTATGCACGATTTTTGACAATGAGAATGATGTCTCTCTTCTTTTTTTCTTTGAAATAAATGATTTCTCCTCACAAGTCCTATAGATTAGGGTGCAAAAATCTCCATTAAACTCAAACAATCAATCGAATTTTCACATCAAATAAATACTATCCATCAAGATCATGAAGTGAAAATCCGTAAAATCAAATCCATATTATCTATCATGTATCTAAGGAGTATTCCAACATTTCATGCTACTAGATCATTCTTTCGACTTAATAATAATCTTCTTAGTATCTTTTGGTATCAATCAATCTACTTGATTTAATTTTTCATAAATGCAATATGATTTAAGAAATTTGTAAATTAGATAGTTCTGACAGTTCTATTTTCTATTTTTAGTTCTATTTCTAGCAGCAATAAATTTGTCAAAAATAAATCAAAACTATCCTCTTTATAGCTGTAATTTCGAATTTTAGTAATATATGTCTAGGGGATTGAAATGTGAGAAAAGAGTCTCTAAAATTTCAAATTTTGGATTGTTTTTTTGTCTATTATTTTTGATAGTCTGTTGTTCTTGACAGAAAACCAGAAAATAGATGTTGTAGTTTTTTTGAAATTTATTTTATTTTTATTTTTTTAGTTGCTGTTCTAAGTTGAATAAAATTCAAACACATGTTCTTAATTGTCCTACAGCATAAATTAATAATGAATACTTCACCTTTCAACTTAAAAATGGCATTGTCCTCAATGACATAATCGAAACAGAATACGTAGAAAATATAATTTTCAAGTGAAGCATGTATATGTGTAAAGTTAAATATTAAAAATATTTTTATAAATGATAAAGCTCAGAAAGACATCCCATCAACCTCGTTTCTAATTTTCCACTTCATCTTATACTCCTTCTGCACTTTTTCGAAAAAATAAATACAGAAACAAGTACTGTGAAATTTTAAGAAAAAACATAGCTTAAAAAAAATGAAACAGAATGAAAGAAAAACTATAGGTTGCCTCCCATGCAGTGCTGAATTTAATGTCTCCAGCTAGACTCCTTGATCTTACTCTTGAATTTCTTTTAATAATAAAATTTATTTTTCTACCAGGCATTCATGTTCTATGTAATGTTTAAGTCGCTGTCCATTTACATTAAAGTTATGATCACTTTTAAGATCTTTAATCATTACAGCCCCATGATCATATATCTCTTCCACCACATAAGCCCATTTTCATTTTGATTTTAATTTTCCTTGAAATAATTTTAAGTCATAGGATTATTTAAGCATCATCAATATATATTTCGAATATCTTTCAATAACACCAAATGATATGCACTTGTCATTGTGTTTAAATGTTCATTATCTAATAATATTAAATATCCATTTCTATTGGCTAATTTTGTTTGACCATTTGTTTGAGGATGATATAGGGAGCTATCTTATGATTAACACCATATTTTTTAAATAACATTCTAAAGTGATGATTAGTGAAATGAGTTCTCTCATCACTAGTTATTACTTTAGGACATCCGAATAATGCAAAAATATTACTTTGGACAAATTTGATAACTACTTTATGATCATTTTTCTTTATTGGAATAGTTTCTACTCACTTTGACACAATCAATAGCTAACAAAATAGATTTACAAACTCGAGATGAAGGAAAGGGTCCTAGAAAACTAATTTCCCAAACGCCAAAAATTTCAACAATAATTATTGATTTTAAGGGCATTGTATTTCTTTTTTAAATATTTATGACAGCCTAACATTTGATACATTGCTTATAAAATGTGTGAGTATTTTTAAATAAAAATGTCCAATATAAATCACATTGTAAATTTTTTGTTGTTATTTTCTTGGTTGCACAATGACCCCCACATCCATAAGAATAACAATTTTCTAAAATTTGAAAATTTTCTTCTTCAGGAATGCATCTTCATAAAATTTAATCTGAACCTAGATGAAATAATTCGTAACCAAAGAATCGTTCATGTTCATCATTTTGTCAATGTGATGAGATTTTTTCAATTGCTAAATAATTAACTATATGTGGATACCATGATGTGAGTTTACTATGCAAAGCAAGAATATATTCATCAAGAAATAAATAATTTAATTCAACTTTTCTGCCCTTCAATTATAGACAAATGATCAACTACTATATTTTCTACACCTTTCTTATCTCGGATCTCTAAGTTAAATTCTTGCAATAATAAGATCCATCTAAGTAGACATAGTTTTGTTCTTCTCTTAGTCAACAAATATCCTAGACTTGTGTGATCTAAATATACAATAACTTTAGATCTTAAGATGCATGATTGAAATTTTTCTAAGGCAAAAATTATTACAAGCAATTCTTTTACATAGTGATATAATTTATTTATGCATCAAAAATAGGTCTATTTGCATAATAAATTACCATTGATTTCTTATCAATTTTTTAACCTAAAATAGCACCCAATGTATGATTTGAAGCATCACACATGATTTCAGAAGGAATTGACCACGTGGGCGATTGTAAAATAGCTACCTTTGTCAATACGTTCTTCAGTATAGACAAAACTTCTAAACATACTTGATCAAAATAAAAAATGATATCTTTAGCAAGTAAGGTTGTAGGAGGTCTAGAAATTTTCAAAAAATCCTTGATAAATCTTATATAAAAACCAAGGTCTTAGAAATGATTTAATTTGACAGACAAAACTAGATGGAGGTAAATTAATAATAGAATCAATGTTTTATCTATCTACCTCTATTTCCCTTTCACTCACAATGTGTCTTAAAATAATACCTTCTCTAACTATGAAATGACTTTCTCCCAACAAAGAACTAGATTGGTTTCTTCACATCTCTTCAGTACTTTCTTAAGATTATTTAAACATATATCAAATGAATCATCAAATACTGAAAAATCTTCTATGAAGACTTCTAGAAAGTCACCAATCATTTTGGTAAATATAGACATCATGCATCTCTGAAATGTGGTAGGTCCATTGCAGAAATCAAAGGGTATGCATTTAAATACATATATTTCAAATGGGTATGTGAACGTTATTGTCTCCTAGCCTTCTAGAAACATTGCTATTTGATTCTATCTTGAAAATCTATCTAAGAAAAAAATATATTTTTATCCTATAAGTCTTTCTAAAATTTGATCAATAAATGATAAAGGGAAAGAATCTTTCTTTGTCACTACATTAAGGTTGCCATAATCAATACATACTCTCCATCTCATGGTGAGTCTTGTTTGTAATTCTTTCCCTTTTTCATTTTTGATCACCATCCAACTATCTTTAGAACTACTAGTGTTGGGCTGACCCACTAACTATTAGAAATAGGTTAAATAATATCAGCATCTAACCATTTAATGATATCTTTTTTTACCACTTCTTTCATTTTGGGTTCAGCCTACATTACATTTCCCTAGATGGTTTCAAATTATCGTCTATATATATTCTATGCATGCAAATTGCTGGGCTAATCCCCTTGAGATCAGTCATCATCCGCTATATTACTTTCTCATGTTCTTATAAAACTTTTAATGTTTTATTTCCTATTCAATAATCAATAAGGTAAGGTTTGATTTGGTCTAAGAAAAATATATTTCAATAAATGAGGAAGAGGTTTTCATTATAAATTTAGGGGATTCTCTAATAATGATTCTATGAATGTTATGTCATGATCTAATACCTCTTTCCTATAATATTTAAAGATATGTTTTAACCTTCATATTTCATATTTATAATTCTATTTTCACAATCAATATTGTCTTGGTTGTGGCAAAAAATTAGTGTCCCAATATGATTGGTGCATGAGTAAGATTATCTAAAAAAGGAATATCTAAAATCAAAAAATTTACTGAAAATCTATATCCTTTAACAAATATTATAAAAAAATTTAAAAGACCCCTTGGTGTTTTAATAGATTTATCAGCTAGCTGAAATTCTGCTAAAGTTGATTTTAATTCTCCTAATTTTAAATCTTCAAAAAAAACTAAAGGTAATAAATTAACACTTGCACCCAAATCTAAGAGCACATTTCTAAATGAGAGGTGCTCCTTAATCCTTACATTTCTTAGGCAAAGAATGAGAAATAGTAGTACTAGCCTCTTCATATAAAGATAACTTCTGAGGTGACCTACAATGTGTGCATAATTCTTTTAAAAATTTCGCATATGTAAGTATATGTTTGATTGTATCTACCAAAAGAATAGAGATTTGAATGTGTTTAAATATTTTCATATATTTTTTAATTAAGCTATTTTCCTAAGTTTTGGTTATAATGCCTTAGAAAAGTAGACTATTTTTCTAAGTTGATCCAACTATGATAAAATAGAAATGAGTGGTATGTCCACTTCTGATTTTTCTTCTTTTGATTCTTGTTTCTCTTCCTCTAAATTTTCATCATCAGAAATAAACTATCATGATCATTATCATCAGCATTTAGCACTTCATCATCATGAACTTGTTTTTCTAAAAAATCTGACTAAACCTTTGAGTTACTTTCCACTCCTCAAAGTGGTCACCACTTCTATATTTTTCATAACCTTGAGATGTAGGTGGTTTATGCCTACTCCAAGTTTACCTCAAAGTGGTCACCACTCCTCAAAGTCCTCAAGACTGGCTAGTTTACCTATCTATTTTTCTAACCTAAGAGTTATTTGCTGATTTTTTTGCCTAACTTGCTCCATCATCTTCATCATACATGTATTTATTTCCTAAAATGATTACATCATTTACCCCATAAATTGGTGCATTGAATTTGAATTTATATCAGATTGATTTTGAAATGAATTAGGATATTGTGGGCTGAAGTTGGAGACTGAACTTGAAGAAGAAGGGGTGAAAGTGTGGGTAGGTGGTTGATGAATACCTTGCTAGAAATTATGAGTATTTTGTTGATAAGAGAGCTTAAGATTATATTGTGGTTGATGAAGATGTCTAAATGTATGATTAGGTCTAAGAAATGATTGAGAGTTCATGACATAATTTTGAGAATTTGAAAACTTATTCTGATTTTTCTAATGAGGATTTGATTGATTCCTATGATCAAAAAGTGATGCGCATGCTTTTGATATAAATTTAGACATTGAGATTCATAATGATCAGTTCTACCACATGATGAACATCTAGAATATGAATGTTGTGCAGGTCGTGTAGGTCTCTTTTTATTTAAAAAATGATCATATAAAATATTCAACTTTTGATGAACCTCACTAACTTCATTTCTAATGTGTAATGCATCATGATTTAGAACTTTGAACATTTCTCTTTTATTTTCATTATTGCTGCGGTCATATAAAGCAAAAAATTCATGTTCTACAGAATTTTTACTTAAATTTTCATATATTCTAGAAATGTCATCGTCATCTTTACTCATAAGCATGCCTCCACATACAGCATCTATAATGTTCTTGTGTTGTTTCATTACACCATCATAGAATACATAATTTAATTGTTATTTGGTAATTTCATGACATCTATATCTCCTTTGAAACTCCTTGAATCTTTTTAAGATTCATATCATGCTTCTCTTGATTTTGGAGTAAATTAGAAAATAGTTTTTCATATAACATGAGTCTTGCCAACAAGATAAAATTTTCTCAAAAATGCTTACTCTACTTCTAATCATGTGGTGATCTCATATGGTAATAATGTGAGTTAATCTCTAGCTTTATCATGTAATGAGTATAAGAAATATTAGGAATATAAATAAGTTCACACACAACTAGAAATCAAAGAATATGTTGATATGGTTCCTCATTAACTAACCCACTAAATTCAAAAAGTATTTGTAGAGTGCTATGACGAATATCAAAATGATCATTTAGCAAAATAGGTTTAACCTACAAAGTAGGTTCATATAAACCATATGTATAATAATCATGCATAGGTTTATAAGGTTGACTTGTTTCAGTATTTTCATACTACTAAGATCTCTACTATGGGTGGTAAACTTCATTTTTCTTGTGCCCCTAAATTCTTAAGTTAGTTGGTTAGATTTTCTAAGATTGATTACCACTTACATCTACCGTTCATAAAATAGGCTTTTAAAATTTAATTCTAGCAATAATCATGATATGAAGATATGATTCTAATAAAATTATCAAAGAGAAATGTAGAATCAATGTGTAATTTAAAATACTCAAGTAAATAAATAGAAATTTAAAATTTAAAACTCTAACTTATGACAAAAATTTGAATAGAAATCAAATGAGCCTAATAAAAAAATTCTTTTTTTAGAAATACTATTTAAATGAAAATAATAACATAATGAAAGCTATAATACTTTTTTAAATCGCTAAAATATGAAAAACTAAATCAATTAACACCAATTAAAAATAAATCTCTCCGACAACAATGCCAAAAAGATGATGTACACTTGTAGTTGTGTTTAAATATCAATTATCAAATAATATCTATAACTAAGACTTAATAAGATGTTAATATAGATGTAAGTCTCAAGTCAAACATATAAAGATGGATTAATTTGTCATAAAAATTAATTTTTTTTATATATATAAAGTGATTTTAATATTTATTACTATTTAATGGAAATATTAAATATAAAGGTGATGTGAGAAGAATAAAAGAAGGGGAGTGGAGAAAAAAAATAAGAAAAGAGAGAGAGAGAGAGAGAGAAGAGATCTCTCGTGAAAGAGAGAAAGAGAGAGAGAGATAAGCGGAGAAAAATAAGACAATAATAAGACATTTACAGTGACCATTATTCTCAAACGAATGTATGCTTGAGAATTCACACACATGACATGAGGTCAGCCTTGAATGTCTCCATCTTATTTCAACAATTTAATGATCACTAAGCAGCTTTTAATTTTGCTGATTTCATATTCGAAAATAGAAATATACATGTTATTCATGAAAAATAAGGAATGTGAATATATCAAGATTTGACTGTAAAAGTCAGTAAAAAATAAGTTGAAAATGGTTTTAGTTTGATCTCAAATGAGTTTCGAAGGATTCAGAAAAGGAATGAAATCATTTATCAAGATTTGACTTAGTTTTACTCATTTCAATCTAAACACGTATGAAATAGAAATAATTTTCCATAAAATATAAATAAATATTAAAATATGTAATAAATAAAATAAATAAAAAATAAATCATTGCCCAAGTTTAGTTTATCTATTGGGCAATTGAAGACATCAGTGTGCTGGCTTGGTTTCATCCAAATGTGCCACACCACCTTGGAAGTCCCAGAAGTATTGTCTAGAAGCAATGCATTACTTGTCAGAGAGATCCATCAAAAAGAGAGGTCAACCACGTCGTCACCATCATCTAGAGGGAGAAAGGAACAGCTAACCATTCGTCAGAGGCCTTGAGTCCAGTTAGAGGAGGAAGGAATGAGCTCATCGATCGTTGAAGGTATGGATCACATGAAAGAAGTGTAGAATCAATTGTCGTATTCGTGATTGTCATTGAGATTTTAAACATAATCAGTAATATTTATTTTACCAAATGATTAATTCTTATATTTATATTTGATGTGACAATCATTATATAGTAAATCATCCAAATTTAAAATTTAGAAAACTAGAAAATACTAATTTTCAGATATTTAGAAGTATTTTAGAAAAAATATATCAACTATAATTTAATAAAACTTTCTAAAATAGTGATAATTTTCCAAATCAATCATAGAGATGTAATATAATATCAGATAATTTTTCAGAATCGTTTTCAAAGAATATGATTTTATATATAGTTTATACTAGAAAATGAAAATAAAATATATTTAAAATTCACAAAAAATGAAAATAAGAGTAGAGACGTCAAGATAATGTTAACGTGTCACAAACATGAATTAGACAAAATCAGAGTTCCACCCGATGATTCTTATATAAGTGATTATAGACAATTTAATTGATCAAATTAAGATCTATAAAAGTTAAAAAAATTGTAATTGAATGAAGTATAGCTTTGTAAATTTAAATCATACAAATTATTACTAAATAAAATAAAAATTAAGTTGAAAGCAAGAAAATAGAGTTCTGACATTATGGCAGCGATGTGTCGATGATGCACTAGGATCATGAGCATTCAAGAGGATCGTCGTGTAGTGTCTATGGCCTTGAAGGCTCTCTTTGAGTAATCTCTAGATCTCTTTGCAAAGTTTAGAGATCAATAAAATGAGTAGTGATGTGACTCAGTCGTTGTATATTAAATCACGCAAATATAGAATTTATAAAACTAGAAAATACGAATTTTTGAATATTTAGAAGTATTTCTAAATAAATATATCAATTATAATTCAATAAAAATTCCAAAAATAGCATTAATTTTCCAAGTCAATCACAGGGATGTAACATAATATCTGGTAATTATTCAGAATTTTTCTCAATGAATACGATTTTCTTACAAATTTTATACTAGGAAATAAAAAAGAAATATATTTAAATTAACGAAAAAAAGGAAATAAGGGTACGGATGTCAAGATGACGTCAGCGCCTGGCGAACGCGAATCAGGCGGAAACAGAGTTCCACCTAGTGATTCTTAAGTTAGCGATTATAGATGACTTAATTAATCAAATTAAGATCTGTAAAAGCTGGAAGAATCATAATTGAACGAAGTATAGTTTGGTAAATTAAAATCACACAAAGTATCACTAAATGAAGCGTAAATTAAATTGAACGCAGGAAAATAGAGTTATGGCGTCGCGACGGCGATGTGTTGGCGATGCACCGGAATCTTGAGTGTTCAAGAGGATCATCGTGTAGTGTCCACGGCCTCGAAGGCTCTCCTTGGACAAAGACGACGTGGGCAATTTCTAGACCTTCTCGTAAAGTCTAGAGATCAATGAAGTGGGTCGTCAAATCGTCTCTGGCAGCTGTCACCTAGCGGAGCGAAAAAATGGCGACTTTACGGCTCTCTAGTGGCTATCACCTGACGGAGAGGAGCTGGATGAAGGTGGGGCGTGTGTTAGAGAGCTTCATCCTCAGGTCCGCACAGCAAGAGAAGGCTCTTCATCGCATTTGGTATGCTCTCAAGAGGTGGCGACTGGTCTCTTGGCGGATCGTCCTCTTCCCGACGATGGCTTGTTCGTCGATCAATCGAAGATGATTTACTCAATGGATTCGCGATCCTTTTATCGCGAATCGTTCAACAATTTTAGTAGCAATGCTCCGCAAATTGCGTTGACGAGATTTTCGCCGATGATCTAGTGATTCTCATTGCTTAATCCTTCACCAGCGATCTGCAAGAAAGTCACGATAATCAAATAAAAATATATGAATTTTGACTCTAGAAGGATTCGAACCCGCGCCGGTTGCTCGCCTATGAAGAAGGTGTGATGCGGGTTTAGTCCCACATCGGTTGTGCGCCGATTTTTTGGGCGAATATATAGTAATGTTAACTTTGCAAGCAAAGTCCTTTCTCTCGCGTGTACAACCACTCCTTGCCCCACAGCCGGCTGGCCACCGATGACGTGGAAGGGGAGTGGCGCACACATGCGCCCCTATTGGTCCAAGCTAAGCCGCTCGAGCCCCTGCTTGTGGCTACTCCCCAACTGTGCTTCCGACCCGCTCGCGGGCCTGGCTAGCCAGCAAGTCCCCCTCATTTTGCAATATTTTTTATTTTTATTTCTTGTTCTTCATTTATCTCAAAGGTAAGACTGTAAAAATCATATAAAATCACATAATTACCCAAAAATTCACATTAATCAATTGAAAACAAAAAATCATTCTTTAACATAAATATAAGTCTATTTATCATGAGTTAAGGCTAAAACTATATTATTTACTAACTATTAACTCATGATAATGAAGACTTATCAAGTAGTCAAATAGTCTTCAGTGGCTGATACTTAGTAGAGTAGAAAAATGACAACTTTGCTGATCTCTTATAGTTATCACCCAATGGAGAAGAGTTGGATGGAGGTGAGGCGCATGTCAGGAAGCTTCATCCTCAAGTGTGCGTAGCAAGAGGAGGCTCTTCATCGCATCTAGTACGCTTTCAGGAGGTGGCGACTCGTCTCTTGATGGATCGTCCACTTTTCGATGACGGCTTGTTCATCAATCAATCAATGATGATTTACTTGATGGATTCACGATCCTTTTATATTTATTTAGAAATACTTCTAAATATCCAGAAATTCGTATTTTCTAGTTTTATAAATTTAATATTTGCGTGATTTAATATACAACGACTAAGTCACGTCAAATTTTGGCACTGTTGCTGGGGATGTATTGCATAATATTTAATATTTTTCTATTTTTCTCTTAGAGTACATAGAAAAACTTAACTCTTGTTTTATTTTCTTTTTTGCTAATTTTTATTAGAAAAAGGGAATGAAAAGAAGCACGGCAAGGACTGAAGCATCCTAAAGGAGCGTAACAGTTACTAACTTTTTCTATCGAATTTATTGATTTTTATGTATGGTAGAAGATCCTTGCATCCAAGGCTAGAAAATTCTTTCATTATTTCATTGAAAAATAAAAATCTGAAAGAAAAACTAATTTTGATGGATCCTAAAGGAAGTACAGGTCAAACTGAGAACAATCTTATGGCCATGAAAAATCATTATATCCTTGATTCATTTCAAAGAGCATTTAATATTAAAGTCCCATTAGCACCCACTGTTAAATTCGAAATAAATCCAGGAATTTTTCAAATGCTCCCTAATTTTCATAGATTGCCTTTAGAGAAACCTCATCAACAGCTAGAAAAATTTCATATGGTATGTGATTTAGTTAATCTTTCTCAAGTTACACCGAAAATTATTAAGATGAAATTATTCCCTCATACACTTAGGGACAAAGCTAGTCATTAGCTATCCACATTAGATAGAGAATTAACTAGCTGAAAAGATATAGAACAAGCTTTTTTTCAAAAAATTTATCCCTTAAAAAAAACTCAAAATATGAGAAAACATATATAGAGTTTTTCTCAAAGACCAGGAAAAACTTTACATGAGACATAGGAAAAATTTAAAGATTTACTTAGAAAGTGTCCTCATCATGCTATACCCAAGTGGCAGCTCAATATAATTTTTTATGATGGATTATTAGAACAACATAAAAATATGGTTGATTCTATATGTAGAGGAGCTTTTATGAAGAAAACTCTTGATGAGATTTACAGTCTTTATGAGAATTTAAGTTAAAATTCTAGAGATCAAGCCTCTTTTGAATTATATGACAAGGATAAGAAGAGAGAAATTTATGAATTGCATCATGATGATGATTCTAAACTTATAAATGAAGTTAATCAGATTAATCAAAGATTAGAAAAAATTGATTTACTTATTGACAATATTAGAAAGCCTTTTAACCCTCAACTTAATTCGAATAGTACATGTCCTATGTATGGTGAAAATGATTATTCTGAATTTCAATGTTATAATTTAGATCAATCATTTCATCCTATGCAAGAACAAGTGTAGGTAGCTCACAGTTTTAATAGAAATAGGGAACCTTTTTCAAATTCTTATAATCCTAATTGGAGGAATAATTTTTCATAAAGAGACCCAAATAATATTCAAAATCCTGAAACACTTAGACCCAATTCAAACTCTGAATTTCATCCAAAACAAGAAAATAGATTTCAGAAAAATTAGTCCTCTCAAATCCAACTTGATGCTATGGAAATGATGCAACAAATGAGTCAAATGATGCAATAAACTATGAATCAAATGATGTTACACCAGAAACAAATTATAGAGGCTCTTGGGAATAAGAGAGAAGAGGGACAACTACCTAGTCAGCCCATAGAAAATCCAGGGAACCGCCCAACAATAGGATTTCAGCAAGGGGAGTCTAGTAGTATGAATCTAGGAAAAAACTCACGAAATGAAAATGTTAGGACAGTGAATGCATTAAGGAGTGGTAAGATCTTACTTGATCCTTATCCCCAAACATTAGAAGAAAAAGAAAACGTGGACAACTCAAAACAAAATCAAATAGGAGTAGAAGAAGATTTTATAGATTCTACTAAGGAAATTTCGAAAGAGAGGACAACCATTCTATTTCCTAAAGCTCTAGAGCCTAGACAAAGAAAGAAAAAAGAACACAATGAAGAAATAAAGAAAATTTTACAAGATGTACAAATTAGTCTTCCTTTACTCACTGCCATTGAACATATTCCTAAATATGTTAGAGTTTTGAAAGAAATGTGTACACCAAAAAAGGCACCTAGAGTAGAAAAATTATCTATGCATACTAGTGTATTATTATTAAATCGATTACCATATAAATTGAAAGATACAGGTGCCCCTTTAATTTCGTGTGATATTGGTGGATTCATTTTTCAAAATGCATTACTTGACACCGGTGCTAGTATTAATTTATTACCTACAAGTATTTGTGATAAATTTAATATTTCTGATCTTAAACCTTCTATTGTTACCTTACAATTTGCTAATAGATCCATAAAACATCCTAAAGGTATTTTAAAAAATGTGATAGTAATAGTTAAAAGGTGTAAATTTCCAGCTGATTTTGTAGTGCTGGAAATAGATTTTAATGGACAGTTTTATGATACACCAATCATCCTAGAGAGACCATTTTTGCATACAACAAAGATGAAATATTGATTTTCCCATAGGTATTGTGAAAATTTCATGTGGAGATCAATCAGTAGAAATTAAAATTTTTGAGGTATCAAATGATCTTAAGAAATCCCAAGTATATGATTGTCATACTATAGATCTTCTAGATGATTTTGATGATTTAGATGTTATTGATGACTGTGTGTTGGAAGAATTAGAGGAAATAGAGAATACAAATTTAGAAGAAAAGAAAGAGGAAGATCATTTGAATTTAGAGTTCAAACCTCTTCCCTCTAGTTTAAAATATATGTTTTTGGAGGAAAATAATTCATTTCCTATTATTATTGTAGCTGATTTGAGTGATGAATAGGAAGAAAAATTATTAGATGTACTTCGAAAAAATAAGAAGGCTATGGACTGAAAAATGGATGATCTAAAGGGCATTGATATGAGTGTATACATCCATAGTATATATCTAGAGGAAGGAGCTAGAACTAGTAGGGAATCACAACAAAGATTAAATCCTAACATGATGGAAATTGTAAAAAAAGAAATTTTAAAGTGGCTGGATGCTGATATTATTTATCCTATTTCAGATAGCAAATGAGTTAATCCTACATAGGTAGTGCAAAAAAAATCCGGGATCACGGTTATTAAAAATGAAAATGGGGATGAAATACAAACAAGACTAACTATCGGTTGGAGTGTTTGCATTGATTATAGAAAATTAAATTCAGTTACTAGAAAAGATCATTTTCCCTTACCATCATTTATTGATCAAATTCTAGAAAAATTAGCTAGAAAAAACTTTCTTTGTTTTTTAGATGGATACTCTGGTTATAATCAAATTTATATAAACCCTTTAGATCATGAAAAAATAACTTTCACTTGTCCATTTGGTACTTTTGCTTTTAAACGCATGCCTTTTGGTCTGTGTAATGCTCCAGCCACATTTCAAAGATGTATGCTGTCTATTTTTTTTGATATGATTGGAAAATATATAGAAATTTTTATGAACGATTTTTCTGTTTTTGGTGAATCATTTGATGAATGCTTAAATCATTTGTAGCATGTACTTGAGAAATACATAAAGAAAAAGTTAGTTTTGCATTGGGAGAAATCACATTTTATCATTAAAGAGGGAGTTGTGTTGGGTCATATTGTGAGTGAAAGGGGTTTAGAGGTGGATAGAGCAAAAATTGATATTATATCTAAAATGAAACCTCCAAATTTAGTAAAACAGATTAGATCTTTCTTCGGTCATGCAGGTTATTACAGAAAATTTATTTAGAATTTTCGAAAATTTCTAAACCTCTCACCATACTATTATCTAAAGATGTATCTTTTAATTTTGATGAGAAATGTTTTGAATATTTTTCTGAAATAAAAAGATTACTTACTGAGGCACCCATTTTACAAGCTCTTGATTGGTCCTTTCCCTTTGAAATAATGTGTGATGCATCGAATTATTGAGTGGGGGCCATTTTAGGACAAACAAAAGAGTCAAAAGCCATAGTAATTTCATATGCTAGTAAAACTATATCCGATCTTCAATTAAATTATACCACGACTGAAAAAGAGTTGTTAGCAATAGTATTTTCATTCGAAAAATTTAGATCATATATTTTGGGAGCTAAAATTATTATTTATACTAATCATGCAGCATTAAAATATCTATTAAAAAAAAGATGCAAAGCCATGTTTATTAAAATAGATTTTATTGTTGCAAGAATTTGACTTAGAAATAAAAGATAAAAAAAGTTTCAAGAATGTTGTTGCTAACCATCTTTATAGATTAAGTGATACAAGAATAAAGGCAACACCTTTACAAGACGCATTTCTAGATGAACAATTGATGGTAGCTCAACATCAACCATCACCATGGTATGCATATATTGTTAATTTTCTAGTTTTTGAAAAAACTCCAGAATAGTGGGATAAGAACAGAAAACATCATTTCTTTTATAAGATTAGAAATTATTTTTGGCATGATCTTGATTTATATTACTTGGGCAATGATCAAATTTTAAGGAGATGTGTTCCTAAAGAAGAATATCATAGCATTATTAACATGTGCCATTCATCTAACTGTGGAGGACATTTCTTTGGACGAAAAATAGCTGCAAAAATTTTTCAGTGTGGTTTTTATTAGCCTACAATCATTAGAGATTCTATAGAATTTAATAGAACATGTATTTCATGCCAATCTATAGGTAACATGAGTAAAAAAGATGAAATGCCCATGAGTAACATGTCAGTAGTCAAAATTTTTGATGCATGGGGAATAGATTTCATGGGTCCCTTCCCATCAGCTGAAAAATATGAATATATTTTTCTTGCTGTTGATTATGTGTCGAAGTGAGTGGAAGCTATTCCTACTAGAACTAATGATCATAAAATCGTGATGAAATTTGTGCAAGAAAATATTTTTTCGAGATTTGGATGTCCTAGAGTGATTATTAGTGATAGAGGAACACATTTTACAAATAAACATTTCTGGGAATTATTGAAAAAGAATAGAGTACATCATAGAGTAACCACTCCATATCATCCCAAAATAAATGGGCAAGCTGAAGTAGCAAATAGGGAAAGTCAGAGAATTTTGAGAAAAATAGTTAGACCAGATAGGAAAGATTGGCCCACGAAATTACAAGATGCATTATGGGCTTATAGAACAGCTTATAAAAATCCCATAGGTATGTCCCCATTTCGTCTCATTTTTGGAAAGCCATGTCATCTTCTTGTGGAAATAGAGCATAAAGCATTATGGGCTATAAAAAATTTATGTATGGATGAGAAATCAGCTGGTGGGCATAGAATTTTTCAGCTACATGAACTAGAGGAGTTGAGGAATGAAGCTTTTGAAAATCATAAAATATATAAAGAAAAAATTAAAACTTTTCATGATAAATACATTAGCAGAAAAAAAATTGATGTTGGAGAAAAAGTGTGGTTATATGATTCTAGGCTGAAATTATTCCTAGGAAAATTAAAATCAAAATGGAAAGGGCCTTATGTGGTGGAAGAGACATATGATCATGAGGCTGTCATGATTAAAGATCCTAAAAGTGATCATAACTTTAAGGTAAATGGACAGCGACTTAAACATTACATAGAACATGAACGCCTTGCAGAAAAGGAAATTTTATTATTAAAAGAAATTCAAGAGTAAGACCAAGGAGCCTAGTTGGAGACATTAAATTCAGCGCTGCATGGGAGGCAACCTATTGTTTTTATTTTATTTTGTTTGATTTTTTTTTAAGCTCTATTTTTCTTAGAATTTCGTAGTACTTGTTTTTGTATTTTTTTTTTTCGAAAAAGTGTAGGAAGAGGAGTGTATGATGAAGCGGAAAATTAAAAACAAGGTTGAGGTGATGTCTTTCTGAGCTTCATCATTTATGAAAATATTTTTAATACTTAACTTTGTAGATATGCATGCTTCACTTGAAAATTATATTTTCTGCATATTCTGTTTTGAGTTTTCTATGTCATTGAGGACAATGTCATTTTTAAGTTGGGGGGTGAAGTATTCATTATTTTATGTTGTAAGATGATTAAGAACATGTGTTTCCATTTTATTTAACTTAGAACAGCAACAAAAAAATAAAATTAAAATAAAATTCAGAAAAACTACAACATTTATTTTTTGGTTTTCTGTCAGAAATAACAAATTGTCAAAAACAGCAGACAAAAAATAGCCCAAAATTTGAAATTCTAGAAGACCCTTTTCTCACATTTCAATCCCCTAGATATATATTACTGAAATTTGAAAATATAGCTATAAAGAGGATAGTTTTGATTTATTTTTGACAAATTTATTGCTGCTAAAAATAGAACTGAAAATAGAAAATAGAACTGTCAGAACTATCTAATTTACAAATTCCTTACATCATATTGTATGCATGAAAAATTAAATCAATTAGATTGATTGATACCAAAAGATACTAGGAAGATTATTATTGAGTCAAAAAAATGATCTAGTAGCATGAAATGTTGGAATACTCCTTGAATACATGATAGATAACATGGATTTGATTTTATAGATTTTCACTTCATGATCTTGATGGATAGTATTTACTTGATGTGAAAATTTGATTGATCATTTGAGTTTAATGGAGATTTTTGCACCCTAATCTATTGGACTTGTGAGAAGAAATCACTTATTTCGAAAAAAAAACAAAAAAGAGAGAACAATGTGAAAAATTTAGAAACGAAGAGTACACATAGAGGGTGTGAGACATCATTCTCATTGTCAAAAATCGTGCATAGAAAAACACTTGCTAAGAAATAAGTGGATAAAGTGAAAGCCATGAAAATGAAGAGTACACATGGAGGGTGTGAGACATCATTCTTATTGTCAAAAATTGTCTACAGGAAAAACTACTTATTTACTATATATATAAATAAATAAATAAAGAAGGAAGAAATATAGTGCAAACTTCAAAAATCAAGTCATAGAAAAAAGAAAATGTAAGATCAATATTATTCTTGGATGAGTATTGATAATTAGAACATCTTGTAAATACATCTATGTGTGAAGAAGTGATAAAGATGTGAATAGAAGAAGTGAAGTCTAGATTGTTATTCCAAGGAGTGTTTAAACATTTAAGTACTTGACATCATTCTTAAATACTTGATATAAGAATCCAAAGTGTTTAAAGGTGTATTATTTCTAAAAAAAAAAATTTCTATATTGAAATATGATGTTTGAGATTTGTAAAATTTTATTTTTCTAATTTCATTGCTAAGGGACTAGCAATGATTTAAGTTGGGGGGTGTGATAAGTCTTCATTATCATGAGTTAATAATTAGTAAATAATATAGTTTTAGCCTTAACTCATGATAAATAGACTTATATTTGTGTTAAAAAATGATTTGTTGTTTTCAGTTGATTAATGTGAATTTTTGGGTAATTATGTGATTTTATACAATTTTTACAGTCTTACTTTTGAGATAAATGAAGAACAAGAAATAAAAATAAAAAATATTGCAAAATGGGGGACCCATCGACCAACCGAGCCCACAAGCAGGTCGGAAGCACAATTGGAGAGTAGCCGCGAGTAGAGGCTCGAGCGGCTTAGATTGGAACCAGTAGGGGCATGTGTACGCCACTCCCCTTCCATGTCACTAGTGACCAGCCGGCTGTGGGGCAAAGAGTGGTCGTACACGCGAGAGAAGAGACTTTGCTTAGAAAGTTAACATTACTATATATTCACCCAAAAAATTGGCACACAACCGATGTGAGACTAAACCCGCGTCACACCTTCCTCACAGGCAGGCGATCGGCACAGGTTTGAATCCTCACAAAGTCAAAATTCATATATTTTTATCTGATTATCGTGACTTTCTTGTAGATCACTAGTGAAGGATTAAGCAACGAATCCATCGAGTAAATCATCTCTAATTGATTGACAAACAAGCCGTCGTCCAGAAGAGGACGATCCACTGGGAGACAAGTCGCCACCTCCTGAGAGCGTACCGAATGTGATGAAGAGCCTCTTCTTGCTGTGCAGACCTAAGGATGAAGCTCCCTAACATGCACCCCACCTCCATCCAGCTCTTCTCCGTCGGGTAACAGCCACCAGAGAGCCGCAAAGTCGTTGTTTTTCTGCTCTACCGGGTGACAACTGCCGAAGACGATTTGATGACCCACTTCATTGATCTCTAGACTTCGCAAGAAGATCTAGAGATTGCCCACGTTGTCTTTGTCCAAGAAGAGCCTTTGAGGCCATGGACATTGTACGATGATCCTCTTGAACGCTTAGGATTCCGCTGCATCACTGACACATTGCTGTCGTGACGTTAGAACTCTGTTTTCCTGCTTTCAATTTACTTTACGCTTCATTTAGTGATAATTTTTGTGTTTTTAAGTTACCAAAATATACTTTGTTCAATTACAATTCTTCTAGCTTTTACAGATCTTAATTTGATTAATTAAATCATCTATAATCGCTTACGCAAGAATTGCCAAGCGGAACTCTATTTCTGCCTGATTTGCATCCGTCGGGTGCTGATATCATCCCGACGTCCGCACCCTTATTTCATTTTTTTTGGTGAATTTTAGATATATTTCCTTTTTATTTCCTAGTATGAAATTTATAGAAAATCGTATTCATTGAGAAAATTTCTGAATAATTACTAGATATTATATTACATCCCTATGATTGACTTGGAAAATTACCATTATTTTTGAAAGTTTTATTGAACTATAGTTGATATATTTATTTAGAAATACTTCTAAATATCCAAAAAAAATATTTTCTAGTTTTATAAATTTTATATTTGCGTGATTTAATATACAATGATTGAGTCACGTCAGTAGGAAAGTAGTGATAATTAGATAAAAATACGAGTTTTGACTCTAGGAGGATTCGAACCCATGTCAGTTGTCTGTCGACTTGAGAGAGATTAAAATAAGTACTTTAATGTTCTTATCAAATGACATTATCATGATATATCTCTATTATAACTAAAGGGTAGTTTAGATATTAAAATCTTCAAACCCTTTTAGGAGAAGATGTGAAGTGAGTTTAGCCCCACATTACTTGTGCGCCGATGTTTTGGATGAATATATAGTAATATCACATTTACAAGTAATGAGTCCTTTTCTCTTGTGTACGACCACTCCTTGTCCCACAACAAGATGACCACCGATGACGGGGAAGGGGAGTGGCACACGTGTGCCCCCATTGGTCCTAGCCACTCGAGCCCTTGCTTGTGGCCCCCCTTGATTGTACTTCCGACCCACTTGCGAGCTTGATTGGCTAGTGGGTCCCCTTTTTTTGCTATATTTTAATTTTAATTTTTTTTCTTAATTTTATCACATAATTAGCTAAAAAAATCATATTAATCAATTGAAAACCACTTTTCACACTTTAATACAAATAGAAATCTATTTATCATAAGTTAAGGCTAAAACTATATTATTTACTAATTATTAACTCATGATAATGAAAACTTATCAATATCCCTAACATTGATACATGAGAGAACTTAAGTTCTTAATATCGTGACACTTCACAAGCCACTGAATCAAATATGCTTGGTCACATGGCACATTAAGTAATGCCAGATTAACCCACCATGAACCATTGTCAACTAAGAACTTAAGTCCCTCATATTGTGGCACTTCTCTAGTTGTCAGATCATCGTTAATAGTCACATGCATGTTGAGCAGTGTCAAATTCGCAAACCACCAATGGATTAGTTTATGCTTCAAATATCGTGGCAGTTTGCCCACCACAATATTTATCTTATCTGACGACATGGCCCACTAAGCGCCACTAGATTACACCATGCTCCAAACCATTGTCCTAAAAAAAAGGAAAAGATTTAGTCCCATATCGAAAGTTTTTAGGGATTGAAATGAATATATATGAAAGCTACCTCACATCCCCCTTCGCAATATATATGAATATATATTGGGAGAAGGGAAAAAGGAGGTCCACCCTCATGCGAACACGTGTATAATGCTCCTTGCTCCATGACCGGTTGGCCATTGGGACATGGTAGGGGAGTGACACACACATATGCAAAGTGAGCCCTTCACCACTCGAGCCCAACTCATGGCTCCCCCTAGTCTAGGTCTACTCACTTGAGTGTAGCACCACTCCAGGTCAACTATCAAGTGCCAACTTGCCAATAGGTGGCAAGATTTTTATATTTTATTCTTTTATTTTTCTAATAACAAAAAATTACACTAAGTATTTTAACTTCAGACTTCTAAAATTAACAATATATTCCTATATTTATTCTACAAGTTAAAAAATAAAATAAAATAATAAACTAACTAAAGCACAAAAATTTAGTTTTAACACAACTTGTAACATAAGTATTTATGAAATTAATGTCATTTAGTGAATAATTAATAAATATTTAATAAATAAGATTATATGTGGATGCAATATGTAGACATAGTGAGACTTGCACAAATGACATAATGAGCACATGTGACATGGTGTGTGTGGACAGCACAATGCACAAAGGAGGCACCAACAGTCCCACACAGGTGAGAATGTAAACACATGACTAAATTTTTTGTAGGAAGTGCAGAGCTGCTCTTATGAGATTGTAGGAATGTAGATTTGGGCATGTCGGTAGCCCCAATGGCCAATGCAACAAGTGATGCAACCCCAATAGTGGCAGGATGCTCAAGACAACACCTAGTGGCTACCCCACATGGACGATGGTCACCCACAAGTGGTAATGGCTTAAAGGGCCCTCACAATTTATATAGACTGGTTAGACTATTAGAAAAGGATGATGAACCTCTTTTGAGTTCACCTCTTTAGTGTTCTCTATCTATGCAAAGATGAGTGGAAGGCATTAGGGAAATAAGGGGATACCTCAGCACCTACACCTAGGCTTAGGTGTAACATATGCTAGTTGGTATTGTGTCCTCAAATCTGATTCTTAATTATTGATTGTATTTACTACCTAACAAGCATTTATGATGTGCTTAGTCACCTCATGAGCAACTACGGTGTGTTTGGTCACCTAATGAACACATGGTGTACTTAGTCACTCCTCAAACACATGATATACTTAGTCACATCTAAGATATTTTGATGTACTTTGTCACTTGACAAACACGTGATGTGGTTATCACCTCTTAAATATTAATGATTTACTTGACAATTAGACTAACTCCTTTAGCAAGCTTAACAATTGTAAAAGTACATGTGATGTGTTCTACAACTGTTGGAGCATTATAGGTCTACCTAACTCCACAAGCACCTACGAAGTGTTAGGAATGGAATGAGTGATTGTGTTAAGCTCAATAATATGTGAGGGCTGCTAGAACTATGATTTTTGACATATATTCATTCACTTGATAAATCTATGATGTAATGGAAAATTGATTCTAAAAGTTGATTGTAAGTGCAAGTGATGATTAGTGAAATCAGAGTAAGATTAATTTGGGAAGTGGACATAAGCTTTAGCACACTATGCTATTGTAAAATATTTTATTGACTATTCATATAACTTTCTCAATGATTAATTATAAGTAAATTATATTTAAGGAACTTTCATAAATACGTATGAGAAAGGGAGGGTCAAGAGAGGCTGCTCTTAGTATCCTAGTTTTCATTGTTTTTTCTTGCATTGCTATTTTTTATCCTTGCATGAAAATGGTGTCCCATATTTTGTTCCTTCTTTGATTGAGGATGGACGGACCCACCCCAAGCTGACTATTAGGGCCGGTGAAACACTCCGCCTAAGGAGTACGGTTGCAAGACTGAAACTCCACCAAGACATATAAGGAAAACTAACAAAATTGATTATCCTTATAAAATTACAATTATTAAGGAATATATTCAGTGCCCTTTTATCTCCATTCACAATTAAACTATCTAGGGCCCTTCACTTTCAATTTGTCATAGACAAATGTTGTATTGACATCAAGCTGCTTGAAGACAAGATTCTCTATGGCTATAATACTTAGCACCAAGCTCACCATAGTGAATTCCACAACAAGAGAAAAGATTTCAATATAGTCTACATATCATTGTTAAAACTCCTTCATAACCAAGATTATTTTGTTTTTGATTGTTGTCATCAAACTCTTCCTTGATGACTGATAAGTCTTCATTATCATGAGTTAATAATTAATAAATAATATAATTTTAGCCTTAACTCATGATAAATAGACTTATATTTGTGTTAAAGAATGATTTGTAGTTTTCAGTTGATTAATGTGAATTTTTGGGTAATTATGTGATTTTATACGATTTTTACAATCTTACTTTTGAGATAAATGAAGAATAAGAAATAAAAATAAAAATATTGCAAAATGGGGTACCCACCAGCCAGCCAAGCATGCAAGCAGGTCGGAAGCGTAGTTAGAGAGTAGTCGTGAACATGGGCTCGAGCAGCTTAGCTTGGACCGATAGGGGCACGTGTACGCCACTCTCCTTCCACGTCACTAGTGGCCAGCCGACTGTGGGGCAAGGAGTGGTTGTACACGCGAGAGAAGAGACTTTGCTTAGAAAGCTAACATTACTATATATTTGCCCGAAAAATCAGCACACAACTGATGTGGGACTAGTGCGGGTTCGAATCGTCCCAGAGTCAAAATTCATATATTTTTATCTGATTATCGCGACTTTCTTAGAGATCACCAGTGAAGGATTAAGCAACGAGAATTGCTGGATCATCGGCAAAAATCTCGTCAACGCAATTTGCAGAGCATTGCTACTAAAACTGTTGAATGATTCGTGATAAAAGGATCACGAATCCATCGAGTAAATCATCTCCGATTGATTAACAAACAAGCCATCGTCAGGAAGAGGACGATCCGTCAGGAGACGAGTTGCCACCTCCTGAGAGCATACTGGATGCGATGAAGAGCCTCCTCTTGCTACGCGGACCTAAGGATGAAGCTCCCTAACATGCGCCCCACCTCCATCTAGCTCCTCTCCGTCGGGTGACAGTCACCAGAGAGCCACAAAGTCGTCATTTTTCTGCTCCGCCAAGTGATAGCCACCAGAGATGATTTGACGACCCACTTCATTGATCTCTAGACTTCGCGAGAAGATCTAGAGATTGCCCACGTTGTCTTTGTCCAAGGAGAGCCTTCAAGGCCATGGACACTACACAATGATCTTCCCAAACGCTTAGGATTCTGGTGCATCATCGACGCATCGCCGTCGTGATGCCAGAACACTATTTTCCTACTTTCAATTTACTTTACGTTTCATTTAGTGATAATTTGTGTTTTTTAATTTACCAAAGTATACTTTGTTCAATTACGATTCTTTCGGCTTTTACAGATCTTAATTTGATCAATTAAATCATTTGTAATCGCTTACGTAAGAATCGCCAAGTGGAACTCTATTCCTGCCTGATTTGCGCTCGCCAGGCGCAAATGTCATCCTAACTTTTTCCCTCGAATTTATTGATTTTTATGCACGGTAGAAGATTGATAAGTCTTCATTATCATGAGTTAATAATTAGTAAATAATATAGTTTTAGCCTTAACTTATGATAAATAGACTTATATTTATGTTAAAGAATGATTTGTGGTTTTCAGTTGATTAATGTGAATTTTTGGGTAATTATGTGATTTTATATGATTTTTACAGTCTTACTTTTGAGATAAATGAAGAACAAGAAATAAAAATAAAAAATATTGCAAAATGGGGGGACCTACCGGCCAGCCGGGCCCGCAAGCAGGTCGGAAGTGCAGTCGAGAGTAGCCGTGAGCAAGGGCTCGAGCAACTTAGCTTGGACCGATAGGGGCACGTGTGCGCCACTCCCCTTCCACGTCACCAATGGCCAGCCGGCTGTGGGGCAAGGAGTGGTTGTACACGCGAGAAAAGAGACTTTGCTTGCAAAGCTAATATTACTATATATTCGCCTGAAAAATCGGCACACAACCGATGTGGGACTAAACCCGCGTCACACCTTCCTCACAGGCAAGTGACTGGCGCGGGTTCAAATCCTTCCAGAGTCAAAATTCATATATTTTTATCTGATTATCGCGACTTTCCTGCAGATCGTCAATGAAGGATTAAGCAACGAGAATCGCTGGATCATCGGCAAAAATCTCGTCAACGCGATTCGTAGAGCATTGCTACTAAAATTGCTGAACGATTTGTGATAAAAAGATCACGAATTCATCAAGTAAATCATCTTTGATTGATCGACGAACAAGCCATCGTCAGGAAGAGGACGATCCACTGGGAGATGAGTTGCCACTTCATAAGAGCGTACCGGATGCGATGAAGAGCCTCCTCTTGCTACGTGGACTTGAGGATGAAGCTCCCTGACATTCGCCCAACCTCCATCCAGCTCCTCTCCGTCAGGTGACAGCTGCTAGAGAGCCACAAAGTCGCTGTTTTTTCCGCTCCACCCAGTGACAGTCGCCGAAGACGACTCGATGACCCATTTCATTAATCTCTAGACTTCGCGAGAAGATCTAGAGATTGCCCACGTCGTCTTTGTTCAAAGAGAGCCTTCGAGGCCGTGGACACTGCGTGACGATCTTCTCGAACACTCTGGATTCTGGTGCATCATTGACGCATCGCCGTCGCGACACTAGAACTTTGTTTTCCTGCTTTCAATTTAATTTAAACTTCATTTAGTGATACTTTGTGTGATTTTAATTTACCAAACTATACTTCGTTCAATTACAATTCTTCTAGTTTTTACAGATTTTAATTTGATTAATTAAATCATCTGTAATCACTTACGTAAGAATTGTCAGGTGGAAATAGAGTTTCGCCCGATTCGCATTCGCCGAGCGTTGATGTCATCCTAACATCCGCACCCTTATTTCCTTTTTTTTCGTGAATTTTAAATATATTTCCTTTTCATTTCCTGGTATGAAATTCATAGAAAATTGTATTCACTGAGAAAAAATTTGAATAATTACAAAATATTATATTACATCCCTGTGATCAACTTGGGAAATTACCACTATTTTTCAAAGTTTTATTGAATTATAATTGATATATTTATTTAGAAATACTTCTAAATATCCAAAAATTTGTATTTTCTAGTTTTATAAATTTTATATTTGCGTGATTTAATATACAACGGCTAAATCACGTCAAATTTTGGTGCCGTTGCCGGGGATGTATTGCATAATATTTAGTACTTTTCTGCTTTTCTTTTAGAGTACACAAAAAAAAAACTTAACTCTTGTTTTATTTTCTTTTTTGCCAATTTTTATTAGAAAAAGTGAACGAAAAGAAGCACGGCAAGGACTGGAGCATCCTGAAGGAGGGTAATAGTTACTAACTTTTTCTCTCAAATTTATTGATTTTTATGTATGGTAGAAGATCCTTGTATCCAAGGCTAAAAAATCATTTCATTATTTCATTCAAAAATAAAAATCTGAAAGAAAAATTAATTTTGATGGATCCTAAAGGAAGTACAAGTCAAACTAAGAACAATCTTATGGCCATGAAAAATCATTATATCCTTGATTCATTTCAAAGAGCATCTAATATTAGAGTCCCATTAGCACCCACTGTTAAATTCGAAATAAATCTAGAAATTTTTCAAATGCTCCCTAATTTTCATAGATTGCCTTTAGAGAAACCTCATCAACACTTAGAAAAATTTCATATGGTCTGTGATTTAGTTAATCTCCTTCAAGTTACACTAGAAATTATTAAGATGAAATTATTTCCTCATACACTTAGGGACAAAGCTAGTCATTGGCTATCCACATTAGATAGAGAATTAACTAGCTGAAAAGATATAGAATAGCCTTTCTTCGAAAATTTTATCTCTTAAGAAAAACTCAAAATATAAGAAAACATATATAGAGTTTTTCTTAAAGACTAGGAGAAACTTTGCATGAGACATAGGAAAAATTTAAAGATTTACTTAGAAAGTGTCCTCATCATGCTATACCCAAGTGGCAGCTCAATAGAATTTTTTATGATGGATTATTAGAACAACATAGAAATATAATTGATTATATATGTGGAGGAGCTTTTATGAAGAAAACTCCTGATGAGATTTACAATCTTTATGAGAATTTAAGTGAAAATTCTAGAGATCAAGCCTCTTTTGAATTATATGACAAGGATAAGAAGAGAGGAATTTATGAATTGCATTATGATGATGATTCTAAACTTATAAAAGAGGTTAATTAGATTAATCAAAGATTAGAAAAAATTAATTTACTTATTGACAATATTAGAAAGCCTTTTAACCCTTAACTTAATTCGAATAGTACATGTCCTATGTATGGTGAAAATGATTATTCTGAATTTCAATATTATAATTTAGATCAATCATTTTACCCAATGCAAGAACAAGTACAAGTAGCTCACGGTTTTAATAGAAACAGGGAATTGATAAGTCTTCATTATCATGAGTTAATAATTAGTAAATAATATAGTTTTAGCCTTAACTCATGATAAATAGACTTATATTTGTGTTAAAGCATGAAAAGTGGTTTTCAGTTGATTAACGTGAATTTTTGGGTAATTATGTGATTTTATACGATTTTTACAGTCTTAGTTTTGAGATAAACGAAGAACAAGAAATAAAAATAAAAATATTGCAAAATGGGGAGATCCGCCGGCCAGCCGGGCCCGCAAGCGGGTCGGAAGCGCAGTCGGGGAGTAGCCGCGAGCAGGGGCTCGAGCGGCATGCTTGGATCGATAGGGACACGTGTGCGCCACTCCCCTCCACGTCTCCGGTGGTCAGCCAGCTGTGGGGCAAGGAGTGGTCGTACATGCGAGAGGATTTTGCCTATAAAGCTAACTTTACTATATATTCGCCCAAATAATCCGCGCACAACCGATGTGGGACTAAACCCTCGTCACACCTTGTTCAGGGGCGGGCGACCGCCGCGGGTTCGAATCCTCCCAGAGTCAAAATTCATATATTTTTAACTGATTATCGCGACTTTCTTGCAGATCGCCGGTGAAGGATTAAGCAACCGGAATCGCTGGATCATCGGCGAAAATCTCGTCAACGCAATTCTCGGAGCATTGCTACTAAAATTTCTGAACGATTCGCGATAAAAGGATCGCAATCCATCGAGTAAATCATCTCCGATTGATCGACGAACAAGCCGTCGTCGAGAAGAGGACGATCCGCCGGGAGACTAGTCGCCACCTCCTGAGAGCGTACCAGATGCGATGAAGAGCCTCCTCTTGCTGCGCGGACCTGAGGATGAAGCTCCCTAACACGCGCCTCACCTCCATCCAGCCCCTCTCCGTCGGGTGACAGCCGCCGGAGAGCCGCAAAGTCGCCGTTTTTCCGCTCCGCCGGGTGACAGCCGCCGGAGACGATTCGACGACCCACTTCATTAGTCTCTAGACTTCGCGAGAAGATCTAGAGATTGCCCACGTCGTCTTTGTCCAAGGAGAGCCTTCGAGGCCGTGGACACTGCACGACGACCCTCCCGAACGCTCAGGATTCCGGTGCATCGCCGACGCGTCGCCGTCGCGACGCCGGAACTCTATTTTCCTGCTTTATCTAGAGATTGCCCACGTCGTCTTTGTCCAAGGAGAGCCTTCGAGGCCGTGGACACTGCACAACGATCCTCCCGAACGCTCAGGATTCCGGTGCATCGCCGACGCATCGCCGTTGCGACACCGGAACTCTGTTTTCCTGCTTTCAATTTAATTTACGCTTCATTTAGTGATACTTTGTTGATTTTTATTTACCAAACTATACTTCGTTCAACTACGATTCTTCCGGCTTTTACAGATCTTAATTTAATTAATTGAGTCGTCTGTAATTGCCTACGTAAGAATCGCCGGGCGGAACTCTGTTTCCGCCTGATTCGCGTTCGCCGGGCGCTGACGTCATCCTGACGTCCGCACCCTTATTTCCTCTTTTTTTTTGTGAATTTTAAATATATTTCCTTTTTATTTCCTAGTATAAAATTCGTAAGAAAATCGTACTCATTGAGAAAAATTCTGAATAATTACCAGATATTATATTACATTCCTGTGATCGACCTGGAAAATTACCACTATTTTTGGGATTTTTATTGAATTATAATTGATATATTTATTTTGAAATACTTCTAAATATCTGAAAATTCGTATTTTCTAGTTTTATAAATTTTATATTTGCGTGATTTAATATACAACGACTGAGTCACGTCAGGAACCTTTTTCAAATTCTTATAATCCTAATTGAATGAATAATTTTTCATGGAGAGACCCAAATAATATTTAAAATTCAGAAGCACTTAGACCTAATTCAAATTCTGAATTTCGTCCAAAATAAGAAAACAGATTTCAGAAAAATCAGTCCTCTCAAACCCAACCTGATGCTATAGAAATGATGTAGCAAATGAGCCAAATGATGCAACAAACTATGAATCAAATGATGCAACAAACTATGAATCAAATGATGCAGCACTAGAAACAAATTATAGAGGCCCTTGGGAATAAGAGAGAAGAGGGACAACTACCAAGTCAGCCCATAGAAAATCCAGGGAACCGCCCAACAATAGGATTTCAACAAGGGGAGTCTAGTAGCATGAATCTAGAAAAAAACCCATGAAATGAAAATGTTAGAACAGTGAATGCATTAAAGAGTGGTAAGATCTTACTTGATCCTTATCCCCAAATATTAGAAGAAAAAGAAAACGTGGACAACCCCAAAACAAAATCAAATAGGAGTGGAAGAGGATTTTATAGATTCTATTAAGGAAATTTCGAAAGAGAGGACAACCATTCTATTTCCTAAAGCTTTAGAGCCTAGACAAAGAAAGAAAAAGGAACACAATGAAGAAATAAAGAAAATTTTCCAAGATGTGCAAATTAGTCTTCCTTTACTCACTACCATTGAATATATTCCTGAATATGCTAGAGTTTTGAAAGAAATGTGTACACCAAAAAAGGCACCTAGAGTAGAAAAATTATCTATACATGCTAGTGCATTATTATTAAATCAATTATCATTTAAATTGAGAGATATAGGTGCCTCTTTAATTTCGTGTGATATTAGTTGATTCATTTTTGAGAATGCATTACTTGACACCAGTGCTAGTATTAATTTATTACCTACAAGTATTTGTGATAAATTTAATATTTCTGATCTTAAACCTTCTATTGTTACCTTACAATTTTTTGATAGATCCATAAAACATTTTAAAGGTATTTTAGAAAATGTGATAGTGACACTTAAAGGGTGTAAATTTCCAGCTGATTTTGTAGTGTTGGAAATAAATTTTAATGGATAGTTTTATGATACACCAATCATCCTAGGGAGACCATTTTTGCATACAGCAAAGATGAATATTGATTTTCCCACAGGTATTGCGAAAATTTCATGTGGAGATCAATCAGTAGAAATTAAAATTTTTGAGGTATCAAATGATCTTAAGAAATCCCAAGTATATGATTCTCATACCATAGATCTTCTAGATGATTTTGATGATCCAGATGTTATTGATGACTATGTGCTAGAAGAACTAGAGGAAATAGAAAATATAAATTTAGAAGAAAAGAAAGAGGAAGATCATCTGAATTTAGAATTGAAACCTCTTCCCTCTAGTTTAAAATTTATGTTTTTAGAGGAAAATAATTCATTTCCTATTATTATTGCAACTGATTTGAGTGATGAACAGGAAGAAGAATTATTAGATGTACTTTAAAAAAATAAGAAGGCTATGGGCTGGAAAATGGACGATCTAAGGGGCATTGATATGAGAGTATGCATACATAGTATATATTTAGATGAAGGGGCTAGAACTACCAAGGAACCACAACAAAGATTAAATCCTAACATGATGGAAATTATAAAAAAAGAAATTTTAAAGTGGCTGGATGCTGATATTATTTATCCTATTTCAAATAGCAAATGGGTTGGTCCTACACAAGTAGTGCCAAAAAAATCAGGGATCACGATTATAAAAAATGAAAAAGGGGATGAAATACAAACAAGACTAACTACCGGTTGGAGAGTTTGTATTGATTATAGAAAATTAAATTCAGTTACTAGAAAAGATCATTTTCCCCTACCATTTACTGATCAAATTCTAGAAAAATTAGCTGGAAAAAACTTTTTTTATTTTCTAGATGGATACTCTAGTTATAATCAAATTTATCTAAACCCTTTAGATCAAGAAAAAGCAACTTTCACTTGTCCATTTGGTACTTTTACTTTTAAATGCATGCCTTTTGGTCCGTGTAATGCTTCAACCACATTTCAAAGATGTATGTTGTTTATTTTTTTTGATATGATTGGAAAATGCATGGAAATTTTTATGGATAATTTTTATATTTTTGGTGAATCATTTGATGAATGCTTAAATCATTTACAGCATGTACTTGAGAAATGCATAGAGAAAAAATTAGTTTTGAGTTGGGGGAAATCATATTTTATGGTTAAAGAGGGAGTTGTGTTGAGTCATATTGTGAGTGAAAGAGGTTTAGAGATGGATAGAGCAAAAATGTGCCTCCAAATTTAGTAAAACAGATTAGATCTTTCTTGGGTCATGCAAGTTATTATAGAAAATTTATTTAAGATTTTTTAAAAATTTCTAAACCTCTCACCATGCTATTATCTAAAGATGTGCCTTTTAATTTTGATGAGAAATGTTTTGAGTCTTTTTCCAAAATAAAAAGATTACTTACTGAGGCACCCATTTTACAAGCTCTTGATTAGTCTCTTCCCTTTGAAATAATGTGTAATGCATCGAATTATGTAGTGGGGGCCGTTCTAGGATAAACAAAAGAGTCAAAACCCATAGTAATTTCATATGCTAGTAAAACTATATCTGATGCTCAATTAAATTATACCACGACTGAAAAAGAGTTGTTAGCTATAGTATTTTTGTTAGAAAGGTTTAAATCATATATTTTGAGAGCTGAAATTATTATTTATACTAATCATGCAGCATTAAAATATCTGTTAAATAAGAAAGATGCAAAGCCACATTTATTAAGATGGATTTTATTGTTGTAGGAATTTGACTTAGAAATAAAAGATAAAAAAGGTTTCGAGAATGTTGTTGCTGACCATCTTTATATATTAAGTGATACAAGAATAAAGACAGCACCTTTACAAGATGTATTTCCAGATGAACAATTGATGGCAGTTCAACATCAACCATCACCATGGTATGCACATATTATTAATTTTCTAGTTTCTAGAAAAACTCTAGAACAGTGGGATAAGAACAAAAAACATCATTTCTTTCTAAGATTAGAAATTATTTTTGGCATGATCCTGATTTATATTACTTGGGCAATGATCAAATTTTAAGAAGATGTGTTTCTGAAGATATCATAGCATTATTAACATGTGCCATTCATCTAACTGTGGAGGACATTTCTTTGGACGAAAAATAGCTGCAAAAATTTTTCAGTGTGGTTTTTATTAGCCTACAATCATTAGAGATTCTATAGAATTTAATAGAACATGTATTTCATGCCAATCTATAGGTAACATGAGTAAAAAAGATGAAATGCCCATGAGTAACATGTCAGTAGTCAAAATTTTTGATGTATGGGGAATAGATTTCATGGGTCCCTTCCCATCAGCTGAAAAATATGAATATATTTTGCTTGCTGTTGATTATGTGTCGAAGTGAGTGGAAGCTATTCCTACTAGAACTAATGATCATAAAATCGTGATGAAATTTGTGCAAGAAAATATTTTTTCGAGATTTGGATGTCCTAGAGTGATTATTAGTGATGGAGGAACACATTTTACAAATAAACATTTCTGGGAATTATTGAAAAAGAATAGAGTACATCATAGAGTAACCACTCCATATCATCCCAAAATAAATGGGCAAGCTGAAGTAGCAAATAGGGAAAGTCAGAGAATTTTGAGAAAAATAGTTAGACCAGATAGGAAAGATTGGCCCACGAAATTACAAGATGCATTATGGGCTTATAGAACAGCTTATAAAAATCCCATAGGTATGTCCCCATTTCGTCTCATTTTTGGAAAGCCATGTCATCTTCTTGTGGAAATAGAGCATAAAGCATTATGGGCTATAAAAAATTTATGTATGGATGAGAAATCAGCTGGTGGGCATAGAATTTTTCAGCTACATGAACTAGAGGAGTTAAAGAATGAAGCTTATGAAAATCATAGAATATATAAAGAAAAAACTAAAACTTTCCATGATAAATACATTAGCAGAAAAAAAAATTGATGTTGGAGAAAAAGTGTGGTTATATGATTCGAGGCTGAAATTATTCCCAAGAAAATTAAAATCAAAATGGAAAGGGCCTTATGTGGTGGAAGAGACATATGATCATGGGGCTATAATGATTAAAGATCCTAAAAGTGATCATAACTTTAGGGTAAATGAATAGCAGCTTAAACATTACATAGAACATGAACGCCTTGTAGAAAAAGAAATTTTATTATTAAAAGAAATTTAAGAGTAAGACCAAGGAGTCCAACTAGAGACATTAAATTCAGCACAGTATTGGAGGCAACCCATGGTTTTTATTTCATTCTATTTGATTTTTTTTAAGCTCTATTTTTCTTAGAATTTCGTAGTACTTGTTTCTGTATTTGTTTTTTTTTGAAAAAGTGTAAGAGGAGGAGTGTAAGATGAAGTGGAAAATTAAAAATGAGGTTGAGGTGATGTCTTTCTGAGTTTCATCATTTATGAAAATATTTTTAATGCTTAACTTTGCAAATATACATGCTTCACTTGAAAATTATATTTTCTACATATTCTGTTTCGAGTTTTCTATGTCATTGAGAACAATGTCATTTTTAAGTTGGGGGGTGAAGTATTCATTATTAATTTATGCTGTAGGATGATTAAAAACATGTGTTTCCATTTTATTCAACTTAGAATAGCAACTAAAAAAATAAAATTAAAATAAAATTCAGAAAATTTGCAACATTTATTTTCTGGTTTTCTGTCAGAAACAATAGACTATCAAAAATAGCAGACAAAAAACAACCCGAAATTTGAAATTCAAGAAGACCCTTTTCTCACATTTCAATCCCCTAAATATATATTACTGAAATTCAAAATTACAGCTATAAAGAGGATAGTTTTGATTTATTTTTGACAAATTTATTGTTGCTAAAAATAGAACTAAAAATAGAAAACAAAACTATCAGAACTATCTAATTTACAAATTCCTTACATCATATTGCATGCATGAAAAATTAAATCAATTAGATTGATTGATACTAAAAGATACTAGGAAGATTATTATTGAGTCAAAAAAATGATCTAGTAGCATGAAATGTTGGAATACTCCTTGAATACATGATAGATAACATGGATTTGATTTTATAGATTTTCACTTCATGATCTTGATGGATAGTATTTACTTGATGTGAAAATTTGATTGATCATTTGAGTGTAATAGAGATTTTTGTACCTTGATCTATAGGACTTGTGAGGAGAAATCACTTATTTCGAAAAAAAAGAAAAAGAGAGAGCAATGTGAAAAATCTAGAAACGAAGAGTACATATGAAGGGTGTGAGACATCAGTCTCATTGTCGAAAATCATGCGTAGAAAAACACTTGCTAAGAAATAAGTGGATAAAGTGAAAGCCATGAAAATGAAGAGTACACATAAAGGGTGTGAGACATTATTTTTATTATCGAAATTTGTTTATAAGAAAAGCTACGTATCCACTATATATATATATATATAAAGAAGAAATATAGTGCAAACTTCAAAAATCAAGTCATAGAAAAAAGAAAAAATATAGGATCAATATCATTCTTGGATGAGTATTGATAATTAGAACATCTTATAAATACATCTATCAGTGAAGAAGTAATAAACATGTGAATAGAAGAAGTGAAGTCTAGATTGTTATTCCAAGGAGTGTTTAAACATTTAAATGCTTAACATCATTCTTAAATACTTGATATAAGAATCTAAAGTGTTTAAAGGTGCATCATTTCTAATTGTATTTTTTTTTTCTGTATTGAAATATGATGTTTGAGATTTGTAAAATTTTATTTTCATAATTCCATTGCTAAGGGACTAGCAATGATTTAAGTTGGGGGGTGTGATAAGTCTTCATTATCATGAGTTAATAATTAGTAAATAATATAGTTTTAGCCTTAACTCATGATAAATAGACTTATATTTGTGTTAAAAAATGATTTGTAGTTTTCAGTTGATTAACGTGAATTTTTGGGTAATTATGTGATTTTATATGATTTTTACAGTCTTACTTTTGAGATAAATGAAGAACAAGAAATAATAATAAAAATATTGCAAAATGGGGGACCTGCCGGCCAGCCGAGCCTGCAAGCAGGTCGGAAGCACAGTCAGGGAGTAGCTGCGAGCAGGGGCTCGAGCAGCTTAGATTGGGACTGGTAGGGGCACGTGTACGCCACTCCCCTTCCACGTCACCGGCGGCTAGCCGGCTGTGGGGCAAGGTCGTACACGCAAGAGAAGAGACTTTGCTTACAAAGCTAATATTATTATATATTCCCCCGGAAAATCGGCACACAATCAATGTGGGACTAAACCCACGTCACACCTTCCTCACAGGCGAGCGACCGGCGTAGGTTTGCATCCTTCTAGAGTCAAAATTCATATATTTTTATCTGATTATCACGACTTTCCTGCAGATCACCGGTGAAGGATTAAGCAACGAGAATCGCTGAATCATCGGCGAAAATCTCGTCAACGCGATTCGCAGAGCATTGCTACTAAAATTGTTGAACGATTTGTGATAAAAGGATTGCAAATCCATCGAGTAAATCATCTCCGATTGATCGACGAACAAGCCATCGTCGAGAAGAGGACGATCTGCCAGGAGATGAGTCGCCACCTCTTGAGAGCGTACCGGATGTGATGAAGAGCCTCCTCTTGCTGTGCGGACCTGAGGATGAAGCTCCTTGACATGCACCCCACCTCCATCCAGCTCCTCTCCGTCGGGTAACAGTCACTAGAGAGCCGCAAAGTCACCGTTTTTTCGCTCCACTAGGTGATAGTCGTCAGAGACGATTTGATGACCCACTTCATTGATCTCTAGACTTCGCGAAAAGATCAAGAGATTGCCCATGTCGTTTGTGTCCAAGGAGAGCCTTCGAGGCCGTGGACACTACACGATGATCCTCCCGAATGCTTAGGATTCTGGTGCATCGCCGACGCATCATTGTCGTGATGCCGGAACTCTGTTTTCTTGCTTTCAATTTACCTTATGCTTCATTTAGTGATAATTTTTGTGTTTTTTAATTTACCAAAATATACTTTGTTCAATTACGATTCTTCTAGCTTTTACAGATCTTAATTTGATCAATTAAATCGTCTGTAATCGCTTACGTAAGAATTGCCGAGCAGAACTCTGTTTCTGCCCGATTCGCGCTCACCAGACACTAGTGTCATCCTGACGTCTGCACCCTTATTTCCCTTTTTCTGTGAATTTTAAATATATTTTATTTTTATTTCCTAGTATGAAATTCATAGAAAATCATATTCATTGAGAAAAATTCTGAATAATTACTAGATATTATATTACATCCTTGTAATTGACCTAGAAAATTACCACTATTTTTAGTAGTTTTATTGAATTATAATTAATATATTTATTTAGAAATACTTCTAAATATCCAAAAATTTGTATTTTCTAGTTTTATAAATATTATATTTGTGTGATTTAATATACAACGACTGAGTCACGTCAATGACCCACTTGTTGTAAACTAACTTCTTCCCTTTTAATAGTGAAACTCCCATGTTTGATTTTTTTGTGTATAGTCCATCCTTCTTACATCATCAACTCCCACTTCATCAAGTCTTCATACATAGTCTTTGCAAATGACTTAGGGTCACTTCCATTTGGCAATAATAAATAATATAGGGAATTAAAAAATCATGCAATTGACTTTTTGTGTTCTAATAGATCTTCTAATTGAGTTACATGGATATTGACTTTATATCTAACACTTTCACTTTTAGGGTTGTCTTCAACCTTCCTTGGAAAGTCCTTTGTGAAAATTTCAAAAGAAATCCCTTTATTATTTCACTTTTAGGGTTAACCTTTAGAGTCTGATACTACTATTCTTATATTGATCATGAAATATATTGTCCTTGTACATGACCTCTTCATTGAATATGATATTCTGACTCTTCAAAATCTTTCAATTTTGATCATCTAAAATTAGTAGTCAAATTCATAGCTCCATATTTAATAAAGTAATATTTTTTAGACTTTGCATCTAATTTATTTACATTATCATAATCAACAATAATGCATGAGAGTCATCTAAAGACTTAAAAATATGGCAGATCTACCTTCTTTTTGGTCCAACTCTCCTCTAATAATTGATAATCTAAAAATAGTCCCCCTATTTATCAACTAGGTTGTTTTGTTAATGGTATTTGCTCAAAATATTTTCTTCAGCCCATCATATAATTACATACTCCTAACTCACTCATTGAAGGTCTTGTTCAACTACTCAACGACTCTATTTTACTAAGGTGTGTTTGGAATTGTCTTCTACATCTGAATTGTATGCTTAAAACAAAATGTCTTGAATGATTAATTATCATATTCATTACCATTTTAAAATACTAAATATTTAATATTAGAATTTAACTTGTTGACAAGAGGAAAAGAAAATCTTAGAATTAATATATTGAAGAAGAGGAGTAAATGAGGGTATACAAAATAAGGAAAGAAAGAGAAAGAGAAGTGGAGATCGTGGAGGAAGAATAGAGATGTGGAGATAATTAGTCTAAAATGGGCCTAGTGGGCTCAGTGAACCTATTCTAACACTCTCCCTCAAGTTGGAGCATACAAGTCAAACACATCGTAGGAGATCCCTACAAGACTCTTAGTGAAAATATCTATGAGTTGATGAGATGAGACAATGTGCGAAGTAGAGATAACACCTGACATTATTTTATCCTAGATATAATGATAGTCAATCTCAATGTGTTTTGTTTGCTCATAAAATATAAAATTTTCAACAATGAAGATGGCAACCTGATTATCACAACACATGGACATTAACATAAGAGATGAGATGTCAAGTTCTTCAAGTGAATTAAGAATTATAAATTAATAGTTATATCAATGTATTAATATTTTATATATAGATGTTAATTAATGAGTAGATAATACAATTATACATGTGTTACCAACTCATTATGACATTCATAATATTTTATCATTCAAGTCTTAATGTACATTATTTTATTTTATTATTTATATTATGAGACTAACCTCACTTGACTTTTAGGAAGTCAAGTGGTGATTTTCTCATATTTTCTTGATAATTATTTGATTGCAAAGAATAAGGTGAGCTTTTATTATCAGCTAGAAGTAATTAAAGAAGCTCAAGTCTTCAGCCTAAAGAAAAGCCTATGTTATAGAGAGGGACAGCCTAATATGTTTATGAGTTGAAGAGAGGGCATCATCTTGGTCTAGCTCATTTGGACCTAAAAGGGCTATAAAGAGATAAGATTAAGATGAGATTAAGAGAAGAATTAGAGTACCATCTTCATTGAAGAATCTAGGCCATCCATCAAGAAGGTCAATCATTAATCATAACCATCTATTAGAGGGGCCTAATTCTCAAGGAGATTAAGGCATCTCACCTCTCTCTTGAAAGGTATTTTTTGAGTTTCTCTCTAGTAATGGCTAGTTGAAATAAATAAGAGGAAAATCAAAGCCTAATCAATGGCATTTTTGTGCTCAACATTATTGTGGATAATAGATTAGCTGGAGCACATTAAGATCATCACAGATCCAACACCACTCAACCTAAGACTAGCACACAATGATGTTTGTACAAGATTCAAATTTTGAGCATCCTTGTAATCCTCTCCATAGATAGATTAACTCTTAGTTTGAATTAGTTTTATCATTTATTCTACACTCCATTATGTTAGATTCATTCTCTTCTCTTTGTCACACTTTTTATTTCTCTTGTCTTCACCCTTTTTAGATTTATTCTATCTTTCACAATCTCAAGTATAACTATATATATAAGAAATAAAATAAATAAAATTATTACTCTCATTACCTCACTCCTTGAGGATCGACTCTTACTTATCCTAAACATGAGAGTGAGATTTTATGAATATTATTTACATAAACTTTGTTGCCACACAATGACATATTTAACCTCTAAATCGAGTTCATCATGAACTTATCTACACCATCTCTCATACCATCTCGACCATGGTACAATACTCAGACTCGGCACTTGAGTAAGATACCACCTTCTACTTCTTAAAATGTCACATGACAAAGTTATCACCCACATATGTGCAATAACTAGTGGTAAACTTACAATCTCTCTTGTCACCAATATATTATGCATCCAAATAGGTTTTAATCTGAAGATGTCTATATCTTGAATAAATAAGCCCTCTCTTAAGAACTCTTTTGATATATGTCAAAACCCATAAAACTTCCTCCAAGTGAACTTATTAAAATTCCTACATGAACTAGCTAAAGACATGATGTGACTCAGTCATTGTATATTAAATCACGCAAATATTAAATTTATAAAACTAGAAAATACGAATTTTTAGATATTTAGAAGTATTTCTAAATAAATATTTCAATTATAATTCAATAAAAATTCCAAAAATAGCGGTAATTTTCTAAGTCGATCACAGGGATGTAATATAATATCTGGTAATTATTCAGAATTTTTCTCAATGAATACGATTTTCTTACAAATTTTATACTAGGAAATAAAAAGGAAATATATTTAAAATTCACAAAAAAAAAGAAATAAGGGTGCGGACGTCAAGATGACATCAACACCCGGCAAACGCGAATCAGGTGGAAACAGAGTTCTGCCCGATGATTCTTACGTAAGCGATTACAGATGACTTAATTAATCAAATTAAGATCTATAAAAGCCAAAAGAATCGTAATTGAACAAAATATAGTTTGGTAAATTAAAATCACACAAAGTATCGCTAAATGAAGCATAAATTAAATTGAAAGGAGGAAAACAGAGTTCCGACATCGCAACGGCAATGCGTCGGTGATGCACCAGAATCTTGAGCGTTTAGGAGGATCGTCGTGCTGTGTCCACAACCTCGAAGGCTCTCCTTGGACAAAGATGACGTAGGCAATCTCTAGATCTTCTCGTGAAGTCTAGAGATCAATGAAGTGGGTCGTCGAATCATCTCCGGCGGCTGTCACCCGGCGGAGCGAAAAAACGGCAACTTTACGCCTCTCCGGCGGTTGTCACCCGACGAAGAGGAGCTGGATGGAGGTGGGGCGCATGTTAGGAAGCTTCATCCTCAAGTTCGCACAGTAAGAGGAGGCTCTTCATCGCATCTGGTACGCTCTCAAGAGGTGGCGACTAGTCTCCTAGTAGATCGTCCTCTTCCCGACGATGGCTTGTTCGTCGATCAATCGAAGATCATTTACTTGATGGATTCGTGATCCTTTTATCGCGAATCGTTCAACAATTTTAGTAGTAATGCTCTACGAATCGTGTTGACGAGATTTTCGCTGATGATCTAGCATTTCTTGTTACTTAATCCTTCACCGGCGATCTATAGGAAAGTCGCGATAATCAAATAAAAATATATGAATTTTGACTCTGGGAGGATTCGAACTCGCGCCGGTCGCCCGCCTCTTCTAAGGAAGGTGTGACGGGGGTTTAGTCCCACATCGGTTGTACGCCGATTTTTCAGGCAAATATATAGTAATGTTAGCTTTGTGAGCAAAGTCCCTTCTCTCGCATGTACGACCACTCCTTGCCCCACAGCCGGCTGGCCACCGGTGACGTGGAAGGGGAGTGGCGTATGTGTGCCCTGTCGGTCCCCAAGCCAAGCCACTCGAGCCCCTGCTCGTGGCTTACTCCCCAACTACGCTTCCGACCCGCTTGCAGGCCCGGTTGGCCAACGGGTCCCCCCATTTTTGCAATATTTTTATTTTTATTTGTTCTTCATTTATCTTAGAAGTAAGACTGTAAAAATCATATAAAATCACATAATTACCCAAAAATTCACGTTAATCAATTGAAAACCAAAAATTATTCTTTAACACAAATATAAGTCTATTTATCATAAGTTAAGGCTAAACTATATTATTTACTAATTATTAACTCATGATAATGAAGACTTATCAATGACGTCAACACCCGACGAATACAAATCAAGCAGAAATAGAGTTCCACCCGATAATTCTTATGTAAGTGATTATAGACGACTTAATTGATCAAATTAAGATCTCTAAAAGATGAAATAATCATAATGAAATGAAGTATATGTTGGTAAATTTAAAATCAATAAATTATCACTAAATGAAACAAAAATTAAGTTGAAAGTAGGAAAATAGAGTTCCGACGTCGTGACGATGATGTGTCGACGATGCACCGGAATCCTGAACGTTCGGGAGGATCGTCGTGCAGTGTCCACGGCCTCGAAGGCTCTCCTTGGACAAAGACGATGTGGGCAATCTCTAGATCTTCTCACGAAGTCTAGAGATTAATAAAATGGGTCATCGAGTCATCTCTGGTGGCTATCATTCGGCGGAGTAGAAAAATGGCAACTTTGCGGCTCTTCAGCAGCTGTCACCCGATGGAGAGGAGCTAGATGGAGGTGGGGCGCATGTTAGGGAGCTTCATCCTCAGGTCTGCGCAGCAAGAGGAGGCTCTTCATCACATCTGGTACGCTCTCAAGAGGTGGCAACTCATCTCCCGGCAGATCATCCTCTTCCTAACAACAACTTGTTCGTCGATCAATCAGAGATGATTTACTCGATGGATTCACGATCCTTTTATCGCAAATCATTCAGCAATTTTAGTAGTAATGCTCCGCGAATTGTGTTGACGAGATTTTCACCAATGATCAAGTGATTCTCATTGCTTAATCCTTCACCGGCAATCTTGTCACGTGTTAAGGAGCATTTTGATAATCATTCACCATTTTGATAATGAAGACTTATCACGTGTCAAGGAGCTTTATCCTTAGGTCCACGCAGCAAGAAGAGGCTCTTCATCGCATCTAGTATACTCTCAAGAGGCGGCGACTCATCTCCCAATGGATCCTCCTCTTCCCGACGACGGCTTGTTCATCGATCAATTAGAGATGCTTTACTCGATAGATTTGTGATCCTTTTATCATGAATCGTTCAGTAATTTTAGTAACAATACTCTGTGAATCGTGTTGACGAGATTTTCGCTGATGATCTAGCGATTCTAGTTGCTTAATCCTTCACCAGCAATCTGCAAAAAAGTCGTGATAATCAGATAAAAAAATATGAGTTTTGGCTCTAGGAAGATTTGAATCCACGTCAGTTGCCCGCCCTTTCTAAGGAAGGTGTGATATGGGTTTAGTCCCACATCAGTTGTGTGCGGATTTTTCAGGCGAATATATACTAATGTTACATTTCTAAGTAAGTCTCTTTTATCACATGTACGACCACTCCTTGCTCCACAATCGACTAGCCACTAGTGACATGGAAGGGGAGTGGCGCACACGTGCCCCTATCGGTCCAAGTCGTTCGAGCTCCTACTCACGACTACTCCTCAACTGAGCTTCCGACCTGCTTATGGGCCCGGTTAGCCAGCAGGTCCCCTCACTTTGCCTTATTTTTATTTTTTATTTCTTTTTCTTCATTTATCTCAAAAGTAAGACTATAAAAATCATATAAATTTGTGTAAAATTATATAATTATCCAAAAATTCATATTAATCAATTGAAAACTACTTTTCACACTTTAACATAAATATAAGTCTATTTATCATGAGTTAAGGCTAAAAATATATTATTTACTAATTATTAACTCATGATAATGAAGACTTATCACTAATGTTAGAGAAAAAAAAGAAAACTCCTCATAAAAGGTAATATTAACTGATGTCAAATAGTGACGAGTATCAAGAAAATAGATGATAACTCTATTGTGTCTATGAGTAATCAACAAAGACTTTTTTAAGTACACAAGGACCTAATTTAGAAAGAGAAAGAAAGTAGTATTAGACAAAAGTAGTGCATCCAAAGATATGAGGTAAGAAAAAAAGAGAAGAATTAGGTAAAAGATGATAAAGTGAAATCGCTTTATCAAGTAGAGTGGAAGGAAGTTGATTCTAAAAATATGTGACTGTCAAGAGAACATCAAACCCCAGATAATAAGAAATATTCATCTCAATGAATAGTGTGTGAAAAATGTTGAGTAGTTGACTCTATTTTCATTCGGCAACACTATTTTGTTGGAATGTGTGTGCATATGTAGGTTGATAAAAATATCACAATCAACACAAAATGTGTGAAGTGAGTCTTAGACCAGTTCCAAAATATTGTTGATGTGAAGAATCTTAGGCGTAATAGATTAATAAGTGATGACCTTGGTAATGAAGTGAACAATTGTGGTGTGAACTTAAGTACAATCTTAGAGAAAATAGACTCAATTCATCCAAGTGTGGTCATCAACAAAAATAATGTAGTAGCGATGACTTGAGATAGATAGAGTATGAGAAGGGCCTCAAATATTATAATGAATAAGGTCAAAGGGTGATGTGGATAAAATCTTATCTCAACTCGAGTATGAATACAACTCACACATAATTTATTAAAAAAAAGCTAAGATATATTTTTTAAATTTTTTTCAAAATAAAGATGTCATAAACAACAATACCACAAAAGAGATGAAGTGGTCGTAGCAGAAATAAAGAGAGCCTGAAGGTCAGAAAAAGGTTCATCGAAAATTTACTCGTAGACAAATTGTTCATTCTTATGTCCCAAATCAATCCTCTACCCAATATACAAATCCTAGAAGGTATAATGAAAGATATAAAAGAGCAAAAGATAGCTCAAGTAATGGTATTGATAAATAAGAGGTTAGCACGAAATTCAAGAACATAGAAAACTTGAGTGAAAAAAATATTCAAGGGAACAATAGTATTGTCATGTACGTTGATCGGACAAATCCGACTATTGACAATAATAACTAATAAATGATGGGGGATAGGCTAGTACGATGATAAAATGGTGGGCATATCAATCATGTGGGTGGAGGCCTCCGAGTCAATAGTCCATGATGAAGATGAAGATATAAGGAAAGTATGTGTACCTAACATAGAAGGATTTAGAAGCGAGGCCAAATTAGTTGAGGAATGAGCTATGGTACCACTTGAGCGACGTAGTGCTTAATACTCAACGGAGGTCAATGTCACTTGAAAAGTCAAAAACGGAACACTAGGCAACACCATAGAAACTGGTGAAGGAGGTAGGAGAGCCAATTGAGCAGAGTTAGGCTTCTCGAACTACTTCTAACATTTGTCAGACATGTGAGTCTACTTGCCACAGTAAATGCATGGACAAAAAGAATTGCAGCCCTTCCCATGTGATGGACAGCCATTGTTCAGTCTCGAAGCATGAGGTCATGTGGAGACAGCCATCGTTGAAGGAGTAGATGTGTTGTTAGTTATAGCAAGAAGAGTGCATGTACTCACATGAAGTGCAATGAAGAAAATGTGAGAGGTATCAGGTGCCCAATATGTAGAGAGGATCATCTCATAAATTTGAGAGATAATCAATGGGTAAAGTTCACTCAAATAAACTCCAGTAAGAAACTTTTAACAGTAGTATTCAAATGTCTAGAAGTTAGTGGTTAGAGGCTAGCTAATAAATAACAAGCTCTTATATCAGGGCCTAGAGATAACCAAAATGAGCCTAAAGTGAGGAGTCACCCTACTTGTAGGTAAAAGCAACTCATAGAACTCGATCTTGTGATTGATATTCATCTAATTGGCACACATGTTCTCCAATATTGTCTATAGTTGTTGCCCAAGATAATTCTAGGCAAGAGGCTCAGCAATATTTGGCTTAAAGCTCTAAAGCATCTAGGTAAAGATGGTTGAATTGAGTTGAGACCATAAAATAAAGGACGGATCAATGAAGTTAGACAGATCAATTGACAAGTGGTGGAGAAGATTGTGCAACATTAAGAAATACTTGAATCCAAAGGCTGACAATGCATAATTATGTCCATTGAAGACATATCAGTTGAGTGAGTTGTGTCGTGATGGAGTGTGCTGGAGTAGTTGACATGATTAGAAAAAAAGTGTCAACTGAAGAAATGGTGTAGGAGATGTCTGACGTGACTTAATCATTGTATAGTAAATCACGCAAATTTCAAAATTTATAAAATTAGAAAATAGTAATTTTCAAATATTTAGAAGTATTTCTCAACAAATATATATCAATTATAATTTAATAAAATATTCAAAAATAGTAGTGATTTTTCAAGTCAATCGCAAAGATGTAATATAATACTGGGTAATTATTCAAAATTTGTCTCAAAGAATATAATTTTCTATGGATTTTATACTATAAAATAAAAATAAAATATATTTAAAATTCATAAAAAATGAAAATAAAAGTGCAGATGTCAGGATGATGTCAGTGCTTGATGAAGGTGAATTGGGCAGAAATAGAATTCCACCTGGTGATTTTTACTTACGCAATTACAAATGATTTAATTGATCAAATTAAGATATGTAAAAGTTGGAAGAATCGTAATTGAATGAAGTATAGCTTGGTAAATTTAAATCATACAAACTATCATTAAATGAAGTAAAAATTAAGTTGAAAGTAAGAAAATAGAGTTACGACATCACAGCGGTGATGCGTTGACAATACACTGGAATCCTAAATGTTCAAGAGGATCGTTGTACAGTGTCCATAGCCTCGAAGGCTCTCCATAGATAAAGGCAACATGGACAATCTATAGATCATCTTATGAAGTCTAGAGATCAATGAAATAGGTCATCAAATCGTCTTCGGCGGCTGTCACCTAGTAAAGTGGAAAAAATGATGACTTTGTAGCTCTCTAGTAGCTGTCACCCGACGGAGAAGAGCTAGATAGAGGTAGGACATGTGTCAGGGAGCTTCATCTTTAGGTCCACATAGCAAAAGAAGGCTCTTCATCACATTCGGTACACTCTTAAGAGATGACGACTTGTCTCCCAGTAGATCGTCATCTTCCTGACAGTAATTTGTTTGTTGATCAATTGGAGATGATTTACTCAATAGATTCATGATCTTTTTTATCACAAATTATTTAGAAATTTTAGTAACAATGCTCTGCGAATCACATTGATAAGATTTTTGTTGATGATCTAGTAATTATAGCGGCTTAATCCTTCACCGGTGATTTATAGAAAAGTCGTGATAATCAAATAAAAATATGAGTTTTGGCTCTAGAAGGATTTTAACTTGTGCTAATTGCTTGCCTTCAAACCCTTTCGGGGGAAGTGTGACAGGGGTTTACTCCCACATCACTTGTGCACTAAAGTTTCAAGTGAGTATATAGTAATATTATATTTGCAAGCAATGAGTCTCTTTTTCTTGCATGTACAATCACTCTTTGCCCCATAGTTGACTAGCCACTAGTGACGTGGAAGGGGAGTAGCGCACGCATTCCACCATCGGTCTTAGCCACTCGAGCCCCTGCTCGCTACTCCCCTTGACTACACTTCTAATGCGCTTCCAACCCACTTGCAGGCTTGGCTGGTCAGCAAGTCCCGCCGTTTAACTATATTTTTATTTTTATTTTTATTTATTTATTTATCTCAAAAATAAGATTATAAAAATCATATAAAGTTTTAGAAAATCACATAATTAGTTAAAAATTCACATTTTCAACTAAAAACTACTTTTCATAATTTAACACAAATATAAGTCTATTTATTATGATTTAAGGCTAAAAATATATTAATTATTAATTATTAACTCATAATAATGAAGACTTATCAATGGCTCAGACATTAAAGATTTGCCCCTAGATCTATAGATTAAGATTAATGAGAGATGGGATGATGCTAGGAGGGGACGTCCTTGAAGTTGCATGGGGTGTTGGAGGCGACATGTGAGGCGTCAAAAGGCAATTGTAATTGGTGCATGAGGCAGTCGCAAGAGATGGCGCCATCAAGAACACAGACGTAGTGATGTGTCGGGCAGGCGTCAAGATGGCATTGGCCAAGTGCCAAACAAGCAAGCAAGTGTGTGCAGCAAGCATGTAGGCCTACATAGATTGGGCACTGAGTAAGTGCACAAGGCGTCACTGTATGAGATTATGTTAGGAGAGGATAGGTGATGTTGAAAGAGGAGGTAGAGCAGCAATAATGGAGAAATTTTAAGTCTTTGGTACCATGTTAATAAGAGGAGAGAAAATCCTAGAATTGATGTACTGAAGAAGAGAAGTACATGAGGTTATATAGAAAAAGAGAAAAAGAAGGAGAAGTGGAGATTGTGGAGGAAGAATAAAGACGTAGAGAGAATAAATTCAAAATGGGCCTAATGGGCCCAATGGGCTTATTCTAACACAACTCAAGCTAACTCTTCTACTTCTTAAAAGTCATTAAAATATTAAATTTATTTTTGAGAAAATAAACACAACTTTTAAGTTGAGTCATCAAAAAAGGTCACATAATACTTGGACTCTCTAAGTGAAGGAACAAGTAATTCTTACAAGTTAGTACTCTTCTAAGCTTAGAGAATGGCACTCTCTTCTATTTTTTGATAATACAATCTTTCTAGAAACCTAATTCTATTGGTTTCAAGCCTAGTAGTTTGTCAATTTTTAATATCACCTTCATTCTTTTCTTATTTACGTGTCTCAACTTGTAATGTTAAGTCTTTGTAAATCAATCAATACAACACTATCTCTACTACATGTCCTCATGTATATGTGTCATTGTATCAAATGCAATCATCATGACTCTTTTGGAAATTGTTTAAGACTTACTGGTGAAAGATGTCACATAACTTTCACAATACATATGTCCAATATAAATTAAATTTCTCTTGAGGCTAGGGATGTACCTTAGATCTAACATCTAGACAATACCATTGGAGATCTTGATTTGTACATTTCCCTTGCCAACAGTGTCCAAGGACTCATAATCTGCAAAGTACACTTAACAAAGTTCTCTACAACAAAATCACTTATCTACTCCTTGCAAGAAGTTGAGTGAAATGATACAATATAGTCTAGAATCAAGACTATATTTCACTATCCACACTCAAACAATCATGTAATTTTGATGAAGAAAAATTTATAAACTTATCACTCATCCTCTAATTTTGATTAACATCCTTTTCTTATTTCCAATACTATTTCATGTGTCTCATTTACCCACATTGTCTCGTCATTTCTTGACTTGGACTTGTTCCTTCCTCTTGATTTTCTTCTATCACAATCTTGACCTTGTTGATAAGTTATTTCCCAACATTCAAGATGCAAGGTAGAACTAATTTTTTTTTGTGATTCCCTCTAACAAATGAGTTCACTAAAAATTAGATCTCAAATCTCATCCAATTTCTATTTCCTAGATCAAGAAAAACTATTCAAAGTAGTTATTGTGGCACCCCAACTCTCAAGGAGATAATAAGATTAAAACCTTAATTTCATCATTCAAATGAATATTAACATAACTCAATTGACTAATCATCACATTGAATTTATTCATATGATTAGTAATAAAAGTATGTTCAATCATCTTCAAATTGGGTTATTGACACATCAAATAAACCTTATTTACTACACATGGCTTTTCATACATATTAGATGGGATAAACATCAAACCTATTGTTGCCTTCTCATTTAAAATATTGAATGCAATGTTCCTATCTAAAGTTAACCTGATGGCCACAAGAGTTTACATATCAACTCCAAATCATTTTGCAGCATCCCCTCAAGCTTCACACTAGATAACAATTGATGGAACTTCTTCTGATATAAATAATATTTTACTTGCATTCTCAAGAATCCAAGGTCTTTATGGTCAAATTTCTCAATTTTGAGTTTTCTCTCTTCACATTCATGACTCCCACTCTCTCTTAATACAACGTTTTTCTAATATGAGAAAACATAACCTAGAAAATTCAACTCAAGGCTTTGATGCTAACTATTAGAAAGAAAAGGAGGGTGGTGTGATATCATTTTTTTCTCTTTTGAAACAATGGAATACTTGAAGAGGTTGAGTGAGCAGTCAAAGAGAACAAGGGATATAAATTGAGGAATGAGGAGAAATTGTCATTCCCAACAAATGTAGGGGTCTTAGCACAAAAGGCCTTAAAACCACCCTGTTTCTTCTCTCCTCACTTAAGGAACGCACACAACCCCAAGGAGAGGGGCCCATTATTTATACAATTGATAGGCAAACCCACATTTAAAATCAAATAAAATATAAAGATATAAAAAAAGAGATTTTCTCGAGAAAATTTGGCACATCACGTATAATAATATATGATATGTTAAAGGATCTTTGACAAAGCTGGTGTATCTTGACATTTGTAGAGATCAAAGACATCGAAAAATATCACCCTAACACATTTGTAGAATAACCTATTGAAAAGCTAGTAAAATTGATGACCTAATTGTACAATTTAATAGTAGGTCCACCCACATGTTGACCCAAACAATCTTTGACCAATCTTATCTTAATTTTTTTATTTGAAAATGGTCAAAATTTTGGGTCTATAAAATAGATTTCATTAGAAGAGTTTTCAACAGACATCAAAATGAAAGATCAAATCAAAGTTCTACTACAAGATCAACCTCACCACAAGCTTCTTCAAGAATTCAAGCATCCTCAAAATCAACAAATCTCATAAATAAATAAAAATTGTATATAAGTTTTTTATTTATACTTCTTATGTGAAGAAACTTTGGAAACTATTTGTAATGAGAGCAGAAGGACAAACTAGTGTATTGATGTCTAACATAGGGGGTGACAGACTTGTACAAACTATCATGTAAGTGCTTTGTTGATCTTGTCAATTGTGGTTCTAATTCTTTGAGGAATACAACTAGAAACCAAGGAAAAAACATAAATTAATTATTTTATAAAATTTTCTTTTTGCTGAAGATTGCATTTGCTCGAAGGTCAGAGAATCCAATTAATATTCAACACAAACCACCAATCTTAAATGTATCATTATCATCATTATCTAATATAATCCAATTACATTCAAATGTTTAAATCGTTTCAATACATGATCTAATTCTTGCTTAAATTATAATGTATTTTCTTCAAAAAATGTATAATTATTTCGATACTAAGAATGTAACATGAAATATCACTTGCAAAGGTCTAATGAGACTAAAGAGATCATTTGTGAAACTTGGTCTGTTTTCCTTTCAAAACGATTACAAAGCTAAGATTACAAATTCAAGTTTGGGAAATTTTCGAATTAAATTTTCCAGGAATTTATGATAGGTATGAATATTGGCATCACCTAGTTTTAGACACCAATGATCTAACATTTTGTCATTTTCATTTGTTAGGTGCCAAACATTTTATTATGCAAATCATTTCTGTAGTCATGGAAATAGATTTATTTTATTTAGGTTAATTATAGAAAGTATTTTCAATGCAAAGATAGTTGTTTCCTTTAGCATATGATTGACTAACACTAAGAACATTATGAGTTAAATTTCAGAAATTAAATCATATTTACTGTAGTATGAATTAGATATACAAACACTAGAGAATCATATAATTTTTCTTTTACTATTGTATTGAAAAATGACTGACCTTTAATCCTTTTATCAAATGTGAAAACCAAATTTTGTCTCTATTCATCTTTCTCAAGCGTTCATCATAAAGACACCTTATCATTTCTGAAGATTTTTTTATGAGAGGAAAACTTTACTTAAGTAGAAAATAGTTTTGGCTTCTTGAGCATGAAATAGTCGCCCTCATCATTTTTTTCCTATCCTTTTAGTGGGAATCCTCTTTCTATTTCCTCTAGCATGTAGCCTTTCCCTTTCTTGTAAAAAAAAAATATTTTACAAAACAAATTACTGTGTGAATTGTCTAATAAAAGAGGAAAATGACTTTCGATATTTCTTTTCCAAAAAGTAACATAGTTCTGGTTTTCCTAATGTCCTTTTGTTTCTTGGCATGTCATCCCGTTTATGTCTACCAGTTACGAATTTTTGGACATATCTTTTTGGCTGTCAAATTTTCTACTTCAAGTTTCTACCACTAGGTCCTTAACTTCCATTCTTAATTTATTGCTTTTGAAAATTTATTTTTCAAGGCGCGACATCTTTTCTAAATATTCAAATTTATTCTTTCAAATCTATTTTTAATGATTTGACTCTCTAAAGTTCTCATAAAATTCATCAAAATAATCCTAAATTTCTTCAACAACGGCAGTACAAATTTTGTTCACATATTCCTCTTTCGTCTCATCTATGTTCTTCTTGTTTTTGGTACTGTACTCAAGAAACAGCAAGTGTTTGGTACAATTTCGCCACCTAGAGCCATTCATACTTTAATATTAAGTTATTACCCTAACAAAGGTTATTAGAGACGAGATCTTTGGAGAGTAGGCTCAGAGTGTCCAACTAAGATAGAGTAAACTGACTTTGATTGTTTGATCCAGTACTCACCGTAATATTTGACGGGAATTCAAAAAGACATTCACTCCCCACCCACCGCCTGTTGATACCTCTTGTAGCCTTCTTCCAATCAAGAAATAAGTCTTCAAATTTAAATCGCGTCCTTCTACTCTCCACTTTTTTAATATATTCTTCTCTTTTATTCTTCCCGATGTCCACATTTTCTTAACTTATAAAAGATCAACGAATCTAGTAGTCCACACATCCCGTCCTAAATACTGTTGTCACTCATCTGACGCTTTTATGTTTTCGTTGGATAAAAAAAGCGGTTCAAGCATACGCATTTCCTTCCAAGTTCCTCGAAAGCGGCTCCATGATTTCATGTGTATATGTGTGTGAGAGAGAGAGGAGGGGTGGGCCTAGAGGCTTTGACCCAAGTCATGATCATAGGAACTGTAGATAGAAGTACTGACAGAAGGGCGACACGAGAGGATGGCCGGGTCGGAATGTGTCGAAACAGATGACTCGCCGGCATTACACGGACAAGGAGGGTACGTAGAGAGATCCTGACCTCTGTCGTTCCACTGTGGCCCTTTGGACGGCTAGTGCCCTTTTCTCTCGCCAGCCAGCTACAGCAGCAACAAAGCGAAGTTGGCTGAAGGGAGACCAAGAAGTCCAACTTTATCCTCTTTCTCTCTCTCTCTCTCTCTCTCTCTCGCCCGTTCTCGCTCTTCAAGTCTGGCTTGCTCCTGTATATCAATCTTTGCGGATCAGGCTACCTTTGAAAGACTTCAAACTTCGCCCTAGTGAGAGAAGAGAACTGGGGAAGTGCCTTTCTCTAGCCAAATGACCTCTCCTGGTCTATGCGAGTGGACAACTTCTTTACAGATCAAGGTCTAGGGGAATCGATTCCACATATCTCGTTTGCACGTGCACACGAGCATATGCGGGAGTCTGAGGGGTACATAGCTACACGCGCACGTACGTTTGCTTCCTACAGACATTGAAGTTACAACACTTGGAGACTACAGCAAGCTAGAGCTTTTAAAGCTATATCTTCCCTCAAATCACCCATAAATTAATGGTGTGTTGATGCTGATTGTCATTATAGTAACCCATCTTAGGCCAATCGTTTCTTTCGTGATCTGTATATTCGGAGTCAGGCTGACCATTTTGTACAAAACTTATGATTAGATATGAACACCTAACCTTTTCTACCTTTTTGCCGCTATTTCTCTCCCTTCTTCATTGTAGATGTGGAACTATATGCGAAGAGAATGCTAGAGGCGGCTAAAAGGGAAGCTGCGTGCTTTACCTTTTGGGTATATTAGTGGTTTAAATATTTTTTTCCTGACGGGAATCTACCGAACGTACCATGGAGTAAGAATCTTGGAAGATTCTCGTAGCAATCGAGGAACACAGAAGCAGAAGCGATTCTATGCTCTTCTAGCAACGTCCAGTGTACCTCTACGTGAACAGAAGCATTGAATGATATAGCCCATCAAAGTAAGCGGATTCATCGCGCGCACCGTCTGCTCGATGGAATACCCATCAGACTAAGTAAGATGTTCATACCGTGGAAGATATAATATTACGCACCTGATCACATTTTTATGGGGATATTTAACACTGTAATCTATATTTCTTAATTAGAACTAAGAGTTTTTACCTTCGGCTTATAACTTCGTAGCATATATTTAAAAAACTCATCCTTTCTGCCTTCGAATCCAAGATTTTGGCTTTCTACGCGCAGGTGACCTGCGAATTGAGTGCAACTTTCTGCTTATTGATGGACGGAACTCACAGAGTCCATGGCTTATGCCGAGCCATCTGACACATACTAGAGGTCCTCTTCTTCGGCGAGGATGGTGACTGGAGAGTTTTAGGGTGCATAGTTCCTGAGGAGGCTGTTCATGAGAGCTGCGTCGGATATGGTGTCTGTCGGAGAACGGTAAGATCGACCGCATTGATGAAAGGGACCCTCCGGGATTTTTCATGGAGTTGGCGAGAAGGTGGCAGCCAGAAAAGTCGCGTCTGGCTATATTGCCGCACAGTGAGAGAAAAGCAGAACGAAGCTCAGGGAGAGAGCAAGAGAGCGAGTAGTTGTATGTTTTAGAGAATTTGTGTGTGAGAGAGAGTGTGCTAGAGTATTTGGGAGGGAAACAGAGGTTGGCTAGAGAGTCTTGAGAGAGTGTTTGTGAGGTAGGTTAAGACGTTTTAAGAGTGAGAGAGCGAGAAAGCGAGAGAGAGGAGAAAAGAAAGAAAATGAGATAAGAGCTCCGAGAGAGAGATAGAGAGAGAGAGATAGGAGAAAGAAAGAAGATGAGATAAAAGCTCCGAGAGAGAGTGACGAGAGATAGAAGGGGGGGGAGGGGGGGAGGGGGGGAGGTCTATCTCTCCGAATCTTGGTCTTTTTCGAATGGAGAGGGGTTTTACCAGGGATGAAAAATGTGGGGTGGATTAGGGCATCCCACTGGTGCAACTTTCCAACCATAAGGCTTCTGTCTGACTATTAGAGTGCACCACCCCACCTACGCATAGCTAGGAACGTAGCACGTGAAGGGTTTCTGCGTGGTGGGGGGAAATAGGGTTCGGGTTAGTGTTTGGGGGGGAAGGGGGGCAGTTTAGGATAGGGCCCTGTGCTAACTATTCCCCAACGTCTCCTTCTCTCCCCCACCCCCCCCCCAACTCAACTGTTTGCCGGGAACACCGCCACGGCTAGAGTCTTTGAAGAATACACCCATGGTCAGTCAATAAACAACAGGTGAGTGGCTTCGGATACTAGGAAGGGAACAGGAGGGCACCCTTCCCCTCTGACACTGCCGTGCCCCGCCGCCGTGTCGCGGCAGGCTTGTCTGATGTGCGGTGGCGCCGCCCACACGCCGTCAATGCGTATTCTAGTCCCATATGATTATAAAGCATACGAACAAATGCAAGGATTATAAACAACGAATGACCGTCGACATGTTTTAGTTCTAATTCGTATGTGGGTACGCAGCAGACAGGAGTAAATTAATGGCGGCGGCTGCAGTGGAACAACTGATTAATGCCTAGTCTGTATGAAGCGGCTTCAATTCTCTCAGGGCTCGAGGCAAATAATCCGCAGATGCGCGAGAGGCCAGATTCAGTGTTGAATGTGATAGAGAACTTGAAGAGATAGAAAGTATAGAGAGAGAAAAGAATAAAATACGTTGAGGGACTTTCTGAGAATACGGGAGCTACCAGACTCAGCGATGTGCGAGGGAACTTGGGAGTAAGAGAGAGAGGCTACGTGATGTGCTGAGGAATAAAATACGACAAGGGTCTTTTCTCTGTACGCGTACGATTAGTGCCAGTCGGAGATGAATGTGAGATAACTATGAGAGCGGCAGTGCTGGGGAGGGGGGGGAGAGAGAGAGAGAGATTGAGCGGCTACTTGACTTGCTGAGGAATAAAATACGAACAAGGGTCCTTTCTCTGAACGCAAATGAGAGCTGCCAGAGTCAGTGATAAATGTGAGAGAACTCAGAGAGTTAGATGAGAAGATACAGAGAGACACTGAGGGGCTATTCGACGTGCAAAAGAATAAAATACGAGCTGTGGTCTTTTCTCTGTACGCATACTAGACGCTTCAGCTTTGGCGATGAAAGAATGATAACTCATAGACATGTCGACATACAGAGAGAACATAGAGTGAGAATGAGAGAAAAGGGGGGATTCGAAGGCTCTTGACGTGCTGAGGAATATGATACGACCGGAGGTTTTTTCCTGTACGCATACGTGACATACCAGGTTCAGTGGTGAACATGTGAGAACTCGGAGATGAGTCGACACACAGAGAACTAGAATGAGAGACAGAAGATAAAGAGATGGGTCGACGGTTACTAGACGCATTGAGGAATAAAATACGGCTAAAGGTCTTTCCTCTGATGTGTGCGAGAGCTGCGGTTTTCAGTGATGAATGCGAGATATTATAAGGAGGTCGAGGAAGATACAGAATCAGTGAAAGAAAGAGAGAGAGAGAGAGAGAGAGAGAGAGAGAGAGAGAGAGAGAGAGAGCGAGAGAGAGTATTTTTTTATGCGTACTATTGAAAGAGCGTATGCCCTAGGGCCACCTCCGGTCTCTCCTCTACCCCCTCCACCCCCCGTCACTCCATGATTCAATAACAGTCGTGAAGGTGTGATTGGTGAGGTGACCGCTGCATGAGAACGGCGGGCTCCGATCAGAATCTCAGACTAATTGAAACGAGACTGAACTTATCTCAACGAGAGAAGAAGACATCGAGAAGAAATCCCATTAGTAGCAGCAATCTTTAATCTCTGTAGGAAAGAATTTCAACTGATAATAGCAATCGGCAGGAACAGCCTACGCTACGCAGAAGGATAGGTGAGATATGTCCAACGAGGGAGTCACATCCGCCCGTCTACTCGGTATACAGTTGAGAGAGGAGGCGAAGCTCATTTGGTTTCATGAGCGAACCATCGACAGCTGAGACGTGAATTCTGATCAGAAGAGATACTTCAAACACCTAGTTCATGACACGAGGAGCTAGAGAACAGACAAAAGTGGAAGAAATGGAGCTGGGGAGAGGCATAGGGGAATGCTTCTTTGGTCGTTAATGTCCGCCGTCTCGTCCCCCCCCCCTCTCTCTCTCTCTCTCTCTCTCTCTCTCTCTCTCTCTCTCTCTCTCGCTCTATCGGCCCCCAACTGTTCTTTTGGAATTCTCGGGCCTAACCCATGCAACTGCCTAGCTATTATTTGTCTCCACTCCCAAGAATTGAAGAACGGGGAGAAGAAACGAGGGCTCGAAATCATAGACCAATTAATTGATATTTTTCTCGCTTAATAATATAAAACGCGCCAAAATATCGGAGACAACACCCTGGATACTTAGATGAAAGTAAAACTGAGTTCCTATCTAAAAACTTAGATGAATGTAGATTGAGTTGAAACAAGGAAACCCGTTTCTTGTTCTCGTCTCCTCTAAACAATGCAGAAGATAAAGAAGACTGAAAACTCACATGAATCTCCGTCATCCGTCCGGCAACTATCCATCGATAATAATCCTCAATGGCTATAGATCACTGAGCAGCGAAGGTTGTTCTTCTAACGATCATGGAGGCTTCGACGTCCTCTAGGGTCTCGGATGAGAAAAGAAATGCGTACCCGCCATGAAGGCGCTAAGCGGAGCCGGGTACAAGGAAGCCGGATCGAGCATTGAAGAGGCCGCCGCGGCGGCAGCAACGGCCGTGGTGATGCTGGTGGCTGCAGCGCCGGTTGTGGTGATGGCGGCGGCAGCGACAGCGGAGGAAGAGGACTCGTCGCCTGGGTGAGAGTAGTGAGAGTCGGGTCCTTGGTCATAGAGGATACCCTTGAAGACGTGCCCGGCGATGCTGACCGCGGTCTGGTAGGCGTACTGGTCCTCCGCCTCGTCGACCGCTGAGACTCTCACGCAGCGGAATACCGCCGGCGAGCTAACCTCAGGCGGGAAGGTCATAACCGCCTCAAGCCCTCCTGGGGAACCATTATTGTAGGAATTTATCAGTAGAAATGAAGACATAGATAGAGAAAAAGTGTCCATGGTTCCAATCTCTCATCATTTCACATAGTTTTTCGGTCTCATATACGACGAGTTCGTTTTAACATCGCGCTCCTGAGTGCACTGCGAGGCGATCTGCTTTCCAATACAGAATCATTCCTATGATGAATATGACCGGACTGCAGTTTGTGATCTAATGATTGATTTCGAGTTCATGCTTCAAAACGGAAAGATGCGGACAATGTTTCACATACCAGAGGTGGTAGAGGTGGTGGCCATGGTAGCCGGGATGCGGGTGCAGGCAAGGCCGCCGCCCATCTCTCTGGGTCGCTTGGAATGCTCGCCGCCGCTGCCGCTGCCGCTGCCGCGGACGACGAGTTGCTGCTGATGTTGCATGGCGGCAGCGAGTTGCTGCTGGCGCTCCCGGCGCTTAGCGGCGGGGACCCAGGTGCTCTTGACGTGAGTGGGGCACTGGAAGCCACGGCTCTTGCAGCAAGTGCGACACCGCATGTGCTCGCAGTCCTTCTTCGCCTGGTTTCCACAGTCCTGGCAGCTCATGCCGCCGCCGCTTCCTGTCTTCGCGCCCCGTGAAGATCCGCCGCCACTGCTTCCCGCTACCGCCCCCGCCGGATCGTCCAGCATCATACCCAGCCCCGGGGCATAGAGGTGGTGGTGCTGCGGCCGCTGCTGCTGCTGGAGCTGCTGGTGGTGGTGCTGCCATAGCTCGAAGCCCTTGGTGTAGGAGGGAATCTCTTGAGCGTGTCTTGCCCCGCCGCCACCGCTGGTGTAGAGGAAGAGATTATCTGTCGGGATCTGGTCTCCCGGAGCCTGGTTATGGGCGCTGCCCCCACCGCCTCCTAGAGAGAATCCCGCCATTGCCTCTTCCTCCTCTCAGCCAATCGAAGATCCATGACAAGAAAGACTATGCCCTCTCTTAACCCTTCCCGCACATCTCTCCTTTACAGAGAATTCAAGGATTAGGGTTTGAAAGAACGACAAGAGACAAGGTTTTCACTCTCTTGATGTCGCTTTTCGACGGAATAGGCGAACACGCGGAATCCTTCAGTAAAAGCAAGAAGAGAGAGGTCAAGGAAGGAGGGGGAGGAGGAAGGAGAACCCCTACCACCTCTTGCTCTTCTCCTCTTTGCTCCCTCTTTGGCCTGCAGCCTCTCTCTTCCCGCTGCCACTTCCCTTCTTCTGCCTCTCCTTTGTTTCCCTCTTTTGTCTACACACCCACGTCGGCGTCGGATTTTTCTTCCCCTTTCGGTAATGATACATGTTGATAATATACCATTACACTAACATTTATGTCTCTGCCACTATCTCTCTCTCTTTCTCACAAACACACACTCTCTTTCTCTCTCTCTCTCTCTCCCGCTCTTGTTCGCTCGCCAGTAACCTAAGAAGCTACAGAGGCCAAGCGGCGGAAACAGCAACAGCCGTAGCAGCGACAGCGGCAGCAGGGAGGAGCAGCTTCTACTCCCTCCTTTTCTCCTCGAAATCCTTCTCGCTGTCTCTCTATTTATACAAACCTACATAAATCCGCTGTCTCTCTTTCCTCTCTGACTCGCTTCTCGCCTGGAGATCTGCTCTTCCTCTCTCTAGCTCATTTCTATGACCCGGCGACCAGAGGGAGGGGAGAAGAGGCAATTAAGAGGGAAGTAGAGCAGTACTTCGCCGCCGCCGTGGAGAGGTGTAAGAAAGAAAGAGTGTCTTTGCGCAGGTCTTCCTACACCGCTCCTCTCCTGCTCTCTCTACCTTTCGCTGCTCCTTCCCCTCCTCCGCAGCTCAATTTAATGCACCACGACCCATATCACCCTTTCGACCCCCCAGATTCTTCGTCACTCATCTCTAAGCCGACTACCGTTCTCTCTCCAACTTTCTCACCCAAAGTAATTACTTCTCTCTCCGAATTCCCGAGTCAAACATACCTCTCTTTTACTTCCCGAGCCAAATACGCCTCTCTCTCTCTCTCTCTCGTGCGCTTCATTCGAATTTTGAATTTTACCCACTAGAAACTCACATCTACATCGACGCCCTTAAGTTCCTTAAATCCGTTTGTCCCCCCCAAAACCTATAATCTTAGATTTTTTAAATATTCCTGCAAGTAGGAGAGATTTATCAGCAGGCATTTATGTTTATATACGCAAATAGTAAACTTTATGCAGTCTAAACATGATAATATGACTTCAAAAGTGTTCAGTGCAAAGATATCTAGCACAAAATCTTTAATAGAGAAATACGATTACACAGGTGACGACAACGCCCAGGTTTACCGGTAGCTGATTACCGTTTACCATCATATCCCCTAGTCCTCGATCTACCGTTGCGAGGGGATCGGATGGCCAGCGTCCGCCGCCGCGTTGGCCCCGTCCGCCTGCCGCCGTCCGTCCTTGTACCGTAAAAACCGCTGCTCTAATCGCCGCCGCCCGGGGCCTCTCCGTGTCGCCTTTATCGCGACGAGGGGCTCCACGTTGATTTGTTAGTCTACGTTCAGTAAATAAATACACACTGATAGATAGATGTGCGCTTATACGTCACCTTCTACACATGTTGCAGCGTCATGAAAATTCTAGTGAGAGAGTCATTTAGAGCGAGAGAGAGAGAAAGAGAGGGGAAGAAGAGACAGCAGAGAGCTGGGAGGAGGGGGAGAGAAAAAGGGGGGAGGTGCAGACGGTGATGGGAAGGGGAAGGAATCGTCTAAAAGAAGAAAGAGGATACCGAGGATTACGTAGAGAAGACGGAGGACTTGACAGGCAGTTCTGTGCATCGTCTTCTTCTTCCCGCTCGTCTCGTGGCGAACTGAGGATGAAAACTGGGAGAAAGCATGAATTTAATGGACAGTAGAGAGAGAAAGACGTGGGTATGTCTTCGTCGTCGCAGTTGTCATTCTTCTGTGTGCTATCGCGTGTGGATTTCAGATCACTCAAGTAGGCACTGAGTGCCCGAACAGACCTCTCTCTCTCTCTTCTCTCTCATGACTTTCTCTTTCTCCATTGGGGTCACCTCGTATTACTCCGGCTAGCTCTTCTAGTTAGAGTACTGGAGAGCCAGTTATTTACCATTATTGTATGCGTAGTTAATACTTGACCCCGCCGGCCCGAAATCCCGGCGAGGACGGCTACCACGGCCGGAGGCGGGATAGGAAGCCGTGCCGATCCCGGACTCCGACACCGCAGCCCTCCCTCCTCGCCGTTGACGTACATTGACCTTTTATGATAAAGAATGAAAAAGAACCCAACTTTTCTTATTCCTCGCCGCTCTTCACGGAGGAGCTTCTCCGGCGGAGGTATCGTCCCTGGCGTGCTAGTGCGAGGTATAGAGAGAGAGAGAGGGAGGGCGGATAGTGCAAATAAACTATAGAGTTGATTAATGGGAGGAGACACGAATGATTCTGCCGCTCTCAATAATTGTGTACGTCTCTCCCTGTCTCTATTTTTCTCGAGCCCTGAGCTCGCCCATCCCGGGGGGGTTCGAGTTGACTCCCTTCCCTCCCTCTATTTCTCTCTCTTCTAGTGCTCTCCAAATTTGAAGCTTTTCCGATTCCAGCCCTCTTTACGCAAACACGAGAATAGATGGAGGGACGAGGCTGGAGCGAAGTACCCAAATCCCTATGCCAACAAACTCCCTCTTGGCTCCTCACAAGACCACTGGCGCCGTTAAACTAAAAGATCCCAGAACTAAGGATAACTACGTTAGTCGAGGAGCAGGAACTGGCGTCCTCGGTAGAAATCGAAAGTATCAGAGGTCTGGGCTTCTCTTTCTCTCTCCAGATTTCTCTCTCTCTCATCTTGTCAAAGCCTACCGTCACCTTATTCATGGTGACTGAGGTCCATTAGAGTCTGTTCAGGCCAGAACGGCGGCTCTCTGAGCTGAGAGACGCCGGTGAGTAGACGGACAACGAGAGGGATAGATAGAGAGAGAGAGAGAGAGAGAGTGCCGGGAGCCGCACGTGCCGGAGATACGCAAACCACTAATTAAAATGCCACAAGTCCCGCTGCGTCTGTGCGCGCCTCACCTCACCTCATCTCGACATGACAGCCCTCCATCCCTCTCACTCCACTGTGTGATGTGATCTCACTCCCTCTCCTGTCCGTCCCTCTTCCCTGTGCAGGTTTCCCTTGGATGTCCTCCTGTCCCCATGACTTGACTCCCACCTATCACTCTCTCTCTCTCTTTCTCTCAGGTAAACCAGATGGGCGCTTGGTGGATTATACGTATGAGGACGCGCCTCATCTTCGTAGACGAATCTGTGGAGGGGTCTACTCCCGATCTTATAACCAGTTGATTTTTCAATGGCAGAGAACAGAAGGAAACAGTGAAATTCTCCCTTTCTCTCTCCTCCGACGCAATTGATGTTAGGGCCACCTCTCATGAGGGGGCAGCCTCCAAAAGTAGGAACAGTGCAAGACACGACCAGCGCGACTCCCGCCTTCGTAGGCATGCATCCGGACGCGGCATCCTTCCTGTTCTCATTCATTCATTCCTGTTCTCACCCGACTGTGCATTCTAGCTCCCCAGCCTTGATATAAAGCGAGAGAGAGAGAGAGAGAGAGAGAGAGAGAGAGAGAGAGAGAGAGAGAGAGGGACGGAGATGGTGGGACAGGAGAGAGTCGATAGGGCGCAGCTCGCAGGCACATGCAGGGGAAATGTGGAGGAAGGGGACAAGCAGAGGGGAGCTCGCGAAAGGGGAGGGAAGGGAAGAAGGTGGGGGCTCCGGTAGGGCAGAGGAAGATGGAGGCCTCGTGCGAGCCACCGCCCTCAACAACTGGGCAGGTCACCATCAAACCCTTGTCTCCTTCTTCGGCCCCACCTGCTGATTGCTGAGCTCAATCTCAGAAGGCCAGAGACGAAGATAAGATACTTCCGTCTTCGTAAATTGCACCTATACTATTAACTAATTGGACCTTTCTCTCTCTCTATCCATATAAATACATGAGGTTCTTTGGCTGGGCGTATACGGGACCGTGGATGTTTTAATGGCAATCATATGCGGCCACTGTTCATCTTCCACTTCCCATTATTTCGCCCCTGGAGCTGCCTCCCTCCTTCCGGAGAGGAATGGAGAGGTTTCCATTTTAGTCTCTGTGAACCAGAGAGATCGATAGAGGGAGGGAGAGGGAGAGGGAGAGAGAGAGAGAGAGAGAGGCCCAAGTTTCTGAGCCCCGAGGATTGATTCTTGGGGAAGTTCGGGGTGGAGGGGAAGGGGATCTCGTCGTCGCTGTTGATGATGATGATGATGACGATTCAGGAAGGTTTTGTGTCTGAAAGAGCGAGAGAGAGAGAGACAGAGGATGGAGTCAGATGACCACGTGACCTCGTCCCCATTAGAATTGTCTGAGGGGTAGCAAGGGTTGGGGGACCATGGCAGCAAGCCACAGCCCTCTTTATGACCTACACAAGGATTCCCCCAGGCGTACAAACCATAGGGCCCTACCCCACACCACCCTCTTCATCCCTCTCTGGAAGAAAAAGGGAATGATGATCCTTTTGTCATCTACAAAAGGCCCTAATCGTAAGGAAAGCGCAGCTGGTGAGTCATCTTGGATGCATTAACGCGCCTAGAAATCGTAGCCTCTCGCTCTCTCGCTTCTCTCTTGCTCTCTCTCTCTCTCTCTGGGGAGCAGTTAAGGATCCCATCCAATTCTTTCTCGGCGCGCATCATGAGCTTCACTCCAAAGCTGTGAGTGATGGCAGCATGTCGGATTTGGTGGCTGTAGTGTTTTCACTCTCTTTCCTTTCTTCCTCGGCTTGAAGGAGGAGATAGAGAGAGAGAGAGAGGCCCTGGGCAGGATCCCATGAAAATCATGATCTGCAGATCCCTTGTGATCGAAGGGACTCTCTTGGTCGGCCCCTCTGGATTGGAAACCCTATGGTTTCCCCTTTTGATTGTGGACGAACTGAAGAGGGAGGGATAGGGGAACCCCTGACGAGAACAGAAGAACTCTGATCCCTTCACATGGAACACAACCCCCGCCATGACTGTGAGACACTGTATGGACTCAATGTCTTGGCGCATCTCTCTCTCTCCCTCTCTCCCTCTCTCCCTCTCTCCCTCTCTCCCTCTCTCCCTCCCTCCCTCTCTCTCTCTCTCTCTCTAGATTTCTTCCCTCCATGCTTAACTTCGCTTTCTCTGGGTAGGGGTTGAAGATGACTGAGTGATGTGGCCGGAGGTCGAAATCCACGCAATCAAAAGTGGCTGTCTTTCCCCGTGCCTCGTGTCGCCGGGAGAGCTCGCCCGAGCCCTTCTAGCAGCGTTCCCTAATCCCTACGTGACCAAGAGTTGACAGACGTGACACCTTCCCCTCTCACTCGGGGGCCGAAGGCCGCTCCCAGGGTCTCTCTCTCGCCCCCGTAATCTATTTCCATCTCTCACACGCGCAGACACTGGGGGCCCGGGGATGGGAGAGGAACCGGGATGGCGGTATAGGCGAGTAATTCCGCAGGGGGTGGGCGCGCGGCTACGATTCACCGGCGACTTCTTCAGGGGGGAGTTCGTTCTGCGCACCGGTCAGGCGGTGGATAATAGGGACTGCGACGAGCTAAACGACGACGGCCGCCGCGACATCACCTCCATCGGCAAATCGGCGAGCTGGCCTCCGGCTTCGGTGGGTGCACACGTGCATGGATTCACGTACTGTCTAATCGGCGAAGCACGAGATGCCGGCGACGGGAATTCCGCGGGTGTTTCCGCAGATAAAACCAGTCCACCGTCGCCATTCATTATTTTGATCTTGTTTTCTATAAATTAGTTATGAGATTATTCTGATAAAAACATTTGTCTAAGAAAGAAAAACGATGAATATCAAGAAACATTGGCGAACAAACCCATTGGCGAATTTAATTATGAACTCTCGTCCTGTACTCTACGCCTTAGAGGAGACGGGAGCTTTCATTTTCTCACCCATCTCTCATCAGGGGGAGGGACTCTTCATCCTCCTACTCATCCATTTACTGGGTCCCTTTGGCAAACCATGGAGCGCTGTTTTATGGTAGAGAGAGGAACTGAAGTAAAGTCAACCACGACTGAGCGTTACCCAGAATGATCGGGTGTAAAGCATCTAAATGTGATTCTTCAAGTTTGTCATCAGTTCCCAGGGCTAACCTTCCACAAGCGGTGGAAATTTTTGGGTGGGTATTAAATTCTGCCTGATTACTACACAGAGATATATATATATATATATATATATAATTCCTTAGTCTTATCCTGTATGTTTGGCCAATAAACTTGGCTGGATATCTTATATCATTCACCAAAGTAGAAACAGAACTTGGATTTTTCTATATCCAATCTAATGGTCAAATATTTTAAGCTGAAACCAGACATATATTTTGCAAAAGAATGAACCAACGTGGTTTATTTAATGGCAAGTCCATGACTTTGGCAAGTCCACGCTGATCTCCTTAATTGTTTCTCTAAATGGCGTGACATCAGAAACATATGGATTGAGTATCAACCTGTTTGTGGAGCAAGTTGAACCTATTTTTGATGAGTTCATGAATCCAAAATCTCAAGTAACATGATAAAAGAAATTGGTAAATCTCAATCCAACATCGGCATATTAATCATATATTAATATTTTAAAAATAATAGAAAATTATAAATCATGATGCAAAATCGAAATATGTGAACAATTAGTCAGCCACCATCTAGAAAGTGACATACTTCAGAAGTACATATGAAATATTGAAATGATGTTCTTAAATAAAGAAATAACGATTTGAATATGGTGTTGCTTGTGTTTGTTTATGTCAAAGTGAATTTTGAAATTAAATTGGGAGCTTAATTCATAAAATTTAGAAATAAAGACAAACTTACGAAGCAGCACATTCAAAATATTGATTTTCCAAAAAGAAATAATATTTCCCATACATCTTTTTTAAAATTAATCATTCAACTAACTTATTGGGGACATATAGCTATTACTAGAAAAAAGTTTGTGTGGTTTACAAGAGTGTATTTCAAAATAATCATAATATCATAAAAAAGATGTGGGTTTATCAAAAAATAACTTAGAGCTTTGATGAATTCAAATAAATGCAAAAAATATTAGGCTTCTGAAATCAAGAATATTGAAGTTGTTAGTTGTTGACGTTAAGAAGAAATAGTATAGGATGCATATTTATTTATCATATTTTATTGCAAAATCCATAATCCTTGGAATTTTATAAGCAACATAATTGTTGTTTGATATTTTTAGTCATTAATTTTGGGAACTAGTAATCACATATACTAGTCTAATTATATTTTCCTTTGAAGATACTCTAAAGTCTAATTATAATGAGATTTTTGATAATCCTTCAATAAAGCTCTCACTATGGATCTAATGTTAGAAAGATTGGAGGATATTTGTGTAGATAAATATTTTTAAATATAGTGATTCTAATAATAATAATAATAATAGTCGTTCATGGGGAGACAATAACCTATCATTTTTTAAATTGGTTTCTTATAAAAATTCACATTTCAGTATTCCATTGAAATCTAGTCAATAATTTCTTCAATAAGAAATGGTTTTGAGTTTTATCATGTCTACGATGTTGCTGGGATTCATTAAAATGCAAACTAGACAATTTATTAAAATAAAAAATATTGGGTGAGATTTAAACGAAAATTAATTTTTACATCTATATTTAATCTGTAATGGTAGTATTTAGTGATTCTCGAAAGAATCGGCTTCTCCGAGAATCAGTGCCAAACGCCAACCGGAAAGAAACGGAGCAACTGAACAGACCTTCTATGCTCCTGTCTACGCTGCTACCTCGCGCACCGTCGAGTGAGACGCGGTGGGTGTTGACGGCGGCGGCGGTGGCGGCGGCGGCGGCAGTGGCGGCGGCAGTGGCGGCTTCGGTGGCGAATGAGAGGGTGGAGTACTTATTCCGTCCATACTTTTTCTTTTCACAAACTTTCCTCTTCTTCCCGCTCGATTCCCTCGCAACCTCCCTCCCCCGCCTGCTCTCCCACCTTCGTCAGAGGATCTTGAAGGCGTTCTTCTGGGGTTCTCCTCCTCCAGGCAACGAGGTTCTATCAGGAGGGATCGTTGAGAATGAGGTGAAGACGACGCTCTTCCATCCTTCCCTTCCGTCTTTCCCTTCTCCGTCTTTGTGTCTCGTCCTGGACTCTGTTCCCCCTCCTGTTCGTCGGCGCGGGCAAGAGTAGATGACGAGAGAATGGAAGTTCCATTAATTTGATTCCTTGTTCTCCGCATAGGACGATGTCTTTATTGTTTTCGGTTGCGTGATCTTCCAGCCGCCACCCGGAAGTCCTCTGGGCTCAACGATCTGACAGGGTCTACTTGACCATCGGCCTGCCTGATGCGAAGGACGTCGCAGTGAAGTGCGAACCAGAAGGAGTGTTCACCTTCACCGCCATAGGGGCTCAGATGGTTTCCTTCCAGGTTCATCTCAAGCTGTACGGAACCATCAACCCAGAAGTGAGTCGCTGACCTTCCACTCATGGTTCATCTCCTCCTTTGTCTCCATCATGACGATTTTTTCATCCAAATGTGAATGGTATGGTTATCTGTGTTTCACTAACCAGCTTGCCAGATCAAGGCTTTCTCTTGCTAGTCTTCTTGTCATCCATCTTTCACTGTCTTGCAAGCCTCGAAGACAGTCAATGATCTCTCTGAGGATAGACTTCGTTTACGGTTTTGACGAATCACCTGCAGTCATCTACATGTCTCTGTTCCTTTTTAGACTTCAACGAATGGGTTCTTCGATTGCCCTCGGTCGGCAACCCCTCTTGCTACCTTCATCAATCCTCACTGCAACTCTGCGGTAACAGCCCGCCAAGATCCTAAGCTTTGATCATCATGGTTTTCATGGTTTCTGGGGCGCAGAGTAGGTCAAGAAAGGACTTCTTTTGGGAGAAAATTTCCCCTTGAATCCCTCAATAATTACCCTGATTTATTTTTATTTTTTTTGGGTTTCGGATTGAGCATTGTCCTCCTATTGCTCATAAGTAATTTTAACCGATACCCAGTTTTCCATCATAATTCTCCTTATCTTGTATCATATTCGAAACTAGAAGTGTGCCTATGGACCAAGCACTATGAAGCAAGTTCCCAGAGAAATGCGTGGAAATGTTCTTTGTCCCGGGGTTTCGTTATATTACCCAGCCCATGTCGATCCACTTGAGGGATATGGCAGGTTGCCACTCGTGTGTGTGTGTGTGCGTGCGTGCGTGGGATTTCCCATCCAATCTTCTGTGCCAGACATGGTCAACCCTGGTCCCAGCCTATATTATGAGATGTGGTTGACTTGGTTTTGAGCCTAAGCCTGAGAAAGACTGGCAGAGGTTTCAGCCTGGCCAGGCTTATGATATTAAGATGTCACCTTATAGATAATACAATATCGCTTACATCTTATTGAAAATTTCCTTGAAGAGGATTATGGATTGAAGGACCTTCTCTCTCGGACAAGCAAGTTCTTTGCTTGTAGAACGATGGAGCATGCGGTAGACCATATCATCTTCCTCATTCGTCGTATTTTACCCTGCTGGTTTTTTCAAGAATCCCCATCCTTGTTTCTTCTTCTGCAACCTGTTCCCACATTTTCCTTTCGTACCTAACTGAACTGTCTTCTGACATTGGGGATGCCAGAATTATTCGAGTTTTTCTTAGCGTCGACAGACCAATGGGTGGTTAATATGCCTTTGACTTTATTTTATCGTGGGATTATTTGCATGTTTGACTTTGAAATTTATGTTCAATTACCATTTTTTCCTGGTATTTGTTTTTCTCTGTTTGTCGAATATACAGGTGGGTTAATCAGTTTAATATAGCTCATGCATATGTTTTACAGAATTTGTATATGCAGAATCCACTGCTCTGAATCTTGTCAGAGTATTCTGCAATCTTCATACTCCTAAAACGTAAGGAATGTGCTCTCTAGTTTGCAGGCCTACGGAGTTTCGTTCTCCATGTTGTTTAATGGCAGATGAGACCTTCAGCTGCCTGATTACGGGGCTCTTGTGGGGGAGAGGGTTGACTCCTGAACATTTCCAGGAACATAATTTTCTCAGTTCTTGTTTCATTTGGCAATGGTTTCAAGGCTTTTTCTGCACAAATGCTGTGTCAATACGCAAACATTCCCATTATGCTAATTTTACGGTCAACCCACATCATACTTGTGGGAAACTGGGCGTGTATGGGCACGTTTCTTAGGAAATGTCTTCGGAATATGTGGTATTGATCGTTGACTTGAAGGACGGATTGTAGATTTCACCACTTTTTCATCACCAGATATCTTCCCTGAGCTTTCTTGGGGAGGAAGGTCAACCATAGAGATGCGGAAACCAGCTGCAAAGGCCTCCCGTCGAGGAGACTAAAGAGATCTTGATAGCACACCTTTGAATACGCAATTCTCTCATAATCTCGTCTTGATTCATTTAATGTGGGTTCCCAACATCTGTCCTTGTATGCCGGAGAAGAAGACCAAAGGAGTAGCTTTACCCATTGAGCAATATAAGCGGTGATTCTCAAATCAAACCAAAAGAAGTAGTTTGACTTTACAGAGAAAGTCATACAGTTGCTTCGAATCTTGCGGTCTTTCTTTGCAGTTAAGAGAATCTAGGCTGACTCTCATCACTTGTGGGCTTGACTAGACGAATATTTTAGTCATATTTCTACACGGAGTCCTGATTGTTATGTTTCCTTTTAGGGTAGTAGGACGAAGATCGGGCTGAGGAACATTGTCTGTTCGATTCAAAAGGAGAACAAAAGCTGGTGGAAGCGGCTGCTGAGGTCGGAAGAGAAGCCCCCTCCCTACATCAAGGTTGACTGGAATAAGTGGTGCGACGAGGATGAGGAAGAGCCTGCGTGTGAGCATTCTTGGTGGTCTTTCTTTTTTTTTTTTTTACTTAAAATGACTTTCATTTGACTTTTGGTCGTTGGTTGACTTAATGACCCTGCAAGAGACGTAGCTTCCTCTTTGGATTTGGCCCAGGGGAGGATTCGAGGTTCCCATTTTCTGCAGTCCTCTCCGTTTGAGATCTTCCCTGATTTGTCTCTCTGCAGCCGACTCTGAGGATGAAGGGGGTGCCGGCTGTGGTGATGATGACGATGAATATGAGGTGAGGCCGGTGGCTTGTGCAGAAGATGAAACTTCTCTGAGGGACGTCGCTTTGGATGATGGAAGGGTCTGCTAATCTTCCTTTCTCGGATTCTTGCGCAGGAGAACGGCGACGACGGCGAGAGCAGTGATGATAATGGCTTGCTCTGTAAGTCGGCCTTCTCTGTTGTCACCTCAGCTCCTTCCTCACCATTTGACTCTCTCTCTCTCTCTCTCTCTCTCTCTCTCTCTCTCTCTCTCTCTCGCTCCTTGCTGAAAAGTGAGCGTAGTGTTGTTCTCTCACCCGTGTCTCTGCTGTTCTGACAGACCTTCCTGATTTGGAGAAGGCTGGGGCTAGGAGGCAGTGACCACCGCCTCCCCCGGGCCCAACTAGAAACCCAGTTGAGGGAACGAACGGCGGGCTGCTCTAAGGCGGACGGGAGTAAGGGCTGTGATACCTCAGATAGTAAAGTTGTCCTAAGTCAACGCTTGCTAGTCATGCCATCTCCTCCTCAATATATAGTGGTAGAACACTCTTGTGAAGAAGCGTCAAGAGGTGGACCAGAATTCATGGAGGTGTTGACTCCCCTCTCCTCCCATGCAAACGTGGTTCCCCTTTTCAACGTTGCAAGTCAATACTAATTGATGACAGTGTAGAATGCTAATATACTTAATATAATTATAATCTTTTTATGAGTTCAATGTGAGCTAAGTCGTTGACTTAGGCATGGTGTATACACTCTTGTTTCACTTCACCAAAATATTTATTTATATTTATTAGAGTAATCTGTCAACCTTAAATCCTACTGAAATACTATTTTTCTTAATTTATTGTAAAAAAAATGATCCTGATAAGGAGCAATTTCTGAAATTATAGCTTTTCTTTTTATTAAAAAAGGGTATATTTTTCCTTTGACTTTGGATGTAGAAGGGTTCTAACAAGGAAGCACTGGCTATAAACATTCATGATTCCAAAAAAAATCATGATATATTATGCTTTATGCGCTTGTAAATTTATAATTATTTATTTCTATAGAAAAAAATGTGATTTCGAATATATCTTAAAAGGGGTTCCACAAGTACAAGTAAGAAATAGATTATGATTTCTATGTCATTAAATAAATATGAATTTTATTTTAGAGGAAATTATTATTATTTTTTATTCTTAAAGGGATATCAAAAAACTAAAAGTCATGATTTTTTTCAAACTCATAAAAAGTTCAAAACCGTATTTTTTTCGTAATTTTATTTTAAAGGGTGCTCCGAGTATAAGTCAACGCATGTATTGGAATATGATTTCCAAGGCTATAAACTGCTTACTTTATATTTGGGAATAATTATATGAGCTTATAAGGTTTATGTGGCAATTTATTTTTTTAGGTATAAAAAGCTTTTTTCCATTAAAACACACACTGAAGATTTTCTTAGTCTCTAGGTACTCTTAATCGGCGTTTGCTACCGACTCAACCCCGGCCCTATTTAAAGGGAGAAGCGGGGAGGGAAATGGGGAAAGAGAGAGATGTCGTCTTGGAACGACGACAGCAATGGTGCCAACGGGGGCAATGGGAGGAACGGCAGCGGGAACAACGGGCAAGGGGGAATCGGGGGCGTCCTGGACATGGCTAGGGCGGACCGATCGGTATGGCTGATGAAATGCCCCGCTGTCGTCTCCACGTCGTGGCAGAAGGTCGCTGCCTCGGCGGGTGCGGCGGGGGCGGGAACGCCTGATTCTAATGTCCCCAATCCCATCGTCGCAAAGGTCGTCCTCTCCGTCGACCCTCTCAAACCGGATGGCAATTCCCAGCTCCAGGTAAGCCTTCTCTGCTTCTCCAGTACGCGTGCTGTCAATCAATCGGTTCATTTCCATGTGTACTCTCCCTCGCACTGCCGTCATGTAAAATTCTCATGATGAGAGCTGGTGAAATTGATTGCCCCAGTGATCCTTACGGTTGTTATTTGGTTTGGCCTTGCTTCTTTCGATGATGTCCAGTGGGATTATGAGGGAATACGAGTTATCTGTCGAAACCACCGATAATCAGATCGGTGAGTTCTCTACATCCCCAAAACGTGAAATGGGAGTGGACACTTCTGTCTGCTTGATGCAATTTCTTTTACCCAGATATCTTTGATTTTTGCGGCTCGCCAATGAATAATAACACCCCTGTAGAAAGGCGTGGGATGATTCCAATATTATGTCTGCTGATGAGCTCGAAGCATTTTCGAATTTTTTCTTGTACCCCGGAATCCATCTATCCTAATTGATCCGAAGCATCCAATATTTATTGGTAAATAATGTTCCAAGCTAGGCGTATGGATGAATTCTCCATGAATGAATTCCATTCCCTTGGTTGAGAGATAGAATGGTCAATAGAGCCACGTCACTTTTGTAAATACTGAGGGAAAAGACGGTGTGGTTTCAATCTATTTTTCAATTTCTAAATTTAATGCTAGTTTACCCGTAGGCAATTTTAAATTATGGAGGTTCGTACTCTAGTAGGTCATCTTATTTCTCAGAAAGGATCTTTTGTCTAGGGTGTTATTTACGTACTGCTTTCAAACTAACATTCTGACGCCACCCCATTGTTCCAGAGATTAGAACCCTAATTTCAGAAAGTGTTTTTTCTGGGCATTGACTGTTTAAATTGTGTTGTTGTTCTTCATCTTATCTTAATCTTCTTCGTCATCGAATTCAACCCCCATGTAAGCCAACAATGGTTGGATTGATAGTATGAGTTCTACAAGTTGGCGTTTATCCGAGGCTGGACACCATATCCGCTGCTTCCTGAACAGAGATCTTTTCGAAGTTTCCTTAAAATCGTAATGCATTGATGGAGCAACGTTTTCTGGGATTTAGTCTAGGGTTCTGCATGCCTCTCTCTCTCTCTCTCTCTCAACCCTGTCGACATATTTTGTGGGAACACTTTCTACATGTCAGGATTGTGTCTCTTTACCACCATATAGATGCATCCTGAATGCTGCTACTGAGATTATTTCGTATGATCTTTATTACCATCTAGTTGCTAACGTTCCTTTTATCTTGATTGATCCTCTGCTTCGTGTGATGTTTTTTTCCATTTAGTTGCTCAGTGTGCTTTTCTTTTGCACATCATTTTACAGAGTTGAGTAGGAATTTGTTGTATGGTCACCCCACCTTTAAAAAAAGAAATAAAGATGAAACGGTTATCATGGGATAGTTTTAAGCGGAAAAACAGAACTTTTCCTAGATTCATACATAAAAATTAACGAGTCTTTGAAGACTCGTAAAGAAGATTTAAAGCTTGCTCAGAAATATCGTCAATGGGGGGACTACATTACCACAATAATCATAGTTTTGCTCTAAAAACGTTCTGTGTAAGGGGTTCCCTATCATTGATGGCCCTTTTCTGTATTATTTGTTTCTCAAGCAATGCTTGTGTTACTGATCTTCATCATGCCAATCAATCTACTTGGATTTCTATGCTATTGCAGTTTAAAATGGAATTGGCTCACAGCGAAAGTGGCAATACCCCGAAGAGTTATTCACTGAATATGTTCAAAGACTTTGTTCCTATGTGTGTCTTTTCGGAATCAAATCAAGGTGAGGATTACTGGCATCAGTATTTTAACAATTTTTTAATTGGTATACTCTCCTTTTCATTCTTCTAAACAGATCAAGAAGGTCATCTACCATTTTCGCTCTTCATCATACTTGGACGTCTTGCTTTTCTTACCTCCCTTCTAGGTTATGTATTTCTCTCGGTCTGTTCTTTTTTTTTGGTGGTGATCTTCTTCTTCCCTGGTTATTTCGTAGTTAAGATTTTCATTAGGCAAGTCACCTCAGTTTTATCTGTTTATGTGCACTGGTAAGAGTTGCAAGAAACTTGAGCTACATGCTGGCTGTATCCTTAAGAAAAGGAACCCAGAGGAATCTTTGGCATCAGCTGCCTTTCATTACTACAGTTCTCAGAAAATATTGCAGCATAAAAGAAGACGACTGAGCATGTCTGATCAGGATAACTGTTTCTGTGTTGATAAGAGAGCGGTTATGGAGACTCTGATGAAGTCAGAGAGAGGAACGCTATGTAGCTTTTAGGAACACTATGTCTCTTATTCCTCTCAGGGTTTTTCTCTCCACCTTCTTCCACCTTGATAAATTGCCGTGGCTTTGTCATCAATGGGCCTCAATCCTGAGTAAATACCGCTATTATGGGGAATACACTCCATGATGCAGACCCAATTGCCATCGCCCACTCCCACCTTAGTTTGATATCTAGTAATTTTTTCAAACATTAATCTCATTCATTATTTGCAGATCAATTTCTAGGAAATCTTTCGAGTTGATCTTGAACAGGTTTAACTGGAGCCTTTAAAATTTTCTCATATACATTACCTGATTTAAGATATATTGTGTATGCATTTTATTCTTTCATACATTAATTTTAATTTCAAGGTTTTTTATTGTTTAACAAATTTTTAGTGTATTTTAATTCATCTTTCGTGGCCAGATGCACAGTTTGCATCTGGCCAAACACTGTCTGCAGACAGCATTCAGTTGAACCCATTTGCCTATGTTCATGGATCTCTCTCTCTCTATATATATAAGTAGTCTCTTGAGTTCTATCTTTCGCACTTTAGGTTTTTGTTGGATCCGAATGGAGATGCAATGATTTTAGGTGTGATGGCATCTTATATAGATTTCTGAATCGTCTCATATTGGTGGGTGTTCTAAGCAGCTGGAGCATTAATTTCCTCATTTCAGGCAAGTTTATGGTGGAAGGAAAGGTAGAGCATAAGTTTGACATGGAACCCCATGGCGACACTATTGGGGATTATAGAAAGCTTTGCCGCGAGAGGACAAACAAGGCTATGATTAAAACCAGACAGATCCAGGTTTTGATTTATAGAAAGTTTTACCTGCCATCATCGACATGCTTCTTCTCCCTCACTCACCAGTCCTAATGTCACTTCAGACCATAAAATTCATCTTTCTTGACAATTTTTTTGATTACTTTTAAAATAAATTCTCATAATTTCAACCATCACATTTACGATTACTTATCTTCTTTCTAAAAAAAATTATATTTATATCACTTTTAACCATAAGATTCATCTTTTTTCACAAATTTAAAAGGAAAATTAATGGTTCAAAAGAATTCCCATAATTTTGGCCCATCACATTTCCGTTTGTTTATTTTCATTGTAAAAAGAAAATATTTATAGAAATCTGGAATATTTTTTTGCACTTATTCAGGTAATTGATAATGATCGTGGAGTGCTCATGAGACCAATGCCTGGTATGGTTGGTTTAATTCCATCCAATTCGAAGGTAATCAGCTTCAGTATTCCATTAAAATATTTATGTCTTGTAAATGCTTTTAAATAGTTCCTGATTTCGGAGGAATCCTGTGCCGTCTTTGCATCAGGACAAGAAGAAGATAACCCCTGCAAAGGGGTCTGAGGTTAAAAGAACAAGGAGGGACCGTCGGGAGCTGGAGAATATCATCTTCAAGCTCTTTGAAAAGCAGCCCAACTGGGCACTGAAGCAACTGGTCATAGAGACAGATCAGCCTGAAGTATGCTCTTCTTCCATCACTTATTTTCATCATCTATTTTCGAAAAATTCTCTTATTTATCTTTTTCCTTTTTAGGGTAAAATACTCCCTGTTGCTATATCCCCTTTATAATTTCATATTGTTCAACTCTCTCTCTTTCTGTCTCTCGTCCCCTCCCTCTCTCACTGGTTGATGTACATGAGTATCTTGTTAACCATGATCATTATATGCGTGCATAGTTTTGATCTCTTTCTGTGTCTGTGTCCGTCTCTCTCTCTCACTAACTCACTCTGGCTTATAGTGTTGACTATGAGCATTGTGTGCATTCATAATTTTGATCTCTCTCTCTCTCTCTCTCTCTCTCTCTCAGCAATTCCTGAAGGAAATACTGAATGACCTCTGCGTCTACAACAAGAGGGGCCCCAATCAGGGTACCCATGAGCTCAAGCCGGAGTACAAGAAATCAAGCGAGGCTGATGGCACATAGGTTGCCTGCCACCCCCTCTCCTCTTTGGGTGCACCACCGTGCCGGCTGGGGCCTACAGAGGATCGCCCCCCACCCTCTCATCACTGGAGCCAGAGACTCTCGGCAGGAGACCACTGCTCCTTGTGCCACAAGCTCAGTCCCTCCGGCTGGTGGAGTGTGTGAAGTGGCTCAACTCAGATGCTGTAAACTGCCTAAATTGGCAACCTTGTTGTTGCTCCATGAAGAGCCAAGTTGAGAAATAGAGAGTTGTTCTAGCGGTGGAAAGAAGAAACAGAGGTCCGGTTAGGATTTCTCAACTGTGGATCTTTTACAGTGTTCTTGCAATGATCTTCCTTTGAATCTGGTCTCCTGATATATGCTGATTTGCCCTGTGTTTGAAATACTGGCTTGCCTGGTATTTTTTTCGGATAATTTCTGATGAATTGTTTAGATTTTGACTCCTATTAATTCCTTGTATTGGCTAAAAATTCATTTTTTTTTGCCAAATTTAGGAATAAGAATGAAATTTCTAATAAACTAGGTCTCTAAGTTTTTTTTTTTGGGAATTATCACTGATTTGTGGACATTTCCCATGGATTTTCGTAGTTTTTGTGCTAGACCAAACTCCTTGAACTGGAATTTTTTTTAATGAATTTCAAAGACTTTTGTGGAGTCATCTCTAAGGTATCACTTAGGCAATTCTAGTGGGATTTTTAGTAATTTACCCCTGTGAATTCCTTGCATCCCCAAAAAAGCTCATACTTTTGCTGATTTTAGAAATAACAATGAATTGTCCAAGAACTCGATCTCTAATTCATCTTCTCAAGTACCTTTTTATAGACATTTCTTATGTTTTTTTTAATTCCAACCCGTACAGATTCCTCATTTTCGTTCAATCTAAGAATAAAATGCACTTTTATGATAACATGCATCCAATAGTTTCCTTTCTATAATAAATTCGAATATTTTAAAAAACTCCCTACCTATATTCACTTTGTCACCATTCTTGATTAGGCTGTGGACATATGTGTAAATAAAAGGGGTCGGTCATGAGCCACGATGGAACCCATGGAACCCTAAAATGCTCGGACCCATGGCTCGTTCAACTGGGAGCCAATTTGATCCTGAATTGGTTGAATCAAATCACTTATTCTATTTAGGGGGAGCTAACCATCCAATGCCATGGATCCAAGTCTCAATTGGGAACAAAATGATCTAATCCTGACCGTGGATTGGGGTGTTGATCTCGATCATAGATCGGAGTCCAGATTGTCACGTGTGCGGTTCATTGAGCTACCCCGTTGGTAGTTGGGCCGACTTTTTTCCCATTTTAGGTATAAATAAAAGAAAGGTGCGTGGGTCTGGGCTTTGAATGGGCCCGGCCCGAGGTCCATCTGGTAAGCTCTTCTCTGGGCCCATTACAAGCACGGTTCGCGGGCTGTGACTTTATCCCCGTCGTGCCCGGCTCAATCGAATGACCGCCGTCCGATCAGAGGAGTTTAAGCGTCGGATTCGTCGTGATATCTGGGAACAGAAAGTATCTGGAATGTGCAGGAGAACTTTTGACGTGGAACAATCAAAGATCGACACATAGCGACTCTTGGATACCCGAACCGTCGTCGCCGCTCTCTCCCTCTCTCTCTCTATCCTTTTTTCTGACAAAAAGGATGTGGGTTGTGGTGCATGTTGGCCGTTCGGCCCACTCCCCTCTGGCACCCTCGTTGGGCGATCTCCTTTCTTTCCCGAAGCTTCGCCGACGCAGAAAGGGGTAATGAATCCATGGTTCCCGCCTCCGTTTTCCACCTTTTGTACTTCTCTTCGGTAGGATCTGTCGGGGTCCGCTTGTGCTTCGCTCCGCCTCTGATTAGGCAGTAAATCGGACGGAGATGAGGCTGGATTGGATGATGAACTCGGTGAAGAGGCCTGATCTCCGATAGTGAGGTTTCTGATTTTTCGTTGGAGTTTTGTGGTTTATCTGGCCTTTCTTTTCTTCTCCATTTCTTAACGTGACTAAAATTTATGTTGGACTTCAATCAGTCTTCTTCCTGTTTGATCTGCATTTTCACTGTCCATTGGTCTCCCTTTCCACGCTGGACTATATCCTCCTTTAAACTAGGACCCCCTGTTGTCTTGTTGAACTTATCGGCAACTTGACCTCTTTGCATTTTGTATCTATTTAAACCATTCTGGCTGGACTTTTAGGCCGATACTGATTTCAATCTTATCCATTGCCTGTAAGTAATTTTTTATTGATATCTTATCCAATGTCTTAGTCAGATGCATTTTCACTGTCCAAAATTTGGTAGATCAAGATCCATTTTATGCTGTATAAATTCATACTTTACCTTGATATGTTTTCCTTAATATTATGATAGGCCCTGTGCTTTTAACTTTTTGTGATCACGGGTCATGTTAGACTGCTAGTTTAGTGTCTCTAAATTCTTTTTTAGGTACACAAATCACCCGTGATAATCACGGGTTCACCCAACCATCAGTGGGATAGTTGGGTTTATTCTTGATGTCATATTATAAAATGTTTACGCCACAGTGAGATACTTGGTGGGATTAAAAGTATAGTCTCTGTTATTTTCATCAGATGAAGCTCACAGCCCAGCATCACAGCTGCTTAATTTTAGATCCTTTGTATTTTTTCTTTTGTGATGTGGTCATCACGTGATTTAAGTTGCATCGCACTGCTCATAGATATCTGATGTGGGGCTACATTATGTTTCTGTCATCTCTTAAAAACTGATTGATAAACTCCCATAACCAATTAATTATCTGAGTTGCCGAGCAATCTTTACTTTATTCTATTGAGGGGAAACGTGCTGCCAAGTAGCTGAGGAAACCCATTTGGGTGTTTCACTAAGATAGTTTCCAGAATAGTTGATGTCTCAGATACTTTGTATACTATTATTTTTAATTGCTTTCTTAGTCTACTTACTACAGTGCTCCCAATGGAAGCCTCTTTTAAGTCCATAGTCAGAAATAATCTGTAAATGACTACAGCTAGCTCGAGCAATTGATCTTAGCTTTCAGGGAATAGATCTTCTTTAGAGGCGCCCTATCTATCTGGCGCACCGGCAGGTAGGGGCAACTCTATGTGATTCGCTATGCTTGCTTGCGTCCCACCCTGTAAGCTGACTCTATTGCCTGCTGGTTAGCGACTTCGGTAGTACGAATCGCATGTCACGCATTCGAGGGAGAACCTTTCTTCGCTATGTAAATAGAGGGCCGGAATAAGTGCCAGACCCTCCAAGAATGGATAGTCGTCACCTCTACAATCGAAGGCCTGAGATAGCCTTTCTGTTTTCTTACCTGTTCGGGTTTTTATGGTCAATGATAGCGGTAAACAGAAAATACCTAAGAGCGAATATTTCTTAGGGAGTTCCGTTGCTCAAGATTGTGATGATTTCAATGAAATTAGGGTCCCCTTTTTTCCCTTCACTTTCACCTAAAAAACCGTTCACTAGTTAAGGCCTTCCGACAAACTTGGAAATGGAACAGAAAAATCAAACAGTATCTGATACAACAGTACCCCATTCGTCAAGTCCTCACTTGCTTGGACATTGAATAGAAAAGCCAAACAGTAATGAATACAACTATTTCATTAATCTTGACCTTCTGATTGGACTAGTTCTGGTTATGATCATATTTTTCTTTGTATTCTCCAACTATGCACCTATGGAACTTGTTTGGCTACAGCCAATCTTGTTGTTGTTGGTCTAGGTGGGTAAGTACCTGCTACATTTGTGTTCCTTTCCTTTCCCCTTTTTATGTATTCTTCTGGATAAGTATCCAATTTATATATTATTTTTTATTTATATTTTCATTTTAAATAATTGAACTCAATTGTCTTGATATGGGTTTAGATCGCTGTGGAGAAAAGTATGAAAATTATTATTGGTTGGACTCCATAAAGCTCATGTACCTAGTGTGGCCCTCATGGAAATGACAGAAAGTGCAAGGGAGGGGGAGGAAGCGAGATTGGATGGCTATCTGAATGATCAGGAGACATACACATTGCAAGAAAAGCTTTGTCCCTCTTTATCATGACCATTGAGAGATAACTTTTTGCAACTCGGAGGAAATGTTTTTTTCCTTTTTCTGTAGACTTTATATGAATACCTTGATAATTCCATGTACCATTTTGATTGCAGTGGAACATACCTGTTGAGAGATTTTCCATTTCGCTCGAATCATGGACTAGCTACTGCGTTTGTTTACTTTTGTGCAGATTTATCGAAGCACATTATGACTGGCACAAAGGGTACCAATGGCAATGATCTAGAGTGCCTAGAAAGTGTGCGAGCTGAGCAAAACTTAGAGCATGTGGAACATAATAAAGTGAACTCAATGCCATCGTTCCAAGAGGAGGTACTCTTAACTAGGGGTGTCAGTGGGATGGTTATGGTCTGGGCGGGCCTATTTTCTCTTTCCAGGATTGTTTCTCATGGAAAGCTTAAGCCAGGTTTATATTCGAGGCACCTCTGGCCTGTAGACTCAGCTACTCTTCATTCTTCCAGTCTCCCACCCAAAACAGAAAATATCACTCCGTGAATTTCGACTGAACAGTTGATATCAGTGTAGAGAATTCTTATCATTAGAACTGCCTCTTTTTCAGGAGAAAGCAATCAAGAAGAAGTATGGAGGATTGCTACCCAAAAAGCCACCACTTATCTCAAAGGTTTTAACATTCTATTCAACATTTCAAGATACATTCATTTTAGAAGCTTCTTTCAAAATTTCACCCGGAGAGCTGAAAGATCTCTTTTTTTATTTCATTTTCTGTGATTAACTCTCTAGAAAACTTTATGAAACTTTACAAGTTAGTACCACGAATTTTCTGATTGTCCTCGGAAGGCATTTACCTATTTCAGCCCAATTTTCTGGAGCTCTTTGGTTAACACTTCACGACCTTGTTATTCTCAAAATTTGTAGAGTTTTGAACTGAGAGAGAGAGAGAGAGAGAGAGAGAGAGAGAGAGAGAGAGAGAGAGAGAGAGAGAGAGAGATGATTGTGGAACAGCCATATGCCAAGAAAACTGGGTTGCAGGCTTCCCGGTCTGACCATTGAAACTGGAACCCAGCCTAGACAAGAACTATTCCACCCTATTTTCCTCCTGGATTAGGTTTTACGGCCCAAGCCTAAAAACATTGGGCCAGGCTTCAAAATTTCGAAAGCCATCAAATGTTTTTGTATATAGTCCACATTTCTCATATCAACATTTGTGTTCATTCAGGACCATGAGCGTGCTTTCTTTGATTCTGCTGATTGGGCGTTGGGAAAGGTACAAAATTTAATTTCTCTCTTGAACCTTCTTTCATTACATTGCCCTCTAACCTTTGGACCAAACCAGCAAGGAGCACCTGTGGGGAAACCCAAAGGACCTCTTGAGGCATTGCGGCCAAAATTACAGGTATTTTCCTTCTCCTGTCTTTGCTCTGGATTTGATTCTCCTCCCTGTCAAGTGCCCCATTATCCCCCTCCTCCATCCACACCTCTCCCATTGATTCCCAATGAGCTTCACAAGACCCAGCCCATCTGCACTTTTATGCAGGAACGCTCCGTTGTGGCCATCACATATATCTGTGGTAGCCATGGTATATGATACCTGCTAAATTGCCGGAAAAAAACATTTTTTAAAAATTCAGTATATATATGACATTCATGAAATGCATTATGCTTACTAACTGTCGCATTATTCCCCCTTATCTTTAGTAAATTCCACCTGTGGTCGTAGAAATAATGTGTCTATAAAGCTGACTAAGGCAATAATTTTTCCTTTGTTTTAGTACATTCTACCATGAAATTCTCGTAGTTACGATGTGTATTTCTAGTAGTTACGATGTGTATATCATACTTTCTAAAGGCAGTAATATCCCCTGATGTGTATATAATGCTTAATAATTGTAGCAATATTCCCCCTTGTTTTACTTAATTCTACCTACATGTTCCCCCCATTTTACTAGATTCTACCTTATATGATAGTAGTCATGGTTTGTGTGTTCTTGCCCAGCCAACCCCTTACCAGCAGACACGTGTGAGAAGATCAGCTTATGCACCTGCCGATGGTGAAGGTACTTATCCCTAAACAATTGCCCTCTTAACATCAGTCCACTCATCTTCTTCCTTAATTTTCTCCACCAGCCCTTTCATCAGATGAGGCGGCTGGTGCTTCAGGGAACATGAATACTGATGAGTGAACAACCAGGAGAGGAATTGTCAACTTCATCGGCTTTGCATCTCTGGTGGTAGTGGTGAGCGGCCTATGGTTTTTTTTATATATCACTTAATGAATAAGCCCCTGGTAATTTTTGTCTTTGTCGTACAAATGACTTTCCATCGTATCTACAGCTCTCACAGACTGCAACCCTAAGCCCAAGTCATAAACCCTGAACTCTAAACCCTGTTTGTGCTGGGCCCATTTTTCGAGCTTCTCTCCTAGTTTAGTTTTGTTATAATATGGTTTTAATTTATTGATAAAAAATGAGACAAGGGAGGGAAGGTAGGAAAAGAGGCAGATGCATCTAATGAATCAGGAGGATCAAGTTATAGTCTCAATAATTCATTGGACGTGGGGACTTCCCACTGCTTGCATGAAGCCCAATCCTGAGCTGATGTCATGGGCATGTGATGAAGTCATCCGTTAGGAAAATGATGGATTTGACCCACCGCCTGGCCCTGGGATCAGACCTAATTAACTTCAAGCCAAATGAGGAAACCCTAGTCCCAAAATTAGGCTTTCATAATTCATTTCGCTTGGTCTTACAATGATGTGAATTGAGGATGGCTCCAAGAAGGGGAATTCACCAAGACATGGGTGGTCCAAGGAGTGGGGCACAGCTTGCCTTTATACCGAATTTTGATGCAAAGTCAAGTATCTAATCACAATTTTAAGATGCCCCTTTATTCTCATTTGCAGATCTGGTCGCCTTACTCACAACCAATCTTATTGGACCTTATTGCATGGAAAACAAAACTATTTCAAGATTACTTCATACTGGGTAGATTGATCTAAGTCTAATCAAACCAAATGATGATCTTATTTCTTAAATCCATTCAACTTTTAGCGCAATATGGCTACATTTTCCTAATCAAGATGAGCCTATTCTAATGATCTTGGTATTTTTTTTTAATTTTTCAATGGAATAAAAAATCAACTTCATTATGAGGCCACCTATGAAGTAGTTCAGAGATATTGTTAACTCATGTTGAGCTCCTACGGATATTGATTCCTAGGACATGGATGAGCATGAAGGCAAATGATGAGGAGCATAGGCTTAGTAGTGCGTGAGAATTATGCTCATAAAATGAGTATTTCTATAATGAGAGGATAATTTTACGGGCCCCTCTTCACTATGCTCTCAAATGCAAATATACTCCCCATGTCTTCTTCATTGTTACCACTGCCTTATAGTTTCTAGAGAAAGAGAGAGACAACGTGACTAAGTCTACCTATGTGAGGATATCTTTACAAAAGATTATTATTACAGTATTTTTGTAAATAATAGTATTTGATAATTTATGCACACACTTATTGACTGACCTCGACTTGAAGAGAAGCTTGAAAATAGTTTGGTCTACAAACCCCCTATGCACAAGGGTATTTTTTTGAAATAATTATAAACATTGTCTTTAATATTTGAAGACAACATGTTCTTCATGGTGGATCATATTGATTATATGGGATGCATACATGGAGGAAGTTCCCTCTAAGTGAAGGTATCTTTATATATGAAAACACCATGCTCTTCATGCTTGTATAAATAACACACCCTTATAATCAGGGCACACTTACTATGAGACCCAAAATTAAAAAGATGATTTAAAAAGTACTTTCCCACCTTAAGTTGGATCAGGTTGAGGTAATGAGTACCTAGAGAGGAGTCCCATATTGATGTAAGGAAACACAATTGGAGGTCCATATGCCACAAAAATATGAATAGCAGCTTGGTTGTCACAATAAAAATGTTAGGAGAGGTACCTTGGTGCAAAAGTTTTACATTTATTATTATAACTAGAAAATTTATAATGTAGTAGCAACTAATACATACTATTCATCTTCAATGGATGACTTGAATATTATTAATTTCTTTTTTATCTCCCAAGATATCAATGAGTCTCCAAGAAAAATGTAAACCCTTGTGACTGATTTTAAGAATAATATAGGTAGCCTAATCTACATTTGAAAATTTTCATATTTGTAAAGAGTATTACGTAGGGAATAGTAGTCTTTGACCAAGAGTTAACTTGAGATATCAAAGTATATGATGTACTACTATTAGATGGGGATGCTAACTTATGTACCACAAAAATGATTTCAAGAAGTGTGATAGTCAAATAAAATAATACATTAACCAATCTCTTCTATTTAGTTTTTAAGTTGTGAGAATGAGTTGCAGTTGTAGGTTTAGATCCAAGAAAGTGATCATTTTTAAGTAATTGTGAAGTATACTAGTGTTGAGACAAAATGATATGTATTCAATGACGTATAATTTTGAACTTCATAAAATATTGAAAAGTGTCAAAATCTTTAATTTTAAATTGAGTATATAAGAAAACTTTCAAAACATTGATAGTTAGAAATGAAAGTCAAGATAGTATGATATAAAATAGGTAAGTAGTAAACAAATGAAGAATTGACACTTTTTTTAGCAACAAATAATTATATTTTAATTAAGTGAATCCAATTAAATTATATAATTTGAAAATACTATGGTTTGAATGATTTTAGACACTTCCTTACCAATGTGGTGAAGATGTAGGGTCTTCCAAAAGACATCATTACTGATTGAGATACATGATTCATTAAAAAATACTAGATCACCCTCTTCAAGCATAGGGAATTCAAGTAAAGTTCTCCACAAGTTTTATTTGTAGATGGTTGGGCAAACAAAGTGAATCAATAAATTATTCGAGTACCTCCAACATTTTTTGACAGCAAAACAAGAGATTTGAGTGGAGATGTCAGATGTGGTGGAATTCTCTTATAACTTACATTAGAGCTCAACAATAGATCAATCACCATTTAAGCTTGTGATAGGTCAGCAAGTGCTAAAGCTATTAGAGATGACGAAACATATGGGTACACGACACTGCCCAATTGCACACTACTTCATGTAGGTGCATGGAAATCACACTAGAAGTGGTGTGTGATGTGTTGGGATATGTCATGCATTGAATACCAATGTATGGGAGGTAGACAAAAGTGTACATCACAAGTTGTGGCTGCTAATATAACATACTGTGGCATTGACAAGGTAACAACATAGTTGTGGCATGGATTAGAGTAACACATGCACCAAGAATGCATGGTGAGCATGCATGAGTTGGCACATGGATGAGAAGGTGTGCTGAAGGGATAATCGTCATAGGAAATCTGACACATTTTCAGATACCATATAACTCTCACTAACTGTAGGCATATCCATAATTTCCGTGACTTGATTAATGCCAATGAGTTATGGACCACATGGAGTTATGGAGGAGATAGTTAATAGTTCAATAACTAAGATTGTAACTTGGCCTCCCATATAAGTACCTTGACTATAACTTAGTGTGAGATGAGTGAGTACAACATTTAGCCCCCTCTCCTTTTGTACTCCTAGCTTGAAATAGAGTGAGCCATCCCTTTAGTCCCTTAATGTGTTTGAAGCTTTTGTTAGCTCTCTCTTTGATTTAGGGAGGAACTCACATTAGAGAATGTGTTGTTCCTTAGCAATGGCATGGGACAGGATGACATGAGAATGAATCATGGGACAATTGAGGATTGGTCAACACTTTCTCACATCTTGAAGCTTAGGTCGTTCATTGGCCTAGCTAACTAAATCTCTACTAGAGCAAAGAATTATAGTAGATATTTTCAAGAAAAAGAATGATGAATCCCTTTGATTGTGTACAGACTACCAAGTCTTGAACAAGATCCCTTCAATTGAGTGGAGCTAAGTAGTTCTTTAGGATAGACTTAAAAGAGTTAGTGTCAAGTCCAAATTCAACCCATAAATGATTAGTCAAAATGTCACATGAACATCCATATTGCTAATGCCCAGTCAATTCATATAAATTGTTTCTAAAAAATATGTATTGAGAAAAATATGATTGACATCTTATTGAAAAATGTATTAATTGTTCTTAGTTATAAGGATTATCATGAGTTTAAAATACTTTAGTTTGAAATCAAAGAAACTATTTAGAAAAAAATAAGACTTTGTTATATGTCCTTTGGAAACTAATTGAGTATTATAACATCTAATAGAGTAGTAAAATGATACTTGACCTTGTAAATCCAACAACATCTAATATAATCCTTTTTTGCTAGCAAAGAAAGAATTGACCAATTGTTGTTTGACTCCACATCTTCTTACTCAGCCTTTATTGCCTCTTGCCAATAAGGAAAAGTGGCTTGTTGATGATAAAACTAAAGTTCATAGTTGGAAGAAACATATGAAAAAATATTTATGAAATGAAGATAGAGAAGTGTGTGATAGTAAATCAAACAAAGGACATGGACTTTCTGTGTAATTAGGACAAGTATGTTTCAAGGTACTATAATGAAGTTCTTAACATGGGGGCTTAGTAATATAGGTAGATTCTATTATTATAAGCTCAATAGTAGAATTGATTGAGTGAAATGCATTGTGGATGAAGAGATGTATGAAGTGTAGTTGAAACTTTGGTTGCAACAATAGAGAAAATTAGATTTGGGAAGAGAATAAAGTGTCAATAATTGCTATTGAATGATGTAGAAACGTGTTCATAAAAAATGACATTTCATGAGACAAAACTGTTTGCTCTAAATATCAAAGGTAGAACTGATTGGTGGAATGGATTATGGATGAAGAGATGTGAAAGTCAAGAGTAAATATCAATTATGACAATGAGGAAAACTAGATTTGGGAGGGATCCAATAAAGTGTCAGTAATTACAACAAAATGATAGGAAAACACACATTCATGAAAAAATACACTTGGTGAAACAAAAATCTGTTTACTCTAAATATCATGAAGTCTATAGCCTTTCATACTAGGAGGAAATCTAACAAAAATGTACAGGTTGACTCAAAGATAAATTTTATTTGAATTTAAAAATAGTGTGGAAATAGGTTAAATAACTAAATACTTTCAAAACTTAAATAATCATCATATTTCTATTAAGTAATTAAGAAGGATTGTTGTTGCTGAAAAGAGTAAATGACAAAGCTCTAGCAACATTAATAAATTTTGATATTCATATTTCATTGCATAATCTTATTAGTTTGTTCATGTAAAAAAATTGATATAAAATATCATGTTCAATGAAGAAATTAAAGTCAAATAGAGAGTGACTCATAATAGAAGATTTTAGAACAATATTTTTTGCTTCTAATTTATTTTTCATAAGAAAAAATTAAGGAAGTTGAGTGGAATCATCGACAATAGTAAGAAGATATTGATGACTTGAGTGACTAATAGTATGATAAGACCTCCATATATCACAATATATCAAATGTTTATGAAGATAAAAAATAAATTAACAAAATAAAGAAATTGATAGAAGCCCTATACATACAGAGGTGAGGAGAGAGAAAGTAAGGCACATAAACCCAAAATATATATCTCGACAGCCTCCCTCAAGTTGGAGTGTAAAGATAGAAAGTTCCAAACTTGGAACAAGAGGAATTTCATTGATGATCATGGAGAACCTTCATAAGTATGTCACTAAATTGCATTTTCGAAGACATCTTAGTTAGGAGAATTAATTGAGTCTGAAGCTTATTTTGAATAAATTGACAATCAAACTCAATATGTTTTATCTGTTCGTAGAAAACAAGATTAGAAGAGATGCATAAGTTGACGACGAAAGAGGCCAAGCTCCATAAGAAAGTGACTTACCTAAATAAGCTCACATACAATAGTCCACATAGTCTAATATTCTAATTCAATATTGGACATTACAATCAACTATTGCTTCTTGCTCTTCCAAGATATAAGATTCCTCTCCAAAAAGATGCAATAGCTAGTGGTGGAGCATCAATCAATAGGATAACCTACTCAATCTATGTCATAATAACCATGAACATTCATATAAGAATAAGGTTTGTACATAATTCTTTGGCCAAGATGTCCCTTTAGATACTAAAGGATCCTCATGATTACATCATAGTGAGTAGTGTGTGAATTGACCATAAATTGACTAGCGACACTTCTAGCAAAAGAAATGTTAGAACGAGTTAAGGTCAAATAATTTAGTCAATCCACCAAGTGACAGAATTGTCTCAAATCTTCAAGAGTATTACTTGAATCTAGAACCAATTTGACCTTTAGATTCATTGGTGTAGGAATAGATTTAGCACCCAACATTCTTACATCTTGTAATAGATCAAGCACATACATATGGTAGTTGATAATCAAGTCTTTGAAAGAGTAGGTAACCTTAATGCCTAGAAAATACCAAAATTTGACTCAAATCTTTGATCATTACTTTGGTCTGAAGAAAGATCTTAAAATTAGAGATACCCTATCTATCATCACTTGTTAAAATAATATCATCAACATAGGCAAGTAAAATAACATAACAACAATGTGACAATAGAATATGGTACAATTAGAAGAACTCTATTGAAGACCAAAATCTTTAATTATCTTGTAGAAACAACTAAACCAAGCATGAAGAGAGTATTTCAGCCCATAGATTTATGTAAATAACACATAGAATCTGGTGAGTCAGTCAAAATAAAATTAGGAGGTTACTCCATATAGGCCTTTGCCTCAAGATCGTCAAGAAGAAAAATATTCTTCACATCAAATAAGAAATAAAATTAAAAATAAGATATTTGGTACAAGAATGGGGTACCTTTCCTAGGGTGATCAATAGTTAGGGAGATTGAGGATGATAAAAGAGAAACTTGTGACACATAAAGAGTAAAAGACAGCAAGACCAATGAAGAAAGTGACTTGGGAAATATCAACAAGATAGGTCTAAAGTCGCATGAAGAAGTAGTTATAGACAATCCAAAGAAAGGAGATCATTTAAAGAAGGCGACATTTGCAGACATAAAATGACGATGAGTCAGTGGAGAATAACAATGGTACCCTTTATGAAGATTATATTTCATAGACTTAGGCACAAGCTTATCTAGATCTAGTTCAATTTGATGAAAAAAACACACAATCAAACATGCATGGAGGTAAATAAAAGAGAGGGTGGCCAATATAGAGGATAGAAAAAAAAATTGATGTTAGAGGATGGAAGATGGCATCTAGCTACTAAGGTAGATAGTAGTAAGGACGGCATATCTACAAGATTATAGAGGTATATCGGTAGCGATAAGAAGGATGCAAGCAATCTCAATAATATGATGAAATTTGTGTTAAGTAATGCTATTTTGTTGAAGGGTATGCAGATAGAATTATTGGAGAATGTCATGTTACTTGAGAAAGGTAATCATAGGTAGACTAAAATACTCATTCGCATTGTCTGAGCAAAAAGTATAGATGATGGTACCAAACTATGTGCAAACTTCCACACAAAAGGCTTGAACATGAGAAACAACTCAGATCGATCTTTCATTAGATACACTCTCATGTAAGATGTGAATAATTATTAATTAAAATAATAAAATATCTATAACTAAGTTATGTGGATATATGATTAGGAGTGAAAATGTCAGAATGAATAAGTTCAAAAAGAGATGTAAGTCTAAGACACAAACAAGAAGTAAAAACTCTCTTAGTGTGCTTTTCAAACTGACAAGAGGCACACTTAAGCATAGACAAATGTGATAAACTAAGAAATAAATACTTGAGTTTTGAAAAAGAGGCATGCCCAAGCCAACTATGAATTTGAAGTCAAAAGACACTAGCACAAGCCATTGGATCTAGAGGACACAAATAATACAGACCGCCACGTTTAACCCTTTTACTAATCTTGTTCTCAATCTTCATGTCATACGTAACACAAGATTCATGAAGAAACATAATGGATATACTATGTGTGCGGGTAAGGAAACTAATGGAAATAAGGTTGAAAGGAGACTAAAGAACATGTAAAACAAATGTAAATGGAAGATAAGGCAAGGGTAAGAAATTCTTAATGCTAAGAACCTTTAATTCATCAACGAGTTGAACAAAGGATGAGAAGGATTTGAGCAATAGGAGGTGAAATGAGAATACATAGCAAAGATATGATAGGTGGCACTTGAATCGAAGACCGATGATTGAAATGTGTTAACATATATAGATGTTGGAGCAGTATATGGCTAAGTCATAAATGGTTGCAACGATGGCCAAGAAATAAGGACAATAAGCCCAAGATATTGCAGAGTTGAAGGTGTAACCAAAGTCGCAACTTGTTGAAATAATTATTGAGCAGCCATAAGTTCCTTGAGAACCCACTACACCTTCTCCTCAGTCAAGGCAAAACCAAGAGGAGTGGATGGAGCTGGTGGTCGAGTTGGTGGATGTGCAATGGTCTTAATCCAATGTAGCAACATGAATATAGGGATACCCATAAAGAGCATAGCAACAGTGCTCTGTGGTCATTATGACTGCAATGAGAACACTCAAGACAGTGATCGGATTTACAAAGCTTGTCATCACATGCACCTCCATTACATCCCTGATCTCCAAAGTCATGGGGGTGACCACCATCAAAAAGAGCAATAGAAAAGACAGTCAAGACAACGTACTCAAGTGATGGAGACAAAGATGCTGAACTAATAGGCATTGGGGAGAGATGATGAAAAACCTTAGTAAGAGAAAGAACTTTTGGCTCTGATAAGAACTGGCTTTATGCACCCATCATATTTCACTAAAAGACTACCAAAAAAGTTGATGACATTAGAGTAATCCTGTTAGCACTACATTGTAGTAAGATTGGTGGATAGTGACATTAATGATGCAAGTTCTTGTTCAGTTGGAACAAATGTTCTAAAGTATTGAATGTTGCCTCTTCTATATCTCATAGAACTCGACTTGGACATCATACTGATAGGTGAGATTGTTGGTTTAATCAATTTGAGATGATCCCACACATATCGCATGTGTCTAAGTCATGTACGATATTATGCACATAAGGCTCTAGGGAGGCCCATAAATAGCCTAATAGATGTTGATCATTACGGTTCCACTTTTAAAGTGCCACAGTAGATCCTCTATAATGAGATGTAGTAGATCATGTCCTACAAGATAAACACAAGCACAACTCAATTACCAATAATTCTCGGCACTCAATAAGCAACAAGTGATTATCATTGCAACCCTTGATGAAGGAGCCAGATGCACTGTAGGCACTGCATGAATAATACCCTCGCTTATAGATGTCCCAGAAGTCCTCAAGTCATGAGACATATCGGTGAAGAAGTGACATACGGGGGAGTCCTCGGACATAAAGACAGGCTGCTGTTGGAGATGTACACCTAGGATGCCCTAGGATACCAAGAAGGGCAGACATGCCCCGGGGTGCGCCCTAGGGAACAGAAGAGGGCAGACAGGCCCCTAGGGTGGTCCTAGGGCATGGAGGAGCCCGGAAGAGCACTGACCAGCTGGAGGGCGTTGGCAGGCATTGTCAGGCATGCTGACCAGCCCTAGCAGGTGTGCTGGTGTGTGCGTTGGCACACCGGCATGCGCAGGCTGCTGCGTGTAGAGGCAAGGGTGTGCGTGGCGCGCTGCTGCATGCGACGATGCACGACAATGGTTGCACACGACGTTGTTGCATGCGGCTGCGTGCAGTGGTGGGCTAGAGCTTGACGACGCTGAGTAGGAGTGCGGCATGACGAGTTGCACACAAAGGAGATGGCTACTGGAGAGTCGCCATGGAGACGACGATGGAGTGATGGCCGAGGAGACGATGGCACCAATAGAAAACCCTAGCGGAGCAACTTGGTTATGATACCATTTTGACAGAAAATAACTTAATAAAATAAAGAAGAGGGCAGAAGCCCTATACATATAAGGGTGAGGAGAGAGAAAGTGGGCCAGGCCCATAAACCCAAAATCTATATCTCAACAGTTTATAAATATTATTGTGAGAATTAAAGTTAATCTTTGTGTTTTATCAAAAGATAACCATAATAGGAATATTTAAATGTAGCATCTCTAAGACTATGGATGAAAAATGACTTAATTTGTTATGCAAGGTGACCTAGTCGTTGTATATTAAATCACATTTAAAATTTATAAACTGGAAAACATTAATTTTTACATTTTTAAAAATTATTTATGTAGAAATGTATTAATTTTAAATCGAGAAAGAGCTCTAAAAATAGTGAAAATTTTGTAAGTTGATAGATAATATGGATGTATGATAATGTCATACAAAATTTTAAAATTTGTCTTAAAGAATAAAATCTTACATGATTTTTTAGACTAAAATATTATACAAAAATCTTTTTAAAATTAGAGAAAAAGAAAAACCAGATGCTGATATTAGGCAGATGTCAATGTCCAAATAATAGTGATTTGAGTAAAAATAGAGTTCCACCTTACAACTATTATGCAAATAATTGTAGACAATTCAATAAATGAATTTTAAGTGTTAAATGAATTGTAATGAACTAAAGATGAACTTTAAAACTTAAATTCAAGCAAAACTATCATTAAATTTAAAGATGAAATAATTTTTTAAAAAGGAAAAAAGTTTCGGCATCACAATGATGATTGTTGGAATTTTTGTATGTTCGAAAAATATTCAAGAGATGTCTATTGCCTCAAAGGCTCTCCTTGGACATGCAACGTGTAGCACTCTCTAAATTTTTGTGCAAAGTCATAAGGGTGAAGAATAGTGTTAGTGAAGTGTATTTAGTAGCTATCACTTGGTAGAGTAGAAGATTATGAAAATGGAGCTTTAATAGCTGTCACTTAGTGCAATTGATATTGATGGAGGTTCAACATGTCTCAAGTAGTTTCATCCTCAAGTCTATATAACATGAGGAGGCTTTTTTTGCAAATAGAATACTGAAGAAACCATGATGGTCTCTTGGTGGATCCCTTGAGGACACTTTATTCATCGACAACAAGATATATGATTTTGTCTCAAAGTTCTCATTTTTTTATCTGAAATCTTTGGTTAGTTGCTAACAACAATCGTTAATTATTACTGATGAAGATTTCATCATTGATCAATCATCTCTAGTGACTCTTTTCATTAACTATTTTTCTATAGAAAAACTACAAAGTCAAAATAGAAGAAAAAATAAATTATGACATCAATGGGCTTCAAACCTCCTTTGATCACTTGGCAACATAAGTGAAGGTAAGAAAATACTGATTATACCTTTAAATTAGTGAACAAACAAATTCGTGACTTTCTCTTAAAATAGAGATATTTTCGACATTATTTTGGTTGATGAGTATTGTTTGTAATTTGGTCTCACATCAAGTGTTTCAATAAGTTTTAAATCCATATAAGTCTGGGTGCTCTTGTGGACATGAGTTCCTTGTTTCATAAACAAAGTCATCAAGATCACCTCAATAGAAGGCTACACCAAGTGGTCTGCCCAAGCACAACACATGTGTGACAAGATCATATCTTGCCCCATGCATGTGTCTATGGAAGAAGAGTGATGCACACATGTCTATGGGACATTATTCATTAGAGCCCAGCTTGTGCTTCTGCCTAGTCTAGGTCTATCCACTCGAGTGTAGTGCCCTCTAAGTTGATTGTTGATTGTTGGCAAGTTAAATGGATTCTCTCTCTTTTTAATATTTTTTATTTTATTTTTAGTTGAAAATATAAATATCAAATTATATAAAATCACATGATTAATTATAAATTTATATTAGTTAAAAATATATATTTTTATCAAGTTAAGACAAATATAAACTTATATATCATGAATTCAGATATAAAATATATTATTAACTAACTATTAACTTATGATAATGAAGACTTATTATTGAGTTATGTACAAATAAAGACATTATTAAGAGATGTAATAATTTGATTGTCATCATGTGTGAAGGTCAATCATTTTGCAATGAATGAAGGAAAACATTGTCTACATCCAAAACCTAAATATTTTCGGATATGTTATTCTTACCAACAATATGTTGTAATTTAAATCTTGAATCAAAAAATTATTTATTTCTTTTCAAATAACTTTCAACTTGGTGAAATAAGTTGTGGCATAGTCTTGATTTTTTTGGTGATTAAATATTTCATGAGGTAATTGAAAGAGTATGGAACCATTACTTTGTTGAAATCTATATTGAAGGTCCTCCCAAATTTCTTATGCATAATCTGAAAAAAAAAGTACAAATTGATACTTTTTAAGAAATATAATTCAAATAGTAAGTAATAATTATATTATTATTCAAATCCAAGAAGGAAAAAAGGTGAGATTTTTATGGGTGGGTTTGGATATTGAACCATTAATAAACTCAAATTTCTTTTTTAAAAATAAAGTAATAATCATGGCTCGACTCCACAAATCATAATTATTTCCTACAAGCTGCTGTGATGTAAGAATTAAACCTAGATTATTTGAATAATGTATAAAATAATTACTCAATGAATCATATACGTTAGACATCATTTAAATTATGGAACCTGCAGATTCTATACGTCATTTAAAAGGTAATATAATGCTTGAAAAAATGTGTGAAAATGGTAGTTATATTTGAATGGACTATTGAATGTAGATCGATACTGATAGAAATCAAGTATTTTCGGCCCATCACTAGAGCTTTGGTTATCTTTGGCAAGAAGAAGACTTTTGATGGTGGAAAGATACTCTACTGAAGAGCTTTGACCTACAACTTCCTCTATGAGGAATTCACCCCCAAATTGTTGGATCATCTTGCATTGTGCCAACAACCTCGGGCCCTGAGTTTAAGACTTAAGAGTGGTAAGGGTTCCTTCGGTAGATGAGGAGCAGTGCAGCTTCCCCAACGGGCATGAGGCACTGATGAGATATAACATGGACTAGCGGGCTAACAACCTTAACATAAAGCCGGAGATGGATTGGAGAGAAGGAAAGAATAAGGGACAGTGGTGGATTTCTTACTGTCTTCAGGGTTGGAGCGCTGGTGAGCTTCAGGCAAAGCCGGACATGGCTTGGAGAGAAACCCTAACCCTACTTTGATACCATGTTATGTGGAGTAAAGAGAAAAATTGCCTTCTAATGCATCTACTTCACACATGTGAGATTCTTAAGAGTCTTGGCACTGACTCTTTAAGGTAGCAAAACATTAAGAACTTTCCAAGTTAGTTTCTTAACTAGGTCACAAATGTTATTAAAATCATTGTGCTTTAATGTCAAAAGTCTTAGTAAGCTAGTGGACTCAGATTGATTCATGATAATCTACTGAAATTAGGATACTTGCATGCACTCTTATCCCAAAAAATGATCCTCATTTGGGTGTTGACCTTCTTGAATAGGGCCACAAAACACACACGAAATCCTTTGTTAATTCCTTGAACAGGTCACTAATATGGGATATTGCAATCTATTGTTAGAGGCTACATGAACCAGACCCCAACTCAAGATAATATCTTCAAATTTACCTCTTAGGGTAGCAAAAGATTAAATTTGTCATACAGTACACGACGGAGAGCCATTCCTATGAGAATTGAATAATACTTCTCATACTATGTAATAGCAAGATGAAACTATTTTTGTACCAACCAGAAGATGACAAACATTATTTTTTATGATCAGTAAAACGAAAAAAATGGAAAGCTCTTTTCTTATTGCCAAAAATTCATTCATCTCAGTTATTTCACAGAATAACAAGAAGAAGAAAGAAGAAAACAAAGGGTCTGTCGAGTTTCAAGTATTCGGTTTCACCAATAAGATATAAAGATTTGCTTCCCATTTGGAACTGCATAAAAATGATTTATTATCTCAGAGGGGTTCAGATAATTCTGGGAAAAGGTCAATGGCTGCTGGCGTATTTGTCAAAGAAAAATACAGTCTGTTGCTAGAATTATGAAAATCTCTTGTGCTGGTTCGTCCATTAAGCCACTGATATTATAAAATTAATGGTAAGTATGCAAACTAGGCAGACTCATGAAAATCTATTGAAAATGGGAGATTAGCATCCCAACCCCATATATATCTAAGATGAGAAAACTCTGTATTTTGGTTCCTGATTTAAGTCACCAACATCGGAAAACTATAGCCAGGTTAAATGTCATTTATGTTATACGTGAGCAATGAACAAGCATTCTACAAAGCCTCCCCTGTACGGCTCCCATAGCGTATGATCAATCGGTCATACGTGAGGCGAGGTTAAAATAAGAATAGCGTGCGAGGGTGGCGGGGGGTGAAAGTACCTCTGTTTCCATTCTCACGCGTTCGCCGCCAAATATGGTTAACATCGGAAAAGTCAGACCCCCTCCGGGTTTGCTCTCAGAAGGGGGAATGCGGCAAAGCATCATCTCCAGACCGTCTCGTTCGCGTCCGTGAACACGGCGTTGTGGTGCTCGATGAGGCACTGGACGACCTCGATGGCGCCGTAGTCGGGGCCCGCGCCGTCGTCAAGGGGGATGAGTGTGGACGTGCCGGTCCCGTCATCTTCATCTGACGACGGCGGCAAAAGTCAAACCTCACGGGCTATCCTATATTTCCAAAATAAGTAATTTGAGATAAAATAACCCGGGTTGAACGTCTCACCGTAGAGGCTCTCAGAGGCAATGTTGCTCGACGCCGCCAGGTCGACGGCTTTGGAAGGACCTCTCGAGGTGTAGCTAAGATGGCCGTGGAAATCCGCCTTGGAGTCCCCCTGCTGCCAGATCATTAGAGGCGCCAGCTCCGCGGCGAGGCTGCGGGCGTCCATCTGCGCAGAAAAGGGGTCGATTTATGCAGGAAATAGGCCCAGGGAGGGTGATGGAGATCAAGATTTATCACACTGAAGGAATAAACTTACCAGCAGTACACAGATTTAGGAACAAACATATAAATGGCGCTATGATACATATATATATTATATTATGGTTTAAATAAGCATAGTGAACTCGGCATTATTAGGTTGACATGAAATATTCTCAAAAGAAACGCATTTATACTATTGGAAAGCAGTGATAACACTATAAATAGCAAAATCTTCTTCTTATTATTATTATCACGGGAGATAATGTCGAGGAGATAAAGCACGGATCTCCCATTGTCGTGATAAGGCTTTGCGTTTATTTATATGAATCCATTCTTCCTCGTCTTTCTGCAAATGGAGCTGGGGTTTTTTTTCTTGGATCTGACTACCAGTCGACAGTAAGCATGCAGACAAGAACTTCAGATCAAATGCCCTCTACGATCGCAGGAATTGATAAAAATGGTTAGTTCAACCATTTGTGTGCTGGTATCATTGATGAAGAACACAAGAACCAGATCAGATGAGGGGCATACCTTGTTAAGAGAGGATTTCTGGTTCACACGGAGGAGTAGGGCCGTGATGTATTCCAAGGTTGTGTAGCTTACATTTGGGAGCTTGCTCAATATGTTTCTGACGTCATTGATGTTACTCCTGGCTTCTCTAATTCCATGATAAAGCTGGAAAGTAGTGAGTGGCTCAGGAAGACTGGCGAGATAGCATTTCATCAGAGCGGCCACATCGAGTGGATTAGATCCTTCAGGCACAGGAGCATTCCAATCTAGAAAACAGATCCACATCTTCAACATCAGAGAAAGAATAATGGGCATAATAAGTAACCCCCACGCCAAATCTATAAGCAAATATGGGATCTAACCTTGGTTGTACAATGAAATCAATTGCCTGATGGCTTTCCTGTCTCCATCAAGTTTGAACAAGTTCTCAGTGTGCAGGCCTAGATAGGAGAAGCCCATCATTCAGAGCTCGATGTTCAGAAAAGATATGGAAGTGCCGAACAACGTCTCATGATACCTGATAAGACTAGATAATCGGCGCATCTGACCAAAATCTGGGGAATCGGCCGGACAGAATGTTGCCTCTGTACAACTACCTCGATGGGGACACCAAAAACTGAGAATTTTGAACAACTGGTCAGTCTTGACACGAAGTAGCAAAATATTTTTTTGTTAATTGTAGAGATGTCAATAAACAGTATCCAAATGTGGAAAATGGATCATGCAAAAGGCCAATAACACTGTATCTCGCAAATTACGAAATAGAATAAGTGGCTGACCATCGTTACTTGCGACACCCTGTAAATAAAAGATAAGATAAGAGTCTGAAGGCGCAGATGTGCAAGAAAATATCTACAGCTTGAGATTACACAATCACCTTTTGCCAACGTTCAATATTGCTCAGTAAATTCTTACTTTTGTCAGAAGTTTTCTTTGCTGCCTGAAAAATTTTCGTCACTTTAAGTTAAAACCGTAGCTGCTAAATATAAGTTTTGCAATTTTACAGCGGGAGGAAATCTCTTGGGGAAGATGTATGCCAATGATCAGATATCATTTCAGATAAAATTTCTATATATTCACAACATTACACAAATTTTTGACATTTACCTCCTCAACTTTCACTTTTCCTATAGCAACCACGTCCTTAGTCTCCGCAATGCCCTTCTTTACCAGAGAGCTGGTCACTGTGGCAGCGGAACGAATGTGTTCTTGCAAAGTTTCTTTGGATGGTGACGCCAGTCGCTGTTTATTCTGCTGTAGGAAAGCCCATCGGCTCTTCATCAGTGATCCAACTCGTTCCGCCGCTTCAGCAACAGTTCCACCTGCGTCCTTTGCTACTTCCCCCACGAATGTTCCTGCAGACCGGCTTGCCTGCTTTAGCTTGACCCCTGGTCGAGACAAAGAAATAAAAAATCACAGGTAAATTGAATTTAACAGCGACATGAACCAGTGATCTATGACCAGGTTTTGTCTTGGTCATTGATTATTTACTTGAAGTTACCTGAAGATGAGAAGAAGCCATTTGCCCTCTCACGCCAAGGAGGCGAAACTGGGGAAGCCATTGCTATAATGCCAATTGACGAAAAGAAGTCCAGATATCTGACAGATAGGACTAATTAAAAATGATATTGCGAATCTATGGTGAACTTTGAAGTTTTAATGGATTGTAAAGCGATACAAAAAAATTATATAATTCTTGAATAGAAAATTTGTTAAGTGATGCGATGAACTTGTACCATTTAGGAATAATTTATTCTCTAAACTGGAGTTGAAGGGAATCTAAAGTTCGATGAATACTAATAAATTTTCACATCCACAATATTACAATGGAACTCAAGCTGTATATATAAAAATATATATATAAGAACATTCGAATCGCACGACTTGACAAAACTGAGTAAGATTGAGGAGTATACCAACAGCGATCAAAGATATAAACAGATGTTCGTCGATAAGAACAAGCCAATGTAAATACAAGACCTCGTTTACTCGCAGCAAAACCTAGCAGATGATCATATAAGAATTTCCATTTCCAATCACAAAAGACAAAATCTCTAGCTTAGAGTCTCAAACTCCGAAGCTTGCCGAAATTCCGAAGGTATCCTATTCAACAACATAACAAATGAGAAAACAGAGGGTAAAAAACGACGAATGTGATCCGGACTTTCCCAACAAAACATCCTTATCAGAGGAGCAGCCAAGTGTCTTCCTGCTATGCACCGTCAGTTCCAAAGAACGCATAAACAAATCATATCTTAAATCCACTGTAGTTTAGCTCAATCAGGTTAGGGACACGACCGAATAACCGAACGATGGAAAACCAAAATAAACGAGACAAAACTTCATCCTCATCAAAGGAGAGGCCACCTGTCCTCCTGCTACGCACCGTCAGTTCCAAAGGATGCGTAAATAAATCATATCCTATATCCACTCTAGTTCAGATCAATCAGGTCAAGGAAACGACCGAAGAACTGGACGATGGAAAACCAAAATGAACAAAACAAAACAAATCTTCATCGACCATTCCGGAAATTACCTCTCCGCGTTTCCTCTTCTGGGCGAGAGAGAGAGAGGGTGCGAACCGAGGCCAAGATCCTGTTGGCCTGGCGGGCGGGCGATGTTGGTTGGTTCCTCCGGAGCAAGAAGGCCTTCGATATATCTAGAGCCTCCACCCCTGGCGCGACGGCATGGTTAGGAGTCCGCCCTGTGGGCCCCCCATCAATTCACATGATACGAAGCGATGCTCACTGAGAGTGTGCGCGTACCTGGGCCCTAGACCCACCATATCGTCTTCTAAGGAAAAAACAAATGGCCCGTTTCCCCTGCACACCGTCTACTGGTGAAAACTCATTTGAGTCAATCTCTCTCCTCGATGCGTATGACTCGACGACATCGTATCCATCGTGGAAGAGAGCCAAACCGTAATAACTGATATCAGTTTGGGCCCCACATCCCCCGCATCACGCGGAGAAGCCAGTCTTTCTTGGCGGTCAACTTTTTGACCAGCGAGTGCGTTGGATCCGGTGACCGCTTATTCTTCAAGGACGAGGTGTGTGGTGAGAATAAGAAACCAGTATCGTCAGCGGGAAAAAAGAAAGTGCCTCCACGTGTCAACTTCTACGGCCAGATGTCCTTTGACATTTTTAGCTGTTGTGTCGAATGTCGAGCCGTGGCCAGCCGTCTTCTGCCACGGGGCCCACTTGCTCTCAATCTGAGCCACATCCTCTCGGGCTGGGCCTTATTCAACGCTTCTCCGTCCGCACGTGCCGCCAGGACTCACCAGTGCGCTCGTGTCCGAAGCGGACGAGTCGGACTCGGTCGTCGAGCGCGCGAGCCCTGGGGCGGGATCTCCAACGTGCGACGAGTGGCCGTTAGGCCTCCACTGGGATTATACGTGGAGGACGTGACGTGTCCGATCCGTGCACACGGCCCTAGAAATTTGGTGAAAGATTCGGCAAGCTCCCTGCCTCTCTGTGTTTCGCTCGCTTCTCCCCTCCACAGGCTCCTCTCCCTCTATCGTCTCTCTCTGACTCGCTAGCCCTCGCGGTGGAAGGGAAGGTTCTGGTGCGCCGTCGGAGGAGAGGTTGTGAAGGGGAGGGCGGGATCGGGGGCGGAGGTGTCGGAGATCGGATCATGGGAGGATCTTCCGCGGGGGGGCTGGGGCTGTTTTGAGAGAGGGAAAGGGGGGGAGTGTTTGGTTTGAGGGGGAAGGGGGGCGGTGGGAGGAAGGTGGTGGCGAGCGGGATGGCGAGGAAGTGCTCCCACTGCAGCAACAATGGACACAACTCGAGGACGTGCCCCAACCGTGGGGTGAGGTTGTTTGGGGTGCGTCTCACTGATGGATCAATCCGGAAGAGTGCTAGCATGGGGAATCTGAGCCACTACGCCGGATCTGGAAGTGGTATCGGAGGGGCGTCGCCGGCGGCGGACTGCCCGGAGGGCGTCGATGGCTCCGCGGCCGATGGCTACGCATCTGAGGATTTCGTGCAGGGTTCGTCTTCTAGCTGTCGCGAGCGCAAGAAAGGTAGGTCCCGGATTCATCTTCCTGCTGCGTCTCCGATTTTGAGAGGGACCCCTCCCTTACATTTTTTCTCTGTTTCTGTCTAGTTTAAATTTGGGGCCTCGGCCACGGCCATTTTGCATTGTTTTATATATACAAAAGAGAATCTAGAATTATTTCATGCCTGCGCAAGTCTACGTTTCCGTTTGATTTTGAGTGATTTTGATTCTATTTTTGCAAATATCATGTCACGGTCGCTCGATGAGGAATTATACTCGTTTGTCCTCGTTTTCTTACATGCATTTGACAAATAAGCTTAGACCAGCGAAGTCTCGAGTTCGACGATTCACAACCTTTCTGGAACGAACGTACGAGTGCATGCGAGTTCCTTGTCTAGTTCCCGTGGACTATTGTGTCTTTACTTGTTGCAGATAGTGCCTATCAAGCAGTACCTCGGCTTTCTCGTGTCATCCAAAGTTTTCATGTTCAAGGCCCAAAAGTTGAGAACTGTGCTGCTCGCTATTTTGCCCCCTTCCTCCAGTTACATCATCCGATTCGATTTCTTCTTTCAGAGAAATCGTTAAAACATTTGCGCAACACTGTGTGAGCATACAATTTTTTCTCCTTTTCTGACAATATTTTCTCTCTAGGTTACCACGACTAATTCCAGAGGTTACGGTCCCCAATTGCGTAATGGCAGCAGTCCATCTTACCCACATTAATGACTGCCTTACCTACTCTAAGATGATGCTGGCCCGAGCAAGAACCTTATTTGATTGTGGGGGTTTAAACTCACTCAAAACCTCACCTGTGTCATCTTCATTCTTTGGTAGCGTTGTAATGCTGCTGGTGATAATCTTATCCTTAATGATTTCTTACCAAGAACTACTAGAGTGAGTGAGAGAGAGAGAGAGAGAGAGAGAGAGGGAGGATAAACACTGATGCTGTTAGCCATCTTTAGCTGAGGGTCCTCTCAGATTTTGTTGATTTCGCTTCAGATGTCTGGTTCTTTCATTTACCATCAGTTCCCAAGAATCATACAAAATCTATGCATGAAATTGCCCTTCTTTCACGTCTCTGTTGCCCAAATAGTGCCTGCCTTTGTTGGGCCATCTGATGGGTAGCATGCTAGTATTTGCAAACGACCGAAGAGATCCTCACGCCTGGTGAAGGCAATGTTTGTCCTACCTGCTGAGAACTTACACAGGGAACGAAGATCTCCTGCATGGTTGGAAGGAAGATCCTGAAAAATTTGCAATGAAGCTGACTTGAATGTTCCATCTTGCCCAATTTTATCTTAATCGGAACTTGTCGATAAAGAATTATAGTACTGGTAGAAGTTGGGGTCCCACCGTGCAAAGTATCACCAACTGAGTCTCCCTCCGAAGAAGAAGGTGCAGACATTGACATTCCCAAAGTAGGCTGGTCAACGGGCTGCTTCCCAGTTGGGGATTGGTACCTTCTTTGATGTATTATTAGTTTGATGTTTTATATCTTGCTATGGAAATGCTTTAAGTTGGTTGGTTGACTAGAAAATTTATTTTCCTGGGGAAAGTTTCGTCATCTGCTGAGCTGTTTGAATGCGCACTCAGGATCTTGACAATGATGGTTGACGGTCACTCTATCCACGGTGCTCGTCCCTGAATGGGGTTGTTCTTGCTTGCAGGTGTCCCGTGGACTGAAGAAGAGCACAGAATGTTCCTCCTCGGTCTGCAGAAGCTCGGCAAAGGCGACTGGAGAGGCATAGCTCGCAACTACGTCGTCTCCCGGACCCCCACCCAGGTGGCGAGCCACGCCCAGAAGTACTTCATCCGCCAAAGCAATTCTTCGAGGAGGAAGAGGCGATCAAGCCTGTTCGACATGATCCCCGACGAGGTCAAAACCCCTTCCCTTTTCCCCTCTCCTCTTCCTTCTCCTCATTTCCTCTCTTTTGCTCCTGCTCTGACGCACCAGCAGTCCATTGATGCTCTTCCGCAGCTCCTCCCGGCTTCCTGCCCGGAGCCAGAAGCCATGGAGGACGGCGGCGCTCCCCCGCCGCCGGCTGCTCCGGCGGAAGAGGACTCCAACAAGGTTTCAGAACCGGAGAATCCTCAGTGCTACCCGGTGGTGTTCCCCGCCTACTTCTCCCCCTTCTTCCCCGTTTCCGCCGCCCCATACTGGACCGGCTACTCGGCGGCGCCGGCGGAGGAGGAGAAGGAGGAGGAGGAGACGCACGAGATCGTGAGACCGACGGCAGTTCACTCGAAAGCCCCGATCAACGTGGAGGAGCTCGTCGGCATCTCGAAGCTGAGCCTGGCGGAGGAGGCGGCGCCGCCGCCCTCGTCTCTGTCACTGAATTTGCTAAGAGGTCCCGGCCGGCAGTCGGCCTTCCAAGCCAGCTCCTCCCCGGCCGGCGCGAACGTGAGGTCCGCCGCCAAACCCATCCGCATCCACGCCGTCTAGCGGAGCTCTCGCCAGCGTCGGCGGAGGCAGCGGCCCCTGTAAACACCCTCCCGCCGCCCGCCGCCCGCCGCCCGCCGCCATGTGAACGCGGGGTGAATAAACCGCCGCTGGCGGCTACCCCGTCCCCTAACACCCCTCCTCATTTCACCTGTTGGGCTTTGTGTCCTCGTGACTTGACTCAGTCTCAGTGGTTGATTCCTGCTGTGCTTCGTGGACTGTGGTGGTGCCCTTCCCTGTACTGGTGGGACCCAAACCCCCATCAGAACAGAGCAAGCCCAGAGTTAATCTCTCATCACTCATCAGATGGCGACGTGGCGGCAGTTTATATTCACCAAAGGAAAACCCGTGTAAATATTTATTAGATGCAAACTTTGGTTTGGAAACCGAAAACCTTATTTTCATTTTATGATAATATATTTGAGCCCTCTCTCTCTCTCTCTCTCTCTCTCTCTCTCTCTCTCTCTCGCGCTATATATATATATATACATTTTAAATCTCATGTTTGATTTAGTCTACGGACCCAAATGGTTTAAAGTCCCGTCCATTTACTATTCAAAATGTTAATTAGGTGTGAAAAATTTTAAATTGTAAACAAATACATTAAAATAATAGAAAACCCATGATATTCCTTACAAAAATATTTAAATATTATTCCCCAATTGACAGAAAGGACTTGGTAATATATATTTATATATATAAAAATCTCAGGGGGTTTTGTAGGATTTACGAGCCCGGGCGATTGACGTCACGGAATAGTTAATAGTTTTTTGCGTTTTAAAATAATAAAATGAAAATTATGTGAATAGTTTTCATAGATAAATTATGAAATGAACTTCACGTTTAGATGACAACAGACGGCGCATGCGGATTCCACACGGTCTGGGTGCTGACGTCTCTCTCTCTCTCTCTCTCTCTCTCCCCTCCCTCCCTGTCTGTCTCTGACTCTCTCTCCCTCCCTCCGTCCCTCTCTTTCTCTCTCTGTGTGGGTAGCTCGTCTTCCCTTCCACGTACATATGCGGAAGGCTAACATGGAGAAGGAGATCCGACATCTAGCCCCGGTGGCCGGCTGGAAGGCCACGTGTTGCGCCTTCCGTTGTCTGGGTAATCTATCTCTCTCTTCTCTGCATCTCTGCCGCATCCCGTCGTTGGCGATGATTTCCTCTGTAGTTTCTGAATCACCTGCGTGTCTCTCTCGATTTCTCTGCCGGTGTCGACCGTTTCTGCGAAACGAAAAGGAGAAGAGATGAGGAGTTATGAAGATTCCAATCGTTTCCTTTTCGTGTGCAGGCTTCTGATTGTCGAGAAGAAGAGAAACAAGGAGCAGAACCGTGAGAATTTTTTTTTATGTTCCTTTAATTCGGGTTTCCTGCCGGAGGGGGGCAAGGTTGAAGGCTGAGGGTGTACCTGGGCAATAAGATCGATGAAGGATGTGGAACTGGGCGAAGAAGAAGGGGGGGGTGCTGGGGAGATCTTGGCTTCTCGTTCGAACTTGAATCTGAATGGTGGAGGTGATGGTTGTGTGCCGACGGAGGGGAAATCTAGTCAACATGAGGGTTGCATCGACGTCAGAAGCAGCGGTGATGGAGCTCCCGCTCCTGCCACCGCCGCCTCGGCGGACAAGGTACTTAGCATCGTTGCCACGCAGCCGGCTGACGCCGCAGCGCTTGATGCTGAGAAACATAGAACGACCGCAACCGCCGATGGAGATGATGGTAGTACGTTCGTGCCAATGACCACCGTGAAGATAGCCGTGACGAGAAGTGACAGCTACCAAGAGCAATGCAGGTAAGACTGGGTCTACTCTCGTGTTCTACCCTCTTTCAAGAACCGACCGATGTCATTATAAAACCAGGTACGAGGATAGAGTTGCAACTGTTTTGTAGATTCCAATGTTTTATCATTCATTTCGTATATCAGCATATTAAATTATGAAAGATAAGCGGTAGAAGCTTAAGAATTTTTTTCTCATGAATAGCTGTTGATCTTTCTATTAATTATAGATGTGCTAAAATGGAACTAAATTTTCAAAATATTACCTCAAAGGATGATAATCCTGCTCATTTTTTCAGGCTTCCCTCTTTTATTTTTTCTTTTTGAATCCTTTTACTTCCTATTCGAGAACAAGTTTTCAATACCAGCGGATATCTATGCTATTTATTTTCTTTATAATTCTGATGCATTCATGAAACAAATTGCTTTGTTGCAAGTGGAAAACAAATCCAAGACGCTTCCCATCAAGCGGCGCCTTTATTGTTAATTATGGCGCTTTTATAATCATGAAGAATCTGAAGAACTCTAATCCAACGCAGTGTTTGGCACTAAAATCTCACAAGATTTTGAGAAATACATAGACTCACATCTTTCTAATGACATCAAGATCCTCTTGGATATCATCGATATGTTTGAAGGTGTGATATCATTTTGGTATATCATTCATTATCTAGTTTGTCTTTTGTTGATTGCAAATTACAGTGTCAGTGGCTTATATCATTGATATGCAATTGTGAAGATTATTTGAGTATCTGTTCAATTATCGCTTACCATGTTAGCTTGCGTGTCCTATGGGTTTTTGAGTGACATTACCCTTGCCCGTCCTTGTCTTCCACAAAAGCTTACCACCATTCGCAATGCTACCTGCCAGAGTCTGCCAGGAGCTATCAGATGAACCGCTAATGGAGCTTGGATGTGGATGTCGAGGTGAGCTGGCCAAAGTCCACAAATCTTGCATCGAAATCTGGTTTGGGACAAGAGGTTCAAACAAATGCGAAATATGCCAGTGAGTTCTTAAGGGCTTCTCTGAAAATTCAGATACTGTGACCTAATATAAAATCGCTGGTGATGCTATTTAATCCTTTCGTGCAGGCAGATAGCTGTCAATGTCCCATTACCAGAGTCTCACCCTGGTGTAAGTTCTTTCATAAGCTGCGATGGTTTTCTGAGGATCATTGTATGCAATTGCTTGGAACTATATTATGCTTTATAGGGCCCTGCCAAGAAACTATATCTTTTTATTTTTATAGTGGTGATCATAATAATTCGAAAACAGTCCAAAAAAAATAATTTCTTCTGTTACTATATCTGCATCCTCATTTTACAAAGTTCAGATTTATTATGTTGACTGACACTAAAGCTGTCAGCTTGCTCCAAAAGTTGTATCATTTCTTCAGATCGTCGTCCCCTTCTTTCTATCTTGGAATTGAGGTGCTTTTTTTTTTTTCGTGGAACAGACAAATTACTGGATTTGGAGGGTGGATCCAGCCTATGGAATTTCAAATGTGGGAAATCCAGAAAACCAAAGGGTAACTAGACAGGGTCTATTCTTAGAATAAGGCCCATTCTTTCATATAACCATCATGGTGATCTTATCCATTTTCGCTTCCATATCAAGCTATGCACGCTGCAGCATGCAGATCTTGGATTTCCTCTTAACTTCCCCTTCTGTGTTCTTATCCTCCCAACAGAGAAGCTTTAACCCAATATGGATCGCCTTCTGCATTCTGATTGGTGGGCTGCTGTTGGACGTGTTCGTATCGATTTCCTTCGGCATCTCTGCTCTGCCCGTCAATATAATCATTGGTATGCTCTTGGTGATCACCTACATTTGAAATTCATGATGCCTTTGCGTTTCTCTCTCTTATTCGCTGTTATCAGATTTGAAACTGGACTTGGGATGGAAAGCTAAAATCGGCATCCGTTTGTCTAACATGTCTGAAACCTTGGTATCCATGTTCTCATACACTTGCCGATTGTAGAAGTACTCCTGTAATTATGAACAAGGGCCCATGCTCAGAGTAGACCCAATCTGGTTATTTTGGAGCAGGTGCTGGAACTCAGGAACTTCATTGCTCTAGTGATGCAAGTCTTCTCTCTTGCATAATATCCAGAACCTAATAAATCAGCTTTTTTTAAAAAAACCCAGATCTACTTTCTTTATATTTTTCTTTTTTGAACAAATCACCGATTTATATTTATCTTCACAAACCCACCATTTATCTTCTTGCAGATGAATAAGAAACTTGCCATTTATTTCCTGATACAAAAACTATTTTAGGAGATGCCCTTCATATTTATTTCCCTTTTTGGCCTGATATAGTAAGTATTTTTTTTAATAAAATACTTAAGATTAGCAAGAAGTTTATCTTGTTGTTGTCTTGTATTATTATAAGACCTTTATTTTCCTTTAAAATTGTCCTATTTATTGGTCATACGAATGATATTTATTATTCAGAACAGAACCTCAGCAAACTTTGTCGAGAAACAGCGAACTCGCTGTTTATTTTCTCATATGCTTGCTACTCTCAGGCAATGGCCTTTTCCGATTGATCAAAGGCCACTCAGAACTTGATGCATGATATCTTCTGGCGGCTGTGCAGGCGCCCTCATCCTGCTGGGGCTGGGCACCGCCCTCCGTCTTGCCCTGAAATGCCGTAGCGATTGGAACACGCGGAGGTTTGTGCTCCAGAGGACGACTGGAGTTGCGCCGCCGCAGTCCTGAGTCCGACCACGCCCACTCAAAGAACACTTCTACAGACGAGCAAAACGGAGGAGGAGAGAAATTTACAGGTGAATACTTCTTTTGATCCATCTTTTTTACACACTTTTCCAACATCCCCCCCCTAAAAAAATTTTAAAAAAAATTTGAATAGTTGGTGTTGTGAATATATGTAATATAATACTTTATAGTAATATATTTTATTGTTATTGTTGTTAATAATTGGTTGGCGTGTTAATGTGTTTCTCTCTCATACGCTTGTTCCAAGTTTGCGTGCTAGAGAGATCAGCGGAAATCGATGCCCGGTGAGGATGGTGGTCGGACCAAGGAAAAGGACCAACTTTTTTATATTTTTTATAAATGATGGGCTTGGTTTCTTCCTTGTTGAAAGGAAGCAAGGGTTTCTAGAGAGAGAAAGAGATGACTAACGGGGCTACTGTCACTTCCCAGGGGAGTGATTTAGAGAGGGAAGATCACCGTGCTCGTCCTCTCTCTCTCTCTCTCTCTCTCGTGAAAAAAGAATTTCAAAATATTTACCTTCTCCTGTCTTCCTCTCTCTCCCCCCCCCCTATATTCTCTTTGTTGGCTCTCCTAATCTTTCTGTGGGACCTCTCTCTCTCTCTCTCTCTTATATTCTTTTTGTGGGCTCTCCTGCTTATCTTTCTGTGGGTCCTCTCTCTCTTTCCTCTATTCTCGCGTTGAGCTCTCTTCTTTGTTCGCTCAGGTGTCTTTCTCTCTCGTTCTCTGCACCCTTTGCCTCTCTCCCCACTCCCTCTGTCTCTCTCTCCCTTCTTTACTCTCTGTGGGCTCTTTCTCTCTCTAGGAACCCACCAGGCGGAAAGCTCTCCATCCTCGTCTTCTTCCGCTTCGCCTCTTCCCAGCTGCCATTCCTTTCTTTCCTTGCAGCTCACCCCATTCCATATTCCCCCCATAAAGCTCGGAAACGTCTTCATAAATAGGACCGCCGCCCTCTCCGGCGACCTCTGCAGCAGCGTCGCCATGATCAACCCCGGCGGGGAAGCCCTCCACGCTAAGGAGGTCCTGCCGCAGATCCAATCCATGATCTCCTCCCTTACCGGCGACCTCCGCCGACCCGCCGCCGCCGCCGCCGGCGACGGCGCCGGTGTGAGGATCGTCACCCTCTCCGGCACCAACAAGGGGGCCACCATGGATAGCGCCGACGCCGAGGAAGAAGCCGCAACCGCCCTCGTCCTCGACGGCGCCGGCGCCGGCGCCGTCGCCAACAGTAACTACCAAGCAGTGAACAACTCCGTGCTCTTCGACGGGAGCTGCGCCGCCGAAAACCCGGGCGTCCACGTCGTCATCGTCGAGTACGCGGACGGCGACGCCGCCGGTCACGAGGCGGAGGCGGCGGCGGTGGCGGCGGAAGAGAGCGAGGTGGAGGATGTGGAGGCAGAGAAGGCGGTGACGGTGAGGATGGAGGAGCCGAAGGGTGGTAGCGGCGCCGGCCGCGAAGAGGGCCAGGGAGTGTAGGTTCCAGCACATCCCGTGGCGCGATAATAAATAGTAAATAATACCAATCATTCGTGATCTTTAAATTGGTTATTTGCCACATTTACAAAATATATACCCACGTCTGAGAGAGAGAGAGAGAGAAGGGGGGGGGGGGGGAATGTTTTAATCTAAACTTTATGAGGTCTTGTATCCAAACTGATCATGACGTATCTCCATTATTTATGAGTCTTGTATCCAAGCTAAGGATAGAGATGATCTATTCACCAACTTGAGGGGGTTTGTGCGAAATAGACCAGTTTTTTGTCAGACTTGCTCAGTTCACTATTGGACGAAATGCATTGTTGAACTAAGGGCCTGTATTTATTATATATATATATAATAAATAGGAGACAAGCCACACTCCCCCTGGGGTTTTTATGTTTATTACGATGGGAAATCATATATCATATATTTTTATTTTTTAAAAAACAACACAGAGAAAAAAAACGAATTTTATTATATTATTAAGTGCTTGATAAGGGTTTAACACAAAATTCCAAAATATAGGACTCGTAGAAGCAGATTTATAGCGGTGGACGTGGATGAATATATGACAGCCACGTGGTATTGACACCTAAAGTCGATTCCACTAATTTTCTTCATTTAGGATAAGTATCTAGCCTCTGAAAAATATTGAAAATATACATTAAATGGGAAAATCCTAAATCATTTTTTTTATTTAAAAAAAACTCAGAAAAATTAGATGGAATTATATTGTACTGTTTAAGAGTTTGATTAGGGATAGCATAATAATTGCAAAAATTAGGGCTTATATAAACAAAAATTCTTTAATTTGGGATCAGTTCCTAGCGTCTGAAAAATATTGAAAATGTACATAAAATGGGAAAATCCTAAATCATATAGTTTTTATTTTTCAAGAAAACACAGAGAAATTAGATGGAATTATGTTATACTATTAAGTGTTTGATATGGGATTAACACAATAATTGCAAAAATTAGGAGTTGTATGAACAAATTTGTTGGGGGTCTACGAGGATGAATATATGATAACCTAAAGTCAATTCCAATCATTGTTTTAATTTGGGATCAGTTTCTAAGGTCAGAAAAATATTGAAAAAGTACCTAAAATGGTTCATTTTTTTAGATTTTGCCCTTTTAGTAGACCCACTGGAGTTAGGAGAAGTCCTTGGGGTCCTTGGGGTTGTTCATCTCTTCTTGCTTCCCAAGGAAGAGCGCGGCAGTATCAAAAGTGAGTCCTTGGGGTTGTTCCGTCTCGCCCTCCTCGTCTGCCTGGAGACTCGGAGAGAGGGAGAGAGAGGGGGAGAGGATATCAGGATGGCGGCTGCTTTGATGGTTCTGAGAAAGTCGAGGTCGATCCGGGCTGCTACACTAGTAGGCACTTCTCTTGAGCGGCTCCTGCCTGCCGAAACCGCCGGGGGGGAGCTGATCTTCCCGAGAGCCCAGCCGAACGCTTACTTCCGCAACGTCGCCGCTCCCTCCCTCGTCCGCCACTACCGCGGCAACCGCGAGGATTCCGCCTCCAGGTATCCCTCCCGTCCCCTTCTCTCCCAGTTCACGGTGCTGTTTTGTTCATTCGATTGTGTGTTTTCCCCTCCCTCGTGAGGGCTGAGTGGGGCTTTTTGTGCAAGATTCGAGCACCAGCCGACGCCGCCGACCAACTGGGGGATCCGCATTGTGCCTGAGAAGAAAGCATTTGTGGTGGAGAGGTTCGGCAAGTACTCCAAGACGCTTGGCTCGGGCATCCACTTATTAATCCCTATGGTTGACCGCATTGCATATGTCCATTCCCTCAAGGAGGAAGCCATACCCATTCCCGATCAGTCTGCCATCACTAAGGACAACGTCAGCATCCTAATCGATGGCGTCCTCTACGTCAAGGCATTTACTCTCTCTCTCTCTCTCTCTCTCTCTCTCCCCCATACATTCTTTTTTATTTTTAGAGATCGTATACTCTATTCGAAAGTTTGATAAACTATTGTTTTGGACGTTTGATTGGTTGTGGCAGATTGTTGATCCGTTCTTGGCATCTTATGGTGTGGAGAATCCCATCTTTGCAGTAATCAAGCTTGCCCAGACTACCATGAGGAGTGAGCTGGGGAAGATCACGCTGGACAAGACCTTCTCAGAGAGAGATACTCTTAATGAGAACATTGTGGTTAGTACTCCTTCCCTATTTGTACTTGATATAATTAAATGTGTCACATAGAATGAGACTTAATGTTCTGCATCTGGAATATACTCCCTAGATCTCAGTGATCATGGCGCTAGGTTCTTTGTGGTTAATTAGTGGGATATAAAACGTCAGGGATCAAGCTACCATTCTTACTATCTAGAGATCATGTACTCTAGACTGTCCTAAGTTAGTGTCTTTCATGGAATTAAGTGATATCAGACTGCTTCCACTTTTCATGAAATCAGGCGTCCTGGAAACTTATTGGTCATTCACTTAATTCTGCACAAGAGCCAAATGTTTCCAATGGAAATCAAAGATGGCTATCAAAGTTCACCCTAAAGTCATAACATTTAGTCATATTTCATTTATGTAGAATGTAAATTCTGCCTGGGATTTTTATTGTAGCAAAAAGAGAGAAAACGTGTGGCAGAAGAACCGAGGTCAGTAACTTCGTGGACACAGTTATAACTTTTCTCCACGGCAAATGCATGTTGTCATTTAGTTCACTGTTATTCAAACTAGGCTGATAGTAATTGCACCTTAGAAGAAGTTTGGGCTATTAGCATATTGTTGATGATATTTTTTATTTTTTGTTTCACAAAAAAATGTCACCTTCATAAAGCAATCAAGTTAACTAAGAATCTCATATCATAAATCTATTTGAGTTTGACAATATTAGAACTTTTCATTTGGAATAGTTTGATATTCCTCCATAATATGAAGTTTTTGTTTGCCTGCAGAAAGCAATTAATGAAGCTGCTACTGATTGGGGGCTGCAGTGCTTACGCTATGAGATAAGTAGGTCCTCCTCTCGTCTTTTTGGTTTGATTGAAAGCATAGTGCCTTTTACTTGTGTCATTGACCATTTGAATTTTTTGTGCAGGGGACATTTCTCCTCCTCCGGGTGTTAAGGCAGCGATGGAGATGCAAGCAGAAGCAGAACGTAGAAAACGGGCCCAGGTTCTTGAGTCTGAAGGTGACTTTTCTTTATCAACTCTATGATGCACTTACAATCAAAAAGTGCTACTTTTCCCATTTCCCAGATATATATGGGCATTTGTTATGGGTAGATACATTCTCTCTTCTCTGGATTATTTTTTTTGTAACTGGAACACGGTTTTCCAGGAGAGCGGCAGTCAAATATCAATATTGCTGATGGTAAGAAAAGTGCTGTGATCTTGGAGTCAGAAGCTGCCATGATGGATCAAGTGAATAGAGCCAAAGGTAATTTTCCTATTCTTTTTTGTTCTTTCGATGTTGTCTCACAATCTTTCCTTTTGTAATTTTTACCCCTTATTTTCTCTTATCATCAACGAAAATCTTAAAAAAAACAACTGAGTCTGGTTGAAGTAAAGAGGGAGCAGGAAAGGACGCCATTTGACTTTTGCACATGAGTGGTGGGTTTGGTTCTGTAACAGAATGGAAATGAATTGGACTGCGAATCCTGGAATGAGGGTTTGACCCATTGGGCCTCAGGGAGAGGTGGGTAGTGCAGATCAGTTTGCACCCACCCCCCCTGAAACCAGAGGGAAACTGGTATGATGGATTGTTAAATGTTGCTCGATCTATGCTTTCCAAAAGCAATGTAATTGCTTGAAATCGAGCGATTTCAGGAGTTTGATACCCCTTATGGGTGAAGACTCATGCGTCCTCAAAAACTCTATCCCAGCTCTCAACCAGCTTAAAAGACGAGTTGCTTCCCTCATTCAGTCCCTTCTTTGCATCTGCTTCAACCTCCTCACATGCTCCTGCTTTCTCCATCTCTGCCTATGCCTCCAGGGATTGATCCAAGTTGATCTCTTTATATGGAATCATTGATAAAAATTCATTGCTTAAACTATCATTAGCTTTTTCCTTGTTAGAGCTCTTGATTTGGCGCGCCCCTGTCCTGAGAACACGTTTATGGTATGATAATAATTTCTCCATCTCTCGATTTTGGATCGAATGATTTTCCTTCTTTTGACATCCTCAGTTTTCGTGTCTTTTATTTCCATCATGTCATTATATTCATCATATTCATCTTGCCCCTTGTTTTATTAATGTTTATTCAACGTTATCTTATCTTTGTTATGTCCTTCATAGTCAACCCAGCTCATAGTATTTTATGTCCAACTATCCTTCCGTTCAAGTTTAAACTACATTCATCTTTATCTCTCGTCTTCATATTTGTTTTGGCTTATTTATTGATGTTCTTGTGATGTTTATCTTGTCGTTCATTGTAATGTATTGTGCTTTCATGCTTCGCTCGTTCATACATTATATTCATCATAACCAACATTTCATTTGAGAGTAAAATGTTGATAAAGCATAAAAGCTAAGCCAGTCATGATGGCATAGTTATTTCATCGTTTCTTTTCCCAAAGCCACGAGTTATCTCATTACTCACTTGCCTATTTTTTCATTCCAATCTTATGTTTTTTGTATCTTCATAAGCTATATTAACTAATCAAGACCTTTCCTAATTTTACAGTAGACTAATTGCACTATCCGTCTCCTTTGTTCTTAAGTTCGTTGAGTCACTCCGTCCACTAATTTTCCTGTAGTAATCCTGGCCATTTCTATTCTACAAGGTTTCTCGTACTCCTGTAGTTGAGGAAAATAGAGACTTGAATTGAAGACAGCATCCCTCAGCCACTTGTGAACAGTTGGGCTGTAATATGCCTAATTATGTTGTATTTTTGGCACTCCATATCCCTATTTCTTAGCCAGACTCCTAGGCCTATCATGACCCTTATCGGACTTCTGCTCATCCTCTTATTTAAATGGTGTGCCCACATCCCCTGATTCCAAGTGAGAAATCAATGTGGGCTTGCCTTACCGGTGTGGTTTTGCCTTCTAAAATTTGCCTCTGAGAGATTCTAGGTTAAAATACATGGGTAATCTTTTGTTTTTCTATGTCCTTACTCATTGGCATATCTATGTGCATATGTCTGGCTCCATCTAATAAATAATACATTGAAGACATGCTCTTTGGTTTGGTATCATGATTCATTTATTATAGTATGTCTGTCTTGGCAAGGCAAACATTGCCGCATTACAGGATGCCTGTCTGGGTTGAGGTTCAGTAATTGTGATGGTGCTTACATTTGCGTTACATTTGCATGAACAGTTCAAGAGACTGCGGTTTTGTTGTTTCATTCTCTATTTCATCATCACGTGATGTTCATAGACCTGCCACTTTCATCCTTTAGACTCCGTAGCCCTTAAAATATTTTGAGACTCCATAGTCTTTCATTCTTTAGACTTTTTGTGCTGTGGAGTTAGACTGGGCCTTTTGGGTTTTATGCTGCTGGGAGTTGGTGTTATGAGGCTTCTGCCATTTCCTTTAGGATCAAGCTTGATTCTGGGGTTCTTGAAGTTGGGATGAAGGGCACTAAAGAAGGGGAAAAACAGAAAAATGCTGGTTGCAAGAACTTTGACAATCCAGTTGGGAAAGAGGAGGAATATAAAATAGGCGAACAAATATGAGAGATAATTTCAGTGGTGATTGGCTTCCAAGTGGTTTCAGCTGCTATAGAAATAAACAATGATGGTTCTTTTAAAGAATTCTAGTCTGGGACTGCCTAGAAAAAGGATTCGGTACATAAAAAGTTCAGGCCTCAAAGTAAGCATGCGGTTTTCAAGTTTCAGCATTGTCATGAGGCACTGCGCACAGGTCCAGGTTAATTCATCGATCAACAACAGCAAGGATTATGCTGCAGTTTCTTCTGCCATCTCAGTCAAACTTTGGCTTCTTGAGTCTGTTGTGATTTTCTTATTGGCATCATCACCACTAAATGATCATGACACTACAACAACCATGGCTTGAGCTGTCGATCTTCTTTAGTTATGTTTGCATGTTCTTCACATGCCTTCTTAGTTTCTGAACCATAGGGAGGGCTTCTTGGAACAGACCATCACTTTTAATGTGGCTGCATTGTGCAGCGGTTTTTCCACCGTATCAATGACTACAGGTAATGATTCCATTTGCCACTACGTGCAGTAATCTCAAGTACCATACAAAGTTATATTTCCTTTAGATGGGTCTAAAATTGGGCTAATCATCCTCTGTGAATTTTTAAATTCTTCTGGAGAGTAAATCAGTGTTATGGTAGAATCTTCCTGCATATTAAAGCTATATGAGTTTGACGCTGGTTAGAAGAGCCCTGGTTGTGGAGATAAAAGAAGCACCGTAGACTACGATGAAAGGAAGTCCCTCTATTGTCACTTTTTCTTAGTCATTTGCTCTTGAAAACTGGCTGAGCATCATTACTTGACCCATTAATCTTGACTGAGCACATTGCATTCATGGAATATCCATGGAGAAGATATTGCTTGTCGTTTTCTTATGTTATGAAGAAAGTGCGCAGATAGTGAAGGGAACGCCAGAGGCCTTCTCTCAGACTTTTGAGGGCAATAGAACTGCGACGTTGGTTGGATCCCATATTACTGTGATTTATTCATCCTCTGTGATGACAGTGAAGTGACCTTGGGAACTTGGGCTTCTTGTCAGATGCTAAATTGATGTGTTTGGAGACGGTCTACATATCATCACTCTATGGAAACTATACGAGGGCTCTGTCTCTGTCTCTGTCTCTCTCTTAGTGTGTCTCTTCTCCCTACTCATGAACGACTACGGTCATGCTTGGAGTTGACCAATTCCTTCCATGTTCTAAATTCACCAGCTTCTCTTTCATCAAAATTCTGTGCACTTGCCTTTTCCCTTCTGAACATGAATCTTTCAGCCTGTCCATTGCCACTATCGAATAGAAAGTGGTAGGCAGTCCTCTGTGCACACTTGAGCAATCTTTCAACACTCTTTTCTTGTGATCTATCAGGAGAAGCCGAAGCTATTCTTGCCAAGTCACAGGCCACCGCAGAGGGTCTTAAACTGCTGTCAGAAGCCATAAAACAGCATGGAGGATGCGAGGTATGCTGTAAAACCTTGCCTTGCATTCTGGTCAAGTACATTTTTGGAAACTAAGTTAAACTACGCTGCTATTTTTTTAATGAAGAGAAGTCGGTTATTTTACACTTTGGAAATTACGCAGTTATTTTTAGAATATTCGTTTTATTGCTCTCAATGTCAACTTCATCTCCCTGACAGGCTGCGAGTTTGAGAATTGCAGAGCAGTATATTAGGGCGTTTGGAAATATTGCCAAGGAGGTAATGAATCCTTTTACCATAGGCTAGAACAAGCCATTGGCCAACGCCAGTATATAAAACAATTGATATTTAATGGTCGCCCTCCCATCTATCTTACCACTCTGTTTCCTTAACAGGGCACTACTCTGTTGCTCCCTAGTCCGGCTGGGCATCCTTCTGCTATGGTTGCTCAGGCGCTGTCCATCTACAAGAGCCTTGTCGGCCCTGGCCTTGGCGGCGGCCCAGGGGCATTGCCCCAGTCTGAGAGTTCAGATGACAGCAGAGGCGAGAGATCAGAGGTGCCAGTGGGAAGCCAGAGCCAGTCATTTGGTTCCTTTAATGCTTCCGCTGATGAGGGAAGGGTTTTCTCTCTCCAGAGCCCCATCAACAAGAGTCAAAATTAGGAAGAGGAGGGAGGATTTCCTCCCATTTGGGTAAGAAAAGAGAGCTTTCTTTGCACCATAAGTGGCCCTCCATGCCATTCACATTTCTTCAGGTTGCTCTGGGAGGCAACAAGAGGGTCAGAACAACGGAGCTTTTCTCTTCCTCTTGTCATCTGTAGCTGTCCAAAATTTTGTATTTTTGTAGGCCCATTGGAATTGAATCTTGTTGGGTTTGAAAGCTTCACTTCACAGGTTTTGATGTTGGCAAAGGATAATGTGGTGATCTGTGGATGGTAATTTCTTGTTTGTGTTTAACGTGTGAATTGCTATAGATCAACTCTCGTAATTAAATCAGGTGAAAATTGTTCTAGGGTAAAATTATCTATGTCATTGACCCATATGATTAAAATGAGTTTTAGCTGCAAAATGATGCCAAATATATGGGCATCTGACCACTTGTTAGGAAGCTACTTCAAAGAGGACCACAATGCAATAATCGTCACATAAAAACTTGGAAACTTTGAATTGTTATAAAATTTACAATATTAATATTAATATTTATATGTCCAGTGTAGCTAATGAGGATTGCTCACCTACCCATTGCGATGAACATTGCAGCTCATTAAGTTGAGTATAAAGGAGGGTCTTTCATCTTGATTAGGGTTTGAGTGAAAATGTCAAAGAAAAGTCTAAGATAGCTTATCATGCTGCCACCTTCCTCCCCAAAGACGTTAAAATAAGTTTTCCATCCTTTGACACCTAAAGATTGAGAAGATTAATCCTGCTCGAGCCATCAAGCTGACACCACTTTGCATTTGAGGCCTCCTTTCTTAAAGAGAACATTTCAAGCTAAGGAAGTCATGAACAGATTTGGTAAAAACAATTGTCATTTTTAGCATTGTCTCAACTTGGCTAATACATAGGCTCGTTGAGGCCTTCATATTCAATGGTTGATCATTGAAGAATAATCCAATAGATAACCTCATTGAGGCTCCTATATTCAGTGGTTGGTATAAATTAATGTAATGTAAACAACTTTCAACATAGTTGATGACGAATTAAGAAGCTCAGATTGCTCAGCTTGAATCTTGATCCAAGTATTTAGAGCTCCTTATGAGCTACAAAATCTTGAATCACATACAAATTAAAGCTAAATTTACTTCAAAATGGCTAGAAAAACAATATATTTCCTTTTTTCTGACACTAGTTTAGACAAGATAGAATTCTAGAACTTGTTCAAGTACAAATAAAATGAAATAGTCAACCCTGTAATTATTACAAAAACACAAACTCGTTCAGGGGTATGGAATGTATTGTTCAAAAGTAAACATGGGGATTCATGTATCAGTTAAAAGAGCTACATTGATGCCACCAACCTTTGCAGGGTTTTGCTTCAACTTGGCTCACATTCACAACTTCATGCCAATTTTCAACTCGATGTAGGGTTCTACACACTTATTAGAGGTCGATGCTTATTATACTCAAGTGGTATCTTTATGCCCAAAACCTGGATTCTAGTCATTTATTTTATTTAACCCTTCTTGTTTTACATAAAAGAAATTATGTTCTCCTTCTTTTTCAAATAACTTTGCAGGATGAAAGTCTTCTCATTGCCTTCTTGTTTCATCATTTTCGGCATATAAAGTAGTCATTTTTTACTCAAAAATCATAAACAAAACCAAAAAAAATGTAAAGGTTTTGTAATCAGCAAAATCACTCTATCAAGCTCAGCATCTTCATTAGCTAAAATTAGGCTTTTGATATTGGTGAACAAATGGGCGACATACATCAATACTAACTCTCCTTGGTGATCATAAGCTCACTAATGTGAAAATTCTCATTGCATTATATTTAAATGACGTTTGCTTGATTTGAAGTGAGAAATATGAGGAAGAAATAAAAAATCTGCATGGGTGCTCCTTCAAAGTTGGATCTTCCATAGTCAACTTGAAGCATCCATATTTTTGCATGGTAGTGACAGATGTATATATACAATTATATGGTTTTGGGGAATATTTAAATTATTTATTTATATTTTTTTAGATAAATAGAAAAGGACGAGAGTGCCCTAGGGCATGCATTTATTTTACGTGGTGTGGTATAGAAGAGGCTGAAAAACTAATAAAACATTCCATTATTACATGGTTTTCCTTTTTTGTTGAGGTTTTTAGTTCCCCTCACGCGTTCGTGTATGCAAGTAGTAGGCGGGGACGGTTCCCAGCCTGCATTCGACGCTCGTTGACCTACCACGTGTCCGTCTCTTCACCCTACCTACCACGCGTTCATGTTCTGCTCCCACCTCCCTAAACACCCGGCCTCGACCTCTCTCTCTCTAGCGCCGTTATCTCGGTCTATTTATCTTTGTCTCAGTCAGTGGAAAAGGGCCGGAGAGAGAATTAGTAACGGAGGACCCGAGACGAAGGAGAGGTCGAAGAGTGTGCGTTAGAGAGAGAGAGAGTGAGAGAGAGCTTTTTCTCCGAAGCCTGTCCTCCTAATCCTCTCTCTAACTCTAACTCTAACTCTCTCTTCTTCCATAGAGAAAATACTGGTCTCGCCTTCTTCTCAGCCGCTCCTCATCCTCCCCTCGGCAAATGGCAGTGAGCCTCCGCTCTGACTGGGTATCCACGGCGCCGGTGACGGCGCACGGCCAGCCCTTCCACCACGGCGGGCGTGGAGAAGTGCCATGTCCCATGCGCTCCCCGAGACGACCCCGAGATCGAATCTCGGCCGTTCATCCTCAGATGGCTCGGCGGGCTTGCTTAGCCAGCGGGATGATCCGGACCGTCGGTTTGGACTTTAAAACCGTTAATGTTCTCGATAAATTATCTTATTACCTCTTGGAAACCTGTAATTCTAGTGAGAGATTTTTTCTGCAGTTTTAATGAAGAAAAATTCCAATTCACCAAATTACTAAATCCATAAATTTGTGTTTTTCCATTTTTTGAGTTATTAAAACTAAAAGCATAAAATTGGGATTAAAGAGGAAATGCTAGGAACAAGCAATTCGATAAATAAAGAAAATGGTTTATTTTTTCTTATGATTACTTGTTAATAAAATTCTTAAAAAGTGCCCTGAAGAGCAAATACTTTGGACGGAAAATAAAAAATGTATATACACAAAATTATTCTACATGTATGCATATATATTTAAAATAATAATATCTTTGTGGGAAATACTAGGCACAAAATGTCAATCATTGAGCTCGGCTTCCAAACCAGCTCCAACACCCATCGGCACATCTACCCAAATCCCTATTTTCTAAATATAGTAAAATTTCTATGCAGACTGCCGAGGATGTCCCCCCCCACTTGAACTCCTGCAGGAGAAAGATTCCCAGTTCTAAGATTGCACTCCTGAGAAGAAGAAGAAAAAATAAAAATAAAATAAAAAATCCAGCTTCATGCAGAAAAAAAACTTACCATGAACTCGGATCATGGAAAACAATACCATGTTCATGATATTAAAAAATCACAACCAGTTATGGAAATATAATTGGAAATATTTTTCTCTCACCATGCAACCAGTAGAACGTCATGGCTTCTTCAGGGAGCTCTCAATGTCGATCACAAAGCGGTACTTCACATCCTTGTCAACGACCCTCTGGAGGGCCTCATTGATGCTTTCAATCCCAATGATTTCCACATTCGGGTAGATTTTGTTGGCGGCGCAGAAGTCAATCATCTCCTTGGTCACTGGAACTCCCCCTGTTATGCTCCCGGTGATGGTTCTCCCCCCTGCAACAGCCGCGTGCCCACAAGAAGAGTAAAGATTGGCCTCACAGGTTCTTCTAATGGGGGAAGGGGACCGAGGGGGGGAGGAGTACCGAGGTTGAGGCTTATGGGACTTAGTTTTATTTCGCTTGGGAAGCCGACCAGGACGAAGACGCCGTGGACCTTCAGGAGGGACATGTAGGGGTCGAAAGGGTGGTCTCCAGAGGCGGTGTCGATAATGAAGTCCAGTGAGTTCTCAAGAGCCTGGCACCAGAAAGCGAGGCCATTTTCGTTTTGACAAATCACTTGAAGTGCTCAGATTTTTCTCGGACAAAAAAATAGACTAACATTATGAAATCATGAACTCTAAAAGTGGAAAAATTATATTTGCCCATGTCCTGTTTCTGATGAAAAATAGTAAAAATTCTGAAATCAAGTCAAAATTGGTTTTTTTTTTTTTTGGGTTTCTCTGAAAAAGAAAAGTATAACACTATGAAATGGTAAAATTTTATGCTCTGAGAGTGAGAAACATGGATGCGATAAACATCACCTTCATCTGTTCCTTATCGGATGACACCACAAATCTGTCCGCTCCGAGGAGACTCAGGGACTCATCCTTTTTAGAGAGAGAGGTGCTGAGAACAGTGACCTTCAAACCGAAAGCTTTTCCAAACTTAACAGCGAGATGACCTAGGCCCCCGAGCCCGATGACTCCAAGAGACTTTCCTGGCTGGTTCATCTTGTGGCGAACCATGGGATTGTACACGGTGATTCCAGCACATAGCAGAGGAGCCGCTAAAGCTGGTGGGTAGTCGTCAGGTATGTGGAAGCAGTATCTGAAAATTTGGAATCCATGGACGCAGGGCAACTCAGCAAGTTCTCTGTTCTTAAGTATAATCTCTATGCATGCAAGCAGCATCTATTCTTAATGCCTAGAAATAAGGAGTTTAGTTAGTTGTCAAGATGAAACCAATTGAATGCAGTTTCCTCAAAACCATGGATATCTGTGGGTTCCTTCATAGTAATGTGTCCCAACAAATTTTCAGCTTTCCAAAAAAATAAAAGTAGCAGGTAACTTCACCAGTGCTTGGCATAGTCAAAAGAGAAGGCATCATGGTTCTTAGCGAAGTCCTTGGATAAGCAAAATCGGCAGCTTTTATTATTGATTTTTCAAATATCTCACCTTTATTGATTAGAGATGGTAGCTCTGTTTTTTTCAAGAAGTATATTCTAATTCTCGTTCAAATAATGATCATCTGGCAGTAAATGAATCATGGATCTTAATAAGATTACGCAGAGCATGTAGTGATCCACTAGTTTGCTCACTAGGTGACAAGATGAGGTTTTCTATTTAGGTATATTTAAAAATAATTAAATGGTATTGCTTAATTATTAGAGAGGCGGAAAATAGGATGAACTATGTCTGTGTCAACATAATAAGAAAAAAGAAAATAGAAAGCAGGATATAAATGAGTATTCATTAATACAGAAACGAGATGAAATGGTTTTCTTATTAGATGTAGTGTTTTGGAATTTTGGGTCATGTCTGTTATATTTCCTTAATGTGAAAAATAGAGTAAAAACCCGTACAGCTCCCTGATAGTTTGTGCCCCTTTGAAAAAGACAATGATAATAATTACGGAACATAGTCGCATAGAACCTATTTGTGAATGAAAGGTGTGCAAGAAAACCATACAACTTATTTGTCAATCTAAAAAGACCCTAATATTTCTTTAATGCTCTATTTTCCAGAAAGTCATAAATAACAATTAATTCCTCAAATGTTGGGCTTTGGGTCTGAACCCAAAAGTTTTCAGAGAAGAAGACACCATCTCAACGCTACAGCATAACAATATTCATGGCTAGATAGATTTCTGCATGAAAATTCCAAAATGATTTATTTCTGCATGATTGCCACACTATTGCAAGTTTTTATCTATGATACATGCGGTTTAATCATATACCCAAAACACGAAATTGGATCATTAGGAGCCACTTGCCTCTCATGAACGACGATATAGCTGGAGTATCCACCCTTTGTGATTGTGCCATCCGCATCAATGGAATTAAACGTATGAACATTCTGTGAGCAATAAACTTCAAGTCCACCATCGCAGCACTCGCATTGTCTACAGGAATTCACAACCGTTCCAACACCAACATGATCGTTCGGTTTGAAAGTCTTGACATTGGATCCAATCTCCTTTACGATGCCTACAATCTCATGCCTAGTGGATAAAATCTACGTCAACTTTTCCGTTTGATAATCTTTGACAAAGAAGAACTTAGACCGGTAGTATCAGCTCGAAAAGGTAATTGAACAACAGATTGATCATATGACTAAACTGTTTCTTTGATTATGAATGTCACCAAGTGGTGATATGTGGACATCAATATAAGTCGTCAACTTCACATGTAACAAATAGAAAACACTCTAAAGCAATGCTTAGTTTTCTCGTGGTAAAGAAATAGTATTGATGTCGTGGATGCAGGTAACATTAAGAATCTCATCAAATAAAGCAGTCTTGACCCAAATAAATTTCTATGAGAGTAGGAAATACATTGAAAGATAATTTCATGATCAAGAAATAAAATAAAAATATGAAAAAATTGAATAATATTTATTATTGTGTGTCTCAACCCAAACTACATTCCTAAGAAAGCTGCAGAACGCTATTATTATGGGAATTAACAATGGTATTAAAATATTTCTATGAAGACGCAACTTTTAAACTAAAATAGCAAGGTTTAGGCAAGAATAATTTCATAATCAAAGATATGCTTGGGTCATCTTTCGAATTGAATAGTAGAAAAAAGTGATAAATGTTTTAGGTGTTCTCCTGCCGACCCCAAGAACGGAATATAAAAGCAAAAAGTTATCAAGCAGAAAATATTTCTACGGCTAACATATATGAGGCCAAATCTTTCTGCAGCCCATACTGTAAAACTAGCCGAGTCATTTGCATTTCATGTTCCCAAGAAGTCCATTGATGAGACCACAAAAAAGCCAATTCAAGTATTGTACAATGAGACATAATTTGAGCTCTATATTAGCTGATGTTTACAGTTTTGGCATGATAAATATATAGACTAGATGTTCCAATGAATATATGAACAAACATGCTATTACAAGAGATTCATCTCACTGGATTTTAAACGTCAGTGGCATCATGAATTTTAAACTTCTCATCAAAAAAACACAATCAGCAAAGCATGGAATTCTAGTTTTCATTGTTGATATTCCATCTTAAGAAGGATATTCGTGGAACTGATCCACCAAACTGACAAGTGGACGAAATGATTGACATTTTCCATTCATAAAATGATTGATTTTGTGAACGGCGTTTTGGTATCTCATTTTCTACTATGTTCACTACTTGCTACTATGCAGGTGTTGAAACTTTTTTCTTTTGTTTTTTGAAAGGTATATTTCAGCATTGTTAAAAAAAACCTTAAGACTGAGAAGCCAAAGCCAACTCTTATGATTTTTTTTTAATATATTCGTTAAATCGTGGCACACAATTAAATATACTCCCAAAAGGACAGGTATGATATAATTATTCTCGGAATTCCAAGCTCTTCAGAGCTGTCTATTATCACACAGATGTATGGCTATTGGATAATGTCCTGAAAATTCCCACTGTAGTGATAGAGAACATACCCAGGAACCAGAGGATATATCGAATTCCCAAGTTTGTTCCTTGTCCAGATAACATCAGCATAGCAAACACCACAATGAGTTATTCTTAATGAGACATCGTCAGGCCCCAGCACCCTACAATATTTTTACAACATGAAATAAATGGATTAATTCATTCAAGTGCTTTCAGAATGAAAATTCATACCCTAAAAAAATCTCATTCTAAAAATTTTCAACAGGTTGAGAGCATCTAATTACGTTTCTTCTAGAGAATTTTAGAAAATATATTGATTTCTTAACCCAGACAAGAAATTTCATGAAAGCTAACGCATGCTTCATCATGTCACAAGCCAATAAGCGTCTCCAACACCACAGTAATGCTAACTCTGGAGACAACAGATACTGCAGTAAAAGTCAAAGGCACAAAACATCTCCTTGGGGGGTTAGATGAAAAAAAAGAAGCCACGCGATCATAATTTCGTTCTCTGGTGCGTCTTTTTTTTAATTTTTCATGTTTCTTGAAAATGCTTAATTATGTCTTGAAGACGAATCTATACCTATCCACTCCCCTGCCCCCGACCATTCACACTAAGACCTCAGGAGAAAGTATTTCAACGTGAATCAGCATCTTGATGCCTTTTCACTGGTCAAAAATCAACTTCACCTCAAGGAATCATCATAAGCACGTACATCCAATTTCTTTTGGTTTAAATTGACAATAAATTCAGCTGTGCCAATTAATCTTCTATTTTACTTTTTTCACGTTTATGGTGACTTCTATTCGTTTTGACCGAAATCTAAGCCAATTCTTGAATCATAAGACCCATCAATACCCAGAAAAGAATTCACAAGTCTTACCGTTTACTCCTGATCATTTGGCCCTCATCAGACTAACTAGTCAATTTATCTCTCTAACTCCCCTTGGTGATGTTCCTATTTAGATCATCAGGATTTGAGCGACGGATCTTCCACATTTGTGATAGTTTTTGCTTTAACCTCAAAGCATCAGATCCAAGCAACCAAGAATGCTCTAAAGGAAAAAAAGAATGCAAAATATGATACTAGAATATTTTCCAAGTAAAAAGTGGTACGAACTTTAGCAAGATGAACACTCACCAGTTTCCAATGACCACGCATATCAATACATATATAAACATATTTATCGTTCACTTTAAGAAAACATTAGCGTCTACCAAAATAAATTCTATCTGATAATTTAAATGCATGAAAGGACTGTCAATGAAGCAGCTGCCTTTTCTTTGCAAGATCAAAGGGGAAAGACCATAAAACCGTAGGTAAGTCCACCTGCGGCTGAAACTGTAGGGGGAAAGAATTCCTGAATCATCTCTAGCTGCCCATCCGAAACAATCCTCACCATTTTGGGTACCCATGCTTGCCCTTCCTTGTCAACATAAATTAAAAAGATAAAGAATTAATTACCCCCGTATAAGGATGCTTTAGAAATTTCCTTTTGAAAACTAGAACTTCATCACGCAAAATAATTAATTACAAGGAAAACTGATTCAGAAGACGGGTCCCTTCCAGTATATGAGTGAATTTGCTAGATATCAATGGCAAGAGGAGGGACAACATCATCTACCAAGGCTAGGCAACACATAAAAAAGAACAGTATCCTTACGTGGCAGAGGAAAGGACACTAAGAAAAATGCAACATCGCGGATTCAAGTAAGATCCTAATTCCCATCGGAAAGCATCAATAGGTGGGATCTCAACCCAGTTCTATCGCCACTAAAATTCCAGCAAAGTACTCACACCAGACGAGACTCAGTACATGAATAAAGTCGAAAACACACCGCGAGGAAGCAGAATTCAGGGGAAGAGGAAGATGAAGAACTAACGCGGCTACTGTTTTCCAAACTAATATTTAGTCACCGGTCGTTCCCCAACGGCCAACCTCGACAGATCGCACGAGAAACGGCCATAGATCTAAGTGGGCACCTTGTACCTCAGTCTTGGTCGGAAGGAGTTGCGGGACAGTAATGGGAAAAGGGTGGGAAAATGGGGGTTGCGGGGGGAAGGGGGACGAAACGAGGGACAGAAGAACGGAGGATCCATCGACGAGATCGAGACCCAAGAAGGCAACACAAACGCAACCTGATGCAAGAGCGGCGGAAAATCTGGCCCTCGTTCCCTGCACTAAACCGCAGATATCCACCCGCCGGCAGCACGAACAGGACGGGCCAACTACAGCGGCGACAAGAAGAAGGACGATGCGACTGCTGAAGCAGGAGAGATCGCCTACTGCGGGAGCGAGAGCCGCCCTGAAGCTCGCAGAGAGAGGAGGCCACCGTCGACTGGGGGGAGGGGGGGACCGAAGATGAGAATCAACTGGATGAGGAAAAAAATCCACGTGGCGGGACCCCATTCGGCAATAGAAGAACAAAAGTCGTTAGATACGAATCGGGACCGGTTGCAGAAAATCCGAATCGCCGAAGATCCTTGATTATTCATCTCGAGGGCCATCTTCCATCAGTCTGAAAGTGCCCTGTCGACCATCCAAGCTCGATCGGACGGTCAAGAGGACACCATCAACCATCGTGATTCTTCCTGCTTCTGAACCTTTCAAGCATTGAAAATTGCATAAATACTTTCTTTGATCTTTACGTGGACAGATATATTTTCTTTAAAGTCCTCGAAGGATCCAGAGAGGCCGACCAGATACTTCTATCCGACTCCAGACGGTTCGCTTTAAAGTCAACGCGTTGACATGGAAGAAACTCCTAATCTTCCACCGACCCGTACCCACTAACTTAAAATAGTATATAAAAACCGCAGATAATATGCTCCGGAGCTTCGGCCATGGAGACGGCTGCAGAGAGGAGACCTGTTTATCCGGGAAAGAACAGATGCCAAGCGGTCTCCGATGGGAAAGAATATGCTTGAAGTAGGTGGTCAACGGGCAATGAGAGAATCCTTACATCCAATAATTAGGTTATTAACAATATTATTTTCCAAATATCTGATCATTTCGGGTTGGTGTTCTTCATACTTTCAGATAGATCATGCATGCGCAAAGAGCTGGGAAATGGGAGATGAAGAACAGATTGAGAGAGACTGACTCGCCCCGGAGATGATGATATTCTGAGAACCATCATCCTTTACAAAATGAAGAAATGTTCTACAGATCTAAGAGAGGGATTTGACAGAAGAGGTCAAAGGACTAATACCTGAGATTGATATAATCTTCCGATTTTCAGAGTCAGATCATGGGCAAAACGGTGCGGCTTGATCGCAATTCGAGGTGCATTAGGTTTATGAACAGTTTATGAACAGATCGGTTCCAGAATCTAGGTTTCTCTGATTTCTGGGCAAGCACGACGAACCAGGATCAATCCCGTTGGGTGATGATTACATTCCAATGAAATGGAGAAGAAGACGATGCTAGATCACGGCGTAGGGTTTCACAGGGAAGAAGACGTTGCCGGATCACCGCTGAGGATCAGAAGAGACCGAAGAGGACGGAGAAGCCGAGGACGATGAGCCAGACGATGTGCACGAGAAGGAGAGCCTGGCCGGAGAGAAGGCCGCTCCCGCCATTGCCGACCTCGCAGAACCCCAGCTTCGCCACGCGGACCCCCACGCAGGCGGCGTCCGCGCAGCCGCACCAGTAGGTCACCCCGTCCACTCCGCAGACGGGGTCCGGCCGGAAGCACCGGACGGGGCACGTCGCCGCCGCCGGCGACGACGCGCAGACGGCCTGGTCCCCACCCTCCGAGGGCAATCGGATGGCCGAAACCCCCTCCCCGGAGATGGAATCCTCCGATCGAGCACCGGCGAAGAGGAGCAAGGCTACAATCAGGAACGTCAACAGGGAGAATGCCGGAGGGTGGGCCTGGCCGGCCGGCGACCCCATCGGGCGTTCCCCCCGCATCTCACCGGAGAGCACCAAACCCTCCACTCCAACACTTCCAAAGCGCCCACCACCAAATCCGACCAACGTGAGGAAGATCCAGCTAGAGAGAGAGAGAGAGAGAGAGAGAGAGAGAGAGAGAGAGGCGGGAGAATCCTCTGGTTGTAGGCGGGTCGGGCCGCCGGTTTTCTTGGGTTGGGAGGAGATCTCGCCCTATGATGGGGTGCCAGGTTGGATGTGGGCCCCAGCCCAGGCCTCCTAGCTGGCAGGCTCGTGCAGGATACTCGACCATCGAGATGGGCCTAGGCTTTTTACATGACCCGGAAAAATGCCCGGGCCCGGAAATCCAAGACGGGCTTGGTCGGGCCCGATCAATTTGAAACCCCATCTTAATGGCGCAGGTAAGAAAAAGCCCGAAACCAAACCCGACCCCGGCCCGACACGGTCAGCGCGAGTGAGCTCCAAAACAAGGACGTTGCTATTCTGCCCTCGGCCATTCGTGGTTGACTAATAATGCAAAGTCAAACAATTCCCATGGGCCCCGGCCAGAGGAGAGAGAGAGGGGGGGTGGGGCCGGAACAGTCTTACCATTTACGAGAGGTAATTGGTCAGATCTTCGTCCAGAGGAGCTGAGAGTCAATGGTGGAGAGACTCCGGTCGTCGAGGCGCCTCCACGTCCTGATCGTCTTGACTCCACCCCACCCCGCCGCTGACGTCTTCTCCAGGGAGACGGCGACGACCCTCGCCCTCCTCGGCCACCCGGCCTTGCCGTAGGCGTGGTACCCGAACCCGCCGCCGTAGCAGAGGTTCACCCCGGCGAGCTCGCCGCAGAAGTCGTTGATGTGGTCGTGCCCGACGAACGCCGCCTTCACGTCACCGGCGGCCACCATGGCGGCGAAGAGCCCCGAGTTCACGGCGGCGGAGGAGATGCCCTCCTGCCGGACGCCGGTGGAGTTGCCCGGCCCGAAGCTCCCAAACTCCGGCAGCGGGATGTGGAAGAAGGCCATCGCCGGCGCTGGGCCCCCGTGCTCTCGCCGGAGCTTGGCGGAGCTCTGCTGGAACCAGAGCAGCTGGGAGGGTTTGATCCAGTCGTAGACTGAGAAATCGGAGGAGGAGTAGTCGCCGCTGTCGAGGAAGTAGAGGTTGAGGATGGACTGGTTGGCCATGGCGGAGCCTGCGGCGCCGGCGACGGATAGGTGGTAGTTGCCGAAGCCGTCGATGGGGAAGCTCAGCCCCCTGGGGTTGACCCTCGAGAGTGCCGCCGGCATGCCGGCAATGTGCTGCATGAGCCCTCTCCGGCCGAGGTTCCCTTCCTGGTCGTGGTTGCCCAGCACGGCAGCCCAGGGGATCCCCGCCGCCACCGCCGGCGCGAATGCCGCCTCCATCGACCTCGCCGAGTCGTTCGCGTCGAAGCCGAAGATGTTGTCGCCTGCTCCCGCGGCGTTGCCGCTCAGAGAAGCCATGGAATTTGCAGAGAAGAGAAAGAAAGAGAGAGAGAGAGAGAGAGAGAGTGAGGATTTACCGGTGAAGACGATGAGGTTGGGCTTCTCGGCGAGGATGAGACGGCGGAGGAAGGCGGTGGTGTTGAGGTCGGAGCAGCCGCGTTGCTCGGCGGGCAGCACATTCTCGCACGGAGTGGTGGCGCCGTTGGCGTAGTGCATGTCCGCCACCTGCAGGATCTTGAACTCGCCGCTCCGGCGAGCGAACCGCAGCTTCGCCACCGACGAGCCCTCGGAGACCGTCGCCAGAAGGAAGGAGCAGAGGAGGAGGAGAACCTTGAGAGAGCAAGGGGAGGAGGACAGAGATCGGAGGGGAGCCACCGGCGGCGGCGGCGCCATCTTAGAGGTCACCATTATCAGCTCCTGAGGATCACTACGGCGAATATACCCGCCCCACCCTTCTTGCTCGCCGGGGAAGAAGATGCCATCGAAGAAGGTGCCTTCTTTGGCCCTTGAGAAAACCTTCTCTTTCCTTATAACCCCTCGAACTTTCTTCTTATCCGGTGTGTGAACGCATGGACCATACACAATCCGTCTGAACACAAATATTTTATTGAACTGGGGAAATATACAATATAAAGTTGTTAAGGGATTAATGGATAATTTCTGAGAGAGAGAGAGAGAGTCGCTTTTAATTCCGTGACTTCTCTTCGTCCGTAGTCTTCTCCCACGCGCTTTATGTTCCTGTCGGGGAGTCCTGTTGTGGGCCTTCCCTCAGTCTGGCGTGGGCGACGGGGTTCTGCGGAGATCAGCTTTGGACGGCTGGGATTCGTTAAAGAGCCGGTCAAGTGACCCGGAAAATCTGCGCGAATCGGTCAAACATTTAATTTGTTAAACAGGGCAGTGACTAGAAGCGTACTCCAGATCTCGCCACGTGGGAAGCCATGCGTGGGGACCACATGGGCAATCACCCGAACATCTAGATTCATCACGGCTCTGCCGCTTAGATGCATTTCTTTTTAGATAAATTTTTAATAAATAATAATAGTAATTTTAAAATACTTTCTCATGGGCTTTTTGGTCACCTTTGACTACTTTGTAGTTGCCTCACATCGATGGAGCACTTTTCTTGAATCGTCCAGGCATCTTGGTCAACAGCGGGGGGGAGAGCAACCGGTCTCTGCCATTTTCTGATAGTTTTTTTAATTAATAACAATAAAACAATTTCCCTTCGAATTCTTGGTCAAGTCCTCACCTTCTTATTGGTGGAGAACACGGATTCCGATCTTTTCTCGCGACTTTTTAATTAAAACAAAAATAGTAATTTCTCTTCAGCTTTTTGGTCAAGCGGCAACCTCTTTGTTACAACCTTCCAGAACACGGTTTCTCACCTTTTTATTGGTAGAGAACACCGTTGCTGACGTTTTCTCACAACTTTTTAATAATAATAATAATAATAATAATAATAATAATAATAATAACTTTTTCCAGAAAGTGCGGGGCAGAGCAGCCTCCTTCAACTCCAAATCTTTCTGCACATGGTAATTCCATCCCCAATCGGCACCTACAAACCACAAAAATCAGAAAAAAAGAAAAAGACCCAGAAAAATAAAATAAAATAATATATATATTTATATATATTTCATAAAATCATAAGCAGAGTGAGAAGAAGGAAACCAAACCCTAAGAACACAAAGGATGAGGAAGGGAATCACCATGCTGATGTTCACCCGGCTGTCTCTGAGAATCTTACTATTGAAGTCCCTGATGCTGACTGTTTTGGGGTCGTCCACCTGCCCAGGAGGAATCGATGATGCAGAAGCTGGTCAAGAACAGGAGACCCTTTTCTTTCCACAGAGAATTCAGATGGGTTTCAGTAAAGTACCAGCGGATCGGCCACTCTTCCTTGCCACAAGACGTTATCGATCACAATAACCCCCCCAACCTTCACCTGTACGGTGCGGATGAAATCATATTAATTTTATTATTATTATATAATGCTGAACTTTAGAATCCCACAATATCTGGGCGAATATTTTATTCAAAAAATAAAATTGTTCAGCTTCTGGGCAGCTGAAATGAACCGATAATAAGCAAAAAGAGAGAGAAAAAAATATTGATGATGTCGCGGTATCTATCCATTTATAGAAACTTGGGGTCAACGTCTGCTCATATGTGGGCTACACACGAGATGGTCAGATAAGAAAAGTACCAGTTCAAGTAGCATCTCAAAGTACTGATCGTAGGCTCTCTTGTTCGCGTCAAGAAACGCGAAATCATAACTAAAGCAAAAATGCGGCCAAATTAGTGAGATAATTAAAATACGAAAGTTACAGAAAATGCCCAAAAAGAAATTAAAAAATAAACGATCATATCCATTCATATTGGTGATTTCCATGTTATTTTAAAAAAAAACAATCAGGAGATTGATCATGAGCAGGTTATAGAGAATGAAAAAACAAAAATCTTAAAAACAACAGAGGATTCAGAAAATGCAAAAGTAGTATATGAAAAAAAGTAAGATCTTTTTTGCATGATAAGCTTTGGAAATCCTGAGAAATCACCCAATAATGTCCATGGTTTGGAGAAATTAAAGGAAATATTCCTGGCTTTGTTCCTCTCCTCTGAACCATGGTGGTCCAAATAAGATCAGGCCATCAGAGTGGGCACATCTGATGCAATCAAGATCGAAACCAGATAGGTCAGCTAGAAATTGAATATTAAACCATTTTTTACTTGAAATGGGAATAAAATGCAGTAAAAAGGCTGGTAATGGTAATGTGTGTTCTGAACTTCAGTCCGTTGACCAACAACAACGGCAATTATCGCCTGAGTCATAGTCATACAGTTTCCTGAGTGGGCTATACCTTCTATCTGATCTCTAGATCACCATGACTCACCCTCTCACTTTCCATCAATGTATCATTCCAATCCTGCACCAGACACCCTCAACCAAACCCACAATGCCTACCCCCGCCTCTCTTAGTCAATCCTTCACTCTCTCCCATGATACGTCATTTTCTCACCTCTCTCTACTTATCAGAAGGCAGATAGTAGAGGAAGACGAGGGAGAGAGCCCAGAAGTGACAAATAACGAAGAAGAATTGCGGAGAAGAAGAGACAAATCATCACCTGCCACCTTTCGCACCCCTCTCCTCCCATGGGGTATCTTCTCATCATTCCTCAACTCCATCCTACGTAGTTCACCTCTCCCTTCCTCTCATGAAAACCCATGCTTAGATGTGGCTAAAGTACCACAGGGATGACTCGGGCCAAGTGGCTTACCAGCTATAAGTCATTATATGAAGCAAAAACTCATGATAGTTGAGTGGAGAGCAGCATAAAGCAATGGTGAATATGATATTTCTCTGTTAGGAAGAATTTGCGGTGAAATTATTAATGCTTTCCTTGAACATACATACCTACAAGATTCCCCATTTTGAATCATGGCTCTTAAAGTATCAGCTGCATCTCCGTGCCTCACATCCACCTAGACCAATAGCATCAGAAGATAATTAAAAAGGATACCATATATGATGCCGCTTGAAAATTGTGTATATATTTATTTACATGCACTATGGAATATTGGTTTTATTGGCCTTATTCTTAGATTTTCCACAAAAATGGTAAAATTCAAGTCTCGAGCGAATGAGCACTTTCTTACAGATGTTAAACTCCGTACCCTATGAACCCAAGGTAGAAGAACATGCCCAGCCAGACCCCCAATAAAAATAAGGCCATCACCTTGTGAGAGACACCGGCACGCTCATAGTATTTTTTCGCAATTTCCAGGCATCTCGCATCTTTTTCACATGCAACTAAGCGACCTGACTCAGGCAGGATCAAAGCAATGGCTAGTGATGAGTACCCCTACAAGAATGAAAGCATTGTGAATGTAAATATCATAATCCGTGAGAAACACAAAAATAAAGAAATTAACTCAAAACTGGCAGCTAGTGAATTCAAGTTTAGATGTGAGAAAATAAGCAATAGCTAAGTTGCACATCAACCGCCACCTCCTCCGTCTTCCTCATCTATGAGGATACTCCTTTTGTCTCTGCATTATGGCCAGGAGAATGTCGTTGCACAATCCAAGATAGTGACAGAACACAGGCCGTGATCATGGGCCACAGCACATACGGACTACCTTTATTTGACAGAGCTTAATGAAAGAATGGACAATCTCAGGTTTCCACCTGAGGGTAATATTGTTTGGTGTTTACTTGCTGGGCTGCAGGATTATGGGAATCAATGACTTCCCAACCCAAGTCAGTTACTCCACAACCTTTCACTCCTTCAATGTAGTGAACTCTGTTTGGCCATGGATGCAGGAATGGCTGAACCAAATAGAAATGCATTTTCCTGCGTGTCAGTCTCTCGTTTTTCTCTCTTCCTCTACCTGGTTCGTCTTTATCGCCTCCTATGGGTCATAAGGTGGTTTCAGTTCTAATATTAGTGACTTGCCCCGTTCTTTGTCTCACTGATTATGAATAACAGAACCCCACAGAAAAACGGGGAGAAATACAGAAAACTTATGCTCTTGAGGATGCCGCGAATTTATGTTCTCTTGGCATAGTATGAGGCTAAAAAACATTTCATCATATGCATTAACTGTAAGGCAGTGCCGCTGATTCATCTCTCAATATCTATGTGATTAACCGGTCAGCAGATGATTCTGACAAGATCCAAACCATGGTAAACAAGAAGAGGAAGGACAACGATGAGGACAAATAGAAGGATGAGAAGAAGAACGGATAGCAGCCGTCTCCATTTCCCTTCGCCTTCTTTTCATTATTATTCTTCTTTCCTGCCACGGGTGGCAGGACAAATAGGATGGTCTTGCTTTCCTTAATACAATAGCATCAGATTGCAAATTCATGTTTGAAGCAATATCGACGATGCAGCAAATAGTGGAGAATATCTGCTCAAATATCTGATAATCAATATGAACAGAACAGTAAGTCACAGATCCCTTCCCTTTTATGAGCCCCTGCAAGTGGCCCTTCATTAAATGCAGTTACAGAGGGCAATTCGTTAACAGGTTTTGAATGGACTTTTTTTTTTCATCCATCCTTTATCCCACAAAATGGATAAAAGGAATGGACAGTAACTGTCTCTTCTCTTCTTCAAGGCGAGAAAAAAGGAGTGCATCTGATTAAAAGTGTCTGCATTTTTCCTACAGCAGAAACAATTCTATGTATCCCCTGTTGGTCATATCATTCAAGATTGCCTGAAGAGTGATCAAAGATTATATTTATTACTGTTGTCGAGATGTACTCAATAACATGTATACCTCACAAGTTTACATATATGTCCTCATGTACCTTTCATTTCGTGTTACATCAGTGTGTCTAGAACCTTCTAGGAATCTGGTATAAATACTAGATCCCGCTCTCCTTGTAAACAGTTTTTTGATCAATAAAGTTAGAGTCCTTCTTCCACGAGTGCTGGGCGCCTATCAGAGCTCCAGACAGTGTGTTATCTCGACTACAATTACAAAAGAAAGTTCCATGATTAAGAAAAGTGGAAGACCCCTCATAATGCGATTCGGGATAAAAGTGCACAGATAAGTGAAGATTGGATGGCCAGACCACAAAATATGTGGGCAGAGATCATTCATTTCAACATGACAGAAACCTATAAAAAGATTCAGATGAATGTTAGAAATGCTGGTAATAAAATCCTCAAGGTTGAACTCAAAATTGGTGCTTGCGATTTGGTACAGACTTCATCTGATCAAACCCATCAGAACATCTCAGCGTTCTATGCTACTTCATCTGATCAAACCCAATTAGGGACACAGTTTTCGCACAAAGAGACGGATTACAAGTATCATACATTTTCTAGCAACGTTCTGACACATACTTTTGGCCAAGATTCCTCTCGATAGTTGGCCATGAATAGAAACACACAAAAATCACTTGAAGCCAGCCACGCTATACCTGAGTTTGGGAAGCTGCAACAGGTTTATTAATCATCAATAGCACAGCACAGATCCCCACAGTTGAACTATATAGCCCCAAAATGGAGCATTCGTGCTGACAACAACCTCATATGTATGGTGTCCGAAATCTCTCCCCATTAGAGTTATGTGACAAGGCCACCACCACAAAAGAAAAAAAAATCACCAATGACCAGTGGAACTACACCTATCATAACTCCTTGTCCAGTTAGCTACTACTTTCCTAAGACTACCAGAAGTGCTGATCATGAAAAAAAAAAAATTGTGATTCAAGAACTACCTAGAGAAAATGCCACTATTAAATTATGAAGACATTCAGGAGAATTTTTTATGAAAAAAATACATTCAAACATAAATCCAAAGTAATACAAGATATAATTTTTCACATTTTACATTTAGAAAAGGAGAGATATGGGAGGATGGATGACTACATACAGTATAAACACCAACTTCAATACACTGTTGGGCTCCAAGAATCTGAACAAGCATTGAGAGAAGTTGTGCCTCATCCGGGGACACCTACAAAAAAAGTTGGATGAAGAAAGCTCAAGTTGGAAAACGTATCTGATGATTACATCCATGATTTTAAAATATCGATTATGTACAAATCAACTTAAGAAGACTTAAATCCCAAAAACTATGGAGAAATCTTAGAGAGAAAATATGAAAGAAATTTTCAAGGTATACAATTGTAGCTATTGAAAACAATAACCTAAGTGGAATGAATTCAAAGAGTTGGACGGGAGAAGGAACCACAAGGCAATAAGAGCTCCTCTATCAAATGCTTGGTAAACGGGATTGGAGACATGACTAAACAAGTGCAACCAATGCAACCAGATACCTCCTTCCCAGATGTGCCGATCAAACAGGCGGAACGGCAATCAGAATGGCAAGAAAGTAGGTAGAAACTGTCAAGATATGACCCAGGAATACAATAATCTGAACTGAATGGATCAGACTTGACTACAACAGGTGATAGTATGTTGCATGATATGAAGTCAGCAGATTTTAAAATAAATAAATAAAATTACTCCCAACAGGAAAAAACAGTGATCCAAAAATAATTAATTGAAGCTTTTCTCAGCGAGTAGAACATTCAAAAACTATTACAAACTGTCCAAGAAACATAATTTTTGTTTTCTTTAAAATTTTCATATTTTATAATGCTAAATACCGTCGTATGTATTTTGATATAACTGATGGGCCCAGCATGCATATCTCAGTGCATCATGGTTTGGGCTAGAAACAGTTGGTTGTAGGCATAAATGGGAAAAAAGGAACCATTGCCAGCCCCAGTTTGAGTTATGGCCAAGATATTGAGTCATCTACTGAAATTAATAGCACTGACCATAAGCAGAACCTCCTCAAACGAAGACACTAGAAATTCTAATCTCATCTGCAGTAGGATAGGAAGAAACCACTAGCATATTTCGATTCTGGAGGTTCAGTTTCTACAAGAAAGATGGAAGACAAAATGCAAGTGTCCACAGGTGTCATGATTTGAATAAATGATACTGATCTTGTCATGGGAACCCCCATTACTCAGTATCCCTTGCTCGGACAGGAATAGAACGGCTAACAAGATCCGCACCAAAGGAAAAAGAATATTGAATTATAACAAAGCAATGCATTCAAGATGGCAATTAGATGTCCAAAATGTGTACATGCCCGAAGACATTGTTGACCTCTTTGAATTTATGAAAGAGGTGAATAGAAGAATGATGGATGGGAGTTTTCAGTGATTTGTGCCCAGGTGCAAGCAGAAAAAAACTCCAACATTCATGCGCCCAGGAGAGTCAAGACCTAAAAGTTGCCAAAAGAAAATTTAGGGTTCAAATACACTCACATGTGGACACAAGATAACCATTTGAGGAATTATACCAAGTAAAATCAATAGGGAAATCAAACCAATTAACAAAAATTTATGCATACTACGTTGGACTTTCATAGGTTGGGTTCAAACTGGTTCTTGTGTACTCATAATTTAAACAACTACTAGGCCAAAAATGTAGGCTCCATGCAGTAACTCAGCCACCACTCACAGGGTCCTCCCCCCAGATTGCAAGCAACTCATCCAACAGCGATCCAGAAGCCTCTATCTCAGGACTACACTGTAGAGGATCTCCATCTTCTCCTCTAAATTAAACACCCAAAAGGCTACTCAATCTCTGTCATTAGAAAAATCATAAGAGAAAGTCTGGTGGCAAAGAAAGGTCATAGTTGGTATCCCTGATGTTACCCCCGACAGTGTAGGATAGTCATCAAAGGTGAGACCCCAGTGTAGGGTGACCATCAAAGGGAGACCAGACACTAGATCAGAGTACAAATGCTATGGCCATCCCAGGACAAAAGCACTGGCATGTTGTTATTTTTCTCAGCATCTGTTCTAGATAATGAACCCATAAAAACTTCACCTGGTTTTCCAAAATTCGAAGTGATTATAGAAGTTTCTGGCATGCCGCAGGCAGTGATGCGTATGGAGAAAAAAAATAGAAATGGTGATGAAACTAGGGAAGATGAACCGGAAAATTTATAGAAAGAGCCTTGAATGGATACCAAATTCCTGATTTTACAATCCAGTTCATTCTTAAAAACTGGATTTGGTAGTTCAAAACCCCATTTGACAGCTAATCAAAATCTATGAAGGAGGCTGGACATACATCAGAATCTTATTTAATGTCCCCCCTTCCCTCTTGTTCACATCCACCTACCAGGCCTTCACAACTGCCACAATAACACTCTCTCACAAACCACCTTCTTTCACATTTTACAACCCTTGGGTATGGGATTCAACCAATTACTCGGGCTAACAAATGGGATAGATGGGAGGCAAAGATGCAGGCTGATACTTATGGCGGCGTCAATGATCAATGCCAGCGGTTACAACCGTACACGCCTTCGCAACTGTGGGGAAGTATACTTCCACAATGTATGCATCAACAAGAATACGCATGAAGAATCAAAGCGCCACAACTACTTCACCACGAAGAAGAAAAAAGATAAATAAAATTCTACCTACCTGCATCTGGCTCCCATGCATCGTCGCGGTCTCTTCCCTGAGCTCCCGAAGAATCTGAAGACGACTCCCAAATCCTCAGATGATTACCGGCCAAAGACGAAGATAGAAGTTGCGCAACAGTAAACATAAGGAATGAAGATGCGCACACAGCAAGCAATAACGTACAAACGGAGAAAGAAACTGCGGCCGTCGGGGTAGCGTACCGGCTGTTCGCGGACGTTGGCCATGAGGTAGCTGTACAGGGCAGGCGTGAGCCTGATCACTCGTTTCCTCGCATACTTGTCGTCCTCCACGATCAAAACTGGTGATGTACCGTCAGCGGAGACTGGAACAGAAGCAACCGCAGAGAAACCTCGACGGGAGGGCAACCTGCCGAACTGAACGTGGCTGCCCAAATAACTGACACTACTCGGCGAGAGAGGCCGCGCAGAGAGGAACGAACGCGGGGAGACCAGGCGCAGCAGCGGCCGGAGAGAAGGCCTCGTAGAGCCCGGAGACGGGGAGCACGAGCGCAGGGAACCCGCCATTGACGGTGACGCCACCATTGGTCTGAATCCCTCACCCCAAGAAAAGAAGGGGATGTTCCCACGAATTTCAGAAGAAGAAGAAGGACCCGCTAATTGATCCGAAGCTCTAACCCTACCCTTTTCTTATAAGCAGAATTTCTCCTCCCCTCCCTTCCTTCCCTCTGGCAGAGAACTTGAAAGCTTGGGATGGATGTTTAGGTCTGAACTCTTATGTACCTCTGCTTTCTCCTGTTTGAGTTCCATCCGCTGCCTGTTCCTTTTTGTAAGCTTGGGAAAGAAGCTTGACATTTTCCTTCTGGTCAGCAGGGGCATTCTTTGCTTCTTACCTCTAACAGCTGTTTCAACCTCAAGATCCGGGCACGGGTGGCATCGCAGAGACGACGAGTCTACCAAATCGGCGTCGCAGCCACTGATCCTTGCCATGGTGGAGGTATGAAGGTAGGCGATGGCTAAAACCTTGTCCTAATCAGTAGTGGACTAGATTAGTAGGAAATGGTGATTGTAAGGTTTAGTTATTTGAAGATTAAAAAGAGTCTTCTCAAGAGTATTTTTTTGTGTATGTTTGCAAAATAATGTAAGTTATGTATTCTCTTCATGATGGTCTAATTAATTATGTTAAAATTAATCTAAATATAGATAGTTATACATAAATTATATATTATAAGGTTATCATTGAGTTAAATCATATTTAAAGTGATTCATTAAAGTTTAGATATTCAAGATTATATTATTTCTTATAAGAATGAGTATAAATATAAATTATGTGGAGATCAAGTCTTCTTCTAATTTTATCATGAGCTAAATTGAAAAATAACATCAAGAGGCTAGCCACCTCTTATTTATAGATAAGGGGTCATAATCTTTGGGTCACATTTCTAAAGTCATTTTTTGAGCATTCATATCTTTTTGAGGAAGTCATTGGATGACAAATTTGTGCTGATCTAAAAAGTCAACCCTATTCTTGAGCTTTCACGGATTCAAATATGATTCTTATTTCATTTTCGTTTTATTTTATCATTATCTATTATCTCAACACTAGATCATTCATTTCCATATTATGTGGAACAATTTATTTTTCTAATATTTTGGCAAATGACTTGACAAGAGAATGACAACAATCAACTCCAAGATGATGCTCTAAGATGCCATTGCTGGTGCCTGAAAAATAGAAGTCAAGTCAACCAACATCTTGAGCTAAAGTGGCCTAGTTATCTCATTGATTAGCAAACCAAATATGGCATACTCTCTTGTCAGGTTTTTATGACTTCCTAGATAGTGCCTAACTTAATGTTTGATGAGTGGCTTTAGGTGGAGATATTACCTGCTGGGAAGGTATGTCAACCCCACAATCTATAAGTCATTGTTGTAGGAGTAGAAGCTCCATGTGTCTGAGGAACCAAGGAAGATGGAGGCTAGTAAAGGGCTCATTTTGGCACCGACAGTCAAATGAGGAATAAACTTAAAAATGAACAAGAGGGTTTTCTTGCCCTAGAATAAAGGAGAAAAGAGAGTGTTGTTTGTGTGTTAATCAGAAGTGGTGTCCATCACACGTGTGAAACCAAGGTGCAACCTTTGGGATCGGTATGAGAAAGAGAAGTGAATTGATGGAGGCGGTAGAAATGAAGCCAACAAAGAAGAGCCATCAACCCAGATTTTCATATGAAGGTCTCCTAATTCCTGAACTGTTGGACTTATTGAAGGAGAAGATTGTCTCCACAGAAAAAAAAAAAATCTTATGATAAATTCAGATAGGACATGTAAGTTTGTTGATACCAAGGTAGAGTTATGCACTTAGATTTGAAATATTTGAACTATTATAGTAAGAGGGCCATTATGAAGGTGCCATGTAGCATGTAAAGATATCGTGGTAGTTTTTCAAGTGTTGGAAGTGTAGTGGGGAGAGAAGACATTTACATGTTGGCCATGAGAGTATATTTCTTAAGAAAATTAGGGGAAAGTGCCTTAGACTTGAATGAAGCTCAATCTACATGGAAAACATCAATATTTTCACAGCATGAGGTGAAAGTGTCAAAGAGTTAACATGTGGGAAAAGAATATAGGGGAGCTGGACACTTGGTCACAATTATCAAGATAATTCTTAATAACAAGAGGAAGGAAGATTAATAAATTAATTTCTTGAAGTTTATGCAAATATAAGTACATGTTTGATAAACCTCATGATCTTCAATCATTACAGCCTTATAGTCAAGAAATACTACTTAAAGATTGAGCTAAAGGTGGTGACCATCAAATCCAACAAGTATACCTAAGTCAACATCTTCTCAAGATATGAAATATTGGACTAATGAATAAAGCTATTACCTATCAAATGTTAAGATATTTCACAAAATTCATAAACAAAATTGTGATATGAATGATAACTTGTGACTTGTACTACAAAGTCATTGTAACTTGTCTTAATTATTTTCTATGTCAATTCAAACTATATTATGCAACAAAAATAATAAGAATAGATGCTGAGCAGCATACCACAATAATCTCATCACCTTAACTCATGAGAGATCATGTAGAAGCTATCTAGATCAAAAGGATGACATTTTATTCCTTAATCAGAAGTATAAAAGGAAAATAAAGTTATTTAAGTATATTACTAAATGTCTTTTTACTAGAACATCATCGTGCTTCTTAGAGGACAACCAACCAACCTTATGATAGTTGGTATCATAATATAGGATTTACTTATATCAAGATAAAGTAAATTGGATAATATGGTTTTTGTAGGTGGATCTCAAAGATTGAGGATTTGTTACATGAAGAGTAAGCTCTTCTTTTTAGTCAACATGATGTTGGGTGACAACAACTATATCTATATCTTGAAAGAGTAGATAGAGGACATATAGGTTACCATGACATAAATAGTCACTCACTCCAATATAACTTAAACTAATGATGTTGAGGTCAATGAGTTGCCAGAGATGATTCGAGGCCTCCTCATTGACATGGTGATGATAAATTATCTTGTGCTAATAATATTTTAGGGAGGCAGTAGTGTGTGATGAAAGGTGCCAAAACTTGAGGCCTATACAAAGGCCCACAACACCTACAAGTTTTAGAACTTCTTGTGAGATATAACCTAATACTTTTGGGCAAGTCTCACACTTATATGGGAGAAGGTCATCTTAGTTAATATGTACTTGGCAAGCAACATGAAGCTTTAGTGGATGACAATGATGGAGGATTTATTGCATTCTTCAATTAACTCTTGAAAAAGTTTATCCAAAAGTTAAGGGATCAATTCCAACCCACCAACTACATAAGTTGTGTAGAAGTCCTTTAAGTGATTTCAATATATAAAGACAATACAAGAATATGAGAAGAAATTCTCATTACTTCTTTTGAAAAGGATATATTATTTAATTTCATGGGTGGGTTGCTACCACATGTGTAGATAGAGATCAAGATATGAAGATGTCTACAATAATAGTTAAGGCCTTAGTTCACGTCAAGAGATGACAAGTTTAAATGTTAGGGCCATCAAGGCGAGAGTTCCACCAAGGGTTAGGGAGTATTAAATTGTTTGCAATAATACCTCAAGGTTAGGCTATGAAGAGTGGTTGCTTCATGTGTGGAGGCCACAACTTACAAATAAAGTATTTGTAGAAAATGATTGGCAATGTTTTAATGATGCAAGAGTTATTAGTAGATGTACTTACTATGAATTCTTTGGAAATTATATGTGTTGTAGCAATATGTCAAGATTAGATGAATTGACAAGGTCAAGTAGATCCATGTTGAGGCCAGCATCAATAATTAATCCATGCTTACAACAGTCAATAGTAAAGCCATCTACAATTTCTTCTCAAAGAGTGAAGTATCCTAGTAAGGCCTTGCATTGTTATAGAGAGATAGTTATGTTAAGGCTGTAAGTTTAATGGTGCATAACCCTACTAATGTCGTATGTGGGACCTCACTAAAGGTTGGAGCATAAGAATGTGTTTTAGGACATGATTTTATAAATAGATGATTTTGATATCATCATAGATATAAAGTTATGTGTGCATTCATAAAGTTTTTTTCCTTAGTTGCATAGTCTACTATTTATATGTAGGTTGAGCCCATGTTTCATTTTTAGAATTCAAGAGGTCTTAAGATGACTTATATTATTATGGATTTTAGAGCTCAAAAACAAGTTCAAAAATAAGAAACCTTTCTCATTATACTTCTAAAACCAAATGACAAGTTGTCATTCAAGTTCACCACATTTGATAAAAGTGAGTAGAAGGCACTCACCTTATAATAATTATCGACACTGAAATTATCGACTCACCTTATAATAATTGAAACAAGAGTGTGCATGACATACATAATAATTATCGACACTGAAAAAGGCAATTGACATAATATAGGTAGACACATGTTGACAAGGTTAATGTTCATGGGCATGAACAATGTCTATTGTACTTTGCATACTATTCTTAACTATCTTCCTTTTCAAGAGATTTGTTAAGGGTGCCATCAACCTAAAGTAGCCTATGATGACCTTATAATAGCTATCTAAATTGAGGAATGACTTGAGCTTTAAGATGTGAGTGGATTCTGACCACTATTTGATGACTTAGATCTTAGTTTAATTCATTTACATGACACGGTTAAGGAGCATCACTTCCTCTAATGCAAACTCACATTTGGCCAAGTTGATGGAGATGTGATTTTTTCTCAACTTCTTCAAAACTTCAAGGTGTGTTTCATGTGTATATAAGTTGAAGTTATAGACCAAAATATATTTAAGTAGACTGCAACAAAGTTGTCAAAGAATTCTTAGAAAATCACATTCATCAACCTAAAGAATGTGACAAGTGCATTGGTAAGGTTGAATTTCATCATTGTTAACTTGTTGGATCCACAATATGTCATGTAAATCATCTTTGACTTATTGTTTTGTTAGATTTAAAGTTGATTCCACTTACTCTTAAAGTTTACATTGAAGAGATATCCAACTTCATCAAATCTATTATAGAGCTCTTTGACATTAGGCACTAGGTGCTTATTATCTAATCATCTTGTTCAAGACACCAGTATATACTTAGTTAAAGGAATATATTATTTGTGTTTTAAAATATAATTAATACATTATAAAGTATCTTTTAAAGATGAATTAGCCTTAACCCTAATGTCTTTTTAAATGTCATCACAACTCCTCTAAATAACTTGAGATATCTTTAAAAGATGTGTCTTAGTGTCCATATGTCTAGCACAAGTTAGGATGTAAGTAAAGTGTATTATCTAACATAACATTTTGAAATTCATGAAGAATGATAACAACTCTTATTAGAAGTTTTTATAATATGCCAACATTTCTTGTCACACATGCCATCATAGTGTTGAACACCTTGGACACAACACTTATTGGGTGCACAAATGCTTACACGCTTGTCATTTGTGTATTCACTTATATAGACACTACTCATGATCATACATTAGTACAAATGTTAATCTTGCTTGTGGCATGCATGCACAACTTGTGGCTACATGTATTTGCACTAGACCAATCACCTCTCATATGTTAGTAAGCCTCGCACATGCTCTTATTCCAACCACAATTGCATTCAATTCACTTCCACCATATGGGGTGAGCTCAAATACAACTTGTCACTTGACTTCAAAAGAGTAATGAGGAAGCTCTTTTGAGTTGTAATGTCAATAGCATCTTAAGACCTTTCCAAAACTTAAGGGATAGAACATGGGCTCTACCCACTTGTGGAGTAAAAAAAGTTAGTTGGAGAAATTGATAAGATTCTATTTATATCACATAATTTGGATCATATCTATATATTTTAATTACATTCATTAAGTATAATGTCTTGAATTTAATATAGACAACATTATTATGATTTAATTATTTTTCATATAATTGGCATGAATTATGTTTAAAATGTGATATATAAACTGAGCACATTATAGCAATAAGTTTTGATATGACTTATTGATTGAATTTTTTTAAAAACTTACAAGAAACATTGAGAAAATTTTGAATTTTTTTTAAGATTTAGTTGGATGATATTTAGAATTTTAAGGATGAGATATGATGCTTTTATTCATTATAGACTTATATCTAATTTTTATTTATGATGGAAATGTTTTGTATTCTAGGACATATCATTTTATCTCACATGAGAGTGAGTGGTAGAGAGACATTTAAATATCTCACATGAGTCTCATTTAAGCACCTGTTCATCTAACATATCATAATTTACGTAATTGTAAGGATCGATGAAGGGGAAGATGGTATGAAATAATCAAAATAGCCACTTAAGGAAGGGGTGATTGGCTCAATTTTCAGGGTTTATAATGCAACTCAATCATCCACGATGTTGTGAAAGAGAAACTTGATGAAAAAGGGGTTAGGATCATCAGAATAACTTTTAACAAATAATTATTTATTTTCTATTATGGTCTATTATCTCATGTATTATTGTCTCTAAAGATATATATTTAAAGCCCATTTTCTATTATTTTTATCCCACGAAATATTTTGGAATTCTTGTGTCTTCCTCATCATCTAATGAGGCACATTGGAAGATTATTTTCCATGGGTTCTAGCACACCTTGGTGAGCACCATCATGCAACGTAAAGCTTGCTCAAGTTTGTTGTGGGTGATGGCTGCTGCAGCAATAATAGAATGGTTCTTTGGGAAGTATTCATTCTACTCACATTTATGGATGTGTGTGTGGTTCACACACTTGAGTTTAAGGACTCTTTATTGTTGATTTTCATTTCTTATTATATTTAATTACAAAGATTATCTCAATTCACTCATTGATCATTGGTGTAACTTAATTTCAATTTTTAACTCTTCAATTTGAAATCTTAAAATTAAGGATCATTTATTGAAAGGGTTAACTTTTGTTTTCTCATTCAACATCAATTATCTCTGTGTTTTCATTGTGAAAATGCAGTCATCACAATCTCTAACTTCAACTCGACATTTCTTTCTAATCATCTCATCTTTACATGCGTCCCTCTCAATTATACCTTTTTAACAACTAGCTTGAATTTCTAATTGTCCATGTGATTGACTTAGACATTCACCAACACATCATCATATTCTTATGTTAATTTTTAAGTTATAAATTTAAATTTGATCCATCTAAGCTTTAATTATAATAATAATTTTATGCAATCAGAAATATACTTTCCTATAAACACTAAATAAAAAATAAAGACTAAAGTTATATATTTTCAATACCATAAAGTCCCCAATACCTTTGATGGTAATAGACAATTAATTATATGTGCACATGGTACATACAACCTTGAGTTAATGGCCTTAACTTGGTTGCCCGTTATGACAACATTAGGCCTAGTTGAGATGCTTCTCTCTCCATGAGATGCCTACAACCATCAAAGTTCACCAAATGCTTCTATAAACCTTTCTTCCTTTGGTCTTGCACCACTATCCTATCAATTTTGCACCTGGCAAACTTTGATGCTATTATGCAAGAGTGCACAATAGCATCAAAGTTCGCGGGAACCTCACCTCTACATTGATAGAGTCAATTGTCTTTGTCATGTGCACTTATGCACCTCTATGCAATCCCTACACATGTTGGTCATACTAAAGTGCACTCTTGCACATGTTGTGTTGGCATGTGAATAACATGCTATGTTATCCATAACACTAAGGTCAAGCGAAAGTTTTTAGTAAAAGAAGATTGTCTTAATGTGAACAATTCATATTAGTCTCCCATCCACATTTAGCTAAGAAAATGGTCACACTTTTCATTGATAAAATGGTGAAATTACATTGCATCCTTCAACCCATCTAGCAAAGATAAAATTCATAAGTTAGCTTACTTATTCGTGTAAGAGTTGATTGAAATACATACCTTTGATGCCACTCTCAAATAGATGAGTAAACGAAGGGTCTTCTAGAGGTTGGAAACTTATTTGAGGAAATCTTTTTATTCTAGACAACCCAAGCCATGGCCAAGATAAAGCTAAAGCACTAATTGGTGCTCATGAGTTCACATTTCTCCTTTTGATAAGTGGTTTATTGTATTAGGTGCCTTCTTATAATTTTTTCCCATGTTCTAACTTCAATCGACTTTTTGACTAAGGATGTATAGTTAAGGTACAAAGATGGAGTCTTGAGCTTTCTCAAGCTCAACATAAAAGACGTAAAGAAATGATAAGGAAAAGTTGATGATATTTACGAAAAAAATAAATAGATCAAGCAAACTTGAGCATAGTATTTTTGAAGCTATATTCTTTCTAATTGGTATATGTGGTAAAAAGGGGGATTTGAAGCATGAGTACATCATTTATGTCTGAACTAAGCAAATATCCAAATTTATGTTCTCATCTTGGTTTTGAATGGAGGAAGTGGAAAAGTTGGAAGAATGATTTGATGCAGCTAACAAAACTTATCTTCCAAGTATTTGTACTATTATTCATTTGCTTTGCTTTCCCTCTTTTGGACATGTCTTGAAGTTTGGAGTTAATCTTTAAATCTAATCTTCTATACTTCTTCATTTTTTTCCCTATACATGCTATATGTTGCTCATTTTAAGATGTAATCTATTGAATAATAAAATGAGCATCATTAATCTCATTATTTTTGAATTTGATGCATCAATATTATTGTTATGGTTGAAATATTAATCATTTAATTATGTTCAACTAAGAACTTTTTCATATAATAAACTTAAAGTTTCAAAAGCTATGAAGAGAACTTGAGATAGTAAGCAACCCTTTGCCTTTGAAATGTCTCAAATTCAAAATAAGGATTTGCTTGGTAAGTAAATTGAGAGGACAACTAAGAAAATAACTCATTCATTAAATGAGAGCTTGTTTATTTTTGTACATATATTATATTAAATTTCATATATTTGTATGAAATATTCATGAAGATGATCACTAATCTAAATAAATATATAGAAAATTGATATTCATTTATAAATATCATCATAATTTGACATATCATTTATTGAATGTAATGATTTTTTAATTTCATAATCATCAAAATATGTGCAGCCTAAAGTCAAAAATGCTATGTGGTGCACTCTAGTGGCATCACATAATCATCAAAAAATGAAATTATAATGTTTCAACTTGAAGTGAAAAAGGCAGCATTAAATAATCAAATTCTCATAATTAATTTATAGACATATCTTTTATTTTAGGAGCTTCTAGGAAAATATTTCAAGCCATTCATGTCCTAATGATGGTGACTCATAGTTTTTGCATAGGATCCTTACACTTTAAACCTTATACTAATGTTGGGTTATCATTGTTTAATCATTAAACATTAAATGTTAAAATAAATAAATTGAATATCCATTGAATTGTAATTGCCATCACTAATAAATAAATGGTAAGATGCAAAGAAAAAGTTACTTTTGAACCCAATCAATGAATTATTGAACATTCAAATTATTTAAGGTGAATTTTTAGAAAAAAGTAATTAATTTCTTTTATTACATAATACCATTTATTTTTGACCCACTTGCACATGTGGAGTTGGTTTCATAAAGTGAGAGGTCAATTGTGTTAGTCTCAACTATAGTAAACTTTAGTTCTTAACCATAGTTAACTCTAGTCATAAAAAGGAGGCCTAGGAGAGGTACAACCTCTTTACTTTATTTAGAGTTGGGAAGAGTTTCTCTTCAATAATGTCAAACAATAATGTAAATTTTAATTTATTTAATTAATTTAATATAACCACCCCATTTTTGAAAACTTATGAGTCATGATCATCAGATCTTTTGATTGCCACGTAAATGATTTATCCAAGTTTGGGGGGGGGGGGAGAGAGAGAGAGAGAGAGAGAGAGAGAGAGAACCAATAAATTAAGAGGAGACCCATAATTTTGTTAAAAAATATAATTATTGATGAAAATGATCAATTAAGCTGGCTTCGTGTGAAAGGGGATCATTTGTGCCACGTCAGCTAAATTAAAAAATATATATAGAAAAGCAAAAAGGAGCGGGGAAAAGAAAAGGTGGACGGAAAGCGTCACGTCGCCGGAGATAACCAGCCTGCCTGACGACAGCTAAGCATGACAACTATTTACACGTGTCCGGTCCACTGACACGTCACCCCACCGAAACCCGAGGCCCCTCCCCCCTTCTGTCTATATATCTCTCTATCTCTCTCTCTCATCGTGCTTCCAGAAAATTCCACGGCTGGCGGGGGCAAAACCGAAGCCTGCCGTCTAATCAAAGGAACGAGCTTGATGGAAAGCCGGCCCGGCCGGCTCACCAACCACGCTGGCGGCCTTTCTACGCTCTCTCTCTTTCTCTCTCCAAATAAATATTAATATAAATTACTAATTTCCTTTTGGTGATATATTATTTTAAAAAAATTATACTTCGAGATATCAACGGGCCGGGCTGGGAAGCCCGGTTGCGTTCGAACGTGGAGAGCGGGAAGAATAGATGCCTTCGGGCCGGGTGAACAGGTCCACGGACTCTCTCACTTTGAAAATACTACTTTGATGATTACTGAAAGAAAAAAATTTGGGTATTCGTAAAAAAGGGTGGAATATCCACGTCAGGGGCGGTGAAAGAAGCCGAAAGAGAGCAGAGAGGGGTTACACGTGGGAGTGGGACTGGAGGTGACGATACCGCTCGCCTACTCCGCAACTTTACAGAGCGACGCGATCGGGGCACCGCCCTCCGTCTTCCAGCCTTCTGTCTTGATTTATTGGCTTCGTTAAAGCAGATTCCAGCGTCTTCTTCTCCTGCTCTCCACTCCCCACTCGACTCCAGAGGAGACGCCGGCTCCCGCTGCCACCGCCCCCTTAGAGACCTCCTGCAGAGGTATGGGAACTAGAGATAGTCGCGCTGATGAGCGTTTGAGCTTGCTGGTTCTTTGATCCTGTGACGTTGATCGTACTCTTAGAGCTTGTCCTGGTGCTTTCCCTGTTTTTCGTGGTTTTCGAACTCTAGGTGCTATGACCAGTCCTCCGATCTTCTTGCATGTTGTATATCAGCCTTAAATCTACTAGGGAGACTGTCTTTCAATCCTTCTTGTGCGATCCCGAAGCGCCAGCTTCTTGGCACTAATGGCTGTTTCCCATATGCTTTGTTTTTCGGGGTCGTGCACTTCGCTCTCTTGGAGGGGATCCGATGGACGCCCTTACCTTGAGCTTGTTTTCCGTTATTTATCTTGCGAAAACGGGGTGCATATTTCCTGTCTGACTTTCTAGCTTTCGGACCTGTAGCTTTCTGCTCAGAGGTAGTTTTTCTGCTAGTCCTCTTTGAAGATTATCATCGTAAACGATGGACAGATCTTAATAATACCATGTGGGCCTTGGAAACGCCTGCTTTTCATTTTCGAAATCATATCACAGCAAGCGTACTCGCTGATTTCCATTTATATTTGAAAATTTTCGCCTTGTACCCCGTTGATTTCTACGTTCATTTTGTTTCCTACAACGTGGATTGCATGACCGTCCCATCTTCTTCAATTATCTTACAAGTATTTTCATCGTTATTATTACAGAAAAACAGACCGAAAGCATGCGATTTCTGAGTCTTATATTTAAGTGCGGTACCTGCACCATCGATTACCGATTTCTTGTTCATGAACAGGATTAAATTCGTACCATGGCTGAGGCTGAAGAGATTCAGCCCCTCGTCTGTGACAATGGAACTGGAATGGTCAAGGTAATTAACGATTCCTGGAGATTCCCCAACACTCCCAGTTCCTAATAATTATTTTCCTCTTTACGTAAACTTCTGCAATCTTATGTTAACAGGCTGGATTTGCTGGAGACGATGCTCCAAGGGCTGTCTTCCCAAGTATCGTCGGACGACCTCGCCACACAGGCGTCATGGTCGGCATGGGACAGAAAGATGCATATGTAGGTGATGAGGCCCAATCTAAGAGGGGAATTTTAACGTTGAAGTACCCAATTGAGCATGGAATCGTCACCAATTGGGATGACATGGAGAAAATCTGGCATCACACTTTCTACAATGAGCTGCGAGTTGCCCCAGAGGAGCACCCTGTTCTGCTCACTGAAGCCCCTCTCAACCCCAAGGCCAACAGAGAGAAGATGACACAGATCATGTTCGAGACCTTCAACGTCCCAGCCATGTATGTCGCAATTCAGGCCGTTCTCTCTCTATATGCCAGTGGCAGAACAACAGGTGAGGAAATCATTCGGTAAACTTAACCAGCTTAAGCCGGCATCTTATGAATTCATCCAACTAGCACATCTCGATATATCTATCTATCTATCTATCTATCTATATATATATATATATATATATATATATATATATATATATAGGTATGTATAAATATTTACATTATGGTTTCCAAAATGCTGGTTTGGTTCAGAAGATTAATGTTGGTCATGCATATTTTAAAGCAGTGGCTTTTATGCACTCTCGTCTGCTTTCCCTGAGAATTGAACATTTCTGCTCCTCGAATGGGCCATCTTAAATTCATGTAAACATATGGTTTTCATGAACACGTTTAAATTTATAGATGATGTATTGTTGGTCTATTGTGCTTCATGCTCCTCGCTGGTAGTCCTTTTTATGTCATTTGAACGACCGCTTTCAAGGATGCGATTTCGTCTCGAAACTGGACATTCATTTTCTGGTTTCAACGGTTCCTCATCGTTTCAATCCCACTGGGCTGTTCTTCAGGCATCGTGCTGGATTCCGGCGATGGCGTGACCCACACTGTGCCGATCTACGAGGGCTACGCCCTCCCTCACGCCATTCTCCGGCTCGATCTTGCCGGGAGGGACCTGACGGATGCTCTGATGAAGATCCTGACCGAGAGGGGCTACTCCTTTACCACCACCGCCGAGCGGGAAATCGTCCGCGACATCAAGGAGAAGCTCGCCTACGTGGCCCTCGACTACGAACAGGAGCTGGAGACGGCCAAGTCCAGCTCCTCCGTCGAGAAGAGCTACGAGCTGCCCGACGGGCAGGTGATCACCATCGGCGCGGAGAGGTTCCGCTGCCCGGAGGTCCTCTTCCAGCCGTCCCTCGTCGGCATGGAAGCTGCTGGCATCCACGAGACGACCTACAACTCTATCATGAAGTGCGATGTGGACATCAGGAAGGACCTCTACGGCAACATCGTGCTCAGCGGCGGCACCACCATGTTTCCCGGCATCGCCGACCGGATGAGCAAGGAGATCACGGCCCTCGCTCCGAGCAGCATGAAGATCAAGGTCGTGGCCCCGCCCGAGAGAAAGTACAGCGTCTGGATTGGAGGGTCCATCCTCGCGTCCCTCAGCACCTTCCAGCAGGTAACAACCAAGAACACTCCCTTCCCTTCCTTTCGAGCTCTTCCTCTTCCTTCTGATCACCCCTTTTATCCCCGGGCTTGTCGTGCTTCTTCAGATGTGGATATCCAAGGCAGAGTACGACGAGTCTGGGCCGGCCATTGTCCACAGGAAGTGCTTCTAGGTGCGCCCTCTCCCTCTCTTCCCTGGTTTCTGTCATGGGTCGTCTGTTTGATCCGCCGGGTTGTCTGTTTTCCAAGAACCATGGACTTCGCTCTGATGCCTGTCCTCGAGCTTGTATTTTTATTCCCTCTTTCCTCTGCAAGCTCCCCTTCCCACATGCCACACATAAATCATGGTAGCATTAAACTCCAGCTGCTTGCGCACAACCCAATCGAGCCCAAGTTCCTAGCCATCTGCACAAAACTGGAAATGGGCACGCCTACATTGCACAACCCAAAGATGGATGAGTAGTTATAATATTTATAATCAAACATGCTCAGGAGTGTGCAGGAATATCATGACCGGTGTTCTTCTTAGCCACTGGCGCAAAACATGAAGTGGGTATGTTTTCATTGCATGGTCTGAGAGGAAAAAAAAGGTCCCCAAACGGGAATATGTTAAACCCTAATCGATCCACAAATATATTGCAAAGGTCCAAGATGAGTTTTTTATATTCAACCTCGAGTGTTCTTCTTAGCCAGCGGCGCAGAACATGAAGTGGGCATGCTTTCATTGCATAGTTTGAGAGAAAAAACAAGGCCCTAAAATCAAGTAGCCATGCTTTCATTGGTAAAATGGATTGGATTTATTGTGATACTTTACATCCTCATTGACTCCCAGGAGCCGATCATACCTAGGATGAAGTTGGAACATGCCGCCATGTTCTTACCCTTTTCTGTGATAAAGTTAAAATGGGCATGTTTTTGTTGCGTATTTTGGCAAGAAAGAAGGCCCCGAAATGGACTTTTTCATATTATTTTTTTTCGGCTATTTTTTCCTAAAGTGTCAATAATAAGAAGGGGAAAATACCCAAATGAGCTTCTTTTGGGTTATATTTGGTCTATATTGCTAATGAATTTATTTATTATATATATTTCATATATACATAAAAAAGTGCTCAAGTACCCAAAGGGGCATTCTAACTAGACAACAAGTTACAGAGTTAAATCAGTTTTTGATGATGTGAGGGATAATCTAGAAAATTCATAAAGAATAAAATATGAAATCAAACTAGAGACCAATGTGATATTGAAAAATTGAGTAGAAAATTCGGTTTTGATGAACTTAACTAGACCAAAAAACTTGAATGCTACATGATCTGGTATATTATTGCATAGATGCATTAAGGAAAGTAGTTATGGTCCAAAATTAGTCAAACGCACTGTTCGATTCAACCTGTAAGCCTAGTCCATTCATTAACTTGAGACTTATTGATCCTAAAGGCTAAGTCCATTGTTTGATGTTTTGGCCCAAAATCAACTGGTTGTTGAAGCACATAATTCATCACGTCCCAACACCAAGTAGCTATTCAAGTAAATGGGCCAGCCCAATGTGAATGGCTACTTGATTAGGACACCAAAGAAAGTCCTAGAACCATGAAGAAAAACATGCTAGAAATGAAGCATAGAGACATCCTTCATCCTCCTCATCCTTCTCCAACCAAAAGCCCCTGAAGAACTCTAACACACTTGAGTGTGAATCTCAATTCCCAACCATCTTTTAATCAATCTACTCCACTTAATTGTCATCCAAACCAACCAATACTCCTCTTAACACTGACAGTATTCCTCAATCTCAATCCTTGATTGAATGATTTGAGACATCCTATCGGGACGAGCACTCCTAGTGTGTCCATCTTTGTGTTGTGAATAGTAGTACCTGAGCCATGCTCACTTCTTGTTGTGTGACTCAATGGGCATAAGATAAAACACCGACAACATGCCTATTGATTCTCATAAAGAACACATGTTGTGCACTTTGTGACATTGGGGAAGCACACGTGTAGTGTGCTTGGTTAAGTGTCGATGGTGGCTCGAAACATTGACTTCTAGTGTGCTCATCTTGTGTTGTGAAGAGCACTTGTAGCATGCCCACTCCCTATCGTGACTAAGTACTTGTTGTGTGCACTCAATGGGCATAATAAGGGAAAACACCTTCATTATGCTTGTTGATTCTCATAAGAAGCAGATGTGGTGTGCTTGGTTAATTGTAAATGGTGTCTAGGAACGTTGACTTCTAGTAGGGTACACATACTCCTCAAAGTAGTCTATACATTGTAGGGAGCTACTAATCTGAAAAAGTCAACTATAATCATAAGTAGTTGTTAGTGCAACTTAAGGAAGAATCTCTTGAGAAGAGCATTTAAACTTCCACCAGCCAAAGCACTATAAGGTTATGCCTCAACTAGTTGACCTTTTCTCATCTTTCTCTCAGGCTCATTAATATTACACTTAACCTTGCATAAGAAAAGAAGATTAAAAATATACTAACATTAAAATCGAATTGGTACCTTGCTAAAATAGATTCAAACCCCTTTCCCTACTTGGATTTGAACTACATCTTGACCTCATACTTGGCGTTGACCCACAACGTGGTGGGCGTTGACATAGTGGGGTGTGGGTCGTCTGAAGTGGGCCGTTCTGTTGGTTTTGTGGGCTTGTGAGGGCCGGTAAGCAGACTGCTGGGCTCTTAGAGGACAGGGTCTCTTCGCCCTCCTTCCTCGGCCAGTCAGTCCCCGGCGATGCGACGCCCCTCCTGCAAATGCAACATGGAGGACGAGCCGCCATCGCGGTTTCGCTCGCTGCTCGCTCCTTTACTTCTTCTTCTTCTGCTGCTGCTGCTGACGAGCTTGGGAGCTTCCTGCTGGTCGCCTCCATTTGCAAGGCCTTCTCTGGCCCCCGCGGGCCCGCCGGCGGCGCCGTGCTCGTCGAGGCCGCCGCAGACGTCTCCGACGCAGTTGTGCTCCAGGTCCTCCGCCGCTCCTCGCTGCAACCGCCGGCCAAGGCTGAGTTCCTGCGATGGGCTTCCTCTCTCCCCCACTACACCCCCTCCGCCGCCGCCTTCTCCGAGCTCCTCCGCTCGCACTGCCGCTCGGGCCTCCTGGACGACCTCCGGCCGATCCTCCGCCTCGCCGTCTCGTCCTCCACCGGCGTGGAGCCCGACACTCTGAAACTCGTGCTCGACACGCTGATCCGATCCGGCCGCGTGGACGCCGCCATCGCAGTCCTCGACGATCTGGAGGAGCTCGGCGGTGGCGGCGGCTTCTCCCTCCACCCCCGGATCTACAACTCCATCGTCCTCGCCCTGATCTGCAAGTCCCAATTAGGTCTCGCGCTCTCCATGTTCTGGAAGCTTCTCGAGACCTCCTCGGAGCTTGAGCGACTCGCCTGCAACGAGCTCCTGGTAGCTCTGAGGAGGGCGGAGATGAGGGACGACTTCGTGAAGGTGTTCGACGCATTGGCTCAGAAAGGCTTCAGATTCGACACCTGCGGCTTCAACATCTGCATCCACGCATTCGGATGCTGGGGCCGCCTGGATTTCTCCCTAAAGTTGTTCAAGGAGATGAAGGAGAAGGGGCTGCCGGAGGCCGCCGCCGACATCTGCACCTACAATTCCCTGATCCACGCGCTGTGCTCGGCGGGGAAGGTGGACGACGCCCTCGCCGTCTACGAGGAGCTGAAGGGATCCGGCCATGAACCCGACCGATTCACCTACCGTGCTCTGATCCATGGCTGCTGCAAGGTCTACCGCGTGGACGACGCGGTGAGGATCTTCAGGGAGCTGGAGTACAACAATCTTCGGGCCGACACTCTGCTCTACAACTCCCTTCTCAGCGGGCTCCTCAAGGGGAGGAAGCTCGCCGACGCCTGCCAGCTCTTTGAGAGGATGGTCTCCGAAGGCGTCCGAGCTTCCTGCTACACCTACAACATCCTGATCGACGGCCTGTTCAGAAACGGAAGGTCCGCCGCCGGCTTCGCCCTGTTCTGCGATCTGAAGAAGAAGGGGCAGTTCGTGGACGCCGTCACGTACAGCACGGTGGCGATGCAGCTGTGCAGGGAGGGCCAGGTGGACGGGGCGCTGGAGCTGGTCGAGGAGATGGAGGCCAGAGGGTTCACTGTGGATCTTCTCACTGTGTCGGCTCTCCTGGTGGGGCTGCACCAGTGCGGGAGATGGGACTGGGCGGAGCGCCTGATGAAGCATGTCAGAGATAGCAATCTGGTTCCATCCGTCCTCCGGTGGACGACGGCCATGGAAGCGTCGATGAGGCAGCATCAGAGCAGAAGAGCAGACCATACCCCCTTGTTTCCAGCCGCCGGCGATCTCACAGACGTCCTGGGTTGGCCGAAGCCGCCGCCTGAAGCAGAAAAAGATACTCAAGGAACCCGCTCCGGTGATGACTGCAACGAAGAGTGGTCTTCATCCCCAACCATGGACAAGCTCGCCAGTAGAACCGAGGCCATGGAAGGTTTTTCGAGCTTCACAGTGCGCAGAGGGAGGAGGGTGCACCAGAGAGGAGGGGCCAAAGCCTTCGACATCGACATGGTCAACACCTACCTGTCCATCTTCCTGGCCGAGGGGAAGCTGAGCGTGGCCTGCAAGTTGTTCGAGATCTTCACGGAGTTGGGCAGGGCCCCTGTGAGCTACACCTACAACTCCCTCATGAGCTCCTTCATCAAGAAGGGGTACTTCGATGCAGCATGGGGGCTCCTCCAAGAGATGGGAGGCAAGCTCTGCCCCGCCGACATCGCCACATATAATCTCATCCTCCAGGGCCTTGGGAGGATGGGGAGGGCGGACCTGGCGAGCGCCGTTCTCGACCAGCTGAAGAAGAAGGGCGGCTTCCTGGACGTGGTCATGTACAACACCCTGATACACGCTCTGGGGAAGGCGGGGAGGATGGAGGAGGTGAACCAGCTGCTGAAGAAGATGGCCCGGGAAGGGATAAACCCAGACGTCGTCACCTTCAACACTCTGATCGAGGTCCACGCCAAGGCGGGCAGAGTGAGAGACGCTTACAGGTTCCTGAGGATGATGCTGGACGCGGGCTGCTCACCGAACCACGTCACAGACACAATTCTGGACTTCCTGGAGAAGGAGATCGAGAGGACGAGGTTCCAGAGGGCGTCGATGAAGTTGGGGAAGAATGGCGATGACTAAATCCTCAACAGCTTCTCTTCCACGATGATCAACTGTAAGTCCAAATCCTTGACTCGCTCCTGTTCGTGTAGATTCCAAAAATTACTGCAAATCCTGAGCTGGTTAATAGTCCCCCGCCCTTTATGTGTCATTATATGAAAACTATTCAGACGAGAGAGGAGCTCGGCCACCCAAATTAATTAATTTTTCATAAACAGCAAGATATATAAAAAAAATTACATTTTTTGGACATTTTGGGTCTCTGGGTAAATTTCATATGATCCAGGACTGGGCTCAACTCTAGTCAGATTGAATCTTTTTTTCTTCATTTCTTTAGTATGATCAAAAGACAGTCAGAATGAAGACTTTCTTATGGTCTCCATTTGGAAACCACTGCTGTGATTATTATCATTAACAGTAAGCTTCTATATGGGATATAGAAGAATCATCCCTTTTTCGATCCAATTCGTCAGATGATCTGGACGGGGGTAGATTAGAGAGGAATGATAAGATTGCATTAAGTATACCTTAAGTATGTAGCTCAATGTTTGTGAATCTGATTTAGCACTTATTCTGATCAATCTGCCAATTAATTTCCCTGGTTTGAACGGTAATCCTTCCATCTGATTCCATGCTGCTAATCCTACAGCAGAGATCGACCTAGTTTTAAGAACAGTCAAGAATTTCATGAACCCACCCATCATCTAGTGGAGATCTTGGAGTGAAATTAATACCCGTGCTAGTGATTGGATCAAGCTCTTATCCCACGCACATTGTTGCCATCAGGGTGTTTTTTTTTTTAAAAAAAGAAAATTGGAGGGGGGGAAGAGGAAGAAACAATGAAGATCAAGATTCATATAATTGCGATATGCTAGTTCTCCTCTAATATTATATGCGAATTATTTTCGGAGAGTTCATCCCTTGTCATCCCTCATAGTGTTTCATAGATTATAAGATCAATTCTTGGCGATTGGCTCCGAACAGATCGGCCCTGCAATCAGTGGCCTCGGATATGGAAACTAGGATGAAAGATGTAAATCTAGGGGGGGGGAAAAGGAGACGAGCATGTTCTTGAAGCTTATTATTCGCCCATATTATCAATTATTGTTATTATTATTGTTACCAGCATGGAGATGATGATGATATCTGCGCCGACCTTCTCCCCACATCTCCGGATGGAAGCTACCGAGTTCAATGAAGAAGAGAGATGCATTGCTATTAATCACAGTCGCAGTACAAAAAAATCCAGAAGAGACGCAGAATGTGAGTGCCAGAATCCACAGATCTCGCATCTCTTCCCTGAAAATTAATGGGGTCATGGGGATGCAGAGAGAGAGAGAGATTGGAGGAGACAATCCCCAGGCTTTGGCGGCGGCGAGGTCAGAAGAGGCCGAGAACGACGGAGAAGGCGAGGGCGATGAGCCAGAGGAGGTGGACGAGGAGGAGAGCCTGGCCCGGGAGGACGCCGGCGCCGCTGCTGCCGACCTCGCAGAACCCTAGCTTGGCGACGGGGGCACCGGCGCAGGCGGCGTCGGCGCAGCCGCACCAGTAGGTGACACCGTCGGTGCCGCAGACGGGATCAGGGCGGAAGCACGCCACGGGGCACGCCGCGGGCTCCGGGAGCGACGGGCAGACGGCCCCGCCGTCGGAGGGGAGGCGGATGCCGTCGTCCGGCGGGGGCTCCGACCGTGCGCCGCCGGGGAGAAGAGATCCCACAAGGAGGAAGACGAGGAGCGGGAGGAGCACGGCGGAGGAGCCGCCCTGGAGAGGACTCCTCATCTCGCCGGAGCAGATGAGGGAACCCCTCGCCCGATCACCGAGAGAGAGAGAGAGAGAGAGAGAGAGAGAGAGAGAAGGGGGGAAAGAACCAATTTTTAGAGAGAGATAGAGAGAGAGAGTGGTTGGGTCTTGTCGGAAGGAGGTAAAAGAAGTATTTTTTTTCCGGAAATTAAGAGGAGGGTTCCGTGGAAGATGGGGAAGGTGGCCGAAGGTGGGGATTATTCACATATTTCTGTAATCCGCCCTGACGATTTGTTTTTATATATTAATCCGGAAAACAGAAAAGGAACGAGTCCACGCGTGCCCCCGAGTCAAACTTGTATCTTCCTTGTGCAAGCAACCCGCCCGGGGGCAAAGGAGGGGATAGGACTCGGTCTAATAAATATATATATATAAATATATATGATGACTTGAATCGCACAAAGTTGACCCACAAGAAACTTAGTCAACTTCAAAGATCTAACCATGAAGCAGTCGAGAAAAAATGGTAGAGAAAGATCGAGCTCATCAGTACTGAATTATCAAAGCTGACTTATTCAACTGAACTTATGCGAACGCCCCTCAGATTTAGCTCTCATGGACCCAAGATTCCCACCCTCTTACCTTGGCTTAACTCGGAGAAAGAGAGATGTTTGAGAGAAGTGGCATAGAGTAGAAATTCCGGGCAGAAGAAGCGTGGCAGATAGAGAGAGAGAAAGACAGACAGTAGAAATTCCGGGCAGAAGCGAGCAGAGAGAGAGAGAGAGAGAGAGAGGGAGATGGCAAAAAGGCAACTGTGTCCAAACTATTTGTGGGTGACCTCAATCGGATGGATAGCATCACCGTTTTATTTTTTCACATAAAATAAGAAATAAGATCAAACGATATGATCACATTTCCTCAGTAAGCAAAGGTCAAGATCAAATTCCCAAACTATTCTCCTTCTTTTAAAATAACAATAATAACAATAATAATAATAAGTTTTTTCCAAGAATAGCATCACTATTCTTAGGAAAAACAAAAAAAAAACCTCAACTTTCACAAAAATAAAATAGTGGGCGATCTCAATCGGATGGATGGCATCACTATTTTATTTATTCGCTTTAAATAGGAAATAAGGTAAACGATATGATCACATTCCGTCGATAAGCTTCTCAACCAAGGCCAAGATCACATTCCCCAACTATTATCTTCTTTTTAAATAATAATAATAATAATAATAATAAGTTTTTCCTAAGAATGGCATCACTATTCTTAGGGGGGGGGGAGGGGAGGAAAAGCCTCAACTTTCTCCAAAATAAAATAAAATAAAATAAAATAGTGGGCGATCTCAATCGGATGGACAGCATCACTATTTTATTTATTCACTTAAAACAAGAAATAAGGTAAACGTGTGATGCTACAAGATGATCAAACTGGATTCACAGAGAGCAGAAAGTTGGGAGCGCACCTCTGCAACAATATCCCACAGAAGGGGCACAGCGGTCTGCAACAGTAGAGCAAAGCTGAGCGCCCGATCTCATGGCCGGCACCGTCGCTGCTGAAGAACGAGCTAGGCAGAAGCACGGATGCCCACCTCTGGCAGCAGATGCAGAACCACTGGAGGCCGTGCACAGAAGAGACCTGCATGGAGACCGCACAACGGGTGAGCTTGTGGCCCCTGGCTGCCTTGCAGATGGCGGATTCAGGGGATTCGAATGCCACAGGAGAAGAACAGAAGCCGCAGCTCTCTTCCTCTTCGTCTTCACAGATGGACTCAGCCCTGCGAGCGGAGAGAGGAGAGAAGAATCACTGGATTAATATAGCAATCACGCAATGGTTACGAAGATTATTCTGAAAATACAAACTTGGGCATGTCACAAACAGTTCAAATTTATAAGCGATTAAATAATATTTGTGTTACTCTGAGAAAATGATGGTGATCATCAAGGACTCAGAAGAACAGGAGGAACGAAATTTGTTTCAGTTCTGAACTGTGATCAATGTTAGGGAGCTGTGAGGTAGTAACATTGTTCCAAAGGTATATTTGCTATTATTTTTTTTGGAGAGAGAAGCCAAAAACTTAGAACAAGTTAGGTAAGTACCTGCCAGGAGGTTCATCAGTTTTGGATAAGAGCACTAGAAGCTGATCCTCTACCAGGTCTCTGTTGATAGCGACCCACTGCTTCATCTGTGTTAGCCCAACTGGTGACCAAACTCCACTGCTGGAAGAAGCCTCAGCCGCATGTGAGGCACCAAAGAGAGCAGCTTGAAATGAAAAGGTCGTAACCCTAACCCTCACTCTGGTCTCGCTGTGAATTAATAACTTGCGCCATGAGTGTACTTTCCCTGCTTCATTGTGAGTGGTTCCATCTTTGGCTTCTTCAGTGTTCATCTCAGGCAAGACTAGTCGTCTGCAGATTATGTTGAGAAGGTGAATCAGGCGGATGCTAATCTTCGGAAAGGATGTCTGGATGTGAGTTGGGATATCTTCAATAGAGATGCCCACAGAAACGTCTGAGAACCAGCTCGAGAGCCACTCAAGAAGCAACTGCTCAACAAAACTAGGAGCAGTCTGCTTGAAAACCAGTAGCACAGATAAGATGTCCCATAAAACCAGCGGCTTCTCTGGATCGATATACTGGTTTAGTGACCATAAAATTTTGAACTTCCAATGCGAAGAGTTCCCTTCAGCAAGAGAAGAAGATCCCTCGATAACACTCTTGGAGTTTGTTTGATTCTTCGGTGTGTGATCGACTGGCGGACCGCATGTCCATAAGAACTCTACAGCTGCTTTTTGAGTCCTGGGGAGCACTGAGAACAATGTAATTTTTGGGAGAAAGAAGAGAACCGGGCTATATATATTGAAGAATGTTTGGAATCGAGCCTCACCGGGCCTGGTACATTGGATTCAGAAGATCAACGTCAAAACCGCGAACCTGTAAAATAATAGAAATATCCAGTTAGCTTACTGAATAGATAGCATAAACAATTATGAACCAGGAATGATGCACTCAAAGTTCAATGAATCCTCCTCAAGAATGAAAAAAAAAAACCAAATCATTCAAACAAGTTATAGGGGATTCGTGGCAAAGTATTTTTCTCATACTATTCCAACAAATCAACAAAAGTTATTGTTTGTAAGCTAGTACAGGTACTCAAAGAAAAGAAAAACTTTGACAAATTCCTTCTACAAATTTATTTATTTTCTTCCCAAAACATTTGAACTACCAATCCTGCATCATCAGACGAGTCCATAATGCATAGCCCATGGAATTTATGGGATGACCATAAAATAACACCCAAACACCTCCTGGAAGAAATTATATTGGTGACAAGGTTTGAAGTTGGAGGAGAAGGGAAGGAAGAAAGGAGCCCATATGGGATGATTCGTAAGAATAAAGTTGGTTTTCCAGCTTTCCATTTTTAGTACTCTTTCAGTTGATGAGTGCTTCGAGAATGGTTTCAGTCATAATCAGCCATGTATCATTGACACAGACAATGCAAAGCTATCTGATCAGTTTTCAGGGGGGAAAAAAATTCTTTGATAATCTATGACTGTTAAGTAACGTATGATTCATTTAACAATCATAATGTATCATTCTCAATAGTTGGGTACATGAAACCAAAGACTTGGGTCCCATCAGCTTGCTGTCTGAGGACCCATGCTACAATAAGCTTATTCATGAGGCTCAAGCGTGCTACACAAGCTGTTTCCCATGGCTCTGTGCAACGATGAGTGTCAGAATAAGTTGTATTTTTCCCTTTCCTTGTTTGTAATATTTTCTTTATTGCTCAAGTGTCGAGCCGGACTGGACCGGTCCAGTTCAACCCCTGTACTATGGGCCTGGTGTAAATACCAGACCCAAAAGTCAATCAAGTTAAGCACGTCTTTTTTCTTCACCTTCCTATTCCAGATTAGGGTGGTTTTGGGGTGTCACCGCCTGTGATACGGCGCACAACAATCAGTAATTGATGAATCTTGTTTGCCCAAGTGACGAATGAGCATATGAATTAATATCAGTGGAACAGGAGCAAAAACACATCAATCGAATTGGGCATTGAAGGTTTGTAGTAAGACAAATTGTAGATTTTTTATACAGATCATAGAGTGGGCCAAATCTATATCAAGCCTCCTTTGATGAGGTGGGTCAGAAACATTTCATTGGGTCAGAAATTCTTTGGCACTACAGGACTGGAATGGAGATAATCCCACTTGTTTTGATTATCACAGAGGCAACATCCCTGATGAGCATCCTGACAAAACAAATATTGAATGAATACTCTACTTCTTCCCATTGGAATGACCAATTCCAACTTGCAAAGTCTCCTAGTATTTCCTAGCTCTCCAATGAAAGATTCACAGCAGGAGGAGCCAACATAGACGAACAAAGTCTCTTTATCTCACACCAATATCCAAAATCTCATGCATGTAAACAGTGAACCAATAGTTGTTTCCATCTGAACTGAAGATAGCAGCAATTCCAAACTGATTACAAACTAAAACAAGTGAATTTTTTGAAATATAAAAAAAGTCAAGCTAAACATAAAAATGCAGCTAGTTCCACTCAATATTCCGACTAAATTAGAATAGGGCCAGGGGAAGACTGTTCACCACAGCAATCACCAAATTTCCGGGAGAGAGGACCAAACCAAAACATGGATCCAATAGGAAAGCCACCTACAACAGAATTTATAATAAGTGAGCGGGGGAAAAGTTGCAAAATATAGAACAACGGACGGAGGTGATTTTATACTTTTATTGACTCATTGAGCTTCATGGGGTTTGAAAGCATTTCATCCTGGGAACCCATGCACAGATCCCAGCTATATATTGCACTATCCTGTCGAGATTAAGAGAAGAAAGATTGAAAATAACTGAACCTAATATACCAGCAAACAATCATTTCAATGCTAGATGACCAAGGGCAGTAATAATTGTTAACAGGCGCAAAAGCTTGGTCAGTACATGCAGTTACATCGTTGATATTCTTTAAAATAATAATATTCTTCGCATTTCTTTGACCTAATCTAACCACAAGAGTCAGCCTTTGATATGAGGCCCAACATAAGAGTCAAATGCATGCTCGAGACAAATAGATGCTTGTTGGTATGAACCAGGGGTTAGAGATGATTCTTCAGCATTTCTACAGCTCGATGTACAAAACGAAGTATCCATGAGAAATATGCATCAATCTCCATGCAAGTTCTTACTTCCTACAGTCTTCAGCAAAAGCTAGACAGGTGAGCAGTTTTGTGTGATACCTGGCCAAAAACGTATTCAGTTATTGCCTTTCTATACAAATTCTGAACTCTGACAACAGACTTCACCGACTCATAAGAGTTTTACTGATGTCATCCAATCTGACTACGTTTCAAGACTACTAGACCAATAACGTGGCCGTGTAATGTCCTAAACCCAAACTTGAAGTAAAAAAAAGTGTTAGTGACGGATTGATTCATTGTCTATAAAATAAACTCAATGCATTGCTCTCCTAGAAGTTCCATTTAAGATTTCCGTGAAATGCTAGAGTCTCTACTATCGTCATCCATCTTCTTCAACCAGAACCCATATCCTTTATCACCTGCAACTGTGGAAGAGTTGAATTTTCGGCTGCCACTTCTGTTTGTGTGTTTTCCACGTAATCAAATCACATGAAACAAATAGTCTCACTTAGTAGATCACCTTGACCGATCATGGACATTGAAAAGGATAAGTTTAAGTCATGAGTCAGGCGCGAAGTTGATTAAGTCAAACCCTAAAAATAAGCATGAACCCTGACCCCAAACCATACTATATCACGAATTGACTGTTCGGCATTGTAAAGTGAACCCAAACTTCAGTCAGCCATCAGTCTATCACGTCAGGTAGATGGTAAAGTATTATATCAAAACCGAAGTAATTATAATTTCTACATATAACAGTAAGCAGCAAGATAGGCTCAAAATGAGCTGAATGACAATGAAACATTATACTATCGTCACTGAAGACCATGATTATCAAGAATTTGTCTCACCTGGCTACAACTGTACAGGCAGCAACCATCAAAACCCCAAGCAAGACCAGTAACCTACAACCATTTTGGAAAAAAATAAAAGAATCATTAAGAATATTGGTATGCGTCATATGAGACAGTGAAATTTGGGCATACCACTTGATCATGGGCATTGTAGGTTCCAACTCTCTCAAACTTACTCGATGAAACATTACATATCCAAGCTTCTAGTGAACCAGATCCTTTTCCAATAGCTAAAACAAATGAATCTGGAGATTTCATGGGAACAGCCATGGCCAGTGTCGATATAGGAATATGCGTAACAGATATCACCTACAGCATTAAAAATAAGGAAAATATAATGAAAGAATAATTTGAAAGCTATGACTTAAAATTTTCAAGCACTTAAAGAGCAGTTTACGTTCATACCTCCTTCAAAAGTCGAAATGAAGTAAACTTGACGACAGATGAGGTGACTAATTCTTCACCATCCATTATCCAAAATCTCACACTGCAAAAAAGCAGCTCAAAATGACATTAGTTCTAATTTTTGTAAAGATAAGCCCCAAACAGTGATAAATAAAGACAAAAATTAAAGAATAGTTCAAAACATTGACCTCCACACACATACTGTTTAAGATATAAATGATATCAAAGATGCGGATATATTTATATAGGTTGTGCTTCATTAACACAACCGAATAGAATATCTAGCAACAAATCTAGTGTCTTCACTGGTATTCCGATAGGCCTCTGTTTTTCTACATGGATTCACAGATATTCCAGAGAATAGGATTGACTGGGACATTTGCATCACTGAATCATAGCAGTTCCCTGACTATCATTGAAAAGACAAAAGGCATGCTATATTAATGAAAACGTGATCCACAGATCAACTTCTGTATGTCTGAGACATGCAATTTTCATACTATTATCAATACCATCTGATTTTTTTTTTCTGTTCGATCTACATTTTTGCGATACTAACATTTAAAGCACTCTCTGCTATGAATAACTGATGCCCTCATGATGGCAGGTGATGACGAGGAATTAAACGTAAATAGATAAAATCAAGGATAAACTTTATGTACTTCAATTGTTTTGTCAAAATTGAGCAAATGCATAACTAAATCAAGGGATAGTGTCAAGGTTAGTCCCATCACCACTGCGAAGGAACAACCCACAACCCGGCACCCTTTTTTTTTCGCTCCAAGATGGATTTTTTTTCGCTTCCTCCCCTGCTGTATCTTTCCCACTTTATCCTTCCTTTCTCCTTCACTGGTTAGTGGCTGGTGATGCTCCTGCCGTCACTTTTGTTGGTGTGATTTTGAAGGAGGTGTGTCCTACTGTGTTCAGACAAGTATTTCTTTTCTATTCAATGTGATTTTTTTAACAATTGCGAACTCGTGTACGATACGACCAATGAAAGATTCTAAGAAAAGTTACAGTGAATCCCTTCATTTAGACTTTTGATAGAATAGATATGCATTTGAGGAGCCATAGTTATCACAAAAACAATTAGGTTCAGACAAGCCAATTGATGACGGAAAAGAGCAAATAAGGACGAAAAACTGACTGCCTATCTACATCCATGAGAAATATACCTTCCATCAGAACTCCCACTAGCCAAGAGTAATTGGGGCTTTAAAGGATTCGTACTTAGCATTTCCCAGCTAATGGCATTGATCCATCCATCATGTGCCTGAAGAAGTCCAACGAGTTTCGTATCAAAAGAAACCCTTCCATGCTCAATGGTGTAGTACTCTGGTTGACGGAATCTCCAAAAAGAAATTTTACCAGACTTCCCTCCAACAGCCAGTACAGCATATTTACAGTTAGTGAAACTTCCAGATGATAAACTCAATACTGATGACCAGGCCACAGTTAGTGATGATAACATAGCACTACGAGAAGCATATTGCTCAGCAGTGATCAGAAGGGGACCCTTTTCTGCTTTGCTCTCAAAATCCTTTCCTTTCCTTAAAAAAAATATAAACATAAATACAACAACTGAGAAGTCATTTGAATTTAAACTTAAACCTCTTCATAAGTTTCAAATTTCTTTATATACATAAAACAGCCAAGATTTAAAGCACAACAATTCAGATGTCAAAGATACAAGTGAGATACAAAGTAAACAAAATTTATGAATTACGACTTATTACCACCACCGGTAGCACATGAACATTACAAATTATTATTCATAGTTTTCATAAAAGGTGAAAAATATACACAAAAAGCAGAGAAAAAGAGGACACAAACACAAAATATCTAAAGCCATTGAAGTGAGTCCAACTTATACATCAAGGCATGCGATATATTCCCATAATGAAACCAGTAAGTATTCTCCGATAGAAAGAACAGAATCTTCCTGTTTGATCAGTTAACGCAATAACCATGAAGACGAATCAATCATAGAATTATTCCATTAACAACATCATTAAAACAGCATAATATCTTTGCTTCTTGATATGAACAAAACCCATGCAGCAGCATAGAGACCCCAGAGACGCAGCAAGATATGATAACTGGTAAGGATGAAAGGTTGATGTTGGATTACTGCAAACAAAGGCAAAAGAAAATGGGCTTTGAGAAATATTTGGTGGCATGTAGCCATCTTTTCGAGATCATAAAGAAAGTATATGATATATGCAAACGATCATATGGATGAGAATTACTGGAATCAATGAAATGGTTGATTTTCAGAGGGAAGAGATAGAAGGCTGTCCTTGCATGAAAGTAATATGATTAAGGTGCAGTATAATTAGCTCTAAATCAATCTCAAAACCCGATACACACTGCATTTTGCATGCCGTTTTAAGTTCAAAGAGATCAGACATGCTTGGTGATAAAGGAGCCAAATTTCCAAGTACCTGGTGGAAGGATAATCAGGGAGGGGTCTATTGTAGAAGCTGCAGATGCATGGCAAGCTAATCTCTCTGGAGATTAGCAGAGTAAATTATTGCGTAATACAATGAACTCAATGAGCTAAATCTCCTTCAGATCAATAATCTGTTCGTGTGTGCTGTGAAAGTTCAGAACACTCCTTTGGGATGGATTAAAAGTTCAGTCTATGGCAGTAGCTGACAATGATCATTTTACAGGTGCAAAAATGGAGTGGCACTCAATTTGTAGAGTGAACTTATTGAGCACATGATACCCCCCATTTGGGCTACCGATGGATTCCAACATAATGTACAGCACAAGATATTCCTGAGATTTCATGAGGGACCAAGGGACAGACAAGAAGAAAAAAAGTTGCTAACCAGCACAGAACAAATTATATAGCGTGAAGAAGATAATATAGGGAAATGCTAAGAGATGCCTACATGTAAACTCTGTACATTTAGAACTTTCCTCTTCTCTGCATTAGAATCCGTGATTTGCTGAGTACACAAATACATCATGATTTTAAGCCGTAGTTTATATATTAGACAGTCTGCCATGCATTCTGCAAACTAAAATTGTATTCCCTTGAGTTTGAATTTGGGGTCTCAATTTGAGGTGCGCGATTTAGCCAGCTCGTCTATCGCGTTTATCCACTTCATTTGTCAGTGGTAACTGACATGGGGAGAGAAAAGCGTAGATCTCAGACAAAGGTTAATGGTTGTCAGCATACTGACCACTTTCTGACCATCATAAAATATAGATCTCACACTGTGTAGTGCTTAGTTAAAGGAAAGACTGACTCAGTGGACACTTCCTGACCATTGTATTTCAATGACATCAAAAGAAATTTACATTAAAAACAACTGGGAATTGGCTATAATGTGCAGGTAGCGTGTTGGACTATTGAGAAATACCACAGCAACTATACCAGAAAAACTGGATTGAGAATTTTAAGATGGACACATCGAAAAGAAAAGAATAAACGTTGGCAATGAAAGGAGAAATGAGACTAGACATGTTAGGAGTCAATATGAAATATGAAGTTAAAAAATTCTATGCACCATATCCCAAGTTGTCGAGACATATGTGACAATAATCATGCTTATCACTTGTCAGTTTCTGAATGCGGTGGGTAAATGCGTTTGAAGAGAAGCTCGGATTCTGGGGAGGAAAAACGTAAAGGGATATTCACAAGCTTAATGATACGCATTTGATTCCCAACAAAACTAAGAGAATGCACATGGCATAAAGACTCCACTATCATGACAGAGGCAAGGGTAGAACAGCAAAAATATCTCACAATCTCCTGATCATCAAATTAAAAAATACTCAGCACATGACTACACATCATTCCACTAGAAGTAGTGAACTAGGCCATGATCTTGGAAAGAACTTGAATACATCTGGAATATACAACCAAGGAAGATTTTCAAGATTAATGATTGAAAATAAATTTCCAGAGAAACGTTATATTCACAATTTCCAGGGAGACAATTGACCACAATTTATTCTTTCGTAAATAAATTTCGCCAGATGTCCAAAGAAAAATGAATCTTTAATATGTGTGAAATTTAACTTGAAAGATTTGGAAACGGACAATACAACCAAGATATGCCCTTGCACGCTACAAGTAGAATACAAAGTTCAGGTGCTCACCTTCCGGATGGCCCTTTAAATCCTTTTCCCTTGGCACCATTTATTTGAAAAGAACTTGGAGAATCAATATCATTGTCACCCTTCAGTCCAGATAATTTATTGGTTTGTTCCTAGGTAATGGTGCAAGCAATGATCAAATTGACAGATTAATGATTGAAATCAGACAAGTTTCAAATAACAATTGCTCCACTAACATTGTGGCTAATATTCAATAGGAAGAAGCTTACCTTGTCAAGGCATTCTGATGATCTATTAACCTCACCAAAGTTGATACTTGCAAGATAATCAGAAAGCATTTCAGAAATGTCAATAACCTAAAATCATAAAGGGATACTTGGGTCAAAAATTAAAAATCAGGTCTAGAAAACACAACAGAAGCATAAAAGGCATTTAAAAAAGATTGTAGAAAAAGTCTACATGGTAGTAGATTCAAAATTACATCGTTACATTAAAGTTTAAACCAGACCAAAGGTCTCCATCTTGGTTGTTCTAGATTGATTGACATACATCATTCCAGAGTAAATCTGGAAATAAGCAAAAAGCGAAAAAAAGGCATTTTTGGAGGCCAGCTATCAAAGAAGTCTCATCAACAGTTAGCCTGAAAAGAAAAAACTTAAAAATTTTAAACTCTACTCATCGTTGGAAAAGTGAGACCAAGGGCCAATATCCAGAAAAAACATCATTTAACAAGTTCAACGTTATGAGTTAAGAATTTGAACAATGCATACCATCTGGCTCGGTCTGAAATACCTGAAATTTCCAAGATTATGCTAAAACTAACTCATGAAGATCAGTTTGCGATTTTCATTCTCAATTTTTTTTTTCCTTCATCCATTTCTCCTTAATCTAGTATCAAAATCATTCTATATGAAAGCAAAAGAATAGCTCAGGCAAGAAGGTGAGTAGGATAACCAAGACATTCGTTCCCTCTTAGCAAGCGCCCAGCAAGATGGCTGCTCATGTTCATATACATAGCTCTATGGATTTGTCTGCATGGTAGATCCTATTCACAGATAAACACATAACCACTCATGGACAAGCATTCGTGAAACAATGTGTATCTGTTCACATATCCAAGATCCCAACTGAAAACGGCCACATCCTAAGCTCAGTTCACAAAAGGCTAAATGTTAGCCATTGTATTTGCCAGAGACCAAAAGTTTACCCATAAAACAAACCATTGATAGTTAGCAGTTTTTAATAAACTACTGTACATATCACACGTAAAATTTAAGTGAGTACTTATTTCGATAATTAGTATTTCTGCAGCCGTCGTTAGTCACCTTGAAAACTTGAGCTAAACATATACAGGAATTTGATAGAAGCACTTAAAAAAAATACATAAAAATGAAATGTTTAAGTCAATCCTTGTTTCTTTTGAAAACTTTTGAGATTTTCAACCTTGTAATATATTAGGATAAAATATTATTAATGTTTATTACACTGATTCTTTCCAATTGTTAGACTGATTTGACTGCCCCAGTCAGAGCTAGGTCATCAATCAAAGGTATGACCTGATCTGTGCATACTCGACAACATGACTCTATTTGTAGTATTTTGACAAGCTACATGAATAAAGTCTAATAAAGGAATCTGCATGATTATGTTTAGAATAGGAGATCACAAGCCAAGATCGGTTGATTAAACTTAAAATTAAATCAAAACCGAATTGATCAGATTCAACTCGTTTTTTCAGGATTAAGGCAATCTTGGATGTCCAAGTCAGTCAACCTTCATAAGGGTGACTAGTCTGATTTAAAAAACTTCAACAGATTAGTCTTTGTAAGAAAATATCAACAAAATAAAATCTCATGTTTCCATAATTGAGCATTGGGACTGTCAAGTATAAAGGAGCTGGACCTCATCTGCTCCCCTTTTAGGAGATAGGCAACAAAAGCAAACAGTAACCCCCTAGAGCGGTAGGTGACACAATAGCAAGAAAAAAGACATTGCGCAGAAAAAAATTACCTTCTTTCAGCAGTTTAACACGTCTTGCCGTCATTGATGCTGTGTTGTCTTATGCATTTATTTTCTCCCAGAACCCATGCCCCTCATTTTCTTCTTTAATGTTTAATAATGGCTATTTGGCATATTAGAGTATCAAAATGGAATATCCATAGAAAAGATTTATTATGGCCAATTCATGCAACCTTAGACCCAAACAACAGCACCACAATAGAGGAATATATGTTCTTATATCCTATAGATCTGACATTGTCGGAAGAAGTTGCAGCTGTTTTTATTTCTTTATTATAATATTTCTTTATTACTTAAGCGTCAAAACGGACTGGACCGGTCCGATTCAACTCCTGTACTCTGGGTCTGGTAAATACAAGACCCAAACGTTAATCAAGTAAGGTGTGTGTTATTTTTCTACCCATCTGTTCGAGATTAGGGTTTCTCCCCTCGCGATACAGCACTCAACAGACGTTTCCAGCAATCTATTGGGCCAATTGGATACAGGGGACCAGACGAATCTTTGAAAGTAAATTGTACTCGCAGGGTCCCCTTATCACAGCCATGTTCCTTATCAGAGAAAATCCTACTTCTCATCTTCTGACTTGCAATGCTCAAAAATGGCATCATGTTGTAAGAAAATGAGTTGAGAGTTTCCTTCTGTGTAGTAATTATCCGAAGCTGCTTTCACATTTGGTAGTGAAGTTTATTAGAAATTTGCTATTGAGAGATGTTATAACCTTTTGGATTTATTATCGCACGTTTATAGTTCTCTGCAGGTTTTCTTTAAACAAATAGTTCAATGTAGACTACTTCCATACGGTGCACTTCAATTTTCCAATTTCAAAAAACTTATATTCCATACATGGAAGTCATAAGAATTGAGTTAATACATTTTCGACAGCACCAAATATAACAAACAGCTAGAAGAAGCGAAAAAGAGAAAACCATCAACTACTTAGAATGCAGGCTAGGGATAAAAGCTCGAAATATTCATAAACAAATGCAACAAAAGTAATAAAGCATATTAGAATGATAACTAACGTGCTAGAAAAGGTAGCATATTTTCGAAGAGCATACCTCAACCCATTCTACACGATATTCACAATACGGAGAGCGATAGAGCTTAACATGGCCATCAGTGGTACACACAGCAAGCAAGCATCTGTAGAAAGTTCCACTATGTGAATATTTTCTCTACCTACTTTGTCAAGATAAATAAAACTCCTTGAATACGGATGCATATCTTATTTCTACATTGACAGTCAGCATTAAAGATCATAATGCATTCATGTTAAGGATATAAAAATACACAAAACCGCACACATATGAAAGGAAAATACAGCTCAGTAAAGATCACCCTCTCTTTTTATCACTTAGCGCATCTTTATTGCCGTAGAATTACAGTTCAGATGCATTAGTTGTTATGACAATATTGTTGGCACAATTGCTCTTCAATTACCAAAGATCTTGTATCCAACATTTAACAAATCCATGGCACCTAGGGAATTCATGATAATTCTTGTCACAGAATTAAAGAGTAATGATTAGAACCATCCCATCCATGTCAAGCCCAAGTAAACACCACAATGGATCAAGAGAAATCCCCATGAACTAACAAACTCTGATCTCATCTGCTCAATTTGTGGCAGGTTTTCTCTGCATACACGCCAGTCATTTATGTTAATATGCTACCATCAACAAGGCTAGTTCATCAAAAATATTTTGAAGTCCACAGTAAATCTTTATTGACCTGACCATTACCCAATATGAGGATTATGTTATCCCAAAGGATGGAAACATGCATTAACATTTTTGAACAAAAAGGACATAGACACTCCAAATTTCACCAATCTACTCGGTGACTTGAGATATTTGGAAAGGAAAGTAAAATCGGAAATTCTTGAATTTAGCATACCCTGAATTGGGGGCGAATCCAAGAGGAGACCACGAAATTGACCGAGCACAAGGACGAGTATCACGTGACAGGGATATAGGCATCAAGCAAGGAGCACAGAGGTCTACAATAAAAGAAGAAACAAAACGTGTCATGCTAGTGTGCATTACATTTCGTAAATAAGGAGGAGCAACTTCTATAAAGCAATGGAAGCCCAGAATTATAGAAAACCACAGGAACTCGCAATTTCAAGGTACAACATCCTCACATTATCAGAAAACCATGCTATCCAGTAATCCTAGAGAAGCTGAGGAACCAATAATCTTGAGTCAAAACTTTTGGAAAGCCAGAGGCAAACTACACACACTTTAGCATCCATGAATCAAAAGAATCAGAATTTCAACATAAATTCACACATAATAATTCTTAGATCACATGAGATACTGTTGCAAGTTGTAGATATCGATTACAACGTATGTGCACTTAGCTGAGACAGCCTGTTTAATAACATGATAATCTTGTGACAAATAATCATCTGAAAGTTCAAGTCAACAGAGAGTACTTCAACTCGACAGAGATACGTGAGACATTTGTCACCGTCATCCAACAGGCTTTACCAGCAAATGTTTATGTCGTACAAAGGCTCGCTGATCTACTCAATTGACTGGTTGGTATTTGTAGTCGAGATAACACATGGTCTGGAGCTCTGATAGACGCCCAGCACTCGTGGAAGAAGAACAAAATACTCTATGGATTAAGAAAACTCATACAAGGAGAGTGGGACCCAGCATTTATACCAGATCCCTAGAAGGCTCTAGACATACTGATGTAACACGAAAAATGAAAGATACAGGAGGACATATCTATAAACATGTAAGGTGTACAGGTTATTAAGTACATCTCAACAACAGTATTCAATGCTTCTACTATGCTAATAGGCATTTAGTTTGCTTGAAGCATTTCCAGAGAAGCACATCATTAATGAAATAAGTTGCTCCCACCAATTTGCTGGATACCACAAAAGGCTATGAATTTATAAGAATACCACTATTTCGCATAAATTACATGGTCTGACTTACTTCTGATGTATATTAAGATGTTCTGACGTTGTCATACCTGCATTTGCATATGTATGCTCTTTGAGAGATACATATACCTATACATATACATACACCTATTTGCGGGCTGAAAACCCCTATTGAGCAGCATCTCAACCATGTATCTGAGATGTTTGACTCTCTAATGTAAGTTAGACCCCAAGGCCATAGAGGAGACGACGACAGATGAAGCTCACTCCATTATCTATGATTACAAAAATGACCAGTGCACCATGTCAAAAGCAAAAGACACATAGGCAGAAGCTCTATGCATGAACTGTTTTTTCTACAACATAAGAATCCTAGAAGGATATGTCAATTTAATTATGCCGCCCTATGACTTTGCACACCACAATTATTATCGTGGTGTCATTGAGAGCTACAAAAAATACCAGTTCGATGCAACCATGATGGAGGACAAGTCGACTGTGGTGACACAACCAAATGTTTCATCACCAAAATCATATGGCTTAAGACACAAGACTATGATAAAAATGTAACGTCGTATTTTTATGACATGTGTTATTAATGATGATGTTAAGATGTTTTTATGGCTCAGGATTTATCCATAGGGCATTTCATAGCACGGAGCATCTATTCATGATCTCAAACTATGCAAGACTCGAGCATTCTGTCATAGATAAGGGGAATACCTCACACAAATGCAGCAATATTTTTCTGATGGGATACATTTAAAATATGCTTGAATTTTTTTTATACAATAAAATTTAGGTAATAAACTAAAAAGGTTATTTGTCGCTCATAAATCATGCGGATTTATTTTTATTCAATTTTTTTTGTCCAATGATCAAATATGAATATAATGAGCATGTGCGAGGCAAACACCCCCATTTGGTGCCTACCATAACATGCTGGTAGGGATAATCCTGGACAATTTCAAGGGCATGAAATCTTGTGTCAAGAATGAAGTATTAATAATTGACTAACGTCGGTATTTTCATAAATAGAACACTCTAATTGTGTGATGAGCAACCGTGTACGAGGCTGACACTACATTCATCATTTGGAAAAGTATATGTTAATCATATCATACGCATTTGGTAATAAATATAGCCAATTAATTGGTTACGCTCGCCTAAAATCATGATCAAAGCAGAATTAGGAAAAAGTAAGACGAAATTAAATGACAAAAAGTTGCATCTTCTTTCAGTGACAAACCTTCTTCCTTAACCACACCAATTGAAAAGGGTCTGTTGGGAGGAAGCTTAATCAGCCCCCGGGGACCTGTAATTAGTGCTGGGTTCTGTGCGTTTACAAAGAAAAGGATGACGACTAAACATGTTATCAATGATTAAGCCAAGAAATTATTTTTTTTTCATTATTAAGTCCTTACCAATAGTGTGATGACGGAGCCTGAGGCAACAGCCACAAGATTTTCCTCTGACCATGCAACTGAATTTGGATATGAAGGACATTCAATCAGCGGTGCTGTCTGGATATGTGAATCCATCCCTTCATTCAGTACGTAGAAATAGCCTGAAATCAGCAAAAAAATGAGTGTTCACAAGCTAAAAGAGAAAAAGATAGAATTGCGACTGAAGACTACTGGCTAAATAAAAGGGGGGTGAGGAAACTCTTCGATTTAAATCAGAAGAGGCAGGATGACCTGATGAGAGAGAGAAGGGTAAAACAGATTGACGACCTCTCAAAACTACCTTCTACCTATACATTAATATCTCAAGCATAATGGGAGCATCTACAGCGGTCCATGGCCGATAGCCGCGACTTGTTTCAAAATATAAAAGCTTCTCCACTTTGAATAAGACAGTGGCAACTCTCCCCAGTAAACGTAGCCCAACCCACCCCGCCTTCGGACCACCCTGCACAAGCTGCGGGCGTTCCCAAAGGGAGACTACTCAGGCACATGGAAAAATTTACACCCACTAGGAACAGTAATTATCCCCGCCGAAGGATCGCCGGCGCCAATCACGAATACGATAAAGGAAAACTCACCTCAGTTCTCCACTACCTCGCCGGAAGCCAAGAAAAGGAATTCGGCTGGTTGTAGAGAAGAAAGCATCATGGCGAAGAAGCGCCAGCGACTCGACGAAGAGCCTCAGCTCCCCACCCCCGGCCTTCTCCCCCCGCCACCACCCTCTCCGCGAGATGCTGAAGGCTCTTCTCGTCGAGGGTACCTCCGTCGAATGCTCTTATACGGCCGGGCACACGCCGACCGGTATCACTACCGGTAAATTTTATCAGTAACAGTTACACTAAACGGATGGGATTTGTAACAAAATATTTACGAGGTTGAAACACAATTTAAAAAATATTTTATTAAATATATAAACTTATTTTATAACAACTTTTAAAATTATGGAATATAACTTGTTACGAATATTAATTAAATAATTTGGATATTAATTATGGTTGGCATTTTACATTATTGGAACTTTATTTTACTGTAAAATTAGGAGGATAATTCTCTCTCTCTCTCTCTCCCCCCCTCGAGTAAGCAAAAATAGCAAATAATAGCTTATTTGAAAAAATAATCGAATTAGGAGGCCATTAATAAAATAGTCATTACCGATTGACACCTGAATTGTAGTTTTTTTTTGTTGCCTGCCACTTGTCGAGCCTGGAGGGGTCTAGTTGGACTGTTAGTTGACTTTGACCGAATGAGGACACCACCCCGATTGCGTGAGGAGAATGATTCTTCCAGGAGGGATAGGTTGGTGTAGTTCCCGTTGACATAGTATATCCAGTCAAACGTTTCGGATTCTAAACGGGTCCAGCTCGGCTCCAGTTCCCTGTTTGATCCGATCTACACCCTCAAAATATGGACCCCGTATATGACACGAGGTCTGCCTCTCTCTCTCTCTCTCTCTCTCTCTCTCTCTCTGTCCGTCTGTCTCTCTCTATGTCTCTCTCTCTCTCTCTCGTTGTCTTCGGCCGCCTCCAGTTATTAAAAATGGAATAAAACATTATTTTACGAAAAATTGCAAAGAGGTGCTGGTTGTCCAGCCACTTCTCTTGACCACCCATTCGGGCAGCTGACAGAATTAATCAATCAACCGCTTTTACTCTTTACCCCTCATACTTTTGGAACTTTCATTTTTATCCCTCCCGAAGGGGACTTTTCCTAAAAAAATCTCATATATTTATAAAAAATTTAATATTCCATGAATTTTAAAACTTTCACTTTATTTAAAATTATTTCATTAAATTTTTCGTAATTTTCCGGTAATAGAATTTCTTGCCGAGAATAGGGTAGCTTTCTGAAGACTAATCGTAAAAGGAATATATATCAAATTAAAATTTTGGAGGGGTGCTTTTGCTGAAGTGAGGACAAAAATGGGAAGGTTTATTCTTTGAGGGACAGAAGAGAACGTTTCCTTGGACAATGAGTATAATTTTGTATTTTTTGGAATTTATGAAAGTTCTGCATTTCATTTGGGTTTCATTTCCAGCCGTTCCCCTAGGCTGGCGTGTTCCTTCCTCTATAAGGAAAGCCTGAACCAGTCAGCCTCACAAACCTCTCCCGGCCCCTGCCTGCTTGGAAGCCCTCCGGCCTCTCCGCTTCTTCCTCCTCGCTACGCTTCTGCCGGGGGCGAAGGAGAGAGAAAGGTCGACCGGGGTGCCGCCGGCGCGGAGGTAGAGATCTCTGGTCGTTTTCGTGAGCATCGATGTCTTTAGATCTTCGAAATCGTCTGATTATTTCTCCTTTTTGTCATCGTCTTCCCGACCGGGGGTATCTTGGCGTTGTCCCTATTTTTTTGTTTTGATTTCTCGTCTTCAAATCGTTGAGTGTTTGTAATCCTATTGTCTCCTAGTGTCGCATCTTGTAGATCTGTCGCCATTTTATGTCCCGATCTGTCGTACTGCTCATCTTTCCTCATCGATGACCAGATTTATTCCTTGTTCTGTTATCCTGGGGGGTAACATCGTGTTTTCCGTCGATATTATCTTTTCGGGATTTAATATTTGTGTCCTTTAGCTGTCTGCTGCAGTGGAACAAAAGTTCTTTCTGCTTTTGTGTCATTGTTATTTTCTAGCGTCTCCGGTGCCATCCGTTGTGTACTTCCCAATCTGTTTATAGTCTGCAATCAGATGCGGAATACTGATCCTGATTTTATGGTATTTGGAAACATCTTCCCCGAAGATTTAGTGTTTATAGAGGATTGTAAGGGATGCCGTTGAAATTATATAATTATCCATTGTCACTCTTCCATTGTTCTTGGGTCCTTGATTCGCCATCCTTCATTTTTTCGTCATTTTCGTCAGAATTATCTGTAATACAATGTGGGCGTTTGGGTATTAGATGTTATGATAATTTGTGAAAGAAAACATAGGATTAGTAGTGCCTAATGGGATTAAATCCTTTAGGAAATCAGTAAAATGAAAGATTTGGTAATGTTCTTTAATGCATGGTTTTACCTCACGTTAAACTTTCACCTGCTTTCTAGAGGTTGTTTGCTTCCACTTGCTTATAGTACCTAGTTATTCAGGAGTGACATGAAATATAACTTTTTTTATAAATTTTTTTTGCTGTCCACATTCATTTGCGTGATAGCAATAACTTTGTGACGAGGTTTTAGACGTTTGTAGAATGACCTTTTTTTACTGGAATGTAACCGTTCTATTTATTGAATGGTTTACCCGTGGTCTTGTTGTTAAGATCATTTGCCTTCTACCTTATGGAATTTTTTCTGCTCTAATTATCACGACGATCTGCTCTAATTAGGTATTTTTAAACAGAACAGCTGCACACAATGACTGATGCTGATGATATTCAGCCCATTGTCTGTGACAATGGAACTGGGATGGTCAAGGTAACCTTGTTTTATGAGACTTCCCTTTCATGTTTGTTAACGCATCATTAATTTCATATGGTGTAACTTTTATTTCTTTTCTTCACCAATTAGGCTGGGTTTGCTGGGGACGATGCTCCAAGGGCTGTCTTCCCAAGTGTCATTGGTCGACCACGTCATACGGGCGTCATGGTTGGCATGGGACAGAAGGAGGCTTATGTAGGTGATGAGGCTCAATCCAAGAGAGGTATTTTGACATTGAAATACCCAATTGAGCATGGGGTTGTTACCAATTGGGATGACATGGAGAAAATTTGGCATCACACTTTCTACAATGAGCTGCGAGTGGCACCAGAGGAGCACCCTATTCTTCTCACCGAAGCCCCTCTTAACCCCAAGGCCAACAGAGAGAAGATGACACAGATCATGTTTGAGACCTTTAATTCCCCCGCCATGTATGTTGCGATCCAGGCTGTTCTGTCTCTATACGCCAGTGGTCGCACCACAGGTACGCGAAGAGAAGTATTTTGTATATATTGATGATTGGAAATATCTCTTGCTTCGATGCTAACTTGACTCCACAAAATTAATATCAGGGTAACCCCCCATGGGATTCCTTGTCATTCTATGGATTCTACCATGGTTGTAAATGAATATTCCTGCAAATTCGATTTAGAAAAAATAGAAATTGGCAGCCTCGGGAGAATTTCCTACCGTTTTAATTACACTTCTTTGATCAGGTATTGTGCTGGATTCTGGTGATGGTGTGAGCCACACTGTCCCGATTTATGAGGGTTTCTCCCTCCCACATGCCATTCTCCGGCTCGATCTTGCTGGAAGAGATCTGACAGATGCTCTGATGAAGATCCTGACCGAGAGAGGCTACTCCTTCACCACCACTGCGGAGCGGGAAATTGTCCGTGACATAAAGGAGAAGCTCGCCTATGTTGCTCTTGATTATGAGCAAGAGCTGGAAACAGCAAAGTCCAGCTCTTCCATAGAGAAGACCTACGAGCTGCCCGACGGACAGGTGATCACCATTGGTGCAGAGAGGTTCCGATGCCCGGAGGTCCTCTTCCAGCCATCCCTGGTCGGCATGGAAGCTGCTGGCATCCATGAGACGACCTACAACTCCATCATGAAGTGCGACGTGGACATCAGGAAGGATCTCTATGGCAACATCGTGCTCAGTGGTGGCACCACCATGTTCCCTGGCATCGCCGACCGGATGAGCAAGGAGATCACGGCCCTGGCGCCAAGTAGCATGAAGATCAAGGTCGTGGCCCCGCCCGAGAGGAAGTACAGTGTCTGGATTGGAGGGTCCATTCTCGCGTCCCTCAGCACCTTCCAGCAGGTACCAAGGACCACTCCCGTCCAGCTCTTCCTCTTGATCTTCCATCCTCTCCTGCCCGCATGGTTTCTGATCAACCCTTCCCCTTCTGCTTCTTCTTTCAGATGTGGATATCCAAGGCAGAGTACGACGAATCGGGACCGGCCATTGTCCACAGGAAGTGCTTCTAGGTGCCATCCCCCCGCCCAAAAAATCTCCCTCTTGAGTTCTGGGTTTGCAGATCAGCCGTGTTTGCTGGAATGAGTTTGCCGTCTGTTGCTTTCGTTCGGGGAGCCCATCTTCCTGGGGCTGTTTTTATTTTGGTGTGCTTATCCATTCAAATGTCCCGCACACTGTCGAAATAAATTATCTTGTATGAGATTGCTACAGGTCTTAATTTCCCTCGGGTATTTTCATATTCATCATCGCGGCTTAATTTTTGTAAAATGCTTTATTTAACGTACATTTATCCTGTATAAAAGGCTTTTATATTCTCATGCGAAACGATGCCTTTTCTTTTAATCTGGCCCCTTGAAAACATAAAATAGCTCGAGGCCTCCCTGGTTTTATCCTCAGTGGTGTTTCTTGGGATCTTTATTTTTCCCTAGGAGATGGTTCGGTCGGGAGACCTTTGAGAAAACTTTCTACACAATCGATTGCGAAACGAATCGTGAAGAACATGGCTTCTCGAGAGAGAGAGAGAGAGAGTGAGGAAGAAAGCAGGCGGACGCCTGTGGAGATTTCGGGCTGGGGACTTCATTCAGTTCATCTCAGGGTTCGGCGGCGGCGATGGCTGGGGAGGGCGGCAGCTGGCCCTGCAGATGGGGCACGACGGGCCCGCCCCGCTCCCGCCGGCAGAGCAGGAAGAGGAAGTGAGCCAAGCCTCGGCGCAGTCGGCGTGGAAGCCGTGCCGGCAGGCCGGCAGCACCCGGAGATCGTCGCCCTCGGCGAACTCCGTAAGGCAGATGGCGCACTCCTGCGCAGCACCCGCCATCTGCGTCGCCCCCTGCGAGTACACCGTCGGGGGTTCCCTCGTGCGCCCCTCCCCGGCAGGCACCCCCCCGGGTTCCGCTTTCTCGGCGTCGCCCGCGGCGTGGGGCGGCGGCTGCTGCTGCTGCCATCGCCGGCGCCGGCGGAGGAAGAGCCGGACGCCGGCCATGGCGAAGACACCGAGGAAGAACGCGCAGAGGAGAATGCCCACCGCCAGGGCCATGTCGGCGCCGTACGCCCGCCCGTTCCCGAAGGGCGCCCACTCGTTGCTGCCACTCGGCGGTACCATCCCTCTCTAGCAGAACCCCAGCAAGAGAGAGGAGAGGTGGTGAAGACGAGAGAGAGAGAGAGTGATGTTCGGGTAAGAGAGGGGAAGAAGAAGAAGGGCTTGTCCCCGCCGTGGTCCCTCTCCTGGCCTGGTTCTCTGGAGTCCTGCTGCTGCCGGGCGGAGCTGGAATCCAGCTCTCCTGGCCCGTTGCGGCGAGGCTGATGCCAAGAAGAAGATTGCCCAGATAGAGTCACATCTGAGCTACAGAGAGAGAGAGAGAGAGAGGGGAGAGGCCTGCAGAAGGAGCCACACCATCGCCGTAGGATTAGATGGCGCAGGCCAACGAGTTTTGTTCTCTCTGTGACGAAAAAAGCGTGGTCCGTTGGGGACTCTTGTCGGTACTGCGTGGATGTGCCCGCTGACGTGGGCTGTAGACATCGGGCGGATATAAGCCCATCGAGGGCCCATTTCGTGGAGCTCGATAACTCTGCCACGGCGGACCCTTGGAGACCCGAATCAAACCCGATCGACCGGGCTCGATAGTTCGGATGACAACGTCACTGGTTAAGTGACGTAATGCACTTATGAGATGATTTAAACGATTAAGGTGGTCTGTCGCCCACCGACCATATTTTTATAAATTTCTTAATAGAAAAAAGAGCGCAGAAATTATAAAAAAATAAGAATACATATACATGGGATTTATAAAAAGAATGGAATGTTATTTCTATTATATTAACATTGTTCAAGCCAATGATAAGCAGTAAAAAAATATAAAAGTCATTTTTTGGTAGAACTAATAATTAAAATTTAAATAATTATAATAACCAAATCGTATGTCCCAAAACCTTCTAGTTTGAGAATATTTTAAATCAAGATATTTACTCATACCACATTAAAAAAATGATTAATTAACATTTTAAAAATGTCATGGAATAAAAAAAGAGATCTAATGCTTAAATCGATATTATTATTATCATTCTACGGTTAATAAAAATATCCATTATATCTAAGAAAATATCATATAAAATACATTCTATTATCATGGTCTTATAAACGAGAAAATTCCCAAATTTACCATTTTTCCAATACAATAGTTATGATATCATTATTGCTTTGTTTTTTTTATCATAAGGCCATATTTCACTATCAACAACATTCTATTATCATATCACAAAATTTATTTATTTATTTATTAAAACTAAATTAATTATTTTATTTTCACTAAATATCACTCATACTATAACATCCGTGAAGCCCCCAATAGAATTTTTTTCCGAAGTTGTTAGCCCATCAACGGCTAGTCTTGTTTAACGGTCGCGGTGGAGAACCCTCAACCTCGGTGAAGATGGGGCGGGTTAATATTTCAACTGCCTGCGGCTGTCGTTAGTTGCCGGCGCTCGGAAGGGCGATGGACCACGACGGGCTCGCCGAGACATGAGAGGGGAGGGCCAAGCATGGCGGCTGCGTCTTCCTCCGTGGCCAAGGGCGCTTCCGGTGCTGTGAGGTCGTGGCGGACGGCATTCCTGACGCTGAGAGACGAGGCTCTCGCGGCCCCTTCGCCCGCCGCGGTGTCCGATCTCCTCCATGCTGTGGTTCTCTCCCTGCCGCCGGGCGTGCTGGGGGCGGCTGCGATCGAACTTCCCGTTCATGAGGTGTGGGCTCTCATCGTCTTGTTGAATACGTAGTTGCTAGTGGTGGCTTGGTTCTCGTATTTTCTGTTTAATTGGGGGCGACGGGTGGTGAAACAGGTCGTCTCGGATGTGGTGTTCCTGGCAGAACTGGGCTCTGCTGTGGCAGAATGTGAAGGTGTAGCGGAAACTCTGCTTCAAGTCTGCCGGCTGGTACTTTTGTTGCTTTCCCTATGCTTTCGCTCATACACTGATTTTTTTTTTCTCGTTCAAATGACAACAAATTTTTTTATTTAGTATCGTGAAATGGCATCAAAAGCATCGCGGCATGGGCTGTTTAAAATAAATTCGTTAAATGTCCTTGATTTTTTGTTCAAATTGGTTGACATGTCTAGTGGACATGCCATCAGCAGCATCACAGAGTGGGCTGTTTAACTTAAATGAGTGAAATGTCGGTGATGTTTATTGAAATTGGTTGTCGTGGCTCGTGGGTTGGTCTTTTTTCATGCAGCTGACCAAAATATTTATCTGCTCAATTGGATAAGTGAATATGTGGGGACGGGGTTAGTGGAAGACTTTGAAATTAAGGCTTGGGCCATGCCATGTAGTTTAACCGATTTATATTTTCATAGGCATCCAGAATTAATGTGATTTATTTTCTTCGTGTGCCAAGTTGAAGATTTTCAAAGAAAATTGATCCATTATTGAAATGTACAGTTTGCTTTTCATGTAATGTGAATCATTATCTTGAATATTATTACACTGCTTTCTTTTTTGCCCTAGCAGATCCACAATGTCAGCTGCAAGGTTCGCCTTGAAGTACATTCATCCTCGTGGATCATTATGTTGGATTTTTTCGAAAAAATACTTGAATACTTCCGTGGAAAGACAAGTAAAAGGATAGAACTTTCGATTAGCTCGGTTGGAACAAAATGTGTGATAGAGATTGTGGAGATTCTCAGGTTTGAACATTCTTTCTATCTTTCTCAAACCCTTTTCTAGTGTTTGAATGCTATTGTTGGCAATACTTCAAGAATTTTATCTTAATATCATAATTTCATGAGTCTTTCAGGTGCATCATCAAAGGATATGGACTGAATTATTCGTCACTAGATAGTATGGCGTTAATCAGTCTCCTTCTTCATATTGTTTCATCCTCATTTGCTGGACTGCTCTCTCAATCGTTTCAAAACTCTTTTGAGAATACTAAGAGTGGAAGAAAAGATACTAATTATAGCAATTTGTGGGAGTTGCATACTCTTGCATTTTCTATGATAGGAGATGCACTCTCAAGAAATGGTTCCTCTATTTCTATTGATACGTGGCAGTTTGCACTTGAGGTTAGTGTGCTTCTACCTATGTATGTATAATGTCATACACATGCACGCACACTTCATTAACTCCTTTCCCTTTTGGTCCAAAAAGGTTTTGAGAGAATTTATGGACGTTTTTGCATCGAAGAAGTCACTTTTGGAGGGCTATGAAATGTCCAGGTATTACCTTCCACCAATCATTTGGATACTGAACAAGGGGAAAAAAAAGTTAAATAAGGGCAAACAAAACTTTGATCTTCGTTTTGTGCAGGTTTTATGTTGCTCTTCTAGATTGTTTGCATTTGGTCCTTTCAAGGCCTGGGGTTTCTCTCTCTGAACATGTAGTCCCTTAACTTATCCATTTGAACTAATTCAAACTTACAAATTTGGCAACCATATATTTCTAACGATTTTTTTTTGGTCAATTCATAAGGTTACAGGTCTTGTGGTGGGCTTAAAAATGTTTCTCATGTACGGACTCAATCGTAAATCTACTTTGTTTCCTGGAAATACTAGTTCCAGGGAGAAAAGTTTTAGTGTTCCAAGACAGAAATCTGGGTCTGCGGAAATTAGAAATACTGAGAATTGCCGATATGTACCCCCACATCTACGCAAAAGTGGGGGGCTGGTTTCTCATCCATCAGATACTCCAGCTTCGGAGTATGAATTTTCCAAGTATGATGTCACTTCATCTGATTCAGATCTCAGTGATAGTGACAAACCTACAAAGGGTGGTGACATATTTCGAAGCTCTAAAACTAGAATTGCTGCTCTGGTTTGCATACAGGTCAGATTTGTAGATACAGTTCATGTTTTTATTTTAACTAACCTTAGTTGAAGAAATAGCTGAACTCTTAAACTTGAACTGAAGTGTACCTGTCTTTCATATGGCACATTGCGCTAAATACAGATCGATTCATGAATTATAGACGGTGTTTATTAAATATTTCTTTATGCAGTTCATGTTAAGAAACTTCGCACTTTGACATCCTGCTTCCTAAATCCTTGCTTAATATGTATGAATTATGGGTGTTTGTACGATCAAGGAAATGTCTGCGCCCTTGTTACTTAGGCAACAATACAAGGTCCCTCGATAATTGGGTTGATCTGGCTTAAAACTTCTTAATGAAAATGGATACTTAAAGTTGTTTAGTGTTATACTACTCTTTTTTTCTTCTTCTATACGTCGTTTATCTACTTGTTACTACTATCCTCTCCTCTCCTCTTTCTTATTTTTCCTCCATCAGCGGTGGATAATGAAAGACTTAATGCATGTAGCTTCTGTTGCACGAGGACAGGCAATAAAAGGAGGGCACAACCTGTAACCACCCAATCCAATGGAGATCTGCCAAAATGTTTCTGATTCTTTTTCATATTTTTTTAACCTTCAGTGAAGGAGGACTGATTGGGTTTCCTTCTATGGAACTGGATCAGGAAGCCACAATTATGTTTCAATCTTGGCTATTAGAATTGACATCTCTCGATCCTATAAGGCATATGCTGAGTGAAACGTGGAGAGATGATGAATCACATGTACTCATAGCATTTGTACCTGGTCTTGGTTATCATATCGAAATGAACTTTCATTTTTTCTTTTCGGATGGGGTGTGGTGAGATGGGGGGATTAAGTAAAACTCATCACTCGGCTGAATGTCAAAGATCTGGCGTGGATCATCAATAGTTTTACCAACATGACAAGCCTGAATTGCAAAGATTTAAATTATGCTTAGCATGACAATTCTCTTCTCTAAGTTTGAAGCTTTTAATGCCTCGTAATTTGGTGCTTACCTGATGTTGCTCCTTACTGTAACCCTATTGTAACTCCTATCTCATCTGTGTAACAATTTTTACATGAGCATGTGATTACTGAAAGGATCCAATAACAATACTTTAGGATATTTTATTTTTTACATTCTGCATTGACCTGCTGATGAGTTAATGGTTTATTCATTTTGAAGGATCTCTGTAGAGCAGATCCTAAATCACTCACCTCTATTTGGGCAATGCTGTTGCCCATCAATGATGTGCTACAAACAGGGTAAAATCTTCGCCCTTATTTTACATGTCATACTCGTGTACATATGCTATCCTTTTTTGGTTATGATTCATTTTCTTCATTTGATTCTGTTGTGCAGGAAATACCAAGACACTTTAATGGCTTGTTTACTTTTTGATCCAGTATTAAAGGTATTTAATATGTATTCAATGTGTTTTCTCCCTAATGGTCTCTCGTGAGCTCTGTTCGGTTTCACTGGTAAAGATTTTGCTTTAAATTTTTTGGTTCGGTTGCTGATTTTTTTATTGTCGAAATAACATATTTTCTTATTAATGCGTTTCATCTTATTACTCGCTGACATTGCATCTTGTGCTAAGTTTTCTCAGTTTGATGATAATCGAAGTGCTCAACATTTTTAAGTTTGTGCGTTTATTTCTGTTTCATTCTTAATAGCTTTAATTGTGCTTCTTCTCATTAGTTAACTGAAATTTTCTGCTTTTTGTTTGCAGACACGGATCACATCTGCATCAGCTTTATCCACTATATTAGAGTTTAATTCTTCAGTCTTTCTACAAGTAGCAGAATACAAGGAATCTTCAAAGTGTGGATCATTTACAACTCTCTCTTGTTCGCTTGGGCAAATTTTGATGCAGATTCATAGAGGTACCTCAAAGTATACACTTTCTATAATTACGGTACTTTTTCGAATTGCAATTTAAAAGTTTGTGGGAGGGAATTGCTAATCATTTTAGCTTATGTTGCTTTAATCTATCGGAATTAATTGAACTTTTTATTGTGTCAACTTACATATGCTTTTCCTATGAGATTTATGTTGCTTTAATTCGGGCAAGCTCTGTTTTGTTAAAGTTTTGTATACTGATTAACTTATTTGCACCTTTGTCCATGCATAAACGTATTGCTCTTTCGAATACTCTAATGTACTCGCATACTTAATGTGATCCATACCAAGCTTGCGAAGGGATATGTTCATACTACATTGATTTAGACTCTCAAGAGCTGATGGTATCATTTTGGCCCATGTTCTACGTCCTGTGTCAGATCTGATGGACTTGTCAATGGAGAATAAAACGAAGTGTTTGGCTATGTTCTGTTGTCTGTAAACATTTTTTTTCTACAGTTTCTCCCAGTTTGTGATAGCAAGCCCTTGTTTTTATCTAGTACAGCCAGTCCTGTATCACATGGCTTGCCAGATAATATATTGTTCATATTCGTCCTTGTACTTCATCACTGAATTCCCATCTGTCTTGCTCATTATGGCCCTACTCTCCTTAACTTTACCCTGGACTCAGTAGGGTGGGTGATGGACTTGGTCGGTGGAGAATGCATAATATGTGGGACAGGCTGATTTCACTTGGTGAGGATAGGCTAGCCTTGAGGGGTGGAGACGGAATATCTGAGATTGGAAATATTGGACTGCGCACAAGTGATTGAAAGAAGGGAGATCAATAATACTGCGAGGAAATTGAATAGCGGAGGAAGAGGAAGTATAATATCGGAGCTTTTAAGGTATTAATGGGAAATACGAGGGCCATATACTCGTGACCATGAAATGTTTATGGTTGAACTTTTACTTAAGGTCAAATTTGGTAGCCTGATTTTGTTTATTCATCGGGAGGATGGATCATGAGATGCAGCCAATCATATATTGAAATTGAAGCAGGGGTATAAATTTGTTAAAATGGTAAACTGTAGCATAGGATGACGAGTTTGACAACCGTGAGGGCTACTTCATCGTGAAACCCGCAAGGAAATGAGCGAGGGATGAGAGAAGCCTGAGCAGTCTTCATAATTTCAAGCTGCATCCTTTGAGTTAAACCAATATTCTCATAAATGTGATGATTGCTGTGGAAAATAGTGCAGGAACTAAGATCACATGTTTCTAGTGGAAAGATGCCCCGGAGTATGAAGATCATTGCCTAAACAATGAAAATTGTTAGAGAAAATAGTAATAAGATTGAAAAACCCTCAGCTATTTCCCAGTGAGTTTCACCGAGCTGAGAAAAACGAGCAATGAAAAACATAATAATAGGCTCTTGTTTAGCTCAAAGTAGATGATCTGTAGATACCAAAATGCATTTATTTAAAAGAGCTATACTTATATATTCTCTCAAGAGAAATCAATGGGTATGTTTGACGAACGTATTTAAAGCAGATTGTCGATTAAAACACAGATTTGCAGCAGATGCCTAAGAATATAGTCAAGTTCTCGATGTCACTGTGCGACAATGGAGGAGACAAAAGTTTATGATGACAAAGGATATATGATTGAAGGAATATAATCAATGTGCTCAAGGTGGTTATAATTCGTCCACTCTAGGTCTTGTTCCAGTCTTCTGGGTTACACACAAGTTTAGCTTTACAGGTTTTTGAGAAAGGCCACCAATAAGGAGGATCATGATGAGCATCTTTTGCTAGGTTGATATTTCACTTATCAAAAATCGAACTTATATGATTGCCAATTCTGCCTATTTAGCTCATTTGTGAAACCTAGTATATCCTAGTTCCACTGTTTCTCTTAATGGTAGATGTGTCTGACAGAAGGGCACATTCCTGGGACTACCCTATCCTTTGCAATTGAATCACATGCGTCAGACGACCCATCAGTGCTCCTGATTGAGCATATCTCGAAATTTCTGTATCAATTAAATGAGGAAATCTCTAGTTGGATTGTAGACTATGAGTCATCTCACAAGTTACGGTACGTCCCCATTGGCTGATTTCGCTTTAGTTCTTGGCTTTAAATTTCTTATTATGAATGGCACCAAGCCTTCCAGCAGTGTAATTATTTCAACAGAGAGCAACAATAACGGCGGAGTAATGCTAGGACTAGCATTGTATATTGGTGGAGATGAAACCTTATGAAGGCCAGAAGACTCTGATGATGATATTGCAGTTGACAAGGTACATTGGTGACATGGCACTTTGAACTCCCAGATGATGAAATTCAACAGTTTTTTTTTCTGGTGATCAGCATCATAATCAAGTAAGGAAAAGCCAGTTGCAGTTGCTCTTTCAATAAAATTTTCAATAACCTCAAGTAAGAAACCAAATCCACCTCTACATCACAACAAAGGGAAGATAATGTGGTGCTTTCTGTTAAGAGGAGAGTTGCCTTATATATGTAGATACTAGGGGGACATACGTTTTAAGTGTATGAGCAACCACATCTAGGAGAATCTGTGCGCACGCTAATGACTTGGATAGACGAGGCATATGGAGTCTAAATATTAATTAGGTATATTGTTCCAGTTTTGAAGATCCTGTTTGGTAAACTGGTTGGCTCAAGACCTGGGTTGATTTGCCCAGTTTTGAGTACGAGACCAAGTAATTACTGCTCTACTGATGGCTTGGGTTTGCTCATGTGGTGCAAGTGAACTTCTCCTAAATGTGTTTGGGAAGTGGCTGATGTTTACCAAAGCTTGCCTTGTATCACCTTGTTTGTATCTCCTCAAGAAGGGAGTACTCCGAGCCTGATGCATGGCAGAGAGAAAAACTTGTCTATAGAGATGGGGTTTTCTGTGAGAGATTTGTGACTTTTTCCTTCTCTGGGTTACCATCCCCGACTTTTGACCCTCTAGTACATAGATTCGCGGCGAGTTTACTACATGGAATCATGGGAGTGCCGATTACATTTATGTAGTGGAAAGTAGTTGTGTACCCAGTTTGCGAGACCTTATTGTATTGTATTACTATGAACTTAATTTGTTTCACAAGTCACTACATCCATTATCTTTTTGGGTCTATGTTCTGCAGGCATTCTTCACTTGATTCAACATGAAACTAACGGAGGACTACTGGCATCTGTGTTCAAAATTCTTGCTCTTCTTATTTCTGCTACACCGTATGGTTCTAACTAGAGATGGCTATTCCTTTTTTCTTTTATGGTTTTACATGTTTGTGCATATTGTGTCGAAAGCTTCATTATTTGCGCAATATTCATAGGCATTCTGCGTTTTGCATTTCAGGGACTGCATAATCATAGGCCAATAACCTGTCTTTATTCATTTCAATGATGCGTGACCATCAGGATAACTAAAAAAATTTATAAAAAATAATTCGAATGCCCAAAGAAAATAGCGGAATAGACTGACTTCAACTGCACTAGCTAATAGTTTCTAATGGGAAGGGGAAGTTGAATTCAACAAGAATGCCACTTGGCAGGGACTTCCGTCTGCACAACTAAAATAAATCTCTTGTTCAATGAGGGATTTCGGTTTCATTTGCTTTCTCCTTATCCTGTCTTATGGACTGCTTTCTGAACATTGTGAGGCAACATCTTGTTCCAAGTTGCATGTTCATGCGTATGGAAGGTTATCAGGGAACCAAACATCTTCTTTTCTGAAGAGGTCTTCTTGGTAATATCCATTGAATAAACTGACACATTTAAAACGACTCACGAACGGGGTGAAATAAGAGCCCTTTGCAATCTCCTCTGGCGAAATCATGTCATCCATATTAACTCGCATAGTGCTACAATCATTATCAATGATGAATCCAGTACTGATCTAAGACCACTCTAAATCACTAGATATGAAAATTCTTCCTTGATGGATTTCAACAGATCTAAAGGCCATCTTTGTGTTATAAAATATTCTAACACCAGGTTGACAGATAGCCCCATCATCCAAGATTTTTTCCATGTTTGAAGGTAGGCAGTGCCATTTGTTCGCTTAGCATAGAAATAATCATAGGGATTACCAGTAGGATGCTTAAATATATTTTTTAAACTGGTGGTTTCCTCTTTTAATTTTTATCGAAATTATCTGTCTTTTATAAAATCTTCCTGTTGATTATTCTTCGAAGCTTCTCCTTAAAATCATCTAATTATTGGCATAGATCGGTTTAAAATATTGTGGTGGTCATAAATCATTGCTAGAAAAAACTAAACTTTCTATGGACCTATAATACTACCGGATGACCAATGAATAATTGCAGGATAATATCCTTACTGAAATATACGTGTCAGTTACCCTGGATAAGTAAGCAGTAGGAAGGATAAACTTCAGTAAATATGTTTTATCATGATGGATAAACTTTACTAATAGATACCGAGGTTCTCATTTTTCTCATAAATAAACTTGGGTAATTATGTTTTGTAACAGATACTCGCGAATGCCTGGAGAGTTGTTGCCAACGGTCATAACGTCCATATCAGAAAGGATCCGAGTAGGTCCTACTCCAAAAGCAGATCAAACAACTTTTATGGTGAGTCTTAGTCTTTTTTGATTTTGCATAGTTGTACTTTGGCACATCGATTTTCTTATTAGTAATGTTGACAGGGAACAGCTTTTAGTTGCCTCGCAGCAGCAATGTCTACATCACCATCACAGAATGTCTCAATAATGCTCAAGAAGGAGTTGTCACAAGGTTTCCTTTATTCTACTTCTGTAAATATTTTTTTTTCAGTGAAACGCTACAATTCCTAATGGATAAAAATCTGCTCACATTTCAGTTGGTTGCTGTAGCCTCTCGTCATTAACTTTGATTTACAATATTTTCTGAAATGTGGTCCAATCCTCTTGACCAAATGTTTTTGGTTTCTGTTATAAGATGAGTGGATATTATGGATTGACATAGTCCAATACGATCGCTAGAATTGGTTTTATGTTTGCATGGCCGTGAATGAATATTTGGTAGTCAGTGATTTCTAGAAAATAGCAAATGAAATTTTTAAATAAACATACGGGCTAAAGAACATGAGGGCCCATTTTCTTGAAAATGCAGTGCTGGATTTTCTAGGACTAACTTTGGTACTTTGACTTTGGTATTTCTTGCAGATGCGTCTCTCTTGCATAATTTGGTTTTCTTATGGTGTAGAAGTACCGCCATATCTTTGTTGTTCATGCATATGCCATTTCTCTTTTAATTCTTTACTTTTTCTTTTATGAGGCCATTGTTCTGATGCTGTGAACTTCAGGTTTTAGCCCTTTGTTGATGGACCATAAGTTGATCAAGCGAAGGGAATAAATGGGAAGTGTTAAATGCTTTTTGGGAGCTGTTGTGTAGAAGCATGAGATAGAAATCGCAAAGATGATTTAGGCCAATCCCTTTTGAAGGAATTATTGGGTATCCACATGTTCGACTTTTAACTCAGTTACAAGGGGCAGAAGCATATGAGCTGAAAAATGAGACAATGACGGAGCAATGAGCTAGAGATTCAGGGTAAAGAGGGTAGTTGATAGTGACGTACAGGAGTGGATGTTGGTGGCTGTTGATTTGTGCTAAAACAGGAGCTATCTTTGGGAGGAGATTACAAGCATAGTTTTTATTGTCCCCTAGTTGGGTAAAATAAGTAGTTGGGATAATGAGGGTGACGAAGTGAGGAACACTGAATGCTATTTTACAATGACACGATATTGTATTCAGGATATGTTTAATATATTTCATTATAAGCGCTGAGCAAGGGTTTATGGTGCTTTTCATTCCATTGGATTCAGTTTGTCACTCAGATAAATAATCTGTTTGTCATGTATTATCTAGTTGATTCATACATCTATATATTTTTCATGCTGTCTTCAGTGATGCAGTAAAATGTTTATAAGTTGATGTTAATGATTCCTTACATGTTTGTCCTTTTGGATAAGTTTTCCATCTACACTTCTTTTTTTCATCTCTGCTTCTTATTTTGCATCATAATCTTCTGTTTCTGAGATATTAGAAAAAAAAATAGTATTCTTGATTTGAAGTTTCACAGTTTCTTCTTTGGAGGCTTTTCCAGCATTCCATTTTTATCTCTTGTATTTTCCAATGTAGCTTGAAGGCCTTTTATTAGATCTATAACCAAAAAAGGCAATGCATATTTTCCTTTTTGTCCATACTTCCTCTAACTAAATTTGATTTGCAGAATTGCTATTGGATTACACTTCTGTTCGTATAAAGTTAACTGTTTTCTATACTTTTTTGAAGGGATAAATGTGATTAACAACATGAAATGCATATAGTTTAAATAGAATATTATATACCATTGATTTTACATTTCATTTTTTAACATCTTAAATAGTTGGATTGATTATTACAAGTTTTCTTTTGGTTAACATGTGGAACCTTAATTTATGTCCTTTCAGGTGTCAGTTTTACTGCAGGGAATTCAGATGTTCTTTCTGTTATATTTCATTTTTCTCGACTGGAAGTACATCCTACAGTTAGATTTGAGGCTCTCCAGGTAACTCTTTCGCATAGCTAGTGATTTATTATTTTGAAAAAAAAAAGACAAGTTCTGGGTTGGGATTCTAATCTATGTAATGTATTAAAAGCTAGGATTCAAGTGTACATTTATGAAACCAGAGTTGTACTGTACATTAAGTACTGGTTCGTATGTTACAACACAACACCAAGAAAGGAGTTATTTTAGACATAAGTGCTCCAGGACATCATAAGACTGTGCTATTTGGCGCTTGTTAGGATGCTACAATACATCACCAAGCGAGGAGCTATGTAACAAGAAAATACTTAAAGAGGTGAGATTCACCCTGAAAACATAATTGTGTATGAAGAAAAAAGCCTTTTTGGAATTCTACATACAATTGGAGTGAAACAACCTGGAAACAAAACTTTCAGAGGTGAGAACATTTGTTATCTAGAGAAAATCTCTAGAATCAAATTGTTGGCATCAATATTGGATTATTGCTGCAGATCTAAAAGGTTTCACTTGCCTCCGGTCAATTGATGGTGAATCCTGATCATTTTTCTTGTTTTCATGCCTGAAAGATCCACTGATAGGTGAAAAGGTCACTAAAAAATTTAAACTCTTCTTTGTGATACTAAAAGAAAGCTTATGAAAAAATGGGACTGTGGTCAGGATTCAAAAGAACAATGGTTACCAGCTTTATCAATTCTTCTTAGCCATTTCTATCTTCTTTGATACGTTGTTATTAATTTGGTTCAAAAGTGATTGGTGTTTAATCTCAGCCTGCGGTTCAACTCTTTGCTATCAAAATAACCTGTGAAATCTCTGCGCCAAATTAGATGACTTTTCTTGGATTAAAATAATTAACGCTTCATCTTCTTAATTGTTGGACTAACCTGATTCTGATTTGTAGGCTCTTAAAGCATTGGTACACAACTATCCAAATGTAGCAACTGTCTGTTGGGAGGATCTCTCTGCTTATGTTCATCTGATGTTACAAAGTTCTCTTCCTGAAGAATCAAAATGCAGAGTCTCAGAAAAATTTTCAGTAGATGTGGGAAATGCTGTAGGATTGGCTAATGAAAGAAGTGTCATGGCGGCTATTAAGGTGAATTCATTTCTGCTATTAACAGTAGATGTACCACCCATAGAATTTACTTGACATGGGTTTAATACATAATGGAGCTATTTTCTTGAAAAATTTCCAGTTGTTTTAATACTGTGAACTAGCAAACCACCTTCTCCCTCAGGTTTCGGAAACTCATAACATGTGCTTATTACCTTGCGTTCTAATTTCACATGCATGATTTTCAAGGAAAAACTTGGCATAGAGGTGTCCTGGACAACTAAGGTGTCTGGGCTAACTAGGCTATCTGCCATTCGTGTTTATGTGAGTGAGCATTTGCTTTGTGAACATGAACATTTGTGATGAGTGAAAATAAGCGTTCATGTCCACACAGAAGCATTGCGTATGAATGTGGATGTGAAAACTTGTGGACACGCAAATGTGGTCACGAATATAAATATTATATTTTATATCACCTATTTATGTAATCCTTTTTAAATATTTTTGCTAGGTTATTGTATTATTATGTATTTCAATTATATTACATGAAAGTACGTGTACATATTCGCTCTATTTTTTGTCTATTTGTTGGAGGTATAGATGCTGATTTTAAACTTCATTTTAAACTCCTTATCTAGATGTCACCTAGCGCCTTTCCTTTTTGCCCAGCCAATAATGTAGGGGATTGCAATCTTCGTCGTCTCAAAAAAAACTTTCATTGTATGTACATGTGCTTGTTGAATGAGATATGAATAATTTTCAGCGTCTTGGTATCCTCGTCGCTCAACCAATTTGTCAGTCTTGGGCACGCTCAAGGGGTTATTTTGTCGTTCAAATCGGGGTTTGCTGCTGTGGTGTCTTCAACTTTCTTTGATTTGTTTGCTTTTGGTTCCAAGATACTTGCAAATTTTAAATTTCTCAGTTAAAACGAGTTGACTAATTCTCTCTGTCGACGCCTTGGACTAATTTCTGTACATTTCTAAACGTCGGACTATCCTATCAGAATTACCCTTCACTATGTTCAGGGGAATGTTGAATTTGGGACACCAAGATGTTGGCAGCATTCTGTTTTTGTTTAGCACTTTACCGTTGGACATTGGCTTCCATCAAAATTCTAACATGAGGTCACTTCCTGGAACAACATTTTGAAGTTGATGTCCCTGGAAAAACATAACAGACGAATGGAACTGATGAAAATGACCCTAGAACAAGGGATTCTGTGGGGAATGATATGAAAAATTCTTTGTTGTTGCAGTCCTTTCCCTGTTGAACTTGACTAGTGGATAGTTCTAGATAAGTATTAGGAATATTTATCTTTATACAGCTGATTCTCTGGTATCATACGTCAGCAGACAGAGAAGCAGGTAATGCAAGTGAACAAAAACTGTTGGTAACATCAATGTTGTCTCTTTTTTGAGAACCCAGACACTATGGCCTGTAAACATAACTAAGTAATTTTTATTCGACATAAGCAAATTTATTCATTTATTTTTTGGCTAATTTAGGTTATCAGCTCACTGTTTAGAGATGTTTGGCACAACTAAAATTCCTTTGAATTTCAGTTGGGGAGGATAAGCTTGATATCAGTGAGAAGTAGGCCCCATCACAAAATATCAATATAGGATGAAGTCTTAAATACAGTATGAAGCTATTCTTCTTGCAACTCTTTGCAAAAAGGATATAAGCCTTATATGTATTCTCTTATACAGCATTAAGTACATAAAAGAGATGGTTAATGTTCAATTTATGATCACCTTTTTTGGGGAAATTTTTGTATGATATAACCATCCGCTGACCTCAGAAACCATACACAAACTGAGCATAGAAATGTTGACTGTACAATTTTACTGGCTTAACAAGGGAACTCGAAAATTAAGATGTTACTGAGAAATCTATTTCAAGCTTGTGGTTTATGGAGGTTACTCCACACCAGTTAATGGAATAGGAAACATCATTTATCATGCCTCAGATAGGGAATCTCCAAAGAAAATATGGAAAACAAGGCTAGGGTGTGATTAGAACAAAAAAATCAAATGTAGGTCTAGAAAAGAGGAACAAGTTGAATTTCACGAAGGCAGAATTCCACGTAAGCTTCTCTCTGCTTCTGTTTCCATCTCAGCAAGAACTGTTTGGTCTTGGATTGGGCATACACGATCTGATTGACTGCATCAATGAGATTATCCCAATCCAAGATAAAACAGCAAAAGTCAATGCTTCTACAACCTTATGAAGTAAATTTTTGGGGAAAATGATTCATACACTTCTGTATTCCTGAAATGTTTACTGTCAATGTCTGTGTCCTGAAGCTGGGTGAGATGGTTTTCTGACCTTGTTAGATCGAGTCTGAAAAACCATCATATCCTCAGTGATGTCCTGATTGTCACAGCCAAAAGGCATAAGGACTTTACCTGTAATGTCCTTGATCCTTATGGTCATCATCTTTTCTGTTTCCCCCCAACCTCATTTCAAGGAGAAGGGCATGACTAGGGAAGATGGGCAGATCCATTTTGGTTTTTAACGTTTCTTTGCTGGAACCCTACTTTGCGTTTCCAACCCTGTGTAAATATGATGAGTTTCTATCTTTTTCCTTTGTTTAAGCCTTCTGGATAGCATAGTTCCAGTGAATCGCCTTTGTTTACTGATGCTCTTATTTCATGCTACCAATAAATGATGATCAATATTTCATATTTTTACTAGAAAGAGATGGTTTTATGGCTCATATTTCAGTTTGTCTTGTTCAGGTTCTGGATGAGGGGCTTCGTGCAACATCTGGATTTCAAGGAACCGATGACCTTTTGGAGTGTAGATTATTGGATATCCAACTTCTATCTGACAACAGAAGAGCAAAAAGGGTTTCGTCAGCGCCATCATATGAATCAAGTATGTTTGGGATTTTAAAAAATGGCCCTTCAGGGAATCCATCTGGAGCCAAGCAGTGGCATGAGGTGATTGAGAAGCATCTTCCTCTGGTTCTGTCACATGGTTCCCCAATGGTGGGTGTATTTCTTTCTCATCTCTTTTATTGTGTGAAATATCCCTATTACATCCATTGTCATCTGCATATTGACTTTCTACTTGAATAGCTGCTTTTCCTTGTTGAATGCATGTATCAGAATAACCATCCATTTGCCCTGATTCTTGATTATTTCATTTCCTTTTTAATATTAAAATTTTACTATGTTCCGTGTAAGAGTGTCAAAACCAGCATTTTTTTGTTTTTGGGATGTTTTCTATGGTAATCATTTTGACTGATAGTTTGATCATTTCCTCTTCTTTAATTCTATCTTTCTATATATTAGTATAAAGTGATGTATAAGTTTCTTCTTTAGATTACATGGAGTGCATATTTTTATGTCCCTTATTTTCTTTTCTTATTTAAGAACCATGTAGTACCAGCTACTGTCAGAGGATAATTTAGTATCAATAAATAACTGTCCTTAAAGAAGACAGTTATGCCTTTTCATTCAAGTTTTTCTTTGACTCATGCTGTCATTTAAGGAATTGGGGATGATGCTCAAATCTTGTTGATCATTTATTTATTTTTATTTTTAATGTTTTCTGGTGAATGATGTGAGACACCTTTTTGTTAGATAAATACAAAATTCATTCTGTTCTTTCTGCCTGTACTTTTGTACCTTACAAGATAATAATCATTTCTTCTGCAAATTTAGCTTGGATATCCTTTTTTATTCTCTTGTCAATAGACAGCGTTTTTCCTTGAAATGTGTTTTTCACATCCTTGAGGACGAATGCACAAGACTGGTGTTCACAATAATTCTCGATGTAGTTATTTTAAATTGCTTCATTCCTTCTTTTTTCAGATCAGAGCAGCTGGGATTACTTGTTTTGCAGGAATGACTTCTTCTGTCTTCTTCTCCCTTGAGAATGATAAGCAAAGATTCATTGTTTATTCTCTTGTAAGTTTAGATAATGGCTTCGGTCTATTGCCATTTGACTTTTTACTATGAATAAAACTCACCTTGTAATCGTATTGTTTTATGTAAAACCCTGCAGATTTTCTCAGCTTTCAATGACGAAGTACCATCTGTTAGGTCAGCTGCTTGCCGAGGCATTGGTGTGGTTGCATGTTTCCCACAGATCTTCAGCAGGTTCTTTGACATCCTCCCTTGGTTTCTATGATATTTATGACTTAAGCATTTGATAAAATTACGATCATAAAGCTTTTCATTTGCAGCCCAAAACTCCTGGATGACATTTTCCATGCAGTTGAATTTAACACACATCATCCACAAATTTCGGTATGTGCAGTAAATTTTTTATTTATTCAAATGGTTCCTGTTGTGTGATGGGTCATCAGCTTGATGATCTTCTTAAGATGTCCAAGGGCATTAGTAAAATTGGTTTTTTATTTAGGTTCGAATAACATCCTCCTGGGCCTTAGCAAATATCTGTGATTCGCTTCGCCATAGAGCAACTGATCTGCATTCAGACACTTTTTCAGGTTGCTTTCCAATCCACATTCGATGTCACACTTATTTGTAGTCTCTAAGTTTGACATTCTCTGTATTTGAAGTCAGGTCATGTTGCTTCTTCGGAGATTATTGCACTTTTATTTGAAACTGCTTTGCGGCTGAGTAAGGATGGTGATAAGGTAATTAGAAGAAAGTTCTATGTCGTTTTCTTTTGGTCTCTATTTTTCCCAGAAATCAGTGTAACATAAATGAGTGATTTTCTGATTTGCATGCTATTTGTATCTGGTGACTTGGGTTAATTCATTTTTCATAATTGGACATCTTTTTCCTTGAATGGTACAATGAACTCCATGATTTGATTCTTTTTTTTGGAGCTCTGAACTCACATTTCCATTTTCAAATGGAGAAGACACGCTAATCCTTGAAACAATTTGAAGAAAGCAGAGAAGCCTGATGGTACCCTTAAGATGATGTGGTAACATTTTGACTTGGGATCACAGTTGATGGACTCTTCACTTTCAAAGGGGGGAAGCACTAGTCATATATATGTTCGCTTATACAACTTCATTAATTTAATGATTTCTTTCTCATCTCTTGACATTTTGGTGTTTAATTTTCTTTTTAATAGCACTTGTTGTTTCAGTAGAAAATAGATGATTTTTTCTTCTGATTTTATCCGCATTATTCGGCTATCCAACTAAAACTAATTGGGAATGAGTGGAGGCGGCAAATCTTTTGCTTTCACCATGGGAGTATTCTTAGACTTCTCTTCATGTAAGCCCACTTTTTGCTTTTTTGATGTGTACAACATAAATGAAGTATGAGGTGCCATGAAGCATCCGTTGCCTCGGATGCCAATCAGGTTAAATGTGCCTTTTTCTCCTAATCTGCATATTTCAACCCTGCTCGTCGTTCTTTTTCTTTATTTGTATAACCAATGAAACATTTGTATTTTAAGTGCTTCTTTTTTTTGGCTCCATGCAGATCAAATCAAATGCTATCAGGGCACTTGGGAATCTTTCAAGATTTGCCAATTGCACAGAGAATTCTACTGAAGCGTCGATGGAGTCTACAGGTACAGATGTTGCAATGGCTTCAATCGTCTGAAATTGGTTCATAATTTCCATAGCTGAAGTAAATGATGCATAATTCAGGCAACAATATCAAAGGTGCTTCCATTGATACTCGCCATTGGCTCGAGAGAATGGTACAAGCATTTGTCTCATGTGTAACTACGGGAAATGTAAAGGTATGTAAAGTTGTTGCAATTTAATCTCCAATATCGATATTAGTGAACACCAATGGTAGTTTTAAGATCCTTCATTCAAATTTAATCTTTGATGTGTTTGCGGACTGTTGTTCATTTGATACTACTCTCTATCATGCATTTCACATAAATCTTTAATTATTTATCTGTCTGGATTATGGTTGTATGGGAAGTAGAAGAAATGAAGCTTTTGTTTTGTAAATTTTATCTCCAGATTTATCAAATTGAGTCATCATTTTTTTCCAACATTGTCAACTCTTGTATTTGTGAACAGGTGCAATGGAATGTCTGTCATGCTCTTGGAAATTTATTCTTGAATAAGACTCTGAAGCTACAAGATGTGCCTTGGTGAGTTATAGTTTTGTTTTGTGCGTTTCAACATTCAAAATTTGAAAATGACGTAGTCAATGAAGGTCACATTTGATTTCTGTTAGATTTTGTGCTTTGTTCAGGTTACAGTTTTTTTTCATTTGAAAAAGGGTTGGCTGGTAAACATAGTAGTATTCTAAGAAGTAATAGTTTGACAATGGAACTTATATTGCGAACCATTGCAGGGATGCAATTCCAATTTTTATGTTATATTATATGTACCTATATTATAGAAAATTAAAATGACTCCTCGTGTCTTTTGCTTATCATGACGTATCTACTTGTGCTTGCAAATGTACCCCCCAAACTCCACCAATCTAGCACACGCCATAGAAGTTAGGCAAGAAACTTGACAAAATTACTACGTAAAAGTAAACATATTATGTATTGTGGGAAATGTTTAATAGAAAAAGAAATTGCCTATATTGGACTGGTCTAGATCGTCCAGAACGTGCTGTTCTTGTTGCACATTATGATACTGAGGTATAAGTACATTCTCATGTTTATGTAAGGCTGTGAATTAAATATATTGTACGGAGACTAAAGAAGCTGCATGTTGTTTGTGAATGCTTCTGAACTTTTCTTCGCATAATCAGTCTTTCATATTTTTCCAATGAGCCATCTACAGACTAAAATGAATATATCTCAGATTATCTTTTATCTCAATGTATTTTGTCAGGGCTCCTTCTGTTTACAGTATCCTTCTGTTGCTTCTACGTGACTCGACCAATTTCAAAATCAGAATACATGCTGCTGTTGCATTGGCTGTGCCAGAATCGAGAGCTGGTTAGAAGTTTTGCATATATTTCTCTTTCTCATCTTATTCGGCTGTGGAAGTTAAATTGAGATTTCCTCAAGTATTTATTTTGGGTCCAGTAATAAGATATAGTGTGGCAGGATCTGTTGGTATGCGTGCTGCTTTTTCCGTCTATTACTTTTGTTCATGCGTTAAGTTATTGGTTATGTAACCAGAGGCTTACAGACAGATTCATATGCCTTTCGAGAAGCAGTTTCTAGTCCTGCAGATAGTTTAGCTTATTGTCTGTCGCTAATGTGGGGACCTGAAGCCCAAGGAGATTTTATTTATTGGTGTCAGCAGAATAGTCTGTGACTTCTGGTGCACTTCATGGGGGTTTTGCCCTCAGGTTTCATGTTATGCCAATTTGAACTTTCTCGACTTGTTCAACTGCGGCTTGACAATGCACTTGCAGTTTTTGGTCAAATGTACTCTGTAGATGGTGGAATGCATAAAGTTGAATATAATAAAATAGGAAGTTGAGAGATTTCTTTGAAATTGTTCATTTGGTCTCCACACTTCTGTTTTTACCCATATCCTGTGGTGAGTTGTCCACTTTATTCCTTCAAGTTTTGATTTGTCCACCCTCTATAAGGTCCTGATTTATGTATAGATTCTTTAGAATGTTTCTCTATTCTAGAGGGTACAATGGAAACGCTACCAGGAAATACTCTATATCCAGTCCTCTTCATGTAATGGTAACCAATTCAGGTCTCCACTGAACTGTATACAGCTACCTTTTCTTCACTACCTTTATGAGTGCCTGGGAAACCTTATTTCTACTACGTTTTCAGCATTTTTTGGTGGATTCCCTGTACCTCGTCATGTAGCGTCCTGAAAGTAGGTACATGTTGGTAGTCATTTTGGGCAAATAACCTCTGTAGATTTTTCAGTGAAATGCATTTAATTCTTATCAATTGATTTTCGTCTACATCAAAATAAAAGCAAGATAAACTTCGGATCAAATCCTATGTGAGTAGATGGTAATCCTGTGATGAACTTTTCTTTGTGTTTCATGTCTCTTTTGGGCTTTGATGGTTGTTGATGCACTGGACAATTCGTGTTGGAGATTTGTGCAAGCATGCCACTTAAGTATTTCCGCTCGTCTTCAATACTCAAAGTACATTTTATCCAATTGATTTCACATCGATGAGCACGTCTTCATGTAGATATGGATTTCAAAATGTCGTATTCACATCATAGATGAGTGTTATATACATGTACAAGGGCCACAAAACAAGGAAACTACCTAATAACTAGGAGACTGACAAACTAGGAAATGGTCTGACTGAGTACCGAACTCCTAACTATGCGGTCATTTCCACACCGAATGAAATATTTAGCTTTCATTTTATATTTTTCATGATGATGCCATCTTTTTACCTCTTTGGAGAATTGCAACTCCATTGACTCTATTATGTTCTTTGATGCTTAGGATTTTGTTTTACTCTATTTTTCCTTCATGATTTTGTCATAGGAATGATAGAACTCTAACATATTTTGAAATTAAAATCAACATAATCTTAAAAAATAGAAATGCCTTTGTATTTTTTTGCCATTTTTCTTGATCAAAACCATTTAGTCTTAATAGATAACTTTGCACATGCGTGGCTCTATTTTATGCAGATTATGGGAGTTCATTCTCTGATATTCTCCAAAGTCTTGAACATGTACTTGAATCCATAGCGTCTGAACAAGTCCAAGATCCTTCAAGTTTTAAGTACAGAGATGCTCTTGAAAAGCAGGTCAGTTTCATATCCACCTGTAAGTTAAATTTTATACCTTTTTAGCTTGGTTTCACTGGGGGCATGTTGAAAATCTTTTCCAGTTGACATTGACCACACTACATGTGCTTGGCCTGGGTTCCCTCCAAGATGATCAGGCTCTCAAGGATTTCCTCAGAAAGGTAAGAACACGTCAAACAGTTATTTTGATCAAAATTCATGAACGATTGAGATCTATCCGTGCAGGTAGCGAGATTGAATAACATACAGTGAAGATTTATTCATTTATTTTTCTACAACTTTTTTTTGGTTGTCTGATGGCCTGTTTGCTAATGAAAATGATTTGATGTAGGGTTTTGATTTGACACATTGTCTTGATGTTATGCTATAATGTTTTTTTTAAAGCACTAGTTTATAATACGTCTCTGAATTACTTTCAAATGCGTTAATTAAATAGTAGGGACTCATGCCTGCGCCTTTAAAAATCTAGAGGTGGATGTGTTTGATTTGTTGGGATAAATAATTAGCACATACAAGAGGATAAGAAAAGGCTTACGATTTATGAACTGCTGGATACAAAGAAAGGACTAGATTTCGAAACTAATGATTTCTTGGTTTCTTTAAGCCTAATGTTGTGTGCGTGTCCTAAGTGGACATTTCGGATTTCTTTGTGAAGAATCGCTGTCTCTCGTTCTTCCTTGAGCAAAATGAGAATTCTTATTATGATTTCATAATTTTCATAGTAACTTTGCGTTTCAGTTGATTCTGGTCTTATGGGCTTTAACCAAGATCTGCGGAGTTTTCAATAAAATGCCAATTTTCATAATCATAACACCAGTTTTATTAGATACCTAGTTGTATCACTCGTTGGGATGAATTGAAAGGAGTATGTGTTGAATGTGGAAACAGTCACGTTGTCTCTTTCAGGTTTCCAGACAAAATCGCGGTTTGAAATGCACTGATTATGTCATTTAGGCATCAGATGGATGCTTAGGAGGTTGAACATTTGTGCAAACTGTAGGGAAATGATCTGGAATAAGGGAAAGAATTGGATGAGAGTGGCAGAGTTTTACCTCCCCTTTAAAAGGTGTTCATGTAGCTCTAACCACTACTAGCTGAAGAAGTTGATTCAGTTTGAGTTATGAATATCATCAATAAGTTCTCATCTTCCTTTCCCGAGGATTGAAAAGTATTCTCTTGCTCTTGTATTATCAAATAAAGTTGCCTGGGCATCCGAAAAAAGCCAGTTGTCAAAAAAAATCAGTGAGACTCAGTTGGCAGTGGTTTCCATCATACTTTTAGAAAATACTGCTTGGCCATAATTTCCTCGGGGCTGCCGTACAGAAACGTATGAAGCTGTTCTTCCTGCCAATCAGTCAATTTTGTGGGCTAATGCTTCCACATCTTTGAAGCAGGCCACCTGGTTTCTCGTAGCTATAGTGAGAAAAGGAGAGAAGAATACCTGAGGGAGGAGGGAAGTTGACAGTCCTTCAAATCCTAAGCATCAGAGACAAGAGGACATCAACAAAAACCTCCTTGACAATTCTAGTTGTATCTCATAAAACTGTGGGTATGTAATCTCCTGAACTAGTATCCAGAAGCAGAACAACCTGGGGCCTTGGAACCAGGCAATTTCCTCATCAGTCTACCCAAATTAGCCTATCCAAAGGTTGCAAGACGAAAATGGTGGCATCAGATACGTTATTGCAGATGGAGTGGAAAAAATGTTTTGGAGCCATGTGGAGTTGACTGATATTTCGTTGGATGGTAGCCACAGGGTTTTTTTTACACTTTATGATGTATTTTCTTATTGTTTTCTGATAAGAGTAGGTTTAAATTTCTTTTATTACTACGAACTTATCTTTTAAATCCGACACATGAGATCGATTTTTTCCCCTTTTCTCTCTTGCAGAAAGCTACTTTCCTTGAGCAGTGGCTTTCATCTCTCTGCTCATCCCTGCCACAGACGCCGGGCCACCTGGAGCACGATGCATCGTCTTCGGACAAACAAGAGAATGAATTAAGTTCTCATGCCGTGAGAAAGCAGATGATATCTAGAGCAGCCAAGTCCCTGTCAGAACTGTACGAACACAGCAACCAGAGCAGAATTTCCCAGAGGTTAGAGAAAATGGCCCTTGGGTTGTCATAGATTTATCAATCCACTCCCGTCTTTGCTCCCTGGAATCTTTCCAAGGTGAAGAATGTGAGTATCGGAAATGGTTTAAAAACAAGGTAGGGTTTTGATGGCAATGATACCCTCACGGAGTATTGAATCCAACTATTTTGGCCGGCACATTCCGTGATCTTCTGCGTGGGTATTTACTTCCTTATGATTCTGCTTCTCTTGGGAGCTCTGAAGTCATCTTATGGCCATCATTATCAGGTTGAGAAAAGAGTTTTTGCGGCTTGCTACACTTTTATGGATAATTAGAGATGCCAGTCCCCTGAAAACTTTTCTTTATATTCTTCTATTGAAAGAACATTAATGAAATATTTTGTACATTTAGAATATGTTCTGTTGGTTGAATTGTAAAGCTAAAGTTTTGGGCGAATAATACCCTTCTGAATCAAAACATTATTTATTTTGGGGTCTGAAGAGCGAGCGCGCCATAGATGATGACTATGGTGATGATAATGGTTTGCTGAAGTATGAAAACAGAATTCTACATGCTTTTATTCATTCATTATGTTTAAGAAGGGCTCTTGATATAGTAGTTAGGCCAAGATTCAAGTAGGTTTTCTGGGCTTTTTGCTTTAAAATCATGTAGTATCACATTGGACAATATGAAATCCGAGCATATTTGAAGAGCAATCTATGTTTCCTTTTGTACTTTCTCTCTCCATGTCTGGTTGCAACCCTCTCAGAGTGGCGAGGCCACCTCCTCCACTGATCCTCTCTCTGAAGCTCCTCCCCCCTGACTCCAATGGTAGCTTCTTAATCTACTGGGCATGCGGCTAACTTGACTTAGGCTGCAAAGGTGCAGTTTGGAGTTTGTTCTATGAATTTGAAGAAGAAACCGGCATAAGGTGGTCATTTTTTTGGTTGGTTTAATTAGTGAAGTTTGCATGATGCATTTTTTTATATGCAATGATATTATATGTAAAGAGATTTATTAAATAAGTAAAATAAATCTTTGCATCTCACAAGAGGTAGAGCATATGCACGAAGATTATTCACGTAACATGATATAGAACATCTCTCTAGAAAAACGAGAAAGGACTTGCATTAGTGACCTAAGCAGGTCAAATTTGTAAAAAAGCGTGAACTGTAAAGTCAAGCGTACAGTCAAGCGTGAAAGTCAACCCACTAGGCCCAAATCACAGGGATAACTTATTCAATTTCATAGGATTAGTAATTAGTTCCTATTTATTTGCTTCTATGTTGTTTAGTTAATTGATTCGATTTTTAACATAAAAATATGAATAGTAATATAACTTTTATTTTCTTTAGCCATGTTAACTTATTCATTTTTTAGAGATTTTTTATTTACTTGGTTGAGTAGATACAAGAGGCATCATTTTGATCCTTGTGGATTGAAGTGTCGTTCAAATCATTTTATACAGACTCTGAAGGCTAATGATCCAGTGTCTTGTGAATTCAATGCTTGATTTATGTTCTTTCCTAACTTAATGTGATATCATAAAATGTTCTTCTAATATAAATAAAGAAAGAAATAAAGAAAGAAAGAAAGAAAGAAAGAAATAAATATATATATATATATATAGCCTTGAACTACTAGACTCACTGAAGGAATTCAGAGCTCTATAAAACAATATATAAGAAGAACATGTCTATTATACGATATAAATCTTCCTTTTTTGACCTAAGTTCACTATTTACACCTGGCTGAGTAAGGATGGTGGAATCGATGCCTAATATATCATCCACTACTACACTAAAGGTACTAAATCATATTCAATGGGGCACTGTCTGCCCTCTCATACTTGGACACAACACGACCCAAATAGTTGGAAAAACATGTACAAAATGACGAAAAAAGATAGAAACCATGGGAAGAAAATGGTATCATCAAAATCATGGCTCATGTTGATGGATAATTCCCAGAAGCCTCACATGATGATCATGCAAATATAAAGTCACCATCGCCATTAGTTTAGGCATGCATCAGCGACATGTACCCATTCGATCCTATTGCTGCTGAATGCCATCAGCCAGACTACTGGTTAAGATTAATTACTATTTAAGTTAGTATTCCATACACATTCCATCCCATCATCTTACCCATTGGAGAATAATCACCAACCGGGGTTTTAGTAGTGCCGGGTACAACTTCTGCTGGGCACAACGGATAGTAGTAGTCAACTTATGGTCGAATTAGTCAAGGAGAGCTGAGTAACAAGCAAAGAAGAAGAAAAAAGAAAAGAAAGAGAAGAAGAGAGGAAGCAGATAGAAGGAAGCCATCGAATAGAGATAATAATATGAGCTGCTCGGGTCACATAACGTGGCGCATTTCTTGTGCAAGATGGTAATAGAAATCTCTTATGAAGAGGAGACTGACAAGAGAATAGGTTTTCAACAGGTTTACATGGGCATTCTCTCATCAGTGGAAACCTAGAGGAGCTCTTCATCGGTCTCATCTCGAGTTGTTGGGTGATGGCGGGGCGTCGAGCTCTTGCTTGCTCCTCGTCCGCTTCATCTTTGCCTTGAACCTTGATTTGACCATGAGCGTCTGCACTGTGTTGGCAAAGTTGCCGACTGCCATCAGGACGAGAAGAATCCCGCAGACTACCACCTGCAGCAGAAATGGAAGGCATGATGCTGAAGATTAATGGACTCATTGCTCGGAGGTTGTGAAACCGCCGAGAGCTGGGCTCGAGAGAGAGCGATGCCCAGGGAGAGAGAGAGAGAGAGAGAGGGGGGGGGGAGAGGGAAAGGGGGAGAATAGAGATAGAGAAAGAGAGAGGGGGCGAATAGAGATAGAGAGAGGGAGAGAGGGGGAGAGAGAGAGGGAGAGAATAGAGGGGACGAATAGAGATAGAGAGAGGGAGATGGGGAGAATAGAGAGAGAGAGAGAAGGGGAGGGGAAGAATAGAGATAGAGCGAGAGAGAGAGAGAGAGAGAGAGAGAGAGAGAGAGAGAGAGAGAGAGATGTGTGCCCTGCCTGCCACTCAGGTACCAAACCTTCCGATGCAATCAGAAGCAGCTTCATCCCAACGTATGCTTCGAAACCCTGGACGAAGGCAGTAGAGATAAGCACACCGTTTCCACCAGATAATTCCACACCACTTATTCCAGCAGCAGGTAGAGAGAGAGAGAGAGATAACACCGAGCAGCAAGACTCAGTCACCTGCAAAATGAACAGGATCGGGCAGAGCAGCCACAGCTGGCCATCCACGCCAGCGGTTTCACCCCACACAACATCCATTCTCCTTGCCTACAGCCGAGAAATCGATGAACATTATTAGCCACTGGAACCTCTCCAATCAACAGGAAACTACTCTGCTTCTGCAATACAGTCCCTGATCCATAACATCCGACCACTATATTTCATGGGTCAGAGAGCTCTAACAAAGGGCAAGAAAGATCAGATATTTCGCTTATTCCTTCCTCACCAGATCGATCAAACTGCTGCCGACGGGATGACAAAAGATCAGAATTGACGATATTTTGACCATCGCAAACTTGACTAGTGGGTCTGACAAATGGTGAGGAAGACGAGAGTTGCTCAATCTATATATACCTAATTTGGGAGGATATCAATTGGTCATGGCATGCCCAAATGGGGGACCAGAGTTGACCACCAATTGACTTCTAGGGTGTGGCGTGGCGTGGCGTGGAGTGGCGTGGCGTGGCGTGCTGTGCCGATGAAAGAGTTGAGACTTCTGGCCCAAGCATTCCAACCCTTGTTAAGAGCTCAAGACTCTCCATTGTTTCCCCTTACAGGTGTGGCCGGCTCACAAGCAGAAGGCAAAGCATGTGTGTGACCCAGAAGATGGCTTGGAATGGGTCGGTCACCACTCCAGACCAAGGCTGTGGACGGGGTTGTGGCACTGATGGGTATGTCATAGTAGCAGGTCCCAGTTTGACAAAGAGGAGTACTGGTTAAATAACAATATGCATTTAGCTTGGGAACACACAGAGACCAACCATACAAGTCAACTGATTCATCTACTGTGAAATGAGCCACCTGGTTAGAAAATGCGGAACAACCCACCAAGAACATGGAGTTCAAATAAAATAAAAATGACACTGGAAGTATATGACTCGCTCATTCCCAGGGAGCAAAGAGGATTCATGTACCTTTCCCAATGCGATTCGGGTGTACAGTCTCTGTCGTTGGTATCTGTTCTGTAGAAGCATTGCAAAGGCTTGCATCACAGCCCATTCTAAGAACAGCTGGACCCCTTTCTGCAATGAAACTAGTGGGTGTTAGAGGCAAGATGTCTGCATAAGTAAAGAAAAGAAAAGCGAGAAGGCAGATGAGAGCAAAGAGACGGCACCTGCTTGCTTGCACAATCAGGCTGGCCTTTGATTTCCCAAGTGAGACTGACGAGCGCCATTAACATTGCGCAGTAGTGATGATATATCCACCTGCATGAGAAGAATGGCTTGAGCAATCGAAGCAAGGAAACGCCTACCACCTAGAATTGACAAATCAATCATGATTTGCAAGATTGCGGGATTGTGGTTTAAGTTTGTCCAATTTGGGCGAGGGTGGGCACCAGAAAATTGAAAAAAAAAATCCGCAGTTTGGTCCAATTATTGGAAAAAAAAGGTTGAGAGACAATACCAAGCCTATTGATATCAACAGACGTGACGGGGATGACACGTTTTCATCCTTCATCCAAATTACAAAAAGTCAACTGTGAAATCAGAAGGCAAAAGTAGTGTACAATAGGAGCTATCTCAAACTGCCACAAACTTGATGCTTAATTTTTTTCTCTGGTAACTTTGAAGGGATGAAGTCAACTGAATAGTAACTAAGTTAGCTTGGCAAATTACAGGTAGCAAAACTAGCCTTATTTTTGCTGTCTGAAATCTAGCATGTCATAGACAAGCTTTCCCATGGTAGCATAACCTGTTCATAAATGCATCTAAGTATTGGATAATACTCGCGCTCTCTTTCTTTGTCACATCCTAGGAAAATAGACTCCAAATACTCCAACCAGTTGTTTCTGCAGTATCTTGCAGCTATTCTTCTTGATAGAGATGTGATTGGAAAGGCTCCAATCCTCTGTTCGAATTTCCGAGTAAAGAGGCCTGAATTTCAATAAACTGTGACTAGATATGTGAAGAAACAGGCCACGTTACCTCTCCTGAACAAACATGTTTTACCTCTGGTCCAGGATATTGTGTTTAGAAGTTGAAGATCACAGAATTCTAAGATCTCAACAGATTTCACGCATGATAATTGTGCAGAATGGGGATGATCATTGTACAAAAAAGACCATGTTTTCAGTAGTTCTGGATTAATCGCCAATTAGCAGATGCAATTTCAAAGCCTTCTATATTTCTTCTTGGAGCGAGCATCGTGTGTAGTCACTCTGGTCTATCTGTCCTGAGCCATCATCGTCAGTCTGTACACTTCACCACTTGAAATCTTCATAGCGACGCCTTTATTTAATTATTTGGTTGCTTAAAGAATAACTTTCATGCTGCAGAATAGCATCCACATGTTGTTTCAGAGGTAATTATTTCAGTGACAACCCTACAGATTTCCATACCCTACCAAAATGAATGTCATTCTGTACATCCAGTGAATCAACTCATGTAATTTTCATACTAGGAGAAAATAAAATAAAAAAGCTCAAAATCCATGAAAGAAAGAGATATCGACTTTTTATTTTAAGACTTTTTGATGCTTTCATTGCTCTTTTCCAATTCAAAGAAGGTTATAGAAGATGCCGCATGACACTAAGATGAACAAGTACGAAGTAAGACAATTAAGCTAATGGAATTTTTTGCATTCCAGAAGTTAGTAAGTTCCTACCAAATACATAAACTGATGGCATGCTAAAAAATTTCTATGAGGTAATATCACAAATAATCTCAAAAAGCAAACGGATATTTGACTTCTGTCTTGTATCATATCTGCAAACAAAAAGGCCTATAAAGTTTAATGGGGATTATTCCTTACTACCATGGACGAATATCACTTCCATTTGCTCTCAATATGTTTTCACGTAACGCCAAACTTGTGTACAGAAACAGAAGCCAAGCCTGAAAAAGTAGCGAACTTTTAAACAAACCAGCACATAATTGATTCGAACAGATCAAGTCTATGCTTTTAACTGACACTTATTAAATACATTCCTCACCTGGTATAACTGAACAGGCCATGCTGGAAAGCAGCCATCCCAAACCCAAGCCCTTAAGAGGAGTAGCATGGAAGGAAAAAGGAGAAACATAAAAGCTGTTCTATCCTGTTCAAAAGAAAATTAGATGCGTTATTACTGTTGGCAGTTGGGTTAATTACAGTGATACAAGAAAGACACAGCAAGTGTCTTCAGCATGACATTCTGAAGAGATGAGAGAAACAAGACCAAGGAAGAGATGTTAAGGACGAAAAATTCAAGAACTTAGATGAGAACTCCCACCAACTGTTAAAGTTCAAGAAGGAAGAGCATTGAGGATCAAGTGACAAGGATCAGGATTACGTAGACTGAGGCAGTCCTTCAGTTTATTATCAAATGAACTTTCATTGGTCTGTGGAGAACGACAACTAAATGAAGATGTAACTTAGGAAGGATCAGCCAATGAACTTAATCAACAAAACCCTATGAAGTTGATGTGAGAAAAAGGCATTTCTTAATCTCATCTTAGGCCATAGGGCATATTGTAGTTTAAGTCTCAGTCGAGTGTACTTCTACAGTTCACCTGACCCATGCCGTGACTGCTTTCCTCAGGGGTAAGGGAATAAATGTTTTTTGAAACACAAGTAACACATTAAAATGCACATCTTCAATTGCAATAAATGGTTTTTCATGTTTACCATTATACTATTGCAAGCATCGTGTATACCCGCCAAGATCAAAGTCCCACTTTGCTAGAAATCATCCAAATTTCTTTAACCATGAACAAAACTTTATTATCAAAATGTCTCTATATCTTGGCAGAAAGGGAAAAAGGGCGAGTACAGTTGGCCAGCCATAAATGATGGCGTGTGAGTGGATACACAATTTTGCACATACTTGCAAGAAATTACAAGGGTAGATTATGATATTGACTAACGGCACCTAAAACCATATATTTTCATGAAAGAAATGCGAGATGGATGTACACAAGAGTGTGGCTCATCTGGGGGATATAAATTTAAATAAGCCTCTTGAATTTATTACATTCTTTCCTGGTTACAATCACAACACAACTAAGTTAGTTCTGAACTGCAGGAGCTTGAACGTAATCCGGCTTTAGAAAGACGATTCATGAAACATAATGAGAGCGTGCTAGTAATTTCTTTAAATGATAAGACAAACAAAATTCAAATAAAAATCATGCCTAGTGATCCTAGGCAATTGTATTGACGAAGATAAGATCGAAAAAAGAGATGAATTATATATATATATATATATATATATATATATCGAAGAAATCAAGTTCTGGAGAGTTGCAATTTAATTTTATCATTGTCACACACTGGGAACCCTAGATAAATAAAAATAGGACAATACAGAAATTAACTAGCAAAAGAAGACCGTAATTCAGGTGAATCAGTTTAGTCTTGGTTGCTTTGTTGTACAATCAGCTGGTTTTATATTTGATTTCTATTTCTCTAGATAAGCTCTTAACTCTGTACCCGATCACTACACTGGACTAAAGCGGCAGAGAACTGATTCAAAAACAGCCCAAAAGTAAAACTTCTGTTAGCATTTTTTTATTTTCACAGTTTTAGGAATTTATAGAAAGTATAGCATCAATTAAGTTTTGTAAGATGGAACGCTTGATGCATAAAATCAATGATGACAAACTACCTAATTGAATCAATAATGGTACAAAAATACAAGTTGTACATTCATGCCCAATATAAACTTGCGGTTTTCATACCCCATTAGACTCGAAACATACTTCGTTAGTCATTACTATGAATGTAACAAATTCATACGGATTTTTCTACGGAATAGTACATGTTTACACTGCAAAATATTTTAGAAATACAACTGAGGATTTTACAAGTACTCTATAACTATCAGTATGCCTGAAAAAACTTTACAGATTCAATTAACAATAAATTTCAACTTTAACTCATAAAAATCGAAAAAAGTTCAAGAAGCCATTTCTATATCGAAAGAGCTCAGCATGAACGAGCACCATGGTGAATAATTCTGCATACAGTCGCATGTGCAGAGAGAGAGTAATGAATACTGAACAAGAGATGGTCATATTCCCTTGTATTGATAACAATACGCCCATAAAAACTCTAGTGTATCCTTTTCGAAAAAAAGATTCCAAGGAATTGGCAAATGGAGCAAGTTTCTAGTTGCAGTAAACCTTATAACAATCAAGTGTATCTTCAAAGAAATCTAAGTTGTTTTCAATATTATAACTAACAAAAATCATTTGCATTCAAGTTGACCACTAAGATCATTCGCCATGCAGCTGTGATGGGAGTGTTTCAGTGAACCTATCTTAGTGCAGGGGGGATGGGGATTGGGGGAAGAGGAGATTTCTATGCTTTGACATGCACAAACGGGCATGAAACACACACGCAGGCACATGCTTTTAGCTATGTATTATAGTGAAGGAATATTATATCTAGATCAAGGTTTTGGGGAGGGCGGTATTAGAATGTTAGTCTTAACCAGATACGCACCTAGACTGAGAAGCTACCCTGATTTGTGCAACCTTACGTTCAGTCATTTATTTCTTCTCTCTCAAGAATCTTTTAACCTTAAACGACAACTTAAATAAATGGGCCATCGGACTGAAAACAATTGAGAACGGTGGGACTGAACCTCTACAAGTTAACTGTAGTAGTTAATTTGTCCTACTCATTAGGAGGCAATTCTAACACCCCCACCAAATCCGTGCAGGCTTTTTATGCTTTGTGACACGAATGATGAAGACGGGATCCATAGCTCAGTAAGAGAGCCATGGGCTCAGATGGGTTTCAACAATTTTTTTCATCCCTGCTGAAAAAATTGATCCGGCTGTCTCCTCTGACTTGGAAAACACTGAGCCTCTATTGGCCGATTAGGTCTATTGGATCCTGATCCCTATTAGATCGGGTCTAGCTGCAAGACATACCATGTCCACAGGCAGGAATAGTCACTGCCAATTCCCGAAAGTAAATGATCCACTGACCAATGCCAAATCTTTTTGTGAGAAAAAAAGAAGATTTTACATGGGATATCACCAACGTTTTTCTGTATTTCGATGCAATTGCCATTTTCAGATGCAACCTAACTCATTATTTTGAAGTGCTTTCCATAGCAAGAAATTCTGAAGTTGCAGCCCAATCTACCAAACAATTCTAGACGCACAATGCTGGAGCATTTTACCTCTAGATGAATCATAAATGTTTTCACAGTGTAAACTAAAAAAATAGGAAATATTTAGTTCGAAATTATGAATCTGATCATTTATGTAGCTAATATCCAATCAAGGACTAGTGTATCGAATATAATTTTTTAATTTTATTCTTTGATTCAATGTCACTTCTGATAGATTAATGAATTCCCTTATTCAAGAGATTGGTATTGGTGCACACTTTATGAAAGAAAGTAGAAGAAAACTAATATTAGTGTCCTCAACATTGAAGCAAATCGAGTAGTATCTCGAAATACTTTGTAGGTATTCAAAATGGAAGTTTGCTCGTTAAGGAATTTGGTCTCTCTTTGAACAGCTGTCGTGCTCTACTGATGTCTGATACGTTTTTTCATCCCTATGGAGAAACGTAGCTTATGTTAATTAAAAGGATTCCAATCCAAGAAAGAACTGGAAAGAAATTTGCAAATAAATTACACCCCCCAAAGGAATCGGAAATTCACCACCACAAGGCATGCCATGAAATCCTGACTTTGTCCTAAACAATATTCGAGATGAAGTACCAGTACTAGTTCCACTCTGCACCAGGAGTCAATTTTCTTAATATATGTGTCCAAGAACCCCCCACCCACTAAGCACCACAATTCACCACCCAAAGGAGCACTAGTTTCACTAACCACTAGGAGTCAATTTTCTTACTATATGTGTCTAAGAAAACCTCTTTACCAGTTTATTAAGATGAAGTTTTACATTTAAAGTTATTTATAAAAACGCGGTAATTGAAGTATGCTTGATAATCTCAGACGCTGGATGTTTTCAAAGAAAGCTGTAGAACAAAATAAGAGCTTGAAGTTTGGGAAATAAGAAGAAAAACTTAAATAAGGGAAGAGGATGTTTACCCTATAATTGTTGTATTCCTCTTTTACTTTCAGTCGAACATCTTTCCTTATGGCACGCACGTTGATTGGCCCAAGGAACATCTTCAGGAATCGACCTAGTGATGCATGCGCGAACAGGCGGCATAAGAAAAATGAACCACATTGAAATGGGAAACAAACAAGAACAGGCCGGCCTGAGTACCATGACTCTTGTTGGGAAGGAGGGAACCAACGTCGCCGTCGCTAATAAGCCACCTCGCTCTGCATAATTCCTCATCCAACTAATCAAAGGGCAGAAGGCGTGAGCAAACGGCACCACCGATCGCCATCGAGCATGGAAATTGCGAAGAGAAACGAATTCAAAACGAGTTTCCGAGGAACTGTAGTCCCTTCTTGTATCCGTCCTACCTTGTCGGCGTCCTTGGCGTCAAGGGTCCCGCCCCGCCGGACGGCGGCATTAACGGAGGTCTGGATGCGGCGCAGATCGGCATCCAGGCCAACCGCACGCTGCCGTAGCGCTTGCTCTTCGTTCGAAGTGCGGGAGATCAGATTCGCCGCCGAGTCCTGCAACTCCCGCGCCAGCTCCCCCACCCGCGCAACATCCTGCACGAGCCTCCGCAACTCCGCCTCCGCCTCTGCCTCCGCCTCAGCGGCGGTGCCGGCGGCTCTCCTCGCCATCCCTCAGGGACCTGAAGGCGGTAGCAAGAGAGAGGAAGAGGGCGGCGAGGCGCGATGGGCCCGGAGAGGAGGTGGCGGTGCCCTGGAGATGCGGTGACGGTGACTTCACGACCTCTATACACCTACTGGCCGGGCAAACTTGTGGACGGTGACGTGTCACTCACATCCTACGTGTCGTACATCAACCAACAGCCGCAAAGCACGTGACCACAGGCTTTGTTTTTGGGTACGCCGCCTCCACGTGGCGCCACCCAAGAAGCCGAGACGATCGGAAGCGCCCAATGACGACTCAACACGTCACCTTTCAACTCCGTTGAACACTACTTGATAAATGCTCCAATACTCTCGCGCCGTCCAAACCTCCCACCCCCCCCTCCTCACCACTCATAGTTATCGAGAGACTACAAATGATGAATTTTTCTTACTTCCAAGGAAGCGACCAGCCCCCTATCTTGCTTACCGAAAGGACTCAGTGGCTAAAAGAGTCAACGGTAACGGCTACTAAAGTAGTAACGACAGGAAGAGAAGTCAAACCCGAGAGACTAGACTTGACTGGGCATAGCAGACATGTGGGCTTGATGAGAATTATAAGTGGAGCTTCATGGGTAAGAGATGGACCGAATGATGGATGTTCCAAGGGGACTTGACTAGATTCGAGCTGCTGTATATGAAAAATAAAAAGATGCCCTCATTTTTCTAGGCAAAGTTCCTCATGAATGTTATCACATTTAGCTAATCATGCTAATATTTAGCTGCATTGCCTCTACGAAGAACATTCTTCTTATTGAAATGTAATATCCCTTAGATCTTGCTAGCAACTGCATGTAACAGTAGTTGGATCATTCTGTACCTAGTGTGACCATCTTGTCTCCTTCCAAGTGACTATTTAGGGCCTTGGTATATATGAGTCTTGAATGATTTGACAGAAGGTTGACTATATTAAGGCAAGAGTTGACATTTCTCAGTGCATAATTATGGAGGGTTATAGCAATTGGCTTTCTCTCTCTAAACTCCATCTAGATCTTCATCATCATCGTCATACATGTGTCTTTTAATAAATCAAATTGACTTTGTCATTAACATCATGAGTAACCACCATGCTCAGCAAACTAGTCTCTTTATAACTTCACTTGTTTTGCTGACTCATGTTTTATTCTCATGCAAAATAAGAGAGCCACATCATTCGATCCACCTGGCAAAACTCCATTGGTGAAGTTTAGAGCATGTGTGTGAAGAGGGCTTGTTGCACAACTTCATTTCTAGGGCTGCCCAAGTCAATAATGAAACGATCCAAGCCTCTACAACCTATGAAAATCTTCAACTTATTCATTGTGAGCTGTCTAGGAATAGGTATAAGGCCACTGAAAGAGTGGTGTATTGAAACCATGCAGTAGGTTAGTGTAGAGAAAAGGAATGAGAAATAATAGCAATTTGATAAACCATCTACTGAACTAGAAAAGTCAATAAAGCAAGTAGAGGACTTACCAGTATAATGATTTACTATCAGTCAGTTGGTGGTGGGCCAGGGTCAAGAAAACTGGTGGATTAGTGATACTGCATTAGTCAACTATGTAGCAGACTATAACCAAGAACATTATTGGCGGATTGATAATACGCACTAGCCCAAGCCAAAGAAAGCCAATGGAAAGTTGATTACTTGTTAGCAATCTCATCTGCTACTTGTGTGAGAGCTAGAAAAGTTGACAATGGCAACAAGAATTTTATGCCTTGGTGTAAAAGTATTTACTAGATGTAATCTTAGAGAGACTAGTGGAAGTATAAGTCTGGTTCCCACGTGGCTAAAGAGTTAGTAATGGGTCCCACTATTAGGACATGTGTTGTCAGTGGTTAAGGGACATGTATTCCTTCACTGATGAGGGGTGAGGGGCCTTTATGAACTACATTTATGAAGGGTGAATTGAGGAAAAGCCATTGATGGTTCTTCATTAGAAGAAGTGGGTATGTCAACGTTATCTTATCTACTAGTGGACAACAGGACGGAATGGCCATTCCCTCTTATCTATTATACCTTAGATTAAGTTTTTACCCCTTTTGACCAAAAGCTTCCATAATCTTGAAAGGGTAGAAAGTCGTAGTGTTCAGAGCTTCGGAGATGGGCCCACTATAATCGTGTGAGAAATGAATGGGTAGTTGGGGATGGAAAGTCTTATTGGTCACCATGGTTGACTGATGAAGCCTACTTCCTAACATGCGAGGAGAGCCTAGAAGGCGAACAGGCGATTGCAATCGTGACAGCTGCCAACTCTAGGTCGTGGTCAGGCACAGTGTGCATGTGTGCACACGTAGAGGGATGTGGCAACACTGGGGGCATGTGTGGTGAGCATATATAAGCGCTCATTAGTAAGGGAGTGGAAAGAGCGAAGGCGCGCAACAATGTGAGGAAGATAGCTGCTTCACCAATGGGGAACTGGACAAGGAGGTCTCGCCATGTGTGGGACACTCAGCTTTGCTGTGGACACAAACGAGTGCATGGCAGGAATGTGCCAAAAGGAGAGTTCGAGCAGCATGGAAGGCACTGATGTGCGCAAGTTGCGCGACATGGTGCGGCGCAGTGCAGAATGGTGTCGGCGCACACCAGGTGTACGACGCAAAATGGCACTGGCATGCATGAGGCACACGGCGCAGTGGAGAATAGCATAGATGCGTACAAGATGTGCAGCACGGTGCGATGCAGCGAAGAACAACACGGGCGTGCAGACGTATGCACAGGTACCATGTGCTGAGGATGCTTGAGGAAAGGCCGGGGGGTGTGTCGCTCGCAGATAGGCGAGCGTTGGCAGTCTCGTGAACAGTGGAGGCTCCTGTACTAGAGCGTATGACCTGAGTGGATCATACTGCCAAGTTGAGATGCCAAAGGTGCTCTACACATTGCACATGTTCACAGAGGACAACGCTAGCACGGGATATGAAGCGGAAGTCATCCTTTTGTCTGCACATTGTACCTTGCATTAGAACGGCACACATCAGCAACGGAAACGAAGAGCAAGCATTGTGCTCTGGAGCAATGCATATAAACACTAGCAGGGGAAACCATGCAAAGTGTGCACGGGAGGCGTACGCTGATGTCGGGTGAATACTGCCAACATTGTAAGCCATATGGATGGCATTGGCACAAGAAGACGTGCGACGATGTCCACATAGGAAGGCACGCAAATTGCACAGTAGAGCATTTGGAACTGTGCAATCAGAAACTATGTCGAGACCATTAGGCATGACGGTCACCTCATGTAGTGTGGAGCACATGTAAATTGGTGAGTGGTCCATTTGAGCAGCGCAGAGGAGCACGGTGCATGGAAATTCTGTGCGATACCCAGTGCATGCAGGTGGCATGCGGTGCACGAAAGCTGTAGACGAGTGCTTAACAGGGAACCCCATGTAGCGCACAAGGCATGCAAGTAGCGCGCAGTGTGCTGGAAATATGTGGACAACATCGAGCATAATCAGCAATATTGTGCCGAAGTATACACAGTGGTGCGGCCTTCCTTGTGCACGACATGGCATGGGAAGAATTGGGCATGCATAGGCAGTGGGTAGTGCACATCAGAAGCAATGACACAACGAGAAATGCAGGATTTTGCCGCAGTGGTGACCAGGAGTTGTCAGAAAAGAGCGTCGAATTTCACAATTGAAGAGTTGTTGGTGGGGCCCAACACAAGAGGTGCACCATCAAACTAATGACAGCTGATAACGAGTGGTCAAGGGACATGCACCGCCTTGTACTGTCAAAATGCCTCATCAGGGGTAAGGCCTTGTGAGAATGGTAGCATTTTAAAGGAAAATGGAAGCGTTGTTCACTCTTATCTACTAGTGTATTATCTTACATTAAGTTTTTGTCCTCTTTGACAAGAGGCCTCCACCAGTCCTGGAAAGGGAAGAAGGTCGTGCAGGCTGAAGATTTGGAGGTAGGTCCACTCTAACTGTGTGATAGGAGACCTATAACAAATTATCTACGTCTCTCTATTTAGTAGAGTAACATATCATACCAACATAGTCTAGATATTTTTCTTTTCACTCTCTCCTTCCCCCCTGAGACACATGCTAACCATCCTCAAGTTCTACACAAGTATTTTGAGTTGGTGAATTCTAGGATTCTACCACTGGTTCAAACAAAACTTGATGGTTATGAGAAAAAAAATAATAAGGAGCCTAAGTGGAAACTAATTATTCTCTATGTGATTATTAATTTAAGTTACTTATAATTTTCTATAAATTAGAATGTAAAAATAAGGTTATTTCTTTAGTTATAAGACAATCGACCATATTCAAAAAGGTTGCCCGAAGAAAAAAACTGACCGACTTTTAAGCATGATGTCAAGAACAATATTGGAAACAAGAAGAATAACAAGGCTATTGTTGAAACCTGGGAGTGGTGAGTATAAAACCTCCTCCTCATCAAATGAAGAAGAAACACGTGCCTTACAAAGAATGAGGAGGAATGCTCAGAAAACTCCACTATCTTTTGAGAATAAATTCTAGATCTTTTTGGAGAATTTTTGGGAATTTCAAAATTGAAAGCAGAGTTGTTTTCAACAGCAACAACATATGTAATTGAATAATTTTTTAATCACTAAATAATAAATTTACTAAAAACTTGAGGTTGATATCGAGAATTAAAGCCTGCCAAAGCAGAAAGAAGATGCTGAAAGTAAAAAAGGATTGTTGTCAAAATTGGCGCATGGTAGAGATAGATTGAATGGTATGTTAGGAATTCAAAGTAGCACGTTAAAATGCAAGAACTATGTAGGATAGCCTTTTGGAAAACACAATTGGAAGGCGTTTTCTTCTATCATAACCAGACCACATAAATTGTCGTTTGATAACATGTTTTTATGGTACCAAGGAATGACATAAGGAACATGATTGCAACCTTATTAGAATGTACTCTAGTCCCACTTTGTAGTGTACTCCTATCTAAATTGCAAAGATTTTGTTAATGCAGTCCACTATAATTTGATATCACAATTTGTGCCATATAGGTTGATGTTTAGATCAGCCTCTCCTTTTTACCACATCTGAAACATTTGTCATCTTTCCATGTTCTTTATTTGCCAATTTTTTGTTGAATAATTCTGATGTCCAAAACTTAGTCATCCATGTTAGATTTAGTGGATGGAGGTGGATATATATTTATTGAATTAAATATATATATATATATATATATATATATATATTTTAACGCACCAGCCTGGTTTCGTGATAGGAAATGAATTTACTGGATTTATCATAGTCTTGTTCTTACATATTTTTATCCTTATTCTAGATGACTTTTGCTTTTAGGAATTCAAACTATTTATTTGCCCACTTTACTTTGAAATTTCTTCATTATAAATTCATCGTAAATCATGTTAAATTAATCTAAATAATATTTATGTGGTAGTCGTGTGATTATAAGGTTTTATCAATGCAGAAGATTCTGAAGAACAAAATATGATAATTTTCAAACAAAGAGTGAAAGGGTTGGCAGAGATTCCGAAAAAAAGAGTTTATAAACTCTAATTGGACCTTTTTTTGTCTAAACAATACGATCATAATGGTAATGGAGGACAAACATCAAATCGACCGAAAAAATTTACCCCGTATTAATCTAGGCCGACTTCCTGGATCGGTTATCACTAGAGCCAGCGATAGCCAGTCTTCAAGGAAATCAGGATATTCAAGCTTCTGTGTTAAATGCAGGTGATGAGAATCTTTGAATGAATCGATAAAATTAAATGCCACCATTACATCTTTCTTTCGTTGGAGTCTTACCTTCCTATTTCAGCGTCCATAGCATTCGACCAGTGTCCGAGCCCGTCTTCGAATCTAACCGAAAAATCAAAGGAAGGAAATCCTCCATAGTTCCATATATACATGAGGAAAATCGTCAGAAAAAACCCCTGCCACCCTTGACCACACAAGAGGACGGAGTTGGAGAGTGCCCGGCATCATGGCTACCCCCAAGGCAGGAACCCTTGCGCTCGCCGTGTGGTTCATGGTCTTGGCTGCCGGTAAGAAAAGACTCTCCCACCTTTCATCAGCGTCTGATTATTATTCTTACTCCTTTCTCCGCTCTCTCCTTTCCCTTGGCAGCTCTCTCCCTGTATGATCTTGGATTTCTATTTTCATTCTATTTATGCTGGCTTGTCCGCGTAACCCCTCACATGTTCTACTAGCTTACCTCACTCAGGTTTGTTCTTCTTCTTATTCCTCATCCTGGTGAGAAGGTGGGGAGTGGGTGGACTACCCGTCTGGCCTCGGGTGTTGCAGCAACATCCAGGTGGAGAGGTGCGATCCGTCGAGCTCCAACGCAAACGCTGCCTGCCGTGACGTATGCCACTACAGTGGCTGCAGGAAAGGTGGCCTCTGCATGGATGGTGCTCCCCGCTTCGGCCGCTTCTGCCATTGCAACTGCTGAGGCGACTCAAACCCATTTCTTCCAACGTCTAGCCTCAACTTCCAGCGAGCTGGCCCATTCTCATTTCTCCCATCAACCAACATCATACTCATTCCTCCGACGAACCAGTATTATCTTTTGGCGGCAACCCTTCAGAGAGAGATGGAAGAGTAAGCTTCATGGTATCACTTCCTTTCCCTCCATCCTTCAAGACAGCAGTTGTATTCATTTTTTGAGATCATATGAGAAACATATAAGAGGGTTTTGGGAAGATTATCATTAAGTAACGGAGACTGAATCTCCAAAATGTCTCCTCTTTCTTAATATCGTCGTTCAAATTAAGGGATTATCTTTCCGTGTTTTTCCACCGAAGTCAGTATGGGATGATAAAGATTAAAAAGGAAATCTCTTATAAAAATGAGGGGAATAATCAACAAAAAAGGGATTATAATATGGTCTACAGTGATACTGTCATATATGATTTGTGGATGAAACTTTTTATGGGAATAAGTGATCATAGCCTACTCGAATAAATTTTCCCCCTCTTGGGTCGTTCCTTTATCTTACTTTCCAAATTTCCCCACATAAAAGGAAGCAATTTTCAATCGACCATTAGGAAGACATATATCCGGTTGAAGCATGGGTAGGAGTTGCCTGGAAGTTTGCCATTTTTACCGGCCGAACAATTCCTCTCACCACTCTTCTAGTCGTGTCGGCTGTACTCCCACTCTCTGTCCTGCAGAATCGGTAAGCTTGTTCCATGAGCCAGGCAACCTATCATCCGGGACAGTCAACCGCTTCGTTGCCGGTCCTCCTTCCCAAGTTGTCAACTTGCCTTGCAAACGACCCCTTCTCCCTTCTTCTGACTGCCCCTTAGATCTGCTTCGTCTACTCTCCTCTCGGTAAAGAATCTTCCTGAACCACCACCGGGTACGTAGCTATTCAAATTGGGCCAGCAAAGCTCAGGCTTCATAACGTATGGTGCTGTTTTTTCCTGCTTTCTGTATACTTGAATTAGGCAAGTCAACGTAAGGCCTACGGTGCCAGACTTGGCGAGGCTTGGCTAGGCCTCTCCAGTGAGAACACAACTGCGTATGGGAGCTCTGTTCAGCTTGCCCCACTACCTACGCCTGTACCAGTGGCTGTCTACCTACATATTGCACTTGCTGGCATCCAGCCATGGCCGCACCAACCGCAGCCGCCTGCACCCAGGTTGGTTGCCCGCTGCCAACCGTGAATTCCTCCACAGCTCATGCCTACCCTCGCCATTGCCTAGTGATTTTTGGATTGAATTACTTTGCACATATAGATTTCCTCAAGATAATGGTGGGTTTAGAGTTATTTGGCATTTCCCTTAATAACTTGATATGGCCCTCTATATAAGATTTCTATCATTGACATTAATATCCTCCCAACAGCCTATGGTAGCGTCTTAACGACCACACGGTCCCAGAAATTCATTAGTATACTCCAGACTTAGTTGATTTTCACATGTTTCCTTGATTTAATTTCATGATTAATTATTTTAATATGAATTAATTTTTAGTGACTCGATCTGATATCATCACATAGTGTTGTCCTATAACAACTTTGAGCAACATACATAGAGCCCCTAAATGAGACTTTCAAACAACTATAGATAGCCAAATTCCAATTGTCTCAATTTCCAAAAAATGATAATCAAGACTATCAATGTAGAATAACTGGGGATTCCTTTCTCAAGTCACTTGCATGATTTTTTTACATTTTCTGAAATATTCATTACATAAATATAGTGCATTGTGCACTATATTAGAAGTTGATTTTTCATTTACATAGTATATTGATTCTTGTACTAAATTATTGGGATATAGATGAGGTTTTTTTTTAGAGACATCAAACTAAAAAGGTTTTGTGCCAAGACTATATTATGTTGACCTCCTAGAACAATGAAATGGGAGGAAAGTTTGCCAGCAGCACCTTGGTGTTCAACTGGTATACCCACAAGAAGTAAGTGTTGCATAAAGAAGAGACTCGTCAAGTAGTTTGATAGCCAAGAGTGCCAAACCACAATAAGATTTTGGCTTTGATGATTTTGAAGAATTTAGTGTCCCATGTAGACTTCAATTCAAATCAAGTGATTTATATCTCTACGTCCTCGTATGCCTTACTTGGAACCTAGGTGCAACAAAATATTAAATTTTGGAATCAGGGCTAGGTAAGATGACTAAAGATGACTTTTTTTTCAATATGGTTAATAATTTTTCATTTCAAAAATATTGAATAGTAAACTTTAAAATTTAAATGTTATAGTGATTTGGCTTGAGCTTTTCTACTTTGACTAAACAATTACATAGATATTATAACAATGTAACATAGGTATGTCAACTTGTCCCAACTAAAGTCATAACTTTAAGATAAGTTTAGTAATATAAAGTTATTATTTTACCTTTTTGTATATTTTTCTGACATCAGAACTAAGATAGTAAAAGCTAACATTCACTTCTTGATACACTACATTCATGGAAGATTATTTCCTTTTTTCTCACACTTTAATGGCTGAAAATTAATTATTTTAGTCCTTTTTATTGGCCACATAGAGGTGCCTTGAAACTAGTCTAGATTTTATTGTTGAATTTTATATGCCAACATACCGTATCAAGAGGGAGGGGTGAATTAGTTTTGTACAATTCTTTTTGCGAGAAAGGTTCTAAAAGGCTCAAATGGTATTTCACACATAACTTATAATGGTTTTGACATCTGAAATACTCACTCAATTCTCTAAACCATCCTTTCATTTCATTAAATCTTTTGGTCAAATATTAGACTAAATTAAGACTTTATCATCTTTGATAGATTTAATAGCTCCATTAACTTAAGATTCCACCTAAAATTTTTCTTCAAGAGTCACAACACTAAGTAGACAAATAACAGATGACCTTTCCTCTTTTCTAGATTCACAACTCTAAGAAAACAAACTAGATAAACAGTTGTTAATCTCTCATAAATTAAGGTTTTTAGATGGCTATTGAGTGAAAATAAAATCTAAAAAAAATATCAAATGAGTTAATGTTCTTGAAATTTCATACTAAAACTTTGTGATGTTTGATTTCTTCTAATTTCTTCTTTGTAAGTTTCACGGAGAGGATCTGCCTTTATACCATTGATTACTTCATGTTATTCTTCTCTTAATCTTGATTGTTGACCTCCATAATTCTGATTGAGGAGAACATTCCTATTTATATTACTGGTTTTATCCTTAATTTTTTTAGTTTTCTGACAACTCTTTAATAGTCTGAAAACATCTATAACCAATCATTTGTAGAGATGATGCACAACAAAAAAATTCACTTTTTTTGGCATGCCTACCACCCATGTTCTCTCTCCTCATGTGTTAACACCCAATAGAAAAAATTAAATATATTATTTTATTAAAATAGTGAATATATTGTATAAATCATTTTTGAGTATGTGCAATCATCTCAAGCATTTTGAAGGGTCATGAGAATATTCAATTTAGATTGTAATATCAAATTTTACCCCTATTCTTGACTTTTCTAAATTCAATATTTTTATGAATATCAATCATTAATATAATTTAAATACTTAATTCTTAATCATAAAATTTATTAATTTTTCTTTCATTTTTTATGATCATTATCAAAACAAGTAGGGCTTCTAAAGACATCCATAACTCCAATGGGGCAACAAGTAGCTTTTGGGGGTTGCACTCAAGTGTACATTACTAAATCATTTGTTTAGTGCTATTTCAATCAAATTCAATGTAGATCCAATGTAGTACAGATATAGTCCAAGTGTTTTAGCATGGTTCCAAGTCATTGTAGTGTTGGTCTGATAAACATTGAAAACCATTGTTCTTCATTTTTCTTTTCTCATCTTCTTCTCATTCCAAGGAGAGTTGAGGAGATATAGTTCCTTTTTCCATCACATCTGATAAAATGCTATTAAAATGTTGCCTGAACATTGCTGCGTTTTTTCTTAATCTTTAGTCTTCTTCTGTTCACTCACAAGTGGGATGCGGTGACTCAGCTACTTGCTTGATCACTAAAGTGTACATCTAATAAAACACTGCATGAGTACTTTTATTTTCCTTTTTTTCTTTCCATGTATGAGTTTAGGTGAATCAACATGTTTAGTGAAAAATGAAAAGCAACTAAAAATTCTTCCACTAGAATTTTAATGTAATGATATTAACAAAAAACTAAGTAGCTTCACTAAAACTTAATCTCCACACAATATTACATGAACTTGTGAACTATTTCACTGTACAATCATTGTTACCTAGTTCTGTACTCACAAAATAAAATCATCAATAACTTGTTAATACCTTGCTGTTTGGTCCCCATATTTTTGCTATCTCTAGTATCATCATCATAAGAAAATTCAAAGATAAATCTAAAAGAATATGATGGATGAACCATGAGTAAATTGTCTCATCTAACGAATTAAGTGTTAATCTTCTAAATCACCTTCATGTTTACCACATTATTCTCACAACTTTCTCATGTTGACATGGTTACTTGTTAAGGACGTCATTCCTAAAATTTAAGAATGTAATTATATCAACTGACCTATACCAGCCTATGGGATGCTGGATCAATTTTTCATAAACCGAAGCTAGATTTGTTAAACATAAAAGAACAAAACATTTATGAAGTATGGAAGTACGCTTTTTCACTATCGTCGATCATTCCATGCGTACATTGAGGCTTGTGTACACATACTTAAATGCTAATTTGGTATCTTCCCACTTAATATTATTTTTACAAAACACCATTGATTCCTTCATATACACTTTAGAACTTTGTATATTCTGAAAGTCCACATCAAAATATTAGCATCAAACTTTTGTTCCATGTTTATGATAGGCATGAAATGACTTGATCAAGGTACTCTACTCAGAAAATGCATTATGTACATCAAGAAAACATTATGTTAAGATAATATTCAGTGAGTTGAGAGATTGACTTGGGACCAACATGCCATGAAAACCAGGGACTGTAGTTCATTGATATCTTCTGTCCACTCCTCTCTCCCTCTACTTGATTCTCTTCCTACCTTAATTTTTTTTCCACCATAAAAACTTGGAGTAATATAACTATATATAGATGTGCTCCATCTCAGCAGCAAGAGATCCAGGTCATTTGAAACAATAGGCCTTTAAATGAAAAAAATGATTGATTTTTAACTGTTTGTTGTTTGCTGAACCGAAACTTCTTGACTGATTGTGTTTTGGTTGTCATTTAATGTCTCAAATCCTTGTAATTTACCCTTTTTAATAATAAAATGACCATGTGCATGACTATAATAAATAAATAACCACTTGGGCTATATGCCCAATTATTATTCTAATGACCAAAAGAATTCAAATTAAAATATCATGCATATGGCACAAAATTTAGTGTGAAGTTGAAAAATCAGAGATTGTTCTTAAATCCACAAAGAACAAGATCTATGCTTCTTGAATCTCCTAGGAATTTGGTAAATCACCCTGAATTCTCAAGGGAGAAGAAAAAATGAAATTTCTACCATTCAAAAACATGTGGTCATTCTTTGGTACATGACCTCTTAAATAGGCAAAAAATTAGTTTTTAGTTGCTTAAAAGTAAAATATAGTCAGAGAAAAAACTAATAAAAAGGAGGTGCTGGATTGAAACAAAGATTATTTTGCCTACTCAAAGAAAAAGTGTCCTAATAGCTAACCAACTACCCACAAAAATCATACTGGGGCATTCAATATTTTTTTTCCTTTTTTAAAGCCCCTCTAAGCTACATCTTCTAAGCTAGTTAACTGTTTGGGATGTTGGACTGCTCTTTTCTACCTTTTGTATTTCTTGACAATCTGTTCTAAATCATAATTTCACATAAAACAATTGTCCCAACAAGTGTCATGCGAGCTCGAAAAAATCTCACAATATATAACCCTGCCCAAAAAATGCTTGTTGTCACACAATAAATATCACATTCCTACGACTGTTGGGAGAAAAAAGGCAATTACATGAGACCCAAATCCTTAATGGACATGCTCTAGTTGAAGGCCAAAAGTGACATGTCTGCGAGAAAAACGTGCATCCCAAGGACATGGATGGAATTAGCCGGCCCACTAATCTATCACCCAATCCAACTTAGGATGGTTATTGTTTCAATTATATCTTGTATAGAATAGCAGCAAAAAGAGTAGACGAGATTAATGGCTATATTGGAGATTAATGCACGATCAGCAAGCTTTTCTCTCAATGGCCATGACCATTCTCTATGCCATCTTATAACTATAGTGATTGATCAAGTCCTTCACATTTTCCTCACATGATGTCCCAGCTCCTAGGAACGAATGGACTAATGGTAACCACATTTTCAATTTTGTTTACCTCTATTATTTCTGATCTCCTTAGAGAAAAATCCAAGGAGAATAGTGATTTGGGCAAAAATATGTGTAGGGGCCCCAATAGGCATTACATACTCAAGGCACAAGAAATGAGCCCGTAGAGACCAGCAGCCCACCATTGAAGGACCATTCTACCTTTGTGAGGGAAGGTTATACCGGTCCCAAAAGAGAAAAAGGAAAAGTGTCATTTTCATTGTAAGGAGGAAAAGTCATTCTTAGATCTTCTTATCACTATTTAACCATGGAGTTTATCATCAGAATGAAGGGGGTTCATTAATCTTGTATTAGAGCGTCAAGAAATGGTGTCAAAGCTACAAGAAATTCGTACAGAAGTATGGGAGAGGGAAATTTCAAAGGTGAAGAACAGACTAGTAGAGATAAAGGTCGAAATGAACGCATAGATGGATGGAATACACCAAGGAATGTTGCAGCTCATGCGAGTGAAAACAGATCTATAGAATATTGTATGGAATCAACTAGTGGAAGAGAAATCCAGATAGAAGGAAGCAACAACAAGTCAAGGGAGAGATGCACCATGGGGATTATGCTAATCAGAACATCCTAGGTATGAAGCGCCAATGGGTTATGTAGATGTTTGGAAAGGGGGTAGATGGTTGGAGCTCCTTGTACTCGATGGAAACAACCCTAGAGGGTGGATATACAAGACCTAGTTGTGCTTTGCAGTACAACCCATGACTAAGGAAGATAAATTATGGGTTGTAGGAGTGAGCTTCAAGGATGATGTCTTGGTAGATACCACTAGACTAACATTAGAAGTCCTTTTGTCAACTCATGAGGCCTCAAATATTAACTGATGGAGTGATTTGAGTCCACACAAGTAAGTAGTCTATGTGAAAGATTTTTATGTTAAATTTGAAGGATCTTGTGTTGATGTAGATAGAGATGATAAAATATAATGAGAATGGATTGAAACCATACATGAATCTATGAAGGTGCAAGTATGAAGATGTCCTTTTAGATCAGCACAGGGGAGTTGACGTGACTCAGTCGTTGTATATTAAATCACGCAAATCTAAAATTTATAAAACTAGAAAATATGATTTTTTAAATATTTAGAAGTATTTCTGAACAAATATATTAATTATAATTTAATAAAACTTCCAAAAAGAGCAGTAATTTTCCAAGTCGATCACAGGGATGTAATATAATATTTGGTAATTATTCAGATTTTTTATCAATGAATACGATTTTCTATGAATTTTATACTAGGAAAGAAAAAGGAAATATATTTAAAATTCACGAAAAAAGAAATAAGGGTGAGGACGTCAGGATGACGTCAGCACCCAGCGAACGCGAATCGGGCAGAAACAGAGTTCCGCCCGACGATTCTTACGTAAGCGATTACAAACTATTTAATTGATCAAATTAAGATCTGTAAAAGCCGGAAGAATCGTAATGAAATGAAGTATATCTGGGTAAATTTAAAATCAACAAATTATCACTAAATGAAACGGAAATTAAGTTGAAAGCAGGAAAATAGAGTTCCGGCGTCGCGACGGCGATGTGTTGGCGATGCACCGGAATCCTGAGCGTTCGGGAGGATCGTCGTGCAGTGTCCATGGCCTCAAAGGCTCTCCTTGGACAAAGATGATGTGGGCAATCTCTAGATCTCCTTGTGAAGTCTAGAGATTAATGAAAATAGGTCGTCGACTCGTCTCCAGTGGCTGTCACCCGACGGAGCGGAAAAACAGCGACTTTGCGGCTCTCCTGCGGCTGTCACCCGACGGAGAGGAGTTGGATGGAGGTGGGGCACGTGTCAGGGAGCTTCATCCTTAGGTCCCCATAGCAAGAGGAGGCTCTTCATCGCATTTGGTACACTCTCAGGAGGTGGCGACTCGTCTCCCAGTGGATCATCCTCTTCCCGACGATGGCTTGTTCGTCGATCAATCGGAGATGATTTACTCGATGGATTCGCGATCCTTTTATCGCGAATCGTTCAACAATTTTTAGTAGCAATGCTCCGCGAATCGCGTTGATGAGATTTTCACCGATGATCCAGCGATTCTCGTTGCTTAATCTTTCACCGGCGATCTGCAGGAAAGTCGCGATAATCAGATAAAAATATATGACTTTTGACTCTGGGAGGATTTGAACCCGCGCTGGATGTCCGCCCCTTCTGAGGAAGGTGTGATGTGGGTTTAGTCCCACATTGGTTGTGCGCCGATTTTTCGGACGAATATATAGTAATGTTACATTTCTAAGCAAAGTTCTTTCTTTTGCGTGTACGACCACTCCTTGCCCCATAGCTGGCTGGCCACCGGTGACGTGGAAGGGGAGTGGCACACACGTGCCCCTATCGGTCCAAGCTGCTCGAGCCCCTGCTCGCGGCTACTCCCTGACTGAGCTTCTGACCCGCTTGTGGGCCCGGCTGGCTGGTGAGTCTCCCTCATTTTGTCTTATTTTTATTTTTTATTTCTTTTTCTTCATTTATCTCAAAAGCAAGACTGTAAAAATCATATAAATTCATGTAAAATCACATAATTACCTAAAAATTCACATTAATCAACTGAAAAACCACTTTTCACACTTTAACATAAATATAAGTCTATTTATCATGAGTTAAGGCTAAAACTATATTATTTACTAATTATTAACTCATGATAATGAAGACTTATCAGGAGTCATCTAATGACTTATTCTAGAGAGATGGGATGTTATAAGAGTGATGACGTGTGACCCAAGGATCATGACCCCTATTTATAGACAAGAGATGGTTAACCTCTTGGTGTCTTTTTCTAATTTAGTCCATCATAAAATTAGAACAAGATTTATTTTCTACATATATTTATATTTATGTACATACTTACAAGAGAGGTTGTAATCTCAACACAAACTTCAATGAATCACTTTAAGTGGGATTAATTCAATGATAACCCCATAATATACAATTTATATATATAATTGTTCATATTGAGATTAATTTCAACAATCTCTCACTTTGATAAAATATATATGATAACTTAATATTGTACATTATGACCTTATGAATTCAAATTTTTTGTTATCATTGTCAAAGATATCTCTAATAATCTTGTCCATTATTATACCAATATAGAACTAAAGGAGTTTTTATTCACATTTTTTGCATAACTGAACTCACAATAATCACGTATATCGATATAATGAACAACATAGATCCAATATGAATATGTAGTATAGAAATTACATGAAATGTGACTCATATATGTATATTTCTAAGTCCTCCTTATTCTAAATAGAGATCAAACAACTACATTTAGAGAGAATAATTCTAAACTTTATTCATGTATGAAATAGTCAAAGTATATGTTTATAACTATATGAGCATCAAATATAAACTCATATTAAAATTATATATCCTCATTAGGTATTACACCCATATGAGCAACATGCTCATGAAAAACCTTTGGTGACAGTCTCTTAGTAAATGGATCTACTACCATAGAGTTTGTCGTAATATGCTCAATAGACATTTGGCCACTCTGAACTCTTTATTTAATAACTAAAAACTTGATGTCTATATGTTTAGACTTCGTCAAGCTCCTATTATTATTGAAAAATATAATGGTTGATTTATTATAAAATTTATACCTCCTAGACCTTTACGGGTATCCAACAAAGTAGCAATTAACTATTTTCGAGTCAAGTTTTCTTTCATTAGGTCTGTAAGGTCTTGTCTCTGTTGAACAACCCTAAATGTGCAAATACTTTAAATTAAGCTTATTATCTGTCCAAAATTCATAAGGAATTTTAATAGTTACCTTAGTTGGAACCCAATTAAGCAAATAGGTTACAGCCTTTAGTGCTTCTCCCTAGAGGTTATCTGATATGATAGATTGACTAATCAGACTTCTTATCATATCTTTAAGTGTTCTGTTTTGTCGTTCAACAACATTATTCATGTTAGGAGATCCTTACATGGTGTATTGTGGGACGATACCACATTATTCTAAAAATTTAATGAAAGGTCCTGAATGTTGTTCACCTCATCCATCATATCTATTGTAGTATTCACCATTACGGTCTGATTTGATGACCTTTTAATCCATTTGTTGAGTTGATTCTCAACTTTGACCTTATATTTTTTACACACATCGAGTGATTGAGATTTTTGATAAATAAGATACAATTAATCAAATTGAGAATAATCATTTATGAATGTAATAAAATATAATTGACTTTCCAAGAGGCCGTAAGGAATGGTTCACAAATATCCATGTATTAGTTCTAAGACATCTGAAACTCGATTGACACTTATTTTCTTTATGTTTGTTCTTTTCTCCTTGATACATTTGATACAAGTGTCAAAATCGTTATAATCAAGTGGGTCAAGAATTCTATCAAACACGAGTCAATTAATTTTCTTTTTAGAGATATGACCTAATCTCTAGTGTTATAATAAAGTGAAATTCTTATTAATTAATTTTCTTTTTGTACTCTTAAACTGATATGCAGGATTTCATTAGAAGAAATAATTATGTCAAGTATAGGTTATCATGACTTAATAAAGCACCGGTATCAATGTGATTTGAATCATCAAAAAGACTAAATTTTCTAGTTCTAAATAGATAACTATAACTAAATTTATCTAAATTAGAAACAAAAATCAAATTCTATCTAAAATACGGTACAAGTCTCAGTCAAATCCAAATAATGACTAGTCTTTAATAATAACCTAAAAGTCCATATTGCCTCCACTATTATTGCATTGTCATCACCCGAATAGATGTATCTTTCATCATCAATTGATTTCATTATTGCATGGACACACTTATGTGAATGGTAACACCAGAATCTATCCATGATGTGTACAAAGGTACAAAAGTTAAATTAATTTCTGAATAAACCAAAGTGAGAAGGTCACCTTTCTTTGTATGCCAAGTATGATACTTTGTATAATATTTCTTAATGTGTTCACCATGCTTGCAAAAGAAACAAGTAGATTCCTTATCTTGCTTTATTTCTTGTTTCTTTAATAGTGGTCCACTTGTAGCTTTATTGTCCATAGACCTTTTCTTGATTTTATTTTTAGAGGTCATGGCCAAATAAACACTCTTATGTCTATCTTGTTTCAACCTTTCTTCTTCTTGCACACAATATGATATGAGCTCATTTAAGGACCATTTGTTCATTTGACAATTATAGCTCACCTTAAATTAATTGAATTATGTAAGAAGAGAAATCAAAATTAAGTTGTACTAGTAGATCTTCAAATAGCTCTAACTTTAATGTCTTTAGTTTTGATGTAAGATGAGATATCTCGAGAATGTATACTATTATATTTTCCTTGCCTTTATACTTTATAGGAATAAGTTTTTCTAAAATCGTACTTGTTTTGATCTTATTGTTCTTAGTAAAAATTTTCTCAAGTTCTTCAAGAAAAATTCTTACTATAGTGGCCTCTTCAAACAAAGTGTCCCTGAAGACTTCTAGAATGACATGCTTCATGATTATAAAACTCATGCAATTCAATTGATCCCACTTAGCCATATCTCTTTTGTCCTCATGAGAACTATCATAACGTTCTCTTTCTATGTCTTCAAGTTTGCGCCATTTAACATAGGAATAGAGTTTATCTAGACAGAAATAATAGAAGCATAACTTGAAACTGTATACAAAATAATATAAAGTTCACATAAGTAATTTGATTTTCAAATAATGGTACTTCTCATCACAAGATATTGAGTGCAATATTAATACTTTATCTTTGAACAAAAATATTAACTGTAAGTAATATTTTGGTGTGACAAATAAACATTGACAATAAACTTATGTCAAATAATAAATCTTTCTTTGGATCGACTTATTATTCACATGAAAATACTAAATAATTATCACATATTTATTATCACAATTATATGTAATTTATAAAATACTAAACTTTTCTTTAGGTCAGTTAGTATCCACAAAATCACATACACAACATCTCATACGTTAGAAAAGTTAATATCCACAAGAGAGCCTACTTTGATAGGATGTTACTTCAAGTAATAATTCCAAAATATCACATGTACCAAAATTTGAATAATAATAGTTATTTGACATTTAATCATACTCAATGTAAACATAACCATTGAAAATATCAAATAACTCTTAAAAAAATATAAAATAAAATCATCAAGAATATTTCAGAAATAAAATGATGTCGGAAATAAATTATTTTATGTGCATGACGTTAGCACACCAAATGCTGATGTCATCATTATCATGTCATCTCCGTAGACCGGCGCGTTGGCTAACTAGATCAGCTTATGCCGAGCCAGCATGCCATCTGGCTATCCGGCTCGCGCTGAGCCGATCACTCGAACCGGTGTGACCCGAGCTGCGTAACGGAACCGGCGTGAGCCGAGCCGCGGAACCGAACTGGCGCGAGCCGAGCCGCAGTCCTGAACCAGCGCAAGCCAACCCGTGGTCCCGAACTGGACACCAGAACCGGCACGAACGGTGTATGAAACTGCCACGTGACGATTCCTCTCCCGTCGGGCACGCACCGAAAATGGTGCGGCCGTTTCGCGTGACGAACTGGCAGCCGGCGCCTGAAACGCCGCGTGACAGTTCCTCTCTCGTCCGGCATGCACCGAAAAGGTTGCGGCCGTTTCACGCGGCGGAGCGGCACACGAACCGTCGCACGAAGGAAGGAAAAATTAGGGCTTAGAACAGTCGGCCCAAGAATGGCCTTCTGTTCGAAAAACGGACCCGCATCGTTCGCCCCTCCCCTCCACGTCCTCCTCATTCCCGCCGATTTCCAGAAGGCCTGGAAACCATCTTTCGGCGAGAGGAAGAGGAAGAACCAAGGTGATTAGGGGCGTGCGGAAGCCGCCGCAGCCCTTCGCCTCAAGTCCTTGCGGAATCGTTCGACGTCGGCCTACACCTCTTTTTCGCCTTACAGAGCCCTCCGGCATCCATACCTTCCGGAAGCGCCATCCATCGCTCTCCAGTCTCCCGTCCGACGACGGAAAGGGGAAAGAGGAATGGCTGGGCCGCTCCTAGAGTCTACGATTTCTAAATGGAAATCTTTCTTCGGGAAAAGAGAGGAAGAGAGGTGTGTGGAAACCACCACTCCTCCTCTGCAGGGAAAGAAGAAGAGTCAATAGACCCATCTAAACGGCTTGCACGGCCCATTAATCCGTCCATGGTAAGGTTGAAACCTTATGATTTCCACAATGGACGCCTAGAGTCCATTCTCAAAACAAGGCATCAAAATGATACCATGATGAACGAAAATTAATGAAAAAAATGTCATTCTTCAAAAAGTCAACACATTTGACTTTGATACCACTTGTTAAACCTGAAGGATCTTGTGTTGATAGTAGATGGAGAATGATAAAACATAATGAGAATGGATTGAAACCATACTTAAATCTATGAAGGTGCGAGTACAAAGATGGCCTTTTGGATCAGCATAAGGAAGTCATCCATGACTTACTTTAGAGAGATGGGATGCTCTAAGACTGACTTACGATGTGTGACCTAAGGATCATGAGTTCCTATTTTTAGGCAAGAGGTGGTTAACCTCTTAATGTCTTTTTTCAATCTAGTCCATCATAAAATTGAAATAAAACCTAGTCTCTACACATATTTATATTAATACTCATACTTACAAAAAAGATTGTAATCTTAAATACTTAAACTCTAATGAATCACTTTAAGTGAGATTAATTCAATAATAATCTCATAGTATATAATTCATATATACAATTGTCCATATTGAGATTAATTCTAACATTTTAAACATTAAGTAGTTAGCTTTGGTCTCAAATTACGGAAGAGATTTCAAACTCATGTTATCATCCAAGGAAGGGTTACCAAAAGAACTCCTTGATATCACCTTATAAAAGGGCTTAAGCATGAGGTTCGCATGGAAGTTAAGTTTCACAATCTCATAAGCATGAAGAAAGTTATGTGAATGACATAGTTGGTCAAGGAATGAAACCCTTTGGCCAGCTTTAGAAACAACAAGATCAAAGCTTGAAAAAAATGTGAATGAAAAATCTCACATTTCTATTTATGAAATTTTGAATGAATTTTTCTTCAATGTGATTTCATCATTTTCAATATCTCATAATTTTCCTTTAAACCTTTGCATTCCTTTCCATGAACTTGTATCAAGAAAGTGCACATTTGTTAGTTATCTAACAAAAAATAACTTGAAGTTCCATGTTCATTTTGTGAACATATTGTCTTCAAATATATAAACCAGTTTTTACTTCAGAAAAATAAGTATAATACCATCTTATGTTGCATAACTAGACATCATATTTAAAAAGCACAATAAATTTGATGGTGAGAGTGGTATAAAAGGTGATACTATGATGTAGAAGAGGAAAATCAAATTTAATTATATAGAGTAAAAGCTTGAATGGTTTTTTAGGCATAGTTCTAGAAGGGATGCTTGTCATATATGTAGAAAAGTTTGACAAATGTTTGGAAGGTATGTTGTGAGGTGCCTTATTATAGTGTAGCATATACTTTTTTATGCATTTAAATGGAGGACTAAAGATATGAATGAGGATAGCCATGAAGATATGAATACGTAAGCTTGAACTGAGTGAAGATGCTGGAAAATCAAACTAAAAGAGAGTTGCCCCTAGACATCAAGTAGAATGATCATAATGATTAGCCAAATGGTCTTGTGAGAACTAGAAATAGCCAAATATATTCCGTATGCCTAATTTATTCAAAATTTTTGTGAGAAAAAGGATTCCAAAAACTTATTGGCTTTGAGAGCCCAAGTAGTTTTGATGATGACAAAACATATAGAAGGGTATAATGGAAATCTAAAAAAAGTAGAACTGTCTTGTGATGATCTAGATCATTTAGATGTCAATGGACCTTAAACCAATTAAAATGAACCCACTGGAAGAGTACACACTTCAAATGATTAAATAATGTTTTGGATGTGATTTTTTGCTATATATCTCATTGGAAGGATAGTTGAAAATATGAAAACAATACAAAAGTAGCATCAAAATTCAATTTTTTTTCAATAAATTGTACAAGATTAATGAACATTTAAGAATTATATGAAAAAAAATGGATGAATTTTTAGTCATGGCAAATGACTTTTGGAAGACTCAATATACATCAAATAAAAAGAGCATTTTGTCACATCATACATTTGAGTGAAAAAGGGAAAGAAAAATGGGAGAGAGCCATATAAACTATCTTCATCTTTTCAGAAGTTCACAAGAGAAATCAAAATACTTCAATTTTCTAAATAAAATATTTTGACTAGTGTTCAAGCTATCAAGGACTCCACCTTGAATTACCCCTTCCACATTTTCAAATAAACGAAATCAATAAGATCATTTATGGGTAAGTCTATATGACAGTATTTTTTATTCTCAGCATGTTCTTTAGTTATTTTGAGCAAGTAAATCCAATATTGGCCTGTTGGTGGAGGCTTTGATATAGGCTTTCCAAGGCCATAATGTCGAGGCCTTGATCTTATGTGGAGGTTTGATGAAGTCATAGTGTTATGTAGATAAACCTTTAGGGGACTTGATATTTCTTGAGGATTTTTGATGTCGTAGTGCTTAGTGGATAGGTCTGGTGATGTCTTAATGTTTAGTGGAGGCTATAGGGTTCAATTTATAAACTCAATGATGCCTTTATGTTGAATGGAAGCTTACTGTGGCCATAATGTTCAACACATAGGCTTAAATGCCTTCGTATTCAATAGAGGCTTGTTGAAATTATAGTGTTTGGTATCAAGGCTTGTTGAGGTATAAATGTTAAATGTATTTCCCTAATGACTTGATAGGACATACAGTTGTTGCCTTCAAAGAGTGGGGTAGGCCAAGTGGTAACAATCATGATAAAATTGTCAATGATTAAATTACAAAAATAAGTGTGAAAGGGTAACCAAAAAGACCAGTTCACCCCCCTCGTTTTTCCTAAGGAAGCAATCTCTTAAGATTGAAAACAATGTCCATCTAATAAGCCTTTGGAGTCTTATTTAAAATCTAAAAATCATTGTTAAAATTTTAAATTATTAAGGTTTTATATGCCTCTAAATTATTTGGTAGATCAAACAACATCTCCTTATATAGGTTTAGTCATGAAAGTGATGAAAATGTGGAAATAAATTAGGAATTCTATTTTAAAATTTATGAAGGACACTGTAGTGGGCAACTATAGTGGGCCTGACCTAGATCACTGCTCAACCTGCCTATCCGACATTTCTTTGGAGTTCAATAAAGCCAAGACGCCAACATAAAGTTTGAGCAAGTTTTCATTTTTTTGGTTTTGATGGGCTGTACTTTATCCAAAACCCACCAATGATTTTACAGTCACCCATCCTCTAGGTGGCCCATTTCATATCTATCTAACACAAATGCGTGAGGAGGTGACACCAGTAAGAAAAGACTCCAGTGCCTACCACCAGTACTAAATGTTACCAAGGACGTTGATAATATCTCATATATAAGCTTAGATCATCTTAATTATCAGCCCATATAATCCAAGATAAGCTGCATATGGGTCAGCCAATTTCACATATTTAACTGTTTAATTAATTAGTCTACGATCGTAGGAATATTCGGACACGCTCAATGATATATTAATCAATTAATTATGTGCTACGATCTTCGTCTCATGCACGTGTAATTAACGATGGATGCCTTCCAATGATATATTAAATGCGGGCACGATCTGATTCATAATGATTCATTTTACGTGAGCTTCTATTATATTTATTAGATCGCGGTAAAAGGGCTCTTGAGGGAAATTCTGAGCGTTCCTTCGGCTGATCTTCGCGAGATCTGTCTGGCGATGGAGCGGAGCGGTCAACGTTCGGAGAAGAGGGAGGGGCCAGGGTTGTGGGGGAGGCTTAAGATAACTTCGGCGAAGAAGGATCGCCGGCAGGAGGTGAACATGGCCACACCAGGCTCTCTTGATCCGGTAGATGATTATTCAGCGACGGCCTCAAGGATTTGGTCCTCTAAAGGTCACTGTTTTTCCTCCCCATGCACTGGCAGAGCAAGCCTGACAATATAAATACTACAGCATCATACTTGGAGGGAAGAGAAGAAATAGCAAACCCGTTTGTTTTCTATCAATGGGGAGTGGAAGGAAGAGAGAGAGAGAGAGAGAGAGAGAGAGAGAGGTGTTTAATATGCAAAAGGACGATGTAGACCGACGCCTCATCGGAAGAAAAGCTGTACATTTACAAAAGGGGAAAGAAAAAAGGAACATATAAGAAAAAGACGAGAAAGTCGTGGACAAATGAGAGCATCGTGTTTGCGACAGCAAGACTAGTTCCTACCCGTGTTTGATGCCATCGCTTCTCTAGCGTGAAAATGACTTGAGTTTCCTCCTCATGCACTGATTTAGATGAACGGAATATGATTATAGCCGAGTGTTTCAGCTTGAATCGCTCACTTCTCTCTCAACAATGTCACCTCCGAGACGTTGACCTCTTCCCTTGCGCCATCTCTCTCTTATTCCATCTCCCCTTCTGGCTTCCCCTTCTCCACCCCTTTCCCTCGCTTACTCTTTAGAGGAACACTGCTACCTACCTATTCGTTTCTCCTCGTCTCTCTTCCAGCCATTCTACGCGTTCTACCGGACCATCTGCTCAGCTGCTGAAACCACGGGAAAGATTGATGGGGTGGGGGCAGAATACCCACCTAACGCAGCAGCCACTCTCTCCTCCTCATAAGTCTGAGAACTAGACCAGTGAAGCAGAGAGATGGAGCGACCAATGAAGGAGACGGAGACGAGGAACAGGAGCTAAACGTCGCATCACGCTGTGGTCCTCCCCACTGGGCGAAGCTCGTGGTGGGTCCCCGAGAGGTCGATGCCTTGGAACAGAGGGATCCGATTGGGAGACTGGAGACGTCGCGAGGGTTAAAACCAGCTCGATCCGGACTGTAAAATGCGGAAGAGAGAGGACCACACGTCAGCAGAGCTTGAAGGGCCCCGCCCCAACTTCTCTCAACATCCCCGAGATGCCTCTCTTCCCACCATCTGCTCGACGTGTTGTCCACCCCCGCCCTCGAATCGGAGGCTTCTAATCTCGCGGGCCGGGTTGATGTCTGAAAGCTGGCTTACATGACTGCCCTTGGAGAGATAAATGCCCGTTTAGAGATAGCGAGAGAGAGAGAGAGAGAGCGAGAGAGAGAGAGAGAGAGCGAGAGAGAGAGAGAGACAGAGAGACAGAGAGACAGAGAGACAGAGAGAGAGAGAGAGAGACAGAGAGACAGAGAGAGACAGATAGAGAGAGAGATGGTCTTCATTCGGGAGCATGTAGAGACTGCGCACTTGAGGCCCCCCAAGCAATCTCAAGAAATGTTACACCTTCCTCTCCTCCCACCTAGTTTACGCTAAAGGATCACATAAATTGATAGACTAACGAGAATACTTGCCACAGCATTGAACCCACAGAGATCAAGGTTGGATTCCCTCTTAATTGTCTATTCTACTCCTGTCGTCCACCACCACATTCGGTCAAACCTTGATCCTAAATAATCTTATATAGTCTATGAGTTCTAAGTCGACGTCAATATGAGCTTTTTATTTAAGCCCGGGTATAGCAGGTCGTGCCAATATTCGAGAAACCTGGTCTCAACCGAGCCCATGCAAGCGTCCCAGATGGCTAAGATCTAAGTTTTATGAGATTTTTGGCTGCGACAAGCGTCATAGACGTGAAAGTTTCCCATTTTAGACAGTTTCTTCACGGTTATGCATAAAATCTTCAGATAAATCAGGAAAATGCTTTTTTTGTAAATTTACTTCATATTTTCTTAGAATTATGCATGCTTTGAATATAAATATATATATAGATATATATCGTGTGTGTGCGTGTGTGTGTGTGTGAGAGAGAGAGAGAGAGAGAGAATCCGAGGAAGAACATTCAACTAGGCCAGAATGTTGCGGCTTTATCTGACCACACCCTCCCTGCCTTCATCCCATAAAGGAACACGATAAGGGAGAGAGCTGACGCGCGGGCCTATGTGCCACACCTACCCCCACCCCTCCCAGGCTTGAAATCCGCACGCAACCGTGCCGCCAGTTTAAAAATCCACGCACTCCACGTGGCACAGCCTCGTGCGCCGCTTTTCCCCGTTTACCATGAAAGGAAATAAAGGAAAAAGAAAAAACGGCGGGAAAAGATCGTGGCTCGAGGGATGAGCTCGACTTTCGAGGAGGGCCCGTCGGTGGACGTTTGCTTAAACTCCTCTGCGAGTTCGGTTAACGGGAAGGCGACGATCCATTATTTATTACTTGACCAGATTAGGGGAGGGACCGCCGCTGTGGGGCCCACTTCAGTCGGCGCCCCGGCCAAGTCACCGGCGGAAGCACGGCGGAAGCCACCGCTCCTCCGCCGCCGCCGGCGAGGGACCGTCGAGGCGGCGCCGCCCATCCAGAGAGGAACGGCGCTGGACCGGCGAGATCCTGCGAGCCTCGCGACGGTCTCTTGCCGCCGCTGCCGGAGAGGACGGTTCCGGAGGCGGCCGCCGCCGCCGCTCTGCGTTCGTATCCTCCGGGATCCGCGACGTTCTTTTCTCTCTCCTCCGCTGTTTGTCCTCTTCTGGGTCCCTGTGACAGCTGTTGAAACGTGTTGCTGTCTCCGCCGCTTCGCGTTTATAAATTTAGTAGCTTATCATATGAGAGATTTGTTTTCTCACAAGTTTCACATTTTAGGGTTGTTAGCCTCTCTCTCGATCGATCGATCGATCGTGATCGAGAGAGAGAGAGAGAGAGAGAGAGAGAGAGATGTGGGATGGATCCCCCATGTCGCAGGGAAGAGAAGGTGGAGCTCGCCGAGCGTAGAAGGAACGGCCAGTTGGGATTATTTTGTGCTGACTTCCCGATCTCTCTCTCTATCAGACAGATTACACCATCGTCAGTCTCCTCGCGATGACTGGAAACTCGACTAAATTATCCTCCTTTCTGTCTAGGGTCCGCGTGACAGAACGCTTGAAGAACACCAAACAAATTAATCGAAGAATAAGACACTCTTCTTAGTCGAGTTTCATGAGGGGAGGGAATTGAGGGTTGAGGCCGGATTACTGCCGGGAAGAGAGAGAAGTGCGGTTGCGCTGCTTAGGAGCCTCTCTCTCTTCTCTACCAAGACAGATTGTGTGCTCGTATGAGTTCTTGTTTTACGCTCTCTCTCTTGCTCTCCTCTCTCTCTCTCTCTCTCTCTCTCTCTCTCTCTCTTGCTCTCCTCTCTCTCTCTCTTTCTCTCTCTCTGACAACGTAGCATCTAGTTTGGATCTATACCAGTCACCTTCTTCACTGGGCCTTCTCTCTATCGTCATCATCAACCTTCTGTACCTTCCCCTCTCCTCCGCCGCTATTTCTCTCTCCCGTCGCGCCACACTATTCACCTCTTTGACCCTACTTTCTTCGATCTCCTCCTCTCTCTAGGCGCCTCCTCACCAAGCATCTGTCAAAGAAATTATATCTTCCATCTCTCCGGGGACACTGCCCAGTTTTTTTTAATCCCCTGAGGCAAATCTCGCCCTATGCGGTAGGCATTGTATCTATCCTCCTTTCACCCACTCCGTTCATCTCTATCCTCTATCCTCTGTCCTCCCCCCATCTCTCTCTCTCTCTCTCACTCTCTCTCTCTCTCCATCTAGTTCTCTCTATTAGGAGTCTTTCTACCTATTTCCACCGCTATTACTATACTGGATCCGTCGATTTCGCAGCCGGGGTCGGAATTCCCTCTCCGGCCATCCCTGGCCCTGCCTTTCTCCCCGGTTAAGGAACTGGGGAGAGAGGAGAAGGGTGGGTAACCAAAGCGGCCGCGGCCACCTCCACCACCCCAACTGAGAGATAAGAGAAAGAGGAAGTGACTAGAGTGAGAAAAGAGTAAGAGAAGAGTGCTGGTAGAGGAAAAAGGGGGAGGAGGTGATTCCTCAGTCATGCATTCTGGAGGGTCCCAGTATGGGGCGCCTCCTCCGGAAATGACCTTTGCGGCCGCCGCCGGCGGTGGAATTATCAGCTCCGGCCACCTGCGGCAGATCATGGCGGAGGAGGCTTCCCCCATAAGCAGCCGTCCGCCGGCGATGGGCAGCAGCATGCTGGCTCCGGCGAGGTCGGAGGGTTTCACGGATGAGGAGAACCTGGCGGCGGCGGGGGAGGAGGCCGATCGGGGAGGGATCGCCGGCAACCGGTGGCCGCGGCAGGAGACACTAGCCCTCCTCAAGATCCGCTCCGATCTGGACGCCGCCTTCAGAGACGCTACTCTGAAAGGCCCTCTTTGGGAGGAAGTCTCCAGGTGAGAAGAAATACTTCGAAGGGATCCCAGTCCCAACTCCTTGCAGGGATTAAAATGCTGTTGAATTGTGCTTCCTCCTCCCTCCCCCCATTTCTTTCTCATCATCTTCACTCTTGCATTTGTGTGTTGGTCGAATAATTTAGGCAGCAAGGAGCAAAGAGAAGCATCTGATGGGACGGCAGTGGAGAGGAGGGGGGAAGAGGGAAGGGACTGTTCCTCTGTGGACTTTTTTCAGTTGCAGTCGGAACTGAGCAAGCAAAGAGGGTGGGGGGTTGGATTTGAGGAAGAAATGCACAGAGAGGGAGAGATATATATATATATATATATATATACATAACCCGCTGCTGATACTTCAGATGCCGACTCACCCAACTGGCTGATCAGTTACTAGTTTTGATGAAGGAAAGCAGGCCTTCGTTTCCGACCTCCGCCATGATCACGTCTTCATCAAATCTTCCTCTTCCTTCACAGATCTCTCTCTCTCTCTCTCTCTCTCTCTCTCTCTCTCTATCTCTCTCGCTCGCTCTCGCCATCTCTCTCTCTGGGGTCACGAGTGAGGTATCTTTCCCCTTTTTCTCATTTCTTTTTGATTAACCAACGAAGTGAAGATGGCGGACAAGGTCGGTCCCTGAAATCAATACGATTCCTCTTCGCTGCATCGATCCCAACAAGTTTCCAATTTTCTGATGCCGCTGTCGCATACATCTGCAACGCCTCCAGAATAAAACTAATAAAAAAGCCTCACCACCCCTCATGCATTCCTCTCTCTCTCTCTCTCTCTCTCTCTCTCTCTCTCGCTCAGGCTCCAGCCCTAATTATTATTGCTTTGTTAAAGCTCCCACATTGAAGGAAATTTTCGGAGCGTTCAGATGGGCAAAGATTCCTTTTTTACTTTGAAATGGGACGAAATTGATGGGATGATACTTGTGATCATGCCGCGGAATTACTTGCCGTTCTTCTTCATCCTCATTCTGGTTGGTGTCCTTGCAGGCAGCTCGCGGAGATGGGTTATCAGAGAAGTGCCAAGAAGTGCAAGGAGAAGTTCGAGAACGTCCATAAGTACTACAAGCGCACCAAGGACGGCCGCGCCGGCCGCCAGGACGGCAAGGCCTACCGCTTCTTCACCCAGCTGGAAGCTCTCCACAGCCCCGCCGCAGCCGCCACCGCCGCCACCGCCGCCACCGCCGCCACCGCCGCCACATCGTCTGCCGTCTCCGCCTATCTCGCAGCAAACGCTGCACTCAATCTCTCGCACTCCGCGAGCCTGCTGGATCCGTCTTCCAGGTTTCCGCCGTCTCTGCTGAACTCCACTCCGCCGCCGCCCATCGGCGGCGGTTGGGGGGGCTTCAGTTTCTCCTCCGATACCTTCTCCTCCTCGGCCTCCGAGTCCGAAGAAGACACCGAGGAGAATCTCTCCGGCGAGCAAAACAAGCGCAAGCGCGCCAGCGGCGGCCGAGGTCGGCACAAGATGATGGCCTTCTTCGAGGGGCTGATGAAGCAGGTGATAGAGAGGCAGGAGGCAATGCAGCAAAGGTTCCTGGAGACGATCGAGAGGCGGGAGCAGGAGAGGATGGCCAGAGAGGAGGCCTGGAAGCGCCAGGAAATGGCGCGCGTCCACCGCGAGCACGAGATCATCGCTCAGGAAAGAGCTCTCTCCGCGTCTAGAGACGCCTCCATCGTCGCCTTCCTGCAGAAGATGACCGGCCAGGTGGCGCCGCCCATGGCGGCGCCGCCACCGTCGACGGCGCAATCGCAGCAGCAAAGACGGCCGTCGCCTTCTCCGGCGTCGGCGCCGCCGCGGCAGCCGCAATCGCAGCACATTCCCCATCAGACTGCGGACGTAATAATCTCTCCTCACGATTCGGCGGCGCCTGACATGGAGGGCTCCGCCGGAGTCAACTGTACGGACCCGGCGTCTTCCAGGTGGCCGAAGGCGGAAGTCCACGCCCTGATAACGCTGCGAATAGGGCTGGAGTCGAGGTACCAGGAAGTCGGGCCGAAGGGTCCTCTCTGGGAAGAGATCGCCGCCGGGATGAAGAGGATGGGGTACAGCAGGACCCCGAAGAGGTGCAAGGAGAAGTGGGAGAACATCAACAAGTACTTCAAGAAGGTGAAGGAGAGCAACAAGAAGCGACCCGAGGACTCTAAGACCTGCCCCTACTTCCACCAGCTGGACGCCCTCTACCGGAAGAAGCTCGGCCAAACCAGGGACGAGCTGGAGTGCAGCTCCGATCCTGCGGATCCCCCTCAGACGGCGGCGGTAGAAGAGAAAGATGCCAATGACGGCGGCGGCGGCGCTGACGCAGAGCAAGCCGCCGTCAGCAATGGGCAGCTCTCGCCGGCCTTCTTCCACCACGAGGAGAATTTTGACAGCGGATCACTGAAGAAGGTATGGCGGTGTTCTACGTCTTCCAAGTATAGTCAAATCGCATCCTTCCCTATTGAGCCAATTCGATTCAATCGCTGTGAAGCCAGGGGATATTGTGAGGGAACTGATGGATCGGCAACAACAGCAGCAGCATCAGCGTCGAAACGCGGCGATGGAGACCTACGACAAACTACACGGCCCGGACGGCGACAGCATGGACCGGGACGTTGACCGTGACGACGACCCGGACAGCAAGATGAGATACGTGGCTCAGTACCAGGAGAGGCCGGGAGTCAACGGAACCTCCGACTGCGGGACGAGCTCCTCCTTTATGGCCATGGTGCAGTGAAATCCCTCACTTCCCAGCTTTCTACTCGGTCGATCTCCCCGAGTTTACCCTGTCTGTGTACCTATCGTCGCCGTCAGGGAAAGAAGGAAAGGAAATAAGGGAAGCCACCCTCCAAGCTCCTCCTCCCCCAGTAGTTTCCCCAGGCAGCCGTTTTCCATTAAAGGTGAGACTTTCAGTGGAGGTGTTCATCGACCCCATGCCATTTAATTGATTGGCCATCGAATAAAGATCATCCTCGCCAACCAAAAGGTGAAGATGAATGGGAGCAGACGAATAGAAAATAAGCCTGCAGCCGCCGGCATCACCCCGGGAGAGAAGGGCATAACTGCCGCGAAGGAGACCGCACAGGGGCGCCCACATGGTTATCTTCTACAAAAGATCCAGAGACGACAACCCAAAGATCATCACGAGGAGCCCGCTTCGGCAAAATACTTTGCAGAGTAGCCTGGCCGCGGGGTCTTCCTCGCCTCATGAATTGTTCTCTCTCTCTCTCTCTCTCTCTCTCTGTGAATCTTTGTTTCTTCTGAGGAAGATCTTGAGGCTGCACGTGAGAGGATTCCTTTTCTCTTCTTATATTTTTGAGGCAGAAAGATCAAGGGTTTGGGGGATGGACCTTCAGGGCGGAGATCTCATGCTCTTGTTTTCCTCTTCTCTCACTTCCATGCTTCTATCACGAACTCGTCCGAAACCCTTCCGAATTGTGGCGCTTTCATCTGGTTCATCATTTCCTCTCCTTCCAACCCATAAACGACGAGGTCCACTGCGTCTTCTACCTTGTCTCCGTAGTTTTAGTCCTATTTATCATAATAAGTCGTCGTACTGGTTTCTGATTGAAATAACTTTGAGTTTATTGTTCCATCCACCAACATGGCATTAAAAAAAATCAATGATTCATACTAAGACTTCGTCTGATGTTTCTATTATTCACCAGAGCGTTAGAATAATCTCACTCTAAGAAGAGCAAGTCACGTAGCTGATCCACGCAAAAAACACCAATCCATGGCCGCTTGGTTTTTGACTTGAATGGTACTGCATGGCAGTCGCGCATTAGTAAGTGGTTGCTGTTATTATCTATGAACGATGGAGTTGAGACAAGGAGAGAGACAGAACTATTCTCTCTCTCTCTCTCTTGCTCTCTCTCTAAAGTTCAGGTCGTGAAGAAGCAACGGAGAGAAGAAAGAGAGAAGGACAACCGTGGATCATGCAGAAGACGACGAACGCCCCTGCGGCCAGGGCTTCCATTTTTCTTCCCCAGCTATGCCGAAAGTGGCGCTTAAAATAAACTCTGGTTCCCTCCCTTCAGCGGTAGCAGTGGCTGCATCCCCGCACCAGCAGCGCCCATACAATAATGGAGGCTTCCGGTGGCTTCCCGGCGGTGTGGGGGACAGCAGCAAAGAGGCCATACCAGCCCCCACAGCTGTAAAAGAAAACGACGCCGACAGCTCGTCCTTTGTGCGGAAAAGCCCTCGGAGGTCCCCCCCAGATACCACCTCTCTCACTGACGAATGCTTCTTTCTCTCACGTAGATGGACAGAGATACAGAGATCTGGAGAGAGAGAGAGAGAGAGAGAGAGAGAGAGAGAGAGAGAGAGGAGGACAGGAGTCCTATGGTAAATGACTTGCCGATAGGCACGGAGAGAGAGAGAGATGGGCCAAGACTTCAGTGGTTGATGACCTGTAAATAGGCGCAGGTGGGAGAGAGAGAGAGAGAGAGGTGTACAATGAGAGAGAGAGAAAGAGGGTGCAGGAAACGAAGAGCAAGACTCCGGACTCCGGACTGAGAGAGAGAGAGAGAGAGAGAGAGGCCAAGACTCGGGGGGAAGAGTTGGTCAACTCTCTCATCGAACAACAGTTTACTCTGTAAAATGAAGAAAGAGGCTGAAGGGTTTGACTTCAACCATCTTCAGCGTCATAGAAGACACAGACCAGGCTAGTCAACTCCCTCGAGTTCAAAACGGTGTGTTGCCTTGAATGACTCAAACCTGTGCACGATCTCCTCCCACTCCTCGCGCTATTTCGTCAACGACTCGAGAGTCAAAGTGTCCACAGATCCGTCTTCTTGGTGGCCTCATCCTGTCTGACCTGTTCATGGCTTCATCCAATCGGAACTGGTTCTCTGCCTTCTCCCAAAAATTGGCTGACTTTGACTCTTCGATCTATTACTACCACATTTTTACTAAAAATAGCAAATAGTATACATTTGCCTTGCGAGCCGCCCCTTGCCGCCGTACCGCTCTCCTGACAGTTCGTTGACAGAGACTCCGAGACAAGCACAGCCGCCGCCTGTCTGTCTGTCTGTCTCTCTCTAATTCATCTGCATCGTTTTGGAATCTAATAAGTTCGCTTTGTCTCTGACTTAACTGTCCAACACAAGCGGCTGACGTGGCACCCGGAAAACCATAGGATAGTTTCGACGCGGCTTTCTCTGAAATAACCCCTTGCCCAGCCAACTGACTAGTCAACGTGGGCGCACAAGGGCCCGGAAATGTGAAATCGTTGACCATCAGGCATTCGGTCAACCCTAGCTAATCACCCAAGGAACTGAAAAAGACAAGAATGCCCTCCAAAATTTACCCGGACCCCCGCAATGGAATGGCTTCTAACGTCTCTTCATACTAATATAAAATTTTATACTGCATGAACTATGAGTACTCTACGGAAATAACTTTATTACTCTATGGCGGGCCCGGGCCGGGCCGGGCCGGGCCGAGAAAGAATACCATGATTGGGTTTCACCGCAGATCTAATCAAGCCACGTGGCCAGCCTTCTACATCTATCAGAGCAGGAGCGGGCGAGAGAGAGAATGCCACGTGGGCTAATGTGTTGAGCAACTCTATGGCGAACCGTGTTCGATATAGATCAGGTCGAGGACATTGGTCCCATAATCGATGATTATTGATGAGATTATTTAGTCAAAGAACCTTCTAATTGTGCACAATGGTTTTGACTTTTACCAGGTCTTGAGGGTGTTTGCAGATCTTGGATCATGACGTGGCTGTCAACTGGCCGGGGTGGGTTTTTTTTGTGTGCCGCTGGGCCGGCCCTGAGTTTTACCAAACTTAGGCCCATAATTAAGTTTAGGAGGAAATATAGGCTAATTCGGGCCGGGGCCCGTCCGCACAAGATTCTAGGCTCGGAGACCGATTCCTGGCTTTTCTCCGGGTCCAGACCCGTATGATGGACGAGGTTCGCTGGGTTGGGCCGGAGAGTGCGGGGCCCCGGGGAAAGCCCGTTTTTGGACATTTCTTCGGGCCCGAGCCCAGGCCATAGCACACGTGGACAGTTTCTGGGCCCCACAAAAAAACTACAATGTATGTTCAGGATTCAGACGATTGCTGCTGACTAGGAGAGGCGTCGGAGTGGGGAAGGGGTCGTCTGGGTTCCGTGGTTGGCCAGTAACTCGAGAGGAGGAGCTTCGTGGAATCCTTAGATTGGCTTTAATGTCACTTTCCCTTAATCCGGGCACTTCTCCATTGCTTCCTCCTGCGGAGAGAGGGAAAAAGTTTCTCTCTCTCTCTCTCCCCCCCTCCTACCCATTCCCCCTTCCTGGCAATTCTTCGGGAAGGGCACCGCATTTCCCGCAGCAAAGTTTTGCGCCGGTGGATCGCTATCTAGGTTGGCGAGGGAGCAGAGGTGAAAAGGTGGGATGAGGGTGGGTGTTACTCGGCTGCGGGAAGTTCATTCTGTTGTCTTTTCTTCTTTCGCGGTCGTACTTGTGCTTTTTATTAGGGTTTTGTCTTCGCATGACTTTTTTGGTTTCCAAGGATCAATTGCGATTGTCGTGCTCCTTCTACCTCCTCTTCGAATGGCGCGCCGCAATGTATTGAAGTCCCCACGGGAAGGATGCTTAGCTGCCGAAGAATGAATTTTCCCCTTTTGAATATAATTCATGAATCTTTGTTGTTACTGTGCCGGAAGGACTCTTAACCATGGTTTTTCCCTTGCATTCTGTTGGATTTTATTTGCTTGTGGTTTCTGCGACATGGCTTGTTTGAGCTTACTTAAAAGGCTATATTATGTTGTTATATGAGGAATGAAAAACTTAGACCACTAGAGTTCGTTCTTGGTGGCTTTGTTGTAGTTTCATTTGAACTGCCATCCGGATCTTGATCTCAGATCTCGTTGGGAAAGTGTACTGGCTTATCTATCCAGGATCGAGGAGTGGAACTGCAGAGAAAGAATGGGCCTTGAAACCAGCTTAATCAAAATGCAAAGTTAGGCTAGAAGAAGAATAATTGGTTTTAGGATGATCGAATAGTTTTACTTTTCTTTCTAGAGCTTTCAATATTGACCATACTCTTATCCTTGAAGCCAATTTAAACACAGTGCTAAATGAGGTTAAGATTGGCGCAAGTGCTTTTCCTCACTTCGTTTTAGAAAATAGCTACTGCTATTAAGAGGATTGAAAGTGACTCTGTCACTTTGATTTTCTTTACAATGAGTTTAGATCCATTGTCTCATCCTTATCCTTACTATTACCCTAGAAAATAAAACTTAGTCATGGACCAAATATAAGATTTCACCTTATATTTAATAGCTCCAGAAACATGAAAACTCTACTTTTATAATTCTAAAATATGTGGGAGTATGCCATGGATTAGTGTAGTTAGTGTTTCCCACATTGACTGCTTGACCGATGAACTGATAATCTATTGATTGACTTGATTACGTTGTACAAGTATATAGTCTTTTTGAATAACTATTACTCATGAGATCAGGATAGTGGAGCATTGATTTAGGTTTTTTTACTATATATAGTTCTTTAACTTTGCTGCTACTTTTGGTATGGAAAATAAAACCTAGTAGGTATTTGTTGGATGAAGAAGTGGGTTACATGTAGTGATCAGCGAACCAAAGTTATCTTGGAGTCGTCTTTTGGTTATTTGGAGCAAACAATCGTAGTTTATACTTAGTGTAGATTTGTAATTGCATGATTGTACCATACGTGGCTTTAGTAGTACATTGATGTTCGCAGTACAAATCTAGAAGTAGGCCTGATATGGTTTTTTGCTCCAGGTGTGTTTTGATGGCAATGCTTGTCATAAATTGATAAGATTGGTGGCTCGAACATGTCAATACAGGTGATGAGTTGATAAATGGAGATAGATGACTTGAATTAGAGCTGAAGTGTGGATCCCAATCCGATCACAGGTATTATCTTCATTTCATTGTCTATATGGATTTTTGTTCCCGCCAATCTCAGGTTTGTTTGTATGCCTGTGCCCATTAAAATGATGAATAATTCATATCTTTCCCATATAGTTTTTTCTATTGAAGTTGTAAAATTATTTGTGCGCTATTTATGACTGTTATGTTTTACTCCTAGTAGTACAACATCCACTTGTGTGAGCATGAAATTTCAATGCTCTATGACCTCGGAGCCATATGGTGTGTGACTAAATATGAACTCGTTACAATTATTTTTCCTTATTTGCAGATCAGTTTGGAAAACCTGGAATATTATCATATTTTCTGATATGATAATAAGGCTCTGGGGATTATAAGGTTAGAAATGGGGCTTAATTGAGTTTTATTTCTGCCTTGTGGAGGATGTGCTTCTTGAAAAAAGAGGCTCGATTCTCTTCATTGGAGGCAGACCAATGCGCTTGTGTTACATTTCTTCCTTATTATGTGGTGGCCGCATTAAACTTTGAGTAAAGACTATTGGCGTCGCCCAAGAACTCATTCTGGAGAATTGTTTTCGTATAAAATAGTACTATCTGGTGCAAAGCATTACTCTGCAGATTCAGAAGGGCGTAAAAAAAAAAAAGCTCTGCATTAACAAGATTGCCTGCTGTGTGTGCTAATGGTAAAGAAAGTAGAACCATGGTTGGTTAAAATCTTTGAAGACAAAAAAATGCTTCTTTTATTCTGTGAATAAGATTCACTGTTAAAATGGTTACCTGTTAGCTGTTGGTACGATTGGGGAAGTTTAATTCCATGTTGCAAGAGGTTCTCGCAATACCGCTTTTAGACTGGAAGGAGGGTTTGCTTATTCTATCTATCTCGTCTCATGACAGTGATCTTTATAATGATAAGCAGAACCTTGCTTGCCTTATCAAGGACAAAGCGTAGAGGGAATGCAGACTGCATATACCCATTAAGTCTTATTGTCGTTTCCTATTTTTCAGGAAAGCATTCCATCTATTTGGCAGTTCTCGTTATCTGTTTTGTTCAACATAGCGGTGATCCTATTTTGCCTGATAAGTATTTATGTGCGTTTGTTACCATAGATTTATGTGCGTTTGTTCAACATAGCGGTGATCCTAAAATGTTATTGACGATGCTGATCTTAGTTCCGTTTCACTCTATCACTGCAACTGGTTGCGCGAACACCATCTAGAATGAAAGATAGTTTATATTTATCAAAAATATGATTTTGACAGAGAACACATCTCTCTGTCAAAATCAAGCGGCATGCGAACAGATAAAATAGTTTTGCTTATTTGAGAAAATTTTGTATGCCATTAAGCGAAGTATGGCTGCTGTTGCCCATTTCCATTAATGATCTTAGGTACACAGAATCCCGATGGAATTAGGCCCATATACTAGGGGAATCAACTTAGGCATACTGGAATGATGATATTGTTTAATAACAGATGAGGATTCGTGGAGATTGCTCTCCCATAAAAGAATATTGAGGTAGGAATATTTGACTTGTGAGCTTTTGCACGATGTCCATCTCAAGATTGTATTCCCTCAGGCTTCCCCGATTATGGTAGAGGTTTCCAGCTCATCATTTAGCAACCTACTCCGAAAGAATTTCCTAAATGACAGAAACAATAAATAACATAATCAGGCAACTATTTTGGTTAGTGTTTCTCAGGGTAAGGGAACTCAAAGGGTTTTTTGTGCTTAGTAGATGGTAGATTTCTAGGAATGATGGTCTTCACAGGATGGTTGAAGTGCCAGTTTGATTACTTTTGATATTTGTTTTCGCATTTCATGTTCTAAGTGAAGATTTTTTGTTTCATATGATCGTCTGCAAATACTCTTTAAAAGTTATGCTCTGAGTATAATCTCTCAACGAATGAGGTATTGAATTTATGCTTTAAGCTGATCATCTTGATTTCGAAAGAAAGAGAGAAAGTTTCTCTATAACATTTGGCTTGAAAGTTTGTACTCATGAAAACCTCTGACTTGCCCTAATTTTCTGTGGCAACCGGATCATGTGGCTGTGCAGCAGGGCTTTTTGCTGAATCTTGCTTCCTCAACATGACTGATGCACTGGAGGCTGAGCCTTCTCCTGATTGGATAGAGAAAATCAAATCAGGGGGAGCTGTTCCTCATCTTGAGCCTGACAACTGTCCCAATGGTTGGGCCTCCCCAGAGGGAGACATCTTCATGGTTCGAGGCCCTGACTATCTTTCCTCCAGGGTGAAGATCCCTGGTGGCGATTACCTTCTTAAGCCTCTTGGATTTGACTGGCTGAAGAGCAGCTCGAAGATCAGTGAGGTGCTTAACGACCCAAATTCTCGGGTCAGAAGGGCCATTGATGCAGATCCTGTGAACAAGCATTTCGTCTGGGCTTTCAACCTGCAAGTCCCATGCAAGGATAACCACAGTGCGATCTTATACTTTGTTTCGACTGAGCCCACGCCAGAAGACTCTCTCATGGACAGATTTCTGAAGGGAGACGATGCATTTCGGAATTCAAGGCTTAAATTGATCGCAAACATCGTTCAGGGGCCGTGGATCGTGAGAGCTGCAGTTGGCGAGCAGGCCATCTGCCTTATTGGCCGGGCTATTTCTTGCAAGTATATCATCGGTGAAAACTTCATTGAGGTTGATATTGACATTGGGTCATCAATGGTGGCCAATGCTATTGTGCACTTGGCCTTTGGTTACATTACGACTCTAACAGTAGACCTGGCATTCCTCATTGAGAGCCAGGCCGAGTCGGAGCTCCCTGAGAGGCTATTAGGCGCCGTGAGGATCTCAGACCTGCAGCCAGATTCTGCTAGTCTGTATGAGCTACCATCTGAAGAGCAGGCCGGAGATATGCAGTCCTCCCTCCCTTCAAGGCTGTGGAAATCAATTGGCGAGGGTTTCTCTCAGCTTCTTCACCCTGGTAGTCAAGATACAGCGGGGATGCCTGTGGAGGGGAATGGAAATGGGAATCACCAAGGCAAAGACAGCAAAACGGAGGAAAGCAGCGATGAGGATGACTTTGAGGATGCTGAAAACTAGTGAGTTTACGACGACATTACTGACTTTACTGCTGAAATTTTTTCTTTGTTTCTTTCTGCGGCCATTTAGTTTCCATTAGCACTCGGAAAAGAGCTTCTCTAGTGTTTTGATTGCTTTCAGGTTTAATGTCTTGCTTCCCCCATATTTCAGAGGAGATCTAGTAAAATACTCAACCTGATGACGTATTTTAGTGACATATGATAAAATACTGCCATTAGCGGTAAAAAAGAATTAGTTTGCTTTGGAAGTTGTTCCACTTTTTCCATTTTCCTTCCACATATTTTTCAGTAGCTCTCGGCATCAGAGGCCTACCTCTTATAGAGTAGGTCTACTTATATACCCAACCTTATTTATATTATTGGGCCAAATATGATGGAGGCCTGAAGGTTCCACCCATCAAGGTGTGAATACTATTGTAGACATGAAATATTATTGGCGTATGGTGTTAAATCCGTTATCTGAATACAGTTTAGTGATGAATTATGTTCTATTGATTGGCTTCATGTCTACTTACTTGTGCTTGCAGAGTTGCAGTGATTCAGGCTGTTGGAGCGGCCATGAAGCCAGTTCACTCATCACATGTTCATTGAAACTTTATTGAGATTCATTGGTGGCTGATTGCATCCATGGGTTCAGCGGAGGATGCCTGTGATCATTAATTTGTTCATTTTATTAGTTTTCTATGTACATAAATGGAAAATATTGATCGGGCCTTGAATGGAACGTTGCAGGATTTTCTGTAATTTTGATGGGATCCCACTTTCTTGTCACCTGAATCAGCCAAAATTGGAGAGGTCTGAGTCCAAATGGCTGATAAGGGGTGCTCCAAATTTGTACTTTCAATTCAGGGGAAGGAACTTTCTAGAGAGAGAGAGAGAGAGGGATTGTTAGGCAGCTGTACATTGGGGAAGTCAAAAATTTGTGGCCTTTTTTTTAATGAATTCATAAATAAAAGTATATATGAAAATAACTAAGAATATAAACAAGGCACTTTAGATGAATAACTTTATCAATGGTATGTATGAAGAGTTAGAACAATTTAAAATAAATGAAATAGGGCACCTGGTATGTAAGGTTAATGATGAAAATGTGTTTGGTAAATAAATATTAAATACATATATATATATATATATTTATTTATATAGAGCTAGAATAGTAATACAAGGTTATGTACGTGAAGAAAAAAATGATTATAAAAAAAATGCTCCTATAGCAGGATTAAATGCAATCAAAATGTTGTTGATATATACCTGTATTAATATTTTAAAAGTTTTTCAGATTGATTTTAGAAGTGTATTTTTTAATGGTATTGTTAAAGAAGTCAATATTTTAAACCTTTTGTCTATTTTAATCCTGACTTTCTAGATTGTGTGTTCAAGTTGACAAACCATTTATACTAATTGAAACAAGTTTGAAAGCTTAATATGATAACTTAAAATGCAGAAAGCTCTATTCATTAAAAATTGAAATGAATGAGTTTTTATTGTTGAAACATATACTAATGATATCATATTTGGATTTAGCAATGAATTTGTGTACTAAATTGTCAACATTTGTAAAAAGATGTTTGAGATGAGTATGATAGGTAAACTTACATTCTTTTTAGGTTTATAGATAGATGACAAAGTTAGATGTTTATCTCGCAACAGAACTATACAAAAACAATGATTATGAAATTTAAAGTTGAAGTTTTAAAATCCAAGAATACTTCTATGATAATTACATGTAAAGTGGACACTGATGAACAAGGAAAAGAGATCAACATAATTATACATAAATGAATGATTGGATCTTTATCATACATAAATACAAGAAGATTAGATATCTTATTTTACATAGATGCATAGATTCTATATATATATGTATATTGAGCACATTTAAATGTAGATAAAATAAAATTTAGATGTTTAGTAGGAGCCAATTTTTTTAGGACTTAGACATCTTAAAAATAATGACCACAATCTAATTACATATTTTGTAGGAAGTCAAGTTGATAAAAGAAGGTACAAGTAGATCATGTTTGTCCCTTGGCTGATGTTTAATTTTAAAGCTATAAAAAAACTAAAATTCAATTGTCTTATCAACCACTGAAGTTTAATATATTTTTAAAAGAGAAAATGTAAACTATGAGGAACAAATTTTGCTGGTTAAGAAACAATTAAAATATCACACTTTTAAGCTAAACAAATTTTTTATTTACATACAACAATAATATCCAATCAACATAGGTAAAAATATATTTTTCATGTATAATAAAGCATAATTTTTAATTATGCTTCATGGATACAACAAATATTTTTACAAAAATGCTTACTAAAGGACACTTTTTTAATATATCAAAGAAATTAGGGATAAGTCTACATGATAAGGTATGTCTTTTTAGTTATCAATTTTCCATTGGTACTTTACTGGTGGATCTCATCATTCTATGATCATAAAAGTATCCCACATGAGTTCTTATGTTCACAAACTCGTCAACAAAATATAGTTGAAAGAAAACATTGATAGGTACATTAGGAACTAGGTTTGTTGAAAACTTTATGGCAAAGGTAAATAAATTTCAAGGTTAATAAATTAGATGATATAAAGAGGAATCCAATAAATTTATATAGAATAGAGCACTGATATCAAAATCAAAGATCGTGTGATAGTGAAAAATCTAGTAGAAAATGTTGTATTTTACGGCACACTAAGATCAAGGGAAGGTGAGGGTTAAATTCATTTTTTTTTCATTTATTTTTGGCTAAGATTTCTTCTCAAGTAGATAATTTCTTGGACTCATGAATATCTATTGTCTTCCTATCATTCTAAATATAGCATTGACTTTTATAGTGATTTGACTCACTATCTATGTCCACCTTTCAAGAACAAATCATATTCTTGTAGCACACTAAGTACGACTATCTAATCACAAACTATTAATTAATTGACTTAGCTCTCTTATAATTTCATCTAAAAATTATCTTCTAGATCCATAACTTTAGGAGGCTAACCCCATTGTTAGCAAGGACAACTCTCACTGATGATTAAAGAAGTATTTTGTATCACACTTAACACACAATGAATATTGACGATATATCATGAAATGTTTTTAGAGGATGATATAGACTATTAATTAATCACTAAGTATGACTATGTAATCACAAATTATTAATTAATTGACTTAACTCTCTTATAATTTCATCTAAAACTTATCTTCTAGATCCATAACTTTAGGAGGCTAACCCCATTGTTAGCAAGGACAACTCTCACTGATGATTAAAGAAGTATTTTGTATCACACTTAACACACAATGAATATTGAAGATATATCATGAGATGTTTTTAAAAGATGATGTAGACTTGGTGTGTTTTTGGACTTGTGATGAAGTGGATAAAGGTTGAAGTGTGATTGTTTCTTTCTTTTTCTTATAAGGATGCTTGTTGAAGGTGGAATGAGCAACAACTTGCAATGGATCGAAAAAGATTGCTTTAGAGCTTGATAATTCATTCTCAACATGAAATCTTTTTGAGTTTAGATAAGTAGCACAGACCTAACTTATTCTCAACATGTGAGTTTAAACCAATTCAATAAGGACATGCTATTGTAGACATGAAACTAATAAGTGTGTCTTAGTGATTCAATGTTTGAAACAAAAGCTTTAGTGATTCAAAGTGGTAAAAACATATTACATGGTGTATGTACTAATATTTAAAAAGTCTTAACTAAGTAGGCAATTCAAACACAGTCAATTAAGCTAATATCTAAATCATTTGAATGTCACAAACACACAATAGATTAATTTATCATACTCATATTTTATTACTCGATGTTTAGATGATTTTGATGTTCTTACTATTTTTTATCACAATGTAGTATTATATAAATATTATGTTCCCATCATAATATATAATATGATCATTTCATGTGATAAAATCAATCAAGCTTAATAATTTCAGCTTGCTGATATGAAGTATGTTCAATGAATCTTTATTTGAATATTTAGTAGTATTCTATTAAATTTTATATAATCACTTTCACATTTACTCTTGTATCATACATATCTAGAAGAATGTATAATTCAATCATTTTAATTGATCTTGTGTTTCTTCAGCATCATAAAAACATCATACATACAATACTCCAATAAAAATTCAACCTTAATGATACTAAATGGTACCCAAAACATGTACTCTGTGTTATATTTTATATTACACGGGGATGTATTGTCTCATAAAAAATTTATTTTGGAAGCAACATTGCATCAATCATGCATTGGTTAGTAAGGAACACCTTGATTAAGCTCAGAGGTTAGGTCCATAATGTGAAACCAAGTAGTCCTAAAGACTTTGTTTATGACCTAAATACTTCTAACCAATTATTTAAACTAGACATAGGACAGATAAAAAAATATCAGATCAGCAAAGCCTAAAGTCTGAAGCATCTTACACTACAATGAAATATTAAGGCCCAAAGTTTGGAAATGTTTGATGTCACTCTACTTTTTGTTATCAAAATGATCAAATTTAAAATATTTATAAACTAAAACGAAAACAAGAATTAAAATTAAATTCTGGTGAATTCAAATCATCTATAGGATGGTCACTCTCAATATCACTTTTTCTATTCAAAATAATTTATTAAAATATATGTATATATATTTTTATATATTTTGATCTCTCCTTCAATGCTTGATAGTGCTGTCACTAAGTTTTGAGGTTTGAATCCTCTAGGTTTGATGACTCAATTCCTATACAATTTTCTAACAAAAATAGTAGAGGAAATCATAAAATAAAGGGAAAATAAAGGGCAGAGAAAGAAAATACAACCACTAATAAGGTCACCCTACCAGTGGTGAAACAACAATAGGATTTGAGTTGAATACATAAAAAAAATCAGAAATTATTTGAAATAAATAGATTTCGATGATTGTAATAAAGTTAAATTTCATTGAAAATATTAAAATCATGAAAAAAACTACTGAAAATGAAGTTAAAACACAGAGTATCCTTAGTGTATGTGAAATAGAAAAATGATTTCAATTCGAGTCCTTGTAGAAATAAGTAATCTACCAAAATAAAAAAACTTGAACAATCATAATCAAGTTAACATTCATTAGAAAATTAAAATCACACAAATAACTACTAAAAAATAAAATTAATTTACTAATTTTCCCTATAATAGAGTATCATCACCAAAAGAAAATTGAATGGGAAATCAATTGAAAAATTTATAAAAATACAGAATTAAAGGACTTAATCTCATTGTTTGCATATCACCCAAATGATGAAATAATTAAAATAAAATAAAATTAAATTAAAACGGAAATTAAATTCACAAACACTCTCCACAACTTTGCTTGTTTGTCACTTAGAAATAGGGAACTAGAAATTCAATGTGAAATCGATTAAATAGTGGGAAAAAAAAACGATGAAAAGTCTTAATCTCTTCATCTGCATGCCACCCATATTAAGGGATTAAGCTGAAATAAAAATAAAATCCAATCAAAATGAAATTTAAAGTCTTAACTACCTATCATTGCTTGTCATCATAGACTACCACTTAGAGAGAACTTAGTTGTAAAACTTGAATATTGATCAATTCATCACCTCTTCTCCATCTGAAAATCTTCCTCCACCTTCCTTGAAGTTCCTTTCGATTTTTGTCTAAAAATCTAACAACAATCTCCATGAAATTTGGAATTCTTCTCATTCGTTTCACTACCTAAAAAATTATAGTAAAATTACTTCACAAAATTCCTGAAAAATCTAATAAAAACAGAAAATCATCACATAATTCCCAAACTAGTACTAATGCATTTTAAATTTAATAATTCGTATTTTATATCATTTTTCGTGAAAATTACCTCAATGTCACCTTACTTATTATATACAAATAAATAATTATCAAGATATACATCTAGATATAATCTAGATTTATATTTTTAATAAACTCTAATAGTCTTTTTAAACACAACTTTAACTAATTTAGGTCCTAATATTTTATCTACGAATTTTTCGTTTTGGTAAATTACCTAGATATTTCTAAAATTTTTTTGTCCTCTTAATGTAAATCTTGATGTGTTTATAATATATTATTCCATTTTGATTAATTTTGCACAATGGAATATGAGTATATATATTTTTGGTTTTCTAGTTTCTTCTCCTTCTCTATTCATCTAAAATATCTTATATGCTCTTTGTTTATATGCTTATGTTGGATTTCTATCAAATAATCCAATTTATGTGATTTTTCATTACATTTCAGCAGTGAGTTTTCAAATTTTCTTTCTTTACTTATATAATTCACAACTTGGGACTTTTTTCAAAAATTTCCATTCCCTTGCTCATTAAATATTTTTCTTAACCTCCTACTCAGCATAGTTATCCTATCCATCATCTCCTTCTCTTGAAGTCTCATTTCCATCTACCATTTCAACAAACTTTAAAGTGTTAGTTTTCCTAATAGGTTTTCCTATGTTTATTTCATTGTTTCCTAAATCTATCTCATATGTCAATAGGGATCCTAATACATTATCTAATTATAATTTGATAGGGTCCTTGACTTCCTCTATGATAGTAACTTTGGGTCTCCAAGAGGATAAAGATATCAAAATCTTAATATTAATGCCAACTATGGAATAATTTCTTCCTACATGTTTCCAACTATTAATAATACTTGTAAATCTATGAAACAACTTAGAGATGATCTCATTCTCATCCATTGTAAATAACTCCTACTTATGAACCAGTTGATAAACTTGACTAAACTTGTGTGGTTCCTTTGTAAATCACATGGAATTTATCCCAAATTTCTATTCACAAGTAAAAAAATCTATTGAATTCTTTGAGATCTGATCCACTAAGGCATTCCTAGCTTTGGAATTTAGTGATAAGATCTTCCTACATTACTTTACATATACATCCATAATTTCTAATGACCTATCTATGATAAGCTCCCATCATTGATAATCAATGACTTAGACAAATATCTCTATCTTATTCTTCCAAAGTGCATAATTGAATTTATTGAGTAAAGGTGATTCATTGATACCACTTGTTAGATTTTAGACCAAAAATTAGATCAAGAAGGAGGGAGTTAAATTGATCCAATTATAATCCTTGACTTTACCAATTATTTCTAGTATTTCTGATCTTCTTTTTTTGAACTTAATTATAAAGTTTTTGAGTTTTAAATCCAAAGCACTCTAAGATTTTTTAGGTCATTTGGCCCATACCTTAGTTCACTCTCTAAAAGTAATATCATTTTTGTGTTTCACTAGATAATTTTTCACAGCACAATCATCTATTACCATATTTGGCTCTAGTAAAATTTAACCTAAAATTTTCTTTTAGATTCATAGCTCCAAGGGCTTAATAATTAATTATAGTGATTATAAATAATTTTTCACAAAGATTATGAAGGATTTCATTGCAAGTTATTCCAAATGAAGGTATTAACTTAGAGTTTGCCTAGAAACTCAATAAAGAGGATAATGATGAAAACTTGGTGTTCTTTTATATGGAGCTTGATTGAATGTAAAAGGGATTGGTTCTTTGGTCTAGTTGAGAAAGATCACATGAAGCTTGAATTTGATTCCACAGCTTTTTACTTTTTTGTCATTTGACCAACAAGGAAAACATCTTAAATTCGTCAAGAATTTTTGACAACAAATATTAACAAGAATATCTAGATGAGATTATTAGAAACAAATTATCCATTAGGAGGGTATTGAATTGTTAGAGAAATCAAATTCAAAAACTTTTCCTATTTTTTGCTTTCTCACTGTTTAAATCCTAAAATTAGTTAGATAATCAACAAGTGAGAAACAATGCAACATAACATTTAATGATTCAAATATTCTCTATGATAAATTAAACTTATTATTATGCAACATTATATCTATAAAGCTTATTGATTTGAACAAGTTTGGTAAATATTTGTTATCATGAAACCAAAATCGATAATATATATCTAGACATAAAGTAAATTTGTCAATCAAAACTTATCCACATTGCTTCAAATAAATTATGATTGTCAAGTAGACACATTGCAACTCACAATCTCAATATATAAAATAATAACTTCAATAATATGTAATATTTTAAATTATTTTCTAAATGGTTTTCATTAAAGTTTAGGATATCCTAAGTAGAAGTATGAGTAGTTTGAATTAATCAATTAATTATGTATCAAGAATATAAAAAACAATGATTTATAAATATAAGTATTCATAATACTAAGTTAACTTTCATACCCCTCTTTTACCAAATGAATTCTCATTGATCTTACAGGGCTAATCATTACTTTTCTACATTGACAATTTCTGCAAATATTAATAGTTTCTACACTAGTAATTAAAGTAATAATCTCAAATACTAAAAATCTACCAAATTATAGACTTCAATATTTTGAGATTGATATGAGTTCTTTGAATTCTTATTGAGATATTTTTTATTATTTCTTTCAATTATTTCTGAATTTATATTCCATTATACTCGACACTCATATATTAACTTATACTTTCTTGTAAATATAATATAATATATTTTAACCAAGTTATTCCAAACAAGTTAGGTGAACCATAATAATATATTTTAATGAGCTCTGTATTCAATAGTAATAATAACCTGATGGGTTCTTGAAAGGACGTCAAGTTAAAAATAGAGTAGATTTTCAGTAATTCAGATGACGTGAGGAACCGCAATATTTAGACATCAATAAATAGGAGCAATCGGACTTCGTATTGATTTATAGCAAGTCAACGTCTTGCCGAAACCAAATGAGACGGAAACACTACAGTAGTCTGTTTGCTTAAATTCTCCGCCGTCGGTGCTTTGCTGTCCTCATGCGCCATCTATCCGCCCATTCGGATCTGGTTTCCTTCGTCGTGCCGCTGCCGCCATGGAAGCGGAGGATAAGGAGGACCGGCCGGAGGAGAGTCCCCATGGAAGCGTCCCCCGGGACGTCTTCGTGCTCGCCGGCCAGAGCAACATGTCCGGCCGGGGCGGCGTCCGGCAAAGGCGATGGGACGGAGTCGTCCCGCCGGAGTGCCGCCCGCGGCCGGGCATCCTCCGCTTCTCCGCCCGCTCCCGCTGGGTGGAGGCCCGCGAGCCGCTCCACGCCGACATAGACACCGCCAAGACCTGCGGTATCGGCCCCGGCATGCCGTTCGCCGACGCCGTCATCCCCCACCTACTCCCCTCCGATGGCGGGGAGGCGGCGGCGGGTCTGGTGCCGTGCGCCGTGGGCGGCACGGCCATAAAGGAATGGGAGAGGGGAACGAGGCTGTACCAGCAGATGGTGAGGAGGGCCAGGGAAGCCGTGCGGGGCGGCGGAGAGCTGCGCGCCGTCCTCTGGTACCAGGGCGAGAGCGACGCCGCCACCGACCACTCCGCCGCCGCCTACGGCCCCAACATGGAGAAGCTCATCTGCGACCTCCGCGCAGATCTTGACCTCCCGTCGCTGCCCGTCATTCAGGCAAGCGCACCCACCCTTCCATTTTCGATCCCTCTCGTTTGTCACTGTAAGTTGACTACCAGATGTTTGACGAAATGCGCAGGTGGCGATCACCTCCGGAGAGGGACCCGGGATGGAGAAGGTGAGGCGGGCTCAGCTAGGGATGCACCTGCCCGGCGTCGTCTGTGTGGATGCCAGGGGCCTGCCGCTCAACGACGACCAGATACATCTCGCCACCGCCGCCCAGGTCACCCTCGGGCGCATGTTGGCGGAGGCCTACGTCAAGAACTTCCTAGATAAGGAGAAAGTAGAGGTGGTTGTGGGATAGACAATGCCTATCAGCCTTAAAAAACTTTGAGGATTCTTTAGATTGGCAAGTTATTACCGTGGGTTCATCACTAGCTACAGAACAACAACATGGGCTCTCACCCAACAACTAAAGCGAGATGTTTTCAAGTGGGGGGGAAGATGTAGAAACCGCCTTCCAAGCTCTCAAGGTGGCTCTGGCAATGACACATGTATTAGTCCTTTAGAATTTCTCTAAGAACTTTAAGCTCCAAGCCGACGCCTCCAATTGAGGAGTCGGGATGGGTCTTGAAGTAGAAAAGGAGGTTCACTGCATACTTCAGCAAGACCTTGTCAACTGTTGAGAAACTGGATAGTGTCTATGAAAAGGAGCTGCTTGCAATCGTCCTTGCCATATTTAAATTTAAGTATTATTTGTTAGGTAGGTGATTCATCATATATATAGACTAGAGAAGCTGAAAATTCTTGATAAAACAGTGACAGATTCACCCTGATTATCAATGGTGGCTCTCGAAAATCATTATGTTTGACCTCAAGATTTGGTTAAAAGCTAAAGCTGAAAATAAAGCTATTGGTACTCTATCTTGAGTAATGGACTACGTTTTTCTACAAGCTACTGAGCTATTTCAGCTGGAGCTCGTCGACCTACAACAGATCACAAAGGAAAACAATGGCGATGATAGCTTGTCTCTACGAGAAGGTGGCCCTACAGCCAGACGAATTTCTCCAATATACACAATAGTAGGGAGTTCTTTTCAATAAAGGGTAATTGATCATCTCTGAATCATCAACCTTCATTCCTAAGCTCTTTTAGGAGTTTCATTCTTCTCTACTTATCTCCAACTATTGTAAAATATTTATTGGAGAGGCATGAAGAATCACATCCGATGGTTCGTGGCAACCTACTAGGTATGTTAGAGGAATAAGACCGAATGCTTGGTGCTCAAAGGTCTCCTACAACCACTACCAATCCTAGATCAAATTTTGAAATGCATTTTCATGGATATCATTGAAGGGTTGCTAGTCTCCAACGAGTACATTACAATTCTCATTATCATGGATCGCCTAAGTAAATACACTCATTTCTTGGCTCTATGATATCTCTTCACCATGAGAGATATTGTATTGATCTTCATCCCAAACATAATGCACCTCCTTGGGTTTCTAGAGTTGATCCTCACCGACAGAAACTAGATTATGACCCTCTTATGATAATAACTCTTCAAACTTCACGAGACCACATTCCAGTAAACAAGCTCCTACCATTTCTAAATAGATGGGCAATCAGAGGTCATCAATTGGAGCCTTGAGACTTTTCTTTGTTGTTTCACAAGGGATCATCCAAAATAATAGAGCAGCTGAATATTGTGGACCAAGTACTAGTTCAACTCCAAGTACAATGTATCAATAGGATTTTTCCTGTTCCGAGTCATCTATGGACGTAAGCCTCTTGTCCTCCTTTAGTATAACTTTCTTTCAAGAAAAACATAGTGTTCACTAACTCCTACAGGAATGAGACCAAACACTCGACCAACTCAAGCATCATTTGACTCGGGCCAAAGCCCATATGAAGACACAAGCTGACCAATAGCACAAAGACATAGAATTCTAGTTGGGATACTCCGTCTTCCTCTAACTCCATCCCTACTGCCAACAGTCCCTCACACATCGGCCCTATGAGAAGCTGGCCCCTCAATTTTTCAGCCCATTCAATATCCTAAAACAGATTGGGTTGGGACCTACAAGCTGGAGTTACTAACTTTGTCAACCTTCACCCAATTTTCCACGTCTCACACCTCCACCTAGACGAGGAGCTAACATGGACCATCGAGCCAATGACCATTCAGGCTATTTGACACAATCCGTCTAGACTGGAAGTCCAAATCGAGTGAAATAACATTCCTGCAACGAAACCACGTGGAAATCCACTCACATCATTCACTATCAATTTTTGAAATTTCCCCTTGAGGACACGGTGAATCTCCTAAGGGAGAGGATTGTTAAGGCTCTTGCCACAAATCCATTGCCACAGGACAATGATCCTGTCAGAGAGGTGGTGCTCAAAGTAAAGACATGGAGGTGCGCATGGGACAACATACTGACAATGGCCTAGTAGTAGAAAATGATGCGGATGGTCCAACGTGATTAGATCGTGACAGCCAGCTTCTGAAATGGTCAAGCCGTTAAGATTAGATATGGAGCAATTGAACTATTAAGATCAGATATAGGGTAGTCAGGTCTCCCAAAAGGACTCAAAGGATTCAACATTAGTGTTGACCCAATAGTCGACAAAGCTAATCTAGAAGATCAGAACCACGGGTAGAAGGGGAGGGAGAGGTCTTTTGTGGAATCTCTAAGGAGCATAGAGATCAGCTATCTCAAACTAGCCTTCTCCTTCCCTTTGATCTGAAAGAGGACTCTTCCTCTTTTGTTCCCCCTATCTCACTCTCTTGCTCTCTTACTCTCTAACTCTCTTTTGGTGTGACCCCATCTGGTTGTAACTGAGCTTGAGCTCTAGTCAAACAGATTGTTCGCAGTCAACCTTTTGCCAACTTCCCTGTCTTATTACACTAGACCCAAGGTACCTATCAGAATTGAGCCATGGCGTCAGAACAATCAAGGGCACAGAGGAGGAGGACGAGGAGGGGATTACTCCACTGGTGGGATTGGTATCAACTTTCGATACCGAATGTTCTAAGTAAAAGATTCTAGATAAGCCAAAGGAGCACTAATGCAGGTTGACGTGAAGTTTGTGCTCGTTAAGGACAATGAACACCTTGACTAGGTGTTCCTTGTGTTCCGTCTCTATTTATTATAGATTAATAGATCATCAAAGAAAATTAGAATGAACCTTTAGAGAAATGCTCCAAATAACATGTTGATGAGGGATTGGAAGGTGGTGAGGGTGTTGGAGAGGCCAAACAGCATCACACAAAATTCGAAGTGGTCTTTGTGCATTTGGAATGCCATATTGGGGATGTCTTTGGGGCTGGGCTAACCTGAATTTGAGATCCATGGAGCTCGTTCAAGAGTTCCTTAACAATTGGAATAGAAAATTGATTAGGGATCGTGATTTTCTTGAGAGCTATGTAGTCAACACAGAACCTCCATGATCCATCCTTCTTTCATACGATTAGGGCTGGATTAAAAAAAGCACTTCGAGAATGTTGAATCACCCCCGCCTATAGTATTTTCCTAGTCTACCTTTCAATCTCGATCTTCTAATAATGTGAGTAATGAAATAGTATGAAGTTGACTAATTGTGCTCTCATAGCTAGGATGATTTAATGGTCAGCGTCATGTTGTGGAGGTAGACATTGAAAGTCTACGAAAGGTTTTGAAAACAAATTCTCAATCTTCAACTCCTAGATGGAGGGGTGTCATCTAGTTCCAATCCCATGACCTAGTACAACTTGTAGAGAAAATTACCCTAATTGATTCCGATGGCACGTGATTTGAATGTATGAGCAGTCATTACCTCCCTTTGATCGATCGACATGAAGAGTGGCCGTTCTTGCTCATATTTTAAAAGTCATCGTCAAACATTCAAAGTCTAGCTCAATTTTTTTCCAGGTCTTCATCCATTTGATCCCAAGGATAATATCCATGATGGCGAGCAACAAGACTAATGGGAACTCCTCACCAAATTCTTGATCCAACTACCTTCTTGCCAGCTCTCGTAGTCACCTGATAGGTTGCAATAGTAAAAACTGGAAGCTACTAACCTACAATTGTTAAAATTATGTGCTTCTCCACTATTGACCAAGTTGGAGACCAACTTCAATCGAATTTTGCCCTTGAATTTCAATGCACTGATAGATAGTTATTCAAGTATCTGGATTGCAACCTTGAGGTTGCTCAAGTCCTCTAAGCTAATACGTTCGCAGCTTTCAATCTCTTGAACTACTAATTTCTCTACAAGGAAATAAGATTCATTTGAAGAAAAGAGGATCAATAGTTTTCTTTTACACATGTCTCAATGAAAATTTATCGTTGTAGTGAAAGTAGAGGCCTTATGCTTGTCGTGACTGGATCTTAACTATAGTAAGATTAATCTATTTTTGTTTTTCTAGAGCCCCTTGTTCTCAACTTCATAGGTATAGCATAAAGCGATTACTTGTGATACACCACCATTTCCTCAGTGAAGGATTTCCAACTCCGAAGCTCTCTATCACCTCACTTCTATACTTAAATCTCTTAGTTGCAAGGTATGATTTCAAGGCATTATACCTATTTCTACCAAAGTGTAAATTTTCATGTCCACTCATTGTGTAGTCCTCATGATGACCTCTAGGCATGAAGGATTAAACATGCCCACTTATGTTTGAATATCTTTCTACAACCTTTTTAGGTACATACTTTTGAAGATTGGTTTAATAATGTTTCTAATTAACCTTGAATATAACTCAATTTCTTCTGTGTATTCCCCCATTGTTCCTTGTTGTGTGATCTCCAGGAACTCTTGACAGAGGGTAATGGTGGGTTTAAGGTTGAAGCGATTCAGAAGGTGAACCTTCAAATCCTCCTAGTTGCAGCATGGGCATTTGTCATCAGCCCATTTGAACTAGAAAAGAGCCCACCTCCAAACTGAGGCTAGCGATGGATAATCTCTTAAGCCCTATTAGTTTGTAAGTAGAAAAATACATTTTAGCCTTTGAATATCTAGCTCTCAAGGTCATCCTCCATTAACATCATAAGTTCTAATTGCCTCTATTGCCACTGATCTCGTGACAATATTTGGGAATTAACTCTCATTCATGAGCCTTGTAGATGATAATTGAGGAGTCATGAGAAATCCTCCTGATCTCTTCTATCACCCTAGTTAAGGTTGATTCATCCTTGACTCAATTCGTTGGGTGCCTAATCCATTGACGAGTTGGGCTCAATCTTCTCCTTACTAGTTTACAATATGAGTTCCATTTTCTAGTGAAGCCCCTTGATTGCTTGGGTCATGGTACCCAGCAGCTATCATTGCTCAGCTTGATCAAAGACAACCTGAAACTTGAATCCTTTGATTTCTTGTTTGAGGTGTTCCACTTTGGACTCATTGGGCTTGGGGGCCTTGAGGACTATAAGGGCTCTAATACCAAGTTGATAAGTACTTTTGGTCAAGGGTAATAAGATATGGGGAAGTTGGCTAAAACTTGATTGTGAACAATCTATTTACTAGAGCTCAAGCTTGATTACAACTAGACAAGGTTACACAAAATAGAGAGTGAGAGAGTAAGAGAGTGAGACAAGGGGAACAAAAGAGGAAGAGTCCCAACATAGCTCTTCTAGATCAAGGGGAAGTGGAAGTCTAGTTCAAGATAGCTAATCTTTAGGCTCCTCAAAGACTCCAAAAAAAACACTCGCCCTTTCTACTCGTGGTTTTGATCCTATAGATTAGTTTTGTAGAGCGTTCGGTTGACACTTCTACTAAATCTGTTGAGTCCCTCTAGGAGACATGATTGCCCCATATCTAATCTTAATGGTTCAACTGCTCCATATCTGATTTTAATAGTTTGATTGTTTCAGAACTTGGCCATCACTGTCCAACAACATTGGACTGTTCATGTCATTTTCTACTTTTAGACCATTGTTAGTTTGCTGTCCCATGCACACCTTGAGTCTTTACTTTGAGCAGCACCTCTCTAGTGGGATTGTTGTCTATGTGACAATAGATTTGTGGTGAGAGCCTCATAGTTTCTTTCACTGAAAATAGATGCTTTGTAGTTGATTCTTTCTATTTCCTTGGTTGACTGATTGATCTTCCATTGACTTTCTCAAGGTGATCAATTAATCAATGTGTTTGTTTGCTTTAGTAAGAGAGTTGGAGAGAGAGAGAGAGAGAGAGAGAGTTTGTTTTCTATTTCTCACAATTGTTGCTAGGTCACTTTTTAGTGATCAGTAAACTTCAATTACTAGCAAAGTTCTTTGTCAAAAGCCTTATGTCTGACCTTCTCTAACTCTCTTTCTCTCTCTCTCTCTCTCTCTCTCTCTCTCTCTATATATATATATATATATATATATATATATATATATATATATATATCTAGCTAAATAGATCATGCTTTCTATTTCTATATCTTACTTTATGACATAGTCTCTCTCTCTCTCTAAATAGATAGCTAAATAGATCATGCTCTCTCTCTATATATCCTACATCACACACACTCTCTTCCTCTTCATAGATACAAATATATCACCTATAATATGGATATATTGATGTGAAAAAATTATCAAAAAATTGAAATGTTTATACAAATTACTCCTTTTCTACTTTTTTCTCAAAGCTGCATTTTTTTTAAAGAACACATCAAAATACCATGTAATATTAGAAGAAAAAATTTGGACATAAAAAAAATCCCATTATTTTTTTTCACATTTTGCAATTTTTTTACTTAGTAGGAACATTAATTATGAAAATATTAAAGGGACTTTAATTTCATATTTTAATTGACAGAATTTTTATACTCTCGTCCAATAGATCTCTTACTATGATTTCCACGTCGGATAAGCTTCTCAGCTGGGCTGTACCTGAACGCCTGAGATCCACGTGGCCTCGCGACTCAGCAGCGCTCCGCCTCCCCGGGTGGGAACCATTAGAGAGAGAAAAATAGGGTGAATGAATTTTTATTTATTTGCGGGAGATTTCCAGAAATAGTTAAATTAAATAAGAGCAAGCAGGCCGGTGACGCCGTCGTGGAGGTCAGCCGGCTGGTTGCGCACGAAAATGAGCCGGGGCTGCCACGTGACTTGTCTGTCCACGCTCGCGAAAAGTCGGAGAGAGGAGAGACGACACGAGAAGTGGCTCCTAGAGTGGTGGGGTCCTCGGAGTGTGGTCCCCACAGGAGGCGCGTTTATCCCGCCCACCGGTCTGAAATCAACGGCGGGGGTCCACGGGAAGAGTGGACTCCACGGATTGGACGGTGTGATGGGAGGAGAGGATTAGTCGGCGCGCAAGACTCTCCGTCGAATCTTTTGCTGGAGTCATCATTTCGCCTCGCACAAAGGGGAAAGGGTCAGTTCGCACTAACGCCGAAGGAGAAAGCAAGAGAAGCGGAGGAGAGAGAGAGAGAGGGCCGAGGAGGAGGAGCAGAGCTCAAAACCCTAGCAATCTTTGCAAGGACCGTAGAGACGGAGGGGGTAGTTTGAGTATATGGACGTTGCTCGTCGAGGCTGAGCTGGGGAGGGATGAACTTGAGGGAGATCGTGCGGGATGGGATCGGGAGCATCTCCAGGAGGGGATTCTCCCATCAGCGGAGGAAGGAGAGAGAGGGGGCCAGGTCGGCCTCGTCCTCGGCCTCATTTGTTGATCTGGGGGTGGAGGCGGGGGAGCAGGGGAGCTGGTCGGGGCTGCCGCCGGAGCTGCTGAGGGAGGTGGTTGTTCGGCTGGAGGAAAGCGAGGCGACGTGGCCATCGCGGCGGAACCTGGTGGCCTTCGGCTCAGTTTGCCGCTCCTGGAGGCGTATATGCAGGGAGATCGTCGGCTTGCCGGAGGTCAGCGGTAAACTGACCTTCCCTGTTTCGCTCAAGCAGGTGAGTTCGGAGGACGATTCTTGTGATCGAGATCTCAGGTCATATCTGCTAATGCACCTTTTTTAAGAGCTCGAATTTATTCTATCTGCTGGTACTCGAGCGACAACATCCTCCCCTCCTCCTTTTTAGCCTAGAGTCATTGCTCTCGTCCCCCCAATATCGGTATGGCAGCGGTTTAACATTGAATATAACCTGGAATCTTCAATCCCAGCCAATGTCCTTTTGCTGTGGGTGTCGAAGTTATGGTTAATACAAGCTAGATTAAGGGTTTATTTGTCAAGAAGTATTTGTTACAGCCATTCATGTCGCTAGATTTAAATTTTTTTCAAAGAGCTGGTCCGACTTTTCAAACAAAGCGTCTCAGTAGCCATTTTTCTCTAAGCGGATTTATATTGAGAGAAGTGATCTCAGTGTTCTTGTCGCCTTAATGCTAGTGGCTTGGAATAGGATGTGAGCTTCTAGTCTCTGTAGCTATTTCTGTGGAGACGCTGCCGTAGTCATCAAACATTCAAATCTTGGTCAGGCCCATTCCTCTCTTGGGCTGTTCTTTCATTTAGGGTCTTTGAACTATATTTAAAATTGAAGTAGACCTTATCATCCGTCTATTTGACTCTCCTTTAGATGGCGATAATTCTTTGCGCACAATGTGTTTTGCATCCAGACACTCAAAACATTCAAGCCTTTTCAATTGATGATTTCATGGGGTTTATTCCAGGGAAAATTTCTCCATTAGTATAATTGATTCATGCGTCTTCTTGAGAGCCCTCCCTATGGCTCCTTGGGTAGATAGGTAAAATTTAAACCCCACTTAGAAGACTTGTCTTCTAAGTGGGGTTTAATTTATGATCTTCTCTAATTTATTACTCTGGCTGTGTATTTGGAAGACTTGTCTTCTCTTTCACCGTACTGATGATTTTTTATTCCTCTCTTGAGCTGATTTTTCTAGACTTCCCATTTCCTGTCGCATGTCCCATTTCTCTTGACTTCCTATTTGTTCAAGCTGGGGGGAGTTGCAGTCTACCCATTTAAATGTTGTGACTGATATTACTCTCAAAATTATGTTTACTTTGAAGCCTGGATTTCGCAATGCAACAATCCAATGCTACATAAAGAGGAACAAATCAACATCAACTTACCAGCTTTTCTTGGGACTTCAACCAGGTGAATACTTACACATTCCCTTAATTATAAAGAAAGGCATCACAGGTTCTCATGAATATTGTCTTCTTCCATCTTTAACGCGACATCTGTCTAAATGGGGTGACATGCTTCCTTCTTCATTAGTTATTACTATAATAAATGATAACTATAATCTTGTTCTCCCCATTAATTTGTTTTTTTTTCTGTGGATGGAATGCACCTTACACAGAGAAGAATCATATGCGGATCTGTGACTTGTTTCTGCGTGCATGAAGAATTAAACATCCAATATTCCTAAATTTGATATCCAATCTGGCTTGATTTATCTCCGATGTGGTCCGTTCGATTGCCCACTCAGACTATTGCAAACTCATATCTGGCCTGTTTGAGCCTCAAGGTTCATCTTGCAAAGCATAAACTGTAGTAAAGGTTCCTTAAGAGCTACACTAGCCCCCACAAGCCCTCCCTTCATCTGTAAAATTCCTGTGTATTTTTAAGAAACAAGAGGAGGATGTGAGGTTGGCATGATTTCTGCTTTCAGCTGTCACCTCTTCCAGTGGGTTCCCCAATCTGATGCACGTTTATTTTTGCCTATGAAATTTGCTCATCTCCATGGATCAAATCTCTACATCTTAGAGCGTGAATGCTCCATGGAAACTTTCTAGATCAAAACAAGATGTCAGATCAGGAGAGTGTGGTGGTACTTTCTTTCAGCGAATATTTTGAGATTATTTTCCTGCAACGTCATCTAAATTTTAATGAATAATTCATATAAAAGCCATTTATCTTATAATTTGACTGGACACTAGTGTTTCAGAACAAGATGAGGACGATATTTATTCATGATTTCACCTGATATCCGAAGTTTTTCTGACTGTCTCTCATAGTAAACATCACTGCTAATTTGACGCACAATCATCGAGTTGAAATAAAGTGGAATGGCAGTCTAATCTCTAGTGAAATTGAATGAGAAATTTTTGTCTGTTGTCATAGAACAGTCATGGTCTAGTGGCTTCTTTCTCTCTCCCTCGCTCTCCTTTCTTCTCCCTACAGATCTAATGTTCCCCACCGCGTTAAGTTGGTTGCCCATTTGATGATGAGTGCCCTCTTCTATTCATTGTCTGTAGAGAGTGGAAAGTTCCTCCTCACTGCTCGGAAGATCCGGCGCCCAACCCATGCAGAATACATCATATCGATGGCCACTCATGACATCTCCCGCAGCAGTGTGAGCTATGTTGGGAAGTTGAGGTAATCATTGAGGCCTCAACAGGCTTATCTTTTGGACAGCTCTTATGACCAAGCTTATTCTCTGGGTGTTTGCGTCCCTCCAGATCCAACTTTCTGGGGACTAAATTCGCCATCTACGACAGCCAGCCCCCCCATGGCGGCGCCGTAACCTCCTCTGGCCGCTCCAGCCGCCGGTTCCACAGCCGGAAGGTCTCCCCAAAGGTGCCATCCGGGAGCTTTGGCATTGCCCACATCTCCTACGAACTGAACATGCTCGGCACGCGAGGCCCCCGCCGTATGCGTTGCACAATGCACTCGATACCTGCCGCCGCCCTGGACCCCATCACCACAAGCACCACTTCCGCCGCCACAACTGCCGGCGCGGCCTCCTCACTGGAAGACTCCTTCTCCCGCCTGTCACTGCCCCGCCCAGCTGACAGCAAGTTAGGGGCCTCCTGGAGGTTTGGCGACAGTGCGAGATTCATGGAGAGCTCACGGTTCTCGGAGGTGTCGGTCGATGTTGTGGGGAAGGAGGGGCCTCTGGTGCTGCGCAACAAGGCCCCGCGTTGGCACGAGCAGCTGCAGTGCTGGTGCCTCAACTTCCGCGGGCGGGTGACTGTCGCCTCGGTGAAGAACTTTCAGTTGATCTCTGCCGCCACTGAGCCAGCCGGCGGTGGGGAGGCGGGCGACCACGACAAGATCATACTGCAGTTTGGGAAGATTGGGAAGGACCTGTTCACAATGGACTACCGGTACCCGCTTTCAGCATTTCAAGCATTTGGGATATGCCTGAGCAGCTTCGACACAAAGCTGGCCTGTGAGTGAAGAACTGCTGTGATTTGCAATTGTGGTGGTGGTAGTGGTGGCGGCGGCAGCGGCGGCAGCAACAGCTGTGCATAATTTAGTCCGACAGACGAGGGTGGTGCTTTGCGGTGGTGCTGTGGTGTGGTGTTGTTTGGTGGCCGTGAATGGGGCCTGCATGCGCCTGTAATTCTATGTATGTTGACCAAGGTTCGTGTACTCTGGACCTCTTCTTAATGCGGAATGGATTCTCTCTCCCCCCCCCCTCCCCCGCCGCCGCCCTCTCTCTCTCTCTCTCTCTCTGTAGGTCTTCCTGTCTAGTCTTTCTCGTTCTGGAATGGGTCCTTCCCATCTCTCTCTGAATATCTCTGATCCTTCTTGTTTTGGAATGGGTTCTCGGTTGGGAGTTCTCGCATACGTCGGACTTACTCTCGAAAGGGCTCTCTCTCTCACACACACATCCCACCATGCTCTCTCTCTCCCTCTCTTCCTGGTATTTTTTAAAGACTCTTCAAAGATTAACTAGCCGATTCCACTGTCAATCGTCTGATATTCCTCCCCTTTCTACCTCCGAGGTTCCCCGGATGTACGTACCCTACGAGAGGGAGCTCCTCCCCCATCTCTCCCTCCTCTTGGACCAAGCCCTGCAATCCGGCAACCCCAGAGCCGCCGCCCCCCTCCACGCCCGCCTGCTGAAGGCGGGCCTCCTTGCCCGCTTCCACGCGAGGCTCTTCTTGTGCTACGCCGTCGCTTCCGGCCGACGGAACTTGCTCTCCTTGCACCGCCTCCTCGGCGGCGCTCCCCCAGATGCCGCTGCCGGTTGCTTTCAGTGGAATGCCGCCGTCTCCTCTTTGGTGCGACGAGGGCTCCCATCTCTCGCCGCGCGGGCTTTCTCTGTCATGCACGGGCTGGGCCTTCCTCTCTGCAGCTACGCTCTCTGCAGCGCCATCGCGGCCGCGGTCGCCGCCGCCGAGGAGGCGGCAGCGCTGGGGATGCAGGCCCATGCGTACACTGTCAAGTCTGGCTGGGCCTCGGCGGTCTTCGTCGGCGGCGCCCTGGTGAACCTCTACGTTAAGCTCGGCGGCATGGGTGACGCGCGCAAAATGTTCGACGAAATCCCCCTGAAGAACGCCACCTGCGCCAACACCCTTCTGATGGGCTATGTCAATGCGAAGCTCTGGCCGGAGAGTCTGGCCTTGGTGCGAGAGATGCTGGCGGCGGGCCCGCCGCCTGACGACTTCACGCTTTCGGCGGCGCTGAGGATGTTCGCGGAGATGCCGGCCGCCGGACTAGGAAAGCAGGTCCACGCGCATCTGCTCCGCCGGGGACAGCCCATCGAAGAAGATGCCCTCCTCCTCAGCTTGCTGGTGGAGATGTACGGCAACTGCGGGCGCGTGGGGGAAGCCCGGCGGGTGTTCGAGACGGCCGGCGGCCGAGTCGCCGAAGCGGAACGGGGCGCGAGGGACGTGGTGCTGTGGACCTCCATGCTCAACGCCCACAGCAGGAACGGGCAGTTCCCCGACGTCGCCAGGACCTTCGACGAGATGCTGGCGGAGGGAACGCCGCCGGACGGGGTGGCCTTCGTGGCGGTCCTCTCGGCCTGCAGCCGCACGGCGGACCTCGCCGGAGGCCTGGCCTACTTCCAGTCCATGACAGAGGATCATCGGATATCTCCATGGCCGGAGCACTACGGCTGCGTGGTCCACCTCCTCTGCATGGCCGGGGAGACGAAGAAAGCTTGGGAGCTGGCGGAGGGTGGCGGCACCGCCGGCGGCGTCCGGGTCTGGGGGGCTCTGCTCGCCGCCTGCAGCGAGCTCGGGGATGTGGAGATGGGGAAGAGAGCCGCCCGGAGGGCCCTGGAGGAGGACCCCGGCAACGTGGGGGTATACGTCGAGCTCTGCAACCTCTACGCCAGGCAGGGGATGTGGGGGGAGATCGAGCTCCTGAGGAAGGAGATGAACCAGAGGGGTTTGAAGAAGGAAGTGGGGTCCAGCTGGCTGGAGCAGAGGCCCTACAGCGCCACACCGGACCTTTATAAGCTGCCATTGTGAAGAGACGGAAAGGCCCACACCCCAAGGTGGTGGCTGCGGCAGGGCTCGTTTTCCCGCGCTCGGGGTGGTTTTGACGGGCGGAGGGAGGAGGATGAAGCGCGACCGGTCGCCGGAGTGGAAAGTGGAGCAGAAGGGGAGGTTCACCGTCTACACGGAGGAGGTTCCCGGGAACGAGCGGAAGCGGAGTTGTGGCCCGCAGGAGGAGGAGTCTTCGCAGCGGGAGGCTACACCGGCTGAGCCTGCGTCGCGGCGGGCTGTGCCTGTGGTGGAGCAGCCGGTGCGACAGGAGAGTCCGTCGGCTTTGCAGCCGGTGCCGGAGGAGACGCGGCCGGTAGAGCAGCCAGGAGGCGGGATCGTGAAGAAAGAAGTCCCCGAGGGAGACCGTCCGCTCCGCGAGCCTCCGCCTGGGGCGTGATGGATGCTTGATGCATCGTTCGGTGGCTCTGATCCGGTGCGTGCAAGAACCAGTGCCAGAGAAGGAGGGTCGTCCGAGGAGAGGGAGGGACAATGCGCACGGATGGCTGCTTCTCTTTTCCCGTCTTCTTGATGTCGTTTCTGATGTGCATTGGAGCGTTCTCTTTCGTAGGTTGAGATTTATCCTCGCTTTCCTGATTTTCCTCTTCAGAGTCTGCGATCGCTAGGTCTTGAACCCTGGTAGAGCATTTCTTTCGAGCTTATCTGCTAATTTGTTCATACCTTGGAATTTTTGAACTCTTTATGGCAACTTGTTCCCTATTGATTTTCTTTTTTCAGATCATTTCCCTCCTTGCCTCGAATTCTGAACATAAATGAAAACCAGGGGATTCTACGTGACCATCTTCCCAATTGGCTATTGGCGTGAATCACTTTTTCTGTATGGTATTCGGCGCCATTCGTGTGTCTGTAATTTTTCCTTTTTTCTTCATGTTAGATCTATTTCTTGTTCACGTGTCAGATTCCAAGCCCTGTGATCGATCTTGACCTTGAGGTCTGTAGACTCCAAAAAAATTGCCATAGGTTTCTTGGGCATCTGATTTCATGCAGTTATAGTGAAAGGTGCATGTCTGTCTATCTACCATCACAAACAGTGACTTTGTAGCTCTGCATGATAATTTGGATTCGAGTATTACTCTCCCTATATGTGCAATGAATCCGGGAATATTACTTTCCTTTCTGTTGAATGTACTATTGCTCTGGACATTATTTCCTCATGCAAGCTCAATTTATTCCTCATTTATTGCTTACATTTTCTCTTAAATAGCATTCATGGATTTACATTCTCTCCGTATTTGGTTGCAGGTGAAGATTTGGTGCGCCAATGGCATATTCCCAATCAGCCCATTTAATTCCCCAAGGAAGCTGTAAACCTTGAATTTTTTCAATTCTTTGGTTCTTCTATCATTTTAGTATCCGCGAGTTTTTTCGTTGTTTCCATTCTGAATTTCGAGGAGACCAATATGATCTTTGGAATATGTCGATAATGCCTCCGGGGATTATTTCTGTACCCTCACTAGCTGTGCATCCTTTGGTACTAGAAGATTCAAATCTAATGCCTCAAATTAACTAGTAAATCTCCTCTTTTTGGTTGCTTCCCTTATAAATCTGTTATGTAACCTGCAATTTCTTCCCTAATATTGATAATGGTTTGGGGCGTTGAACCTCAGTCAAATAAATAATAACATTTTTCTTGTTAGATGTGATAGACATGGGCATGTCTACAGTGGGCTTATCCCTATATCTACTCAGGTATATATAGTTGTGCAACTCAAGTCTCACTCTCTTATGAATGAATGCAATTATTCAGCCCACATTTTAGGGGGTCTTATCCATCCCCAACGATCTTGTGTATATTTCTAAAGAGAAATATAGTAGCAAGGAGTGAATAAGTTTCTGAAGGAAAAATTTGAAAATTGACAAAGTGTCTTCCAAGCATTGATTCTCTCAAATGATTGTTTCGAAGATCTGGGTAGACTTATTTTATTCCAACCTTTTTAATTGATGATGGATTTTGAAAGTTTTGTTAATGATGAACATATTATGTCAGTTGACTTGTCTGCGTTTATAAGACATGTTCTTGATGTATGATGCGAGTGAACTAAATTACTTCTATTCCAATAGAAAACCTGCGTCATAGAGCCATTATAAGGTGGTCTCTAATGCCACTCATGCAGTGTTTTTGGATAGGAATTGCTTATTGAGTTTCCTTACGAGTGTTTGGTTTTGAAATCATATGGTTTATGCTTTCACTATTTATCATTAAGTCATTTAACCTAAATCAAATGGATGCAGAATGCACTTTCGTTGATCGACTATAATGAAAAAAAATATGTGAAAAAACCACTTGGTCTTCATGAGCCCAATGCCCACCATGTTATTTTAACGAATAAAAAATAATTTTGTTGAGAACGAGTCCTTGAAGCATTACATTGAAAATATAATATTAATGAAAAGTCTTTGTCACTTGTTGACATTATAGTCAACTTCACTTGAATTCAATGAAAATAGAAAATTAGTTATCAAAAGAAGGTTAATATCATGCAAAGATGCATTATTCCCAATTTGAAAGGTATGCACACAAATGTGGATTGTTTGATATCTAATATCATATATATTTTATTTGAAGATCTCATGGAGGGAGGCAATGGGAAACTTGTTAAAAACAAAAATGTCTAAGCATTTATTGACTTGCTCAAACATTTATTGACTTTCCTATCATTTTAGGTTATCTATTTTTACATGTAACCAAAGTTCCTATATGAAAATCACAAATAAGATAGACACAATATTCTATAATTTCTGTTGTTTGGTGATTAGCAAAAAAAGGTTTACGAAGATCAAAAGGTATCATCAATGTAATTTTGGTCAAGAGGTTAGACATTCCGGCCGTTCTTTTTTCTACATAATCTTTGTCCAACCAACCCTACTTTATAGGTTGAATCATAATTGCTCATACCCAATTTGTGTAATGTTTCAATAATATAAATATAACTAACTTTGATACTATTGTTTATAAGTAGCAATTTCCAGATTTTTTTTGTATGAAGTAAAATGGCTTCCAAGATGCTGCAAGAGAAAGAGTTTCAACATAATGCAGCTAGTGTGATTCGTTCTTAGACCATAACATTGGAAAATATGGTTTTTCAAAATGAAAGAAGTGAACTAAATTTTAATTTTTCCTTGGAGATGTTAATGCCAATTGCTATTTGAGGAATCACCATTTTGTCATTGGGGTTACAAAGCTTTTACATCATAGACAAAGCATTCCCTCAAAATTCAAAACCCAATGATAGAATGCTCATTGAAAGCCCATGCAACTTAAGAAGGCTCAACTTCTAAATCTTGGAACTAGCTTGTAGAACTTATAAACTCATTTATTATGCCTGAATCTTTCAATGAATAGTGGTTGCCCTTTGTTACTTCACCTTAAATGAATACATTGAAATCAACCAAAATTAGTGGTAATAATTCTTGTTGTGTGATATTTGAAAAGTTATGACTATCACACACCATACTTGAATGTAAATTAGGTTTTTTTTTTTTAACTTTTTCTAAGAATGCCTTTGGCATTTAATAAGAATGTTTTTAGATTTCATCAACAATGATTTAAGAGAAAACCAACTCATTCAGTTAAGTGACATTACATGGACAAGCTCCAATGAGGGGTTAAAATCAGAATTTAGTCACAATTTTTTCCATACAAAATAAGGACGGATTTCACTATGGGACATTTTTAGTTGTTAGGATTAACTTGAGGCACATCTGAATATTTTACAAAAAGATGTTGAATTATGCTTGATTTTCCTTTTCCTATTCATATAAGGAAGTTATCTTAATGTGAAAGACATTGGCCCTTTGATTAGGTGCATTATGATCTTGTTTCCATTGAATCCTACGTCTTAGCTCATTGACTTCTTATCATTTGACTATGCTTCAAGGAGTGCCCTAATTTGCATTAACTTATTTGCAAAACATGGTAGAAAGATTCTTAGGATGGTATTGGAGAGAGGTTGGAGATGAACACTATGAACTAATTAGCTATTGGAGAGATTTTGAATTTATAAGAAATTTTGATGCCAAAACCTCTCTTATTTTCCACCATTTCTCAATGTTAAAATTGTAAAATTAGTTTAAAAAAATTATGGTTGGAAAGTAGTATGTCACGTCCCTTAAAGTCTAGATATCCTTTAAAAAGAACCAATACACTTAATTATTAATCATTAACGTAAAAATCTGAAACTTATTATTTTAAATGGGTTTGAATTTTTTTTGTTACCAATAGAATGGAACTGATAATAGATCTTGAAATAAATTAATAACTTTGTATTCAATAAAGTAGAAATATAATGTAAACACAATGAATCATGATTTCAATGCAAATCATTATTAATTTCATGTCTTATGATATTTGGAAATAAACTTTCATGTTATATTCATCAATATTCTAAAAATTCTAAGTGGTCGCTTAAATAGTTTGTTTGGATTCATTCAACTAATTTAACATAAAAAATGATATGAAGTAATGATTTTTAATCAAGACATCTAGTTTATAAGATAGTATTTCATAACCATATTTTGCTTCAACAATTCTCATTGAATCTAATGAGATAATAATTACCTTTCATCAGCTGCAAATACCTATAGTATTAGTAATTCCTTAAGTGATAAACAAAGTAACAATTTTGAGAGATAAAATCATCTAAATTATGAAATTCAAAGAATGAAACTTATGTATATTCCTTGAATTATTATTTGGATATTTAGCATTATCACTTTTTATTTTTCATAATTTGTACTTAATCAGTTTCAAGTTCATGTTTACAATGAGAGTAATGTGCAACAAATTTCAATCCATTATCTTTCTTATGTATATTTCGTCATCACTAAAATTATATTTAATCTATGTTCTAACAATCTCCTTCATTTTGGTGATGGTAAACTTGTAATAACATGTCACTAATATAGATCAATTATACTTTCAAAAATCAGTTGTGATTCTAATTCTCAACTTATTCCAATTAATTCATAAAAACTATTTGTTTGATTTAATATATCAATTTCAGTGTTAGTTTCAAATAAACTTTGGTATTGTAGATTCATAATATATATTTTAAATTAGTTTAATTTAAAATTATAAACTTGAAAACTGATTTCTAATTCTAAATCTTTTTAAGATAAAGATGTAATCAGAGCTATTGGATTGTTGATCATTTAATACATAACTAGAGAAATTAGAAAAAAATAATTCCCACTTCATATGGAAATTCAAGAATACATACAAAAAGTAAAATTTACATTTGCATATTGCTCTATCAAAAGATTTGAAAATGTCATTGAATGAAAAAACTCACTCTCTTCACTCCATCTTCATCTATTCTAAAATTTTCTCCACTCTCCCCCTTTCTCTATGATTTTTTCCTTTCACACTTGTCTCAGCTCCCCTAAACTTGAATAGCTCACCTTTAAGACTTATAAGTTTTCTCCCCTCTTTTTGTCACCTGTGAAAAATATGGAGAGGGTCTAAGCTCCAGCTAGGGTAATACTCCAGCAATGCCATTGGAACCTTTTTTAGATCATAAATAATATGTCAATTGTGTACAACAATTTGAAAATCATAGGAGTTGATAAAATTTGGGTGGTATGTTTGGAATCCAAAATTCTAAATAGAGTAAATTTGTTGGAGTAAAATTTTCTCTCCCAAGATCAATATTGAAGTAATGGAGGAGAAGGGCAATCACCACACTTTGTGGAATCGAAGGTTTGGTGTGCATAATATATTCTATTATTATGTTAAAAAGGATTAATTTGACAAGTTTAATGGTTAGACCCTTTGTGAGATGAAAAGCAAGAAAATGGTTACTGATGGTAAGGAGAGTTTTAGCAACCTAGTGATGGAAAAGGATTTTTGAAGAGTTGTGAAATAAATATTTTATACTATCATATGAATGATAGGTTAGAGTATGATAATTTTGTTGTAAAGTTTCTCAAGTTCTATCCCTTGAGAATCAAATAGAATCTTGTCATTTGTGTGAGAGCATTATATGAAAAATATTTTGATACTTACCAACCAAATACATAGTACATTAAGCAGATCAAATTATACCTTTTCTAAAACTTGCATGATATGAGAGTAAATATAAAGACAGTTACACTAAAGTGTGACGAGACTAAATCGTATGGTCGTTGAATGCACACGATTCAGTGTCAAAACAAAGTCCTAATCTTACCAATTTATGATTAATTAAAGTAATTAATTAGTATAATGGTAATTAAGGGTCGAATCCACGGAGAATTAGGGAAATTTGAGAGATATCTTTGAAATTCGATCAAATCGGACGATGAAATTAGGTTATCAATTGGGCAATTTAGTATATTAAGAAAGATAACTCAATTTAGAATCCACGGAATCAAAAATCAGGTGATTTGGATGAGAATTTGAAGAGTAATCGAAGTTTGAAGTTAAGAGAAATTTTCGTATTGCAAAATGATTAAAGATAGAAATTAAAATTAAATTAAACTTAATCTACAATACTTAAAGTAAAATTAACACTAAATGATGAAAGATTAAGATGAAAACAAACAATCTAACCCAAATTAGCCTTCTAAATGATCCAATTAATCGCCGGATGTAAGGCTTTTCATTCCGAATTTTCGAAGACGAAAGAGGAGTTCAAGACTTGATTTCTTCCAATTCTTTCAATCAAAAATTGAAATTAAACATCCAACAGAAGCAGAAATGAGTTTCAAACACAATGCAAAAGATGGCGCGCGAATTGGAGCTCTAAACAAAGAGAATTTGAAGATTGATCGCGGGCAGTTCTTCCGTCGCGAAGAACGGATTTTATAAAATTTGGAAATGATCTTGGCCGTCCGATCTGATGGAGTTGATCGCGATGGACGATCGCGATGAGACGCCTCTTCACGAATCGTCGCGACGATTCGACGATCGTTCGATCGTGATCGTGCGGTTAAGATGTGATTGGATGTCCATCTGATGTGAATAATCTGGACCGTTATAACTCTTGATCAGACGGTCGCGATTTATTCACTTAAGTGAGTATTTAGGCACGTGGTTGATCTCTGATCGCGTGGACCTCGATTCCACGTGATCTACGCACGCTATTTGTCGCGATGTCGATCGGACGCACGAGATCACGTCACGCGTCCTGCACATAAGAAAACTAAGGGACTTTAGTCCCATACGAGAAAAACAAAGGAGTATATTCGGGTATATAAGATATGATGATTACGAGGGATTAATACTTTGTCTTCCGATAATCGGAAGACCTATATACTTTATTAAATAAATATATATAGTAAATATAAATACGCCACATGTCACATCAGCGCCACGCAGGCGCCCGCATGCTGTCCACGTGGTAGAGCCACGTGGCCCCGAGTACCACGTGTACACGTGCGACATATAATCCCTTTTTGCGATTTTTTTAATTAATTTAAAACATTTAAAAATCGAAAATAAATATAAATAAATTCAGAAAAATTCCAGAAAATTCTATAAAATTGTAAAAATCATAACTTTCAAAATACGACTCCAAATTAATTCAAATTTGTTTTTTTGGATTCAAAATTGAATAATCTATCATTATAAAAGGTTAAATTATTAAAATAAGAAGAGAATAAATTTTAATTAATTTTATACATTTATGTATTATATAAAATAAATTTATATAAATACATAAATGTTAATAAATATCTTTTCTCTCATATTTTCACTCTTAAAACATGATTATGATCATAAATATAATTAGGATTAAAGATTGTAATGTGTAATTATTTATAATAATCCATAATTTGGTGTATTTTAAGATCATAACATGAATTTACACAAAATGATAGAAATATACTTAAAATGTGATAACATGCATATATTTGTAATGATTAATGCCTTAATTTGCATTAATAATTATATAATTACATGCATAAATAGCATGTTATCAAAGTGGATATAATATTGATGAATGTTTGGATGAAGATTAATCTAACATAAATCTGAACAGTAATATCAAATCTATGTAACCAACTATTTTCATTATACAACAATTATCATATTACATAATATTATGGAAGGTGTAAATATTTACAAAATATGTTACTACAAGAAAGTAATGATTGCCACATTCGAATAAATGAGACTACCTCAAGCAAAACATGAATATGAAAGCTTACCAAGTCTGTTACGTGCTTATGTTACTAGGTCATTAATTCTTGGTTGTTTTAATATTGAAATAATCAATTGAATTGGGACTGCGTATTTCATAGAAAATATGATTTTCTCAATATCTAGGGTGAATTGGATAATAAATTAGTTAGTGGAAAGAGGTTGAATTTATAATGAATTTTGAGTCAAAAACCTTCCCTTTTTTTGTTTCCCAATATTAAAATCCTAAAATTGGTTATAAATTGGAATGATCATAAACCAACACAACATTTTTGTAAAACTTGGATATCCTCTAGGAGAGACCAATGTGTGTAATCATTAAGAACTAATGTATATATCCAAAGCTTATCAAGTCCAATACAAATTCATTATTGCTAAAACATAATTGAGAATACATCTAAATATAAGGTAATGATTTTTCATTCAAAATTAATTTAAATAACTCGTGAATATAAAATATGCACCCTCAATCATGTCTTGATCTATTCTCCATCATAAATTAATAACTAATGAGTAATAATGTATGATATGAGAATACATCTAAATAGAAGGTATGATAAAAAATAACTCATAAATATAAAATAACACCACCAGTACTTCGATGAATTATTATATTTTAAAATTATTTTTCAATTAATATTTATCAATATTCTGAAATTCTTGATCGATTATTTAAAAAGTTCAAATTTAATCAATTAATTAAACATCAAGAATAATCAGAAGTAATGATTTTGCACCATAAACATTTAATATATTAGAAAACTCTTTTCATACGTCAAAATTCTGGTTAAATTTGATGTGCTAAACATAATTTTATAGTAGTAGCTATTTTTGTAAATAATAAGATTTCTAAAATCAATAATTAAGGTAATACTGTTGAGCAATAAATTGGATTGAAAAGATTTTAAACTCAAAACAATGAGGTTTGAATACATATCTTAAGCTATTGTTGAGATATTTAACATATTCACTTTGTATTTTTTATGATTTTGTCAAGCTCATGTCCCAAACAAATGCATCTGTAAATAATATATAGTAAATAATCAACATATTTCCATTCATTTATTGATCTTAAGTGTTTTGGCATCACCAAAATATTTTTTATAATTTAATCTCTAATATAATATTATTTTTAGCTTTTCTTTCTTTTGTGCATACTATTTTATATTTTACATCATGTTTTATCTTCTTAGTCGAGTAATGAAGCTCTCAATATGAACTACTATATCATGCTCATCTATGAGCCATAGTCGCTTCTTGTGAAATTTCAAGTTGGATAATATAGGACAATGTTGTAGACCTTCATTAAACACTTTCTTACACCTACTTTGAACCTTCCAACTTCATTGGAAACCAAGAAGCTACCTCACATGTGAACGTTACTATTACTCATTACGCATTGTAACTAGTGGACTTTTGTATGTGTTTGTTAAACCTTCTTTTAAGTTGAATAGGATACCTATTTTTCAATATTTTTATAAATATCAAACATAATTTTGGTGCTAAAAATTACCACTATGCCCTTCTTTGTCTTTTATCAACATGAAAATTGAAAAAAAAAAAACTCTAAAAGTCAACACTCATTCCCCCCACTCCCATGAAGCACCTCTTTCCTAGGCCTTCATAGACTCCACTTGTTGTTATCTAAACCTCTGATGATTTGTAAGTCAAATATAAAAGAATTTAAGAACACAGACAATATAAAGAATGCAGCAACGAGATCTCATGATTTTCTTAGCTTTGGTTCTTAGAATATCCCCAGAAAAAGCAGATATACTTGTTTACGTTGGCCATTAGTCTTTAAAAAAAAAATAATTCTTATTGTTTTTATTCTTCAACTACAATACCCTTCTTAGATATGAGAAATATTTAGATTAGAATTTCATGAGAAATTATTTTCTCCCATCAATTTTTTTAAAAAATAAACCAAGTGGGCAGATTTTGTGAACTAAAAGTGAACAAAAATGGGTCTAAAAGTGAACTAAAAGTGTTCTTATTATTATTATTATTTTCACACTTCCACCCAGGAAGATGAGGCCAGAGCCGATGCCAAATAACCATAGGTATTGGCACTTATTACAGACATAATACCCTCAAAGCATACACTAAATGTATACATACATACATACATACATACATACATACATACATACATACATACATACATACACGAATAGTGTGTTTTTTGGCACGTGTACTCACTCACTCATCACCAGTGGGGGTGTGGGGTTTACCGGTATCACTGACAGAGAAGAGGGGCACTAATACTTACGAGAAGCACAAGACACGTGCGCAACCAGGGCCGGCGCTTCGTCCGGGTTCTTGATGACGATTCTCGTGTCTTCTATGCACTTTATCCACCGAGCTGCCCTCTTCGCGCTACCGCGCACGCCGAAGAGCGTCCCGAGGTTTCTCTGGAGTTCGCGTCCTCTTCCTCCGCGGTTCTTCGCGGTCGCTTCCCGTCCTCGGCTGGTTCCGCGATCGTGGCGCAGTTTGAGTTTGGTGCGGTCGATTGATGGTTATTCCTGCCGCTGCGTGGGGGGAGGAGCGAGGTGCGGGAGGAGTGCAGTCTTACGCGATCGCTGCTGCCGCCGCCGCCTGATGGTGCAGGAGCTGAGGCATGCGCGTCGTTGCGGAAGAAGAACATGTACAGGAGCGGAAACATCACCGCCAGGATTTTCGAGCGCCAGATCCTCACGCCCCGACCGGGGACCAGTGTATGCGCCCCCCGGATCTTCCTTTTTCAGTTTGGCAATTCCGTCCGTTGTTGAAGTTGAGCATTATAAAACGCTATTCTACCGAGGTGTGGAGAGAGCAGAATATGGCCTAGGCGGCACTTTACATTATCTGAAACCAGCAGTTGTACTGATCCTTTGCTTATACGTGCAGCAATCCCTATACGGAAAAGAGTCCCGTCTCCGAAAAACTTCGATTTTAGTGAAATATGCAATCTGAGGCAGTTTATATTGTCCTCGAACCTTGGATCACATGACGCAGACAACTGTTTCAAAAGCCAATATCCTTTGTGAATTTGTTGTGAGATTCACTCCTTTCCAAAGAACTTCTGTGGTAGTGCATTTGATTAATCTTAGAACGACTAATTGACGGTGGGCTAAAGGTTGGTACAAAATTTGATGGCACAGTGTTCATTGTGAAAACTGAGACGATTTCACTGGTATATGAAAAATTTACTGTATCTATAGGATATTAACGTTTCATCATGTAGTGTGAGAGTGAATAAAAGTACGTGGTTTGGAAGGGCCCATTTTATGGTGCTTTCCTCACGGAAAATTCTGCTCCTTCTCCTTCTACAGTTCAACATGATTTTATAGGTTGCGGCTGTTGTGGACCTTCCATTCTTGTTGGCGAGAATGACCGATGCCTTTGGTGGTATGCGAAACTGTCAATTATAGATAAGATCACACGCTGTATGTGTTCTTTGGGTACAGTATCTCTAGATTGATCTAGAAAAAAATATTACTTGTTGATATTACACTGTGGTGAAGATTCTAGATACTTAACAAACTAATGATCTTTAAGAATGTTATAAACGCGTCCATTTCTGTGTAACCTAAAGTAGTGTACCATTTCACTGTTTTCATTCTGTTTATTTTGCTGCCAGTCACAAGGAGGAGCCAGTTGTGTGACGGATTTACAATTTCTGAGAACAGATTTGCACTACTAGGAAGAGAATTTCCTTCTTAATAGTAAAAAATTGATTAAGCATCGCCTTGCTTTTAAGAGATATATTTTATAATTTTCTGCCATCGTTCTATATCTGATACACACGCTCTAGTTCTATCTGTAGTTCTCTCTCAAAATCATTGATGTATCTATAACTTACATGAAATTTTAAATCCATGTCAATAGATGATTTGATGCTTCTGATTCCTCAACTAGTGATATCTTTTCCTTAGTTGTGTGCATCTACCATCTGCTTAGTTCTAAACAATGGCAATAAACCATGATGAGATCATGGTTGTTTTGTTATACCAGATTTTTAGTGTAAGCGACAGATTAGTCCATGCCAATGAAATTTTACATGAAATTTTAAATCCAAGTCAATGATGCATCTGATGCTTCTGATTTCTCAAAGAGTGATGTCTTCTCATTAGTTGTGTGCATCTACCATCTGCTTAGTTCTAAACAACGACAATAAACCATGATGAGATCACGATTGTTTGTTATTCTAGACTTTTAGTGTAAGTGGCAGATTAGTCTCAGACGGCCGAGATTTCTGACGATGTTGAAGCTAATATGGGTCTTTGTTTCCAATGACATTGAGTCTCATATTTTGACCAGGCATCGTCAGTCTCTCCAACATCTTGGTTTCATTGATTTCATTCTGACAGAGGTGTCGATGTATGGAATACATCATAAACTGGGAATACACCACACAGCTGTTGGTCACGCCTAGGAGAAAGTTATATTGTGATACATCTTTGTGTACACGCCAGATATATCTGATTCAAACATTTGATAAGCTTCATAATCCTTAAATGTGTTATTATTGACTGTATAATGCTTGATGGCTGCTTAGACGGGGCTGGCTTGGGTTTTCTGCAAGATGATCACCTTAGGGTTAACTGTCATGAGCTTATTCAGTTCTTCAGATACATGGACGCTAAATCATATCTGAAATCCGTGTGAACATTGAAAGCTTTGTTAAGGATTATGGAATCCGCAGTTTGATCTGACCACCGTTCACTGAGTCATCCCCTATAAATAATTTCCTCAAATCATTCCGTCCTTTTTTGTTTTAAGTTGCTATGTTGATCCTTTCTCATTTTATCTTGAGATTTAAATTCAATAATGTTGCTTATGGTGGAGTTATCCGTCATCTTTTATTCGAACATGGATCGAGTAATGTACGGGAGATGAATTTTATGAGTGATGGCTAAGTTTATCGATGATGGATTGATTCGGAAAGCTGTATTAGGAGTGGTGGTTAAGTTTATCTATGATGCATTAATTGGTGGAATACTATGAGTGAAAAACTATAATACTCAGTTATTAGGAAAACCATACTGAAGCCATGGGAGTAGATTAAACATGGATATGAGAATGGGTGCAAGATAATACATGGAAGCTGTATAATTAGATAGTTTATTATAGTGCTCGCAGGAATGACAAAGTCTGGTGAAATTACTTGGCAAGAATCAAACGGAAAGAATCGACCCGCCGATCGAGATTACACCATGTTCTGGGATCACCTATGGGGAGGTCTCTGTAAACAGTTTGTAAGGACCGAGAGACAGGAAGTGGAGTATGAACATGGTGTATGAGTTTTAGTCAGCGTAAGCTCAACATACTTATGTCACTTAGTTAGGATCCAGTAGATGATGATGATGGTGAAGTACTTTGTTGTTCATCTGGAATTATTAAGTTTGATTAAAATATGACATTTTTTTTCAGCCTAGAATATTTTATGACTGATAAATTATTAGAGGCGCGATAAATAGACTCGTCTTGGAATGGTCATTCTCTTCATCAGTTGTTTTGCTCTGCTGGGCCAGGGAGGATGTAATGACTTTTTCTGCTGCTTGACGATCTGACTTCTATTTGAGCATTGCTGATTGTGCCAACTTGTGTTTTTTTAGTTATGAGTTGATGTTTCATCATCTCTATGGTTCTTTAATTACGAATAGTATCTTCAAAAAATTCATTGGCATTCTTATATACTTTCTTTTTACATAAGCCTGTAGAGAGTATCATTTTCACTTTGATGTTGACAGGTCAATTGTGCCAGACAGTTCTACGAGAACTTGGTTCCTAGTTATACTATATATGATGTTGATTGTCCAGACAACTCTTTCAAAAAATTTACAGATGATGGCCAGTACCTGATAAGTTTCAGCAGATCTCATCAAGAGTTGATTGTTTATAGACCCACTTGGCTGTCATTTTCATTTAAGGAGGAAGATTGTGGGTCTTGTGATCTGCCTCCCAAAGCTCAGAGGTTTGACAGCTTCTTCACCCAGCTTTACTCTACGCCAATTGCATCCTGCAGCGAATTTATTTGCAAAGACTTCTTCCTCTATGTGGAGAGTCATCAGTTTGGCTTGTTTGCAACTTCAACAGTGCAAATTCATAATGCCCCTGCCCTGGAGGGTGCAATCCCTGGGGTCCCATCAATTGAGAAGATTACTTTTCACCTCGTGAGGTTTGTTTGTTCACGTATATTGTTGACGCAATCAAGAGTCAGGCTTTATTTTTGTTTTCATATCATTAACTATAGTCGAATCAGCAGATTGGAAGATGGAACTATTCTTGATGAGAAAGTCTTTCACAATGACTTTATCCATCTGCCACATAACATGGGAGTTTTCCTATATGATGATTTATTATGCATCATGTCTCTACGTTACCAAGCCATCCACATTCTTCAAATCAGAGATTCTGGGAGCCTTGTTGCTGTACGGACAATTGGTAATTTTTGTCGAGAAGATGATGAACTTTTTCTTAGTTCCCATTCCCAGGCAAGTGCATTCACAAACATTTTCATTGCATTTGTATGGCTGTGATTAATTCATCAAACCATTGCATCATCAGGGATTCAAAACTTTGTTTCGATTACAAGCTATTTATCACATGACAGTCTACCGTATTTTCAAAACGCTGCACCTCAATGTATCTTTCAGATAAAGACGAATCTTAAACATTGCTATTACTCTTTAAGAAAGATGCTTTTAATTAAAGCTTAATCGAATTAAATCATAGCTTTCTCAATGCCAAGATTCTTCACAGTTGGGATGCATGCTGTCTGTTTCTGGCTTCAGTTTTGTTTCTAGGATACAAGGGCGACTATGGATGCTATCAGCAACATGGCCAGTTGAATGTCCAACAGAACTAAAAATGTATGAAATGACAAGAGATACAACTTTGCAGGAAGTAAAACTCAAAGAGTTCAAACATCCTTTGAGAATTGGAATGGAAAAAGTTCCAAGCTGGGGAAGATGTCTATTATAAAAAGGAAACTTCTTGATTGATTAATATTTTTAGTAAATACTTTCTAAGATCTATACCAAAATATTTTTCATGCTTTTTCTTCTTCAAAAATTACATATATAATTCCTTGACAGTAGAGCTCTGTCATCATTTTCCTTGGTAGAGTTGATAAATAAGGAACTATCACAAGATATGGATCATCGACGAACATTTAAAAAATCTACAGTGAAAATTAAACTAATTATTCCATGGAGTTGATCAGAGTATTCAATTAATACTAACCATGATATGGAAGAGACAGTGGTGCTGAAAAACGATTGCAGTCGAAATCAGTGCCAGGCAGCTGATTTGAATACTTTGGTCTTCATGTTGCTAGTACCAAATTGTTTTGTTTTTAGTATACTCAGTTGCAATCATTACTGGTTCGGAGTCCTTGTTGGTTCTGAACTGTTTCTTCCAGTTGCCTTGGCACCAACCTCCACCATTTTCTCATAGAGAAACAAAATCTGTAAACAACTTTTTTCTTTCTTCCTTGCTGTTTAGATAAGATTTAGTTTCAGTGCAGCTAACTATAAATTCTTAGGTTTATTTCAATTTAACTTTTATGACATTTGCTAATTTTTATTTATGTGTTTACGAATGGTTATTTAATGCCTCATGTCATCAAACATTTCAGTTCTTCATTTGTACCTTTGTTGTCACTTGCCTCATCATTATGCCTATACAGTTTGTCATCTCCCATTTCCAAATAATTGGGTATTGTAGAATGCTGCCTGTCTCAGAAATTGTTGTCCTATCTCTCAGTGTGCTGCAACCTTTGATAACTCAAGAGAAGATTCTCCATCCCCCCCTACCGAAGAAGAAAATGGCCGCCAGCAACAACAGGATTGGCAAGGGATTTCTTTTTTGTCTGGTATTAAGCAGCGATTGCTTTCTTTCATCTTTCGTGGGCTATGGAGTGAAGAAATAGATAGTGCTCTGGTACCACTTCGCTATCCAGCCTGTGTACACTTGCATCTTAAATTGTCACCTAACATTTGGATTCTGGACATTTGTTTTTTCTTTATACCTAACTAATGAATTCTTTGAATCTTTTGATTTTCCAAGTTTCTTTCTTAGCTTAGCTTTAATTATAGCTCTTATTTACGATCGAAATATTTACCAATAGTCAACTTGTTACTCTCTGAATTTCACTTCTGTGGTTTTATATGAAGTTTATTTAAAAAAAAAACTATCTCCAATATGGAAATAATATCTTTTTTAACTAGGGCCGAACTTCTTAGTTTTATCTAAATATTTCAATGCTTATCCAGATGTTAGTAAATATGATTTGCTTAAATTATTTAACTAGATCTTAATTACTGTCAGCTTTGCGATTCTGACTTATTTTTTGTTTTTATAACTGTGTTGATTGGGAAAAAATCATGTTTGATGTTGATTTGATCAGCCAAATCCTTTACTCTCTACGGATCTAAAATCTATTATCAAGGGAGGTAGTTTCAGTAATGTGTTGAAATAGAAATTATAATGCTGAATGATCTGGTCGTACTTGAATCAGTCGATTCAGAGATGTCTGAGTCTTTGAAGAGACATTGGCCGTTTCTCGTGTTATTGTGGGGGATCAATGATAAATGTAAAATTGAGACAAAAAGAAGCTTACTTTTGGGACTAGCTATTTCTGTGGACTGCTGGTGTCAACCTTGGCTCCTGAGAACGGGGGATTGTGGGTCACTATAGGCTGTCTAACAATGTCATGAATGCTCATAGGAAACGTCAAATTAAGCTGATCATATTTTTATGTTTTTGCACTAAAAATATATTTTTTAGACAATATATATATTTTTTGTGCTCTTTTATTGACTGGATTATCCTCTCCAAACTTTGTTCCTTTAAGTTGATTTCATCTAAAGTCTGATCCAATACCATGCGGTTTGGAGTTTCTTCGTCTCTCATTAAATAAATGAGGTTAGCCTCCCATTGTTGTTGGATCAGCCAATATTTTGACTGAAGTTTACCTGCATTGGTAGTTTCAGGATGATTCTTATTTGACATTTCTTTATCCATAAATGGGTGAATTAAAAGCCTTGCTCTTAAAACTTGAAAAGCTGATGCTAAGCTTGATAAGCTGTAGTCAGGAATCTTTAATATCACTTTGCTTAGGATCTACATTAACCCTACCGTAACTCTTGCGGTATGGCTATTTGCCAGATTCATCACGAGTAAAAAATGTTCTTTTGATAGCTTCTGAGTATAGACATCAAAGACATCATTGTAGTTCTGATGCTCATCCTTTGTTACTGGTTTAGAAAAACAAACTATATGAACAGAAATTCATCAAATGATGAGCCTCATGAAGATATGTGGATCTTTTGTTGAATATTTGGAGACACAAGATGTGGCGATTTATCTTGCATGTGACATTTTGGGCCTCGTGGTGGGAGAGGAATATAATTGTAAAAGACAAAAATGTTATCAACTAGAAGGATGATTTATGTGTAGGATGGAGCAGTGGGTGAGGATTTTGTTGGAACAAGTAATCTTCAGTGTCTGTTATTTTGGGCTTATAGTTAATTTCTTCATTTGCACCATCTTGGTGCAAATAGGATGCTGTCAACTTCTGAGTATAAGAAAAAAAGAGGTTCACCTCTTGGATCATGAAATCTGAAAGGCAATCTATTTAGGAATTGTCATCTCATCTCATCATTCTTCTTTTGTTGGCTGCTGAATGATTTGTGAACACTACTGATATGGACTACATTGTCATAATTTTATTTGATGGTGGATGTTCATACATCTAGTGTTGATGGAAATTGGGGAAGATTGTATATTTGCGTAAGATTGTAAACGCATCACAGTTATTGACATTAGACCACATTTATTTTGTATAATTTATATGTAAACTGTAGTATGAATGCTGACTTGATTGAAGAAGAATCATCTTTCTACTTGCAATATATCACAGTTGAACCGATCTTTGAAGTACATCAATTGAAAAAAAACATTTTATCTATAGGTAATATTGCTCCAATCCTACAGTATGATCTGCTACAGTATTATCAAGAGGACTGTTCTTGGTGCTGTATGAACAAATGGAATTGAGAATTCATGGATATTGTTTATTATCAATAATATATGCACAATAATCCCATTGACAATGAAGTTTAAAGGTCCACTCAAACGTCTACATAGCATAAAAGCTTCTTAATTATCAATAATACATTGTTTATTCTGCTAATTTTAGCTTTTTGGATGATTCATTATTCATACGAGTTATGAGTAGCCATGCATTTTCGAGTTACAGCCACCCTCTGTTTTCTGTCCCATAGGTTGAAAAATGCGTCTATCCATTTGTGCTAATAAACTTTGGATCTTGTGTGTAGGTTGGATCAGAGGACTTTTTCTCAAAATTTACTGCAAGAATATAATTCCGATTATTGATGTATTTACACAACCATTATTTTGTAGCCAAAATCTTTGCAGTCTATGCATCTTGATAATGCTAACTATTTGCAAATTTTTTTTAGCGTGTTCAAGGCCTGAAGAAGAAGTTCTACTTTCATTTTCAAGATTATGTTGATCTTGTGATGTCCAAAGTAAGCATAAAATGCTACCTTGTTGTACTTCATTTTTCGATTTATTCATTTTCAAATTATTGTTTAGGTGTTGCCTACTCAAGAATTGAAACCTTCAGAAATAAATTTAGCAGCAGGTATGGAAAGGCAGAGGGTTCATAATTTTTTTGAGCGGGTATGCATTCATAACAGGCATTTCGTAGACTTAATTGGACAAGGATACGACTAATGGTAAATCCAACAGTTTATCCAAAGCACAAGGCGATGATTGTATTTTGATTTAGTTTTACTTTAAAGCCCTGAAGATCAAATAGTGGTTATTTGTTAGCCTGGCAAGCACTTTGTGCTACCACATGTAAGTTGAGGTTAAGTTGAAAAGAGGTCATGAAATTCTGTGCAATGATTAGACCCTTTATTTGATTGAGCAATTTTAGGGTTATCTTCGAGTGGATTCTCTTAGAAAATTGAGATTGGATGCTACATATGTTAAAAATTAGGTCTAAGCGCATGATAGAATAGTTGTGACAAGTGTCATAATGGAAACCAGGATGTTGAAAAAGTCCACGTCTTCATGATTTATGCCCTTCCTGGCTTCTGTTCCATTATTCTTTTCAATGAGGGCTTCATCACGTCTATGGAGGTTCTGAGATTTGCACTCTAGCCTATCATGTTTTCCAAGCATTGTTGAAGTTTCAACTGGAGTTTTCTGTTTTCTGCTCTTTGTATGGTGGAGTGTCTGTACATGAATCTAAAATTCTCTCTTTAGCCTGTACTCCAGCATTCTTATACATCTTGACTTTGGCAGGTATTGCCCACTCTAATTTAAAAACTTTGGAAATAATCCACTGCTGTTTGTCTTTAATATTCGTTTTTATCATTGTTCAAATTGAAAGCATTGATGCCAATTTTTTCTGACCTGGGAATGGATTCCTCTCGTTTCCTGCCTTATCATCAAGGTCCATGTCTGTATCTTAAATGCAGTATTTTAATGGAACTTCTCAGATTACTTCCATTACTGTTCAGAGAGCTCTTGTTCGCCATAGACCTGGATATATATCGCCCAGTTTCTCCTGATTTCCTAAAAATTCTCTTTCGCGTTCATCCATTTTCAAAACTGATTATTTTTTTTTGTTACGATGTAAAGGTACAGTTCTTGGACCGTCATCATTTACTGATCAAGTTTGGTAGTGTAGATGGAGTGGTAAGTACAATGTACTCTAAAATATTTTTTGATAAGACTGATAATGCAAAATTATTTATTATAGAATAAGTATATCTGGATGTATGTATTGTAGATTGATTATGATCACATGGACGTTGTCTCTTATATCTGTCAGGTGTCTCGGAGTGCAGAACAATATCCTGCATTCTTTGCTGTATATAACATGGAAACTACAGAGATAATTTCGTTCCATCAGGTAAATGTTCCTTGATTACTGGCATATTATGAGGTCACTTCTTTTACTTCTCTATGCTAACTCAAAAATTCTCCTCCTCATGTTTATGTTTGTTGCAGAATTCTTCAGAAGAGCTTTATTACCTGTTTGAGCAATTCTGCGATCACTTTCTTGTAGCTTCAAGATATTCTTCTCATGTCAACTTTATATCTTCTCACTCTAACAGTATTCACGCTCTTGAACAGCTCAATAGCATAAAAAACAAAACTAGCAGCTTTTCACAGGTAAATTTCAACTCTGTTTGAGCTCTAAACTATATTCCATTATAATACTTGGTAAAAAAACCATGAATAAAGCTTCATGCATATGCTTCATATAAATATTGTCAGGTGTTTGTCTTCTGGAGGGTGGGAACTTGAGTGAAGAGCCCTGTTGGATGGAGTGTGTTTAAATGGGCGGGGTGTGGGGATAGTGTTCTGTTACACTCCTGGGCTTCTGGGGCAGATTCTTCTTAACTCCTGGCTTTTCTCATCTAATCACTTGGTTCATTCGGACTCGTTTTCCAGGCCTCAGCAAGTTTTTTCTAAAAATTAATGCACTTAAATACACCTTCATCTTTCATTCCTTAGTGTTTTCTACAGTGACAGATGTAGTTTTTTCTTTTGTGATTACGTTCCTATCCACTTCTATGCTGGCACCATTTCCATCTTTTGTTTCGTCACTGTCTTTCAGTTACCTACAAGCTCATTCCTCTCTCTTTCTCGTTTTTAGTTGTCTTGAAATGTTCTGTACTCTCTTTGAGACGTCGGATCATTCCCATCTAGAAATATAATAGTTGTTCATAAAATATTTCGTTAATCGATCTAAACTGATTATGAAATTAATATTTTTTAATTAAATAATTTTTTTGGTTCAATATTAACTGATAGATGCCAAGTGGCAAGCCAACATGTGTCTATGTATGGTACATGCAGGTGTAGGACAGTCAGAAACTGTAATGACAGTAAGATATTGAATGGAAAGTAGAAACCAGAAAGAGAGAAATAGAGTATCCCATATAGCAAACTTTCAGACAAACGGAAGGGACAAATGTGATAAGGGAGATGGCTAGATTATGCACCCCAAACCCAGACCTCAGCCCTCGTTATTCATCCCAAGGGGATACAAGTTTAGTATGTAGAAAACATGGGAAACTGTTTATGGAAACTACAGCTTTAAATCAAAGGATAGTTGCATACCCCAAAAATCAGGAATCCTGGTGCAGAGCATTTTTTTTAAAAAATATCCTATATATGGAAAGTCGAAATATAAACATCTCTTGATGCTCTGTGAGTTTGATACTGGTAAATCAACTACGAGTAATTTATCTATGAGAAACTGATGGTAGACATGCTGGTGAGAAAAGAAGCTGATCATAGACAGCCCGATTATAATGACAATCAATTTCGTTATGTTTAGTCCGTTCATGAAAAATTGGATTCTCGGTAATCTTGATGGCATTGATGTTATCATCATGTAAAAAAAGGGTGACCTATCTAAAGATGTCATAGACTCCACAAATTATTTGATATAGTCTCATAGAGAACAGAAAATTCATGAGGACGATGTTCGAATTTCTCTAAAAGTTGTGAAAACTTTCTGAGCATGAGCAGCCGACCATCTTTATGCACCTATCCTATCACTTCCTAGTTTCCTGGTCCTGTTTCAACCAATTAATGCAAGAGAATAAGACCATTTGATTATTATCGACCAATTGAGGTCGTCAGAGGGTAAGTTAGTTTATAACCTATAAACGTGAAACATATTGGTGATGCTAAGATTATGAGAATCAATAGTACTGATGCTCCAGATGTCAATGCTTTTTACATTAGCAACACTAACTTGGGAAATATTAGAATTAAGGGTCAAGGTATAAAAAACATCTGAGGTGAGCGTTATGTGATTTGATGCTCTAGAGTTGGTGTACCCCCGATGTGTTTGGAGACTTATTATCTATGTTATGGATAATACGGATTGAATCACTTCGTAGGTAGATTCTGGGGTGACCATGAAGGAATCTGTTGAAAACTGATTGGCAGTGCACATTGATTCAGTAGAAGTTGATCAACTAATATTCATTTAAACCGTGTGGGAATGATGGGATTCCCTAAGAATATGCCCCCTTTTTTGCAAGATCTGCTGAACTTGAGTGAACTGTCCTTGTAGTGTGCACAACTTTTTTACATGAGTAACATCAAGTATTTCGAAGATCCCAAGTTTTTAAAGCAGTTTAGGCTGTAAAGCTAATAACTAATACTTCTTTTTGAAATTCCTGACTAGCTTGAAATAAAATTCTATAGCCTTCATGAGATACTTCTCAAAAACATTCCTCAAATTTTGGTACTGGTTTCGCATTCAAGTAGGGTATCATTTACTTTTCTCTTATTAATTACCTCATACAGTTTCAAACTCAAGGCTTAGCTTCATGAGAATGTGCTCTCTCATAGAAGGCCCTTGTAATACCCTTATGAATGCAAGAACAGCTTAAGGAATTTGCTCTTATAGAACTGAATTGCTTTCTAAATATAAGTGCATAAATTCAGAGGAAATGCTTGGACTGTTTCAGTTCCCTGATTTTACTCATTTCTTTCCAGTTCAGGTACGCGTTAATATCTGTTGTTGTTGTTTGCATATCCATTCAGCAATATAATCTAAAGATAATATATGCCTAATCGAAGATCTGAAACAATGAGAGAAACCTTGGGGGCTTAATCATGGCTTGAAACAATGAGGAGAAGCAATAGAGCTGGCCAGAAATAGATGTTAAAAGGCTACGAGATAGAGAAGCTGAGATCTGCACGCCTAAAACCAGATTTTGCATTTACAACGAAGATCCAGAGCTCCACTTCCTTTTCTCAACGTGGACTGGCTGTAATACCATGACAACTGAAGGGAACAAAAGTGCTAAATGAGATGGCTAAATTGGTCACCCGAATCTCGGACCTCAGCCTTAAGTACATCTCAAGAGAATACTAGTTTAGAATGTCCATCAAAGCAAAAGAAGTCCTCTGGTTCTGCCCCTAAGAAATTCTTGCAGCCTCATTTATATCCTTTGAAGTCTGTTGTTCCATGTTACCATTTCATATTTTGATCCTACTTACAGAAAGGACTCAAGAACCTGCCTACAAAAGCTAGATGAAAGCTAAAAGAAGCTATTTACTGATTTTTTTTACTACAAATCTGCAATCGTAGTGCAAAAAATCCACTTCATCAAAGTTGGGCGTAGCAGATGAAGGATTTCAATCATTTCATTTCAGAAACAGTTGAAGATGGAAAACTCAACTCAGGCCATCCAAGAGGGAAGATGTTGCTGATGTCTTCACAAAAATCTATCCTACTGTTTTGTTTCAATATTATCTTATGCCAATTTCACATGATTCGGATAGGAACCCGAAAAAGAGATAAATATTATAAATAGAAGAACATGAATAGAAGAAAATGGAGAGTGGTTTCCGGCAGAAACCGTAACTCCTGTCCATGTTGGTTTTTTCTGACCAATTCTCTCCTACAATGCTGCTGCCTGAAATTCTAAATAGTCCTCCCTGCCTTCCCGTAACCAGCCCTAATACCTCATTCTCCCCTACCTAACATTTAGCTAAATACCCCCCAACTTAACCCTCACATGAACCTTCTGCCCCCCTAGTCCTCCTAGAGTAATTTACATTTATTGGGGGTCTAACATCACTCTCCCCTACAAGAGCCACCTTGTCTTCAAGGTGAAATTCAAGAAATTGTTGTTGTAGTGTGGTCATAGAGTTTCAAGTGGCTACAAGGGTTGGTGGGTTGTCTCGTTGGTGATCAATGCTTCCGGTCCTGCGGTCTTCCGCCCAATATGGTTCTTCTGTTCCTTATCTGAATTAAGTTCGGTCCCTCGATCATCTTCTGCACCAATAGAATTTCCAGCTCTCTTTTACAAGTGTGTTCTAGGCTATACTTTTCATTGCAGGAGAAGTATAATCCTTTGGTTCTTCTTTCTTGTATCTCGGCCACTTTATCAGATTGTTGGTGATTGCAAATCCATTTTCTAGTTGTATTCAATAGTAGTTCAGTGGTCTTGCTCGATTTAGGAGTCCTCGGAAATTTGATCTAAATTTCTGGGCCCTTCACGATCCAAGAACGTGCTTGATGCTCCATAAAGGCCTAGGTGATCTAGGTCATTCAAGTCCCAGACGGACCTAACTGTTCTTTCTTTTCTTCTGTTAACTGAGCAGTCTTCATCACTTTCTCTAGCTTGATTTCCCCTTTTTCTTGGGAGTTTTTCCTTTGGGGTCCACAGTTTCTTGGAATTGCAGCGAACATTTCATCAATACCTCCATTGACCTCATCTGTTGAGTTCTGTTGCAATCCGTCCATTATGTGTTCTTCTCTATCACTATTAATCTTTGTAGATCTGCTTCGATTTTAGCAGTCTTTGTAGCTTCGCCTCTATCCCTAGCATATGCCTTGGCTTCTTTTTCTAATCTTTTATATCTTATTCTAGATGCTCGACGCATCTGTCATAGGTCTTGGGCACCATCAAACCTCGCTCTGATACCAGTTTGTAAGAACCTAAAACAGAGATGAACGAATTACTAGAAATTTACCTACAAATGGAGATTGGGTTCCAGCAAGAACCCTAGATCCTGGCCATGTTGGCCTTTCGAGAGGACCAACTCTCTCTTGTAATGCCACTGCGTGAAACTCTAAACAGCCCTCCCCTCCTTCCCATTACCAGCACTAATACCTCCTCCCCTGCGTAAAATTTATCTTCATACCCCCCACTGAACCCTCTGGTGACTCTCATACCCCCATACTCCTCTTAGAGTAATTTACATTTATTGGGGTCTAACAGATTCAAATGAAAGTTTTATTGTAAAATAATGGTAAAGACTTCAACTCGATTAGGGTTCATTTTTCAGCTGTTTATCTCCTTCATTTTGGTTCTCAAGAATCAGGAGTATTGAGTTAGTTGGGAAAACTGGGTCCTTTGTTTGAATGTAAAGTTGAGAGGGAACACTGTTAACAGGTTAGGGTGCCAGACAATTACAACCAGTTTTTGTCAACTTGAACTCACTTGAAGTAGACCAGAATTCTTTCATTTTGCATTCAGTTCCTATCCGTCTCTGAATTTAGAATAGAACTACTAGTAGGCCTTAATGAGCTAATTGCGTTTTTCATTGTCCGAGTCTGATCTAAATCATGGAGGTTATCAGAACGCATGGGCAAGCTGTGAGGTGACCTAAAGAGAGATAACTCATTATTAATGCTATGATATTTAAAAAAAATAAATTAGTTGGATGTTTTTTGGTTAAAAATAATGGGAACAAGTTGACTTAGGCACCCCATCCATGAACGGTTTATCATGAGAATCCTACAATATTTCAAGACCTTCTAGTTTTATGAGCCAAAATTCGTCATCCTACAATATTCCAATGTCCATCAGTATCCAACTCATTCTGCACGTAGTACACAGCTCTGGCGAAGTCCTGCACCTTGACCGTGGTTTTTCCAAGCACCTTTCGGATTGTAGTCGTGCTTAATCATCCTTGCATTATAGTTCACTGCTTTATTATTTCACATCCATGTTCGTTGTCAAAATCCCATATAATTTAAGTCAGAAATCTTGCTTGAAATGGGAGTGGTTAGAGAAAATATTTGAAAGTTGGACTTCGTGCTGCATCAATTTTACAAAATCCATAGTTTTTAGCATAGTATGGTTGAGAAAATCTTACAAGTTACTAAATAGATCTTGATTGCTAATTAACTGTAAAGCTAAAGCATCCAAGTATTTCAACCTTACGCATTTTATCTTTTTATTCTTAAATTTATGCTATTCTTCTTTATATGATTGATAAATTCGAATGTTCTTGTACTTTTCTGTAATTCTTGTGTGCTCCAGGATTATCTATTTTCTGATTTGTTGAACTTTTTCAACTTTTTTTCTGTAGTTTGTGAGAAAGATGTTAGCTTCCTTAAATTTTGGTTGCCAGTCGCAAAGCCCTTCACCATATCTTGACCAGTCTCTTTTCCGGTACGATGAGAAGGTAAAATACTGATTAGCTGCTTAAACTGGATTGCCTGTTGGAAGAGATATGCACTTATTTCCAAAGAACAAGTGTTGCATAATTTTTTTGTATAATGACTTAAAGGTGTACATTGTGTGAACAAGCTTACTTCTCTATCATACTGACTCCTGAGCTGCCTAAGGATTAATGCATGGGGAAAGAGTCCAACTGCATGGAGAAAGGATGGACACATCTGAGTCGGCTGTACTCACTGTAATCCTGTTGACTCTTACGGATTGTGCTGACTCGCATGTGAGTCATGTTGATCTGTCAGAGTCGAAGCAGCACTGAATCACTTCCGTTATTGTTGTATCTCAAACCACAATTCAGCAACAGCAACAGTCGCTTGTCCCACCCATTGCTTTTTTCGACTTAGAATGTGGTGAGGGAAAATAACTGGAAGTTTAGATCGTCCATTGTCATAGCTATCATTACCGCTATTAGTGCTATTTTCTTTCTTTTTTTCTTCTCCCCAATCTTCCTTGAATCTAGTTTGTTCTCCTGTACACCATTTGCTGTCACGTTGCTCTTGGTCACCATTTTGCCCGCCAGCACCCTGGGTATGCCTTCACCTTCACAGAATCTCACCTACCATCACCTCTGGTGGTTGTCAGAGTCCAATTGAACTTTACTTTTGTGTGACCTCTAATTAAAATAAATTTATTCATATCCAAACACCTTCAAGAGTAGTGATCTGACTCAAATGAGTTGCATGAGTGGGATGGTACTTTAACACTTTATTTGGCTTTACTCAGTTGGACCTCCAGGCCAAGATGATTAGATTTCGCCAATCTGATTTTATGGTGATCTAGATTGGGAGTGGTAGGATTTTATCTGACCTGCCAATTGGATTTTCTTAACTATCTTTCCATTTCATAATAGTCATTTTAGTAACAAGTGATGAGGAGATTTTTTAGGCTTTTTCTTTAAGAAAATAGATACTACTAACGTATTTAAGGAGATAACCCTGAAAAGCAGACGTATTCTGGTGGACCTATCACAAAACCCATGATCTCCTAGAGAAGTATTTGAAAGAGACAGTTAACCGCCAAAACCTGACACTCGACTTATTTTTCTTACTTTTTAGTCACACCGTTAAACAAGGGGAAGAGGGAAAGCCTAACCTGAAATCTGGAATTTTCCGTATAATATCTAATGGGTGTTTTGGGCTGAAACTAGCAATTTCAAAATGATCAAGGTGCTCTTGCGTATGCTTTTTATGTATCCCTCTCTTTCCCTGATTTTAGTGTAGTTGGCCATATTTTACAAGGTGTATCCTGTTCACCTAAATGAACATGACAGGCTAGATTTCGTTGCAAAATTACCAAAGATATTGTAAATTTCAATCCACATTTACAAGATGAATTTGTTTTGCGGATTCTGTGTCATGTCGAGGTTTATTATTCTTGTATCACTGCGATCTTCTTCTTTTAATGGTATAATAAGAAGTCAGATAGTTTACTTATTCTTCTTTCTTTGTACTAATTGGTGATATAATTTGGTTCTTACCTTGCATCAGCTAATATCAGCTGTGGAACGACCAAGGCAGGTTATTGATCATCCAGTCAAGTTTATCTCTAGGCGTCAACCAAGCACCCTTAAATTTAAGATAAAATCAGGTCTGAAGTAGGTTACCTAAATTTTTAGTAAAGTTTGAGATTTTGCATTTTTATCTCTCCCCCATGGTGCGTTTGCATGAAACGTCCACACAAGTATAGATTGAAATTATCCATCAGGGACAATAACACATCCAATTGCAACCAGCATAGTCCTTTCATTTTAGATCTGTTGACGAACATCCAGCATCAGTATTTTATTTATTACAATGTGTTCTGTTATAACTATATTTTTCGTGTATTTTTTAATTGTCTTCCGTGCATATCACGAATCCCAAAGGGGTTCCCAGAATTCTCTATATACGTTAATTCCAAGAATTCTTCAACACACTTCTAACACTTGTTCCACTTTTGGAAAACCTTGTGTTATGTCACCAGATCTTGATTTTTGATATATAAACGTTATTAATGTATCTTTTTCATCAAGGGTTTCTCCATAATGACCGTGAACTGTTGTTCCTGGGTAGCCAAAAATTATCGTCTATCTCTCTATTCTTAGTTACGTTGGGGTTACAAAGACATAGTGGCAGCTATTTCACTGCCGAAATCTTTATATCCGGATTATATGTTGAGTTGGATAAGCCTGCAATGAATGGTTGTAACAGAGCTTATCTATGGGAATACTTTTTATCAGTCGGTGGAGCTCTTGGGTTCGGTAAACACCAGGTGGAGCCCACGCCAGCCCTAGAGGAATGCTCTTGGATCAAGTGACAAGATGGATCCCTTTTCACTCTTTGTCACACTGATTTTTCGGCGAGAAGCAACCTTATAATTGACAAGTCCAAGAAATTCGGTATTCTCGGTTTTGGGAAGTTGATGTAGAAACTTCTGTGCTAACTCGCAAAACTTTGGCATGCACAGAGCTCCACTAATTTTTCACTGCTAGCAAATGACTGTGTTATTAGTTACTGGAGCTCTGTCCATGCCAAAGTTTTGCCACTTAGTAGATAATTTTATCTCAACTTCTCAAAACCTAGAATACTAAATTTCTGGCACTCGTCTGTTGTGAGGTTTCTTCTCATCAGCAGTTCAGTCTGACAGAGTGATCCACCTGTTTACTGACCCAAGAGCATTCCTCTAGGACCGTCGTGGAATGAGAATAGAGAGACCTTGATCCGTCCAGAGAGATCCAAGTGCAACAGAACAGCAGTGTTCGCAATGTCTAGGAAGCAGCCGGTTCCAAGATATCTATAAGAACATTTCAAGGCCAAGAGTTTGCAGGAGAGAAGGCGACATAAAGCTTGGCATGTCTAATTGAATCAGATTGCCGGATCAGCTGGTATCTATCTGATCCGGACTTGGATAAAATCAGTTCAATCGGCCTTTGAGGAAGAACAAAAAAGTTTAAATCAATCAGAAGATGTGTTTCCCAATTTGTAAAATTCCTATTTAGAGTAGAAAAAATAGTATAAAAATGAACTTTTTCCAAATGAAAATATGGAAACCTCCAGGGCTGATCGTGGTGATGTCCTTGTCTCACATCATTGGTCAAGGCAGGGAGGAGCACTTGGTCCAGGCATATGGGGCCCTTTTCTTCTTTTCTCTCATATTCTTCTTTTTATATTCCCCTCTTTTTTTTTCCCTGACATCTCCACTACTCTCTGATAAGTCGCAGATGTGCTGGTTGGAAAGCCAATCTGACGATTTTCGTGGACATTGTTAAGAAATGGTTTATTTTTATACTATTTTTCTACTATAAATAGGAACTGAACTGAAATTCCCAAGCTGCCGACTTCAGATCTCTATTCTGAGGAGGTGGCTTGTTTTGGCTCTTTGGCTCATAATGATTGCTACAAGTTATGACAAACTGTGATGCTTTCTTGATGATTTGAACATAGGTGAATCGAAATTATCTGAAGATCGACAGAACTTACAGTCATAATTTTCATTTTTAGCTTCAGTAATACTGGGCTGCATGTAAGTCTCACCCCACCCTTGTCGCCTTACCGGCCAGGCAGTAATCCACTGATTTTCTGGCTTAAATCGCATGGACAACTATTAATAAGTTTTCGTGCCTGTTAAGTGGCCAAAATCTACAGCTCTATGTTGCAAGTTAGATATGCTAGGCAGCGGCCTATTCCATACAGATCAATCAACACAGGCAAACTAGAACGAGCTCTGGTGGGGAAGATTCCAACATGAATCTACGCTGTGTGGCCATCTAGTTTTCATTCCAAACTCTTCCCACTTCTTATCACTTTTCAGGTAGCCAATGTTCATTGGGTGTTCCTTTCACTTTTAGCTAATATCCTGAATATTAATCAACCATACAGTTCTCTTAATTTTGCATACCCTGAGGCTGTTTAGCTGCTGTTACTGCACAACATCTGTTTTTTCTTTCTGACTTTATCCTTCGGTCTGTACCATTCCTGTGGCATAAATTCTCAATACCAAATGCTAATACCACATATAGCTGAATCAGTGAGATTGTGTCCCTTCTGGTGCCTTGTGCTAGGTCCTGAAGCTGGCGTGGCAGACAATCGGACAAAGAGGATGTCATCTTTCCTATTCCACCCCATACTACCATTTGCTCTCTCCATCCAGCAGACCAACATGCAACCGACTGTTGTCAATGTTCATTTCCGGAGATGATGCATTCCCCTGTCGCTAGCTGCTCTCTCACCAGACCATAGGGAATGGATCTTCTTCTCAGCTCCTTGTTGTTTTGGGGCTTTACTGCAGACCAGCAACTTATCATCCATCTCCATGTGAAAGCCACCGCCTGGTGTTGATTCTATGTTTCACAGTGGTGGAGGATTCTTGTAAAAGACTAGTTATTTAGTTTCAGGCAGGCTGACGGGGAAGCTCTTTGCCATTGCCAAGTGAGGAGAGTGACCCGTTCTTTGGTACTGCCTAAAGCTAATGCTCACGAGTGCTCTTCATAAATCGTCACCAGTTGTATGAAATATGAAGCTTACCATGTGAATGAAGATCCATGTCTGTGACTGCCGAGGAGCTGCTGTGGTGTGAGCAGCTCTGGTTCTACTCCTGGTCAAGTGGATCACCGGAAATCGTGATCTGGGTAAGATTGCAAGTTGCAGTTTGGATATGAGAATTGGAAATCTTGTTTCGTCCTGAAAGTCATTGTTTTTGGAAGAGCACGGACTGAATGGTTCATGAGAGTCTTTACAGGCACAGGTGAGTGCTTCTTCAGAAATTATGCATGAACTTGACGACTTTCTTTTTCCCTTGCTCTCTCTCTCTCTCTCTCTCTCTCTGGCTGTTGATGGATGGATGGATGGATGTGACTAGGAGAATGACTCTCATCTGCTAATCGTAAAATCGATAGTCAATTAATTTTAAATTTTTGATATATTTTTCATGTGCTAATGCCTTTTACTGAGAATTTCCAGGTGCCTTTGAACAACCCAGAGAGATAGCCTCTGAATGAGTACAGTAGAGGTATAGACGCTTACCAAGATAAGATTAGGAGGTCGGGAGGCCCACCCAGTCATGTATTTACTTAATTTTCTGCGATATAATATTTAGGTGGCAGCATATTCGTTGTCTATGGCTTAAAATTTCGCCTTGGGACGGGTTTTTCTGTAGAATCAGGAGAGAGAAACCTGCGAGGTTTTTCCTATGATCTTAATAGTAATTGGCTGGGCTGCCAAGAAAGTTTGGAAAGATGAATACTGCGTTCTTAGTGATCCTCTTCAAGTGTGTGGGGTTTGAACTTTGTTGTGTGTAAACGTCGCCACTAATCCAGGGTTTGATCTCAACCTTCTGTTAATGAATGCTCCTTGATTACGATGATGGTTTCTACTTTTGGAAATCTCTGAGGGTTTTATCATGATTAAGATGATGGCTTCTCTCATGATTCAGTCCCTGCAGACATAGAGAGAGGGAGAGAGAGAGAGAGAGAGCCTGGTTGGCTGCTAAGATGATGGCTTCTCTCATGATTCATTCCCTGCACAGGGAGAGAGGGGGTGAAAGAGAGAGAGAGAGAGAGACAGAGCCTGGTTGGCTGCTAAGATGATGGCTTCTCTCATGATACATTCCCTGCACAGAGAGCGAGAAGAGGAGAGAAGAGAGAGAGAGAGAGAGCCTGGTTGGGTGCTAATTTTTCTTGGTCAAAAACGATATGTCCGCAGTTATCATCAGAGTGACTGGTTAGATTTGCTTAGGGTCATGTTTGAAGCCCTATATCAATGCCAGTGGGCCCAACTCAATCCAGCCCATATATAAACACGTATAACTGACCGTCGCCGGTTCTTGACCCAAAAGCATTTCACTTAATTCTCAGCTGCTGAGACTCTCGCAGAATCAAAAGCACGAAGCATCCTCACAACCCACCAGCGAGAAAAGATTCTCAACAAGTACATGCATTCATCCTCAAGGGTGGTATTTCTTCATATCCTCCCCTCCCCACATGATTGAGCAGAGCCTTTCTCTACATGCCTGGTTCTTCTATCCAAGCCCGAAAGAAGAACTTGGCTCAGCCCGGAAGATGCTGATCAAGGCCCGGCCCGGCCCGGCCCGGCGGAGACCCCCTTCACTCCAGTCCAATGCCCGTTTGACACATTAAATACGCAGATGATCGAGGGTCCATATTGATTTCATGGCGATGGGCTGATGAATATCGGTATTACTTAATGAGGGAAATAAATCTCTGGGCTACACCAGCGCCCAATGGCCATCATGTAGCCGGGGCGCGGGGGGCCGGGGGGGCGGGGGTTGGGCGGGGAGGAAAGGGAGAGGGACCATGCCATTAAACAGCCCCTGTTTAAGTGTGCTTGTGACCAGCGTGGCTGTACAGTGTTCAGTCCTACACGGCCGGCTTGGAAGTCGGGCCATCTTCAAAGGCCTTCCTTTCCCCACCCTGAAAACCAGCGAAGCGGACCTGGTGGTTGTTTGCTCTCCATTTCCCATTCTCGTTGGGATTGTTAGGTCAGCATTCTATCGAACGAATGTGTGGTTCTTCTATTTTGATAGAGCTTGGTGGCTCTCACCTTCATAAGTGGTAGCCTGAATTGAGCTCAAAATGGTGCCACAAGATGCATGCACCAACATGTGAGTCTTCCTTCTCCTTGTGGCCCTATTTATGATTAAAATGTTACAATGTGACATTTTTAGAAACATTTTCAGTAGAATCACAGTCAAGATTGAGGCTTTTTTAGAATGAAAAGTATTACAACGGGGTTGTAGGCATCAAGGTCTATGCCCAAATGAGATGATCTGAGTATTCTGAAGGCATTACTTGTCCAGATCAGTAGAGCTTGTTCAAGAACATGAGCCATTCTAAAGTATCCTCCTGTCATTTATGGAAAAAATACGATTTCAAGGCCTTAATTTAGATGTATGTCTGCATAGAGGGCTGTCATCTTGGATTAGTTCGTAGTAAATTGTTTCGGTGCGGGCCGCGAGAGCGGTACCAAATCGAGGCAAACTCTGAATACTAGATATGACCCCAAAATAACGGAGGTCAAGGTCGGCTCTATGAGATGGGGGTCTAAATCTTTTGAAACCCCTTGATAGTTTACTCATCACAACACAATTTTGTTATGTGGGGTTTGGGCTGCTAATAAACTCTATTTGATTCCCTTTCTAGGCCATGGGCGTTTTCTATTATTAGATTTTATAAGAGTTGAAGGGAATCGCTTCTTACTATTCAATCTCAAGCTTGTTACTAGATGATCCCCATAAGAAAATAGACTTCACTCATGGCTGACAATGAACATTACTTGCGTAATTGATCCAGGACAAGAACGTAGACTACGGTTTCAAATAATGATGACATAAAATCTAGTCAGTGCATGGAGCATGTAAGTATAAGAAAGGTCACACAAATCGGCAGTCAAAACCTTAAAAGGAACAAGGATCGAGGTTGTTCAGAAGCTACAAAAACATTAAGGTGCTACAACAATCTATTTGGGATGCTAGAGGGAAGGAAGAGAATATACAAGATGAAGTCCCCTAGTTATTGATATGAATAATCTAATCCATGAGAGGTATGTAATTTCAAGCAAAGATTAAAAATACCATCTTCCTCGGCGAATGGGCAGGCACTATAATTCACCACAGATGCTGATGAATGCGTGCGTGAGCAGTTGCATGAAAGGCACAATGTGATTAGGAGGCATGAGGAACAATGGCCGCAAGATCAGACAATCCAACAGGTATGCGTCCTAGGGAAGACGATCGCCATGTATGGGGGAGTAATCGGGAGGACGGTGGTGGAAGGGGGATAGGATGAACGAGAAGCGATGCAGAAGAGAGAGATAGGATGGGAAGAAGAATGTAGAAGGGAAGGGGAGGATGGGAAGAGGTTGTATAAGGGAGAGGGAAGACAGAAAGATATTGTAGAAGAAAGAGGGAGGATAGGGAGAGAGAGGACGGGAAGAGGTCGCAGAAGGGAGAGGGAAGACAGGAAAAGGTAAATAAAGGAGAGGGAGGACGGGAAGACAATATGGGGTGAGATGGGGGCCTCTCACCTGTTGCAAGCCTCTCGCTCAAACTCTCTTCATGCTGACTAATGAGACAAAGCTCAAACAAAGCTCTCCTTCATTCACCCTAAACGGGGAGATTACAGCGTTTAAATATTGCCTACATGGCACATTTGGAGTTCATAGTTGATGCTAAAACTAAAATAATTTAACCTAAAGTTTGATATTTTAGGCTATGTAAACTCGCAAGTATTTTGTCATTTAATATAATTGAGCAAGAATTAGGTGGTCGAGGATTGCTCCCCCAACCCGATTGGGTTGCTAGGATCCTCAAAGATGATACTTCTGAGTAATGCCATGCCAAGGGTTGTGCTCTGTGTTCCCAGTAATTACCTTCTATTTACTCATAATATAGAGCAGTGTCATGATCATGGAGACAACTTTCATATGCTTCAATGGATTCGATAGAATTTATAGTTGATTGAAACAATTACCAAAATAAAATACAATAATAACTGGGGATCCAGGTGCAAAACAAAGGGACGAAGGTAGGAAATATTTTTATCTGAACAAAAAGGGAACATCCAAGTCTTGGACAAGACACCAACAATGTAAATGGCGTCTATGGGGGACTTCAAGGATGACTATATTTGATTAGACTGGGTGTGGATAGCAATTATGTTACAATGAATATCCCTAATTGCTGCTCTCATCAACCGAAAAAAAATGCCAGTTTCCTATCCTTTGGATCAACTATACTTGAGACCACTATAAATTTCTCCAAACTACACAGTTTGGATGATTTTGATATCACGAAAAATATCTGCACTTCTAGATCATTGTTGGTCGAACGATAATTATGAACGATGGCTATGATTACATGTATAGTGATAATATAGCTAATTTAAACAACATAGCATCAAAGCTAGGTAATCCCTAAAATTGCAGAAATGTTACCTTGGGACCTTACTTGTACAATTTTATGTGCACATGATTGTTAAAAACAAAATATTGTCATGTAATCAGTATGAGATTGACGTAAAGAATGTTTTTCTATCATTTTTTTAATAACTAAAGACATCAAAAATCACTCCATGTCATACCTAACATAGAAATCTAAAATGGTAGATGATTGATTGGGTTAGAAGTAAATTATTAACTGTGTAAATTGCATTGTTGAGATGCTTAGGGAGTCAAAGTAATAATTCAATCATTAATTCAATTTTAAATAATTATGACCTAGTGAAATGTACTTTTTATTGAAAAAAAAACGCAAAGCTATCCATATAGTAAAGAGCTTTTCACGTCCCTCAAACTCAACGAAAAGTCTGAGAAGATAGAGAAGTCGTAGTGAGCATCCATTTAGTTATTAGGTTAGATGCATAAAGTATATAAGAGACAAGTAGCACTAAACTTAGAAATTCCTTTACTTGTAACTAAGGTACCCAAATGAAAAATTAACCCAAAATAATCGATCTATTATGAGAATTTTACAGCCAAAACGATCATCTAATTATCTAATACGAAATCAACTATCTTCTTATTGAATTTTTATCCTAGTCTTTATCACATGATCTAAATCATGTGATATGTGAAGGTGAAACTATTGATACTTATTTCCTTACTATCTTATGCCAATGCCCTTGATACTTACAATACAAAGTGATGTTTTTATAGACCTTAATTATTTCATGTCTTATGCTGCTATCATGAAACTGAGAGACATTGGCCTCGTGGCTACTCCTACACACGGCATTTCATGCTAAGCGCAGTTATCATGCTCCAATTGAGATGGTTGATGTTGTTGATGCTCTGAAGCAACCTTGACTTCAAGTCTTCTCCATATCTTCAGTACAACTATTCTCAGACCATTTATCATGGCGCCCATCTTGAGAATCAATGATCAGCGAGGACCCACGTGTATCCCCTTCCCTCGATTTTCCACGCGCATAATCTCCGCTGTTTACTCCGCAACAGGAGTCAGAAAGGGAAGGAGGAAGGGGGGGAGAGAGAAAGAGAGAGGAAGGAGAGAGGGAGTGAGAGAGGACAGATAGGTCAGCGGGCCTTCCTGCTGCAAAAATAATCACTGTCACGAGAGTGAGTAATAAATGAGTGGGGTGAGGCGCGAGCAGTGGGCCGGTGGTGGGGTAGGCTGAAGAACGACAGCAGAGCCCATAATGAGGCAACCCAAAGAATTGAGACCTCAGCTTCCTCGACGTCAGCAGCAGCCCTCGACCAGAACGAGGATAGTTCAGGGTCGATTAGAGTCTCTCTCATTCCTTGCGAATTCAAACCCACAAGAAGTAACTTTAATTTGGTGGTGGACGACCCATCTACAGAAGCCAAAAGGTCCCCATTTATAGATCTTGAGAAACGAAGGTGACTGAGAAAGATCGGGCGATCCGCGTGCCAATTAAAATTAGGAAATTGGGAGCTTCCAGCCTACAGATTCTCTGTTCATATTTGAATTGTTCAGGGCTAAAAGGAGAAAATAGCGACTAGGTTACAGCTATCGCTGGTCTCTTCGTCAGAGATGAAGACGATGAGGACACAAAGAGGAGAACGGCGACTCAGAGCTGAGAACGTCGCCGTGGGAGGCGAGGTCCATCAGAAGGTCAACAAAGGCAAGCATTATGATCTTGTGGGTCTTCTTCTCGTTGACCCTCAGGTAGCATTGTAGCAATTCCTTCAGGCCTGACCAGTCCCACAAGCCGTGAGCTACCACCATCTCCTCCATGGAGCTTCTGAAATCCCCATACGGATCCCTTGACGCGATAGCCATCGCTATGCTCTCCCATAACAATCCTGAGGACTCCGTCGTCGGCCCTTCAACATCGGTCCCAATCTCCTCGTCCATCTCCTCTATTTCCTCTACACCTGTTATTGATTTGGAGTTGCAGGGGGAGAAGAAGAAGCGCGTGGACCTTAGCGTACCATCGTTGAAAGCCTCGTTGTCGGTGGCGGCGGCGACATAGGTAGAGGAGAGGTGACTGGAGCAGGTACTCGTGCTGGGAGTGTCGACGTGTTGGCTGCTGTGCTGGCTGCAGGGCTCGGAGGCGACGGAGTAGAGAGGAGTGCAGTAGACGGAGCTCAGGCTTGTCGTGAGGTCCCCAGAAGAGTGAGTCTTCGCTGGTTGGATGCAGAATGGCGGCGCCGCCGTTGCTGGGGTTAAGCTGTTGATCACCCCGTGGAGGGCTTTCATGGAGAATCTTAGCCTTCTTGGCTTTCCCATTGCTGTTCTCTTCCCTTACGACAAGAGAAGCTGAAGCGAGAGAGAGAGAAAGAGAGAGAGAGAGAGAGAGAGAGAGAGAGAGAGAGAGAGAGAGAGAGGCCTAATCTATTAGTTATATACCGGAAGACGAGAGCGGAAGACTAAACGGAGGGACAAGGACTGGGAGAGAATGAGATTAAATCCAACAAAGGGTGGGTCACAGTGTTCATCTCGCACTCCTAGAGAGATCCCCTTATAATTAGTCCAATAAATCCCTTACTGCATGGTGAACAAGTTGAATCAATCAACGTTACACATGGCTGAACTGGAATGGTGGAAGTTTTCTGAACTTGGATCCTATTTTATCTCGGGCAATCGACAATCAGTAAACACTGTTTCTCTCTCCAAGGTAAACGAAAGCTGTCCGCCCCAAAACGATAACTCTCATACATTGTGACCTTACAGAAATCTAACCTCCCATAACTGATATATCACCGTAGAAAATCCTTCAGCCCATGAAATGACATCCAAATTTGAAGTAATAAGATGCATATGTTTAGTATAATTTAAACTCGGTTTTTCTCTCTCTCTATGGGTACCGCGCATTTACAGAGCTATGGTTACTGTTCATGCAGCTAACGAACAAGGGTGTCAGTAGTAGGGCAGAATGATAGGTGACATCTATCTACCCGTTCCTTTTCCTGCAGTATTTAAGCTCAAACAGTTGTTGATCAGAAGGATATTAGGGCGCGGGGAACGTCCGCAAGCCGATTGGTCTTGTGAAGACGTACTCGACGGAAGGAAGAATAGTTCGCCTACCCCAAAACCGCAATAAGGAATGCCACAAATACCAGAAACCTTACGCATGCAGCCATCCAAGAGATAAAGACTCCGCCGGTTGGCGCCATTTGAAGACATGATTTCACCCATGTGATCAATGATGGTGATAGCTCTCTCTCTCTCTCTCTCTCGCTCTCCCAAAACAGTCATTTCGTCTGGAGACGTGAATAGTGGGTTGCAATAAGACTGATAAGAGATAAGTTTACCCCCTTATTATTATTTTAAAGAGAGGTAGCTCAATTTTTCTTCAAAGCAGATAAAAAAAGGTGACTCAAGCCATGTAACAGCGGAGGAAGAATAGTAGTATATTTTAGGTCAACAAGCCCCACTCTTCGTTGACAAATCCACACATGATTGAGTCAATAAAGGGCGACATCTAGTGACATCCAAGTGGGTACCGTGTCAGACCATTTCTACGTTTGTTAGCGTGGGGGTTGATAGCGAATAAACTTAATCCTACCTGATCGAAGTAGCTCTATTTATTACAATAGGAATCTACAAAAACATGCCAAACAACTAGCTACAAGTCGTTTATAATCATCCAATCGCATTAGGGCTTGAATTTGATTCAATCGCTACGTTCATTTATGTATCCAGCGTCCTTAAATGCCCAACTTTGGTCAGAAAAATCTTTCCATGACTTGACTATTTATCTTTATCTTTGGTCTCGGACAAAATTTTCATATTTGAGACGGTTGGATGGATTTTAAAACTTAAACCTGCCACACTTTAAGAATAAGACATACCATTTTACCGACCCACGCTTCATAACTACTGCGGCGGTGATGCATGTTATTTCTGGGAATTGTTGCATAAAATTGAAGCTAGTATATCGATGAGTTTGCAACAATAAATATGATTATTGTAAGGTTTCTTTTAGAGATCATTGGAGCTTCGATCAAGCATGGTATTTTGCATATTTCCAGCAATCCATCTTTCTTCTATATTTGTAATAGTAATAATATTCCTAAGATTATCATTGATTGATCAAGAGGTCATGAAAATGCTACCTTTTAACGAGAATACGTAATTTCTCAATATCTTACATGTGTCTAGCACATTATCTTAATAGGTGGCTAAAAGAGAAACAAGGGTTCCACAACCAAACGAGTAATGATGGTTTTGGGCTGAAGAATAAACCCTAATAGACGACAAGCAACATTACAAAGGTTATATTTTTCTCCTGTCAATGTTCTCTTCTCCATGTTGGATTTTGGAGACGATGGCTATCTACACATCAGAGATCTGTGCTGGGTCCTTCATGCCAAATCCCGTGTGATTGGTGGTACAAGGCTAATGCATCTTATCTATGGATTCTAATTATGTTACATTCAAAGTTAGTCATTGTGAAAATTATAGTGCATGCTCTACATGGCACACGGGATCAGATCAAGCTAATTGATTGATCAGGTCAGAGGATATACGGGAACACCGAAAAAACGTTTATAATAAAATAAGTATTATGAAGAAATATACTATATTATGAAATAAATGCATTTTTCAAGTGATTTATTTTTCATATATTTTATAAATTATGAATGGACAACTACAAATATCTTAAAAATCTCAACCCCCCCACCCCCTGACACGCCCATCTCTCCTGCACGGAGGTCAGAAGGGGAATGGTGGCAAGCCGCCCACCATTTACGCCCATCATATCTTGGCGGAATCAGTAGCAGCAGCAGTAGCCGGTGGTTATGGGCGCCGGTAGTTTCCGTTTCTTCCAATATTCTTCGTTCTTACTCACTGAGGAGACAGAGGCAGTGAGGTTGGAGGTGGTGATGCCCAGGGTAGAGTGATAGCAGCAAGAAGGGTTGGGACTTCGGCAAAGGATGATCAACGCAAGGTTGACACTGCAACCCGTTTCCCCCTAAACTGGATTGAGCATCGCCGTTCCTAATCGATTTAAAGGCCGCCGGATTCAACATATAGTAGTCAATACTCCGGCAACCTTGTACCTTATATTGATATTGGCGTATGAAGTGTTTCAACATACCTACAATATTTTTAATTATCAGACGATAGGTTTTCCGGGTATACTGCAGGGTTCTGCGAACGAGTCATTCCAAGTGAACTTTTTTCACTTTGGCCCAGGGTTCCTCACAAACACTAGAGAAAACCTCTCAAGTCCTCGTCGTCTACGTCGGCCCCCTATCGCGTGGCTCCGGCAGGCTGGTAAAAACTACTTGTTTGAAGGCAAAATGTCTTATGTTCCTCGATAACTGGAACAACATTTTCCCGAAGAAGTTGGTTCAGAACCGTAAGCATTGCCATCTATGGAAGCACAAGACGACAGGCTATGGAGATTCTGTACATTTCAAAGGAGACGAGATCTCAGCAGTGTCCGCATCGAATTCAGGCATTTACAGGTAAGGCATCAGATGAACAGTGCACTCGTGCCCACCGGATCCGCCTTTTTGTTACAGCGTACGATTGTCCTTTCATTTGTTCTGAAGCTTGTCCATTCTCCTTGGTTCGCAGTATATCACCCGATTTGAATGATTTATACGTTTGAAAACAAATCTCTAGCTGTTGCGCCCAGGACTTAAATGTCTCGTTCCAAGAGCTACCTAAGCCCGCAACAGTAACGGCTGCTCTATTGAACGTCCATATAAACTTTTTAATACTCGAAAGGACCTCTATGCTCTAATCCATCGACTCCAGGTACACCGAGATTAGTATCACGTGCTTGTTGTTTAGCCCTCTAGTGAGGTGCCCCTTTAATGGAGGGACACTACTTACAAAACATTCGTCTTTTTCCTTTTCTTCCATAAACCTTTTCAGATTATAGAAAAAGCTAGACTTTGTGACAGTTTGCATTTCAATTGCTGGGAAGATGAAAGATAGAGCGGGGGGAGAGGGGTTTGATCTCGCAAGAGGCAGAGAGCGATGGTGACTTGGTTTGGGGCTTCAGAGAGGGCGATACCAATAAGGATTTTGGTTTGGCGAAGTGAAGGGGACAAAAAGCGTTTGTCGCCTGTGGAGAACTCCACGGAGATGGCTAGGAGGGCGAGAGAGGGGGCGAGAAAGAGAGAGAGAGAGAGAGAGAGAGAGAGAGAGAGAGAGAGAGGGAGGGGGAGAGAGAGAGAGAGAGGCGAGAGAGAGAGGGAGGGAGAGAGAGAGAGAGAGGCGAGAGAGAGAGGGAGGGAGAGGGAGAGGCGAGAGAGAGAGGAGAGAGAGTGAGGAGAGAGAGAGGGAGAGGAGGGAGAGAGAGAGAGGGAGAGGGAGAGGCGAGAGAGAGAGGGAGAGAGAGAGTGAGGGAGAGAGAGAGAGGGAGGGAGAGAGAGAGAGGGAGAGGGAGAGGCGAGAGAGAGAGGGAGAGAGAGAGAGAGAGAGAGGCGAAAGAGAGAGTGAGGGAGAGAGAGAGAGGGAGGGAGAGAGAGAGAGAGAGAGAGAGAGAGGGAGGGAGGGAAAGAAAGAGGCGAGAGAGAGAGAGACAGGCAAGAGAGGGAGAGAGAGAGAGAGAGGCAAGAGAGAGAGAGAGGGAGGGAGGGAGCGAGAGAGAGAGAGAGAGAGAGGGAGAGAGAGTTGCGCTCGATGTTGAAATAGAACTATGTTGTCGGCACCGAAACTAGGCTATGATGCTCAAGGAGTAGTGATCTGCGCATGTTGTCGGAATGACCTTAACGGTCGGTGGTTAAGTTGACGAACTGTAATGTGTCATTAATGGTGATCAATGATTTTTCTGTAACTTCGAGAGCGTGTTAGACAACGGGAAAATGGAGACTGGTTTGCACAAAATGAAAGTTTTAAAAGGGCCTAAAAATTAGACATTTCTATAATAATTTGATAAAAAAATAACGATATGTCGAAACAAGAGAGGGATTTATTTATTTTTCCTCGATTTTTAGGGCTCTAAATTGAAAATTCGTACTTGAAATAAACACCCTGTGACAAGTCATGATGACTTTTTCTCCTCTTTTGTCAGGAAAAATGTTTATTATTTTATTTTTCTATACCTCGTCCGCAGAAAAATCAGACGTCAGATATATTTTATCTCCCAAACAGACATTGAACGGAAATTGATGCATTATTTTCCCCTGAACGAAAGCGGACACCCAATAACACTGCCTAAATATAAAATTATTTGATCTTTCAGAAGATTTGTCCATTTCTTCTCCTCGAAATTTCCTGATAATATTTAAATCCGTTTAATGCATCCTTCAGGGTTGACCTCATCTTCTTGAGGACAGGTGAGAGGAGGGGGGCCCAGGCCCGTCCCCGTCGTGGAGTTTCTCTGCGAGACTCCCTCGGAGAACAAAAGAGGGACCAACCGGCTGACGATGCTGGCCGGCCTTTGGGACGGAGCTGGGCACCTATCTCTATCCTCGTCTCCTGTGATGAGGCCCTGGAGCTCACTCGAAGGAGACTTTAGCCGTCCTCGCCTCAACCTTGCCGCCCGAAGGAGAAAGAGGTGAGAAAATGCAAGCCATCTCAAGTGTGGACGTCACCAGCATAGAGCTCCAGAGTCGTTGCCCCGCCGTGATAAGAGAATGCCGTCTGTCAGGACGAGCTCATCGCCCATGGAGATACTGCAGAGAACGAGAGAGAGAGAGAGTCAGTGTGCTAATAAATGAGAAGAGTACCACCTTAGATAATTCCCTCGGTCACGGACAACGGGAAGTAAAGAAGCTGTCCCCATCAACCTCCGCGGCAGACCAGACGCCCCCCGGCCCCTCTCCTCTCGGAGAGAGGAACGCATGGCTGTTCAGGGGGGAAAGCGAGCCCCAAGCCTCCGCCTTGGTTGCGTCCCCGACCTAACGACCGTCGGGTGGGGTTGAAGTGGGAGAGGGGGGTTGGAGATGGAGATGGCGGCACTACCAAGAGCCATTGTATTAATTGCAGGACTGTCCTGTGCGCGTTGTCAAGTTGTAATCAGACGGTGCATCCCTCGAGCCTCCATGTGCTCTTGCCTCCATGTACAGGTACGTCTCCCCCACCCAGCCGAACTGTAGCTCAAAACTGGCCATTTTCCTTACCATACTCAATGTTTTAACTTTCGGATAATGTACACTTTCTATTTCCCATTCTCTCGCTCCTCTGTTAGCGTAGTGAAGGGATCTAGATCTTCGTTGTCTGGCCACGTCAAACAGCTATCCTAACCTCCTTCGTAAGTGCGACTGACGTTCAGTCGCGATGGTTTATTTCATTCATTTGCATACCTAGGATCTTGATCCAAATATCTAATCTGATCCAGAAAAATGTCGCTTGAATCACCACCCTACAGTAGATTTCCCTGGATATGAATGGCCATTTTTCTAATCGAAAAAGGCGCTGAACGTCAAGCGATATGCTATTGTGGTTACGCGCAAATGAACGGGAAATGGGTAGAAAAAAATTCCTTGGATCATATCTTTTTCCATCTTCATGCCCCACGAGGCTCACCCTCAATCTTGAATCAGTTCATAAAATTTCCTAAACCATTAGGGTCGATGAAATTATAATAGTTCGATAGTAGGGCTGAATCTCCACGTACGCCTAAATTCCGCACGGTTGAGTTTAGTAATCTAACATCAAATAAAAGAGGAATAAGAACTAGGTTTCTGGATTTTCACACTTTTGATAGACAATACTGAGGACTACTCCGGAGAGCATTATCTGTCTGTTAGATGGAGGAGAGCTCATGCGCTAAGAAGACTTATCTAGAGATCAGCTTGATCTCAAAATTTACCGAAGTCTTTGAAGGATTCAAGAGATCCTACCGAAGGAATGCCAAGCAATCAGACGGGTGGAGTTGTCGGCTACCGCCATTTCCAGAATTAATTGATTAGATTGTATCAGCCCGGATCAAGTCAGATCCGATTCTCACCCAAATCAATATAGACGCTGGTCACCATGATCATTCTACGCATTGGTTGATCTTTCTTACCATGATCATGCAGACTAACCTGAATGTCCCTTCAGATGTTAAATTGATTAGCTTCCATTCTGTCAAAGTCGATCTTGAGAGGCAGCCTTAGATACTTCACAGGGCATTGAAGACGGCCATATTCACAAATCTAGGGTCTCGGGAGGCAAATAATAATCTTATGTTGGTGCAATTCATTTGAAATTGAGAAAACCAAAAATAAAAAGTATCAGCATTGGGATATCTCTCTGGACGTTGAAAGTGCGTCTTCAGAGTAATGGGCTATGGTTAATGGGCCCACAATCTATGGGCCTCAGTATTGGGCCATATGCTCTCGGTTATCGATCCCCTGCCCTTAAGATGTAAGCGGGTGAAAGAGATGGGGAAGAGGGAATGGGCCGTTAGCCTTGCAGCTGGGTATAATGGCAGGCCATGATTTCGATTACCAACAGGTAATCAGGAGTTTCCCAGTCAAACACCACAAATATCGTATCATGGTCACATGGGAGGATGTTTCTGAAGCTTGGGTTGCTGAAAATGAAAGACAACCACTTGTAATTTTGTTTTCTTACTAGGATTGTGAAAAATAACCAATATAAACATTCATTGGCCACAAATAGAGTAATAGAGAGAAAAGACAATAAAATGTCGTTCAATTGTTATGTGCTTTCTTGTTATAAATCAGGATAATAAATCAGGATATTAATTGTTAAAATGGAAGGATCTAGAGGAAAATAAATCAGGATATCCATTGTTAAAATGAATATTTTTGTATGACTAATTATTTCTCATTTGATAGAAATTAAGATAAGATACTATTTTTTTATAACCTCATAATGAAACATGATTGCTTTCCAATGCTTTGCCATTCAAAATTTAAGCTTAGAAGTTCTTAGCTTCGAAATATCCTATTGATTTTAGCCATAGGTCAACTAAATGGAATTCCATTTACCTTAATGGACGATTATTAGAGTCTACATTTATTTGATTGTTTCTATAACAAAATATCATGAAATGATGATCTTCACAATTTATAGGCTTTCTTCATCTAAAAATTCTAACCCATATTTTTTTTATAATTTTATTTGTAAAATTATAAAGGTACTTCTTGAGAAGCTTCTAAAATTATTATAGAAATATTTGCATTTGCGGTGGTAATTTTATTTTATATGGATTAGTAATTCTTATCACACTAAAGCTTACTATCAAATGCTAACTCAGCTAATAATTTGTCTCTATAAGCTTAACCAATGAAGACTACTAGAGTTGTATAAGTTTCATCACTTTTACTATGATGATAATTATTCAACACATAGTCTTTTCATGTTTCAAGGTCAAGGAGAAATTTTCTTGTTGTCTGTAAGCAATGAATTTGTAAGTATCCATGGCAATACATTCAGTGTTAAGAATTTTAACTCCTAAGCACCTACCAACTAAAATATTTAACCTTAGCGAAATGATAAGTCATTATCCAAGCACCATTGGAGTTGGTGACATGCATGTTGGGGACTTATAATTCGAAAGAACCCTCTTGACATTTTTAATGAGCCGTCAACTTTTCTTCAATAAATCTTTTCTAGGTAACAAAAATTTTACCAGAAAGTTTTGATAGTAAAACGTGAGTGTTACCTTTACATTAAAGGTGAGTAAACTCCACATGAGTCAACAATTATGCAAAGCCAAAGTACTAACTCATGGAGATCAGGACTCAAAAGTATCAACAGAAAAAACTAATTAAATAAAGAAAGGTCACAAATATAGCAGAAACATTGATATCCACAATTTCTAAAAAGGAACAAGGCACATCTCTTGACAACTAAAAGCTTCAAAATTCAACATCGATGATAATAAGTAGACTCAACAATTGATATATAACATTGTTAGGTGTGGAAAAGTAAAAATCTTAATGAATTTCATTCTTGAAATGATGGTTGGAGAGGACTAAGATACGAATCATTTTTCAAGCCATTACAGTAGTAATTTTAATGGATAATTAACATCCACCTACTACAAAATCTCATCTTGTTAAGATGGAGCAATGCTTCCATTATTTAAAAGCTCATAAAATGCACAGATTCTCTCTATTAAGTATAAATGGGTCATCCAATAAGCTCAAAAGGTCTGAAAGTTTTATGATTTCCTTTTTTTACTTAAAATTATGTTTGTCCAAGCTTACTTTTGTACTGGTGATATAAAAAGTGTAGTTAGCATCATGAAAAGCTAATTTGTAGCAAGTTAAAAGTATGTAATTGAATCCCCCACCTCCCAAAGAAAAAAAAATCAATTTATTCAATGAGTTAGCAAATAGGAAATCACCTCAAATTGGAAAAAGAGGTTTTTCTTAGATAACTACTATTTTGATCTAGTGTGACAAATCAACATAGTTAACCTAACGTCACCCTATCTAGCCAATCTTGGGACTGAAAATAATAAGTTGCTATAATAGAAGCGAGTAAGCTCACCTTAACACTATTGATGACTAAGGAAATTAGCAAACTCGCCTTGTAAAAAATTACACTAAGCTGACTATGGAAATGTTGTCACTCAATGAAATAAGTCAACTTATGCATAACAACTCTCATCATACTTTGAGTCACGCATGAGTAAAATAATAGTTTTATGTTCAAAAAAGTTTCCATATTTATATGGGCCTTAAATACATTCGTGATGCTCTACTCTAACATTTGGAAAAGTTAAGGTTTTAAGGGCACCAACAAGATTTGTATGTTATATTTCACATGAAATGAGTCAACTTGCTTGACAAAAAGGCAGTTGGGGGGAACAAAAATGTAAAATGCAATAGGATGAAGACAATATGTTACCTGTAGCTATTGGAAGCAAAGAATTAGGAATTAACAGAAAATCCTGAAAGCCAAATAAAAGTACTCATTGTAAGTATTAACCTCCCAATGTGTAATGAGAGTAATCAACTCTTTAAAACAATTTTTTTTGACTCTTTAGAACATTTAGTACACTGCAAAGTTGCCTAGGTAAATCCATTTTCATTTGATTAGTCTTTAATATCAGTATTTTTTTTTTAAAACAACCGTCTTGAATTGAACCCCTAATTATCCTAGACTCAAATGCAAATTACCAAGTATTCAGTCATCTCGTCTCTAAGAAGGTTTGTTCCTCCAAACCCATGAATTCATGATAAAGGAAGTAATGTGTCAAAAGTGTGAGAGCATTCATTTGATTTATTCTTCTATTTAAACACATGTACTACATGAGTTGACTTAGAGGTGTTAATTCAGAAGACATTTTTTACTATACGAGTTGCTTAGATTTGTGAAATCTAGTAGACACTACCTAAAGCATTTGCGTTTAGTGATCAGGAGATAGCAAAACTTTTAGAATGTGATCCTTAAAGAGTGGAGTACAATAGACTATTATAATACTTGATTCCATAATTTGATAAGAAACTAGAATTTATGTGGGAGTCTGGAAAAGACTGATCCTCCTATTTGTCTTTTCTTATAGCTTCCTTAAAACTAATATACAAGGCCTAAAGATACTTAAGGATATTATTTAGATTATTTTTATATGTTAACTTATGTAACTGATCATCAATTACCATTAATATAGCATATTATCTAATATTTTTTGTTCTCCGATCCTTAAAAATAATGCCACAATTAATTCATGCATTGCCTTCAGTTTAGTAGATTAAACACCAATTGTTCCACTAGGCTTCATAAAGAGTTCATCATATTCTTTATCAATAAGTCACTATCTTTTAAATGAATTATGGAATCTACAAACTAGATGTTAATGATTTTGTTAGTAAATACCTCAAAGGTTAATTAACAAAGAATAAGGTGTATCATAAATTTGAGTTATCTAAGGGGACCTAAGAACAAAATTATATTTTAACACCCAATGAAACTAAAATGATAATTTAGTATCATACATCCGTAGCCCATCACTAGTACCGAGACTGATGCACATGGCTGACGGACCCATTGGCCGTACACAAGGGTTATCATCCCCCGAAAGATTGTGGGCATGCGACTTTCATCCCGTTCAGCAATTACTAATATAAAATGGATCAGTCATAATTTCATTCAAGCTGCGCTGGGCATCATAAAGCCTCAAGGGGAGCATCCCGGGAAGATCTTCTCATGGCCGCCGGTGAGTCGACCCCCTGTTTAGTTGGGGAAGGGAAGATGGGCGTGTCACTGTTTGCCCCGACTTAACGGAAGACAGACAGTTGGGGAGTGTGGACCATGCAAGGTTAGGTTCGCAAGGGCTGAGGATTCGGTGGCTGGGTGATTCTGGAAGATCTCCACGTGATTAATTCCATCGGATAGATAAATATATAACGATGAGAGAAAGAGAGAATGGGGATTTCCTTTGCCCCATGAGGGTATATTCGAATCAGGGACACAAGTCGGGAAGGTAGAGATCCCGGCAGCCGCCGGCGAGGCCTGCGGCTGCGCGGTGGGAACACGCCGATCGCCGACACCTGCGCCGCCGCACGAGAACGCCTGGTCTCGGGGTCTGAGCTGGGGACAGTTGTCCACCGGGTGGAGCTCAAAGAATCGAAACGCTTTACGGAAAAGCTTCTCATCAAAGAAGATGCTACAATAGTTTTATAATTGAGGTGTGCGAGTTCACTCTTCGATATCCTACTTAGACTTGGACCATACATCCCATCCGAACAGTCTACGCGATAGAGACATCGAGAATTCTGTCCGTGGAGCGGAGCATGGATTAAAATAATGTAACATAAGAGATTCAACGTTAAATGTTTTGGTTAATTATGTGGACCCGTTCTAGAAGCAGTCCTTCAATTGAGTTATATAATCAGATTCGTCAACGATACGCAAATGGACACTGATGGCGAAGGAAGAGTGTGATCTGATCGAGAAATAAATAGCGAGTCTAGAATCATATGGGTTTACTGTTGCTTTAGTGCATCGGTTAGATTTTTCGTGTAATCTCATAATAAACACTATGAGAATATACGGGGCAATCGCGAGAGTCATCATGCGCCGATACACTACAAAAAGATGCTCACATATTATGGGGAATCTGTCCCTATTGCTCGGCCGAAGACGGCCTCGCCATACACATCTGTACACGTCGTCTAGGGGTCCCGCGGGGGTACGTGGACAACATGTTTAGCATATGACACACGACGTGGGGTCCTCCTCGCAGCTATGGACAACGTAGTGCACCGTCATCGGGGGCTGGAAGGCCCTGTGCACCTGTTCGTTGGGGTCCTTCTTCTCTTCCTTAGCCTCCTTCTTTGGCTCCTCCTTCTTGGCCTCTTCCTTCTTGGGTTCCTCCTTCTTGGGCTCCTCTTTCTTCTCTTCCTTCTTCGGCTCCGGCTCCTTTGCGGGGCCGACGGAAACGACGTCGGTGCGCCAGAACTTGCGTAGTCTGCCCACCACGCGAATCGGGTCGGCCATCCCGACCACGGTCATCTTCTTGTCCTTCATGTCCATGCAGACGAAATCGATCCCTAGAGAGATAATAAGTAAGCATTAGAGATTGCAGAGAGGGGGAAGAGAGAGGGAGAGAGAGAGGGGAGATTGTACCTATAAGGGCTGTTACGGCTTTCAATGCCTTCTTCTTCTCCTTCGGATCGTTCAAATCCAGTTTCAAGACCAATTTCTGCAGTTACAGGACGAGATGAGGAAAAGTTCTAGGCTCGAAACTGGAAGCGAGGTTCGCTACCGATGAAGGATGGTGCAGGTTGAATGATCAATAGGAATGGAAGAAACTTAAGAGGGAGAGAAACAGAGACAGAGGGAAAGAACAGGAGAGATGTTCGATCAAAAGCAGGATAAGTGGAACCTGCAGGGAGATCTTGGGGACAAAAGTTATAGGTCAGACAGAAGAGCAGAGAGACTGAAACATCGAGACAAATATGATACGGAGCAGATCTTCCCTAGTTAAGACTGAATGACAAATGAAACGTTCGATTAAAGAAAGAAGAAAACTGAGGAACCCCTAAGGTGGGCAAGGATTTGACATTGACAACAGCAGAAGAGAAAATTGGAGCCTAGAAATAAATGAACGATTACTAACCTTATCGCCCATGATGAGGCCACACCTGCAGGAAGCCGCTTGCGAGTCCGAAGGTTCCCCTTTCTATGAGGGACTGGGAAGACGGAGAAAGCGCTGGAGCTATATGAGGGACTGGCGAGTGAGAGAGAGGCAGGAAACAGAGGAGAAGAAGAAACGTATAGAGAAAGGTTCCAGGGATTCGAAGACGAGACCCAGGACAACAAGAGGAAAGTTGGTGACTGACGAAGGGATTGGTGATAGAAAATAGTTGAGAGAGAGAGAGAGAGAGAGTTACTGACGAAGGGATTGGTGATATAGAATAGTTGGGGGAGAGAGAGAGAGGGAGGTGAGTTGCTGACTAAGAGAAGGGTAGGAAGGAGAGAGAGTTCGATTCAGGTGGGCCAGATCGATGGCGGCTGTACCACCCCCGGGACCCAAATGTAAAGTCTCTTCTCTCTTACTTTTTCCAGTGAGAGGCTGGAAAACGTTGCAAGTCGGGACAGGACAGGAGCGAATGGATGGCTTGATTTGCGTCGCGATAATACCAGTCCAACCGCTCTAATTAGTCATTCTGAGCTGAGGATGGCGGGCCCTACTCCATTCTATAACTCAATACCCCTCCACCTCTCTCTCACTCCTCTCTCTCAGAATCAATCTTTATTGGTCGCATGACGCATCCAAACCCTTGTCAGGCTTCCCCTCTCTTGATCAATAGACGAAATGAAAGCATCCAGATGCCATCAGGGACGTTGACAAGAATGGTATAAACCAGCAACATCAGCGACCGGCGGAGAATTCTTTGTCTCTATCCGCCAGCCCCTCTTCTCTTGTTAGATCTCTTGGCCACGCCATCGGTAACCAAGGCTTGATAGCCTACGTCACATAAAAGTCTTTCAAGCTGATCAACAAGCACTTAGACGGCATGGATAACCTCGGTAGGTGTTTGGTCTCTATCTCCAAAAAATACTTTGCCGTATTATGCTATTTGAGAAACTTGGCCCATTTTGGATTATGCTAACGAGCATCTTCTTGGTGTCAAGCAGTTTGACAAAAGGTTGTCACTAGTTCTGAAATTATTGGTAAAAAGGTACACTTTACCATGAGTAAATTGTGAGAGAATCATCTTTAAGTAGCAACTTTTTAGTATTCACTAACCTAGATATACAAGGGAACATGATTGTATAATTGACTAAATAAAAGTTTTTTGATGCAAAGTTGTGAAACGAAAATTAGAATGAGAAGTTAGAACCGCCTCTCTATATACAGACTGTGAATCTCCTTACAGTCGTGCATGTGATAAACAAAAGTTTTAAAAATATGGTGAATAAAACATAGCATCGGCAAAAACATGTCAATGTTTAATTATCAGTAGATCATTCCTATTACAATATTTACAGTCAACCATTCTACTATGCTTGAGTACATGCAATGACTATACCTTTTGAACTTTCTCTCACAATAAATTTATATAAATTTGGATATCCATATACATTCAGATGCCTTTCTTTGTTAATCATTTAGTTTTACTATTTTAAATATTTTTAAGGGTGTTTTTCATGTTACTTTAAACACCAAAAGACTCTCGAAGATTCTAATTAGTGTGTTCAATGGTCTTCTCTTCCTTTCAGTTATTCTTGTATGAATATAATGGTTATAAGATTTTTAAATGGCATCATATATGATGGAATAGGTTCCTTAATTATACGTACCTATGATTCCAATTTCTTAATCGTGATAAATGTATCCATCTATCCATTCACATGTTTTACACCAGTCTATCCACATTCACAACATTTTTTCTTGATTCATTTTTATTGAGTGGTGTTTGTATGCATATCTGAAATATCTCATTTTAAATGAAATATTATTATATTTTTCTATCAAAATATTAGCACAATGAATGTCATTCAAAATCCACATTATTTAAAAAAGTAATGTGTCTGAGAAAATGAGAGAAAGAGCAGAAAATTTCGGACCATATAAAAAGAAAGGTCAGCATGGTTCCTTGTGGCTTGTAGCATGCACTTTCTCGTAGCATTGATCACTTGGGAGGCCAACAAGACCATTTGATCAGCTAATGCCAACCATACACCTATTTACTACCGCTACATCACGTAAGCATGGGTTTCCAGCCCATAACGCAATTATAATATTCAAGACGGCCATGCTTACAATCCCAACCTAGATATAAAGTGAATCCACAAAGTACTGTAGAAATAGTTATTTAACTGGGATGAGGAATGGTAGCCAATCACATTGTTCTTGGTCCAAAATAAGTTTAGCATCAACTAAGAAGTCTGGGCTTCGTGAATTTTAACAGCATGAACTATTTTTCTCGAACCAAATGTTTGTACCCAGTAGTAAAATTGCCATGTCTCACAAACTAATACACTTATAGCCCAATGTTAATTTCGAAAAATACATTCAGTTCTCTTCGTCGCGAATTTTTTTTTCTACCTTGGCTCTCTCTCTCTCTCTCTCTCTCTCCAACCCACCCCCCACCCCCCGTGCAGCCCAGACACAGATGCACAGTCCACGGATAAATAGATTATTTTAAAATATGTAGCTATGTATGGATTAAATCACAAAACGATTTTCAGCTCTGTGCTGACACAGATCCATGCCTACCCTCTGATTCCTAAATTTCTTCTATATAACTCTTTTTCTTGCCTTATCCAAACTGGCGTGTCCCCCCTCCACCCTACAAGTAGACATCAGCCGATGTGGGATGGGGCTAAGTATCTGCATACGTTTAGTTCCTTCCTTTCGCTGATTGGCATGTTCTGCCCTTCGTCCTGGTGAAGATCACTTCTTTTCTCCTTTCGTGGTTGGCCTTAAGTGTCTAATGCTTTCTATCTCCCCAAAAAAAATTGTTTATTCCCATATTCTCTAGTAAGAAGGTGCTTTCTGTGCGTCCGATTTTGGTGTCCGGCCCAATATGAATGAGATACATTAGAAGAATGCTGAATCTGATTAAATTCCTACGATCTTTGGTCATGGATAGACCTAAGTTCAATGAAACTCGGCACAAGTTCAAAGTGCGGCTCCCATTTCTTTACCCAAGTTGCATCCAACCAACTCCACTTTGATTGAATTTTAGGGTGTGGAATCAGTTCGATGATTGGTCCTCGGAATAGAAAAGCCTTAGAGATGAGGAAAACTATATTACGTATTGAAACTAAAGCTTATGACTTCACTCCATGATTTTGATAATAACGAGAAAGATTATTGAATTTCATCCAGCAGTCATGAAAAGCATCAATCCATAAAACATATGACCTAAACTGGAAATTAGGCGAGTTTTACGACGAGCAACTTAATTTCTTACATAATCATGTCAACCACCTTACTCCTATCAATACCAGATCTCAACGAAAAATCAAATTTCTGCAGGAGGCTCGAGGTGGAGGGGGTTTGGCACGGCACACTTCGGGGTGCAATATTTCTTTCAAAGCAGCCATTCTACCCCCACAGAACTTCTGGTGTCTTCTTATGTACTGTGGTCTTCGAAGGTCTGAACATATTTAGTTGGTCATTAGTGCAGAAAGCAGAAAAGACTCACTGATACAGAAATGCTCAAGAAAGAAACGGAAAATAGATGTAGATTCCTACCTCTTTACCTCATGCGCAGGGAACAATAAAATCATTTCATTCTCAAACTGCCAAACCGATTCTTCAGCTGTTCAAATCCAAGATTATTCCTTGATTGAGTCTCAATTCAGGACACGGGTGAAACCTTCCAATCCTTAAGAATATTAAAGGATTAAAGCCTCATTTCCTACTCTAGGAAGGTATAAAACTATGGAAAAATTATTGGGAAACTATTCTACTGAAGCATAGGCTCCTGGAGCGGTACAATGAAAGAAATGACATCAGATATGATGATAATTTAAAAGAAAGTTGAAAAGAATCAATAGAAAAAAGGGAAAAGAAAAAAATGGGCTAATTTGGGATTTTATTAGCCTGTCCTTTCCAAAAAGTATGTTTTGAAGGGTTGGGACATCTATGTGAGGTTCTACCTATAGGAATTTAGAGAGATATTATTGATGGAGAAGATTTTTTCTCACGATTGAATCTTATATCCCGTTTTAAACTTTTCACACCTCATTTTTCCTAATTATGAAGAATAAAATTAAATCTTCCAAAAAGTTCAACATTGACGCTGAAAAATCATATGTACTCCTCCAACTTAGAAACTTAATACTAAATAATTCTACAAGAAACAATAAATGTCAGGTATATGTGTAATGTTGCAAGTATTTCCTTTTTTACTTTCTTTTATATTTTTATGCCAATTACGGGAATGAGCTTTGGTTTGGGGGAATAATTTTTAACTAGTGTTCTAGAAGAATAATTTATCCGACTGTTCTGCCTACTAACACATTAATGACGAGTAGAATAAGCCAAAGCATCAAGGCAGAGAAAAACAATACTAACTAGAAAAGTACGCCATTATGTGTGGTTCTTTTTTTTTTATTTCTATCCTCATACATTTATTCAAAGTTTGTTCATTGTCCAACTCACCTGAGCTCGTTTTCTTATAAGATCTACAATAACTTGTCTAAGATGTGAGCTTTCATGATGATGGCAAGCTTATTATTTTTAGTTATTTGATGATTAATTTTAGCCAAAAGGTATTTTAAAAATAAAGAAAACCTTCATATTTTTAACTATGTGGTTGGGTCTTTTATGTAACTAAGATGAAAGTTTTTTCTTAATAAATCTTAGTCAAAATGCAAAGATCAGCTCATTTGCAAAGTAACTTATCCTTCAAATCAATCATGGACATGAAAAAGATGGTCAAGATTGAGTGGCTGCTTGCTGCAAAAGTCCTCAACCAAAATATTTTCTCTCTCATCCAGTTCCATTCTTCTACCCACATGGCTCTGGCTTCCCTTCTCCATGATATCTTTGTTCCATTCCTATCTTTCCATACCCTTAAATCTTTTTCCCAAGTTTACAGAAATCGGAAAGCTCAATAATTCATATCACTCGATAAGGCATTTTTTCTGTTTTTTGCAACAGAATTTGAGCCCCATGAAAAATAACTCATGTGAATTGCTTGTATTTCTTTTTAACCTATTTTATACATTAGTTAAATGCCATGATGTAAGTCTATGGCATTTCCATATGTATGTATTTTCTATAGTCTAATCTATTTACTTATAGGTATTAGTTATTTATAGGATACACCTAGTAGTTGAGTGTCTTTATCTAGATATTCATATATATTATGAACCTATTAATTAAGAATTCAGTCTAGTTCTCTATACACCACATGTTTTTCTTGGGACTCTCTTTCTTGCTTGGCTCTTCAAGCTGCAACAAGCTATAATGCATCTTAGTTTTTAATCCATTGGTTAACATTTTCATTAATAGGATGAACGTTCTTTGAATAATTTTGTCTACTCATTCTTAATGAGAATATTTTCTAGTTCTGTGTGCCAATCATGTTACAAAACAAAATATATTATAGGAGAGTAATTGTATAGATACTGTATATATGTTCATACCATATATCCAATAACACCATAGTGTTAGATAATTCATTGATTAATCTTGATTAGAACTCATTGTTTACTGTATTTTTTAATCAATGGTATCCATTTTTTTTGAAAAAATGATAAATATTATGTCATATAAAAATTTAAAAGTAAATCTGGAGATGTAATTTGTTTTGAAAAAATGAATCCATGGTATTCAAATACGAAATTCATGACCAATTTGATTGAATAATACTCAGTTCTTAGATACATCTAGATTTTGAAAAATTAATGATACTCAATGTGTAAGAAAACATTAAAGATTAATTTATTTTCAAGTGAAAGGATGGAAATGGAGCACAGAACATGAAATGACTTGGTGCTTGTTCACAAAGAATCCAATACTCTCCTCTTGGTGAGCCTTATAGCAATGTCATGGATGTATAATGGTATGACAACAAGAGGGTGTCATAAGAGAGGGAAGAGGACTCCAATAGTAGAACTTTTAGGTTGAGTTTGTGACAATTGGCATTACCCATTGGTTAGAGAAGATGAGGGGGGTGACATAACCTATCATTTTTAATAAATCATATAAATTTAAAGTTTATAAACTTAAAAAATACTAATTTTTGCATATTTAAAAATATTTAATAATACATTAATAATTAAAATTTGATAAAAGGTTTCAAAAATAGTAGAACTATATTTCTAGGTCAATCATAGGGATATAAGATAATATTTAATAATATTTAATAATTTTTTCAAAGAATATAATTTTTCATAATTTTTAGACTAAATAATAAAAATAAAATATATTTAAAAATTCACAAAAAAGAAAATTTGGGTGTATATGATGAAGATAACATCAATATCTCAACGAACATGATTCAAGTAGAAATAGAGTTTTGTCTAATAATTCTTATGTAAATGATTATAGATTATTTAATTTATCAAATTAAGATCTGTAAAACCTAGAAGAATTGTAATTGAATGAAAAAAGTTTTTGAAATTAGAAATCACATAAAATCTCACTAAATTAAACAAAAATTAAGTTTAAACTAAGAAAGGTAGAGTTCCGGCTTTGTGGTAGCAATCGTTGTAATTTTATTTGTTCATAAGGATTATCATATGACATCTATATCCTCAAAGGCTTTCTTTAGATATAGAGAATGTAGACAATCTTTTGATCTTCTTGTGAAGTTTAAAAATTAATAAAAAAGGTCAATGAACTATCTTTAGCAGTGGTCACATGACATAGTAAAAATGCAATGACTTTCAAATCTCCGACAATTATCACCTAACAAAATGAGCTTCATACTCAAGGCCACATAACAAGAGGAGGCTCTTTATTGCATCTAGTAAGCTCTCATGAGGTGACGATTCATCTCTCGGTAGATCGTCATCTTTTGACAATAGTTTATTCATCAATCAATTAGAGATAATTTTCTCAATGAATTCATAATCTTTTTATCCATAATCATTTAGTAGTTAATAATGATACTTCATAAATCATGTTGATGACTTAATTATTAATTTAATTAGATAAAAATATGAATTTTGACTTTAATAGAATTCAAACCCTCACCGGTCCCTCGCCTACATAAGAGAGAATTAAATAAATATGCAAATATCCTCATTAAGTGACATCATATGGATATGTCCTTATAAGATAGGGGTATTTTAGTTATTAAAATTATTAAAAACCTACCGACAAACAATAGCACGAGTTTAGTCTCATATTAGTTATTTTTCTATATTTTGAGAGGAATATATACTTATGGTCCTCAAAAGAGGACCACATACTTTGCTTCCCCAGCCCTCTATTTTATGGTTTCAGATCGTTGGATTTCAACAGGAAATAAATTAGGCACACTATATCAAGTGAAACTATTAATAGTCTTGATGAAAAGGTAAAATAATCTTGTGGCATTATGTGCATTGGTCCACTCCACTCATTGCCACAATTTGGCATAAAATCATGTAATTTCGATCTAACATGCCAAAGTGACATGACTTGCAGAAATCACAAGTACAGTTTGACTACAATAAGTGTAACTAACTAGCCTATTGTCAAGGGGAGCATGAACCCAAGTATACTTCTAGGTTTTGAGTCCAGGGGGTTGGTTTCCCCAATAAATCAGGCCCAATCAATCTCCTTCAACTCGTTGAGTATAACTAGTGAGGAGTTTGATAGAATATTATGAGACCATATTCTTTCATCTATTGCTCAATTTATTTGTTGGTGAAATACATGAAGACCTCAAGTTGAGATCATGCTGAAAGTTTTTAATTCATTTTTCCATTCTAGAATTTTTATTTTCTCTACCAAAAACAGCCCGCCAGATTTTTTCATTATTTGCTCAAAGTAATTATGTGGCATAGTACACCGGTTTGCTTGAATATTGTTTCAAACATGGAACACAAAAAGAAATAAAATTCAAATACTCTCGACTTGATCACCCTTCTTTGCCAAAACATAGAACTTTAGAGAATGTTCCCATATAATGTAGCTCTCCAATGATCATCTGTGCATTAGCTCATGGAAGTGAGCATTTTTATGCAAATTAATCTCCCAAATACCATAAAAATATACTTTCATTTGAAAAATTATTCTTCATTAACATCAAATAATCGAAATGCTTTAATTTACTTTGGAAATTCATAAGTTTTCAAGAGTGTTAGCATGTGCATGCACTCTCATGCTCCCAAAAATAAAGACAAATGTCTTGATGCTCCTCATGTGAACTAAGATGTCGTTGATTCTTTGATGTCATGGCCAAATCTCAGCCTTTTTTGAAAATATTGACTCAAAGATTATGATTTCGGTTAATCTGAATCTAGAACCCCATCAAGGAGAAGACAAGCAATAAGTTGGGGAAAGACACACTAGAGGCATGCCTCGCCTCCCCAATTACCTTAATAATAAGTGGGAAGTCAAACCCCAAAATAAATAAAGGGTTTATTATTAAGTTTTAATCAATCAAACAAAGGAACAAAAGGACTCCAACAACGAAGGCTCTCACATTCTATCTTCCCAACATGTGAACGTGTGTGCGTGTGCATTTCATGAAAACTCCCCTCTTTCAGTGACAGGTTTCCATCCTCTAGTGAGAGGAGAGAGAGGCTTATGTCCTTATATACGTCCTCCACCTTCCAAGTAGCTTGAAAGGTTTGACAAGTCAAACTCACAATAAAGAAAGGGTTCATCATCGACTTCCACGCCAACGTGTCGTATTCTTGCATTCCTTAGCATACCCTAGTCTCTACACGTGAATCTGCGTGCATTTTATGAAAACCCCCCTCCCATGCCCCACTCTCTTGATTATTGGGCGTATCTCCTCAAGAGGAAGGAGAGACATTTACATTTACAGCCCTCCACCTTCTTGAGTACGTTTAAGTAGTGGTGGGGCAAGTCAAACACAAGCTAAGTAATGGGTTCATCAGCAATTTCATCACCAACCTCCCGCATTCATCTACTTATGGTATAATCTATTTAAATTTCCGAAACCCTTAAAAAGGACGCCTCTCTACACGTTTAGGTGTTTATGTACATTTTGGGATAGCAATCTCTTCTATTATTAGATATGAAAGGGATATCTGCGAGACGCCCCGCCCTTGTGGGAGCCTCAACCTTCGGAAGCACCTTATGCTGGGGGCTAAAGAACCAAATACAGAAAACGTGAGTGGGTTATTGTCCATCTCACCACCAATATATGGGACACGGAGTACATGGCATTTTCATAAAAGCCCCTGTGTCGTGTACGTTATTAGCAAGCCCCTCTTCTTCATCCTCCTCTTAGTATCTCAGTAGCCCTCTGATGATCGTATCCCACCCGTCCATTTTCAAGGCTTGTGCAGGGCAGTTCTGGCTCCTGGGTATAAATTTGAACAGCCGGATCGTCCGGTCCGGCACCATCTTAGCTTGTGAGCAGGTCGGCTTGTGAGTGATGTCTACGGGCGGCGACATGAAGAAGAAACCGAGAGCGAGCTCCATTTTCTCACTCAAGTGCGGTTGCAGGGACAACCGGGCCGTCTCCATCTCCGGCGATCTCGTTGGCACACCGCCCACCCCGCTCTCCGCCCGCCTCCACTCCCATCGCCTCGTCTCCGGGAGGCCAGAGAGCTCCTCGGCGGACACCACCACGCTCACGACTGTCACGACTTCCACCTCTCGCAACGGCGACGACGATGACGAGATTACCGCTGCCTCTCCGGGCTTCTCGGGACTCCTCCGTCAGCTCGGCGAGCTGGAGAGGAGCGTCGTCTCCTGGGCGCCCTCCTCCAGATGGGGGGAGACGGAGGATGAAGCGGCCAATTGCCGGCCGCCGGCCGCCGTTGTGAGAGGCCACCGCCGCAACGGTCGCCGCCACCGGCGGAGCATTAGCGAAGGAGGCGGCGGTGGCCGCGGTGTTGGCGGCCGCACCGCCGGTAAGGTGGGGGGTTTCGTTGCAGTGGTGAAGCAGACGGAGGACCCGCTGGGGGACTTCCGCCGGTCCATGCTGCAGATGATCGTGGAGAAGGAAATCCTCAGCGGGGAGGAGCTGCGGGATCTCCTCCACCGCTTCCTCTCGCTCAACTCGCCAGCCCACCACACCCTCATCGTCCAGGCTTTCGCCGACATCTGGCGCGACGTCTTCTCCAGCTACGGCGGCGTGGACCTCCTTCCCTGCCCTCTTCACCGCCACCGCGAGCTTCACCGTGATTTCCATTATCAGGAGCGGCGGGCTCGTTGACCACCGCCAACGGCCATTGCTTTCGGACAACTGTAAACTCGATTCCTCCATTATTGCTTTATATTATACCAGGCGGTGGCGCGATTTACTTCGATGCTCAGCATGATCCAACCGCAGCTCTTCTCTGTCTGCTCGTTTCTCTCTCTTCTCTCCCTCTCTCCTCTCTTTCTTTCATGCGAAGAGGGCGTCGCTGTCTGGGCATTATTACGACGGCTGACAATTATTCCGGCCGGGGCGGCGGGCAGCTGCCGCAGGCCGTTGACGTCAAGCTCCTGCGTAATCATTGCAGCCAGCGCACCCGTCACCCCCCTGTTTAATGACCGTTTTCAATATTTTCTTAACTTGCCAGCGATTAGAAAATCATATCAACTTCCGAGATTCAAGGCCAAGTATCGTTACAATTGCCCCATCTCTCTCTCTCTCTCTCTCTCTATACCCCCCCCTATATATTAAGAAGCAAGTCAAACGCGTCGACTATGACGAGAGTATACTCCAAGTAATTGATAGCAAGAGTGGAAGTGTACGGCAAGTCGGTCTTTCTGCTGAGCTTTATCTGCAACGCTCTCTCTCCCCATCTCTCTAGACGTGTGCACTTCAATGGGTTTAGCGTCGAAATTTCCTGGGTCTCCGTCTCTGCAGAATCGAACCATTATGAGATGTTTCGAGTGGATCTCTCTCTAAAACCTGGTTCTTCCATAATGTTTCGAAGTTTAACTCCTCTCGATCGATGGATTATATTCTAGAGCGCGAGTCACTCAACACACAATAAATGAATTTGATTCTAGAGAGATGGATCGACGGAACTTCAAAATTGAACACAGTGCGAGAACTCGCCCCTTTCTCTCTCTAGTAATGAATTATTTTTCGCTTCGGGCTCATCGTTCATATTACTATTTAAAAAGAGGCCTCAGCTTGAACATTACTCTCACAAATAAGACAAATAGACTTATTTTTGAGGAGATATAACTCAACGAGAGAGAGAGAGAGAGAGAGAGAGAGAGAGAGAGAGAGAGGACGGGGGCCTGGGCTGGAGAAAGAGACCGCACGGAGGAGACTGACAGAGGGGGGAGAGGGAGAGGTTAATCACGGTGCAACTCAGATACGTTCACAGCAAAGGACACCGCCTAGCTCATCCCTTCCCATTGCTGATGGCTACCGTGCACGCGCAGGAAGAGAGAGAGAGAGAGAGAAGGGGGAGGGGAGGGGAGAAAACTGGGGAACAAGACGGTGGAGGGGAGACGACGAGTACGGATCCGAAGCATCAGCCGGGTCTGACAAAAAGCCGGCGAGTACCTCCGGCAGGCGCTTAGACACAAACGAACATTGAACCTACCGCTGGGAGGAGGGAACTGACCCCGGCGGCTCTCGTCGGACTCGCCGGCCGGGGCCCGCCGATGCCCTCCTCCACCCGTTCTCCGCCTCCTCCAGCGCAGAGATTCCCCTCTTCCGACGACAAACTCCAGATTATCTTCAAAATATCAGTTTGAATGGAGCCGCTGCGGCAGGCAAGGGGAAGCGCTGGGGCCCCGTGAACAGCTGTTTAGTTTGTCTGATCTCAGAGGCGCCTTGCGAGGGGGCCCCCGCCTCTGCAGAATAAGCAAAGGAGTTTCTCCCTCCGATGACCGGAGCCGGTACACCGGGCCCCATCGACATCTGGCGGTCCTCCTCAGACAGCTGACCAGCGGGGCCGACATCGCGTGGGGAAACGATCGCAGCTAAGTGACGCAGGAAGCAGTTCAGAAGAGGCTGCAATGTTCGGGCTGGCTCCATCTGGCTCCCCCCGAGCTTCCCCAGTCTTTGGCTCAATATTACTTCCGATAATCAATAAATGGTTCTCATTTACTCTAAAAAAGCCATAGTTTGGCCTTCGGGGGTTTGCATTATGCGCAAACGAAAACCATGCCAACCGCGTGATCAATTTCTAATAGAGAACATCACAACCCATTGAGAAAGTGGAATCGTCTAGGTCCTATCTGTGTCCAGTGTCTCATAGAAAAATTACAAAGAAAACATAAGATTTCGGGGTATTTTCTATAATTTCTCATCGTTAGTACCACTTCTCTTAAACAGACTAGCAAACCCTGCTCACTACAAATAACATGATTTATCACAAAAATTAATTTCAATTCGCCTTTGTTATCAATTCCAACATAATTAAATAATAATTAAATGATTAATAATGTTGATTAGATCATTTCATTCCACGTGCTTGTTGTGTGATGGCTAAAGATAAATTTTGACACATTAATATATGTCGTTGTAATCATTTGTTATTTAATCCATTTTTTTCTTGGGTGAAGCATGTCAATAACCTACTAATATTCAATGCATGAAATTTAATAGTAATCGAAATTTTGGATCATAGGAGAAATTAAAAAAGAGTTCAAGCAAAGAACCCACAATTAACCTACTAAAAAACTTAGAGGAGGAGGTGAATTATTCATATTCTCAAATGGGTAAAGATGAAACAAATCTGTGGTAGCAAATGAAAAATATTATAAACTCAAGTGAATGCATTCCTTCTTAATGACTAAGAGGATCAAGTAAGATAACTACATAATTCGTAGTGCTTTGGCACTCATAATCTAGTCTTCTCTACTCTTTAGAGACCTGTTCTCAAGGTTCAACAGATGGTACAAAAAGGTGAAAACATAGTAAGTTGCTTCTACTAGGTTCACAAGTCTGAATACTCAAATTACCCATAGGCTCATTTTTATTTCCATTTCTTTAGGAGGCTAAACACTATAGATTTGATATAAACTTCCATCTTAGTTTCATAACTCTAGCTACTCAAATGCCCCCAAGACTCAATTTAAGATTCATAACTTTCGAAGGCCCATCACTAGAGATTTGCTATGAACTCACTAATTTATATTCATAGCTCTAACTACTCAAATGCATTTTTAAATTCATCACTTTAGAATTGTTCATCACTAGAGATTCAATATGAACTCCCTAATTTAGACTCATTGCTCTAACTACTTGAATCTTTCCCAACACTCATTTTTAAATTCAAGGCTTTAAAAACCTCAACACTAGAGCTTTGGTATTAATTCGTTCTAAATTCACAACTCCATAAATGTCTAGGTACCTAACATGACTTAGTCGTTGTATAATAAATCACACAAATTTAAAATTTATAAAACTAAAAAAATACTAATTTTTAGATTTTAAAAATATTTTAAAATAAATAAATAAAAATTATAATTCGATAAAAGGTTCTAAAAATAGTAGGGAATTTCTAAGTTAGATGTAAGATAATATTAGGTAATATTTCAGAATTTTTCTAAAAAATATGATTTTTAGACTAAATGATGAATATATAATATATGTAAAAATTCATAAATAAGAAAAGTAAGAGTGCAGACATCATAATGATGTCAGTACCCTAACAAACACGAATCAAGTAGAAACACAGTTCCGTCTAATGATTCTTACATAAATGACTACAAACAATTTAATTGGTCAAATTAAGATTTGTAAAAGTTAGAAGAATTGTAATTAAATGAAGAATAATTTTGAAACCTGAAATCACACAAAGTATCACTAAATGAAATAAAAATTAAGATAAAAATAGGAAAGGTAAAGTTTCGGCCTCACAATAGTGATCGTCAAAATTTGGTATGTTATGGATGGTTATCATCTGATGTCGATAGCCTCACGAGCTCTCTTTAGACATAGACGACCTGGTCATTCGTTGGATCTCCTTTCGAAGTCTAAAAAATGATAGTGAAAGTTAAATTAGTTAAAAAATAGTAAAATAGAGTGTCGACGTCGCAGCGGTGATGCGTCAATGATGTATTAAAATCTTGAGCATTCGAGAGGATTGTCATATAATGTTCACAACCTCAAAGGCTCTCTTTGGACAAGGACGATGTGGACAATCTCTAGACCTTCTTATAAAGCCTAGGAATTAATAAAGTGAGTCATCAAATCATCTCTAGCAGCTATCACCCAATAGAATAAAAAATAGTGACTTTACGATTTTTCAGCGATTGTCACCCAACAAAGATCAGTTAGATGGAGGTGGGGTGCATCTTAGGGAGCTTCATCCTTAGGTCTGCACAGTAAGAAAAGGCTTTTCATTACATCTAGTACGCTCTTATGAGGTAGTGACTCATTTCTTTATTAATTGTCTTATTCTTGACAACGATTTATTCGTCGATTAATCGGAGATGATTTACTCGATAGATTCATAATCTTTTTATGTAGAATCATTAAGTAATTTTAATAATAATACTCCATGAATCACATTGCTAAGATTCTTGCCAATGATTAAATTATTCTAACAATTTAATTGCTCACCAAAAATCTATTAAAAAATTACGATTTAATTAGATAAAAATATGAGTTTTGACTCTAGTAAGATTCTAACCCTCATTAATTGCCTATTTACATGAGACAAAATGAAATAAATACACGAATACCCTTATAAAGTGACATTATAAGAATATTTCTTTATGATAAATAAGAGATATTTTAGGTATTAAAATCATTAAAATCTTTTGGGAGGTTGTGACTATCAGTTTAGTCTCACATCAATTATATGTCAATTTTTGAGGCAGATATATAATGATATGAGATTTGATAATTAATATGTCCCTTTCTCACATGTGTACGACTACTCCTTACCTACGCCTAACTAGCCACCAATGACGTGGAAGGAGAGTGATGCACACATATCTCCTACTAGTTCATCTATAGTGACTATACTTCCAATCTATTTGCGGGCCTAGTTGGCTGGCAGGTTCCTCTCCATTTTTTTTTCTTTTTTTTCCTTCATTTATCTCAAAAATAGGAATAGAAAAATTATATAATTCACATAAAATTACATAATTAGCCAAAAACTTACATTAATTAACTAAAAATTATTTTTCACAATTTAACATAAATATAAGTCTACTTTTTATGAGTTAAGATTAAAACAATATTACTAATTAATTATTAACTCATGATAATGTAGACTTATCAATGTTTATAAATAACTAATCTTGTTGAGAAAATTCCACCCATATTAAATTGTATTAAAAGGAGCAAAATTGAATGATAGCTCGATATATGAACTTAGAGTTGCAAGTTTCTCTCTAAGCCTAAGGTCTTCAAAAAATTGTCAATAGACATTCAATTTGGATGCACTAACTTGTATGGAGATACAACTTCACTTAAACTTCTCAATTGAATTTTCATACTTGTTGGCCCTCTTGAATTTGTAATTTACATTTTTAAAATAAGATTAGTGTATTCATTCATTCATCAAAAGTTAGGTAAGGTCATATGACATGTTGTTCTAATATAAAGCTATAGATAGCTTTGTTGTTATTATTATAATGCAGCCTTTTCTTTATGAGTTTCAGATTGGCATGCGATTTCTATTCTTACACAATACGATGTTGATTTCTAATTATCACATAATGCTTAAGAATAATCATATATTGTCACACTGATTTTGTATGCCATAAAATGTGCCCAAGACTTTATGGTGCTATCACAAAAGAATATGTTATGGTACTTGCACTCCATAACATATTCTACATACTAATACTTTTTAGTTCATATATATTGACTAATATGCAGATTCAATATACTAAGATATATGGCTTCATATATTGACTACTATTGCAGTGCAAATTCTATATGATATGATATGTAACTTCATGTACCAACTAATATTACTACACATTATATATTGAGATATGTTGACACAGTTATTGGCATACAATTCCTTTATTTGATCCCTTTCTACAATTTATGTTTGATATAATATTTTTATTTGGTAATGTCATTCTCATGCACTTAATAGCTATATATATAGAGTTATTTACATATTACTCATCAGTTTGATACTTCTATTTCCACATGTAAATTATATCTATAGACACCATACTTTATATTTTGTGTTATTACACAACATGACACGTATCCAAAACAACAAGCTCAATATACCACATAATTAACTTACCTCTTCAAAGTGTGATAACTGTCTTTTGCTACATAGTTTTATGTATTCAAATATAAGGTTTGATGTACTTTAATAGTCCACAATTTACTTTCTCATATATTGAGATAGAATGCTTGATATATTGCCATTTCACTGCATTACTTTTTCTATAATTATAGAATGGTGCTTGATCTGTTATACTATTCTACAACAGATTTGCAGTGAAATATGAAACTTGATATAATTTCTCATATGCTAGGATTTGAAGCTTGACAAATTCTTGAGTTACTATGTTATTCCACAACATATTTCTATCTACATAAATCTAAAAAATTAATATACATTTATTTTGCATTTTAATTTCTAAGGTATTGAATTATGATTGTGTTATCATTTAACATAGTTTCTCAGTTACTAAAATGTTGAACTTCATGTATTCTCATTTTCCTTTTCTATTTTTCCTCTCTTTTAATTAACAGTTGCCATTGATTTCTACCTAATAGTACATAGTTTCAAAAATATTTTTTATTCATCCTAAATTGACAATAAACTTTTCTAAAGGTTGGTACCTACTTATGAAAAAAAATACTATGATGATAAAAATAGTGAAAATTTCTTATAAATTATAAGCTTACTATCAACTTTAAAACTTATTCTAGAAAACTGAACTTAAAGAAATTGATTCTATCAATATAGGCATAATGGCCCCCACGCTTGTAAAATTATGCCTATTGGTCCAATTTTTTTGGTTTCGATTTTTCTAATTTTCACTTAGGTTAACCACTTGATGTCAATATTATCAATTTGAGACTCATCTCAAATGAACATAAAACTTGAGACTCGTCTCCTAACTAGTTGATAAGAACATAATATGCCAATGCTTTTATCTAAGGGTGTCAATGGGTGTGCAAGGATGAAGATTTTTACTAGAAAAATACTCTCGATTTTCTCTAATTACATTAGAACATGAAATCCAGTGTAAGCTCTCAACATGTGCCATCAATCTCAAAGAATTACATAAGTTACTTATTATTCCAAAGGGCATGAGAAGCCACTTATTTAGTAAATCACTTATTTCCAAACCACCTTTCTACCTATCCCTTGACTTATTTTGTAACATGTGATAGATAATCTTTAGATTGATCATATAAAGTCATAGCTCCATACAGTTCAACAAAGAAATCATCTCACACATGAGTAAGGAACATGTATAAAATTTTAAACTTGTTTATAGCATGGCAATCTAAAATGATTTCTACAGGTTATTCTTTTTCAATTTTAATATTTCTTAAACTCTCTTGCAAAACTTTATCAACCCAGTATTTAATTAGGATAAAACTTATATGATAATTGATAGCTAGATAATTCGGGAAGTCATAAAAGTCATTAATGAAGGAAGCAATGATGAGGGCATTTAGAACAGTTTCTCACATCCCTACAACTACAATAGTGAACCATTCCTCAGTATCCAGCTTTAATGCCCTTGTAGCGGAATTGAGAGCTTTTACAGGCACGTGTGGCCCTCTCTTTTAGGCTCTTGTAAAGTACACGCTGGGGGTTGAAAGGGGTTTGATTAAATCTCATTTCAATTGCGTTCAAATCAGAGGGAGATTCATCGGATTTAACCTTAATTCTAAGATACCGGAGGTGGAGACGGTGATAACGAAGCTCCAGATATCAATGATTAACTTGAAAGTCCTACTCTCAATATTGAGGAAAGTATGAATGAGTTTAACATAATTGAAAAGAAAAAGTCAAATTTTGGGGGGGTAAGCCTTTGAAATATGCAAGGAAATGAAATATCCTACTGGAAACTGGAAGATTCCCCCATTCACCATCTTCTTGACTTCCTCCTCTCTCTTGTCTCCCAAATGGCAGGCCACCAGCCGTGTATTAGTGGTGGTTCTCTATCCCTGAAAGGGCATGAAAGTAGTAAATACCGTCATATGGGTAACAGAAGGTGATACAGGAGCCTGAATACAATTCTAGGCACAGAAGTTGTTTATACGGGGGGAGTTAATTTTTCGGCCTATGTGATTACTAAATATTTTCTCATGATATTTAAATAATTTGAGAATGGGTAATCTGCCACTTAAATGTTTTGAGGAATAGATTCCCTACGTAGCTTGTAAACGATCGTGGGCTGTAAAAAATCATCACAGTTCTCAAAGGAAAGGCGAAGGCTTTCCTTTCTGCGATGAAGTTTTCAAGCTTTGGAAGTGCTCATCAGCAATTCAAGTAGAGTTATGCGGCGTTTGATTACCTATTCCCCTCGGCCTGCGCTCTCGACCTCGGTCCCCGCCTGAGCCGGGAGCCGGTGAGACTCCGAGTCAGAGAGCTCGGAAAGTACACGTTTAGAAGGATCCCTTCGCCGCAGCTTTCCACCCGCCACTCCTTGCCGCTCCTCCTCGCCCTGATCTCCTCCACGGCGTCGGCAGCTTGACTCCCCGCCGCCGCTGCCGTCGCCACTTCGGCAAGGAACCCTTCTCCCAGGGCAGCCTCGCCGCGGCAGGCCGGCGACACGTCCGCAGCAAGATCAGACAACCACAACTCATAGTGCGACCTGGGCAGGTCACTCAGGAGACTCATCGTCTCCTCGCAGCGCATCTCCATGACCAAGTAGAGTGGGGGGGAGGGGACGGAAGAGGAAGGAAGAGGAGACCAGGAGTTGGCAGCAGCTTCTCGAAGCCTTAAGTATTGGGTTCCACTCGTCCATGACTCGGTCTTGCTTCCGAGTCAAAGATGGTCCGCCCTTTGAATGCGCTCCCCCTCCCCCCCTCCCCAACAAAATGAGCACTAGGTGGGTTGGCTTTCTTTATCTCCCTCCCTCTCTCTAATCCGTTGAATGGATGTCAGATACATCTTAATTCATAAGATTTATGAGTATCTGGAAGCCCATGCAGAGATTCCACTGACCTCGTCGTTATCTTCTTCTTCAATCTTTGACTGAAGACCAGATGGGGTAGAAGATGGAAGAAGCAAGGTCGTGGGGGCAGAGACCGGCGACTTAGTGTAGCGGTCTACCTCCTTGGAGACCACGGCACCGCCGCCGTCGCCGGAGCGCCTTCCTCTCTCCGTCCAGGGGAAGATACCGCGACAGCCGCCCAGGCATCAGATCGCGGACCCCGCCGACCGTCTCTTTCTCCTTGTCTAAGCGGAGATGTTATGTTTAAATTCCCGGCGAGACCCCGGAAAGTCGGCGAGTGTCCGGCGGACGGCGCCGCCGATGGGGGCCAAGTGCGAAGAAAATGGCGTGCCCCGGAAAACACGGACCGAAGGCCACAGGGTGCTTCAGACCACACAAAGCAATCTAAATACGCCCAATATTAGCTCTCTTTGCATCGGTGGAAATAATCTGTCCCCACTAAAATCAGCTTTCTCTTTGCATCTGCGTGTGTCTGACCCAAATATTAATGGGAGATAATGTGCAGAAGTCCAGCTTTATCCTACATGTTTTATCTTTCTTAGCTTCAATTTAAAAGATTTCAGACGATAAAAATGGTTCCTAATCTAGCCTTTTCAAAGGGTCAACTATGAGTTTTGTTGGATTATACGATCTAAGTAGCCCTCAGCTATCTTAGAGAGTAGCGTCCACCTTTCTCCTCCCATAACAACTGGGCTCTCCTTTTCAACTAGTAATGGTGAATTTGCCTTGATTAGGCCGTCAAACTTCAGACCCATCTTTCAAATTTTTTATTTTACGAAGGCTGAGCTTAGATAAGACTTGACAAGGTTCTATTAAATATACTTCATATAAATAGCTCAAACAAATACTTTGGATAAGTTGCAACGGTGACCCCTCTTTGGCCCTTTATTGACTAAATAGTTGACTATTAGAAGAGTTAGGTGAAGAAGATCAAGGCTATCATAGGGTGAAGACTGTTCAGTCTTTTGTGATGGAGAGGGACAGAGTAGATGAGGTCCTGTTGTTCTAGAACTTTACCTCTTGAGAGTATAAGCATGAGTGATTAAATATCAGGACAAGAGAGACTTTGCCCTTTTTTATTTCTTGGTTTTCCTAAAAATTCATGGTTCTTGGAGAAAGAAGGTTATGATGAGTCAACCCAACTCTCACATAATGACCTCTATTTGCACATAATATACCATAAAACCAACACTAAGTCTAGCATGTTTTTTATGGATGGCATATCCCATGTGTAATTACATCAAAATATAATTCAGTAAAATATTGTTTTTGTGCTCTTTAGTGGATATTTTTGCCTTTTAAAAAATAGAAAAACTGTATGATAAATTTATATAAAAATTAATTTTTATCTATAGTTATATTTTTTTATCTATTTGCCAACACATTGCTAGAAAAGATGTACTTTTTCTTTATGTCTTGGCGGGAATTGAGATTGGTGTGAAAAAAAATGATAAGGATAGGCTAAGACCATTAAAAACTCACTCTCCCTATCTTCTATCACTAATTCCACGTTCTTCCTTCATCACTCCTCACCTCTCAAGCCATTGAGAATTAAGTTTATTTCCTCAAGTGATTGAGTATCATGTTGATATATTCAAGACTTTGAGTTATAGATCCTACTTGATGATGGAAATGATGCACATATTTATTTGGGACAAGTTTCTAAATTAACAAAAGACTCAGAATTGTGAATGATTCATGTGTTTCAATCACATGAACGCATATGCTTTGAGAATTACAAATCAAGATAATTTGATCCTAAATTGCACATGATTAATGGGTAGCTATGATCCAATGCATAGTAAATAAAACGAGTTAATGCTTCCTCAAAGTATAATTAACGTGAAGAGAAAAATATCTTCAAGAGAAATGAGAATCTCATTTTTGGGTTTGACAAGGACTTGGCTTAGAAGCCCATTTCTTGAAATTTTTGGACCCATCGGTCAATATAGTCATAAAAAATATATAAAAAAAGAATAATCCGATCCAAATGTGAAGGCTTTTCGAATTATGTTTCAAAGATAAGAAGTTTTCTGAAATAAAAAAAACCCACTCAAATTAGGGATAAAATTCTCCGCCTTTTCACTCGGTATTTCATACAAAACTCTTGGTATTTCATACCAACTAGCACGTTACATGTGTGTATGTGTGTATGTGCCCGCCGCCCGCCCCCCGCCGCCCGCCAATCGAGTTTGGGAAAGGATTCGGTCCAACAATTCGCCCGCCAAAATTTCCAAAATTCCGGATCCGATATCCACCGCCCAGGAATTGGGTCCCACCCCACACCCCGCCTCCGGTCGGCCACCGCCGCCGCCGCCGCGGCGCGGTCAACAAACCGCCCCCACCGCACCGCCCCGCGCCGCCCTAACACCGCGGCGGCTGTCGTGCTCCGCCGTCCCACCTCCCCCGGCAGGCCTCGAGCGGTGCCCCGATCCCCCTTCTTCTCTCTCTTCCATATGTAGGCCAACCCTCGTCCCCCCCCCTTCCCCAGGGCAGCCACCACCACCACCGTCAGCTCCCATGGCCGCCGCCGCCGCTGCTGCAGCCGCCGTCGCCGCCGGAGTCGCCGGACCCATCTCCGCCGGGAAGGTAGGGGCCGACCCATCTCTCTCCCCTTCGCCGTCGCCCTCTCCTTCCTCCTCCAAATCGCCCGCCGCAGATTCCAGCCCCGGCAGCGAGCTCGAGCCCTCGAGCCCTAATTCCGACCCCTGCGACTCCAAGAACGTCGGAGCCCCTCCCCCGGGGAGGAAGATCTCCGCCGCCCGGCGCCTCCCGCCGCCGTGCTGGACGCAGGAGGAGACGGGCGCCCTGATCCAGGCGTACCGGCAGAAATGGTACGCCCTCCGGAGGGGGAATCTGAGAGCTCCGCACTGGGAGGAGGTCGCCGACGCGGTGGCCTCCCGGTGCCGCCATCTCTACGCCGCCGCCGGCAGCCCCAAGACGGCGGTGCAGTGCCGCCACAAGATGGAGAAGCTCCGGAAGAGGTACCGATCCGAGAAAAGGCGGCCCCACCGGACCTCCTGGGTCCACTTCCGGGAGATGGACGCCATGGAGATGGGGACGCCCAGCGGGGGAACTGGGAGCGGCGGAGGCCCCACCTCTGCCGCGAAGGGGGCGGCGCCGCCGCCGCCGCCGTTCCCGGAGAATTTCTCCGGCGAGGAGGACAATGACCGCGATGGGAGTGACGAGGAAGAAGAAGATGATGATGATGATGACGACGATGGCGAGAGGAACGGCGGCGTGATGTCCATATTGGCTAATGGTGGAAAGCCCATCGATGATCTGAGATTCCAGGTCCCGAAGGTTGTGAGGACGAAGGCCGACCACTGGGGGAACCCTAAATCCCACAACGCCGGAGGGAGCAACGGATGCTTCAAGGGGTTTCCCGGCGTGCCGGAGAGGAAGGCAGCGCCTTTAGCTGCGGCGGCGGTGGTGCGGAAGAGGGTGGAGGAGAGACGCAGGAAGGAGAGGGAACCGGCTGCGCTGGAGGAGGTGGCGGCGGCGGTGAGGATCCTGGGGGATGGGTTCTTGAGGGCGGAGGAGATGAAGATGGAGATGGCCAGGGAGATGGAGAAGCTGAGGATGGATATGGAGCTGAAGCGGACTGAGCTGGTCCTCGAGAGTCAGCGCTGGATTGTTGACGCCTTCGTCAAAGGGATTTGGCATGGAAAGAAGAAGAGGGCCAGGGTCTCCCCAGATTCTCACTAGAAACATTCTCCATTCCAAGCCTTGATGATGGGTACCACCATGGTGGGCAAATGAGACTTTCTCTAGGGTTTCAAAAGTTGGGGAAGAATAGCTACTCCGCAGCCTCATCTGCAAAGCTCTCCCTCCCTCCCTCTCTCTCTCTCTCTCTCTCTCTCTCTCTCTCTGTGTATCTGCTGTCTGCTAATCCTTCTTTCAAGGATCTCTTTCTCGTTGGCTTGCCGGAAAGCACTCTCAGGGATGGATCCCTTGACTCTGTAGTAGTCGGAGCACAGACTCATTTTCTGATCTAACCAAAGACTGACACTGCTGGTGGGCCATCTCCCATCTTATCTGTTCATTCCCTTGGATTTTGCGTGACACTGCTTGCTTTAATGGTGCAGAGATATTTTACCTGGATATACAGTTTCTCTATTGGGGTTATCTCCTTCCTTGTTTCAAAGGCTTTTCTGTTGAGTTGGTATATTGTAATATTACTGGCCTTCTGGGTCTGGGATCTTTAGAATATATAATTCCATGTGCCAAGCAGGAAAGTTTCTCTTTTTATGCATTTTGCTGATGTGTTATGTCGGACACTGTTCCTTAATAATGCCGGCTAAGTCAATCCCATCTTTACTTCTTGTTGGTGTGCCTCAGATTCTTCTGTTCTCTCCTCTTATAGTCCAAGCTGTCGTCTTGGCACAGTTAATGTGTATAAATGCACCCAATTTCTCAAGCTAATGCTGTCGCATTGCTTTGATTAATTGCTTTTTTAAGATGTCATTTGGCTTAAATAATTAGAACACTCGACTCATTTCGTGGAGGTTCTTGCTCTGTAAAGCTCTTTTCTAGCTCACTAATTTCACTTGTATCTTTCTTTATCAAGCTGGTATCTGAAATTGCCAAAGAAAGTATAGTTTTACCACCTTCTTGATAATCTTTCATTGATGAGGCCACCCACTCTCTGGTGATTATAAATTCACCGCACTGTTCACTCACAGAGGTCGCTGCCTATTGCTCCAATGTGTTGATCTAAATTTAAATGGGCAACTGGTTATTGATGAGCTTCTGGGGCATTGTATGGAAAAATAAGGAATTGATTTGGCTAAACTGGGATAATCTGATGTATACTCATTTTTCATCAGGAATTCTGTATTTCCACTGAAGAACAGAAGCAACAAATTATTATTATTATCAGTAATTTACCTAAAAAGACTTTAATAGGCATTTTACTTGATTTTTGTAGAAGTGACCTAAGACAATTCTTTGTAGAATGTAGGAATTTATATGACACTTAGTTCCAGCTTAATATTCATGCAAACTACTCGATGTGGTTCAACATTTTATTTCAATTAAAGACGTGCTTGTTTAAATTGAAGAGTTATATATCTAAGTACGGTTTTCCTTCCTTTAACACCCAAAGATTGTGCAATCATGACCAATTCAATATGGCTCCAATTTATTTATCAATCTTTTATTCAACTCTATCCAGTGGACTCATCCACTTCCACCTTGCCAATCAGGTTGAAAATGCAGACATGATTTGGGATGGAAAAGTCTGCACAAGTCTTTGGTTGGGATTATTAATGAGAATAAATGACACCAGTTAAATCTTATTAAATTTTTTTTTTGGGAAGAAAAATTTCCAAAACGTGAATTAACTATTAATTGCATGTGATTTGTGAGTTTTAAAAGGCCATTCGTTCATGCTCTTGAACACCAAGCTTTGGCCCATTTTTCATTGACGCCCATGCTTGTCCTTCACTGTAAAACTCAGAAACCTATTCTCAATTTAGAGACTGTACTTATTTGTGCCTTTGTTTCAGTTTATATTAGAAGGGATTGATATACTTCATCCTAATAATTTTTATTATTCTTATGAAAAAATAAACTCACTAGTACCTTAGTACTTCATGGATATCATTGTGAGAATACTTGGGTATTGCTAAATAATTGGGTATTGCTTCACCTATCACATCTCATAAGATCACCAAGCATGGGAAAAATTCTGGGAGTTCAACCCTCCATACTATCTAATTTAAAAGGAAAACTCTTTAAATATAGATTTTGTTGAATTTAGATGATTATGTAAATAATTTAGTTAGTAGATTAGAGAATATTTTGGCATGGTGCGATATGTAGATGATTTAACAATGGGGTTGACTTGTCATAATTTGTGTGCAAATTCACCCTTTAATGATTTCATTAACTCTTTTACTTCATTTCAACTTATCTTCTTTGTTTACTCAACTAGGTATGTTGCCTTAGGAGCATTTTAATTTGCCAAGGTGTGTTTTGGCTCCCATGTTAAATTATTTCCTATTTATGTAGTATATTTTGATATTTCAATATTTTGGTTTCAAGAGAAGCGTTATGATTGTTGAGTCATCAATTTCTAAATTTCAAAAGCATTTTTATTGAAATGTATAAAGATGAGGTTGCACTTAGTAGTTAATAAGCTTACTAAAATGTTGAAGAGATTTGTGTAGGAAAAATTGGATCACTATGAAGATCCTCCTAGACATGATTATATTTCTTGAACTAACCATGGATGTAATGACGGTTTCAATATGTCTCTTGATTCGTACTATGACATATTGGTTTTCTATGATTTATGAGCTTTTGGGGGGCATATATTTTGGCAATCTGATTGTTGTACTTTATTGAATTACTAGCATTACTATTTGTAAATTATTGATATTTTTGTTGCATTATTGATGAAAACTTTGCAAGAAAGTAGCAATACTTTCACCTTGTTTAACTTTTCATTTTGAGCAAAGCACCCTTTTGGAAGTGTCAATTCTTAAAATCAAAGTGTTGACACTTTATTTTATCACATATTATAGATGCTGTCTTTATCTCTATGATGTAATATTCACATTATTCATCATCTCTAGCTGTTAATACTTTTCATTTTTCATTTTTAGTATAATAGTTAATTAGCTCATATATCCTTCAAATTCATATCTTAAAAAATGCCTAGTTGTACCTTACACTTTCTTAGCTGTTGCCCATTAAACTAAGAGCCTTTATAAAATATAAATAAAGGTAAATCTTACATGCCTATTGTGTGAAGCTCCCTTGAGTATGAAAGTTGACTCTTGAATTTATATGTTTTATAAATCACCGTACAATATATTTCTCCTTAACAAAAACACAACAACTTTTGCACAAGGAATTGAGAAATGGATTTTCGATCCATTATCTTCATAGGACGTTAGTTTCTCATTTTATTGACCTCAAAATGTTCAAAAATATCACCATTTGTTCCATCCCAATAAAACTATTCACAAATGCTTCTAATTAATCTTCTGGTGATGTTACATTTTTCTTTTATCTATCTTTTTCTTCTCATGATGAATTTACCTTTTCATCTCGAGTCAATTGATTATTTGAATTGTGTCCTTTTCTTAAAATACATAAAATTGTGAAACATCTACAAATCAATCTTAGCTTTGGTGAAACTTCTCCTTGGATCTGTACAGAAATCGATCATCATTTTACTGCAATGTAACATTGTTGTAACAATGATGTAAAATGATCATTTTTACTTTATAGATATTTTTTAGTTCTAAAATAAGACAAACTTATAAGTTTTTCTTAAACTCCTTTGACATTATTGTGAAGGTGTCTAAAACTTTACAATGATTGCCAACATGCATGTTTGGTTCTTTAATGCTAAAGTCAACAACATTTTGACATGAGTTGGAATTCAACAATTCTAAAACTGTTTTAAATGTCAAAACTAAGATTGAAGAATATAGTGTTTCTAGGAGAGACAAGATCACATGAACCTCACATAAATATCAACTTAATTATTTTCAGACTCATGTAGATAAAATGAACGATTAACTTTATTTTAAGTGAATATTTTCAATCAAACTTAAACCTTTCTAAAAATCGTCCAAATGTCACTATTTTTCCTTTGTGTAGTTAGCTATCATCTATTGTAAATGTTTTGCATATAAGATACCCAACTACCTTGTTGCATGGTATATTTATTTCACTACTGGAGACTCATTCCAACTAGAAAGTACACGAGTCTTTCCATTCAATAAAGTTAATTTCACTCAATTTCTATGAAACATTAAAAAATGCACCACAAATAAATCATATATTTAAAATGAGAAACCATGGAATTAAATTAAGAGTAAAAATGAGAAATAAATAATTGAGCCTTATTAGCTATTAAAATATTATCTTATGATTATAGTGCTCATATTTATTAATTATATTATAGTCCTAGATTCAATAGAAGATATCTAGTAACAAAGGAGCAACATATATTTAGAGAAAACTTTGATCAACATATCATTACATGATTGAGTTTATTGTAAATCACACACTACATTTGCATAACAATAAAACTTAATTGTCAGTAGCAATAATTTCATTCTTTTTATATGTACTATAATACTTTTCTTCATCCGATGAGATTAGCTAAACGAATAAATAGATGGCACATGGACTACATTGTCCTATTTTTACAAGACCTAGCTACATGTGCACACACCTTAAGATTATATGCACTATTTAGTCAATCTATTGGATAGTCCATAGACAATGAATAATAATTGAACTAGTATATGCCACCAAGACAGCATCATGACAACCAACATTGAACTAGATAAGAGCATAAAGATTTAACAAAGCCAGAATTGTTATACATGCAAAAATTATAATTACAAATAACATGTTGACTCACCAAATAAAATGCAATGAACATTGACCAAGTTCTAGTTAAATACTTCAAAAATTGGCCCAATTTCAACATATCTTATCCATTAAATCAAATGAGCTGACACTATTGGTCTGTGGAGTGTGAAAATGAGAACCAAAAGAGGTAGGTGAATGTCTTTTCGAATCTCAAAGGTTTGGTCTAACTTAACTTAGGTTTTTATAAATAAGGTGAGCCAATTGATTTGATTAGTAAAGCCAGGGGTGTGCTTACAATGCTTGAGTTATCAACATACTATATTCTTCCAAGAGCACATCTTTTAGATTTTATGGCTCTCTTTGAAGTCAACTACCCATTAAGCTCATAAAGTCATGGATTTAATTGACCCTCCATTAGACACTCAATGTAAGCTCATTGTTCTAAATTCATTACTCTAAAGTTAGGTTTTGTCAACTAAGCACTCTCTTCTAGGAATAATTTAATCACTCAAAGCCCTTACAAAATACTAAAAAATGCCACTCTTAGAAATTTATAACATAGTGTGTCCTTGATATTAGGCTCATAATTTCCAAAGAGAAACCAGGAGAGGAGCACCTTTATTATTGTGATAGAAATGTCCAATAAGGATTTTTATTGTGATTTAGCCACCTATGTATTGTAGTCTCCTAAAGACACCTTTCTTTGGTTCTACTATTCCCCTTGCACCAATGAATTCATAGACCTAGTAACTCAATGACAATATTTTCAATGCTAACATGTTGACTTAGATTATAGCTCTAAATATGGCTCCTGCATCTAGCAGACACTTGCCAAAATAGCCCTCTACTAAAATCAACAAATATTGTTAAAGAAAATATCTATCGTATGAATTACACAACATAAGTTTTCCTTGAAACATCCACGAAGCTTGACATTTTGATGTGGCTGCTTGATTCTTATTTTCCTCAATTAAATATGAATGTCTTTTTGCAAGTGGGCTCTTTCTCCATCAATGCATATTCATTAGCTTTATAGAGGTTAAGATTTGCTTCCTTCACTGTGAGAATGGTTGAAAATTTCTTGTTTCTATGATTTCCAATAAATATTTTTTAATTTCTAATGTCCGATTCATTGTAATGTACCACTATGTTGCTATCCTTTTTTTTCTTTTTAATAAAGGACACTTCAGTACTCAACTTAGGTGAGTTGACTCAACATGAAAATAAAAGGTAAACTGCTATATATTTAATCCTCATTTTCTTGAGAATTTCAACATTGGATTAATACCATTATTTAAAAATAATTAATGATATTGTACTACTATAAAATTACTATTTTTCATTGACAAATCCACCAATCAAAGTTGTGATTGATTCAAAGGCAACAAAAGGATGTCAATGAGAGTATTGGAAGGAACAAGTTTTGTCATTTTAGTGCTGCAACTTGATTCAACATTTTATCACCAGAGTTATGAAGGTGTTTGGCCTTGAACTCCTCTAAACATTAAATCAATTGTTATATACCGTCTCATTTTACTCATTCGATTATTTCAACAACAACAAAATATTTTTGACTCAAAAGTCAAATGTCAATACACATCTCACTTGCAAAATTCAATCAATACTTGGTCACATACTATTTTTGAGGCCACATTCAACCCCTCTTTAAATAGTTGTGGGGGACAAAGAAGCACAAGAAAAAATGTTAAGAACAGAAGCACTCTACCTTCTTTAAGATTTAAATTTTATGTGAAGTGCAAGGTTGAGGCCTTACTTCATTTGCTATCTAAAAATTCATCAAGTAACATGGAGTTCATTTAGACATTCTTTGTTTCTTGTAACATAAGAATAATCTCGCTATCGAGATAGGCTTGTATTGTTAAAGAGTTTTTCGAAGCACCATTGAGAAGTTATTTGGAGACTCCATAAATTTAGAATGGATCCTGTAGATATCTAGATAAGCAAACTCTTTATGGAGAAATATCTTTGATTAATAATTAAATGAGAAAGATGTCCATCCAAGCATCTTCTCTCTCTTGTAACAGACAAAGACAAGGATTGATAATGTAAAGAATAACTAGTTGATTATTATTAAGACTAAGAAATCACCCATCTATATTACTATTTTTTATGAAAAATTATAAATCATGTTATCTACATGAAATTAAAGTTCACTTAATTATTGACATAATTTTTTTGACTAATGTTAAGGTGTATTTTGATTTAACATTATACAAATCTTAAACTAGTCAAATATTACGATTTCAGAAAATACTACAAAATATTATGAAATATGCTGTAATTTTGAGTAAAAAAATGTCCCTAGTAAAATCTGATAAAAAATATATTTCCATCTGAAATAAGGTTACAAAAGCACATAAAATACCCAACATATATCTCTACATTTTATGTAAAAAACTTCTAATTTCTTTTCTAACTATCCAATGAGAAAATCTGTTTAACCATTAGCACATGAGAAAAAAATTCGAAACCATACTAAATTTGTGCTTGACTTCCAAGTGATCTCAGATCAAATTGAAGCTAATTAGGGATGTTATACTTTTCTTACCATATTTTAACTTCATCCTCAAAATTGTGACTTTAACATGATTACTATTCAGGAAAAGAGAGAGTGAAACGTTAGATCTTTATATAGATATATACAAATTATGGATAAGTGAGGAGTAAAGTTTGCTTTCAAATTGATGTGAATATGAGAAGAAAGGTCAACAAATGAAGTTGACACGTTCCTTGAGCAAGTGCATCATAATGTACATGGAGAGGACAATGCTGAATACAGTGTCATGATTGTGCTCATAGCCTCAATAAAGACGAATGGAAAAAAAAATTCACTATTCTAACGCCAAGTATAACATTATGACAACCAGAATTATCTCATCATGGAGAGTTGATTATCTCATAGTTCACAATTCAAGTGACTGGAATCATAAAATAGTCCTCACATAATTGATCATTTTCAGAAGTTGACTTTTCTCATAGCAATACATTTGTCCTTGAGTGACCAAGAGAGAGAGAGAGAGAGAGAGAGAGAGAGAGAGAGAGAGAGGCATCACATATTTATTACAAAAGACTTTTGATAGAGGCACTGATGATAGCTCATTCTAGTGGTACTCTAGACATCTAACTCAACCTTCTGAAAGCATAAGTACATTTGCTTATATGAAGTCACCAACTGAACTTGCCGCCTGATGGCGATGCTCATCTAGAGCAATACTCATATCCATCACTTTTCATCACTTTCAGATGCTGGAGCATCACTATAACCATCACTTTTCATCAAATAAGTAATTAATTGATTTTTTAATGAAATTTCTTCCATTACCTCAGGTATAGTGGGAAAGCACAAAATAAGTCGCTATAAACCATCTCTCTGATGCAATTCCGATGAGATCCCCAGACCCTGAATAGAGGGGAGGGCACACATGAACTTGAAAGAAAATTTCTAACTACAGATTAGAAAAACAAGGGATAGAAGGTGCCTCCTCAGATGCTAGAAATATGCAATCAGACAAATTATTTAACATTGAAATGTTGTTTTATATCGCATCTATTCATGTGAGCATAGGTGGATAGAAAACTCGCATTCAATATATTTTTTACCTGAACTAATTCAAATAGACAAAGGGAACTTGATTGCAGGGTGATATATCTGGGATATTTTATACATAAACTTTTCTATGTCAATGAGAAATTTGGAGAATTCACGTCAATAGATTGAATTGAGAACAACACAAATAGAATTCGCACAGTTAAATAGAGGGATAAGTGAGCAATTCAACAAGCTTGATCGGTGAATTTGACTGAGAAAACCCTCTGCTTTGCCTACTAAATAGAGAGAGATTTGGTGAGATATATTAGCTCATTTGATTACTTAAAATTAACCATTTTTATAGATTAATGTTTCTTGGGAAAACATGTTAAAAAGGGATACGTGAAATAATGTCCCAGAAGGAGCAGTTAAAATAATATTTTCATTGCAAATAAAAATTGTTAAAATGTATTAGGACAACGTGTGATATTGAGATTTGGGAGGAGACGTCGGACAATCATACTCTAGGGCTGAGATAAATAAATTAAGGAGTATCAGTTCTGGAACTAATACATGAAAGGGACTAAGAAGCAATCATAAAGATTTCTGCACTTACTTGATTTGAAGGAGTGCGGCTGTCAGCTGCATGTCGAGGTGGAGAACCAACAGGAGCTTGAACAGGTGAGCTCAAGATAGAGCTATGACGATGAGGAAGAGGAGACCCCACTGAAATCTGCCTCTGAAAGAGGGTGGTGGTCGCAGCCGCAGGAGATTTTGGAGATGATATCTTTGGAGGCACCATATTTATTCTGATCCTGAAAAAATAATGGAGAGAATTTCAAACTAAATGAAGGTGAAGGGAGAGAAGGAGCATAATAGGTAAAATTTATTCACCTGTCATGCATGTAAACATATTCATCCGTTTCATCCAAGATCTCCTCCTTCAAAAAAAATCAGGTATAATGTCAGGAAGGTGTAGGGCCACAAGAGAGAACTTTCACGAAGGTTAGAAGAGAATAGTTTCATCCAGTGCCTTTGAAGAAATATGATCCAGAGTAGTACACGTAAGTAATTCTCAAATGGCTGTTGCTTGTGACCACAAAATTGAAAATCTCACAAGCATCGGCAAACAATTGCATACGATTCTCGTCTGCTCATGGATGGCCATTCAACATTACGCTGAAGGTTATTTACTGTAAGTGACATCCTGATTATTTCAGCGTAAAGAATATGGATCCAAAGTACAAGTTTGGGGTCGATCCTTACGAAATTCTATCCAAGACAGGTTGGTAACTAATATGCTTTACCGATATTCTCAAAAGTAATATGATATTTTAATGCAGAGCCAGAGTGAAACAAAATGAAACCCATCCCAGCGAAAATCATCAATATCATAATACCCATTGTGCTAGAAGATGCGAAGAGATATAATAAAATTTTTATGAGTAATCTAAATCTATATTACATTCCATGTAAGCACTAAATCAGATTTGACCATGTACAGGTAGAAGCATAATCACACTAACAAACGGAAGATGTCATCTATACCCCAAGTTATCCAAGAGTTTTTGAAGTAAATTGCATGATTCTAATATTTCAAACCTGTAGCAACTCCTCCATAACATCTTCCATTGTTATGATACCAACGACTTCCTCATCGGGAGGATAGCTTGGCAGGGAATCCAAATCGTCAAGAATATTCTGCTGTCGTAATCGCTCCCATTTCTTTATCTGTGGGTGATTATCTCCACGTTGGTCCATGCTTCTTAAAACAGGACTACGCATTCTTTCCCCTGGAAGTTGATAATCGGCCTTTTAGCCCCAAAAATGGCATAATATCATGTAGACTTAGTCTTCCTCAGATACAGATGTGACACACAATATTTCATATCAGCTCAAAGATCAAAGACTAGTTACAAGAAAATAATTATGGAAAGTACCATCAGTCCGCCTCTGACTCCGATTGGTTCTGGTTTCAGACCCGTTGTTGTTGAATTTTTCCACTGTTGTGCTAGTATCCTTTATTTGCTTCACAACCACAGCCATGTGGCTATGACCTTTTTGGAATTCGTTTAGCATATCATAAAGTGGGAGATCATCTGCAACCCTGGAACATAGAAAGGCTTTAATAACTAAAGAAATTGATGGTAACTGAATGAAAACCAGAAAAAATGGAACCTACTGTAGAACTTATTGTATTTAGAGGCAACAGTATAGATAGTCACAAGGAAACCAAATATTTACCCATGGATAATGAATCAAGGAAACACTCTTTAGACGTACCAGAAATACTGAAATATAAGAAAAACTCGCATTCTGTAGAAGTAACTATCTCACCCTCAACTTGTCACATAAAATAAAAATGGCCACTGTGCACCGCAGTCATTTGCACGTCAGTTCAATTATGAAATATCTCACATTCACTAAACTTGATAAACGCACACCACCTGGACAGTTGCTGACAATTAAAATGAAATTGAAGAACCAAACAGGTGGGATGCATGACACTGGGTATTGGTTGAGTGTGATTTAAATTGGCCTATGAATCACAAAAGTGACACTCTCGAAGAGGTTATCGAGGAGAAATACCGAAAAGAAATACAGAACCAAGAGAGAGGTGAGGAACATCAGAACATCTGCGCAAGCTTTAGAAACATGAAGAGAGTGGCATACATCTATCATCAATGGCTGATCCTTTTTGTATGAGCTAGTTCAGATCGGGATGTCTTGAGGAATACGTATTTTTTTCTTGTTGGAGTTGGATTGACTAGATCTACTTGGGTCCATTAGACCTTCTTGGACCCCTTAATTGTATACTAAGTCAAACTTCGATATATTCCAGCTGGAATATTCTCTCTACTCTCTCGCTGAAGGTTTCTGGGCGAAAGACCTCTTTCGCTTCAAAGACATTCTACAGGATCAGCACTACAGGATCAGACTTGAAATTGCCAGACAATAACGGGCCAAAAAACGGATGGGTGAAGAGGAAAAGAATCAATGTAGGGGAGAAAAATATTGGATGGCTGTCTCTGGCAGCAACCTCGCAACTGACAACTGCAAAACCTGATTCACAATGTAACAAGATGGAAGCTGGCTACAAACCCCAACACAAAAATGAAGGAAAAAGAAATACGAGGAGGGGAGACTTTGTTTGCAGCTTTGTATAAAATTAACTTGTTTCTAATGCTCGTCTGCCCATAGCATTTTCACTATGGGCTAATCTTCCTATATTCTATCCAATGTCGGGTAGGCCAAATCGTCAGGTGCAGTCGCAGATCAGCATTCAACTTGCAAAAAAATGATCCAACTCATCAAAGTTTGACAGACTCTTAAGAAACCAAGAATCAAAAACTATAAATCATTGCTCCAAATACTCTCTTCATGCACTATTAAGGCAAACTTCGAAGAGGACATTTCAATGACATAAATATAACATAACAGTCGGATTCACAAGTCATATCAATTGTTGATTGATGTGCTGCGACAGACTTCATTAAGAAGTTAGAGGCTCTATGATTCTGAGTGTCCATTGTCTAATACATCAGTTAAGAATTATTGACTTGACGAAAGAAAATCCAAGGCATCTTAAAAATAGACATCAATCTCCATAGATTCTTCTATTTTTTATTTCCCATATTGTACTGGAGAACAATTGTCAGTGGGCTGTGAACACACTCTTTGAGACTATTGATGGTGTTGACTTGTATAGTTTTGGTTTCTGTTCCAAATTAGATGTGTCAACCCATGTTAGGGGGTTGCCGAGATTTTCTTCATACCAAGCCAAGTTATTGTCACATGTGTCAACTTTATGCAATCTGATATCTATTTTGAATTCAATCCACCAACACATGTCAGTGGGCCGTCAGCACCTCGAGTTGTCCACACCAAAGTCCACACTTAAATTTAGAAGTGAGAGCCGTGTGTACAATTAGTTTATTTTCAGCACAGCTTAACCTCTAACTTTCATCAAAGAAAACATTATCATATTCGCTTAATTTTTAGTAGATTTTTATTTTCGAAATCTTATAGTCCTTAGTCTTAAACCTCATATATAAAATCATCACAAGTTATCAAAAAGCTTATCCTTTTATTATCAATAAAATCAGCTTCTCAGTTTCAATAACAATTAGAATGATTTTCTTCATTTTTCGTAGCTTCTCAGCTTATCAGCTTCTCAGCTTATCAGGATAACAGAAAAAAAATAATGAAGAACAGAGTGAGCCTTTGAAAATCGCAGAGTGGAGCTTTGCTGAGAGATATACCTAGGAATTTTTCTAATAGTAACATCTCTAACAGGAACTTCATCTTCAGGTCGACAAGTAATTAAATTCTTAACCTGAAAAGGAAATACTGTTAAGTTACATAATTGTCACACCAGACTTTTATTGAGTTCGGATGATTGAAAACTATGCATAATTTATTAAACAGGAATCTTAAATAAACAAAATAAGCACGCTAATATAGTAAAATGGAAGAAAAATCAAATAAAGCCTAGAGCTGAAGAAATTTATTCTTTCAAGGTTTGTGGGTGTTTTAACATCAAGCATATTCCCAATGCATGTGGCAGATAACATCAGGATCATTCTATTAAGAATGTTCTGTATCGCGTTTTGATTGTGTTAGACACCGAGTCTGAATTCAGCAAAGAGAAATATATATATATAACTATATAATGACTAAAGTCGTAATCATTCTGGAAAGCATTAAACACCTCTGCTTAACTGAGGCACATGTTACTTATAAACATCAAGTTTTAATGATTATAAAACTTTTATTTTTTCACTCTTACAAGGATGACATTGCAAAGCATGAACATATCGAAAAACTAACTGGATCCTACATCTTGTTCTACAAGAAAGATTCCAATTTTACCAGTCCTCTTCATTACATAAACAATGCAACAAGATTGATAATCAACGGCAAATTAGAAAATAGCTGTTTTCAATTCCTACCCAGTGGAGTCCTTTTCTCAACTGGGTTGCACTTCCACTAGGACGTTTATCAGCCTATTTAAGTATGCCCCAAACAGAAAACGAAAGATTATTCTTAGGCAGTTGGCAGTACAGATCCATTCACATCCTTTACGTTAGGAAGCCTATGAAACGCCAACCTGTCAGTAAATGCGCTGGAACATATTGAAAGGTTCGTCATATTAACTTACGACAGTTTACTTCTTATGAAGGCCTTCAAGAAATTAACAATTAATTTTCGAAATATGTGCAGGATAACTAAAACATTCATGGAATCTATTAGAGGTTATTGAATTATGCCAAAAAATAGCATAAATGCCACAGACAAGCAAAATATTTGGGAGACAAGTTACTTTGCCACAGAATGTGACGTAATCACTGGACTGTCGCTACCACCTCATTGACACATTATGTCTTTCATTAATATATATGATTTGGATGCTTGATAAATTCTGAAATATATATGAAATTTACCAAATGGCCACGCTAAATATATCAAGATTTTCCTGAAATTTGGAGGGTAGGAAGGTTGTATTTTGGGAGGTATAAGAATTCTCTCAACACTGATGTTGTTCAGCTTAGCTTTGGATAGTGTCAATCTTAAGATGCCAAATCTACCAGAAACAAGTTGAAGCCGCTTGACACCTTTTCGAATGTAGCTAGTGGAGATACAAGAGGTTTGCATCTGACAAAGTAAAGGGAAATTTGGAAAAATGGGAGTTAATTTAACCAAAAAAATACTTTTAATAGAGCCTTTATTTTCAAATGGTTGTGGAGACGAGGCGGATGACTCTGTGCTCAAAATAGCTGATTTGAAACATTGTTGATCTCTGAATGAATGGGAGTTTCTTCCTAAAGAATATAAAATTCGTTCATCCGTAATTCAATAACACATCTAATAGTGAATCATACAGCTCAATGAATTTAAACTCAATTATTTGATTTACACTTTGCACATCATCGTTATTTATTGTTATTTTAATAATTAATCGTCTCAATAAAATCAATGTGGCCTTTCCGTTATACTCCAACATCAGTAACAGGCAATTAAACAGGGATGGATTCCCAAGAGACCAAACTAGTTGTAAACACTTTTCTACGAAAATATATTATTGATAAGGCAACTATTACAGCTAAACCATTGTTGGAATTGCATTCTTCTCATCAATATTTTCCATCAGTTTTAATTTCCTGAATGTTGGACCTATAAGCTATGTTCTTGTGGTCGAAGTTTGGATTGCTAAACTGAAAGGAAATTTGGCTGAAACCATGACTAATCATTATCCTAATAACAATACGACAGTATATGTGCTCACCAAAATAAGGCCAATAATATTTGTGGGCCCTCCAGAGTAAATAGGCACACGACTATGCCCCTTCATCATTATTAAACCCATTGTGTTCCTAAGAGAGGGTAAACAATGAACAATCAGAACAGCCCAAAAACTTAATGAAAATAGTTCCAGAAGAAATAAACAACATACATGTCCAGCTTAGAGTTTATGTCCAGGGAAAATGTTTCTAATATTGGTGTCATGGCATCTTTAGCGGTCTTTTGTGTCAATTCCAAAGCTCCGGTGATAATAGTAGTTTCGTCGTGAGTCAACTCTCCACCTTTCCCTGCCTAACATACAATAGAGAAAAATTAAAATGACGAAATAATTGGATGATTCCTAAAGTAAAGTATGATTATTAATCTAGAAAACACTTTTTGAAACCAAATTATGACGTGTAAGAAATTGTCCATGATATGATTTATAAGAAGACAAAATCAACGAATCTTGCATAAAACCTGATCAAATAGTAGGAACCAATTGTATAAAGGAATATAATAAAAAAATGCTTTACCACATTAACAAGCCTCCCTATGGTCTGTTTACTACATTTTAAGGTGTACTGAAGTGAAACGGAAAGAAGAAAGAAACATACATGAGCTCCAATAAATATCTGAAGTATAATCCTAAGGATTGGGATATCATATTCATATCCAGTATCTTTCTTCCACAAATCTCTCAAAGGGTAACATAATCAGCTAGAATACTGCATCTCATGGAGAGAATAAACTGGATATAGATGGTGCCTGTTTGGGCAATCCAGGAAAGGCAGAAGGTGGAAAAATTAGAAAATACATAGTTGGTTTTCTTGCTCTCATTTCAAAAATTTCCAGTATCTCACTGGGGATTGGGTGTTCTCATCACAATCAACTTCATCGAGTCTGAACCAAAGATCCTGTTGATGTGATAAGTAAAAAAGAGTCATAAATTTTCCTAGGAGAATCTGTGATGTCCCATTACTCCACAAATATGGAATGCCACCATTAAGAACCTACAGGTTTGAATTTGTTGGTAATCATATACTCTTCAAACATAATAGCGAGATCATAAACCGTCCCTTGAATGGGAGCTGTACACAGACTAAAGCTCTGTGTTCTATATTTAACCGGTGGCAATTTACTAACTCGACGGTAAAATAGCTCCCACGATACCTTCTCACATAAGAATATTACTTGGAACTAGATGAAAATGCTATAATTATTACATTAATTATACTGTTACATCATGACTATTCACTACTAAAATACGAATAGTAGTAATTAAGGTACAATTTACCCTAACGAATAAGTTTTAGATTGATGTATTGAGCCCGGATACTTAGTAGCCTGGTTATGAACACCAAGTTCCTTCAATAATTGACCCATTGGAGATCTCATCAGAATGTCCAAAGTTGTTCAGATTACACTGTTTTAACTGCAATCGAAGAGTTACCAAAAAACGAGAGACAAATGTGAGAGACTGACCTCATTTCCATGCATGTCAACTAACGTCTTCAGCTCAGCCCTTCTTAGCAGTGCAAAATGCCCCTTTCCAAGAAGCGAGTCCAAGATCTTCCCAAGAGATATATAAAAAAAAATCTTAGTAGTTTCAAGATGAATTGAATAAGAATCAAAATTAGGAGGGCATGAAGTTTTTGAAATCGATTAAAGGGAAAACAACTAACTGAATGAATGTAGGAGAAATCATTAGGAAACAAGCGATTGAGAGAGTATGAAAATTCTCAAGGAACTGACAAAGAAAAACTAATGAAAAATGCTGGACATATTAATGGGAATCCACAAGGTTGTCATAATCCTGATTTTTACACCATCTTATTATCAGTAATCTATATAATGTGCTCACTAGACTCTTTGGAAAAAACATTTGATCTAGCTTGGTTTTATAAATATGAAGATTCGGATGTGAGAAATGATGGTAAAAATGAACCTTTCTGCTCCTGTTTGCACTGCACCAAGGTCAAGCAATGTAAACTTTAAGAATTCGTCTCGAAATATAATTAGAAGAAGAAACATCTTTCAAGCCCAAGAGTAACATGCAGCTACTAGTCTAGAATGAGACACGACTTCCCTGGGGCTGATGGTCGAGTCAATCATAGGATTCAACCAAGGTCAGCACACAACACAATAAAGACCTTGAAGATTTAATAAAATCCATACCGACCTAAATGAAATAATCGTGAATAAGTGCAAGTGGTCTATACGACAAGGAGTGGTCATCACACAGCTGTTAGAGTAAAATGCCAAGAACATTACCTTTTTGAGAACAGAAGAAGAGACATGATAGGATTACGGAAACTGAATCACCTTACTAATTGGGTACGCTATGGGAAAGAACACCAGTAGAAGGATCCGAACTACTCCAGACAACTTGGCTCCAACGCTCAGTCCATAGCGTGAACATACAGCTTGAGGGATGATCTGGAAATGAATACAGAAGTCAGGAAACAAAAGAATTGACGCTTCTCTCTCAATTTTACGTTGGATCCAATCTAATAAACAACCCTCCGAAGTGAAGAGGAAAGACGGGGAAGGAGGGACCTTCCGGGGGTCTTACCTCTCCAAATGTGAGAATAAGCGTCACAGATATCAGGATGGCCCCCCACGCCGGAACCAACGTATCAAGAAATATGGGCAGTGCCTACGAGTGAAGATTTGAAAGAAGGAAAGAAAAAATTCAATTCCACACACATCAAAAGAATGAGAACAAATATGGAACATAGGATGCAGGCAGACCTCCATCGCAAGGGCGTTGCCGATGAGCAGGGTACAGAGCAGTAAGTGCTGGTTTCTTACCACGGGAAGGATCTTAGCTGTGAAGAGTTTAGCTAGAATGACTCACGATATTCAATGAAGGAATCGAGCTAAAACCAGGGAGCAATGGAACAGACCGGCGTTCGCACGGTCCCGAGGGCGCCCCGCCTTGACGAGGACTTCGAGATCGACGAGGCTGAGGGACATGAGGCCCAGAGTGAGCCCCGACATGAGGCCGGCAAACATCACCAGCGCCACGCAAATCATCAGATACACCCAAAACATTGGCTGACAACACGGGTGCTCGCTACCCGCCATCTCTTTCCCTCTCCTCTGTCAACTCTGCCCGTTCCAACAGCCAGAACGCGCTGCAATTCCGCGCAGTACGATCCCCTTCTCGCGTCCTCTCGCTCTTCCTCCGGCACCTCAGGAGGCTTAGAGAAGCTCCCAACGGGTAGCTATGTCGGAGAAAGATGGCAGAACAGAGGAGAGTCACCTCGCTGGACCTCGGAGGTGCAGAAGGAGAATAAAGCAAACCAGAATTAGCATAGCATCTCTCTCTCTCTCTCTCTCTCTCTCTCTCTACCGGCCACCGTCAAAAGAACGGTGTACCGACCCAACTTGTACGCATAAACCCTGTACTAACAGAATTTGGTTCCTGCACTTATTAAGCTCATTTCTGTTAGATGCCCAGAAGCATTATATTGTAATCAAGAGGCTTCTGTTAAAAAAATATGGAGACATATATCGAAAATAACATTTGATTCGATGCTGAATTTATATAAATATATTACCTTTGAAAGATATAAGAAACGTTGAAAAAATAATCTATAGGGGAGAATAGAATAGGGGATAAAAGTAAAACTTAATAAAATTTATACTATTATGCTTCTTAACGCAATATGAACCAAATATCTGGTAAACTTCTCGGATCACCACATCAGAGGGTTATATCTAAAAATAATTATATTGCATGTCCACCATCGAGAATGCCTGTTTTCTTATATGTACTACTTTTTGGATAAAAAGCCAATTTCTCTAAAAGTACTGGAGTCCTTTGGAAATCAGTTAAAAATACAGCGCCGCCGCTCACGCGAGAGTGGCGCGCCGTTAGTCGGCCATAGCAAGTGCCGCCAAGTGTCTTGCGAAGGGAATATTCGCTAGGACGGCGCCACGGTTCGTCCGAAACGAGCATAATAACAAAAGAGGATGGCATTGTGGCGCGGGAAACCACTGGATTCTTCGCCCCTAGATCGAATCCAACACGTGGCATTTTTCTTCGATTTTTAATTTTAGAGGAAAATAAGAATCGGCGGTCTTAATCTTTCTTCGGACTCGGTGACTCAGTCTGGGTCGGAAATCGGCAGGGTCTCCGATCCGAGTCTGTGGAACGCCGATTTGGGCAGCTGTTTGTTTGTTGAACGCTTGAAACCCGCTTCCCGCCTAAACAGAGGGAGGGCGCCGGAGTTGTTAGATCGCCAGCGAGCTCGGCGGCGCCGGTGGGGATGTCGGCGTCGGATCCCAAGGACGATGTCGATCGGCTCTTCGACTGCTTCAAGTGCGGCATCGCCACTCCCCGTGAGTTCTCGTCCCTTCTTCACCCTTCCACGCCCCCCAGAAACCCCAGAAACCCTCTTCGACCTTATCACGCTCCAGTCTCCTCTCTCTTTCCGGCCTGCCTGAGAGCGCGCATTTTACTCGGCGCTGGTTTTTTTTTTTATATATATATACTGGGAGATATCATCCTTTATGCTGATGGAGCTCGGTGGCAGAATCCGCGCTGCTGGAGAAGAAAAGAGGTGGAGAGGCGCAGAGGAGGCGGGGTGACATGAGAGCAGAGAGCTCTGGGCTCTCCCACTTTGGAGCACGGGGTTCGTTGAAGGAATCACAACCCCCGTCCAGAGAGAAGGTCAGGAATTCCTCCAACTTTAAACGATGTTTCTAGTTGACATCTTAGAATGGCCCTGGACATTTTTATGCTATATTCGGTATGTGTCTATAGATTAATGCAGGTGTTCTCAGGCTCGTTGATCCTTTATTTGAGCAAGCGTATTCCTCACATAGAGCACTTGCTTGGTTGCATCAAGAATCTGGAGAGTCTATTACTTTCGGTTGAAGAGTTTGAATGCAATTTATTATAGTTATAAATAAAATGGTTGTTTTAGGTCAGACTCTAACTCTATCGCTTGTAGTATTTGTATTTTGTATTCAAACTATGATAATTTCTGATCGCTGCTGAGGACACCTTGTTGATGTTATATTGCCTGCATCTCCTCCAAAGCTGGTTAACAATTATCGTATCTCTTCTGAAGATGTGCACATAAGATGCAGGTGGGCCAATGACTATTCTTCATTCCCATATATGTTGCAAAAGTCTGGAGATTGTGTAGAAAGGGATCAATTGGGTCACATATGAGCAATTTCCCATGTGGAAATCTCACCTCAGAATTTTATTTCGAGTGGCAGAAAGGAAGTACCCTATATTTGATGCCATCCAATGTCTGGTACAACCATCTGGTATGATAGTAGGTCAGTCAGACTGTAAAGTTCTTCCTCTTACCCATTTCGATCTTTCTATGTTTTCCATTGACATTTATCTTTCTACAAAATTGGTTTAGAACTTCAAGTTACCCAGTTTCTTCATCTGACAGATTCCATAGTCTCTTCTCTCATGTCAGTGTAGTCAGAAATAGTTGCTAGTCTAGCACTTGAATTTCCACTTTCCGACAAAGCTCTCCCCGGGATGATTTTCCATGCCACCTATACTCTCAAAATATATTTTCTTGGTTATTCCATGGATAAATCTCACTACTAATCATCACCAGATCCCTCTGCTGTCAGGAGTCCTTGATTGCATGTCCCATGTGTGCTCCTATAACACTTTTGGATTATTAAATGTAGCTTGATTTTCTTGTCATGGTTTTATACATCAATGTCTCCACTGGAATACTTGGGCATTCTGGTGCTTGGATAGATTAATTTTCCATTCTAAGCTGTAGTTAATTTTCCCCAATTTCAGTTGTGTCCATCAAGTTCTATGGCATGTAAATTGAATGGTGTCAAGCACATATCTCCAGTTGTATTTTATGGCTCTCCACATGGTGTACCAGCGAAAAAGCCTGCACGTTTATTACGGCTGTTACGTGAAATCCATGTTGATCTCAAGGAACAAGAGGAGTTTAATTTGAGGTACTGTGAGCAAGATGCAGACATGGTCTCTACTATCTTCTTTACCTTATCATATTTGGATTCTTGCCTTTCTTTCTTGAGCATGTATCATTTTAAATTGGCATGTCTTATTTTAAGATGTTATATTAGATGCTAATTGTCTTCATTCATCTAGGGAGGAGGTGTGGGCTACATTTCCTAGACAAGAAGAGGCTGTTAGATTTGCCAAAACACATGAACGAGTTCATCTTTTCAGCTATCAAGATCACTTAAATGGGCAAAGACGGTTCCTTGTGTGCACTTATGAAGAGTTTTGGCGAAGGTTGCCTAAATTGTACTTTGTGTAGATCTTGACCTTTCCCCACTTCCATCATACTCTTGCCTGATGATTTGACAAATACCTGCTGTAATTGACACAATTTTTCGCTGTCTTCTGACTGATCTCATTTCAGGTATGAAAGGATGGACTCAAAAGTTCGGCATCATTATGAAGTCATTCAAGAGGTAACGGTTTACTATAAAATTCTAAGAATATAACCAATTTAATATTATGATAAATTAGATGTTTGCTCAGCTATCATGATGATGTTTTGTTTGTAGCCATTACTTTTTTTCTTTTTTTCTACAAATCTTTACTATATGTTTTATGATAAATATTGTAGATTAGGCAAAGAAGAGGATGATTCTTACGTGGCTGGTAATATCGAATCTTAGATCAGGCTCCCTGCTTTATCCTAATACATGATTACCATTTTATCATTAGTCCTATTCAGGGAGTGTGTGAGGTATCAAGGAGATGTTGGCTGATTAGACATCATTAGGATCTGGGATAGAAGGGGCTGTTGGGTGTTAGTAGTCACAATTAACTCCTTGATGTGTCAATGAATCTGTGTTTATCCTTCTAAGTCCGTAAAAATTGTGTCATCCTCTATTTTTAGTCCCTCTATTAGTATTGACCAAGATTTTTGCTTTAAACACAATGACAAATGACTTACTGAATGTTATTATTTCATGATGATCTGTAAAAAAATACATGCAATCCATTGATTTGGCAACCGTTTCATTTATACATGTCATCATACTAAGTCACATCATGTTTTTGTTCATACCAACATGTTTCCAGTTGCATTTCATCAAAAAGCACAGGGACTTCAGTCCTCATCTTAAAGGACATAGTGTGGCCATCGAGATGTCAAGATGAAGGGTTGATCATTGTTATAGGAAACCTTGTGATGTTTAGATGGACAAGATGAGAGAGAACCAAGAGAAAAGGGGGCAACATGAATGTGTTGTAATGCTTTGCTCCCAGGGAATTTCAGAGCCTCTTTATATAAGCTTTACAAAATGCTACGAACAAATTTTAGAGCCTCTTGAAAGGTCATCTCCAAATTAGGAACTGGTTTCGGATTTATCAACCTTTTACAGTAAGTTTCTACAATCTAGTCAGGGTTTCATTAGAAACTGATTTTTTCTAATAATTCTTGTATTGCTTGTCTTTCTTAATTTGAACTTTTTATACAAGATAGAATTACACTTTAAAAACATAAGTTCATGCAATCAGAATAGTATTGTTGCATAATTTTCCTTCTCTGATTGTTCTCATTAATATCAATTTCAAGATCGTACTTTCTACAATCAGTATCTCGATGACATACTCTCTTCCATAGATTCCACATGCTTGCTGCACTGCTATGGCCCTCAGATTCGTTCAAATGTGTGGTTCTACAGTGCTCTCAATCCAACTCATTCATTATCTTTGTGTTATTTTTTTTCATAATTCTAAGTTCTATCTCATGATTTTCTTTAGGTTTAGCTTCATTCCCATCAATTTGTTCCTATTGTAAAACATCTTAGGAATAGTCCTACAAGAGATAGTTTTTCAATTGAAACAAGTGGGGTTAATATTGGTTTTTGCTTGAGTCTCTATGAATGTCTATAGAGGAGGATAGTGGATAGGATAGAAGTGTGGGTCTTGCCTTCCTTGGACAAGATGCTCCTTGAGCTCAAGGTTCACTATACTTGGTCCTGTATGGATCCTCATAGTCAGGTAGCGTAAATATTAGATGTGTTGAAACATTGTTATGATACAATTTTTCCCTTTTCACTAAAGTAGTTATACGTTTCATGCATGAAAACATCTGAAATATCATTTATAACTGTAGGAATTGAAAAGTCAACCATAATGATCATAGTCTAGGGTTTATATCTTAACCCTAGAGGCCATGAAATGGGCCACAATAAGTTTGGCCATTAGGGTGAGCCGCAACATAAAGGGTCCATTTTAACAGCCCCCCCTCAAGCTAGAGCATAGATATCATATGCACCAAGTTTGATACAAATGACTATCACCCAAGGAGCATAAATGGCAGTCAACTTCGATGTGTTTTGTGTACTCGTAGAAGATAGGGCTAGATGCAATGTGAATGGCAACTTGATTGTTGCATCGAAGTTTCATAGGGCAAAGGGGAAGAAGCTTGAGTTCTTCTAGAAAATGTCAAATCCAAATGAGCTCACATGTGATGTGTTATAGCCCTATACTTAGACTCTACACTAGATCATGAGACCACTAATTGTTTCTTACTCTTCCAAAAAATAAGATTGCCACCAAGTAAAATACAATAACTAGTCATAGATCTATCTATACTACTTCTAGCCCAATCAGCATTAGAAAAAACTTGAATGTTAAGACGACCATGATTCTTATGTAATAACCTTTTGCTTGAATTTTTCTTCAGATATTGCAAAATTCGTGTAATAATTACAAGGTGCCCACTATGAGGTTGATCCATTAATTGACTTATGACACTTGTAGCAAATGAGATGTCTGACCGAGTGATAGTCAAGTAGAGGAGTTTGCCAACTAAGTGTTGATATCATCTTGGATCATCTATAATTATCTTCCTACATGAGACAACTTTAAGTGGGGATTTATAGGAGTAGTAGTTGGTTTCACTTTAGTCATTTCTGTCTCTACAAATAGATCATGAGTATACTTTTGCTAATTGGTAACAATCATTTCCTTAGATTGAGTAGCCTCTATACCAAGGAAGAACTTGAGATTGTCTAGATCCTTAGTGACAAATTGACTTTGCAAAAAGGTTTTGAGGTGAGATATATCAAAATAATTACCCCTAGTGATAACAATGTCATTGACGTAGAAAACTAATAAGATACACCCAACTAAAGAGTTTTGATAAAAGACAGTGATCAACACTGCATCTTTGAAGACTAAACTCATTCAAAGTGTTGTTGAATTGACTAAACTATGCTCGAGGAGATTACTTCAAATCATAAAGGGACTTTCATAATCAGTAAACCATATTAGAGCCTCTATATGTACTAAATCTTGGAGGTTGTGCCATATATATCTCTACTTATATAGTGTCATGAAGAAATACATTCTTTATATCAAGTTGATAGAGAGGCCAAAAGAAGTGAGCTGCCAAGGTAAACACAATATGAATGAAAGTAATCTTAGCAATAGGCTAAATAATCTTCACCATATACTTGAGTGAAGCCCTTTGCCACTAATTGAGCTTTCAAGCAATCAATTATACCATCAGGTTCAACTTGAATTGTAAAGACTGATTTGCAACCAACAACAGACTTTCTTGGGAGACTCACACTCTAATACTTTTAAATTAGACAAATTAGGTACTATTAATTTAAGTTTTTCTAGAGATAGATGACTTAGTCAACTATGGACTTGAAGTGGTGAAGTGATAATACACATGGCAGAAGAAGCTTTTCTCAAGTAGTATAGCCTTCTATCTTCATATCCTTCTCCAATCATCCTCCATGTCTTTAGGTCCTGAATGAAACATAGATTAGAAAAAAAAGTTATTGCAGCTTGTAGGGATTGAGTGAGTTTACTAATAGAAATAAGGTTAAAAGAGAATTTAGGTATGTGCAAAACTGATATAAGAAGAAGGTTGGGGTTAGGATATAAAGACCCTATACTTGTGATAGGTGTAGTAGAGCCATCTGCTAAGGTGACAATAGACAGACCATGTTGACTAGAAAAGGATATAAATTTTTTGGATATATTTGTAATATGATTAGTTGCACTTGAGTCAAGAACCCAATGGGGCAATTCACTTTAAGAGGATGTGGATGTGCAAGAGAAGCATGTTGTAGATGTCTTAGGTGTGTCTAAAGTAGTAATTAATATTGATGTTGGTTGGGCAGTTCAAAACTAGAGCAAGTGAGCATACTCCTCACTAGAGAGTGAGATGTAATGTGTGCCTCGAGGTCCTTCCTCTTCTCCTTCAACAACATTGGCAGTCATAAGAAGACGATCATGAAGTGCATAACACTTATCTCTTGTGTGCCCCTTTTTGTCACAAAATGTGCACTCATATTTTTTATGTTCTCCAAATGCTCTACCTTCACTTCCCCCTCTTCCAAAGTGATCACTATGAATAAGCCCATGAGAGGGTTGCTAAGTAGACACTAACATTGTGTTCTCCACAAGGGTTGTGGTCTTTAGAATGCCATGATCTAGAAGAGCACGAGAGACACATTAATAGGCTTCAGCAAGTGTTGACAGTTCAGTCCCTACTAATCTCTAATTATGAATGTTCTAATACTCGGGGCAAAGTCCATTAAGGAACTTGACCATGGCCATTTGATCTCACTGCTTCTACATCATTTGTAGGTTAGCAGATAAAAAAGTAATGAGTTGAGATCTTGAGTAAGATGTGGGATCTCACCAAAATATTGACTCAGATCTGTATCACCTTGCTTCAATTCATAATACATCATATCATATCATATATCTGAAAAATATTGTTAGAATACATCAATGCGAGATGATCCCACGTCGTGTTGCATGTCTCTATATTACACACCAACTGGGCAATCTGAGTCTCCATAGAATTTCACAATAGATTTAGGACTGCATCATACTACTCCCATTGAACATAGAGATTAGGGTTAGATGACACTCCTTCAATTAGATGATTAATCTTGCCTTGTCTCTTGAAATAAATTCTCTTTGATCGTTGCTAATGATGATAATTCCTTCCCATTAGCTTCTGACTTATTATGAAGTTATCCTATATGGTAAGTGAAACAATAGGTTTCTGTCCTTCTGCCATAGTTGACCGCTGACCAGCAAATGTTGAAGGAGATGACAGTGATGGTGGTAGTGACGGGAGATAGGAAAGTTCCAACAACGTTGATGGCAAATAGAAGCGGCGACTGTGACAATAGTTGTGGAGAAAAAATGTCGGTGAAAGACATCCTTTGCCAGATAGATGCTTGGTGAAGGCTGCACAGCTCACCAAAAAAAAGGACGATAAAGGTGGAAAAATCTCATTGGAAAAAAACATTGTGGAGGTAGAAAACCTCATTAGAGAGAGGACACGACAGAGGAGAAAACCTCGCCAGAAAAGAAACACAACAGAGGTGGTAAAACCTTGCTGAAAAGAGGCACAATGCTAATAACTTTGGCAGACTTTGGCGGATGGCATTAGTGACAATGGTGTCAACCTATTATAGTGCCGTAGAAGGGTTTGAAACCCTAACCACACTTTGATACCATGTAGGAAGTGGAAAGCCAACCATAATGATCACAGTCTAGGATTTATATCCTAACCTTAGAGGGTGTGTAATGGACCACAATAAGTTTGGCCACTAGGGTGGGCCGTAACATAAGGTGCCTATTACATTTAACAATAACCAATATCATAAAATATCTTTTTGGATGGCTTGATTTTCGTGGTTTCATTTTCATATACTCTATCCTTGAAGGAACTTTGTAGAAAAATTTATGAAATATTAGAGTTTAATGGAATCTTGTATCTTGATGTTGCTTTAATCCAATCTTCTTTCCACTTTTTATCCAATCCTCATATGTTACAAGTGTAAACATTTTTTTCATCAGTATGGTTATTGCGATCTATTTGAAAATTTTATTTTTATTGAGCCGCTTCTAAATGTTCAAAAATATTTCTTCCTAGGGTTTGCCTTGTCACCTGTACTTTGATCTGGAATTTAATAAGAGAGACAACCCTGAAAGAAATGCTGATGAAATGGTTGATATCTTGGTGTCAGTTATATTTTCTGTTTTATTTGATAAATATTCTATTGAAGGAAAACAAGATTGGATTATGGAATTGGATTCATCTACTGTTGGTATGTTCCTATGCACGTCTTGTTTTGTGGCATTTACATTTTCTTAATTCATCTTGACTTGTGGATCTGAGTCTAAATGTTTGTGGTCCTTTTCTTTATTTCTGTATATAAATACTAGCATTTTAGTGCAGTTCTACAATGCTTAAATTGGTGAAGAGGTTTTCAAGTTACAAACAATAAGGTCTTCCTCATGTCTCTAATAATTCATGTTCACTTCTTGTTAGAAACACATTTTGAGCATCCCTACTATTTTTCTTCTCTCTTTCGTTCAGGAAAACATTATTTACTTTCTGAGTTTTAAAATACATGATACTTTGAGGATTTGGTTATGATTGTAGATGGTGAAAATCACAAATCAATCACTAATGACAGCAGTCTAGGGTTTATATCCTAATGCTAGAGGTAGTGTAAGGGGCCATGACATGTTTGGCCCATTACCACTTGATGACTGTCCACTAGGTGAGCTGTGACATAAGAAACCCATTACATTTAGCAATGATAGTTTGTGTTCAATGGAGACAGTGAGTTTAATGGGGTGGGAAGAAACTAGTTAGTATCCATCTATGATTTGCTCACTTTTTCTTTTCCTAGTGTAATATTACAAATGGTAGAAAATAAGTATTTTGTTACTGATAATTTTTTTTAATGTGTTTTAAATTTCAATGGTATTAATTTCATAGGCTTCATTGGTATAGTAGCACTAGTCTTTTTAACATTAGGATGATAAACGAAAATGGTGATTCCTTTAGTTGTTTCAAATATTTTTTCTATTTTAAATTTTCATTATTTTTATTTTTCTTATTTTGAATCTGTCGTGAACAGTGATTCAAATCCTATGAGGATATGCAGAAGAAAAACTCAACTCGTATTCACATCATGGATGACTGTTATTTACCAGGACCACAAAACAAGGAAATGACATAACAAGTAGGAAACCGACAAACTATTAACTGGTCCAACTAAGACCCGAACTCCTAATAATACATTCTTTTCCATAAAATCTACTAGCAATGTGAAATCTGTTCTTTTCATTGGATTAACTGGTTCTAATTCTATATGCTTCACATAAGAACAGGGTCTTAATCTTCAGAAAAATGTAGGAATTTCTGTTTGGTTCTAGATAACAAGTTACTCGTACAAATAATAGGGTTGCTCTTAGTCTTAGAGCAAGAGATGGAGCATAGAATCCTCCTAACTCTAGGGCAACGAAAGAATGTTCCACATTGTCAGTTTTGTTGTTGACTTTAAGTTGAACCCAACGTATGAAAATTCCAGGTACCTTAGGTACAGTCTCCATAAAACTTCAAAGTAATATCAGGTCACACTGTTATCTGTCGGGTGGGGATGGAGTTGGAATTGGTTTGAATTTGCTACCCAGATCAATAGTTGACAAGCCATAATGGTGAGTGGAAGGTGACCTCCTCGTGTAGGTGACCATGTATGTCTTGTGCTTTACCTTTCACGCCTAAGTCTGCCTGGCTCTTTTGTTATGACATTGACCATCTAACTGTAATTTTTCATGCTTGAATTTCTTGTGGTATATATTATTCTAGTAAGTAATGTGCTCCTAGCCAAGTGGCATGAATAAGGCTTTTCAATAGGGTTCATTATTTCAAGGAGAGTAGTTTATGGTCGTGGACTAACTCAACCTCAATCATTATCATGTCTCATTGCTTTTTGAATGACTAGTTATAGTCTGTCAATTTTCCATCTCCCTTGTCAATTTCTTGTAGAACAGCCTGGTGACTAAATGAACAGCATCCTGGTACTCTACTCAATTGTTATTATTATAATGGTTCTTAAGAACGATGAGTATGTTTTTCCAACATATTTCATCTTCATTTTCCATCGTGCTGGTGCTGAGAGCCAAACTAATCTGAAAGAAAAATGAAATGACTCATGTCTTTGGTGTTCATTTCTTATGACTTTTGTTTCTGTCTTTGATAGAAAAATTTTCCCGTCATTTGATCATCAGAATACCTCAGACAGCATTCAAGGACAATGGTCATATTGGAGCATTCGTCTCTGAGGTACTGACTATTTGATCACTTGTACCCCCTCCAAACTGTTGTATCCTACTTTAGTTCCTAATCAGGTACCTCTTTTAATGATGACAAATAATCAAGGATTGTATGCCAGCAAACATGCGAGAGTTGCTTTTTAGATGTATTTTACACCGCCATACTAGTTAATGTCTTGCTTAACCCATCATCAGGGCTGTCAACCTGCATCCGTATTATAGGTCTTACATTCTTAGAGGACTAACTGTAAAGCAAGGTTATTTTTGTTTTAAAGTCTTGTAAACTGATTGAATAAGAATCTTTATCGTGTCATACATAATAAACAATATCACCTGACATGTAACTAAGGTGCCTTCACTGTCTAAACAAAGCATATCACAATGTAAATCATCCTTATGCATGTATTAACATAATTAGCAGATAGACTTATCATCAATTCAATGTGTTTAGAAAACTAAATCTTCTGATGAAACCATCACCAAATAAAAAAAATTGTATTTAACGTTTTTATATCTCCTCATTTTCGTTTTTTATATATGACAATTATATTTCCATTTGTGACACACTTGGGCATGGTCAGTGCAAGAGCTTTATTTATATTCAAAAACCAATCTCAGACTATCGCTCACGCCTTAAGACAATTTCATTCCACTGTCTTTCAGTCTTCTCTGTCTTTTTAGGATACTACAGGGATATAGATCATTATCTTTCATCCATTAGCCTTATGACATTATCCTTTCAGTTTTCCTTATTCATACTTGTGCATACATAGTTCTCAATTTTTGTATTTCTCTTGAACCTATCATCTCATTTCTCGTAGTTTGACCTTCACTTAGGCCCCTAATCTGGTCTGCACTCATATTCGAAGCTACCACTTTGAATACGATATAGTTGGGAGAGTGTGTTGAACTAGCCTTTTTTACCACTTTGGACCCAAGGCCTAGCTCATCTAGCATGTCCTCCTCTCCAGTAGTTGTAGAAAATATGCAGGAAGATACCCATTGTCTGCATAAACTAAGCAGGAGGTCAAAGCCACAGGCACTGTTTTCTATCACCTTATTCTACCATTTATGATCACAACTCAGCCAAGTCCCTTTCTGTCATTGCCTTGGCAAGCATCTGCAGTCTCTCCTTCATTATCACTGCTGTTGTTATTCTTGCCCCACCAAAATGAGGAGAGTGAGAGAGATGTGAGAGATGGAGAGTTATGGAGATGGAAAGGCTGAGGTAAAGTGTTAAGCTGGTAACAATAAAATATTGAAATATTGGTAGTGTGTCGTTTCTAATATTTTATCATATCTTACATCTCCTTCATGGAAAAATATGCCAAAATATTAGGAAGATGCACTGAGTGCCATAATAATCAAAGAATCTGAACGTGGAGAATGATTACAGATATCAAATTGTCGCATAATCTCTCTTCTTCACCATCTTGTATGTCATGGATATTTATGGATGTTGGTGCTTTACCTGATTGGGTGTACTTAAAGTGAATAATAGTACTCAGTGTTAGAAGGAAAAGATTGATCACTAATCCATGGCTTTAGACTTTATCTGTAATAACACATTATTCCTTTAAATCTTTGGCAAGTGATAAAATGCTTGTGCTGCTAAATGTTTTCCTTGAATTGTCAAGGAAAGTTTTAGTTTCAGTGTTGGTAGACCATCATGCAAAACAGCTGCCTTTAGTTATTGTTTTTCTATCATTTGGCTTTGTAAATGTTACTCATGCCTTGTTTATAGTAATATCTACCAGGTCAATGAATTTAGTTATGGAAATGAACTGAGGCTCGACCAATTTAGGTGGGGATGCAGCTGTTCATGTGATTTCACATGAACTTTTTCGATTGGCGAAAATAGTTTAGGGACCCCTTTGTTGGGTTATCCAGAGTCATAGGGCCGTGTGCACTAACCAGGCAATGTTTTTGTAAAGCTGTCTTTTTAATCTGGACGAGAATTTAGTCTTGCTTCATTAAGATGAACCTCTCGTTTACCTCCCTCTGAATCATCATGGCTGGCTGTTTTAGCACTTCAATATTTGTAAAGCTTGCTCTGTTAACGGTTGATATCTGATACCCCTCCTAAATATCTATTGATTGGAAACTTTGCAAAATGACATGAAAGCTGCAACAGTAATGACCCTGTGTTGGTTGGAGTCAAATTTGGACACTCTAAGCATAATGATGGCTCCTCATGCTATGTAGTCTGCATGCAGTTTTCAAGTAATTGCTTCTTTACATCACAATCTCTGCATTGAAATAGAATGCTTATTTCTCATTTCAAAATCCCAGTATTTATTCTAGGCAAGTAGAGTAATGGGTGTTTGTTTGGTGTCATCGTGGTATTTACCAGCTATGCTCACGGATATGTTCAGCCAGTGACAAAGATCCACAACTTGAAAAATTGTTTATCAGAAAAAATATTTGCTCTGCTGAGTTGTCATCTCAGCTTTTTGTGGACACTGGTGTTTATTCAAGAAATCGGTGTTTCCGTTTAGTTTCCTCTTCAAAAGCTGGCAAGAATTCTGTACTTCTGCCTACCAGACGTTTCAGATCCAAGAACATGGTATGCACTTTTTTAATAGATATAATCTCAGCATAGTAGCAATGATTAGCTTTTAACAATAACGAAATAATTTACCTGTCAATTTTATGTTTCCTTTGATAAAGTGTTTCTGAAATCAGATATATGACATACTATTATAATGTCTCTTTCTTTTCCCAAATCCATTGATTTTAGAATTACATTTTTATCAAATTTCAATGCACATTTTTTTCCTATTTTGGCTAATGATTATCTGAGCTGGTTTAGATGTTCAGTTTGTTCTTCCTTACTCAGGCGAAGCTTAATTGCTTTTGATAATTCTCATTTTCAAATTCCTTTAGTTTTTCATTGTTGTCGGGATGTGCCTAATACATTGTCTCATATACCTTACATTTCTTGTAGTTATATGTCTGTGTCTGTGTGTCTAGAACCTTCTAGGGGTCTGATATAAATACCAAACCTCATTTCCTTTGTAAGAGAGTTTTTCTTTCATTAAACATGAAGAGATTTTTTCTCTCCATGGATGCTGTGGTTACGTATTAGTGCACTGGATCAAGATTCATATTTTCTACATGGTATCAGAGTGAATCCAGGTGCGATTGCTTTGTTTCTTCCTTCAACACTGATCTATGCTCTTACAGCTATGGTTCTTGTACCATCTTTTTTCATCTCCATTGAGATATGTTGACAAAATGCTGAATTTCGTGAATCCGGCCGGTTTTTTTAAATGAAAAATGTGGGAGACATTTCTTCATCCTCTGTGAGAGATCCTCCTTTCACAAGGGATTCTAGTCTTGGTCCTAGTGGTCCACAATTATTACATCCTCTCAAATATATCCTCAAATATATTTTGATTAGTAGCATAACCAAGAAATACATATTTAAGTGAGCTTAGTTCTAGTTTGCCTTTAGTTTGATTATGAACGAGAACAAAAGAGAACCAAATGTCTTAGGTTCTAGCCTAGTTTTAAATTGACAGTCTAGAAAATAGGTGGCTAATGAATCTAGCGGGCTGTGGAAGCCTAAGGTTCTAGATGGTAATCGGTTGATGAGGTATGTGGCTGTTAAAACAGCCTCACCTCAAAAAACTTTCGGTACATGATGTTGAAATAAAATTGATCGAGTGACTTCTAAAATATGCTGGTTTTTTCTTTTGACTAAACTATTTTGCTGTGGAGTATAGACGCAAGAGGATTTACATTTGATACCCTCTGTTTGGAAGTATGAATTCAGATTTTGGCTAAAATACTCTTTAACATTATCATATCTGAATTTTTTAATACTAGTGTTAAATTAGTTTTTATCATGACACAAAAAAATTTCAAAACATCACACTCATTAGATTTTTGTTTGAGAAGGAAAACCCACATACATCTTGTACGATCATCAATGAAATTGGTGAATCATTTATTACCACAAATGTCATTAATGGGACATGGTCCCCAAATGTCACTATGAATTAGGAAGAAAAGAACATCACACTTTTCCCTTTGAGATTAAAATGAAGTACATGTGTGTTTAAAAAGTTCACACACATTACATTTAAGAGTGTTCAAGGACACCCTTTGAAATAAAGTAAGAAAAACTATTTTCAAAGTGCTAAAGGATGGATGAGCCATCCATTGGTGAAGTAATCGTATCTTAAGGGACATCTCCTAGAGGTTTTAAAGAGTGATCTGCTTCCACTAGATATGTTTGGCTCAATTCTTCTAAAAGATAAAAACCTTCATGTTCCCTAGTAACTCTAATCCTATGAGGATGTACCTTATCAAATATGACATAAACATCTTCATCAAAAAAGACATGATAACGTGAGTCTCTAACAAGTTTCTTAATTGAAATGAGGTTTGTAAATAACTTGAGGACATGAAGGACATTAGTAAGAACCCCAAGAAATTCAAGTCTAATGTCTCCTATACTTGTAATGGTTAGGAAAGATTTGTCTGTTGTAGTTACTTTTCTATCACTAAGATAGGGGTTGTATTTAGTAAAAAGATTGGAGTTCATCATGTGGTTCGTTGCTCTTGAGTCCATTACCTAATTATTAGAAATATCTCTAGAAGAGGCTCTAACTCTAAGAGAGTGGTGGAACATACCAGGCTAAATTGATGAGAATTGTGTCACTGTCGACTTCAGTTTTTTAACTCAATTTGAAGCCTCTCTATATCCTTAATCTGAGGAGAAGAAAAATGTTGATTGATTTGGGAATCTGAGAGCTGACTAGTTGATAATCTTGGTGCTAAATGTGTTTGACTGTCATATTTTTCAGTGCTAAATTTTGTGATTTACCATACAACTTTTAGCATCTATCTCTAGTGTGACCACAGATTATCACCAAAATCAGTCTTCTGATTTCTTCCTTGGCCACGCTGAGGATGCTTAGCTTGATCTGTGGCTTTCTTTATAATTTCTCCATGTTTAATCATAAATGTAGTATTGTCAATTTTAAGTACTGATAACATTAATTTCCAACGACTTTCCTCATTCAAAATGGTTTAAATAGCTTCATCCAAATCACATTTTCTTTTACGACTCAATCTGTTGTCTGAATTGATCAAAAACAGAATTAAGTCTAGCCAAAAATTTAAACATTCTTCTTTGTTCTGATAAAATGTCATAAGACAGCAATTTCTGCAAGTTTTTCTGTATCAATACTAAGATAATAATCGATTTCCTGCCATAAATTTTCAATTCTTCTACATCTTTAATCACAGATTTATTTCCTTGAATTGTGGACATAGATTTTGTCTCATGTTCATATAAATGTGCCTCATTATTTCTTTGTGAGAATTTTGTGTGAACTGTTTCTCATAAATCTTTGACTAGAAATAGGAAGAAAAAGTTTCGAGTAATTTGGGGAATCATTGTTCTCCAAAGCCAGGTTTTGATTAATGCATCTTCTCTCCATCTATGAAATTCACAAGACAATAGATCCAGTTTCCCATCAATCAGATGATGTAACATCCCTCTTCTGGTCAAGACCTTTCGAACATATTTTGACCATTGAATTAGATTGTATCCAGTCAATTTGAACTCTGCAGGCATTGAAGGAAGTTCTGCAAGTAAGCTGGAGCCACTTGGACCAAGATTAACTTCCCTCATAGAGGTTGGATCCCACACAGATAATGAAAAATTGTGTCCCACATTTTCCATTTAAAGAAAAAGTCCAAATTCACTAAAATACCAAATTTCGTGAACAAATATCAATAGAGACAAGAAAAAACGGTGCAAGAACTGTAATAGACGAGTAGATCAGTGAGGTAGCAAAAATGGAGCGACCACACCTGGATTCGTTCTGCAAGAGACATAGCAAAGGAGAAGAACCCTGGCCAGAAATGTATGATGCCAGTAACTCTAGCAGACGATGGAGAAAGCATCAAGAAAGTAATGTCAACCTATGACAGTGCTGAAAAATAGGGTTTAAAACCCTAAAATTGCTCTGATACCATGTAGTTGAGATAACACACGGTCTGGAGCTCTGATAGACGCCCAGCACCTGTGGAAGAACAAAAACTTTATTGATCAAGAAACTCACATTACAAGGAGAGCAGGATCCAGTATTTATACCAGATCCTTAGAAGGTTCTAGACATATTGATGTAGACACGAAAAGTAAAAGATATAAGAGGACATATCTGTAAACATGTAAGGTATACAAGTTCTTAAGTACATCTCGACAATAGTCTTGACACAAAAAAACCTCTGGAGATTATTGTTCTACAAAATTTATAGAACAAAGAAGAGTCTTTAAATTCTTGCAAGACTTAACTCTATTTTTTATCATGTTAGACAACAAATTTTGAGCCGTGAGAGAAAATCTGATCCAGATGAGGCTATTTCAATCATTTTGAATGAGAAAGTCATCAGAAATTAATATTATCAGTGCTTGAAATTGACAATATTCCATTCATGATTAAAAAGGGAAAAAATATGAAGAAAACATCATATCAAGTTCGACATCATCAACTTAGTCAAAGAAAAAATCAAAAATCTGATTTTTGAGATAACATGTGGTACACATACTGTAGAAAATCTTCTTACACTACAGATAGGTGTTATAAACTGCATGGTACACCACAAAATTTCAGCACTGAAAAATATGGAAGTCAAGCATATTTGGCAGTAGAATTACCTATCAATCAGCCATCAGATCCCTCAAAAATTCAGTGTTCTATTTCAAATGGATGAGATAAAACGACTTTGAATTGAATTAGAAAAGTTGAAGTCAACATGATATAGCACTCATGAATTCAGTTTGGTAAGTTTAATTACTCTCTTGGAATTAGGGCCTCTTCTACAGATATTTCTAACAATTGGGTTGTAGACCAAAAGCAACGAACCATATCATAAATTCTTCTCACCATTTCCTAGGGACTAAAAAGTATCTACTGCAGACAGATCTTTTCTAACTATTGCTGTTATAGGAGACCTTAAATTTTGAACCCCTTGGAATCCTTACTAATGTCTTCTATGTCCCAAAAATCTCATCTCTATCAAGAAACTTATGAAAGATTCACCTTATCATATCTTTTTTTATAAGGATATTTGTGTTATATTTGATAATGTACATCATCGGAGAATTAGAGTTGCTAGAGAATTTGAACTATTTCTCCTTAAAAGATTGATCCAAACGTACTTAGTGGAAGTAAATCAACACCTAGAGCCTCTAAAAGATGTCCTTAAGATACGGTTACTCCCAAAAAATGGGCCATCCTTTAGCACTTTGAAAAAAAAAATCCCTGCTTTGTTTCAAAAGGTGTCCTTGGACACCCTTAAGTGTGATGTGTGTAAGCTCTCTAAACACACTTGTACATAAGTGTGATGTGTGTGCTTTGTTTAAAAGGTATTTCCTTTTAAACTTAAAGAGAAAGGAGTAAGATTCCTTTCTTTCATATTCATATTGACATTTGGGAACTATGTCTCATTAATAACCTTTGTGTAAATAAGTGGTTTGTCACCTTTATAGATGTACATGGTGTGTGTGGGTATTTCTTCTAAAATAGAAGTTTGATGTTTGTGAAAATTTAAATTTTTTCTGTGCTATGATTAAAAATCAGTTTGGCACTAGTATAAAAAAATCTAGATCCAATAATGCTAAATAATACTTTAACCAAAGTCTGAATTCATATTTTCAATCAAAGGGTGTCATGCATAAATTCTCTTGTGTATATACTCCACACCAAAATGGCTTAGCCAAAAGGAAAAAACGACATATTTTAGAAGAACTCAATTGATTCTATTTCAAAATAATGTGCCAAAAAATTTCTAGGGTGAAGCTGTCCTTAACAGCTACATATCTCATCAACCGATTGCCCTCTAAAACCTTAGGCTTCTACAACCCTATAAACTCTTAGCAGTCCACTTTTTGCATCATCAAATTAAAACCATGTTAGAACCTAAGACATTTGGTTGCGTTTCCTTTATTTATCATCATAATTAGACTAAAGAGCAACTAGAACCATGATCACTTAAATGTATATTCCTTGTATATGTTAATAATCAAAAAAGGTACAAATGTTACCATCCCCTTATTTGAAAATTCTTTATGTGAATGGACATTACATTTCATGAATCAGAACCTTATTTCAAAACTTTTCATCCAATGATCAAAGTTTATTTTTTTACAAATCATATTGATCAGCATATAGATGATTTAATTCCATCATCCTTAGGTAATTTGTTGATTCCCATTTCAGTCCCGAAAAAATCTTGTTCTATTCTAGATTACTTCCTGAAAAACTTAGATTTTATAAGGTCTACACTAGGTAGGGAAATTCAGATTCTAATTTGGCCGTAGAAAATATCTAGAATTCCACATCTACTTCATTTAATGATCAAGACATTTCAAACTGCAATTCACTTTCCATCACCTTAAGTAAATTAATATGTGAGTGCACCAAAAACCCTTGAAGTCAACTTTTTATCCTACCACAAACTCTCTCCACCTTATTGGTCCTTTCTTGTCTCCTTAGACACCACTACCATTCCAAAAAATGTCTCAAAGGCTCTATCCAATGAGTGAAAACAAGCTATAGGTGATGAAATGAAAGCTTTAGAAAAAAAATCAGACATGGGATCTGGTGGAATTACTAAAGGATAAGAAGATGGTTGATTGCAAATGGGTGTATATGGTGAAATATAAATCAGATGGTTTGATTGAAAGATATAGAGCTAAGCTGATGGCTAAAGGTTATACACAACTATATGGAATTGATTATCAAGAAACTTGTGACAAAAATGAATAGTGTCTGATTTTTATTATCTTTAGCAACAATTTTTAGTAAGGACAGTCAACAGTATGATGTTAAAAAGGCTTTCTTATATGGTGATCTAGTCAAATAAGTTTATATGACTCTTCCACCAAGATATGGAGGTCAGCATTCATTGAATATTATTTGCAAATTAAAAAAGTTTCTTTATGGACTAAAACAGTCACCTCGAGCATGATTGGGATGTTTTACAATAGCAATGAAAAAAAATGAAATTATAGTCAGGTGACCATACCTTATTCTCTGAACACTCTTCTTCAAGGGGAGTTACAGTTCTATTAATTTATGTTGATGTTATCATCATCACATGAAATGATGAAATAGAAACATAACTTGAACCATTTTTTGGCTAAAACATTTGATATCAAGACATTGGGATGACTTAAATATTTTTTAGGAATTGAAGCAGCTCACTCTTCTAGAGGTATTTTCATCTCTGAATGTAAGTACCTAATAGATTTGTTGAGGAAAATAGGAAAATCTGTGTGTAAGCCAACCAATACACCCACTGATCAAAACCGCAAATTATGCATGGCAGAGGAAGAATTTTTTATTGACCATGAGATATATTAACGTCTCATTGGCCAGCCACTTTATCTTACACATACTTGATCAAATATCTCAGTGGGTAAGTATATTAAGTCAATTTATGCATTAGTCAAAAGAATCTCATTTACATGTAGCCTATCGAGTGTTACATTACTTGAAAGGCACACTTAGTACAAAAGTTTTCTTCAAACAAAGTGGGGAAGGTAGAAGTGGAAATGTTTACAGATGTTGATTAGGTAGGATCAATGATTGATTGAAAATCAACTTCTGGATATCTCGCATTTATTGGCGGCAACCTTGTCACTTGGAGAAGTAAAAAATTCAAGGCACTTGCCTTAGGTGTATGAGAGTTACTCTGGGTGAAAAATTTGCTTGATGAGCTAAAAACCTCTCTAACTAGTCCTATGAAGATTTTTTGTGGCACTAAGTCAACAGTTAATCTTGTGCATATTCCGGTACAACATGATCATATTAAATATGTGGAGGTTGATCGTCATTTTATCAAAGAAAAGGTGGAGACAAATTTGATTTGTATGCCTTACATCTCAACAAACAATAAATTGACAGATATACTTACAAAAGGCATCTTGGGCACACAACTACAGAAGATTATTTATTAGTTGGGAATGGATGACATCCATTCACCAGCTTGAGGGGGAGTGTTGTTGAGATGTGCTTAATATATTGTCTCAAATACCTTATGTTTCTTGTAGTTATATGTCCGTGTTTGTGTGTCTAGAACCTTCTAGGAATCTGATATAAGTACCAGATATTGTTTTATTTGTAAGAGAGTTTTTCTTTTATCAAACAAGAAAAGTTTTTCTCTCCACGGGCGTTGTGATTACTTGTCAGTGCACCGGATCAAGATTCATATTTTCTACATTCCTTGTTTACTGCTATTAGATTTGGTGCAATGGCATCTCCTTTTGGTTTTCAAATCGCTTCACAGGTGTTTCATGACCTTTCATTGAATCTGATTGTTTGATCACCCCTGCTTTAATCTGGGTATTCTCTCACTTTCTTTAATCTAGGTCTTGTCACCTTCCTTGAATTGCCATGTTCCATTGCTTTTCTTATTTTCTCTTCCCCTATCTCACGAATAAGGTTTTAGGTATGGTTGAGGATTTCAAAAACGTTTTGCAAGTCCTTCAAGATTTTATTCCATATCTATAACTATCAACATGAAATTTGGGACTCCAGAATAATTCGTTGTGCAATTTACATGTTGGAACAGCTAAGAGTCCTAAGGTCCTTATTGGAATGCTTTTTTTGTTTCATTCTCATCCTCATTTACTACTTCATAGAAAGAATGTTCAGCAATCTCAGAGCTGTCTTTGACTGAGCATTCATAAATCCCCAATCACTCTTATTCAACAGCTTTCAAATCTTACTTTCCAATTGGCCATTATTCTTCATGGTTGACAGGCAGGAACTAAGGATTCCTGAAGAATGCTCCTAGCTCTTCCACAAATTCACATGAAGTTAGACAGTCTCAGGATCATTTTCCATTGATCCTTAAACCTACAGATGCTAAACTTCCTATCCCTTTTGGTTGAGTGGAAGACTTGAATCTTTTTTCGCTGAAACGGGCATTGAGGGTGTCATATGGAGACTATCAAGCGGCCCCTCTGTGTGGTTAAAATCTGTACTCAATAAAGGCTTCTTATCCAAGCAATGAGGTGGTACTAATCAATCCAACCGACAAACCTTTGCAAGTCGAATAGGAAGCTCTGATACCATGTCAAAGGTGAGATGATTCAGAAATCCGAATGATTTCCATTTTGAGATGTCAGAAATCCCTGTATATACATAATCAACCTATCCTGTATGAACATTCCGTTTGCCATCCCTTGGCTCCATTCACTTGATTGCCATTCGTAGAGAGTGCATAGTAGCCCACGACTGTCAAAGTGATGTGGGATTGAACACAACGGCCCCCACCTCTGAGGCAAGAGTACCCCACCTTTCATTTAAGTAGGCCACTTTTTCTGGAATGCAGCCCGACATGCTCAATTAGGTTCGCTCCATCTTCCTTACTACTTACCCAAGATAAGAGTTGATCAAACTATCGTCTGTGACATCAGCTTGATGTCCATAGTCTTTTGTTTGTAGGACAAACGTATCATCTTAGGACTAGCTTTTTCTTCTTTGTAGATGCATTTTAGAGTTTTCCAATCAATCTTCTTATTAGTCTAAGTCACATACAGTAAATACATCACAGATCCTTTATTTCGGCTTTTGCTCTGTTATAGTGATGTTGTTGATGTACGTGTAATCTTACATTGAGCTGCAGAAACCATATACTGGAAATAATAAATCAACATCTCCCTATGGGCAATGTTTTCTCTTTTAGGTTTGTCTTTGAATCCTTACCTTACACAATTTCCGATGCACATTTATTTCTTCATCGTTTGTTAAATAATTATTTTCATCTTATGATATAACTTTAAGATATATCAAACAAGAAGTTATAGCCTTTTTCTCTCTCGACGTCTTCCATCTTTAATTGATCACGATAGTAGTTTTGTGTAACCTCACTTAGTAGCTTGCATATTCTTTTTCTTGTTTTTATATTTCGACATTTTTTATTTTCTTCATGGAACGTTGTCAAAACTAAGTACATGTCACTTAGATCAGTTTGGCTTACATATTTTCATGTCGAAGTATGAATGATGGTGACTCATGTATTTGTAAATGCTTTCAGAATGACAAAGAAGTATTTATGGAGTCACTAATCTGCAGAATGGATGCGGACTGCAGGAGGCTTCTTGTTTGCAAACTAGATCTAGATTGCAAGAAGAGCCTTCTATTTGATTTTGAGGTTGGTTCAATGAAACATATATTTAATGATTTGCACAATTAGTTAACGATTTTATTGTTCTATCGTTAGAGGAAGAAATTAATGAATAAACTTGATTTGGATGACCCTGTCTCCTCTATATATTTATATAGAAATATATAGCTCCCACATATTCTAAGACTCTCCAAAATGTTGGATCATATAGATTGTTTCATCAAGTGTATATCATTGCAAAGAAGGATTACTAATGTTTAGTAATGAAAATAGATCTCTAGATTAAATCATTTTGAACACCACTTAGACATACACTTGGATGATGGCAACAGTGGTACAATATAAACTTTAACATTTTTCATCCCATTATTTCGTAAGTTAGACAAGAACATAGTCTACGATAGCCATGCTAGAATTGAGTAGGTTGGTCATGAACTTTTGATAATAGTAATGTGATCACATTACACAAAACATTAGGCATGATCCGTATAATCTACGGAAAGTATAATGATCATTGACTACTTTACAATGGAGGTGAATGAAGAACTTAATGCTCTAATCCCTTAATTCCAATTGTATAAGCTTCAATGGGAGAAGGATGGAGGTTCCACAATAAGGGGGCTATGTCCAAGTTTGTGTTGCCATTTTTCCGCTCAAAAGGGTTAAAAAATGGAATCAAGAGTAAGCAAGAGTATTCCAACTCAAACCCTTCATTCAAAACCTAAACCATAAACACCTTTAGGATGTCATAATTAAGCTTTTACCTTATGCTTTACACTCCCCCCTCAAGTGAAGTAAATATATTTTTTCATACCCAACTTATAAATTGTTGAAATGAAAGAGTTGTTGCCAATCCTTTCAGAAGACGTTTGTTCCTGGTCTTCTGAATGAACACAAGGAACATGTACTATTTTTGATACTTACCTTTCTATGATGAAATGCCAAGTAGCCTTTGTGTCCTGGACTGAACTGATAATGTTGAAAGCGAAAATGCCCAGAAGAGGACCTCATGAGACCATGAACTGAGACCGCTACCTTCTGGGACCATTGAGTTTTTCACATTTAATTTAAGCTTAGACTACACTTCCATAGAAAAGCCCCAGAGTGGGATTTGGCCTTAACCACATTAATGAAGCCTTCAACCTGCAAATGATCAGATGAATCCGTAATGTAGCCATGACTTTTAAGTACCTTCATATGTGATTGTTGACTTTCAAGTGAGTGGTGCATAAGGCTTGTTATGTAGTAATTTTTCCGAAGGATCAATTTAAATTTCTATGTCACCGAAGATAGAAACTAGCAAACAGGATTACCTTTAAAACGAAACCTTCTCTCAATAAACATGGAAAAGCGTGTGAACAGTATGATTTACATACATCTTGTTCGAATGTTTATGCTGCTATATTTTTATTAAAAATTTGTTGAGCACAGGGACAAATTAGCAGTTAGAAAGTAGGTTTTTTTGATCAACACCTCCTGTCAATCAGCAATCTTCTTTCTGAAACTAAAAGATCCAAGTAATAAGTCCAAACATAATATGCAGAAATGTTCATCCTGCTAATTTAAAATCAACCCCGAATATAAATAGACTAGCACAAAGTCAGGAAGCATGTCGTTATGTTATTTACAGAATTTCCCTCTCGTTATGTTATTTACAGAATTTCCCTAGGCAGTCATATTTACTTTTTTCAATCCCACAATCAAAGAGAGATAAGGGAAAAGCATGAGCACATCAGTTCACTACCTTAAGAGGCGAAACATAGAGAGATCAGTTGATCCCATTTGAATAATTGAGAGATGAGATCACGAAAATCTCTTCAAAAGTAAAATGATTGGTAATGTCGAGTATGCCTCTCAAGACTCTTTAAAATGGTCTATAAATTAATGATTTTTTCCTCTGAAAATTATGCCGTCATTTGTTAGAAACCATAAGCATTGCTTCTTCTAACAAAGAAGAGAAAAAAAGCGTGCAGAATTTGTTTTCTTATACTACAGTAACACTTAAAACAAATGTTATTTATGTATTATTTCTCTTCAACAATCATTATTGCTGTGTCTGCCTTATGGCATGAAGCAACCAACAATGTGTTATCGTCATGTTATGTCTCAACAGAATAATATGATATTCAGAACCTTAACCATTTGGAAAACCTTCTTTTCATGTTATGATATTATTCAAATAGATAGTTTTTCATTTTTAACCTTATGTTAATTATTATGATTATAAATTTTATTTTCCTAGGTTGCGTAATTATTTAAAGCTATTTTACACTTTGTTCCCTAGCTTGTGTTAGAATTTGCAAGGAAATTTATGTGAGAAATGGGTAGCCTCTTAATGTTTTCATTGCAGTTTTTTCCGACCTTTTACTCGTTTTAAAAATCATGTTTGATTTGTTAAATCCTTTTTACATTTAGGTCAGTGACAGTCATGAACAAAGACACGATCTCCCAGGAAAAGCCGCCATACTTAATTCTCAAGAAAAAATTTCTGGGACATATCTCACAGGAAGATCACCCTTCCCAAATTTGGATTCTTTTATTGAAGCTATTGGCTCATTGGAAAATACTCTGGGTACTGTTCTATTTCTTTCAAATTTTCTTCTGGTTTTGATTCTCTCTTCTTCAGAAAGTTTTATTCTTCTTTGTCTGAAACAATATATTGTAATATGTATTTAACTTGCATTAACTTTGCATAGTTCGTACAATGCAGAAAAGTTTTCCTCTCATCATTTGATTCCATGGCACTGTTTCTACAAAGATGTTTTCCATATTGGACCATATTTCCATGTTGAAATCCAATGATTTCTTTGTTTGGCTGCTAGAGTAGTGATGTCTAGATTGACTATGAAATCCCCTTTCAACATATCTGTGCTCTAGAGTCTCAGGAGTGCTATCTGGGTTCTTCTGGATTGTCTTTTCTTCAGTTTTCTTTTCCAAGAAACAATGTTTGTGTTCACCTGTAAACACATTCCATAAACATTGACAGCTTTATTTTGGAAGATTGATAATCAGATTTCCGTAGACATATTTTTTATGACTTTTTTACCTGCATTGGAGTGCAAAGATTTGAAACAGATCTAAAATGCCTGCATAGTGAATTCACCATTCCCTCTGCATCATAAAGCTTCCATACTTTCCAGGTGCCTGTGACCAACGTGTAACTGTAACAAGGAAGTCGCAAGGATCCTGGTAACAGTGACCCATGGCTACTCATGACAAGGGGTTTTTCACATCAGGAAGCGAAGAATCCTAATATGAGTTTTTTTTGGAGGGTCCAAAATGGATTTGGGTAATTTTTTAGTTAACGGCCGTTGTTGTGGAGTCTTGAGAAAATTATGAGGGACATTGGTTATCATCATTGTCATCATTCAAAGACCAATGGTGAGGACTTTTTGCTACTTTTGTCAGATTCGGGCTAAGAAGAGTGGGTTGCCAAGAATTCAATGGAAGTCAAGAGGGAAATGGGACAGCAAGGGCAGTGACAACCATTATTAGGTTTTATTGCATGTGTACTTATAATTAATGATTAAGCTCCGAAAGGAGAATAAATTCTAAAATATTCCCAAAAAGCATGCCCTGGGGGCTGTCTAAAACTCAGATACGTGTAACTCCTTTCTCTGTTTTATTTTTAAAAGTCGGATACTTAAAAAGGTGAAGTGAACACTTAAATTTGAACGGAGCATGCAGCACGCTAATGGTGTAACTTTAGCTTCATATACAGGCTTATGAAGCCATTTAAATTATGATTCTCGCTTTGAGGCATTAGAACTGAAAGCTCTGGTTCATCATGGGTTAGTGTACCATTTTCCTGCTTCTCCAAATTTCATACAAAGAATGCATCATGAGAACTATGCTCCTTTTTGGAATTTGATTTGATTTTCCGATTTGAAGTTTTCTATTTTAAGTGAATTTCTGCCCATGTGAAGTGAGATATTACATTTCAATGATGCATGTGTAACTATTTGTGGTACAGTTAACTGCTATCTGATAACCAGTGTGTTACTTACCGTCATCTTCCGATTATCTAACATGAATATATACATAAAATGAAACGTCAACATTTTCTCTACTCCATCCAGTTTTGGTGAGCAAGAAGATGGATATTTACGAATAGGATCTGACGTTTATTCAAATAAATGTGTTTAGGACCGTCAGAAATACGGGCAATCTGATTTTGCATCAATTTTCAATTTTCATGGTCATTTTTTCTTCACGATTTCCTGGTTTTTGTTACTCATGAAAGGGACTTGTTATGTTCTGTTGCAAAGTTTTAACCATACCATTGTTATGATTATACAGGAAAAATCAGAAGCTGGTACTGGTTTTCTGAATTTGGCTTGATGATATACAGTATGTTAAGGAGTAGATATTGTGAAAGGATCGGGCGTGAACATAAAAGCAATCATGGTAATTTTCTTTTCGTTATTTACTAGAGGAAGCAAACCGCTTCCACCACTACTGGCCTTTCTCTTTTTGAATGATCCATGCTTCTATATAGACGTTGAAGCTTCTCAGTAGAGAGGATAGTCACTTCCATATTCACTAAGGATCGTAGGCCTCGAGCTTTTCTGCGTCCATTGAAAGGAGTTGAGGTCCCCTGAATGATCAACTGTTTTTTGGTGCAGACCATGAAAATAGTGAGCGCAGTATATTTTTGACAGCTTATGGATCATTACTATATTACTTCTCCCATTTCATATTCAATTCCCATCAGACTATCTTTGAAACAAAAAAATAAAAAAAAACGTGCATGATACTCTATCAACGGGGGGGTATTGTGTAATATGGGCATCCATGGAACGTGACAGATATTCTAATACAAGATATCAGAAACTTGCACCTGCTAAATGTCTCATGGTGTGTATTTCCGAGCAACTAATTCTAGCATCTTTTTCCAGTAATGTATGTCGTTGATTTCAGAAGCGGCATCTACTACCAAAAGTGTTACGATCCTGATTGTAAAGGTACATACATGGGTGCTTCTTCTACCAGCTTATTTTATGGTCATCTACTATTTTACTTGTACTTGGTGTATCTTTATTGCGTAAGTTTTTATACTGGATGCTCTATTTATTGACCAGGATATCGTTCTCCATTCCGCCCACTGCCCAAGGATGTAGTCCCGGATGGAGTGACCTTTTCTTGCTCGACACAGAGGGGGAACCGTGAGGATTCGTCAAATGTTGACTTTGACTTTCAGCTCGTTGAAGGCATTCCTGAGGAGGGTTCCATTGACGACTGTGAATGGATTACTGAGAGCTGTAAGAAGGACAGAGGATGGTGGCAAGAAGCCCTGAATTTTACAGAGCACATCGAGAGAATGAGACAGATGCCTGAGTCCTGCAACAAGGTTAGATCATATCCTTTCAAGGCTCCTTTTTTTTTCCCTTTTGTTTTCATGTATGACATAATTCAGTTCGAGTTATATGATTTCTTATATAGTTTTCTCATATATGACATATTTTCTGGCTGATATTATCCACCTGGAACTTTGATTAAATTCATATATAGATATATAGATAGACATACAGAGATAGAGAGAGAGAGAGAGAGAGAGAGATCTGATTAAAAAGATCATTGTGATTAAATTCCTAGGAAGAAATTAAATGCCTACACGAAGTAAAATAAATGGAGAAAAGCAAAGGAAAATTTTGTAAACTTTCATCAAGGCCCTAGTGAAGGATAATGAAGAGATAGCTACGTTAATAAAGCCTTGAAAACCTCTGACAGTTCCTGTTTCCACACTGGATAGAAAGATTTATTTATTCATTTACCATTGTTTTCATCTGTCTTCCATCTGATGGATTGATCTTTCTAGTTCTATTGCCTCCTTTCACCAGTCGTCTGATCCAGATGAGCTCCAGTTTTCTCCCCCAGTTTGTAGAAATAAATAATTCATTAAAATTTGTCTTTTATCTCTCATCTCAAACCGTATTTTTACTCCTTTTACAGAATAATTATCTTTCCAATCAAAAATGCTTCCCTCATTTTATCTCAATCTGCTTTTACTCCTTTCATAAAAACTTTTACAATTCACGTTTCCAACCATGATCTTGAAGGGCAAAGTACTTTGCTTATTTTTATTCATGGATCCTTGAGATTGCTTCCATTGGATCCCTTCTTTCCCCAATTCAATGATTTTTTTTTCTTCTGAAACTTCTTCCAAGATGAACCAGGATGTGGAGGAGAGTCAAGACTGGTGGATGGATGCCGAAAGCTTCATCTCTAAGGTTGAGGAAAATCATTCACTCGACGCTCGATAAGTATGTTCATGAAGTGATGTGAAATATCTTTAAATTTTCATTTATTCTCGATGTGATCTTTGATCTCCCTCAAAGAACAGAAAAAAAATGGAGCTTATGAAACCCTAGGCACACACACTTCTGTTCTGCGAGGAAGGTAGGAGAGACCTCTCTTCTGTTAATTATGGTCATAGAGAATCTATGATTGTACAGTTCATAGGGTTTCATTCAAGGTTCTCACTTGGCTATGTATATATATATATATATACATACATTGACACTGGCCTGGAAGACTACCGTTGGCATGGTAGGCTAAATGTTGGTGCCTAAGTATGCACTGTGGAACACGCCCAAAGCATTTGTTTTCATGCATAGTGGGATAAATATAGAAAATTTAACCAAAAGAAAATACTCTCTGATTTGAACAAATAAAGCACTATATGAAAAGTAGACCACATTGGTGACAGTTAGAAAAAAGGGCATTATCAAGGTATTATGGCTTTCCATAGATATATATATATATGTAGAGAGAGAGAGAGAGAGAGAGAGAGAAAGTCGTAATATATAATGTACACAATGAGGACAGTGAATGTTATGGCAAAGCCCAAGTTACACTTTTATGAATAAGAGAAGAAATACATATTCCTACAATATAATGAATAAATATTAATCCACAGATATTTGGGGGACTCGATTGAAAAGGTGAGATGTTACATGAAAGGCCTTGGTAGGTTACAGTCGTCATGGTTCTAGTTGACTATACAAATGAAAATATGTTACCTTTAAAAATGTCTATGCTAAAAGTTACGCTATATTATCTATTTTTAGTGATTCTCTTGACTGTCCTAATTACCAACTCAACATAGTATTATAAATATTAAACAAGAAAAATTATGAATCATTTTTAAATAAAACTACATTAAGAATATATAATAAAAGGCAATCCCAAAAATAAGTAAGATGATACCCAAGAGGTGTGTATCGACCAAGTAGTATAGAAAGATCAAATTCATGTATTGTATGTGAAGTGAAGGACTAATTGACTTGTGGTGTAATGCTAGAAGTAGCATTATAATGAATAGAACATACCAGTGAAACAACTCAAACTTGAACTACTTAATGATACTCAAAAAAGTCAGCATATTAGCTAGCAACCATGTGGAAGTTGATATGTAAAAAGATCATAATTCCCCAGTTGAACAAGATGCAGATGTATACAAAGTATGGCATCGATTAAAGGGAATCATTAGTTTTCCATTAAAAGATCGGTAAGATTTTTTTTAAAAAAGATTCTCTCTTATGAGATTATCATAGTCCCAATCATAAGTCAAGTGGAAAAAAATTCAAACTTGGCCAAACTCAATGTAGTATGAGTTCTAAGTCAATGGCTTTCTTTAGTTAGAATTCTCCTCTAACTCAATCTCCTTTCCTCTGTAAGAAGTTCAAAGTTGATTTTTTTGTCATCAAATTTCTCAATAACATCCACAAAGTAGCTTAACTCTAAGCAAAGCAAGTGATGAATAGATAGCTAGAATGAATGTATCTATAGGAAGCAAGGGGGTGAACAGCTTATGAAGCTAACACTTGGTGTAGCATATAAATATAAATATATAAATCAGATGGATATAGTTTACCACAATTTCTAATTGTTCATCAGCTACTAACCTTTGGATCTAGCTAAAGATTTTCATATATAACGTAGGTTGATACAATCTCATTGAAGCCATGCACTTGTCAAAAACTTCTGCAATTCACAAAGGGCTACATTTAGTCACATCTATGGAAGCAAAGACGTGTTCTTGCAGTTTTCTCAAATCTTTTCTTGATATGGGAAAATGTCTCCTTATCAAATGACCTAGGTTTCTTTTTGAAAGGTTACAAGTGCTTCATCATATGACTTAATGGAGAATATCAAGAAAATACACATTAAAATTATAAATCCAATACCAATAAGAACATATGAAATTTATTTGCACGATTTATTGCATCATGTTTGCCTTAGTAATCTCTTCTAACAAGTTTAAAGCTACTGTGAAGAGTCAAGTGCCAATTATGTAGTCAACAGGTACATAACATATCGCAAGTATAGACCTGAGTGCAGATATATGCATATATATATATATATAAAATATGATTGTAAATCATAGGATCTACCTATGGATATAATATGTAAGTGCATACAACACAACCTATGGCAAAGTATATATAAACCATTCAAAAGTTAGTACAAAGAGATTAAAGTATCACATTGTGCCATCCACAAGGTCAAAGAGTAAAGTAATTTCTATTCATATGAAATGAGACAGATTTAAGGGCAAATAAAGCTTTTTACCTAGGCTTCAAGAAGGTTGTGTTAGAAGGTCAACTTTGAACTTACTCCATGCTCAGGTCAAGTCTACTCCTCATAAGATGCATGTATTCAAGTTGGTCTTGGTAATAAAGCCTTTAATTCTTGAGATTTAAGTAGTTCTTGGTCCTTGACAATTTAAGCGTCAATGTAGATATAAAATCATGTGGTTTATTGCTTATGGCAAGTTGAAAACAATCATTAATTAATTTTTGTCAAGTAGTGGTATGAACGATTATTTCCCAAATTGAATGACAGAGTCAGATACTTTATGTATACTGATATCTTTTAATGATGCTATAACAAGCCCCATTTAGCATGCATTTATCCTCCATTCACAACTATTAATTACTCTCTAATTAAATTTGCATATTTGCTAGGGGAGGGGGGGGAGAGCCTTCCATTCTGGAACAAAAGATCCTCTTTTTTTCTGTTTTATTCCCCCCAAAATAATAAGAATCTTCCTATTTTTGTGCTGCTTGCTAATCAAGAACTCATATTTTCAACATTTATCTAATTTTAAATTATTAAGATACTAGAAAAGGGTGATGGTGGTGGTCTTCGCTAGGATCACGGCTCATGGATTTCGAAACTCTTGGCTGGACTTGATTTTGACGCCCCAAGTCTGAATTTTTTTTTGATCAAATTAGTATATTTTAGTGTGTGAGGAATTCAGTTTAATTAATTCTCCCTGTACTCCCAGGGAATCTGACCACTCGCTCCATTCCTTGTCCGATTCCGGCCCCTTCGTCGCTCTGCTGCCTGGAGAGGGGGAAAGCTGGCTGGCGGGAAGATCTGTGCTCCGCCGAAGATTATTTCCGGGTTTTGAGGGGGAGGGTCCTTTTCTTCCGGTGGTGGCGTAGATGGGTTCTCTGCAGGGGAATTGGCCTTCCCGCGATCCCCACAACTTCAGCCAGCTCCGGCCTGCCGATCCTGCTGAACCGTCTGTACGCTCTCACAAACCATCTCCATTTCTCGCCCCTGATCTAAAGAAACCTTTATTCTCTTGAGCGCGAAGCTTCCTCCTATTTCGAAGAATGTTGTGCATGTTTGTTGAAGTTTCGGAAAATGTCATTGATGGTGAAATGATCTACGTCGGGCTTCCGTTCCTTTTTCAAGTTTTTGAGGGAAGTCTGAGCAGGATACTGATACTACTGTGACGAAGAATGGCAAGAAAAATAGGTTGATTCTAGGAGAGAAACGTAGTTATTCATTTGAACTTGTGATAATAAATTCTCACAGAAGGTAGTTATTGAAAGTTTTCATTGAAGGTGGCAGACTGTGATGATGCTCTGCAATGAAGACTCTAATTAAACTAAGGAAAATAGGGATTGAGGTGAGTGTGCCTGCAAGTATGAGTTGAAAGCATAGGAACAGATACGTTTGAATCAGGAGCCCCCAATCTTCCTTTCCACGATTTTTTTTTTCAATTTCCTTTTCTTGTTTTGGGATTTTTTTAATATCAATGGGAAATACATCATATGCTCGAATCAAAGGCCTTTGGTAATTTCAATTTAGGAATCACATCCATTATTTACCTTCATCTTGGTTTGACACTTGATGCTGGGAGATATCCCTCCTTGGCGGTAACTCTACGAACACCAATTGCCAGCGAGCTCGTGATGGGATTAAATTTCTGCTTCTTATGGTGGGATTCCCCTCTATTTCCTATTTTAGTGCTTCAACCAATGAATTCTTACACAAATCAGAAAATCTTCTTCCTTCTGGTTACTATCTTAGTTAGATGTATGATATCATCCCCTCAACCTCCACCCAATCTTCACAAGCGTTCTATGACTTGTAAATGCTGGGTTTCAACGGGGGATGAACTAAAAATCTACTACAATCCAAGAAATCAAGATATGCGCCTGCAGAACTTCTGAAGACAGATTCAGTACCTTCTTTCATCATTCTAATCTAGAAAATGCAAGGGAGGTTTCTCTCACGTTGTGGCCTTTTAACTTATGCCTGAAATAGGTGTATTCTTGAAGAAGGCCTGAAAGAATTCTTTAATGATCTTGTAACCCACGAAGGAAAAATAAAGGGAAGTGGGACATCAAGTAATTAATAAGATGCAGACTAAATCCACACGCGGATAAGATGCCTAAATAAATGAAAAGTAGTCGTAGGTTTTACTTACCTTACGATGCCAATTCCTCATAGCCTCCTGAAATAAGCCATTTTTATACCTCCTGCAGTGTGATTGGTTATTTGTTTTCACCATGAAGTGGATTGAATTTTTATTTTGGAGTATTATTGTCCCAGATCACTCCAATTCTGTTCTGCTAGCATAAACAGTTCAGTTTTACGAACACCAGGAAGTTTCATTTCCCTGTCTTGGGTTGACTTCGTCTACTGACCAGTTCCATCTCCCATTTGAATCCCATATTGTTTCTAATGTAGGGATTCTAAAGCACTTTATTTGGTCAGTTGATTTTGACGCAAACCAAACAGTAATAAACAGTGGGGAAAATTTTCTGTCTCATCAATTCATGGAAAAAATGCTGGTTATATACTTAACCAAATTAGGAAACTGACCAACAACCTAACCAACATTGGAAATTGATCAACAATAGGTAAGTGGCCAAGTTTTGAAATTGACCAACGTCCTAACCAGCATAGGAAACGGACCAACAAACTAACCAACGTAAGAAACTGATCAACAACCTATCCCTTAATTATGCGCTTGTTCCCACAGATTGGGGAGACATTCCATTCGTCTTCTTGATGCAATCACCTATACAACTGCCTTGTCAAATTATTTCCCACAGATCACAGTTCATTTGGTGAAGCTTCCTAGTCGCTGAAAATTTTATTTTTTTGGGTGTCCTAATAAAACTTAATTCATTTTTGAGGGAGGGGATTCAGTATTATTTGACGTTCATCATGCTGCTGGTTATATCATCTTCCAATCTCTGTGTGATTAGCCATCTATTTTATTTCAATTACGCTTAACTTTCTTTTCAAAATTTACAATGTCACCAGTAAACATGTACTTATTTCTAAAGTTCTCTTTAACAGAATAAGCATGAACTGTTGTATTAATGCTGCTGGTATATCCAATCTCTGTGTGATTAGCCATCTATTTTGTTTGATTATGTTTTTTTTTCAAAATGTACAATGTTACCAGTAAACATGTACTTATTTTCTAAAGTTCTCTCTAACAGAATGAGCATGACTTGTTTTATGTCTCTTTGCAGAATTTGACACCCATTACGTATCACCCTACTCACAACCGAACCCTTCCACCACCTAACCAAGGTACTTCTCTTTTGGGGAAATAATCCTTGAGGATTTTTTTATTCTGCATGCTTGGAATAAAGTAAATTTTCTCTGCTGGGAAAGAATCCTTCCTTCAAAACTTTATGCTTCCAAATGCTGGGTGGAAATAAACAAGCTAGAAAGCTGCTTCTTGGAGTAAATTCTTCTCTTATTCGGTCCAACTAGTTACGAACAAAAACTCGTCATTATTCAAATTTAGTCTATTTTTTGAAGGATGCCATGCATCTGGTGGAGATTTGGTTTGAGTTCTGCACGAGTGTTTGTTTAATATTCTTCTAGGCCATCAAATGGTTAATAGTTTTTAGCCGCCAATGGAATCTTAGCTCGTATTCTTTTACCCAAGTATTTTATCAAGGTTTTTTCCTGGGCAGGGGAAAATAGTCTTTAAATAGTTGTAGTGGACAAAGGGGGAGGGAAGGAGGGAGGAGAGAGAGAGAGAGATCTTGGAAGGGATTAGTCAAAATTTTAAGAAAAGATGGCTAATAATTGCAGCATGATCTCTAAGTTCATCCTTTCTACATAACAACGATCTTAAAACGTCATGTTAACTTGGATGTTCGCCGGGCCATGTGGGGCTTCACCTTTATTTGGCATTTAATCCTGATTCGGAAATATCTCGTGTAATATCGTATCTTTCTTGCGCTTGGTGATTAAAAATTCCTAATTATATAATATATCTTTTTCCCTTCCCAGTGATATCTACCGAAGAGACAAACATTCTTCTGCGGCAGTTCTATCAAAGAGTGGATGAGAAGGTACCAGCCTGCTTGAAGGGATCTTAAAGCTGTGCAGCCTGCTTCCTTATTCACGCTCATGGGTCCAGTCCTTGCAGATGAGGACAAAGAGAGCTGCTCCAGACAACCTCGGACCCAATCATGGCGCCAAGCTGCCCAGGGGTTCCTCTGGAGAAGGTCCCAGCTGAGTCGTCCGCCCATTCCCCAGACTTCAGCGGGCACCCCTTGTGCCTCTCACATTCATAAATGCTTCTTAGTTCGCACAGAGTTGGGCATCTATGATCCCAGACCCCCCAAGTGAATGTGCTCTTGTAAACTATATCCAACCAAGTCCAGCGGAGATTGGACCCTTGTATAATTCTCTCTTGGCGGAAAGAAATGTTTATGTTTCATCACGAATGTCCTTTATGTCTCTAGAACTGAATGATGTGAGTTTTTTGAGAAAATTCTAGTTCCTGGTTTCTAGGGTCTGACTGAAACTACTGTAAAAACTTTGGCATCAGATCTGTATGTTGTGTGGCAGAGATAGAAAACTAAGATTGCTTAAAGATTGCCATTTTTGTATACATATATGAACTGTTTTGCACTGCTCACTCACTTCATGGAAGGAAAATCTGTGATTTTCATTGCTCATAAGATTGTAACTGTGTGAGGCCTTTCCTGTTTACAGAGAAGAGTATCTGATGTTCAGTATCTTTCCAAACCGTAAGATTTTACTTGATCTTAAAAAATCATATTTTCCTTCTTTGAATGTCCAAGTATAACTGAAGATCTTGCGACCTATTTGTTTTTTCCATGGAAAAAACAATATAGAAGGAACTATTTATAGAAAAATCATACAAAATCTCTGGTCATACAAGAAACATGTTCTATTTATAGAAGGAACTATACGGTGCACTAAATATTCCCAAAACCGTATAAACTGTGTCAGATCATTACAGAAATCAAGCTACTGGTTTTTAATCTTTCATTCTGATCAAAACTTGTCATCATATTTATATCTTGTGCAGAAAAGAGAAAAAGTTTGCTGGTTCAAAGAGGTTGTGGACTCATGCTAAGCAATTCTCGCTCGCTAGCTGCTCCATATGGCTCCCAAATTTTGTTAAGAAGAAAATTAGAAGCTTTTCAGATATTCATTAGTCTAGCTAAACCTCCAAGTAAGTAGATATTATACCCCCATTCATACTGATTTAGCAATGAAGCAAATTATTAGCTTGGGAAGATAATGGTTATAAATAAAAACATAAATTGTTGCTTTTAGGTAAGGCTAAAGAAGCCTAAAATTATATATTTCGAAATTTAAATGATCTCTAATAGAACTTTAGGATGCATCAATTTGACATGGGATTCTGGATTATTGTACAAGGCATGTTGGTCAGCATCATTGATTTGACCGAATATTGCTTGGCACAACCTTAGTATATTATTATTGAATCAGTGTTTAGGAGATTTTTGAGACCAGAATTATGCATGCACAGGCCTGGCCCATTCTTTTTATCTTAAATCAATTGAGATGTTATCTTCCTATTTCAACATTAAGATTCAAATTATGTTATATGTTTCTACATCAAGGAAATTCTAGTAAATGATAATGTTTGTGAATGCAAACGTAAGAGTATTTCTTGTGAATTATTTATAATTTTTAAGGAGAATATGAAGAAATGGGGTTAGAAACACTTAACATCTACTTTCTAATTTAGAATTTGATTTGGACTTCAATGAGCTCTCCATGCACTTTGGGGTTAGAAATTAAATAAATGGTGCTCAAACTGAATATTACAAATTACATCATAAGGTACCAAGTCAGCATCAAAGGAATAGAGCAAGATCAAATCATATTTTATTTGAGATCAATTAGTAGCTTGCATCAGTTTATGCTTTGAAAGATGTGAGGTGTTTTATTGATATGATACTCAACTTATGAGCTAGCATTTCCTTCTTTGTACTTGTTGAATTGATATGAAAATAAAACTTACAAAGATGTGCATACGATTTCTTTAAAATAATAGAGTTGAAATATGTGGAGATTTAAATATTCACAAATGCAAATAATAGATTTGATTGCAAGGTGGTGCCCTTTTTATGTCAAAAATTGACCCATGAAAGTGGGAGCATCCATCTATAAAAAAAATATATTAACACATTTGAAATCAAATAAATGGGATATATTGAGCAATGTTAAAAAATAATGTAAGTTGGGGATTGAAGAAATTGATTACTTTAGTCAAGTCCCTAGTAAAGATAAAAAGCTCAATATTGAATAATATCCTATAGTGAATTGTAACCTAAAGCCAATTTAATTGATCAGTTAAAATGGAGACGTGAAATATATTGACTATTATACCGAAGTTTAAAATCGCCCTTTTGTGCATGGTTCAAACCAACACTCTTTGCTTTAAATTCTCATAATCATACTTATACCATAATTATTGACCAAATTTCGTATAAATTATATGATGATTGTCAAAGGAGATGGGGGGCTTGTGTTTTAAAATCACTAATTATTCTAAGCATTATTGTCCCACTATAGAGCACATAATTCAAAAACGTTCATTTACTCATCTGGGCAAGGCTTTTATATTTCAAACTATGTTCTTGATATAGAACTCTCTGCTCAGATAAGTAAGAGAGACATCGTGATAGAATGTTGGTGGTGACCAAATTTCATCCGGGAAAGTTGATAAACCATAGAAGAAGTGATTTTCCTTCCTTTTCCTAAGTAACAACAGCAATTTAACTGATGCAGTTAATTTTGTAATCCTCCAACGTTGTAATTTTGTTGAATAAAAATATTCAACGCTCTCTAGCAGCCACCGTCCCTTACACCACTCAGCCATTCCACTATAAACCCTGGATGCAGCCCTCTGCAGTGGGAGAATCGACGGGCATACTCCCGCGAAGTGAATGGTGGGTTTCCTCAAATGGTACTTCATGGGTGCGTGAGCATGACGTAAACCCATCTCTCATTCCCCCCTCCCAAAGGTGTACTCGATCTCAGTTGCTAATCCCTCGCCATCTGAGGCGGATTCCCACGTGGAAAATCTCAAGCAAGTTCGAGAACGGTGGGGTTCCTGAACATCAATCTTTCGTGGTCGTCTTCGGCAGGCAGCCATGGCGTTCCCTTACTTGGAGGCTGTTCTGGGTCAGCGACTTTCCCTCCACCTGTGCTGGCTCTCTTATTTTTTTCATTACTTGTCTTTTCTTCGATAGTCTTCCCTAGTCGCCCCCGATCTCCCCCCTTGTCTCGTTATCGTCTTCTTATTTATTTTCTTCTCTTCCTCTTTATTTATCATGTTGTCGATGCCCCGGCGAATATGGCCGCGCTGTTGGTCGTTTGCGTGTTGTATTACTCCTTTTTGGCTCTTGCATCTATTCTTCGAATGATGCCGGTCTTCGAGGAATGTTCTTCTAGGATCTGCCATTGTTTTCCACTAGTTATTAGTTTTGTATGATTTCTACAGCTCTATGGCCATAAGCATCTCTTAATTTGCTGCTGATTTTATGATTTCATGGAAATTTTTGCTTATACGGGTTTTTTTCTGGTCTAAAATTAATTTTCTGGGTAGAACGGTGGTCAGCTTTGTTTGCCATGAAAAGTATGCTATTGAAAGAAATAATTTTTTAGTCGGTTTTTGAGGTCTTTCTATTTTATTGCTTCAAAGTAAATAAATCAAATAATTGATTGAAAATATGGCTGTGATTTTCAGAAATTAGTTAAAAGTTGTTGCAAATCTCTAGCATATGACTGGTTATTATTTTTGAAGTTCCGGTCGCGTGCATATTATATTTCAGGAACGGTAAAAATAAATTTGACGTGTGTTTTATGTGTCAGAGATAAACATGGCTTGCTAAGGTTTAATGGCATTCTAAGTCTCTGTTGAATCATGGAAAAAATGATTAGTTATTCAGTGACTTCATTTCATCTTGGTTTTGTATGTAAGGACCTGCAACGACAAAAAATCTTGCATATGTAAAGGCAGGATGTAATACGCTGTGTCTAAGTAAAATAGTAGGGGTATGATGGAATCATCTTTTATCATCTATTTTCGCTTTAATGATTAAATTCGTAGAGTTTAGTGTACTGAAATTCCAAATCCTGTAAAAATTTATCTGATCCGTGCTTCACATTTTTCTGAAGACCTCCACTTTATTTTGATATTTGTCTACATGTTTTTAATGAAAGTGCGAATATTTCTTTGCTTATCAATTTTAGTTCTTTCAGTGGACATTTAGTTATTTATAAATAATTCCTTTTCCTGAAGAATAATGATGGAACTGAAACTTATTTCAATATTCCTGTGTTGGAACTTATTTGTTGGAAGTCCTTTTTTTTTTTTTCCTTGCTGAGAATTCTCTTACCTAGATAATGGCGTCAACTTGCCAATGTCAGAGCTGCATTATTCAATATCCCATTTTGTATTGGATTCCTGTCCATTACACCGTTTTCAGAATGCCCGAGCCCTGTGTTTTCCTTGGTATATTCATAGTGGTTTTAATCTCTATCATATTTACTGATGATTCCCTGTCTTTTTTATTCTGCTTTATTATCAAGGGAGTAAGTGTATCTGGGAATCAAGCTAAAATTCTGTTGCCTTTGCTCAGGTTTCATGATTTGCGTATACATTTTTGAGACCTATCTTGACATTCGGCAGCATGCGGCTCTCAAGTTGCCCACCTTACCTAAGCAATTGGAAGGAGTAGTTAGTCAAGAGAAGTTTGTAAAGTCTCGAGCTTATAGCCTTGACAAGAGGTTTGACTTTTGTTTCAACAAAAATTATAAAATGTTGAACTCGTATCATGATGCTTCCCTAGACCTATAGTATCATGCTTAGTGTTTTTTATTCCATTATGTTGTACCTGGTAATGCTTGTTCATAGTGTGGCCTGGTTTGAGCTGATTTGACTATCTTCTATAACCTGTTCTCTTTCTTCTTCTTTAGATTCATGCCCTGCCATTCATGCTGTTATTATTAGATTTGATCTTAACTGACATTCCTTCTCCTTTTTTACATATATCAGCTACTTCCACTTTGTACGTGAAGCTGCGACGATAGCTTTGGACATTACGATTCTGGCTTTTGGTCTACTTCCGTGGCTGTGGAAGGTAACAGAAGTGCCTCATGTCTTATTTCATATGCTCATCGTGCCTTATATTTATCAGCCTCTTTGTTGCAGAGATCTGGCGATATTCTATTGCGTGTGGGTCTCAGTGCGGAGAATGAAATAACTCATACACTGTCATTTTTGGCTGGGATGATGATCTGGTCTAAGGTTTGGATATGGCTGTTCCCTTTTTCTTTGAAGTCTAAGGTTGTCATGCTTGAATCTGATCTCTGCCAGAAAATCGCTGTAGTTTCTCCGGATTAGATTTTTTTTCCAAGTAAATCTTTTCTCAGGTAACCTTTGATCTGTTTATATTGGGTAAAGACTGCATCACTAAATCTACCTGTCATGCTTGCCGGGAGGAAAGTGTATTCTATGCCAGCTTTTTGCCAGATGCATAATCAGCGGCTGAGTCAAATCGTTCTTCTTATGAAAAAAGGCTGTGGTTGATGGCATCTGCCATATATCTTTTCCCATAAGCAACAAAACAGATATAGTAGCACCCAAATCCTTTGACTCATAACATTAGTCTGAACTCAGTCTTAATTTTTGATGTTTTTTTCATCTTCCACATCATCACCAACACAGATTTATCTCCGTGTCTAGAATTTCTAGCCTGTTTCTCAAGTGATGCAGTCCTTTTGACGTTTCTGTATAGAATAAAAGCGATGTGCCCCAAGTTTTGTTGGTCTAAATCACGTGCTCTTAGGTCTGTTTCACGTGTGTTGATGATAAAACGAAGATCATGGTCCTATCTTGAATTTCCCGATTATGTTTAGGTTTGGTGGTTTTCAATCCACGTGGACCTATCTCTAAACGCTTTACCATTCCATATCTTGCTTACCAATTAGAGCGAATGGAATGATAACATCCCTTGTCCAGATGTAAAGTCATGTGAGCACTAACTCTTGTTGGTTTTGGCACGAGGATCTTAGTTTTTCATTCAGAGGAAGCTCGACTTTAGACTTCATGTATCCTGCCTATGTTAAATGTGTGAGATTTAACTGTTAACTAGCGAATAGTTGAGATCGTAGTTTAGATGTGGACAGTTTTATTAAGATGTTTCTGAAAATTGTTGGGAAGGAGTTATGTCTATGGATGAAACATTCCCATTAGAGCACCCATGGTATTTCTGTATTAAAATCTAATTGAGACCTTCATGGTGAACCTTGTCCTTTTGTAAAATTTACCTGACAAGGTTTGTGTCCTGAGCTCTATCTGAAATGCAAACCTGCTTGGTTGGGCTTTCATTGCAGGGTATAACCTGGCCTCATGAGGTCAGAGGAATATGCAAAAACCAGTTTATTAGGAAATAGAGAGAGAAAAAGAGATAATGTTCAAGAGAAGGAGGGATAATTAGAGTGACAGGGAAAAGGAAAATAGAGAGATAAAAGAGGGGGGCAGCATTAGGGAAGGTGGAAAAGGATATGCTAGAAGAAGGCAGTCCTATTTCATGGGATGATGCTTGTGAAATCAAATCCCTTGTGGCTGTAATATGCTATTGTTAACTGGAGGGTTTGACCGGCAGTGCTTGCAGCATCTTGCAGTGGTAGGAATCATCGAGTGCCCCCCTTTTTCCTTCTCTGTACCTCTGGTGTAAAGAAGATGAAACGTGAAAATTGAACAGCTTAAGCTTGGTGGGACTATTCCACTGGTTAAATTTTGAAGACCATTAAACAGTTATTTTAAATTATGATGCCCTTGTGAGACAAAAGTACTGAAAACCTCTTTCCTTTCAAAGTTTTAGCCAAAAATGCTCTCAAATACTAAAAACTAGTCTCTGCACTTCGGCCATCCCGGGGTCGTCCGTTTTCAAATTCGTGCCTGTATGGTTAAAGAACTCTATTGTGAAATTTATCCGTATATTCAGGAGTAAAATTAATCTGTGCTTTATCTACATTCGTGATGCAGATCACCGACTTGCCATTTTCGTTGTATTCAACTTTCGTGATTGAGGCTCGTCACGGTTTCAATAAAGTACGTTGTCCACCTCTTTAATTCTTATGTTTTTCTGTCGTTATCTTCTTTCTATTTCTAGTCATCTCAACTTATAAGCATACTGAACTGCTTTCTCACCTTTTCTATTTTCCTAGCAAACGGTATGGCTATTTTTCAGAGATATTTTCAAAGGAATTCTGTTATCATTAGTATTTGGTCCTCCAATTGTCGCTGCAATTATTTATATAGTACAGGTATTAAATCTTCCATTGCTACTATATATCTGAAGATTTTACAATTTTTTTTTAGCATTTTGACATGGTTAGATGAAATCTATGTGATTCCAGATGTTTCTTGTGCTTCTTTATGTGTCATAAATACTCACATTTTGTGTGAATGTACTAATTTTCATCTCTTTTCCTGACCCATCTGTCCTTAGAAAGGAGGCCCTTATCTGGCGATCTACCTATGGAGCTTTATGTTTCTTCTGTCTCTCTTGATGATGACAATATATCCAATCTTAATCGCTCCATTGTTCAATAAGTTTACCCCTGTAAGTGCTTTTACTAAGTTGATAACCTCTTAGCTTTTTATGAGGTATAAAAGTAGTTTTAATTTTATTGATGCTTGTTTCTTTGAATGACATTTGCAGCATTGTGGCACTTTTCTATGTTGTTTGCTTGCTATATTTCATCTGATGTTATTTATTTCTCTTGTTCGTCTATATCAACTACAACGCTGGAATGTTGAGACAGCTTCCTGAAGGAACCCTGAGAGAGAAGATTGAAAAGTTAGCATCCTCTTTAAGTTTTCCTCTTAAGAAGCTTTTTGTTGTTGATGGATCTACGAGATCAAGTCACAGCAATGTGAGTATGCAGTCCTTCACTCTGCCTTACTTTCCCTTTCATTCCCTTTTGTATCGTCTTTCTATGAATTATAATTTCATCTGGTGGGGATTCTTACGTCTGTAGTTTGACAATTTTTTATTGATTAGTATTTAATGTTTTATTAAATTAACATAATATTTTTCTACACCTGACCATTTAGTCATTACCGTAAGGATAATTGAAAGGTGCTAATCTGAATGAAATTTATTCTTCTTGCATGTGAATAGTTGATACAAAGTTTGTGCTCCCCTTATGGAGCCTTGCCTTTGTGGATTCATTGTTGTTGCTTGCCAATTATGAGTTGGGCGCTTTAACCATTCAGCCATGGATGCTTAACAGGGATGATCGTACATCGTGAATTTTTGATTAAAGCGTTTGCATGAAATGCATGGCGTGTAAACTACTTTGTTCTTGTGGCTACATATTTTGGACGATCTGCTTGCATATCACTTCTTTTTTTCTTTCAATTTTTTGATTTCCCCTTGGCCTTTTCTTTATCAATACATTCCACACTACTGAGCCCGACTCAGTGAAACCAAGGAACGAAATCAGATCAAAGATGTTCGTTTGACTCGTGTGGTTTGCAGTTTTTGGGATATTTTTTGATAATAATAATGATTGATTTATAACTTCTCATCAACGGTCAAGAGATAATAAGATTTCAAGCAAACTCTGATGGAAACAACACTATTTAAACCCACTCCTCGTCATTTCACCCAATCCCCACTAGCGTTCATTCAATTTGCAGCATCAGAAGATGGGGGCAGGTAATGGATGAGTCAGTGACTGGGGAGACTGAAGAGGTCTGTATAGTGGTGGTGAATTGTGAAGGTGGGGAAGAAGAGGGGAAGTTGAAACATGCAGCAGCACTACAAGAGTGGGCAGCGAGTGACCATGACAATAGTTGTGACATATAAATTTCCTGTTCGTCCTCATTCCAAGTTGGCAGTGGAAGTGCAGATAATGATGCCACTGAGCTTTTGTTGCTGACGAATTGAATGTAATTTGCTCTAGAGACGTCCATGCAACTCGTTAGGATTCGGTGTTAATCTCATGGGAATCTAGGCTTTTGCGACTCTGTTGTGGGGTGATTATTACTCTATTGAACTCCATTGTGGGGTGATCTACTTCATAGATCCTTGTGAAGATGAAGTTCGATAATTTTAGTAACTGATCCAAGTTTCATCTGTCATGATTTTGAACAGGTCTTTAGACCCTTATGAAGGAATGTTGTGTATGTACAGCAGAAAACTATCGAAAAAACTAATTTTACCTTTTACATACTCCCCTAAGGTTTAATGATGGCTATGAAGTAGTGCTTTTAAAGATGTTAAAGTAATATTTTTATCATTTTTCCTATTTCTTCTGTTTGAATAGTTCATGATAAAAATTCTAAGATGAAGGTATTAAAAGAACATTTTAATCATTTTCCCCAGCTTTGTGCTTGAATAATTCGTGATAACTAATCTAAGTGAAGCTACTGGATGACTATGTGAAATTATACATTGTAAGTATTGGGTGAGCTTTAAGTATCAACTTTGGTATATGTTGTATCCAATTCCTGATTCGAGAAGAGTAAGAAATAGGAGCGAAGTCCAGTTCCAAAATCAGTTGTATACTTAGAAACTTATGATGGATCGTAAGGGTGCTGAGTTGTTGTTCACAATTCCCAGACGCTTGTAATTTCCCCAGCTAAAGCTGAAACCCTTCATTTTTTTTTTATTTTGCTTCCATAACCATAATTTAGTGGTCAGCATTGCAATCGTAGGAAGTGCCATAGTAATTCTGTCGTTATCCTCGTTTAATCCTTGTTTTTTCTAATTGTTTTAGAGAACTTGGGTGTGTGTAAAGAAATGCCTTTGCTAATATAAATTTAATGCAAAAAAGTTCTTGTTTGTGGACCGCTATTGGCATAATCATAAATGAAGATGCTGAGGTAGCTAAAGGTGGATGCAGAAGTTACGTTATTTCAGTTTTGGCCTGGCAGTTCATTTCATGAGTAATGCATTGATATGGCTCATGAGATACCACTAAAATTATATCAACGTATGCGTATTCACATGACATGTGACAACAGATTGGCATGAGGGGGAAAACAAATTGAATTTAGAATAATCTTCCTTAGAGCATAGGAACGCTAAATGTATTTTTTTTATAAATAATATCTGAACTGAGCCAGACATTTCTAAATCTGAGAATCGAGTGTACCAGACTGAGCATGCTGTGAACACACGGAAGAGAATTCATTCATTTGTTTTAAAGTAGGGAGCCTAATTCGTAAGCTTGCTTGTTCTTCGATGAGTTAAGATTTGGAAACCAGGAATTGGCCTCGTTTTGTATGGATACTCGAATCAGAAATAGTATTCATGTTGGATAGCTTGTCTAACAAGTATGGCACGTGGTTGAAAGTGCATTGTCAACTCTTCTTGTGAAGTCTGATAAATCTGGCAATGATGCATGCCATAGGCTAACTCGCATATGTGCACACAATGAACAGAAGTATTGATGTCAGGTATCTTTGGATTACAGTGTCTGTTCAAGAAGAGCACACCTACCCCTTATGGTGGTGATGAACACCGCATACTAATAGGAAACGGGCTTAGCAATAGCTTTCCTTTCAGGGATTAATGTTAAAGAATGTAACGTTGTATCCTGATAACATATTTGAAAGTTTTGGTGCTTATTGGATACAACAATGGGGTTATAGTGATGGCCATGCTGTTTTCTGTGCTTCCACCGTTTCAACCATATTCTTTGAAGAAAATAGGAGTTGGCAACTAGGCATCTGATGATTACTTGGCGTATTCATCTGATGTTCAGTATTTTGTTACCCAAAATATTTTTGGTTTTAGAGAAAAATATAATGAGTTTGGGACGGCCACTTTGTGAGAAATATCACCATGTGCATCAGACGCATTGGCCAACAGATTTCTATCTATTTATCTTTTTACCTTGACAAAGAGTAGGTTTGGAAACAAAAAACCCCCCAATGAAAAATAGCAGTGTTCGTAGCGCAATTACGGCTGCCATGTTTATCATTTCTGTTATTGTCATTCCGGTTCTCTTTAATGATGTTCATGTGGTTCACTTTTTTAAGTTATATTTCTTATTTTTTGGCAGGCTTACATGTATGGATTCTTCAAGAACAAGCGTATTGTTCTTTATGACACACTGATCCAACAGGTACACAGTATTTCAATAGATCCGTAGGTACTTACAGACAGTGGTAATTATACTCTCTGTGAGTCTGAGGTTGATTCCTGTGTTCATTACAAAACTATGTTGATTCTTTTCTTGTAAAATTCTGGCTTGTCCAGATTTTGCATATGCTTATGTAATCCTATTACACCTAAAAGAGAGCGCATGTAAATCAGTGTACAGTTTACATCTTTCATAAAAGTTGAAAGCATTTAAAGTGGGCTCGTATAGCTAACTAGAAATTTTTGCAGTGCGCAAACGAGGATGAGATTGTTGCTGTTATAGCTCATGAACTTGGGCATTGGAAGCTCAATCACACGATGTATTCATTCATTGCTGTCCAGGTATGATAATTTCGAAGAAATCTTATCTGTGGATCTCGAATCTCCGGATAAGAGATCTTAAAATTTTCTGTGTTGTGCATTTTCTTGCAATTATGAACTGTGTACGCCAAAGATGCTTCCTGATATGATCTTAGAGACTTCATCCATTTATGCTGCAATGGACAAACCAAAAAAAATACTTCAGAGATTTAATTGTCCGTGTTAACTGCGACAAATGATATAATTTTTTATATTTTATCTCAGGTTCTTTCATTTCTGCAATTCGGAGGCTACACTCTTGTGAGGAATTCAAAGGATCTATTTCGCAGTTTTGGTTTTGACACACAACCTGTGCTCATTGGTCTGATGATATTTCAGGTATTTTGTTCAACTGTTTCACTAATTTCAATGCATCAGTTGTCCAAGTCCCCACAGCTTGTTTTCTAGATCGCTGTTGGTCTAGAAAGTTATCAATTTTCTGTCAGTGATTTGCATTCTTCACTAGCATACTCGATGTATCTTGTCACTGAAAATATTACTCACGAATTTTATTCCAATGTTGACTCTTAGTCGTGTTGACCAAAATAGTTCCAGGAACTGGGGTTTGTTCCTTCAGGTCCTTTTGATGAAGCGTTATTGGCTAAGTGGTTATGAATCTGACCATTGCGGAAAATATCAGACCAAGATTGTTTAGGAAACTACCCGTGCTAACTGTAGCAGATTGTGCCTAAAGAAAGCTCTCTAAACAACTGTTCCTGTAATCAGTTTCTCTGTTGAAGATTTCTTAGGGGTTGGCCACCTTAGTTGCGACATCCATGCACTCAGAGGCTTGGGTTACCTGATAGTTTTAACTAGCTGTTCAGCTGGACAAGCACTGAAGATATCTTCTCCACCAATGAGGCTTTAACTTGTCTGATATTGGGCTATTATTTGCATCATCTATAAACCTCTCCAAACCAAAATATGGTTCGCAAGTTCTCCCTGACATACCCTCAATTGTGTTCTCATTTGCAGCATACTGTTATACCTCTCCAGCATATTGTAAGTTTTGGGCTTAATCTTATCAGCCGCGCTTTTGAATTCCAGGTAGAGATGCTCAAGTTGTCCGCTCCAATTTCTCTGAAATTTTTCACTTTTTTTAGGGCTCTGCGCAACCATTTCAGACCAGATTTCAAACCCTTTCTGTTTCTCATGGTGGTATACAGGCTGATGCTTTTGGAAAGAAGCTCGGTTTTGCTGCATCTCTTCGTGCAGCTCTTGTGAAGTTGCAGGTGAGTTAACTTAATATGTCGGACTCTGCTGACTGTAAGTCGGGCACTTCCAGTTAGGGTTATGAAAAGTCAAATGCTTTCAGTTGTTCATGAGAGGAGCTATATATAATTTTTTCCTCAGCACAGGCGTTTTTATTTGGTTTAATTTTTCATATAATTTTATTTTCTCATGGGTTCGCTTTCTCCTGATTCATCTCTATGTTTTAATCTCTCATCCTCTCACTGACTACATCGGATTTAAGTCCAACGTTGACTAGGGACCCGGTCAGAGGCTTGAAATCCGCTTTCAAGAGGGGAAAAAAAAGTAAATAATAAAAGTCAACTACAGAATTAGACATTATTGTACCAACTATTAAGTAATTCAATTATATTTTAAGTCAAAATCTGCATTTTATTAGCAAAGTCAAACATATATTCCCCATTTTTGAGCTGCGTTATGTCCTTTCCTGGATCATTCCCAATTTCTCATCGAATCATTGGGGTTGGGGGAGGGCGTATCACCTCCCCAAGCCTTCATGGAAACAAGCTCTGATGGAGCATCATCCATCACATGCCCTCCAATCGCCAATCCTGATGAGATAACACGGATGATTTCCTTCCATTTCTCACAGTTAAGGAAGACAAATGAACAGTCCACAGCTTTAGTCTACCTTGCCTCTTATCATAATTTGGCATGTTTAATTTTTTATTTTTTACCTCTGATCAATGTCTGGGGACTTAATATTTCCTTCCTCTTTGAAAAAAAACCCATCATGCTTGCTTTGCGTCTTATATATCACATGGGCTGGGAACCAAGGGGCAACGATTTTGAGCAGTAATTGTTACACTGGTCATCTAAAATCGGTGGGGGGTTCTTTCTGTGCAGGAGGAGAACCTGTCGGCTATGAACACCGATCCATGGTACTCGGCCTATCATTACTCACATCCCCCACTGGTGGAGAGGCTGGCAGCTCTCGATGAACTTGATAAGAAGACAGATTAGACTGAAATGCCGCTGGAGTTGGTTGTCCCTTGGGCTTTGTAACTTGGAAGGATAGCGAAGCTGCTGGGCTCTTGCATCTCCAACCGGGAGTGTACAGAACCAACTGCTAGTCTCTCCATTTTGGTCAATTTCTCTCTGTCAGTTAGACCTTGGTTGGATGTGATCAGGTTGATGGGGTCTCTTCCATGTGGATTTTTCTCACAAGTTATGATATGATCATGACTGCAATTTTTTGTGGGTTTTTCTCACAAGTTATTTTATAATCATGACTGCAAAATTTTGTGGGTTTTTCTCATAAGCTATGATACGATCATGACTGCAAAATTTTGTCGGTTTTTCTCACAAGTAATGATATGATCATAACTGCAAAATTTCGTAGGTTTTTCTCATGAACTAATATGATCATGACTGTAAAATTTTGTGCATTTTTCTCACAGGCTATGATATGATCCTTACTATGAAATTTGTGGGTTTTTCTCACAAGCTATGATGTGATTGTCACTAGATGTGCAGGCCCTTGATCTCCTCCTAGCTCCTCCCGTCTGTCCTATCTCATGCACGAAAGATACACAATAGGGAGGAATGTTGAGACCTTAGACTTGTATTCATTTCAAGGGCTTACACATTGGTAGGTATTTATATCAAGCAGCTATAATAAGACGGGAGAGAGAGAACCAGATTGGTTTAGACTAGACCAGTTTACTCTACAACCTTATTATGAGATACAATGAATAGAAAAATAAAAGGACTAGAAATTATAAAAGGAAAAATAGAGATTATTAACTTCTTTTTAACACTCTCCCTAAAGCTGATGAATGTATGTTGTCTATTCCTAGTTTAGAGATGAGATAATAGATGTTGCTATGTAATTCTTTTGTGAATATATTTGTAATTTGATGAGTCATAGGCACATATGTAGTACAGATTTACTCTTTTTTTTTTTTTTTTATGAAGTTACTTATGTTTGGTTTTGTCATGTTGAATATGGTTGTGAGCAATACTAATGGCCAATTTATTATCACAATAAAACTTCATTTAATCATTTATCTTGATCTTCAAATGCTTCAAGATGATATTGACTCATAACATCTTACAAATACCTGGTTCATAGCACAAAATTCAACTTCTGTACTTGATTTAGATGCAGTATTTTGTTTTTTGCTACTCTAAGTAATAAGATTTCCTCCAAGGAATATAGAATATCCAGATGTTGATCATCGATCCACAACAGATCCAACATAATCAAAATCTGTGTATACTTAAAGTATTAGATGATCATGTTTCTTGAATAAAATTCATTTTCTTGGTGTTCCCTTTAGATAACGTAAAACACACTATTGCTTGAAAAGCTTTGAAATGCGTATGAATTGGTGAATTACTGTGTAATTGTTGATGCATAAGTTATGTCTGGTTGTGTATGTGATAAGTAGATCAATTTACCTACCAATCATTGATACATCTTTTTATCCACATCAATTGTCTTCCTCATCTACACTTAGCTTCAAATTAAAATCAATTGAAGAGCTAGCTGGTTAGCAAGCTGTTTTATCACATATTTTGTTGAGACAGGAAAAAAGAATTCTTGAATTAACTTCCATACCAACTAACAAGCCAGTTAATTCTTGGGTTAGCACTTAGATTTCAATTTTTTGAGATAAACATTGAGTGAGAAGCTTTTTTTTCTATATCATCATTTTCAATTATTATTATATCATCAACATATATTATTAGGATCATGACTCCCCCTAAAGATAGATGTTTGATAAATCAAGTGTGATCACTTTGACTTTGTTTATATTCTATCTTGAGCATAACCATCATAAATATATCAAATCAAGCCCCAAGAGATTGTTTCAATCTATAAAATGCTTTCTTCAATTTACACACCATATTAGTATCTAAGTTCTTCTCATATCCATGTGATACTTCCATATAAAAATTTTCTTCTAATTCTTCATGTAAAAATAATTTTTTAATATCAAATTTCTAAATATCTCAATCAAAGGTAATTGTTAATGGTCTTGATTTTATTCATTTTTGTTACTAGTGTAAAAGTTTCAAGGTAATTAACTCTATAAGTTTGTGTGTATCTTTTATCAACTTAGACTTTGTGTCTTTCTACAGATTCATTTGCATGATAATTGTATAGACCTATTTGAAACCAAACACTTTCTTCCATATTAGTAGATAGACAAGCTAGTGAGTATCATTTTTTTTCATAGTCTTCATCTCCTCATTCGTAACTTGTCTCCACTTCTCACAGGTTAAAGATTTTTTTAAAAAGTTAGGATTGAGATAGAATTTTGGTTAAATACGAATGTCGTGTGTGAATGTGATGATACGTCATAGAATAAAAAAAGTGTCATAAGATATAACAGTTTTTTAGAACATTTTCTTACCCCTCTTCAAAGGGTGATAAGTAGGTCCTCATCAATAAGTAAGGTGCTGGTGTGAGATGTCTCATTTGACTTATTCTGAGATGAATCTTGAACATGTGTCAATTCTAAAGCATTTTCTTTCTTGGTGGCATCATGTTCAAGGAGTTAGTAAAACCCACTAGCATAATTTTTAATAGAATACTAATTTTGAATATGAAGTCAAGATTATTTTCTTACACTTGTCCAATGGATATGAATATGTCTAGAAGACTTGATCTAAGGATGTCTCTAATCTACAACAATCATTATTAATAATATCATAATTAGCTTTTAATAAAAAATACAATTTAATGAAACAATAAAATGAAAGACTCTTATCCCCACCAAGACAAAAAGTCTATTTAGTGACCCTTGTAGTATACCTTATGTAATTCTTAACATCTCTTGAGATGACTAAAACCATAATAACCAAGTTAGACAAAGAATATAATTTTAGATGGAGACAATGTGTAATAAATTACAGTAGTAAGGACTGTCTTCTTACTCATAGTGTCATTCATATGGGGGCTCAGATCTACAACTTCAATGTTATTTATACCCACCAATGAAACCGCACCATCTATATCTACACCTCCCTAACATTATTCCTCACCTACAAAAGTCATCAGAATTTGATGGTAGGCTGTCTTGTTGACAAATCAGCATGAATGGAGGAAGTGTAGAAGAGGTTGTCAAGCTTCAAGAGAAAGTGGCAATGTCTCCCATCTTGGATCAAATATATGCTTTGACATCTCTCATTCCTTTCCTTTTAGAAGAATGTAGAGAACTTTTTCTCCCCATCTCAAAGCACACCACATCTTGATGATAAAAACGTTATATCCAAAATTGACTAGTGTAGGTCGAAAATTTCCCATGATACAAGGTAGAGAGAATGATGGGAGCAAGAGGTTTTGGGCAGGTCTACATTGAACAAATGGTGGCTGGTGAGTCTCAAGGCAATGGGCTCAATACCTTTAGAGTTAAATTTCAATCTCCCATTGCCCCTGCTCAAAAGAAATCTTTAAATATTAATGTTTCATGGCATATCTTTCTTTTTCCTCTTTTGGGTTCTTCATTAAGAATAGGTTCAATAATAGGTAGTTTGATTGGAACAAATTTGAAGTTTGATAATAAATCCTAGATAGGATGTAAAAAAATAAAATTATAGATCCTTTAAAGTTTGAATCTTCTCATGCTGATTTGATGTGTTATATGATTCTTTCTCATTGAAGGTAGCATCTCTTGAAATAATATTTTTTTTATTTGACGATAATAGCAGCCATACTCTTTTTGTGTTTGGGAGTATTTATTGAGGTCCTTGTGACCTAAGGGCATCCACATGGAAAGAGGTCCCTCAAATCATTTGGGTAGAACAATCAAGACAACCTTCCTTAAGGCCTAGACCTTGACAAGGGGCAGTGAGCTGTTGGTGGCTAGAGCTTGAGGGACAATTGGAGTAGATGGTAGGGCAACTCTAATGTTGAGACTAGGAAACAATCGACCTTTCCTATACAAATACTCCTATTAAAGAACCCTAGACTCAAGGGGAATAGGAGGAACATCTAGAGAGTCTTGAAAATTGGCCTTCTTGAAGTAGCCATGCCCCTATTCCTCCTACCATTCTCGAGGGACATCACTTGTGAGTTGACTCCCTTGGTTATCTTCCCCTCTTAGTAGTCTTGAAGTTAGTGTATGTCTCATTTGGTGAACTAATTTTTGTAAGATGGTCTTACAATTCAAAGCTATCTTCTTATTTTATCATTTTAGTAAGAGACATTCTCTTTTTATCTTATCTCAATCCTTGGGTACCCATCAAAGTGGTATCAAAGCTCTAGTTGATATTTGCATGAGAGCAAAAGTCATTGGGGGAAGGCATAGAGGAAAAGGTCAAAAAAGTCCACCTCTAAATCTCTAGGATCAGGCGGGAAATCAAGAGGTTTGGAAGGAAATGCGATAACAATTGATTGCCATCACATGCACCTTGAGGGTCTACAGCACCAAATGACCTTAGGTTAAGGCCAAGCTAGCAAAGAAAAAGTTTTGACAACCTATGTGGAGAGTGGAATATGGGGGAGTCTAGTCATGGGCAGACTCTAGTGCTTCTAGGGGATCCAACAATAGAAAATAAAGTTCAACCTCATTTTCCACACCCCCTTATATTTGGATTGACCGGAAACCCTCATTCACATACTCTTGGCGATCCCAACCAAAATTGACAACAAGAGCTTTTGATCTTCGATGGTCATGACTTGGAGGGATGATTATTTTGCACATAAATTTATTTCAACATATATCACTTAATTGCAGCCAAAAAACTTGCTAAAGCCCCTGCCTCAGCATGGAATGGTGGGCTTTACATTGACTCAAATGAGTGGAATAACAAAGATCATTTCAATGTTGAGAAGATTTGAGATAGTTGATGCTAACTCAATTCATATCTAATAAGGTAAACATCCTTTACTTGTGGTTTTGGAGCTTACTCATGAAGGAATCATGGATTAATACATCAAAGCATTCAAGTTGTTATCCAGGGTACTTTACAACATCCTAAAGGACATATTGGAAGGGTCTTTCCTCAAAGGACTCCACAAGGACATCTAAATAGAAGCATGTGTCTTAAATCTAATCAAATTAGAAGAAATGATACAAGCAACACAATAAATCGAGTTAAAAATCAATACATTTGTCAAATTGGGGGCTACAAGGAAGACATGAACCATCAAGACAATGAAAATAGAAGGATCTAACCTTGACCTCATATGACCACATATATCGAAATTTAGAAGAGGCAAAGATAGAAGATCTCATGAGGCCTCTACTCTATCTCAAGCAAACAACTAACCCGACCAACGGAGCAACTAAAATTCAAGTCTATTGTCCCAAGGGCTTGTGCTATCACTACAATAAGAAGTTTTCACTTGGCCACCACTACAAGAGGTAGTTGCACATCATGCTCACTTCCTCTAACATGGATTATTTATTAGAGACACTAGAGAAGAGTGAGGATAAGTCATTCACCATGACAAAAGAAGGAGAACTAGTTCATCTAGAGGTAACCTTACATTCTCTATCTAGAGAAGAACTTATCCGATCTCTTAATTCTGTAGAACTATTAATAGATGATTGATTGTCATCTTGGTGGATACTGGGGCCACCCAGAATTTTATTAATCAATCTCTGGTCAAAGAACTCAACTTGCTAATAAAAAATACTAAGGACTTTCAAGTGATCACTAATATGCAAAAACAAGTGACCAACATACAAGCACCATAGGATCTCAGTCGACATACAAACCACCAAGATTTGTAAGGAATTTCTAATCTTACCCTTGGCAACCATGGACATGATCTTCAGACTCCGATGAATAAAGTCTTAAAAAAAAGTCAAGCTAGATTTAAGAGTTGGACATTATCCTTCCAAATGAGAACCAAACAAGTGATCATGCATGCTAATTTTTTAAAAGTTCAAAGAATTCACACGCTCAAGGCACTCAAAAGAAGAGTCAATATGAGTGAAACAGCCATTGAAATCTATTAGTTAATGAATTATAAAGAGCTTAAGAGTTTTTTTAAATTTAGACTTACACTTAAAATATCACTAAATTTGAGTGAAAATAGAAGATGTCTCAAAATTAACCTTCCACAGTATTATGAGTTCCTCATGAGGACCATTACGAGTTCTTCATAGTGTCATTCAAGGTCTCTGACGTGACTCAGTCATTGTATATTAAATCACGCAAATATAAAATTTATAAAACTAGAAAATATGAATTTTTGGATATTTAGAAGTATTTCTGAATAAATATGTCAATTATAATTCAATAAAACTTTCAAAAATAGCAATAATTTTCCAAGTCGATCACATGGATGTAATATAATATCTGGTAATTATTCAGAATTTTCCTCAAAGCATACGATTTTCTATGAATTTATACTAAGAATTGAAAAGGAAATATATTTAAAATTCACGAAAAAAGAAAATAAGGGTGCGAATGTCAGGATGACGTCAGCGCCCGGCGAACGCGAATCGGGCGGAAATAGAGTTCCGCCCAGCGATTCTTACGTAAGCGATTACAGACGATTTAATTAATCAAATTAAGATCTGTAAAAGCCGGAAGAATCGTAATAGAACAAAGTATATTTTGGTAAATTAAAAACACAAAAATTATCACTAAATGAAGCGTAAAGTAAATTGAAAGTAGGAAAACAGAGTTCCGGCGTCGCGACGGCGATGCGTCGGCGATGCACTGGAATCCTGAGCGTTCGGGAGGATTGTCGTGCAGTGTCCACGGCCTCGAAGGCTCTCCTTGGACAAAGACGATGTGGGCAATCTCTAGATCTTCTCGCGAAGTCTAGAGATTAATGAAATAGGTCGTCAAATCTTCTCCGGCGACTGTCACCCAGCGGAGCAGAAAAACAGCAACTTTGCGGCTCTCTGGCGGCTGTCACCCGATGGAGAAGAGCTGAATGGAGGTGGGGGGCGTGTCAGGGAGCTTCATCCTCAAGTCCGCACAGCAAGAGGAGGCTCTTCATCGCATTCGGTACGCTCTCAAGAGGTGGCGACTCGTCTCCCGGCAGATCGTCCTCTTCCTGACAACGGCTTGTTCGTCGATCAATCGGAGATGATTTACTCGATGGATTCGTGATCCTTTTATCGCGAATCGTTCAGCAATTTTAGTAGCAATGCTCCGCGAATCATGTTGACGAGATTTTCGTCGATGATCCAGCAATTCTCATTGCTTAATCCTTCACCGGCGATCTGCAGGAAAGTCGCGATAATCAGATAAAAATATATGAATTTTGACTCTGGGAGGATTCGAACCCACGTCGGTCGCCTGCCTCTGAGGAAGGTGTGACGCGGGTTAGTCCCACATCGGTTGTGCGCCGATTTTTCGGGCGAATATATAGTAATGTTAGCTTTCTAACCAAAGTCCCTTCTCTCACGTGTATGACTACTCTTTGCCCCACAGCCGGCTGGCCACCGGTGACGTGGAAGGGGAGTGGCGCACACGTGCCCCTATCGGTCCAAGCTAAGCCGCTCGAGCCCCTACTCGCGGCTACTCCCCGACTGCGCTTCTGACCTGCTTGCGGGCCCGACTGGCCGACGGGTCCCCCCATTTTACAATATTTTTATTTTTATTTCTTGTTCTTCATTTATCTCAAAAGTAAGACTGTAAAAATCGTATAAAATCACATAATTACCCAACAATTCACGTTAATCAACTGAAAACCATAAATCATACTTTAACACAAATATAAGTCTATTTATCATGAGTTAAGGCTAAAACTATATTATTTACTAATTATTAACTCATGATAATGAAGACTTATCAGTCTCCAATGCCCTAGCCATCTTCTAAGCCCTGATGAATAGAATTTTTAATAAATATCTATGGAAGTTTGTTATAATATTCTTTGATGATATACTAGTTTACAATAGGAATCATGTTGAACATGAAAAGTATCTCCATTAGATATTTACTATCTTGAAAATGCTCTAAGAGTATCTCCATTGATGGAGATCATCATCTCTATCTAAACTCTAAGAAATGCTCTTATGGGGTGTAAAACATCCCTTACCTTAGGCAATGCCTCTCTATAGATGATGTTGTTGTTGACTAAGAGAAGGTTGAAGTGGTACTCCATTGGCTATCGCTAGATAACTTTAGAGAGCTCTACAAATTCTTAGGCTTAATAAGATATTACTTTAGTTTATCGTTAATTATGGGAGCATTGCCTAACTATTAATGTAGATGCTAAAGTATGAAGCTTTTAGTTGGGGATCAAAAGTCAAGGCGACCATTCAACAACTCAAGACTACACTCTCGATCAACTCAGTGCTCACACTCTCAAACTTCAACAAGAAGTTTGAGCTTGAAGCATATGCCTATAGCAAGAGAGTCATCATAGTATTGATACAACAATTTCAACTTATCACTTACTTTAGTAATGATGGTGGAGAAGTTGAAGATAGTTTAACAACAAGAATTGTCATAGTGCTTGCAATCTTGAAGTGGAAGCACTACATGTTAGGTAAGAGATTTATGATTTACATGGATCAAAGGAGTATGAAATTCATCATGGAACAACGTCAAGTACTCTTAGAATATCAAAAATGGCTTTGATTTTGAAATTAAATTTAAAACTAAGAGCAAGAACAAGACCGTATACACCTTGTCTCAAGACTCCATTGACAATCTCTTACAGGTGACTGAGTCAACCAAAGATATTTAATGGATAGATCATGACCAAATAAAACGTATTCAACCCATTTCTCTCTAAGATCATGGAGCAACCAAAGTGCTACATACATTACTCCTTACAATGAGAACAACTTTTTTATTAAGGACAACTCATCATCTTGGAAAACCTGCAGCTCATTCTTCACATATTGTGGGAGTTTCATAGCTCAATCATTAGAGGACATTATGGGTTCCAAAGAATGTATCACCGGGTCATACAGAATGTTCATTGGAAGGGCATGAAATTATACAACTAAAAGTTCGTCACTAGTTGTGAGGTCTGATAATAGGACAAATTAAAAAATTTAGTTCTCGACAGCCCACTCCAACCCTTCTCAAGCTTGGTTTAAATTTGAGTAGATATCAACATAAATTTTATCAAAGTACTACTAAGATTAGATGTATACAAGTCAATCCTAATCATTATGGACTGACTAAGTAAATTTGTTCACTTTGAGCTCTTTGGCATCACTTGATAACAAAAGATGTAGTGTTGATTTTCATCCAAGATGTCGTATAGTTTTACGGATTCCTAGAGTCTATCTTTACAGATTGAGACCAAATTTGTATGGTTCTACTATGGTGTTAGAGACAAGCTCATACCATCTCTAAATAGACATAGTTAGAGGTGATTAACAATAGTTTGGAAACTTAGATTGTTTTATAAGGGATCATCTGCGGAAATAAAGTCAGTAGGGTTTTTAGAGAAATTTTTCTTTTAATACTAACTACAACTCGATCTCAAGTTTCACCCCATTCAAAATTATTTATGACCACAACAACCCCCCTTCTATTGAGGTATGAACCATATGTTGTCAAGACAATTGACGTTGATTAGCTCTTATGAGAGAGGGACCAAACTTTCATGCAACTCAAGCTCTACCTTTAATGTGCCCAAGTCAAGATGAAGATACATATAGATCACAGATGACATGACATTAAGATGTAACTAAAGAATGTCATCTACCTCAAACTTCAATCATATTAACAACAATCATTGGGCTGATAACTTTATAAGAAGCTTGTTCTACACTTCTTCAGGTCATATCTATCTTAGAGTGAATCAAAGTCGTGGCATATAAGTTCAACCTACCAGCTTCTGGGAGAATACATCCTTTTTTCCACATCTCCCCACTCAAGAAAGCAAGACTAGATGCTAAAGTGATTGCTAAGGATCTCCCTCAATCCCCTCAATATTGACAAGGATCTCACATGGATTGCCAAATCAATAGAGGTCCTACAAGGGCCAAAGCTCCTCATTGAATGTGTTAAACACACAATGACTTAGGTAATAATATACCTTCCTTCTAAAAATAAGAAATTAAGTTTTCATTGAAGTAATCTTTTGTGTTATTGGATCAAAATCTCTTAAATGTTGTCTCAAACTAAGTTTTTATTAGATGATAGAATCACATGAGTGTCATACTAAAGTTGAATTTATTTTAAGCAAAACAATTTACATCATTTGTGTACAATCATCAATAAAGGTGATAACCCACCTAGCTCCACTAAGTGCTAGGTGTGGGTGTATATCATTATGAACACAAAAAAAAAGGTATTGAACATTTCGTATTATTTTCCAGAGAAGAAATTATCCGATGTTTTACAAATTTATATACTTCATGAATTCAAATATATTTAAGTTTTGAAAAAAAAATCAGAATAAAAAAATAGGAATATCATAATCTTCAATGTTGAAGTTGAATTTTGTTCATGTTTCACATATCAAGATCCTTAAGAATGTTATTATGATTTACTATTATGTTTGACTGACCTAAAAAGTCCAAATAATAGAGCCCACTCTATTCTCTATCATGTCCAATCATCCTCCTAGACATCTTGTCAAAAAACAGACAAGTATTAGGATTAAAGGTAACATTACTTGGGTCTCATGTAAATTTATTAATAGAAATGAGGTGGTGGTTAACACAAGGACATGAAGTATGTTTTTCAAAATAATGTATAGTGATAGATGGATGTCTCTTGTTCCAACAATTGTGACTAAGGAACCCATGACTGTGGTAATTTTTCTATTATTTAGACAAGGGGCATAGGAGTTGAATAGATGAGAGACACAAGTCATATGCTATGTACCACCTGAATCAACAAATCAAAGTGATCTTGATACTTGAACTTCTTTGAGTTACTTATAAATGAGAAAGTAAGCACAAAACTTGTGGTATTTGAACTTGTGGAGGTTCTTCTATAGTAGTTTGTCTATGATTTGAGGTATTAACTTTCCCTTTTTGTGCAACAATAATGTGTGCTTGATCTCCACTCATCTACTACCCTTTTTTTTGTCCCCATTCATAATTTGGAGGCCTCTCATGTAATTTATAACACTTGTTAATTGTGTGCCTTGATTTTCTATGATGTGTACAACATAGCTTGTCTCAAAAATCATTACTAGGAGTCTACTCTAGTCTTGAAGGTACACCTTTAATTCACAATTCTCGCCATTTCTGATCACAAATGTTGAATGGTCTACATTTTGGGAACCAAGTATTATTTTCCAATGAATTTCTTCTCCCCTAATTTGAGAGATTACTTCATTTAGAGGAGGTAATTTCTCTCTTCTTATGATATGAATGCTGACTTGATCATATTCAAAATTCAATCTTACAAAGTGATCATGGATCCCTCATATCAATAATTTTATATTTGATCAAATTCTTGTCATAATGTTCTCACCTCATGATTACATTATGTCATTGATTTCCTCTATTGCCTCCTATGTCATCATCTATATTTTTAAATTATAAAGTTGTAACATCTTGCACTTCAATTTTCCGATGTCTCTAGCTGTAGGTATGTACAAACAGGTTCAACATATCTCAATGGTCCACATCCAAGCTATGATTCTCAAATCCTTTTGATCCCAAGTTTAAAACCTGAAATCTCCAACCTTTGAACTTAGACAATGTAAGTGATTAATTATTCTCCATCCTTATAAAGATAACTTAAATCTACTTAGACAACCCAAAGTAATTTCTACCATCTAGTTGATCTTTTTGAGGTATAATTGGCAAGTCTCTATAGTTAACTCTTGGTTATGTCCTTACAACTTAAGATTATTCGTGTTCTGCTGCAAAAGTTTCTTCAAACATTCCTACAAACTCATGAATCAAGTCAATGTGTTCCAAGGAAAAGAATCAATCTATGACTCAAGACACAATCCACAATTCATGTTCTGTAAGTTAATTGTGCTGGATTCTCACTTAGATAATGTAGAATCAGCAAGTGATCTAGTGGCTTGTCCAACAAGTCACAAAGTCATGTTCTCACACCCAAAGTAAAAAAACTGCTGCTCATGAAGAAATCAAGAGATTAAAAGATGCTGGGGTGATCACACCTGGCTCTAAGCATGTCAATAGATTGGCAGGCCTCTGATCTCCTCCAAGCTACTCCTGTTTGTCCTCTCTCGCAATGATGCTAGCAAACACATGAAAGATACATGAGAGAGAGAAGAAAGGTTAGAGCCCAAAATTTTTATTCATTTCAAGGGTTTACACATTAGTTGGTATATATCCTCACCACCCATCATAAGACGGGAGAGTGAGAACTTGATCAGTTGAATCCGAACTGGTTTAGTCCAGGCGAATCTAGTCTATAACCTTATTACGATATACAATGAACAGAAAAATAAAAGGACTAGAAATTGTAAAAGGAAAAATAGATATTATTCACTTATTTCTAACAATGATCTTGACTGAAAATTTATGGATTTTTCTCACAAGCTAAGATATGATCGTGACTGCATAATTTATGGGTTTTACTCATAAGCTATGATATGATCATGACTACAAAAAAAATTCAGTTTTTCTCACGAGCTATATTACTACAAAAATTTGTGAGTTTTTCTCACGAGCTATGATATGATCATGACTACAAAAAAAATTGGGTTTTTTCTCAGGAGCTATATATGATCATGACTGCAAATTTTTGTGGGTTTTTTTTACGAGCTATGATATGATCATGACTGAAAATTTTGGTGGGTTTTTCTCACAAGCTATGATACGATCATGACTGCAAAAGTTGGTTTTTCTCACAAGCTATGATATGAACATGATTACAAAATTTTGTGGGTTTTTCTCCCAGCTATGATATGACTATGACTACAAAATTTTGTGGGTTTTTTCTCATTTGGGTTACGATCCCATCTCTGCATTATCATCCCGATTTTTATTCCACGTTTTTCGTATCAAAATAGATGGTGTTATGATTGGAAAACATTGCGGGCTTTTCCGGCTCAATCAATGTACGTTATTTTGAGCGCAGTGAGAAGAAGCGGTCTACGAATGTAAGTTACCCGCTTCCACCAGGTCCGACAAATGGCGGTCGTCGTGGTCTGCAGAGAAGGAGAGGCGCCGTTTCTGCTCGCGCGGGACAGCGGAAACGGGAGAGGGGGGACTTGTGTATTCGAAAGGAGTGGCAGGGAGGCACTGAGGGAGGGGAAGGAGAAACCTCGGAGGTCTTCTCCTTCTGCGGGGAAGATGGTGTCCGCTCTTCGGCTGTCCCCAAGTCCCCGCATCCCCCACGGCCGCTGTGGGGCCTCCCGCCGGCCTGTGTGCTGCCGGCGAGGAGCTGGTGGTATCCGCTCGCGTGGTAAGGAGGCCGAGGGCGACGACGAGGGGGGAAGCCGATCCGAGAATGCTGTGCTGAAGGCAGCGTGGTATGGGTCGGAGATGCTTGGGATTGCGGCGTCGTTTTTCCGCCCATCTTCCGAGAAGCTGCGGGAGCGGGAGGAGAAGCCGCTCGTTGGGGAGGGAGAATTGGGGCTTCCGGGGAGGGAGCGGGTCGTTGAGTCGATTAAAGAGGACTTCCAGCGTTCGTACTTCGTCACAGGTACGAGGGATTGGATTACGGTTAATCTCCGCTGGGGATTTCCGTGTCAGGCGCTCTCGCTCTGCAATTTCTCAACATATTTTTTCTTTCTGCTCACTCGGACAAAACCAGTATGCTCGTAGCTCGTTACCCAAGTCGGCTGCCATCAGCTCCGCTCGGCATCTTGTTCCTGTTTCCTGTCTTATCGACGGCCGAGCTATGATGCCTTGAGAATTTTAGTTTCTACAGCACTTTATTGCCAAAGTTACCCTGCAGTTTTACTCTCTCTTACAGGGTCGGCCCCACGGTGAGACGTCTCTCTCTTACAGGGTCGGCCAGGAAATAGTAGAAAGATTTCTATCTGGAAGAAACGGTAGAAAGATTTCTATATCTGAATTGGACCACACCCATCTGAAGCGGGTGGACCTGGGGTAGATGATTTCTGTATATATTCCACATGTCATACTAATTGAATATATGGTGATGAGCGTCTTTCCCCTCGTCTGCCCACCTTAGAAGGTGATCTAGTCGTCAATCAAGAAATCTTCTTCTAGCTGTTGAACTTGATCCCGAATCTTCTTATGCTGATGTAAAGAAAAAAAAACTGGGAAACTATGCCAGGGAGTATCCTTGTTCTACACGTGATAGTTTTCTGATTGTTGGGCAGATAATAAATTTTGATCTTTTTCCAATTTTCGCATTTTGGAAACTCCGGAAAATTTTGGAAGAAATTGGGCATCGACTCTTTTCTGTGACAGTTCTAGTGGCAGTACGCGATTGAAATATCAGTATGTGAAAAGAAAAATCATTAATTTTAAAGTGTGCTTATTTTTTCCCACTTTTTTCTCCTCTCAATTTTATGTCTTTTTGTTTTTTTCTGATCAATAATCTTTGTTTTTCCCAGGTGACTTGACTCTGAATGCTTACGAGGAGGACTGCGAATTTGCTGATCCAGCTGGTTCATTCAAAGGCCTTAATCGTTTTCAAAGAAATTGCTCAAACTTTGGGTCACTGCTCGTGAAGTCAAACATGAAACTCACGAAGTGGGAGGATTTTGAGGCAAGCGGCTCACTAAATTCATGACCCTGATTCTTTTCAACCCAAATACTTCCGAAGAACTACTCTTCTGTACTGATGTAGAGTCGTAACGTGATCAGGACAAAGGGATTGGGCATTGGCGCTTCAGCTGTATCATGGTATTCCCTTGGAGACCCATTCTTTCAGGTATTCTACCATTGGAATATTCCAAAAATATCAATATATGTATATATATTGCAGTTTTCCTCTTTTAGAATGATCTGGCAGGCGTCTCTCCGATTTCTTCTCAACCAGGGAAAAATAGATTTCTCTCATGGCATCCGTTCTGGTTGCCCAATGATGGATGAAATAAGTAATACTAAATATTATCAGTGTCTCACGAGATTGCTGTATCTTTTCTTATTTTTTCTCCAGCCACCGGCTACACGGAATATTATTTTGATGTTGATTCCGGGAAGGTTTGTAGGTAAACCCCCATTACCCTGAAGAAGCTTCTTCTTCTTCTTCTTTGGATGAATTCGTGAGAAGGCCGCTCGTCCCTTTCAGGCACGTCGAACACTGGAACGTGCCCAAGATGGCTCTTTTGCGGCAGATATTCAGGCCCTCCAGGTGGGTCTGGTTTGAAGGCAGAGCTTCCTGAGGCATCATCATCATCATCATCATCCGACGGCTCGAAGGTTGGGAGCGCCACACGTTTGAATCGACCTGATTCCTTCCCTCCTGGGGAAGAACAGCTTGCTGTAATTATATACTATTATTACCAAAGGAATGTAGCTCGAATGAACGGAGGCAAGACCCATGATCGACGTTGCTGTGATTGTAATTATTACATATTATCCCAACATTTTTTTCATTGTCTAAGGTAGACTCGATCATTTCTTGCCCACATACGCTTGTTTCTTTCAACGTTGAAGCTGCCAAAGCAGGCGAAGTAGGGTCAATTATTCATTTAGCGTATGTAATGTTTCTGATTTTCGGTGAGGATTCTTGGGTTGGAAGATCACCATGCTAAGGATATGCTGATTAATAAAATAAAATAAAATAAAATCGATGATCTCGGAGGCCATCTACTGAGAAAAAGCCCGGAGGAAGAACATAAACGATGAGATTACTTTTATAGGCCATCTTTGGTGCCTACCTATAAAGTCTCAACTTATACCTATCTAGGTGGAACATATGCATCGTAGGGCTAACATATATATATATATATATATATACATACATACGTGTTGGGCAGTGGGTACATGGATTTTTTTTATTTTTTTAATTACCCGCGGTGCATCCTTGCCACCACCAGCAAGCCCACCACTTTGGAAGGCGAATGAATGCAGGTCGACGGCGTCGCTTTCAAAAGAAATCCTCGTAGAGCGCCAAAGGAGGCAACGGGCATCACCCTCTCCGTAAGTAACCTGAAAAGGGTGCAGTTTTAGCATATAATTAAGCAGAATGTTCATCCCCTTCTTCGAAATGCGGAGCTCCGAGCTTTGACTCCCCACTTTGGCGGATAAAAGAGCAAGGGATGGATATATATATATGCCTGTATAGGGCGAGCTTGTGGGTGGGTCTATACGGGAGGCGGAGGGGAGGAGACGATCGCCGGTCGATCGTCACCGGCGATGTCGTCGCCGCAGGTGCAGTCGACCGTTGCGGCGGAGACGGAGGAGAGAGCGGTACAGCAGGAGGAATGGCTAAGGGAGATGCGGGGTTCCCTGATGGTGGTGGCGGTGCTGGTAGCGTCGGTGACCTACACAGCGGGGCTCAACCCGCCGGGGGGCTTCTGGCAGGAGGACATGGCGGCGCGGCCGGTCAAAGGCGAGCCCTTCTTCCGAGGGCAGGGCCACTTCGCTGGCGATCCCGTCCTTAGGGACAAGAACTATAACCGGTTCGCCACCTTCCTCGCGGGGAACACGGTGGCCTTTGCACAGTCCCTCGTCATCATCATCATGCTCGTGTTCCGGTCCACCTTCCGCGACCACCGCTGGCTGTACCTCCTGCGGGTCTACGTGGTCGTCGACGTGTCGGCGCTGGTCGTTGCCTACGCCGTCGGGTCCACCCGGGAACCCTATGACGTCTTGTTCTCCGTCTTCATCCTGGTCGTCTTGACCATCCTCTGCGCCGCCGCCGCCACCTTCGTCATACGCTGCCGCCGCTCCCGCCGCCGCCGCCCGCAGCAGTAGGACGTCCCCTCTCGCTCCTCTGCGGAAATAATTCAGTGACTGGAGAAATTCAGTTTCTAGGTTTAGAGGTCCATCGCCCCACCAGATCCAGAATTACTGCGCGGTGGAGGAGAGCCTCTTGCCCCAGAGGAGAGAGACTTACAGGCAGAAAGAAGCTCGAGAAGGGTTGGCTGGAAGAGCGCGGAGTCCACGAGACTGTTGAAACTGATGGCAGATGAAGAATAACTTGGAATAAGGAAGGGGTATCTGGGCGGAGGCTTCGTTTCGGAGATGGCGGGTGGAGAACCTCGTACTACTTTCTGTTAGGCAATACTTCGGGTCGACGGCATGGTACTAGAACCCAACCCAGCCCAACACCTTCTTGTAGAACTCGCTCGTTAGGGTGTCGCCAATCTGTAGAGGATATGTCAGTGTCGACGCATGGTCTCCTGCATGCAGCTCTCTCTCTCTCTCGCTCTCTCTCGCTCTCTCTCTCTCTCTCTCACACACACACACACACTCACACGCACATTCCTTCTCTCCCTGGTCACAGAAAAATCGGTCCCATGAAGAGAAATCTAAAACCCTGACTAAAAATGAGTCAATACACCGCTCCATCTTTCCACTTCTTGATGAAGGAATCACACAAACCCTCATGCAACACGTAGAAGTAGACAGAGTGCAACATGCTGCTTCTATCGAAAGAAGAGGTGCTACATTCACAGGTCTCAAAACCCAGCAGTATCTCTCCACATACCCCCATAACAGCGTGTTAGAAATTCTTGGTCAAATTATCTCCTTTGAATCCATGAATCAGCGCCTGAAGCATATATTTTTTTCTGAAAAATCAGACTCCAATTATTTTGCATATTGAAAATTTCAGGTGGGGTAATGTCATTTCAAGGCTTGAGGTAGAATCACATGCTCTCCCACGTTAAGCGAAAATGCACGCTTCTTGTTCATTAAGCTTACTAATGCTCAACGACCTCTGCGGTATGGACTTAGACCAGCCATGTTAGCGTATCCTCTGGTGATGATAATAAAGTCAACGGGGAACAAGCAGAGTCAAAATCTCCTCTGTGATGTCAGAAGACTTCAAGTGCATGAGGCCCGACGCAGAATGATTGTTTTTGAAAGAGATATTATCGACTTTAAGACAAAACTATGTTGGGTCAGTTCTCATTTAAGCTAATCGGCGAGAGAGTATCTTAAAACATTGGTTGAATGAAATTATCCAATGCCTAACTCATTATACGCCAATGTCAAAGGCTTAGAACTCGGAAAGTCAGCGGCTTTGTGAATTTCAAAACTTTCAACACTCTCATTCAGAGACTGGAGAGCTTGTCAGATCAGGAGATCTTCACGCCATCAGCTCTATCCTAATTTCCTCAAATGGTAATTACTTTGCCCAAGGCAATTTTCACGCCCCTGAATACCCTCCTCAAGCAAGATATAAAGCGCTACCCAAATTCATAAGAATTTCTTATTGACTTTTGTGGTGTTTTAGCCGCAGATAAATCTTAGTTTGTTTTTATAATGCTAAGCCATGGTCAAATTGCCATCCATTTGCCAGATACTGGTAAGAACATAGCCCCGATTTCCTCCTCAACCCGTAAAAATAACGGATGCCCCATAAAACCCATTAAATGCTCTTCATTTCGTGTGTTATACTGAAGAGATGATAGTGCTCTAAGATGACGCCACACTATTTTTAGATGTGATTAGTAGCCCAAATCATAGCTCTAAGAACACATTCAACTGAAATAACAGATTTTTTTTTTATTTTTTTAAATGTTTGATCGACTGGCCTTGCATGATATCAATACACATTATGGCCCACCAACCCAACTAAGTTTTGACTAATTAGTCACTGCAATTTGTGAAGGTCAACAGTAATCAATACCATCTTATCTTCTTGAGAGAATTCCGTGTATTTCATTGTTCAATAGATTTTTCGTCGATCATCTTATGGAGTATGATATAATTAGTAAATCATTATGATCCATTTTGAGAAGGATAAACATACTTTACACGAGGTGCCCTGGCGCCGGAGAGAGGGAGAGAGTTTAGTCATTAACATCTTGCTGAGAGCGTCAAGAACATGGAGATGGGTATAAGGCTTTGGATATGTTCTGAAGGATGATGGTCGATTGGAGTTAGCCAACACCGAATATCTTCCGGTGCATCAAAATTACCAGTTCACAGCTGAGACACTCAAACTGGGTTATTATTTTAACCGCACGAAGAACACTTCCCATACATCAGCAAGGAATGAAGACCAAGCCACTGATCATATGATGCTCAGGAGATGATGACTGGGGCAAATACCTGAGCCACTGATCTAGGCACTGGCTTCAGCCTGGATGGAGCTTCCCGCGAGTTCCAGGGCGGATTCCACAGATGACGCACTCCGAAGCTTGGCCTTGTCGACAATGGGCTGGAGCCGGGCGAGTTTAGGGAGAAGTCCAAACTCCTGAAAGCGCCGTTGCCCTCGTTAGATATCCATGAACAGATACAAGTTCTAACGATGCTCCCAGGAGTCATTTGGAGTGACGATGGGAGCAGATTCCCAATAATGGAAAAAACTGCAACGACCCAGATGCGGTTTCAAACGCTAATCAGTTTCTGATGGGTAGAACCCACCGCCAATGGTCAATCTTTAGGTGTCTCATATGCCTTTAACTGTACAATCAGGCTGCTTTTGGAAACATGATCGGAGTGAGATGTCCAATGTGGCGTCAAGTGAGACTGATTTTCCTCAAGAACAGCAAAATCTCTGCTGAAAGTGGACGAGAGATATTGAGACAGGGGCTGAGGGAAAATGGTAGTCTCAAATGATCTCATACGCTTCTCTAATTGACCAGCATCTACCCCAAATAGTAAGAAGATGAAAGGACGTACCTCAGGAGTACCACTTTCAAGGAAAACCCCCTTCAGTCTATCACCTGTATTAGAGAAGCAATGAGCAAGCACTCATTTTTAAAGAAAAGAAGAAGAGAAGGTGAAGTTGACTTTCTTTTATCATACCAGAGTCTACCCAGAATGCAGCCAGTTTTGGGTCAAAGTTTCCAACTTCAATGACATCACCGACTGGAACCAGAAGGCAGATCTCAGATGCAGGAAAAGGTGAGAAAGTATAGCATTCCGGGGAGAACCCATCTAATAATCATCAGAATTTCTTACCGTTGTCACCAAAGAATTGCCACCAGACTTTTCTTGAGCTCCCCTCGTACTCAAAAACTCGAGAGTAGAAGTATGGAAGGTAGTCATACCTGCAGATAGTGACCATCATTATAATAATATGTGTACGAACAGAGAATAAAATGGTGGAAGATTCAATGCCATTGAGACGGATCTGACTGACGGGTTAGTATGGATGCTAAGAAGCGCTTCAACACAATGTTTTGCTGATCTGCGAGCATGATCAACGTGCTCAACCCGAGCTACCCGGTCATACATCTGCAGATGAAAGATGAGATATTTATCATGGCTAGTGAAAAGAAAAATCAAAAACTTATGTAGATCGAAGTTTGAGAGCATACCTTCAAAGGAAATGCTGCAACATCTCCAATAGCGAAAATGCCCGGCACACGTGTTCGAAATTGGCCATCAACCTATGAAGAAGTAAGATAACTGAGCCCAGATTTGAATGATACCCATCTCGCAGAATATTTCAACTGATAATTGAAGTAGAGGTTATTGTGGATTAGACTACACTCAGGAATCAATTAATCACTTAATCTATCTTCTACGCACTTAATCAAGAGAACTCCTAACACCACTGTGACTCTCGCAAGCAATCCCTTCTGGTCATCATCGTTTAGTTACAACTTCTTGTGCTCCGAACAAGTTTATATAGAAAAATATCTGGTACCAGTAGAACATTGCTTTCCTACCAGTGAACTCCTACCAGTAGTTGAGTTTCCCTTGCTTTCCCAATCTAATTTCAGAACCAGATAAAGTTCCAAAGTTGTACGAACCCTCATCCAGAGACCGCCATAGCAGGCTCATCCATCTATTACATTCCATCTTCACATAGAGGTTGTGGTGGTGATGATTCCTTCACTTTTGAGCACCTCTTCGGCTGACATGTCAGCAGTCCTCTACATTCATCGATCAGAATTTTCTCTTGATCTTGTCAGTAACCTGTGCCTCAGCAGTGAAATGGATGCGTAACAAACTATTTCCCTAGGAAATCAGCCTTCTGTTTTCAATAACATCTATAACGCGTAAGCTTTAAGGGACAGCACATCAGCAATGGCTTCAGCCTGAGAGTTAACTCATTGAAAAAAGCTTATTGCGATATAGTTGGAGACCTATGTCATAATATCTGAACTGGGAAGAAAAAAAAATGCAACTCACAACTGAATTTAATGGTCTTTCATTTCAAAGTAGTGCTATCGGATCACATCTCTAAATGGTCTCATTGAGAAACTTGATAATCGGATTCATGAATGGAAAGAAAAAGCCTATCTGAGTGTTGGCATCTCGAGAAATTTACCTCTAGAGAAATTTATTGAGAATGAAGAACCTCAGGTGAATATTTTGAAATGCTTGCGCCAGCGAAAAAGCATAACTTTTGTGTTATAGAGGACAAATAAAGTTCTGTGCTTCAGGTAGGCAGGAGGAACTCTACCAGATTCTTGGGTTACACTGACGTTATCCCTTCTGGTTCTCAAAGACAGATCCACAACAATCTTTTACGGAAATCATCTACCAGTTTAAGCACCCTATTGAGGGCTGACGAAGACAAGCCCATTGAGGATAAGCTGGGAGGTCTACTTTCTCTGCAGATCTTTCTTCGTCAATGCCAGACAATACATGGTAGCATTACTGCATCTGAAAACGGAGACCAAACAGCCAATTTCCAAGCAGGCAGATACTTCTGATTTTTAAGAGACGATGACTTTCATCAATGGGTAAAAAAAATAAAATTTAGGAAAACATATTCCAACTAAGATTCCCATCTTCTTAGTTGAACTTTGAAGGGGCTTACTACAAGTGATAAGTTCAAGAGACAGTTCAAGCAATGCATCGACTTATTTGTGATACTTCCCAGGAATCAATTAATCACTCCTTCACTCAATGTAGTATTGTCGAAGTGTTTACAAAGCTACGCCCAAACACATGGAACAGAAATGATCCAGAAGCAATAATATTCTTACCATCATTTGACCTGGAGGTCATGTCAAACTCAAGAAGTAAAAAACTCTTGAGAGGATCTGATAATATTTTCACGAGGCCCTACCACATGATTAACATCAACAGAAATGATCAACACATTTCATTAATCAGTGTTGCCCTTGCATACATGAGTAGCTTACAAACAGAAAACTGACATCCTTCCCGGCAAGACGGATAGGCCTTCAATTTTATTCATAGATTAAGAGAAGGGACGGATACTACTTGAACACTAGGATCCCACTTCGAACCTTTCCGCACTGTTATTTTATCATCTCAGTTGAGCATACATCTCCTATTTCAGTGATCTCCCCAAACCCCAATCACTGACTTTTAGCAAACTTTTCTATTGTTAATGGACAGTCCCCGCTCTTGATGAGGTTTACGGTCGGAATTGTAGTTCATTGTTTTCAATAAAATAAGAGGTTTTCACCACTTGCCAAAAAAGCGACAAGTCTGAGGCCTAGTAACAACTTTTGAAAATTAAAATCAGGCATATTCTGCTTTGTCATTCTGAAAAAGTAGATCACTGAAAGTAAAGTAATACTGTTCAACTTTCTAGTCATCCTCTACCTTACAAACAGTAAGACATTGGATATCGCAAAGAAAATATACAGGCTGGTATGTCAAATATGAGAAAATCAAAATTGCATATTGATTTCGTTACCAACCTGTATTCCCCCAACGGAATCATTCATACCCACGGCTTCAAAAGGACTGACTGCTGCCTTTGCTCCAATTCCGACAATTACCTATATATAGATACACACAACATCTTACTTGAATTTAATTTTCGAGTCATCAATTTTAGAAGAAAACAACCACAAAGAAGTCATCATTTATTTATTCTCAAAAAGAAAACACAAGCTTTACTCAAGAAAATTTTCAGAACCTGTGAAGGTAATGATGCAATTAACAATGAATTCAAGCACTTAAATCAAGATACAGGCAGCGTAGGAAAAGCAAAATTCTGCAAAATGGATGACTGTCATAAAATTATTCTGCTTACAGCTTAAATCGTATCATACTCCTTTTTGATAAAAATGATATTCAGAGTTTTTTTCTGAAATCGAAAATGCTAAAATAAGTTCAACAAAGATGTTCAATTGAAAAACCAGATTTAGAAAAATAAAATATCAACTTTACCCTGCACTAGAAAATAAACTATTCACGTTTGTACCTATGTGAATATTGATTGAAATAGATCAGTTTCTAAACATGACGAGACAGCCGCACTACAGAGACCATTCAATAATTCAGAAAAGCCACAAATCCATAAAATTTGAAATATTCAAGATAATATGTTTCATATACCAGAAACTTTCAGAAAAATTTAGATTATGAATGTCCGCTTTAATCACAATTTTCCTAAAAATCTTTAATTATCCAAAGTCATTAGTCTGCACCAAAGAATTTAGCATCAATCTTATAGTCTTCAAGAAATACAGATGTAATTCAGTTCTACTGTCATCAATCTTATTTGACTCTAAAATGTGATATTTGGATAAGTACTGATGTCTCGTCAAGTGAATGAATTATACCATAAATTTTATTTTCAAGCAGAGATTTCACCAATTAGTCCACTCGAGTTACATAGCATTCTATTTAGGAATCACAAAATTAAGGAAAACGACAGAGGCCAGAATTTATACATGAAGGGTGAACCAGCCATCCTAATCTCAATATATCATCACTTTATAATTCATATCACATAAACCTGCTTTGATAGAGCTGACAGACTTTCCCAAGTAAATGGGGAAAATCGTTTCATTGCTCAGAACTCAAGAGAGCCCTGAATGATTATTGCAAAAATTTCAGAAGCCATTATAAAGCATATTCATTCTTCTACTAGCATGTTGTTGACAGAACCGTCTGAAGGACACGAGCTGGAGTCCATACAAACTTCCCATGTTGCTGATGAGAAAATTCAAGATTCAACCTGAACAGCATTAGAATTGGCCATCCCAAATAGTACCCTGCCACAATACAACTGCATCCACTGCCTGGTAACCTTAACTGGATGCTTCTGCAACCAGCCAGTTATCAGTTAATCACAGTATTCTCGCTGTTCACCATTGGATTTGTCAAACACCTTAGCTGGTAGGTCTATGTTTGTTATATTACTTTTTCTACTCCCTAGGGAATAACAAAGAAATGACAGAGCACAAAGACAAACAAATCGAGTGAGGAATGGGACAGAAGCCTATAGGGTCTATTAACCTCCAAATCACCTTTTATCAAGTCACCAAGAAGATCACAACAGTATTTCATTTGACTAATTGATCAAATCTGAAGTCAATTGTGTTCTTTTTGCCAGGTCAGTCAGACTGAGACAAGCTCAAGATGGGGCAGGCATCTGACCTGGTCAGCTAAAACCGAGAAAATCTTTTTGAATAACTGCTGTATTTGAACCTATTTTCACTTTTTAAACACATCTTATACACCCATTCCAAGAAATAGTTGGAATCCCAGCAGTAGTCAAACATGTAGGGTTACTGATTGAATAAACTGATCTTATATTAATCTCAAGGATAAGGTAAAGAAAATACCGTGTCTGCTTCGACAACAGAACCATTCTTTAAGCGAACAGCAGCCACCCTTCCATCAGAACCAGCCTCAAGTTTGTCAATGAAGGCACCCTAGTAATGCACATAGTTTTAACATTAGTCAGGTAATTCAAAATAATCATATACGGCATTCGGATGTATAAATACCTTCAAGAACTTCACAGAATTCTCTTTGTAAAGATCTTCATATTTTTCAGCAATTGAAGAAGTAAACAATCTTGGCATAATATGATTCTCAGGAAAAATTACCTGTAGACATATAAACAGTTTCAACAAAGTCAGTACATAAAATATAATAACATCCTAAGATATCCATGAGTCAGAACAGCGTGTGCCCTCTTAATAATTGACGAATTCATTGATTTAAGTCACCACCCAGAGGCCGATCCAATTTCAGAGGGAGAACTACAGTCTTTTGTAAACTAATGAAATAAAAACAAAAAGATAGCTGATTTTGTTTGGACTGGTTGTTTCCAAGTAGGGCCCTACCATCTTAAAGAAACTTTCTTAAAGAAATTTATTCACGCATGAAGAATCTATATAGGAAACGTTTTTGTTCATACAATTCATATAAGTCAAAGTATTGAGTGCCTTCTGACACTCTCATTGGATGGAAACAATGAGATAATTTTTTACGTGGACAACTATGTAACAATTAATGTCGGAAAGAAAGATATTGTTATAAAAAATCAAGAAAAGTTTTCATCATTGATGTCAGAAGGGAAAGTTCTTCGTTCTCTCTTCACATGGTGAATCAAGAAAACAAGACTTGAAGATAGTAAAGTGCACTAAATGTGAATCTCAGAAAAAATTATAAATTACAATATCCTTTCCTCATTCCAATGGTGCATAACATTTCTCACCAAAAAAATATGAACTTACAGTTGTATCAAGTTTCCAACCAGCACATGCTGCAGCAACCTCCATCCCAATGTATCCACCACCGATTACAGCAACCTTTTGTGCTCTCTCCTACAATAAAAACACAGATAGTGATAAATCAAAGATTAATTTCACTCTGAAATCCAGTGCGGACAACGAGGAAATTAAAGTTGATGATGAGGTTTAACATTCTTTAGCAGCATTGTTCCAAGGAAATTTTAAGCGATATGTTAACAAATAAAGCAAGTCAATCATGTGTCTCATAAAAGTTCAAATTACGACATAATGAATGTTTTCACGAACATTAGTATTCAGCAATATATAGCCATCAAGTTTTGACAAGTAGATAAATAGAAAAATAAACGAACACTACGCACTACTCAAAAGGCCACCTTTTGTCAAGGTATTGGTTAAATGTTAGGAGTAAAACTGTATTTATATTTAGTCAACTTTAGATGTCTTAGGTTGATAGAGAGAGGACTGCTACGCTCCAGGAAAGAGAAAAACTATTAAAATGTATAAAGTTGCACAATGAGAGAGAACATCACAGTGAAAGCACCCAAATTGAATAAAAGAAATAATTCTAAGAGGAAACATCAAGTACCAATGAAGAAACCAATGAATCAGCATCAGCAACATCACGAATGTAGTGGACACCTAGCAAGCTTCCGCCAATTCCTGCTGGGAATCTGAATTGAAAGATGCGAAAAATTAATTGAAAATGCACTCAAAGGCTAGTGCAAATAATGCATAAATAACACAAAATTTCAGTGATTTCCATCAAGCCTCATAAATCGTCTAGAATTCTCAAAAAAAAAAACTAAACCTTAAACAGTGAGAGAACACATTAAACATATGTTTTAACATAAAATAAATCACCTAAAAAATAAATTCCTCATGCTATAAAATACAAAGTTCTGAGAGCATATTATCACAACTCTCGCATAGCACCATTGTGTAAAGATAAAAAATGTTACTTTCCACTATCCTTTCGTACGCTCACAATTAATATAAAAAAACTCTATTGAAGCACGACTTGAGAAGGATCTAGATAACTCAAATTGCCCACCTCTATCCTGTCATAACTGACACGACTTAAGTAGCCAACCCTCCCATAATTTGGTAATAATTTTAGCTCTTCAAATCCGTTACATTTGGTCTCAATCCAATTAGTTCTATTCACCTCTACTATAACTAGAGCAAACTCTTATATTTCTAGCCTAACTGACACGTGTTTCCTGTCTTCAATCTCTGTGCCAGCTACCAGTTTTTAGAACCATCTTGTTTCCCTTTCCACAGACAATACCAATGTCAATTATGATCACTGCTTTGAGTATACTTCTTTCATTATTTAAGACCTCATTTTAGCACATTTTCCTGGAGCACCCAATAAGTAACGTTAAATTTCAGCTCTTTTCGTATATTTAACCTACATAAAGGTTTGATCACCTTTGAGTCATATTGGATCGGAAAAATTGTTCAATCTAAGGGTGAATTGAAAACTAAAAAGCACATTGTAGAAGAAAAAAAATAAACAACTTGTCATGGTACATAATAACAGCTTATAAAAAATGATATATATTAATATTTATAATATATATTGTGAGAGAGCAATGGGTAATTGATAGTCGTACTCCTTTCCTCGGTCATAATCAACGATATTTTAACTCCATCCAATTTATTGCCATGACCTAACCCTTTGTTTAGGTCGTCCATACTTATAATGTCTAAATTATATAAAATGAGTATAATTTATTTAGATACAGAATGCATACTTTGATTGACAACTAAGAGTACAGTCATCTCATGCCAATCATAGAACACCCCCGAAAATTGTGCTAAGAGTCAATATCTGCATACATACAAGTCAAGGTTAAATCAACTATAATGCGAAATTTATCCTCCAACTTAGAAAAAATGCTTGCACATTTTTCTTACAAAATATTAATGGTAATGGATGTGTCAATCCAATAGTCACAATTTATGATATGAGACATTTGGAAAATGAATATCACACGAGAGTATCTAAACTAGCACTTCAAGCATTTATGTCCCCGTCCATTGTACGTTTCCTACGCTTCAATTTATTCCCATTCATCAAAGATGATAATATTGAAGGAAAAATGTTCACAGTGCATAAACATCAGATGAAAAAAAAAACAAAAAAACAAAAAAAATGCCAACTTCAAGAGGTAAATTTGTAATTTTTGTCACAGTACCTTACAGAAGTACATCCTGTCGCAATTATGAGGGAGCCATACTTGAGATTTTTGCCTGATGACGTTCTGAGAGAATGCGATTGGATATCAAGGTCTGTCACCGGATCTGCATATATTACCTGCACGAAGAAGAAAACTACCCTGTCGGTATTTATCTTTATGAAGAAAATATGGAACCATTGAACAGACTCAAAAACAAAGACTGCACAGATATTCTCATTAGTCGTCACAGAAGTCCATATCACTCTAGCACCACTATTCTTAATGGTGAGTAAGGCCTGCCAGCAGGAAATCAACAGTACAGAACCTATTTTCAAAAGAAGATAAAAATAAAAACACCTCTAACGGCAAGGTCCATTAAGACCATATCCCAAGACGGCATGAACAACTACAACATACAGCACACGAGAGAAATAAAGTCTCCGCCGCGTGCATTAACATAGGACTGAGGACCATCAACGCGTCCTTCGAGAACAGCCAGGTACCATGTGTACCTACAAGTTCCCATATAACAGAACTACTCTCATTTGATAACATCCCATTGTATCAACCAATGTAAAGTATAAACAATCGATTATACAATCCTTTACTTCTTCAGTAAGAAAAGGATTTCGTTTCAGAATGAAGCGAGGAGAAAAATAAAAGTTACGATGGCTATTAACAAACCATAGCTCTGACACGAGCGTCATATGTAAAGAAATGAGATTTCAGTACAGGTCTCAACCTGAGGGAAAGATATTGGTAACACAAGTTGATTTTAGATATCCACATCACATGCTAGACTGAAAAAACTATATCCTCCACAGATTTGCAGTAGTCCGGACCATAGATCACAGAGGGCATACAAGCGTATAAAATTACTCGTTTAATTTAGCTTCCAACTAAATTTTATTGTCCTTCTGTACATCCACGATACTTTTAAAACTATTTAATTGGTCATGCACAACATTCACATCGCACCATTTTATGACTTCCTATAGACAGCGGTTTGATTGATTGATGTTAATTATGTACTTCTTTCGAAATTTCTTCCTGAGGCCTTATCTCATCATACATGATGAAAAAAAAGTTTATAAGTATAGGAAATGCCCTCTAAAACTCTAAAAAAAGTAAAGATATCTGAGCGTTTTAAGTTTTTCAGATTGACAAATGTTGATCCAGCTCAGTTTGGTGGCAAACATAGTTTTTTCTCAGTCCAAGCCATCCAACCTAGTTCTCATCATACAGACAGTCTAAAGTAACAGCTGACTGGATGAAACAGTAGACCTTATAGATTCCAACATAGTTTGTCCCAGTCCAAGCTATCCAACCTGGTTCATATCATGCAGACAGTCTAAATCAACGGTTGACTTGATGAAAACAGAAGTCCTGTTCGATTCATTCTTCAGGTTTTCCCTGAGAACTTGTATGATTTTACGTCTTATTCTACATATGGTCCTGGAGGACAAGGATTGATATAAAGTCAGTATAACCTATTCCCGATTCTTGACCTGGGTAGGGTATGGGTGTTTTCTGCCCATGAGGATGCATGTGATGCTAATTCAATGAATTGTTGATTTTTAGTATTCAGATAAACGGCAAGACCTTGCTATTTGCATATATCAAAATGCGGTTCTAATGGGTCAAGAATGATAAAAGTATTCCTCCTTAAGACAGGAAAGACTCTAACCCAGGCTCCATTAAATGTCTAAAACGGATGTCATGTCAGAAACAGACTGCAAAGTTACATGCACTCATTTCGGTGGCTTATAAATATTGAAAACGTTTACTTCTGATATGAGTTTGCCACTTGACATGGGCCTCTCAAAGTAGAAGGCTACCCCCCATTAATCAAAAGTAACCTACGGGGGATATTCTGAGGATCAACACAAGACGTGCATACTCAGAAAATAAAATTAAAAGATAGACATGTCATGTACGTAACCACAATATATCAGGAAGCAATATTGATGTGTCACGTGTGGCAAAAAATATTGTCATGAAAGACAGAAGAGACTCTATCTTGGAGAGGAGCAATGTTAAGAATGCAAACTTTAGGTGAATCTCTCTACACGTTACCTCAATCCCATGCTCCTTGTACCATTCAGGAGTTTGCCTTTCACCGCCAGATCCAACACATGTATGGAAGCCCTGTCATGAAAAAATTCATATGAAAGACAAGGTTATCTTAAAGATAAAAAGGTAAATTTATGCAGGAGAGTGGAATATGTGGAATATGTGGAATAAATGATACAGTATATGTGAGCACTCATAAAAGAAATGATGCATCTACTTAAACAAAATGTGCAGTCCATGTCTTAAAAGACTCAAGGTAAGGAGATGTCACAATCACAGACAGCATCTCCATCTAGAAAAAAAAAACCGATTGGAGAGGTCAGGCTCCATGATTCACGGAAAGTATGAATAAACTATACCGGGAGACGTGCTGGCTTCTTTTCTGGAGGAAATAAATAACCTTTAGTCAGTGCTGGCCTCTCGTATGGGGCCACAGCCTGTTGGGTCAAAAACATTGCAATACCAAGTCATAAGTTTACGTCATCAATCAAAAAATTTACAAAAGGAAGCTCAGTACTGGAGAAAATATAAATCAAATCATATTAAAGCAATCTACTTCAACTAGGTTTAGCAAAAAAAATTGTGAATTGATGACTAAAGTGGACCCATTAGTTGCGATATCATAAGTATTACTTAGCCACAAATGATAAGAAGGATCTGAAAGGACATATCTCTGACAAAATGAAACATACAGTGTCCCATAATCACAAAAAAATAGAGCATCAATGTCGCCAGATCATGGAAAAGAGAGATTATGACACGAGGTAATATCGAGATCTGGCATAAACAACACTAGAATCAGCACCATTTTACAACAACAGCACAACTTTGTTACAAAAAATTTAAATATCTTCTCATATAAACATGAAGTCACCAAGAAGCACAACTGATTTTGGAAAGGTGGTGTTCGACAACACCAAATTTAACATACAAAGAAAAGGGGCGATATATACCATGGTTTGCACAAGGTAAGTCTCAAAAATAAACTCTCTAGAGGTATTTGGGTTTCAGATATAAACAATCATGAGTCAAAACTAAGCCAATTAGGATCAGTTTTGAGCCACAACCAAGTCAATAGGTCACAAAAGTAGTGCAGATATGATCTCAGGTCTGGACTAAGCAAAACGGATGACAAAAGTTTTGCTTTCTCTGCGGTCATGAAGATGCAGAGTACATGAAATACATGAATCAGATATGTGAAAATAGAGAGCTCCCACAGACCAACACCTGGTCAGGGAAGGCCTTTGCTCACAGAAGCTGCCATTGGCACAAGATATAGAGCATTTACTAGACGATAGCAAGGGAAAACAGAGAACAAGCACCTCCTTGGATACGATGCACAGCCTTCCATCTGCCATCCCGTGCTCGACGAAAGTCCGAGCTGCGTATCCCGCGGCATTTCCTCCTCCGACGATCACAAACCTGCAGATTAATTAAGAGAGGGGAAAAACGATCGTCCCGAGGATTAGAAACGCTCCAAATGGAGGAAGGAAAGGGGAGGAGGAGGTGAGTATGTGGTTCTCACTCCCGGTTCTCATTGGCGAAACTCGAGGACGCAGACGCCGCCACCGAGAAGCTCCTCCGAAAGGAAGACGTGCTCAGATGAGAGCAAGGGAGCAGATTGACGCGCCGGAGGGCAGGAGACTGAGGGCACCAGAGGGAGACTCCGTGCCGCAGGGTGGAAGTACCAGGCGCGGCCGCCATCGCCAGCAACCTCCGAACTGCCTCTCGAACAAACCGTACAAAACAGTCAAGGGGTCTGATGAACAAGATCAAAAACTGGAACCCAAGTCGACAGAAGAGGTTCGGTTTCTTCGCAGTGACTACTCTGAACAGAACAGGTCTACACAAATCACCGATCTCTGCACCCTCTGCGAGGAGGCGACAATTCAAGAGACTCTGGAGTGGGGTCTAAAACAGCGGGGAACGGACCTGCCGGACGCATCATCTTCTCGCTCAGTTGTTTAATCCGGCGGGGAAGACGATCATCAGCAGCCCTTCCGGCAGCGGAGGGGTTCCCGCGACCCCCCCCGGAGGTGAAGGGACGGGGACGGACAAGAGGGTGGGAGGCAGGGAGCGAGGGAAGGGCGCCAAATCAGCAAGAAGAGATCTTTCCTGCCGTCACTGGCCACCACGTGGCGCGGACGAGGAGCACCGCCGCCGCCACAACGGGCTGGATCTCGCTCCGGTCGCCATCTGGGTTCTGGAGAAATGGGCCTCTACAGGGCTAGAACCAGAGTCCAGATGGGACCGCCTATATTCGAACAATAAAGCATGCTTCCCATAGTTTCAGTAATATGAATAGTAAAACTTCTGAAAGGAACATCAACATAATGACCAGAGCATACCAGAGACAAGCCTTCCAGGAACGACAGGACTCCACTCCATTCAAAATCCTTCTCTTCTGTGCCCTTTGAATGTCACCTTATTGGCGGGTGATTCTGAATCGCATTAGAGCCTCCATTCTTTTCTGCCTTAGATTCAGCTGATATTTACAAGACAGCTGAAGTCCCAGACCTGCAATGTATGCAGATACAATCGATATGAGTTAACGAGCAATAAATATATGTAACACATAAATAAGTAGGGACAGTTTAGAAGAAAAAAAACTCAGTTACCAATCCATGGAGAACAAAATTATCAGAATCAGAAGGGAACACACTTCACAGAAGAACTATTACTCATCTTGACGGAACTAAAAATTTTAACTCAGAGCAACTGTTCGCATGTTGAATAACCCATGCAATAATATATCACACGTATCATGAGAAAAGAGAGAGCAAGCTATGCATAGACGTTTAAACTTCTCTAGATAAGGCCAAGCTTAACTTTACCTTCCTCTGCCCAAGATGCGGATATGTGAGGTTTCTGAGGCATTGCAGGAATCCGGTTTACACAACTCCGATGTGCCACTTGTGCACCTGTAGAAAATAAAAGCATTGGTAAAATCCAGTAGACAAGTACAAGAAGAATGCATCATCTGATTAAGTTAAATTCTAGAGTAGCCTCAAGCAAGTTTCTTCACCTGAAATAAACGTTGAAGAAAAAATCCTGGCATCACCTGTAAAACTGGTTTTGCAGACTTGTCATTCCCATCTTCATCATCTTCGTCTCTCCTGGCATCATTTTGCAAATCAGTGTCATCATCAGCAGGTGGCTTTGACATTAAGCCACACTTCTTCCCAGAAATGTTTGATACTTTAAATAATCCAATATAATTCCATGAGACCTTTCAGCCTGAAAGTAATGTTGTGTTGTTATATATAGGGGTCATGTATTCTAGTTATACAGAGCCACCCAAGAGCCATTCGGTACACTAAGCCACAAAATTAGAATACTATATATATTCTTCCTGATTAAATGTGATTTTCAGAGTGCACTAAGCTTTCCTGAGGAATTGACTGACAGAAGCAGAGCATCATCCAAGATAGAACAGCAGGCCTTCAGGATGGTGAAGGAAGCATAGCAGCACAAATTAACATGACACTGAAAAGCACACCAGAGTTCCAGCAATGCCACAAATAGTATGCAGAAATTCCATCCGAATTGATAACAGTAAGAGCATAATATTTATCGCCCAATGCTTAAGTGAGGAAATATCACGAAGAAGGAAAAGAAAATAGCCCCCAAACACCAACCTCAAGTATGGAGAATCAATGTCAAAGCCACGGAGGTAGTTATAGGCAGAAGATGAGTTATGTTGGGGTTTTTTCCTCTTCTACAACTTATCCACACTTAGCTCCCACATTAGAATAGACTTGGGGACTTAATATGAAACAGTAGAAATTACAATGATGCGGGATCAAAGAGAAAAATCAGTACCGAAAAGAAAGTTGAGATTTAAGATTGTCCTTGACTACCACTGACTTGAGTTGACTTTCTTGAGTAGAAGATTCTTCATTGGATCCGGTGATCCCATCATACAGTCTGTGAGAGAAACAATTTATGGACGACCAAAAGTCTGGCACCTATTGATCCATACTAATCAGTTCAAAATCATAGTTTCATAATCAGATGAGAACACTCATCCGGGAAAAAAATAAATCTAGGATCATCTGTCGTCCTAATGAAAATTTAGGATCTCCAGAGTTCTGCACCTTACCTTCACAGAAGCAAATGACACTAAAGACGCAACCATCTTCCCAGAACCTTGGAGACATGATGACCTTAATTACCAACAGGATGCAAACAATTTGCCGTGAGGAAGAAGAGCGCGGCAGATGTGTAGAGTGAAAGAGAAAGAGGGGGAGAGAGAGAAAGAGAGAGGGAGGGAGGGAGGGTACTCATTTCTTCTTCCTAATCGTCTTCGCAGTCTGGATCTTGCCAACCATTTGTTTCATGTTCCTCTCCGCGGATGCAACCGCCGAAGTCCGCAGCTCTACTAGAGTGGTGAGGAGTGAAGGGGTTCGCGAGCCACGCCAAAGAGGGGGAGATTCAAAAACCAAGGCTATTTATATGAATTAAATTGTTTCACATAATTTAACTAAATCCTTTAGTTAAATAATTTCATGTTTACATGAATTAAATTAATTAGTATGTATGTTAGTCTTCGTATCAGAAAAATGGCTATTGCCCGAATTAAAGATTTTACGGGTTGAATTTCTCTAAATTCATATTTTTTTAAAAATAATCATCATCAAATTATGACCCCCTTTCACAAGAAAATATGAATTAGGTCTTTAAATGCTTCCAATTTAATGAAAAATGGAATTAGATATATCTAGGGGTTGACCTCCTCGAATTGCGCTTAAACAATTATAACAATCAGAATGATAACTCCAATTTCATACTATTTAAAGTATAAATTAATTTTTTTGAGAAAAAATTATATCAAAATAAGATTCAGACCCCACCATATTTATGTAAAGTAGGAACTCCTAACTTCGTGAGGGTTGGAATCTACACATTGAATTTAATTGGTAGGAAAAAAAGTCAACATACTAACAACTTCTTGAGCCATAATGAGAAGTACTTGATAAATAATTAGAAAAAAATATTTTACCCTCATATTCCATCCAGCAAGATCATTCATGAACCCTACTAACCATAGTATAGTTATGGGATTAATCTCTAGTCCTATATGATGTAGAGGTTTTTTTCTTTTTCTAGAGATTAAAGATGAGTCCTCCACTAATCCATCTTGGGGCTTTGCTCACGTCAAGCACCCTTGTTGATCTGAATCAAAACCTAGCTGCCATTTTTATTTTGTTAATAAGTTGCCTTTATGTAATTTTTCACTAGATCATGAACATGCATCTAATAAAGAATAGATGAATAACTAAAAAAAATAGGTCATATTATCCTTAATAAGTTTGCTTTAAGCAATTTTCTCGTTGAAAAATAATTAAACTTGCTCCCATTCTATCTATCCACTATGGCATCACCTTGGAGCCACAAGCCAACCTGTTCCAACGGCTAGAGCAAGAACAAGAAGAAGGATAAAAAGAACGACACTTCAAACTATATTTTACACCATCATCATCAAATTATTTTAATTGTATGTAAAATATATACATATATATATATATAATTTTCCAAAACCCACTTCAACCTCTTCACATTGCTAAATTCTCTTCTACTTGCTTGGTTATGGCGGTAGTAGTGAAGTCCAAGAGCACGACGTAGAGAGAGAGAGAGAGAGAGAGAGAGAGAGAGAGCTTCTTCTTCTTCTTTTCTTAATGAAACTGAATATCTTTGCCGCAAGAAGAAACTGATAAAATTATAATGAACAAGCCGAGTTCATATCTACACCCAGAAACCAAAACTTATGAGGGGGCAGTGCACTGACTCACTCTTCGGTGCTGCCAGCACCTTCCTCCAAGTGGCATCCACAATCTCCCCACATCACGTAGGGCTGTAAAATATAGCAAGGAGAAGACTGTGAGTGCCCAGAATCTCAACTGATGGAAGGAAGGGGGGAGGAATGCGTATTTGGTTAGAATAATAATTAGATTTTATAAAAACGATTTTTCAAATATGAACAGATAATACTGTTTTTTTTTTTATAATAATCACTGTGTTACTGTTACACATTCATTAATTCCGGTAATAGCAAGAAAGAAAGCTTGCTCCTGAAGTAGTAAAATTGAAACAAACAGACCCCATTTCAACATGGTGTTCATCGGTATAATTAGCAATAAGTGACTATTCTTGAGGGAATTCTCCCATAAAACTATACTTTCAGATGGCATTATTAGTGCTCTTCTTCTTAGTCACGGTGGGAGGTGGGGTATTGTAAATATCAAAGTATTTTTTTTTTTCTTTGGGCAGGGAAAGTTGAGCACCTTCGCAATGTTCATCTTCCGCACCCATCTGGAGCATCCTGTTGATGTTTCTGCGATTGCCTTTGCTGCTCTCCACAGAAAACAAGCCAGGATTAGAGCTGTAAAAAACTGTTCATATGCATATATATATCACAGACTATGTCTAGGCATACGCAGGGAGTAAGAAAGAGAGAGTTGACTGGTGAAAAGGCAAGAGAAGACATCTCTAGGGAAAATTACCTGGTCATGTATCCGCAACTGGAAGTCCCAAATCTGCTCCACCTGCCCTTCATAGAACCTCTTCCTCTTCAGGCACTGCAATGCAGCTACAGGGAAGGTAGAATATGTAATGCTTTATGACGACCAAATGTAGCAGCATTTTCCTTTTGGTTAAAGTCAAAGTCAAAGTCAAAGTCATAAGATATTATACCATTAATGGCCAAGTAAAGGTGGTGAGATATTATCCTACGTTGGGAGCTGCCAATTTGTGATATGTAGGGAAAAACATGAATAAAATCTAAGAAATATCAATTTTATGTCCAAATTTGGAGAAAAATCTTTAAACTGGGCAAGATAACTTCCTGAAACAGAAAAAAAGCTCATTATATGAGCAAAAGGTAAGATCCATGATCCTTCAGCAGGGCCCTCACTATGCGATGTACCATTCCCAGAGGAAAGTGGCAATGCAGGCAGTCTGCCAAGTGTCTCTTCATGCAAAACCTAAACCATGCAAACAGATAGATAGAAGCGGAGTAGAGCTAAAAGTGGAACTGTCTATCTAGATATGGGCGGGCCTGTCTCAACCTTGTTTGTTGTTTGCCTTGGTGAATTCCTTTGCCCTCTCAACTTCTATCGAAATCTTCTGCTGCAGTGCAGCCTCCTTCCCCTCGAGCATCTCCAGAGTCTGGGAAGCGAAGATATCATTACACAGGAAGCATACTGGAGGTGAGTCATACTGAAAGAATAATACACAGCCTTAATTCAAAAGTTTAGTTAGAAAGGTGACTTGGTTCGCACAAAAATTAGTCTATCAATTCACGTTAGAGAAATGTAGATGCATTTCTCCAGAGTTGACCTTCAGCATCACCATTATCTTCTGGTCAACGCAAAGAGGTGACTGATTGGAAGCCATTTTTATTTGGATTGGAAAACGAGACAATCCTAGAATATTAATCTCGAGGAAGGTCAAGGCCTCCGAGTTCAGATTACTTGTAAATCAGCCGAACTTCAATGTCACTCATGAGAGAATAGCTAGAATCATAATGAAGTGAAATGTCATTCATGCCCCTGAAAGATGCAGGTGAACGCACATTCTTTCCTATTAATGCTTTCAGATGAAAAAAATTACAGGTAGAAGAAGGATGAAGAAGAGAAACCTCTGCACAAAGTTCAGTACGTTGAGCAAGAGATATCTGCATTTTCTAGAGTATTAGAAGGTGGAGATTTAGTTTCATCAGATCAGCAACTACCTCATGATCTATTTAGTAAGAGTACGACTTAGAGTTGAAATACAAATACTATCTGATGATTAAGGCACATATCTGCACAGAAAATGTACCCTGGTAGACAACTACAACGTAAGGACTCAGGTATGCATCACCTGGCCCAGATGTTCATACTCAAACTGCACAAAGCTGGAGTGAAAAGGTCCCTACAGTGTAATTGGGTGAACATATTTGCTATTTTATCACCTGAACGAAGATAAATATCTCCTTCAATGGCTCCACTTGTCGTGTTGAGGCCCTTTGAAACGTGTAGGAGAGGTCTGGGTCGACCTTCTGATTTTTCATGGCCCGCACAAACCAAGGTCTCCCACGGACCTGGTGAACCACCGTGCGAGCAGAAGACCAATATCATCTCTGATTACACAAGGATCACTATGAAATTGCTCATGGGAAGGACAGTGGAACCACATGTCGTCCTCCGTTGACTTTTTAGTCACATAGCTTTGGCCTGCTCTGTCAAACACTCCTTGTAAATGTTCTGGTCTTTTTTTGGGTCACATCTTCCATTAATGCCAGCCTGGGATGCGCCACCTCCATTTTTCAATATATTTCAAGGCCTAATTAGGGAGGCAAATCTCTCGCTACCTTCCTTCTCAACTCCTAAATGCCTCAATTATCAGAGCCTCTCAAGTCACACGAGCAACAACAACTAGTGTACGTGAGAAACCCTTGATGTGATCCTTAAAATAGCCCGCATCAAAAAGACCACTAAACATCGTAAGAGATCCAAAATAAACTGCTCAAGTCCAACTTTTACATTAAATATGAAGTCATCTACTATTTCTCATCTTCATCCACAATCGTTTTCATAATAAATCCCTTGGACTCTGACATGACGATTCTACGGAGTTGAGAAAATATTCAACATCTAAAATTCCTTAAGACATTGGCCTTCTGGTGTAAAGGCATAGAGTTCTAGATTTGATCATACTTCACCTTCATGTACATAACATAGAATGAGAGTACTATCACAGTTCTCCTGAATGTGGAAACAAACGATGATTATCATTTCTCAATGTAAAAAGATCATTCTTGAGAGAGAATCGTCTGGAAAATAAGTGAATCTTTTAAAATATTGAGAATCCAAAAGATACTTTCATGCAGCATCCAAAGAGTGATAAGCTTCGATTTACCAGTTGATATCACACTCTCTATATAACATTCCAACCATTGACATAAGCTGGATATATATGTGAATAGCAAGTGAGCAACTACCGATGAGAATTAAATTTAAAAGACCAAATGAAAGTGACGGTTTTCTGTCGTGACATCAAGAGAGTTGAGCTTGATAATTCACTCTCTGCATTATGTTCCAAGAACTAACTGGTGGTTGATATTCTTGCGAAGAGAAACTGCTACTCAAAAAGTAATTTAAAAGGGCAAAAATGAAATCAATGGTTTGCACGAATGCAAATTTATAGTTTCTAAATAAGATATATGGTGGATCTTCATGGAACTTCAAAATGATAGTTTGACAGAGATTAAAAAACTGAGGCAATGAGGGCCACATTATACTATTCTTTTTTTTTCTGTGGCCAAGAATAATTTATGTCATAAACATCTGAACAACATTTTAAGAAGAGGAGACAGACCAAGCATCCGATAGATACAATTGGCACCGGACACAATTCCCATTAATATACCAGTGCCTATAAAAATCAGCGATCAGATGAGTTCTGACCTGCTTCTGGAAAAAAGCACCTAACTCATTGCTACAAAAGAAAAGCAGAAACTTTATCAATCTAACTGATTCGGACAATTTCTTGGGAATCCTACCTGATTCTTGACCAATTGTGTCACCACAAAAAATTGCTGGAGCAACGTACAGCGAGCAAGGATTGCGACCATAAATCATGCCCTACTGAACAGGTCAAAGATTTTAGATTTCGGACCAATGGATACTTTTTATGATTCTTCTTACCCTTTCTTCTAATGCTTCTGCTTACTTTTTTCCTCTTGACGCTCTTTTTACTTCACACTTTCCGTGATTATTACTTAAAGCTATTTCAAAATTCTTGCAGGAAAAATGATCACTAGCAAAGTCAAAAAAGAGCTTAAATACAAGAGAGAAGATCGTTATAGTTTACTTGAAGTCATATGCTTTGTACAGATGAAACTCTTTAAGTTATCCATTTCATGATGCTTTAATCACTACTGTCATCCTTCTAGTACCCACAATACTTCAGCACCTCCCACTATTTGAGGAGCTCAAATACTAGAGAATTGAACCAATCCTGTTTCTGTTTTCAACTCATTATCCCACCTGATCGACATCATGTACAAGTGAACATTGAAGTCCCTCGATGTCATTTTTGACGTATTTAAAAGAAATATAGGGAGTTCAGTTTGTATCTCATTGAACTTTGGACTAAGCTGAGGAGGCTTGAGCCTTGGGCCTCGAACTTGTGAGTCAAGATCTTTGTTAGAAACTACAAAACAGCGGCTTATAGACTAATACTTCGAAATTTTAAGAGAGTTAACTAGCCCAGGGATTGATATTATTCAATGGATATCTTTGGCGATTTTACATTTCTGTCTGTACTCCACTCTCGTTCGCATAAATAAGGTTGCATGATATGACATTATCTTTTTACTGCCCTTTTAATCATCATTTGCAAGACATTCGTATTGTCAGAGAGATATGGTTGGCATTGGCTGTGCTCAGTAAGTAGGATCCAGAATCACATAAAAAACTAGGAATTTTTTCAACAGGGTAACCCTTAAAAAAGCAAAACAATCAAATAAGAACCCAAAATAAACTCTGAACACTTTTGCCTAATAACCAAAAATACACAAATAATTTGCAAACAAATGCGGCCCAAAAGGATGCTAAAACACTTAAGAATGAACAGTGGCCACTGATTTCATTAAAGCCCTAGACTGGTCCAGGACACCACTACTCGCCCCTGAAAAAACAAGAAAAGAAAGCAAGCTAGTCTTACGGCTAGAACTTTAACCTTACTGGAGCCCTCTTTCCCCGACGACAACAAGCAGAGAAGAGTTATTCAATGTTGCTAAACATCATAAACCCTCACTAACCATCCATGAACATTTTTCTCCACGGGAACGGGCAATGCGCTACCACAAAATAAGGAATTGAGCCACAGGCACATCCATTTTCAATGGAGGAAAGAAATATCAGCTAACTAAGAGAGGACGAACTGTCTCAGGGTCCATTTTAGAGAGAAGAGCTTGGCAACGAGGCCCACCTTCTGCAGTTCTGGGGAAGTCGACGATCTGGACCCTGATTCACCACTACACGCGTTGAAGAGCTTCCTGAACATAGTGACCGTTAAATAAGGAACCGCAAGGAGTGCTAAATCCGACAATGCACTGAGGCAGAAGAAGGTAAGCCAAGCGGGAAATGGAAAGATAGCGAGAGCGAGAGAGAGAGAGAGAGAAGCGAGGAACACTGGTCTCCTCGCTTCCCCCCCCCCCCCCACCACGACAGTCAGACCCCGGTTCGTGAAGCGCTTCTGCCTCTATCTTGACCCGGAATGGACCGGACCGGTCGGACTAAACCGGGCCGCCTTCAATTTGGCCATAAGATTAGAAGTACTAACGATCATCCCACCTTGGTAAATATTACTTTTAAAAATATTAAATATAGAATTGCTATTCATGTACGTTTGGGAAGATGCATCAACAAAAAAAATTACCAAAAATTATTAAATTTAATTGAGACAAATAAACGAATATCATCACATTATCATAAGGGCTTGGTTAAACTATCTATGAAAAGTTTCAAATTATTTAGCATTTAAAATAGTGAAAAATTGCATAACATTTTTATTATTTTTTTTCTCTCTCTCTCTCTCTCTCTCTCTCTCTCTCTCTCTCTCTCTCTCTCTCTCTCTCTCTCTCTATATATATATATATATATATATATATATTGAGGATCATCTCGTTCTCTTAGAGAGAGATATCATTTAATTGAGAAGATGCACCAAGAAAAAATTTACCGAAATTAATAACATTTAATTGAGAAAAAATAAGAAAAAATGAATATCATCACATATTATCACAAGGGCTTGGTAAAACTATCTACAAAAAAAATCCCATCATTTATTATTAAAAATAGTGAAAAAGATCCGATCTTACTCAATAGTGCATAATCTTTTTATTATCTATCTCCCTCTCTCTCTCTCACTATTGAGGTCCTCTCATTCTCTTAGAGAGAGAGAGGGAGATTAGAGGGATAAATTCTATAGATGTGTCTTTGGGAAGATACACCAACATTTTTTTACCAAAAATAATATTTTTTATTGAGAAAAATAAATAAACAACAAGCATCATCCCATATTATTATACGGCCATGGTTAAAATTTGTGCATGAAAATTTTCACATCATTTAGTATTTAAAATAGTGAAAAATATCTGGTCTTACTCAACATTGCATGATCCCTTTATTATTTTTTTCTCTCTCTTGAAGGTACTCTCCTTCTCTTAGAGAGAGAGAAGAGTGAGGGAAGGAGGGATAAATTCGATTGATGTCCATTTGGGAAGATGCACCAACAATCTTTATTATAAAAAAATAAAAAATAATAATGAGAAAAATTAATAAATAATTAATATCATCACATGTTATTATAAGGGCTAGGCTAACTTTGTGTGCGAAAAATGTCACATTATTTAGTAGTTGATACATTGAAGAGTTCTTGTCTTAACATCGCATGATCTTTTTATTATTTTTATCCCCACCTCTCTCTCTCTCTCTCTCTCTCTCTCTCTCTCTCTCTTGAGGATCCTCTCCTTATCTTGGAGAGAGAAAGAGCGAGAGAGACCCAGAGTGGATTTTGCAAGTCGGCAATAGACGAAGGCAGAACCCGCGGGCGGGTGCAACCACAACCACCCCCCACATGCCGGTGGCGACCTCGAACCGAGTCAACGACGATTCCCCTACTCCCGAAAGATAGTCAAACGTTGCGGAAAGTTGGAAGATTTGGGGGGGGCGAAACCGTTGAGATCATTGAATTCGACCGTTGACCGGGACCTCCTCTTCGCTTCTCTAACTGCATCAGGGCTCGCGGGCAGCAGCAGAATGTGTTGCTTGAACCGGTCCAGGCACGTGCACCGAGGTCGCCACATGGGGTTGCGTGTGACGAGTTCATGGGGCCCGAGGTGCGGGGGAGTCAACGGTCAACTGGGATCGTCACACGTACGGGGAAGGGAGGGTTGGAGAGAGAGAGAGAGAGAAGAACTTAATAGTAAATGAAGGAAGAAAGAGAGTGAGGGAAAAGCTGAACTCATATTATACACTAAGAGAGATAGAGACAGTGAACCCAACTTAGAGAGAGAGAAGAGAGAGCGACAGGGTGGTATTCCACCTGGAAGTTTTGACTGATGGCCAACTGTAAACGACTCGACCCGTCTCCAGTACGGCTTCAGCCCGCCGTCAACCCGGATAACCGCGAATGGGCCCTTCTGTGGGCATTTTGCTCCGAAGAGGCGATTAATTACGCAAAGGTCAGAGAGAGAGAGAGAGGGTCGTCTCGACCGAAGACGTGGCGAGCTTACTGTCAGCAATTCGTCTCACCATGGAAATCTGGCCTATGGCAGCGCCGTCAGAAAGTTGACGACTTCGCCTCGTTGACCTGGCATGGATTCCGTCCTTCCGAAAGGAGAAAGAGGTGGCCGCAACGATCCTTCCTCCCCCGCAACGTGGATGTGCAGACAGAGGAGAAGCGTAGAAGGGACGACAGGCAATCAACAATGGCAACCGGTCAAGGCGGTCGTGGCGGTCCATCCTGAGCCTCACACTCCGAAACTCGCCTTTTTAAAAGAATATCTGCAGAAATTAGTTTTATATCGGATGGCCCTCGCAAAATAAACTTAAGCGAAGAGACATCAGTGTGAGCGACAGCAATCTCCGAATATTTGATGTGTTTTATCTCAATAATTATTTTAATGTGGGTTTTATCGTAAAAAAATCATTCTCACTCGAAACGCATTCCCCGAGGGCTATCGCCACATTTCACAACCTCAGCCCACGGCGGAGCGCCACCGGCGCCTTTCCCAATTGGCCAGCGGCGCCTTCCTCAATCGGTCAATGCTGGAGCTCATCGGGGCCTTCCTCAATCGCCAACGGCGGAACGCCACCGATGACCTTCGTCAGTCAATCGGCCAACGGCAGAGCGCCAACGGTGCCTTCCTCAATCGGCCGACGGCGGAGCGCCAGGGGTACATTCCTAATCGGCCGACGGCGGAGCGCCAGGCTGCATTACTATTGAGGACTATAATTCTCTTGGAGAGAATTAGAAAAAAAAAGTGTGATTAGGAAATAATAAATATTAAATAATTTATTATTATTTATAAAAATAATAAATAACAAACATCAACTCATATTATTATTATTATAAGGGCTTGATTAAAATTTGTGTGAGAAAAGTTTTGCATCATTTACTATTTAAAATAGTGAAAAATATTTGGTTTTGCTCAATATTGTATGTTCTTTTTTTCTCTCTCTCTCTCTCTCTTGAAGTTACTCTCCTTCTCTTGAAGAGAGAGACAGAGAGAGTGAGGGAAGGATAAATTATATTGATGTCCACTTGGGAAGATGCACCAATGATCTTTTTTATCAAAGATTAAAAAAATTATCGAGACAAATAAATAAATAATGAATATCATCGCATATTATTATAAGGACTAGGGTAACTTTGCGTACGAAAAATTTCACATGGTTTAGTATTTAATATAGTGAAAAGTCATTGTCTTACTCAATATCGCATGATTTTTTTATTATTTTTTCTCCTCTCTCTCTCTCTCTCTCTCTCTCGGGTCCTCTCCTGGTCTTGGAGAGGGAAAGAGAGCGGGTTTTGCCAGTCGGCAAGAGACGAAAGGCAGAACCCGGGGGCGGGTGCAACCACAACCACCCCCCCAACATGTCGATGGCATCCTCGAACAGAGTCAACAACGATTCCAAACCCAGACCGGGCCCCAAACGATAGGCCAAACGTTGTGGAAAGTTGGAAGATTTGGGGGGGGGCGAAACCGTTGAGATCGTTGATTCGACCGTTGACTGGAACCTCCTCTTCGCTTCTCTAACTGCATCAGGGCTCGCGGGCAGCAGCAGAATGTGTTGCTTGAAGCGGTCCAGACACGTCCACCGAGGTCGCTACATGGGGTTGCGTGTGACGAGTTCATGGGGCCCGAGGTGCGGGGGAGTCAACGGTCAACTGGGATCGTCACACGTACGGGGAAGGGAGGGTTGGAGAGAGAGAGAGAGGGAAGAACTTAATAGTATATGAAGGAAGAAAGAGAGTGAGGGAAAAGCTGAACTCATATTATACATCAAGAGAGATAGACACGGTGAACTCAACCTACCTTGAGAGAGAGAGAGAAGAGAGAGAGAGAGAGAGAGAGAGAGGGGGGGGGAAGAGAGAAGATGAACTTAACAGTAAATGAAGAAGAAAGAGAGCGAGGGAGAAGCTGAACCCATATTATACACTAAGAGAGATAGAGACGGTGGAGAGAGAGAGAGAGAGTGACAGGGTGGTATTCCACCTGGAAGTTTTTACTGATGGCCAACTATAAACGACTCAACCCGTCTCCAGGGACGTCTTCAGCGCGGTCCCCAACCCGGATAACCGCGAGTAGGCCCTTCTGTGGGCATTTTGTCCTGAAGGGGCGATTAGTTGCGCGAAGGCCAGCGAGAGAGAGAGAGAGGGTCGTCTCGATCGATGACGTGGCGAGCTTACTGCCAGCAAGTCGTCTCACCATGGAAATCTGGCCTATGGGCGGGGCCTCCGGGAAGCCGACGACTTCGCCTCGATGACCTGGCATGGATTCCGTCCTTCTGGAAGGAGAATGAGGTAGCCGCAATGATGCTTCCTTCCCCGCCACGTGGATGTGCAGACAGAGGAGAAGCGTAGAAGAAACGACAGGGAGTCCATGATGGCAACCGGTCAGGGTAGTCGTCGGGTCCATCCTGGGGCCCACAGCCCATAAATACTCACCGCTTTTAAAAACATATCCGCGGAAATTAGATTTATATCGGATGAGCCTCGCAAAATAGACTCAAGGGAAGAGACATCAGTCTGAGCGACGGTAATCTCCGAATATTTGATGTGTTTTATCTCAATAATTATTTTAATGTCGGTTTTATCGTAAAAAAATCATTCTCCCTCGAAAGGGATTCCCCGAGGGCTATCGCCACATGTCACACCCTCAGCCCACTGCGGAGCGCCGCCGGCGGCTTTCTCAATTGACCAGGGGTGCCTTCCTCAAGTGGTCAACGCCGGAGCTTGGGGACATTCTTCAATCGGCCAACGGCGGCGTCGGCTGATTGAGGAAAAGTAGAGCGCCAGCGGTGCCTTGCTCAATGGGCCGAACGACGGAGCGCCACCGGTACATTCTCAATCGGCCGACTACGGAACGCCAGCGGTGTCCTCAGTCGGCCAACGGCGGAGTGTCGCCGTCTTCCGCAACCGACAGCGGCGGCCGGAGTGTTCTCAACCAGAAGAGGAGAGGTGGTGGCATTGGGGGGTGGGGGGCGGCGTCTTCTCCGGCGATGAGGGGAGAGGAGGGGTTGGGGGGATATGAGAAATACTCGGAATGATTAATTAGAACAGTTTAATCGAAAAAGAGGTTACAATCATCCAGCTGCGACATTGAGTCGGTAGCACAGACGAGGACTCCTATATACTTTTTGTACGTTGTGGTTGTGATAACATCTCTGTCTGAAAGAATTAAATTTCAATGAATAAAGAACATGGTCCGAGCAATTTGGTCCTACGGGAGAGACCAGCTTCCCTCTTTATTCCGTCAACTGCTGCTTGCTGCTATCCGTAGAAACTAACCCACCGGCGGCGGCTCAGATGACCATGAGCTGGGGGTAGCCTACGGGAGACAGCGGCGGCAGGTTGAAGATGTCCCGGTTCTCGCTGCTATTCCACAAGGCGGCGCTGCTCCAGCTCGCTGGGGCGGTCGCCGGAGTCTCCGCGGGGTACCTCTCCCTCTTTGTATGGCACAGGATCTCCAGCTCGCTGTCCGGGGATCTCTCCCTCTTCGGGGGCCTTGCCGACACTTCCACCGCCGGGGGCGGCGGCGGGGGGCTCCAGTCGGCGACGCTGCCCACCTCATTGGGGAAGTTGAGGATGGCCTTGCTGCCCCTCATCTGGAAGGCGGCGCGGTCGTAGGCGCGGGCGGCCTCCACCGCCGTGTCGTAGGTCCCCAGCCAGACCCTCGAGCCCCGCCGCTTTGGGTCCCTTATCTCCGCCGCGAACTTCCCCCAAGGCCGGCGCCGGACTCCCCGGTAGCCCCGGCAGTCCCCTAGCTCGCCGCCGCCCACCGGCGGGGCCGCATCCTCGTAGTACTCTCCCGCCACCGTCGCCGCTGCCCACTCCACCTTGGGAAGCGCAGGCCTGGCGATGATCAGCGATGGCCTTCCAGATGAGCTCGAAGAGGAGGACAATGATGGATTGGAACTGGACTCTGCGAAGGGCTCCTCCTCCAGGAAGTCATCGACGGCGATGTCGTCGGCCACCGACAGAGATCCCCGGGAGGTGGAGGAGGAGGAGCCGTAGGAGTAGGAGGAGGAGCCGTAGGAGTAGGAGGAGGCCGTCATGCCGGAGTCGGCGGCCGCCGGAGGAGGAGCAGTAGGAGGAGCGAGGAAGAAGGTGGCGGCAGATGATAGCGGGTCGGGGGTGAGGAAGGCGTCGTCGAGGAGGTGGTGCTTGATGAGATTCAGCGTAGAAAGGAGCTCGTCATCGCCGGCCATGGAGGCTCGCCGGGTCTGAGGAGAGGCGGCGGTGATATTTCTTCTGCTCTCGGTGGTGGTGGCGCAGGAGCTGCGTTGAGTTGAAGAGGGAGAGTGTGGATGGTTAGGTTTATACCAGGCGCAGAGGGGAGCTGCCTTGGAGGTTCCTGGAAGCTCAGACGAACCTTCTTTAACCGCTGCCTCTTTCATTTTCAGGTCAATCATCGCTATTGACTAGTTCTGAGAACGTGGGCCAATAAAAAGAATGACACGACACGTGGGCGCGCGGCGCCGTGAGTCGCCGATCGTTGCACGCCCGTTCGCGGTGGACTGGAACGAGTCGCGCAGGGATGTAGGGCGCCTCGCTTGTCCTATTGTGGATAAGCCGGGGAAAGAGCGAGTATGGTTCCTTTTTCCAGCGCCGCATATCTTCTTCACGTGCGCTACAGGCAGGACGCATCCGATAAGATCCATAGAGTAAAAGGCACGTGGAGTGATCGGCCACCACAGTCCAGTTTTCAAGAAAATAAAAAAAGGATTTTACGTATATTTTATGCTGATATTATACGACGTTGGTGGATTTAAAAAAAAAGGGAAACCAGGGATTGGTTTCAATCATCCCTCGGGCGGAAGTACACTTAGAATTGTAATCTTCGATTGAGATGTCCAACTTAAAATAAATGGGGATCAACCTCTACTCGGTGAATAGTATTCATATTATATTCGCTTTCTTCTTTGGAACCTTCTGCCTTTCTGGTGGCTTAGAAATTTAGGCAAATATTTAGAAACCCTTTTTTTTTGGATGGCATGTTTTTTTTTCTAAATTAGAAAAAAATCATGCAAATGAGAGGATCGGTTTTACTTTTTTGTAATTTTTTTACATAATAAGTATGCTTTTTTTATATAAAATAGAAAAAAATCATCCAAAAAAGATGACCACTTTTTTGTAATTAATTTTTTTACATAATGGGCATGTTAATTAGGTGAAAAACCTAATTATGAAACATGTGAATGATGAAAATACATAGATATGCTTCGAATGAGATAATTAAAGGTGATTTGGTGGAGCCAATGCCATGGGGGCAAATACATCCCTATTCATATCCATTTTATTCTTGAAATATCATCGGCCCTTCTTGATTTATGAACTAATATATCTTGTATCGACTTTATTTGAAAGGAACAAGATACTTCTTACTATTTATAATTTTCTGACATTTTATTTCTCAAGAGTGAAATGTATGTCTTATCTTCCATTAACAAGCATCTATCTTTGAAAGACATTTTAAACATGCATCTATCTATTTGTGGCTATTATTTCCATAAAATTTCATAAAACATTTCCAAGTTTCAGACATCATAATAGTATAAATTCACAACAAGAAAAGCATGTTCTTGGCCTAACACCTCCAGCCTATTTTTTAGGTGTCATGCATACATCGTTAGATGAACCTTTTTTTTTCGATATTATGTCAAATGGGTCATGCCAACCAAGCTCTAACTATGTCATACATATGTCCATGATGAAAACTATTTTCATCTTCTCACCATTAATCCTCCTAATAGACTCTCCCTTTGTGGTAGAATGATTGGCCCCTTTGTAGACCACTCTTTAAAACATACAAACAAATGCAATGAAAGGAATAGGCATATGATGAACCACCACAAGTGTACCTCAAAATTAAACTTCAAAACCACTCTTGCCTCTATATAAATCGATGCAAGGAAAATAACAGGCATGTGATGAGCCACCACATGTTGAAGCTTGGTCAAACAACACTAAGAAAATGAGCTAGAATTGATTCCGACACAATCACCCTTGACCTAACTGAAGTGCTGACATCTTTGACAATAATATATCTTATTTCTACAAAGGGATCAAAGAAACTCATGCCCAAATTGACTTCTTCTTTATTGAATTGCTTACGTAACTCAAGTCGTCATCAACTACTTGAAAGTTTTATGGTGAAATTCTTCCTTATTTTGCATAAGATAAAATTATGATTAAATCTTCGTTATTTTTTATAGGATACATTGGATTTATGCCACACTTAGATTAGGAAGAGAGTTAAATTGATTAGATCCTAAGTTTACTATGGTCAACTCTTTCTAACATCTTTGATCTTCTACTTCTTATCTTAGATTCTATTATTTTCTAGATGTAAATGTAAACTACACTAGGATTTTATAATAGTTTGCCCCTCTTCTTACGTTTACTTTTTAAGAACCCAATTATTATTTTACACTAAACAAATTACTTAACAAAATACTTCTCATTTAGTGGGTTCAACTCCCACAATACTTCATTATGACATTCTCTTCTACTCTTGAGTATTAAATTAATATTTAATCACATCTTTCCCACAAGGATGAGTAGGACTTTCTTGTAAGTATGTGAAAATTTGATGAAGAGAATAATATATTCGGTTTGATTTTCTTTATTGTCTTCATATTGGAAATTTATTTGATTGCAGAAGACATTTGCATTTCAAGTTAGTTAAATAAGACTTAGAATCATTTGAATGTTGCTTTTTGATTGGTTCCTTCTTGTCATTTAACCAAACTTTGAAGATTACTCAAATTTGCATATATTTCTCTTTGAAAAATATCAGCAAAAATCATGAGATGGAAGAGAGATAAAAAATGATTGCTCATAACAAATTTATAGAGAATTTTGATTCAAAAGTCTCCCTTATTTTTCATTATCTCTCAATACTTCAATCTTAAAATTAGTGAGAAATTCAAATTATTTGAAACTAATATCATATAACTTTTAACTGTTCACACATCTTTTAAGATAAACTAACACAAGTGAATTCTAATCATAGGTGATATGTATAAAGCTTATGAGTTTGAATAGGTCTAATAAGAATCCATTATCATTAAAGTAGAATCCATAGTATATCTCATAATAAAATAATAATATCTCATTCAAAACTTATTCAAATTACTTCAAATAAATCATGTCTATCTAAGAGATACATTGAATCACGATTGCAACATGTAAAGTCATAAATTTTAGCATATGAGATATTTTAAATTATTTTTTACTTAATATCTATCAATAAAAAAAGTAAACTATCACACAACATTATACATATGTCACAAGTGATAAAATCAACCAAATTTTATAATTCAACATTATGAGATTCGAATGTGTTTCATGAATGCTAATTTTTAAATTTAAAAATGAATTCTTCTACTAAATTTTAGGCCACATTTTGATCAAGAAGAGGGGGCTGAATTGATCAAATTCGAATCCTTGACTTTTTTTAATGTTAACTACTTTTTAAGATCTCTAATCTTTTTCACTGAACTTAATCCTATGACTTTCTATGTTTTAGATCTAACGTACTATAAGATTTTTGAATAGTTTACACCCTTCCTATATCCACTCTCTAAGAGAAATTATATTATCAAATTCCACTAGATTAATGAATTCCTGGAATAGTAGGACTAGTCAAAACTCCAAAAGGGAGGGATGAATTAAAATTTCTCAAAATTTTGACAATTGCTTGTATCTTAGATAGGTTTTTACCTAGGCATGCTTATGTTTCAATGTGGGGAGGTGAATGTGTCAGCACATATGTAAAGATTATTAGTGTTAGTACAACTTTTTAACGCTCTGACCAAGAACACAACTTTTATATTAATTTTTCTACTCTTATCTACTTTTAGTTTCAAAGAAAATTATATTTTTAATATTAACTATTCTCCTCAATAATATACACTGCTTTTAATAGATTGGCACCCCAGGTTTTACGAGTTAGTTTCTTTGGAGACCCAACCCCTCTTGGCCTAAACACAACTACAAGTACTTCATTGCTTCATTAAATAATTTACTCAATCAAATAATAATACACTAGCATAAAATTAGTTTTCCACACAAAATGAACAAAAGTGACAATCATGCTCTTTAAATAAGAATGCCCCTTGAAGAATCCATCAAACATCTTCTAGCATGCTATCTATTAGAACATCTCTCAATGTAACCTCTTGAATAAAAAATAATAATAATATCATTTAGTTCCCAGCATATCCATGAAACTACTCTTGAAAAATCACTAAAAATAATGATTTTGAGGTTATCAAAAAATCAATATAGTTTAGGCAAGATATCATTAACAAAGAAAATAAATTATCTAGTCAAACTAGTACCTTCCCTTTTCTTTTCACCACTTACCTCATCATGTGCCATGCAAATTTTCTTAGAATGATACAATCCATTCTTACTAAAAATTATATTCCTACCCTTATTTTAATTAATGATATTAAAAATAAGAATTTGTAGTTCCCATAAAAAAAATTCCCATAAGAAAAATATAGTAGTAGTAAAATACATAAACTCAATTCTTTATGTAAACTAAAGAAAATAGATAATCAAGTTATTTTGAAAAATTCCCCATGATGAAACAATCACACATTTTCTAGCCATATATCTTTCAGAACATCTCTCAAATGGAGATTTCTAAATGCCCACAAAAAAATGTCAAGATAAACTTCATAACACAACCTAGAATTTCTCTTGAAAAGATACTAGTTAAGATTATCTAATGAGTCACCAGTGGCCATAACTCCTCAGCTCAACAGCCAGAGATATATATATAAAACCAAGAAAGCAAGATGGGTGTTCTCAATCAGCAAAGCCTCACTCCCAAGCCTAGAGATATAAATAAAAGCAACCAGCAGATGTTATCAATTGGCGAAGCCTTGCTATAGAAATATTTCTCATGTTGGATCTCAGTCAAGGCAAGTGGATAGGCCATTTACCTCTGGTGAAAAGGGAAAATCTGTTGCTCCAACACCAGATCATGGTCCACCTCAGATTGAAGAAAACAAGCACCTTGCTACCATGGTAAATGTAGTTGTTGATGCATTTTGCACAACCTTAGAAGAGTGAGGAGGCTATATATAATTTTTTTTATTGTAAGCCAAGAGATAATTGACGTGACTTAGTCGTTGTATAGTAAATCACATAAATTTAAAATTTATAAAACTTGAAAATACGAATTTTCAGATATTTAGAAGTATTTCTAAACAAATATATCAATTATAATTCAATAAAATTTCCAAAAATAGTAGTAATTTTCCAAGTCGATCACAAAAATGTAATTTAATATCTAGTAATTATTTAGAATTTTCCTCAAAAAATACTATTTTCTATGAATTATATACTAAGAAATGAAAAGGAAATATAATTAAAATTCACGAAAAAGGGAAATAAGGGTGCAGACATTAAGATGATGTCAGCGCCTAGAGAATGTGAATCGAGTGGAAATAGAGTTCCACACAACGATTCTTACGTAAGCGATTATAAACAATTTAATTGATCAAATTAAGATCTGTAAAAGTTGGAAGAATCGTAATTGAATGAAGTATATGCTGGTAAATTTTAAATCAACAAATTAACACTAAATGAAGTGGAAATTAAGTTGAAAGTAGGAAAACAGAGTTCCGGTGTCATGGCAACAATGCGTCGGCGATGCACCGAAATCCTGAGCGTTCGGGAGGATCGTCTTGTAATGTCCACAGCCTCAAAGGCTCTCCTTGAACAAAAATGACATGGGTAATCTCTAGATCTCCTTACGAAGTCTAGAGATCAATGAAATGGGTCGTTGAATCATCTTCGGCGGCTGTCACCCGACGGAATGGAAAAACAACAACTTTGCAACTCTCCGACAATTGTCACCCAATGAAGAGGAGCTAGATGGAGGTGGGGCGTGTGTCAGGTGGCTTCATCCTCATGTCCGCACAGTAAGAGGAGGCTCTTCATCGCATCCGGTACGCTCTTAGGAGGTGGCGACTCGTCTCCTGGCAGATCGTCCTCTTCCTGACGATGGCTTGTTCATCGATCAATTGGAGATGCTTTACTCAATGGATTCGAGATTCTTTTATTACAAATTGTTCAGCAATTTTAGTAATAATACTCCGCGAATCGCATTGACAAGATTTTCGTTGATGATCTAGCGATTCTGGTTACTTAATCCTTCACCGGCGATCTGCAAGAAAGTCGCGATAATCAAATAAAAAATATGAATTTTGGCTCTGGGAGGATTCGAACTTGTGCCGGTTGGTCGCCCTTTCTAGAGAAGGTGTGACGCAGGTTTAGTCCCACATCACTTGTGCAGCGAAGTGTCTGGTGAATATATAGTAATATTACATTTTCGATCAAGTCCCTTTCTCGTGCATATATGATCACTCCTTGCCCCACAGTCGGCTGGCCACTAGTAACATGGAAGGGAGGTGGCGCACACATGCCCCTATCAATCTAAGTTACTCGAGCCCCTGCTCGCGGCTACTCCCCGACTGTGCTTCTGACCTACTTACGGGCCTAGCTAGCCGGCGGGTCCCCCCCATTTTGTCTTTTTTTTATTTTTATTTCTTTTTCTTCATTTATCTCAAAAATAAGATTGTAAAAATCATATAAATTCGTATAAATCACATAATTACCTAAAAATTCACGTTAATCAACTGAAAATCATTTTTCACACTTTAACATAAATATAAGCCTATTTATCATGAGTTAAGGCTAAAACTATATTATTTACTAATTATTAACTCATGATAATGAAAACTTATCAATAATTTAAAAAAAAAGAAAGTCATCTAGTCAACAAAATATTAACATACTAGTTTTTGCATGAGTTTTATTTGCTCTTTCTCTTCACCACTTTCTTCTACATTCGTCCTACAATTGTTTCTTGGGTTGATGTGCTCCATGTTACCAAAAAAAAATATTTTGTCCTTAATTGCAAACAATAACATTAGAAACAAGAATTCATATTTGAAAAACAGGAAAATTAATTTTTTTCATAAATAAGTAAATATATAAACCAAAAAGATTGGTATCTTCCCAATAGAACAAATATAAGCTCAATTATCATTAAAAAAATAAACAAAATAGATAATCAAATTATTTTAAAATTACCATTATTTGATGAAACAATCAGACCTAGTATGGCTTGATTCCTTTCAAAACACCTCTTCAATGTAGATTTCTAGATGCCCATGAAAATAATGTCAAGATAAGCTTCTCAACACAACCCTAGAATTTCTTTTCAAACCATTGAAACAATGTTACCTACAACCATCTTGATAAGTGCATATACAAGAATCTACTTTAGCAAGCGAATTTTCTTAAAAATACCATACAATGAAATACAAAAAATGTTACTTTATATTTCCATTATCCAACTAACCAGTGATGAGTTACAAAAAAATAAATTCAGATAAGGTAGCAAACAATGCTTACACAAGTAAATAGACATTAAAAAAACCATATAATCTTAAAATAAAATATATAATAATGTAATCTTTTTGAGGATAACGGTTCATGTAGATAATCAAAGCACCTTTTCAAAATACAAAAGCAAATGCAGAACTTTATGTGTCTAACTTTTAGTTCTATATATTATTGAAATTCATAGGCAGTAGAAAAAGATTCATCCTTCATTCTTTGAATGCAAAGAAGGGATAGATATGATTGAGGGACTGTAACATGAAGGATAAAAGATTCACCCCAGTACCAACATATCTTAGCGACAAAATTCAGAACTAAGAAGTTGCTACTCTTGAAATGTTTAACTCTATTTAGAGGTTTTCTTATCTAGAGATGAAGCCTGGGATTCTAGTGTTAATCATTCAATTTTCACATAGAGATTCATTCATTGAACAACCTAATAGAGAATAGAAGCTACCAAAATTTCTACATATGGGAAGAAACTAAGCTTGAGGAATACCCAAATCAATTATCTTAGTTACTTAAAAAATGTGTTGCTTCCTCAATGAAATGCAGAGGATTCATGAATTGAAATCTACTTATAGCCAGAAAATTATTACATATCAGTCAATTATCACAAATTATATGCCCACTTGTCTACATGCTTTTCCTTTTTCCAACAACTATTTTTCTTGATGAAAAACCTTTGATTCATCTCATGCCATTATGCCCCACATATGTACGTAGAATTTACTTCAATGAATACTCAATTAAATATGGCACGTAAAAAATGGCATAGATAACCTCCCCCCATGATACATCTCACTAAGGAATTATTTCCATATGAAGGTTTTTCATGCTATTTATATCAAGGTGACTAAGTCGTGCACTGAAGATAGCTAGCTTTCTCAAGATGTATCATGGACTTGGTTAACACATGTAGAAAAATAAAGCTGATTCTTGACCACATGACTCACCTCATTGGGAGCCATGGTCTAAGAACCAGAAGGCATGTGTTGGCCTAATTCTATATCAGATTGACCTAACGTAAAAAGCATCTCAAATTAGCCCATATTTAGTTTTTCTATTTTTTCTTTCATTTCTCTTTTTAGGCTCTTCAAATTTATTTGAATGGACTGAAATTTAAATTTTAGGTGCCCAATAATAGAACCCCTTATTTTTGGGAACATCCTAACTAATTTTCAACCTATTTAAACGCTCCCTTATACCCCAAGAGTCATTAATAAATTCTGCAAATTTCTTACTCTTTTGATCTTCTCTTCTTCTTATGGTGGGTTACACCACCTCTTGTGGATTCAAGGAATGCTTTTTCAATGACTATCTTCTAGAGTCGATTTGATTAAGTCAAAAGCTTATATGAAGCTTGATTTAAAATTGGGTTTAGATGGGCTATTATGGAAAAGTTACATGACAATCATTTTTTAAAGTTAAATAACATTTTTTTGCCCTTTGAATGTCCTTAATCTTTATTAGAGAAAGGAAAAACTTGAGCTCTTAATTCTAGTAATACGCAAAAGTTTCAGCTTGAACAGTCAAAACTAACACCCACTTCATATGCTACAACTACTAGAAGATCAACAACTACTAATACACCAAAATCAAATAGAGTTATTCCATCTAGAAAAAGTTCTGCACATAAAAGATTCTCATGTCTTATTTTATTTTTAAGTTTGACAAATGTAATGAAGAAGGACATAAGTGAAAATCGTATTTCAAATTTATTAACATTAATTTAACATAATCTATTAAAGAATAATATTCTGCTAGAGTAGAAGTTTAAGAAAATATTTCTGACAGTGGTGAAGCTTGATGTACATACCAAAGAAATAAAAACATCCACCAATACATAATAAATTAAGAAAAAGATGTAATGTGAATGGAAAAATATGTGATCCTGTAATTAACTTTAGTACTAGTCAAATATTGTTTTCTCTACTATGGTAAAAAAATTAATATTCAAGATAGATAAACATCAGCATCTATAAAAGGTTGATTAGATTAGAAAAGATTCCCAAAACAAAAGTTATACATACATGTTCGGTAAAATTTTCAATTGACAATTTCTTTTCATACATTTTAATCTAATGTAGCTGCTTGGGATGCATATCATCCTATTTGGGGAAGATCATAGCAAATTGATTTATATGTAACTCAGGATAGTAAAGAAAATCACTATATTTTACAAAAATAGTCAAAAAAATATTTTATGTCCAATAAATGATAATAAGTTTTCTAATAGTATCAATGAGAAAAAATTGTAATCATGATTAATAAGAAAGAAATTTTAAACAAGTTTTATTGAAATATCTTAAATATGTTTACTTGTTAGAAATATGAATATTGGATTGAAATTTTCAAATTTTAAACATGAGGTTTCATAGAAGGTGTTAAGTGATTTTACTACTACACAAAATTTACCTAATCATCTTCCTCAATTTAGAGATATACATCATACTAACGTGATTTCAGGCGTATGTTTTTCAAAGCCTCATTATAGAATGAGTTAAGAGAAAAATAAAAATTTAGAAGAACAAGTTGAAGAATAAGTTGAAAGTACTTAAGTCATAAAAATATTAGTCTTTTCTTAGGTCCTATGTTATTAGTTTTTAAAAAATTATGCAAATTGGTAAATTTATGTAGACAATAGAACCATGAATAAAACATACTAGTTATAAATTTTCAATTTCGAAATTAGATGATATACCTAATATGTTATGTAACTAAATCACTTTTCTAAAGTTGATCTTAAAATTGGTTATCATCAAGTTTTAATTTGTCTAGGTGATGAATGAAAAATTACTTTTAAGACTAAAGCAAGACTCTATGAATGACATGATACTATTTGGCTTATCTAATGCATCAGGTACTTTATAAGTATGATGAATTAGGTGTTAAAGTTATTATTAGAAAATTCATTGTTATCTATTTTGATAGATAGTATTATTGAAGAAGATAGTATTTATTATTTGAGATATGTGATAAGTATCTTAAATCAAAATGAGTTATTAATAAACTTAAAGAAGTGTAAATTTCTGAGTTTAAGTTTAGTAATTTGTGCAAATGGGATCATGAAGAGAAGGTTCAAAATTATCAAAATATTGGCCTATCCCAAGGAATATATGAGGTTCCCAATTTTCATTTATTAATCTCTTTTTTTAGAATATTTATATGAAATGACGGCCATATTGTTTCTCTAATTACTAAATGCATGAAAAAGGAGATTTTAGATGAACTAAGGTGTTCGATTAATGTTTGATTCTTATTAATGGAAAATTATGTTCTACACCAATATCAACTCTTCTGAAATTTGACAAATTATTTGAAATAAAATATGATGCCTCACTTATGAGAATAGGAGCTATATTATCTCAAGAAGATTGTATGATTACCTCTTATAAAAATTAACTGATCATAGGAGCAAATAGACTTCTAATGAATTACAGTTTTATGTTGCAGTTAGAGCATAACATAGTTAACAGCATTCTTTAATTCAGCAATAATTTATTATCTTTATTGATCATCAAGTTTTAAACTCTATCAACAGTTAAATCAATATAAATATAAAACATGCAAGATGGAACTCATTTGTTTAAAAGATCACTTCATGTCACCCTGGATGCCAAATTAACTAGTTTTCAGTATTTGAAAAAGTTAAAAGCTGAGTATTAAAAATTTACCCAAATTTAGATTGTTTGCATGAAAAATAAGTCACTCATAAGATTTCATATTGAAGAAGATTTTCATTTTTTTGGAAATCAATTATGTATTCCACAAAGCTCACTACATAAATAATTAACTCTTGAATGACATGTAAGAAGACTAGGAGGATATTTAGGATGTGATAAAAATCTTAAAATTAGTTGGAAAATACTATTTTTGGCCCCAATTAAATAAATGAGTTTAAAACTGAGCAAATATGTCAAATTAATAAAGTATAATGTCAAAATACTAGATTTCACATTATTATATTATAAATTTTGAAGTGACCCTAGGCTGATATTTAGAAGGATTTCACTTAAAGATTATTGTGAACTTAGAGGGCGAATATTTAGTGATTGTGGATCAATTTTTATAGATAATACATTTCATTGCACTTAGGAAGACAAATGATTTTTTATTTTCTACTTTTTTTACAAGAATTTTCATCTACATTTGATAGATTTATAAAAATAATTTGGAACAAGTGTCACAGAAAAAAAACATGATAGAGCACATAAAGATAGTACATGAAAGTGTTAGAAAACATCTTTATGTCAATTATGTCAACTATAAGGAGAAACTTGACAAAATTAACAGAAAAAATATTTTTGAGGAGATGATTTGGTTATAGTATATTTGTGAAAAGAACAACTATCATGTATAAGTTAGAACAAGCTCTATCTGAAGTATGACCTATATAAAGTCATCTAAACAATTGATGACAATGACTACCTCATAGATCCACCAAAAACAATAGGTGTATCTTTGAGTTTCAGTGTTCTGAATTTTTATCACTATTATCTTGAAATACATGAAGATTCAAGAATGAATTCTTTTAAAGCAAGAGAGATTGATGCAGTCCATTTGAAGCCCGACTCAAGTGTACAAGCAGCCCAAAAATCTTGAAGACATGAATTGGCCTAATTCTATCTCAAATTAGCCCAACAGAAAATTTGCCCCCAATAAATAAAAGCATCTTAAATGCATTCATATTTAGTTTTTTTTATTTTTTTTTCGTTTCTCCTTTTTAGCCTTTTCAAATTTATTTGAATGGGCTGAAATTTGACTTTTAGGCATCCAATTATAGAACCCTGTATTTTTAGGAGTGTCCTTACTGATTTTTAGCTTATAACCAAGAGTCATTCAATCAATTATATGATTTTTTTCCTCTTTTGTTGTTATCTTCCTCTACTTGTGGATTCCAATGCCCATTGTGCATTCAAGAAACCCTTGTGGATTCAAGGATTGAGGTATCTTTGTCATGTGGATTCAAGACAATGAGTCTTCAATGAAATTTATTTTTGTGGATTCAAGGATGTGTATTTGACTTCAGACAGCTAAGGCTGCATTAGAACGTTATCAAATTTGATTTCATCAACTTTTGTTGCATCACCTAACTAGAATTTTAAGATTAAACTCTACCTTGGTGTGCAACATATTTGGCTCTACAAAAAATAATCTATCAACAAACTTTTCAATACAATGTTTGAATTTGTAAGAAATGAGACCTAGCTAAAGCTTAGAGATGAATGGAAGGAGAGAATACATAATCAAGGAAAAGAGGGAATGCAGATGAAATGATGTAGCCCAAAAAATAGAAAATGAAAATGAGTAAAATTAGAGGGCCAACCACTCTGGATTTGGGTGTAATGAAAAAAATGTTAAAGCCATGACTAAAAATTAATTGAACCCAAGAAGGCACAAAAATATACTTTATATAAATTTATTGTCTCTTTTCTTCAAGGTGTTTTAAATGTTGTCAAAGTTTGTTTTATGTTGTTTGAATATCTATTCAAAGCTATTTCATGTCATTTTAGAGATAGATAAAGTTTGTCCCAAGATTTGTACAAAATCCTCATTTTAAGAGCATCCCACCTCCTTTCTAAGCTTATATGAAGCCCCCATTATAATGTGAGATGGACACCTTTTGAAGTATTTTGAGTTTTTCTCTCTTGTGAGGTTAACCTCCCTCTACTTGCAGATTCAAGCATTCCCTTGTGGATTCAAGGGTTCGCTTTATATCTCCTATATTCAAGGTTAGCTCCTTGAAGATTCAAGGGTTAAAGGCCCTAAATATTTGTATTTATAACTTGATTTATTCTTCAAGGTTTATGTTTTGTGAATTCAAGCTCAAATCTTACTATCTTCCACATCATTGTTGTGTTAACAAGATGGTCAGAGAAGCTCTTCCTCTTCCTTGACCAATTGAGCAAGGCCACCTTGTAAAACTTTGATTATTATCATGTGGTAATAAAAAATTTCTCATGAAATATTGGGGCTCTTAATTATAGTATCCTAACCCACATAGAAAAGATGGCCTTATTCATCCCAAACAAGCAGTGTAATTCATTACTTCAATGGCTAGTACTGTCCCAAATAAGCAGCATAACTCATGGAAAATATTATGAATTTCTGATAACTTCTTTAGGCATAAATTAATCAAATGGTTAGTTTTCAAGCCCAGCTCTATTCCTAATTATACACAATACATGTATGAGAGAGAGAGAGGAAGAGAGAGAGGGTGTGTATTTCAAAATACATGGATGACTCAACTCAATTGGCCCTAGCCCAAGAATTTGGCCCAAAAAAAAATGACTCCTAGCATTTGTTGGGCCAATGGGGTCCAAGCCTAGACTAGAGCCTCTCTCTCATCACTATAGTACAACTAGAAGACTCTCTCTCTCTCTCTCTCTCTCTCTATATATATATATATATATCCTCATGGAGTCTATTTTCTAGGCATTTCACTAGTTAATTGTGAAATTGTATACACATCTCATTTATTTAAAACTTAGTTAACCATTGAAATCATTCATATCATTTGGATAAAAAAATATAATGGGCATAGAAACTCATCATTGAGCTTGACCTAACAAGCGACCCTTTATCTCATTACACTGCACTCACTTACTATAATTATTATAAGATATCTATATATATAGTTAGGCTAACATCTTTCCTTCATTGGGTGAAATTTTCATGGGTAAATTATGCACAATTAAAAAAATTCAATTTAATTGTATACATAGCTTTGTGATTTGGCTTTGTAATTTGGTCCAAGCTTGGCTTGAAGGTTTCCTGATTCACGTAGTCTTGCATTATGCTTATTAATATATATATATATATAATATTTACATTTACATTTACATTTATATTTATATATATGAGCACTACTAAGATTATTTGATAAATTAAGAGCATATCTAATGTGTGATAAGAAAGGATATTATGGAAAAATAATTCAAATTAGAATAAAAAATGTATAGTTTGTGATTTCTAATTCAGCCTAACACCATCTAACAAACATGAATATTGAGATTTTTTATGTGCAATAGTGTGGAAAAGATAGATGACTTGCTTTTATATAACAAGTTTTTATTTTTTCAATGCATAATATCTCAAATCGCCAGCTCTAAGTAATCTTCAAAAGTGATTAGTGAACCATACTTCTAAAAGTCATGACCTTTTATTATTTTTGGGTAGTCAAAGGAAAATATTTCCAAAACATGTCTTGTGCGAGTTTATTCATTAACATGGGAAGGATTCTCAAAGGATCATGATATCATAAAATAATTGTGCTACAAAGAGTTAATTGTTAATAAAATATAATATAGAAAATGATAACTATGAAACATTGTATTTTTTCCATAGACCTATCATGGATTTATTTTGTGTAAATTTTTGTTAATTATTAAATTCCATGCCTTTCTCAAACCTTCACAAAGAAAGAGAAGAGAATAACAAAATACTCTTGATTTGACATTCAAATCAATAAGCTTTCCTTTACTATAAAAGTAAAATTTTATATCACATATTATCTTTTCTTGGTTTTGTGTTTTTTTGTGTGTGTGAAAGGGACTCTGATGAACCTAAAGAGGAGAATAATTACATTTATATACCACCACACTTGATTGGGTCTACATTGACCAGAGATAGCAGATCATCCAATTATCTACATTATTACCTCATAACTCAGCTAGCAAGATAAAATCAAATTCACAAATCATACTCTTATTTATCTAACCTTGAGTCAGAGAGAAAAGGACATATTTTTATCAACCTTGCATCAAATAGCAACACATTAATTGATTCAACACTATTACAATTCAAGTCCACTATGGTACAAATCACTAAATTAAGATAGGAAAACTTTTTAAGGTGACTAAATAATTTGAAGACTAAATTTTATTATTAATTGTAGAAAATTTTAGAATCCTAAAATTTTTATATCTAAGCAAAGAGAAGTGAGAACTTTTCAATTAGTATTCGTTACCTAGAGCCATAAATCTAGAAGATGATTATGATGTTAGAATTTTATGTTTACTGAAACTATTAAATTCAATGTGTAGGTTGTTAAGCTAAGAATTGAGTGTGTAAAACATTACAAAAATAGTACTTCTAGTGGATGTGATGAAAGGAGAATGAATAACTATAACTTCTTGTGTATAATTGTGCTAATAGTCATACTTAGAATAAATTTGTCTCTAGATTTTAATTTGACACAAGAATCAAATAAAATAACATCTAAGGGAAGAGATTTTTTAGATCTAAATCTTTAACATTCCAACATTTTTGTAATGGTCCAACTCCTTGTCTACATCCTCTCCAAGAACACCTTAATCTTTGGTTCCACTTAATACAAAATTTAGTCAACAACAACTGATTATCAAGCTAAATTCCATAGAATTTCATGCATAAATTTTCATCTTAATTTACACTCTAAAAGGCTCAAATACAAATATCCAGATCAACTCGGTTGAGTAATTAAATCAGGACTTAGCCATAAGTTTATCCCATATAAAATGAAGAATATATGATCTTGGGATTTTCTATAAGTAGATGGAGACTTGAATCACATCTTAAATTTTTCAAAGAGGAAGAAAAATTGTGCTCGATTTTATTTCTTTTTATTTAAGAAAGCTATTTGATTGATGAAAACATTCTCTCTTAAAGTAGATTGAAAAAGATTGCAAGTGAAACAGATTTTACTCTATAAAAACTATTAGAAAGAAACTAGATATTATTAAGAGATTATAAGTGATTTTATGGAACAAATTAACCACTTTGAGAGAGGTTTGAATTTATAAAGAAGTTTTCAATTGTAAAATAGTTAGAAATTCAAATGCTGATAAATCACTAAGACACATTTGTTAAAGACCTAGATATCCTATAAGGTTAAATGAATGTGCATAGTCATTAAACATCAATGTATAGATCTAAAGCTATCAAATGAGTCATGTCTGATAAGAATATATTTTTGTTATAACAAAACCAAAAGTACATCTCTTAATAAACTAATAACTTTCTAATCCAATTTAATTCAAATCATCTCAAATAAAATGTGAATAATAATTAGACACATTAAACTAGGCTTTCAATATGTGACATCATTACTTCAACGATGAATGATATCTCAAAATAATTTTTTCACTACTATTGAATAATATTTAGAAAATTATCAATGGTTATTTAATAGGGCAATTTCAATCAATTAATTATCCATTAAGAATGATAGAAAGTATTAATTTGATATCTAGACAACTAGGGCATTGATTAAACTTCCATCCCAATATTTACTTCAACAATTCACATGAAATCTGATCGGTTAATCATTACTTTAATTCATGGGTAATTCTTACTATTACCGACATTTGTAATAGCAGAAAAAATGTAATAATTTTGAAGAGAAAATTCATCATAATTTGGAATTCAAAAAAATATGAGTATTAAACAGATTTCTTCAAGTAAATTTTAAATATATAATATCAATAACTTATATTATCCATGAATTTACTCAATTAATTTCACACATGTCTAAAAATTTACTAATATGCATTTCATATACATTGTATATTTCAAATAATTAGGTTTATTTATTCATCTTATGTGTGTTTCTATGTATCCAAACAACAATTCATATGAGAAATGTGTGAAATGTAATATTTAAAACATATAAAATTAATATAACGACACAATTATCATTACTTTTGATAGAAGGTGAATTTAATGTCTTATTTTGAAAATGGTTTTATAGACGTAGTCTTGAAAACATCTACTAGAAAGGTAACTGAAATAATAAAATAATTTTTCAAATAGATCAAACTAAATATAAATAATTCAATTTAGTATGCTTTCTGCAAGATTACTGAATTTATAATTTTCTCCAAAAGCAATATGGTTCAGATACCTAACACAATTGATTAAAATAATATTTACTTGAAAGCTTATATAATAGATATTGATTGCAACCGATTGTTGATAAGTTTACTCAAAGAAGAATTCAACAAAAATTTACATCAAAATTTAAAATATATAAATAATTATGAATTTTATAATTTATAAACACATTTTTTTGTGATTTTTTGGGCACACATGCAGGTCATTAAGGTTGGGAATTAGTCATTGAGCCAATTGTTTGTTCTATTAAGTTGTGAAAATAAGGAAGACATTTGCCCAAATGAGGATAAGACGAGAGAAATTAAAAAGAAAACATCCAAAGTCAAAAAAGAGAATCAAGATCTATACTTATCTTCATCCTTCAAGAGTCTCCAAGCAAACTTCATCTAACTTGAAGCATTGTTGTAGCCACACCAAGCTTCTGCTACCTTTGAAGATCTCTTGTTACCTAGCATAATGAAGAGCTTCATCACGTTCATCTTCTTCCACAATATGTTTCTACACAAAAGGATGATAATACAGTTGAGCTAAATATTTTCTAGTCTCAAAGATTAATAGAGACTTGAGTATAGTTTATAGATAAAACTTGTGAAGTCTATGCTCAGAGTTGCTAGAGAATCTAGAAATCTAGCAAGAAATAATAGACTTATAGAGTCTATGTTGAAATAGGTTGCTAGAGAGCCTAAAAATTTATGCTGTATTAGACTTATAGAGGGTGTTGTTGCTATGAAATTGGATCCATTCTCAGGATGAGAATAATGGAACCGAAATTATGATTTATGAAGAGTATGTAGGCAAAAATTATAAAATTGTACAACTAAATAAATGCATAATTAGGGATAACAGTGGAAATTAAGCAATGGGTACGTAATGAGAGGAAAAGGCATGAAACTTTTACTCCGTATTAGAAAAATGATGAAAGAAAATATCAATGAACTCCTCAAATCATAAACTCAACTGAACTAGTCTTCGTCTCCAAGCTCATAAGGCTGTTGAAATAGTCCCATTATGAGCCCATGCATTAGTTTCAAGGATTGCACCTCGTGTGCCAATCGCAGAACGCGAGAGAACCCAATCAAGAAGCGAAAAAAAAACTAAAACCAGAAAGAACAAAGTTAGAGGAAAGATAGCAGAAGTAAACTTTGCTCCAGCCGAAAATCTCCATGTTAGTGTCCCGCAACAGTGCCTCCTTGGACTGACAGGCTTAATTCTCTGAGAATCGGGGCTCCGCGGGAGACAAACTGGACAAGGCTCGTGCACGGGGAATGGGCATGCCGGGCAGAACGCCAGCCTGCGGAACGAGTAGCCGGCACGGCGGGCGGCCCCGCCGAAGATGAAGGCGCGCCGAGAACAGCGCTGCTGGGGCGCCGTGGGCTACGTTGTAATGGGCGAGAATGATGCGAACCATTTGGGCCACAATCCTATCTCCCCGTCTCTCTCTCTCTCTCTCTCTCTCTCTGATAGCAGCAATTTCCTTCATGGAATCCGGTCACTCGTGTCGGCCACTGGAAAAGCCTTGGAGCGGAATCAGCTTTAACCGAGTTGGCTTCAAGAGCTATCATTTCCTACTTTCAAAAAGGCTCCCGATGTGATGCCTCCACCTAGTGCAGCAACAAGCACTCTATTAATTAATAACGACAGGTTCAGTAGGCCAAGTTCAACATGCTGGCCATCAATCAGGCATACGCCGGGTATAACAACCTGCTATCGCACTTACTCTGGGAAAAAAGCTTTTTTAAAAAAATTGAATGCCGTTTTAATAATATTGAGCATGGTTTTGACTATTGAAGCCTTTCAGCCAATTGGCACCAACTCTTTGCGTACACTAGAAACCTGATGTTTGCAAAAATAGGGAAAAAAAAAGGCGGCGTTAACTCAACTCTCCAAAATAAGGTCGAAGAAGTCAACAGCTCATCAACACACGTTGACATATCTTCTCCTCGATACCGTCAAACGAGGGGTGGAAAGCATCGAAAGGTCCAGACCCCCTCCTAATATCATGTTATCTAACACCCATGGACTACAAGTAAAAAAGCCAACTTTTTTTGACTTACATTTGCAGGGACTTTTAAACGAAGAGAATGGTTTTGGTTTATATAATTCAGCCAGTCGTAGGGACTAAAACATAATTTTCCCTCTATACCTAACAACCCTTGTTCATCTCCTTTGTTTTGCCGGGTATTGACCTGTCCTTTGCAGATGTGACGGCGGGATTTCCATGGGTCGGAGAGATTTATCCTTCCCGAATTGCAGGCCGCCACGTATATGGGGATTTGGTCAGAGTCGCCTCGCGTGTCGAAGAAAAGACAAGAAGACAGCTGTGATGTCTTTCCACGCGTCGTTTTCTCTGTCGTTTCCTTCCCTGAGTCCACGTAGGTCCTGTTCCTGATCGTTCAGCGGATAGGGATCGATCACCTTGCTCTCTCTCTCTCTCTCTCTCTCCGTTGTTGGCCCCGAATGGATTCGAAGTGTACGTAAACAATAAGGTTGTGCATAACAGAGCCTTGCCGACACGGAGCATTAAAGCACGTACGCAACTATTTCTCTCTCTTCCTCTCCCCTCCCTCTGCCTCTCTTTCTCTCTCTGTGGGCCCAAGGAAGAAGACCCATCCGGTCCCTGGGGGCTTGTCTGATGATCATCCACATCGAACCAAAGGACGCTGAAACGGATCCATCGGATCTCCGCCTCGAGGGAACTCGAGATCTCCTGAGCACCACCCGATCTCCAGATCCCTCCAGAGCAGATGCTTCCACTTGCAAGGATTTCGTGAACTACTGGGCAACCCCATCCAACGCCTTTTTATTTTTCCCTCGCAAACCATTATTGAAAACTCTAACACTTTATCTTGGATCGGACCCAGAAGACGAGACCGCGCCGACAGGCAGGCACGTACATCCCCACTAAAGGCGACCTGAGAAGCCGACATCTTGCTGGGAGGCCCGCCACAACGCCAAACCGCAGGCTCAGAAGGGAGACTCGTCAACGGCGTGCGTTCACATCTCACAGCAATCCCCGCCTCCCTCTCTCTTCTGGAAATGGATACGATAAACGTACCTGCTAGGTCAACAGCGACAGAGTTGACTAAAAAACGAATATTTTAAGACTGGATTGGGTGGGGCTGTGATTTGGCAAAGTATCTTCGCAAGGAAAATAGGGGATCCAAGCTGAGCCTCGCGTGGTCTATAACGCCATTAAATTCATGCAGTTATGGCCTAAATGGTGAATTTTATAATTAATATTACAGGTGCTCTGATATATTTAAAAATTAGAAAAATCATCTCGAGTGAATCTGGGATGACCGACCAGGAGATTCGATGTGCCCATTTTGCGGCTCATTTGCCGAGTTTTTCCTAGCCTTTATGTACCTTGTTCGCCTGTGCGCTTCACTTACCCAAGATAAGCTCGTAGTGCTGAGAAGTAAATCGATCTCAGAAGAATGGGAATGAGAATGAGAATGAGGATTTCTAGTTGATTGTTGTCTGAATCTAAGCACCGGACATCCACCAACGAGAAAAGAAAAGTCGGTGGGGTTTTTGGAGTGAGACGTGGGGGGTCCGCGGCCCAGAGGCTGCGTCGCCGCCAGCCCCCGGCGATCGTCGCCTTCCCACGTCGCCCCTGGTATTGGACTTCCACGATGACGGCGGGAGAGATGACCTCTGTCTCTCTCTCTTTCTCTCTCTCTCTCTCTCTCCACGGCGACAACAGTAGGAGAGATTAGTTTTCTCTTCTCCCTCCCCGTTACCCTCGGAGGGAGCTTCCCGGAACGGGAGGGGCCCTCCCTCTCTCTCTCTATACCTTGCAGACATTAATAGATACCTCTTGGTCAGCCGTCACCACGTGCCGTCGACCGGCAAAAAAGGAAAACTTTAATCTGTTCTCGTCGTCGACCAAAGGTAGCTGTTTTATTCAGGAATGCAAGCATACGTGGGCATCATCACGTCCCGAGTTTCAATCCAGAATATTTCAGGTTTATTAAAGAAAGCAGGTGTGGCTCCTAATCAACTGGAGTTGTTTATTTTATTCTTTACGCGAAGAAACTCTGATCTCTACACCAAGATATCGAATATAATTTGAATGTAGAAAAAAATTAGCACATATATGGTATTATAAATTGGTTTATTGACGATCAGTACCCACAACACATTTTGTACCAGTATGAGATTATCAGATCATTGAAACATTTATATTTTATGTGAAAATTTAGACCCATCTTACTTGTCTCTAGACTCTAGAATGTGGCAAGAAGCACTTGAACTTTTTGTGCTAAAACTAGCTTTTATTGACCAAAAGTCGCTTGTTTTAGTAAAGCTTTAACATAAAAAAAAAGAGGTTAATACTTAGAATCTTACATAGTATTTAGAAATAAATTTCGACAAGAATTTCACAACGTGACATCTACCAAGAAGGGTTATTTGAATATCCAAAACCTTAGGTTATTCACAATAATGTGTCATGAAAATAACCACCAAGTCAACCCACTTTGTTACCTACCTTTCTCTCTATCTCTCTCTCTCTCTCTCTCTCTCTCTCCCTCCCTCCCTCCCCCTTCCTATATATGACCTTTTTTATTAACAATAATGATGATACAATTATTCTCAACTTGGGATTCAGCAAATAGTACAAAAACTCACACAAAGTTTGATTATTTCTCCCATTTTAATATCATGTATTGTTCTAAGATGTTCAAAGCAAAGACATGCAAAGTCAGTCATCCCATGGAGAAGGGGATGTGGGATAAAATATGTTCAAAGGCTTCAATGTCCACTCCCCACACCTCTAGTCTTTATCAGTTTTTTTCTGTTCTGTTTCCATTAGACTATGGATACTAGTTAATTTCTAATTACCCAACCTCTCTCTTTTGATATGTAAAGAGTTAAGGGCTTTCAATATGCATTAATAACTCTCTAACATCACCAATCATTTACACTAGTTCACATAACAGACAAAAAAAAATCTCACAATGTGGATTATCACTCATCTACATGGATCTACCACCTGGTTTAACTAATGTTTCATAGTTATTTCACCAGTACTACATCATTTAATTTTGGTGTCAACTTCATGAGGAAGCAAAAAAGTATAGGATTTATCAAATTTTAATAAGATTGAGATACATAAATGTCAAGATGTCTCTTGAATTTATGCTTTGTTTTTTTTTCATGCCAACAAGTCACTATAATGCTTCACAAGTGGTGAATTAAAATATTACCTATTTATCATTTCTAGAAATGGTTAGTCTTAACAAAGTTCAATTAAAATTATAGTTTAAATTAATATCTAGTAAATTACTTCCAAGTTCCCCATAATTACTAAAAACTAATCAAACTCTTTGTCTATGAATTACAACAAGGAAAATGAAAGAATTGACTAAAATATCACAATTGTGTTACACACACAAGATTGTAGTTCCAATTCAGATCATAAAGGTTACAATATTGAACACACTATGATATTATTATCAAATTATTCACAAATAGAATCCTGAACACTCAATCATATTATTATCAATCCTGAACACCATCATTTTTTGTGTGTTCAATGTACTTTAATCGATAAAAAGATGTGCAATTAACAATGTAGTGGCTTATAGGCCTTATCCTTCAAAATCTACTTGAAATTCTTCAAGTATGAAATACATTTTACTATATAGTAATATGAAACAAACTCTCTACTCAATATTATCAATTTATCCAATGTCAATAATTTTATGCTATAATATTAAATTTCAACCCTCACATTTAGAGGTCATGATGTCCTTAGAATTATCAATTTATTTCCTTCATGAATTATTCAATTATATGGACTTGACTTGAAGCCTCAAACAATATTGAAAATGAATTAGATTGTCATCACTGTATAAAATTTAAATACTTATCAGTTGGGAGTTATGTTTAAAAGCTGTAGTGTAGAATAAATCAAGTATGTTAAGCTTGATATTTTATGTATACTAGAAGTTCTGCTTCACAATAGTAATGTATAAAAAGGTTAATATTTCAATACATTCAAATTATGTTGTGAAACACAAGTATCATAATCAAGAACAATATGTAACAAACCATGTACATCAAAAGAAATATTTCAATTCATGAAAAAAATTCAAAATAGTAGAATATATCAAAGTCGATATGTGAGTGTGTATAGAGGTAAGTTGCAAAACAACTAAGATTTCAAGCTCACTAAATTAATGTATGAATGAGAAGTTACTTTACATAAAAGAAGTATATTAAGGCTGATATATTAATAGCTATAATGTAGAGAAACATACTTTAATATATCAAGCTTAAGAAGTCATTATATGAAGAACAATATTGTATAACAAAAATCATATCAAGCTTAATATATCTAGAATGGTAAGCATGCTTAAGATTTCTCGTGTTTGGTTTCCTAAAGCTAAATCACTTTAAAAAATAAGTATTGGAGACATGAACGCCTAGAGTTGTGAATTTATTAAAGGTGAGCTAAATCTTCATATTTAGCTTTACTATCTATGGATGTTGGAACATTCATAAAGTATTTATGAAGAGTAATGTCAACCCAGATGGCTGAAACACCTTAAATTGTGTGAATTTCATACTTGATCGTATAAATTACCCATAAAGAGTACAATCATCTAAATTATAGCCTCCCTCTTTTATTCCATCATATCTATTTTTTAAAAAATGAACTATATTCAAATGATAACCAATCACTCCCCACTCTTAATTTTTTCATTGGCTCATCAAACACATGATTCTATCATTACATGGAAATAAATAGTTACTAATACTAATCATTATTGTCAAAAATACATAATTATAAAATTTAACTCTTTAATTCAGTGGCGATAATCTCATTGAAATAGATTTTTCAAAAAATCTAACTTGCTGACTTTGGACTCATCTAACCTTCCTAAAATCTAGCAGTACGACCCTTTTTGGTGTACCTCGTGCCATGACCCTTTTTTTCAAATCAGGATATTTGAATGGCAGGTAGAATGAGATCAATAAAGTCAAATATATCCAGAAATACCATTTGTGGATGATAATCCGGATTGATCTACTAAAAAATTAAATTATTTTAATTTATTAAGACCAAGTAATCGTCTACCAGGTCATTGCAGAGAATAATACCAAGCCAATCTGTGATATTTTAGAAGGTTGGTCCTATCGACCATTATACTTGTCTCCGGGTCACTGTGAAATTATTAAAACGCAAAAGAATTCTCTCTCACTGGCGAGGACGGAAACGTCGCGGCCCCGCTCCGACGGATGTGGATGCCCCACGTGTCAAAGTAGGCCCCACAATCGATGTAGACGGCCCGACTCTGATGGTCATTTAGTCCGTTCCGTGGTTGACGCTAACGCTGATGACGTCATGCCATCTCGTCCGAAGGGCACGTGGCGATAGCCAGCTACACGTGGCAGACCTTACATGTGCGCAATGCAAAACGCGAATTCGTCACGTGCAATCGCTCATCCTCATCCAGTCCACTTATTAGCGCACGCGCACAGAACGTTCCGACGCTTCATTTCCGCGATGACTAAGAGAGAGAGAGAGAGAGAGAGAGAGCGCGCGTCTAGAGAAAGATCACTCGAAAAAACTAAAACAGGTCTACGAGAGAGAGAGAGAGAGAGTGGAGGTGTGAACCTTCCCTGGAGGCTTCCTTTGGCCGCTATTATATAAACCCAGCTGAGCTGAGAGTCCAGCAAAATGAAATACTGACGGATCACCGCGGGAGCAGAAGAAAGAAGAAGAAGAAGAAGAATATGTACCAGAGCAGAGAGGAGGCGGTGCTCCGGAGCATAAGGGAGCATCTCCTCGCGGCGGAGGAGTCACCGGGCTCCTCTTCCTCCTGCTGCACCTCCGCTGGGTTCCCCGCGGGAGCGGTGGCGCCACCGCCGCCGCCGCCGAGAGCGTACCAGCGGAGCTCGAGCTTCGGGAGCCTGATGCCGTGCCTCACCGAGAACTGGGGCGACCTCCCGCTCAAGGTCGACGACTCCGAGGACATGGTCCTCTTCGGCATCCTCCGCGACGCTGTCTCCGCCGGCTGGGTCCCCTCCCTCGCCGGCCCCGCCACCGTCAAGCCGGAGCCCTGGTTCTTGCCGGAGGAGGAGGAACCCACCGCGCCCGCCGAGCACCAGCACCAGCAGCTATGCGGCGGCGCGGCGGAGGTGCCACAGCCAGCGGCGGCGCCGGCCCCGGTGCCGGTGCCGTCGAAGGGGAGACACTACCGCGGCGTGCGGCAGCGGCCGTGGGGGAAGTTCGCAGCGGAGATAAGGGACCCGGCGAAGAACGGCGCCCGCGTGTGGCTCGGCACCTACGAGACGGCAGAGGAGGCCGCCGTCGCCTACGACCGCGCCGCCTTCCGCATGCGCGGCTCCCGCGCCCTCCTCAACTTCCCCCTCCGCATCTGCGCCGCCGCCGACGAGCCCCCCCCTTCTCACCAGCCGCCGGCCCCCAAGCGGCCCTCGCCGGAGACCCCAAGCGGCTCTTCCTTCTCCTCCATCTCCTCCATCTCCTCTGCATCGTCATCGTCATCCTTATCGCCATCGCCATCGTCGTCGTCATCGTCCCCCAAGAGGACGAGAACGTCGGAGCTCGGCGAGTCGCCTTCTCCGGAGCCGGCGAGCCATTCTCTCCCCTGCTCCATCATCACCGTCACATCGCCCAACAACTGCTGGCTGGTCGGACTCGAGATGGGCCTCAACGCGGAGTAGTAAGCCTGCAAGTGCTCCGTCCTTTGCAGCCCGGTGGTAAATCGAGAGAGAGAGAGAGAGAGAGAGAGAGAGAGAGGAAGTGGACGGTAGGTAGTATAGAAGAGCCCCCGAGAAAGGAGGGGGGAAGGTGGGCCCTGCCGGCCGTCCATTGGGGTTTTGTGAGGGGTGTCGTATCCATTCCTGGTTATCTGTACAAACGGAGGATTAGTAGAAATAATTAAAAAAAAGGTGCCCGCTTTATTTCGCGTATTGGATGGAATGAATTCCCCGACCCGGGAGGATAAGACGGCCCATAATGTGGGGCCCACTTGGCAACCTGAGCCCAAAGCGATGAGGAATATCCCACAGCGAAGCGCGGGCCCACCAAGCGAGCAGCTCCATCGGAGGAGGCCACCTCAGCCGCTGGAGGTGACTATAATGGTCCACTGCTAGCTGTAACGCACATCCAGATGATGACGTCATACGTCACGCCAACGATACTTTTTCGCCACCACCACCACCACCGAGGATAAATCGGCAGGGAAAATTTACGATAAGCCCCTGAGGGCGACAGGTTCCCCCAGAGAGAGAAAGGGAGAAGATGATCAAAGCGCCATCGCAGACTGCTAGAGAGAGAGAGAGAGAGAGAGAGAAGGTTTCACAGAGTATACCAGTGAAGAGCAACGGTCAAAGGCGATGAGACGGACGACGACCTGAGAGTTTTACTCAGAGAGATAGAGAGAGAGAGAAAGCGAGTACGAGGGAAAGTTATAGAGATAGGTAAGAAGCTTGGGGCGGAGTGAGTTCTAGTCATTAATGTAGAGAGAGAGAGAGAGAGGGGGGGGAGTACGAGGGAAAGATATGTACAAAGAGGTAAAGAGGTAAGAAGTTTGCGGCGGAGTTCTAGAGAGAGCCACTAATGTAGAGAGAGAGAGAGAGAGAGATGAAATGCCCTGCGACGGGCCTACTCGAAACTTCTAGAGAAGTATGTAGAGAGCTAATCAAAATCCCTGCGGCGGAGAAAGAAGAATGATGTTTGGAGAGTCGCAGAACCCTTCCCCAGCTGATGCCCCGAGGGAGTTAGAGAGAGTCCTGTGGCTGACGGCATGGGGGAGTTGGGATAGAGGGGTTAGAGAGAGAATAAGGTGCGAGGACGAGAACAAATCAAACTCTTAGATAACGACTAGAGAGATACAGAGAGCGAGACAGGTGCCCACGTGTATGAACCACGGTGGCCAAAAATTCCGGGCCACGAGCACCCATACTACTGCCCCTCACTCTGAATAGTTTGACCCAGCCCACCAAGAGAGAGCACAAGAGAGAGAGAGAGAGAGAGAGAGAGAGAGAATATGAGAGAGAAGGCGGGGAAGGGGGGTCAAATCTTCTCACGAGATAATCAGACCCCCGTCCCAAAACAAAACTGGGCAGAAACTGTGAACGGTCCAGAGGAGGAGAAGGAAGGGGGAATAAAAGAGGAGGATCCAGCACGGCCCGTCCTCTGCTAATGCTGCTCTCTCATCGGGTGTCGCCTCCTGCACGGCCAAGAAACCGCCTGAATGAGCCCTCCTCTTCACCCCGACAACGCTATACATTGAAAGAAACAAGACTCCTGGCCAGAGACGGCCAACTGCTAGGTTCCAACAGGATCTATATATATATATATATATAGATAGATATATATACATATATATATATAGAGAGAGAGAGAGAGAGAGAGAGATTATGCGCATAAGTATCTATCTCAATCACACAAAGGGCACCCACCTTCCAGTTAAAAAACAGAAGAACACCCAGTTTTCCTCTTAGAAAACAGACGTATTTTAGGATTTTTAGGGTTCGCCGAGATGGTTCATGTTTCCCAGTTTCTTTGTTTTTCTTCCTTTTTAACTATTAATGATTCCTGAGATGCCCAAGAAAGGTGGACCCTTTCATGTTCATCAAACCGGGTAAAAGAAACGCAGAGTCCCGCTAGCCAATGCTTGAAGGTGACTTTGAGAGAGAGAGAGAGAGAGATAGAGAGAGGAAGTAGGTGGCGGGGAGGTACCTCTTGGGGCGGGCTCTGTCCTCCTCGTAGTCCATCACTCCTCCAGGTTCAGAGTAGAGGATCTCGGCGTTGCCCCGTAAGTCCAAGTCGGCCTGCTTAAATTGTGGAACTTCTGCCACCAAGTAAGTAAGACACATCGACTGACATTGCCCATTATTGAAGATGCCCAAACCAGTAACTATTACGATCAACAGGCCCATAAATCCTCTCTTTAGATCTCATAAAACTATGGTTTCCGTTGGTCTTAATCAAGTTGCTAAAGAACGCGTGATCCTGGCCACGAAAGAATCCCTTAAACGGGTAGCAGTGAAGAACGATACAGGCATGCATAATGGAGAAAGAGGGAAGGAAGCAGAGACTTGGGGGGCTGAATTCTTTTCTCCTTTCAGAAAATTTGTTCATCAAACGGGCTGAGTTCTGATGAGAAGAAAGAGGGAAGGAAGGCATGAATTATGAATATTCTCATCAGAACCCACAAAACTATAGTCTTTGGCGAGGTTAATAAAGTTTCTTATCAACGGGGTAGATAGTTTCTGGCCGCAGAAGATAGGATTGTTCCCTAAATGGGTAGTATATAGCAGCCGTCTACAGGCATGAATCACAGAGAAAGAAGGAAAGATTGGGCAAGATTGGAAAAAAATTGATGAAATCGGAAGGATATTTAAATCGTTTCTCTTACCTTAAGGGATTTCTTCATCTCGTCCACCTTCTCTTCGATGTCCTTGCGGTGTTTCTTATGTTCTTCGCTCATCATGTCCGCCCACTTGATCTTGTCTTGGATGGAATTGAGAAGGCTATCGGAAGTGCTCAACCTGCGAAACACATCAGCAAAACGATTAATAGCCAATGACCCCCCTCCACTTGAGGGTTGGCCAATTCGGCCGCCCTTGCAAAGAACACACCCAAGAGAGAAATAAATAAAGAACCAAGATATAGCGCTTAAGAACCATATCCGAAAGCATGATTATTCAAATATAGACCCGTCGGCCTCCTAGATCTTCCTTACCAACTCATCTGCCCAGGTAGGAACAGGGCGATTTACTCAGAAAATGTCTCATACAAAATCACGACAGTTCAAGTCGGTTAAAGAGAGAAAAAAAGATAGATAGAGAGAGAGAGAGAGAGAGAGAGATAGAGAGAGAGAGAGAGAGAGAGAGAGAGAGAATCAGCCTATAATCACAATCTGGTATCTAGCATAGCAACCTATTTTGATACTGCAATCTGCCTCTCTGAGCAAGGCCTATTTATATTTTATCACAGGGTAGACTAAACTCCAAAGATCATAAACAAGGGGAAGACCACAAAGGATGTCAAGAAAATTCTCATTGGGATTTATTTTTTTTCAAAAGACCTCTTCGTCTTTTGGATCCTTGAACCAGGGTAAAAGGACATATTAGAAGGAGCTTCTCCGGTAGACATATCAAAAATATCCCTTGTTTCCCTTCAGATTAAGTCTATGATCTTATCGAAAGAGCTATCTTGTTTTGAAGTGAATGTGACGATTAAGTCGTAAACAGGAAATGATTTCTATAAAAAAACCATATTTAAGATAGCAAAGGGCTCAGAAAAGCAATTCAGACCAGGAAACTGAAAAATACGATCCCTGATCTTCCACCATTCTCTCTATTCCCAAACGCTCACACTTGAGGCGTCCAAAACTCTGGCTAGCGGTTGCCACCATATCAATGGATGCCATGGTAGAGCATCCAGGAAATAAACAGTAGATAAATAGTGTTTTAAAACAAATATGGATCAAATCCGATTACTAATTGTGGAAGAGGAGCCAAAGGAGACTGGTTTAATGTTTAGACAGATAATTTGAGATAAAATTTATTCGTCATCTAATTTGCACAGGGTAAGACACCTCAAAAAACGACTGATATTCATTAGTAATGCTGAAGGCAACATAGCCAGCCCAAATCATTCTATTGAGGGTAAGCGTCAAGCTGCTGTGAATGAAATCATGAACCGCAATATATAATTGAAAATGATGTTGAACATATGGGTCCAAGTAACCATCTAGATCCGAAAGAGTAATGTAAATATGGTAAGAGAGGCACCAAACAGTGGGATAGAGAATTGTTGACATTAAAAGAAAAAAATTGAAGCATGAAACTGAACTTCTTAGAGAAATTACGTCCTCATCAAGATTACCATAAATGGAGAACATGAAAAGCAAGCCGCAGTAAACAAAATGATCTGCTGTCCTGTTCATCCTATTAAACAATCAACTCTCAATGAGTTGTATTCTGAAATACCCTAAAGTAAGCATTACCTCAATATTCCAAATCACCGATGTCTCGTTCCCATACAATCCGAGTTGCACCTTAAGTGCAACCATTTCGAATTTTGACTATTCCATTATTGCAGAAAAGTAGGAAAAAAAATGTCAACTCACAAATCGTACAGAACTAACCACACTCACAAGGTCCCATCTGACATCGATAAATAATTTTTTTGCGAACCTACTCAATATCAAATCATACACACAGCAGGCTGAATTGCAGTATGCATACCACTATTCAGTGAGCAGATAAAACTACTTATAAACTAAATCCAGGATGCCAATGACGAATTCAGTCCGTTAATGGCTTCAAATGAGGAACTTGACGTTACCACTAGATACATTTCCTTCTACTGTAAAAAATCACCCAAAGGGCAAAAATTATTATCTGCTGGTTCGAAACTACAATAACAGACTGCGAAATGGGAATGGACCCTAGGTCAGCCAAATAATCCCAATTAATTCAGGCCTGTACATCTCCAATAGTATGCAAATATAGATCTGTTTAAATGCAGCTCTGAAATGCAAAATGAGTAAGAATGCTAAAAGATCAAGCAAGAAAAAGAAAAGTCCAACTAAATTTGTATTCATACATTACTTAAATAAGAATTACCAGTTTGACATAGTCTTTATCATATTATCGAGCTGCTCATGCTTCAAATCTCTTCCTGCAGCGAATTGAACCTGAACAGAACCCAAAATCGAGGTAACTAGAAAGCCATTCAATGACATATGACACGGTACTCAAAGATGTCTAAATACAATCTTCGGATAAAATAAAGCATAGTAATAAATTGATTGGACGCGTTCAAAACCCAGCAAATCCTACCTCAAAGCACCTGCGCAACTGATCCAGCTTCCCTCTAACAATGCCCTGCAATAAAAGGCGAGATGAGGACGAGTAAGGACATTTCAACATATTCCAGTTTATATGGTAATATAAAATGATACTTTCGTCATGTGAACATAAGATTCGCCAAAGCAAATTCTATTTTCACACAAAAAAATCCACATAAAACAGGGAAACGCCCCCCTCCAACCCCAGAGTGATACGAGACCTTCACATACAGAAGATTTAAATATTGCCTTCAGTGGTTCCTAGTAAAAATATTCCAGACAAAAAACTAATCTCCCAGAGTACATCACGCAGCTACATAAACCATGAAGAGTATAGTCAACAGCTGAGAAAGAAAAGCCACTTACTGCATACATACACTCATTTATGAGAAAGTCTTCGAGCTCACGTACATTCGAAACATCTAGTTCCCGCATCAACTGATCATATGGAAGTATCTGCCATGATCAAATGCGGTTGTGGAGTAAGCATATAGCGGTACAATGCATACTACAGGAAACAAATATTATAAAGTTGTATTAAACGGGAAGATAGCATATCACAGATTCCATAGATAAAAGGATACCGAGGACAAGGAAAACTTCTCAATCAAGATCTTAAGATAACAGAACAACCACAGTATAAAGTTAGATATTCTTTTACCTTCCAAATCATTTTTTCTTAGAAAACTGACAAATCAGAACACAATCACACTCTGAAGTGTAGGATTATCTATGCGACTTAAATTATTACTATCCTTGAAATACAAAGGTATGATGCTTAATTTTAATCAAATCATTTTTTCTTCTGACAAAAGACTGACAGAGAAAATGCAATCGTCCTGTCGTATTAAACACGACTGGAGAAGCTTTTGTTGATTCGTTTGGATAACTTGACAGGGGAAAACATAGTTGCTTTTGTCACCATCTTATTTCCACTTATATCCACAAAGGATAAGCAAGATGCGATGAAGATCTCAGGAATATGGCATACATTATGATTGGCATAAATTTCTACAATGTAGTAATAGGTACTTGATTAAATTAATGTCAGACGAGAAACTAGGAAAAGCTATCTTCCATGTAGTTTACCTAAAAGCCAACAAAACAATTGAAATGGGACAGATGGACTTACCCCCTACTCTAGGTCTCAGATGGGGCCCTTTCGAAGCAAGTTAGCATTGGTTCAATTAACAGCCAGGAAGGATCAAGAACAGTACTAACCAATCCCAACTGTGACCTTTTTGTAATAGAGAACCAACGTGAGTGAAAAAACAGGACAATCTAATTGAGTTGGATTTACAGACGAGTTAGGCGCAGCCAATAGGCTCGAGATTTCAGCACCATGAAATCTCAATTCAGGGTTGGTAACATTGCTTTAAGAATTAGCTGATCCTATCCAGGTTAGCTAATATCCTATCGTTTTCTGGCCATACATCCACCCATCTCACATCGCTAGTCTATGGAACGATAGAATAAGCTCACCCCAAATAAGGATCAAACAAATCAACATTCATTGTCAGGTATGCAAGGTAGATGATGGCCTTCAACATCTTCCCAAAACAGTATCAACCCACAGCACAAAACTAGAAACATAAATAATGGCAGGAAAAAGACTTAATAATAAAAAGAACCCACAATAGACCAAGGCCCACACGACAGGACAGATGTTCAGGGACAGCAAGCACAACGAAATGATTCTTTGACAGCCTCTAGGCTTGTACCTTTTCAACAAAAGACATTGGACGTGAACAAGCAATAAAGACATTGGAGGGAAGATGGAAGCTTCCTCTCAGGCAGACCAAGAGAAAGCAAGTGACAGTCTACAGGTCAAGGAGTGGAAGAAGGTGACGGTTGCAAAGGTTTGCTCAAAGGTCCAGGATCACAGTAATAGATCACAATCTTTTGGGTAATGTTCAACAATTAACTACAAATCTTTTGTGTGATGCACATATGAGGAAAGAATATCTGATGATAGAAGATATCATAGGCGATGAGGTTTGATTACCGCATCATATACTTTACACAATTTAACGTGGGGAATAAAAGGAAATTTTAGGGAGTCCACAGGCGAAATAAGATTCCCATGCAAGATGCATCATTACGACCCCTGATCTACACGGTGAAAATTAGGTCAATTGGCACAGTGAAGGGGAACAAGACTTCCGCTTTTGGCAGAACAAAATTGTGCCACCGAAATAGGCAAGGATCAGATTATGAACCAGAAAAGATTGTTGATCACGGGCTCTTATCGCATGAGGTTGTCGATGGTTCCCAGAGATACTAGGGCAACAAAACTTCCATTAATATTTTATGCAATCCATTCATTAACTCGTTGTTGTAGATGTAATGTAGGGTCAGAAAAATCTACATGGAATATTGTCTTCAGTAGCAATCCATGTACAAGTAGGCATACGAGACCTGATAAACATATCCACGAAAAAATAACTAAGTCACACATCTCCCAGCTCTTTTCTTGGTTGATCATTGTGATTGGGATAAACACTCACACCCAAAATGAGAGAGTGGATCGCCATAACCTTTCCAGAAAAGTTTCAGGGAAGCACGATTTACGTTTTGTTGGTTTCATTTCAATTTTAGAGAGAAAAAAAATTCACAAAGAAATAACGGAGAACTAATGGATACATGCTCTAGGCTGGGCTATAACTGGAAATCATCCTTCAACCTTTTCTACCCCTTTCTAACAAATAAACCAGAAAGTGGTTATGATTTTGGCATACTTTTAAAGACTCCACTTTCTATGCCCAAGAAGACAACATATGGAACGTTATATAAGTACCTTGTTAGTCTCTGCCAATGTTAGAACACTAAGTTGTTTTAGCTTGAGAACTTGTGCTGGTACCAATATTGGAAGACGGCCTGCATTACCTATATCAATTGAATCTCATGTAAACATTCGAGGTGAAAAAGAGTCAAAATAGCATCAGAAACATATGATTCTCAAATATGAAACAAGAAACAATATATTAATGGATATGATTCACTATGAATCTTCTGCAATGCATCTACACATACATCCTAATGGAATCTAAATAATTCACAGTAAGGGTGTTATGCGAGGGTAATGGAATTTAGATCACGGCACAAAGTTAGGCTGAGAACATAATCATAATGTTCATTATCCAACCAAATGCAGAAGAGGAGATGAGTGGATACTGCAGTTTTTCCGAGAAGAAGGTTTATTGTTTGGCTGAGGGGAAATAGACAGGATTTGGGCCGTAGCTTAACTTCTCTTATCCTTCCTGATACAGATGCCGTCTCTACTCTCGAGAGGAATCCAGCTTTATTCCTCACAGGTTCAAGATACTAGAAACTACCCAACATCCAATTTGAACAAGTATTTTATGAAGTTCCGTTTGGAGGTGTTTAAAGAGGTAGCCACTACCAATAAATCTGTTCAGCATTTCCCTCTGTCAGTCATAACTTTTACATGAACTAAAGCCAAAGTCCTTTCCCTAAAATTGGTATGACAGGTTGTAATCTACTCATCCCCCTCTCTTCTCCTCGTGGTAGAGAATGAAGAGATTGACTGCACAGAAGGTTTAACTTTCTTGTTCATGCTTTCAGCAACATATTGCCTAGCAGAGAGAAAGAAATACATTGGATCTTGCTAACTCCATAGTCGATTACCATGCTTATTAACTTCAGATTTTATGTTCACCACATCAATCAAAGGAAGAAATACTTGGTAGCAATCCATCAATCGATTACAAACAGACGGTGAAAAGGCAGCTCGAGCATAATGGACTTAACCACATGTGCAATTCGGAAAAATAAGATAGGTTTTGGACTTCCAAGGTAATAATCTCCATGAAAATCAGCCAAGTAGAACGGGAAAATAAGGATTAGACAGCAGCTTTGTACTGGGTCGTCTCATCCAAAACCAAGGAAGACTCTTGCCATGTCACAAGCTAACTATTGGCCATCATCAAGAAGTCATCAATAACCACCTTTCTATACACAATCAAATATACCCTATTCACCCTTTGAAATGAAAAAAGGGAACACAACCTCGTTTTCTATTGAATCACACTAGATGAGGAATACCACTGCTACGTACTAACACACAAGAACAGCTGAAAGATGCCAGAAAAATTTAAAAATTCAACAACGAATTCCATAGTTCTTCGTTCTTTAGTTCATCCTGATATTTATTTTCCCCTTTATCATTCAGGAAAGACAAGAATATGTTAGGATGACAAAGTAATATAGAATTTCCCATAGATTTAAACCCATAGCTGATAATACAAATCGAATAGAAACTTTCTGTTTCCTACTCAAATATATTCGCTTTTCTGTCAATATATCATTCTGATTTTCCTCCCCAACCTAATATTATGGTGCTGGTATGGTAATGGCCCAAGTCGGAATGGTAGTAAATGCTAGGACTTGGAAACACTTGATTAACTACAGTATTGTAAAATCCATTTACTGTAAGGGTTCAAAGGGATTTCATTAGAGGAGTGTCTCCAATAAATACTCTTTGTTCTTTCTTATCTCCAATGATTTTTCAAATTAATCAAATGAATGATAGTTACGACTGAAATGATCGAAAAAGTACCTTCAATTTGAATGCAAGAATTATGCTGTTATGCAGGAGTCCTCCCATAGCTCTTATAGAAGAGAAAAACATCTGCCAAGAAGTTGCTAATTCAACCCAATATATTCCCCAATAATTGATATAATTGCTACAGTTCGTTATGAACATGTCATGTATTCCAACTTTTATTTGTTGGGTACAAGGCCAGAATAAAATGAATTAAAGGGAAATGATGACAAAGGGCATGCACATGCTGTCAAACGCAGAAGATAACTCACACTTTCCTATGATTCACAGTTAATCAAAGAAAGAATAGTTGATCAATGACCTGCGCCAGAAAAATAATAGCAGGGAAATCAACCCTTCCCAAAAAATAATTTGAAATGAAAACAAGGAACCAAACTTCAAACACCAGAAACAAAAAGGAAAATCCTCCAATATAACACGCAGACCCTCTAAAAAGACGAGGAAGAAGGAAAAAAAAGAAACCAAATTACAAGATAAAACAACGGTAAGACGAGAACGAAAAATTGTCATAAAAGGGAAAAGAATGCTTCTTCCACGAACTTTTTTTCTCCCACATCCTATGAATCAGATAAAACAAGCCTAAATAGGGTCAATCAACATTAGAGCGCCAAAAGCCAAACTCAATATGTCTTATTTGGGCCTAAACCGTTCTGAATGAAAAATATTCTAGACGTATATCAGAGTGGCCAATTCTACAATGTTTACTAATTGCAACTATATGGCCCAATTTCGTGATTAAGAAATCAAAAACTCTTTATTGCTTCCACAAAATAGGGCCCCTTGATAATTGAAGCACCTATAAATCTCCCTCCAACAAGCCAGGATGACCTACATAATAGTGTCCTTAGTTCTCCAGCTCCTGGTTCACTCACCTCCAACTAAACGATCTGAATCCGAATGGTTCATACTGGCATCAAAAGACGTCTCAAACCTGTTCATGTTTAGGCTGCAAGAGTTATGCCACCCTCAAGGACACCTCACTTTTCATTTCCAATTCTACATTTCAACTTTTTTCTGTCATTTTACGATTTAAATAGTCTGCATTTCTGTTCTGCAAGAGTTTCTATGACCTCTTAAGATTCTACATGTTCACATTTATTTGACTTCCAGAATTTTATACTTTTTAAGTTTTTAAACTGCCCAGCATGAAGCTTCGGACAGTACCATGTACCAAGTATTTACACGGACGGGCTGATTATTAAAAGTAAATCGAGAAACATAGTAGGGGAAAAGCTGCCACATAATCAGATTTTCTAAACAAATATACATCTTTTTTGACCATCAAAGGACCTGAGGACGTATTCAAACCGTGCCTATGTAACTGGCCGCAGCTAGCAAATACAAGAACAAAAGACATTCTGCCATTTGATAACGTGTAAATTGGCAATGGAGTCCCAACACCTAAAAATATAATACCTGAACAGAAATTCTGCCTGAGCAAAGGAAACATAAAATGTTGAACAGAGTATACGAAACTCATAATCATGGTAGAGTATGATAAATTGCATCCAAAAGTATCTATGAATGGAAATTTTCTGAGAAAACTGCAACAGCAACGCTTCTAAAGCACAAAAAAGCTACAGTGCTTATGCGAAAATAGAATAGTATGCAACTGCACCCAGAAAATATTCATGGTAGCTCGCCTAAGATAACAATGCTGCGTAAAGATTTAATTTGATGTGTCCCATCTACTTCTCATGTTGTACAGTAGTTGGTGATAAACAGAACCATGACGGGTAAAACATTGAATAAATATACGAAGTCAATTCTGAGCCTTGCAAGTTCATCACACTATGTGCTTACACTGAAGTGGAAAGAAGAGGATACAAACTATTCCAAGGATAGTTTGTATCCAGAAAATAATAGAGAGGTCCTTCGCAGATTTGATGTGTCCCATCTACTTCTCAGATTTTGATTTTCTAGCCCCTATAGAAAATCAAAAATATTCCAAGCCCTAGAGAAAAAAATCAAAATTACAGAGCAAGCACAAAAGGGCCTGTGCAGGTTATTTATGGTATGTGAACACAAACATCATAGACCAAAAACTATGCCATGACAGGAGAGCTTGTTCACAGTTGGTAGGGTAAAATCTGGGGAACTGGTAGTTGCAAGCCAGCCCCTCTTTCATCAACACTCTAAGCGGTAGCAAAATTATGATCAAAATCATAGGAATCATCATATGGAAGGCGGCCTCACAAAATAAAGTATAGACAATATCAGCGTTTGTTCAGGAAAAATGAGCAACAGAGAAATCCATATAAATTTCTTCTGGCAGGTGTTGAGCATCATTCCGAAAAGAAGAGCTCCAATCAGAAAAATAGAACAGGGTTCATTGGAAACAAGAAATCAGTAGAAGGAAAAGAACATGGACCTAAAAAAGTTCACGTTTACATACAGTATTCTTTTCTAGACAATGAATCTATGGATTTGATGGTAAAGCACGTGTCACTACAATTTTTTTCCTCCAACATAACTTCCGAAATGGGACAAAAAATGCCTTTTCCACGCATTGGAAAGAACATATTCCCGTAGTGACTCCCAAGATAATTGATCCTAGTGCACAACAAAGTTTAGATTCCTGGTCAACACCCAGTCCCTAAACAAAGAATTTGACCAGCACAAGGATCTTTGTTTGCCATTCGACCACAATCTAACAACAAGTTTGGCCAAAAATCACAGTAAATACATAAATTACCATAAAGAACAGGTTCTTCTTTTAAAAAATTAAATAATAGACTTAGACATTCGGCATGTTACTGTATTCACATCTTTTTCTAGCTTTAAGTGTCATGAACATATCTGTGAATTTATCAGGCTAGCACAAAGTCCTTGATCAAGATCAACCGGAAGGTGGTCACCATAAACCAGAACTTCCCACAGAGATGTACATTGAATGCTGTACTTACTTTTGTATTCACTCCAAGTTCCATATGCAAACAAGCGAAGTACCTCAAGAGATGATGAGTACGAAGTCCTCTCGAGCTGCATTTTGTTAAAATATCAGGAAGGCAAAAAGAGACAGGCAGCAGTGTTGGCACCATGATTACATCAGAGTTCGTAGCAAACATGATCAATTCAACGAAAGGATACACCCCGGAGAAATACAGATTATATTGGACGGCCGTTGCATGGCAGAAAAAAACACAGCCATCAATCAGGGGTAGAACTTAGAACGAACGCAAATACCATAGTGAAACAGAATCCAGAACAAAGACAATATGGATAAAATTTATGTCAAAATGAAAAAAAATAAAGTAATGCTCCCCTCTTCATCCCCATTTCCCGGACCAAAATAAGTTTAAAAAAGACCTAAAAAGGGATAACAAAAGGCCGGAAAAAAAAGCGAAAAATACTACTCACCAAAGCACCAACGGCGTGGTTCTATGAGGAATGACAAGCAGAGTCCAGGAAAACAACAGAGCTTAATGGCATCCTACCCCCGCGTGGTAGACAAGGACTGCGCGGAGTTCGGGAAGAAATAAACGAGAAAAGGAGACAGATTACCTCGGCGAGAGAGGGAACTGAGAGGATCTCGGAGAAGGCAAACAGAGAGGGATGGCTAGTGGCCTCAGTGACTAGGGCGGCGAGAAACGGTGCCCCCGCCGCGCCATCGAGGTTCCGCGCCTTCTTCACGAAGTGATCGATCAGCTCCGCCTGCTTCTGCTCGATATCCATCGCCAAACTGAAGCCGTCCACCACGCTCAAACCTCTCCCTCTCTCCTTCCTCTCCCCCCCTCCTCTATTTCCGTGCCCTCTCACGCCGACAATCTGCTCCGGCAGAGGATCCTCACGTTCCTTTGCCCTCGTGCGCCGCCGCCAAGAACATCACCCCTCCCTCAAAATATAATATCGTGAAAAACAGCCTTGATTTTTAATAAAATACATACAAAAGTCAACGCGCCGAATTGGGACGCGCCTACATCATCTCAGATATGCACCCTTAAATATTTGTTCCCCCACCAGTCTTAGGCCCATTATTTCCTCTCCTAGTATAAGTCAACAGGGATCCTCCGGTCAACCATCTCGAAGGTTGACTTACTCCTTTGCCCAAAAAACTTATCTAAACTCCCCAACACTAATAATCTCAATGTACAAACATCCACTAGATTGCATGGGCCAAATTAAGAAAGAAAAATTTAGCATGATTTGATTTTTTATTCAATAAAGTGTGTATCAACCAAATGTGACCAATGATTTTGCAAAGTTCAATAGATTGCCCATTCTTATCATTGGAATTCAACCCATGGTCTAATATATTATTAGTAAGTTGACTTTAAGTTAATATATTCATGGGAAAAATTCCAAAAAAATAATAAAATATTTTTTAAAAAAATGAGACAAACAATAACCCACATTATTTTTTGACTTGAAAAAATACAAAAAGTGTACAATGTGTATAGCATCTTCTCTCACAAGTAGTGGAGCTTGTCTCCCATAAGAAGTTGACTTTTAGATTATTAGAACCATATGTCCCATTTGTGAGTTGACTTTAGACTTGTAGGAGCATATATTCCATTGGAAGTTGACTTTTACGCTGTTAGAGGCATACTCCATTACTAATAATGGTTCCCAAGTCATTGATAGAAAATAAGCTAAAAGCAAACACATGTTTCAGAGGCGCTCTCAACCTTTTTCCTTCAGATTGTTTGTTCCTAAGGGATGTGGTAAGTGGTAGCAATCTTACATGGGCCATTATAATGTGATTATTTTATCCACGTGATAGCTTATTAGTTGGCATTAGTCCCTACGTTATAATTGAACAAGGTAAGAGAGACTTAGAGAGAGATAGAGAGAGAGAGTTTTGACTGTATTTCCAAAAAAGCATGATGGTTATCACAAACTTGATTATAATGCATTTATTTTTTTCTTAGATATATGGGATGATTTTTTATAAAAAGAATTTATATGGGTTTTGGTTAAATTCCAGGCATTAAAATAATATTTTAAAATAATTAATAATAAATAGCGTCTTTATTATTAATTGGCAGAAAGAGAAAAATGCCCGGTGCCCAGGTGATTCCGTCAAGACCAAATCATTAGTCAGTCTTTTTTGCTACTATTTAAATCTTATTTTTATACCTCGTGCTTTTCATATTATTGGTATTAATCTTATTTTTCTATTCTTTATAATTAGATTTCGACGAGGGCGGACAGGCTGATTTCGTTGTGCCCATGAGGAGTCACGAGGGAAGCGGTTCGCGCTCGACCCGGTCCGGGTTGAACATTTCTTCCCCATTTTTTAAGAAAAAGAAGCCGGCCGAGCCTGTGCTACTCCGGCGCTCGTCTCTCGCTTCTCTCGCTCCGTCGCATCTTATCGGCCGACCTCGACCACCGCCATCGTCGCCGCAGTAAGCTCCGCTGTATATTTTCCTCTCTGTGGCTGAGTTTTCTAGTTGTGTACGGCATCTTTTTTCTTCCCGCAAGCTACGGAGCTTCCTCGGGGGAGCGAGGGGAGTGACGAGGGAGACGGGTGACGTCGCTGCTGCTTAATGCCTGGGCTTTGCCTTGCCGTTTCTCTCATTGTTGCGTCCAGTAGAGGGTTTTTTTGTCGTTCTGGTCTTGAGATTTCTGGAGGTTGGGGGAGACTGCATGTTGGAGGTGTTCTTCGACCATGGCTGCGGTTCTCTGCTCCGAATGGACGTGCAAGCAACCTGAAAATTTCCCTTGTTCAAGAATAATCTCGCAAGCATCATCTATGTTTTATGGTGAACTATATGATGCGGGAAAATATGTGACCTGTAGGTCCCTTGATGGCTGGTCTTATCCACCTTCTATCATCCAGCTTCGAGTTTTATAGCGTAGGGAAATGTATGTACTGGTGAAGGCTTGAATGGAGCATGGAATGTAGTTGTGTTTTTTGTGTCTAATGGATACTGGTAGTCGCTGTCAAAATCGTTTTCGTATTAAGTCGTGCCTGTTTCAAACTGTAATGTTAGCTTGGAGGATTCTTGGCGGTGAATTGTTACCATTCTTCGGGCCTCATGAAAATTTTGAGAAAACGCTTCATTACCGGTGAATGGATTTCACAAGTTTATTTAGAATGGTGTGTTGATAAGTTACTGATATCAGTAGCACAAATTTCCCAGAAGGTTTTGCCAAATGGTCAATCCATTACCATATTTCTCCTCTTCAGAGGTATAATATGAATCCTTGGAAGTGGTTATCTTGTTGTGGCTGGAAGATGAGGGGGGCTTCTATTGTGAGCTCATTTTTCAGACAGTTAATGCGAGAATTTAGTAGAGTGGAAAGAAACGTGGTTGTGCAAACCCTCTCCGAAAATTCTCTCCCTCACATGAAAACCCAAATTGAAGAAGCTTAATACCGTGGACGATTTAATACGACGAGTTACCCATTCTGATGAATTATTCTATTCTGGGAATGATATCCTGGAGCACCTTTCTTCAAGTATGGCACTAGGGTTGTTGGCGAGCATGATGTTTTGTCCTTGGATAATATAAAGATAAATGTGCGAATCTGCTCCATGGCAGTCGATTAGGAGAAAGATATTAATTGAGAACCCGAAAAGGGTTATGCAAATGGCACTTCCTTTTTTCTTTTTTGGTATGGTTTTCCAAAAGATGAAGCCAAAGATGGTGGCCAAACACTGATGTCCCTCACTTTCACGCTGGTAATTCTGTTGTTATTCTCCCCTTTTTTTCTCAACGATCTTAACATTTTTTATATGGTCCTCACTTGTTTGTTTTCTCCCTAACACATTTCTTCCTAAACAGTGAGGGGAACTACAAAGATGCCTGCAAATATGTTTATATTTCCTATTTATCCTGACAACATTAAAACCTCTAGACGCTGTTCCATCTAAAAATGTCATAACGCTTGCTCAGGCCAATACATTTGAGAATTTAATGTGGGCCATTCAGGTTTTGCGGGGGGTTTTCGAGATTTTGTGTGAAGACATGCTTTCTGGAACAAAGTCTTCTTATCATAACTAGTATAATGAACAATGACGGACCTTTACAGAGAAACAAAGTCAGTTTTCATGTTCTTTATCTGATTTCTGTATGGGCACTTTGCACATGTCTTTGCCTGCAATGTTGAATTTGTGTTGGAATGTTTTTATATTTGCTTCGTTGTATTTAGTTTCTACAGTTTCTATTTTTTCTACACATGGATTCGTTGGTTTTTGTTTCCGAGAGTGAATATTCTGAGCTTTTTGCGACGAAATTAATTACTATGTATACATCGCATTTGCTTATGATTCTTTCTGTGAAAATGCAACGTCCTCATTGGTCAAGAAATTTCATGTTTATGACCTGAGAGAGTATTGATTTTTTTTGTGTTGCTGTTGTTCTGATGTCTTGTTCAATCAGGATTTGACCGCTGTTTATTTCTGTAGATGTCTGCTCCGGGGTTGGCATGTCTCCCCACAAAGTTTTCCTTTTGTGCCATACGCTCTAGCCAATTGACTTGGATGCATGGAAGCTGTATACATTTTCCGTGCAATCATGGGAGATTAAAGACTCGAAAGAAGCTTCTCTTTTCTTCAGAGAGGTGAGACCTTCTAAAAGTGTTATTTCGCCAAGCTGGCTTTTATACCTTCCTTGAGCACTGGTTTCTTAGGGGATAGTTTCCCTAATTACTATACCAAAGCTAATCTGTTGCCACTGCAGAAAACATTCGACTCATTTGAACGTTTCTATGGATGCTTCCTTTGGTGATATGGATGATGATACAAATGGTAAATACGTATAATTTGATGTTTTTACCTCGCAGATTTTTTTTTTGTAAACTGTTTTTATGGACTGTAGTTTGGAGTAGCAACATATGGATCTGTTCTTTGATTGGTCATACTATATTTTCTTGTTTTAATTTATTCTACATGAAATCCTTGCTTGTACTCGATTCATGTAAATTTTGAATCATATTATTTATGACTCTACTTTAGGTTCGGTCTTTTGACCCAATATAATCTTACCTGGCTTCACGGGGCTTATCTTTTGTGACATTAATTGGTTGAGGGTTTCAGGATCTTGTCTAGTATGGGAAAAAATGTGACAGGTCAGCTTTTTGAAGCATCCACATGGCATGTTGACATCTAGATGTGCCCCCGTGCTATACAAACCCTTGGCGATATTTGCACAATGGACAATTTAATCACCTGGTATATTATTAGGATTTGGTTTGATGTAGTTCTTTATGATTTGATCTGATGCAGTAATTTGGTTTCATAATGAGATCCACACAATGTGCGAAGACTCATTTCAATGTTTTTTTTTCTTTCCTTGAAACTGAAATAGACACATTGAAGACCTTTGAACTGAATGCATTACCATGCTGTCCTCATTTCCACAGAATAAGCATACTTCCGTTTAGACTTTAGCTAACTTCAAATTTCACCGTTTGAATTAGTGATTCCCAGGCATTTTGCTTTAGGCATGACTGCATTTTGGATTCTTGGATATACACTATCTTTGGCTTTTTTCTAGTAGTATGTCTTCTGATACTTTAACCATCACTTAAATATGAACTCGCCTGACTATGCTAAAATCTTAATTTAACATCTCGGTGAATCATCGCTCCACATCTTTTAGCTCCTGGGCTCTTCTCTGCTGGATTATTCTAAATAGGTTTTCTTGCAACTTTTTATAGCTTCTACGTTTATACCCTTCATTTTCCATTGAAACTGTTTCCTACCATTCTTTCAAAAAAAATCTCTGATCATTTATGCCAAACTAAAATATTTCATCTGTTGCATTCTCATTAATATCTTAATGCATAGCGTTTAGCAGGCTTGCTTGTATACGCTTAATGTTTTTGTCTTCATCTAAGACACTCCACAGCTGCAAATAATGTCTAATTTTGATCATGTAAAAAATATTTACTTCTAACGTATGCTTTTAATCGAACAGAAATGAAGAAACTTTGGTTACATTTCTTTGTAAGGCTATCATGCTGGTAGCAGAGTTTTCTTTAACTTCATCCAAATCCCTCGTACAAATGGAACAAAGTTGAGATTTTGGGGATGGAAAATGTCTTTACGGAGAGCTACCGTCAAATAAATTTCAGCAAATTTTTAATGCCTCTAAGGAGAGAAAAAAGTTGAGTATGTATACCTCAGACTGTCTAGGATGGAGTTTGCATTTAAGAAAAATCTGGAAGATGGGGAAATTGAAGAACGTGAAGGGCCACTACAAACACTGGTTGCTGAATTTCTTATCTTCATCAAAGTTACAACTAAGGTATGGAAAAGATATTAAACTTTGTGAGTGGTACCACCAAGAAAATTTCGACAATTTATGATGTTTTTGTGGATTGGGAGAAGCACATATACCATGTTTGCAGCTTAGAACGTCAAGAATTGAATGTAAAGTTTTGAAGAAACATTAATGGCATACAAAAATGAAAATAAGGACTACAGAAAATAATCAAGTGTATCTCAATAGCTAAAGGCCGCGAAAATAAAATCAATCGGAGGTAAAACGAAGAAGGGAATTTTCATGTCAGCTCATTTAATAGAATCTATAGAGATTGAAGACAGAGATGTTGATGGTGAAGCCTTGGATGAACGAACGTTTTCAGAAAAAAAATGAAAATTTTCAAATGAAAGTTTGTCTGTATAAAGATCTCCTACATGTAATTTTCCAGAAATTCGTGTCAAATACATGTAACTGTCTGGGGCAGTTGCAGATGCTATATAATACATTCATATTGGGGGTGGGATCGTGTGTATAGTGTGGAAGATAATATTTCTATCTGTCCAAACTTATGTTCATGAGTATGCAGAAATCAGGGATCTGTTGTCAGATTGGCAATATATTTATCTTTTACACTATTTGACTAATGAAGAGCGCTATTATCAGCAGTATTGTGGAAAATCTGGAGAGAAGACAAATAAAGTATGTAACGTAGAGTTCAAAGGTCCACAGATGATCATCAATAAGGCTGTGATGTATGTGGACCAATTGAGATCACTGACTATCACCTTGTCTCGCCAAAGATTCAGGGGAGGAAGAATAATTTGTGCTGATTTCCTTCTTATATATATATTTTTTCTTGATTGGAGAGGGATGCTGGTAGTTATATTTCTGGTTTTAATTTTTTTTGCTCTTTTACCTATGTTTTGTGTTTATTTAATTTATGTTTGTCACCTTGTTCACCGTTAAAAAGAAAGTTTGGTTGAATTATTCTATACCTATCTATAGTTCCTCTGATTAAAGCTCCTCATGTGAGATTCAAAAGGTCTCCTGTAGTGGGGGATGATTAATATGCGATGCTCTTCCCCCTAGTTTGCAGATTTATTACTTAACGTTTTTTTTATGCCATCAACTATATATTTGACATTATAGGCTATTCAAAGATGGTTTTATTGGCAAGGTATTGGCATAAAATATAGAGGATGGCATGACATTAGACAGGGGAGGGTGTAAAGTTACTGCAAATAGAGTGTTGGCTTGAAGTAGGTGTGGAAGGATATCATTTTGCAGAAATATTATAGAGGAGACTTGCTATGAGATCTTCATTCTAGTGTCTCTGCTAATATCACTAGGGTGCGGAGATATATTAGAGAACTAGAGACCTTGTGATGTTAGATGTCGAGATATGCCTTGAAAGTGGCTGCAGTATTATTCTGGAAAGACCAATGATGTCAAGACACATCTTTCAAAGGTAATTTATTGATGCTTTATGGAATAGCATGTCTGTTTATAACAGCAGCTGATAATTTCGGTCTTAATGTAACATGAGGATGCTGGTGTCCGAGATTTAAAAGGAATCTTCCTTCGGAAGAGACAACACAGCAGCTGAACCTCCTCACCAAACTTGCAGGTCAATTGCTGTTTAACTTAGAAGTTTGTGGAAATTGAAATGGGGCAGAGGAGGCAAATCCTTGGATAGATCAGCATATCACCGTATTCGTGACGGGGTGTCAAACATCTTGTGAATCAATTTTAGGATGTCCTGTCTCCTTTTATAGTGAAGATTTTCACCTAGACTCGAGGATATTACTAGATTTGGGCCAGCTATTATAAGGCCTGACCTGGCCTGTTGACTGCTCAGACCATCTCCTTGCAATAGCATAAGAGTTTATGGACGGAGAACTCTTTGAAACACGATAAAGTTTTAGATTAAAAAGAAAACCAAAAACGTCTTCAAAGATAGGGTATACCAATGATCAGAACCTTGGAAAGCTTGATCATATGAGTGTAATGTAGTCATTCGGGTCAGCAAACCCTATTTCTGCTCTCACTGCCTGTTTCAGTGCAGTAAATTCATATTCTTGAAAAACATATGGTAAGGGTGCCTGGATGACATTTTTGGCTTTAGTCTTATGTTAATAGAAAAGGGTCATAACTATTATTTATTGGGTTCACTCTAATCACTATTTTGTGTTGAATTCAAATAGAAAAGGGTCATAGATATATATATATATACCCATCTGCGTTCATGGCTCGACTCTTTGTCTGGTTCAATTCAATGTGTCATTCAATGAATAGTATTTAGTATATATTTTTCAATATACACTATTTTTTGTTCATTCATATCGATTTAATTATGTCATATATTGATTGTTTTCTTGACATTGTTAAGTACCTCAGATCTCTCTGTCTCTCTGTCTCTCTCTCTCTCTCTCTCTCTCACTCACTCTCTCACTCTAAATTATCCCAGGTATATTTCCGCGCATTAATGTAAAAGATCCGTATAAACGGCTTGGAATAAGTCAAGATGCTTCTGAAGAGGAAATTCAAGCAGCAAGGAATTTTTTGATAAATAAATATGCCGGGCATCAACCAAGTGTGGATGCAATAGAATCCGCACATGACAAGATAATCCTCCAGAGTTTACTTGAAAGGAAAAGACCGAAGATCAATATTAAAAAAAGGGTTAGAGATATAACACAATCTCGTATCGTGAAAGCCATCACAAGCAGATTTCAGGTCCCATCAAGAAATGTCATTATCAAGACCGCTATTGTATTCATTATCCTTGGAGTTCTTACTGTTCTATTTCCTACGGAAGAAGGCCCGACACTTCAAGTAGCCATTTCTCTGATAGCTTCTGTGTATTTTATTTATGAAAGACTTCGTAGCCGCCTCAGATCAGTCCTGTATGGGTAAGTTTATGTTCTTATCATAGATAGCAAATTTACAGTCTTGTGCATGGAATATGGTCATTTTTAGTCAGCCATGATAAATAATTTCGTAGCTAAGTGGTGTCCAATCCTACATTCGCACGTTCATCTATTATTCGTATTCTGTCCCCTTTTCTTTGAAAATGACCTTCATTTGTGAATTCTCTCAACTGATGTGGTTTTGATCTTGATTCCTCAGCTTTAATTTGTTATCTTGTTGTCATGGGATATCAGAATTCTTCTATGATTAGAATTTCCATGTGCGTTTATAGTATATGCTCTACACCATTTGCAGAAAAGTTCATGGACAGTTATACTTTTTCATGATTATGATGATGATTTACCAGAAGTATTGAATATGATAATCTTCTACATAAATATAGGACGCCGTAATAATCGTTTATTAATTGTGAGATTCTGTGAGTTCGGACATTACATTGTAGAAATAAGGTCAATGTTATATATATATATGCCTTTCGGTCAACCGATAGATGCCTTTACCTTCTTTGATATTTTGCATGTTAAAGTTTGTTTCCTTGTATAACAAACAAATTCTGCTAATGCAAGTCATTTTGAGAAGAATCGTATCACAACTCCACAGCTTTAGAGAGATGTACCTAGAAAAGAATTCATTCTGATGCAGTACATGCGATGTGTGCTCATTGAATAGGAGCACAGTGCTTCATCAACTTAAAGATCTAGATATAAACACTCCTAGTAGTATTCTAGTATCCTTTAGTCGTTCTCTGATAAGAGCATAGAGAATTGTGTGTGAGCATTTTGTGTTAGATCCTCTGCTTGTAGAGCATGCTCACTATCCTCTGCAGCTATCTTTTCTTGTAGGCTCAAATGTGTTCAGATAAGGGGTAAATATCCGAGTCAACGAAATATTTCAAATCAAATGTGAAACACAGTATGGACTCATTACAATAACATGTATGTAATCCCCATGAATTTTAAAACGAACCATGCGAGCCAAATGAATCTAAAGGGTCATGCTTGGTTTGAAAATAGATAATGTAAGGTGTGAACTTAGCTCCAAGAAATTTTTCTTAAATGAAATTATTTAAATCTACTTTTTTAGAGGCGAATAGGTAATAGTTGTCCCCCTATTTCGTATTTGTCATACGTGCTTACCTTCATAACGGTAAAAGCATGACACCAGTTGGATGCTTTGCAGTCTTTATTGGCTCGTGAATGTTCTGCATTTTTCATACGGTAAGAATTGTAGATTTTCCTCACATGGTAAGGAAATTAAGATTGATTTTTGTTATAGTTTTCATCCTGCTGACAGTCGTGTCCCTCTAAACAATCAAAAGGGAAAGGTCCTTCAATACTGTCAGAAGCCATCTCCTGTATTCTTTTGACAACTTTTTTCCTTCTATGAGAACAGCCATAACAGTGGCCACTGTGACTACTCTCATATCCTGGTTAAAAGCAAGGGAAAAGCTTCTAAAGGAAGGAGCTAAAACATGCATAGTTCAAGAATGAAATCAAGTTCTCAACAGGAAAGGCAAAGGACGGGTCAGATCCCTGTTTCAACAGCTATGAATGTAAATTTTCAAATTTCACAGATCTTATACCCTGCAGGAAGGATTCAATGAGCTGTAACGGTTGGAATCCTATCGTATCTAAGTTAAAGAAGACAAGATGTAGAGTACTCAGGAGAACAGTGCAATCAGCAGATAAAACTGAGATGCTTGGTGGGTGAATAATGCCAAGACATTGATAGGGTCTGATACTTGTTGAAGAGAACGAAAGGCCAAATTCTCATGGGTCGACACCCATGGGTGATCAAGACCACAGGGCTCGAAACCAAGATGTATGTGGTCAACTTATATGATCAAAACATACGACCAGACCTATTAGGGTTGACACTTGCGGACGATAGTAAATTGTATGAAACATGTGTGGACGCTTGAATGCGTAGAAATTTGAGACTCATTTCCTGGAAATAATAATCGAAGGCTGAAAGGCTGACCGATTTAATAGCCATTAGAGGACAATTTTGAGACAGATAGGCCATCTCGATAAACTGTAAGTGTCTCATCACATTGTGCTTCAAGTGATTCCCTAATCTGAAGTGAACCATCCAATTGTTCTGCCTCTGTTCTCCAACGTGCTTGGAGATTGTCTAAACTGACCCAGTAAATTCTCAAGGAGAGGCGTTGGGGTTTGAACCAGCATTAATGCTGTGGTCGTTGTCTTTTTTTCTTCTTCTTGTGAGGGTGGATAATTTATGCAGAAGGAAACATGAGTACAATGTGCAGGTGAAGAACTGAATAGTTATATTTTTTAACAAGATCCTTCACAAGCCTTTTCTTTTTGGGTGCCAAGGTGTGATAAATTATTATTTCGTAGACCCGGGAGAGCATCTCCAATATTCATTGATTACTGAACCTTGTGCACGATTGCTTTGTTACTTCGTCTCTGGTACTAGTGGTTTCTGCCAATCTACCTCATTGGGCAGTGAACATATCATACCATTGCCTCATTTACATCATTCATATCTGTGCAATCGCCTGGAGATGTTTTAGTTATTCCACCTGTAAATTTCCATGTAAGAATCTCTTTCCCACGTCTCACTGAGAGGTCATATGGATATTTGGTTTGAATATCTGAATTCTGTCAGGTGCAAGGGAGAGTTCTCCATGGAACTTTCTCTTCATAAAATGATTCTCATTTTGGTAGAGAGTTCTTCCTCTCCAAGCTCGTCTATCATTATCTGGCTGCAACCATCTCCACTACACTTTATGTGGGTACTCACCATTAGAATGGTGGAAAGGAGAAAGTCAGATTGCCTGAGAGGTTCTCTGAGTGGAGTCATCTGGGTTCGTATGAACAAGGACCCACCCTGGTGGTTATCTGAGATGGATTAATTAGGGGAAGCGAGGACTAAATACTAAGTTCCCAGAGCCACTAACCAGAAGAGCTGCTCTCTCTAAGCTAATTATTGTCGTTGGTCCAAGAATCTTGTGTCTAGTTGGAGAAGGGCGGCTGCCCAGGCTTGGCGGCATTGTCAGCTTCCATTTGGAGCAATCTTGTCTTAGTAGCCAGAGATCTCTTCAAATGGGTTGTCTTTTCTTATTTTGTGACAGGGTCTTTGGTGGGTTTGCAGGATTGGAGCCTTCGCCTTCTCCTGGCTGCTGGGCACCTTCTTGATGGTGTCTGTGATTCCTCCCCTTCTTCAGGGACCGAGGAGCTTGGAAGTGTCGACCTCTTTGATAAGCTACATCCTCCTCTGGGTTTCCTCCACCTATTTGAAGTGATTACTTCTCTCTCTCTCTCTCTCTCTCTCTCTCTTCTCCCTTCCTCCTGCTGGGCTCGCAATTTTGTGATGTGCTGAAGTGGCTGATTAGCTTTCTGACCTGGTCTGACCTGGTCTTTCTTTGATAAGCTACATCCTCTGGGTTTCCTCCACCTATTTGAAGTGAATACTTCTCTCTCTCTCTCTCTCTTGCTGGGCTCACAATTTTGTGATGTAGCTTAAGTGGGTGATTAGCTTTCTGACCTGGTCTACCTTGAACGATGGGGGGCCTCGCCGTGTGTACAAAACTGCTTCGCGGGTTTTCATGGCGTTATGGAATGGATTCCAATTATTCTGATCTCCGTCATGAAAACGGCCTGTTTTTCTTGGTGGGTCGAGTTGGGGCATCTGAAGACGGCCATGATTTAATGCCCGTAGAGAGACCGAATGCTTGGCGTAGAAGCATGGAGGGGTTATTTCGTAGGGACAAGTCAAAGACGAGATCTCATGCATACCCGATCTAAGATGAGATTTTTGTGGTACCCACGAGCTGTTCTCCCGCACCTCCGATCCTTTTCTCGCTGCACATGTGCATGTATTTGTCTGGATCTCTCTGTTTCTCTCCCTACGACAGGCAAGGGCTAGCGGGGCCGCCCATGTAATTTGTCTCTATCTCTCTATCTGTTTCTCTCTCTACAAATGGCAAAGGCTTAGCGGGGTAGCCCATGAACTCGATAAGAAATTCCTCAACCGGAAGTCAAAATTCTTGAGCGCAACGACAGGGAGAGGGCCCTCTGTCTGGTCATCTGTCTCACTGTCCAGTTTCAGCGATCTAGAAACTCGGATTCGATGGGAAACCGGCGGCGGCTGTCTGGAGAGGAGGGGAAGAAGATATAAAGGCGGCCGTAGCGGCGCGAGACCTTTGCGTGCGGTCGACGCAGAGGGCCCACCCTTCCGACTCCACCGCTCACTCCGACAAGCCAGCGGTGCCGCTGCGTCTGGACTCGCGCGTGCAGCATCTCCTTCCTTGTCCGTCCACCGCCACCACTCACTAACCTCTCTCTCTCTCTCTCTCTCTCCCTCTCTATCTCTGTACTGATGATTATTCCGAAGCACCGAGCTTTGTAGGTCACACTGAACCCTGCTGGGTCTTTGGAAATCTTGGGAATATTATATTGTACGATTCTAGAGAGGGAGAGAGAGAGAGAGAGATGGCGATGTCGCCTCATTTTGGTGGTACAGCTGAAGCTATATTATCAAACCAAAGGGTGGATCAAGTCGCCACTAAGTGAGATGAAAAATGGAGAGAACAACACCCCACGGAATCAACAAACTATCATGCTTTTAGTAGATGAAAACTTGTCAAATTGAAGTAGAATCAAGCCCATAACATCGTCTTTAATATAATTTCCCACGTCTCCAACACAAGCTCCGGCTGTGGATCGCTTAATTTTTTTGTGGAAATACTTCTATTTAAGATCATTTTCCAAGAACACTACCTAAAGTCAACGTCTAGACAAAATTTTAGTCATTTTGAATAGATAAAGTCATCGTCTTTAGAACATTAAGAAAGACTCTGTGATTTCCACAAATTTCCCAACCCTTAAAATCCATATTTTGGGATTGGAGCTGTTCCTTTTTGTACATTTATGGGTTCTGGGCTATAATTATTATTATTTTATGAATGATTAAGTTATTTTTTTGCTGGGGCCTTTAAGTTTTTAAATCCTAGAAGAAAGTTCATAATTTATTTACTACTTAATGCAGGGGTTGAAATCATTTTCTTACCTTGGTCTCTGAATAAAAGTGTCATCTACAATTGGAAAATTAAAAATAGTGATGAAAAAATGCCCCCCGGAAAATCATTTGGTTGATTACTAAATATTCCACCTTTTGGGAAGACCCTCTAGAGCGAGAATCCAAGAGACCCATTGATATTATTCAAGTCATGGTGCACACTAATAATTTTTATACCCATTTTCATCGATATTTTTATCAAAAATATTAGGTTATGTCCATGGAGACGACTTGTACAGTCAAAAATTATAAAACATTATGATTGTTTCCTGCATTGTTGTGAAGATGAGAATATGATTATCCGTGGGTACTAAGATTTTTGTATCGCATTTATTTTTATTTTTGTGGACTAATTTAGGTGGGCTAATTGTTATCAACCGGTGTGGAATCTGATAAGCTCTGACCCATATTAAGTATCTTTCCCATAATATATAGTTTTGGTCTTCCATATCTGATATGGGCGGAAGCAGTAGCCCGCTGCGGGTAGAGTAGGATTTCCCCGGGTATCCAGGGCGTGCTGTCAACCGGCGCGGAGCGCCGGTGGCTGTGGATCGGCCTTCGGATATAGAAACAGGAGAGAGAGAGAGAGGCGGCTGCCGGGAGGAAGATGACAAAATATCAGACCGTCCAACAGGGAGTTATATTAATGCCGAATTTAGAAAGAAAGTACTACGGTCACCGTTATTCTAGAAGATAGCGAGAGAGAGAGACGATACCACAAGGGTTCGGTTCGGTCTGTACAAGAAAAGAGCCCAAAAATCATCAACTACCGGTGGAACATATACTAATACTGATCATTACAGTAGCCGTATAACAGCAGCAGCCGGCCGGCCGGTGGGTCAGTGAGGGCGGCGGCAGACCCCTTCGAGGGCGTCGGCGAGGAGGCCCGAGAAGGCGGCCATAGCCTGGAAGACCCCCGGGAGGCCCGTCTGGATGCTGTTGAGGGTCATCTCGCGGGTCACCTTGACGGCGTTCAGGTGCCGGCCCGTCTCCTCCTCCACCCTCCGCCGGCACGCCGCGATCTCCGCCCGTTTATCCGCCAGCGGGTCGCCCCTCCCGTCCAGCGAGGCGTCGTGGAGGACGCCGATGCCGACCATGGAGTAGGACTGGTAGTACTTCTTCTCGATCCCTCGCAGGGAGAGGCTCTTCTTCTCCAGTTCCTTGGAGAAGCCCTCTGCGCGCTTCCGGATCTTCACCTCCTCGCTCTGCTTCAGGTAGATGGTGCGCACCACGCACGCGAAGCTCTTGATGGCCTCGCCGGCCACCGCGTCCGGCAGCCGCTCCAGCGCCTGCTTCCACTCCTCGCAGAATGCGCAGAGCTCGGCGGACACCAGCGACGAGTAGTGGCACTGGTCCTTCTCGGCGGTGGCGGTGGCGGCGGCGGTGGCAGAAAGCTGTAGTTGGGTGAGCTTCAGCCAGCCGTGGAGGGAGCGGACGTAGTCCCGCTGGTGCTTGACGAGGCGGGCGAAGCTGGAGTGCCAGCCGGAGACGGCGGACTCGAGGTCCCTCGTTGCCTGCCGGAGCAGGTCCGAGGTGGACTCCACTGCGGCGGAATGGTTCACAAGCCCCCTCACCTGCTGTACGATCTGGTTCTGCACCTCGTGCCACTGATACATCGACCTCCACATGCTCGTGAAGCTACCCCACCACGAACAAAAACACCTCTCAGAACTAACCCTCTTATAGTGGCGAGAGAGGGAGAGAGAATTCAGAAGAAGAGATGGGTGGGTGGGTGGGTTAGTGGGTGTACCCGCAGCAGAGCCGGAGAAGCTGGGGAGCGAGCTCGTTGTCGCGAACCCTAATAATGGCGGAGGAGGTTGTTGACACGGCCTGGGAGGTGACGATGATCTGAGACTGCAGCCTCGCGATGGAGGCCTTGGCCTTCTCCATCTTCTCGTCCAATCGCCCCCTGCGCTCCAGGCTCTGCAGCGTGGACAGCTTCCTCTCGTGCTCTATCCTTACTCCCTCTCTATCCTGAAGTCAAGGGGCACCAGCGCACCATGAATTTACGAACCAGCAGCGTCCATCTCAGATGCAGAGCAACGATTCAGAAGAAGAAGATGATGATGATCAAACATGGTCGAGGCGATAAAACTCTTAACTCATAGGGCAGCAAGGGTTATGCTCTCACTCGGACGAGCAGGGATGTTACTATACCAATCAAGTGCAAAATGGGAGGAGAGATTCAATCATTAGAGTAAATGGGTGGTCAGATCTTCAAAAACAGGGGGAAAAAAAGTGGGTTCTCTGACAAATTGGTTTCCCTTCATAAAAGCTCTCTTCCATTCATACCTCCTTCAGTCATCAAGTAAGATAGTTTAACATTCATTACCAGCTCAGGAATGAAAGCCCCCTCGCATAAAAACTAAGTTATGGGAATACTTCTTCTGATTGGAAAACTAGAGGATGGGGCTGGGAAGGAACTGAACTATCCCAGCTGACGTCTCTGAGACTTTCTCACCCAGGGTCTGCTTGCATACGGCGAACGAAAAGGCACAAAATCCTAAACACTTCCTCCAAAACTCGTCTTTTGACTTTGGGAATAAAGATTGCAAAGGATGGCCCGTCTCATGTCCCTGGGTCAAAAGAGATGGGTGCGGACAGGAGCAGATAATGACATCGATCATAACTTTGTTCACAGAGGAGAAGTAATTATTCGCTATTTTCATGCCATCAGTCATCAGATCATTGTACGAGATCCTCCGTGGGAGCCAACTGGATTCCATCCCACTTGCCAGTGCATACTACTCTCCTTCCGATGCCACCAGAGTAGGTGTCATTGTCCCATGCTCCCAGCAGGCAAACATCCGCCAAGAAGGCGCTCCAGAAATCTAAGCCATTATCATAGAGACCCACTTCTCTGCCGGCAATTCTTCCCACCGAATAAATAATGGCAGGCCATTTCTTGCCAGACACAAGAAGACGACCTCAATTCCTTTTGGTACGGCAATAGAACCCCCCTTGAGAAAGGGGACAGTCTAAGTAATATAGAGTAAACTGAGAGTAGCGAAGGAGGCGTACCTTTACTTCCTTGTAGAGTTTCTTCTCCCACGTTAAAAGCCTCTCAAGGGTGGAACAGTGGCTGGCTTTCCCGCCGTCCCCGCCACCGGGAGGATCCTCCAGCGCGCCGTCATCGAGCCGGTACCGTATGGCTAGCGGTGGTCTCGACGTCAAGCTCGCTGACAGGTTGCTCAGGACGCTGTTGGAGTGGTAGACAGTCTCTGCAGGAGAGGAAGCAGAAGATCGAGCGTTAATGGAGAGAATGTGATCAATATGGTTAACAACGGAAGTAAATCTGCATTGATCAGAGATTAATGGCCATGTTGTTCAACGAAGTTACGAGATGAGCCACCCGAAAACCAACTCACTTCTCAGCTGCCGGAAGTTGCGCTCGAACTGCGCCCGTCCGGTCTCGAGCATATCGGAGACGCCCTCCCCGGCTGCTGCTGCCTTGACGAAGTATTCCTCGATCGCTGCCACGATCTCCTTCAGATCGCGGTGGCGCACCACCATCTTGAGCACCGAATCGTCGTACGCTGCTCCCCGCCTGACGGACGATTCAGGCCAATCTGAGGAGGTGGTTGTCGACGTCCCCGTCGCCTCCTTCCTCCCCGATATTCCCGTGGCCGACGAGGATGCGAACTCCGAGGGCAGACTTCGTCCGGCGTGACGATTCAATCGAGAGTGCCAGTGGTGGTCCATGGAAGATCCACAGTCCGATCGCGTTGCGGAGATGACCTCCGACCTTGCGTCGTCGTCATCGTCCATGAGATCGCCGCGCTCGCTAGCCCCGGCGGATTTGACGGAGGAGCTGCTGCTGGTGCTGTAGTGGTCTCTCCAGCCACTGCAACGGACCTCCTCCCGCTCCTCTCCGCAATGGAGCTGATGGCCGTCATCGCTCTCGTCGTCATCGTCGTCGTCGTCGAGAACCCGATCCTTCGGCAAGTGATGGCGGTGAAGCCAGCCACCATCGCTGACATCCTCATTGCCTTCCTCGCACTCCTGATGCCCCTCTTTTAGGTGCCGATCGAAGTACTCGGAGCTGGGAGGCGATGGCGGATAGAACTTCTCCCAGTCCCAGGCGGAAGAGGCCTGGGAAGGGGTAGTGGCGTAGGTGGAATTTTCCGGGAGGTAAGGATACTTCCGGAACGTTTTCGGCTTACTGTTCCTGCTCCTCCTCTCGGAGATCTCCGGTGTGGCGGTCGGGCTGGACTCTGAGAGGATGTGAGGAAGCTTGAATCCGTTGAATGCCGGCGACGGTGGGACCTCAGAGAACTTCGGCGCCGGAGCAGGAGGCGGTGCCTCGGAATGGTGGACGGCGGCGGGGGCGGCAGCGGCGGCGGCAGGGGAGGATTGGCGGAGAAGATCCGGGCGGGAGAGGAGGACGGGACCGGCGAGGTCAGGGGAGACAGAAAGGTGGGCCTGGAATGTGGCGAAGGCAGAGAGCGCGGAGCCGGTGAGGCGGAGCGAACGGAGGTAGTCGGAGTGAGCGGCGGCGAAGTGGTGGCGGGAGTGGACTGCCTCCTTCATCAGGCGGCGCCGCTCCCTGCACCGCCGCACGATGTCCTCGCTGTCCACCTTCGACGACGTACACCCCATCCCCGCTCTCTCCCCCCCCTCACCTCACCAGCTCACCAGGGAGAGGACGAGAGCCCACAGAAGGGGGGAGCCCTGAGAGGGAAGGGGAGAGGGGGAAAGCTGCCGTGCAACGGAGGGAGAGAAGGGGAGGAAGGGGGGAGCTCTCGGGCTTCCCCTCCCCTTCCAAGCACGGGGGCCATTATTTATGATGTAAGATTTTCGTGCAATGAGGTGTCCCAAGGAGAGAGAAAAAAAACCTTTTACTCTCTCTCTCTCTCTTAAAAGGGGAGAGAAAGCGATCTTTCCCCCCCCCCCCTCTTCTCTCTCTCTCTCTCTATCTGGTCCAAAGCGAGTCGGTCGCCCGTCACTGCCGAGTCCGACCGCGAACCGGACCTCGGGGATCGGGCCTAAAAATTACTAAATGACCCTCCATAAATCGCACAATAACATTTGGCATTACATTTAAACCTGAGCCGAAGGCGGGTCCCAAACCAGAAGACAGATACGTGGTGCCACCTAATTGGTTGGTCAGCTACCCACCATACTGCCTCTGGTAAAATAAGTTTATCAGTCTTCGAGCAATAAAGTATTTATCTTTAAAATATTTTTATTGTTTAAACCGTAATAAACTTATTTTGGAAATAAATTCGTTTTATGTACCCATTTTATCTTGCGTTAATTTTATCTTTTAAACTATTTTTTATCTAATATTAAAAATGGCTAAAATTTAATAAATCGAGCAAAAATGGGTAAAATACTCCAGGTCCTCTCGATATTGGGGAGGAGCTAGAAAGACGTTTCCGGGTTACTCTTACCCCTTCTCTCTCTCTCTCCTCTACGTCTTCCTCTTCTTACCCAACCTTCTACTTCTGTCAGTCACCCGACCTTCTCTCCTTTTTCTCTCTCTTCATTCTCTCCGATTAACGCTTCCCTCGTGACAAGAGAGAGAGAGAGAGAGAGAGATTCCCCATGCCATGTAGGATCCAGCCAGCTGTACATTTCGCCCATTAAACCCATGAAGGTCACAGTGGGCTCCGGCGCCAGGTAGGCCCCATAATGAGCATGTGCGCTCCCGGTGACAGCACCAAGAGGGAAATCCTCAGGTGACGTGGCAAGCTGCGCTGACATATTCAACCCCTGCTGTCTTTGGGGATAGGTAAGGAGACGCTGCTGGCCCAGGGAAAAACGGAGTGGTGGGAATTAAGATGACTCGTAGGGCATCTGCATAGGGGTTTATTTTAAATTTCCCACATATTGATCTACCCGCGGAATCGTCGACAGCGGAGAGTCAAACTAAAGAGTATCACCTGGCCAATGGCCAAGAATCTATGCCGCCAACTACCCAGTCGCCATACATGTGCCAAAAGTGAGAAGAAAGGTAGGAGGAGCTAAGAGAGAGGGAGAGGGAGAGGGAGGGAGGGAGAGAGAGAGAGGGAGAGGGAGAGGGAGGGAGGGAGAGAGAGAGAGAGAGAGAGAGAGAGAGAGAGAGAGAGAGAGAGAGAGAGAGAGAGAGAGAGAGAGAGAGAGAGAGAGGGATAGAGAGATGGTGGGGCTATGGAAGTGCAAAAGGGGGAATAAATTCCCCATATGGATGGATAAAGTGAGAATGAAGGAGGGGGGTGATGGATGCCCATTGACATCTGATGCAATCAGGTGAAGCATGGGAACTTGCTGATTTGTCAAGTGCTTATTAACTCTTTTATGGGAATAATGCAGTTGATTTACTATAACTAGTACATTTTGATTGGGGCTGATAAGTACTTGAAGAAATTGTTTTCAAGTGAAATATCATCACGGTTGTGTCACACATAACTTATGGAAGCTGGTGCCCATAGAACGATGACAAAACTTATAGTTGTCATCTGTTAAACTAGAACTTTCGAAGCAATGAAGGAACCATTTACCTTAATTAATTACTTGTGGACAAAAATTACAAACTAGATACCCAGTTTCTACATATTAGGAGACTCATTTTCTGCCAAACTACATGTAATTAGACCCTCGATGAAGCAAAATAGGTCAACATGCATTTGCATGAGAGAAACCATCCCACTCCCTTTCAATTGTGTTGTTCTTGGTCAGGAATCTCCAATCCTAAGTAGAGGAGGCATACTTGTACATTGGGTTTGATTCTCTAGCTTGTAAATTGGTCACCCATTAGTTTTGTACGTTGTAAGATCAATAGGAAATAACATTTTTTCTGAAATGATTTTGTGTAGATAGAAGGGCTGGAGCACATTGAAACTTTCAACTTTTGCAAAATAGCATGTTTATGATCAACTTTTCTTTTTATGTTTCGTTATTATTATTTATCAACATCAAGATACTTAAACAAATAAGACCTAGGAAAGTGATAATTCTGTCCTTGGATTACAAAAATATTGTTTCTTTTATCACCTTTGAAAGGCTAAGTTAGAGAAGGCATGATCATTAAACCAATAAGTTGACCGAAGATTGATGACTTTTAGTTGAAAATTGTAGGAAACTGTAGATAAATTAGAAGAATGATGCCGTACCTACTTGGGCTTGAAGTCTTGAAGTTAGACTGCTTCAAACCAAACACAATGAGTGTCTAGTTTACCAATGTTATAATTTATTAGGCATGATTAGATTAAAATAATGATACTTCAAATGCATGTGCATGCAAGCAATGAAGGAAATAAGAAAAAATGTAATTGGAGTATTCAAGGTAATAAAACATTGTTGACATTAGGCCCCCCTCAAAACGTGGATGTGGTGAAGCGAAGCCTATAAAGAGGTTGCTTTGCACCTTGTTTACCCATTGAATGCATCTCAATGGTATGCTTTATTGAATTTGCAGCAAGTGGGTTATCCATTTTTTGTTTTCTATGATTCTTGTTCTCTATTAACTTCGCATGATGTATAGTTTAACCACGGATGGTTTGAATGCTATTGAACAATTTCTCCATTATTTCTAGGTGATTTCGGAATTTTTTAGAGATTTTACCTTCATAAATAATTTCCTCAACATTTTATTTGCATTTATTTTCATATTTTGGTATATGTGGCGTGTTTTCTATATAAAAAACTGTTTAGTAGAGAACTGTTGTCCTGCGACTGTTTTAAAAATGGATAATTGCTCAAGAATAATCATAGAGGAAGCTGGACGTAAATGCTGCCGAGGTTGACAGCTCCATCAAAAAGATTTCCAGCCAAGGGAAATCGGAGTTACCTCAACAATCTTGTGAGAATATAAGCTCCTCCTCTATGGCCTTGATTCTGCGTGCATTTAGTTTTAGCAAGTTTGTCTGGAGACTGGAGCGACGACAATCTGTAACTTGGCTGCTGTCTGGAGAGGCCACCAGATCGAGGTCATCATCATCCATCCTCCTCCCCCAACTCTCACCATCTACATTAAGCGCATGGGGAGGAGAGGGGATGTTCTCGATGGGCTGGTTGGGTGGTCGGCCCGTTGGGCTCCCGCGGTGGCCAGGACACGCGTCAGGCACCGGCGCGCCGTTGGCATGCAGCACCGGAGCTCTCTGCGTGTTGCCCCTCGCCGCCGCCGCGCGTCCTCCTTCCCCTCTCCTTTATATTCGGTAGCGTGCGGTTTCGCCGGCTGGTGGGTAGCGGCGTAGCAACATGGCGGAGCAGCAGCAGCAGCGCGCACGGGGCGCCCGCGAGGCAGGGGAGGAAGCGGCACCGTCGCACGGGGCAGCGAAGGCAGTGGGGGCGGCTACGGCGGGCGGGTCGATGCTGCTGCTGTCGGGGCTCATCCTGGCGGGCACGGTGGTGGGGCTGACCCTGGCGACCCCGCTGCTGGTCATCTTCAGCCCCGTGCTCCTGCCAGCCGCGGCGGCAGCGGTCCTGATTGCGGTGGGCTTCGTCTCCGCCGGCGGGCTCGCGCTGACGGCGCTCTCGGTACTGTCCTGGATCTACAGGTACGCCGCGGGAAAGCACCCGCCGGGGGCGGAGCAGCTGGAGCAGGCGCGGCTGCGGCTCGCCGGTAAGGCCCACGACGTCAAGGAGCGTCTCGAGCACCGAGTCGAGCACGCCCAGCACCACTCCTAGTCGTCAGTGTCACTCTCACTGTAGGATGAGAGAGAAACCCCTCGACCCACACCTCCCTTCCGCCTGTTGAATCCCGCGCCCTCGAATGTGATGTGTGCCATCTATCCATGTGTCCCCGAATAAGCTTGCAGCCTACTGCTTGCTCTACACCGACATTCTCTCTCTCCCTCTCTCTCTCTCTCTCTCTCTCTCTCTCTCTCTCTCTCTCGACACAAAGTGGGATGGCGGTCGACGTACACAAGCTTTAAACGCGGTTCTTTCAGGCTTACAAGCAAAGTGGGGGGAGAACCATGGGTGGGCGATTTGATGAATTGAGGAGGAGGGAAGGTTCGGTGGGGGGCGGGGGGTGGTGTCTAGAAGAACTCAAAATCCAGATATTTACCCCCGGTCTTGAGGGTCTCGGCGGCGGTGGGGGAGGGCGGCCGACCGGGCTTCGCCGGGAGCGGCTCCGGCTCGAGGGGGCGGGGGATCTCCGGGGGCGTGCTGCAGCGGATGAGCGCCCAGTTGACGCCGTCGAAGAAGGGGTGCTGCTTGATCTCGGCGGCGCCGCGCTTGACGCCGAGCCGGTGCTGCGGCTCCTTGACCAGGAGGCCCCGGATGAGGTCCCTCCCGGAGTAGGTGGTCGCCGGCGAGTCCGGGAACCTCAGCTGCTGCCCCACCACATTGAACAGGGTGGCGCGGTTGCCGGAGCCCTTGAAGGGAGTCCTCCCGTAGAGGAGCTCGTGGAGGAAGATACCGAAGGTCCACCAGTCCACCGCGCTGCCGTGGCCTTCGCCTTTTATGATCTCCGGGGCTAGATACTCGTGGGTGCCCACGAATGACATGGACCGGGCCCCCGTCGGCTCCGCCACGAGCTCCGGGAGGGCGGCGGCGGCGCCGCCCCCGCTTCCTCTCTCGGTCCGGGGCTTCCGGGTCTTCTTGCCCTTGCCCTTCTGGGAGAAGAGCCTCGGCATGAAGCAGACGGGCTGGATGCAGGCCGAGGAGGGCTCCATGCACGCCGGCCGCACGCATAAGGCAGAGCCGCTACCGCCGCCGCCCCCGGCCGCGCTCGAGTCTGCCACGGTGCTCTTGAGCAGCGTTGGCGAGACCGTGCATCTCAGAGAGAGATCGAAATCGGAGAGCATTATGTGGCCGTCCTCCCGGACGAGGACGTTCTCCGGCTTCAGGTCCCTGTAGACGACCCCCAGCATGTGGAGGTACTCTAGCGCCAGCAGCACCTCCGCAGCGTAGAATCTGCCCACGAAAAGTTCAACAATATGTTACTCTATTCATCGTCTACTAATCCATCCACACTAAAAAAAGTTAAAATCTTGGCCGGAAACAGGAAGGATGAAACTAAGCAGGCTCTCATCAGACATCAACTGAAAGTCAAATCCTGGCTAAAAGTCAGCGTTTAAGAAGACGGGCCATATTCTCAGTACCCTTCTTCCCAAATCCGCGGCCGCCCAAACCTATCGACCTGGGATGATCAAAGATGCTCTTAAGAACCTTGCAAAAGACTGTAGACAGGTCCCTCTGAGCCATATTTTCAGTGGCGGCTCTCCTCCAGGACCCTTGCCTATCATATGCCAAATCAGTGTCTACATAATTCTATGAGATCATATGTTTTCTTTCCCTTTTCTTTATTGATGATGGAAGGAAGCATCAAATGTGGATCATATAAACTTGAAACACTGCAATCTACAGGAAGATGGCATAGAAACTCTTTCAAACCCACAGAAGAGTCATCATGAATTCTGAAGGAAAATACCATTCGCTCCCATTTTAGCTCCTCCAACTATCAAGAGAACTATGCCACCGTTGATGTCTGGAAGATCAAATTGGTGTTAATAGTTGGCAGCCCATCTGCCCTAAGACCCCAAATAACACCTCAGATCGATGGGCATGCTCTCTAAGGGGGGCAAGTTTCCGGTACTACTACACAATTCTTGTCCTTGGCAGGGTGCGGATCATTTTCAAAGAAACAATTTCCATGTGGGCACTCAGTGAATAAATGCGTCGTGACTTTTTCTTTACATCAAGCAGGCTTAACCCATATTTTTAGACCTTCTCGAGAAAGCAAATTTTGCAATGCGGGGTTCATTACCTCACAACGGTGATATGTAATACGAAAAATATTTGCAATTGCATGACTAAATCACTGCCTCCCAGCCCAACAGACCAAGAAATCTTCCCTCCTCCGGTTATTAAGGGACTAGTAGAAAATATAAGATAAGGGTAAAAAGAGAAAAATATCATGCTGTGCAAAAAAACTATCGCCCAACCATACACCAGTTTCCATGTAATAATCAAGACAGGAGGACATAATGAACATAGGGCTAAAAAATCGGAGTGTAGGGAGGTGTGTTTGTCAGTCTCCATAGATCCTGCAAGGTAGCCAACTCAACAATATAAATTACACCATGTGTACATTGTTCGTTTAGATGGAGGAAGTCCTTTACGCAATACAATGAGGATGTAACTAGGAAGAAACATTCATATAGGTCAAACTTTGTCAATAAAACAACACAATAGACTCGAATTTTTTAGTTCACTGTTTTATTTAGATAAAAGTAGGCAAGAAGAAGATAAAAATAACTGATTCGTCGCAAAGAGTGACTAGTGATGGAACATGTATGAAGAATGGAGGAAAATAGTAGAAGCAACTATGCTGCCCAGAGGATTGAAACCAAGAAGCATGTAATAATGTATTCCTCAGGCGTCAATAATACGTTTAGTTGCTAGTATCAGGAGATGATCCACACAAAAATATGAGAAGTTCGACTATACCTTGCTGCATATTCAGAAAAATATTTTCCTGGTTGCCGTTGCCTCAGGGTGTGAAGATCACCACCCGGGCAGAACTCCATTACCAAACAAGAAAACCTTTCAGTCTCAAAATGTGTATACAAAGTTGGAAGGAAAGGATGATCCAACAACTGAAGGATCTCCCTCTCCGTTTGAGCCCGGGTCAATTTCTTCCTGCTTGCAAGGGATGCCTTGTCCATCACTTTCATTGCAAAGTAACACCTTGTTCCACTCAACTCTGAAAGATAAACACTACCGATGTCACCACAGCCAAGCCGTTTGAGCAGTCTAAAATGGCCCATCCCCAATACACCATCTCTGACACGAATGGCAAGAATGGCTTTCCATCTGGGGTCATTCCCTTTGTGAGGTTTACTAGAACTTCCCGTAATATTACTCCAGTTGCTCTCATCACTCAAGCCACTGCTGTCACTTGCTCTGCTGAGACTAGTTTTTGCACTCTCCACTGACTCTCCTTTAACACTACCCTTTCCACTCTCGGAGTTTCTTTCAATGCTAAGCATACTCTCAGCGGTTACTCCATTACTTCTGTGCATGTTTGTACAACAACTGTTAATAGCACTCAAAGATGTACCCGGACCAGTATTATCAGTGCTGCCATGAGGGCTCACAGTTCCACTCGGTGGGAGAGAAGCATCCCATACACATTCCTTCTCCTCAGAATCCGTGTGTAAAGAGGTGGTCTCTGCCGCTTTTGATTCACGAGGCACAGAGAATGGAGATGATACTTCACACAACTCGTCGGCCTCCTCAACAGAGTTCTCTGCAGGCAAAACAAGAATCGCATCAGGTTTCACTCCAGGAACCCGGATGGAGAGATCTTCTATATAAGGGCCTTTTCCTGACAGCCCTTTCATCAAACAACCCACATCAGATTTGTTTTGATCAATGGTGACGTACACTGTCCTCATAATATCAGCGTCAACAGGTTCTGGAGGATGGCTTACCCCCGAAAAGGAGTTAAATCCATCATCACAAGCATCACAAGCCATGGTAGCTGAATCTAACTTCGATTCTTCTAAAAATTTCTTCCCTTTACGTTCTTCTTCATGTGAATCCAAACAATGAATTTTCTGTGAAGCCTCTTGCGAGACGTGCTCAATCACAGAATGCCCGAGTGAATCAGAAGCAGATTTCCCTGACAGCTTATTGGGTTCGGAGAGACTCTCCATCACAAGAGGTCTCTAGCATTACAAGAATCAGCAGATCCTAAATGACCTTCTACACCAGAGCAACCGTGACTTCTCACAATCAGAATTTCCAATGAAACTAAACCAAGAACGAGACACTTCTAATTAGCGTAAATCAGACACGTTCCTCTCCAGCAGAAATCCAACCAACGCTTCAGAGGTTTAAAAACCTGCCAATCGAGCAGCATGCCACTTTCTTACTCCTCTCTCAGATATCTGAAAGTAGTATATAAAAGTAAAAACTACATCAGATCAATCGGCAGTTTTTGTAGCTGTCGCAAATATTTCCTTTAGATTTAACGAGGTAACATAAGTGCAAAAAGATAAATCGACTAGATGTCCCATGATATCATAGAAAATCCTCTGACGATAAGCAGAAATAAGAAAACGCAATTTTCGCTCTCAAATGGACGGGAAATGCCACCCCCAAGAAGCAGAAGACAACTAACCAGAGAAATTCCCGCATTCTCTTCCCAAGTTCCTTTCCACTACGAAATGCATTCCTCAACCAAAGCAAAAAAACTCGAGAAAATAGCCAAAAGGGAAAAAAAGAAACGTCGACAAGACATTGAGGGTGAAATCTCCCCCAATTGAATCAGAAATGAAATAGCAGGTGAGAAATGGGGACCTGTGAGACATCCGCGTCGAGCGCCACCGCTGCGGAAAAGGGACACCGTATCCGGCAGATTGAACTCACCGACCGCCCTCCACAGATCTCTACCGTCTATCGCGTCTCTCATCGATTATTAGGGCTTCTCAGTCGCAAAACCCCCCTCAGATCCCCTACCCTCTTCCCCACCCAGCGCAGAACCCGGTAAAAGAACAACAAGAGGGATGTTGGGAGAGAGAGACTGGGTTGACAGGTAGAGAGAGAGGGACAGACAGAGTCTACCAAGGCAGAACAGTTGCAGCAGCAGCAGTAGCAGCGACTCTGCTTCAGCAGCACAGGAGGCCGAAGACCGGAGAAAGAAATTGCCGCAGTAGGAGAGAGAGATTTCCTCCCTCTTTAGCTCCGCCCCAACAGCCGCACTTCCACACGCCTGTGCTCTCAGCTGTAGCTTAACGATCTAATAAACGGTCGCCGTGGGGTGTTCTCCACGCCGTCAGCCCCCCTTAACGCTTGTGATTAACGGCGTGCGAACCATTAGACGGAAAGCGTCGCCTACCGTCAGCCCGGCGCATTTATTACGCACGCACGCACGCACGGAAAAGCATCGCCCCGCTGTCATACGCCGTGAGAGCGTAGTTTATGCGCCCCATAAAGGATAGGTTTTTATTACTAAAATCACACGTCATCCGGATACGGTGGGTAAGGAGGCGGGGGGGTATGAGAATTTTTCCCCCACCTACGTGGACTCCATCTGGCCTTAAGTCTCGTGTCATTGTGGGCCCGACCGGAGTGGACCACGCTGGCAGATTGGGGTCCGTGCCACGTCATAGCACCAGCCAGCCAGGCAGCCTTGCCTCTGAATCTTTTGGGCCTACCTCCTCCCCCGCTACCAACCAGAGGGGTTATAGGTCAGCCCATGAAATATGGCACCGGCTCAGGACCAAAAAAGAGGCCCTGAAAAGGGTAATGACCGGGCACTAAGCACCCACCTACTGCTTGTGATTCGGGCAGAACCTACCTGACTCCGGCTCCTAATGGTGAGTTGATTGTGCAATAGTCCCCAATTATGATATATTACTTCAATTTTGTCACATATATGGGTTAAACTATGCAGATATTATTTTCTCAAAGCATGCTAAGATGTGATTAGATTGAGTTTCATTCAATTTAAGATTTCGGGTCTGATTCTCACTAGTCAAGTTAGTCAAGATGTCTCTTTCTCTCATAATTTCTTACATTTTGTCAACCACTATTTATCTTATCTCTTCCTCCCAATTATAAATCATTTTTGCCACTTCCAATTGTGGAGTGGATGTGCTGATAATTGTCTTCATTCAATAATATCATCATCATCATCATCATCATCAATATCTCATTGAATATCTTAAATTCTACAGATTTAGGGGCAAACCTTTGCTAATGTTGATTGTATTCTCATAAATGATGTTAAATAGTCAAGGGAGTGAATCCAAGATTTTTGATATAACATAAATAAAATATTTTCTTATCAATGGTTAATCTAGTTTCTTCCAACCATTATGCCAAATATAACTACATTCCTCATTTTAAATGCATGAATGTTTCATTTTTTTTAATTATGTTGAAGTTTGTGATCTCTTGTGTTTTAGTATATTTTATTTAAAGTAATAAGAAAATCATGGAAAATGATGACAATTTCGAAAGATGCTACCTAATCAAATATTGTTACCACTTTTCAGTATCATTTTTCAAGATGTTACCTAATCCAATCATCAAAAGCATTATTCAATATTTTCAAGTATTACCCAGTCCAAAAATTAGGTACTATATTGTTACCTATCTTAATAGAATGATCACATGGAATTAGAGAGAAAATAGATAGAATGAATGCTCCCCTTGCAAGTCTCTAGTGAAGGGAAAATCAATCAAGGATGAATATCACTTCATCAATTGGAGCCACTTCAACACTATCAACTAATGAAGTCAAGTCTTCAAAAGTATCAAGCTATCGTGATAGTTTGTTCCCCTATATATTAATACTTTTAGTAATCTAATCAATTTAGAACTATTAACTTTTGAGCCATAAATCTAGAACAGATAATTTGGGTAATTTTTAGTGGACCTTCTAATGTTGTGAATATATAAAATATCTTTTGGGGAAAATGTATGAGCAAGTTGGAGCCATTAAATATAATGAAGGCCTAGAAAGCTTTAGTGTAAATATTAAGGATTTAATAAAACTAAGGACATGGTCCCTAAATAATGGAGTAGTCTGAGTAGACTGAAATGTTATTATTCTTGTAAATCATGAAAAATCTAATTCACTCCCATTTTTATTTCTTGTAGTGCCATAGAATATCCAAGAAATTAAATGAGTAATGTTGTGAAATAGTTAATAATGATGGCTAACATTATGAAATAATGGAGTACATTACGAGCCACATTACAAATTAGAAATTTGTATACTTATTAATCCATGAATATCTGACTGCATTGAGGAAAGGTTGAGTATGTTAAAGTCAATTTTGTTAAGTTATGACATGTTTCATCATAGAATAGCAAAGTGCATCAGACTTAGTATTGTGGCATTTGGAAATCGGCTTCTAAAGACAAAAATGACACATAAATAACCTATACTTATGTTCTGAAATAACGTAGTTTATAAAGAAAAATATCTCAATACATGAAATTTATGCTCAAATATTAGTTAGTATAAAAACCCATATGTGATAATACATAGAGTGTTCATAGCACAATAAAATAACATACCAGCATACATGCTTGGACTTATAATCACCTATTAATCATGCAACAACATGAGATTAACACTATAATAAATTAGTAGAAGAATCTTGCATTAGTCTAGCACTCATGAAAAATGGATAGATTATTTTCATGGAATAAAAGCTATTTTTTTGACATATGTTGTTCCCTGTCAAAATGATACGTAATGTCCTTGTTGACTATTGAAGAGCATAAGAAAAATAACAAGATTTATATAAATAGAAAAAATTGAAAATATTAAAAGAGCAAAGAAGGAAGACCCAACATGTAAGCACAAAAAGATCAATCATGAAAGAAAAAAAGAATCTTTCAAGAAAAAAACTGCCCATGGTTAATGACAAGAAAATATTTTCAAACTTAGTTGTCATAAAAAAAACTTTCAAGGTGTTAAAGCTATGAGAGAAAGTTCTTGAACCACCATTGACAAGTTTTAATTTAATCTCCTTGAAACTATTTAGTTCATAGTACTAATTTTTTTATCACTTTTATCTCAATTTTTATCTCAAAATAAATATTAAAATTATCACCAATGGTATGTTTTTTGATGATGATGCAAATTGAGGTACGCTTAGAGTTTTGATATAGAGGAAGATACTTGAGACTTGTATTCCTTACTCCTTTTCTCTCACAAGGATACTCATATACTTTGGAAGGCATTGCAAGTTAAACCAGCTCTAAGAATTCATTAAATGTTAATGAAAGTTCCTTGACTCAATATCTTTACATATCTCAACCACTTAGTAGGGGACTTTTAAGATTTCTCCCTTGGTTTTATGTGGAGGAATTTTCTCAAGTTTGAGCTTGTAGTTAAGATACGGATAGTCATTTTCACTCATTTTGTTGTTGAGAATCCTTAGTAGGTAAATCACATCCGTAAGTTTTTCTATTTTTTTTAGATCTTCTAATATTAATTTTTCTTGAAGCAAATATAAATTCAAATTACTAAGAGATTGATACAATGTGTCTATTAAATAATTTGGATATCTTTGTGTGAAATTAGCATGTCTTTTCACTAAGATATTTTGTTCTTATCCGAATTGTATCAGTTCAAATCATTTTGAAGAAGATTTAGTAGCATGAACTAAGAATATATAATTTATGTTTTATAAACCAACAATTTGACCCTTAAAAATAATTTTAATAACCTTATATTAGACATGATTGTTTAGAAGATATATTAGAATATAATCTCAATACATAAAATGATGACTTTAATGATTCATAATAATAAAACTACTTCCTCATATGTTATCATTAATATTTATAAATTAAACATTTCAAAATTAATGATACAAATTTGATCAATTTAATTAATGTTTATTCCATCTAAGTATACTGAAATAAATATATGTGCACGAAATAAGATTGTGTCAACTTTAATACTCACATTTCACCTCACAAAATGTTGTTGATGTGAGTACCTGAATTACTATATTTCTCACTGAGATATTTCCTGTAAATACTGATAATTTTCACAATAATATTTAACTTGATAATTCATTCTTTTAATTGGTCTTATATCTGTTTTTCATCATTAAAATATCATGTATTCAATGATCTAACATGTCTTAATTTAAAAAATATAATTACACTTAGGTTTAGTATTTTTCTTGAACATCTTAAAATTTATTGATCTTATTATGTCTTAATTTTAATCAAGTTGTTGATCAAGTTAGTGAGAGAGATGTGCAACTAATTCTACTTATGTTCTGGAAAAAATATGCAGAAAAATTAAAAGCATTAATGTCATGAATAAAATTTACATTAAATTTATATTTGATGCAAAGTATTGATATTGATAATGGGAACTATATTACCCTTGCTCAATATATTCCTTGCTTAGTGTACACATAATTTTCTAATGCACTAGCCACTTTGTGCTTTTTATCAACTAATTTTAAATAATATTACCACATCTACTACTTTTTATTGTTAACATTCCATTGTGATGGAATAATCTTTTGCAATATCTATATATATATATTTTATTTGTGTTAGTTCATTTAATTGAACTAAAAGCACATGGTCTTTCATCTCACGATATACATTAGCAAAGTTTCTACTACTTTTTTGAAAATATGTTATTAGAGGGTTCTGATTTGAGCTCAAGGCTAATCATTTGTTGTGAGATAAGTTATGATATATCAGCTTGTAAAGAAATGGTCCTATATTTCCTAAAATAGCAGTAAATATTTACTAATTAATTAGTGCTTAGTTGCTCTATAAAAACTTTGACATAATATCGAAGGATGTAGTTGCCCTTAAGAGACATGTACCTAATTTACTTGATAATATTGACTTTAATTAGTCTCTTAATGGTTGAGAAATAAAATAAACTGAATATGGTTGTAAAGCCCGTTTCACTCATTGGCCACTACTTTCTTTTAAATAATTGTAGCACAATTTGAAATCATCATTTGGAGTAGAAGCCTTTTATCATATAAGTTTCCAGAGAGAGAGAGGAGAGGGAGAGAGAGAGAGAGAGAGAGAGAGAGAGAGATAGAGAGATAGAGAGAGAGAAAGCTGTTGCTCGGTCCTCTTTTCTTAACCTAACCTTTCCTTAGCCTCCTCACTTGCGTAGATGATGGCGACGGAAACGCGGCGAGTCCAGACAACTCTGACCTCGACCTGTCGGAAGTTCCGGACTGCCACGTAGATCAAGCGGCCCCCCCCGGGGCGTCAAGGTCGCTCTCAGTAAACTACCGGTCGTCGCAGCAGTGCGTGAGGAAGAGAAGGGTTTTAGTCTCTGTTGGCCTTGAGAACGACTCGGACCAATGAAAACGTGGCTTTCATGCGGCTCATCCCGCGTGTTATGGCGACGTATTAGCGCCTCGACGCAGTGTTTTAATTATAGCCTTTAAAATTACGTCACTTACTATTCTACCAATATCGGTATTGAATTTAGATCCATGTACCTAAATATGCGGGCCGAGTGAGTTATCAGATGAAATAATGAACTTAATGGAGTGAAAACTAAATAGATAGAGTCTCAGGGGTACGAAAGAAAAAGTTGCGTATCCAGTTGAGCGGAGCGGCAACTGGACTGAACATTGCCGCCAGTCCGGCGGAGCGGAGGATCTCTCCTCTCTCTCTAAATACTCCGCCCGAAGATCGGGCGACACGGCCGGCGAACGCTTCCAGTCCTCATCCACCCACATTCCCCTTAATTTCGAGCCCTTTTTCTGCCTCTCTGCCGGTAAACGTGGGTTGCGTCTGTGTGATCGGTAGGCCTGTCTCCCTGCCGGCTGGTGGAAAGCTGATAACGAAGGGGGCTATTGAATTCTCGAAGGAGAGGGAGTGGCATGGCTGTCGACAGCCCCGATGATTCGCATAAGGAAGAAGTTGGACCCTCGGACCGCTCCCCTTCCAGCCGCCCCTTTTCTTTATCCGACGCAGACGCTGACATCATGGTATACCCTCTCTCATCGTGAATAGCATCATTCTCTGCTTCAAACTGATTTTGCAACTAGCCATGAGCCGTTGTGGCCGTCCACTGGTAATGGTGAACCTGATGGAGATTGCGGTTACAGACTCAGGTCATGTCTGCCAGGAGTGAGGAGTACCGGCTTCTTTTTCGTCTTCCGCATGATGATGTATGTGCTTCTCTTTTATTTTTTACACCTGTGTTAAGACGCTCCTTGGAACTTCTTCTCTTTTTATTTTTTTCCGTATATGTTACGATTACCAAGGGAGCAGTGTTTCAAGTCGTGCCGTGGATCAAAGGCTTACAATACTGGATTAAGCGCTTTAGGTGACTTTTATTTTGCGTGTTTCTATGGCAGGGTTCTTGAAGCTCAGCGAGCTTGTTTAATAAAATAATTCAATTTTTTTGCTTCAAATCAGAAAAAATTAAATTGTCCGTCTGCAACTCTGTTGCTGTTCGTATGATTAATAAATAGTTTTCGCAGCTACTCTGACCGTTCGGTAGATTTTTATTAGTATGACTTGAAATAGTACGAAATTTACCTCTCATCCTCAGAAAATGACTTAATTTATAAATGGAACCGTTGATCCATCAGTTCCTGGAAAACATATTCAATAACCAATCTGATTTTTAGAACCAAATCGAATTTTTTATTTGTAGTGCTGATTTGGAAAAAAAAGTCAGCTGATTAAGATTTATTGAATCCCTATTTTCTGGGCCAGATAAAAGATCCTGAAATACCCCGTTGAGATGCTTTAAATCAATTTTCTTCCTAATAGTATGTTTCATACCGAGACATGATCATTTTCACTTTGAATGTTTATCAATAAGTACATCAAATCACGTCATTAAATATATGATATGGTGAAAATAGGCCATACTGAACGGAAGTGACACATTCATGGTCATTCCTATTTTAAAAACATCTCTTGCACTCACTGATTCTGTCTACATTTACTTGCACATCCATTGAGACGCTCGTATTTCTGTAATTGCACATATTTCTCTCGGTTCAAATTGTCTGGAGGGTTATCTAAAAGACGAGACCAAATCTTGTGATCCCGTTTCTGTATCGAATTTTTTGCCACATTAACCATAAGTTTCCCGTTTCACTCAGATGTAGTTGTCGTTGCATACTGAAAACATGATATACTATGAGTTAAATCTTATGAGAGTTGAATGTAAAAGGAATAAATGCTCTGAAGTTACGATTTTCTCCCGACATCTCTTATATGGTGTCATTGTTATCTATAAACAAAGACTGAAGCTTATAAGTAGGTAGTCTCCTGTAAACTTCATTACTTCTTCTAGAGATGAGGATCTCCAAAACCCCATTGGCTCTGTAATGTCTCTATCTTTTGTAATGCAATAAACTGATTTTCTGTGAATGTATCTTTTTTGTCAAGTCTTTGGTGCCACGTCTGTCTCTGATCTTAATCGTGTCTGGTTTAAGGTAAACCTACATGGGTTCTAGTGGTTGGGTATCCAGCCTGAAATTTCTTCTAAATTTTTCCCACCAAATTTCTTTCACTAAATTCTGTGGAACATCGACATGTGGGCCTTGTGCTTCCCTTAGAATTAGGTAGAAAATGCGGGATTGCATATGCCCTGTCTTCTCATTAGAAAGTTATTTACCTATTAGCAATATACACCTCTGTCCCAATTAGCTCAACATGCGAGAATTTTCTTGAAGCACTTAGGATACGATCTTATATTTTTATCTTGTTATAGCAAGTATGATTTTTTATTTGATGCTGCAATGGAAAGTCGATATCTCTGGTGTTGATGATGCCAAGTCCTTCATTGTTGTTGAAAAAATGAGTTTTTTGGAATATCCTTTTTTGTGATGCCAAGTAATATCTCATATTCATTGAATATAATAAATAAAGACATGCGTATGTGTTAATATTTCTACTCTGGTCTCAAAAACCTCTTGCACAACTGTAACATCAACTAAGATGATAAATGTTTAACCAGTTCAAATGCTTATAATGAAACAATTCTTTCGTTCTCATTAACAAAAGATTTCTCCCAGACTTTCACCTTGCCCCATGTAAAAGTGAAAATCCTACCAGGCTTTAGTATCGGCATATTTTTCTTATTAATAATGGCTAAAAAAGAACAGATAGAAGGTACAAAACAAAATTGTGAAGATAACTTTCGGTACCAAATGCTGGTTCCACTCTCACCATTCATGGAATGTAGTTAGAATGCCTTCAAGCTATTTCTAGTGGTCCTCATCCTCGTCTAATCATGCCAAGGTTATATCAACATCCTGTCATGGGTGAACTATATCATGAGAATACAGAAGATAGAGAGTTTTCATATCAAGAATCATGGAGTTATTTTTTGTACCTCTTTGATCTTTTCCATACAGTCTCGTTCCAGTTTATTGATTAACTGAGCTTGCTTAGTTTAGAGTGATGGAAACTTTTCAACAAGCTGATCATTAAATGTGTGTGGAGTTTAATGCCAGATTAATAATAATCTATCATTAAATTCTCTGATTGGCCAATTTTTTTTCTTTACTCTGAAGAATGAAGGATTGCGGGTCTCAAAAAACTTATGGAATATTCAATCTATTCAGTTGATCTCTGACTTTTTTGTCTATTGTAACATTGACAGCATTTGGTTTTGATTTTTAGGTGCTTATCCAAGATTTCAATTGTGCAGTTCACGAGAATTTTCTTATTCAGGTAATTGTTTATTTCCTCTGTTGACACTTCATCTTTGAAATCTGTTCTCCGTATTGGCCTAATACTGGCAGTCGAGCTCTTTCTCATTTTTTTCATTTGAAGATTCATCTGACAATTTTCTGTTTGAATTTTTTATCAGGGCCATATGTACTTGTTTCTTCACCATATCTGTTTCTACGCCAATATTTTTGGGTTTGAGACAAAGGTATTCAAGTGATTCGTAGTTATGACTTGGGACGGATTTTGATGGTCGTATATTTATGCAAGTATATCAGATTTTCACTAATTATTTAAAGCCATTTCATTGTGTAGTCATGTCTCTACTGATAATACGCATGCATCATGAAATTTGCATGATGCATCTGATAGATCATGGCTACTGAGACGTTATTGAAAGGATCTTTTTGCTTCACTGAAATGAACACAGCGTTTCTCTTGCCATCTTGAAAAACATGGCTGATTAGTCTTAGATGATCGGTCTTCCCTCTTCCTCTTTTCTTGGTTTTGACTTCCTGACTACCTCGCAAATTGTATCTGTAAAGGTGAAGAAGATAGAGTTGGTCACGAACATTTGATTATAACTCGGATTGACTTGGATTGATTCTGCTTCCTCTCCTACTAGCCTATAGATGAACTAATTTTAGAAACAATATATTTCCTAAATCTGGGAAATCTGGGAAGACCTTTAAAAACTGTGATTTTTATGACTCAGCTGAATTAGCTCCAAGTCGTAAAATACTGGTCTTGTTTCATATCAGATCATGCTGTTCAGTGGACATTTTGTCATTCGACGGACATTTTGTTGTTCTGTTAGCTTTTATTCAATTTCAGGCTCTCATTTACCGCATTATATTTCTTATTGAGTTATGTTTCAAAGTTTTGGACTGCCTAATTTCTCACCCTGGTTTAACATGCTTTTATTGAATAATGGGTTTCCTCACATACGTGTTTAAAATCTACGACAAATGTCTCATCCGGATTCAAGTTAATCAAGCCAGTTTTGTTCAGTCTTAAGTTACTAGTACCAAACGTCGATTTAAGGTCATGCCAATATACATGATACTGAAATTTTACTCCCTCTTCTAGTTCATTTTGTCATCTGCTATCGCCATGATCTTTAAATGCTTGACTTTGTTGATTTTGTAAGACCTGATTCAATGAATTTCATTTTCTACTTTAAAATGTTGTAAACTCGTTTCATTTTCTACCTTATTTTCGAAAAAGGTGGTTCATGTTGGTGCTCACCTCTAAACCTCTTGACATGTTGGTGTAGAATCTAAATTTCTTTGAATTTTTTTTGTAGAGAAAAATACCTTTTCGAGATGTTACAATGGTTCAAAAAGCAAAAACTGCGGGTATATTTCCTAATGCCATTGAGATACTGGTCGGAGAAAAGAAGGTATCCTAGGAAGGACAGTAACTTTCTGAATTTTTTCAATATGCTGAACTGTGTTATTCTCATTTCAATGGAATAAGTATATTGCGTATTATCTAAGTATATTAGCATCTATAATAAATGAAACTGTCATTTTTGCAGCACTTTTTTGGATCCTTTTTGTCCCGTGATGAAGCTTATCGACTCATCTTAGATAGATGGTCACAGCATAGTACTGATGCTGACAAACTTCTCAATAATCAGGTTCACACTTTGCTTTATGCTGCGCTATCTTTCTAATGTTACTTAGATAGTACTTTTACCTGTTTGTGAATGCTCCTTTGGTCAATTTGAGTAGTTTTATGTATTTTGAAAATATTAATTTTCAATTTAAATCTAATCCCGATTAGTATATTTGCTTGTATTTTATGGACGAGCTGTATATGCTATTCCGGAAAAGTATCTTTTACCATTCGCTGCTGGTAAGTCGTATTGTTAGTCAGTCTTTTTCCTGTATGTCTGTCGATCTGGAACAGTTTCTCTGGTGATCTCGGGTCTGATGTCTGCATTAGGGGACATTCTCTGTCTTTGTCAGGATTCTTTGTAAAAATGATGCGGAAAACTGGACAAATGGAATGCTGAGGCAAATGAATATCAGTTACTTTCACTATATTTTCATCTTTGCAAAGAGAAGCTGATGAAGTAGATTGAGATCCTGATGTTGGGTCTAGTTTTGGCAAAGAGATCAGGGCTATTCTTTGGATACTGATGACTGCACCCCTGCAGCTTTGGTTATCATTATCATAAGATATATTTCCTTTTTCATGCCACTCTTTGTCAGTTATAGTCTTTTTATTTCCTAAGAATTGAAAGAATCATTTTGAGTGAATCTAGGATTTTATGTTTATATTCTCAGTCAGATTGAAGTTGCTCTATTAGTAGACTACTAAAATACGACATTACAGAGAACGAAAAAATGAAAAATGATGAATGTCTGGCAATATTTCTTGGCTCCAGGGCATGGAGACCAAAATTTTTCTTGATTCACTTCTTGTGGTTTTCTCTTCATCCCTCTTCTCTCCCGAATTTTTTTCTTTCTTCTCATGTCAATGTGCTTTGAAGAGATAGTTTGGTCAAGTTTTGGGTTAAATGTTTGATGCAAATGTGACTTTTATATAGTTTTAAAAATACATTAATTTGTCCTGTGTTTTATCTACAAGCTTTCAATGCAATCAAGTAGAATTTCCTTGTTTTACAACGTTATTGTTCTTTTTATAATCCATGGAGATCTCTCTTATTCAGGATTCCAAATCTGAAAATGGTAGCGAGGAGAATGCTGTTATCGTGTTAGAAAGCAATGGGTTACCACAACCTAGCATTGATTTGAATTTTACTGAGAGGTATAACATTTAACTGGCATGTTTTGAATTTATTCATGATCCTATATTTTCATGATGCACGAGGAATACGATTCTATTGGCGTCTTTAAGCTTATCTCTAATCGTAGTGCTGTATTAGTCTACCAGCCGGGCTTTCAGAAATCCAGGGAAATGTTGTGGAACGTATTGCTGGCCCATCCAGTGGTGTGTCATCCACTTGGCAGATTGATGATGTTGATGCTCCTAAGGGTTAGTTGTATGACGTTATTGGTACTTGCTTGCAAAGAATTTGGTTTTGATGTAATGTGATTCAATCTTATGATGCTCCTTTATTAGTTTTTATGCAATACCGACCATGTGTAATGATTTCGCTTACATCAATTTTTATCCCCTAATGCGTCCTCAGTTCTAATTTTCTTGATCATTATTTTACCCTAGATTTGACATTTGTATTGTTGTTTTTTGGCAGTGCCTGACCACTACACTTTTATTGATGAGGCAACATTTCCTGTAGGTTTATTTCTCTTCTTCTTGAATTCTTTCTGCTATTTCTTTTTTCTACTTAAATTCTGGACTGTTTGTCCATGTAGATTACTATTGAGGAATTCTTCCACCATTTTTTTTCAAATGATGCCATCGACTTCTTTCAAACGTTTCGACGAGACTGTGGTGACAGAGGTTTGTTTTATATCACATGTTGCTATTTGATGTGTAGCTTTTTCTGTGTACCTCAAGCATTCAGGATTTTCGTCCTTCAGATTTTCGATGCACTACTTGGCGGCGGCATGAACAGTTTGGACATGTTCGTGATTTGTCATTTACTCATCCCCTAAAAATACTTTTTGGTATTATAGTTCTCCCGAGTCTTTCATTCTGTACCTTGAGATTTTTCTCTTTTATCTTTTTCTTTGCAACTATTCTCCTGTTCCAATAACTGTCATTTGTATTTAAGGCCCAAAATCTGGGAGTTGTCAAGAGAGACAGAATTTTCGTGCCTACAGAAACAGGTAATCCATCACTATGCTTCGTCACGAGCCACATGAACCACGTAGTTTGTTGTCTACTCCCGATTTTCTATTATGATAATCATATTACCTTTCATATCTTGGAATAGATATTATTTATCTTACTCAAGTACTTGGTATCATAGAAGAAAAAATCAGATGATGGATAGGATTATCAAGTATATGATTGTTCAGATGTACCTGCATTATGTTGTCGTGAAATCTGGATCAACGTCTGTCATCCATTTTTTTTAATTAATCCATGAAAGTTTCTTTATAATGCGGTAATTAATCTTTGATATAATGAAGCAAAAACCTAGATTTTTTTCTCCATACGTTGAATAAAACAATTGCTCGTGTTCACTGCACTGGAGCTATGCATTATCAAGATGTGTAGCACGTTATGTATGATTGACAGCCTCTCAAGAAAGCTGATGAATAAGTTTCATCTGCACCTAGTATTTCTAGTTGATGAGGCTTAAATGCTCTCCGCCATTGTCACTAGAGTGCTAGATTAACCAAGTTGTCGGTGTGTTTGAAAAGAAATGTTAGCATATCCTTGTCATTGTGGCAACTACATCTGCATTTATTAAAATGCGATCTTGAATTAATCATGAGAATGGGCATGAGGTTTTCTTGGAAAGTGGCTTGTCAGCGCTAAAATTTTCCCGTTATTTTAGTCCCTGCTCTGCTGATAAAGAATCTTCTTTGCTAGTGTTGAGCAAAGCTTATAATAATATATACGTGTGCCCATTTGGACTTGTGGTTGACACAGTTAGTTTAGATACTGACTAGAGCGAATGGTATCAGATGAACTTGTGTGAGGTGCATCAGTGAGTCTCATACTCTTTGGATTCTCATAAAACATTCTATTTTACTATGAAATCTTACTTTTTAATGCTAGATCCGTAAGTTTTTGAAGGATTAAGGCTAGATGATTTTTTTTTATTAGATCCTCAAATTTCATTGGGGCTTTTAGGTAAGATCCTCAAACGAGGTACAAAAATGACACTATTGTAATAGAAAAATAACATGACATTTGTTAGATAGAAAATGTTGGATCAAAGTGGAGGCGAAATCTCAAGTGTTCTTTAGTACAACACAGTGTGTCATTGCTTGCCCATCACAGCTAAGTCAAACCAATTAGCTTCATCAAAAATTGGTGAGCTGAGTTGTCTCCAAATGTTCCTTTTGTAGGAAGATCCTTTAGTGTAGACCCATGTGCATCTCACCATTTCCACAAATAGAGGATTAGCAACGCTAAAAATCACACAACCAAAAATTATGCCCCTAGGCCTTCAGTTGCATTTTTTCCAGCCTTCATCGCTTCTTATAAAGCATATTAACACAAAATGCCCCTGGACCTCCAGTTGTATATTGTCGTTCAATGTGTGGTAGTCGTCTCATATTTTTCTTCGCTGATACAGTATTATATTGTCGAGCCTATTAATTTGATGTCTCTACAAATGACAGAATGTCTCTGATTTGTCCCTCTGTACTTCGCTTTTTCTTAGGAATTCTTCTTGTTACATCTTCACTTATCTGCCTTCTTACACTATTTAGTATACGTATGGATAGATATTGACATTCATAATGGCAGACATCTGGTGATTGAAACATCGCAGCAAGTTAGTGACGTGCCCTTTGGGGACTACTTTCACGTTCAGGTATGTTTCTGAAGCATTTGTCCCTCAAATGTTTTATTAGAAATATGAGGCTCTGGTAACTAGACTAGCAATCTCTTTTACTTATCATTTACCTAACTGCAATTACATTGTTGCTGGTATTTCCTAATTGTAGCACTCCATGCTTCTTTCTCTTTTGCTATTTGGAGACAACATTTTGGGGCATGCCTTTTAGGAATATTCTATTTTTTGTTCCATTCTACTGACACTGAGCGACTAATACTATGGCCTTACTGTAGCCGCATCATTCAGGAGACTTCACTGTTGATACTGAGCAATTCGATGTGCTTTGTTTCAGGGACTTTGGGATGTTAAACAAAATTCTGCTGGAGAAAGTTGCTGCCATTTGAGGTTGTATATAAATGTAGCATTTTCTAGAAAGCTTTTGTGGAAAGGTACTACTGTTTTATTTTATAATGAAGAGAATATATCAATAGATCAATTTCAAGCTTTGTTTTCTGCTATGTACCCATTTTCGTTTCTTCATCACATAGTAGTGTGATAAGAAACTAGATCAAAGAACTATGAATAATTCGTATTAGATGAAAGAAACAATCTCTAGAACAGAAATACCAAAGATAAAGCACAGTAAAAGAACCCAGAACAGATGGAGGGTCGCATACAACCTTCCAACCCTTTCTCGTAGATGCATGAGATACTAACACTGATTTTTCTTTTCTCTCCCCCTCCTTCCTGATCCGCCCATCTTTATATCTTCTCCTTTCCCTCCTGCCATAACTGCTCTTGCCATAACCGCTCTTTGCCATAACCGCTCTTTGCCATAACTGTTCCTTGTCATATTGTTCCTTGGCATAACTGTGCCTTCTCTTAATCATGCTAACCGTTATTGACTTATTGGGCTTTGGGCCTTATTCCTTCTAGCACATGTGCGTGGAGCCTTATCGTATTATCACTTGAAAAGGAAAAGAACGCAATAGTTTTTTCTAAGTTTTCAGTTATGAAAAATATTTCCCATATTTGGGGTAAAAAATCTGATAAGCTTTCAAAGTTGCTAATTTGGGATTTTTTTTTTATGCACCTTGGTTTCCTTTGATGTCCCTTAATTTGAATTCTTCCAATTCCTGTATGGAACTTTTCTCAAGTCAATGGTTTTTGAACTTGGAGAAAAATTTATTTCTATGAGCATTACCATATCCTCAGTTGATGGAGGACTCTAAAATATCATTTTTCAGGGAAAATAGAGCAATCAACACGGGATGAATGCCGTGAAGTTTATGCGATTTGGATAAAAAATGTACGGTTACCTGTCTTATGATTATTTTAGTATAATTTCATGTTGGTGGTCCAAATACATCACTTACCTGGGAATATGGAATTCATTTTAGGCGCGTGAACTGGTGAAGCAAAGACTGTTAGAAAAAGATCAAGGTTTGACGTGTAAATCACCCTTTCAATGTTTCTTCACTAAGTTATTGAAGAATTGTTGACGGTAATAACTTATTGGACTCATTTTCTCATCTGTGATATTGTTCTGTATTGTCAGGTGTCCTTGCTTGTGCCACAGGCACTAGTGACGACGGTGATCTTGTCAGGGATAGTTTATCAAAGCATGAACACTATTCAAGTCGTTTACATGTTACTGAATCTTCCAAAAGGATGCCAATTTTGCTTTCTGATGTCAGGAGTCTTATATCACAAGTTTTTGGACCCATACAAGAGGCGCTTAGATTATCCACATCAGTCGTATCCATTTCAAAAGATTCTTGCACAGCGTTTGGCTTGCATCTGAAGAGACAATCAAACTTCCATCTGACTATGGTGGTAGCATTTGTTGCCGTCACTTTCTTAATGCAGGTGACTAAAAATTTTATTTGGGGCTGACATGAGAAATGAATCAGGGGATTGGTTGCATTTGTTTGTCCTATTCACTATTTTTCATTCAGTGACAAAATGAGTTATGATGCTAGCAACTAGGCGGTAGCACAATAGACCTATGCCCAAATATGTTCCATTTTTACTCTGCAGGATCACATGAAATTTGCATTTTGAATTGTTTGATGTATAAAATATTAAATACATTAGGAGGATGATCACCTTCAGGATTTTCGTTTTCTTTCTCTGAAGAAGTACTGTTCTTTGTCAATTTAAAAGATCGCATATCAATTAATCATTCATTTATTCGTTTAGAAGACATCCATCGATTTCTATGTAGATCTTACTACCATATCTTTCAGACAACTTTTCTCTTGATCCAAGCGTACAATCCTTTACTCAAAAATAATATTCTATGCATCCTAATCCACATTCTCACTTTGCTGCCATTAACAATATTTCTCTTTTTGTTGCTTTCCCCCGGACCCTGTCTCCACTGATTGCATTAAAGTTCTGTAGGCCAGTGGCCCAGTTTGGAGGAACTTTAATGCTTCTTTGGAGAAGTTGACTATATGAAGAGAAGAGTCCGGGGCTTGGGGAAAATGCAATCAGTGGAGACAGGGTGTGACAGAAGGCACGAGGTTCAGTTCCGAATTTTTTTTAGGGGTTGGGTGGGTACCTATGGTGACTCAAAGAGTCCAGCCAAGTGTAATCCATTTTCCATTTGTATCATTTGAAATGACAGTAACAGTCAGATGTTCGTAAGGCGGAGTTGCACGACAGAAGGGTGCTCACTTGTAGTCTTAGAAGTTTTTATCATCCAAAATTGGCTAACCACGAATAGCAGCTTAGGGTAGAAAACCTGTCCTAAATTGAGGTTATCTGTTGAAAAGATGTTAACATTCATCAAGTATCGGCTTTAGAAATCAAGTTATAATTAATTCAGTATCTCTAAAACATAAACAAAAGAAGTAGAAGGAGCGCAAAAGCTTTCCTGTCCTGGGTTTTTTTTTCCTTCTTCTTTTTTCATCATGTCTTCACTTATTATTTAGCAGATGTTTAAACTGAACGTATACAGCCTATATTTTTTAACGACTGCACAATGTTGGACGTATGATTCTTTCAGGGGGTTTAATTTTTCTCGCAAGCTGTTCATCTTGCAATTCATCTGTTTACCCAATTCATTATGTGAATCATTAACACTTGATTCATCTCCATTCATTGGTTTCAGCTGGCTTGCATCATCATGCTTACCAAAGCTCCAAGAATTCATGTGATTTCCCAAGGAAACTATATAAATAGCCTTGGTGGTGAGCGATCAGAAGTCATAAATTGGCTGGAGGAAAGGGTGCTTAATCTTAATCGAGAGATGCAAATGATGGAGAACCGATTGGAGAGGATGCAACATGAGTACCTGTTCTTGAGGAAACATCTGCAGGATCTTCACACGCTTAGAACTGAATAATTACTGCTTGTATAATAAATAGTTCATGGATCTGAGTTTCTTATCTTTTTGAGGCCCTTGGAATCGTGGAAAGTCAATGCTTGCTAGACTTTTGACGATAGTGGTTGTGACATATCTATTGTCCTTGGTGGTTGTAACTTTTTCTTTATTTTGTTGGGTTTGAAGAACATTCCATGATTACTGATCTAATGAATCAACATGATATCCATGATACTTGCAATCTTCTTACAGCTTCTCAGGGCACGTCTCAGTAAAGTTTACACTAAAAAATAAATATATCCTCTTCCTTTTCTGCAAAAGTAAAAGCTTTTCTTTTTTTCTGGTGATTACAAGCCCATCGGGTGATTTGTTTTATAATTTTATTTGATTTCTCTTTTTTGACGCTTCTCCTCTGTTAAATGCCCATTTTATATTTATCTGTGTAAACTCAATGCATGTGTAGTGCTGAAGTATCCTGCTGAAGCTGCTGCACTAAGAGACCTGAAGGAAGATTCCTCTGTACATGAAAGCAGAGGAAAAGTTGAAATGTCAGAGACATGGCGCATCAGATAAGTTGAAAAACAATTCCACTACCCTGTTTATTCTTGCATTGTTTGCCTATAGTTTCTGGCAAGAACTGTGATCTCCCTGTTATTATTTCAAAGTTGAATAATTGAGTTACAGGTCAACGATTATCATATTCCGGCAAAAAAAATGTACAATTTGCAGCATAGGTCGTATACAGAGACTTCATCTGATTGGGGCCAATCAATCTATTGATCCTACTAAACTGCTGCTATCTGAGTTGGTCTCTGAACCTACCCACACTCAGCACTTGTTTGAGGGAAAGCAATGTGAAAATGATGGATATGGAATTTGATGATTCATAGGATTGACCCAATGGATGGACGAGGCGTTAATGACTTCATTGAAACAATTTCTAGCTGATTCAAACTGTTTCAGCAGCAGACATGAGCATGAATTCTCTATGGTTTCCAACAGTAAGTATATTCCTCTAAAATCTTACCATGTTAGTATTCCGATAAATGATGGTCTCAGGAGGTCTAGTGAGAGGCCCAGCCATGAAATTCTGATGGTATCTTGGTAATGCTTAGGATATGCATTACGTGACTATCCAGTTGTTAAAATCTTCTCTATTTTTAACATTATGGTGGGCCTCTAGCCAATTGTCGTATCAGAAACAGCGTCATCAACTTCTTGTGGGCTGATTTATTATGTATGGAGAATTGAGGAAATAATAAGGAACTGTATTATTTCGATGAAAACCAGTACCCGGTGAAGGAATTAAAAAGCCACGGGCATTAGAAATTCGTTCTCAGTTTTCTATCCACACAATGGCATGCTCTTCTGACTACCAAACTATCATGTTGAATGGGCACCTGAAGGAAAACCAGTGTCGATCTTGATTGATTGAACAACTACCATCAAGTTTGTGAACGCCTGGTTTGTTCAAAATAGGTATATGGTCATTTCAACATTATGATATGGATGCTATGGATGATATGGATGGAGGTAAACTAAAATGTGAATCAATGCGTTCGGTTCAAAGCTTGGAACAATGTGATGTAGTTGGGTGTGGCCCAACAGAGAAAAATTGACAGAATTTTTGGATTCTTAAGTTAAATCTGGCAGAAGTCTCCATGCGGTTTACATAATCTAGGAGGGAAAGAGCTGATGAATTGAGTGAGATGGTAAATGAATCAAGAAGATTATTGAAATCATAACTTCACTGCGAGATAATTACCATGAGCTATTTGAGGAATTAACGTATCCTAGTTTATCGAGTTTTGGACAAGGAAATACCACTCTAGGAGGAGAATAAATCTATTTTCAGGGAGAATTTACCAGTATATAATTTCCTTAATGAGATGTTGGGACGATTGTTATTAGATATCTTAAGTCCATCATAGATCCGTCCACAAGCCCATTATCTTCTCCAACCTCAATGGTGAAATGGTTAAGCATGACTCAGCACTTGATTTTGATTTTGATAGCTAATCTTGTGTGATTTGCATCAAGTTAATGATCCTTTTTTGAATTATAAGGTTAAGATCCCAGTCTTATCAAGTTTCACAGAGTAAATGTGATTACTAAATTTCGTTGGGCGCTGACTTTATATGGAGGAACTTTTCTGGGCAAGTTGATGAAAAGAAGTTCTGAGATGGATACTAACGTGAATATTACTGCAAGTTCTTTTGTAAGATTTTACCCTATTCGGAATAGATTGTGCTTTGATACCTCTCATTAAATATCTAAGAAATTTATATAGATTGGGATAAAATCTTTTAGAATCCATTTGTTGGAGGAGAAAACCCTAGGTCGCTGTTAGTCAGAAAAATGAAATCTGCTGTTAAGGGTAAATTGGGTCTGGTATTTATACCAAACCCATAGAGATGGAGCATATTGGACCAGCCAGTTCTACAGTGAACTGGACCAAGCCAAACCGGTCTGAGGATAAAAATACGATTCGTTATACTCCAACACCATTCGTTAAGTTGGCTTACCCGTCCCAAATGGACACTCAAACTAATGTGTTTAATAAGGGGGCCCATTGAGACACTATTTTTGAATTTTTTAAGATGAATCCCTAATTCATATATGTTTCCAAGAAAATTTAATCAAGGACTAGACTAAAAATTGAGCTCAAAATCGTCAATGTAACAAAGTAGCATTACATGCCATATAGTTATAAGATACTAGAATAATTGATTCTGATATATTCATTGTGAAGGGTATCCATGATGACATAGCTTTTTGTGCACCATGATATCATAGTGTTTCATAATTTATCTTGTGAAAATGAAGATAAGACTTAACATACGTATCCACCAAATAAAGATAAAATTGCAAGGATAAGAAACTAAAGTAGTCACTCTTGAATAAAAATCCTAGGGAATCTTGAGAGGATAGGACACCCACCAGAAAATAATAATACTCATGTGATTGTCCAAATAATAATGATGATGTGTGGAAATATTTGCAGGATAACAATGAATAAGATAGAATCCCTAATAAAAAGGAGAGAATAAAAATTTTCTTATTATAGAAGTTTTGAATTTGATCTGGTGTGTTGATAGGTAGCCACAACACCCGTGCAGAGAAAAATCTATTCTTATTTGATAAAAGAAAAACTCACATACAAAGCAAGATAGAACTGCAAGAAGTGTAAGGTATACAAGGTTTGATCTGGTTTGGTATTTATATTAGTCCTCTAGAAGATTTTAGCCACACACAAACATAGAACTACAAGAAGTGTAAGGTATACAAGATAGTGTACTAGGCACATCTCGACAACACTCCTATAATTGTATGCTTGAGATGCCTTTAGTAAGCATATCAACTAGTTAGTTATTTATTGAGATGTATGGCATACAAATCAAATTTGCCTCAAGCTTATCTTTGATAAAATGATGATCAACCTTCACATGTTTGGTATGATCATGCTGTATCAGATTATGCACAAGATTAATTGTTGATTTATTGTCACCATAAATCCTCATAGGATCAGTAAAAAATATTTTAGTTCATCAAGTAAATTCTTCATCTAGAGTAACTCACAAACACCTTGGGCAAGTGTCTCCAATTCAACTTCAATACTTAAATGAGCAATCACATTTTATTTTTAATTTATTTAAGTAATAAAGTTATCTCCAATAAATGTGAGATGTCTAGAAGTTGATCTTCGATGAATCATTGATTCTATATAATTAGTGTCTATAAAGATTCCAACTTCTACCTTCCCACTTCGTTTAAAGAGAACTCATGTACCATGTATGTCTTTCAAGTAATGCAACACTAGATAGGTTGCATGTAAACGAGATTCTTTTGGTTGATACATAAATTGATTTAATGTACTTATTGCATATGAGATATCTGGTCAAGAGTGTGTTAGATAAAGTAGTTGACCAATGAGATGTTTGTGGTTTGGATCGATAAGTGTATTGGCTGATTTACACACAAATTTCACTATTTGTATCAAAAAATCTGTTAGGCACTTATGTTGAGAAATGAAACACCTCTAGAAAAGTGGGCCACTTCGATTCTTAAAAAATATTTGAGTCATCATAATGTCTTGATATCAAATTATTTTACCAAACAATGGCTCAAGTTATGTGTTTGCACTTCATCATTTCCTATAATGATACTCCCCCCTAAAGAGGTGTCAAAGAATAAGATATGGTCACCATTTCTATGACAATAGTTCATTTTTTTCATAGTAGCTGTAAAACATCCAAACCATGTTTGGGGTGATTGTTTTAGCTCATAAAGAGACTTCTTTAAGTTGAAAAAAATATTCAATGAAAGCTGACCTTCATATCCTGGTGGAAGAGTTATAAACTTATTTAACTATATCACCATGTAAGAAAGTATTTTTAACATCATACTATTGAATGTCCTAACTAAAAATTACTATAAAGATAATAAAAATATAATGGTATTCATTTTTTTCACATGTGCAGTAATTTGTTGATAATCAATTCCATATACTTGTGTATAACCTTTAGCCACTAGCCTAGCTTTATATCTTTCAATCAAATGATCTGATTTAAATTTCGCCATATACACCAATTTGCAACTAACCATCTTTTTATCTTCTAGTAATTCCATTAGATCCCAAGTCTATTTTTTTTCTAGAGCTTTGATTTCATCATCTGTAGCTTCTTTTCAGTATTTATTAAATAGAGCCTCGAAGATATTTTTGGAATTGTAGTAGTGTCTAAGGAGATAAGAAAGGATTGATACGGTGGAAAGAGTTTGTGGTAGGATAAAAAATTAGTTGTTGGGTACAAAGGTTTTTTGATGCACTTCCCATATTAGTTTTCTTAAGGAAATAGAAGTGAACTGTAATTTGAAATGTCTCGATCATCAGATGGAGTAGATGTGAAATTATGGATATTTTTCAGGCTAAATTAGAATCTTAGTTTTTTGTTGAATCTTGATTTTCCCCTCTCCTAGAGTAGACCTTGTGAAATCTGAGTTTTTTAAGAAGTGGATCTAGAATCGAACAAGATTTTCAGGGACTGAAATGAGAATAAATAATTTATTTGAGGATGATGGAATTGAATGATCTACATTGTGATCAATATGATCCGTAAAAAGTAAACTTTGATCATGGGATGAAGAGTTTTAAAAATAAGGTTCTGACACATGGAATGTAATGTCCATTGATGTAAAGAATCTTTAGTAAAGGGATGGTAACATTTGTACCCTTTTTTATTATTAGCATATCTAAGGAATATGTATTTAAGTGATTATGGTTCTAGTCTTCCTTTGCTCTAATTGTGATTCTGAACAAATAAAATGTAACTAAAAGTTTTAGGTACTAACATAGTTTTAATTTTATGACGTGGACAGTGGACTACTAATAAGTCTATAGGGTTGTGGAAGCCTAAGGTTCTAGAGGGCAATCAGTTGATGAGATATGTATTTGTTAGGACAGTCTCAACAAATAATTTTTTGACACATGATTCTAAAACAAAATTAATCAAGTTCTAAAATATGTTGATTTTTCCTTTTGGTCAACCTATTTTGTTGTAGAGTATATACACAAGAGGATTCGTGCATGATACCTTCTAATTAGAAATATGAATTTAGACTTTGGCTAAAGTATTCTTTAGCATTATCAGATTTGAATTTTTTATACTAGTGGCAAATTTTTTCTAAAATTTCACATACATCATACTTCTATTTTAGAAAAAATATGCACATACATTGTGTACAGTCTTTATAAAAGTGACAAACCACTTATTTCCATGAATGTCATTAATAGGAAAAACCACTTATTTCCATGTAATAATGAATGTTGTGTCACCATTGACTTGAACTTTTTCAATTTAGTTCAAAGTTCTATCTAATCCATCTGAAATGAACAAGAATGTTAGATTTTTGAGAGATTTGACAGCTGATTGGTTGGTAATTCTATTGCTAGATGTGCTTGACTTTCATGTTTTTGAGTGAAGAAACTTTTAGGTCTACCATGCAGTTTATAACACCTATATCTAGTGTGATGAGATTTTCTATAGTATGTATACCATAGGTTATCTCAAAAATTATATTTTTGGTTTTTCTCTTGACCAAGTTGAGGATGTCGAGGTTGATCTATGGCTTTCTTCATATTTTCACCTTGTTTAATCATGCATGTAACGTTACCAATTTTTAGACACTAATAACATTAATTTCTAATGACTTTTCTCATTCAAAATGATTGAAATAACCTGATGTAAATCAAATTTTCTCTCATGGCTCAGGCTTTGTTGTTTGACATGATTAAAAATAGAGTTAAGTCATGTAAAAGATTTAAAGACTTATTCTCTATAAAATTTGATAGAACAGTAATCTCTATAGGTTGTTCTATGTCAAAACTAAGGTAATAATCAAGTTACTACCATAAACCTTTCAATTCACAAATGTATTCTATCATATATTTATTTCCTTGTATTGTAGACACGAAATTTGTCTCTAATTTATATATATGAGCATCATTATTCTCATGTGAGAATTTTAAGTGATTTTTTTCCCAAAAAATCTTATCTACAATCAAGAAGAAAAAATCTCGACAAATTTGAGGAATCATTGTTCTAGGTCCAAGTTTTGATTAATGCATCTTGTTCTCTCCATCTACATTATTCATGGGACTAGGGATCTAATTTCTCCTCTATCAGATGATGAGGCATCATAGGGAGTTCTATTAGTAATCATGGAACACTAGGACCAAGATTAGAATCTCTCGAGGAAGGAGGATTTGCCATAGATGATGGAGTAATGTCTCCCACATTTTCCATTTCAAGAAAACAATGAGATTCACAAAATTTGGTATTTTGTCAACATATCTCAATGGAGATGAAGAAAAATGGTAGAAGAATCATAATTGTTGGAGAATAGATCAGTGTGGAAGGAAGAAATAGAGTGATTGCATATGGGTTTGCTTTGATACCGTGTAGGAGATTTGGATATGATATGGTACATTGATAGGTAACCACAATGCTTGCAGAGAGAAAAATCTATTCATATTTGATAAAAGAAAAATTCACATATAAAGGAAATGAGATTTGGTATTTATATCAAACCCCTATAAGGTTCTAGACACATAGACACATACATATAACTATAAGAAACATAAGGTATATGAGGTAGTGTATGAGGCACATCCTAACAACACTTACATATCATAATAATTGATATATGCAAATATATAGGCTATTGTTAGAGAAAAATATAATAATTAACAAACTAAATTAGGACGCTACTTAAAGCTTATAATCTTTTGATTTAAGCAATCATAATAAAACTTTCCTAATTATATACATGTTTATTTTATTCATAGTACTATATTTATAATAATTGTACAACTCAACACCCCCCCTCAAGCTAGAGACTAGATGTCTTCCATTTCCAATCCTTTTATTCAAATATCTGTCAATTGATTGTCTAAAAGGCGCATAACATGTTCACATCAGTCTCTATTCTAACGTTTCTATTATGAATGTTTGTAAATCTCAGCATGATTTGTCTTGTCATGTTGTACAAGAGTATGATCAATTTTTATTGTTAGTTTCCTGTCACAATAATGTTCAACAAGTCTTTCCCACTGGATTCTCAAATCAAAGATGATCTTAAACCACAATATTTCAAACACAATTTGTGTCATTGTCCTAAACTCTAATTCAACAGTCAACCTTGCTACTAAATTATGTTTACTCCATGTTACCAAATTAGTACAAAGAAACATACAATGATGAGTTGTTGATCTTGTATCCACTAGTGATCCTACAAAGTCTATGTTTTTGTAATTTTATTTATTTTGAATAGAACTCTCTTTCAAGCATTCCTTTTCAAGTATTGTTACATCTAGTAGGTAGGTAATAATTGTGTCTCTGTTGGATCATTAACGAATTACCTACTCATGCTTATTCAATATGCTGTTTATCTGATAATGTGCAAAATAGATAAGTTTTCCTACTATCTTGGCTTCTCCAAATTCTTGGTTTGACTTGATTAAATTAATTGCAGGTTTTCTAGAAAGTTGTCTTATTTCTGTCAAGAGGTCCATTATATGCTTTTGTTTTTTAAAATGAAGATCCCTTTCCTTAGTAAGAAATTTTAATTCCAAAGAAATACTTCAATATCTCAAGTTTTTTCCCCTCAACTTCTCCAGTCAAGTAGTATTTCAAGTCTTATTTTTCTTTCTCGTTATTTTTTATGAAAATGATATTAACCAATATGTACTAAAATAGCTATCACTCCCTCTGGTTGTGGAATACTAGATAAAAGAGTATGATCTCCTTAGCTCTATTTTTGTATCTTGTGGGGTTTATCAATCTAACAAATCTTCCAAACCGGGCTATAGGAAATTGCTGGAGCCCATATATAGCTTTTCTCCATCTATATACCTTGTTAGTGTTTTCTTCTGTAAAGTCAGGTGGAATGCATAAAGTGTGTGTGAAATATCGTGGCTTAAGATCATCTTTGATGATTTGAAAATCAAGTGGAGAGGAGCTATGTACATTGATCATAGAAGCATTAAAAGGAGAACTGACATACATATCTTATGTGCCTTTGGGACAATCAATTGGTAGATATTTTAACAAAGGAATTGAAAATGAAAGACATATAGTCTTCAAGTTGAGGGGGGTGTCAAGTTGCACAATTGTTATAGTCATAGTACTAGGAACAAAACTAGAATCTATATAATTAGGAAAGTTTTATTATGATTCCTTAAATCAAGGGATTGACAGCTTTAGATAGCTTCCTAGCTTATTTTATCAGTTCCTAATTTTTTTCTCCTATATTATCATATATCTTTACACATTAATTATTTTAATACATTATCCTCTCTTTTTCCTCTTGGGCTCCATTTTAGAGAGTAGGGCTGATCCTTCTAAAGCCAAAGGTTTGAGCATCACAAACCTTGCGACTTTCTTCTACTTGAGTTAGAGAAATTGTCTCTTCTAATGAGGGTGTCTCAACAAGTACATCAACTTACACTTGATTAAATTCGGGGTTGAGTCAAGCCAGAAAATCGTAAACTTGGTCCTTTTAGTAAAACTATTTAGTGTTGTATCATCATCTTACCATTTCATCTTGAATGTTAGATAATGATCAAATTTTCATTGTAGATTTTTTAATAAATTGGTGTACTCTACCACAACTTTGCTTGCATGTTTTGTTGCAGTAGTTTTCACCCCTCTCATATACTTGGTGTTACATCATGAGCTTTTGAATAAGTTCAGCTACTGAAGTCCCCAAATCTCCTTTGGAGTTGTCAAAAATATTTATGTGTCCATGACCACAAGATCCACTAAATCCTACAGTCATGACATAATCATGGAATCTGCTTCATCCCATACTTCACACTTTACATCCTCCTTTCTTTGTCCTACCTAAAGATGGGAGTCTCCCTTCAGCCACCAAATTCATTCACACAAACTAAGACCATTTGAGATTGTTCTTCTTACTAAGTAATAAACTAAATTAGGAAACTTCCTAAAGGTGTAATTCTCTTGATTTAAGAGATCAGAATACAACTTTTCTAATTTTGTGCATGCTAATTCTGTTCTTAGAACCATGACTACAATGACCTTGTAATTGAATAGAAACACATGGGGAAAATAAGCACATGCAACTATATGAGACATGAATTGAGTATGTTGATAGTTAGGGTCTATTGTAATATATATTCTCAAAGGACCTAAGTAAAAAACATTGTGATCTTCACAAGCTACAAAAATAATATCCAAAAAAATTTCAATGACATGTTGATGCATAAAAGTTACAAGATATGAAATTAAAAGTTACATAAGATTGAAAATAGTACGAAATTCTTCAATCTTTTAGTCCATAAAAGAAGATTCATCTTTTATGATCTTTGAATGTACTAAGTAATAAGTATTTATTATCATGAGTTAATAATTAATTAATAATATATTTTAAGTATTAACTCATGATAAATAGACTTATATTAATGTTGAATTATGAGAAGTAGTTTTTAGTTGGTTAGTTAAATTTTGGTTAATTATGTGAATTTCTATAATTTTTATAATCATATTTTTGAGAAAATGAAGAGAAATATATAATATAAAAATAATATAAAAAAAAACATGACCCATTGACTAGTCAAGCTTGTAAGAAGGTTGGAAGCACAGTCAAGTAGAGCTGCAAGTAGTGGGCTCGAGTGACTAAGGATCAGTGGGACATGTGTGTCACTCCCCCCCTATGTCACTGATGGCTAGTCAGGTCTGAGGCAAGTAGTCATCACACATATGTGATTGGAAGATGTTTGTCGCATATTGTATATGCATCTCAACTTATAAGAAATAGCTAATGTTGGACGAAACGCATTAAATGCTTTTAACTAAATTTTACGTATTTTTATTCTTAGAATATCCTTGATATATGAGAAGGAAGCACCTCCATGACATCATTGGATAAGTGTATGAGTGTAATTAATTATCTCTCACATGTAGGCAAATGATTGGCAATGACTAATTAAATTATAATTTTTCTACAGAGTCTAGGTCAATGATTAAGTCATTAAAATCACTCAATCATTAGCAAAGATATCGTCAATGTGATTCACGGAGTATTATTACCAATTGTCGAATAATTCTAGATAAAAAGATCATATATCTATTAAGTAAATCATATCTGATTGATCGACGAGCCATTGTCATCGAGAAGGGATGATCTATCGAAAGACTAATCGCCACCTCTTGAGAGCATACCAAATGCGATGAATAACTTCCTCTTGTTACACGTACTTGAGGATGAAGCTCCTTAAGATGTACTTCACCTCCATCCAACTCATTTTCATCAAGTGACAATTATCAAAGATTCGAAAGTTATCATTTGCTCTCTCGAGTGAGATCCATCAAAGCGATTTATCAACTCACCTCATTGATTTCTAAACTTCACAAGAAGATTTAGAAATTTCTCACATCAATGTTGTCTAAGAAGAATCTTTGAGGCTGTAGATATTGCATAACATTCCTCTTAAACACACAAAATTCTAACAATCACGTTCACAAGGCCAAAATTTTATATTAAATGAATAATATTTTAAAAACTTAAAATCATACAAATTATTACTAAATCGTTCATAATCACTTATGTAAGAATCATCGAACAGAACTCTATTTTTACCCGAATTATATTCATCAAGACACTGATGTCATTTTGACATCCGCACCTGATTTTTATTTACAAAATATTAAATATACTTTATATTCGTCATTTAGTCTAAAAATCATATTCTTTAAGAAAAATTCCAAAATATTACCATATATTATCTTACATCTCTATGATCACTTAGAATTTTTTTAATATTTTGAAATATTTTATCGAATTATAATTAATTAATTTATTCTTATTTTTTTTCTAAAAATATAGAAATTAATATTTTCTAGTTTTATAAATTTTAAATTTACGTGATTTATTATACAATGATTAAATCACTTCAGTAGGATAAAAAAATGTGCATTTAATCCACAAGAGTTGACGAAATATATTTGAATCTAAAAGTAATTTTTTTTTCTAGGAGAGTGAAAATTGTATTATTGATGATTTCTTAAAGATATAGAGTGCTAGTCTCTAGTTAAGTCAAATTAGTTGTGATGTTCTAAGAAAATCCAATCACTTAAGGAAAAAAATTAAAATCAAACTAATAGCAAAAAAATTATTGAGAATAGTTTGCATGTGATATTTTTTTTGCCTAAAATCATTTTGATCCTTTTCATCTTTCTAGCTCACATTTTATATCTTTCTAGGATTCTCATGTCACTGATTTTGAGATTTTCTCATTCCCTTGAGTGGTGTTATACATCAATAACTTCTAGGTGAAATGAACTTAGCCTTACTTTTATTCTGGGTTTACATAATAGTCATAAATATTTGTCACATTGAAGGCCAAATGTGATGTCATTCCTTTTTGTGAATCAATGATGTAAGCATTGCCATTAATCTTTTGTAAAACTTGAATACTAATTGAACTGCTTTCAATTAGTAAGATTGAAAGTATTTTCTAGACTAGATAAACTTGAATATTAATTGAAATAGTTTCGCTCTGTAAGTATGCTGTGATTAATCACCTAATTCAGAAGGTCTTTTTGATTTTTCTTATTAGATACCCATTTAACATAAATCATACTTTGTTGCATCCTACATTGGCATTATTGTGGGATACACCAACAATTAAGATAGCTCACTTGAGGATACAACCCCAATGTTAAGAGAAAGATCCCAAAAATACCATGAAGCATTAACTTATGGTTGTTCATTTAGGACAAGTGATGTCAGCAACAAAGAACATTACGAATTAACAAGATCAGGGCGTTGGAATCTTTGTTTTGTTGATGAGATAAATTAAAAGTGTAACCAACATGAATTTAAAAATTGATTGATTTTTGCAGTTTTTTATTTATCATAAATGTATTTTTTTATAATTTTTATATTTTAGAGTTTAAATGATTTGTTGCATATGATTAAAAATATTAATAACCAAACTTAGACTAATTAATTCACTATGCGCCTCATTCAACTAGTACTCTACTAGTATTGAAACTACCATAGATGATTGTTGATATGCTTTGATTACTAAGCTGAATATTAGAGTCATGGTAAATTGAAATCAAGAAATAAATTGTACATTGATCTCTTGCTCTAAAAGTTGAGCGAATCTCACAGTTGAGCCTTTAAACATTTTTAAGACTTGAATTCTTGCATTGATATATAGGTGGTACTCATTGAAAAGATGCCTTAAAGTTGAAGAGGACGCAATAAACAGAGCAAAGAAACTCAAAAGTATTCAATTGATATTAAATTTACAATATCAATGCTCATTTTTTGGGAAGTATTTTAGGTGCCATATGTCGCATCTAACAATTAGATCTATGGCCACTAACAGCTGTTGTCGGTGACTATTGGAAGACTAGAAATAAACCCTATAAATATATGACTTCCCCCTGCTCAAGAAAACGAGAATGCCACAACGATCAATCCATTTACTCTTCCATGATGACTTAGGAGACAACTAAGGACCCAGAAGAGAAGAAAAATGGGTATTGCTCAACACATCCAAAGAAAAAGACCAGCCACAAGATCTAGAGTTACAAAACATATGAAGGATTCCAACAAGCTCAAAATGTAAATAACTCCTAAGTTTGTATAAAGGAAGTGGGTGGATGGCTCATTTATGTGGTAACATTGAATACTTCAATTATTTTTCATTTATAATTGTGTACTACAGTAACCAATGTTACTATGGCCTGAACTACATAGTACATTAGTACTCAAGTTTGGCAACACCCTAAGTTATATTGCAGGTTGGAGCCACAAGGCTAGTGAAAAAGTGATAGCACCCTGATGGACTATATGATGGGTTGAGTGAGTAGGCTAGTAGAAGAGTGATAGCAACATGAGAAACTATCCAGTGGGCTGAAGCAAAATGGTCAATAGTACAGTGATTGACTTGAAAAATAATATCCTTACTAGGTGTCTGTCTAGATATGATTTCTATGAAGATTGTCAGAAACCCATGGAGTAAGAAGCTTTTGGGATAATGGACAGGCTGCAGGCCATAAATTTGCTTTAACCACAATCTAAATCTATATTTTCTGCACTGTTAGTGAGCTAGAAAAGTTAAGCAAATCAGCTTGATTAGGTTGAATATTCCAAGTAAAATTATTTTTTTACTATGTATCATTATTTCCATTGCATCTTGAAAACCCCCTTTAGATTCTATCACACATCCCCTTGGGTCCTCCGAAGGGGATATCAAAAGAGGAGAGACGAAGGAAAATGAGGATAACTTTTCTAAAAAACCCCTTGGGCCAAGAGTGATACCAATATATCCTTCTAGACATACAGATGCCATGTTTACTCCATAAAGAACCACACATCTGTGTGCAGAAATGGATTTCACATTGTTTTCACAACACAAGTAGTTTAGACCTCACCATGTCAGAAGAAATGAACGATGCATAAAGAAATGAACAGCAGTGGAATATCTGATGGGGAGTGAGTGAAGCAAGGTTTTCCAAAAAAAATAGTGCACCATAAGATGCGCTGTTTAGTACATTAACGGAAGAATAGATCAAGATTATTAATGGGCCTCAGAGTATACATACACATCAACTTTGACCATTTATATGCACAATACAAGAAGGGAGAGCATGACATACCACTTGAATTACAGTGCTTTTGCTGACTTTGACTGGGTTTTCGGATCTACCTTCTCACTATGGCCAAAATAACAGCAACACTCTCAGTGAAAGGGTCCACTCAATCGAGAAAGATCAAAGGGAAGGTCCCACAACAGACCCACCACAGCTAGAACTCCTTGGTCTTTCTTCGTAGCTCATTGAGTTCACTCTCAACCTCTGCATCCCGAAATGGAAAACCAGAGCTCGAGCTGCCACTACTAACCGTGCTTCTACCAGCTGGAAGCTCCCCTTTCTGTTAAAAGCCAAAATTGAGCAACAGGGGTGGAAATGATTCGTATAACACTTGCATAATCGGAAATATCATCAGGAGCAATGAAGTACCAGAGAGCTGCCTGACAGCTCCTTTCTCAAACTTGCAAGATCATCATCAACAGAGGAGCTCTCCAACAGGGCAAACTGCAAGGAGAAAATGACAGGGGCACAACCTGAGCATTTAATAATATCCAATATGAAAATATTAGTATGAGGGGCCTTACCTTCCCTTCAAGATCATCGGTAGTAAGCTGATTTAGAGCCTCAGCCTGGGATTCCATAGCCATGACTGTTCAGAGAGAATAAGACGACTGTAGTTTAGGACCATTCGCCCAATTTTAAATTGACGTTAGCATGTCACAGAAGGAGGATATAAGGTAGACAAAGTCTCAAGAACTCGGCATACAAATCTACATGAAGAACTTATCAGAATTTCAAACTTTCATCTTGAAGGGCAATTAATAGACTGATACTCTTAAATCCGACTTGGGTTCTAGGCTTATTGACTCAGATCCCGAATTCGATCAAAGCCTTCAATTTCGATAACAAGAGTACCAAAATTGGTGTGTAATGACAATAGATACAAAACTTATTCAAAAAGAGCAGAGAAATAACAAGAGTACCCTTAATTTTAGGACGAACTATTTGAGAAACTATATTAGGTTTACCACTAACTATAAAGTGTTCATTTAACATTATGACTAAACCCAAGAAGTGGGACACAATGGACTGTTGGCGGGTATTGTCTAAACAAGCCTGAAGAATATACTTCAAATTATAGATGATGTAGGAACCTCCTGCTTTGAAACCAATTGTCAAAAAAATTTAGTGCATCAACTACAAGCTTATACAGCATACTGGCATTCATTTTAAGAATGAGAAGACAGAACATGCTTTTGAATAGATTATGACCAACAGTCGCACCCTTCCAGGATTCAACGAATTTCTACTAAGAATAGTTGACCACAAGAGACATTAAGGAAAAGATGAAGGAGAAATCAGAAGTACACTTGTAGACTCTAGCACAGAATCATCCTCAACAACTAAATTCATCAATGGCATTAACCAATCAATGAAACATCTTTCTTTAACTAATTTCTTTTCTGACCATTACTTGTCCAAGTATGTGGAAGAAAAGATCACACAAGGAGCATTTGATCAGAGGACTAGATCGTTTCAATGCTCAGTATTATAAAACAATTACTGCCAAACTCTCATGGAATTTGTTCTTAAAAAAATTGGAAGTAATCAATCACTATTTACCGAAATTCATTTCAAAAAGAAGAAATTTTCATGTACGGACTACTGGATAAAATTTTATGAGACATAACACAGAGAAGGATATGTATTAAAATCACAGGTACAAAATGATTTTCATCCCTATGCTGACTTTCTATAGAGTGAAGAAATTTCCTCATGCCTTATCATGTTTTCTGAACAGTCAATGAGACAAACAATTCAATCACATGAGTTACAATGAGCACAAAAGAGGAAACCTACCCTTTTCCTCCATCTTCTCAAAAGCTGAAAGTGCACTACTTGTATTGACATTTCCCAACATCTCACTAACTTTAGTCGCAGTCCTAAAACAATCATCAACCGATAATTCAACTATTTTCAATAGTGGATAATCAAAACTACAGTTAGAAGATGGATCAAAAGGAAGAGTACTTTGCAGACTGCGCCCGAGCTTTGAGAGTATCCTTCTTTGACCTAGCTTCTTGTATTTTGCTCTCTAAAAGCTACAAAAAGAAAAATGTGAAACCTAGTAAATACAACATGATGATTTTTCCAACTTACAACCATGTCCGATCATATTCGTAATGGAAAGCCACACTAGGCAAATTTCGAAAAAAAATAAAATCTAAGTAAAAACATCATCACAGACAAGGGACAAATAAATGTTCGACTCCAGGAGCCATGTCATGTGTCTTCCAAAATATATATAAATGATGGAGAGGTTATTTTTGTAGAGAAGCTTTGTGATTTCAATGTTTCAAAGCAAAGAAAATCAATTGCTGGCGCTGCATTGATCATTTTCACCAACAGAGGACGACAACCACAGTTTTTTTCTTTGACATAGGATGCCAGAGCAGGCATTGCAAAGTTGGCAGGGTATGGATCAGATCCAAGACTGGCAAGATCTAATACATTTGAAAATGCAAATCAGCAAACACTTAAAAAAGGAGGAAAAAATGACCATCCAACTAGTCTAGGGATTGACGGCCAGAAAGGCAGCACCTGACAGTGATTTAGGCTTTGCTTTCCCTCTTCGTGGTCTTCTCTCAAGAGAGCACCGACGATGAATAGAATAACATTATCAATTTTGCAAGAAGTTCACCTTACAAGCATGAGGCATGGTGTTTACTCGATGTCAGGGAATGTTGTCTCAAACAGAAGATACAATCGTCAAAATTATGCGACATTGATTAACTTCTTGGAGAAACTTAATCACGTAAAATGATGTCCACAAGGAGAGAAAGAAGGGATTTTACTAGTGATGCTGTTGAAAAGGCCGGACACAAATCATTCAATACGAAAACCCAAAATCACAGTTGATAAAACAACAAAAAAATGCTCACCCGAGTATTGGACACCAGATTTTCGACCACACCCTTTTGCTGATCAAGCTGAGCTTTCAAGGAACTCGCATTATCCTGAAGAAAGTAAGCAAGGACAACAACTAAATATTCAAAGCCAAAAGCATATTACGGAAGCCATTGCTTTAAGATATGCTTTTAATCAGGTATCCATGTACCATTTACATCTGGCTAAGCAGCCAGGCAGGAAAGTACCATTTGAATTTGTTTTTTGTCAGCAGAAATAGGAATACTAACAGCCGCCACTAAGTTGTTGAATTTCTTGTGAGTCTAATAGGCAAAAGGTACTTTACCTGAATTCTGGAGAATTTATTGATTTGCATACTGAAAAATTTGAATATTGAACGTAACTATCCACATGTAAGATAAATCATTTCTAGTAAATTATGTGTTCCAGATTGTTAACAGATTGTCATAAAGCATTGTTATTCTTGGCCAGTTGCCTTCCTATATCTATTTGTGCAATAATTATACGGGACGACATAATTATGAAGCAGCTACATAATATGAATAATAGCATCTCTTCCCCCAATTTCACAATTCTATCCTTTTCCCCATCTCTAGTATACCCTTCACTGAGCTAAAGTCAGTGCCAAAAATGTACTTAACTATAGACAACTAAAACGCTGGGCTAAGATGTTTTAAGTGGTAGAGATTTGCAAATCAAAGAACCTTGAAACTGTGTTTGAGACAGGATCAAGATTCGGTTGATCAGGCTGGCTGATGATGGTAAGTGCACAAAATTTAATCACCTTGAATAACACTTTGGGTTTGAACATTTTGAATCCTTAAGTTACTCCTGGAATTTTAGAGTTCCCCAGATTTAACTGTGCCTATTAAGAGGAAGGTTGGATAACTGCAGAGATAGATCTATTGTTTGTGCAAACATTTTATACGATTTTATTTCTTGAGAATCATGAGACTAAGATCTAGGTCAAGGAGCATTCTCAAGAGATTGTTCAAGGTCAACGAGCCCTAGACATCTAGTGAAGAAGCACAAGTTTGTGAAAGCTTGAGGAAACCAGGGAAGTCCCCTCGAAAAGTTCATAAAGATAGGGAAAAGTTGATTTCATGCATTGACAACTATTTCGCCTGAGATGAAAGATTTTGCACGGATGTTAGACCCAGAGAACGAATTGTCTTATGGAAACTGACACACAGAGAAGTAGATAAAAAGCAGTCTTTGACTGAGATTAAAACATGTCTGTACTTCATCCACTGTTGTTTGGGACTAATCTAGGCCGCCGGTTTAGAACCTGTAGTTACACATCTCGTGTCATTATTTATGTCCTCTGGAGATAGACATTCAGACAAGTAGATAAACAGCAGTCTTTGACCGAGATGAACAAATATCTGCACTTCATCCAATGTTGTTTGGGACAAATGTAAGCCACCGGTTTAGAACCTGTAGTTACACGCATAGTGCTACGATTTATGTCATAGAGACAGTGTAGGATACAGTAGTTGTTTCACAGTTTTACTTAATTACGAGATACTGTCAGGTGGAACTGTCTAACCTTTGATTCTTAAGTAATACTATCATATACCTTCTATGTCTAAAACCCAGAGGGAAGACATATATGTCCTATTCCAAAGTTTCTAGTTCAGGAAGATTAACTCTCACTGCATACCGAAGAGTTGCAGAGCAAAGCGACTGTTTAAATATTAATAAATGCTTCTCAAGTAAAAAATGAGCATTCTCTTTGTGAGATTTTTCGCTTGAAGGCTTCTCATCTTCCCAGCTTTTTCTCCATCTCTCCACCGTTTTTCCCTCTTAGGACAGACTAAGATCGTTGAAATGGCAAGACTCAAGCTACATCCTTGGATAATGAACATTTTCCTCTTCAAAGGAATAAATCATGTTGGCAGCATAAGATGGTTCCTCATGACTTAGAAGAAATCGTGAGGAAAATATTTTTTCCTTAAAGTTCCCGCTTCAAAAAAAAGAGTTACACTTTAAAATATAAAAAAAGGATACGTACAGCATAAGATTTACGCCTCTTGAGTGCTTCACGGGCAAGATCCTCGTCACCTTTAGCAAGAGCCAGTTGTGCCCTACGATACCTGTTGACAGGAGCGCAGTCTTACAGAGAAAATACATATATTGAACACAACTATTAGCAATAAAAAATATCTGAGCATTATCTACCAATCTTCAGATGATTGTTGTGCAGCTTTATATTTGTTTTCCAACCGCTTTTGTGACGCCAAGACCTTGGAGGAAGAAAGAAGCAATATTAGGATATTTTCCTAACAATATGAAAATACAAAGTATAACTTATAAATATAATAATAATAATACTCTTAGCACTTTTTTATGAGAACTCGATTAGAAAAAAAAAAAGAAGAGACAATGGGAAGAACTCACTCCAACAGTCACATGTGACTGATTATGAATCGCTCATAGGCCAATCACTTTATGGTGACCAAACACCTAGTGGTTGAGTGTTTATAAAACTGCAAGTAAAACTCTCTGTGCTATCGCTAGGACTTGTTTGATCATCCTCATACACTCTGAACTATGCAAGGCGGACCAAATTTAAAGTAGGGCAAACATAAAAAAGAATATATTTTTTTAAGTTTACAATAGGCACGATGTCTATGAAAAAGGAAAAGATATCTAGAGACGTGAACACAGATCTCATGTATATGATACACTTGGAGACTACATACTTATAGATGCTACAAGCCTAGGTCCTGCACATCTGTTCTTATTGATATGGATGCGGAAGTAAACCACATCTAAGCTTTGACAGGAGTAGCTCCATTTTACTGTAGTCTAAATCTCGCATGTGCGCCAGTCAATGTTCATGAGGATGAAGTACTACCAGAAAATAATACAAGCTCTCAGAGAAACGACAGAAGAGGCAGTCATATGCAACCACATACAACGTATAAGCATCAATCCATCTACTTGGTAAACTGAAAATGAAAGATACCTGTGCCGTTGCCTGACGCATCTTTGTCAAGTCATCATTCATTTCGAGCACTGCTTGCTCCAATATCTTTTCAGGGTCTTCGACTGAACTCAAGATCGCATTTGCATATGACTGGACATGAGTGAACCAGTAAGTTATACCAATAACTAATAATCCATTTCAAAAATTGCATCAAGCAATACCACAACACTGATAATGAATCATTTTCCGGAGATCACTTACCCTAACTACTCTAGTAAGCCTATCAAACAAGTTCATTTGGGCTCCAAGTGCCCCTCCACCACGGCCAGCATATCTCAACCTGCTGCGATTGGATATTTGAATCCCAGTGGCCTTTAGAGACCCAACTATAAGAGAAGTGCGTCACAGAAATATAGTAAGCGACAAAGCAATGTTATCCACTAATAAAATACGAAAAATTGAGCCATAACCAGATAGATGACATGCATGAGTAATAGGGCATTGCAACCCGCAGTACATCCGCAAAAAAAGCAGTTAGGTCATTAAGAAGAGAGTTGAAAAGATTTCTGCCCAGTTTTTTTGTTTTCTTTTAAAGCAACAAATAATGACCGGCCTCTAACAACTACCTATGTCGTCGCAGTAGAAACAAAGAACAGTCTCATGATGGACATGAACGCAAAAGAAGGCAACAGTTCCAAAAGGTTCCGCGATGTCCATGTTGCTCAAAAGCTCGTACAATCAGTGTGGAGTTAAAGAAAGGAACAAGTAGCTCGGCCAGGACAGACGGAGGAAACACGCACCGTGGCTATTTTTCCACAACAACAATCAGAATGGAATTCCGAACGCACGCAGGTAAAGGAATCGAGAAGAAAAAGACTACAAACGACGAAGACGATGATGATAATGGTAAATATAATAATGATCCTTGGACGAAAACAAAATGGAAGACAGAAGTGGTGACCGGCAAGCCCAAACCATGGGGAAAAACATCAAACGCTCACCACCACCGTTGAAGAAAGACGTTTTGAGGGAAGCGCTGCCGGCGAGAAGCCTCCGCGGCGGAGGCCGGAGAGGGAGAGGCACCGCCACCGGTGGCTTCAAAGTCGAGCAACTAGTGGGGGCCTTCATTGCCATATCTGGGGGACCTCTCGAGCCCAAACCACGGCAGGAAGGACTACTCTGTGCGGATGCCGCCGGCGGTTCCAGGCGAACGAGGATGGTTAGAAGAGGATTAAGGAGCAAGGATCACCACCTTCTCCCGGAGAGGGTCGGGTAGGCATCGAGCGGTCCTCTCTCTCTCTCTCTCGCTCTGTCTCTCTCTCTCTCTCTAGCTGTGTCTGTAATCAGATAGATCCGAACCTGTTGACTCTAACTGGATCCAACAAACCAATTAAGAGTCCGGAATTGTTAAGCCTCAAGAATAAAGTTGAGATTAAAATCAGAAATAAAATAAATAATGTTTCGATATCTTGGATTTTTTGGGGTTGGTCCAATGAAAAGTAACTCTACTCCCGGTAACCCCTCATTTATTGGGTGCACGGCACGGGCTTTCTCAGCAGACACGGAGTGAATTGTAGGCGTAGATAAATAAATCTAAAATACTGAGGCTGGTTTCGAGCAATGAGTGACTTTTAAAGGAATATTTCAAAAAAGATAGAAATATGATTTATTTGAAGAAAACCCAGCTGTTTTGGCAGGAATCCATTTCTGTGGCGGGCATCGGCCACCGGGGAGCGGCCACGCCAGAAGCTCAGAGATCGTAGCTCCACGTGGGAGTATACCATTGGTGAATGAGCGGTCACTGGATAGCAGAAGGTTCTCGCCCGGAATGGTGTGTTCGAAAGAGTTGCCGAGATGGGGGTGGATTAGCAGACGAAGCTCCTGGAGGCTACCACCGCCAACATCCGCCATGGCTGAGCTCTCCAGGCCCGCCGCAGCCGCGACGGAGCTCCCCCGTCGGTGCCTGGATTCTCGTCGACGGAGTTCCTCTCGCGCGTTTCTCCCGCTTCTCCCTTTGCGATCGGCGCGCGGAGGGAGGAGCAATGTTGGAAGGGTTGAACTGGCGTTCGCGGCGGAGGAAGGGGAGCTGGAGCGGCCCCGGTGGAGCGGGGAGACCCCGCTGTCCCTTTTTGTGAGGGCGCTCATCTCCTTCAAGCCGTTCTATTCCGTCATGACGATGGCGGCCAGGGGGGTTCTGATCAAGTGAGTTTCTCTCTCCCCCGGCGCCTCGTCTCCTTTGGCGTCTTCTAACTTAGCTTGATCGTTTCATCTGAGCAGCACGGCGGAGAAGTCCAACGTTCCATGGAGGGCCATGGCCAAGGAGATCCTGGAGTCGGATGTTTACAAGGAGATGGAGAGGATCCAGGACCCCTCCATCGTATACCCTGACTGTGAGTTGTCTTGAATTCCTTCAACGTTCTCAGTGTACTGTTTCTTGGAAAATCAATTAAGAACTCGAGAAATTTCTTGCAATCGATTAATTATTTTTCGTCGGCGGGGAAATTGGTCTCCTTACAGCTAATGTATCCTGTCTTCATTACGAGCAGACTATTTGAAGCCATTCCATGGATATGATGAAGGCAATCTTTCTTGGCTGGTAAAATCCCTCACTCAATTAAGATTTTTGACGGTTGTTTGCTTACTTGTCTTTCCATCTCAGTGAAGCGCTTGCATTGTTCTTCTTCCAATTACTCTCATACGTTCTTATGCCGAAGGCTCGGCTGGTCTGCTCCTCTTGGCTTTTCTGGTTTCTCATCTCCTGATGTATGGAATCTTTTTCACTGCAGAAGCCATTCTCAAATGCGAAGAAATCTAACAGACAATTTTCATGCTTTATTTTTTATCAAGGAGCATTTTATTGTAAAAAAAAAGAAAAATTGTCCTACATTTTGATACCACCTTGACAAACTTTTCACTCTAGTTTATGCACTTTCTTGTGAAATTCGCGTTGCATCCTATTTTCCATTTTTTTCCGTGATTTAATTTTCAACGCCAATTTTCTACCACGTGAGCAATACAGATTGAATATACCCACATTCCATAGACCAGAATCTTAGTGATGATATGGCTATGACATTTTTTTTTCTTTTTATTTTTCTTTTCTTTCTTCCTTCTTGGTATCAGAAGGAGAAAATCTTATGGGGGGTCCAATCAATGGGGTGATAAATCTGGGTGCTTATGACGTGATGCTTTGATGGCAGGCTGCTGCGGAGGCAGAAGCAGCGACACTAGTAGTGGCGCAGAGAGCAGTCCCAAATGCCTCAGTTGAGGAAGCAAATGATATCGTGCGTGGAAGATGGCTGGATGTAATTGAACAGCACCACCAAAGGCATTCAAGAAATCTCATCATCAGTGATATTCTGGACATCGGATGCTCCATAGGGTTCAGCACACGTTGCCTTGCCAGCAGGTTTCCTTCAGCGAGACTCACCGTAAGTTTGGAAAATCTAGTCCTCGTGCACGCTTTTAAAGATTATGATTATTAATTTCTCTTCATATACGAGTTTATGGCTTACCTATAATTACAAGAATCTCGCGCTAGAACCTATAATTACCAGAGAATACCAGATTCATGGCCTACCTTACCTTACTCGCTGGAATACCACAAGGTCTGATCTGATCATGAGGAAAACTCCATGTTAATTAAGTGCCATAATCCATGTGCAGATGAACAGTTCATCTCCCATCTCTTCATGTCAGTTCCTTGATGTCTAACTGCAGGGTGTAGATCTGTCGCCATACTTCCTCTCCGTTGCTCAATTCAAAGAGAAGCAGAGAGCATCTAGGAGTAACCCAATTACCTGGATCCATGCCAATGGTGAAGCAACAGGCTTGCCGTCCAGTTCATTTGACCTGGTTTCTGCTGCCTTCGTGGTATGCCTTCCCCTCCCCCTCCAGGAACCTCATGGCTGCATCATCTGCTCCATATAATTATAGCTTTCTGCTGGGATTCCTCTCAAATCTCAGCTCCATGAGTGCCCTGCTTGGGCGACGGCCAACATTATCAAGGAGGCTTTCCGTCTTCTCCGGCCCGGGGGAACATTGGCCATCAAAGACAACTCAGTGAGCCCCCCCAACCCCATCTTTTCCCCCCGTTTTCTCTCCCCTCTAAGCTCTCCTCTGACGCATCCATTCCTCTTTCTTCCCGTCTTCCTCTGCTGCAGCCGAAATCGAAGGTCATCCAGGTGAGGCCTCCTCTCTCTCTCTCTTTCTCTCTCTCTCTCTCTCTCTCTCTCTCTCTCCTCGGTCGTGTGTTTATTAAACTGGATAGACGGAAACCTTCTGATGTGGTGGCCGGGGGTGAGGGATCTTGCAGGAGCTGTCTTTGGTGCTGTTTACGCTGATGAAGTCAATGGAGCCGTTCTTGGACGAGTACTATCAGCTGGATCTGGAGGGGGTGATGAGGGATGCCGGGTTTGTGAATGTCACCTCGGTGATGACTGACCCCCGTCGCAGAACGGTCACCGCGACGGTGCCATTCTAGGAAGCGGGTGATTCTCCCAGGGTTTCAGCTGATGAACCTTGAGTTGACCTACGATTAAGGCGAGGTTGACTTGGGTAGTCTTAACCCAATGAATGAGGCAAAATCCACGGTTTGCCATAATTGGAGTATTATGAAAAAGTTTGATTAGTTAAAATATAGTAAATATAATAGTGGTTGACCAGGAGGCGAATAGCGAAAAGGAGATGTCGGTAGTATTTAGAGCGTCTACAATAATGGATCTACGCCTTGAGACTTTTTTTTCGGTTTTCTACGTTTGACCTTCCGGGGTTCTCTAGCTCCAATGAAATTTCCATGCAATTTATGGAAATTGGTCCGTGCGTGAGGTATATGATTCAAGTATTCTGAGGTGCCCCCAGATGAATTCCTGACGAAGATGCTCGAGTATGGGCCCAGTCAGACGTTCCGGATTTCTGCTGTAGTCTCGCAGTTTGGAGAGGAGAGAGAGAGAGAGAACAGGTGTCGTTGGGTTGCAGTGGGAAAGCGTGGAAATGGAAGAAACGGCGGCGGGAAAGCGGGGGAGGGATCGTCACTGGTGCACGCAAGGAAGTCGGAGTCGGGAGGAGAAGAGGAAGCGATGTTCCCCAAGCAAGAGACGGCGCGTGGCCCACACCATCCCAAGCTTGCTTGCGGGTTCCCTCTCGCTGCCGCCGCCGCCGCCGGCGCGACCTTCCCGGGCGCTCGGCCGTATATGAGCGGCCCCTCTTGCGCCAAGAGAAGGGCAGCGTCGCCGCCGCCGGCCCTCTCCCCGGCCATTTCCCTTTCGCCCCAGGATGGGCATCGCCATGAGCCTAGTGGGCAAGATGGGTAAGCTTCTCCCCTCCCTGAATCTGTTGGGTCTCCTTCGACAACTGTCGCCACCCCTCGTCCTTCTCCTCTCCTTACTGATGCATCTGATGCATGCATGCCTTCGACGAAGAACTCTTTCTCCTTTGAATGCATCGGGATGATCTGCCGTTGACCCTGATCGCCGATGTGATTATCCTTTTGAAACCCCAGAAGTCAACGCCCGTCGACCCCGTAGGATGTTACCTCGGCATCTCTAGCATCAACCGAGGGGGGTGGGGTGTGATTGTTGATATGCTTTGCTTGTGCTTAAACATGAAGCGAATATTAGCCGTGTTTGAGCAGAGATCTTGGTCACTCGGGCTCCTCGGCCTCCACGGTTGTTCGTGAAAAATCAACCACCCCCTGATCCCGAGAGGTCTCAACGGGTGTGGGTCTGACTTCGTTGGCTTCTTCCTAGGGATGCCTGTGTCTCTCTCGGCATTGACCGACAGGATTTTCGATCAGTTCTTCAGCAAGGAGATCAAAACCTTTGAGGAATTCCACATCCATTACCTTGAGGTTTGCAAGTAAGGCTTCTTCTGTTCTTATTTCCAACCAATAAAATCTTTACGTCTACACCCCCGCGAGTAGAAAACTGATCCTCCCGACTTTCTCGCAGCAAGCTGAATTCAACCATGATCGGGCAACACTACGTGGCGCCGGAAATGGCGAAGATCAAGGTCAACGCGAAGAATTCAACTCGTGTGCATTTTTTTCATTGAGATGCTGAGGTTCGTTCTACATGCAGGAATGCTACAATAATTGGTCGAAGGAAGCGGACACCCAGAAGAAGAAGGACCTGATCGTCAGCCTCCTGACAGATCACGTCAAGCTGACCCAGACCGACCCTTCGGTGATGATGACCGCCCTGGTGGTGCCGCCCGCCGCCATGATCCTCAAGAGGGCTGGAGAGAACGTCCCCCAGGTTAAGAGATTCCGGCTGAACCTCGTCCCCGACTATCTCTTCGTTCCCGCCGTCACCTTCTTCGCCCTCTTCGGAACCAAGGCGCTGAAGAATCAGGCCTAGCCCCACAGAGAGAGAGAGAGAGAGAGAGAGAGAGAGAGAGAGAGAGAGAAAGGAAGGTGTCTGCGTCGTGGTGAGCCTGACTGTGCTCGCAGCCTCAATAAAGCGTGAGACGTCAGGGTTCGTGAGCTCATGAGTGTGGAGCCGGGCATCCGATGATTCGCATTCCGGTGACCGGATTTGGAGAAAGGTCTTCTTATATTCAGTAATTAACTCTTTTGGAACAATTAGTTAAGAAATTATCGACATGCTTTATGCCACGTGTCGGGCGGGCGACGGCTCGCCGCTGCCGTCGGGGTATCAGTCGAACATTTGAACCTTCTCCGCTTTATCCTCTCTTATCGCCTTCGCCCACGGCCAGCTGGGGGGATCGATCTCCTGGCCTACGTCCGCCATGGCCGCCACGGCAGCGTCGCCCTCGCTGTCGCCTTCGCCTTCCTGCCCTCCCGAAGCCCTGACGTTCCTGGCGGCCTCCAGAACCCGGAGTATGCACGCCACAGTGCCCACCTGCTTGCGCCCTCCTCAGCCGAGGGTGCCGCTCGGCCAGCTTCGACAGAACCAGGTCTCCTTCTTGCGGTCTGTGTGTCACGAGGAGCCATTAATTGGTGGCCGTGGCCCCGCCGCCGTCCAGTTTCTGGTCGGACGGGACAGCTCGAGCTGCTGCGCTCCTGTCAGGTGCTCCATCTCTCAGGTCCATAACTACGGTACAGTTGACTACGAGCAGCGTGGTCGGCTGAAGTGGAACTCCCTCTACCGGAGGATCGCAATGACGGAGGATCCCCGGGCCGGGGCTGGTTTGGAACTGGAGAGGTGGGAGTCAGAGGAGAAGAAGCTGTCCAAGTGGGAGCTATGCCGCGTCGTGAAGGAGCTGCGGAAGTTCCGCCGGTACAAGCTCGCACTCGATGTCAGTGCAGGTTCCTTCCCGCTTTATTTTTACTGCTTAATTTCACCTCGGATGACATTGTCATTCCATATTTCCGCCTGAGATGCTATTTATTTGAAATAAAAATCTCAGAATTACTCAAGTAGAAATTCTTTAGCTCCTTCCCCAACCTGCTTCTATTTATCACAGGCGTAAATATGGTACCATGTGCAGATCGAAGTCGAATTTTGGAGCATTTTTGAATTTTTTTGTGTTTTTACATTTTGTTGTTGCTATTGACATTGAACTCGTGCGTGTAGTAGAAGGGATGATTTTCTAGCATAAACTCACTCCACCAAAAAAATTGAAATGAATTTTTTAATCAGAATTTTCGATAGAAAAATTTCTTTCCTGATATGAGCCCTCTCTCCATGGTCTCCAATCTCCTTGCTCTGTACATGGGTAGCATGAAAAAAATGGCTGTTTCCATCTCAATATAGAGGATGTGGTAGAAAAAAACTTATGAAAAATATAGATGCTTAAGGCAGGCCATGCCGCAATGGTGACAGGGTAGATTCTATTTCCCCAGTTATGGACCTTATTACGGCAGTTTACTTTATGTACATATTCAAATGAGGAACCTGTCTCATCACACAAGCCTGAAAATGTTTATTTATTACCGTGAAATAATTTGGCTAGTTGTGTGACACACCCTTTCCTGCACAGCACCATTCGTTCTTTGCATATATCCCTGTTTCGAACTTGTTTCACCTCGGGTGACATTCTCATTCCATTCTCTGGGCATTTATATTTAATTCAATTAAGGATATGGGACAGAACTTTGAGGCTTTGCTTTTCCTTTTTTATTACGAGTTTGTTTTTCAGTTTGTCAGCCTACTTTTGAGAAAAAAAAAATTCCCCTAGAATGGCCCTTTTAGTTTATTAACTCGTTATTAAACTGACAAGTTGTTATTGCTTCAACACTTTTTAGTTGGTCGATCCTTCCTTGATGACAAATGTATAATTATAGTTAGATCTCTGATACGATCCTCTTTAAAAGTATTTGATTGGGGCAAGTTGGGTGAGAAATCATGTTGTATTGATCAAGCAAACTCGTACAGAAAAGTATGGATAGGATGTCAAAGTGACAGTTCTTAATGGAACACCATATAAAGAAGAAAGAAAAGAGAACTAAGGTGAGGAATGAGATTCGAGAGGATCCCCTGCCTCTCCTAGTCTGGACCTTCTGTCCCCTTATTTCATTCCTTAGAGCTCTATTTATGTTCCTCTATCATTCTCATCTTAGACTTCCAATCTGTGGAAGTCTCTCGAAGTTTCTTCCAAGTGCTTCACACATGTCCCCCCTTATCATTCTGAGTCAACCATGGATCTCTGAATGGCAAGATATCCTTGATCGCAAAAAAAAAAAAACTGCTTTTGAAGATCCACTCCTTGCATGATGCACTAACTGCCTGGTTTCTTGCAAGATGAGCAACATAAAATCACCAAAGTTTTTGAAATGTCTTTCTCCTAAATGAAATTTTTTCACATAATTAGGCTTCTATCACAGTGTCCTTTTTGATTATGAGACTGATCCAAAGCTTTTCAAGTGTCTTTGTGCTCCCAGCCAATAAACTCAACGTTTCTGTTGTGGGATCAAGAATTGTTCATGTAATCAATCTTCTGCCACATTTATGCAGTTTATTGTTAGTCTGATTCAAAGTTTCGAATGTATTTTTTGAATGATTTAAAAATGAATGCTTTTGAATTAACTAGTAATGGGTCAAAATAAAAGTTCTTGGATTCCATAAAGATATGAAAATGGATATGGTCCTTGGCTATGGTGATTTGGTTCGCCCAGACCAATGCTTCGATTCATCATTTGTGAAGATGGATCTGTAATCCTTTCATTAATAGGCTGAGGATCTACTCTTTTATTTTTCAAAATTTGTAGAGCATGGGGAGTATAAAATCTCTTGTTTTAGCAATATCGATGTTATTTCACGTTGACTATGTGTGCATGAAGAGGGTTGTGGGCTTGTTGGACGTATTCTTTTGTTTGCTTTCATTAATTGGTCTGTAATATGCTTCCACATTTACCGTGAGAAAGATGAATGAGACCAGAAGAAATAAGATAAGTATCCATTGAAATATAACGGTGGAAAAATGTCTTGAGATATAGGGATGTGATGATGAATGAATGAATAGTGGAAGAGAAGCAGGAGTCTTCCATGAATTGACTCCTCACATGTCTAACAGTTTAGTGAGGTGAGAGAAATTCCTTCAGAACGAATTGATATAGGGATGTAATGATGAATGGATGAATAGTGGAAGAGAAGCAGGACTCTTCCATGAATTGACAGCAGCAGTTCTTACAATCGTGTGAGGTCACTGAACGTACAATGCGGTCTAGAGATTAATGCTGTTTTCATTTGAGAATGAATGAAAACTAGCACACCACTACATCAGAGGTATTCTCCAATTCACAACACTTCACTGCATCAGAAATATTGTCAAATTCAAAGACCGTCTGATGCTCAATTCACCAATAAAGAATCATCCTAGATATAGGGTTCCCTTGTTGTATCACTGCATTAATGATTATGATGTCTCTTTGTCTATGGACTGCACTTGACATAGTTTTATATATAATGTGTTTTTTAATTCGGAGTTTTGAAGTGTCTTTATTTACTCTACGTTTCTTGATCTAGATGCTTGGGGATTTCCTTGAACTTTTCCGTTGGAGTTAACAGGAGAACCCCAGAAGAGAGGCAGCATTCTTTTCTTAGTCTGAAAACCCTTTTTAGGGTAATAGCTTTCTTTTCCACAGAGGATGCTTATGTGATCTTGGGTTTCCCTATATGTCTCGCAGGAAATCTTCTTTAACCCTGAGTCCATTACTATCATCATCATAGGTATGATGCCATCAAAATAATGATTGAGCAGGAGTCGATTGTCTGACTGAGTGTCTGCATTCTAGAAATAAGTGGTCCTCAGATATGGACTAGTATCAATAACATGTTTCAATTCACTGATAATTTTTTTTTCCTGCAACCATTTATTCTTTGCCATTGCTTGTGTGATACTTTCCCTTCGCTTTATTCTGTCTTCACATTGTGATTTTTATGTTAGAGATCTAATGCCTGCATTGCCTTTCCACTAAGAAAGCAATACCTTCGTATCATTCCCTCTCTTCTCCTCTCACTTATCAATAAATTCCTCAAGAATATCGTTTCTCTGACTGCCATTTTTACACGACAACTTTGTTTGTTGGTCACATCTGTTTGTTAGCCACATCTGCCATGACAGTCCATTGATCATTGACATAGTGTATTTTTTGGTCTTTTTCTGTTAAAGATGATGCTCTTTTCCTGATAGACATGGCATGTGCTGCAGATTTTTTTTGTCCAGACACTCATTTCTTTCCCTCCTAGTAGCCTGAAACTGTACTGGAATGATCAAATCCCAACTGCAAAGATCTATCTTCTAAAGCTTAATCTTAATAAGTAGTTGTCACAATCGAAAAGAAAACTCAGATTAGTTGTCATCTGAGATGGTATCCGCTCCAATTTGCATGTTGTTTCCTTCTCGTATTGTGTCTTGCGCTATCTATCTTCTAAAGCTTAATCTTAATAAGTAACTTGGCCTGCTTACTTCCTGAGATGCTGACAGCATGAGCCATGCTTTCTGATTATTCCCAGCGCCTCCAAGTGTTGTAATGGAACTCAGGATCCAAGATGCTTACAGTTCTGAGTCTTGTGATATCTTTGTTCTCCATGTTATCAGTTGGAAAGGGAGTAGAACATAACTCATGATTAGCTGGTCAGTAATTTTAGTAATAATATCAGTATGAACTCTATTGATGAGAATTGTCTCTCTTGATTTAGCCCGCATATAGCTAAGATGCAGAATCTTTTGAAGGGTAGACGTCCATTTCGGTGCTTAGACTTCCTGTTCGGGTTAGTCACAAATGTAACTTGAATGTTGCCAAATTGAAACCACTTTCAGCCTTGTCATTAGGTATTCTATTTGCATATGAACGTTATTGGTCTCAAGACTGCTTGAAATTCTTCTTCTGTGCTTTAATTCAATATCATGTTCTTTTGATTCCTAAAGGATTTTGTGCTGACCTCATTGCCATGTATCATGATTTACATCATCAGCTGTGAGCAAACCACTGAATTATAAGGATGCATAAATGAATGCATGATGTGTGATGAAGTATCATGTACTAAATGAACACCAATTTTCATCATAATGGCCTTGTGAATAGGCATCATTTCTTTTTCCCAGGAACTTCATGTGATATATTTTCTGTCATTCCTCAAGACGGCTCCCAATCCCCTCCTACCCCTTACAAAATTCCGTGGCAATTTTCTTTATTAGGAAATATTCCTTCACTTAATTATGGATAGTGAAAGATGCTTTTCACGTATCTGTAAAAGGCCCTATTTTCCTGGGAGATAAACATTTCTTATCCCTTTCAGATTCTCATATCTGGAATTGTAAATTTCTTTTTTTTGAAACTGGTTCACATGAATATTATTATTTTGCTTTATCTATCCAATTTTCTCTCTGCCAGGTATATGAGTGGATGACCGCACAAGGAGAGAGATTCAATATCTACTCCAGTGACATTGCTATACAATTGGATCTTGTCTCCAAAGTGCGGGGAGTATCAGAAGCGGAAGACTACTTTGCTGAACTCTCTGACACCTTCAAGGACAAGCGCACCTATGGGGCTCTTCTAAATGCTTACATGCATGCAAAATTGAAGGAGAAGGCAGAGGCCATATTCGAAGTAATGAAAGAAAAGGATTACGTGACAGATGCACTTCCTTTTAATGTGATGATGACTCTCTACATGAACCTTGGAGAGCACGAGAAGGTGGAGTCCATCATCACAGAGATGAAGGACAGGAGAGTAGCAATGGACATCTACTCCTACAATATCTGGATCACCACATGTGCCGGCAGAGCTGACACCCTGGAGATGGAGCGGGTGTTTGAGGATATGAGCTCCGATGAGAGTATAAATCCAAACTGGACCACTTACAGCACGCTGGCAACCATGTACATCAGACTTGGTGACACTGAAAAGGCCGAGAAGTGCTTGAAGGATGTCGAGCTCAGGGTCACAGGCCGGGATCGGCTGTCCTTCAACTACCTACTTGGGCTCTATGGGCTCATCGGGAAGAAGGATGAGGTCTACCGCATCTGGGATTGGTACAAGTCCAGCTTCCCCAGCATACTCAACACAGGTTACCACTCGATGCTCACATCTCTGGTGAAAGTCGGGGACATGGATGGGGCAGAGGCAATCTACAGGGGCTGGACGTCCACAACAGCAAACCATGACCCCAAGATCTGCAATATAATGATGGCATGGTATGTTCGGGAAGGGATGGTGGCCAAGGCCCAGACTTGCCTCGATGACTTGCTGGATGCAGGTGGAAAGCCAAACCCGAGTAGCTGGGAGATACTCTCAGCTGGGTACATCAAGGCCAAGCAGGCTTCCATGGGTCTACACTGCCTTAGGCAGGCTGGCTGCATGGAGCGGCCAAAGAAGTGGAGGCCCAGGCCGGTGACTGTGGCCAATTTCCTGGTCCTCTGTGCTGAACAGGATGATGCAGCTAGCGTGGAGGGGCTGCTCGAGCTCTTAAGGAATGCTGGCTGTCTCGACAGTGACGAGTACAAGTCACTGATCAGCACCTATGCTGGAGAAGCTCTGAAAAAGAAGGATGTGGTGGCCAGATAGGCAATGGCCCTGTAATGTTCCTGATTCTCAGTAGCCGACCTGCTCTCTAAAGTCCTCTCTGCCAAGGCTGCCCCCACTTGCCACGGGTTGATATGATATGTAGCGGCGTTTTTCTCTATGGGTCCGATTTGTTATGAGATTCCTGGATCCAGTTGTTTAGTACTATCGTCAAGTGAATAAGATCCATGGTATAATTGCCAGTGCAATGGAAGTTCCAGGCAGTCCGGAAAAAACGCAAATGGCTGCTAAGAACGAGGGAGTTATTGGTGCCTTAACCTTCCAGGTAAGCCATTCTATGACCATGTATGTTTCCACAATTTTCTGTAGTGAGTTGAGTTCGACTCCTTCATGTCTAGTTAATTCTGAAGCTTGTTTTGGGTTCTTCACTAAGCGTTTCTTCTGTCCGTCTTTGAATGGATTCCATGAACCTTCTACTCTCTCCTCTCGTCAAAGGTGGCAATATCACAGTAGAGAAGGTGGTTCAGCACGTCTTCAGTCCTCTGGGAGGATCTTAATCTAGCACAGTGTGAACATTGGGATTGGCGTTTGGCTTTTTCAGTTTTAACCCCCCTGAAAGCACCCTGAAAGGACCCTGAATTAGAGAAGATCCGAGACTTTGTCCTACTCGGAAATACTCTCCTAATTAGAAGATCATAAAAAGTAAAATATCAATATAATATTCTCTCAGAGTAGGTTATATTATTTTAAAAAAAGAGTCTATCTTGAAAGTATTTATTGCATAGTTTTGCATTATTTACTCCTCTCCAATATGTTGCAATTTCTTGTTACTTTCTCCATACATAATGCAAAGTCTTTGCAAGACACTTTCTGAAATTAGAGCCGATTAGTTTCAATGTCGCATTCTATTGATACATATCTCTGTGTCGTATATCTTTTTTTTTTTTGGTTTTATGCCATTGAAAAACTTCAACAACAAATGAAGACATAATCTGTAATATATGCATTAAATTATTGAGTGATATTGATATTATATGCCAATATCATGCCTTATTCATGGGTGGAAATTGATTTTCGGTTAATCATACACATTGACAGGGAAATTAAGACGTTGATCTTCCTCTTAACTCCTAGTTTTAACTTAGGATTTAATCTAAAGCATCAAATTCAGTTTTTATATAATGGTAAAGCATAAGCTTCAATTTTTTTATCTTTAATGAGCATTTATCTATGGAGTATCAATATAAATGAAAAATATCTCCACCTATTCCCTATAGGATATCATCTAATATTGGATAAAATACTCAAATAAATGCCATAGTTTCAGTCACATATTGAGATGGCCTGAACTTGTTATTTATCCCAAAAATAGACTCCTTTAAGTGAATTAAAGTTTGTGACCTTGATAATTTTATAAATCTGGGATCAAAATAGGCACTTTAATGGTTATAATGTTAGCAACACAGTCAATTCTTTTAATTGGCACAAGGTTTCCAATTAATATGTATCTTGAAATTTCTATGAATCATGAATCCTGTCAATAATGTGTGAGACAACTTTGTGAATACTTTTTATTCTTTCATATAGAAACAAAGTGTCACAAGTGACAATGTGACTACATTGAAGTCATCCATACCCATGTATTATAAAGACTGTTGGGCTTTAATTGATCTGGTATAGATTATTAATAGATGCAATTGTTATTTGGTGTATTGAAATCCGTTAAAATGTATCATATTTTACTATAAATAGATGTAAATGTACTAAAGTCCATTAACATGTAAAACTGAAAAAAAATAAAATCATAAGCAGCATGTATACCATTGTATCAAAATAGTACTATGACAATTGCCGCACAATCTGACCCACCTGATCTGACCTTATCTACTCACAAATAATAAGTTCCTACAACCCAAGTTTAATTGACCTCTTATTTCACATTGTACATGATGAGAGGTGAACCTTCCTACCTTTGTCTTTTATCAAGTTCTATGGGTATTTTTACATCATGAAATATTGTAATAGGGATTGATGTCTCTACCATATAGATAGCCCTTCAAGTCAAACACAAAATTTCATACAAGCTTATTTTTTGGGCCCAAGTTCAGAAAATTTTCTAGATTAGGTAAAAAAATTATTGGGACACATTCATTGGCATTACCAATGGACTTATTGAATTGAGAGATCAGATTACTACGGTGTCTACCCTCCAAAAGGCACCATACCTTAACTCATACCCTATAGGTCGTATTCATAGTTTTCCCTCTCTCCTAGCAAAGCAAGTAATTTTTACTCTAAAAAAGTTTTTTTGCACAATAATTAGGATTCACTTAGTCCAAACACTTTGCTTAAATTGCTAATAGTCTATGTTAGGTATCACAAGATATTAAATTTTGAAATACAATGATTTAATATTATTGGTGAACTAAAAAGCTAAATAATATATACACTGTGAGCAACAATAAAATATTTAAGTAGCATGAGTTAAGTGTTGACATTTGGCAATCATGAGTCAACACTTCAACATATAATAGAGAGCAAAGTACTCATGATATGACGCATCAAGATAATTGTTGGCATATCAACTATATGAAGTAGGTTAACACATGGTTAGTCACTTGGATGGTAAGGATTAGCAGCAACCTTTTACATGTTGAGACATTATAGTATGATAACCATTTTTGTCTCAACTATCATCACCAAGACTTATGTTTTTACATAGGTAACATGTCAACCCTAACATGAAGACCATAAAATAATTATGTATTGCAACTTATGTTGGCTATGCATTCTCATTTGACATTCCCATTATACTAAGGTGTCGAGACTAGCTTAATTCTCATTTTGATCCAACAATGATTAAAAAAAGTTGAATAAAAAAGCTAGTTTCCTGCAATAGCAATTATAAGTTTTCCATTTGCTACTTGTATTACCCAACATGTAAAGGATCATTAGTTTTGAAAATGTTGAAGACATCAAGTTGCCTCACCAAGCTTAAAGAAGCTCTTGAAGTTCTTCTGAGACACCATATTTTATAAGGAGGTTCCTTAAGTGAATATTATGACTTTTAGAATTTGAATACAAGAGAAGCAAGAAAGCTGTAGTCATAACTCCTTAGAATACATTTCAAAATAGGGCTAGTATAGTTCTATGAAGGATTAGTGGGCACTTCTATAAGTTGACTAGCTATAGCTTAAGGGGTAATTTGTTAAAAAGATTTAAACAAATATTTTAATTGTATTGGTTTGACTCATATTAGACTAGTATAAATTTTTGAGTGTTATTACTTTTTTTTTTCTCATAATTTTTATTTAGCATCGATTATATAAAATAGGACTATTATCCCCTCCATTAATAAGCATCATTATGGTAAAAAAGTCTCTAATTTGGTTTTATCTTGTCATCTTATTTGGTTATTCTATCAATTATTTGTCATCTTACTTGGATAAACTATGTTTGAAAAATTCAACTAAAATGGTTGGCAAAGTGATCTTTTAACCTAGATGAGCTCCTTTGCCTTGGTTTCTCATGACTCCCTCACCCTTGATAGAGGCATCTTTTCCTCATGGCCAAGATGGGAAATCCCAATGTCTAGACAAGATGAGGAGAGGGTTCCTCTATAAGGGTTAGTTACACTAGTTTGTTATAGCTCTAACCCAATAGGAGGCATGTACTTGTTAGAAACTCTATTTCCGTCTTTGGTAGAAGGGCTTTATTGCTCATGATCAAGTTATTTGAAAGTGTTGTCAAGATTTTTCTCCCACTAGTCTTCTGAACTCTTAGCAAGAGAATTCAGGGTTATTTGGCCCATATAGACCAAAATAGGAACCAAGAGGTTGGTGCATGTTCTCTGAAGGCTCCTTTTAGATTCTCTCTTGTACCTCGCTCACAAGCATCATTTAAACCCTAGTGAAATAACTAGTGATCTTGAAAGATATAACTTCAAGACCTTGAGAATTTCAAATAATTACAGGTATGAAAACCTCATTAAAGGAGGCTCTCACAACTTGAATGGTGTAACTATTCATTGCAAAAAGCTTCTCCTTTGCCACATACACCTTGGGTAGCTTTCTTTCATCTATAGTTTTAATTTTAGGCAACCAAGTCATCATAATTTTTAAGACATTGCCTACTAAGTCTAATGGCTATTTTTGGATTGAGTGCAATACGATTTAAGAGTTGAAAATGGTGCCAAATGTGTTGACCTAGTGTCAATGAGTTTGCTACTTGAAATATGTCTCAACCCATATCATTTAACTGCCAAGCCTCACACAATGTACTCTCTAGATTTTATCATGTTCTCACTCCTACACATTATGTCCTATGTTTTGCTTCTTTTTTTCTATTTACGAGGCCTATCAACACTTTGGTACTTAATTAGTCTAAGTTGTGTTTGCAAACATTTTGAGTTAGTAAAATGATTTAAACATATTTTCCAACTTAACATTATCTTCAAATGATTTCCTCCATAATTTGCTAGTATGTGAAATTTTAAAATAATATTTTAAGTAAATCTAGATGTTTTGTCAAATAGTTAGATGGTTTCATGTGACAAAGAGTCTCAATATGCCTAATAAATTAGAATTGATGTTATTTTTGTTTACTTTAGAGATTATGATGTTTTGATAATGAAAAAAATGGAAGAAAAAATTGATAAAGTTAATGATGGTAAAAGTAATATTTTTTGATGATTGTAACAGTTGTTAGTGAGGAAAGCCTTGTTATTTGGAAAGTATCAAGAGTAAAATTTTCGTTTTACATTACAAGCTAAAATGAGTATTTTTTTGATTGTTGAAAAAGTCCAAACTTGTTGTATACACTATAAAATGATTTATGATATTTATTGAATATTTTTTTTGTAACTTTATCAATAAATTTTTGTATACTCAATCACCTCTTTGAAACAAATATTTTTAGGTATTAAATGGCTGTTCAAAAGTCAGAAAAATAAGAAAAATTGGTGCATATCTAAGGTAGACTCTTCAACAAGAAGCATGAGGAACAATGATGAATTAAAAACTAACGGCTAATAATTCAAGTGAAACAAAGTTAAAAGGAATATCCTCAATTATATGCTTTCCAACCAAGAAGTTAACGTTTATAAACCTCTAAGAAACTTGGGGCTTAAGAAAAGAAGAGTGAGTTCTCCTCTTAAGCAAGCCTCTAATAACTTATGAGTGAAAATTTGAGATAGTTGGAATTATTAAATCTAGTGATAAAGGCTAATAAGTCTCTATTATCATGAGTTAATAGTTAATTTAATGATATTCTATGTATTAACTCATGATAAATATTCTTATATTTACTTTAAATTGAAAAAAATAATTTTTACATGACTAATGTAAATATATGATTAATTATGTACTTTTCTATAATTTTTATTCATATTTTAACTTAAAATAAAATAAAATAAAAAATAAGAATATAAAAAGAGAGGGAACCCACTAGCTAGTCATTACTCATCAGTTGACCCTAAGGGCATTTTTCTCAAGTGGGTGGGCCTAGATTGGATGAAACCACGAGTTGGGCTCTAGTAACTAAGGACCCACAGACATGTGGATTCACTCTTCTTTTACATCTCTAGGGTTGAATTGGTGCAGAGAGCAAAGTATGATCTCATAACATGTATGTTGTGTGGGGGAAGACTAGCTAATATCTCTTCTCCCCTAGTGATCTTAACCATTTTGTTTTCGAGAGAAATCAACTAATAGTTTAGATAGTCCAATAGTTATATTGATCTCAAACTCTCCAAAACAGTCAATATGGGACTAAACCATCATCTCTTCTCGTTGGCCAAAATAATATCACAAAAACCCTTATATAAAGAAGATATCATATTCATGTGTTCACTATTTCAAGGATATCATGATAATTTGGTTAAGTTCACTTATGGAGTCAGATGATCGATGGAGGTTTGAGTTGTCAAAATTTATGTTTTTTTATTTCAACTTTGTGATTTTTCTATAGGAAAATAATCAATAGGAAAAACCAAAAAAATAGTTATTATTGATAAAATCTTTATTAGTGATAATTAAGTATTATTATTAGTAACTGATCAATAATTTTGAATAGAAAAATAAGAAGTTTTGAACAAGCCATTGTCGGGGACAAAAGAATCTACTAAGAGATTTGTTGCAATCTTTTCAAAGGGTTCTAAATGTAATAAATATTCTTATCTTGCTATGTGAACCTAAGCATAAAGCTTCTTGAGATGCACCTCACTTCCATCAGGCTTAGCTCTGTCAGGTGATAACCATTGAAGTAGTATTTATGTCAAACTTCTATTCCACTAAGTGACAACTATTAGAGATACTTCACTAATACTATTCTTTCTCCTCTGGACTTGGCATATGAATTAAGAGAGTGACCACACTGTGTACATTTAAGGAGAGCCTTCGAAGCCATACACACTATTTGAAAACCTTCTTAACATCTAGAATTATGATGATCACTATTGCAACATTAGAACTTTTTTTTTACTATTTTAATTTCATTTAACTATAACTTAATGATAGTTTGCTTGAATTTAAATTTCAAAACTTTCCTTTAGTTTATTACAGTTCATTTGATCTTTATAAATCTTGATTTTATCAATTGAAGCTTTTGAAATCACTTACGTCATAATCACCAAGTGACTATTTTCATTCAAAGTGTTGTTTGAGTGATGCCAATGTCTACTTGATGTCAATGCTTAAAATTTTCTTTTTCTTTAATTTTTTAAAAATATTTTCTTATGATCATTTACTATAAAAATTATATAAAATGATCGTAATAAGCCTTTTATTTGGTGGTAAATTTATCAACTCATATTAAAAATATTATCAGATACTATGAGTAAGACATGCAAGATCCCACTATGTTTTCCAAACTCGTTTAAATAAAATCTGAAGAGAAAGTATTAGAGAAACCACATGGATTGGGTGGATGTATTGGTCAAGAAGAGAGAGAGAGAGACAAGGGAGTCATTGATTGCAATAATTGGAGGATAATGTCACCCTCTTAGTGTGCATGGTTAATGGGTTTACTAGAGTTAATGACGCCTTAGTTGTCTCTAACGACGGGTGTTTTGTTTATGAGGGCTGATCAGCTAGTCCGAGAGTGAAGATGGGGGTATATTGATAATAATTTACTACTAAAATCCTTTTTTCCATATCCCCTCTACAGCTAAATCCCACATTTGGTGCTTTGTTGATAGTGGAGGGGGCCATGGAGGATTAGACCCGACTCTCCCGTTCGTGCTGGTCACCGAACGGGCGATAATTTGGACGAGTGTATATAGACGGCGGCTGCCCCGACGGAGACAGGCAGGCGAGGAGAGTGGTCGATTTGGCGGAGGAGAGGCCGCGGGGTATCCCAACAGGCTAGGGGATTCGCTCTCTGCGGGTTCCGTGATGCAATGCGGCGTCTCTCGTCCGCTCACCTCACCCGCAGGTCGTCCCGGGGATTCCGCCGCCGGTGTTCCTCCCGCCGTGAGTAACAGCCGATGCCGGGGGAGATCCTGAATCCGCTCGTCCAGTCCGCCCTTAATTTGGAGAATTTTGCCATCCTCTTGGGGTTTATTCCCTAGATCAACCCGGTGGCCGCTGGGCTAATTTTTCGCGGGTTTTTCATCCATAAGCTCTAGGGGAGATGCGGTCGCTCCTTTGGAGCTCCCCTTCTTCTTCTGCATCCTCATCGTCTTCCTCGTCTTCCAAGGGTTCTCGAAAAAACCGTGCGAACGGCAGCCGTGGGGGGATGCACGTCTACTTGAATGTATACGACCTCACCCCCATAAACAACTACCTGTATTGGCTCGGCCTCGGGGTCTTCCACTCGGGAATTGAAGGTGTGCGTTTCTCCCAACATTCTTTGGTTGTTCCAGGAAACTTTATTTCCATTTTAATCTGTTTTGCTGCATCGTGTGATTCATATCACCTTAGGGAAAGGAATGTTTTGCTGCATCCAACACGTCCGACGCCCTTTCCCCCTCATCATTCTGCCTCTTTCTGATGCATGTCTCTCTTTCTACTTTTAATTCGCTTCTTCAATTTGGCTCTATATTCTGCTCTAATGGTAGAAATAGTGGAAAAGCTTTATTCAAGAGGTACTATAAATTACTTTCACATTTTTTTTAGCATAGTTGTTGTTTAGAATGCGGAGGATTTTAGATGATTCTTTAATGGACGAAATCATTTTTTATGTCGTCAGAAAATGTCATGTACCCCTTTGTTTAGAACTTCACATGTGTATTACATATTTTGTTGGTTGATCAGATTTTTTTATGTGAAAAAAAACCAATGTTTTTCATTTATGTTACAATTTAATATCAAGACCTATCCTTTTTTTCATTTATCTTTTAGATCCGGTACCTATGAATATCTTTTCGTTTTTATTTATCTTTAGTTACTGAAAATATTTCTTTGGAAAATGAAATGTCTTGATTAGTTTCATTGAATAGAATTCCTGTTAAGCCACTTCAACATGCTCACGTAGATTATTCGAGTAAGGTGACGAACAAGGACATGAAGGTTGATGATCAGCGAGAGTGTCATTTAAACTTCTCGCAAATGCATGCAATTTTGTTTTCGTTGGACCCTGCAGCACGGAGTCTAAGCCCAGCAACAGCAGACTAAAATCTGCAGTGTTTCAACCCGTATTCTATGTCCTCGCTTCTATAACACCATTGCATCTTAGTGTTAACAATCTGCAGATTGTTCAATAAAACTTGGGGCTGCTTGCACATCTCAATTTCATTTGAGACTCCTCAGCAGCAGCAGTTGAAACCCCATCAGCCAATTTATCAATCTTTGGAGTATATGCTCAAATAAGTTCGTTTGAAATCTGAAAAGGAGAACTTCGTTACACTTGTTAGTAAAACTTAGAGCACATGGGAGCTCTTAACTAGGAAAGATCTCTATGATACCATCCAGAAGAAAATTCTTCACATCTATTTGATATTTGTGCCAAGATTAAGTCTATGTGTTGATCACACTTCAAAAACATTTTACCGTTGAATTTGTTTTTTGCCAATGGCCGGACCTCTTTAACTGTTGAAAAACGTGGGATTGATGAATGACAAAGATAATTTTGCCACTGATTACCTTCATTGCTATTGTTCTGGCTTCAACTTTTCTTGACAAGAATTTTCTGGTGGTGAATCTGCTTCCCCATGTCTGGTCCTCGGACCCAAAGTTACTTATGAGCTTGTTTTTTTCTTTCTGGCAGTCCTTTCTCCACATTGCTGAATTATTGGAATTTTTCTCTATTTGCTACTCTCACTCTCATGCATACAATGATGCTCTCCTCCATCGTACCAAACATACTGATTTGATTTTGCCTTTGTGTAATCCATTCATACTGATTATCTTGGGCACGATGGCTAAAAGACTAAAAGTTTTTCGCGCCCCAGAAAAAAATCTAGATGTGTCTAGTCCTCACCCTCCAATGCAGAGAGAAGGTTCTTCAAAGTGGAGTTTAGACCTGCCAAGAACTTAGTTTATGATGTCCTGCCTGTACTTCAAGATTTCCTTCTGACCTTGCGTAATAGTTGTGACATTCATGGAGTAGTTGTCTAACTCTTCCTCTTAAGTTCTCAAGACGCCAAAATATTTTGTCCTAAAGAAGTTCCCTAGTTTCAACGCATTATTTCACTTGTCAATTGGAGAATGGATAGAATATCAATTTTATGGTCCCAATTGTTTTTGAAACCGAGTCATTTTCTGTAATTCATTCATTTTATTCCACTTCCTACAGAATTGATAATCCAGGCTGTGAATTTTATTTTTCAATGCTACGTAAACTGTGGAAGTGATCTTCAGTATTTAGTAGTTTGTTCCTCCCATTTATGTGCCTAATATTTTCATTTCTTGCTATGTATATCTCGGTGGCTGTTGACCATATCATGTAGTTACTGTCTGTAAATTTCACTGATGTGATTTGAAGTTATCTATTGACACTCTTCATACATGTGGCCATCGTCGTTGGGGACACCTCACTCTATTGCTTCAAATAGATGATCAGTGACCATCAAGGATCTCCCAAGGGTAACACCTAAAAATAGCTTGGAGCAACCCCTGACAAATAATTCATATTCTATAGGTTTACTTACCCTTTATAGACCTGAGACCTCAAATCATTTGTCAGGATGAAACTCTCAACTCCAAAAGCCAGGTGAGCAAGTCTGGAACAGTGAAAAACTTGAGATCTGTCAAGATTGGTGGATGGCTGGACTGTGTCCTTTCATCCAATGTAAATTGATTGGCGACTATGGGAAAACCTAATGGCCTAGTTTTGCATTTTGGAAAGTCCACTCACTTGGCTGGGTGCTCTCTTCCTTTCCTCCTGCTGGAAGACTGCTATTGGGACCCTATATAGTGAGATTGCCCACTGGAGACTCCCTTTTCTGTCTTCCTGGAGAAAATCTGACATTTCCTAATGTGAACAAAGGAACAGATCTGATAAAGTGCTTAGTTTGATACTAATAGCTGTTTACTATGACAACACATGCAGCTACTGTCCTGCTACTACTGCCAGTGCTCTGGTTTGCCTAAATCATTTAGTAGTTTCGGGTTCTAAACCCCCTCCATTGAAAACAGCTTGTATTTTGTAATATATTAAATTAAGCCGTCACTTCAGCAGATGGGTAGCAAAACCCTGTAGTCACTATCTGTAATTCGTTGAAATTGTGTTTATAATATCAAATTTGAATTAAAAATAAGGCAATGTTATGAGATTTGCATTCTACTCTTTATGGTTTTCTCTATATGCTTAATTGCTTTTCTTCTTCAATAGCCTTTGCATATTCTATAGTTCTGACACTAGTTTAACACAGTACATGGGAAGGAGTATGGCTTTGGAGCCCACGAGTTACCAACAAGTGGAGTATTTGAGGTAGAACCCAGAAGGTGTCCTGGTTTTATCTACCGGCGTTCTCTGTGGTTGGGATCCACAGATATGTCTCATGAGGAGTTCCGCTCATTCCTGGAAAACTTTTCTGGCAAATATCATGGCGACAGCTATCATTTGGTTGCCAAAAATTGCAACCATTTCACAGATGATGTTTGCATGCATTTGACTGGTAGACCAATCCCTGGGTGGGTGAACAGGCTGGCCAGATTAGGTAACGATCGCTTGTAAACTACAGCGACCATTGTTTGATTTCTTATATCCTGCTGATTGACATACTATCAATGTTTCAGGTTCCTTCTTCAACTGTCTTCTTCCTGAAAGTATTCAGGTTACAGCTGTTCGTCATCTGCCAGATCATATCTCACTCTCCGGTAATCATGTTGATGTTCTAGACGATTCATTTGCTTCCTTCTGCCTCCCTGGACTATATTTAGTTTCTGATAGATACAAATGACTTGATCCAATTTGCATTGACATGAAAGTAGAGAAAATACATTTGCTTGGTCTTCTTCTGTAGAAATGTGTTAAGGTGTTTAAAACTGTGAAAATCGAAGTAGATGCTGGTTTTAATTAGGATGGATCAGGCAACTGAAACCAAAGTTGAAGTGCCGTAGTCCAAGCAACACATTGGAAAAAGTAAGCATTTCGCATCCTCAAGTGGATACATTGATCCGGCTCAAAAGATAGAGGTCTTGTGACAGGTCCTAGAAGTGATAATCAATATTCACTGATGGAAAATGTCTTTAATTTTTTTTTCTATTTTTTTATCGTTTGACTTGTGGGTCACAGGTTTCCTGACGGAGTCGAAAATGCTCTGGGAAATTGAACTGAAAAGAAAACTTCTAAAATCACCCTATTTGAATTGAAAATGATTGTTCAAAATCCTGCAGCACTACCGTTTGTGATGGCTTGGGTTGATTTATCAGACTGCTTGGCCCAGAAAAAATGCTAATCAATTTGTATTCATTTTTACATGATGACAGCCCATTTTCTCTTGGTCCTGAAGGATACTTTGCATGCTTTTTCATGAGTTTTGAATTATAATTTGCAAGTCTTTGTAAAAAAAATCACTAAGACTGCTGTCATTCCTTGGACGAACCACAAAGCAGATGGGTCCGAGTCCTTTGCATCATCCATTGGCGAAAGTGATGAAGAAGAGCTTGATCATCACCTTCTTGAGACACCAAACAGTGAACCGACGGGTTTTCCAAAGTAGCAGGGAGTCTCTCGTTATGGTTTGGCCTACCTCTACTGCAGTAGTCATTGATTCATTCCCAAACCATCAGTTGTCATAGCCTTTCTTTTTGACGGCTGTTACCCAATTCCTCTAGCCTAATTGTTTTCCTCCCTCTGAAGCTATCTGCAATGTGCTTATTGTATTTATGAAGTGCTAAATTATTCTGACATCTTGGGTGTAGTATTTTTCTCTACGACATTAAATTAGCACTTGATGGTACTTTAGTCATTGTTTTAAGAAGTAATCAATTTTATAATTTATAAAAACCAAATCTCTGAAAATTATAAATTCGATTATTTATAATGTATAGTGGATTTGGGTCGGTTCATAAAGAAAACTTGGTATTTGCGATCCATGAATATTTTCTATTAAGTGTTTGGATGAGGTTAAAAACACAAAAAGAAATGAAAAAGTAATATTATAAGTATGAAATGAAAGAGTAAATGAAAGAGTAATCTGAAAAATGATAGAGGTGAAAACGCCTCTACAAGCAGCTAGTCTACTGGTGGAGCACTAAACCTGTTCAACATTCATAAAGAAAAAGAAATACAAAATGAAATATATGTGGAAATTAAAACACTCAATTCAAAGCTTGAGAGTGTGGATGTTTTTGTTGCGGTGCTCGACTCCTCTTCTACTTGTCACAGTGTGAGGAAGTTTGCAATTAATGCTGTTTCTGTTGTTTGTCGAGAGTGTGTTGTTATTACTGTCGATGTTATCGTCGTGTTCGTCTCCTCCTTTGGTTATCACGTAAAATGGGAGTTTGCAGCCATTGCTACTGTTGCCACCACTACTACTGTCATTGTCATGAGTGCTGCAGCCTCTGTTGTCATCACTACTATTGTTATTACTACTGGTGTCATTCTCGTGGTTATTGCTGTCATGATTTCCTGTTCTTTCACTTATTGCACTCTCTATCTTTTCTCCACAAGCAAGCCCTAATTTCTCTGTGCTTACTTCTTCTCTCTCCTCTCTCTCCCTTTAAATACCCCCCATTAGAATGGGCTCGTATGCGGCCTCTTAGTGGGTCACTATAATAGGTCCGCTGGTCAACTTATTAAACACTTAAAATAAATACAAAGAATCTATTTAAAATTTAAACTACTCTTCTTCTAATTTTCCTGTATGTAAATATATATTTTTTCATCTATTAGAATACCCAACATTGCATCAAAAAGAACTTTTGATTCAATAGAATATTCATATTATAAAAGATATAGAATTTAATACTTTTGTATGTAATTCAGTAAACAATACAAATTCACATAAAAAATATGTTTATATCAAATGTATGCTTTCATTAAGGGATTTAAACTATAATCATATAAACTATGTATATCCTATCATATAATATTGAGGCTTTATCAGCGCTCATATTAGAAGCTAAACCTAGCTTCTGACATGATTTTACCTAGGTAAGGTCTATATGTGATTCTAATTGAATCTTGATGTTGGTTCGCATGCTTTGTGATCTATGAATAGAAGCTTATAATCATGTGTAAAACTAGGCAATTCGCATCTCAGTGATATTTTTTCTTTCAATGAACAATGTGAAATAGTGATCGATGTGTGGGGATTTAATTTTATATTTTTAATAACCTAATGGGCCAAAGGTTATAGCATGCCGAGATGCTTGTTGCTTTTCATGGAATAAAGTGCTATGTAGCTAATAGTTGAACAAGTATCCTCAATTTCATCCAGCTCATAGTTCTTTGCCAAAATAATCATTCTACATGCATTCAATATCAATGAAGAAAATCCTTGTATTCTAACACGAATGAACCTTCAAGTTTGATTGGTCATACAAATGAATGATAAAATTATTATGTTCGTGAGTAGGTTCAATTTAAAGTTGTACAGTTAGATTGGGTGTGAATGGTTTGAGAAGAATTGTGTGCATATGAAGTAGTTGCATGATGATGTGATAAGTTTAGGGTGGTTTAGTCAAACTCTAGATGTGCTCTACTTCTCAAGCCACCATCCAAAATTCCTTTACGTTACCTAACCCACACCTCTACATGACCAAAGGCGTGAGCAAACCTTGGCAGCATGAGTCTAGTTTGACCCATTAGTAAATTGTCTATCATAGTTTCAGAAAAGTTTCATTGGTCGTGGAGCAAAACTTCATATAGCAAAACAACTTGAGCACCAAGGTTACATCTCAGTTGGAACTTAGATATATTAAACACTTTGACAGCTTTTCTCACATTATAAGATGATTTAGCAGTGTCTCATGGACTGAGGAGAGGAACCATTTTTCTAAACCTCGTTCTTACCGTGATGTATAATAATCAAGCTTAGGTTTGCACTGCTATTTGTGGTACAATCACGATAATTGCAAGAAACTTTGATGGGCAAGAAAGTGATTGCCCTGCAGACCACGGAATGAAAGTTATGGTAAATGAAGACAGACTTGTGCGTCCAAAGATTCCAGTGTTACATTACTTTGGGAAACCAATCATGCAGACATTACATTACTTTGGGAAGGCCCCATCCTTGACCGTCTCCTCCATCCGTGCTCCGTTTGTGTAATATTTTGCCCCTAACATCCCTTTGTGGGATGGGATGACGGCTGGATGAGTTGAGGTGGGATGCATTCAATGATCAGGATTGCTGTCATCTGGCCTGCGGCTCTTGGCCTGCGTCAGGGTGCGGTAGGTGCGACACCTGTCAGCGAGGACGGACGAGAAAAGTTAACTCGCTCAGGAAAATCAGCGTGTGCTCTCGTTCCCATGTCCCTCTAGTTTTCCCCCTCAGGTCTTTGTTGTTCCCCCATCCAATCTGTTCCTTCCCTCTGTTATGTTTGTCACCCCACTCTCTTCTCCTACCCCGAGTGCCAAGCTTCAACAACAACTCAGGACGTTGCCCTAACTCATGGAGAGACTACTCTACCAGGAAAGTAGAAACATTAAGGAGAAACTCCAACCCGACCTGCCGGAGGAAATGGACACCACAGAACCCAGCAAGGGAGGATCTCAACTGGAGCACTGAAGAACAAGAGGATATGATGATAGTTTTTATGCACACCCATAGCATCCTCCCTGATTTGGCCATAGTGCAGGCAGCCACCAACCAAATATGGGGGAATTTCAGGCCCAGCAAAGGCGGCTGGAGCTACCAATGTTCATCAACGAACCCAGAAAGGTGGGTACTTCTTGCAGAACCGTACTTTGCCACTTACACGTTGATCGGCTTAGATAGATTGGCAGAGATGATCCTTAGCCTAGATGGACGTGCTCTCCTCTAGTTCTAATTAAGTGGACAGAAAAGTGGCCTCTTAATGGCCTCTTTCATTTAATGGCCTCTTAATGTTTTACCTACCCAACATGTTTGTTACTAATAACTATCCAGTATATATGGGGACTGTAAACTAGAGTTAAAATGCATCGTCTTTTAATATCATCCACATTGGATGTAAAATTGAAAATTAAGAACTAGTATGATATAACCCTAAAAAATGTACGCAAATCAATAAAATTTAAGAAATATTAGAAGAGAAAGGGAGGTGGATAGAAAATGTTTGGAGATCCCACAAAAATCTAGAATGCACCGAAGAGCATTCAAGAGGCAATGCACACTACCACTCATTGTCCTAGCCCCAATACTCCTAATGAAATAAAAAGTTATAACCTTGCTCTTCTATCTTACTTGAGCTGACCAGCAGGCTAAGCCTATCAGGCTGGTCTTTTTCAACTTTTGAAGAGTGTAATAACTAGGGTTGTAGGGTATTAGATTTGATGTTGACTTGTTTCATAAACAATCTATTTTCATCTTGAACTCATGTCCTTGGTACCTTGGTATATTGAAGTAGTAGTACAATCTTGTTCCTCAATTAGGTTCTATAATGATTATTATTGGAGATGATTTGTAATGAATGACCTTTCTTCTAAAAATAAATTTATGGCCTTCTTACTCATGAATTTCAATTGTATTTTCACTATTATCTTCCACATTAATTCTTTTTCATTTTCATTAACAATATCAAAATCTCACATAAAACACTAGATTAATTGGAAATTAGTTTTTTTGGATATTTAACAAGATTGGTTCTATGGTTTGTAAATTCTATTAGATAACTTGTGAATGTAGTAGATGTATTGTTTGCAACTTTGAAAATCAAATTTTGTTTCTATTTATTAGAACAAAGAATGCATAATATTTTTTTTTTTGTGATAAACTCAAGCATATTACTTTTAAATGTTACAAGGACTTTTGTTAATGTGTTTGAAAAACCCACATCCGTAATTTAAATAGTATTTACTAACAGGGCTCATAGTAGTCCCAGAAGAAACATGTTTGAACTGTAAATTAAAGTAATGCTCTTCCTTTCAACTCCCCTATTCTCTTTCATTCGTTATAGAAAGAATTTTTTTGTTTTGATTATTTTTCCCTAGCTAAATTCACCCAATCTCAAATTTGAAAATTATTTTCAGTAATCAATTGTGTAAACATTGATAAAAAAAAATTGAGTTTTATTTCATTTGTTAGGATTGAATAATCTGGGGATCCATCTTTTTAAGATAGTCAAGTAACACAAGTCAACATTAAAAAGTCATTGTGAAGAACTTCATTCATCAGGAAGAACATTGTGAAGAAGACCTAGCACTCGAAGCCTATCTAGAGCTGAAAGTTTTATTTGATAAATTTTACAATTTATGGATGCTATAACTCTTCCTAAGAATGAAACTAAGTTCAAATGAAACTCAAAGTAATAGAAGCTTTGAAAGTTTTGAAATGTTTTCAAATCTTCCTACCCTAGTCTCCAATTCTAGTGATCACTTCTTCATATCTTATTGCTTTGGATTTCAATTGTTTAGTTATTCCAAGTATATGCTCACAAAAAGCTAGACCTTGATTTAATTATTATTTTACATATTGTTTTTGGAAAGTGTTGAATTTCCTTCTAGTTCTCTCATTTCTTGAAGAACGACAAACCTTCTCATGGAAAGAAAAAATAAAACTTCAATACAACTAGAAGGAAAGAATGTCCCTTTATCTTATTTACATCAAGACATAGCGCCTTACATTCTATGACAAACATGTGATGTACACATGCTTCTTTAAGTGAAGCATGTGATACACTTAGCCTCAACAACATACATAGTATTTATACAATATTTCAACACTTTTCTTCAATTTAGTGAGTGGATATCATCCATTCCCAACTTGGAGAGCATTGTAGTTGAGTGTTAAAGACACCCTTCATTAGCAAATCAATTAATTGATGTTGAGTGGAGATGTAGGGAATATAGATTGCTTTAGACTCCCAAGTTTTTCTTGAGAAAATGACTATTGATCTCCACATACTCTATGCGATAATATTGAATAAGATTGTCTACAAGATGATAGTAGATTTATTGTCACAATAGAGCTTCATAAGGCCAAAAAGAAGAATCTTTAGGTTAGTGAGTAAAATCTTTCCCCAAAGTAGGTCACATATTTTATGCACAAGTGCTCAGAATTCTTCATTTGTATTTGAGCAAGAAACAACATTTTATTTCTTACTATGTCATGTAATTATACTTCTTCCTAAAAACATCATAAGACCCAAAGTTGAGTGACAATCTATGGGAGAACCAGTATAGTTGACATCATCATACATCTCAACTGATAGGCTACCACCACGTTTGAAGATAATACATTTTCTAAGGATTTCCTTTAAGTAATGTAGCACTTGATAAGTAGCATGAAGATGGAATTCATTTGGCTGATTCATGCGTGACTTAAGAGACTAACTACATAAGAGATGTAAGGTCTAGTGTGTGTGAGATATGTCACCATCTAATAAGACGTTGATACATTTCTCAATCAATAGGCTTCTCCTCTTCATCGACACAAAGTTTGTGGTTAGGATCAAGAGGGGTGCAGGCTAGTTTGCATGCAGACTTTTCAATGACCATAAAAAGATTTACCAAATATATTTGTTGAGAGATAGATATGCCCTTAGAAGAATGAGTCACCATAATACCTAGAAAACATTTAAGTCAATGCAAATTCGTGATGTTAAATTCTTTAGTAAGGTATTTGCTCAAGTTTTCTTGTCCAATACCATTACTTCTAGTAACTATGATATCATCAATATAAACTAGGAGTATAGTAACTACCCATAATGAAGTATGTTTAAAAAATAATGTTTGATCAGCATTTCTAAGGCAATAACTAAATTTCTTCATGACAACATCAAATCTCTCAAACCATTCGTATAGAGATTGTTTCAATTTATACAATGACTTTTTGAGTCTGCAAATAGTCTTAAATGATAAATGTCCTCCATAAGTAAGTGGATAATAAATATATACTTCATCACTAAGATCACTATGAAGAAAGTCATTCATCATATCATATTGCTTGATATGTCAACTAAAAATAGTTGTCACAAATAGAATAATTATAATTGTGTTCATTTTTACCATAGGAGAAAATGTTTCATGATAGTCAATTTTATAAACTTGTGCATATCTTTTAGCTACAAGTTTAGATTTATACCATTCTATTGATCCATCAGTGTTACATTTTATAGAATAGACTTATTTACACCCAACTATATTTTAATCCTTAAGAAGAGGTACGAGTTCTCATGTATTATTTTTTTCTCAAGAGCACGCATCTCATCATCCATTATTTGTTTTCACTCTTTCTTAGAGAGAGCTTCTACAACATTAATTAGAATAGTAAGATCATCCAAGGTAGCAAGAAAGGTTGTATATGATGGAGAAAGTTTATGATAGGAAATAAAGTTGGCTGAAGGATATAATAGGTGTTTTGTATATATCCATGTGGTTTTCTGAAGGCAATAGGACAATCATTGGGCTATAGAAATGTAGTATTTTCTATATAAATAAATATGATTTCTTGGTCATTTGTTAAGGTAGGTTAAGGTTCTTAGGTTGATTCAGAATTTGGAAGTACTCATGTCCAAGAATAAACTTGACCAAATATGAGTTTTTTAGAAAATAAATCGAGAAGAGGTAAACTTTTGTCAAACACATGAATTGGTAGAATAATTTTATATGAAGTGGAATAAACTCCATCTAAAAAGAGGTCAGGTAAAGGTGGAAATGGTAAAGATGTGTCTTGAGAGGTTTTCTGAAAATAAAAATCCGATTCATGAAAGGTAACATCCATAGTTGTACATAATTTTTTAGTTGGTGAATGATAACAATAATAACCCGTTTGAGTAGTCAAATATTCAACAAACATATATTTGAGAGATCTTAGATCTAATTTACCTAGTTTGATCATGATTATGAATGAATGAGACACATTCGAATATATAAAGCTCTAAAGAGATATGGAGATGATTAAGGGGGAAAAAAGAAGCTAACTTCTCCACAAGACCCTAGAAATCCAAAGTTTAAGTGGGAAGTTAATTTATTAGATGTGTTGTTGTTAAGAGAGCTTCATCCCAATAAAATTTTGGGTGCTCTTGCCTAAAATAAGAGTGATCATGTAACCTTCAAGAGGTGGTAATTTCGTTTTTCTATCAAATTTTTTTGCTGTGTTTAAACACACAAAAACTCATGTATGATACCCTCAACTTGATGGAAAGAATTTAGATAATTACTTAAGTATTCTTTAACATTATCTAACTTTAATTTCTTTATACAGGTAACCAATTGAGTTTTGATCATTGTATATAAATGTTTCATTGCTATAAAAACTTCAAATTTCTACTTAAGGAGAAATACTCACATGCATTGAGTACAATCGTCAACAAAGGTAAAAAACCATTTATTAGCTAATAGATCTACATAAGGGCATGGTCCCCAAACATCACTATGGATACGAGAGAAAGGGATTTCACTTCTTTCATTTTTAATTAGAAAAGAAATATAAGTATATTTGGAGAATTCACAAACGTTACACGTAAGTGTTTTTATAGACACCTTTTGAAATAAAGAAGGTCAAAAACTCTTTGTAGTAGCAAATGAAGGATGACCTAATCTTTAATGGAGCTGAATGTGAGTAAGATCTTTGTAATGTTCTAGAAGTAAATCTACTTCCACAAGATAGGTTTTGTTAAATCCTAAGATATAGAGGCCTAATAACACATAAATAGTAGGTTAGAAATACACATTTATCTTTTATATTTTAGCATTATTTGGGATATTATTCAACATTTATTCACCCCAATGGTGTGATTTTAATATGTTTGAAAGTATATTAACATTTTTGATATTTTCTTGAATTTTTTTGAATTACTCTTTCGATATACATTTGATGCCGCATTAAATATTACCATGATGGACCTTATATTTTAAAGATTTTATTAATTTCCCTCGAGCAGTTTTTAGTCATTTATTATTCGAGTCTGGGCATCCAATATATAGTTGGAATCTGACCGTTGCATGCAACAAGTGTTCATTATGACAAAAGCAATCCAACAGCCAAGGAACATAGACACCAAGAAGGGAGGGCTCACCAATCTAACGGTGGAAGGTGCCTTGATGGGGAACCAGCCATCCAACAATAGAAGGTAGTAGAGAAAGGAGACCCACAGATCTAATGGTGTGTAGTTAGCTAGAAAGGCACGAAGTCACTAGAACCTTCTCACAATTTCTCTCGTACTAGAGAAGCAAGAGAGAGAGAGGGGAGGACGTTGCTCCATATATTGGGGGAAAAAAAATGTTATGAACAACTCTTTTGATAGTGGATTATCATAGTCCTTGTACCTACTCAGAGGGGAAAGGTTTTCTAGGGCTCCACCGTGTATGTTTGCAAGTGTATTGTGATAGGAATGGAAGTTCATCTTACCTTAATAAGGCCTCTCTCACTACTATAAGAGTGCCTCTTCCTAACAAAAATATGGAAAGAGGAGTGGTGAAGCCTAACATTCATGGTGAATGATACCCCTATTCATCTAGGGTTAGATTTCAGTTCGAAATTAGAGGTAGGTTAGGTTTGGGGAATACTATTTTACACATCATCTGGTTTCTGGTTTTATCCCTTCTAAATATGAGAAATCAGATCAAAAACTCATCTCTCCCCCGCCCTTCTCATCTCTCCCATCCACGTGCTTCCTTTGTCCCCTACCTTTTTCTCTTCGTCTTTCACTTAAACATGAGTATTAAATCATTTAGTCCGAATTCTTTGAGGATACGACCTGACTCGCTACTATCTATGAATTCTTGTGCGAATTAGATTTAGGATTAGTTTATCTTATTTTGATTGAGAAGATTTAGGCTTAACAATACCTATAAAAATCTGAACTCATTAAGGCCTCATTCTCTAGCAACTCCAATCCTTCATATCTAGACCTTATCAAGGATAACACAAATATTTTCATCAAAGAAGGTTTGATAAGGTATGTTATTAATGAGTTTTTTTTACAAATATAAGATTGGTGAAAAGTTTGAGAACATGGAGAACTTTGGTGATAATTCTTAAAGATTCAAGAGTAAGGTCTCTAATACTAGTGTCCATGAGAAGTGTACCATCAGTAGTACACACTTTTTAGTCACTAGAACATAAGGTAATGTGAGGAAATGATATGATGAATTTATCTTACATTTAGCAATGTCTTGGGATGGATCTTGAGCACCAAGAGAATAATGAAACTCACACATTTGATGACTTGTTGAGGGTTGTGAATGTTGTGTTATTATTACTTTCAATTGTTTTAATTCAATGTGAAGTTTCTCTACTTCTTTTGATGGAGTTGAATCAACATTTCTTGGGTTTATTTGATCAGTCTTTTGATTGGATGAATAATCAATTACCATATGTATTTGATTCACTTGATTATTATAATTTTGTGGTTTACCATGGAGTTTATAACATCGCTCTTTAGTATGATAAGATTTCTTGCAATAAATACACTAGAGATTATCTCTATAATTATTTTTCTAATTCTTCTCTTGCACAGATGATGATTGATGAATTAAATATTTGCTAATTTAATGGTGTGTCTTATTTTGACTAAAAATGTTGTATTACTTGACTCTTGAGGAGACAACATTAATTTTTGACAACTCTCTTAATTCAATACAATTGATATCACCTCACTTAGATCTGGTCTCCTTTCATGTCCTAGAATTTATTGTCTCATATGATAAAAAATAAGACTCAAATCAGTCAAAAATCTAAAGACATGCCTTCATTCTATGAAATTGTGTAAGGTAGAAATTTCTTTGGATTCTTTAGTTCAAAGATCAAGATAATAATCAAGCTCCTACCAAAGGTTTTTTAATTCTCCTACATATTTCATTACTAATTTTGAACTTTGAACAGTAGACTAAGATTTTCTCTACATTTCATACATATGTGACTCATTATTTTCATCGAGTATTTCATGTGTATTGTTCCTCATAGTTCCTTTGTAATTTTCATAAATAAAAAACCTCTATTATCATAAGAGGTTTTTTTATCAAGACAATTTCTTTGGATCTATGGAATCATAGTTCCCTAGATCCATGTCTTTATCAAGGAATCCTCCTCTTGCCATTTCTTAAATTATCTTGACATTTGATCTAGTGTAGTATTCTCCAAATGATGTAGCGTCCTTTTGCCAATAAGAACTCTCATATATTCTGACTATTGGATGAGATTAGAGCTAGTCAACTCGAATTTTATAGGCATGATAGGGAGTTCAATCATCAATCTTGATGATATAAGATTAACATCTACCGAGTGGTAGAGACATCACCTATTGAGGCTTCTCCTCCTTCAAACATATAGAAACATCAATTGAAATAGGAACAGTTGCTTACATAGTACAAATGTAATTGTCTTATGTTTTCAAGGAAAGATCAAGAATCACCTTTAGAAGAGGCTTAAAATAGAAAACTGATATTGATTTTCTAAGTCCTCAAGAAGAGGCTCACAAAAGTAACATAAATCTCTTACATAGAGAGAGATAATAAGGAGAAATCACATTTGCTCTAACAACATGTTGAATTTCTTTTTGGTTTGTTCATTTCTTGAAGAACAATAGACCTTATTGTGAAAGGGAAAAAAATAAAATTTCTATACAATTAGAAAGAAAAATTATTCCTCTATCTTATTTACATTGAGATAGAAGATCTGTTATTTATAATAGATGCATGGGGGGAAGGTTCTAGACATAGACCCTTACACCTCATGACAAGTATGTGATGTGCACGTGCTTCTTTAAGTGAAGCATGTAATACACTCAACCTCAATAGCATACGCAATATTTACACCATATTTCAACATAAAGCATAGCTTGAACATAGCTTCACTCTTTGGCTTCATTCTTTTTGAAATAGGAGCTAAAGAATGAGGCCACAAACATGGCATGAGAGTTAAGGTACTTCACTTCTACAAAAGGCATGTATATGCCCCCTTCTTTCTTCTTTCATGACCGAATAATTGACATTATTGTGCTAACCTTACCCTATTAAGCTTGGCTGCAGCAGGCTGATAGATGAGAATTTTCAGCTCTTCCTCATCCATGAAACTATGAAATAAGCAATGGTAGTTGGAAGATATCTTGAGAAATATAAGACAGAAGGCAGTCAAACTACAATGCAAAAGATTAGTTCAGAACAAGAGGGTTGGAGAGATATTTGAAAGCTCAAGACCCTCGATGTTCTAAAGTTGGGTTCCAATCTTTTGATAGTAGGAATTATTTATGGAAAAAAATTCACTAATGAAGAACAAGGTAGGCTAGAGTTCATTGATTTATGGGGACCACATAAAAAGAGTTATATTCTGATGCCTTAAATTGGTTTTTATGCTTCACTTGATACAATGAGGGTTAGTTGCTAAAGAAGAATTCATCACTATATGAAAAGTAATAAATGTTTATTATCATAGGTTAATAATAATTTTAATTATTCATTTTATGAACTAACTCATCATAAATATAAAATTATTTATGTTAAATAGAGAAAAGGGTTTTTATGTGAGTAATGTGATTTTTTAATTAATTATGTGATTTTATATGATTTTTAGATTCATATTTTCAAGTTAAAATGAAGAAAAATAAAATAAATAAAAAATACAAAAAAGGGGGGGAAAGGGGAGAGCTATGCTTGAGTGGGCGGACCTAAGCTGAGGGAGTCATGACCTAAGCTTGAGTGGCTAAAGAACTCATGTAGAGCATGTGTGCGTCACTCCTCTTCCATGTCACTAGGGCCAAACTAGGCATAGGCCAAGGTATGATCATGTCACATGTGTGTACATGGGGGTGGACCACTTGGTTTAGCCCTCTCCCTAAATAGTCTTAGCCATTTTGTTTATGGGAGAGGGAACTTGAATACAAATGGAGGTGCGGACTTATATTCATATCAAACTTCTAGATAAAATTGATATTGGACTAAAATGTTGATAGAGCATGTCACCAAAGTAATGTCAAAAATATTTGTATGTTAAGAGAATGTAGTGCGGTCATGTGCTCACTTTTTTTAAAGATATTTTGGTAATTAGCAAAGTTTTCTTATGTAGCTAGGAGACCAATAGAGGCTTGAATCTTAGCAACACAAAAAATTATAACTTTATTTTTTTTTAACTTCATAATTTTTCTATAGAATATTAGTCAATGATCGAGCCATCAGAAGTATTCAATCATCAATAGAATCTTCATCAATGATAATCTAAGAATGTCATTAGTAATTGACAAAGGATTTTGGATAGAAAGATCATGAATTGTTGAAGGAAATAATCTCTAGTTGGCCGACTAACAAACTAGTGTCAAGAATAAGACAATCTATTAAAAGATTTCTCACAATTTCTTTAGAGTGTTTCAAATGTGATTAAAAACCTCCTCTTGTTGTGTGGACTTGAGGATGAAGTTCCTTGAGATGGACTCCACCTTCATCACTAGTTGTAGACTTTTTATTGAATTATAATTAATATCTATTTACAAAAATATTTCTAAAAACTTTTGTAGATCTGTATTTTTTTTAGTTTTATAAATTTAAAATTTATGTGATTCAATAAATAATGACTAAGTCACATCAAGAAGGTTTTGCCGCCAATGGCTAAGGTTTCATAGATTATGAGAAGTGGATGTAGATTCAGACCAAATTTCGTGTTATATTTTATATCTTACTAAAGCTGCTCCTTTATCTAGTTGAGAATGAAGAATTATGAGCATGACATAATTTCACCAAAGATGGCATGGGAGAAGTAAAATTAAAGAGATTAGTAGGTGATCGCTCTTAAATTACTATTATGAAGATCATCAATTTTAAATTTATAAATTAATTTTCACAAAAACAATCTCTTGATGAATTAGTGAAAAACTAAGTTGAACACAAGGAGAGTTTTAAATTAGTTGATGTATATTAATTAATGATCACATTCTGATTTGTTTACTGATGTCTTCATTATCATGAGTTAATAATTAGTAAATAATATAGTTTTAACCTTAACTCATGATAAATAGACTTATATTTGTGTTAAATTGTGAAAATTAATTTTCACTTGATTAACGTGATTTTTTAGCTAATTATGTGATTTTCTACAAATTAATATAAATTTTATAATCTTATTTTTGAGATAAATAAAGAAAAAAATTTAAATAAAATATATAAAAAAGAGAGGACCATTGGCTAGTCAGGCCCGCAAGTGGGTCGAAAGCATAGTCAGGGGGAGCTGCAAGTAGAGGCTCGAGTGGCTAAGGACCGATGGGGACATGTGTGCACCACTCTCCTTCCACGTCACTAGTGGTTAGCTGGTTGTGAGGCAAAGAGTAGTCGTACATGTAGAAGAAAATGACTCATTACTTTCAAATGTGATAGTATTATATATTCACCCAAAACTTTGGCACACAAGCAATGTGAGACTAAACTTGTGTCACACCTTTCCCCGAAAAAGATTTGAAGATTTGAATACTTAAATTATCCTTTCGTTATAACAGAGATATATCATGATGACGTCACTTAATAAGAGCATTAGATTACTTATTTCAATGTCTCTCATGCAAACGGGTAATCGACACGGGTTTGAATATTCCTAGAGTTAAAACTTGTATTTTTATCTAATTATCGTGACTTTCTTGTGGATTGCTAGTGAAGGATTAAGCCGCTAGAATTGCTGAATCATTAGCAAAAATCTCATCAACGCGATTCGTGGAGCATTGGTACTAAAATTGTTGAACAATTCGTGATAAAGGATCATGAATCTATCAAGTAAATCATCTCTAATTGATCAACGAATAAGTCGTCGTCGGGAAGAAGACGATCTATCAGGAGACGAGTTGCTACCTCTTGAGAACATACCAAATGTGATGAAGAGCCTCCTCTTGTTGCGTGGACTTGAGGATGAACCTCTTTGACATGCGCCCCACCTCCATCTAGCTCTTTTCCGTTAGGTAATAGCGACTAGAGATGATTCGATGACTCATTTCATTGATGTCTAGACTTCGCAAGGAAATCTAAAGATTGTTCATGTCATCCTAGTCCAAAGAATACCTTTGAGGCTGTGGATACTACACGATGATTCTTCTAAACATTCAAGATTTCAGTGCATTATCAATGCATTGCCACTGCGACGTCAGAACTCTGTTTTCTTACTTTCAACTTAATTTACACTTCATTTAATGATAATGTATGTGATTTAAATTTATCAAGTTATACGTCATTCAATTACGATTATTCTAGCTTTTACATATCTTAATTTGATCAATTAAATCGTTTGTAATCGCTTACGTAAGAATCATTGGGTAGAACTTTTGTTTTCGCCTAATTCGCGTTCGTCAAGCATTGACATCATCCTGATATCTGCACCCTTATTTTTTTTTCATAAATTTTAAATATATTTTATTTTTATTTCGTAGTATAAAATTCATTAAAAATTGTATTATTTGAGAAAAATTATGAAAAATTACTCGATATTATATTACATCCTTGTGATTGATCTAAAACATTACCACTATTTGTGAGAGTTTTATTGAATTATAATTGATATATTTGTTTAAAAATACTTCTAAATATCTGAAAATTAGTATTTTCTAATTTTATAAATTTTAAATTTACGTGATTAACTATACAATGACTAAGTCACATTATTTACTCTCTAACATTTAGTAGCCACAAATAGAAAAATTTAATACACATTGAGAGCAAGATTTTTCTCAAGGTTCAATTAGCCACCTCATAAAAAAATTATAGATGGCTGGTGAGGATGATTCTCCACTTTCTTCAATGACATCGATTATTTGAACTCAATGAGGCAAAGAAGAATACAACTTCATGAAATTTAGATTGCATTAACTAGGATAAAAGAGGTTTGATTACATAAAAGTTAAAGGAACAAAACGAAAATGATTTCTCCCTCTTGTTCTGACAAATGTGAGGAGAGAATGGCGGCCTCATGTAGGGGCATCTTCGGTTGATCCTCTTTTCACTATGCCAAGGAAGGAGAGCCACGATCGTTGCCAGCGTTGTCCCACGAGAAGGGGGGGAAGGAATGAGCTGGCCCACCTATGATGTGCTGCGGGTGGAGCCAAGGGAGAGAGGAGCAGGCCATCCCCACGGTAAGAGAGGGATGCCCCTTTAGTATGATTGCTAAAATTATCACAATCTCAAAATAGACTAAGTCGTAACATGAAAGGCTGAGCCAACATTTCCTACATAGTGGCCTATGAATGATAGTTACTTGATTGAGCTTGCACATGATCAACCCTTTTTAAGGGAGTTTCCTACTATTATAATATCATAGTAGAGGATATGAAGTTTCCTAAGTGTTGTAGTATCATAATTGAGGCTATGAACTATCTTGCTATATGCAAACTTGTTCATTCATCATTAATAGAACATGAATGTCATGTGATGCCATGATTTGGTGGCTTTCTTTGTTCACATGCAATTGACTTTTAGTAAAAATGTAACTCCAAAGGATTGACTAATGCAATTGATGATCTAGATCATTCAATTCCATAAATCTAGACATAACTGTCAAATGATGTTTAAGGCAATTATGAATAAATTTTGAAATTTTTTAGTATATTTTATTCTTCCTCCGTGCATTAAGTCACATTAGCATCACATTAAGAATCACCCTTCTGCACACGTTTTTCAGATTGAGCTAAGAGTTGGTGTAGATTAGCTGGCTTAATCTTCATGTAGCAAGTCTTGAATTAGGATACTAGGGTCTCATTGTGCTTCAACCTCTACAACTTGGCTAAAATTTGATGACCTACTCCTTTGAATTCTATCAATGCAATATTAATTATTAATATCAAATGGAATGCATGCTTCTTAATTATAAAATGCTCCATTTTAATTCATTATGGTTCCAGTCCACTATGTATGAATGAACTTTAATAAGTTAATTCAAACTACTCTATAGACTGAACCTAGTGTGCTTGAATGATATGTTGTGATCTCTTGATATATGTATTCTATTGAATTCTAGATTCCATTGACTTTCTTGTGGTTTTACTTGCCTAGATATGCAGCCAAGCTTTTATCACCATATCCCCCCTACTGGTTTTTTCTCAAAAGTGACCAAATTAGAACATAATCTGCATTTAAGTTAATTTGTAGGAATTCATAATTTATTTCCTTTGGACTATATTTTTTCTCCTGTACAACTCTTTATAAAACTAATGTTTACTATATAGTTTTTGTATGCATTGCAGCATCTTTAGTGATTTTATTCCAAGTACTTCACCAAATTCTTACCATTTCATTATTGGACACTATCCTTATATTAGTGCAGACTTTTAGATTTAAAATTGATTTATATTGTATTTATCAATGCCAAATAGTCCATTGTGAATAAAAAATGCATAACATTATTGTGAGAATCTTATTAGTCATGCACACGTTTGTTTTCACTACTAATTTCATACCTAAGCAAAACATATTATCTAAGTTTTGTATTGTTCTTATTTCAATATCGATGTATTTGAAATTATTCCATTGCATACACTGAATATAATCCATTTATAAGACTGTTCTTTGAGGCTTTAAAGCCATATCTGCCTTCTAATAAAGGCTATTTTTTCCTAGCTTAGGGGCTAACAATCGCAAGATTGTGCCTACAAGTTGGAAGGATACCTAAGGCAGAAGCCACTCTGAGATTACCTAGGACAGGTCTATTAAGTTGTTGCTTTGTGTTTGAATCTATTGAAATTTTTAAAGAGATTGACATGATGAGCTAAGATGTAATGAGAACAAGGATGCTTTTTGATTGATTAATGAAGATAGTGTCATTTAGGCTTGTCTTTAATTGAACACTAGCTAGCCTTTTGATTATGTGGTTCTTCAAAGTGCACATGTATAACTCAATGTTCTTCCACATCATTTAGCAATATGGCTAGTTCACTCAATTTAATTAATATAGTGTTGATTGACCACAGAAAATGATCGTAACAAATAATTATATGGTTTTCTTGGATCTGTTCCTTAGCATACAAAGTTGGCTTCTTTATTCAATTTGGCTATTTAGGACAAAGAGCCCATTCCAACCAACTCAAGAAATATATCTGACCTTAACTTTTGTGATCAAGAATCAAGTTAGAAATTTGTAATAGTTTATCTTCTATTCGGATGATGAGTTATTATCAAATGGACTTTATCTACTCTATTTTTTGAGTAGTTGATTGAAATTAACTAATTGATGCCGGTGAATCACTTTTTCACAGTTGGCAAGCCACTTGCGGCAATTGAACCATGATTTATTCAAGTTGATCATTTCAAGGATCTTGCTTGTAGTTTATGGCAAATATTGCAATTTTATCATGATCTCATCATGTCCATGACTACATCTAACAAGTTTGAAGTGTCATGGTGATTTGTGTGTTATTCTAGTCTGATGTGAAGTTCCTTACATTACTGTTTTGTATGATTCAATTGTAATCAAAAGGCCATAAATTTCATATGTATTTAATGCATTTTACTCTTAAATTTTGCCATGTAGGGAGGGTTAAATATTTTGAAGTTGACAAGAAATCATATAAAGATGAAAAAGAAAAAATGTTATGTTATCACAAATAAATATTTAAATAATTAGATCTAGTACCCTGTTGAAATATATTTTTCAGGCATTATGTGAAGAAAATAGACATGATCAAGTATCTAACTCATGAATGAAGGTTTGAATCATTAGACCTAATGCTTTCTATTGTTGATATATATTTATCAGGCATTATATGAAGAAAATAGACATGATCAAGTATTTAACTCATGAACGATGGTTTTAATCATTAGATCCAGTACTTTGTATTGTTGAAATAAATTTTCAGGCATTAAATGAAGAAAAAATATTATCATCGAACACATATTTGAGAAGACAAATGAGGTCAGAATAAAAGTACAAGTTTTTAGGAGGAAAAACCAAGGAGAGAAGATGTGTTGACCCACAAAAGCACATGTCAACCTAGACTTTTCGGGGAATGGTGGGGTTTGGCGAAGAGTATGATGATATCCGCCCCCGTTTACGTAACGGATAGTCCTCATGGTTAAAATCCTTTAACCACTTCCTCGGGCTAGTATCGCTAACCTTCTTCCCTCCACTCCTGGTTCACGCGCGGTTAGGTCGAGTGGGAGGTGTGGTGCTGTTCCTAAGGAGTCGCTCGACGTGCTGAGGGGAGGAAGCATCATCATCGGTGGCGGAGGTGGTTCCGTTGACATGGCGTCGACAGCTGAGGCAGCACAAAGCAGACAGCAGCAGGGAAGGCCAGGCGGGGCGCCGCCCCCGCCTAGAGCGGGGCCACCTCCCTCCGCTCGTCCCCGATTCGAGCCCGTAGACCGTGAGAAGGTTCGTTCCTCTGCATCCCTTATTGCAATATTGTTTTTTAACCTCTTTAGATGACCGAACGTGGGCTGTTTCGTGGTCTTTTCACCTCGTTTTTATGTGATTACGTTGTTCTATATACGTTTCCGTTTTCTCTCAAGGTTTTAGGTGTCCGTTTATGGTTCAATGTTTGAGGCTTGGTGGATAGGAAGGCTCTTTTGGGAGATGATGTTGATACGACATCTTGGTTATCTCTTCCTTGCGGAGCAACGACATTCTTTTGTTGTCTCACTGCCTTCTGGGATATACCTGTCTTTGAACTATAGCGGTTTATAGTTCAGGTTGATATCGATTTGTATTTGACGGTTTATCTCCGTTTTATTTGGAAGCTATGACTTTAGTCTACATTCTCGCTGGAAGGACGAAATAGCTAATGGTAGGGAAAATATTTTCTTGTGAAACCAGTTCGATTACCGGAAAATATCCTGATATAAGGGAATCCTGTGGGTTTAATATTTATGTAAGAACTGTCTTCCGTGGACTCCTCCCAAAGCCTCAACACCCTGAAGGTCTCCGTAGTTATCATCGATATGAAGGCTAATCTTACTCATTAGACCCAGACTGAGACTTTAAGGGTAGATTCAGAGCTTGACACGTTGGTGGCCAGAAGTCAAACCCTATTTCGCCTAGTCAAAGTATAGAAAAACAATAGATTTCAGTATTTATGAAAGATGCCAAATCTGTGGCTAAAGTCAGTCAGTTAGTAGTGATGGTTCTCACAAAAAGTACAGGTGAAATATGAATTCTGATAGAATCTATAGCATACTGAGATATAATGACGTTCAAGGTTTCACATACCCTAATGTATAGATTGCATTATCTGTCCTGCGTTGGTGTGTCTTCATTGAGAATGTGACAAAGGGGACGATATAAGGCTGACCTAATAATAGGCTGGAAAAAAATTATGGTGCTATTATTCCTTATGATAATGAATCATGTTCAATCATCTCCCACATGCTAGCCGAAGACCACACTTCTATGGATCTGGGCGAATAACTTTACCACACCTAATGAATGACAAAGGGGGACATTGTTGGCATAAATGTCTTTTGTAGAAGGAATTGTGTTTTTTATTTCTTTCATAAAATGTTAATATTCACTTCCTGAGGGGGACATTCGCCAAGAACAAGACCCGATTTGTATTCCAAAACTCTCAGACTTTTGATCTTTGATCAAAGAAGAACATCTTTGGCTGTCCACTCTAAAGAACCAATGTCAGTATCCATTCAATCTTTGGTTCTATTTATATTCATTTGGAAAAGCTTAAAAGACTGCTCATTTGACTTAACTTTATTCTGCAACTGCTCCAATATTTCACATTATTTGACCGTTTGATGATAGTGCATGCTTAGCTCTCAACTCCAGATAGTATCATCTTGATCGTGTGTACTTTGAGCGACATTCAGTAGTGGACGAAATGTTTGTTTCTTATGGTGATCTCAGATAACTTTTAGAGGGACAGGGTTAGTTAAAATTGTAAGGCAAGTTGATGGTTGGAAACCTACTCTCATGATTTATTGTTGAAACTCAACGAATCAAAGTTTAGCTGCTTTTTGAAACTCTTGAGTAGGACTAGAAAGCAGGGAGAAGTACACCACAATCATATGCAATTTCCATGGGTTGTATATCAGCTGAGAGATGACGGCCATTTTTTTCCTCAGCTAACTTCATACTAGAACATCCTCATGAAGTACATATCACCTGAGCACAGTGTAACTGTTTAATAGGCTTTTCTCTATTTTTTTTCTTGGTGATTTAATATTTTCTTCTACGTTATGATTGATCTCTCCTAGAATAGGGCTTTTGTAGGTTGATGATATGTCTGTTTTTGTGGCGCTCTAAGAGATCTTATCTTCTAACACCATTTTTTGACTTGTTCCATATAATGGCTAGGTTTTCAGCATCGTCATCAGTTCCGTAGATAGAATTTTAAAAAAGTAGCAGGCACTGCTTCTCGGATTTGCTCTTTAATTTTGGTGATGGTTGATTGACTTAGAAGGTTTCTTCTTTAAGGCTTATGTTCAACAAAACGCTGTTGAAGTCCATTCCCAATGGTCTGTGAGGAAATTTAGTGGTTTCGAATAATTTCTACAACAAGGACGATGTTTCTGTCGTGATAAAGTAGCATAATGTCTGTTTTAGTGATGCTGTTATCATACATAGTGTTTAGGCAAGTGACAGTTTGTTTACTTTTTAGTTCTTTAAACTCGTTCTTCACACTAAGGCAATTTTGTACTTCTTTTTAGATTTTTTGCAAATGGTGTTACCATGAATTTTTCCTTTTTAACTATTGTTACTAGAACATTTAAACTTCGTTCTGACATTCACCTTAAATCTCATGTTGCGTTATTGCCTACATATTGCAGACGTGCCCTCTATTGCTTCGAGTTTTCACTAAGGTACTTGCAGCTTCTTCAAGATTGATTTACTGATGGATCATTCAGGTGCACGATTTGAAACAAAATCAGTTGTATGACGTCTATTTTGATTACGTGCATCCTCGTATTTCCAGACAATTAGCTAGATTGTGTTGAGAATTCACTCTGGCAATTTACTGCGTGGCTTTATATGAAAGCTGCAGTAGGTATATGGTCCTTATTCTGCTAAGAAAAGGAGGCTCCATGAGAAGTATGACGTCGCACTGTAGACGTTTTGCCAATGATTGTGCTCAGTTCCTCAAATTTCCTATGTATTGTAATGGAGAGTCACAGAAAGGGAAATTTCTGTAACTAGGGTCTTGGTGGCCTTTACTGTTACTATGGTATTTCCACCTAATGAGCCATTATCTTGAGGCATTTTCTTTGAATAACTTTTTTTATATTCTCATTCCATTTATAGTAAATGGTGGCTTTAAGAATGTAAACTGAGGGTAAAAGGAATTGCTTTCATGTCTTAAAATCTTGTAGATGGAACAACATTTATGTTTTCCTTTTTGGGTCTTTTCTGTAAAGGATTAAGAACTGTCTTGTGGAAAGTAGAAATGTTTCTATTGCGAACCCCATTTGCTTTTTCGTGCTATGATTCATTCCTTCTGTGAAAATGCGTTAAGGCTGGTTCTATGCTGAATTGTATTCTCAGCTTACGCCTTATTACTCATGCCATGTCTTTTTCTATGCTAAACAAGTAAAAGGTTAACTACTATTGACTTTGAGAGGTCGTGGGAAAAACTCAGAATTTAAGTTTTCTTCGTGAAGTATCTACATGTTGAAGAGGGTGTCAACTTATTTTAAGTAAGGGCAATAGACCAATTCCGATGGTTCAACGTGTTGGTTGAGGAAAATGACAGGAGGAAGGTCGTCCATCTATAATCTGTGACAGATCTTGGATTATGCTTCTAATTTAAGTGTTGGGTGGAAGGGTTGACTTTTTTGAACGAAATATGTTGGGATTAGTCCATCGCCAATGTCTTTGTTCCCCCCATGTTATTGGTGTGGTCTTCAGGATCCCTCCTTTCTCTATCTTCAGAGGGGCTTGTCATGTGTGATTGTGACTGAGTTAGGGTTTTCTTTCACAATGTGAGGATCACTGTCATCCCTTTCAAGAGGTTCTCAGGTGATCTTCCTCATTCTCTTTATTGTATTCAATACAACAGGGTTGCAATAATTTCATGGCCCTCATTTGCTGGATAGACTCAGGCAATTACGCTTTTTGGAAGCTTTTCCTTATTCAAACCAATACAGCAGACCCGCTTAACAACATGCAATTAGTTGGCCAATTTTCTTTTTGCTAGCTTGCTAATGAGCAGGACACTCTTCCAAACAAGAGCAGATATCAGCCACCGCGTCCAAAAAATGATATTTTATCTCCTTCTTGGTTCTTTTCGAACATTCATTTTTCTTGTCTTTCATAGATTGGTGGTCACCATGCAAAGGAGGAATTTGCCATTAGAGGGAAGGAACCGAAAGATGAAGTCCAGATTTACACCTGGATGGATGCAACTCTTCGAGAGCTGACAGATTTGGTAACAACCGTTTCCTCCTTTTCCATTGATTTTAGGTACTGGTTCGGCAGCTGACAGATTCGTTTTCAGGTGAAGGAGGTTGCTTCTGCTGCAAGGAGAAGGGATGCAAAACTATCATTTGCGTTTGTGTACCCTGATAAGCAGGGACGCTTTGTGGTCAGACCGGTAAGAACACATCTGTCATGTTTCGGATTTGCCAAGCATTTTCGTTCTTGTTGTTACAAGTTTCATGAAGATTGCTATGCACATAACGCACTCCTCAAATATGAAGGAAGATGTTTTAGTTGCTTGTATCTAGCAATGAATCGTCCACGCTCATCTCTGGGGATAGGTAATGTAGGGAGCCAAATATCTATTGTTGGTTTTGGATCAAGGAAGGTGTCTGCATGGCTGCAGCTTCAGGTTGATCTCTTGTTTTTGTATGCAAAGGTGAAAGTAGCAGTAGCAGCGTTATATTTTCAGGGTTGTTGGTGTTCAGAATTATTGGTTCAGATTGAAATCGGCCAGCTTTCTCATCCGTTATTATATCATTGATCAAAACGGATGAATATCGAAAGAAATGTATACTAAAATAAATGGGTTTTTGTGCTTTGCTCATGATGTAATATGTTTAGTCTAAGTATCATGAAAATTTGTTTTCTATTTCCTTTTAACAGTTTCACTAATCGATCTGTTAGGAATGTGTAGTAGTCTTCGGTGATCTGAATCTCACGATTTGATAGCCGACTCCAATGCTTATAAAACCTAGATGCCCTCTTCTAGGGCCACAACTTGTGGGATGTTAAATTATTTCCTTTTTTGTCTATTTTGTAGAAACGATCAGGGCCGTGTGTGATTCAGACAATGAAATAGTCTGCCAACTTGATAGGAACTCGACTCTGGAATTTACTTAAATTACATATAAAACCCTATGCCTTTAGAAAGTTTTCAAAAAAGGAAGGAAAAGATTGGAAATTGATGGATCTCACTTGGATCAGATGATATATTTCGAGACTGATGTGAAACTCCAGTGGAAGACAAGACCTAGGCGAAGAAGAACAGAGAAAACGTGGGGAATAGGTTTGTAGCTCTTCATAGGAAGAGCTGAAAAGAGATAAGAAGCAAGAGAAAAGAAACAAGTGGCTTTCTTGATTTGGAAACTAATTGAAATGTCTACGTTTAATGTTTTGACTTGGGTAAGTTTGCTATTTTTGGATTCGTTTTCCCAATCGAATCTTCTCAGGCATTGCAATGACTCCCCTGTATCCATGACCTGGTCCTGATTTGTCAACGCTGCATACGAATAGTCCACACTTTCCAAGCTTCAAAAGTCAACTGTAATCACAAGGCCCATATCAGCTATCAGTCATCTCGTTTTCATTCTCATTCTCATTCTCAGACACGGGAAGATTTCCAGAATATAGACTGGTTCCTGTCATCTCATGTTGCATTATCCATATTTTTTCCATTAATTAGTTCCTGTAAGTGACCACAATGGTTCTTATTCCATTTTTAAACTGCCACAAGCTTAAATCATAAAGCTTATAATAGGTATAAGTTATCCAGTTGGCCTCGCCTCCTACCCCTGCTTGCTATCATAAGCTGCTCCGTCGACTAACCTCGGCTCTGACTTTGTCTGCAGGTCGGCATGACTTATTCGTACCCTGGAAATGGGAGACGACAAGACGACATGAAGACCTTGGCCGAGCTGGGCTTTCAGGCACGTTCAACCTAATCATTTCCCCAATATCGATCTGTTCATTAATTAGCCCATATATTCGCTCATCAATCTCTCATCTTGGTTTTTCTCTAGATTGGAGACTATTTGGACGTGGGCATCCTGTAGAGGCCCGTGGGTGGGAGCAGGACATCTCTCGCTGCTTCGGTTCTTCAGAAGCCTACAGCTGACTTTAGCCCTTGCGTTGACAAACTAGTATCTGTAGAATGTCAACTCATGATAGTGGGTTGACCCAGTCTGTCTGCATCGCGGTACCATGTTTTAGCATAAATGCTCGATGAAACCTACTACAGTCAGAGGAGTAATGAGTTGAATGGGTAGATTCCGTTTTGATTATTTGAAGGGCAATTCAGTCAATTCACATGAGATATGTCAAGAACAGGGTTTGCAGCCACGTGTCGCTAGGATGAGCCATCTGCGCCGTCGAATGATAATCTCTGGGGGCCCGAAGCCCCGTGAGTGAGAGCAACCAGAGAGGTCGTATCCCCGGCGCACGTGGGGTTTGGTCGAGGGAATCGTCCAAGTTGCCACGTCAGATGAGCAGGTGATTGGACTGGGACCCCACGATCGTCTTAAACGGCCGAGGTTCAGACATGTGGCAAGCTAGGTGGAGGGGGTTCAGTTATATCAAAGCATCTCCGCCACCCTCCACCCGTTCGCGATTTCCGCTGATCGCTGCCCGCGGTTGAGTTCACTTGCCGATACTCGTCGTTGCAGGGGGAGGGAGTAGGAAGGGGGTAGGCATAGGGATTTGACGAATGGCGATGAAGGCGGTTGAGTGCTGTGGCAGCTGCCGTGGCGGCGTGCTTAAGCAGCTGAGGGGGATCTCCACGGCAGCGCCAGTGGCCGCTGCTTCATCGCCGGCGGCGATCTCCTTCCCTTCCGCCTTTCCGTATAGGACATCTCTCAAATTCTTCACGAGGACGTCCCGACCAGTCAGGACGCCTTCTTCTTCAACTCTGATCTCGGCTGCAGCCAACACGGTGACCGAGACCGATGGACCCAAAGTCTGGCCTCGTTCTCTCTTCTACTCTCTATTCTCTCTCTCTCGCCTTCCCCTCTTATATCTGCCGCCCTATTCCTCCATTTTCATTTTTGTTTCTCTTTCTCTGTTGTGTATTTTTCTGTACGTTTTTAAAGTTATCCATTGCAGGTCGTGTCGGTGCCTACAAAGCCGTACGAAGGGCAGAAGACGGGGACAAGTGGACTCCGGAAGAAGGTCAGTTGAAATAGATGGTCATTTCGTGTTTTTATTCCTCTTGATTCCGTTTTAAATTTTCACGGATTGCCTGTCTTGAATACTCCTGATCGGCTGTGAAGGTCAAAGTCTTCCAGCAAGAAAATTACTTAGGAAACTGGATCCAGGTAACTTTTTTCCTTTCTTTTTCTCATCTTATTTTCTCAGCCGGCATTATTCTGATCCGAGAGCAGGACTTTTTTCCTCAATCCTTCTATGGGTGTCCATTTTTCTTTTTCTCTGATGACCCGAGTTTTGCAGGCATTATTTGATTCATTGTCTACTGAAGACTACAAAGGCAGTGTGCTAATTCTAGGCGGCGATGGGCGCTATTTCAACCGGGAAGCTGCGCAGGTTTCCCTCTTTGACCTCTGGAATTGAGATGGTCACTCTTTTTGAGTTTGCATTGCCTGATATTTTTCAGATTATCCTCAGCTATTATTCTGATAGCGGGCTCTCTCTCTCTCTCTCTCTCGATTTTATTGAGAGAATGTGAATGTAATGCTGTTTGACTATTTATTGGTTACAGTTCGAAAGTTTCTTTATTCTGCTTTCATACCATTTCTCAATCTTTACATGCAGATAATTATCAAAATTGCTGCGGGTAATGGTGTTGCGAAGATACTTGTTGGCAGGTGGGTCAACTTATATATTAATTATCTTGGGCCAAAAATATATATATAATCGCCATCAATTTCTCAACGGTCGGGATTTGATAATATTATCTTGACCATCTCTGAAAAATGTCTGCAATCGCTGATAAATTCTCCATTCATGAATCCAAAGATTTGGCCCTCGCACTGGATCTTTGGCTTTTGGGTGATTTGCATCACCTTGAAAAACATGTTTGCTGAAAAATTCAAGTGGCCTCTTACTGTTCTTGTCCCTTTCTCGCTCGTGGCTGTTGCCGGTCCCATTCCTGCTCTTTTTGCTCTCTTTTCTAGTTTATTTGATTGTAGTATATTTGGTGGATTGTTTATCAGATCGCATTCATCTCCTGGCGTTGAACTTCAAATTGAAGTGCTTCTCCACCCAGACCTTGTTTTGTATGGTTCACCGGAACATATTTATCCTATCGACTGTACCGTGGACCAACGTCACCGGCAATCAATGGGCATTATACAAGTCACGAGGCAGAGCATCCATTTGGTATGTTCTACAACTGGATTCCGTAAGTATGAAGGGACTATCTAGGAGTCGAAGTTCTACCGGCAGAAATGTGTGCCTGGTATTCAGATGGTCTAGCGTTCTGGTCGATTTTAGACTGTTACCACTCTGACTTGTAGTGGGTACAGTCGAGATATTCAGAGAGAATGGTGGGATACTGCTCCATAAAAAACAGAGAGAAGGGGTGGCTCGCCGATGTAGAATGAAGGAAAAAACCGTGACTGGAAAGAAAAACCAAGACACTCGCTTCCACAATGAGAGTTGACTTGGAAACATGACTACTGGACTAATTTATGTTGGAGTCATGGGAAACCTATCCAGTGGCATGATCACTATGAGCGGAGCTGGTAGACCAATCTACAAGTGGGTCTAAAAAAAATGCCTTATTGAGTGAATTTTCTGTAGGAAACGAGAGAATTGGATTAGAAGAATTCGAGATAAAATCGTACTTAATAAATATCAAGTGGTCCAAGATGAAGATTATGGTATAGGAAGCCAGCTTGCTATTTCCATTTTGTTAGGAAAAAATGAAGGTCATTAGGATGAGGCAAGTTCACTGATGTTGTTGGTGTGAGGATGTTGCAAAAACTAATGTTGTGAGAACAGTGAGCAAAAACATTTGAACTCAAAGCCTATTTTGCGTTTCTCTCATCTACTTTCAAAGCAAGGTATCTCTCAAGTAGTTGTGTATTTCGAGCGATACTGTCTCTCAATTAATGAAGGATGGCAGACATTTGCTGGCTTTCGATCAGCAGAACCATATGTGAAACCAGCGAACGTACACAGATTTAAATGAGGGAGTTTTGCATTGAGTTTGATTCGTTTCCTATTCAAAAGCTTCTGTTAGATTCCTTGAGTGGAAGCACATTATGCCACGTTGATTATTACAAAATAACTGATAAACTGTAGTGTATCGTATTATAATGAACGTTCAAACGAAAAAAGGATTATTAATTAATTCCAGTTTTTCCTGACTTGAACTTAACTGAGATCACTTGTTCTGATGTTCTGATGTTCCCTAGTTTCGTCGTCCCCTAGTTTTGATATCCTTGTGGATTAGTTGAATCAGCCGCTACATGTCTGAATCAAATTAAGAGTGAAAAATTGCCTGTGAACATCCTTGTCTCGGTCCTAAATGGTGCCACATGCATGCAGCCTGCAGCTATTTTATAATTTTTTACGTCACAACCGTATGGTTAATGAGAAAATATACATCTGATATATATATGTATACATATAAGGTCAAATATTAGGTTATTAAAGTGTTATTAAAGAGATATGAAAATTTTCTGTCGCATATAATTAGGATACAAATAAAGATATACAATTTTGTATTCCCCATCTCCTAGACTTTGCTTACAGTAAGGTCCACTCTTTAAAACCCACTCAACTTGCTCATTGGCTTTGGCAGCAGAAGTGGTAATGCCAGAGGGTAGAGGTAGCTTCTCCTACCAGCAATGGAAGTGGCGATTGCTGTGCCAGTGGAGGGAGTAGTTTCCACCAGTACAAGAGATAGGAGACCAGGGAGTTGTCAGTCGATGCTGATTCTAGCATATAATTATCATCGACACTGCTCGTTTCTTCATGACATTCCTCTTTTCTTCCTTTTTTATCCTTTTGTTGAACAGTCCATCTCATGGTGACCTTTAAACTTTGAGAAATACTACTGGCTTTGACGTGCGTAAAATGACTTCTATGCATATGTGTGGAATATTGCTTAATGATTTAGGGTGCGTAGGTGGTAAGTTTTGATTTTGATCCAACCAGTCAGTAGCCTTATTTACAAACGACTGTGATAATTCTCATATAGTAACTCTAAATGATGTGTATAAGCACAGTATGATTATAACACATTTCTAATGACCCTCTCTAAGCATTGCACTTGGAATTTCCAGGGATGGTATATTATCAACCCCAGCTGTTTCAGCGGTCATTAGGAAGCAAAAGGTAAGGCATTTCGTATCAGCATGCTAGGTTACAAATCCTCATTTTCGTTCCCTATTGTTGACATAATGTTTCTGTCGTAGGCCAATGGTGGTTTTATAATGAGTGCGAGCCACAATCCCGGTGGGCCAGACTATGACTGGGGTATTAAGGTAATGATTCTGGCCGATACTTTTGTGAAGGTTTAGCTAGATTGTACCTGTAGATTGATTTAAATGTAGGAAATTATAGTTCGTTGCACAGTGGATACGAGAATCCCCTAGATGGAAAAGAACCTGATGCATATAATGCCTGTTCTGTGATTACGAAGGAGTAAACTTCCATGGATATATTATGAAACAGACAATCACAGAAAAATAACAAAAAATCTGATCAGAAAGGAGATACGATGGTGTTGGATTTCAGTATAAAAAATTACTCTTTGTTACGAAAATGATATTCGTTTCATTTTAGTGACAGAAATTTAATCTTAAACTTTATAACTCATAACTCATTTATAATTAAACAAATGTGCAAGCGGCACACAGCTTCTGTGAACTACCAGAGAGGTTCATGTTTTAACAAAACATGGGCTAGTAAAGTGGCATTAGTTAGATAGAATGTTAGGTTCTTCTGGTAATATTGAAATTTCCTTTTTCAATATTATTGTCTAATGACTTTTTTCTACGTTGAAAATATTCAGTTCAATTATAACAGTGGACAGCCTGCACCAGAATCCATCACGGACAAGATTTATGCCAACACACTCACAGTATTTTCCTACCCTTCTCTATCTTCATTTTTAATGTCTTCGTATCATTTTATCATTTAGGCAATTCTATTAAGGTACCTGCTGTTTATTTTCTGTTCTCACCGTCTCTCTCTTAACCACAACTTCCTTTGTTGTTTGACAAGAGGTTCGTATTTTGATCTTAAAGTGGGAGGAAATTCAGCCGAGAAAATCAGAAAAAATGACACTAAATTAGTTATCTAAACATATCCAAAATATTTCATTTTTTGGCCAAGCTTTTCCTATCCACAGAGGTGTCATGAGCTCTGCTTGGGGAATCATACTATTGAAAATTAGATGCCGTAATTTATCTCAGACAAGAATGAAAGGAAAGTACATGGGCTTCCTAAGACTTGAAGATGAATTTCTCATTGGTTGCAATCCATCAGGCAGTGATGCGTATAGGCAGCTATGTTTCTCAAGTCTCATTCCTTATAGATAACTTCATCTGGTTTTCAGGGTTTATATTCATTAGTTGTCTTTTTTTTCAGAAAATATGGATTTTTTTCATGGAATCCTTTGGAAAAAGTAGCATAGCCATCAAATTGCCTTGCTTATTTGGCGAAGAGAGTTCTTTATGAATTTTACCCCTTCTTAGTTCTAATAATAGAAAACGGACACCGTGGGTCACCACAGGTTGCCCAAGATAACTTTTAATGATTCCCAGGGACTCCATAAAGGCTCCAAACGGGCTGGACTGGGTGGAGCCCTTATGTTTGTTGTTTCATCCTTATTCATCAGAAATAAAAAACTAATAAAACACTCATGGATAAGGCTGATTCCTTGGAAAAATAAGTTATTCTATAATTATTATCATTTCATTTCATGGCGTAGGATATCCTCTTCATAGTAACTTCTTCATTGTTTTAACTTTTTCAGAAATGTCTGATGTGTATATCAATAGTTTGAGGGTTTCAAAAGCTCCATTTAAAACCCCCACAAAGCCAAGTTGCCCAACTTTACCATAACTATTGAAAAAAGTCATTACGTTTTCCAAAATATCTAACACAATTAAATTTCTAAGAAAGGCTTCACAGCCCGACTGAGGATTACATTTAAAACTTTAAAGTTAATCATCTATAGCCATTGGGGGAATGCTCGTCTTTTAAACATGATACATGATAAATTAGCATACAAAAAAAGCACCATCATTGATATTCTTTTCATTGTTTTATTAATGTCTATGCAAGCGGTGGTATTAATCCAGCTGGGTAGCCGGATCAACTCAACCCTCCGAAAAATTTCATCCAGACTGTTATTTTCTATTTAATGGTCTCATGTTTTTTCTCACCACAATGACCTATGTATAATCCATGAAGCTTTCTTGAGGCAAGGTTTGGTAACTCCAAGTATGGGCATGAATCTACTTTATGTTAATTCTTAGTTTTCTGCATGCTAAGTGTCGACACCTGTCAAGGGGTTACTGAGATATTCGTACAGTTAGGAAAAATGGTGTTGATTCTATTGTATGAGTTTCTATTTCTTTTTAATCTGTTGTCACCTGTACAGCATTGTTGACCATCAAAGTCGTCGACACTTTTGTTGCCTTAGTATTTGTTCTCTCTTTAAATGAATATATTGACTACTCGGTCCAACCATACGGAAAATGTCAGCAAAAAATCTGTCAGCATAAGAGCGAATCTAGTGGAAAAGCTATACATCAGAATTATCGATAGAGTTTGTTTAAAAAATATTTTCTCACATGAAAATCTAGAATGAGGATTAGAGACTCAGCACGCTTGGAATTTATATTACTGTTGTATGTTTCACCACAGTTGTCATCATCTTAAGCTAAACCATTTACAATCCTCTCTTCTTAGGAATAAGTTTTTTCGAGGGTTATCTTCCTCCTCTCTATATTCTAATTTTTCTATTTGAAATTTAATGAAATTAAAACTGCAGATTTCTGAGATAAAAGCAGCAGAGATTCCAGATATTGATCTCTCCCAAATAGGAGTTGTAGATTATGGAAATTTCAGTGTTGAAGTCATAGACCCAGTTACTGACTACTTGAAGCTAATGGAGGTAAGTGTAGAAAAGTACACAAGCGAACTTTTCAACGCCTGTTTTGCCTTTTTGGGCAGCCTTTAACTTGGATTTTTGTCTTTACCTTGAAATGCTGTGTGCAGAGTGTGTTCGACTTCGACCTTATCAAATCTCTTCTCTCCCACCCTGAATTCAGGTAAGAAGGTGAAGATCTTGTATGCATGTCTATATCAAATTTCATATATTATATATTTAAATGTGTGTAATGATAATATCAATGGCATTTGTCCATCAAAACTTCTGCATCTCTCAATGAGTGGTAGTGTCAAAATCTAGTGTGTAGTTTCTTTCTTACTTTTGGGTTCCTTTTCTTGACCAAATTTTTAGCTCAGTTGGGTAATCTATTTTTCAGTCACTTCATACAGTTCCTTGGTTATGCTGAAATTTAGACCCTCGATTCGATTGGCAACCCCTCAAAAATCTACTTGATGATGCTGTCAAGCTGACGGTGGTCACAGAACTGCAGTGAGCCAACACGTCCCCTAAGTTTAGATGCACAATATGATGCTCAATTGGGGGATATCATATCAGTGACAAGAGTATCTTAGAAGGGACTCAAATCACCACTTGCTACGTAGAAATATTTCTCCCAGAGAATGACTCCCCGTGGAGCACTCAATTCCTAATTGGTCGAAGGCTGCTCTATGTATTAACGGACACTGCACTATTCTTTTTCTTTTTTTTTTCACTTTATCTCCTCACCATGAGCCTGGAAGAAAATAAATAAGTGAAGGACAGGAAAAAGAGAAAGGGACTCGTGGAGCTGGTGGTGCTTCTCCTCAAACTGACTGCTGTCTGTATTACCTTACTTCATACCATGACCAAGTATGGCAATACATAGTTACCATAATTTAGAGGAACAAGAAACCTGGTTTGCTGGGGCAGCATTTTTTACGGTAAACATGACGCAACCCTAGGATGCTATAAGGAAAATACATATCAATCAGGTTACAGAAATTGAAGGCCTAGAAACCATGACCTGGAACCACAATCACTGAATTAGATGGTATATTAATCGTTTTCTGTAGGAACTAAACGGGGCATGGGGTTGTCTAAATGGAATTGTCATATTTTTGAAGTTTGATGACGCACGTTTTTTCAGCTAAAATAGATTTCATTTCGGACTAACTAATTTTCATAAAATAATTTCCAGGTTTGTATTTGATGCAATGCATGCAGTTACAGGTGCATATGCTAAACCAATATTTGTGGATAGACTTGGTGCTGATCCGGTACATACCATCTACCTTCCAAGCATTGAGGTTCAATAGTAGAAGATGAATAATGCATTTCATTTTAATTTGGTTCTCGGGATATTATGTAGGGGTGTGTGATAAATGGTGTGCCATTGGAGGACTTTGGGCATGGACATCCAGATCCTAATCTTACGTAAGATTGGCAAACTTGGTTCCATTTTGTCTCTTTCTATTGTTTTTATTCATGTCTACATTGTAACAGTTATGCTAAGGAATTGGTCGACATCATGAATGGTGAAAATGCACCCGATTTAGGAGCAGCTAGTGATGGTATGTCAGAAACAAAGTATTAATTTCTGTATTTTGGCTTAATTAATTTCTTTATTAATGTTATTTCACATGAAAAGTATACATTTTTTTTTATCTGTGATTTGGTATTTTTCAGAGATCTCTGTGTATAATTCTTCATCTAGTAATCACCCTGATGCCAGTAATGCTGATAAGTTGTTATCACCCAGTTACTATTTCTTTTTCATTTTTCATTTTCATGTGCCTTGAATTAAAGTGTAGAACAGTTTGAACGATTAGGTTATAAATCCTATACAGCCACCACTAAAATCACTGGGCTTCTCTCTTAGAACCTCCATAAAATCAAATGATAATTTGAAACCCATCCTTGCCTGTTTTCTCATTCCATGCCATAGAGGCTACTGACTCAATTTCTTCGGTCATCAATGGTTTTGAAAATTCCTTAGTTTTCCTCTATTGAAACTACAGTAGAAATTTTTCAGCTACTTGTGATGACTGTGGCCTATTCTTCCCCTCAGTGATATATATCTTGCGACAGATGCCTGTTGCGTCTTCTTATGGAGTGAACCATTGATCCTCATTCCTCAGCTTCCAAATCATATATATCCTGGTTATCGAAGTCACTCTACAGTAATAAGGTCCTCATCTGTCACATTATTTTCAACATCTCTCACGTGACTTTTGCTTCCAATATAATTCCTTCTTATCCAGTTGGTCAACATCTCTCACGTGACTTTTGCTTCCAATATAATTCCTTCTTATCCAGTTGGTCAACATGGTCAACAGGGAATTTTTCTATAACAGCCTGATGCTGGTGATATCGAAGGATTTTGTAATCCTTCAAGGCCCAGAAAGTGCAAGGCCGCTACTTACAAAGGATTTCGTCCATGTTTTGTCTGAAGATTGAGGAAATATGGGCATTCATTGAGATAAATGTGACCAAGGCAAGAATTAGTACGCAAAAAAATTATGTTATTGATGGAAATATAGAATGCCAAACGACGGGATTGGCTTGTAGTTAGCCGTCTACTTTCTTCTTTACCATCATACAATCATGTCTTCTCGTCAAATCACATTGTAGCCTACCATTGATGAACTGGCCTCCAAACTTCTACACAGTTTGCTTTGTTAGGAAACATCCAGTGAATGAATCTCTCAAGAAGTTTGCTCTTTATCTGCTAACTTATGGCCCGTGGAATGAAGAAAACCCTAACTTTTACCAGGTGATGGCGATCGGAATATGATCCTCGGTAGTCACTTCTTTGTTACGCCATCCGACTCTGTCGCCATCATTGCAGCCAATGCACAAGAAGCCATCCCTTATTTCAAGGATGGCTGCAAGGTATAGGCCTCTAGCCTTTTGCTGGGCTTCTATGAAATGATACTCATGATACACATGCCTAAATCCACATTATTATCCTGTGGGAGCATTTTCTTTCTTTTCAGGGATTGGCTAGGTCCATGCCAACAAGTGGTTCTTTGGATCGTGTCGCAGCCAAAATGAATCTCCCCTTCTTTGAGGTTTTGTTATTTTTAGACTAATTGGTTCGCTAATATTCTAAGACTTTAAGTCATAAATTTTAGTATCCTTTATGTCTCCTCTTGTTCCTAAGATTATCTTCCATGCAGGTGCCCACTGGTTGGAAGTTTTTTGGGAACCTGATGGATGCTGGCAAGCTGTCCATATGTGGGGAAGAAAGCTTTGGCACCGGTTCTGATCATATTAGAGAGAAGGATGGCATCTGGTGAGGAGACCAAATAGGAGTTCATTTTCTCTGCAACTTTTATGCTTTACCTTTCCTATTTTTATTTTTCAGTCTCTTTTCATGGATGATGAGGGAAGAAAAACTGGATGCTTTCTGCGCAATGCTTTACCAACACTGCATGTTTGTTCTACATAAGTTCTTTGTTGTAATTCTGTGGAATAATTAAGCTCTAGATCCATGAGAAATGAAAAAATTATGGACATTATTTCATGATTACTTAAACTTCCTGGGTCTGTGATCAGTCCTTATATGATGATCCTGAGATTGATGAATACATTAAGCTCTAGATCCATGAGAAATTAAAAAATTATGGGCATTATTTCATGATTACTGAAACTTCCTGGGTCTGTGATCAGTCGTTATATGATGATCCTGAGATTGATAGATGAATTAAGCTCTAGATCCATGAGAAAAAAGAAAATTGCGGACATTATTACATTATTACTGAAACTTCCTGGGTCTGTGATCAGTCTTTATATGATGATCCTGATATTGATGAATACAAGTATAGGCATCATTCAATTCTTACTGAAACCTGATCCTGTCACAGGGCTGTGTTGGCTTGGCTTTCCATCCTTGCCTATCGGAACAAAGAGAAGAAGCCTGGAGAGAAGCTGGTGTCAGTCTCCGACATTGTGAAGGAGCACTGGGCCATCTATGGGAGGAACTTCTTCTCGAGATATGATTACGAGGTAACTATCAGGATCTCCGAGGACATATTTTCTGTACAGGTCGGAAGCCTGAACACCGCTGTTCCTCCTCTCCCAGGAGTGTGAATCCGAAGGCGCTAATCAGATGATCGACCATCTCCGGGAGATCTTAGCAGCGAGCAAGCCCGGCACAAAATACGGCAAGTCTAACCCAAAGCAGTCGTGAACGCTGAAGCCCTCCTCAACCCCTTCTCTGACGCCGTTCAGTCTCGCATTGCAGGAAACTACTCCCTTCGATTTGCAGACGACTTCACATACACCGACCCTGTAGCTCGTCTTCCTCCTCTCTTTTTTCATCCTACTCACTCCTGCTATTGCTGCCAACATCGCTCACGATCATGATCATGGTTTCTGCAACAGGTCGACGGAAGCGTCGCATCCAAGCAGGGCGTTCGTTTTGTCTTTACAGACGGATCGAGGATCATCTTCCGCCTATCCGTAACCCCCCTGCTCCTCAAGCGGCCAACAATTTTCTTCATTCAATCTACGTCGGCGCTCATGATCATCTTCCGCAGGGAACTGGCTCAGCCGGCGCCACGATTCGGATTTACGTGGAGCAATTCGAGCCCGACGCCTCCAAGCACGACGAGGACGCTCAAGAAGCATTGAAGCCACTGATCGGTTCGTGCTCCTTCCCATATATATCTCACGGCTCCCTCTGGCAGCTTGGCACTCACGGGCTGCCGACCCGTCTTGGTTTCAGATCTGGCGCTGTCCTTGTCAAAGCTCAAGGACTTCACTGGCAGAGAGCAGCCCACGGTGATCACATGAGTGAGGCAGGCGCACGCGCAGGCGCTCCCCAATGCCGCCTTATCCTTCCCCCCCACCAAACCCGTGTCAGCCTGTCAGCATCCCCCCTGATACCGTTTATTCACGGTGCGTTCGCTGGACTGTCCTCACCCAGGCGCCCCAGACGGCCAAATAATATGTTGCGAAGTAGGAGAAGAACAGGAAGGAAGAAGAGGAGATCCAGGTAGGCACTGCCGTCGCCCAACGTCACGAAAGACAACGTGGAGATGTGTAACTCAGAGTGGCGTGTGTGGGGACTGCCGCCTGGCCAATTCGCCGCCAGGCGCACAGCCAAAACCAAATGACGGGAACACATCGGAACTCTGAAAGAAAACCCAAACCGATCATCCCGGAAACTTGGAGCTTTCTCAGCTTTCGAAGAAGACGTGGTTGCTGAGACAAATCCGCTTCCGGAGAACTGGCCGGGCGAACTTGGAGAGACTAGTGCACCTTGCGTGCCTTTAGAGGCGATGAAACTGGCGCTGACGACACCTAGAATAACATTTTCGTTCGCCTGATTGTGATCAAAAGAATGTTAATCGCAGTCAATAATTCCCCTTCAGGCACCAAGAGGAAATTACTCCTCTGAAATCAATCAAGCACAAAAAATGATATTGACACAGACGCATACCGACTTCATGTAATCATAGGCACTGACCAATATTAATATCGCAACAAGCAACCGAATTTTTATTTTTAGAAATAGTAGAACACGTAATGCATGCTTCGAAGCCTTACTCTCGATTGACTTCCGATTTATTTTTTTGTGGATCGGATTGATAAAAATTTCGATACGGCGATAATCACCCTAGAAACTTAGAAATTTAGTTTCAAAATCAAACTTCACCAAGTTAGTAACTACTAGTAGCCCACTTTGAAAAATGTAGTTGCAAAGCTCTGCATAACATGGCATCAATCGCGACGACGGGGAACTTGCTGTGAAGCTCTTTCTCGACAGTGGCGATCCGAGAGCCTCACCGCTCTGTGCCATAGGAAAACTATGCTCTGGTCTGTGATTGTTTGCTGCGAGCAAGGCTAGAAAAGAACATCCACGGTGTGGAGTCATCGCTCTAATGGATCGAAGACTAACCAGACGCTGAAATGTAATACGAGGCTCAAGAGGGAGACCTTGGGCATCGGCAGCTTCCAGCGGGGATGAAGCTTCGGAGGAAGTGGCCACAGAGGTCGATTGACACGTCTCCCGCCTCGTAGGAGTCCGCCAAGTGGAAAAGGCGGTGCCCGAGAGGAGCTGGGCTCGGGCGGCAGCCTGTAGGTATCCAGCATGAACCCGAGGACCGCTGCGGAGGGCTCCGGGATGTTGGGAGGTGCTTGTCAGATGGTCGGTCCGGTAGAGAAGGGCGGAGGACGCTGCCGGATGCTCAGAGGTGATCGAGTCGATTTTATTTAAAACTTTGAGAGACCATAATTTTATGAGGGCATAATATAAAAATTATCAATTAATTTCAAATCCATCCTTGGAAATTTGAGGATTATTTTGCCGAGCTTCCATTTTTTAATTTTTCGGTGACAAAGCTTGTAGAGGTATATTTTAGTTTCACCCCAATGAAACGAGGATCATTTCAGAGCACTACCACTTTAGAAATTTTGCATGAATGTACATTCTAAGGTAGTCTCTTATAAAATTGAGGATTTTAGTTAGACCATCATTGTATAGCATCGAAATATTTAACCCCATCTCGGTACATTTATAATTACCCCTCTCAAATATTGATGATAAAAAAATTCAAATCAACTAGAATAAAAATAAATTCAAACCTTGTAAATTGAGGGCTGTTTTCAATAATTTTTATGTGAGAAAACTTTTGAGACATATTTTAGTTATACCCCCCTGTAAAGGAAATGATTCATTTAGTGTACCACTGTCTTATAAATTTTTGCATGTGTATATTCTAAAATATTTCCCTATAAAATTAGGATTCTCATGTCAGCTACTATCTTAAAATATTTAGAAATTTCCCCATAAAATTAAGAGTTCTCCCTCATAAATTTGAAGATTCTTCAATCATACTATCAAATTGAATTATATCTAATATATTTCAATTATATCTTTATAAAATTGAAGACTATTTTGCAATATAACAATTTTATAAATTTTAGGTACCAAGACTTTTTTATGTATAATTTCATCTATGCCCCTATAAATTTTTGATGATATTTATGATGCATAATCATTTTGAAAATCTTGCATGAACTTCGTGTCTCTCTATATTCTATGTAATTGAAAAAAACATATCAAAAGAACAATGAAGGTTTTTAACTTAAGTGGAGAAACTTAGTAAGATATACATTTCGGGTGATAAGGTATTAATTTTTCATGCTCAAATATAGTACAAGCTCTATTTCAGCCCAATTCAAATGGATTAGAGGCCCTAGATGTGTGAAGACATAATTCAGCCCAAATTTAGTTCTAGATGATCTAGTAAGAGATTAGTACATTTGTTAAGAGTCCAAATTTCAATTGCCACGTTTATTGTTAACCACATTTTATTATGTAAAATAATCCCTCTATTATTTAGGACATTCTTATTCATTAAGGACATTTTAATAGAATCACCCTTTCCTTAAGGGTATTCTAACAAAGCCCCCTCTTTTCTATGTTATTTATAACTAGATTTTTTCCTATAGAAAGGTCTCTTTTGTAGCCCTAGGTTCATTAGAGTTTACTTTTATCAATACCACAAAATTTAGCTCTTTTGACCTTCTTCTTTTTCCTATTGGATTATATTATCCCTATGGATTCAAGGAAATTATTTTGATTCTTTTGGAATCAAGATCAAGTCCTTGTTGACTCAAGGGTTGAGTTTATTTTGATTTTTCTAACATCATATGTAGCCTGAATCTTTTCTTCTTCTACTTTGATGTTTTCTACATTTATAATATATCCTTGAAACCCTAAGTTTGAAGTCATAAATTTACACTTATTTAAATTAAATAAATAATTTATTTTCTGTTCAAAGTGCCAAATAATTCATTTTTGTCGATCATCATAACTTAATCTTCTTATGTTCTAATCTGCAGAAAAAATCAATATTATTTATTAGGCGTAAAATAAATTTTTCATCATTCTAGTAGAAAAAGTGATGATTATTTCTACCCAAATGAGTTGCATCTAAATCATATTGTCATAATTTACCCAAAATAAGATGGCATGCATCTACTTAAATCGCAACACAATAAATTTCATTAAAATAAAATTTTCTCATTTCTCATAGAGAATTTATTGGTATCAAGATTTTATGAATCATAAACTTGAAAGTATGAATAATAAAAAAATAATATCTAGTGTCATGATATTCTGGTATACTCTTTGAAGTACTTGACTAATATGAATGATGTTTCAAGGCACACATTTGACCTACCTAGTTTTAATGGCCACTTGAAAATAGAAGAATTCTTAGATTTGATTTCAAAAGTTGAAAGAGTTTTTGAACATATGAAAATTCTTAAAGATAAACATTTTAATCTAGTGCACATAAATTGAAATGTAGATAATCTATGTAGTGGGATCAAAGTCACGTGTTAGAGCAAGAAAAGATTAAATGAAGAATTGGTATAAAGTGAAGAAATTCTTAATGTATATATTTCTTCCCCCAGAGTATGGACAAATTTTATATTAGTGGTATCAAATTATCTATAGGGAAGTAGATATGTGATAGAATATACTGAGAAATTTTATAGACTACCTTTTATAGTTGAATTAACTAATTTTGAATCTTATATGATATTCAAATTAGTAAGTAAACTATCACAAAAATTTTAAGAAAAAGTAGTGGTACATTCATTTTTGAAGTTAAATGATGTTGGTTATGACATCTAAATATATTGAAGCTCTATTAGAGAAATAAAATAGAAAATTCTCATAGTTCTTTTGAAAGATCAAAAATTTTAACTATACCAAAATCAAATCAATCTATTCCTAGTGGCAAAAATTATTCATACAGAAATTCACATGTGCTTAATATTCCTAAATGTTACAACTATAATGAAGAAGTTCATAAATTGAATGCTTGTTCAAAATGTGGTGCTGTGAATTTCACAGAGACAATTGATGAAGATGACCTTGAGGTTGGTGAAGACCATAAAGAAATCCAAAAAAACATTTTGGAGAGTAAAGAACAAAATAAATTTTGTCACTCTCTAGTTATACAAAGATTGATGGACACAACAAGAAAGAAAGACCCTCTTGAAAGTCATAATGGGTTCAAAACAAAACACATTGTTAATAGGAATGTATATGATGTCATTATTAATTTTAACAATAGTGAAAATATTATTTCTTCAATAATCGTATAGAAATTATGACTGAACACAGAAAAATATCTAGATTCATAAAAACTTAGTTAAAGGATTCAAAAACCAAAGTTATAGAGACATATTTAGTAAAATTCTCGATAGTAGTATGATCCATGTATGAGGAGACTTATCCTTATGGTTTATCTCCAGAGGATCATTTGAGCAGACTGTCCTCAAAAAATATTATAAGAGCAGAAAATGGCCATTTTAGTATGGTTAAATCCATACATTCCATTTATAAACTATTAAAATAATACTACGTCTTTTTTACATTTATGATTTGGTCTAGTCTTTGAAGTACCCTGCGATGGAGAGAGATGCTCATGTGCCCTCATGGGCCTGTTGGCCATGGGCATCTGCCCATGCCCAATAGACGCTGCTAAACGCTTGCATGTAAGGATCTGAGGTTGCACGTAACCCTGATGAACAGACACGTCGGACCACATATGCGGAATACTCCCCAATAGGCTCCCTCCCTCTTAGGAATCCTCTTCTTAATGGCCTCTCTCGTTCTTCCGCTCAGTCCATCGAGAAGAGCGTGTCTTTTAGGGAGAGGGACGGCAGGACGGGGGGAGAGAGGGAGGGAGAGGGAGAGAGGGAGAGAGAGGGAGAGAGAGAGAGAGAGAGAGAGAGAGAGAGAGAGAGAGAGAGAGAGATGGTGACCTTGGAAAGAGAAAGCTAGGTGGTATAGGAAATGGGCTCTGGACTTCTGTACCGAATAAGCCTGGACTGGCCTGCCTCACGGCAGTTGTAAGAGCCGCGATATGAACCCAAACTTCATTGTTTATGACGGATACCTTGAATTCAGCCTGTGGTCGGGCCTGAGCTCTTTTGAGAAAACATCTCCGGTCGGGGCCGAGCTGGACCCCATCCTTTACAATATGAAGGGACCCAACCGTCAGGCTGGTCAGCTGGACGTGGCTTACGGAGAAGCCCGTTATTTCGCCGGGCCTGAGCTTCTCAGACTCAGCCCTCTCCGTCGCTGACCGTACAGCGCCGTCGAACCTTCCGGCATTTTCTTTTGCCTGACGTCAACGCGTGTGCAGCTGATCTACCCCTCTTCGGAGGAAACGGATACATGACGTCGAGAATACCAAGGGGAGATGAAGGAAGAGAATGGCTAACCTGTGGGCATGACTCCTTTCTACGGCGGTTTTCGTCTCTCTACCCCTTTCTCCGTAAGTAACCAGAGTCGCCGTACCCTCTCTCTCTTCTCTCTCTCTCTCACTAACTCACACTCTCGCTCTCGGTCGAAGTAGCTGTGCCCCAGGCTAGTTTCATCCTCTCAAACGTCCAGCCCGAAACATTTTTTGCAGTGTGCTTTTTCTGGGACTGAATTATATTCACGTTTAGAGGATACATGAAGGGCACTTTTACCATCACTGGAACGCGCAAAAGTTACAGTAGTGGTTTAGGGCTGGTGAGGTCAAACCTGTGGGAGGCCGAGAATGTGACGTATGGTCGTCGAGAGTGGCGGAATATGTCGAGGGTGGAAGAACGCTGTCGATGACGTCCCTAATGACGAGCGTTCTTGGGAGAGGAAATTCCGAAGGCACCCCTGATGTGTTGCAATAAAAGATCGCCGCCGTTGAGCCTTTCTCTCTCAACGGCCTCGTCCCCTACGGTCTCCTTTTTCTTCGACATTCTTGTCTGTTTGCAGCTGACGATGGGTTCCCGGTTGGTTGCTGGAGCGCTCGTGGGGCAGCTGGGACGCCGGCTTGTCTCCCAACCGTCGTCTCGGATGCCGCTGTGGTGCTCAGCCTTGCGGACTGTTACGACGGTGCCACCACCGGGGAAGGCGGCGTCGGTGGCGGAGGGCGGCAAGGAGCAGGCGGTTGCGAGCTACTGGGGGATATCCCCGTCTAAGGTGACGAAGGAAGATGGAGCAGAGTGGAAGTGGACGTCTTTCCGGGTGAGTTGTTTCCCTCTTCTCCGCCCCGCCGCTGTTGTCGCCACCACCGTCTTCTGGGTTTTGATCGCCATGTTCCTCTCAGCCAGGCGACTCCTATTCGGCGGACCTGTCGGTGGACCTGAAGAAGCATCATGTTCCCATCACCGCCATCGACAAGATCGCTCTTCGGACAATTAAGATACTTCGCGTTCCCACCGACATCTTCTTCCAGGTTCGAAACCGCTCAATTTGATTTGATTCATCAACAATTGGAGACCATAGTGGTGCTCTGAGAAGGATTACTAAGAGCGACGATGTTGGTGCGAGCAGAAGAGGTACGGCTGTCGGGCGATGATGCTGGAGACGGTGGCAGCGGTGCCGGGAATGGTGGCGGGGCTGCTGCTGCACCTGCGGTCCCTACGCCGCTTCGAGCACAGCGGCGGATGGATCAGGGCGCTGCTGGAGGAAGCGGAGAACGAGAGGATGCACCTCATGACCTTCATGGAGGTCTCGGAGCCGCGCTGGTATGAGCGGGCCCTTGTAATCACAGTGCAGGGGGTCTTCTTCAACGCCTATCTTCTCGCCTATATACTCTCCCCTCGCCTTGCCCACCGCCTCGTGGGCTACCTCGAGGAGGAGGCCATCCACTCGTACACCGAGTTTCTCAAGGAGCTCGACGCGGGTCGCATCGAGAACGTCCCCGCCCCCGCTATCGCCGTCGACTACTGGCGCCTCCCGTCGGATGCCACCCTCCGCGACGTCGTCCTCTCCGTTCGCGCCGACGAGGCCCACCACCGCGACGTCAACCACTTCGCATCGGTAACACACACCCTCTCTCCCTCTCTCTCTCTCAATCCATCTTTCCTCCATTAAACCCTCGTTGTGCCCTGTCCTCGCAGGATATACACACCCATGGGCGGCAGCTAAGGGATATCCCGGCTCCTTTGGGATACCATTAGATATCGGCCAGTTTACCAATAAATCGGGTCGACCAGCACCGTCTCTGAATTGAGCTACTCTAGTACAGAAAATGGGCTGTCCATATGTTCCTTCTTCAATGGTGTCCTGGATAGAGATCGTCTCTTGTTTGATGGGTTTGGGTCTGTTCTCTTGTTTGCGTTGCACCAGAACATGTATCACTTGAAAGGCAAATAGTGAATTAAATACACTGAACTTCCAAAGATTTGGAAAGCGCGAGTGATTATTATTATTCGCTTGAAAATTTCGTCTATCGCATTTTATTGTTAGAATAATCCCGGGTCAAGATCTTTTTTTTTTTTAAGGGTAATTCAACATGTAAAATCCTATTTTATCGTGTTTTATTTTTTTAAGTTAACTGTGGGGTCAAGATCTTAATTACATTGGTGATTACGGCATTCAAGTTAATATGAAAACTTGTGGAGATCTTGTAAACGACTTCTAGGCAATAAAATAGAGACTTTAGAAGTCAACATCGTCTAAAACAATCAAGGAAATAGGGTTAGATTTATTCATGAAAGTTACAAGGCACAACTTTGTTGAAAATAAGATATTCTGATGCATAAAGGTAACCCTCAATACAGGCAAGTGTTTGAGTCTTGCACAAAAGTGTTGACATCTGTGAACTAATTGGAAGGTAACATTGATAAAGCGAACCACAGCAACAGGTCAGGGATCAACTCTTACGGGCTAGTTGTTTGTGTCTTCAAGTCAACGTTTTCAAATCCGATAGAGAAGAAGTATTGGCACATGATACACTAAGTGTCACAAGACTCAGGGATTGACACCCAAAATCTAAGGCTTAACTTTTTGACTATTTTGCAAAAAAAAAAAAGAGTCAAAATGAAAGAAACTAGCCATCTGCGGTAGAGGGAAAACTTCTTGTGAAAGGAGTTGGGATTTTGTCTTCGACTCTATTGGATGTCCTTTCAGTTGGTTTATTTCATTCCTCCGCATACTATTCAAACATGCTATTGAGTAAGACATGAGGAGATAATATAACACATAAGACGGTTGACTTGTCCTATGCTCGAGGCAACTCAACCCCCCCCATCCTTTTGAACGTAGAACCTAATACCTAGGTTGGGCCTTTAGAAATTAAGATCAATATCATTTTTATTATTAGATCGATATGGTTTTGATTGTATTCTAGATTGTTAAATGTACGAGCCCTTTAGTATCTTATGTCTCTTCATTAGAATAATGGTGGGCGGAGAATCATTGCACTTTTCAAATGCCAAACAGCCAAATAGGATTGCTAGAGTGAGGTAAGTTGTTTACCAATATGATCCTTGTGTGTAACGAAAAGCAATTCGTGCTGAAATAATAATGCAATGATACAAGGAAATATACTCAGCGCAATCGAGTTTCAAACCTGATTTCTTTCCGATCTTCCAATTTGGTTTCACAAGTTACCTTCCTAAGAAGCACAAACCAGACTTTCTTCTCATTGAGCCGTACTATGCATGCTCAAATACACAAGGGAAAATACAACACAAAAGGATAAGCATGGAGATTCTTCAATATGAGTAAAGCAGATGAGAGTATATAAAACTTGGGGGGAGATTTAGTGAAACGTTTGAGCTTTGGAGAACATTAGTCACTTGATCTTCAAAAGTTGGACTCATGGAAGCCCTCTAAGTTCCCAAATGGTGGCTATCTATCCTTTTCTATCAGTTTTATGGGCCACTGTAATGCTTATGTGTAATCAATGTGTATTCATTATAAAATAAATATTTGAACTCAAGTTCAAATATTTTATCTTCGAATGATTTGCTTTTTAAAGTTAAAATCGGATTACATTAAAGACCAGGAAGAGTTCCTAATTTGATCAGTATGCTAACTAATGCTAAGATAGTTGATGCGATGCAAAGTACTGCTAGTGAGACAGTAAACTCTAGAGCCTAACATCGCTGGTCTCCTCTCACGCACCCTCTTCCCATGTAAGAACACGTGTGGTGGCTACAATAGTCCTACCCAGCACCCCGTGTCTCTAGGAACCGAACCCACTGGCGGCAAGAAGCTTAGATTGATAGATAGAGATAGAGATAGAGATAGAGATACAGAGAGAGAGAGAGAGGACGAGAAATCCCGTCCCGTGGCAAGCAGCAGGATCGGAGGGCGAGAGTAGGATGAGACAGTCCATGGTCTCTTACGTCAGTGCAGAATAGAGGTGAACTACGAGCTTTTCAGCTGGAATTCACCCAAGATTGAATCGGGCCAACCTTCCTTAAAGACGCCACTAGTAAAGAAGTCCTCATCCCCACGGCCCGCAGCAACCAATCAAGAATGATGGGACCCTTTAACGTTTTCCAGCCTTCCCCTTCAACGAAGTCCTCTTACCATCATGGGAGCAAGAGTGAGAGTGAGAGAGCGAGAGAGAAAGAGAGAGTCTCATTTAGATGGAGAAGAGAGATTGAGACAACGCGGGACAGCAGACAGCAAGGGGAGCCTCACGCTCACTCCTCTCCCAAGGAGAAGGCTGCAGCAACAATGGGACACAAGATCTCAACTGATCTATTATTGTAGGCCGTAAACTAGCAACGCCCCAACCGCCGCTAGGCCAGCTACTAGGCCGACAATCACCCCAATTGGTGGCAGGCCGCCGCCAATCGGCTTCCCGGAGCTCACATCGTAGGGGGTAAACCGCTTCTTTGGTGCCGAGCACTGAGGGCAAGCATACGAATCGGGCTGGAAGAAAAACACAGCGATGCCATCAAAAACTGAAAAAAGAGGGTCAGATTCGAGACCCTGTGACTCAAAAAAATCCCAAATCTTCAAGCCAAACGTTGATGCCAAGAACTAGAAGAACATTAGGCAGAACCAGAAATAGAAAGTAAAGTGGTCTGACCTGTTCTTCAAACGGCTTAGGCAGGAAGTAAATGAACCCGCAGTCCAAGCATATGTGTGTTGCTCTAGCCTGCAAGATGAGGATGCCAAGGGCTGTCACAGTGAAAAAGAAAAGAGGAGGAAACAGACATGGAGGCCCCAAGCTTCTATGAGAAGCGTGGATGTGGTGCTACCTTCTGAGCTTCTGTCAGAGTTCGGCCAAATCGAGGTGGAGCAGGCCTCTTGGGCAATCTCTTCACATCAACCTCGGCACCCCTGAATGGTGGAGGGAAGAGCAGTAAACAAGAGAAAGAAGATAGCCTTGTCACGAAACAAATCTCCTAGACGCTGTGCATTTATGTTCTAGTGTTCTTAGTCCCCCTGGCATCCACGACATGGTTGAGAACGCCAGTGAACGAAACCACATAATAAGAACAGAAGCAATCCTTATATTCTTATTCATCTTCTTATGATCTATTATATCTCAGTGAAGCAAGAAGCAAAGCCCAGAAATATCGTTTAAAATAGAACTACAGACTACGTAAATGAATGATAACGAAGATTTCAGACAGAAGGGCTCCATCACATAATTGAACCACGATCCAGTCCATAAATTGGCCGCATAAATTTTTTTCTGTCAGGCCTTAAAAAGAATGCTGCAATAGAATCCAAGGGATTGGGTCTAGGCTGAATCTGTTTACATCGAAGGTATACTAATCTTTTATGGAAAAGAAATGGGTCACAGTCCATACGGACATAATAGGGGCATAATCTATTCTCGCTATTGTTGTTGTCCATCAATCTGAAGACGAGGAGAAATAGTACTTATTTTTTTCTCATTAATTAAAATTTTCCTTTCTTTATACTTTCAAGGGAGATGCTTTTGCTTAAAAAATAAAAAAAAACGCATGCATTGATAACCAAAATGAAGCATTCTAGTTAATGACAACGATCACAGGGGGGAAATGGTGCGGATAACACCAACCTGCTCACAACGAAGTAAACTGAATCGGGCTTTGCTTGGATCGCTGTCTTGGTAAAGCCTAGCTTATCTGCAGGCCAAAGTTCATCACCAAAGAAGCTGCTCGTGTACAGTACTTGGTCTCCTGACTTTAGTCCTGCCCTTGCTGCATTTCCACCAGAGTCTACCGCCTGAGGAAAATATGGCCAGGCGAGACATTAGTCCACAAACAAAATCCTATATCTTTCTATCTATTTATTAATACATAAATAGGCATATATAGACGCACATATACAGAAAAAATACAAAAGTAAGGTCTCCCCGTTGGAAAGCAGAAGAGCTCCAGATTAAAGGAGAAAGAAAAAAAAACCAATGGAACTAAGAAGAAAGAGGGCACCTGGGCCGACAAAATAACAGGAAGAAGAGGGGAGCTAAATATAAGGAAATCAATTATCGCAGAGAATATGTAAGGGCAAGGAAACTCCCCCCCCTTAAAAATAAATAAATAAATCTGAGATAAGACGCTTCGACCATAGAGGACAGAAATTCTCTGGAATGAAATATTGACCCAGAATAAACATGAGGTACCAAGTAAATGCAGCCTCATTTCAGAAGAGAATAAAGATTATTTAGAAAAAATAAAATGCGGAAGGAGAATCCTCCAGCCTGAACATTAAGAATTTCCGATAAAAATGATGTACTAAGTCACTCAGGCATCAGATTAGATGAACGTAGTTGGATGCAATAGCATAACCCAGATTTATCATCGTCTACAGCCTATCATGTCTGCGAAATCTCTACTCAAAGTAGAAACTATTGAATGGTTCTTTTACTCTCGTATCCATGCCTCAGAGGGTTCAGCACAACAGAGCGAGAAGAAAAAGACCCCCATCACGAGAAGTAGAACTCACCGTGATGACGACTCCCCCACCAGCCTTCTGCCCCAACGTCAGACCCAGCGGTTTGTCCACCTCGACCTCTATGTTCTTAGACGCCCCCGCAGTCCTCGCATTGATCTCCAGCCCCCTCTTGCCAGTCCGATTCCTCTCCCCGGTCTTCCTTACCTCCGCCACCAAGGGCGACACTCTCCTCCCGTCCACCAAGGGCGCCCCATAGAACGCCGATTTCTGCTCCGAAAAAAAAGCAAATCACAGACGAGATCAGCAATGCGCCCCAATGAGCCATCACTTTCTTAACCATTTCTCTTCCCTCCTCACCCGGCTCACCTGGTTGAGGGGGACGCCGGCGGGCTTCAGGGAGGGACGCGTCGCGGAGGCGCCGGCAGCCGATGCGCCGGCGGTGGCGGTAGCGGCGGTAGCGGCGGCAGCTGACATCCTCGGAGCTGCTCTCCTCCTCGTGGCATCGGATCGGAGGAAGGCGATGAGGAAAAAGGGCGGACGGGGGCTGCGAGAGAGAGAACCTGTGGACGAGACGAGGCGATGCCGGATAGGGCCGCCCTGTAAGAACACCGACCACTAGCCGTGTGGTTATGGCGGACCCGCATACTGTTGATGGGCCCCAGGGAAAGATAATCGGGCCCAATAAATATGCTCACCCGGCCCATTAGCAACCTTTACCTTATTTTTAGAAGTGAATGATCTTCAGGGCTCTTGGTGAGACCAAATATATAATATTTTTCTAGTATTTTTTTAAAATACGGTATTCCTTTCGCTATTTATTTCGGTCAACAAACGGTTGAGTGGGGTCCACAATCAGCCGACCTTTGACTCTGGGCGTTCACATGGGAACGCCTCCGGTGTTGGCCAAGAGGAAGGTTCGTTTCTCAGGGACGATACCACTCAGGGATCGGCCGTTGACTTTACAAGTTCCCGTGTGATCTTGGTGAGAGCCGCGCGTGCCTGACGCGTGACAAAGCAATTGACTAAGATTATCGTCGCGTTTTTCATATTGAACCGGATAATTTTATTTTGATATCATACCCTTTCAGGCAGCGGAAATACTACCGCAAGAGGGTATAATTATAACACATCAGTAATTGACTTGGTCGTCTTTTACTAGACATTTTAAGAGATCTGGGCATTTGTATAATTCTCCAGACTAATACCTTTCCTCTCTCTCTCTCTCTCTCTCTCTCTCGCTCTAACTCTCTCTTGGTACGTTTGGCGGTGGTGTTTGACCCGCTATAACTACGTTTGGGTATTTACATAATTTACTTCTTGTGGGGGCGCCTTTCTTCTGCCCCCTCCATCTACGGCGCGCCCTCTTCGTAAGTACCTCCACTTTCAGACGCCTCTGAGGCGCCCCAGAAGCCCCTCCTCTGCGCTCAAAAGGATAGAGCGAGAGAGAGATCTAGGAGAGATTGGAGAGAGAGAGAAGAGAGATCGATGGAGGGGAAAGTGGTGGTGGTGACCGTGGTGGTCGGCTTTCTCGGGATCGTCTCCGCCATCCTCGGCTTCGCTGCAGAGGCGAAGAGGGTCAAGGTGAGCGAATTTCCACCACGAGAGAGACGGGGATCTCCTTCATCTCTCTCTCTCTCTCTCTCTCGCTAGAAGTATCCTCGCAAGGGATGGATGATGTCGCAAGCCGATCGACTGCTACGATCATCTCCGTCTTCCCCGGCCGTTTCTCCGAGCTTCTGCCCTAATTGCCTGTTTTTTCCCGACGAGGAAGCCCTAATTCGAGCCTGTAAACTCTGATCGAAGGTGGATCCCACTCGGTTTCGCAGGCTTCTCAAGTGGACCTGAGCAATGCGGAATTCTGCGACTATCCTAGCACGCCGGCGCCGGGGCTCGGGCTGGCGGCCGCCGGGCTGCTCGTGCTGGCGCAGGTAATCATCCACGCCTTCGCCGGCTGCCTCTGCTGCAAGAATCGAACTTCATCCTCCGGCGGATACTGGACGGCGGCCTGGATCGCGTTCATCTTCTCCTGGTAGATTCCTTCCCCACGGAAACCCGAGATTCCGAACAATTTGTCTGTCTGTCTGTCTGTCTGTCTGTCTGTCTGTCTGTCTGTCTGTCTGTCTGTCTGTCTGTCTGTCTCTCTGTCTCTCTCTCTCTCTCTCTCTCTCTCTACTCCATCCGTTCATCGGCCAAATCGAGAAGCTATCATCCTCTTCTGGTAGATTCCATCGTCCTGGAAAACCGAGATTCTGAACAATTCTCCGAATGGGGACTCTCTCTCTCTCTCTCCCCATCTGTCAGTCTCTCCTCCATCCGTTCGTCGGCCAAATCGGGAAGCTCGCTACATTCTTCAGAAGTTATTCTCAGTACTAGATACCATCTTATGCCGATAAGAACTCCGACGCGTTGACTTTCGTGGATTTTCTCTGTTCGACTCAATCTCCATCTCTGGTAGAAACCCTGAGAGCTTGGTGGTTCGATCAATCGGTTGACCCGCCCATCTGCTGAATCTACCCGTCTCGCCCTGGTACAATGGCCCTGGAAACCCGAGATTCCGAAAAACTCTCCTCCTTGTTCTATCAATCTCTCCTCCATCTGTTCATCACCCAAATGTGGAAGCTACATTTCATATGATGAGGGTGAGAAGTACTCCGAAGCGTTTACTTTCGGAGGATTTTCTCTCTCGGATTCCGTCTCCATCTCTGACTGATAAGATACCCTGATAGCTTCGTTGATGGATCCATCGGTTGACCAACCCATCCGCTAAATCTACCCGTATGTTCCTCTGGACGCGCAGGATCGCCTTCGTCATCGGGCTGCTGATGCTGATTTCGGCGGCTGTACAGAACATGCGGCGTGATCATGTCAGCGGGGGGTATTTCATCAGGTACTGCTACGTGGTCAAGCCCGGGGTTAGCGCCGGCGGCGCCGCCTTGGCGCTGACCAGCGTCTTGCTCGGGATCATCTACTACCGTTCGGTGGAGTCCTTGAAGCAGGCTGTGGAGCCCTGGGCACCCCAGCAAGGCCAGGGGATAGCCATGATGGCCCAGCCCCAGTTCCCGCCCCAGCCCGCCTACCCCCCTCCCCCGGCTTTCGTCCATGAAGACACCTACAACCGTCGGCAGATCCCCTGATTCCCTCTCTCTCATTCACTTTTCTCTCTCTCTCTCTCTCTCTCTTTTTCTCTCTCTCTCTCTCTCCCAGAATCAAGGTACCCCCTGTTTCTTGGTGGAGATCACCAAGCCTCCTGTTTGTATCTGAGTGTCCTTGTGTCTCTGTGTAAAATTTCCATTTTTTTGTCCCATTCGCAAGGACTTACTGGGTACTCTAGAGAGAGAAAGATTAGAGAGAGAGAGGGAGAGATTCAAACGAAATGGAGATTTAGCCTTATGAAGCCAAGAATGTCGTTGAGCGGCTTAGTGGAGTCGACCCTGAGGAGACCTTCTTCCTCCTCGTCCACCTGGAGCAGGGCCAGCTGCGACGGCAGCAGGGACGGGGGCATGAAGTGGCTCCCCGCCGATGATCGGAGCTCCAGCCGGGCGGCAAGCACGCTCGCCGGGGCCTCCAGGCAGATGAAACTGACCCGGCAGGCGTTGCGCTGACGGCGGGGGCCGAGGGGCGCCCTGAAGACCTCCCGGTAGCTCTTCTGGAGGGCGGAGCAGGCGACGACGACGGCGGTCTCGCCGGCGGACAGCCGCTCCAGGGAGGCGTCCCGGAGGGTGACCAGCCAGGGTTCCCTGTCGTCTTCAGAGAGGGGAATCCCCTTGCGCATTTTTTCTGCGATGGACGGAGGAGGTGGTCAGAGAAGAGAGCTTCTTCCAGCTTCGGATTCACTTCGTCAACGAGTCTACCACACAGCAAAACGAGAGAGAGAGAGAGAGAGAGAGAGAGAGCGAGGGAAGGAGAGAGAGAGAGAGAGAGAGAGAGCGGGGGGAAGGAGAGAGAGAGAGAGAGCGGGGGGAAGGAGAGAGAGAGAGAGCGGGGGGAAGGAGAGAGAGAGAGAGAGCGAGGGAAGGAGAGAGAGAGAGAGAGAGGAGGGGAAGGAGAGAGAGAGAGAGAGATCCATAGAGAGAGATAGATAGATAGATGGATAGATGGATAGATAGATAGCTAGATAGATAGATAAATGGATAGATGGATAGATAGATAGATAGATAGATAGATAGGTAGATAGATAGATAGATAGATAGATAGATAGATAGATAGATAGATAGATGGATGGATGGATGATGGATGGATAGATGGATGGATGGATGGATGGATGGATGGATGGATGGATGGATAGATAGATAGATAGATAGATAGATAGATAGATAGAGAGAGAGAGAGAGAGAGAGAAGAGAGATTCAATACCTATGTTCGCCTGTGGATGAAAATCGTCACCGTCAAGAAAGGTGCAACCCAGGTTCTCGGCGAGACGCCGACCGATAGTCCTGCAGACGAGGCAAGATATTCTGTATCATGTAACTAATCCAGATCAGACGTCTTTAACGAAATATAATGAATCATTGGAAGGAAAATGTGGGAGATGCCTGCACATTTACACGCCGATCTCATCAAATCAGCGACGAGGAAAATTAAACAAAATGGAGAGTTAAAAAAATACAATCATGAACAGATAAAACATGAAATCACTCGTTTCTTCATTGTGGGAATTACGTGGTGAGCTGGCAGACTTATGGGAGCCCCAAATTTTCCCAATTTTATATTATATTATATTATATTTTTTCTTCCTCCAATTTCACATTAAGTTAATCAGATAAAAAATGCATGAATCGCTGCAGGATCAAGGAAGATGAAGAAACTGGGCAGAAAACCCCCCAGGCACCCTCTATATGAGCTGGAAAAATCTTACGTGCTCCCTTAGAAAAATTGACGAATTCTCCTGCGAGATCTGGCAGCGGAGGAACTATCGTCTTCAGATTCTGCATCTAAGGTTTCTTATTGATCCTCCCTAGATATTATATCAAACATACCCGTTTCAAGCAGGATCCCCCAGGTTTTCAATCCGGTATCAACAGATCAGAACCAAAGGGATTTTGATTTATGAACAGTTAAGTATAAAATGAGAAAAGTAATGAACAAATAATGGTGTTTGTCGGAAGGCTTACGTCTTCCCGGAGCCGCTTACTCCCATGATCACGATGATTTTCCCTGGAGGATCGGCATCAAACTCCACATTCTCTGCAGAAAAACGAACAGATAACTTCGCCGACAGATTGCGCCTGGGATTGGAAAGGGGAAAGGAGAAGACAGCAAAGTAAAGGCCATCCTGCCTCAAGATCCGGAGGATCCCCGACCTCAACTGAGGCAGAACATGGCCGGAGAGAGGCAGATCTCGACCAAGTATCTCCCGTGAAGGGAGCAGATACCGGACCTCTTCCTCCGGAAGCCATCGCCGCTGCGTCTCCTTCTCAACCCGGATTCTCTCTCCCTCTCACTCAGAAGACTCCTCGTAAGGCAAAGCCCGGTGGTGGTGAGTGGTAATACCGACCGGTGAAATTAACCTCCAACCCGGTCCGTCCACGTGTCCCCCAACATCTCTGTTAAAATGTATAAATTAGTAAATTCGGGGATTAGAACATATTTTTAGCGGCCACATGGAATGTAACATAACGCCTTTTAAATTTGGTAAATTTGGCCATGATTTCCATCCAAGAGAGGCTCTCGACCGCGATTACGTCATGGAATGTAACATAACGCCTTTCATAATGAGAGAGATAGAGAGAGAGAGAGCAGCGGATGACAACTGGATTGTGATCTAGCATTGTGTGTGGGCCCCACAAAGTAGCGGGTCCTACATTTCTGACCATCAACTATTGGCCAGATCCCAGTAACCACCACCCAACGGTCTCTTCTCCCACTTGGAGGAATAATCCATGATCTGCAGCGAGAGAGAGAGAGAGAGAGAGAGAGAGAGAGAGGCAGCTGGTGGCTAGTGGGGATCTGCGGGAATTATTGGTGGTGATTTTGACCAGATGGGGATGGAAGGGTGTTAGGGAGTGGAGCTGCTGTGGTCGCCTTCAACCACGGAGGGCGGGGAGGGTGACCAGTGAGGAAAGTACGGAGGCGGACCTTCGGGATATTCCCCGGCTTCCCCACGATTCCCTGAAGCAGTAGTATCGGCCCGGTCTGGCCATCAGCTTGGTTTTCCTTGATTTTTCTGTGTTCTCTTCATTATTGCAATGGTGGATCGAAGGGCGTTCCTATAAAATGCAGGTGCCTACCTTTGTCGTTCCCTTCCCGCGCTCCCTCTCCCTTTCCGTCTCTCTCTCTCTCTCTCTCTCTTGCTAAATGTGTCGTACGCGTCTGATCCTTTCCCAGTTTTAGTTTTGAAAAATCGTGGTGGCGACTGGAACTCGCTTGGGTCCTGCGGAAGCGGCTCGTCCGGTGGAGGAGGGTGTAAAGACGGGGGACGAGGGCGCGCAGAGAAGGGGAGGTAGGGATAATGGCAGGGCTCACGGGGGCCTTGGACGCATTTCTCGCGGCCGCGAGTGGAGCCTGCCGCAGTCCCATCGCCGTCTTCATCCAGATCCAGGTACTCCGGCGAGTTGAATTTTTTCGAGCCTCTTTGACATCTGGATCTGGACAGTGAATGGTGCCTTGGCTTGAAACATTTACAGGGGATTTTTTTCATCCCATTTGAGTGTTCGTAATGTGTTCATTCTTACGATGTGTAAAGAATGTATCTTTCGTGCCCTCTTCTTGACCTTTCGCTATGTTTTTCCTAGATGAAGTAAGCTTTACGCTTGATATGACATTTCCTTCGCGGAAAATTGAAAAAAATGAAAGAACTTTAACAGGAAACTGCTAACGCACTTTTCTCTAATCGGAGCTTTCCTTCCTGAGTATTTTCACCGGAGAAATTCGTCGTTTCTCATTTTCCTGTAACTCATGCTCTCAGGTAATAAATTTAATTTGAACTTATTTTATGTCAGATACATTACCTGAATCAGTGGACATCATTTTCCCGTGTGTTTGGTATTTTTGAGTGGTGAATCATGAGGCAAGTGTGTAGAAATATGACTAACCACGAATATATCATCTCTTTTGTCCTGTGAGCAGATGCATGAAAGTCTAAACAGAAAAAATGCTCCATATTTTTTTAAAAATCGATTATCCTTTTTAGTCGTAACTAGCATGAGTTGGGAGACGAGGGAAAAGAGCTTGATACGAAATGAAAGCTTCATGGTGATATAGTTAGTTAAAATTCATGTGCATATTCTGCAGAAGCAAGACACAAAAGGCTCATTTTTTCACATTGGTTCTATGGAAAATGTTGCCCAGTTCTGTGTAAACACTGCCTTAAGGAGAGAAGGGCTGAGCACAAATCTCTTTGGGGAGGATAGAAGATGTTTCTGCATTATTTTGAGATGAAATCTATTGTCGCTACAGTAACAAAGACAGAATATTGACTGCTCGAAAGTTGATTCCCTTTTCATAATATTTTCTGCTTCTGTTTTCTCTTCTAATTAAGTATCTTAATTGTGAGGTATATTATTCTGGCGAACGGGACTTGCGATTTTTTTGTACACGTTAGGGTTTTTAAACCCACAATATACTCATGTATCTTTTAAAAGTGGAGAATATGTCATTTCACAAATAATTTTCGACTTTATTTAATTCCTAAAATACCTTTTTGTTTGGAGGATCATGAGTCCAAGCCAATTTTCTTTGCACATCTCATTAATGAATTGTCAGTTTTCATTAATTTTTAAGGTGACACGAGTAATTAAATTGTACAACCACTAGGAATTGAAATCCGCAGGTGTCAATAAACACTTAGTCTTCATCCTGATGTGCTGCTTCTCAAATTGTCAATGTGCCCACTCCTCTCAGGATTCCCCCATTTGCTAGGAACCCCCTCATCTACTTGTTGCTTCCTCGTTGCCCAAGCATTTCCATCCTTTTGCCCTCATACATGAATTTCGACTTTTTCACCAACTCGTGGGCACGCTTATTTTTCAGCGTAAAAGTGGCTTTCCAATGTAGATTCTTTTCAGTCTCCTGTACTCACCATTTCATTTATTGCGCATACTCATTCTCTACGACTATGCCAACTTATGGGATAGCCCTTAGTTGGGCATTGCCTGATCACCAGTTATTCTACTTTATGTGGCATTTTTCTTCCTGAATTTGTTAAAATTGCATAGTAAATGAGAACCTACTTTTGATAGTCATTATTTGTCTAGAATGAGAATACTTTTCAATGTGCAATACTCATTGTCATAATAATGTATGGACTTTAAAAGTAACTGGAGCTTTGGTAGTTTACCTTTAATTCATACTTTCCCTAACATGCTTGCTTGTCATAGTAATAAAGTTTTTCTAAGTACTTATTTAGTCTTTATTTTCTTCACCCTTTTATTTTCAGGGATGCTTCATATGTTTGACCCTTGCAATTGGATGGGTTTTTGCCTCTCACGTCAGGTACTCAAATCTTTTAAAATAAGAGTTGGCACTATGTTGAATAATAGCCCTATGAAAGCAATCGTCAATCTTGAGGAAGAAGTAATTTCTTCAGCATCATCGATTCATTTGTGTTTCAGGTACAGTGCCATACTGCGAATGAAGCGTGCAACTGCGGGTGGAAATCCTTTTGCATTTATCTATGAAGATATCAATGATCTTGAGCACTGTGCTCAGTCAAAGTTGCCGAGAGTCTCAGTTGTTATGCCTCTCAAGGGGTTTGGGGAGCATAATCTGCAGAACTGGAGAAGTCAGGTCAATATTCACATATTCAAGAAACTCAAGTACCCTTTCAGATGTTTTGTTGTCATTCAACTGCTTCTTTCATGTTCCTCCAAAAAAATGCATACCTTTACATTTGCATTGCTATTAATTCAATTTTATGACTGCGGCTTGTGTTTACATCTTCTATTGGTTCACCTCAACTGGCACACATACTGTGATCAATTGTTTTCAATGAAATTCACTTTATGTTTGATTTTCAAAAATTTCCCGCTTGTACCATTGTCTGGTGTGCTGTTTTCAAGCCTCTCCTGATAGGTGCATCTATTCATTTATACTTTTGGTTTTGTGTGCAAATTTTCCATTAACTAAAGTAAAATACCAAAAATATCCCATCCCACCCTACTGAGGTCGCTTCACTTTTTTCCATCTTTAAAATTGAAAAACACAGGATCTGTTTGGATTGATCGGTTCCCAATTGGAGCAGGTCTTTTAGACACTATGTAGAAGACGTGTCCTGTGGAGAGTAAACGGGAGAAAAATAAGGTGCAGAGAGCGGAAACAATTGAAGAGAAAGAAAAATCACCTCTCTCCCGCCTACCCTTGCTATCTCTCATGTCTCACCCCCCCTTCCCTCATTAGTGGCCTTTTCCTGATATTCAGAAGGTTCCAAGTATATTACAATGCAAGGTCGGATGGTGCTTAACACGAGAGGCCTATTTTGCACATGGAATCATGCGCATATAGTACGAACATATCTTGTAATTGTAGATTATTTTTCCGTAGAGAATGGTATATGTGCAATGCTGTTTTTTCCTTTACATTTTGATTCTTTTTAAGCATGTTAACATGGAATAACATATATTTCTTCTGACTGCTGGTACATTATGGAATCACATGCTCTTACACTGTCTATGTATTTCTCAATTATCTCCCCTTTGTATTTGATTGCAGATTACTTCGCTCTACGGAGGGCCCTTGGAATTCCTTTTTGTTGTTGAAAGTGTTGATGATCCAGCCTACCATGCTATTACTCTGTTGATCTCAGAATTCAAGGTGAATTGAAGAGCTGCTTTTTGGGGCACTGACTGTTGACATTTTTTTAAAATCCTTGCATGGCATGCTGACATTTCTTCTTTAGAGATGTTATTCACAGTGTACACCACATTACCGCGCTATATCTAGTGGCGGCCACCCTTGTCGTCTTTATTTTCAGCTTACTGCTGACAACTTATTAAAAAATTAATCTCACAGTCTGGTTCACGATTTATTTTCTCTCATTTATTACAATTTGTGAATAATGTAGTTTTGATTGAATGGGTTGGGATGCATGTGGTTATCCCATTTCTATTTAGTTGATCATGTTAGATAAGTCCATGTCTTTTGTGATCATGTATTATATCTGACGGAGAAGGGAGTTTTCTGACAGGGTGCTGATTTATTTTCAGGACAACATTGATGCGAAGATTGTCGTAGCTGGTCTGTCAGAGGCATGCAGCCAGAAAATTCATAATCAATTAGTATGTGTTAATTTCCTTATTTGAAAGAGACTCGTATGCAACAGGGAATATTTCTGTGCGTGAAAGTTGATGTTCTGTTCCTGTCAATTGCTTTCTTAGATGGCCTTGTATTTACTTATTTTATTTTTCGTAAAATGTTACATGTTAACCTGCTCTAGCTATCGACATTTGTGATGTGTTCTTTACATGATGGAATTTTTCATATGAAGATAGATATTACTGGTATTCCTTTTACTTCATGGGAAGGTATCCTGGTAGGAAGGTCTGGACATTTGAAAAATCTACTATTATGTTCAATGTATGATGATACATGAATCTATTACACTTCGAAGTTCTGACATGGGCAAATTGGCAATGAACCCATGAGCTGAGAAAAATGATACAAATTGGTTTCTGTCTTTTTCTTGTCTTTTCACTGCAAACAACTGTCATAGTGTTGACTTGTGTCGCCATGTATAGAATGTAAAAAGGGACACGGAACAAGAACCTTTTCCTGATCATCCAATTTTAGCAGCTATGCACCTTTCTTAGTGCAAAGATTTGATCTAGGCAATTGTTGCTGGTGTGAACTGGTTCCTCTCCTTGAATTTAAACTTGATAATTCTCTTTTTGAATATTTATTCCTGTTTCTCGAGATCATCAAAAAGGTTTTGTATGCTGTTTGGTTTTAGTGTCTTTTTGAATATGCTACTGCACTACCCTAATTATCTTTCTTATAGGCAAGCGATTATTGATATGACGATCCTTTCCATCCAGAATTGAAACAGTTAAAAAAGGCTTGGGAAAATTTGTTAAACCTTCTTAGAGTTGGATCTATTTGATGAACCCATCAATATTCCCAGTTCTTCACTGTCTTTTTGTCTTTTCCTTCGGTGGGTTGTTCATACTTAAGGCTGTTCTTTTCATACTTTATCATCCTCTATTTGTGTCATCGAGAAATCAGGATTTTTTTCTGAAAAACTTTAGAAAAATTATAATTGTCAGATTGTAAACGACTAAAGAAGAATCCTCTGCTTGTCGTCTGCTTGATATACTTGTGGCTCATGTTCAATTCTCCTCATTAGGTTCTACATGATTTTCACGATACTATTTTTCCAATATAACTGCAGAAGTTTAATTGAATATGCCTGGAAATCAGATGATATTGTGTTCTGCTTGTTACTTCTTTATTATCTTTGGTCCTTGCATGATGTCTTCATTTATTGCAGTATACAATCAGTTTAGATAATGTGCATTTGCGGTTTCTCCAATAAGAAACTAGATTGGTTTGAATGCTACTTGATTGTTACGGAATGGTTATCTTTATAGGTTGGTATCCAAAAAATGCACCAAGACAGCAAGTATGTGCTGTTTCTAGATGATGATGTTAGACTACATCCTGGTTCAATAGGAGCACTCACAGCAGAGATGGAGAAAAATCCTGAGGTTTGTTTGTCTGATGCCTGTACTAGACCTCTTCCCGAAATGCTTTCAAATTTAACTGCCTTTTGGATGTTAGTATTGTTGTTGTCAATTTGCAGATTTTCATTCAGACTGGCTACCCTCTTGATTTACCATCAGGAAGCTTGGGAAGTTACTGTATCTATGAATACCATATGGTAAGAACACCTTATAGTTAAAATTTATCATACTCTCCTAGCAATAATTGGAATTATAATCTTCATCATTTGTTCTTTTATACCTTGCTTCTGTAATTTTTGAAACTGTTGATTAACAACTGGTTATCGTCTTTGTTTTGTTTTTTTTTTCATCCTTCGTCATCAGAAGATACACTTCCTCTTGCCCAACCAATATGCACAGACTTCTTATATCTGACTTTGGTGTTATTCTCCTTGTTGGACATTTTTTTAAGTCACTTAGTCTTTGGAAGGAATGATAATCTGTGTTTCTATGTATAGGCTTGCATGAAATAAGAACTCACGTCTCAGCATCCTGGTTACTGGCCTTCTCGATTTAGGATACTGGAGAGTATCTTGTGCATATAAGACAACTTATTGTCATGAATCCTTTCATTTTGGTTTCTCTAAAGTTTGAACCTAGGCATCTTTCTTATGTCTAATCATTTTAGCCATTTTCAGATTTGCCAGTACTTTTTTTTCGTTTTGGAATGATGAAGACCCTGTATCACCAGTGAACCTCAGTAAAACTCATGAATTCCTACGTACTTCCTCCATTATGATCCCTTCGGGTGTTCAAATGAGGTCCCTGGTAGGAACACTTTATGCCTTCTTCTCTATAAAATGGTGTAATGTTTGCCATGTGGAAATTATGGAAGTTGTAATTAGTGTGTGTCCTACTGATACAAAGAATTAATCCTTTCATTGATGTGTGACGCACCATACCTGTGACTGATTTCAAGAGAAATCACCAAATGTGAATTTAAATGAAAGTTGGCCAACAAATGAGATAACCTCTTTGAGCAGTCACAGTGGGGTTACGCTTGTAACTAGGGTCCCTTCTAAGGTTCCTGGTATTCAAAGCCAGACAGATTGTAGGAAGTACGGAAACTTCCTCTGACCAAGGTGGTTGTTTATGATGGATAAGGAGATAGGGTTGGTGGGGACTTAGAGGCAAGCATAACCAGCTATAATTTTTTGTGACAGAAGATTAGATGAGAGGTCCAAAGTAAAAATGAGAATGATTATACCTTGAATCTGTGGATGGAGACTCATAGAGGTCATCTTTGAGCAAATGATCCCACTAACTATACTTCTCATTGAGATGTAGCGATCCCACACTGCCTAAAGGATGCTAGGGATCAAATACGGACAAATTAACCCTCAGCTTCACATTTTGGGATCTTGATTTTACACCAGAAAAGGACTTTCTTGACCCTTTTGGGATCAGTGTTTCTTGATTTTGCACCAGAAGCATGATGCCTTCAATGCTCCTAAAAAGTAGTGAAAAGTTTGGGGGTTCCCCTGGGATCTTTAATAGACCTTAAATACTTCTAGAAGAGGTCAAAATTGTCAGATATAAACTTGGACTCAATGACCTAACAAAAATCAGGAAAAGAAATCCCTATTACATTATTCACCAAGTCCAGTCATGCTCTTCCTTTGAGTGCAGACCTTGACTGGTGCATGGTTGACTCTGATGTCCTCATTATTCAACTAGTTAGAAAAGAAAATGCCATTCAAGCTAGCTTATATAAGCTTTGGCCATATCGAATTTGATAGTATTAAGAGTATGGGTTTTCTTCTCAAGATGCTGAGCGTGTTTTAATGCTGTTAACAAAGGGGCGTGATAGAAGCCTCATAGACAAGGGCGATTGAGTTGGTTAGTAGATTTATAGAATTTGTTTACTATCGGCTTTCTCTTTACAATAATCGCATCAGAAACTATTTTCTGCCCCTTTAGTTTCATGAAAATGCACTTCAGCAGGTTGACTGTTAGAGTGATTTTTTAGTTCTTTGATGATCTGCATAAAAGTTTCTTGTCATGTCCGAATCTTGTTGACCCTGACTAGTTTGGGTTTAGCCATGTTTTTGCATGAAAAAAATGACGAGCAAAGGATAATGATAAGGGGAGGGACAGAAATAGTGGTCTTTGTTAGTCAGTCCCGCATACCTATGGTTTTCACGCCTTGGTCCAGGTTTATGCTTCAAAGTTGTCCTGACTATGAAATAAACCAGTCTATGCTTTGATGGGGAAACTCCTCGTTGGGCAGAAGATCCCATCTCTTACTGCTTGTATGTTACCATCCTACATCTCTGTTATAAACATCAGTTATCCACAAACCTCTGCAAGTAATTTTGATCACTTGTCATGGTATAGGCATGGGGCATGACTTTTTATTTTTCGAGGGCTATTTGGACGAATCATTAGGGCTAGGATGTTGAATGAGATTAGTTATGAACCCAGGAGATCTTGGGCTATTTTCATTTGATAATGTCTCTTTTTACCATTTTCATAGTCGTTAGTTAAAATATCTGTCAAAATATGCGTAGTTTCACTGCATAAAAACGATCTTTTTTATCAATTCTCTTGGTCATTGTATCATAGGTTTTCCCCTTGGTGTTGACATGTATAAAACATGTGTATACATATTTATTCGTTAACATCTATGTAGTGTCCATATTTTTGGGTCAAGGTCTTGATAGTTTTCCGAGTCTTGCTTTATCCTCTTGGAGTTTGTTATTCCTCTTGTGGTTATTGAAATCTTCATGAAGAGATAATATTGGTTTCTCCATTACAAGAACAAATATGAACCAACGATCCATAATTAAGCTCACCAAGTTTATTCATTTTTTAGTTATTTCTGCTGCATCCCAAATCAGATCATTCATGCCTCTGAGGAATACTTTTCCATATCTTATCAGAGTTCTTCTTTTACATTTTTGTATAACAGTTTTATTTTTTTTCGTTAATTAATTTGGTTTTCCTTTTTCTCGCTAACAAAGTGTTGGAAATGGTTTTAAAAGTGTGAATAGTTAGCCCTTTTGCGCTGATGTTCACTTTCTCCTTCCTTTTTGATATCTTTGGCCTAGAGTGATCATGACTACCATGTCTGCTGTTTTATTTTCAGCCTTGTTCGATGGGATTTGCTACTGGTGGAAGGACATTTTTTTTATGGGGAGGGTGCATGATGGTAAAACTTCAACGTAACTCTTTTGCTTGAAAGGCACTTTATAAAGTCTCACAAACTTTCATCTCCCTTTGTGCTCATATCACTTGTTTATATTCTCAGATGCATGCTGATGATTTCCGAAATGACCTCTATGGTTTGGTCAGTGGACTTAAAAACGGTGGTTATTCTGATGACATGACCCTTGCTGCAGTAGCTGGTAAAACTTCCATGCTACCATGCTTGAAATTGGGGCTCGAAATGAGAACATTTATGTTGATATATGATGAATTTTTTCCTCTTCATGTGATTCTTTGGGTTCTGAAAACAGTCTACCACACTATTCATAAGACATAAGCCCTATTTTCGTCTTCTTTATCTTCTCTATAAATATTTAGTTGCTTCTGTTCTGCCTCAGTGGCACTCCCTGGGTTTAGTGGATGCATTTTTTTATTCCCGTCATGTTGTTAGTTTTATTTGTAATGGGTAGATCAATTACTTCTATGGCCTGTAACTCATTTGTTCTTTCTCTTTGTATTCAATCTTTAATCCAGATTTCTGGTTCCTTGACTGTTCCAGACCTTTTTAGAAGCTAATTATGAAATAAACCTGTCTAGATTCGACAAAACCATCCGTGGTTCTATTTCTTGTGAACTGATACCGCTCACATTCAACTAATGCTGCATCATAATTTATCATGTTTTCTGCTTTAAGGCCCTTTGTTTTCGCTTCTTCTCTTGATGCCCACCATTATTAGCCCATTCTCTCCCCCGAACTTGCTTCCGACTGTTTCCCCCTGTCTTTCTTTGCCTCATTACTTCCTCCTACTTTGCAAACTCTGCCTCTTCCGTCTTCATTCGCTTGCCCAGAACGCCTTGTTCTGATGCCAGATGAGCGGAATTCGGGTTAAGGTTTTCAGTTGGCTCAGTCTGAGAATCTTCAAACTGAGTCTAAAGTTGTAAATTTTGTGGTATGAAAAGGAAAATATCAAATTTACTTTATATACTCTCTCGAAGGTTACATATAAGTACTTACTACTGTCAGTTGCTCGCTTGATTAACACAAGATATCCAATGCAGGGGCACATAAGAGACTGATCACCTCACCGCCAGTTGCTGTCTTTCCTCATCCGCTTGCAAGTGATCTCAGCTTTTCAAGGTTTTTATTCTTTTATTTGATTTCCTCATAATAGAATTAGCATGAATCTACAACGATGCTCACCATCAAATCCTTTGCGCGTAGATACTGGAATTACCTCAGGAAGCAGACATTCGTTCTGGAGTCGTACATTTCTGACGTCAATTGGTTGATGAACCGCGCATTATTTTTTTCACATTGCTATCTATCTTGGGGATTTGTGTGTCCATATGTTATGGCTATGGTCCATATTGTGACAGCCATACGTGCAAGATTCGGTGACTATCCTTTCAACGAAACCACTGCGTCATCCACCGGTGATTACTTAATTCCCTTCTGACTAGAACCTTTTTTGAACAGAGATGGGACATCTCTTTCTCTCTCTCTCTGGATATATATGTACAGATATATGTTGCAGGATGAAATCCCAACAGTTGCTTACTGTTTGCATGTTGCTTGAATTCAGGCCTGTTGCTGACAACTTGCCTGGCTACGTGCACCGTTTTGGAGCTTCTTTCAATGTGGAACCTGACGAAGGTGGAGATTCAATTGTGCAACATGCTATCTCCAGAAGGGCACCGAGTATCTCTTGGTTCGTACAACTGGGGACTTGTAAGCATCTCATCCTCCCATTTCGTTCATGTCAATGGCCAAACCCCTCCTCCCTGCCTTGCATTATTTCTTTCACCTGGTTCTCATTTGATCCAATGGCCTCATGCATCTGGTCCTTCCATTGCAATGGCTCTATGTGATCCGCTTTGCTCCGAAGTATGCATGCGTGATGTGATGTTCAGCAATGTGTTGAAGGAAGCTTTTGCCACTGATGTTGCCTCACAAGCAGGTTTTCATAGCTATGCTGGTGGACAACTTCCTGTACCCTGTATCCGCCATTCGCTCCCACTTTTCTCAATCCATCAACTGGTCAGGGATTCGTTACCACTTGAGGAACGGCAAGATAAGCAAGGTGCGTGCGTTGTTCTTCGACTGTAAGATTATGATGATCGTTTTGTCCCTGATCGAAAAAACTTGAGCAATGGTCGGCCCCATTGCTGATCAGTTCTGAGTTAGGATGCCCCTGTAGCTGCTCTCGGCATATCCAAAACGCCTTAAAGTTTAAACTTATATGATAATTCTTCCGAGTTATATCTACCATCCCCTATTCATAGGACCCATTTGGCTATCTGGGTAGCGAGAGAGAGAGAGAGAGAGAGAGAGAGAGAGAGAGAGAGAGAGAGAGAGAAAGAGAGAGATACCATGACAGTAATATTATCTCTGTCTACATTCTAGTTCAAGAAATATTATTATTACTAACCACAGGAATGCCGGAAAAGATTGTGCCTTAAACTGTTTTACTGTTGTGATTTCGATGTTTTTCTCACCTCACCCTTCATCTTCTTTGCCGAATATTTCTGCATAATTTAAAAAATACTTTGATGAAGTATTCAACAGGATCATCATCACCTAGACACTGTTAAAATTTTATACCTGTGCATTATCCATCTGCAGATCGAAAGATGCAAGGATCCCAGCTACTCAGACCTGGGAGGCAAGCATCTGTACCAGAGGAGGGGTTCCCCAACCAAGGCTCTCTTCCTCAACTCAATCCTGCGAAGCTTCTCGCAGTGGCACCATCCCAAGAGATCTGACAGCTAGCCTCCCCCCAAACCTTGCAAAAAACACCTGTGACCTGGTTTCTCGCGTGATGATTCTTTTTTTTTTTATGGCTTCTTCTCTGATTATTTTTTCTTCAGCGTCCCATCATTCAGTTGGTGATTTACTCTCACCGCGATTTATTTGCAGCCACCAAGGTGTTCACCTACATTCCCTCTCTAATGTTCTCCTCTCTCTCTCACTCTCTCTCTATCGATATCTCTCTCTCTCTACATGTGTTATCATGGTTACGTGATATTATATGGCCCTGATCATGTCATGTTCATGGATTGTCCCTTGACTTTCTGTCTCTGTAAATGAGAAGAATATCCTCACATGCTTTTATTCCGTTTGTGTTTAGATGATCCAGAGCATCTGGTGAGTGCCCACTTGAGAGTTTGACTTTCAGACCCACGGGTTGAAAGTCTTCTACTTTTCCTGGTGGGGGGGATCGGAGTCCTTAATGGTCTGATTTTGTCAATAAATGACCTGATAGAAACATTTATCGTCCAAATGGGCTTTTCTTTTTTCTTGGGGAGAGGAATAGCAATTTATTTCTTACGGGGGGGCATCCGGTGAAAAGAAGACGAATCAGGGAGATATCGACAAATTCTTGGATGGTTTATAGGTAAAAAAAGGGAAAAAAAAAAAAAAAGAGTCCGCTTGACGCAATTTATAGGGTCTCTAATTCCTTCGATCATGAAGTGGGAGCTACTGGGCCGGGGTGGGAGTTCGAGATCAGGCCCAAAACCGTTCATCGGGCCGATCCATTAGGCTCGGGATCGTCAATGCTCGGTATGGGGTCCACTGAGGAGCCAGTGGCCATTTAGTAACCGATTAGGAATGACGGGGGGGGGAATCGAACGGTAGTGATTACCCGAGGTATCTCACTTCCCCCCATAATGGACGACCAGATTTCACCTACGGTAGTCGCACCTGAATGGACGGTGGGATATAGGCCAGGCTGAGAGGAGAGAGGGGATGTGGGGACCACTGACCCGCCAATGAACACCACCCCGGTCGCTCCCGATAATATCGGGAGATTTTGGCGATATGCCGCCTCGGTCGTCGCCGGCTCCCTCCTTCTCTGTCTCTCTCCACGTGATCTGGCAATCCCGGCGAGAAAATGGAAAAGGGCGGCGAGATGAACGGGGGAGAAGACCATCGGGGGAGAAGACCATCGTCGTCTTCGCCCTCTGCCTCCGACTCGTCGGCGCCTAATTGTCCGAAGATTTCAGAGGAGCTCGAGGAAAATATGGAATAAATAAATCTAGAGAGAGAAGGAGGAGAGAGAGGAGGAGAGGAGGAGAGGAGGAGAGGAGGAGAGAGAAGGGAGAGAGCGAGCTGCCTGCCTGACTACGGGAAGCCGACAGGGAAGGGAGGGGAGGGGAGGGGAGGTGGAGGTGGAGGTGGAGAAGGAGAGAGATGAGATCTGGCCTCACCTGAATGGAAGGCCGCACCGGGGAACAAGCCGGTGGCGTGGGTGGATCGGCAACGACTGGCCTCGAGCGGCCAAGCGGAAGGAGCACCGGAGGGCCTCCGATCGCCCGCCGGCTTCGCGGCTTCGAGTTCGCCCCGGCCGGGGGCTGAGGGAAGTCGTCCCCGGGCAGTTTATCGGATTGCTTCGGTCTTCGTTTTTGTTTTTCATACGTTTGTAAGGTTATTGTGCTCTTTTTAGTCGGTCTGGTTAGGGTTTGGGGTGTAGCGCGGTAGGTGTTGTGGGGGCAGAGGCCGGAATGGGTTCCTCGGAGGGAGGAGCTGGAGACGGGGGCGTGGGGACGGAGTGCACCGTCGGGACCATCGTATGGGTGCGGCGGCGGAATGGCTCTTGGTGGCCTGGGAGGATTCTGGGGCAGCACGAGCTGTCCGCGTCGCACCTTATGTCTCCGAGATCTGGGACTCCAGTCAAGCTCCTTGGAAGGGAAGATGCCAGCGTGTAAGTCTTTAACCCTCCTGCCACTTTTGCTAGCCCATGCCAGTCTATTTTTCTTTCTTTCACATGCCCTCCTCTGCTGGAAGTCGTGGCTGGATTCTCAGCACTAGCGGAAGATATCTTACTTCCTTGTAGTTTATCTATATCATTCTTATCTCTGTTTAATTAATTTCGTTGTATATTTTACAAGGGCCGCTTTGGCACGAGCAGGGTGGGCTGTGCCGGAAGTTTTTTGATTTGACCATTCTTTTAGTAATTAGTAGCGCCGGAGTAGGATTCTGTTATAGTGTCAATGGTGTTACTATATGTGATAATGTTCATCACACAACAGGCATCTAGGACTTTTCTGTAGCGCCGCAGGATGGATTTTAACTCGCATGCAGAGAGTTACTATAACTTGTTGGCTTCCTGAAACTGTTGTCATCAGGCTTGGTTTAAAATCATGTGGTACTGCCTTTGAATATGAGAGTTTTCCGAAGTTCTTCCAACAAGTCAGAGATGTGAATACTTTCTCATATCTGATATTTGCGATGCTTCTGATGGATGCCGTACTTTTGCTCGAGAGGCTGATATGAACATGATGTGTAGTTCTTTAATGTTGAAACTTGTCTACCTATTCCTATGAGGAACAAGCTTTGAATCGTAATCAGAGGTAACAAGGTGTTCAGTATCTAGAATTTACAGAAGGCACATGATTTTTTTTTTTGCTGTTGTGGAGTTTGAAAAGATCCCCTAGCAAGAAGAATTTAGGAGGTTATATAGGAGTCTCAAATTATTGATTTTGACATGGAGCGACGTAGAAGATATGTATACATTTCCTAAGCGTATGTACTTATTGGCGTTTCTCTTTTGTCATGCTACTATCATAGTGTTGTTTTTGTTGATGGTGATGCCAGATAAGCTTTAAGGACCCAATGGTTATCTTGAATCACCTAGGAGACTGAGAATTTTTTTTACTTTTTTACACTGTCGAGAAACACAATTTTTTGAGAAATGTCGGAGGTAGATATTTCATTTGATGCTGTGGATTGCCAACTGAAAATGAAGAATGGCCGTTTCCACTCTTCTATTGGAAGAAAAAATCGTGTCAAATGATGTTCTCATCAATACCACAAAATGCTAGATTTCCTCTTTACTCCAAGTTGAAAATTGCCCCATTTAATTCTTCATCAAATTATTTACCTCGTATTCCCAGGAACTTTATCATCCTGCATTCTTTTTGTGTAACTGTGAAACTTGATGCCAAGTGAATGGGATGTCTTAAGTCTTTGCCAAATCCACGGATGCTTTTGTGGATGAAGCCAACCCATCAATAGTTGGATAAGGTTTCTATTGATAAGACTTCTGTTGGTGCTGATGATAAGGTGTATAAAATTTGTCTTATCGGTCTGGTTCTTCTAGTCTTTTTCTTCAACCTCTCATTCCCTTGTTTCTTCTTCGTTATTTTGTCTTTTTCTGCAATCTATTCCACCCTTGTGGCGTAAAAGATAGAAAAAAAATTCACCCTAAATCATGCTGAATCAAGTAGTCTGGCTTCCCACCGTTGGAGGCCATGGTGACTCAGACCTTTTCATGAATACTTTTTTCTCTGGTTCTGGTAAATCCTACTTTTCTCATATTATAATTTCCTGTTGCCAATCCCCTTAAAAAATGATCTGATTCGATTCATCCTCGACTGATCTGGCAAACCATGTTTTCCTAGTCATCACAGTGGGTATCTGATAGGTTCTATAACAAAAGAAAAACATGGTGGAGGTTTAGAAGAATCTCCAGAGGTCCTTGGAGATGTTAGATGCGTGCTAATTTCTTGTAAGTTGACTTATTGGTGTGGAAGATCAAATGATGACCATTTATGGAGGCATGTCTTGAAGGAACCAATATTGTAAATATGGTGTGTGGTAGTATTTGTGTCAGGTTTCTTTAAAGTGGTTTGTATCATGTATTTATTAGTGATGAGGATTATTCCAGTCGCATACGTGAGAGTTTAAAGTGGGATTATTAGTCGGGGGCTTAGAACACAGACTTGTACTTGATGGAGTTGATCCATGCCAGGGTTATTCAAGAGTTGGGATGATCTGTTTCGGCTCTTAGCCTTCTAAGAAACTTTGCTAGATTATCATGCGAGATATGTTGTAAATCTCCTCCTCTCATACGCTCTAGAAAATTTATCTTTCTATCATTATGAAATCCCTTTGTATAGTTAAACCCCCTCTAAAATATTGTCTCTTGATTCACCCTTTGATGACTAAAAAAATTCAAATTTGGTCTTATTTTTTACTGTTCTCTTACGTCATCAAGCGTACGTCCAACTCAAGTTTTTTGAATTTTCTCTGTTTCTAATGTATTTGGGCTGTTAGGCCATGTTTCTTTCTGTAGTTTCTTAGTCAATGGCTCCTGGCATTGCTAGGTTCTAGATTGCATATGGAGATTTTGCAGCATACTACGAGATACTTTTCATCATATTGATCTAATTAGAGGTAGACGAGGAATTAATATTGTAGATTCTTTTTTTCTGTAGATGAGCATTGTGTTTGAATAGAAGTCGTGATTGGGCACAACATAACCTAGGATCATTCCGTGATTGGCATGTGGAGGATGTTCTTTCGATTTCCAAGTTTATAGTAGAAACGACTAAAGCAAAAAAGTTGCTATAAAAAGGAAAGAACTCAGAGAGAATGTAGTATGCAAGTTTCTAAATCCATTTTTTATCAAGTTTTTCAAGCGTCCACGTCGATAATTATTAGTGGGGTAAACAGCAATGAAAACAGGTGAACCATCTCAACAGTTTTTGAAGTACATTGATTATTACGAGTTGTTCTCTTCCTCAAAAGACTAAATCGTTCTCATCAGAACAGCAGAGCCCAGAAGGCATGGTGTTCGGTATGCTATTATTTATGTCTTACGATTTCGTCTTACACTTATGAATCTTGGTGTTCATAAGTATGCCAAAAGTTGAACTGAATAGTTCCTTGGGTAAGTTCAGTTAGAAGTTAGCCAGTGCTGAAATCTGGCTAATTTAAGTAGAACCCTGGAGGTATCTTGCTAGTTGATGAAGTTGCTATAGTATGTCACTGAGCTACCTAAACTGAAAAACCAGTATTTCTTTTTCAAATTTTGGCCTCTTTATTGTGCCTGTTTTCTTTGTTCTCTTTGTGCTGTGTTCTGACACATTTTCGAGATTGCGATAGTAATTTGATAATCCATGCAATTTATCCAATCCCCTTGTTTTTATGCTATCATTGTTGACAGTATTTGGTGAATTTAAATGTTGATATTATGATTTTTTTTGACAATGATGATCCTCCAGAGATTGGTATAATTTAGAGAAGTCGAAGCGTGTAAAGGCTTTTCGGTGTGGAGAATTTGATGCTTGCATCGAAAGGGCTGAAGCTTCCCTAGGGGGTCCCATACGGAAGAGGGAGAAATATGCACGTAGAGAAGATGCTATTCTTCATGCCTTGGAACTTGAGAAGCGACAACTTGAGCTGCAACAACCCAACAACCTGAGCCATAAGCATTCTGGCGTTTTGAAGAAAGAGCTGAGTAGCCCACCATCATTTGGATTACACAAAGTAAGTGATGAATGTGCAAGTCACGGTAAATCTGTTAATGTTAAGCCAAAGTTACATTCGAGGATATCCGCTGAGGAAGTTGGTGGAAGCAGCCCCTTACATGCTCTGAGGAACAAAAATAGTACGCAATTAAACTGGGAGGATGAGAACTCTGGGACCATGCCCCGAATGAGAGGTCTGCAAGATTTTGGCCTTCCTATCGCTCCATCAAAAAGGAAGACCTCTAGCTCTGTTGCATGTGAAAGAACTAAACATTCTTTCTCTGACGATCATGTTGATATTCATCCTGATTCCATGCATGGCATGGGTACTGCAAATAGTGCTGGTAATGGAAAAAGTTCATTGGCAGTCAAAAGGAAGCGATCTCAAGGTGGTCTGACTGAAGAATCTCTTATTAAAAGACGCGATAGACGTCGTCCACTTGTTCAAGTACTGAAGAGCAGTGCTAAATTACCGGTACCACAATCTTCAGATTCAAACTGTGAACTGGCGTCTGCTGCAGCGAAACAGAAAGAACACATTGGAGATATTTGCCATGATAAAAGGAGTCGACCCATCTATATGCCTGATGATTCCAGCGATTGCTTGAACCCCACTGGAAATTCTTCTGATCAGATGCGAATTTCATTGGCCCAGTACGCATATGGTAATGGTCTTCATCTGCCTGGTTCATCGTCACTAGAAGGCACATCGTCTGGATTGATTGGAGAAGATGACACTGGTTCCTCAGAGAGGGATTGTGGAGATGTTAACATGGAGGAAGAAGATTTTTTACTGCAAGGTTTGGCGATTGTGGTTCATCTTTCTTCGAATTAAGCCTGCGTTTCTTACTTGAAATTTAGTTCTGCCTGGACCTTTTCTGCATGATCACTTTAATGGCCTTGTCCTCATAGACCATAGCTTCTGTAGTGTAGAGAAAATTTTCATTGTTTCCCGTCAGACCTGTATTCACTATTTACAATCCTGGAAAACTGCTGTTTTTTCTTTTTTGTGTACGGTGTTATAATTAGTTCATGAAGTTATCTTGTGTTTACTGACCTTAGAATATTATTGATTACTCTGTCAAGCAAATGTTTCGTATTCATTACTTTCTGGTTGCCTGACTTCTAGAAGATCGAATTAATGCAAATTATGACGAATACTGATTTTTAAAGGTTGTGTTTGTTTCACATTATTATAGAAAAAAATAAATCCCCATCGAAGTTATAACATCAATAATAAATACCGTACCATCTAATTATTCAACAAAATAGAAGTGATGTTTAAAGTAGTGCGTTCCTCTCTCTTTTACTTTTTTACATTTCATTAAGTAACTTTTATTGGTTTGTAGAAATATCCAACAAGGCTTTATTTCCATTGGTTGAATAGTTTGATAATCGATTTCTTTTCTAACACTCCTAGAAATTGTGTTGATTTGTTGGATGCCATAGATTAAATTTACTTTCTTGGTCTCTGGTGTTCCTTTTGCTAATTTAGGCTGCCAGATGGGGTTTCAAAGAAGCGTAAGGGTGGTGATCCAAAAAATTATAACGTGCTTGGGAGATGTTTGGTCACCCTTAGGCTTATCTTCTCCAGTAGTTTCTAATTCACACTTAGGCTTATGTTTGTCTACCTGTCTGTCCTTGTTGGTTTCTTCTCCGTCATAATAAAAATATTGGGACGATCCATGGGTTGGGTGGGGGGCGCTACCCTTTGCGCATCTGTAACGCAATTTGGATACTATTTTTTTTTCCTGAGAAAAAGCTGTTTACAAAAGTACATTTTTATACTCGTGAGTACATCCTTCAGTTAATGATTTGGAATCAGTTTGAGATCTAATTGATTTCTGTAGAATGTAGTTTACATAGTGTAGATTGAACCGAAGTTGGACTGTTCTCACTGTGTTAAATCGGATCAACTGTATACAATCTGATGCTTGAATCAACTAGTGTTACTATCAAGGGAGCAGTTTTGCAAGTTCTCTCGTAGGTTCATGTGGAAGAAACAGTTCATTGGCTAATAGCGTTGCTCTGTGCTAATCATGTGTATGCTTTATTTTGAAAAGTATGGTTCTGTTAAATTGATCATGAGACACGTTTGTTATCCTATTTTGAGCTGATCAAATTAGAGGAAAAATCTATTACTTTTAATACCTGGCAGTTCCTTATATGCTTTGGTTTGTTCATCTGGGCGTATCTATCAAACCCCAAGGCATTGAACTTGCTAGTTTAACTGCTTGTACGAGAGTTGAAGTGTTCATTCCAGCTTTTGCTGGTTCATGTGGTGATTGTTTTGATGTTCATGGCCTAATATCATTTTTTAGTGTACGGTGGTGATATTTTTTCTTCAAAATGGCTCTGATAATATTTGAATGAACAGCCTATGATGTGCCTGAATCTTCATTGCCCGTTTTCAGATGATAAATTGCTCATTCCCGAAGCTGGAAGCTTTCTAGAGGATGAACATATATTGGGCAAGATCGGCGACGGCTACGAGCCCTCAATCTCCGACGGCCGTCCCCATTCTCTCTCTAACGACGAGGGTGATGGCGCCGCCGCCGATGTGGCGGGGGTCTCCAAGTGGCACATGAAGGGCAAACGCAACATCAGAAGCCTCTTGAAGAGGGGCGCAGAGGCCGCCTGCAATGGCCCACCGGACAGAACGGCCTATGAGAAGAAGGCCGCGAGTTTTTCCAAAAAATCAAGGGAAGGGGTGCCCGGGCTTGGCCTCTACCACAGAGGCGATGAGGAGGAACTTGACTGCGCCGACGAGGACGAGCTCTCAGAGAAGGCTTTCGGCGGCCAGCTGCCGGGGTTCAGCCAGCGGAGCTACCAGTTCGGGCCGAAAGCCTTGGGCGCCAGTATTACCCATGATTCTGATGTGGACTCTCAGGAGATGTTCCCACCCGGCTGGAGCTCATTCTGGGGGGAGCTAGACGAGTGCCCTGAGCTGCCTCTAGACCATCACCATCACCAACATCATCATCCTCCGGGTGTCGAGTGGAAGATACCGTTGGTCGATGTGGATTTGAAGGTGCAGGCGACCTATCAGGGGGAGCGAGTCCCCCTGGTTTCTCTGATGAGCCGCCTGAACGGGAAGGCGATTATCGGGCACCCGGTGCTGATCGAGATATTGGAGGACGGTTCTACCGATCTGATGATTCCCAGTGGCAGCGTGGGGCTGGAGCAAGCTCTTGGTGCCGAGGAGAGCCCGTCGGCAGCGGCGCCCGTCTGGAGGACCGGCAGGAGGACAGCCATGCAGCGGGTTCCTCGCGCCCACCTGGCCCCCGCGGCTGCGGACGGTGAAGAGGCAGCCGATTTGGATGTCTACTCTGAGGGCTTGGGCCTGTTCAAGGAGCCACCTGCCGCTGCCGCCACCAGCACCCAGGGCAGTTCGATGAAGAAGGCGGCCAGCCACCGCCGCCCAGCTGCCGGGAAGTCGTCGTCACGCAAGAAGCTTCAGAAGAAGGCGATCAGCCTGTCCAGCCAGAAGACCAGAACCTTGTCCTCCATTGTGACTGAGCGGCGGCGCTCCGGCAAGAGCGCCGGGTCCAGACAAGGGCGGAAGGAGGCCGGCATTTTGGGTGGGCTGATCAAGCCCGGTGGCACAGTACCTCTGGTGACATGCGTCCCCATGAAGGTGGTCTTCAGCAGGATAATGGAGGCCGTCGGCCGGCCCCCGTCCTCTGGTCTGACCCGCCGGGGGCCGCCGACTGTGCCAGCTGAAAGGAGGCCATCATTGTAGCCGACAAGCATTCAGTCTCTACCCAGCTCCCTCGGTCAACGCCAGATAAAGCGGCCGGCCCGCCGGGCTGACGTGGCTGATCCAATGTGGCCAAATTCCCCGCTCATCAGCTCGACGGCCGCCTCTCTCACACCAAGTTTGATGCCACCACCGGGCAATGGTTGGTTGAAGCTGGCAGCACTGCGGCAGCCCTCGGTTCAGCCTGCCTCCTGTTGTTGAGCAGCAACGGCCCAGCCGAAGGAGCCGTCTCTGCCTGCCAGCCTGGCCTCTGGGGGAAGATGCCGGAGGACTGATCTGCTCTGCCATGGCATGAGGTTTCCATGATCAATCTGAACCGTGGGCGGATTTCAGGCGGCGCATGTACATGGATGAATGCACAATGGGAAATAATAAGAGCACACATACGTACACTCATCGCGTAATCTTGGCATCTCTACTCATCAATCAATAGCTCCAATCTACGCCCTGGAAATAAAAACTTTTGCAGGTCCTTGGAGCTTCCAAGGGGGGGGAATCTATGATTTCTTCAGGAAATTGATCGAACCTCTGCAGCGTTTGTCTCCATAGGGAGAGTAAGTTGTCCCACTCACCTTCTTCAGTGAGTTTCTGACAACGTCCATCGTCAAGGTTCCGTCTTTTGGGAGCCAAGGGATCTCTGAGCTCCTCCTGGGTTCAGATGGGCTCCCAGATAGAGAGAGAGAGAGAGAGAGAGAGAGAGAGAGAGAGATTTATAAATCGTGTGCGGACTTAGCTGGTTCATCGGAAGCACGGCGTCTTGGCGGAAGTGGGGGAGGCTGGAACAGTTTCTCTCACATTTCTCTTCTGCTGATCTCGAGGAGCCGGAGAGGTTGTCCTCAAGCTCAGAGGGAGCGGCCAACCTCGAGGGCCACGGCCCTCGCGAGGCCGTCGGCCGCCTCCTGCGTGGCCGCCTCGGCGTAGACCCGCACCACGTCTTCTGTCCCCGACGGCCGTATGAAGCACCTACCGTTCGGGTACTTGGCTGCACCAAAATCCGGGACCAAGAAGACGCTTTTAGCGAGCGAGAGAGAGAGAGAGGGCAGAGGCAGGGATTATCTTTGATCTCTGCTGCTTACCAGTCTCCGCGTCAATGGCTTCCTGCAGGCCAGGTGGGTTGACGACCTGCGTCTCTGCGTTCGCAGTTGTGACGACGCTTCTATCGGCAACTTTCACCTGGGTGACGAGTGAGAAAGAATAAAGTGCCAGAGAGAGAGAGAGAGAGAGAGAGAGAGAGAGAGAGAAATGGTCAGAGGGAGACAGAAGAGTAAGAATGGAGGTTAGGGGAAGAGAGTGAAAATGATACGCAGAGAGAGAGAGAGAAATGGTCAGAGGGAAACAGAAGAGTAAGAATGGAGGTTAGGGGAAGAGAGTGAAAATGATACGCAGAGAGAGAGAGAGAGAGAGAGAGAGAGAGAGAGAGAGAGAGAGAGAGAGAGAAGGATTAGGAGTTCCCGCTGGATCGTAGTTGAGATCAAGGGTACCTTGAGCTGTCTGCTGGGGAGGTCCTGGTAGAGGGAGTTCCAGTCTTCGATTGACCATCCCTTGTGCCGCAGGATCGCCTCCACCAGAAGGAAACCGCTGAGCGCGTCTCCGACAGCCTGGTTGATCAACTGGCTGACTTCCCACAATCTCAAAGCCGCCTTTTGGCTCTCTGAGCCTGGGGATGTTCAAGAAATGCCCCCAGTTAGTCAGTCAGTCAATCAGCCCAAGAACGCCGCAAATCCTCCTCAAGCTCTGTTCTTCAGGGTTTTTTTTCTAAATTTAGCAAAAATGAGGCGTTGACTAAAATGCTTCAAACCTGGATGATTAGTCGCAAGCTCGGCATTCAAGGGCTCCAGTTCCCTCAGAAACTTGTCCGAGAAGAGAACTGTTCCATGCCCATTCGCCTCGAAGTAGATCCCCACATCATACTCAGATGCCTTCTCATGGAGGTGCTTCACACCCGTGGGCGTGAACGCCACCTCCATGCCCATCCGCCTGAGGAACTCCGTCGAAGCTCCATTGGCGTACGCTGTCTGCACCGCGCCCAGCCTCGCCCGGCCGGCAGGCTCGCCGCCCTCTTCGAGCTTCGCGAGCTGCTCCTTGATGAACAGAGAGAAGAGCGACAAGATCTTGTCCCCGTCGGTGAGATCGATCTTCCTTCCTTCTTCTCCTGTGATTCGGAAGTACACCAGCCTGTCTGCATCACCATCCAAGCTCGCGCACCTGCAACACAGGAGCACCCGTTGCAATCAGTCAGTCTCTCTCTCTCTCTCTCGGATCACTCCCTCTCTTTCTCTCTCTAGAAGGTGAGAGGGGGGGAGGAAGACGATGAGCCCGACCTTCTCCCAGCATCGCTGGTGCTGAAGCCGTGGGGAATGGCCTTCTCCTTCTGTACGAAGTCGGCGCCCACTCCATCATTGAGGATTCCTTCCCCGTCCTTGCCCGAGTTTCTGACATGGACCGCGAGCCCTGCTGGCAGCAGCTTCATCAGCTCCCCGAGCTTCTCTCCGCCGACGCCGTTCGCTCCGTCCACCCAGACGCTCGGATCGTACGCGTTCCTCAGCGTTCCCTCGGGGGATAGGTCCATCAGGCGCCTGCGAGATCCAGGAAGGAGGATGATGGAGAAGAAGCAGCGAAGGCGTCGCCACCCATCCAGACTGTTTTTCTCGACTCACCTGAAGGAATCGGAGAGCTGCCGGAAGTACTCGTCCTCCGACGCCCCCCGGCCTTCGTTCCTCCGGCGAACCATCCAATGGAGCTGCGGGGTGGTCAAGATCCCCATGTCGATCGCCACGGCGCCGACCACGGCGGCGATTCCCTGTTGCAGATAGGAAGGGATGAGCGCTATCAGGCGACGCTCGGCGAAGAAAGGGCGAAGGAGGTGAGGAATATCGGGGGGCTCCATACCTGTTTCGCAGCTTCAAGGAGGGCTTCCCCGCTCGGCCTGGTGTCCCTCCCCAGGAGGATCTCGGAGGGCCGTGCTACGCCGAAGGGGATCTTCTCCTCATCGACGAACTCGAACACAACCTGCGCTGGGAGGCAACCAACGGGGGCAATGGTTTTACAGGAAGGAGGTTCCTGTCGGAGGAAGGGGAAGAAGACAGGGGTGGTGGGGGGGCGGCCTCACCCTGACGAAGTCCTCGGCGGTGGGAGCGCCGGCGAGCGCGTCCGCGAAGGGCTCCCAGAGTTGCGTCATCATGCTCCCGCTCGGATCGGCGACCTTGACGCCATTGTCGCCGACGGCGTTGTGGGAGGCGGTGATCATCAGGCCCACGGCGGCGCTGCCCATCTTCAGCGACCTTAGAGCCGCAAGAACCCCCGTCCGGAAGACCGTCGACGCCAGCGTCATCCCCTCCGCCCTGAACCCCGCCGTCCCGTACGACATCTTCACCCCTGCGACGAGATCCCCACGAAAGAAGACGCTCGATCAGCAAAGAAAGACGGACAGAGGATTCCGGCGCCAGGCTCGCCGGCGATCGCCTACCGGGAGGGAGGGGGAAGCCGGAGGCGCAGCGGAGGAGGATCGCGCGCTGCTGCTCCATGACGGCTTCGTTTCCTTCTACGCCCGCTCGTTCAATTTAAAGGATGTGGCTCACCAGATCTCGAGAACGGTACGCTGATCGACCTGATTTCCTGCATATCACAGAGATTATCAAACACGAGTCATCCACTCCGTAAGAACGCGGTAAGAATCTCTAGGTCAACGCCAGGTTTCTACCCCCCAAATCATCTCTCTCTCTCTCTTTGTTACAACCTGTAGGAAGAGGAAGGGGGATGAGGGATGGAGTTCCTCTATCTTGATGTACAGAGGAGAGGAGCAGCAGAAGAAACTACCTTACATAAGGTGAGAACCCTACATAATGATTCTGAGAATGCCTTTAGGTTACATCTTAATACTCCTCTCTCTCTCTCTCTCTCTCTCTCTCTCTCTCTCTCTCTAATATTTGCTGCAACGTTTTAATTTCTACAACTATCAATGCTAGATTCATCTTTTTATGTTATCAGGCTCACTATTATTCAATTCCGACCTACATTCTTTGGGAGATATTTTATAGTTTGATGATTATTTGACTATATATGAGTTTTATAATTATTGACTGGTTATTATTCTGGAAATATAAAAAAAATAAGCCACTTGTATGAGGTACATTGTCTCAAACTATGTAACCCCTTGGCTTGGCCTCAAGACCTCATATGAGCAATCTCTCCATACTTTGACTTACATAGTCTTTTCTTTGAATGTCGCTCTTAACAACAATTTTGCATTGTAGTTTGTACAACTATTATACACTTACTCCCCAATTTATTTTTTATTTCGCCTTTCACATTCTTAATTTTTTTTATTTAATATTAAACAAGATTGAGTGTTCTTATCTTTTAGGTTATATCATCTAAAAAGAATTAACCATAACTTCCTTTCCTCCTCACACAACACTTTGTAGTATGCTTATTCAAGGGATTGAATATGTTTTATATTTAGAATGATAACTATTACCCAATATTTTACTTCCTCAAAAAGTATGTGACATGAATTAATTTCATATGATTCAGATGAATGACCATCTATATAAGACCACATGCAACACATGAAAAAAACTGAATTAAATCAAACATTCAATTTTTTAATTGCCTTAAACCATGAATATAGAGTGTTAAATGGTTAAATTTAAAATATGAAACTTACTTTGTCCTTTGAACAAAAGTACTACAAAGAAAGTTAATTATAACTGATTCTTTTAAGACAAATAGAATCTAGAATGGGAGAATATTCAGCCATGACAATATTACAGAAAAAATAAAGGTGTCAAAAGAGCATTGTTAGTAACTATATCCAAAGAAAATACTAGATAAGTCAAAAATATAGAGAGAAAGATCATATGTTGTGTCAAGCTAAGCCAACAAACTGCACAACCTCAAACAATGATATCTTAACTAGGTGACTCCATAAGTGTCGACATCTCTCAATTTCATGAGATATTATAAAACTCCAAATATTATTACAAGATATGTAAATAAATAATCAGAATGAAACATCTAGACTTTAGTCAAGCATAATATTAAATGTCACCTCTCAACTATACTTTGGGTGCCCAAATATATGACCTAGTATTTGTTCCTCTTTCACATCATATCACCCTTTATTAAGTAGAGATAAATTGATTGTAATCGATGCCAATCAAGTCACTATTGTTAGCAATGATTTTATCAAGTTAAACAATCAATGATCCTTGCTTTGGTACTTTATGTTCCTTCTCTTCACATTTACTTTCCGTAAATTCAATCATAAGACAACAAATTACTAAGTAACTTTCTTTCTTAATTATTGTGTACATTAAGGCTTTGAAGACAAAACAAATAATTAAGAGTGGACGTACTTTATCTTCTCTAACTTGAAGGAAGAATAATACTACAATCATGATCCACTCAAGGAATAGACCAAACATGACAAGAGATCCATGTGTGACATTCTTAAGGTTATCTATCTTTTAAAACAATTAACACTTTGTTAGCTATGATATTTAAATCGATTAACATTAATTCTCTATATTATTAAAATTTTCAATTTACAAATAATGTTGTGTTCTTTTTCCTCTTGAAATTGAAAGTAATTATTATCATCTCTATGGATAGATATCATTCTCATTGGTTTTATTGGTGACTTTACCTACACTTAGTTATATCTAATATGATCTAAAGATAAAATACTGAGAGTAATTCCCATCTTTTACAATGTGCTTGTCATCTAGTTTCATAATTGGGTGAAAACCTTTCTTTCAAAAAATAATACAAAAAAATGAAATAAAAAATTAGCATTTTTATGAAAAATGAATGAATCATCTTTTATATCTTAACAAAAACGGTATAATTGAAAGAAAAAATCAACATCTTTTAAAAATCACACAAAAAGTTTGTATGAAACTTGATCTCTAAGTGTAATAGATGACATCTTATTGATTAGATGGGCTATAGTTGGTACAACTTCTACCCAAAATCATTTGGGCATATTATTTTAGAACACCAAAATTTATAAAACTATTATTTTATATTCCACCTAAGATATTCAGGTGTATGCATTATATCCATTTTTTGACCTTAAATATTAGTAAATTAGACATCATAGTAGTAATGGTAGTCTTCATTAATAACTCACCTACACAGGAATGTTATAAATATCTTAATCTTACATACATGAAAAGGTATATCCTTAAAAGACATCACATATTAGGAGTCAAAACCCGCCAATTTGTAAGGCCTCAACTCAAAGAAAGATCTTTCATGACACCTCATGTATTTTAGAATCTAGCTTGCTTGATCCTATATCTACTATAAAACCAAATATCTACACATCATTACTTTTATCTCTCATGATAAGTTCTCAACATAATGTGTCTCAGCCTAATCCTCATAATAAGGGTTTAACAAATCATGATAGACTTTAGAGCCATTATCTCAACAAATTCAATAACTTTATTTGACTTCTCCCTTTGAAAACAAACCTAAATAGGATCTTTCTATTACTTTTGTTAAAGGTGTTAGCTTTTATATTCATCAACCTATATTTAAATATGCAAATTACTCAACAATTTCTCCTACCTACCACTTTTTTAAAATATTTTGAGGTAAAAATGATTCGTCATAACTTTTCCATCCATGAAAAAATAGATTCTACTAGACATTACAAGCACTATGATATACTCAAAAGGCAATTTAAACAAGGGCTAGTGACACATCTTGTTACATTCTTAGTAAGATTATAATCAGGCCCATTGGAAAGAGAGACATGAAAAAATATAAATATGCATTAAAATATGTTAAATTATTTTGGTTGTAAATGGTACATTTAAATAATGAAAATAAAAATATTTGTAATTTTGATGCAAAAAGTATTTCAGGAATGTTTTCTCAACTCTAAAGCATGTAATTGAGAAATTCCTCCTATGTGTTATTTGATGAAGTAAATATAAACGAGTATGATATATAAACGGTTAGTTTACATACAACTTTTACTTTTCATAAACATGTTCTAAACAATTTTAAGTGTGATAAAAGGATGCTGATGGTGCTTTCAATAATTAGTATTATAAAAATTACCATCTTCACCTTCAAATTTTTGATGCAAGCATAAAGAGAAAAGTATGAACAATTAAGGAGCTTTCTACTAGAACGCCTGTACATAAACAAAATAAAAAGCATAAAAATTGTATGTTAGTGATATTATATTTGTGCCTTAAATGAAACCACTACTAAAAAATTTTCTAAAATTTTCTTGTTTCAAACTTTGAATTCTCACATCCTCTTCAAGATTTTGAACAAAGTAAATCCTCAGCTTTTTCTTATTTCAATTTTTCAACTTTAATTTATGAAATTTTTGTTGACCCTTTTATTTATAAGTCAAAAATAAAACTTCAATAAATCTGGTTAAACCATCAACAATAACAAGGCCATATTTCTTTCCTCATAAATCTGAACAAAGAGATTCATACACAAGTGCAAACAATATTTTTATATTTAAATGAGGATTTAGGCTCTTTATATTTTAGTTAATAAGATCTCTTGGTGATGCATTTTTAGAAATTTAACATAATGTATAAATCCTAACATAACTTAATCCTCAATGCTAAATATTCAAAAAAATAATCATTTTCAATTTATCAAGAATATAGTATTTTAGTCATGCTTCTCATTCTGGTATAAGTGCAGTTTTCTTATTTTTATATCCATGAAAGTTGGTCCATTTGATTCCTCTCTTCACGCCTAGCTGAAATCTAATTGTCCTCATCTAAAAGCTTACTTATGTTTGCCGATTATATTTACCAAATGAGTGTAGGAAAATAATTTCCATCACTCATAGATAATCAAAATTTAATTATATCCACCACATTTTCTGATGTTAAAAAAAATTCAAAATATTTTGATTATTCATTAAGTTTAAATTTTAATAATATTTACGTAGCTCAACAGTTTTACTTGCCAAAATTTCTTGAAAATCATTTTCAGGTCAATTAACATCAATTTCCTACGGACAAAACTTCTCAAATAGAGGATACTATTGTTGTCAATTCTCAACATGTTCTTTCTCCTTCATCTCCATAGGTGACAATTCTTCAATCTTTTTCTTCTGTTTTACGAACCTTGATTTGTTTCCGATCAGGTATCTCAAGCAAGCAGCCATTATCATGGTACAACATAACCCTTAAAAATTCTCATAAAAGGAAATAAAATTATTTACGTACCATAGAAGCTTTGTTGTCTCCAGTACCCTCTAGCGAATGGAGAGGCGGCACTTGTCCTGGTCGCTCATTTTTTTGGGATTTTTCTTTAAACTGAGCTACTTATTATTATACATTCTCCCAGGGTGGCTCATTTATATACTTTATTTTTCCCCATTCCGGGAAATCTTCCTAAAAGTCACTCCAGAAATTAAGAGAGAGAGAGAGAGAGAGAGAGAGAGAGAGAGAGAGAGGAAGGCGGAGAGGGGGTATTAATGGTACAGAGGAGAACCCATCCTCCTTCCTATCCGTGGTCAAAAAAATTCTGCTTTCCGAGAAAGGGGGGGATCGAAGAGGAGCTTCTTTACACGGGTTAAAATGAAAAAAAAAAAGAAAAAGGGTGAGCTCCCATGTGAGAAAGAAAGTTCCCCGTTGACATTTGGGGGGGTTGTCACCTGGAGGGAGCGTCAGAGGACTGGCTGTTCAAGGCGGGGTTAGAGGGGATGGAGGGGAGGATGGCCCCGTTCTCCTGCGGCTGCCCCGGCGGTGGCGCCCCCCACTTCGCCTCTGCCTCCGGCGGCTCCACCACGTGCACCCCGCCGTCGCTCATCCCCAGCGCTATCTGGTTCGCCTCCGACGGATGCGCCGCCACCACCGCCGGATACACCCCCCCTCCGCTGCACCAAACAAATACACCAACAACAAACACGACCCGCTATCATGATGATGGTCATGAAGAAGAAGAAGAAGAAGAAACCCTAGAAGAAGTAGAAGAGGCAGGGATGTGTAGGAGGAAGGAAGCTTACTTGGGGAGGGGGGAAGGGATGTAGGAAGAGGGCGAGATGCGGCAGCGGAGCCTGAGGCTGTCGGCGTCAAAGACGCCGACGGCGCCGTCGCAGAATCCGGCGTAGACGAGGAGGCCGTCGCAGGAGTAGACGGCGCTGGAGATGGGCGCCTGCAGCGTCTCCCTAGGGGACCACTGCCCAGGACAAATAAAACACCGAACCCCCCCATCCATCAGCACCTCCATCGCAGGAATAGAATGGAATGGAATGGAGGGGACTGGGCTGGACTGACCGTTCGCAGGGTCTCGAGCTTGACGTCGTAGACGCTGAGCTGGGTCTCGTGGATGACGAGGAGCTGCGTCTGGTCGTTGTGGAACTGGACTCTCGTCTCGCCGGAGAGGGGGGCGGCGCGCCCCGCCGGCGGCTGGATGAACCTCGCCTTCCGCTTCTCCCACCCGTCCATGCTCCACACGCAGATCTGCGCGAGGGGGGGCAGACGATCACCATTGACGAACAGAGGAAGAAACATAGAGGGGAGGAAGAGACGATCTTGATCTTAATCTTCCGCTGTAATGTAATATACCTGGGCGTCGGCGCCGGAGGAGACGAGGACGTTCATCGTCTGCGAGAATGCGAGGCCGGTGATCTTCTTCTGGTGGCCCTTGAGCTTGGTCTTCACCTGAGGAGAGAGATCAAAAGAAAAAGGAAATTCACAGGGAAGATGAATGATGGCCGGGGACCGCAGAGAGGAAGATCAGAAAGGGAGAAGAACAACAAACCAGAAACAGCAGCAATGCGTTGTTACCTCGTCAACCCGGACGTTATAGATCTGGATCGTGGAGTCCTCCATCCCGATGGCGATGATGTTGTTGTCCTGGGGGTGGAACGCCAGGAAGGTGGCAGCGGGGGGCGGCGGCATGAAGGTCGTCATCACCTGCCATCAAGATCGGGGTTTTAGGGTTCTCGAGCGGATAGATGAATCATCACAGAACGGGCGGAGGGGAAAGAAAAAGGGAGGGAGGAGGAAGGAGGAAGAACCTTGAAGGTCATCATGTTGAACAGGGAGACCTTCCCACCGGAGGCCGACATGACATAGGAGTCGTTCTTGGACAAGGCGATGCAGGCAGTCGACTCGTCAGAGCCGCTCTCGCTCATGTCGTTGGTCATGGGGACGCCGTTCGCCGGCTGCCACAGCTGGGGTGCGACGGAGGGAGTCGACTGGAAGAAGAAATTATGATCTCGGGGTGAATTCCATGGCTGAACCAGCGAAGAAAGGAGGAGAGAATTTTCCTTGCGTGTTTCACGTTTTTTTCCAGAAAAGGTGGTGAATTCCATGGCTAAACCGAGCGAGGATAAGCTGCTAACCTTTCCAGAGGAGTTCCGGTCGGTGCGCTGCCATTTCCACAGCTTGTGCACGCCGTTTGAAGTGAGGGCCAACACCGCCGACCCAGAATTCGTATACAACAGCCGCATGATCTGCATTTCCAAATGAAGAACATACGTCATCATCTATCCTCCCTCTTCCTGGTCAACGGTTCAGTCGCATCGAGTTTTTAAGAGCGTATATACTTTTCCCACAGCAGTAGATGAGTCGGGCAATCTCAAGGCTTTAAGCAGATTGGGGTCGACGATGTCAGCCAACTTCCAGCTTTTGACCTTGTCCAGGTCCTCTGATATCCTCGGCTTTACATCCGCCATCCTGCTGTTCTCAATGACAGCCTGAAGAAATTGCCACCGAGAAATCATCAAGTCAACAGCCGCTGGCGGCCCCATATGGCACCGGAAGAGGGTTCAGATGATCAGTACCAGGCCAGCCATGGGCATCGGAGGAGGGATCTTCTCAGGGCGTTCAAGAGATGTTGCCAGTGGGCCGGAGACGTTGGCAACGCTGCCCAACGCAGTGACAACTGAAGTCTGCAGAAATAGAGATGCACAAGTCAATCTGTGCCTCATGCGACATAATATTGACAGGTTTTAATGCAAAATCCTCGGATCACCAGGTGGAATGAGGATAAAATAATCGATGGCTATTTCTTCAGAGAAGCGCAAAAAACCATGGAAGTGAGCTGTGAGCTGGGTTTTATCTGGCACGATACCTTACTGCTGACTGGTTGCGAAGAACCTCGAGAATTCTCATATGCTCTGCTCTCTGATATCCTTATCAGGCGCTGCCCATCAGAGTTCGCCAAGATCCTGATTCCGTTGTCGTTAGTGGTGACTGCAAGCAATGATCCTTCTTTGTTGAATCTCAGCCGGGGACTAGCCTGCAAGAGAGTGAGGGCTCTCATGAATCCCAGTTTTCTTACAGTGACGAGTAGTACATACTTGAGCCAAAATTCATCCTACTAACAGGTAAACCGCCATCTGCATCAGTGAAGGTCAGCATATCTTTATTATCCATATCCCAAAACTTTATTTGGAATTCATCTCCAGCAGCTAGGAAGCGGTTCCTCGTCGTGTCAAACTGGACAACACCCGTTGAGCGTTTTCTGAAACCAGAGTACGTCCTTTTGATAGATCCCTCGGTCTCATTCCACTCAACTAAGTGAGATTCACCGTCTTTGCTTGTACCACACGAAAAGAGCCTGCACAGTGGTAACGCTGGGAATATGTAAGGTGGAGAGCGTTGGCCACTGGCATCACACTGCCAAGTGAACGTATTCTGATGGTGAATCCGCATGTAGCCGAGGTGACAAAAGTCACAAAGATAAAAGGGCAAGCTACGTTTGTGCAACTTCACCTGGTTCCATCAGCACTGTATGCCATCGTGGTGCACCAAAGTCCAGGCGCATCATAATCAACTCGAGATCCCAAGCAGTCATACAACCACGCTTTAATCTTGCCATCAAGGGCTGTCGAAAAGATGAACTGAAAAGAAGGTTGCAGTCAGATGAACTGAAAACGCTTTGATTTTGAAATGGCATGAAAACTATTTAGTCAATAAAATTTTTACAAACAAGAGGTACTTAGGCATCCGTCCAATGAGAGTTACCCAAAATACAGGAACAACGGAAAGCAAAACTGAGAGAGATCATCATATTCATGAGAGAAATTAATTATTTTACCTGAATGTTCTCTTTGTAGTGAGGACAGACAGAGTATACAGATGCGTCATGCCCTTCAAAAGTATGTTGTCTTTGTCCAGTTGCAGCATCCCACACCTTTAAATTGCATACAAGCATTCATCTTCCGGATGTCTCCCAGGGGGAATAAAATTTCAATTTTCATTCCATTCACAAACGAACAAAAAGTCATTACCTTAATTGTCTTGTCATCCCCGCATGTAACTATGGAGAGACTCTTATTGGGATGAGAAAAGGCTATGTCATTAACGCCTCCAATATGAGCATCAATCTGTTCAGAAAACACAAATAAGAGAACTTATTCCAGAAAAACCAAAACAAGATATCATAATGGACTGAAACACACTTCCAGTTGCGGCCTCAGTTCACCATTTGCCATGAAAGCGTACGTCTGAACAATATGCTTTGAAAATGCAACACCTGAATATAAAAAATAAATTCGCGCAAAATTTTGCGTTTAATTGATCACAGATCAGAATTGAACTGATGACAAAATAAAAACTAGAGCAAGAAAAATTCAGCAATATTCATTCGTAAAGGCATACCAAGTATAGATCCATCTGGACTCCATAAACATCGATTGACAGATGCTGTCGCATCCTTCATTAATGCTGCCTGGAAGATCAAAAGGAAGCCACATATCAAAAGTGACATGGAGAACGGATTCTACTTTTTCATAGAAAAAAAAAGTACCTGCAAGGGCATTGAACAAACAGAGATGTCCCAAACTCTGAAAGTTTTATGAGATATCCTTTCCCGTGATCCCACTTCCCATATCGCAATATCACCTATATTTGTCCCAACTATAGGGGAAAAAAAAAAAAGAATATCAACAACAAGTAAAAAAATCAAAAGCTACAATCTGCTACGAACTACAAGGTAAAGACAAACAATTCATACAGCAAAACAAATTACCTAGCAGGATTGTCTGTTGATGCGGATGAAAATCCAGGCTCATGACATTAGAACCCTGATGAAGTGTCCTGACAACGCTTCTAGGGATATCTTCAGCTGAATAAACATTTGGATGATGCGCCGGACCAACAAATGAGACCTAGAAACAGCAATTGAATTATTCAATTGCTTATTAATATTACACAAAGTTTAGCGAGATCTAAAATCCAAGACATGCTTCAAACCTCCTCTGAGTGGCCTGCACGTATTCTCTTCATTAAGTGCTCGGAATCAGCTTGATACTCCATACCAGGAGCAGTTGGCGGAGTCCTCGGGTGTTTTAAAAATGGAGCTGTCACGATATCAAATGTAAGTGGGGAAACATAATTTCAGTGGGAATAATGACAGATAAATTTTGTGAGAAATGCTGCAGAGGAAAAAAATCCTAACCGGAATTAGGAGATGGCACAAGTCCAAGGGGACCAGAGGCAACAGCAGCATGTGGCAGCGACGGATTAGCACCAGTCATCCATCCTGCAAGAGCGCTGGATGGAGTAACGACTGGCTGGAATGGCTGTCAAAAGAGTGGGCACACTTGATAGATTAATGCTCGGTACTATAGAAATCAACAAAGTTTTCTCCATTAAAGTCACGTAAACTCCACTTACACTATGGGCACCTGCAGGAGGAAAGGCACCAGCCTTGGGGATAGGTCCTCCAAGGGGGCTGTTGGCCGGTGGAGGAGTTCGGGCACCATTAGCTGGTGCACAGGTGTGATCAACAAATAGTGTTTTGATGTCAGGATTGGGTCGTGGGTTCTTGCAAAGCTGGTGCTGCCAGTTAAGACTGAAAAACATGGACACAATCGATTGACATAATAAGAACATGGAAAAGACAGAATCAGGTAACAGCCAAAATAAAAAGAAGTGGTGCTTTAATCAACTAGTTCGGACACCATTAACTATGTTTTAGCTTCAATCAAACTTCCCACTTTTGCCCAAAGCCGAGATATTATCTAATGATCTGTTTCAGTACACAATCCAAAGACATGAGATATGAATATAGACACTTTTGTACCGCCAATATATATTGTTATGCACCAATTATATCGTGGTTTGACATGAAACAAGGAACTAACAGCAGATGGTACAGCAATGAAACATACAAATCAAACTAATCTGAAAAGTAGTAAAATGCCAAATTATAATCACCTCTGGTTAATCAGAGTCCGTAGTCGGGATGCTTTGATTGGAGGAAATGTAAGTTTGTCACGGAACAGAGGGTTTGCCTCAATCAGCTTCTTAAGCTCTATAAGCATGATGTTGCGGGCGGACTTTGTGTCCCCATACTTAGATAGTTGTTCATTTTGTCTTCAGCCAACGAAAAGGGATAAATTATCGGCAAATCTGAATTTTAGGCACCAAAGAAACAGATGGAAATATGATCCAAGGAGAAATACCTGAAGTTCTCTAGTGTCAGCAACTGGGTTATTTCCTTGAAGAGCTCTTCATTGAAAGAAGAAAAAACTTTGAGATCCTTCACGAGAATCTCAACAGCTTTCCCTCGGTCATGCCTGCAAAATGGATTTTTGATAAATAACCAGGCGCTACGACATGAGAAAGGAACACTTGGAAATGAAGCAAAATTTCTGAAAGCCAACCCACCTGTCAAGAGCTTCAAGGTACTTCTGTTTCCTAATCTCAAAGAATATTTTCATAGAATACCGATTGTCTTCAACCTTTGTAAACCCGCTGAGGTACTTTTCAACCTCATCCCATTCTCCTGCCTGCACTAGATCCTCGAAATGTTTCATGTTAAAGAAGAAACCTGACTCCTGCTCCAATCTACACAGACAGAGAACAAAACAAACAAGGATAGAAACATAAGTCAAATAGCAAACTACCATCATCGCAGAAGATTTTAGGGCAACACGTATCGTTTCCTCTTCCACTTTCCATTTTGGAGAAACTCTTCGAAAGATGAGGAAGGAGACAGCATCCCACTCACCTATGGACCGTTTCCTTGAATTTCTCCTCATCCAGGAACTGCAGGATTAGAAAGACTAGCTCCCTACTCAAGGAAGACATATTTCCGGCTGTCCCGAATCCCTCCAGCGCAGAAATCTGATTCACAGACGATTTAGAAAAGATACCACCTCCTCTACCTAGCCTTAGCTACGGTAAACGGCCACAGAGGAAGCTGCTGCCCTATCCAACTCCTGGTTAAGAAGACAGTGAAATGTATGCTCCACAGCTGGACAAGCGCCTGGCTCTCTGAAGCTCAGAAAACCTCCTTTCCTGCCCTTTGCTTTCCGTCACACAGAACCCACCGGAATTGCCCTCAGACTCCCCAAACTTCCACCGCCGCCTCCCTTTCAGGAGAAAAAGAAGAGGTCACAATAACAAAACCCTTGCTCGTCAGCAGCCCCCAACACACCAACAGCGTCGAGATCCGTACCAACCGCAGAGGAAAACTCACAGAAAATAAACAAGGGAAGATCGCTCGATCTGTGCTTCTACTGCAAGCAAGCGCTCGAGCAAAAGGAGCTGCAATGGAGGAGAAAATCCGAGAAACAGAGATTCAAAGCAACAGCTCCGATTGAAGCGCGGAGAAGAACCCTAGCTTTCGCCGAGCGAGTCCCTTCTCTTATTCCCAGATTCCTCCTCTGGTCTCTCCCCCTTTTCCGTCCCTCTCTCTCTCTCTCTCTCTCTCTCTCTCCTCTCACTCTCTCTCTCTACCTTTCCCTATCTGACTCTCTCCATTTTTATAGTCTCAGCTCGTCTGATTCCTCCTGATTAGGTTGTGTTTGAGACTAAATTACCACTTCATCCCTACCCACAGCGATCAACTACAATTTCACCCCAACCCCCACCGCCCTATCCTCTCGTCTCCGATCCTGACCGTCCGTCTAAAATCCTTGGGCCCCACAGAAAGCATCCCACCTCCTCATTGGTCGCCGTTTTTTCAAAAAATATTATAAACCCACTTTCATAAATATTTATTCAAAAAGGTAAATCTATACCGACATCCTCGACCCCCACGACACACGGCCGGTAGCGGCATTTCCCATAAATAAGCTGTGATCGAAGGGCCTATCTGTCATATGGAGGGTACTTCATTCCGTGCCGCCACGTCATCTTCCTCGTACCCCCCGCCCTCTAGCTTTTTCCAGATCGCTACTCGCACCATCTTCCCGCATCTCCCTCTCGGCACATAAGCAAACGTACTTATCGAATGGAGAACCTATCGCCGAACGTTGATAAGCAGACTGTGATAAGCACACACCTACTTCTTTTATTTATCTGGCTCGGCTCTTCTAGCCGTTGCCCAAGTTTCAATAAATGCCAATGAAAGCTAACGACCAATGTCTGACATCTGCAGGTTCGGACGCGCTACTAGTTGCACCCGTTGGTAGCTCCTCTTCAATCTACACGTGCCGGTAACTCTCTCTCTCTCTCTCTCTCTTCTGGATCACACGTTGGCAGGTTGTCCGCATTTTTTCGTCAAGTGGTAGGTCGTTCGTGGGGCCCCGAATCTCGGACTTGGCTTGAGGCCCGTGGATCGACGACTCAGAGATTATTAAATTTGAATAACTAAAATAATAGATAATTTAGCTATTGTGGGTCCGCATGGGGGGTTGATCTCCCAAGTTATTGCGCCATGTGAAAGTTAATGTAGCCACTCAAGTCAACGTCAGAACGAGCTGGGAAAATGTGAGGCCCAGTCTCGGATCTCGCAAAATTGCGGCCCAACGTTCCGGTGAGGTCGCGAGAAAACGAGACTTCTCGCGGGCGCCGAGTATTCACGGGATAGCGATGGGGCCTCGGAGGAGATTCCTACGGATCGGACGGTGCAGATTCGTCGATGGACTTACGTCCGGCTTTTCCCGTACCAGGTGCTGTTTGTTTACCGGGAAAATGAAAAGGAAAATATTCCCAGCCGTCGCCGTCGCCAACTAAAAGCGGTGCAGTGAAGTTGGGGTTTCCCGTTGTTTGTGGCCCCGCTTAGGTGATGACTCGGCATCACAGAGGCGGGAAGGGATCCCACCTCCAGCACGTGACGTGGGCGCAGATCCTTTTCAGGCCCACAGGGTCGCAATCTCGGCCAGCTGGACTGGACCACATCCTTCCTGAAGAAAGAGAGAGAGGGGTTTAAGAGGACGCCGATATAAATACGTTTGAGGGAGACAGAAACGAGGAGAGAGGAGCTATGTAGAGAGAGAGAGAGAGAGAGAGAGAGAGGGAGAGTAGCAGCTAGAGAGAGAATGACAGAGACGTGGGATGGAGAGTGATTGAGAGAGAGAGAGAGAGAGACTCACAGATGAGAAAGACAATAGAGTGGAAGGGGACGAGGGAAGGTTGGCAGGATGTGACTGGTAGGCGCATCAGCACCGCTCGGTTAGAGCACCGGAAGGTGTCCTGACCGTAGACCCACCGGCTGCTGTCGGTTGGACATTTTGTCGTGAACAGCTGTCCAGATGCGGGCCCCACGCGGACGGCCCAGCCCACAATCCTTCGAAGCCATGCGAACAACATTGGTCGCTCTATTGAGCTCCTGCTTACCGTTGACAGCCCGTTGTCTCTGTCATAAGTCAACGGTCCAACAAATTCCCGTCGACGTCTTTTCGTCCTTCGCTTAACTTTTCGTTGCTTCTGAAAACAAGCACGTTAGACGAGTGTCTCACCAATTGGGCCAAATAGGAACACAACCCCGGCCGTCTTCCTAGTTGGGCTTCAATGTCTGGCTCATTAAGGACACGAAGGCCCGGTCTCATTGGCGTAGACGGAGGAGGGGCCAAGGGAGTCCCGAACGGCATCAGTATGTACTCTGCGACTACTTTTCCTCTGCGCTTTGTTTCTCTTGACCCAGGCCCAAAAAAGACCAGGCCGGGTCCAGCCCCTTCACTCTTTTTCTTCCTCCCCCTCCCCCCTCTTTATTCTGTTGAAGATAGGAAACCAACACATTATTCTTCATTTTTAGGGTTTCAGCACTGTAAAATTTCTTCTATTTTATTATCTCAGGCTATCTCGTCCTCAAATCTATGTTGTTTACTTCGTTTCTTTTTCTTAGAGCGAGAGAGAGAGAGAGAGAGAGAGAGAGAGAGGGGCTGGCTCTGTTTAGTAAGTCATAACCAGTCTGGCTTGATGAAATCCTCCATACCTACACCATACCCCTAAGTTATAAAGGGTTAGCTTGTTCCATTGTCCTCTCCTACTTTTGTATCATCAACAACAACACTCATTATTATTTATGCAGATCTAACAACACCAAGTAATTCATGAAACTTTATGAACTTTGCATGATTTAAAGTATTTGTAAAATCATCTACAATATGGTCATTGTCATCTTAACATAACTTCATCTCAATCAAACTCCTAACAATTTGATCTTGAATAAAGTGATAGTGAATCTCATTTTACTTTATTTTTCTATGAAAGGCTAGATTCTTAGTCATTTATATGATTAATTTATTGTCGTAACAAATCACCATTAGATTTATTTGTGTTATATTCATATATTATATGATCCTCCTCATTCATATGTGATAATTTACGTAGAAAACCTTAACATGTCACAAAAAGAAAGTCACTTGCCCTTGAAGTTTATTACATCAGAGTTCCACTACCTTGACCACGTGCTCCACGGAATATCTTCTATGTATTATTCTCCTACCTCTAGTGGACAGCTTCCCGTCCCTTCATCATGTTGACTTACGTACATCCACATGATCTTTTGCGAATAGTAAATTACAACCAGAAGATAGGCATGTATTTAATGCTAGTTATTGTTTAAAATGACTAGTTCCAGCACTAATGAAGCTAGGTGGGCTATCATTTTCAAAGTTTCTCATTCCTTCAGAGTTCTATGTCCATGGAGCAAATTCTACACTATTGGAAACTTTATGACTGAATGCAACTCTTTTAATTGAAATAATCGAAGTTCCGTTTATGCATTGTTTGAGAACACGAAACGAAAAACCCACTGCATGCAGCTAAAGTCCAAGCTACTGAAATAGTATATAAACAGTAGATAAAGGGCTCTGGTTACAACTAGCAACATTAGAGGAAAATGCGGGTAGATAGGAAATGTCATATGCCATCAATTTAGATCTTTAGGCTAACATCAGCTGTGAAATAGGAATGTGAGTTGAAAACTTTATATTGAGCATTTATATTGTTGTGTTAACACCACAGTGAGATTGCAATAGAATCCAATCTGTAAAAATCTCAATGTTCTTTCTAACTACAACAGAAGCTAACCTAGGAAGCATCCCAAGTCTATTATTCACAAAATAGGAATCACACGTTGCAGATTTAAGCAAAATACAGCTTAATAGCTTGTAACAAACAAAACTAGTTGATTTAAGCAACAAGATAACCTGTAAAAGGCTGGTACTCCATTTTAAAAGTCGGATGATGTTGTTTGAGCGTTCTAGATTTTTTTTCAAATCAAAAAAACAGAAAAGATTTATAGAATGCTCAACGTTGTTGTGCCAACAAATATATCACTATGACGTATGTAGTAAGGACACTGACCATGATAAACAACCTTTAATGAGGGTATTGACATATGGAGGAGAGGATCGAGAGACAATGTAGGTACTCAATGACATAATAATTGTGTCAATGATGGAACTACGCCTTCGAAAACTACCTGGTTGGTTTAGTTTGACTGAAAAAATCACCTTGTTAGGTGTCATAATTGAACTTTATTATTAGAAAAGTGAACTGCAAAGGAAATTCATTTTTATATCAAATCAGAGAGAAAAAATGCAAACTAGCAATCTACATGAAAGTCTTTTTACTTGAAGATTATATGGTCGCTATAGGTTCAAGAATGCAAGATCTATTTAGCCACCACATCAACTATAGGAATTATCTAGTGATGATGTCAACCTTATCTACTCTTTCCAATAAAAAAATTTAGAGACAGCATTAGATTGGCTGGCAAACCTTAGCTTCTGGCTGAATTTAGTCCATCATTTGATGAGTTGGCAGCAATGTTCATCAAACTGTTCTACCACAACATCAATGTCGTGCTCTCTATACAATGAAATATGGGTCGATTTACTTATCTTAATGGTGAAAAGTATAGCGATTGAAAATATTAAAAAGCACAATTTTCAAAAGACTCGAGGTTCCTCCCCACTTGGCTGAATTGACATTCCAAGTTATTGTATAGTCCACAAATAAGAGGTGCCTTATTGGTGGGCGGTAGTACTTCTTTTTTCGCAGGAGGCACAAGCTTGAAGTCTTGATGCTAGCCTTCGAAATGAACTCTCTTGTTGATATGACTGGTCAAAAAAGTTAGAAGCAGTTTAGTTTTCTTTCACAAAAAAAGAGTTAGCCCAACAAGTTTCTAAGGACGGTTGTGGTGCAACCTAGTAACATTAGAGACATATTTTGGGTAGTCAGGAAAAATCTTCCACTATCAATTTAGATCTTCAAGGTAGCGTTAGGTGCGAAATAGAGAGGTGAGTTGACAACTTTGTGACGAACGTTTGTATCTGTGGTGACGCCTTTGTGACATTGTAGAAGAATCCTATCCATATAATCTTTAATTTGTTTTTACTTCACAACACAATCTAACCTAGGGCGTCAACTAAAGTTTATTGTTCCCTAAACTAGAAAGACGGAATGCAAATTAAAGCAAAATGTGATTTATTTACCAGCAAATAGACAAATCTATTAGATTTAAGCTGTGACAAGATTTGGTAAATGCTCATAGTCCATGTAAAAAGTCAAATCCAGCCTTTAGAGAATTACAAATATATATTTTTAACTCGAAAAAATATTAAAAATTTATAGACTATTGAATGTTACACTGCCAAATAATATATCACCATAGTGTAGTTGTAAGGACACTATGACCACGATAAACATCCTACAATGAGGGCATTCACATACAGACTAAGAAGGATCGAGAGGCAAGGTAGGTACCCAATGACATAAAAGTTGTCATTGAAGGAACCACCCTCTCAAAAACCACCTGACTTGTTCAATCAAATAGAAGAAATCGCCTTATTAGACATCACAATTGAACATGATTATTAGCATAGGAAATTATACATTTGTATCAAGTTAGGGAAAGAATTTAACTAACAATATGCATTGAAGGACTTTTTATTTGAAGATTCTATCATGGCTATTGGTTCAGGCAAACGAGGTCAATTTCAGCTCACTACATCAATTGTACAAATTGTCTAGTGGCGATACAAACCTTATCTAGTTATTACAATAAAATGTTTAGGGCAGCATTAAAAGTCCATTAAGGGAATTAGTTGGTTCAAGTCGAAAGACTGAACCTTGTGGTCGTCAAAAAACTCATGAGCATATTTCTCTATATTGTCAGTCTCTCTCTGAATGTGGTCGTAGGATCAAGGCTTCTGAGACTATTTGAAAAACACAAAAAGTTCAGCTCTGCTAATACTGATGTGTTTTGAATGGAGAAAGGTCACTTTGTAGAGAGAAATAGATCCAAGAACTACTAAAGATTTAAGACCCTCTCTTGTGAATGAAGCCATATGTACCAAAATTACGTCACTTAGGAAGTTTGCAGACCGTCAACTCTGACATGTCTCGCATGATAGAAGATGTTCGCGGATAAGATTATGGGTCCCCGCATATCCCATCAATTAATATTCCAAACGAGCTAAATGAGGACTTGTGAATCCCTCACACCTCATAGCCTTTAGTCCTCTATATTGGTCTCCCATCTATTTGAATATCTAGCTCTGAAAAAATAATATCAAATATTGAGTTTGAAGAAGGTCACAAAGTGTTGCTGTGTCAACAATTCAGCATTTGTAGAAACGATGTGCTCTACATGATACATAGGGCCAATGCTTGATTTCAAGATACATAAATGACACCACTACTTTAAACAAGTTGTCATGGGAGAATAGGACAAGAAAAAAAAGATCAGAGCATGCCTGTTGATGAGAAATATGTAACCGTGAACTTACATCACATGAGCTCAATACATATTGTAACAATATGGGATAAAAAATCAGATAGTTTTATCTTCACCGACTAGTGACAAGTAAACCCAGTCAGCAAGGACACCCCACAGAGATTCAACAGAGGCTTGATATCATCTAGAAGGCCAAAGTTGAGACCCAGTATGTTTGCCCTGATCGCAAGGCAAAGGCATTAAGGTGCAGATAACTAGGGATAACGTGTTAATGACACAGTGCAAAATCTAAAAGGATGGGAGAGGATGTGCATATATATTTCTATAGTGAAGCTGTCAAAACACCTTGCTCCACTTATTAGAGTCATTCTCATGGACTGTTGTTTGAGACATAAATCAGAATCAAATACCAAAATCTCTGTTGTTGGACAGAAAATCTAAGAGCACTTGTTTCCCGAATTTCCTACTATTCTCTCCGATCAGCATGGAAAAACATAAACAAGTTCTGTATTTTAAGAGAAAAATATTTTTATAATAATCGTGGCAGACTTGGAATACCCAACTATCAGTTCACCTTTAAAGCGCAACATTAGTTCCAAAAAGAACAAAATTCACACCCCCTCTCCATAAGTTCAAAAAACCTGGTCCTTGTTTCAAACCATGTCATCATATATGCCGAAAGAGGTAAGAGTTGAGGCCTTCCCAATCCATCAATAATTTCCAATGATTAAAATAATCAATATTATAATCAAACCCTTCTCTCTCACATAGCAGATGCTTACATAAAAGAACATGAATGTATTATGTTTCTACTGCCAAGCGTGAGAGTTTTGAGATCTTTCAGCAAAGTGAATTCTCTACCAATTAATTTGGGTTTGATACAAATCTTCCATTGCCTCTGGATTTTAAACTTGAAATGCTCTAATATGGTTCTAAAATGAACATTCTCTAGGTTGTATGTTATCTGAATTATGAATCTTTCTAACAGCTAAATATATTATGATTTTGAAATATGAGTTGACATATATTTCTAAAATAGTCTAAATTCCTACCACTCATAAGAGACTTGGAACCTATCCCAAATAATCGAAATTGTATCAATGCTCAAAGCATAGTTCTCCTTCAGGTGGTAAATAATTTCTAGTTTGTCTACTTGAATTTTTTCTAACGACACTTACCTATGATGTACATCCAAGCCAAGCAAAACATTGACTTCAGAGGGAGGTAATCAGTATATTGTGAACTGTTAGATTGAGAAGAAAGAAAGAGTTCATTGTTTGCATCTTAAGCAAAATCAATGAGTGACCTGGACGGCTATCAATGGACTGATTTGGTTCGTTTGCATGGGGCAAGGTTAGGTTCAATCTGGGCACTGAAAGCTTACCCAATCATTCTAGATTACTAATCATGGGACTTTGAGAGAAAGAGATTCGAATTTAAAGTTATTTCAGATTTTGGAATGAAATGAAAAACTGTACTTTTCATCTTTCCCAAAACCAGTTCCTACCTCTTCTCATTCCACTTTTGAATTTACTATCTTTTGGTTCCTTGATATATCATTATTTTTTATGACTAGCTTCAGACTGTCCTTGGCCTATTATCCTAATAAAGAATTGCATTCTATGAAGCATGTAAGATGTGACTCACAAAGTATCTTAAATCATAAATAGTTTCTATACAATAGGGGATTTCTTGAATAAAACTTGAGGTAAGGAAGTAGAGGGTGGAGAAAAAAATGGTTAACACAAATTCGTAGCCACTTGGATCAATCGACATGACCTTGTATAGTCCTGTTGATTTACCATCGATGCCATGTTCCCTCATTCAGCCAAACAAACAATTAGTGAGAGGCTGGTTTATTAGTTTTTGCTTTCCACCTACTGCTTATTTTCTTGGAAACCTAGCTTTTTGAATCTCAACGGTTCCATCCAGCTGTAATTTGAGGAATATGCCTATTTGTAGCCCAAGCTCGAGTTGACCTAGTGCATCTTGGTGGAAGATCCACATTCTAATATTGCAAACTACTTTACCCACTTGAGAAACACCAAATCAACCTCTCCTCTCCAGCTGATTTGTCACCTAACAGCTCCCTCTATTTAGCTTTCTTTCTTCTAGCTTTTTATTGAATGACTAGGGAACCTTGCCCTTCCTTGAAAGATGGAAATTTCCATTGAAAGTGCTGGGGCTAGCCTCCTGTTCTTGGGTTATCTTTCCCCTTCCTGTTCATGGGTTCCTAGTCCTGGTCAAAGACCACCACTATGTTTGTAGTGGTGGTTCAACAAAGAGGTGAACTGTTGGTATCTTTCTTTCCATTATGAACGAGACGCTTCACCTGCGAAGATGAAAATTGGCCACCAAAGCAGCATTAACAAACTTCTATTTATATGCGACAATAGAGCAAGTGCGTGCACTCCACTCTCCTCCTTCAAGCCTTTCTTGGCCCATAACGTGCTGCATGACCTCTTACTTTCAGCCTGATGACCTTCATGCCCTCAAACTAATCATTTAATTAAATTTGTCTAATTCTTGCACATCACATACTAAAAAATATTCATCAATAATAGCACTATTTGACTTCCAAGAAATCAAACAGGTTAGCCATAAGAAAATAAATCAATAGTGTTCACGTGTGCATGAAAATAGAGCAGGGTATTTAATGGTTAATATTGGCAAGATAGCATACATTCCTTGTATATTTATATCATTAATAATTTCATAGTAATCATGAAATTCATATATATATATATATCAACATATTTTTATGAGAGCTTATAAACAAGGAGTCATTACTCATATTCATCTTTGTACTATTACTAACATGATCTTGGCAAACTTTTGAGCTCAAAAACATATGAAATCATAGATATTATCATTATATTTATCATGTTATCAAAAACCAATATGAATCAATGAAAATGCATCAAGAATGATGTGAAACTTCAAGGTCGTTTCATATAAGCCAGCTGAATGTTGTGGCATCCCAAGTTAGGTCTTATGGCCCCTAAAATGGCTGCTTAAATTCGTGACTATTACATAAGGTAGAGATGTACATGTGTAGGACTGATCTACCAATTTTCGTGTCCTAATTAATTCTAAATCACCAGATCTGGGGCTATAAATGGGGAGGGGTCTCTGTGTCATTTCTGTTGAGATGAAACATGAGTTAATTTCATCTTAGGCTAATCTGGGATGTTGAATTTGGAGAACATGTCACAGCCATAGGATCTTTCGTAATATTGACATCTACACTTGTGGTAAGTGTCCATCATCCACCATTGATCACATGGATGCACTCAACCACCTCCGATTTTCATAATCTAATGATGCCATTGTATTCCTAGTCCTTGTAATGAAAACACTCAATTTAATTATATACTTTTTATTAGTATTATTTTTACTAATTTCACCTCTTATTGTATTTTAGTATAATTGGTGAGTTAGGTCATGTCCTTAGGGATGGTACTATTAAAGTAGGTTCTTTCTTATTCTCCTAAGACTATGGATTGTTAAAAGTATTTTAGGTGATTAATTCCTAGATATGAACATATTAAAATTCTAAAAGAGATTAATATCTAAAAGTAGTTCTTAGAATTCTAAAAGAAAATTAAGATTGAGTTGAATGGTAAAATCAGACAATTGATTATCTATTTTCCTCTTCTTGTGTCACAACAAATAGAAGAAGAGAAAAATAAAAGAATGCAAGTAAACAAGAATTGAACTATATTCAACCTAATTATAAAATGAATTAATGCTAACACAAGTAAAAAATTAAAGGTTATAAGACAAGAAATAATCGTAGAAAAGAGAATGCAAGTAATGAGTTAAATGGAACAACATGTTAACTAAATTGGTAATTGAAATCAACATTAGAATAAAAATAAGTTATAAATACATTAAGTTTGTGGTGATCATGTTTGCATTCCCTCCATATGACGTGGAGAGAAAGCAAGGATCTAAGCTATTTCAAATGAATCTAAATTATTTTTAATCAACATCCATTCAATCCTAACTCTAATGACGGCATTGCATCATTTTCATGTCACGGGGAGAAGGATCAAGTCCCTGATTCAAGTATGAATTTAGAATTAAAAGAAAATTTAGTTGTAAGAAATCAAAAAGAGTGTGGATTAAAGGAGATTCAGATTCAAATTTGAGCATAGAAAATTTTTGAAATTAAAAAAATTATAAGGAACAAAGCATGCTTGAATTGATGAAAAGTCAAAAACTTACAATTGTGACTCCCTTAATGTCACCATGAAACTCTCATATATATCTCTCTAAAGAGATGAAATAATGATCCTAATCTAACTCTAGCTTCGAATGATGTCCTTAGATTCCCCATCCCCCCTATTTATAGGCACCAGCCAACACTCTTAAGGGAGTAAGAACCATCACACCTTCTAGAGAGTTCTCCCTAGTAGAGTGAAAGGTTGCAACCGCCACACCTTCTGAAGAGTTTCCTCATTGAGTGATGGAAGACTCTAGAGAGGTCATGAGAAAAAGTGGAGAGGTCGTGAGAGGGTGGAGAGGTTGTGAGAGGGCTGAAAGGCTATGAAAGAGTTTTAGAGGATGAGGTGAGGTTGTGAGAAGGTGAAGAGATTGTAAGAGAGTTGTGAGAGAGTGTAGAGGATAAGGAGAGGTAGTGAGAAGGTGGAGAGAACATGAGGGATTCTGGTCTTGAGTTGGGCCTTCCTTTAGAGTGAAATCGTGGCCCATTTCTTCTCTTCTCATCCTTTGGGCTTGGTTGTGGTCTTAAGTTGGGCCTTTGGTTAAGGTGAAATCGTGACCCATTTCTTGGTGACCTGCTCCTCTTTTGTTGCACCCTTTGGACCCTTAGTTAGGTTCTAAAATTGGTAGAAAAATCTACAAAAATTGTATAATACCTTGCTTCAATAAAAAAAATCTTAAAACTTTTGACTTTGGAAACATGTTAGAGTCTATGAGAATATCAAAAAAAGACGTATACGAAGCAAGAAATATTCAATTAGATTTCTTCTTTATATCATTGTAAAATATGTAATTAGACTTTTTAGAATAGCCCAATGGGCCCACCAAGACCATTTTGGACTTCTTCTCTCCATGTCCCTATTCTCCATGATCTCCACTTCTTCCACTCTCTCTCTCTCTCTCTTTCTTCCTCTCTTCTCTATAACCTCATGTATTCCTCTTCTTCAATACATCAATTCTAGGGTTTCCTCTTTCTTTCATCAACAATGCATCAAAGCCATAGGGTTTCTCTACCACCGCCACTCTGCCTCTTCTCCTATTTCGGCATCACATATCCTCACCCGATGCAATCTCCTGTAGTGCCACCTTGTGTGCCTATCCAAGGCCGAGTCTGCGTAGCCCTACATGCCTACCGCGCCTCCTACCATAGGCACCTGCGTGCCCATCTAGCGCTTGTCTAGCGTCATCCTATACTCTTGTTCGGCATGTCGCCGTGCCTGCACCGACTGTAAGCACTTGTGCACTCCCACCGATGCCCTATGCATCGCCTCTCGGTGTCCCATGCATTGCTTTTAGTGCCCTGCGTGGCTTCGAGGACATCTCCTCCTAGCATCATCTCATCTCAAATTAACATTAGAATAAATAGGATTATACTTCCAGATTTAATTTTCATGCATCTGACTAGTGTTCCACTCTCTATCCAGAATTTTCATCCGGATTTCCTTTGTTTTATGCTTATATTTCATCATTCATCTTTTGTTCTTCCCCCATTAATCGCTCTCCGCCTTATCATCCTCATACTTCATTTAATCAAATTAGTGGCTATCAAATTACCCAAACCTCATTCTTTGTGGATTGACTTATACTATCCTAGCTACATTTAAGTTAGTTTAAGTCCAAACATTAAATTCTTTGATAGATATGATTCTTGAACTCAACGACATTCAAGATTAAAGTCCTAGTTCATCAAATAGCTCACTTTGACCAAGCAGTCTGGAATGGTTTATACTAGCAAGACAAGCTCATACAGACTAAGCAGCCTTGATCTATGATAAGTTTTTATTATCATGAGTTAATAATTAGTAAATAATATAGTTTTAGCCTTAACTCATGATAAATAGACTTATATTTGTGTTAAAGCGTGAAAAGTTATTTTCAGTTAATTAACGTGAATTTTTGGGTAATTATGTGATTTTATACGAATTTATATGATTTTTATAGTTTTACTTTTGAGATAAATGAAGAAAAAGAAATAAAAATAAAAATATGGGGGGGAACCGCTGGCTAGCCGGGCCCGCAAGTGGGTTGGAAGCATAGTTAGGGAGTAGCTACGAGCAGGGGCTCAAGTGGCTCAGACCGATAGAGGCACGTGTGCGCCACCCCCCTTCCACATTACTGGTGGCCAGCCAACTGTGGAGCAAGGAGTGGTTGTACACGTGCGAGAAAGGGACTTGCTTGCAGATGTAACATTACTATATATTCACCCAAAAATTCGGCGCACAAGTAATGTGGGACTAAACTCACATCACACCTTCCCTAGAAAAGGTGGGCAACTAGTGCAGGTTTGAATCTTTCCAGAGCCAAAACTCATATTTTTTATCTGATTATCACAACTTTCTTGTATATCGCCGGTGAAGGATTAAGCAACCAGAATCATTGGATCATCAATTAAAATCTCGTCAATGCGATTCGTAGAGTATTGCTACTAAAATTGATGAACGATTCACGATAAAAGGATCGCAAATCCATCAAGTAAAGCATCTCCGATTGATCAACAAACCAGCCATTGTCGGGAAGAGGACGATCTGCCGAGAGACGAGTCGCCACCTTTTGAGAGCATACCGGATGTGATGAAGAGCCTCTTCTTACTATGCAGACTTGAGGATGAAGCTCCCTGACACGCGCCCCACCTCCATCCAGCTCTTCTCCATTGGGTGACAACTACCGGAGAGCTGTAAAGTCGCTATTTTTTCGCTCCGCCAGGTGACAGCCGCCGGAGACGATTCGATAACCCATTTCATTGATCTCTAAACTTCGCAAGGAGATCTAGAGATTACCCATGTCATCTTTGTCTAAGGAGAGCCTTCGAGGCCGTGGACATTGCACGACGATCTTCCTGAATGCTCAAGATTCCGGTGCATCGCTGACGCATCACCGTCGCGACACCGGAACACTATTTTTCTGCTTTCAACTTAATTTTCACTTCATTTAGTGATAATTTGTGTGATTTAAATTTACCAAGATATACTTCATTTCATTACGATTCTTCTGAATTTTATAGATCTTAATTTGATCAATTAAATCATCTCTAATCGCTTATGTAAGAATCGTCGGTCGGCACTCTATTTTCACCCGATTCGCGTTTGCCGGGCGCTAACATCATCTTGATGTTCACACCCTTATTTCCCTTTTTCATGAATTTTAAATATATTTTATTTTCATTTCTTAGTATAAAATTCATAGAAAATAATATTTTTTGAGGAAAATTCTGAATAATTACCTGATATTATATTACATCCCTTGATCGACTTGGAAGATTATCGCTATTTTTGGAAGTTTTATTGATTTATACTTGATATATTTGTTTAGAAATACTTCTAAATATCTAAAAATTCGTATTTTCTAGTTTTATAAATTTTAAATTTACGTGATTTACTATACACGACTAAGTCACGTCAATCTACCTTAGGCTGGGTGGAAGAGGCCTGATTTAATCAAGCAGATCAATAGTCACAAACTAGTAGAGATTTAATTAGACCCATTGAAATGGGGATGGAACATTGTTCAAAATGGGCCAAGCAAGTGGTAGTGGAAAGGAATGACTAGTGGAGTTGAGGACAATGGGCAATGGAGTGGTGGATGATAGTTTCAACAATGGAACACTAATGAGGGGGTGATGGCAATGTGGTGACTACAAATAGTGGCAGTAGGGCTGATGATGATGGCAATGGCTTGAGACGGCGGCGAAGACAATGATAGTAGTTGATGGCAACAATCGAGCCAACATAGATGGACTGCAATAGTAGTAGATAGTGGAAAGCAAATGACGGACGACATGTGATTGGCTGATGGTGGATGACGTTAGTGGCTGATAGATAAAGAATAGTGAATGATAGCAGTTGACATGATGATGGTGTTAGATAACAACCCCTCACGACCTCTCTTTGTGGAGTGAATGACCTTACAACCTCTTTCATAAGTTTTATTATCATGAGTTAATAATTAGTAAATAATATAGTTTTAGCCTTAACTTATGATAAATAGACTTATATTTGTGTTAAATTGTGAAAAGTGATTTTCAGTTGATTAACGTGAATTTTGGCTAATTATATAATTTTCTATGAACTTATATGATTTTTATAATTCTTCTTTTGAAATAAATGAAGAAAAAGAAATTAAAATAAAAATATAGCAAAAAGGGGGGACCTGCCGACCAACTGAGCCCGCAAGCGGGTCGAAAGCATAGTTGAGGGGAGCCACGAGTAGGGACTCAAGCAACTAAGGACCGATGGGGGCATGTGTGCGTCACTCCCCTTCCACATTATCAGTGGCCAGCTAGCTATGAGGCAACTGATCGTACACGCGGGAGAAAAAGACTCATTACTTACAATGTGATATTACTATATATTCGCCCAAAACTTCGGCGCACAAGTGATGTGGGACTAAATCCGCATCACACCTTCTCTCGAAAAACTTCGAAGATTTTAATACCTAAACTACCCCATAATTATAACATAGATATACCATGATGATGTCACTTGATAAAGATATTAGAGTACTTATTTCAATCTCTCTCATATAGGTGGGCAACCGGCATGGGTTTGAATCCTCCCAAAGCCAAAACTCATATTTTTATTTGATTATCGTGACTTTCTTGTGGATAGTTAGTGAAAGATTAAGCCGTTAGAATCGCTGGATCATCAGCAAAAATCTCGTTAACGTAATTCGCAGGGTATTGTTACTAAAATTGTTGAACGATTCGCGATAAAAGAATCGTGAATTCATCGAGTAAATCATCTCCGATTGATCAACGAACAAGTCGTCGTCGGGAAAAGAACAATCTGTCAGGAGACGAGTCACCACCTCCTGAGAGCATACCGGATGCGATGAAGAGCCTATTCTTATTGCACAGACCTAAGGATAAAGCTCCATGACACGCGCTCCATCTTTATCCAGCTCTTTTCCGTTAGGTAACAGTTGTTGAAGAGCCACAAAGTTGTCATTTTTCCACTCTGTCGGGTGATAGTCATCAAAGAGAATTCGATGACCCATTTCATTAATCTCTAGACTTCGCAAGGAAATCTAGAGATTGCTCACGTCGTCCTTGTCCAAAAAAAGCCTTCGAGGTCATAAACACTGCACAACGATCTTCCTGAACACTCAAGATTCTGATGTATCATTGACACATCACCGCTGCGATGTCATAACTCTATTTTCTTACTTTTAACTTAATTTCTACTTCATTTAGTGATAATTTATGTGATTTAAATTTACTAAACTATACTTTATTCAATTACGATTCTTTCGAATTTTACAGATCTTAATTTGATCAATTAAATCATATGTAATCGCTTACGTAAGAATCACTAAGTGGAACTCTATTTTTGTCCAATTCGCATTTGTCAAGGGCTGATGTCATCCTGACATCTGTACCCTTATTTTCATTTTTTGTGAATTTTAAATATATTTTATTTTCATTTCTTAGTATAAGTTCATAAAAAATTATATTCTTTGAGAAAAATTCTGAAAACTTATCTGATATTATATTACATCCTTGTGATCAACTTGAAAAATTATCATTATTTTTTAAACTTTTATTGAATTCTAATTAATATATTTTTTAAGAAATATTTCTAAATATCTAAAAATTGGTATTTTCTAGTTTTATAAATTTTAAATTTACATGATTTACTATACAACGACTAAGTTATGTCACTCTCTTTGTAGAGCAAATGACCCTCATAGTCTCTCATTGTAGAGCAAATGACCCTCATAGTCTCTCATTGTAGAGCAAATGACCCTCATAATCTCTCACAGTCTCTCACAATCTCTCACATCTCCTTATTGAGTAATATGAGATAAAATCTCAAATGAACTTTATCTTTTCTCTTCCTTCATCTCTAGGTTCACATTTGTATTTATCAACCATAACTTACAAAGTGCACAATATCTTCTAAAATGTACTTGATGTTAGTAGATCAAGTGAGGCCTGATGGGGATTGAAGAAGTAGGCGGGTTCCTCTACATCATTAGTACATCAACCTAGGCCTATTAAGGTAGAATTTTCCTTCTTAAGTATCTTCTTCTTTCGTTAGCATCAGAGAAATTGAAGATAAAGTGAGTTCCCAACAATGTACATATATTCTGTCAGTTCAAAAAAGAGAGTTGTTGTACTTGGACAGCCACAAGTTGCTTGCTTTGGGAAATTAAAACTGGAACGAACTCCATTCTAAGAACTAGAAGCCTTTGCACAATTCACTTCCTGAATTTGATAAAGCTGCAAATAATTATTTTTGTAATAGGTCAACAAGTATGCAATTTGATAACAAAATCCCTACAGTCATTTATTATTTAAACTGTCTTCTCATAACAAATAAAGCATAGTCCCACTAAGTCTGATATCTTTACATAGCATAGGCTAAATACCCCACCAGAAAGAACAGGACGATAAATAGTGCAGAGTGGAACGTATCCAGACACAACGATTTACCTTAAAAAGTCCTGACATGTCACACTTACATGTAAACAGTTAAAAGTTCAATTTGTATAAGGGTGACCTCCCCTTCTCCTGCTTGGCTGAATTTACATGCCCAGTTACTGTAGTTCACCGATGAGAGGTGCCCCATTTGTGCACAGTAACGCTTCCTGTTTCCAGTAGTAGAATAAGGGAGGGACAAACTTGTCTTCTTCATGTTAGCCTTTGAAATGAACTTTTGTTGATATGAAAAACCGGAAGCAGTTCACGTTTCTGTCACAAAGAAGGGCTAATGCAGTAATTTTGTCGGGTAAACCCACCATGTACTGGCTTCCAAATTGTTAGTCTAGCAAGTTCACTTCTTCTTCCCCGCCCTAAAGCGAGAAAGAGATCATGCTTCTTTGGTGATGACCCATTTGAGTGTGCAAATGTTTAGAAGTCCATTAAGGGAGTTGTTGGGTTCTCACGAAGACTTTCTTTTGTAGGTCAGTTTACATGTCCCTGACAGTGGGAGCGGGAATCAAGGCCTCTCAGAGCTTTTGGAGAAAGCAAAAAGGTCCAAACGAGGTGGATGCACAGTTCTTTTCGTGTTAATGAAACGAATCCCTGAACCGTACAGATCTGCGACCTTTTCGTGTTAATGAAGCAATATCTGCAAGAATTCCCTTAGGCGGAAACTCCGCAGACTGTCGAACCTGAGCTTTCTCTATCACAGTAAAAGTTCTTTCTGCCTAAGGTTATGGTTCCCCGCGCATCCGACAAGTTAATCCTCCAAACGAGCTAAACGAGGACCTGCCAATCCCTCACACCTCACTGTCTTTAGTCCTTTCTATTTTCGCCCATCTGTGTGAGCATTCAGCTCTGAAGAAATAACATGGAATATTTATGCTGAAGAAGATCACGGAGTGGTGGCGTGCGAGCGATTCAGGACTGATACAACGGATGTGTTCTACATGACACGTAGGGCTGAATTCGTGAGTATGCTCCTAGATAAACCAAATCGTCCGTAAATAAAATATGTAATACAGCGAACGCCAGATTTCAAGATACGCAAGTCACACCTTTATTTCAAATAACTCTCACGCAAAAGCATGGGAGGATCCGACAGACTAGAGCACGCTCGTTGACGAGAAACATGCAGACTGGAACATACATCACAGGAGGAGCTCCGACAAACACTGTAGCATTTATGGAAAAAAAAAGACCAGATAACTTTATCCTCGCCGACTAGGTGGGACAGCCAAAACCAATCGGCAGGGTCACGTTACATAATTTCACAAGAAGCCCGATATCGCCTGGGATGCTAATGTTGAGACCAAGGATGTTCACTCTGACCGCGAGGCAAAGGCAGGAAGCAGCCTGGTTCGCTGACAGGCTTCTGATGAGGGTACAGCAGGGCCCATTAGGATTTCCGATTCCAAGTAATTTCAGGACCAACAGCACCGGAGCGCAAATTGCTAGGGACAACACGTTAATAACACATGGCAGAAGCCCGATGGGTGGCGGAGGAGGTGAAGGGGTTTGGCCAGAAACTAATGAAGAGAACAGCAAATGAAAGACGAGGACTGCAGCTATGACATGAGATTTTGAAGCCATAATGAGTCCGCTGCTAAAACACCTAAAAGGACGATTGGAGGAATGAAGAGGCAACGCTGCTTCTCAGTTCATGCCTGAGTGTTGGAATAGGGAGGGTGATCTTATAGTGCTCGTTCTAACAGCAACGAGAGGTTACCCTTCCAGGAGTTGCTTTCTTGACAGTTCAGCAAATACAGCCAGGAGTTGGCTGCTGGAATTGATTGGAATGGTTGTACGACTTTCGGGCTGTTCTCAGTTTACGTTTGCTGGTCCTATATCTGTTCGTTATCTCATTTATTGGACTGCAGCTACAACTACTTGATGTCTAAGGCTGGGAGAAAACTTGGAGGCCGACCTCTTAAATGAAAACATTTGTTGACGAGGATGAAGAAAATCCATCCGAACGCATATGAGAGTATGTTAGGTATAGGCGCATTCCGTATCGAATTTCTTACGAGCCTTGAGCTCGTTGAAGAAGTTTGAACTCTAAGGTGAACGCATGCTTGACGGAAAAAAGGAGATGTACCGATTGAAGACGACTGTATAATTGTTTACGGCTTCCAAGATGTCAAGCGTTTATATTGTTGCGCCTATCTTCTTGACGAACACTGAACGAGGAATATCTCCACAATAATCTATCCTGTTTGCAGTTGTATCGGCAACGGAAATATGATAAACTAAGGTGTTAGCTTGCTAGTCTGCCGCGTTGACTGTCTGTCGCTATTCAATACCGCAAAAATTTGGGAGTGGGAATATAGCTTGGTTGTAATTGGCTTCGGTGAATAGTTTTCCTCAAGTCCCTTAGGACCAGAATATCTTTTTTTTTCGTTTTTCTCACTAATATTCCTTTAGGTCAATCTTAAATTAAAGATGGAGTCATTGTCCACCACATTCCCAACAGCTTAGACAACTACTTTTGCCTGCCATGATGATTATTAATTGAAAAGTCGTATTTAGATTTTGCTTTGACTATCGCAATCCTCAAATCTGCCTGACGTAAGAGAATCATGTCAAGTTGATTTGGGAGACTGGTACATGCGCACCATTGCTTCAGCTGACTGGCAAAAGGTCAGCTGTGGGTTAATGATAACTCTCGTTAATTACATGATAAAAATGATTAATATTTTATATTTTATAATTTAATTTTACAGAAATATTTGTAAATTGTTATAATCTATGTTGCATTTATTTCTGAATTCTTATTAATTTTTTCTATATTTTTCTGAGCTTATTATGATAAATAATAATATAATAATAATTAAATTAAAATATGAGATTAATTTCTTTTTTTAGGTTTTCCACATCAATGACCGACGTAATGAATACAGTGAGAAGTATGGGAGATGATTCGATGAAATCGGCAAAATTAACACACATGAAGATGAAAAAACACTAGAAGAGGAAGAATGAGACATCTTCGATCGATCTATCTCTCCTCACAATCATTTTCTCTCTCCTCTGGTGGCGATGAATGTGGATTTGTCCTAATCATCCATCCAATACAAATGATGGATTTCTTCTCGATTTCTCCTTAATTCAATCACTACATAAGTTGAACTTAAAATTTTTTTTTAAATAATCTCTCTACTATTGAGTTCTACTTTGTCATTAGCTTGGGAATGATATAGGGTCGTGATTCTATATTTGACACCATATTTCTTAAGCAAACTCAAAAAATGACTATTGTTAAGGTGAGATCTCCCATCACTAATGATGGCATGAGGATAGTCAGACCGAGATAATCTATTTTGAACAATAAATTTCAGAATAATTTTGTGATTATTTGTTCTAATGGGTATGGCTTCTACCCATTTTGAAACATAGTCCACAGCCAAAAGAATATATTCATAACTTGCAAAAGGAGGAAACAGTCCCATAAAATCAATTCCCCATAAATCCAAAATTTCTACCTCTAAAATTAATTGGAGTGACATTGCATCTCTCTTAGAGATGTTCAAAGTAGCTTGACATGTTGTACATGACCTATAGAAGTTATGAGCATCTCGAAAAATAATTAGTCAATCAAATCCACTTTGAAATTTTTTGTAGCAATCTTTTTAGAGGCAACATGTCCCCCACATGTAGAAGAATGTCACATAGTCAAAATATTAAATTGCTCCTCTTCTAGAACACATTTGTAGGGGATTTGATCAACTCTTAAGTGAAATAATTCTAGTTCTTCCTAAAAGTAATATGTCATTTCACTAAAAAAACTTCATTTAATACTTGTAAGCCAGTTATAAAGTAATTGTCATGTTACCAAGTAATTAACTATATCCGCATACCAAGTTATTTTACATGTATTAATAATAACCAAATGCTCATTAGAAAAAATATCTAAAATTAGTACATTAGTATGCATGCATAATTGATGTGACCTAATCATTGCATAATAAATCACGTGAATTTAAATATTTATACAATTAGAAAATACTAATTTCCAAATATTTATAAGTATTTTTGAATAAATATATTCATTATAATTCAATAAAAGTTCCAAAAATAGTGAGAATTTTCTTAGTTAATCACACGGATGTAATATAATATCAGATAATATTTTATTTTTTTTGCAAAGAATATATTATTTTATGAGTTTTAGACTAAGTAATGAAAATAAAATAAATTTAAAATTCACAAAAAAGGGAAATAAGGTGTGTGCATTAGGATGATGTTAGCACCTTGATGAATGTGAATCAGATACAAATAGAGTTTCACTTGGTGATTCCTACTTAAGTAATTAAAAATGATTTAATTGGACAAATTAAGATTTGTAAAAGTTAGAATAATTTTAATTTAATGAATAAGAGTTTCAAAACTTAAAATCATAAAAAATATCACTAAATTAAGTATAAATTAAGTTGAAAGTAGAAAAGATAAAGTTCTGGCCTCGCGATAGTGATTACTTAAATTTTGTGTGTTTGAGATGATTATCGTGCAATATCTATTGCCTCAAGGGCTCTCCTTTAATATGGACGACTTGAGCATGTCCTAAATCTACTTTCAAAGTTTAGAAAATAATGGTGAAAGTTAAATTAGTTAAAAACATAAAATAAAGTTCTAACATCACAACGACAATATGTCAAAATCTTAAGTGTCTAAGAGGACAATCGAATAATGTCCATAGTCTCAAAAGCTTTCCTTAGACATAGATGATGTGAACAATCTCTAGATCTTTTTGTGAAGTCTAGAAATTAATAAAGTGGGTTAACAAATCGTCTTTGCCAATTGTCACCCGGTGAAGCAAAAATATAATAATTTTGTAGATCTCCAACAGCTGTCACCCAATAGAGATAAGTGAGATGGAGGTAGAGTACATCTTAGGAAACTTCATCCTCACGTCCACATAGTAAAAAGAGGCTCTTCATTACATATGATATGCTCTCAAGAGGTGACAACTTATCTCATAGTGGATCGTCCTCTTCTCGACAACGACTTGTTCATCAATCAATCAGAGATGATTTACTCGATAGATTCATGATCTTTTTATCTAAAATTATTTAACAATCTTTTTATCTAATGGCCAACAAATCTTTTTTAGTACTACTGTAATTTAATTAGACATTGGCAAGAGTCTTACTAGTGTAATATGGTGACTGATTTCTTGTCAATTCATTGACTCAAAACAGCTCCCATTACAAAATTAGAGGCATCACACATTGACTCAAAAGGATGAGTCCAATCGTGACCTCGGAGGATAGAGGCCTTGATAAGAGCTTGCTTGATTTTTAGGAAGGCCGATTCCCTTGTAGCATCACAAGATTTTACTCCTTAGCTAGAAGTTGGGTTAGTGGTTTAGCAAGATTAACAAAGCCTTTAATAAATTGTTGATAAAAACCTATGTGACCTAAGAAGGTGTGTAGTTGACATATAGAGAAGTGGGAAGATAAAGGTTTTGTATAACCTCTATTTTTGCCTTGTCGACCTCTAATTCTCGCTAGCTGACCAAGTGGTTTAATACCATGCCTTCAGTGACCATGAAATTGAACTTTTCTTAACTCAATACCAACTTTTTCTCTAGAAAAATTTACAAAACTTTAGTTAGATTAATCAAGTATTCATCAAAAGTTTGACTGAAAATAGAGAAATTGTTCATGAATATCCCTAAACAGTCCCCTACTAATGTGAAAAACATGGTACTCATGCACCATTGGAAGGTGGCTGGTGCATTGCATAGCCCAAAAAGGATTCTAGTGAAGACATATGATAAGTCTTCATTATCATGAGTTAATAATTAGTAAATAATATAGTTTTAGCCTTAACTCATGATAAATAGACTTATATTTGTGTTAAAGTGTGAAAAGTGGTTTTCAGTTGATTAACGTGAATTTTTGGGTAATTATGTTATTTTATATGATTTTTACAGTCTTACTTTTAAGATAAATGAAGGAAAAGAAATAAAAAAAAAATATAACAAAATGGGGGGGGTGCCAGCCAGCTAGGCCCGCAAGTGGGTCAGAAGTGTAGTCGGGCAGGAGCCGCGAGCAAGGGCTCAAGCGACTTGAACCAATGGGGGCACGTGTGCGCCACTCCCCTTCCACATCACCGGTGGCCAGCCAGCTATGGGGCAAGGAGTGGTCATACACGCACGAGAAAGGGACTTGATCGGGAATGTAATATTACTTTATATTTGTTAGAAACTTTGGCGCACAACTGATGTGGGACTAAACCCGTGTCACCTTTCCCAGAAAGGGCAGGCAATTGGCGCGGGTTTGAATCCTCCTAGAGCCAAAACTCATATTTTTTTTCTAATTATCGTGACTTTCCTACAAATCGCCGATGAAGGATGAAGCAACCAGAATCGTTGGATTATTGGCAAAAATCTCGTCAACGCGATTCACAAAGTATTATTACTAAAATTTCTGAACGATTCACAATAAAAGGATTGTGAATCTATCGAGTAAAGCATCTCCGATTGATCAACGAACAAGCCGTCGTCAAGAAGAAGATGATCTGCCGAGAGACGAGTCGCCACCTCCTGAGAGCGTACCAAATGTGATGAAGAGCCTCCTCTTGCTGTGTGGACCTGAGGATGAAGCTCCTTAACACGCACCTCACCTTCATCCAGCTCTTCTCTATCAGGTGACAACCGCCGGAGAGCCGCAAAGTCATCATTTTTCTGCTCCACCGGGTGACAACCGCCAGAGATGATTCAACAACCTATTTCATTGATCTCTAGACTTCGCAAGGAGATCTAGAGATTGCCTACATCGTCCTTGTCTAAGGAGAGCCTTCGAGGCTGTGGACACTGCACGACTATCCTCTCGAACGCTCAGGATTCCAGTGCATCGCCGATGCATCGCCGCCACGATGTCGGAACTCTGTTTTCCTACTTTCAACTTACATTACACTTCATTTAGTGATAATTTGTGTGATTTGAATTTACCAAAATATACTTCGTTCACTTACGATTCTTCCGACTTTTACAGATCTTAATTTGATCAATTAAATCGTCTGTAATCACTTACGTAAGAATTTTCAGGTGGAACTTTGTTTTCACCCGATTCGCGTTCACTGGGCGTTGACGTCATCTTGACGTCCGCACCCTTATTTCCCTTTTTTGTGAATTTTAAATATATTTTCTTTTTATTTATTAGTATAAAATTCATAGAAAATAGTATTCTTTGAGGAAAATTCTGAATAATTACCAGATATTATATTACATCCCTGTGATCGACCTGGAAAATTACTACTATTTTTAGAAGTTTTATTGAATTATACTTGATATATTTGTTTAGAAATACTTCTAAATATCTTAAAATTCGTATTTTCTAGTTTTATAAATTTTAAATTTGCGTGATTTACTATACAACAACTAAGTCACGTCAACATACATACCAAAGGGGTAGGTAAAAGGTGTCTTGTCTTGATCATCTAGAAAAATTTTAACCTGATTATACCCCAAGTATCCATCAAGAAAAAAAAAAGTGACATGCTAGATGTTTCAAAATTTAATCTATAAATGACAAGGGAGAGTGGTCTTTCTTAGTGACTTGGTTTAATTTTTTATAATCAATACATACCCTCCAACTAGTAGTTAGGCAGATTTGAATCTCCTCTCCCCTATCATTTATACAGACTGTAATTCCTGATTTTTTTTAAGACAACATGAATTGTTCTTACCCAGGGGCTGTTAGAAATGACATAGATTTTCCCAACATCTAGTCACTTCACTATTTTAGCTTTGACTACCTCCAACATTTTTGGCTTAAGTCTCTGCTGGACATCTTTAATTGGCTGCACATTTTCATTTGTAAAAAGTCTATGCATGCATACCTCAAGACTAATACATTAGATGTCTGAAAGAGTCCATCTAATGGCTAGCTTGTATTGCTTTAGTGTGCTCACTAACTTCTCCTCTTGTTCTATTGTCAAGCAAGAGGAAATAACAATAGGAAGTGTAACATGTGAGCCTAGATATACATACTTTATGTGAAAAGTCAGCAGCTTCAAGATTGAAGGAAGACTCATTAGAGCTGCAGGGGCTTTTCCCAGATCGATGTCAATGGGGGACTCAAGCATGTCACCTGCCTCTTCACTGAAAAAAATTCTGTACACACATAAGCAACATCAATTCTTCATAAATATTCAGATTGGTCAAGATACTTCAATAATTTTACAATTTTCAACTCAACTTTCTCTTGCCAAAATTTTAATTCTATTGTCTCCTCACCCCAATATGTTGTGGTTTTATCCATGGCCTAAAAGAGACATCTTAAGATTATTTAGGTATGACTAATATTTTATGTTATCTTTATATCAATGATAATAAAGTTTACCAAAAAATAACAACTCTCAATTTTCACTATAACGTCTTCTAAAACTCCATAGAACTGTCAAACTGATCTATCTGCTAGCTATAGCTCAACAAAAAAAGGTTGTAAATCACGAAGTTTATATATATCATATAGAGCTTTGGGCAATATATTAGCAATTGTCTCTGAATCAAGTAAAGAGCAAGTAAAAATCATAACTTTAATCTCAAACTTGATGAGAAGAGATCTTAAATCTTGTCGCTTTATTGAAATTTGATTTAGTAAAATTAAATTTATTATTTAAAATAATTAAATGTATTTATGTTTCTTCATAGGAGTACATAATACTCTTAAGAATTTAATCTAAGAAGGAATATGCTAGATTGCATCTATCAAAGGAATACTAATAGTGACTTGCTTAAAAATTTCTAGATTTTTTTATATCTTGATCTATAACCTTGAACTTAGTGTCCTTTAAAGCTTCATGTAAAGGAATTGGAGGGTTATATTTCTCGAGATCAGGTTCTAAAAAGTTTCGTTTAGTAATTGACCAGTATCCACATTACCTTGTCTTTTGTAGATAAAACTCAAGAAATTAAAAGCATCTTCATTAAAAAGAGCATGCATAAAATTGTGTAGCACTCGAAATTCCCTAACAACAGCACCATTTGCTGAATATGATTTTCTATAGGTATCATTAACTCTTAATCTCTTCAATCAAAAATATAATGAATTATATTTTAATTTGGTTTGCAAAATACTCGTAGATAGTAGTGAGTCAAGTTGTCTCCTCAAGGAATTTGGGATTATTGATTAATGTTCATTCTAATGAAGGATAGAATAGAGAAGAAAACGAGAGGTTGTAGACTAGAAAGAGAGAAAAGACGGTGATGAGTTTAGATCCAATTTCTTAGATTTGACTGGCGTAAGAATGGCAACCGTGATTGTGACTTCTACTCCTAAATTTGTAACTAAAATCTAACTTCCCTTGTCTCGAAGCTAACCTAGTGTCATTGCTCCTTTTTTACTTCTACTAGAAAGAGGCGTTCACTCAAAGTAGCGGGAGAGACGTCATTTAGGCAAGATGAAGAGCACTCCAAATTGACACACCTACATTCACATGATATGGAGCTCAAAAAATCCTAAACCCACTAAGTTGGCTCAATCGCCTAAGGTTTCTAATAACATGTTGATTATCATGCAAAAAGAGTAAGAATTATCTTATTTAAGAGCTTAAATCTTATGATATTACATGTTATCATATTAAAAAATAGCATTTCTTATTTCTTTGATTTTTTTATAAATTTTAATATTTTAGAAAAAAAATCAGAAGTTTTATGCTGAATTTTATCATCATAATTGATTTTTTTACTAATATGAGGGAATTTCAAGAATTTTTGATATCTTTTAATGAATTTTAAGAAGTTGATATACACTTCTATGGATAAGATTTGATTCAGAGATGATGCAACAAGACTAAGGGCTGAGGTACTAACATGCGGCATCACCAAATAAAGAGATCAGAAACCGTCAAGAGTGTCTACAAGATCAATGGTAGATGGAGTGTACTTGTTGGGGGTGTAGTGGATCTCGACGTTAAAGAAGATCCTATGGCTATGACCAAACTTTCAAATCGAATGCTTCAGATCAGTCCGAAAGGAAACTAACTCTCATTCCATTTTATCACAGCCAAAAAGACAAGAAGACCCTCACTCACTCACAATCTTAAATCAAGTGATTTCAAATAAACTAGCTCACAAGAAGGCATATATCAGCCCTACACGTGTAATTGCATACCATTTGAAAAGTCTTCATTATCATGAGTTAATAATTAGTAAATAATATAGTTTTAGCCTTAACTCATGATAAATAGACTTATATTTGTGTTAAATTGTGAAAAATGATTTTCAATTGATTAACGTGAATTTGTGACTAATTATGTGATTTTCTATGAATTTATATGATTTTTATAGTCCTATTTTTGAGATAAATAAAGAAAAAGAAATTAAAATAAAATATAGCAAAAAGGGGGGACCTGCCGCCAATTAGGGTTGCAAGCAGATCAGAAGCGTAGTCGAGGGGAGCCATAAGTAGAGGCTCGAGTAGCTAGGACCGATGGAGACACGTGTGTGCCACTTTCCTTTCACGTCACTAGTGGCTAGCCAACTATGGGGCAAGGAGTGATCGTACATGCGGGAGAAAGAGACTTATTACTTGCAAATGTGATATTACTATATATTCGCCCAAAACTTCAGCGCACAAGTGATGTGGGACTAAATCTACATCACACCTTCCCTCAAAAGGCTTTGAAGATCTTAATACTTAAACTACCCCTTAGTTATATCAAAGATATATCATGATGACGTCACTTGATAAGAGCGTTATAGTACTTATTTTAATCTCTCTCATACAGACAGGCAATTGGCACAGGTTTAAATCCTCTCAAAGCCAAAACTCGTATTTTTATCTGATTATCGTGAATTTCTTGCAGATCGTCCGTAAAAGATTAAGCCGCCAAAATCACTAGATCATCGGTGAAAATTTCGTCAACACGATTCATGGTGCATTGTTACTAATATTGCTAAATGATCTGTGATAAAAAGATCACAAATTCATCGAGTAAATCATCTCCAATTGATCGACGAACAAGCCGTCGTCGAGAAGAAGACAATCTACCGAGAGACAAGTTGTCACCTCTTAAGAGCATACTGAATGCGATGAAGAGCCTTTTCTTGTTACACAAACCTAAAGATGAAGCTCCTTGACATGCGCCCCACTTCCAACTAGCTCTTCTCTATTAAGTGACAGTCGTCAGAGAGCTGTAAAGTCGTCATTTTTCCACTCCACCAGGTGACAGCCGTCAGAGATGATTTGACGACCCATTTCATTAATCTTTAGATTTTGCAAGGAGATCTAGATATTTTATATGTCGTCCTTGTCTAATGAGAGCATTTAAGGTTGTGGACACTATATAATGATTCTCTTGAACACTCAAGATTCTGATGTATCACTAACGTATTACCGCCGTTATATTAGAACTCTATTTTCCAGCTTTCAACTTAATTTTTACTTCATTTAGTGATAATTTATGCGATTTAAATTTACCAAGTTATACTTCATTCAATTACAATTCTTCTAGTTTATACAGATCTTAATTTGATTAATAAAATCATCTATAATCACTTATGTAAGAATCATCGAGTTGAACTCTATTTTCATCTGATTTGCATTCGTTGGGTGCTAACATCATCTTGATGTCCGCACCCTTATTTCTCTTTTTCATAAATTTTTAATATTTTTTATTTTTATTTTTTAGTATTATATTCATAAAAAATTATATTCTTTGAAAATAATTTTGAAAAAATACCTAATATTCTATTACATCCTTGTGATCGACTTGTAAAATTATGACTATTTTTAAAAAAATTATTGAATTATAATTGATATATTTGTTCAGAAATATTTTTAAATATCTGAAAATTAGTGTTTTCTAGTTTTATAAATTTTAAATTTACGTGATTTACTATACAACGACTAAGTTATGTCACCATCGTATAACCTTCACACATTTAAGCCACCATTTAGGGGCAGAAACCTAACGTTGAATATCCTAACATTTAGTCAGCTCGAATGAAATAACATTGAGGTTTTCAATCAATTTGGATGCGTTTCGATTTGATTCAAGTCTGAATTCACAGTTTAGATCATCAGAGAAGCATACTCAAAGAGGAAATCATTTGGCCTTAGAGGCATGAGGTAAGTTTTTCCAAGTCTAATGTGTTCTACACATGAACAATCACCTAAGTATTCGTAGGTTTGAAAATAGATTTACATTTTTGATTTTGTATTACAGTTCTTCCATGAGTGTTTTCCCTCTCCATCATCTTCGCATGGTTGAAATTCTATATCCCCTTTTCAATGGTAAATATCCTTCTTATTTACCATCACCTCTTCTTCTTAGCATTTATCTCATCTCAATATATCAATTAAATAAAATAGTAGTTATCTATCATCTCATTCTCATTCCTAATGGATCAACCTCAAGCTTACGATAGGACTCATTTATTTTAGTATTTCAATTAGGTACATTCAAGATTCTAAATATTTTTGGTCAATTGATTTTAGGGCATTTCAATGACCCTTGATTTGTTCTATCAATTTCTTAATCAAAAGCTGGTCATAATATTAGTTTTTCCCCCAAATGTATAGGATGGCGTACCCCTACTTCCCCCCTCTTGCTCGTATGAGAGAAATTGCCAAAAGGTTCTAGTGGCTTTGCATCTTTGGTAGGGCTACATGTTATTAAATCGGTGAACGCTTTCTCTAGTGCTCTCTCCCTTGGCCATCAAATCCATCTCCCGTCAAAAGGATGCCTCCTCACTCCTGCAAACAATAGTTAGATGGTTGGATCATAGCCGTTGATGAAACACATGACCTAAGGCATAAATCCCTAAAAATCACTAGAAAATGATTAATAAAACCATGAAAGCATATTTAATGTCCATAATAATCATGTTTAATAAGCCACCCAAATGTGTATGAAGAGGTTAATCTCATAAAATTCTAAGAAATATTTAAAACATTAAGATACCTTGAGACATGTTTAAAATCATACAAAATAAAGATGAACAGCACATTAATAATGACATGGACGTGTAAAATTAAATGTGCTAAGTTGTATTTCTACACATTATTCATTTGTTATCAAGTCCCGAAGAAGGCTGAATCTTAAAATGATGGAGGTTGTGAAAAATGAGATCATGAAAAGGTTAAACACATGGATCATATATGTCATATCATATAGTCCTTAGGTCAGTCATATTCATGTAGTGCCTAAAATAGTGGGAATTATAATGACTAGGAATGAAAAGGGGGGGAAATACTTATTAAATTTCCTACTAGTTGGGAAGTTTTATTGATTATAGAAAGTTGAATATTGTTACTAAGAAAGATCACTTTCCCTTACCTTTCATTGATCAAATCTTAGAAAAATTAGCAGGTCAAAACTCTTATGCTTCTTAAATAGATACTTTAGGTATAATCAAATAGCTATACACCATGATGACCAAGAAAAGATTCCTTTCACATGTTGCTTTCGCACTTATACATTTCAGAGAATGCTCATTGGTTACTCCAATGCTCCAACCACATTCTAAATATGTATGTCTACCATGCTTTCTAATTTAGTTAATGAGTATTTAAAAAAAATTATGGATGACTTCTTAGTTTTTGGTCAATTGTTTGAGATTTGTTTGGACTAATTTAACCAAGATCTTGTGGTTGTGCATAGAGAAGAACTTGGTGTTGAGTTAGAAAAAATCATATTTCAAGGTGCAAGAGGGAGTGATGTTGGGCCATTGACGTGACTCAGTCGTTGTATATTAAATCACGCAAATATAAAATTTATAAAACTAGAAAATACAAATTTTCGGATATTTAGAAGTATTTCTAAATAAATATATCGATTATAATTCAATAAAACTTCCAAAAAAAGCAGTAATTTTCCAAGTCGATCACAGGGATGTAATATAATATCTGGTAATTATTCAGAATTTTTCTCAATGAATACGATTTTTTATGAATTTTATACTAGGAAATGAAAAGAAAATCTATTTAAAATTCACAAAAAAGGGAAATAAGGGTACGGACATCAGGATGATGTCAGCGCCTGGCGAACGCGAATCAAGCGGAAACAGAGTTCCGCCCAGTGATTCTTACGTAAGCGATTATAGACAATTTAATTGATCAAATTAAGATCTGTAAAAGCCGGAAGAATCGTAATAGAAAAAAGTCTATTTTGGTAAATTAAAATCACAAAAACTATCACTAAATGAAGCGTAAAGTAAGTTGAAAGCAGGAAAATAGAGTTCCGGCGTCGCAACAGCGATGCATCGGCGATGCACCGGAATCCTGAGCGTTCAAGAGGATCGTTGTGTAGTGTCCACAGCCTCGAAGGCTCTCCTTGGACAAAGACGACGTGGGCAATCTCTAGATCTTCTCGCGAAGTCTAGAGATCACTGAAATGGGTCATCGAGTCGTCTCCGACAGCTATCACCCAGCGGAGCGGAAAAACGGCGACTTTGCGGCTCTCTGGCGGCTATCACCTGACGGAGAGGAGCTGGATGGAGGTGGGGCGCGTGTTAGGGAGGTTCATCCTCAGGTCCGCGCAGCAAGAGGAGGCTTTTCATCGCAATCTGGTACGCTCTCAGGAGGTGGCGACTCGCCTCCCGGCGGATCGTCCTCTTCCCGACGATGGCTTGTTCGTCGATCAATCGGAGATGATTTACTCGATGGATTCGCGATCCTTTTATCGCGAATCGTTCAGAAATTTTAGTAGCAATGCTCCGCGAATCGCATTGACGAGATTTTCGCCAATGATCCAGCGATTCTCGTTGCTTAATCCTTCACCAGCGATCTATAGGAAAGTCGCGATAATCAGATAAAAATATATGACTTTTGACTCTAGGAGGATTCGAACCCGCACCGGTCGCCCGCCTCTTCTGAGGAAGGTGTGACGCGGGTTTAGTCCCACATTAGTTGTGCGTCGATTTTTTGGGCGAATATATAGTAATGTTAGCTTTCTAAGCAAAGTCCCTTCTCTCGCGTGTACGACCACTCCTTGCCCCACAGCCGGCTGGCCACCGGTGACGTGGAAGGGGAGTGACACACACGTACCCCTATCGGTCCAAGCCGCTCAAGCCCCTACTCGCAGCTACTCCCCGACTGAGCTTCCGACCCGCTTGCAGGCCTGGCTGGCCGGCGGGTCCCCCCATTTTGCAATATTTTAGTTTTATTTCTTTTTCTTCATTTATCTCAAAAGCAAGGCTGTAAAAATCATATAAATTCATATAAAATCACATAATTACTCAAAAAATCACATTAATCAACTGAAAACTACTTTTCACACTTTAACATAAATATAAGTCTATTTATCACGAGTTAAGGCTAAAACTATATTATTTACTAATTATTAACTCATGATAATGAAGACTTATCAGCCATCTAGTCAATAGCCATAGACTAGAAGTAGATAAGGCCAAAATAGAAGTGATTCAGAACCTTCCCTCCCTAGTCCATTATATAACTTGTCTTTTTTGGACCATGTAGGCTTCTACATAAGATTTATAAAAGACTTTGCTAAACTATCTGAACCTTTGACTTACTTTCTAAGAATACAAATTTTGAGATAAGTGAAGTTTTCTCACATATCAAGAATACACTTGTGGAGGCTTTTATTTTGCAATCTCCTTACTAGAGCCTACATTTTGAACTAATGTGTGATGTCTTTGATTTTATAGTAGGAGCTATGTTGGATCAAAAAATTGACAAGAAACTAATGGCCATTTATTATGCAAGTAAGACTATGAATGAAGCTCAAGTGAATGACACTATATTAGTCGTTATTTTTACATTATTTCTTAGATAACAAAATAGTTATATATTCTAATCATTTTGTCATTAATATTTGCTTAGTAAGAAAGAAGCCAAGTCTCAATTAATTAGGTGGGTTCTATTATTTCAAGAATTTGACATGTAAATCAAGGATAGGTAAAGATGTGAAAATTCTGTGGTTGATCACTTCGTTATATTTCACATAGAAACTACAAATATTATTCTTGAAAATTTTCTTGATGAGCAACTTCTTGGTGGTCAAGTTAGAAGAACACCATGTTGTACTTACATAATGAACTATTATTTTACTAGTCAAATCCCGGATGGTTGGATTATCAATGATAAGCAGAAATTCTTCAATGATATTCAATTTTATTTTTGAGATGAACTTGAATTGTTTCACTTAGGAGTTGACCAGATCCTTAGAAGATGTGTGCCTAAAAATGAACAACTTAGTATCTTTGATTTTTGTCATTCATCTTCTTATGGTGGACATTTTACATCTAAATAAATTACTATAAAAATTCTTCAGTCCGGTTTTTTCTAACCTACTATGTTTAAAAATTTATATGATTTTTGCAGATGATGTTTGAAATGTCAAGCTGCGGTCAATATAACTAAGAGAAATTCTATGCCATTGAAGCCCATTATTGAGGTTGAAATTTTTTATCCATGAGGAATAGATTTCATGTGGTTATTTTCATCATCATGAGGCCATGAATATATTTTGATGACAGTTGATTATGTTTCTAAGTGAGAAAAAGTTATCTCCACTAGAACTAATGGATATAAGGTAGTCCTAAAATTTATTATGTATCGCATCTTATCTCACTTTGGTTATCTTAAGTTATTTTTAACGATGATGGCTCATACTTTAATAATTATCATTTCAAGATTTTACTTAAGAAATATAGTGTGCAGCATAAGATGACCACTCCATACCACCCCGAAGCTAATTGACAAATTAAGTGAGCAATAGGGAAATCAATAAAATCCTAAAGAAAATACTTAAACCTGATGGAAAAGATTGGATAGGTAGACACATTGATGTATTATGGGCATATAAAACAGTCTATAAGAACCTTACTAGAAGATCTCCTTATAGGTTTATTTTTCATAAAACTTGTCATTTATTAGTTGAAATTGAACATCGTATTTATTGGGCTATCAAAAAGTCAATTTATCTTTAGAAGATGTAGACAAGAATTGCATTCTACAAATTCAAGAACTACAGAAATTAAGAAATGATATTTATGAAAAATTTCTAATTTATAAATTTAAACTTAAAGCTTTTCATGATATGATAAATCGTAAAAAAATATATTAAAATCAAAAAATATAGCTTTATAACTCACATTTGAAATAATTTTTGGAGAAACTTAAGTCCATATAGGATGGACCCTTCATTGTTATTAAATTGTTTAATTATGAGGCAATGTTAATCCCATATCCTAAGACAAGTCAATAGTTCAAATTAAATGGTCAATCACTAAAGCCATACTTGGAGAACAAGCCTCAAATATCATGCAGCTCTCTTTAGTTGTAGGATCTTCTACCATTCACACATCCCTGTTAACCTCATGGCCAACATATATCTTTCAAATTTTTTAACTATCAACTTAATCACTTCTTACTCAGTGAATTTTTCTATCTATTACTTAGTTTTCTTTTAGTTGTGTAATGAATGCACAAGTGTGGTTTATCTAGATCCCAAGGCCACCAACATAGAGATTATATGTTCAGCTATAACATTCAAGGTCTAGCCATATCCATTTACTCAATTTGCACATTTTTCACCCTATTGCCTTCTTTCCACATACATAAGGGACATTGCATTGGTTAAGTTGGGGGGATGAGTGTGTGCATATCTTTTAGGTTTCTCTTACAGATCCAATTGTTGAAAAAAAAATTATCTCACTCTTTTGTCTTCCTACAAAAACTAAACCAACTCAGCTCATGTTTAGATTGTGATCAATGTATGTTGATGCTAAAGAATAGTTAATTCAGATTGTCATATTGTCTTCTTCCATGTCAATCTCATGAGCTTGTTTCTTATGGATAAGTCTTAAAAAGAAGGATCATTATGAGTAGTGTTCAGATATTCATGACTTTTTAGACATGAATATCCCATGTTCTAGATAAAGAGCCAATGATAGATCACCCAACATTTTTATGCTCTTATAAAAAATTAGCAGTGTAAGCCCCAAAATCTACATTCAAAATCTTTATAAATAGTTGGACAAAAGCTACCTACTAGAGAAAAAAAATCTAGTTACATAGAGTGTAAGCCCCAAGCACCAATAATGAGGATTTCCCCTCCTTGTCCCATGGTGCCTTCCACATGTGAGACTAAGACAAGCCTTTCTTTACTTGGAAAAATCCACCTACACAACATATAAACTTTGTAAAATAAGCTAGAGTGATCCTAATAAAGCTCAAAATTTAGAATTCTTTAGTGATATCTTGGATAGTTAGGAGTATAAGTGAATTAACAACTAGACAATTCAATTGCTAAATCCAAATTTTATGTGTTGGCTTGTATGAAATAACATTGAAGCTCCACATCAAGTCTTCATGTGTTTTTGTTGATTTAAGTGGTGGCTCATGTTCTAGATCATCAGGAAGCTTTCTTGGAGGAGTAAACTACTTGGCCTTTGTGAAATATAAATGCCTAAGGTTATTTCTTCATTGATTTGATTTACAATATGCTTGAATGGCATGATTAGGGAGAGTTAGTATTATAATACGTAGGATCAAGCCTTAGGACTTAGTTAACCACCCAACCAACCTGCATTTGACCTTCTTTCCATTCCTCTCCTCTAGCCTTGATTCTCAAAGCCTAGATTTTGCCATTTCTTTCTTCCTTTACTTTCTTGATTAGTCTTATAATGTCCCATCTCTTCACTTTACTTGATATACTTATTAGCTGCTAAATTTTATAATCCTCACTTCCTGTGGATCAACTTGGACTTATCCTAGTTACCCTATAGTTAGTTAGAGGCTAGTTATACAGATTTCTTTGATTAAATAGGATCCTTAGACCAAACAACACCTAAGCACAATCTTGCATATCACCCCTCCCTTTATAAGAGGCATCCCTACATCATTTGAACCTCATAACTACTCCTTATAACTAAGTTATGAGATAATGTGGGTATGTTGATGCTTAGGGTAATTTTCACCCTTATTATAATTATTCACAACAAAGAGACACCCTTATTTGTTGTAGTCACCACTCACATGTCTATATTAGTGTTGTGGCATGTCATCCAATAGTGCATCTATAGGCCACACTCTATCACCCTACATTATATCATACCTCATGTCAATGGCCTCCAAAGTTCATACCTCCTTTTGTGTTGTCACAGTCATATATTAAGCTGCAAACGTACTACACTTAATGTATGTTGTGATATGCATGCACTGTGCTACACCATGTCAACGTGTATTGTGCATACATACATTCACATGCAAGGTTCATAGATACCTTATGTGAACCTTGCTCTAACCATTAATATTGTCTATTTGAGTCTTGAGTGTCTGTACACAAACCTTTGTAACACGTACATTTCGTACTGTATTGCCACAAACATGAACAATTGTGATGTGCTTCCATGTATGTTGGATCATATCATGTTGTGCTGACATGCCCTCATTCCACTTACCACTACATAGCCTCATATCATCTCCAAGGTTTCTGTTGGAAGAGGTTTTCATCAAGTTACCTATTGATGAGGCCTTTCAACTATTATGGGTCGATGTCACATTTTCAAGTCATACTCTCTTTGGAACTTTCCTTCCATTTAATGATGAAGTCAACATGACAATTTGTTTAAAATCACCGACCCCAATTGACTTCTTTTATTTAGGAATAATTTCAACTTTGGTAGTGTATTCGACACTCACCATTGGTGGGACCCAATGAAGAAAGTTGCGCTCATTGTTCACACCATCAGCCTAATAAGAATTCAAGAAAGAAACATGAAAGACAATGGATTGTTATTAGTCTCTGTAACTTGGTGAGGCAGTAATCAAACTTATCCACTCTCATCATCACCTTAATTGGGTCATCAAAATGGGTCACTAAGCCATGATGATGCTTGATTTGTCAGTTAAAACTCAACGGTCCAACTAACTCCCCTCCAGGTTTTCTTCATCATTGGTCAACTTTTCCTCACCATTGAAAAAAAATACAACTACCAAAATCTCTCATCAATTAAGCCATGTAGGAGCAAAGCCCAAAGCCAACTCTTCCTACATTACACCTCAATATCAGGTCCAGTAAGGACATGTAGGCCCGATCTTGAAGGTGTGGAGGGGCCAGGATCGGCCCAGTAACGGCCCAGATACCATTAGAGCCCAGATCTGTCCCTATATATACTCTGCGAATACTTCCCTCTAGGCTTTATCAAGCCCAAAAAATATACCGGGCTGGGTTCGGGCTTACCGGCCCACCGACTTCAGCCCGTCCCTTCTTATTCCCTCTTCTCTCTCTCTCTCTCTCTCTCTCTCTCTCCATCTTTCTATCTCCCTGTCACCCTTTGTCCCTTTGACTTCGTGATGAGACGGAAAGGACTCGACAATCAGACTAATATACGCCCCTCAGGGCTTCTAAATATGCAAAGCATTCATAGTTCATGATCCCTCGAACCGCTTTAGGTTTCCTAAATCTGTGATCTTCATGAGCATCCCTTTTTTTCTCTCCCCTCAGAGAGAGAGAGAGAAGAGTCTTTGACAAAGACGGAAAGCGCATGCTGATAGTCTCACCATTCAAGCGTTCGCGAAGGGCTAGGTGACTTTGAGAGAGAAAGCCACAAAACGTTGATAGTCTTGTCAATTAGACCTTGGTAGAGAGCGATTGAGTGAACAATGCTCGATAAACTCTGCTTAGGAAGCCTTATTGATGGTATTGAGCTCGCTCATGCAAGGGGAACGGTAGCAAGGTTCAGGGCTCCACCGCCTCCCCCCCTCCCCCGCCCGATCCATGGCTGTATTTATTTTTAAACTCCGGTCTCCATCTAAAGCGGCAGCATCTGATACGACCGCCGACGGCACACCTCGTCTCTAGCGGGCCATCCCACCCGGAGCCGCCGGCGGGTGCAAGCTTGCAGCGTCGGAGAGATGGCCGTGCGGCAGCCGCGCGGCGTGCGCGCTCGGCGCCGTAGACGCCCCGCTGCGCGCCAACCGTGCGGCGTGTGGGCTCGGTACGGTAGACGGCCCGCTATGCGCCAGCCGCCACGCGGCGTTCAGGATCGGCACAGCAGACGGCCCGCTGCGCGGCAACCATGCAGCGTGTGGGCTCGGCACGGTAGAGGGCACGCTGTGCGCCAGCCGCCACGCGGCATGCGGGCTCGGCACGGTAGAGGGCCCGCTGTGCGCCAGCCGCCACGCGGCGTGTGGGCTTGGCGCTGTAGACGGCCTGCTGCGCGCCAACCACATCGCGTGTGGGCTCCGTTCTATAGACGGCCCGCTGTCCGCCAGCCGTGCAGAGGGCGGGCTTGCGATCGACGAGGGGCCGCTTGGCACCAATCTCCAAGGCTGTAGGTTCGGAACGGCGGGTGGTGCGGGGTGAAGTGTTGGCGGAGCAGAGTCACTCAGGGCGGCAGTCTCGTCGAGGTTTCCTAAGACAGAGCAGAGGAGCAGTGCCAGCAACAGACCCACCAGACCCTTCCCTTTCTCCATCTCTTTCTCTCTCTCTCTCTCTCTCTCTGGCTGTCTCGTATCTCAGTGTACCCTTTTATGGAAAAGAAACGAGGCTGCAAGGATAGGGGCATTTAAGAGTAAGAGAGAGAGAGAGAGAGAGAGAGAGGATGGGAGAAGCGCCAAGTTGAAGCTCTACAGACAGGTAGGGAGAGAAGGATAGTCAGAAGGCTGGAACGATGACACGAGGGGAGGATGGGATAACAATAATAATAACAATAGATTGCTCTAATCTCCATTTGGCTGGAAATGCAGGAACTCAGGAATATCAACTAAAATTCAGGGACAGCAACACCAGAAATGAAATTCTCTTAAAATCCTACCAGAGTTTCGAGAAGACACACCTCTCTTTCTCTCTCTCTCTCTCTCTCTCTCTCTCTCTCGCTCGCTCGCTCGCTCGCTCTCTCTTTCCCTCCTCCAGGAGAGGACGGGGAAGCCCAAATCCAGCCCTCTTTCCTCACTTGTTGCCCCGGAAGAACATGTAGATCTTCTGCATTTGGCCAAGAAACAGCAGTGAATTTTGTCAGTAAAGGGAGGGAGAGAGATTAAGAATTGTACCCATGATTGGGACTCTCTCTCTCTCTCTCTCTCTCTCTATATATATATATATATATATATATATACATATATATATAAACACACAAATTTCGAATAGCAGTTCCTTTAAAAATAAAAAAAAAGGAAGCAAAAAAGGGTGCGTATGACAGCACTAACCTGTAGCACCCAAAAGCTCAGCAGCGTCTCCAGACAGAAGAATCCGAAGCCAATCAGATAGAAAATCTGCAGGCAAACGGGACAAAAGTTCAGGTCAGAAGCCGCTGCGTCACTCGCTCCATTCAAAGGTCAAACATAAAATTCATTTAGGCATCAAAAAACACGAGAGGTTCAATCGAAAACTAAACATTTTCGGAACACTCGCCTCATTCAAGTATTAAAAAAAAAAAAAAAAAAACACATTTCATCCAGTAATGAAGATAAATAAAGGTTCAAACTGAGGCAGCAAAAGCGCACGTCATTCAAAGTCTAACCATATGTTATCTAGAAATCGAAACAAATTCATACATGTCCGTAGGAAAAAAGAAAATCGGAATCAAGACAGGTTTTGAAGAGCGCCAAAAAAAAAAAAAAACCCTCGTACAAAATTGAAGAGCTTGAAGCAGGTATCTCACTCAGCCATCAACAGAGAGAGAGGGAGGTTTCACGAAAATAAATCCATTCAGCATCGCGCCGATATGCCCATCGAACGTGTAATCAAGGGGTAGTGTCCTTGATGGTACGAGATTATCTTACCCCAACTAGGACGTGATCAGAGAATGTATCGATTGCCGCAAGGATGCCCCTGAAAGACGGTAAAAGAGGGGAGGTGGGTCAGAACTTGCACGTTTGCATTCAAAAATAGCAAACAGGCCACGAGGAGTCCAGGATGAGCAAAGAATAAAATAATGGATCACCATTGTGGACAAAAATAGACATCACGGAGGGGATTTTCTTTCATCTGATGATGTTTATATCCCCGTACAATCTCTTCAATTAAGTGACTACATATCTGCGTTTAAAAAAGACGTGAGCGTGCTGATGGCATCACTTGCTCTATTAATTACCATAGAAGCCCGTCCAGTACCGGGCTTGGGGAGTAGGTGCTAGGTCTGAGCCCAAATGAAGTTCGGACCTCGCTCAGGCCTCATGAACGTGCATGAGTGAGAGAGAGTGAGAGAGAGAGAGAGAGAGGGGCAACCACGTGGATGATTGTGGGAAAGCCACGTATGGAGTATATTGTACTCTGTCATGGCAGCTTCCAGTAATTTTTTCACCATTTCCACCTCAATTTGGTCAAGAAAAAAAAATTGGCAATAGATTTCATTTGGGGTCTTTACTTCTCCATGCATTAAAAGCCAATTTTAACATCAGTAATTATGATCAAGCCTTGTCAGCAACGTCATCAATAGAGAACCCTAAATTCAAGATTTTAATATCTTCTTCACGATGCCAAAGTGAGCACCATTATTTTTCTACTATTTTTGGCTTACGAAGAAAATGATGATAGTATTACTTACGTCAGTGACTTCCCCTGGAAGACAATAGGAGGAGCAATAGCAGCAAAAATACAGAAGGCAATGTGGATCTGCACAAGATAATGACAGTAATAAGGAAAAAATAACAGCACGATATATCAGAAATATATATTAAAAAGTCGGCCAAGAAGACAACCAGGTATAGTAAGAAAAACCAGCCAAACTTTAAAGCGCTGTCGGTCCTGTCCAAGGAGAGAGAAATAAGAACATGTTAAAATAGGTTCTCTTTGGTCTAATGCAAGGTAAATAACTGAATGGGTTGCAAGAATTAAGGGAAAATCGTCACCACGTGTTGCTTGCCATCGTGACATAATTTTGACATTATCAAGTGTCCTACTTTATCAGATTCTTGCTTACAAATGAATAGGTGCCAAGGAGAGAAAAAAACCTAGGCATGACTCAATTTTAATAGTTAAAGGTAAAAGGCAACAAAGGTGAGTTTCCATATTGAGCAAAACAATTTGGGACCAGGCGTAAAATAAATATTCAGAGTACTCGGGTCAAACTCTGTACCAGAGGCTGTAGAATGCTTTCAAGTAGTTTGGGGTAAGATTAAAAATCGGGACCATCAGCCAGCAAGATGAACAAGCAAACAAAAATATGATTAAAAACTTGAGAACGATAAGCTCAGAAACCGATGAGTGACTAGAAAGTTTGAAACTCCTCTTTCCAGGCCAGAGACATTTACGTGAGCAGAATTCCTAGAACAGAACATGGCTAACCCTGGATCATTTTATAAAAGTGCACAAGAAAATTAACTCAATAACCCAATCTTGACATTAGTGATGCTAAATATAGATCATAAAGAGATCGTGTATAGATATAGATTATAACTTGTGCAAATTTGACAATTAAGCATAACACGTAAAACAAAAATGAATATCGACTCTTTAGACTTTCGAAGGCCTTAGGTGAAACTTTGCAAATACAAGCGAAGATTTCTTAAACAAGCATATACCTCATTGCTCGATATAGAGGCCTATACCAAAGCACATACGAAAGAGGGCATCCAAGAATTGCATAAATAGCTGCCAGGAAAAAGATCTTCACACCTGACAATAGTGAGATTTCTCAGAAAAAGGAAAGAAAAAAACAAAGCTAAAAGAGGTAGCCATAATGCAGAAAAGCAAGAAGTTTACCTCCTCCTCTGATCCAACAGACAGACACAGCAATAAGATTCCACGCAAGGCATAGTACTATACCTGCAAGCAAGAACAATCATAAGCGAATTTAAATTAATAGAGCAGTAAAGTTAACCAGATTCAATACTCAACTGACATCTGAGAACCACAAAGAATAGATATAATTAAATATCACCATAATCAAGTATCAGCACATTACTCCCAACTCAAAGAGAAGAAATAAGCATAATATCATAATTAATAAACCAGGTCATTAACCAAGTATCTGATAAGAAAGAAATGCCCAGCCAAAATGAGGGACTTTCCACATCACATATGAAGAACGATGACACCAGATCTTATAATGGTGCTCACAAATTATGCACTAATGAATCCCCACTAAGGAAAATAAGTCAGCGAGCATAACGAGCAGCTCTGCATGAAAAACGTCTACACTTGGAATATCAGAAACTTCTGAAGAATATGAGAGCATATCATCAAATTCTCCAATAATAAGTGGCAGCACATAAAGATAAGTTCAAAAATGCCTGTGTTAATGAGATTTATTGTTTTCTATTCATGGGTTTTTTTTTCGCTACAATATCTTCTGCAACATTTGAGACATATTCATCATTCCTGTCCGCCATTTACATTATAGATCCTTCCAATTAACCACTATCAATGTCAATTGCACTCCTCTGATAAAGAGCATCCCACATTCACTAACAACAAAGAATGCATTCAATAAAACATTGAGTGCAACTTTGAATTTCGGGTTTCGTATCAAGTTTCGGTACCTATATATTTTCGAGAATTTCTGGTATTCATATTTTCTTCAAAAGTCATAGAAAACGGACTTTAAATAAGCAGGTGAATGCATCAAAATCACCGCATGACATCATTTTATTGAAAATAATAATTGCAATTTTTAAGTTGTATCCCACTTGGAGAAGACCTTGGAATCACTTAGTTTTTTGCAGCCACTGACTTGGACAGATCAGAATTCATTTGATGGTGTGTTTGATTTCACTTAAGAGAGGATTCGGTAGGTCCAACTTAGGTTTTGGTAGGAGAAGATTTATGGGATACGGCAAACTGATTTTGGCATAAGGTAACCCATCTTTTGGTTTTGTCCAACTAATGACGGGGTAGGGCCAAGTGGTAAGTCATAAGACCATCTTCCATATCAGTGGGACTTGGTCAACTTGTCATTGCATAGGACCCACATGATGGACTGCACCAAATTACCAAGGTGCTGCTCCACTGGGTGAATTTGCCGAAATAATAATGCACGCTAGTCAAGTTCTTGGATTTTTCTGACCAGTAATTGGTTGATGCCCAGTAGTTACAAAGTTCAAAGCCTTCTTTCAACAAATCTTGGGTTTGCCTGATTGATAGAGTGACAGAAAATAGAAGTATCTTAACAACCAACGATGGTCAAAGCTTGTTTACTCGTAAGCCCTAAGCCCTTTTACTGCAATCGCTGGATTTTACCAACTCCTGCAGGCACAGAATCCAGATATTGGATTTGCCCAACTGGTGGTGACGTTAAGCCAACCAGTAAACCCTGCCAACCAGTGATGGGGAAAGGCACAGTTGGTGTTATGATCAGAGCTTTTTCCATAAGACGAATACATAACACTTTCGTCACATGCTCTCTCCAGCATCTAACTATCATCATCAACATGGCTCCACTCTTCTAATGCCAGAGTCGGAGGCTCAGAATTCAAAGGGACAACTTGGCAGACACCTGCAAATTGGATCTCAACATTGCTCTGGCAGGACCAGTTTTGATTGGTGTCCCGTCCTTATCTCCGTTAGCATCAGAGAAAAGGTTATGGAAAAGTATCCTTTAATGAACCAAAAGCACAATCCGGAATGAACATGGAGAATGCTACTTACATTGAACAAACAAGTATAACTGAAAATTTCCCATACCTAACCAGCTTGCAAATGCTAGATATTGCAGCCGCTGTGCATGAATGGGTATCTCCTTAGATATATCATGATGGATTATAGGAAAGAATGGGGGCCAGTTCTTCTCTTCCCTGGGTACACCAGCTGTTTTTTGAATCATAAAAAGCAGTTAAAATTTGCATGAAAAAGAAATCCTATAAAAATATCAACCCGAACTAAACTAGAAATTTAGAAATCACCACTTGTCAAAGCCTCCTCCCTCCTCTTAATCTCCTGTAACAAAAAGAGGGATCAAATAAAACGTTCCGAATATTCAACTTTGGTATGCACTGCAGCACTCAAACAGCAGTTCGGAGTAAAGAAGCATGCTCGTTGTGGATTTTAGTGGATGCTGTAGTGAAGTTGGAGGGAAGTTATCATGAGTGCTTTAGAAGCCCAAGGTCACATAATAACATCGGCACCAGGAAATTGATAGTTTTCTACATATGCATTCAAAAAGGTACGACAAAAAGGTGCTTGTGAATTTTTTTTTTCTCAGACTAATCAAATAGATGAACAAGGAAATCCTGCTCTGGAATCTTCATGACAAGCAGAAGATAAGAGTCACTGCAATAGATCGATACTGGTGTAAAAAACATCAAGTAACCTGTAACAGCACAACTTTATAGTTAAGATTATGCCCGTAACTTCATTCGTTCATAGGATAAAGAGCATTATAGAATGTGAAAGGAAAATTTCAACATGCTGAAAACAGATTTAGATGATATTTAAGCAAAAAACTATCGTGTATCAACTGTGATTCAGTGTCACAAGACTGCTCAATTCAGATTGACTTGACCATGCAAGAGAAGATAAAAATCCGAAAATGGCCATCACCCAGGTTGCCCTAAAAAAGTAAACGTTGGAAACTAACTTGAGTTTTCTAGTATCTTTTATATATTTTTTATTACTTTTCTTTAACAAGTATCTGACAGGGGTTGGAATTAAGAATTTTAATCAGGACCAACAAGTTGACCATATAGTGATCACAAAGAGCACGGTAGGGCAGATATCTCATGTATTGAGGTACCAATAAGAGGAAGTAAAGCAACTAATCCTCATAATCAGGAAACAAGGAAAACTATACGTTATTACTTAAAAAGTAAATAACCTTTCTGAATTTCCAAGGAAAAGGATAGCTTGATAGAAATAACGTTACCTTTTCTTTCCTTTTCAATTCTGCTTCCCAGGAGGCAAGATCTTTCGCCTTTTTCTTAGGATCCTGAAAGAAACCAAGAGCATATTGCTCAAGAATATATCCAGTGATAAATACACATGACATCCGGTGTTTATATCAAAACTGACCACCTACATGTATGTTTTCCAGAGGTATGTCAACTGTTGCATCATGCCTGTTGCCGTATCCAAGAGGGTCAGAGGTCAGAGGCGTAGGGCGTGCTTTTGAGCCTGCACCATTCTATAACAAAATACATACATGAATGTGTGCTTGAACCAATAAGGACAAGACTTCACCAACACTAATTCTGAAATAAAACATGTCAACCATCATTTCAAAAGGGGAAAACCATTTTAAAACAAGAACGGATGTTGGATCCCAGGTGTTCACTTACAGCACAAATAAACCTATTTGTTGTTAAATATCGAATGTCTAGCGAATTCTCTTGTATTGCATAAAAGAAAGGGAACTTTTTTAAAAATTTGAACGACTTACATAATTCTAGTTACCTAATAGTATATAATCACCGCTTACCTAATAGCATGAAAATCATGCACCACAAATCAGCCTTAGCTGGTCATCACTTGTGGAAACGTCATGTACGCCAAAATAATCAATAGCTACGAAGGCATTAATAATATTTTTTTTTAAGACAGAAAGGGTTGCACCACAGCTGGACTACGAGACAAACAATGTTAGTTTACGCCAAAAAAATCAATAGCTGCGATATTGCCTTCTGGATATGTTCACACAGAACAGAAGTGCGCTTCCTCCTCAGGACCTCTTTAATTTATTAGGCTGTTCTTTCCAAAATTTCGATTTTATCCTGTTCTTAAACAAACTCAATTTCAATTATTATAATATTTTCAAATTCTGAATCTGTCTCATGCGTGCGAGAAGAGCCGCTAAAAAGACAACAAAGATGCCCTGTTTCTTTCTATTATGGTTTACTCTATTGCCTACAGTCAATTCAAATGGAAAATGCAGAACACCCTGCGCTATACCAACGGAGAGGGGATTTCTCAGGCAGGTCCCAAAGTAGTCCAACCCTCAGCCAGGCAGTGTTCGCTTCCTTTCGGCGCGTCAACCCGTGACCTAGTCGCAGAGAATGCGGCACTACATCTGATAGAATCTCACCACTGCACCAACACGTTTCGCTACACACTGAGACTGAAACGGAACGATATTCTTCGAGATTCTGAGGGAAAATCTCGTTGCTCGGAAAGCAGAAGCATATTTCCGTGATCCCTGCGTCTTCTTTGTATCCGGTCAATAGAACCACCCTCGCTGTAAGACTCCAGAACCTGTGATACCGTCCTCCCAGGGATCCCACGTGGAATCCCGATAAGACAGACTATGCGACTAACCGGGAACTCTATAGATCCACCGATACGCCGGCATTTTCCGAGCAGCCTGTAAACATCCGGAGCACACATCTTCGGGGAGCGCTTCCCCCGGGAAACGAAGACCAAAAAAACCCAAGAAAAGCGAGATCCAGACCACACCGGCGCCACATGGCGACAACTCCACCTCAAACGCGGCTAACAAAACGAGACTCGAACAGCGGACAGACAAGAAAGGGGGGAGCGGGATTACCGCGAAGGGATTCACATCCTCCTCCTCGAAGGGGTTTGGATCGTCGCGACGATTCATCTCACCACCACCACTGACGCCGCCGCCACCGCCGCCGCTGTCGCTCCTTCTTCCGCCCCCTCAGATCCGCCGCTCCACCGCCACCAGGGGAGAACGCCGGCGAGTCCAGAGGCGAGGTGGAGAATGAGGAGGGTAAAAAGAAGGTGCCGGCGGATGGATGGTGGGCCCGACACAGCAGAGGCACTTGTGTTGACGTGTCGTAGGAAGCGTGCATGTGACGGCTAGCCGCCACTTTCAAATGCCAGCGGGATTCCCAAACTTACCCTACAAATTATTGTATTTTCATTTATACCCCTTCTATTACAGACTTTCTACCACGTGTGACCCATTACTTTGCACATGAGAAGTTAATGACATCTCCCCGCACGGCATTATCTGTCCCGCCGTTGACGTTGATCGATTCTGAACAGAAAATGTCTCTAATTGTCCGATCACTTCCCATATTTGCATTTATACTCATTTATGTTATATGCTTCCTCCACGTGTGATCCATTATTCTGCACCCGCGAAGTTGACTTGCATTGAGTTGACAATCCTGAACTACTCCCCCGCTCAGATCCATCTGATCCCGATCTGGGCCGCTGTGGATGTTGATCAATCTCGAGTTAAAATTGACGGCGATTGATCTGACTAGCTCGACCACGTTGACCCTTAAAAAGGTCGTATACAAGTGCAGTCAACTAATCTGCCTGTTCCATTACTACAGGAATATTCATTGACCGCGAATTGAAATCGATAGTAGCTGAACGGACCCGTTAGGTTGACCTTCTGCGGTGTGGTTTGAGTCTCAATGGGAACCTTGGGGAGAAATAAAAGAGGATTTTTTTTACGGGGTATTGGTCGACCGCGCTTATAAATACCTGAATTGTTATAATTAATAGTTTCACAATAAATACGACATAAAATCACATAAAAATATAGTACCAAGAAATTTGTTTAAATTTTATTGTCGAATTAAATGTAAATATTACACCTCATTCAAGGGGTTCTCACCGTTTGTTTCCCTCACTTTTTTCTTATGTTATTGATATCACGTATGTTTATCACCATAATGATAATGTGAATTTAAAACCAATATATATATTATCACTATTATAGTTATTGATATTATTATCTAGCCTTGAGAAAACATGCAATTATTCAAACCTGAAAGTTTTGAAAGCACTTAAATCGAGAGGATGGATCGGCCCGTTGACTTTTATTGCTTGACCCCCAAATCACTGACGCTTCTCATGAACAAATCGCTCTCAACAAAAATGTATATGTCATTTATTTATTTATTTTAAAAATAAGTCAATTTTCTCCATAACAAATAAGCTTTCAAGATGTCACTATATTCCTATTTTTTCCCCAAAATTAGGTGATATATTTGGCATCCACATAAGGAAAAAAAAACTATAATTTCCCCTTAAAAAATAGAAATTCACCACATAACATAACATCAATAGGAATGTAGCCCAAGAGTGGAATTAAATAAATCTCCGTCAGCAAGCAGATCATACAGCAAAGAAAGAAGGCTGCCCTTGAACGGGTGACCAATGAACCACTTTACTACTAACTATGCCCTCCCGGGGAAAACCAGCAGGGGCACACCGAGCAGCTCCAGGCTGTTGTTCCTCGCCGACCTGGGCTTCCACAGCCCTTGAACGAATTGGATTTCCCACCGTGCAAGTGATTCAGACTGTTCTTGAAGAGGCTGCAATGTGTGGGTCTGTCTGTGAGTTCTTCATTGACTTTCATTCGTTTATGCAGGAAAGGCGCCGGGAGACTGTCAATCTTCCTCGGAGTTGTCGAAGGTGATCTTGGTAGATTTGGGCGCGTCGATCCCAATCTCCTTGAAGTGGGATCCATATAGCTTGGACTCCTGAAGGGAAATAAATAAATAAAGGTTATGATATGTCCTTCAGAGGGGGAATGAGCCAATGGTGATCATCTGGGTTGGAACTGCGGCTGATGCCCATCAATCGGTAGAAAAATATATCCAAGGCACAGATTTTCATGAAAATTAAGAACAAGATAATACCCATCAATCGTGTTTAATCTGTGGTTATGTGGATATTTGCAATTTGTTTGATGCTTCTCAAGTACTACGAAATCACTTGCTCCATTCTGAAAACATCCAGATTTGTGTCTAAACCTGTACTCAATCTGTGGCCGTGAGAATAATATTCGTAGCTCGCAGAAGCTTCATTTCTCACTTAAAATAGTAATTTAATTAAAAAAAGGTATAATTCACAGATTCTTCTCAATTAGGGACATCAATAATACCCATCATCCCTGCTATTTAGAAAAATATTTCATAATGAAAGATATTTATAGCTTGCTGAAGCTTCATTTCACATTTAAAATAGTAATTTAATTCAAGAACATGTATAATTCACAGATTCGTTTCAATTAGGGATATTAATATTACCCATCATCCCAACTATTTAGAAAAATATTTCATAATGAAACCACCAAACCCAAACATCTGGTCAACATTTCGGAAGAAGAAAAGCCTGAACATCCGAGGAACATACCTTCTTCTTGACATGAGTACCGAATTTTGTGAGCGCTTCAGGTACAATCTGCCCAGCTTCTCGGAGAACATTTACAAGCTCTCCAGCGAGGCCCTATAATATTAATAGAAATTAAGATAAAAATAATGAAACCCTTAGATCTGCTTGGAACACACAAAAAAGGCTTGGAACATACCTTATTTTCCCTCATGAAGAAAGTGTGAGCAACGCCCTTCTTGCCTGCACGACCTGTTCTCCCGATTCTGTGCACATAATCCTCTGTGGTGAGAGGAAAGCTATAGTTGATCACCACCTCCACATCAGGAATATCCAGCCCCCGAGATGCAACATCCGTGGCAATCTACAGCGAGAGAGAGAGAGAGAGAGAGAGATTATATTCATTGCGATGCCACCCACTCAGAAGAACAGTTGGATTCACACTTTTCTCTCTCCAAGATATGAAGTGCAAGCAGCTGGGGTTGGGGTTTAGTGTTTATCCCTCCCACAACTTTGTTTTCCCAATGTACAAGTCATACTGTGTGAAGATTAACGAACGAGTCCATGCAATCTAGAACACGGCTTACCATTAAAGGGCATTTTCCATCCTTGAACAAGGAAAGAGCCTCTGTACGAGCATTCTGAGCCTTGTCGCCATGAACGGAAACGACCTTCCAGCCTCTTCAAAAGCAGGGCGAGCGAATCCGCACAAATCATTAATCACGAAACATTGCCTAACACTAGATACTACCCAACGGTAATGTAGATAGAAAATGAGAGGAGGATTCGCAAATTTTGAACATGAATGTAAGTGGCCGGTACCTCCTCTGAAGCATAGTTTCAACACGAGCTGCTTCCTTCTTGTACAACACAAAGACAAGCACTCTGTTGCTGTTCAAAGATTTTAAGGTAAAGAGTCACATGCATGAATGTGCAGGTAAACATTAATACCACAATTGTGGACAATTAACGGAAAATAATCAAATTCTGAAAAAAGATGCTCACCAGATTACTGGCACTGTCCGGAAAAAAGGTACAACATCATACTATAATTGGAAGGGCAGTGTAAAATGGGAAAAAAGAGTCGCAGAATATTGGCATGAAATAAATATTTAAATGATCGGACAATCCATATTCCATAGTTTAGATGGGTTATAAAAGTTCAACAAGTTTGTAGGCAGATCAAGGGCATAGGAATGCAAATGCAAATGGTCTTGGTCCATAACAAAGCTGTCTTAAATTTCTACCTGAGACTACAAATATTTTCATGAATGAATCCGAATTCAGCCGTACATTTTTGACTTTTGACGGAAATCGAACTTTAGATCAGGTTGACTTAAATAAATTTTCTTTCATCTTTTACCAATGTTAGGATCTCATATAGTATTTAAACATAAATACCCTCCCGTACAGTGACAACTATGGGTCTAAAATACGTATACACAGGCAGTTAGTACGTGATCTAAGACAAATGGCTAGCTGATCGGCTTTGAAGAAATCATGACCATGCTTCTGATTTCTACCTCTCCATTTCTGTCAATCAGAAGCTTCTAGAATATTATTAGAATTCAGCCATTCCCCTTAATTGCAAGGACGGGCAACAACGCAAGCTGCTATATTATCCGGAATATTGTTGATGTTTCATGCCAATAAATCAAACAGGGTTCCACCCATATTTCAGAAGGAAGATGTAAAATGGCATTGAACAAGAAGGGAGAAAAATTATATCAAAAGTAAGGCAAAACTGACTACCTTTTAGATGTATGGTATTTCTCAAGCAAGGAAACCAGACGCTTATCACGTGATTGATCATCCAAAACCTGAGAAGGGGAACTTACATACAATCAGTTTTCCATCTTCAGATAAATAGAGAAAATAATAGCAACAAAATTATCGGGTCATATGCCACGGCATGCAATATACCTCAACTATCTGCATTACATCATGATTAGCAGCCAAGTCCTCCGATCCCACAACAACCTGAATTGAATCAATTATTAGGAATGGACCAAGCTGTTAAAAAAAGGGGTTAAACCTCACGTTAAGAAGCATACTTTAACTGGATCCGGATCCATGAACTCCTGAGCTAGCTGGTGAACAGCTAGAGGCCATGTTGCACTAAACATGACCATTTGGCGACCTGGGAAAGGAACATAATTTTACATATTAAACCCTTGCACATAGCTATCTGTTAAACCATAAAACTTTTAACTTCCGTCACCAAATTTATCACATCGTAAAAAACCATCAATTTCATCTACGACTCCAAACTCCCAATCAGTAAGTCTCATTGAGAGATATCTTGTTAATTGACCATAAAAGCATGTGCAAAAAAAGTGAAACATAAAATATATTTACACTGTTTCACTAAATTTGGTATGCTTAAATCAAAGTTCAATTAATTTTTCAGCGACGTACTAACGAGAGTTAAATCAAATACACAACTGCCTTCTGATTTGTCTGCGTGAGTAGGAGACGAACAAGACACAACCCATAAATAAGGATGTTTCCACAACCCAAAGTGCATTGGAAAGTTTGGGAAGAAGACAAGGATGGAGGATAAATTTGATGATAGTACAACAAGTGAAGGACGGGAAAATATAAAAAAGAAGACTGGTACGTCGTACTACTGACATCCAAAGGGAAAACATTATTTTACTCAATTTTGCTCAAGAAACAAAAACAATCTGACATGAAACTTGATCAACATCTTATTTGATAAAGGCAAAAGCTCTTGTTATTATAGTCAACTTCTTAGACTGCCAATAGAAATAACAACGAACTATTAGCTAATAGCCATTCACCCTACTGGTTACTTAAGAGAACTAAACCATTTAGAAAGATATAAGTTACGTCAAACTAGACAATCTTGCAAAGAGCAAACATGGAGCATAACTTGTATAAAAGGAAAAGAAAGAAGTCACTAACTGGAACATGTTTGACTTAGGATAGACCGAACTTCTGGCTCGAATCCCATGTCAAGCATTCTGTCAGCTTCATCAAGAACCTATAAATAAGTCCATGATCAATTTCATCAAGAAATCAAAAATTTCAAGAAAAGACAAATAACCAAGTTATTCAATCAAGCATTGTAAAGCAAAGCGTTGAAATGAGACAAGAAGAACAGAGTATTAAAAAAGAAATCTTCCTCCATTGAAGAAAGGAGGCGCATTGCTGAATACGTGACCAACAATGGCCAAATCTTTCAATAATTTGTATGAGTTTCCATTGCACAAAAGAGTTTTCTATCAAGGACTTTCGTCCTTGTATATCATTGGCAAAGATCTAAAGGCTCCAACCAAAAAAAAATTGAAAAGAAAACTCTGGAAGAAGAAATAGGGAAACCACTGGGATTGCCTAGTACGCTCTCATCTTATTCCAGTTCTGTCTAGGACAAAACCACAATTTCCTAACAACAAGAATGGCAGTAAGGCATCCTTCGGATCAGAATGGTTGCCCACAGGTGCACAATTTTCAGTTTCAAAAAGTAATAGAAAAAGTTCAAGTCGACATCAAACTTGCAATATGAATGAAATGTAACTGCAAGCTTCGAGTGAACACCAAGGCAAAGCACGATTACCTAGGGAATCTAGTCAACTCAAAACAAATAATAGATACAAATCTCCACAATAATATAATAATACGAGCTTTCCACACAGTATTGTTTACCCTCCAAAAACCTTTTCTATACCGACCAGTTCCAGTTTCAAGAAAAATTATAGTTCCACATCAACGAAGTTATTATTGAAGAGGCAGTGATAGTCTTAGGAGACCAAGGGCAAAGTAGACTGCGGATGAAAAACGACAACAACAGCAGAGGACTTTTCCCTTGCCTGCCCTCAGCATCGTTCTTTTTAGTACATGTACTGCAAAGTATGCAAATTGATCACTATATAATGTAAAAACAGCCAAAAATAATAAAAACAGTAAGTAACATTCAAACAAATTTGAAAGCTTGGATAAAAGACACAGTTCCAGTCTAGTGACCGGAAAATCGAGATCAAAACTACAGACCTCAAGTTCAATCCACCCATTATAATAACATTCTTCTAGACATTTTAACATCAAAGATAAGAAACATCCAACCAAGACAAGTTCATAAGCATGAAATCATAACAAAAATCAGACGAACATTCACCGTTAAAAGTGTTAAAGTAAGATAAACCTTTTATCATGTTGCCACATTATACTCACCGCAAAAGAGACATCCTTGAGATTGCAAACCCCCATTTCGATTAAATCTTTCAAACGGCCAGGAGTCGCAATAACTATGTCCTGAAACGATAGAGAAAGATCATCATGGAAAAATTAGACTACACCTTAAGAAAAAACTCTGGAACGAAAAAGGCAGTTCTATTTGTCTAAAGAGCTAAGAATCTCAAAAACTAAACTCCACTTCATACAAACAAACTTGCATGACAGTAGTAAATAAAAAGAAAAAAGGAGAGCAAACAAATGTGACAGACAATTCTCTTGGTTCAAAAGATCCACTGGCAGAAAGAGATGTCATTTTAGAGATGTTGACTGCAGAAAGTAACAAAGATAGGATACCTATAGATTCATTAAAAAAATCCACCGGCCACATTCAAATAAAAGCACAACAATTTCGACGACAGCTAGGTAAAGTATACCTCAGTCCCTACTGAAGAAAACTGTTGCTTGAAGCTGTAATTCATAGTCAAACCTCATTGTATTCATATCCTTTTTTGTAAAAAGGTCTGAGAACCATATAAAGTTGTCCACTTCTCATTTAGTTTCCTTGGTTTTACACATCAACAAGGCTTTTCCTCGGGTTGACAGACCTGTCAATCCTCCCTTTACAGGGGCTAGCTGATGATTCAGCTGTCCTCCCTCCCTCCCGCACACACCATCTCTCTGCACAATCCTCCCTGTTCCACCAACCACTACTAACCTCCAAAGAAATTATATCAATTTATCAACATTAATACGGCCTTACAATCAAGGAAATAGAGCTTCAAGGTACAAAATTCTCCATAGGTTGACCTCCCCATCTAATTTAGAGATCCAGAGTAGTCTTTTGCACTAAAATCCCATGTTTCTAACTTTTAACAAGATATTTGAACGCTTTCTCATCTGAAATCCCATGCTTTTAACACTTCTACAAGTTATGATATCTGAAAGCCTATTGTAGATTAAATTGTGTAATCTGACTAGGATTTGAAGCTGATCGAACTGATCTACTACTTACACAAGACCAAATTAAAGGTTTGGAGTCTTTCTTCTTTCACTGTGTTTGAGTGGACACAAGCCTTGCATCTAGGGAAGGGTGCTATCATCTTATTATAGAGTGTCCAAACAATTCCTCTAATCTCATACATTTCTGGAGTTACTGCATTAATTGGTAAGTTTGAAAAGTTTTGTATAAGCTGTCATTTCTCCAATAGTAAAAGTTAATTACTTTTACTATTCCTTTGCTGCCTCAAAAATAACATCGGATGTTCCTCTTCACAAGAGAATTGGCAGATGGCATACTTTAAACTTGATATAAAGTGGCAGTACCCAGGGCAAATAGATGAGTTTTTCTACTGCCAAGGTTCAACAGTCTCTAGAGAGAAAAGAACATGCAAATTTAGAAGGGAACATGAAGATGCAGTCAAGATTTCAGGCCAGGCTTGTGACGAGATCACAAAGCGTGCAAGATGTCGGTGTGACGAGGAAGGATCATTTTGGAGATAACTGCACTTTTAATATGACCTACGCCATGTTGGGATAGGACAAAGTTCTCTTTTCGTAATCAATTATTAATGGTACTATTCACTTCGCAAAAAGTTATACAGAAGACTGGGCTGTATCCTTAAATGGAATCATTAACTAGCTCAGAAAAATTGATCTCATTTCCAGGAAAAGAGGACGATCTAAACCACCGCTTTCACTGATAGAGCCACACGGTGGAGCACTTTAATTCTATTAAATTAAAAGAAACAATAATATACTCAGGGAGACACAAGAAAGCAGAAAAAAACTATCCACACTTTAGCAGTCCAGAAATAAACGTCAAATAGCAATAAATACAGTGAAATGAGCACAGGATCCACCAGCTTCCATAGACAAATGCTGCTTCTTTTTCCCCAAGGAGAAGAAACTGAGCACATAGGAACAAAGGATGAGCATCCGAAAAAATAAACAAAGCATGTGGCATCCCACACCAAAATAGTTTACATACATTTCTTTCTGGGGACAAGAATACTCACGCTCCATGCAGGACGTTTCTCAGTGATAATTTAGTTTTACACAAGATAGACAGCACAATAGATTTCATTTTGTCAAATATTAAAAGTGAATGGAACATATTTAAGATACGTAGTTATCGAGCATGAAAGTGAGACATTTCACCTGGCATCTACCTATTTTAATGAATAGGACTCTAATAAAGCCTCATCAAAATTCAAAATCTTACCACTCCAGACTTCAGTGAGGAAATTTGTGGTCCTTTGGAAGTCCCTCCATATACGCAAACAGATTTCACACCACAAGAATTACCAGCATCACATAGAACATCAGCAATCTGCCATCAAATTGCAAGACGAAGATATAAAAGTGTTATGAAGCTAACAGAATAACAGAGAGTACAATTTTATTCTGTAAGTGAGTAAATAAATTTGCAATTTCATTAGTTATCAGGTTTAGTAATGTCTTGGGTCAGCAAAGACGGCATTAACACCTAAGTCAGAAAGTTGAAAAGAAAGGTCTTCACTACACGTGATAAAGCAGTACACTTTTTCTCTTTTTAGTGAATAGATAAATTCACGATTTCACTAACTATCTGGTCCTAGTTTAGGATCTTTTCACCCATAAAATAGTAAGCACGCAAAGCTAGCATAAGTATCCAAATCAACTAGTTAAAAGGAAGAATTTTGCAGTTCATCACTTGATATTGTAGTTAATATGGGCATGCTTCTCTCATTTGAAGTTGAGCAGTTGGTCTCAACAATCATTACACGATCCATGGATAGGCAAAGGCCTTCAACGAGCTTAATATGGACTTGTATACTAAGTCTATCCTATGTTCTGTTTCCGTGGAAAAGCAGGTTCAAGTCATTATCCGACTAAATAAACTGCGAAAATCAATAAACGATTTTCTGAGCGTCTCCCATGCAACCAATCGCCCTGAGTATAAGAAAACGAAGCATGTGATGTTGAATATCTCTGCAAGAGATATCCACAATGCCTTAAAATTTCATACATCTTCTGAGAAATCAGCTCAGAAGTACAATCTGAGATATTGAACACATCATCCACATGCTTAATAGCACCACGCGCATTGCAAAATGTAAGACTTTTTGTAGGAATCTATTTTCAAAACTACAACATTATTATCCTTGGTGAGTCCCTAAATTAAAGCCATCAAATTGTTCATGTCATCTCAAACTTCTTTCTTAATTCACATTCAAATAAGAAGCTAGCTCTTTCTACCCATCAAAAAAATATCCAAATTTCTAACGTCAAATTTCATGTATTTCATATTTTTAAGGAGAAAGATGATGGCTCTTAGTAAGAAGATAAGTATACTGAAAACTTCAGTTATATGTTTCTCACTGCCAAAAAGATGCCAACCATGAAGCAAAATTCTAAAAGTACCCACCAAAACAATAGCAAAGCCAAAAAAAAATAAAGGAGATAAAAATCGAATATCTGGCATTTCCCTTGAAATCAATTATGACAATGCAGTGAATGAGTACGAAAATAAACTTCTAATAAACTACAACACATTGGACATTGATGAATTAAAATGTCTTTGCCTACTTCTATGAGAAAAGTATACATATTGGAAATTGAGAAAGCCCACATAAATACTTCGCATAAGAATTCTGCACAGAAAACTCGATTAACTTGTCAAATCCAGGGATGAGAAATAGAAATTCACCCCACAGTGTGCATAACAAAAATTCAGCCCTCAATATGTTTGCAATTCCACGATTTTAATGATTCATCTATTCACATCATTATCTATTTAAAACAGTCCCATAATACGAGTAACAGAAGAAATAAACAAGGCTACAAAAAATCAAACTAGTTGAGAGGATAATAGAGCCAAAGATGTGATATTTCGAACCAGAATGACAAGCAAAAATCATTCCGCACAGACATGAGGGATCTCTTGATTAGAGAATCTGAGGCCATCATTTCCCAAAAGATAAAAACAATGTCTTGTATAAAATGTTTTCAACATCCTCGGAGGAATCAATTAATGTGATAATTATTCTGACAAGAGATATGTGAGGACATGTCATTTGGGATCAGACTGACATGCAAAACTCATTCAGCACAAATCAGGGTGATTCCTTCATTCAAAAATGAGATCTAATCATTTCCCAAATGATTAAAAGAGAATGTATGGAATAAAAACAGAGTTTATCATACTGAGACAGGGGATTGAGTAATCCAATAGTTCTTCAGAGAAAACGGGTGGCCATTTGCGAACAGAATGGCCAGCATAACTCATTCAACACAGATTAAGATGATCTCTTGATTCAAACATGTGATATCAGCATTATCCTAATAATTTAAGAAGGATATCCCGAACAACACATTTCATCAAGCTGAGACACGGGAAAAAGTAATCCGATAATTCTTCAGCGAAAAGTGTGCTTATTTGGGATCAGACTGACGTGCAAAATTCATTCAGCACAGATCTAGATGATCTCTTGATTCAACTATGTAATCCCATCATTTCCCATATGATACAACAATGATATCATGAACAAAAAAAGATGTTCTCACATTTGGGGGCAACTAGCATGGAGAAAGGGAGAGCGAGAGAAATAGGTATCTGGAATCAGACTGACGTGTAAAAATCGGTCATTACAGATCTGGATGATATCTTGATTCAAAGATGTGATTCCATGTTTTCTCAAATGATTCAAAAAGGATATCTGGAATGAGAACATATATCATTACATTTGAGAGACGGTTAATTGATATGGTGATTATTGGGATCAGACTGAGTGAAAACTCATTAAGCACAGATTAAAGTGATGTCTTGATTGAATATGAGATATCATCATTTAACAAATGATTCAAGGACTTCTCAACTAAAAAGCATATTTCATCAAACTACGAAGGGAATTATTCCTCGTATCAATTCTTCAGGACAAACAGGTGGGTATTTGGGATCAGACTGACGTGCAAAATTCATTCAGCACAGATCTGAATGATCTCCTGAATCAAATACGTGATCTCATCATTTCCCAAATGATACGACAATGATATCTTGAACAAAAACAATTCTCGGAATTCCCAGGTATCAACTTATCCGTGAACTCTCAAGAGAATGGGAGAGCGAGATAAATGGGTATCTGGGATCAGACTGACGTGCAAATTTGTTCAACACAGATCTGAGTAATCTCCTGATACAAAAATGAGATTTCATCACTTCCCAAATGATACAAGAATGAAACCTCAGCGACTAATTCTCATGTTAATTCTTCAGAAAAAAAGGACATTGAGACTAGTAGGTACTTGGGATCAGACTGACGTGCAAAAATCATTCAGCACGGATTTGGGTGATCTCTTGATTCAAATCTGTGATATCATCATCTCCCAAGGGAAACAAGAGGGTTTTCAAATGATACAAGAAGAAAACCCGGAACAAAAAACATATTTCATCCCCAGTGATACTGGGATTAATTTTCATGTTATTTCTTCAGAGAAAAAGGACATTGAGACTAGTGAGTATTTGGGATCAGACTGACGTGCAAAAATCATTCAGCACAGATATAGGTGTTCTCTTGATTCTAATCTGTGATATCATCATTTCCCAAGTGATACAAGAGAGTTATCAAATGACAAGAAGATTGCATAAAATGGAGACAGATGATAAAAAAATGCACCAATTTTGGGAAGAAAGAGTGTGAGACAGGTAGTACTTCGGGTCAAACGGATGTGCAAAAAACATTCGACATAGATACAAGGAATCTCCATATGTAAACATCGGACACAGTTTCCCTGGTGATACATCAAGGGTTCTCATAGAAAAATAGATTTCCTCGACGTAAAAAAGCGTTAGTTAATGCACAAGTTCTTACAACTTTTCCGGCAAGTAGTCTTGTAGAATCTAATAATGAGATAATTAGTTAAAAAGGTAAAAAAAGTAAGCATCGTGATTACAGAGAAGGTCAATTGCGAAAAACATGACCAGTGAAATAGTAATTGGGGTGATTGGTATCCCATGCTATGAAATATGAAACACCGAATCCGACACTGAAATTAGTGGGCATTAGGCCTGGAAATTAGCTGTCCTACCCAATGGAAACTGACATTTTCGTGAATCAGCCAAAAGACCACGGCATGCAAATTGGACAAGCACTAGTTGATTAAAAAAAAAAGGCAAGAATAAATAGTATAATAGAATTTAGAATAGTATCTACCTGTTGAGCTAACTCCCTGGTGGGTGATAGCACAAGACACCGAGGGACCGGTTTCTTCAGCTTTCCGGCCTCTTTCTTCTTCAATATATGCATAAGCGCAGGGACACCAAACGCCAGAGTTTTGCCTTAAGAAAAACAGCTGTCGATTATTTCATCAACTAGACGCACATAAAAAACAGTAGTGCAGGAAAAATAAAGAATGGGAACGTAAAAACGAGCATGATGGGCAATATGGCACAAAAACCTCACCTGATCCAGTAGCAGCAATACCCACAAAATCCCGTCCGTCCAAGAGGAAAGGCCAAGCATTCGACTGGATCGGGGATGGCTTGCTAAAGTTCTTACAGCACTCCATCACGTTGGCGGGAAGGCCAGCGTCAGAGAATGTCTTCAGGGCAGCATACTTGGAATCCGTCCAATTCTTCCCGGAGACGGAAACACCCATCGCTCCCACCGCCTCCTCCCTAACCCCGATCCCTTGTTCTATTCCCTTAGCCACATTATTCCCCTCGTCCAACTTCTTCCTCTTCTTCCTACTCGCGCATCCATCGTCTATGCCCCCTATTTCTCCTTCTCCAGTTTTCTCCCCCTCAGTTTTCTTCTTCTTCTTCCTCTTGCTCTTCCTGTTCTCATCATGGGGCCTCCCGTTGCTCTCGGGCGCCTTCACTTCCGCGGGAAAGATCTCCTCACTCCTCTTCTCATCCCTCTTCTTTTTCTTCTTCTCTCGATTCTCCAAACTGCCGTTGCTGTGGGGGGCCTCCATTATCTCCGGACCTGCGACCTCCTCTCCGTAGCCGGCGAGCTTCCTGCCCATAGCAGGAGAGGCAGGCGAGGTCAGGGAAGAAAGGAGAAACCCGAGTAGAAGACGTGGAGACGTAGGGTTTTAGGGCGCACTCGTTCCGTTTCCGCAGTTTATAAATACCATTTTTATCTCTTTAAATTACAAAAATACCATTAACCCTCCACTCTACCTACGCCTATGTGCTCTATGTTCACTTCTTAACCTAATTGGCCTCTAATTGTATCTATAAAAGGAAAAATATGTTATGTATTTGAAGCTATTCCAATATTTATGAAGAGTGCATAAAAAATTATCATACACGTGTAAGTGGTTGAACAAGATAGGCTCAAGGGAAGGTGCTTAAGAGACCCCTTAAGCACAATGTTGCATGATTAGGCATGGTTTAGGTGACATCATCACGACATAGTACAATGTCTGCATGGTGCAACACCTCCTAGTAAGGCAGATGACAGTGCTAGTTCTTTTCTTAATGAGGTTCAAGAGAGAGTTCCTCATGATTCCAGAGATGTCTCGCACTATGTGCTATGGCAATATCATATTATTAGTGGTGCCATCATAACACAGTGTAGTGTCAGAGACCATGTTAATCCTTAACAAAGAGTTCCTCATGATTTCAGAGACCTTTGACACTATGTGGTATGGCAAAGCATATTAAAAAGGTGGTGTCATCACAACATAATGCAATGTTAGAGATCATGCTAATCCTCGACAAGGTTCAAGAGAGAGTTACTCATGATTTCAAAGACGTCTTACACTATGTGGCATGTCAAAAGCACATTATTGGTGGTGCCATCATAACATAATGCAATGTTAGAGGCCATGTTAATTCTCAACAAGGTTTAAGAGAGGGTTCCTCATGATTTCAAGGACCTACAACTCTATGTGACATAGCAAAAGCACATTATTTGTGGTGCCATCGCAACATAATGCAATGTTTGAGACCATGTTAATCTTCAACAAGGTTCAAGAGAAGGTTTCTCATGATTTCATCAAGGTTTAAGAGAAGGTTCCTCATGATTTCAAAGACCTCTGACACTATGTGGCATTGCCAAAGCACATTATTGATGGTGCTATCACAGCATAATGTAGTGTCAAACACCATGTTAATCCTCAATAAGGTTAAAGAGGGTTCATCATGATATTAGAGACCTCTAACACTATCTACCATGACAAAAGCACATTATTGATGGTGCCATCACAACATAATGCAGTGTTAGAGCCCATTCTAATCTTCAACAAGGTTCAAGAGAAGGTTTCTCATGATTTAAGAGACCTCTGATACTATGTGGCAGGGCAAAAACACATTATTGGTGGTGTCATCACAACACAATCTAGTGTCAAAGACCATGCTAATCTTAAACAAGGTTCAAGAGAGGGTTCCTCATAACTTCATAGACTTTTGGTATGAGCAGCATGATGAGGCACATTGCCAGCGGCACTAACACAACACTGCTTGAGGTGCAAGTGATCAAAGCAAATAACCACACTAGAACCCAATGAAGTTCAAGGTGTCCTCATAACTTTGAAGAACTTCGGGGGCACAACATGCATGAGAAGATGCGCACAACTTGATATGGCATTCATCAAGTGCATAAAATCTCTCTTATATGTGCAAGTGGTATGGGGAAATGACCATGTTAGAACTCACCAAGCTTCAAGGAGAGTTTTAGCACAATGCAACATGATGAGGCGTGGTGTAGGCAGAACATAGTACAATGTCAACATGGTGCAACACAAGTGACATGTGTACAAAGGTGCTTGACATTGGGTGACACATGATGATGCAGGTACATAGTTGAAAAAATTAATGGGATAACTTGGGAACCTTGCCAAGTGGTGCACAAGTGTAGATATAGACATGGCATGTAGATATAGGCTGAAGGCACACATGCAAGTGGTGGACTATTGAGGAAAGTCAACTTGGACATCCATGCGCTTATTGGAGAAAGTTTCAAGGGGACTTCCCAGTATAAAGGGGGGAACCACTAGCTTAGAAGGGTAGTCAGAGACTACGCTTTCACATAAGAGAAGCCGGCCAACATTCAAGACCGCCTCATGGAGGGAAAAATATGTACACTTTGTTGGGTCCCTATGACACCTGGCCCAAGCTTTGACCACATCATCATGCCTAGTGAGGAAACTAGACCCAGCTCAGGCCATTTGATTTGACCGGGGCTCAATGATTTTCTTACAAGATCTAAAGTCAGCTGCAAGTTGAGGAAAGCCAAAGAAATGGGCCCATCGGGGGGTGGCTCTTGACTATTATGGGCCTGATCTAGACGGCCACGTGTATGGACCGGGAGCAAGCCTTCAGACCAGGGGCTCTTCAGGGCCTCAGCCGGACGAGTATTTGGGCCAGGCCCATTTCCCATTATAGGAACCAAATTGAGAGAGAGAGAGAGAGAGAAGCTACATAATTGATAGAAATATTTGAAGCATTGGATGTAGAGGCTACATAATTATGGACGTAATTTAAATAAGATATATCGTCTCTCATAGGGCTTGAATATCGATGAACTTGGCCATTTCAAGAAACATAGATGACCTTAATATTAAACGTAATTCAAAGGAAACACCCGATCTCTCTAGAAAATAAATATACAGCGAGAGAGAGCGAGAGCGAGAGAGAGAGAGAGAGAGAGAACCGGGATTGGCCATGGTATCAAGACCCTAAACCTGAATGAACAAAGAAATTAAGGGCAAATAGGAGGGAAAGAAGGTTCACTGCTGGCGGATAAATGGAGAGGAGCTGACGTCGGTGCTGTAGAATGAGTCCTCCGGGCCGTAGTTGATGTCCTTCTCATCCTCCCACTTGAGCACCTCCCGGATGTACTTGAAGCCCTCGTCAACAGTGGTCACCTCACGGGCCCGGGCCTGCCACGCAAAGAGCTTCCGGCCCGTGATACTTGCATAGAGGTCCTTGAATTGCATGGCGACGTAGTAGTAGGCCTGGTGTGCCGCCGACTGGCTGCTGCCATTCTGGGCCCTCACTGGCCGGAATTCCCCGAACCAGTCGCAGACCGACAGCGGCACCTGCTGGATCTTCTCCTCGAAGGCGTCAAACTTGTTCAGCACCAGCACGAACGGCGTCTCCTGGAAGCTTGGATGCCTAATCGGAGCAGGGAATCGAGAAAAAATTGAGCCAAGATTGGAACCGGTAGAATGAATGAATCCACTTATTTGTGTACCATAAATTAAATAATCTGATAAGTAGTAATTTCAATAGATAATATAAAGTGGGCTGATCATTGATGAGATGAGATGAGATGAGATGGATAGTACCTGACGGTGCTCTCGAAGAGCTCCTTGCTCTGGATCATCTTGTTCCTCAAGGGAGAATTGTGGCCGTTTCCGGCGATCCCCCACTGGTCGTAGTCGCTGAGGGACACGCAGAAGATGACCACCCGGACGTCCTCGAACATCTCCACCCACTTGCAGCCCTCACTTACTCCCCTTGCGCTCACCCGGATCAGCTGGTATCTGGTCGAAGAAATCCATGAATTGGAGTAAGGGAGAGAGAGAGAAGAAGAAGAAGCACATTACAACAGGGACTGGATTGGATGGCCCCCATACATTAATGAAGTAGGTTTTAATAAAGTCCAGAAAATATAACTTTCATTTCATTCATCATGCAAGAGCGGACGCTATTTTTAATTGAGACTTCAAGAGGAGAAAGGAGGCTCACCTGGTGAGAGGTTGCGGGGGCATGTCTGGGTTGTTGTTGATGAAGGGCTCAGACATTGGGCTGCGATCTTCGAGGGAGAAATCGATGAAAGCCAGGCCATTTCCTTGTGTTAACCCTTCTGCATACAATATGTCCTTCTCGGAAGGTTCATACTCATTGCTCGAGACCTCAATCACCTGCAAAAAATTGAAGAAGGGTTGACCCCCCCCACCCCCCCAAGAAAAAAATGAGGCTGCTGAGGATTTCAATAGAAATGTAGTTAAAGGCTGACCAAATTTACTCATAACTGAGGACCCATGTAAAAAGAGAACATACAAAATTAACTTTGTATGCCTCCATCAGATAAGATGCAAATTATGGTAACACGAGTGGCATGCCATCAGATATGGCATGCCATCCATCACTCATCGAGAAATTAATGGTGTGGCCTTCAGTCATCTATGCGCTTCAAGAGTCGTCAACAACAGAGATCAGGAGTGGCTAACCATCCTTAGTCAACAGCATGTAGCCTGTCAGTTTCTAGATAGGATTCACGTGTGATGGTCTAGTATCCTTCTACGTTACTGTATCTGTATGACTTTTAGTATGTAGTCTTTACCGAATGTCGCCATTCTGTGCTGAAGTTCATGATCAGAGGGATGACTATGGATACCGAAATGTAATTTTGTTTCTAAACATTCGAGCATTTGAGGGTCATTATCACCTTTTAAAATGTCTTCATAGCAAAAGAGCAATCAATGGTTCAGTCTCACTCTCTTTCCATTCTATCTCATGAAATTCACCTACTTCTTGATATGATGCTTTAACTATGACCAATCCTCAGCAAAGGGCAGTGATGTTTTCGCCGTTAGTAAGCTTCCTTTTGAAGGTCCTCCAATTCCCTTTTCTTCGGATGAGATGCATGCAATCAATGCCTCTAGATGAAAACAAAACTATGGTTTTCTTGGGAACAAAATCATGTCTAGGTCGACAACATGCAATGATCCATGGGATGGGCACAATTTTAGATATATATATATATATATATATTTCCACTAGAACATGCTCATGAAAGAGTATTCGTACATCCAAAGCTCAGAGCCACAAGAAGAAAAACCTGAACCAAGTGACTTCCGGAAAATATTAAAACGATGAATTTCAACCCCGGCTCTTCCGACAAGTCTGCCTACAAACTCACATATGCCGACCAGTAACTGGATCGCACTGTAAAAACCTTCACGGTTGTGGCTCTCTGTTTTACTTAACATCAACTTTGTGAGCAGTATCTCAGGGGACAGATTTCTGGATCGTCCCTGGATGATTCCTAAAGCATCGCGCAATGATAAGCAACATTATTTGAGAATAAATACCCAGAAGAACAAACCGCCTATCCAGACTTCATCACACATCTTTAATATCATCATTGAGAGCCGTAGGACCTTGAAAATTGTAAAGACTAACACTAACAACTGCCCACTCACAAAACTTAGACAACAGAAGGAACGTGAGACCAAAATCGGAAGCAGGAAAGGAACTCCAGGTAACTAGGAGTGGCCTAGAAAACTTACCCGGCCCAGGAAGTATTCAGCAACATCCGGGAGAAAATGAAGCTCGTTTCTCCTTCTGTATGTTTCCTGTATGGCTGGATCTTTCCATATTTCATCAACCAAAGGAGCATACTCACGTGTTGCTGCAGGAAAGAAGGCATCCAAGTTCCCCATGGCTACTATGTCCAGAAGCAAGTCAGAGAATTGTTTTAACCTTGCATTGATAGAGTATACACTTCGGGGGGCTGCACTGTTTTCCCCGTCTACAGTGATTTGTTCACCACCTAAATAAAAAGAAAATAAGGAATTCTCAATTTATGGATCATACAAAGCTTTACTTGTTCACAAATCTGTTGCATGGATGGCCAAATCTTCACCTGTAAGAATTTCCTTCCCCTAATTTGTCTCGAATTTTATAAAAAAGTGAGAAAATAATGTAACGTCATCAGCATATAAACAATTGCTATGCAGAAAAGGCGCATTCTCATTAATTCATCTAAGAGAGGACATTTTATTGGCAGATTCTTATGTTGCCTTACTGAATATACCACACTTTGACCACAATATAACCATTCACACAACCTTTTAGGGCTCCAGAAAGGACCGCTGCATTGAGTGCCAGATGGGGGCTAGGGATGTTGTATTTATAAATGGCTTATGAGCTAATTTTTTGTTGATTTGAAACAATTAAACAGCATATATGATGATTTTTAGATGTTGAATGCTGACAACTATCTCCTAAAAGAAGCGTATTTACATTTGAAAGTTTTATGAGACCTCCTCCATGAACAGTATTTAAATCCTGTCTACTGAAGGGTTCCAGGAGGACATCCATATCTAACATTTTCTTGATATCAGGCAAGACAAAAAAAATTCAGAGACATTGAGCAAACAGAAAAGTAGATGGAGCAAAATGAATAAAGTTGATGTGCCATGATGAGTGGAAGTCTTGTGTTCATCTGTAAATCTTACCTTCTTCACTGTGTTGGTCAGGTTGACGTAGTGCACCCAACTTAGCAATATCTTCTTCCTCAAAGCGTTCTCGTCCCTCAAGCAAAATGCTTAGATACTTGTAGATGTTACTCTGAATCATTAGTTTAATATTTTGTCTCTCTTCGAATGTGAACTTGTTCCCATATAAAAACATAGCCTGTTCATAGGAAGAACGGTAAGCACAGAGCCAAATATGCCATTCATATGAAGCAATGAAACTATAAATCAGCTTCTCAATGCAAAGGTGTTATAGGCTATTTGGGTCCCAATATAAGAAGTTGAAAAAAAATGCCACATTGTGCCATTTAATAATTGAAATTAGCAAAATGACGGAATAGTAACCAGCAAAGATCAAGTTCAAGAAACTTTTCACAAACTTCTTATTTGAATACATCTGGAGTAACCCAGAGGTATATCACAACTGTCTGATGATTTCAGCTATCTATTTATCTTTAGACAAATTACCATACCTATAAGAAAGGCATAGCACATATAGATAACTATCATTGTACCTGCTTAAAAATAGTGCTTGTTCCAGAACCTTGGGAGCCCATTAATAGAAGTTTTTGAATTCTTTTTGGCTCCAAATACTCAGGAACAGTCCTTCCAGAATAGTTATAAACCTCATCCGTTCTCTGGGCATTAGGATGAGGGACAGGTAGCGACAACAAGGAACAAACCAACCGTGTTGTAGCCTGACAAACAAAGAAGATGGCTTATGCATTTATTCTCGATATATGTAATGTCGAAGAAAAATAAATAAAAATAACTGCAGATGACTAATAGATACCAGCCATACCTTTTCCCAGATTTTCCCCTTGATATTATTCTGACCCTCTTCCTCATACCGGCCATCATCATAAACCCAAAAATGGGTATCACGTGGGCACTGAACCCTTGCAAACTGAAAACATAAGATGCAATGTTATTAAATCTAAATATTACAGAGTTTATCAGTTTACAGCGTGTAAAAAGATAACAGGAACTTTAATTTGCGTTCTAGATGAAGTCATATCAGCAGAACAAATATACAATAGAAAGGAAATGAGGCAAAGGAACCTCAACGGCATATCTCAATAAGTTTCACCACTTTCATTTGAGAAAAACAATTGGCATTTATAGATGATCCATGGAAAAAATTCAGACTATAAGGTGTGAAGACATGCCTTGGATCATCCAATTCATTACCAATGATGACGTCATACATCAGATTCAATTATGGCCAGCATTTAAGATTATCGAATCATTTTTTCACCCGAAAGGCAAATGAGGTCATTACATAAATGCACATCTCTCACCGAATCCAGTCAGAGGCCTAATCCCAAGCAGCCACCTAATGAGAGTATACTATTTACGAAGGGTATGAAGAGATACGCATATGAAATGGAATCAACTAGAAGTCAAATATTTTGTTTCAACACAGAGAGAGAGAGAGAGAGAGAGAGAGAGAGAGGATGGAAGTTTGGTCTCAGTTCAAACTGTCTGTCTGTATTTATCCTTTACAAGCAAAAAAATAAAATTAAAAAGAAGATAAGGAAATAGGCCCTTATAAAACACGTATGATATGCTGTTGAAAATAAATATATATCTGCAAGAGTAGATTTTGATCATTCGGTGTCAGTTTTTGAAAGTACCTTTAGAACCCTTAATTCGGTCTTTGTGATCTCCCTGCCATTAATAAAAACTTCAGTTTTACCATGGCTTGCATTTGGGCTTAGTCTGCCCGAAAAATTCAAGTTTGAACTGATGATTTTATATGGTTTCTCCCCCTCCTGAAATATTTATGTTAAGACAAAAAGAAGGGATAAATGACCATAAACGCAATTTTAACCATGAAACGAAGAGTCAAGAAGATGTGGATGCACTTGCCTTTCCCCAAAGACCAGAATCTTTGTCGTACCAATACCTTCCAGGCTTCAATTTCTTCGGAGGTAATGAGCAACTGAGCAGATCAGCCATCTCTTCTGGCCTCAAAGGAAGTCCATTAACAATGACCTGGTCAGGCCGTAACTGATTTGCCATGCACTCCTTCTCAGCTTTCATTATCTGTCTGATTTCCAGCGGGTTGAGTAAATGTGACAACATTCTCGAAGATTTGCCAAGTTTTGACCGCTTGGACTCATCTATTGGACGTCCGATGCAAGTGACACATTTGCGCCCTTCAGGCATTGATCCCATTGCTCTCAATACACAAGAGGCGCAATACCTCGCCCCGCAGACCAGACAAGTCTCCTTTCCCTCCCACTTCCTCTTGCCGCATCTGAAGCATGCCCGTTTCACTCTGTCTTTCTTGGATACACCAACATAACAAGGAGAGGCCATTTCATCCTCACGTAGCTCCTCAGTCACTGGTTCCCCGACCGACTCAAATGTGACCACAGGCATCCTCTTTGTGTCATTTTCCATCTGCGTCGAGTGTCTATCTACAGAACTGTGGGCAGACCCGGCAGAATCTGAACGGGAGGCTGAAGAAAACTCTTGGTTCTGCAGCACCGACATGACGGACGCGGAGCTCCCAGAGCCACGGGGGCTCTGGAAGGGGGAACCGGTAACCCCTGCGATACCCGACACAGGCATAGCTATCGGCTGAACCACGGGCGCTGAATGTGCTCCAGAAAATGACTCCGTCACCACTGCCGCAGTATGAATCTCCGACAGGCTCACATCGACGGGATCAATGCTGGGTGGGTCATAGGACATGGGGGGACCCTGGTACTCCAGGGCGAACGAGTAGTCAAGGTTGGATGGTACGTTCGTTAATATAGCCCCAGGAGGGAGCATGCTCTTCAGCACCTCATGGACGTTTTTCTCCTCCAGTGTCTCACCCATTTCTGCCCCGGAAGTCCACAAGGCCACCGGAATCCGGCGTCAGTGAATGACCCGTAACAACTGTTCACCGAAACACCACCGGCCTGGCAGACACACCTCCGCAACGCTCGACAGCAATCAATCCGCACAATAATCTCAACGGACCAACAGCACCATCCTGATAAGAAAAACCAAACGAGAATGCGGATTCAATCCAATCGGAGGTTACCCTCGCCGAGCAGCAGCCCCGGGCTCAAGGCGAGGAGGCACCATAGTACAGATACCCCTAATTCCAACGACAGAAGAAGCAAAAAAAGCCCCTGGCAGATGAATCCGGAACGCTAACCTCGCCTGTAAACTCCCCCACGTAATCCCCTCAGTTCGCGACGATTCCAGTCTTCGGGAGAGAGTTCGGATCAAGAAGTAGTGACGATCCTTCAACAGCAGGCGGACCACCGGGCGAGCTGCGTGACCCTTACCGAGCTGCTCCGGCGAAGGAAGATCGCCTGATCGATCAGGAAAGCCTAACCGCACTAGCGCTGGAGGACGATGACGACCAGGAGAGGGGAAGACTGTCAGCTCATGTAGTCACGGCCATGGCACTTAATCGGGAGTGTGGTACAATACCTCTCATCATCTTTCTTAAACGGTGCGTTCTCCACGTGACACGATCGCCGGTGAACGCCTCCCCTCCGGATGCTCTTCACTGAGCTGTTCCTGGGGAACACCCAAAAAAATCCCGGGCATTTTAGCCCTCTCTGTCGGTCAACGGTCACAAACGGACGGCGGCGTCAATTACGGCGGAAGATGGGACCCACAAGGGCCCACGCAAAATCGGACGGCGTCAAACGTCTTCGGAATGACGATCATACACGGTTCATAGTTCACGCCCTACACGCTCGGTCTACTATCACGGTCGGCACGCGAAAAATAAAGTCAACCCCAAGGCATCCCGTCATACTTGCTTAGAAAAGTGGCCTAGACTGGGCCTTGCGTCAAGTTATTATAGAAACGAGGAGAGATACGATCGGTGGCGAGGTCCGGTGGGTCCCACAATCGCGTCGAAAGGGTTGTGTGACTTCCTCGCCTCGAGTATCTCTTCTCTGGTCCGATGGTCGAACTCCATTTGATCGCTATGGTCTCCTCTGGAAATGTGCTGATCTGGTGGCTATGAGGGGATGGAATTGGAGTCTGCTGTTCCCAACTTTCATGGTTGGATCCTCGGAGGTGTACCCAATAATCGATTCGCGTTGACATCGGTCCAATAAGTCAACAACCAAAAACGACCTTGAATCTCACGTGTAATTAATGCCAATATCACGTGATGTACAAGCAGAATTATCAAGGCATTTTATAGTATTTTAAATTTTTATTTAATCATAAAATAATCCCCCGAGTAAATGTGTCTATGTCATTAAACCCTGTAAAAAAATATTATTAAAATATTTTTATAAGAAAAGTGATAATAAAAACTAGAAAATTGGATTTACGTTACCATCCCCAGGGTAGCGGGGAAATAATAGGTTATGGATGGTGCTGTTGAATATCTCTAATTTTCTTATTATTTGATGAGTAAAAATGTGAGAAAAAAACCTTCGAACGAGGCTTCGATGCTTCTGAGCCGTTCGATCTGCCACGTCGACCAGCTTCCCCGCATGTGAAGCCGATGGAGATCGAACGGCTGTGGAAACGCCGCCGCATCCCCCCTCCCCCATCCTGATGCCCGACGAGCTCAGAGATTTCTCTCTCTCTCTCTCTCTCTCTCTCTCTCTCTTTCTCTCGCTCAACATCTCAGTCGTATGCGGCGCCTCTGGCCACTCTCGTCAGACACACTCTCTCTATCAGGCGGATCTCGAGCTCTCTGGGACCGCTCGCCGCCTCTCTCCGTCTTCCTCCGGCAGGCTTCGCAGGCGCTCTTCACCGGCGGGGACGACCGCTCGGCCCCGCCCATGGCCGGCGCCGACGGGGCTGAAGCCGCCATCCGGCGAGCCCTTGCCGAGAAGCAGGCCGCCGTGGACAGCCAGGCGGAGGCAGTGAGGGAGGCCAAATCCCGTTTCGGGATCTCCCACGCGGAGGTCGACGCCGCCGTGGAGACGTTGAAGGTGTTGAAGGTCGAGCACGGGGCCGTCGCTAGGCAGCTCCAGTCGGCGTTGAACGGCGGGGGGAATGGAGCGCGCGGCAGGGAGGAGTTCCGGCAGACGGTAGTGAACACGCTGGAGAGGAGGATGTTCTACACGCCATCTTTCAAGATCTACGGGGGGGTCGCCGGTCTCTATGATTACGGCCCCAATGGATGCGCCATTAAGAATAATGTTCTCTCCTTCTGGCGCCAGGTAAATGCCGTCGCCATCTAACCTGGAGAATTCTGTTTCGGACTTGGATCTGGCTTTCTTTTTTAGCATGTAATGATCGCAATCAAAATCGTTTTCGAACTGTTTGCTTGCTGTGTTTCTTTTAGCATTTTGTGCTGGAGGAGAACATGCTGGAGGTGGATTGCCCCTGCGTCACGCCGGAGGTGGTGTTGCAAGCGTCTGGACATGTGGAAAAGTTCACCGATCTGATGGTGAAGGACGAGAAGACGGGCGCGTGCCACCGGGCGGACCACTTGCTCAAGGACTTCTGCAAGGAGAAGCTCGAGAAAGGCGTCACGTTGTCACCGGAGAAGGCGGCGGAGCTCAGGCATGTGATTGCCGTCTTGGACGATCTCTCTGCCCAGGAACTGGGTGCCAAGATTAAGGAGTATGGGATTACTGCCCCTGATACGAAGAACCCCCTCTCGGACCCATATCCGTTCAACCTCATGTTTCAGACTTCCATTGGTCCGGCAGGACATTGTCCAGGGTGAGGAAGCTCTATTTTGATTCATAATCACTATTGTGTTCAATGATCGGTGCTGACGGTTGGTGAACCTTCTATTACTTGATTCGATGCCTGATAGGTACATGAGGCCAGAGACGGCCCAAGGGATATTTGTCAACTTTAAGGATCTGTATTATTACAATGGAAACAGACTTCCTTTTGCGGCCGCTCAGATTGGGCAGGCTTTCAGAAATGAGGTTTGATAAATGCTTTCCCTCTCTCCCTTTTATTTTTTCCCCATTGTTTAAATACGTGCAGAATGTTGGCATTTTATGTTTCTTGTAGGCCATATAAAGCGTGACGTAATGTGTGAAAGTTTCACAGAGGGTAACTCTATGAACTAATGCTTTCTTGGTGGGATAACATTCATTGGTAACCGTACTATATTTCGCTGTGCATTTTGGTAGTACGTTTTCATACACCTGGGATATTTTCAGTACCAGAAACTCTGGGAAATTGATGTATTCGAACACTCTCCAGCATTGAACTGTTTGAAAATATGATCTCATGTAAACGAGGTGTGAAGCACTGTAATTTTTAGGTGATTACATTATAAAAATGGCATAGGTACACATGATATGAGGCAGGTATGATGAATAGAAAGGAAAGTGCAGTACACAGAGCGAATAGCTGGAAATTACGCGATTATGCAATTAGGAATCTGCGCTACTTGGTAATCAATGAGGCATAGGTTAAGGGTGGGGGGAGTGACAGCAGTGGCTTTTAGACTGCACATTAGTGACTAGTTATAAAACCCTTTGGTAGATTATTCTCCCAGAAAAAAATATTGTACTGCCGGTTGGATGCAGTCTAGTCACGCAGTCTATCCTGCATATGCATAGATTATCCACCCCATCTATTGTGACTCTGTTTAACATACTTTGCCATCAATATTTTACCACCAAGTTTTTAGATATTTTACTGCAGTCTCGTAAATAGTCCAATTTTTTCTTTGCTTTCTTTGGAGATAGATTTCTCCCAGACAAGGGCTTCTTAGAGTTCGTGAATTCACACTTGCTGAGATTGAGCATTTTGTTGATCCTGAGGATAAGTCTCACGCAAAGTTTTCTGAGGTATCAGAATTGGAATTCTTGATGTTCCCAAAGGAGGATCAACTGACAGGGAAATCAGCCAAGAAAATAATTCTTGGTAAAGCAGTATCTGAGGTACTCTATCTGCAATTCCCGTTTTTCTTTTGAAATGGTTACAAGTACTCGGGTATCTGGTTTTTCTTGCACATCCCAATTATTTTGTTTTTATGTTCCATCATGGACATTTCCTTGTCAACAGGGAACTGTGAATAATGAGACACTCGGGTACTTTATTGGGAGGGTCTACTTGTTCTTAACACAACTTGGAATTAACAAGGATAGACTAAGATTCCGGCAGCATCTGCCAAATGAGATGGCTCACTATGCTGCAGATTGTTGGGATGCCGAGATAGAATGCTCATTTGGCTGGATCGAGTGTGTTGGGATTGCAGATAGATCTGCTTATGACCTACGTGCCCACACGGTAATTTCTTTGACTATCTCATAATGGTACTGTTTGCTAGAAACTTTTGGTAAAGAAGTTACCTTTATTATTTTCTTCCCATCGTGTTATGAGTTGTGTCGTTCCAGTAAATAGTAGTGAGAACATACCTTCAGGGATGAAACCATTACGCTTCACTTGTGTCTTAAATCATTTTTACTTCCTGGAACACTGAATTTGAGCACTTATCTTTCTTCTTTTTTGCATATGGAGACATGGAACACTATGATTAGAAGGTGAAATCACAGTAAAACGGTCTTTCCGCTCAATAAGGCCATCCAACCAAAAGGGAAAACAACCCAGTACAGATCCGCAAATCTGGCACATAGGTACATAAGACAAGTCCCCTTATAGTAAATCACTCAATTTAAAGCCAGTGGCTAAGAGGAGCCTGTGAAGACGCCTGCGATTTCGATCCATCATAGTAATCTCCAATTCTGGAGCCAATTCGGGCGAGGTCTTAATAATTTGGATGACTGGCCGGAATGAAGCTTATAATTTTCTGCTGTCCTGCACATTTTTCTTAGATCATGGCAGATCAGGCGAGGGCTTTGAATTATCTATACCTTGTTTGTTGTAGCTGACAGGATGAAGATCTTGCCATCGTTTTTAAAAGCCAACTGTATTTTCGTCCTCAACCTACCCACTTGATTCTCAGAGATTAAATGAGAGTCATCCGAGGTAAACTGTTCACACCACAACATATGAAGAGACGATCTACGAGCTTAGGCTGCATCCTGTGAAGAATACAAAGCCTACTTTATGTGAAGAAATAGATCTCTACTCATGCCGGCTCTTTGTAGTTTACCTTGGGCAAACTTTTGCAGGAATAACCTGTTTGGACTTTTAAACCCGTGTTGACTATCTAACGGACTCTAAATCCCTACTTTTGCAATACTGATGCCTATCCGCAGAAACAGGGTTTTTTGTTTTACACAAATGAATGATACCACCATTTATCTCATTTACAGAGATGGCAGTTGGGTGGGGAGAATATTGATCATCTTTGACGTTGTGTTCTGTCTTTTGCTTGTTTTGTTTATATGATATTTTTTTTTCATACTTAAAAAGTGATCTAAAGCTTTGATTTGCTAGTAGCATCACGCCCTTTACCAATGCGTTTGATGTGCATTTCTGTCATCTCCAGGAGAAAAGCGGTGTCCATCTGGTTGCTCATGAAAAGTTTCCAGAGCCTAGAGAGGTGGAGGTAAGTTCGTATAGATAATGTTTTTGTGAAGCCATTTTTCCCTCCAAAATAACCTTTAGTTTTTTGCTCAATAAAGGTTAGGGAGGTAGGGAATCAGTTATGATTTTATAAAATTCTTTTGTACATCTATTAAGAAAGGGGGTGTTCCTTCCACGAAGGTCAGAGGATTGAACTGATTCGTTTGATTTCTGAAGATGCTTATTTCTTGGAGAACCCCCACATTGCAATTATAATCCAAACAAACCCAGAAAACCATTGAACTATAATGTCTCCTTCCATAGAAAGTAACTTGTGTCGTAGAGTAGGGTGTGCTCCAGCAACAAACCCTACGATGTTCCTCTGCCCTAGGATGCCCTTTCCCATGTAACTCAAAAAGAGGAGACGAAAAAAGGGCACGGACCTGGCATTCACGCAGCAGTAACTGTTACTCCCTTTGACTCTGTCGGTTTTTCTCCCTGTACTCGAGCGCCCAGAACGACGAGATCCTCCTGGTATATGATACTAATGTGAGTACTAATGTGAGCAAAACCTAGGCTACGGCAGGAGGCAGGAAGCGTACCCTAGATTCTCTATAAGCTAGTGACTACAAACCAGGCTCTGATACCATGTCGTGAACAGTGGTGCAAACTGTAGGAGAATATGCATGGGAAAAACTCTCCTCATTTCGTATCATACATGACTGTATTATACTAGGAAACTGCCTAAAAACTAAGAGACTAAAAAAATAGGAATGGAATCAAAGACTAGGAAACGGTCTAATTAAGAGCCAAACTCTTAAATATACGTTCTTTCCCATGCCTTTTCTTCCCAGTAAGTTCCTAGATGATTTGTAATGTCTCCTTCCATAAGAAGTAGCTTGCGCTCCATAGAAAGTCCACAATTCCCAGAAGTAGCCTGGCCTCCGTAGGAAGTCCACAATTCCCATTCACGTTTTATCTGTAATGTCTCCTTCCAAGAAGGGGACTAAAAAGGATTTTTGCAGACTTTCTATGGGGCACAATTAATATGGGAAGAGAAGATACTTGGTATCCTGGGACCAACTTACCAACCCCACGGAGGAAGGTGGGCCTTTGGGATTCGTTTCTTATCTGATTTTTGCTCAGCACTCAATAGCTAATGGAAAAAAAATACTACTTGCTAAACATGAGATTTGTTCTGTGATCCGTTGTTGTTTGGATCTTTGACTGGTTCCAAGTTCCTAAACTCTAAGCTGTTGGTGAACTCTTTGAATCCACTGAGCAACAGAACAACTGTTCCATTAACGTTGTTGTTGATGAACTCTCCCCATATCCCTCTCTTTGTGTAAGCCTTCCTAAAAAGTTTGAGCTTGAGTGCCCATAGAAAGTCCGACAAAATCTGTCTCAGTGTCCTTACTAGAAGTAGACATTAAAGTAAGTTTCTAGATGATTTCCTTTACCTGCAAATTTGAGCTGCCGGACTTGAGGAAACCCCGATTTATGGATTGGAAGGGGAGGTGCGGGGTTCCTCAGTTCTGCATCGTAGACCTACGAATTCCAAGGGCTCTAATCCAGTACCTTAGGAATCCATGTGGTCCTGAATATTAAGCACTTTCTATGAGCAATGAGCAATGGGCCTTTCACTGCGTAACAAGGCGACCTGAGTTTCTTTTAAACAGATTTTATCATGTTCTTTAATTTATCTCTGTTAAGTTGAATAAAAAAATTATTCTTTCTTGGAAATTGTTGTTTTCAGAAGCTGGTTGTTGTCCCATCAAAGAAAGAGCTTGGCCTCGCATTCAAGGGTAACCAGAAGATGGTGGTACAGGCGCTCGAGGTATGCTCACCATTATCTTAAGCTTGCTTGACGGATCTACCAGTTCTGAACTGGAGATAAGTGCCTTGAATGGGGGAAGGCGAAAAGATGGATCAGATCATGGCTCTGCTCTATCCGGACGTCCAAACGTGAATAGATGTAGAAAATAATAGGTATCTTTTTCCATCATTTGGATAACATATGTAGAGCGAACCCCCCCCCCCCCCCCGATTTGGCAATTAGGGCAGAATTGGACCAATCGAAAGGGGATCATCTCTCATGAAATGATCTTATGCGTAGTAGTAGTCTACTGAAAGAAGAGGTATTGTTTATGGGTCAACTTTGCCATTATTTACTTGGTCTTATCTGAAACAGGCAATGAGTGAAGCCGAGGCCCTGGAGATGAAAGCCGGGCTGGAATCCAAAGGGGAGGTCGAATTCCAGGTCTGCACCCTCGGCAAGGCCGTCACCTTGAAGAAGAGCATGGTCTCAATCAGCCGGGAGAAGAAGAAGGAACACCAGAGGGAGTTCACTCCTTCAGTGATCGAGCCCTCCTTTGGCATTGGACGGATAATATACTGCCTCTACGAGCACTCCTTCTACACAAGACCGAGCAAGGTGGACAACGAGCTGCTGAACGTGTTCGGCTTCTCGGCCCTTGTGGCGCCTAAGAAATGCACCGTCCTCCCTCTGGTCAAGACCGACGCCTTTGACCGAGTTGCCAAGGCCATCTCACGCGACCTCACAAAAGCAGGCATATCGAATATCATCGACATCACAGGTATGGCTGCTGACTCCCACCGAGGTAGAGACTGTGGAGCCCAGAATATTTCTGATTTCACCGAGTATGGCTGTTTGGCACCTTCCAGTCCCGGAATTCATCCTGGATATATATATATATATATATGGTTTTTATTTTTTATTTTTTTTGAGTTCGAGCTTGGAAAAATTGGCTTTTGGGTCATCTAGGAAAAGAAAACAAGCTAAGCCCAGATACGTCAATTGGAAAGCCCTTTTTTTTTTATCTGCATCGACTATGGCTGTTGGGCACCTTCCAGGCCCAGAATTCATCCTGGATTTATTTATTTATTTATTTATTTCTAGCTTGGAAAAAAATTCAAGCTGAGCGCAGGTACTTCAGTTGGCTAGCCCAGAAGTTTCTTGATTGCACCTACTAAGGCTGTTAGGCATCTTGATTGCAGGTACGTCAATTGGGAAACGATATGCAAGAACAGATGAGATTGGCGTCCCATTTGCCATCACGGTGGACTCCACAACGTCTGTAACGATCCGCGAGAGGGACTCCCGACAGCAGATCCGTGTCGATGCTGCTGAGGCGGCGCTCGTCGTGAAGGAGCTCGCCGACGGCCAGAGCACCTGGGCCGATGTCATGTGGAGGTATCCCACCCACACCACTCCCATCGCAGACGACGAGTAGCTCTCCCCTCTCTCTCTCTCTCTCTCTCTCTCTGAATGATTATTATTTTATTTTTTCCCTATCAAACACCAGTTTTATTGGGTCTTCTAATTTATTTTCCAATTTCGAAAGTTCTTCCCAACATGCTCCGTATGGTATCATTTGGAGGTTTCCCACCACATCACTCCCACCGCAGACGATGAGCGATGAGTAGCTCTCTCTCTCTCTCTCTCTCTCTCTCTCTCTCTCTCTCTCTCTCTCTCTCTGTATCTATCTCCCTCTTCTATGAAGGATTATTATTATTATTTATTGTCAGACGCGAGTTTTTGGCTTTTATAAAATAAAATAAAATCCAATTCGAAAGTTCTTCCTTATATGCTCTGTATGATATCATGTTCAGGTATCCCACGCACCACTACAAACGACGAGTAGGCCTCTCTCTCTCTCTCTCTCTCGATATATACATATATATATATATATATATATATTCTTCATTGGAAGAACGTTTGATTCGGAGTTCACCACAAATAAATTTACATGTGCTCCTAAGTTCTCTCTAACCTTGTATCAACAGAGCCGGTTGCAGACTATAATAGATAGAAAGAAGAAAGAGAGAGAAATGGCTTATGCAAATCCTGGGCCCACTTAATCTGGCACCAGTTTGGGCTTGGGCTTAAGTCCGAAGCGGCCCATTTATCCTGCAGGCATTCCCGAAAGATCATACGCAGAGAAGCAACAGATGCCTAATGATAACAGTGCAAGGGAGTAAAAAAAGAGGGAATATAATCAATCAACCATTAGACCCACCTGAAAGTAGAGAGAGAGAGAGAGAGGGGCGAATTTCAAAGGTAAAGCTTTGTTGAAAGGCCGAGCCCGAAAAATGAGGTCCGGGTCGTCCACATTCACATTGTAATCATCGGATTGTGCAGAGAAGAAACAGCAACTGAAGCCTATTTAATAGCAGAGCAAGAAAAAAATAAAAGGGGAGGAAATGTAAACTACCCAACCATTTGACCCACCTGGAAGTAGAGAGAGAAAGAGAGAGATGGCCAGTCTCACTCATTCATTCACGGGAAGGTGAAGGAGCCGCCAATCTGGGAGCTGGAGGAAGGGGGGTTGATGGCTACCCAGAGGAGGGAGATGGTGATGGCGATGAGTCCGGACCAGACGAAGACCACCGTGGGGGTCCTCCCCCTCCTCCCCATGAGCCCCTTGGCGAACGGGTAGAGATGGGCCAGCACCCAGAAGCTGAAGAACACCCCGCCCAGCAGCCTGCTCCACTGCGGCAGCACGCTGTAGATGGTCCTGCTGATCCCCACTGCAATGGCCACAACATTCACCATGATGATGGTCAGCGGGGGGATCATCAGCGAGCTCCACTTCAACGCGTACAGGTCGGCGAACTCGTCGTCGTCTCCGTCTCCTCCTCCGGCGGACTTCGAGGTGAGCGTGAAGGAGATCTCGATCCCCGCGACGACCTTCAGCAGCCCCTGCAACACGGCGGCGAGGTGCGCGCTGGTGCCGCCGATCAGCCAGAACTGCTCGTTCCGCCACCACTCCTCCAGCCCGATCCCCGACCATTTAATCTCCAGCGCCGCCAGCATGCACATCGTCACGGTGATCGCCAGCAGGTACGCCAAGAAGGTCACGTTCAAGCTCTGCACGATGAACTGACCGGAGAAAAGCGACAGCGCCGGGAGGAAGCAGTAGACCAGGAGGAAGACGGAGGTGAAGGGGTAGATGCCCACGTTGAGGTAGGCGACCCTCTGCAGGAGCTTCATCCTGGAGCTGGCGAGCAGCGCGTTGTTGCCGGAGAAGAAGATCTCCACCGAGCCAGTGGCCCACCGGAGCACCTGGTGCAGGCGATCGGTGAGATTGATCGGAGCCGTCCCCCGGAAGGCGTCCCTCTTGGTGGCGGAGACGCAGTAGACGGAGCGCCACCCGCGGTTGTGCATGCGGTAGCCGGTGACCACGTCCTCGGTGACGGAGCCGTAGATCCACCCGAGGCGGCGCCCCCACTCCGTCTTGTCCTCGTACCAGCAGGAGATCACGGCGATGGCCTCCGCCACCGCCGCCGCGTCCAGCAAGTCCCTGGCTATGGTGAGCGCCCCCGGCCGCCGCCCGTTCCTCACCGCCGGATGGTCCCCCAGCGGCCGCCCCTCGTACTCCGCCACCGGGATCGACTCCACCAGCACGTCGGAGTTGCCGAACTGCTTCCTGAACGTCGCCGCCGTCGACGGGTTGATCATCTTCTTCTCCTCGTCCTCGTCGTCCTCGTTGCAGGCCGTCTGCAGCAGCGCCGCCTGGGTTTGGTGCGGCGGCGGAGCTTGGAGGTGAGGTGGGTCGAAGCCGTAGAGGGCGAGGCGGCGGAAGAGGCAGCCGGTGCCGACGTAGACGGGGCCTTGGAGGCCGTCGAGGGCGCGCATGTTGACGTCGAAGAAGACGGAGTTGTGGTTGGCGTAGCGGTCGGAGGGGTCGATGCCTTCGAACCTCTGAGGGAACTGGACGTAGCAGAGGCGGTCGCCGCCTCTGTCCATCATGAAGCAAATGCCCTCCCGCAGCGCCTGCGAGTTGTAGACGTAGTGGTCGCAGTCGAGGTTGAGGATGAAGGGGCCATTGGACATGACCGCTGAAGCTCGGACCAGGGCGTTCATGGCGCCGGCCTTCTTGTTGTGGTCGTATCCGGGGCGCTTCTCGCGGGAGACGTAGACCAGCATGGGCAGCCGGATGTCCACCTCCGCCAGGTCGAGGATACCACCGGCGGTGGCGGGGGCGCCGCCGTGGAGGGGGGCGTCGCTGGGTGGCTTCAGCATCACCTGGATGATGCCGGCGTGGTCTCCCCTGGCGTGCTCCGGCGAGGGGACCGTCCAGGTGCCCGGCCAGTGCGTGCCGTCAGCCATCCAGGTGGCCTTGGGGATCTTCAGAGCTTCTCCGGCGGCGGCGGCGGCGGCGGCGGCGGCGGCGGCGGCGGCGGCGGCGGCGATGGAGTTCTCGCCCTCGGCGGCGGCGGCGTCACGGCGAAGCTTCATGGCCTTGATCTCCTCGCGGGCGTGGTAAGCGTCGGAGCGGCGGCGGATGGAGTCAGGGAGGCCGTTGATCCTGACCTTGAACTCGTCGTACTCGCGCTTCACCCGCCGGCGATCTCTGACGAAGTCCGGCCGGAGCTTGTTCTTGTAAGGATCCTTGCGTAGGTTGAAGTAGCTCTCGGGATTTCTGGGCTCGATCTCGTGCTTCCGGCAGAAGGGGACCCAGATGTGGGCGAAGCTCGCGGCCTCCGCCATGGCCTCGAAGGTCAGGAGGGCGCCACCGTCGTCGGAGACGTAGCATGCGAGCTTCTCGACGGGGTAGTCGGCGGCGAGGATGGAAAGGATGGTGTTCGCGGTGACCAGCGGCGGCTCCTTCTCCGGGTCGGCGGTGGAGACAAAGATGTCGATCCCCGGCAGGTCGGACTTGCCGCCGCCGCCGCCGCTGCTCTCAAACTTCTCCTTCAGCACGGCGAGGTCAGTGGCGCGGTTGATCGGGGAGAGCTTGGGGAGCTGGTCCAGCAGCCAGCAGAAGGCGAACCAGACCTCGCACACCACCGACATCCCCCATAGCCAGATCGCGTCCTCGTTCTTGTGCCTGATCCTCCACGCCAAGAACAGCCCCAGCGCGATCATCCGGAGGAACACCAGAACCCTGCCGGAGATGATGAACAGTCACGCACCCATCCACCATCATCGGATAATCAATCCTACATGCCTTCTCCTGCAACAGCAAAGTCTCGTAAAAATCGCAGAGCGCGAATCTACCTACCTGTAAGGGCTGAGGATGGCGGCGGGGATCTTCAGCTTCCGGGTGAGCGGCCTCCACGGCTTGGCGGCGAGCTCCGTCGGCTGCCCGCCGACATCGTCGCCGCCGCCGTCGCCGCCGTTCTCCTTGGGCCAGAAGGCGTTGCCGTAGCCGTAGGTGCCCTTGGTCTCGTACAGCCATCGGTTGTGGTCGAAGTCCCCCGTCTGGCTCCGGGAGAACTTGCCGGACTTCATCAGGGACAACCTCCTCTCCATCTTCGACACCCCTCCCGGCGGCGGTGGGAGCGGCAGCGCCGCCCGGTCCCCCGCCGCCGCCGCCTCCTCTATGTCCGCCGTCCGGTACGGTTCCTTGCAGCCGGGGCAGACAGCTCCTCCGATTCCCCCTTCCCTGACGGCGTCGGAGAAGCAGTCGGCGCAGATCTTGAAGTCGCATGCGCACGGGAGGATCTCGCGGCCGCGCTCGTCCCGCAGGACCTTACCGTCGCAGCCAGCGACGGCGCAGGAAGAGCTGCCGCCGGCGCCGCCGGCCATCTGCGGGTGGCTCGCCGCGGTGTCCGTCACCTTATCCAGGATGTGCGCTCTGGTGACGCTGTTGAACCCTCCAGTGAAGATGGAGCTCGAGACGTACTGCTCCTCCACCCGAGCGGCGATCGAGGCGTCCACCGGGACCTCGCAGCCGGCCATCGGCTGGTTGTCGGGGGTCGGCGGTATGTGGACGTGGTAGCCCTGGAACTCGCCGGAGTTGAGCCGACCCGAGGAGCTGCGCCGGAGGAAGCTGACGGAGGAGGAAGAGCTCAGCCGGACGGATCTGTTGTTCTTTAGGATGGACGCCATCGCCGGCGGCACGCAGGACCTTCAAACAGCAGCAATGGCGATCTGAAGGACCACAGATCCGAACCCCTATACCAGCAACGGCAGGCAGAGAGAAAGAGAGAGAGAGAGAGAGGAGGGAGCTCAGATCTGTGCCTATACCAGGAACGGCTAGGGGGGTTAGGCGAGGTCAATCGGGGACGGCGGAGGAAAGAACGGCACTGGCGCCGCCGGCGGCCGGGGGGAGAAAGGTCCACTCAGAAACAACGGCGGCAGAGCTGAGAGCCACTAGGAACGGCGCCGGCCCTACCGATCATCTTCTCCGCCGTCTATCTAACCAGCACAACGAGGAAGATGAAGAGAGCAGCTAGGAAGAGAGAGCAAGAGAGAGAGAGTAGAGGGTTTTAGCAGAGTGATATTGGCACCCTCATTAGACAATATTTACCCCACTTCTGTATCTTCTGAAGCTTTGTGGTCGCAGCAATTCTTGTCCTTCTTCTGCGGTGGAGAGGCCAGCGGATTTCCAGGAGGAGGGAATATAGCGCCGTGGTCACGTGGCAAGACGCATCATGCTGATCTGGCACGCGGCTTTGTCTGTATCTCTACTGTCTCCCAAAATGACTTTCTAAAAATCCTAAAATACCTCTACAATTAGGCTTATTTATGGAAACCTCCACATCGCGACCCGAGCAGTCGTCCTCCCATCGATCGCTGGTCCTGAACGCGGGAGCTTGCCCGATTTAAAATTCCAGCGCTTGGGGTAATTTTGACGGCTTATAGGGACAATGCAGTCAATTGACCAGGCCATCAAAGATTTCCCCGGCCCACAATCTTCTGTGCGACCTGCCCTTGTGGGCCCCCAGCCCACGCCCTCACTTTTCCCAAATCATTCGGCGGGCGGCAAGCCGTTGACCAAACTATAAGATATAAATAAATCTATATAAATATATATATATATATAGAGAGAGAGAGAGAGAGAGAGAGAGAGAGAGAGAGAGATAGAGAGAGAAAGCGACAGGACTTTGGGGGTTCAATCGCTCGACAGTACTGACGACAATAATAAGAAATATTATCATCTTTCCTTAATTTTTCTCCATACACAAATCTCATAAACTTTGGAACTCACTCCATCTATTATCCAAACCACGATTTTCCAAAGTTCTTGGGTTTCATCTCACGTATAAAATGCATGAACCGCGGATGAAAGGTGCTACATTTCTATATGGCTCTTTATCTTGCTGGTGATTCCTCCCTAAATGGGCTTGACTGATCATATGATGGATCCAGGGTACTTATCCTCTGGGCACAAGATCAATCAGAGTTTCCTAGCTTCTTGGGGTTGACTTTTTTCCGATCAATTATGCTGTCAGATAAATAAATAGCCAAGTTTATGTCGCTTGATACGATTTTTGACGATGACTAATAGTTCAGAGATTGTTTATAGCCTAAGAAGATGTTAACTATTATGGTGATTATTAACTTGATTTAAATCATTTTCCTTCTTTTCTTAGCTTCCTTTTCCGATTTTCATATTTTTCCATCTTAAGGGTTGTTCTTCAGCTTTCATTGTTTTCAATTGGTAGCTTTGGATGATCAACAAGAGAACTTTTTTACTCATATAAACTAATAGGGGGAGGCTTGATTAAATACCCCATGCTAAGTTGATATTTTCATTGATATCTCATCAATTTGCGCTACCAATTCCTTAAAAGGCATTAACACTAGAACGATCAGGGCTTCATGTTTTTGGCGCTTCCATTACGTTGACTCTGTTCTTGAGGATCCTCACCACCCATAGCTTGCTTGGACACAAGCTTGAAGAACCACATAGCTTATTGGAAATCTAGAGAAGTATTATAACTTTGTTTACAGTGTAGAAAATACTTGGCAAGATCACAAAGAAGATCAAACGAAATGAAAGAGGGCCTCTTTGAGTCCAAGAATCTGACAAGGAGGTGCAGAATTGTTTTCATGTTGAGTGTAATAAATTCCCCAATAACTTACATAAAGACCCAATTATGCAAGAAAAACTGATGTCTTTTCACATACGAAAAGGCCTGTCAGCACCACCTTCCTTGCCCGTTTTCTAGGGATTCACTGCAACCCATTTCTCAATAAGCACCCTTCTCAAATTGGTAATGGCGATACATTAGCAGAGCTCTGGGTGTTGGTGGTCATCATCAGGGGTTTGGCAGACTTAGTAGTCCAACGAGTAAACTCAGGAAATTCATTCTACCCATAAAAAATATCTATAGATTATGATACCAGTCTAATGATCAAATCAATAAGTACAAGGGAGGGCTTTCATTGGGCATTTTTGCGATTTAACTCATTTTACAGAGCATGAGAGGATGGGGATGAGCTATGCGACCCCACATGGATTTCAAGCTAGATCAATAAGCTACTGGTGTAGCAACCTGGGCTCAGCTCCTTATACAGCTAGGGATCATTGAAAGCTGGCTACAGGGTATGCCTACAGGAGGACACTGGAGTTGGGCCATCTGATCACAAGGTTGAGAAAATACACAGGATGCTGATCCAATCCGATCGGATTCACATCTTCCTGAAGAAACTGATGATGCCCCGAGCCATGGATCTTAAATTTCCCCAGAGAGATGGGTTTTCGGGCAGGGGTTCTTCATGCTCTGGCTTTCTGTTGACGTCTTCCCTGAACATAGAAACAGATGTTTTTAGAAAAATTCCTAATGAAGATGGTGAAATATTTCCATGAGGATGGAATGTAGAAGACAAGTAAGAAAATAGAAAGCTGATAAGATTATAATTAGCCACGACGACGCACAAAGGCAGGGATCCAGATGGAGAAATTGTTAAAGCATCTTGGTTATCGTACCCTCAGGGCCTCCCTTAAAAGGGATACAAATATCTTAAATCTTTGCATTTTTCTATCTACCTTAACTCAAATATGAGCTTGTTTAACAATGTACTGAAATGATTTTAGGCTTCAAGTATTTTCCGCAATGATCCAAAAACTTTTAGCCGCACATGGATTCATTCACCATGAATCACATACCAAGTTCATGGTTCCCTCCCTCATCTGAAGTCTTTGGGCAACTATAACGTGAGTTCAGAATGAACAGAGTAAATTTTTATGATTTAGAAGAAAGAAAATTATAAACTTTCTGGAAGTGTTAAAAGAATCAAAGAAAATTGAGCTCTATGCAGGCCAAATATAACGGTTAAAAATCCTCAATTTTTGTATTTTTTTTATCATACCTTTTTAATGGAAATTGCTCCCGTTTTTTTCTCATAAGTATAACAGCTAATTCTAACATTCAAGATTCAGAGAACTCCATACATGGAAGGAAGATTCAATTGTCTAAAGGACAAGTCTGATTCAAAACCACTGAATGTTTTGCCAAGATTTCCTTTGGAGGTAGTTTATGATCTCTACCCATTCATACAATTCGATCAGAATTTAAAACACCAGGTGACAACCGCTTACATGGAACATGAGATTAAGATGAGGATGCTTACTTGTGAGAGCCATTATCGTTGGAAGATTGTTGAGCATCCTTTCCTTTTGTGCCGATCAGAACACCCACATCTCCTCTCTTGACATCGGACTCTCCGGGAAATGTCTTCAGCACGTCTTCTGTAATGCCTGGTTTTGCCCAGGAACTGTGGGACCCCACAGAACCCCCAACGCCAGCCTGTAAAGAATATGCGATTATTCATATGTCTTCAAAGCCAAGGTCACAAGGGAGAACAGTAACATTTTCTTTGGAAAAATGGAGAATTATATCACGGAGAGGCTTAGACACTAACGGGAAGATTTTCGACACAAGAGTCTTTCAAGGAAGAAAGAGAAGAATCAGTGGCAGAGGCTTCATTCAAAACCCCATCTACACAAAAGCCATGATTATTTTCTACCACTTTTGGAATATCCTTCTCAACAGAATCTGTCATTGGATGCACCGATTTGATAGTCTCTGTATTTAGATGGTTCACATCATAGGTGAGTTCAATATGGAATTCATTTCTTTTGCTAACATCTACCGATAGCGATTCATCACGGGATTCCTCCATTTGAGCAGACATAACAGGAGAATCATGGGCTTCATCAGAATGAATTAAAGTCTTGAGCATCTGGTCTTCACTGAAATGAAACAGGGACTGCCCCTGATGAGTGCAACTTTCCAATGAAACAGGGACTGAACCTTCTGATTTTTCAACCAAAGGAGCTTCTTTACGTGCATCAGAAGATGTGCAGATATTCTCCTGTGTCTTTTTGAAAGGGAACGTCTCCATTCCTTTCATAGGGCGATGTTTTGCCTTGTACTCCAATTCCTGAATAATTGCCTTGACAACATAGTAGGAACCACCAGTTTGTTGTCTAATGGAGGAAGCAGTAGGGAACTTTCCTCCATTGGAGGCCCGGTACCTGCACAAAAATGCTGCATGATCTTCCAACGTAAAATACAGGATGACAGACATAATACGATGCGAAGTGATTCATTGATGTCATTAAAAAGATATAGAAAGTGAACAAAACATTCTTGGCAAAATATGCCTTAAAAAAGTAAGAATTCAAGCAGTTGGGGCAACACATTAAGCTAAGGTACAGAAGTCTCGATCTTTCTTCTTTTCTACTATATTAAGCAATTACAATTAGTGTAATGAAAAGAGGAATAAAAGGCTTTGTTGATTTATGTGAACTTATCAGCAAAAGTTAAAGATTATAAATTTGTATTCTAGAATTTTAAATCGCAGCTGCCTGAGAAACTGTTCGAGAAATGCCACAAAACACTCAGCCACGGCTTCAAGTGTAAATGACATAAAAATATGCACAACTTTCTACGTCTACATGGCAATGCCTCTCCTTAAACGCTGATGATTCTTTTCCTATCTTTTTTTCTTTTCTGTCTTTTGTTTGCTCTCAGGATTTTCCTTTTTTATATTTACATTCAAATCTAATATCTACAAAAGTTTATTGATAGATCCCTTCGTCTCTAATGTTGGATAGATTTGGAATCAGATCTAGTAATTTATTGAGTATCCCTGGCACAAAAGTAATGGTTCACATCAGTTGCCTGAATTATTGAAAGAGTTTTCTTTTCTTCTCTTCTCTTCTACCCGCTGTTCTTTTCCTTTCCTTTCTCCTAATCATCTCATTCTCCATCGCACTCTGTTTCTCCTACTTCTTTCTCATTTTCCTCTGAGGTGTCTAGGCTACCATTCTGCTACCCCACACCTCCTCCTGTCCTCACCTCCTCCCCCATTTTGGGTCCTGCTAGTTTCATACGGGGATCTGAAATATTCAGATATGGCGACCCATTTTCCCTGGAAATTGTCATTTGCCTTAATCACCGATCTATTTGGATAATGAAATTTGACTTCTGAATGCGTAGCAGAGAGCAGAGTGGCCGACTTTTCACTTAATAGGTATCAGGAAAACGCCATTTAAACAGTCTTTCGAAAATTTCAGAAGCATTTATCATCATCATATGGAACAATGTTATGATGACAGTTGCATAAAATAAACTGTGGGCAAATGAAATAAGGCATACTTGTCAACAAGAGATTCCACCATTGCACGCCGCTCCAGCTTTGGAATCCTCTTCGGCCTTTTGGAGTGCTGAGGAGAATCAGAAGGGACAGAAGCAGAGAAAGATTTCCCACGCCATTGGATGTTTGATCTGCTCAACGTATTTGGCATACCAACCAGCACTGCTAGGTACAGGAATTAGGAAAATTATCCAGTATTCACAAAACGACAGATATCACTAAAAATTACCAGACATCAAATAAAGGATATAGTTACATTAAGCTCTAAGGTTTAAGATGGATTAAAAGGCTTTGAAATCGGTAACTCTCTGACTGTAATAAAATAATGATGTGGAGAGTTCGTATCGACCATCAGATAACGCATAGAATTAAAAAAACTATAAGCTTTGGATAGTCTAAAAAGCTTTCAAAAGATTCTTCAAGATCGAATTTAGATACTCAGTGAAATATTGATGCGAAGATATATGGTCTAACATATGAAACTCTGTGAAGATCTCTCACCCACACAAATATCATGCAGCTTTAAAAGAATACTTTTCCCGGATAGTAGGGTTCCAAAACTAGAATACCCAGGGAAAAAAATAAAAACTCGCAGGTTTTATCTAATCTTTCTGCTTTCACTTCCTAAGCACGCCATCAACAGCCAAACGTAATTCCGTTCAAGATTACTGTGGCATAATGTAGGATCAGAGCTGGGTGATCACAGGAGAACCACCATTGAGCAATTCCATTTAAGCATGAGCTGTGCAAAACCTTTCTTCACGATAATTTATAAAGTTTGGATCTAATATTCACTCGTACAACCAGTGACGGAGCCAGAGAGTATGGAATGAATAGTCGAACTCATTATCATCCATGAAACACGTGATGGTCGTCGGGCAAAATATGGATAATAGCGTCAATTTCACATATGCAAACACTAAACTGGAACTAGACGTGTTAAAAAGCATTAAGTCAAGGAAAGAAAATTTATCCTTGGTATAATAAAGTGAAGTGACATTCTAACGTTACTGTTGCTCTTGCATCATTTACAGGAGGGGTGTACCTAGCCGGAAGCCAGAACAAAATGCTTCCTTTTCCCAAGGGTAGATACTCGAAAGCATCTAATGGGAAATGTTCAGCATTAATTATTGAATATCCAAGGTCCCACTATACGCCTTTTCTTCTCATATAATTTTTTTATACAAAACCGTTTCTGAGAGCATCAAGAAAATGAGCTATATATGTATAGAGAAAGGAGTTGGGGGGGAGGGGTGGGAGGGAGGGGGCGGAGAGAGAGCATGCTAAGCAGGGAGAAAGTGGCCACGGCAACATATGAAAGTGAGCTGTTGCAGACCATACATCGTCAACGACATGATAGCTTTTGCTTTTTACATAGATGATATTTTATAACTTTGAAGGCCAGTTGAGGAAGCCAGATTCACTCCAGATGGTTTTTCCAATTCTGATCTGAAGCAGATGGTCTTCAAAATCTTATAAATGACATTCCAGATGAAATTACATACATGATGCGTCCAAGAACAATTCCTGTCCTCCAAATAAACTCTAACAAATGATCCTCAGAAGAAAAAGTTCAAAAAATTAGTAATGAACTTCATTCACAACATAATCTGGTACTGGAGACGCACGCTAAATATTCAACCCTCCCAGAGACACTCTCTGAAACAGAGACAGCTTCCAATCAGCTCCTTCTACAGAATTTCCTCCCAGCATTGGGAGAGAGCCTCCAAGAATGGCTAATAGAGGCAAGCCAGAAATTAAACCTAGGAAAATCTTATTCAACTAAAGTTACCAACAAGCCCTACTGATATAACCAGCATCATGCATTTCAATAGCTCTTTACTGAATAGGAGGATAGCTGAAAACTACCACAAAGCTAGAATTTCATGGACAAAGCAATTTCAAAGCGATCGTCTTCATCAGAATACTCTATGTTTCGAACAATGGCACATTCATCACTTTCTCTATTACCAGAGAGCAACTCAGTCTCTACATAAAACTCTGTCATGATGTACACTAGCATGCGACTGGTCATTTCCAGAAAGCCCTTTTTGATCGATCATCTTGATGCGGATGCACCATATTTTGGAAACAACATATTCATCATCTTGCCAATCAGAAGACAGCAAGCCGGTCTCTGTAGAAACTTTACCATGTATCCTAATTTATCTCACCCCACTTCTCCAGTAGGAAAGTAGAATAGTGAGCTGCTGAATTCCTGAGCAGTATGAACAGAACACTACATGACAGGACTGTGTTACACGAACATCGGTGCGATTATCCCTTATAATGGGGATGGAGATGAGGGGCAATAAAAATGAGAACTTAAAGCATCATTTTCATATCTCTAACCCAATGAGACGCGCCTAAGAATAAGTAAAAGAAATATTTGCTCAACAGAGGTTAACTCAACGATAAACTGAGAAGGAAGGGAGATCGCCAACCCTTTTTACAGCAAGTGTAGGGGGATGCGGCAGAACTGGATGCTCTGGAAGACGAGACCCCCCTCGTCACTGCCTGCATCATCATAAATATCTTGAGCGCCAACACAACTGATTGATTACATCAATTGTCTGACCAAAAACCTGAAGCCAGGAACAGAAAACAACAAGCAATGTCAAGGGAGAAGAAAAACTATCAAGAACAGAAACAGAAACCGAGCACAAAAAAAATCTCAGGATCATCTCTAAGCCTCTGACGGCTTGCAGGCACGACACTCACCCCGCCCCCAGACACGCAAATCATCACAAATCATTTGCCCCAACAGCAGAACAATGGTAAAACTAAAAGACTCGCAAGACCCATAAATATGATCCCGCACGCTAGTTCACGAACGACGATGGAGAAACGACCCGAAGGCCATGGTTACTCCGGAAGGATGCTTCTGAAGAATTTTATCACTGAGACCCGCATGCACGGTACCTATAACGAAGATGGGACGCCATGCGTCAGACATTTGGGATATCGAAGGCCTCCGAGGAAGAAGCTCCCCCGGATGGCGAGGGTTTAGGGTTTAACCGCACGCACGGGGAGTAAGCCCTTGGGAGGCCAGCCACCACAGCGGGGGACCCCTCTGTCACTGTTTCGACGACCCGAACCCGTTACCATGGAAAACGGGCTACCGGTACGTGATTTATCGGACCGACCCATTGTAAATCCACTTAAAACTTTTATAGTACTTCCATACCTTCAAAATCAACTTTTAAACCCTTGAAGTCAACCTCCTTAATATGGTCAACGAAAGATGCTCAATGAGGTCAACTAACAGCACAAAGTAAGGAAACTAGGACATGAAAGTGAATGCAGCAAACTAATTATTGAGCTCAATACTCATATTTCATATACCAAGCAATGTCAATGACAATGTTGTCTATTTTTTGGCCAAGCAGTAATTTTCACAGCCCTCTAGGCTATGTTATGTCACTTGGCCAAACAGAGCATCACAGGAATGGCCCATCACAAAGCCCATGAGATAATTGGACACACACAAAACACCCTAGAAGTTAGGGTTTCTGCCAAAACCCTAACCCCCTTTTCTATCTCATCTCTCTGACTCCCTCGCTCTCAGTTGAATCCAGGTGTTATCCCATCAGGAGGGCACATGTGCGTGCATCTTATTATGACATGCATGAAATAACATGACATGTAGTTTGTGTCATGTGCATGTGGACCCATGTGATAGAAACAATCAATTTTGCCACAACAAGATGATGTTTGTTGTAATATCATATGAACTTCATTCAGCACTAGCATGTTACCGCATGACATTGACAAAGCATTAGCATGATAATGACACAAAACAATACTTGATGATGTTCATGAGAACTTCCCCTGAACCTTAACAATTGTTGGCACCACAATGGCACAAGACAACACATCATGTTATGTATGGGAGTGCATAACATGATGCAAGCACATGTGTAAAATGTCCTACATGTGTGTGTAGATGACATAAGTGCAACACATGCTAGACACACATCACATCTGCTACACATTTAAGTAGACTTGTTAACCTTGCCAACATCACCCACCATAGGAATAGTTGAGAATCATGTATTGTGCTTTGTTTCTTTACTATGATAATTTCTTTGTCTTAAGTCAACTAGGCTCATTTTATTCAGCCCATATTATCTTGGTTAGTAATGAAATAGACTAGCCCAACCCATTATGGCCTAGGCTGGTCCAATTCTCCATATAACTAACATGACTTGTATAAATATTGGTTTTAATTCTTCCTTGGGCAAGAAGTGAACTTAGGGTTTCAGTTGTTCTCCCATTTTCTCTCTCTGGTGGCTTCATGCCTCCCTCTTTTGATTGCAATATTTTTGAAAGTTGGAGGAGAGTGACTACAATTATACAATAGAATAATTTTTTCTATGGTATTAGAGCCTCATTTAGGGGTGTAATCCACCCCACATCCTCTTTCTTGCTTGTAAGATACCTCTATTTGTCATTCACTAACAATGATGAACATGAATGATTGATTTGTGACTTGTCGATTGTCATTAGATCATTTTCATGTCACTCTATAAACTAGGATGCATTGGTATGCTATTATCTACTTGAGAGTTTTTTGTGAATGGATTGTTTAGTCTATACATTTAGATTGTTTCAAGAGTGAGTTTGACACAAGATTCATCTCATGACTTTTTCTTTTTTTTTTCTGTTTATTGTGATTTATATTAGAGGATCGGGTTGGTGAGGTTATTTGTGAGTTTTTTTTTACTAAAAAACTCTCAAAAGTCAATTCACATATAGAGTAACCCAATTTCAGAATTAGAACAAAAACTTAGATATTCATAACTACCTTTGATTCCATAAATAGATCATTTAGATATTCAAAACTACTATGGATGAAAAGCAAAGGACTTATGAATCACTTATTAAAGCTAAATCAGTAGATAATGATCTCAATTTCAAAGTATGAGAGTAGGTGCACTCTAAAATTATGACACATATATAGACTATAATTACCCCTAAAATTACAAGATCATGTTTATAACTTCCTACAACCTATGATATTTGACAGAACCTACAACCTATGATATTTGACAGAACCTACAACAAACATACTCTAGAGCAAATGATGAAGCTCAATTATATAAATAAAAATTGAAAATGATAAAGTTGAGATGTATTAATGAATTGATGACTAATGGCATATAGTTAACTAATATCAAATTATTATTTTAAAAATATAATGGCAAAGGCATTACATAGAGATATAATAAAGAGGACAATAACATATAATTACTTAGTAAGTCTTAAGTCAACTGTGAATTCAAATTTTTGGCTGACAACAACAATTGAATGAAATAAATCCTCACTTAGAATGGAAGAAAACATAACAAAATTGATGCTACATTCATCTTGCAACATTAATAACACAATATCTATAATTAAAGGTGAAAACTTTAAAAGAGTTAAATCTCAATTTAAGTCAACATCTAGTTAAAAAATTGTGACACTAAAATTACTTATGATAAGTGTTAAACTCAAAAAGTGTTACAAATCATTTTATGAAAAGCATTACAAAATTGATGATAAACCTCCACATCACAACTCATAACCTAAAAATTAAGGGTACACATATTTCAGTTAAATAATATCAAGAAACAACTAAAAGTTTCTAAGTTGAACATGTGATCCATTCATTCCAAGAAGAGAATAAGAAAGTTGAAATGAATTATGCCCTTGGTTTTGATATTGTAAGCAAAAAAATATTTATTACTTATTCAATATTGAACAAATTTCATGAGAACTTGTGTTAAAATTTTAACATTTCTAATAATTATTCAATATGTATAATGTTAATGTTCTTGTGATACTATGGCTAACAAATGAATATAAATAGTTAATTTTTTAAACCTTTATGTATTAGAACTAATGTAACATCATAGAATTTGCATATAAGTACAAGAAATCTAGTGCCAACATGAGTGATGAAATATCTGAAAAATCACAAAGTATCAAAGGCATTAGTAAGTATCAAACTTGGAATCTAAATGACAACACATTAGAAATCTCAAAGACACCAATGTGTATCAAACCTAAAATCTAAACAACAACATGTTGGAATACTCAATGAAAAAATATCTGAAAATTCAAAAAATATCAAAGGCACCAATATGCAATCTAAACGACAACACATCAGAAGTTTCAATGAAGAAATATCTAGAAAATCACAAAGTATCAAAGTCATTGACAAGAATTGAACTTAGAATCTAGACAATGACACATTGAAAGCCTTCGTGAAAAAATATCTAGAAAATTACAAAGTATTAAAGGCACCAACAAGTATCAAATTTAGTATCTAGGTGACAACATAGTAGGATTTTGAGTGAAAAAATACTTAGAAAATCACAAAGTATCAAAGGCACTAGTAAATATTGAACTCAAAATTTAGACAACAAGATGTCACACATTATTGATAATGACACATTGATTGATTATGAAAAAGGAAGAAATTATTTTCAAAAGCTAATGATGCATTAGATGACTTTATTTCAATTTAATCTCAACAGCAAATATGTTTGTTGACAAGAACAAAAGTCAAATTCAAGTTTTAAATTAAATAAACAAGAGAGTAGCAAGATTTGAAGCACTAAACATGCAAATGTCATTGGCATACATTTTGGGCAATGGGAAGAAATTTTGAAATTGAGTGACCATTATTCAAGATAAGAAATGATTGGAGAATGTCGAAGAAAAAAGAAAAAATCTTGTGAAAGGAAAGTAAACTCTCTCTAACATCTATATATGCTCTAGTGAATATTATTCTCCATCTATCAAGGTTCAGCCATTACGAGCTTCAACAGAGAATAGAATGCTGCATGAAAGCCTTCATTCAACATTAATGATTCAAAAAATTATTCATTTTAAAGGTTGACACTCTCCCTTAGGTCCTAAGGTACTTAGGTCATGAGAGGAGAAGAGTTTGGGCTAAAACATGTAGTACTTGTGGTTGGGTTACTAATCATGTTAAAATCAATGTGTATTTCTTAGTGAAAATAATAAACTCATGTGGGAATGATCTTATTGGATTGAAAGTAGCTAAGTGAAGAGAAAATCAATATAAAAAGTTTGTGTCTTTGTTAGTGAAGAGAATCATGAGAGAACCTTCATCGAAAGAGTGAGAGTATTAAGAGAATGTCTACTAAAAGAGAGAGCTATGAGATAACATGTCAGCACATCCATTGATAAACATAAAATGAGAATTGACAGAAAGTCATAGAACACAATTCATCCCCCCTCTTGGTGTTTCACTTGGCCTCCATTGATCTTATAGAAATATTTTTTGCGAAATGCTTGCTAGTTCAATTAGGTGAGTTTTCATTCCTACATAAACTTATTGTCTTACATATTAATTTCTCTTCTAATTTCCTAAATTATTAGATTATAAACTCATGAGCCACTGAACATATGACAAATTCATCTTAATAATTTTTTATAGTCCATATCTTAACACATCACTATTGAAGGCTTCTTACTTTTATTGTTGTGAGCATAGAAAATATTCACCTCACTTTGTTTACTTATCCTATATAATGCCCTTCACATCCAAAAGTTGAGAACAAATTTAATTCACATCTTGATGGCTCATTTGGTGTTAATTTGTGTTCAATCTATGACAAGACATTGTGGAACATGATTAGACATATTGGGTAATGTGTCTGACTCTATTTTTTCTATTGGGTAATGTGTCTAATGGTGAATTTACCCTGAATTCTTCACCTTTTCCATTTACTAAGACAACTTGTGATACTATTAACCTCATTCAAGAAAATGTCATAAAACTACATATCAAAGAATCAAACTTAGATACATTTGGTCAAGAACCTCACATGAATAAAACACAAAATTCTCCTTTAATTGTTCTAATTGAAGCTAAGCTTTATATTAGTCAAGAAGGAATTCTATCTATCATTATTAGGAAAGAAACTAGACAATATAATAGAAAACTTCTATATCTCATTTAAAAGAATGTCTTATTATTGTCTTTCATTGTTCCATAGAAAATTTCTTAACAATTTAAATACCATCACGATCCCTATTGCAATTGCTGAATAATTATCCAGTGAGGAGTGGAAACAATATATGAATGGAGAACTAAAGGCCCTAGAGTAGAATAATACTTAAGAATTAGTGAAATTACCAAGTAAAAAGAAAGTTATTGGTTGCAAATGAGTATATACAATGAACTATTTTGCAGATGAATCTATTAAGAGATATAAGTCTAGCTTAGTCACCAAAGGATATATTCAAATATATAGAATTTTCCACTATAAGACATTTTCTCATGTAGTGAAAATAAATACAATTAAAATTATGTTATTATTAGAAATTAATCTTAGCTAGGATATACAATAGTTTGATGTTAAGAATATATTCTTATATGGAGATCTTGAGGAAGAAATTTACATGCAAGTTCCACTAGGTTATAGAGCTGATTTAGTTCCTAATATGGTATGTAAATTGAAAAAGACATTATATGAACCTAAGCAATCATCTAAAACTTGATACAGTCAATTAACTAAAATTATGATTGTGATGGGATATAAAAAAATTCAAGTAAATCATATATTATTTATTAAGTACTTATCTTGAGGAGAAATAATAATATTATTAGTGTATTTTTGTAATATAACTGTGATTGAAAATCAAGTGAAGGAAAATATATGATTGCTAATTATAAATTAGTAGTTATATCTATGCATTAATATCTTATACATAGATGTTAATTAATAAGTAGAGAATGTAATTATATATGTGTTATGAACTCATTATGACATTCATAATATTTTATTATTTAAGTCATAATATATATTATTTTATTTGTTTCATTTATATTATAAGATTAACTCTACTTGACTTTTATGAATTCAAGTGATGATTCTCTCACATTTTTTTGATAATTATTTGATTGTTAAGAAGTAAGCTCTTATTACGACTTGGAAGTAATGAAAAAAGCCCAAGTTTTATGAAAAGGGCTGGCTTAATATGTTTATGGGCTCAAGAGAGGGTGTCACCTTGGCCTAGCTCATTTAGACTTATAAGGATTATCAAGAGATGAGATCTAAGTCGCCCATCTTAAGACACCTTAAGATGAGATTAAGATGAGGATTAAAATGCCACTCTTATAGAAGAATCTAGATTGTCCATCAAGAGAGTCATTTATTAATCATAATTATCTATTAGAGGGGCTTAATTATCTAGAGGTTTAAGGTATCTTGTCCCCCTCTTAGAAGACATTTTTTAGCTCTCTCTCTCGCAGTGGCTAGTCGAAGGAAAAAGAAAAGAAATAAAGGCCTGGTCAATAGTATTTTTGTGCTCAAAATTGTCGTGGAGAAGAGATTACTTAGAGCGCATTAAGATCATCATAGATTAAGCATGATTGGGCCTAGAATTGGTGCACAACAAGGTCTAGACAAGATCTAGATATGAGCGTCCTTATAATCTTCTTTATGGATATATTAACTCTTAGTTAAAACTAGTTTTACCATTTATTCTATCATTCCATTGCATTAGATTTATTCTCTCCCCTTTGCCACACTTTTCATTTCTCTTCTCTTCACTCTTTTTACATTTAATTTCACCTTTCACAATCTCAAGAATATATATATAAGAAATAAAATAATTTAAATTCTTATTGTAATTACCCATGCTTCTTGAGGATCAACCCTTACTTATCCTAAACAAAAGTGTAAGATTTAATAAATATTATTTACATAAATTTAGTTACATCACGACAACATATCTAACCTTTAAATCAAGTTCATCAATGATCCAATGCTTAGCTAAAAAGTTGAAATCAAAATAATAGGAAGGCTAAAGTACTTTCTTAGAATCAATGTAAGTAATTCTAAATAAGATATTTTCATTTCCAAAAATATATCATAGATCTCTTAAATAAAATAGATAAACTTAGTTGTTAACCAGGAAATACAATAATGGATTCAAATCTTGAACGTGGTGAAACTAAAAAATAAGAAGAGGTAGAGAGGATAGTGTATCACACATTGGTAGAGAGACATTTATTTGTCTCATACATGTCATGATATTATTTATGTAGTGATTATGGTTAGTTAATGTATGCAAAATCCATAATAAACACATCTAAAGTTCATTGAGTACCACATTTATTCAAAGGAATGCTAGAAAAAGACATTATTCAAATAAGGTGTGTGATTATCACTTTAAGTCTACACTAATGTAGATTTCAAGATATTACACTTTTCTTGGTGGGAATCTAATTACCTAGAAAAGTAAGAAAAAAAAATGTGATGGCGAAGTCAAGTACAAAAATAGAATTCTGATCTTATAGAAATATGTGAAGTAATATTGGTAAAAAGATTATTCTTAAGGACTAAAAGATTGAATTGGATGAATCAATAAAAAATCATTGTGATAATAAATCAACAATATTTTTTTTTGCACTATCTAATTCAATATGATAGAACCAAACTTATAGAAATTGATCAATATTCATTAAGGAAAAATTGGAGAGTGGATTAATTTGTACACTGCAGATATTAACAATTAATTAAGTTATAGGTGTCTTTATCAAAGTCTTGGGGTACAATAATTTTCATCAACTATTATTTGAGTTGGGATTGGATGATATACATTCTTCAACTTGAGGGAGGTTGTCAAGAGTCAAGCATTGTACTTATTTTCTTTATTATGATGGTTTCTTTGTCTTAAGTCAGTCCAACCCATTTTAGTCAGCCCATGTTATCTTCGTCAACAATGAACCAAACTAGCCCAACCGATTGTGGCTTAGGCTGATTTGATTCTTTCTACAGCTAACATGACAAATATCATAACAATCAATGAAATAACTTCACAGTCAACAACTTGAGGATATTGGTCTTGAAAATCAGTTTCAGCTATAATCAATCCAGAATATATAAGTTTACATTTTTCACACCCAAGAAAATCCTAAGATCGCATTTTGGTTGACCTTTTCACTCTCAAGTGCCATAAGGAACTTCCCTTAGCGGAGACTGAATATCCACTCTCAACTTTGCAATAATACACTTGGAGAAAGCCGGGGCTCCGCGCTCTATCTGCTCTATCAGCTATCAGTTGGCGTTACGCGACTTCAGTTGACAAAAACAAACAACATGGCGCAAGCGCCCGATAAAGCCTAATCCGAATCTCTCTTTGGGCAATAAGTGAAATAAGGGCATTAACCGTTCTCCCATTTTCTCTCTTTGGTGGCTCTATCTCTCCATCTCTCAATCACAGACTTTTGAAGGTTGGAGGAGAGAGGTTGTGATTATTTGACTTAAATTATTTTCACATTAACTTTACCCATGAAATTAATCCCTTATGAAAGCAACCTAATCACCAATCCTGATGGTAGCAAAGGGACATTTAACAAGCTCCACATTATTTAGACGTCCCATCAAGGGTGATGGAACCATTTATCTCATAAGGGGTATTGTGGGGAATAGGCAAAGGTGGCCCTTCCACATAAATAAGAGGGTCCCACTTCCATCTAAGGTAGAGTGAGAGTAACAATCAAGTGGTTCCCTCTTTCTACCAATGTATCTCTTGGTTAGAGTGAATATCTCCTTTGAGCAGTAGCTTCCACAAGTCCAATTGGAAGGGAAGAAGACTGCTTAAGTGTCAAGTGAGCATCCAAGGCCGCACACGACACAATAATTGAGGTATGTCTTCTGTTCACTTGTTCACCAACATAACAGTGACCCCTAGAATTCAACCTTGGTAATGTGGTCAACGACAAAGGCCCATTGAGGTCAACCAAAAACTGACAATAGAGGAACAAATGGTGAACACAGCAGATAATTACTGAGATCATTGGAGATTCTATTCACCGGCATGACAGTAACACTTAGATATCAACCTTAGTAACATGGTCAACGACAGAGGCCCATTGAGGTCAACTGGAAGCTCACAGTAGAGGGACAGAAGGCGAACAAAGCAGATAATTACAGAGCTCATCGAGGCTCCTGCATCCACCGGGCGATGTCCTCCCTGAACACGCCCTCAAATCTCTGAGGCTCATGAAAGGATATGCGCCTATGCTGGGAGCTTGCACTCGCAGGTGCTGGCAGGCGCATCATCACAGAGATGGTGGGAAAGGAGCGAGATGCCAGGTGCCATGGTGCAGTAAACAGGCTGCGGTGGGAGTCACGTGGGGCAGGCTTAGTGCTGACTGGTCCCTTGCCTCGAGCGGCCTCCATGGAGTTTGCCACACGCCGGGGCAGGTTGTCGGCTGGCAGTCGTATCTCTGCTGATGGCTTCATGTGGTCAAGCCAGCGGAGGATCGAGTTCCCCACGCTCCGTCCGAGTTCAATGTCCCTCTCCTGGATCTTTCTGTGAACAGTTAGGGCGATGTCGAATGCAACACGTGTCCGCCTGCACCATAACAACGAAATCAGGTGAACAGAGGCATAAAAGTTGAGGGAGAACCAGAGAATTGTGTGAATGAGAGAGAGAGAAAGAGAGAGAGAGAGAGAGAGAGAGAGAGAGAGAGAGAGAGAGAGAGAGAGAGAGAGAGAGAGAGAGAGAGAGAGAGAGAGAGAATGACACGAAGACTCTTCTGCAGTATAGAAAAGAATCTCTATTAATATTTTAATGTTCATATGCATATATACACACAAACCAGGCAGTTTCAATGGAGAGAAAAAGTCAGCTGAGTGTTCTTTCCAATAGGAGAGGTGAGCTGCCCAGATAGATCCTGCTCTGCTGTCGGTCACCATTTTGTTGTTTCAGAACAAAGCTTTGAATTTGATCAGAGTTTTTCACTGGTGAAATCTGATGGCGGATGATAGTTTCGACCATGCCATAAAATTCGTTCTAGCCATGCAGAAAAAAACCATTTATGCACTTTTGAATTGGCAAAAGTTTATTTTTGTTATTAAATGATTGACGAAACTGTTCATAATCCACATGACAGAGACATTTTTTGAACATAATCAACAACACATCCAGAGACGGTCAACCCCCATGCTGGGTCAAATAGGGATAGGGACCTCTAGAGGTCAATCGCCAAACAACCTCCAGGAATTCAGACCTCCTACCTTCTCTTCACCAGATCTGCCTCACAGTCTCTTGGTCTCTGGTTAAAGAAGTGCTGTTCTGTTCCTTATCCCTTATTTTGGATATGTTAGGTAAGCTAAGAATAGTCAGATATTTCAATTAAAGTTAATGGGCATAACATCGTTAACCTGAGAAAGACTGATTATTGAGACTGTCCAACGAATTTTGACCAACGTCACCAACCACTTTGGTAAGAACCTAAGAACTATTTGACGTTCCAGGCTAGCAATTTATTTTTACCATTCTAATATATTTTTACCTGCTCTGAAATATGTATAATATCTTGATGGTGAACCTAAATTGTATCTGCAAGGTAGGTTTCCAGCCTGCCAAGGGGCTTCAAAGATTTGACAAGACCTCATAAATTTCAGCATAAAACCAAAATATGAGATTGAGGGGGTTCTGCACTATAAAGGCACCTAAGCTTGCTGCACTCTAATCAGCCTGGTTTCCGCATTCTGAGCTTTGATTATTCCCTCTAGACCAATTTTGGGAAGTGTTTGAATTTATTCCTACTAGCTATACCGTGAAAAACATTGAGTGGCATCAACCTTAAGTTAATAAGATCAAGGATCCGTTCATCATTTTTTATAACTGAAGATGATTTTGGACAAGGGAGATTGACCGGTAGAGAATGGACCAATATTGATGCCCTGGATGCCATAAGATTTTCTAATGGATCTAGATGCTGATGATGGAGGGGGCAGATTCTCAACACCAGTAATGCACGCCTATGGATGGACTTATTTTCACAGACTCGTTTATGGCAGCCAGATCTTTGATTATATGGAGCATTGATTAAACTGTGACCAAATTCTGGACGACTGTTCAGTCCAAATGTTATTCTGTTCAGAGAGGGTGCTCTTCTTTGGATGCAGCGTTTTACTTTTCTTCCTTGGATATATTTCAATGATTCTACATGCAGAGAAAAAAATATCGGATTTTCCTTATAAATATTTTTTAAAAATCATTCCATCTAAAACTACTTTAGTCAAACACTGATTCATCCGGCGGGCAACGCAACTTGTTTGCGAGTATCTTGGTCTTTGAAGGTGAATAAAAGTTTCTCAAGGTCCAAGAGAGAAAGTAAAGGAAATGAACACAAAAAATAATGCGGCAGCAGCAGCAGCAATGGAAGAAGAAACAACCGCAATATAAACGAGAAGCACCACCATGAATCGATCACCAATCACCTCAGATACCCAAATTCCCAGTTCGCTGAATCCGCAATCGGCAATCAACCTAAACACTGTCGCTAATCCGGCGCCGATAACAGGACCGACGATCTCTTCCAACAACCAGATGGAATTCGCCACATTCGGCATTCATGCAATCGAATCTCAAGTTCATATTTCCATAAGCGCACTACGAAAAGCACTCAGGGAAGAAAAACCGACGGGGACGGCGATGTGCAACGATGAGGAAGGTCCGGATGCCTAGGGTTCCGGCGAAGGGGTGGCGTCATCGGAGGGACGTTCCTACCTGTGAAGGAAGCCGCGGAGCCTAGGGTGCCGGGTGCTGACCACCCGCCGCTGCAGCTTCAGGGCCAGCCGGTACGTCCTCTTCAGCCCCAGGAAGTACGCCGTTGCCACCGTGATCTCCCACAGAACCATCTCCTCCCTCCCCCCCACCTCCCTCCTCACCCGCCGCCGCCGCCACCGTTTCTTGTCTCCCACGACGGAGGAGAATCGCAAGCATCCGGCGTCGAGAACATTTGAAACTTCGCGACGGCTCCGGTCAACTTAATGTTGGAAGCATTTCCTGAATGATGACCATTTCTGGAATTTTCTTGGAAGCTTTTGGGAAGTTGGATAGACATCCGCTTCCCGACTACACTGTGGGGCCCACTATTCCTCGTCCCAATCAATGAACAGGGTTAAGATCGTAATCCAACATTTCATCCTAATCATATTCTTATACATCTTCTTGATTAGGGGAGGAGGGTGCGCTTGCAGAGACCCATGGTGAAGAAATTGGATTACTGGGACAATGGATCTAGTGATCCATGGCCAGCCATCTTCGTTCCTAAGTATCGCCCATTTAATTTATAAGAACTTTGAGATATATTTTATAATTGTCTCTCATAAATTTCAATCAAAATGTCATTACGAAGTTAGCAAAGATCATTGGGAATCAATAAAAACATCACTTTGACGTTGACATGGAATGATCATATGATGAATGACACCTAATATCTAATGGATTGATTATGATGACCATAACATTGTTGAAACCAACTTAGCATGCATCCCATGGATGAGTTTTGAAGTGGAAAATGTTTTATAATTAAAATTTAGTATTGAGATAAAACAAATAAAAAGATTTTTGATCCCTCATAACCCAAGGAAAAAATAATATGAAGATGATGATAGTGATCAATAAAGACCATCCTAAAGACTCAAAAAGTATTTGCCATTAGCTATAATTTCTAACTATTGTCACTAGAATGAACACGAGTAGGATTGATGATGATCTTATGATGAATGGCTCCTGATATCGAATGGATTGTTTATGATGATCACATCATTGTTGAAACCAACTTCGCATGCATCCCATGCATGAGTTTTAAGTGGAAAATGTTTTATAATCTAAAATTTAGTATTGAGATAAAAAAAATAAAAATATTTCTGATCCTCATAACCTAAGGAAAAAATGATGACGATGATGTCAGTAATCAATAAAAATCATCCTAAAGACTCAGAAATATTTGCCACTAGTTATAATTTGTAACTATTGTCACTAGGTGAACACACATAGGATCGATCATGATCTTATGATGAATGACTCCTGATATTAGATGGATTTATTATATCATCACAACATGATTGAAACCAAATTGTCTGCATCCCATGTATGAGTTTCAAGTGGAACGTGTTTTCTAATCCAAATTTAGAGTTGAAATAAAAAAATAAAAAGATTTCTGATGCCTCATAACCCAATGAAAAAATGATGAAGATGATGGTAGTGATCAATAAAAACCATCCTAAAGCCTCAAAAGTATTTGCCACTAGTTATACTTTCTAGAGTCATTAGAAGCTTACACTTGGCATCCATTCTTGGAAGTGCTTCAAGTGTTCCACGATATCATTTTCCTAGAGCAAGAACTAGAGAATGGCTGAAAATACTTGTACTTTACGAGCTATTGGAGGAGAGCCTTTCAATGCCTTTGTAATAAACAACAAAAACCTTATCATACTAGTGTAAGGTAAGCCTCAACAAATCGCATACGTTTCAAGCCTACAAGAAAATTAAGGTTGCACTCTTATAATCTAACAATATTAAAGGTTTGCCATAATTTTAAAATTATTTTAATGAAGGAAAAATGATATTTTTGTAATTGCATTACTCCATGTACAAATTTGGCTTTGCACTTTGGAAATCTGCTTTTTTATAGGCTAAGATTAATCTAATGAACTTATGAAGGCTTGGAAGCCCAAAGACTTATCACGTTTATTGAACCATAGTATATCTTACATTGGTTGTGTTATTTTTCTTATTTAGCATTTTTAATTCGGAACTATGACTACTTTTTAAGACACTTATCGTTGGGGCTTATCTCTTGCCTAGGGCAAAACAAACAAACTGATCAATGTAGGAGCCTACCATCTATCTATTCGTCCAATGGAAAAATCATTCAATCAACCCCGCTACTCTTTTCTATATCTTTATATCAGTTTCCCTCGTAGTAGCCTCACGGTTATTCAACATTTTGAGTGTAAGAAGGGATGAAGGGGGGAATATTGCTTTGCTTGGTTCCTCTATTACTGTACATGCTCACTAACCCAACAAGCGAGGTAAGTTTCTATATAACTAGTGATCTCTATAGGTTGCTGAATCTTAGTTTTATGCCCTAATGTAAAGAATATTTCAGGTAAAAGCAGGGCGACGGTAAGCAAAATATCAATATAAAACATCGTCACTGAAATCACTGGTAGATATTCCTGAATTGCGACATAATGTGAGAGAAAATTGTTCAAAGGTTTTTTTTTTTTTAATGCATGTCTAAGATAATTCATGGGTTTGAAGATAGCTTGTCTGCAGAAGTGTGAGGTGTTTATCTTCTTTAGGCCTAAGCAAGTACTGGCTCTCTAGGTTCTTTTCCAATGTGACGATCTCCTGTGATGAAAGCAAAGCTGGAACACGCTTCATTAACATTATGACGACTTTGAAGATTCTTTGCTTCTCCGTAGGTCTCCTTCGATTCCCTGATTCATTGAGCTTCGTGGGCACCAACTACTTGCTATCAGAGAGGAAAATACAGTGTCCGCATGATGCTGGTGGGGGACGGGCGGTTGTGTCCTCCGAAAGAGGGATTGTGGACACACCCCACTCTCGTCCTACCTCTCCTTGGGTGTTGCGCAAAATGCTGTCACCCACATTCCCTCGTGGCTCTCTCCCTCTCCCTATCTATTTGCCCATCTCTCTCTCTATTGTCATCGAGTCCGGATGGAGTAAGTGTCTCTACCTCAGCAACAAAAGAGAATGATGATATTCCGTGATAAGGGAGCATCTGTTCTGTCAGGAAAGCAATAGCTTTCTCTTCTAGAAGAGACGCTTTGTTGTGTCACGGTCCCATGCGATAAGTCTGCCTCCCGGATCTTTCTTGGTACAGAAAGATGATGAAAGGAGATTCGCCTGGTGGTCGCAGACATGGAGAACAAGAAGAGCACAAGTCTCAGTTCGTGGGGAGATGAAGATCCTGCGATGGCAAGGGCCGCAATGAAGTCGAAAGAAGAATCCGTCGCCTGGAACAGCCATCATTAAGACGAAATCACTCCTTCGGGTGAGGAGAGATTCAGCCGCCGCCGGCGTGCTGGGTTCGTGAAGTGAGTCTGAGCAATGATGACGCCACCAAGACGAAGACTTTGAGGTGGGTTCGTGCCGTAAAAATAGAATCCCTCACACCACAATGTCCTTGGCTGGATCTTCCATGAGGGATGACCGAGTCCTTTCTTTTTTCTCGTCTTCTGTTGTTTTATGTGAAAATTCGCTTTTCATTTCAAAAATATAAATCCTTATACAATGATTTTTCTACTGTTACTTAGGTGGTCAGCGACAAGAGTGATTATATTAAGATAATGCAGATAAATATAAAATGTTTTCTATGAATAATAACTAAAGTGTTCATTACACAGAAAAAACTAAGGAACATCACGTCTGGCTCGAAATGATTAGATTGTCCTATTCGAGATCTAAAACTCCACATTATCTGAAAATAGAACGAACTCTGTAGTATCATCTTAAAGTGCTTGAAAGCCGGGGGAAAGGACTTGAGAGAAGACTTGGAGGTTCCTATGGGGATCTTGGGGCACTCCATTGTGTTGGCAGAAGGCCCAATCTCAGAGAGATAACAATAGCCAGAAGCCGAGTCTGGTGGCCTCTTCCTCCAACCATGGAGCTGATGCGTGTGGAGATAATGGAGTTGCTGGAGAACCAGTGGGGCTCAATCTGTTAGTTCTCCCGAACAAGGGATTCCGGCGTCCTCTCCTACCCTAGAATAGAACGGTCAGACTAAGTTGCAAGCTCGCTACCTCAGCTTACGGAAGATCATTCATTTATATCACTATATCCTGCGAGCCTCCCCCTCTCTATTTCTTCTTCCTCTCTGAATCTATACACATATACATGAACGGTAAAACTGTGATGAAACTTCGCTAATGGACGATCATTCATATACATCACTGTATGCAGCTAGCCCCCGTCTGCTCTCCCTCTCTCTCGTTCTCCCCTTTCATGTGGGGGGAACAGGCAACGTCTCAACTTGGATAGCTCTACTTCTCTCTCTCTCTCTCGCTCTCGCTTTCTGTGCGACAAGCGAGTGAAGACAGCATGGCGATGGTCTGTGCATGAGTTATATGTCTTTTATACAGAAACACACTTATCGAGTTGTCTACGTACGATCAAGGGCGCCAGCGTCGGACCAGAATGAAGATAAGGCATTCCCTTCTTGGTTAGTAGTTCGTGGGTTGGCGAGTGGGTTTTTGTGACAGGAAAAGGAACGGATAACAGCATCCAGCTCACTGGTTTCAAGGCCGAGAGGCTCATCTCAGTCCAATTCTTCTCGATTTAAATCAAAATATACAGTACGAAGGCATAAACGGGGCGAATCTCATTGATCTCAGGCCCAACCCGGCTTGAGCCCGTCAATTTATCAGCTATGTATTCATGCCGAGGTGTAAGTCGCCTGGCTTGTTAAGAGTTCAAAGTTTTTAAGCGGACTTGGAATGTTTTAACAGAATCACTGTAACTTTTTTATCATAAATTTCCAATTTAATAATTTAGTATTTTCATTATTTCTGAAGGAAGAAATAAAGCGAACTTAATTTTAAGTGGAGACTAATATCGAGATGCTTTAACCTAATGACTTAAATTATAAAGAAAAAAGTGCATTAATAGGAAATAATTATGATAGCACGACTGAGTATCAGGCTTAAAAAAACCTTGGTTTTTCAAGTGCCTATCTCATATGCTGATCAGCTAATGTAAACTTTAGGAAATGAAACACTATTACCATTGACAAACATTGATTATGAACATTAGGATTACTTAAAATATTTAGAGGAAATACTGGAATAGATTATTAATATTTAGATCACTGAAGTATAATTTTCTCCTTTTAGTTTGAAAGCATCAGATCATCCGTCAAGAATAATTAACAATTAGCAAATTAGTTACCACAATTATTGATATAGTTATATGCTAACAAACTATTTAATTGAGTAGCATTGCGCATTTAACTCACAGTTTAACAACATGAATTATGCTAACAAAGAGCTTTCATAATTTATTAAATAGCCAAGTTGATCGACAACATAAATTAATCACTTCCAATCTATAGTGAGATTAATTTGCGTCATATAGTGTGAAACCATATTGATAGACTCCCTTCCTCTATGTTGTCCTACCTTCAAAGATCCTTGCAACACCATAATAATAAGAAGAGAATCTTTAATAGTTCTACAGGGGAGCCTGGCTGGCACTCAACCACCACCACCACCACTATCATCATCATCATCCCTGAGGGTGCAATGCCGAACTTTAAACCAGAGCCATACGCTCGATCGGTTGGAGTGGTTCCAGTCGTTTGGAAGTGATGAAAGGCTTCGGTCATGAGAGAACGATGCATAACCATGATAATATGCAGTACAGCCAGTGCGCAGAAGCTGAGAAAGAGGGAGATGGGGACGCAAAGCCGTCGTCTACCCTAGGCATGTGCTCCCCCCTCACTTTTTTCACATGCCATCGCTTCTATAAGTACCCTTCACTCTTGCCTTGATTTCTCCATCCTTTGCTCTCTCCTGTGATGGCGAGTCTTAGGGTTCTTGGTGCAGCATTTTTGGTGCTACTTGGGGCGCACTTCTGCGCCGCCGGTAGATCCCTCTTCACCTTCGAAGAGTCAGCCTATGGCGCCGGTCATGGCACTGGAGGAGCCTACGGAAGCTGGGGAGGAGCTGCAGGGGGCTACGGCGGTGGCGGTGGTTCTGGGGCCGGGTATGGGGTAGGGGGACCTTACGGCTTTGGTACTGGAGGCGGCAGCGGAGGTGGTTCTGGCGCCGGATATGGAGTCGGGGGGGAGCATGGCGGTGGGTATGGAGTCGGGGGGGAGCATGGCGGTGGGTATAGCGCCGGAGGAGGCTCGGGCGGCGGCGCCGGGTACGGTGCGGGAGGACAGGGCGGCCATGCAGGCTATGGCAACTGGGGGGAACACGAAGTCGGCCATGGTGGCGGCGGCGGTGGTGGTAGTGGGGGAGGCTCCGGCTACGGGGCAGGGGGTGAGCATGGTTCTGGGTACGGCAGCGGCACTGGCAGTGGGGGAGGTGCTGGCTATGGCGCCGGAGGTGAGCACGGCGGCGGCTACGGCAGCGGCACTGGCAGTGGCGGAGGTGCTGCCTATGGCGCCGGAGGTGAGCACGGCAGCGGCTACGGCAGTGGCACTGGCAGTGGGGGAGGTGCTGGCTATGGCGCCGGAGGTGAGCACGGCGGCGGCTACGGCAGCGGCACTGGCAGTGGCGGAGGTGCTGGCTATGGCGCCGGAGGTGAGCACGGCGGTGGCTACGGCAGCGGCACTGGCAGTGGGGGAGGTGCCGGCTATGGCGCCGGAGGTGAGCACGGCGGCGGCTACGGCAGCGGCACTGGCAGTGGCGGAGGTACTGCCTATGGCGCTGGAGGTGAGCACGGCGGCGGCTACGGCAGCGGCACTGGCAGTGGCGGAGGTGCTGGTTATGGCGCCGGAGGTGAGCACGGCGGCGGCTACGGCAGCGGCACTGGCAGTGGCGGAGGTGCTGGTTATGGCGCCGGAGGTGAGCACGGCGGCGGCTACGGCAGCGGCACTGGCAGTGGGGGAGGTGCTGGCTATGGCGCCGGAGGAGAGCACGGCGGCGGCTACGGCAGCGGCACTGGCAGTGGCGGAGGTACTGCCTATGTCGCCGGAGGTGAGCATGGCGGCGGCTACGGCAGCGGCAGTGGCAGTGGCGGAGGTGCTGGTTATGGCGCCGGAGGTGAGCACGGCGGCGGCTACGGCAGCGGCGCTGGCAGTGGCGGAGGTGCTGGCTATGGCGCCGGAGGAGAGCACGGCGGCGGCTACGGCAGCGGCACTGGCAGTGGCGGAGGTGCTGGTTATGGCGCTGGAGGAGAGCACGGCGGCGGCTACGGCGGGGGGGGTGGCAGCGGTGGAGGTGCTGGCTATGGAGTCGGAAGCCTGCATGGTGGTGGCTACGGCGGATGGCCCGGTAATGGCGGAGGCGGCTCCGGCTACGGCAGCGGCAGCGGAGGCGGTGCCGGCTACGGGGCCGGCGGCGAACACGGTGGCGGATACGGCGGAGGCGGTGGCAACGGGGGCGGCAACGGCTACGGTGCCGGAGGCGATCATGGCTCTGGGTACGGCGCCGGGCAAGGGTCGGGCGGCGGCGCCAGCCATGGCGTCGGCGGGGCCGACATCTACGGCGGCTATCCGGGAGGCGCCGGCGGGTACTACCCCTGAAAGTGGTAGCCTGGAGCTAAGGATCCCATCCCGTCTGAAGAATAAGTTCTGAAACGAGAACAGCCCCGGTTACAGAAGGAAATCCATGTTTATCTTTTCGGACCTCCAAAGCTTCTATATTAAATTTACATCCACTAAAGTTAATCCATGCATAAAAAAAGTTCCTATATTTATTAATTTAGAATAAACCCTCGTAAAACCTCTTGACTTAAAAAGTTCTGAAAGTTGACGGCTTATTTCCTGCTTGGAAATGAGGAATTTGTCCTACTATATTGGTAATAAATTTAACAACTGATAAATCTGATTCTTAGGAAAAAAGTTGCCTTTCCACATAGAACCCAAGTATTCTCACTCTTGCCTTCATCGTCTCTTCCATTCCCCAAGAAAGCCACAAGGCCTCTAAGGGGTCTCACACGTGAGAGTAAACACATGTGGAGCCCATGTATTAAAAGGGATGAACGTTATAAATATAATTAATTTCATGATTTTTCTCCCTTTCTCCTTTTCGTGGCATAGTATTAAAGTTTCCATCACTATCACAGCAAAGTCAGGGCTTCCCTCACTGTCAACTTCTCAAGCCATTTCCAGATCTACTTCATGATTAGGGTTAGGAATTATCTCCAACTTCTCAAGTGGAATTAGGGCTTCTAGTATTGCAAAATCTTCAATCTCCTTGAGTCATCGGTGGTGCTATTTCAACCATGTCCAGCTTCATACTCTAAGGGTAGCGATAGCATTAGAAAATGTGGTGAGACATCCATCACCATTGTCAATCTCCTCATCTCTCCAAGCCATTTCTAATGATATTTCAAGCTTGACTATCGTCTAATCCTAAGGATAGAAAGCAATTTAGAGGAAGACAATGAGAAATCTTTTCGAGGTTCTTTTTTACATCTCTATATCATACTTTGTCACCATCTCACAGCCACTGGATAAGATATGGTGCTACTCAATTATTGAAGGAATCTTAATGATCTTCTAAATCACATTTTAATCATTACAAAGAGAGTACAAAGTCAAGGCCCTCTAGATGAGTTAATTTATACCAACATTCATATTTTTTTTTCAAAAGCTTAATTACTTTTTGAATGACATCACATTTTCGATGATCACTTGATCCCCTATTTTCTACATCATTCAAATAGTCTAGGTTTAATCCTATCACAACCACTTATAATAAACAATTATGGTTCCTAGAGTTGAGCCATGATTATTTCATTATCTAAGAAAATAAAATAAATTTTATTGATGGTTCAATATCAAAACTAGCCAAAATAGGCATTACTCTTCTCAAATATTATTAATTTTTGAATTGTACACAAAATTTAAAAAGGCCTTATAGAAATATTTGACCAAGACAATGGGCCCAAATTCTTTCAATTATATCGTAAATTATTTAATAATGGACTGAATCAAGACTATGTAGCCACATATTTCACCAAGCTGAAGACTTTATGAGAATTTGAATGATTTTTAACCTTCATGCTTTTATGAGAACTATTATTATGGAGTAAAAGAGCTTAGAAGTTATTTTCAATTATAATATTTGATATCATCTTTTAGGGGTTTAAATTATTCTTTTTCTCAAATTTGGGCTCAACTATTGGTTATGGATCCCATTCCATCTATAAACAAGGCTTTCTCACTTGTATGTCAAGAAGAGTATTAGAGACATATCAACATTTAACTGTCTCTTTGTATTATTACATTCAATGTTATTATTTTTACTATTATAATTTCTCATTACAATAGTCAATGTCATCCATGTTGTACTCATTGGAACTTACATTGGCATACAATTAAAAAATGTTATAAAGTCCATGATTATCTGCTTTACTATAAATCAAAATAATTTTTTTGTCCATTATCTATTCATTAGACACATTGGAGGCAAGAGTGAGTGTGGGTGGACATAGGAGAAAGAGTTTTTCACTTATACGTGATATTAATCCAAATCAATATAGTCAACTGACATCCATACTTTCTATACATATTTCTTTATTTGTAACAATTACTAACATGTAAGACATGAAGGGTTCCATGAGACCAGGTGAAACACTAAGGGGAGTGAATTGATTTCCCATGATTTATATTCTACTTTATTTTTTGTATATGTGAAGAGGTGTTAACATAGATATTCACACAACTTTCTAGTTTTGAGTACAGGTTTACTCATGCCTCTTTTTCTCTCTACATGAGTTCTTACTTCATGCACTCATCATTGTCAAAGACACTAAGAATTTTTATACTAGTTTATCCCTCACTTTACTAGTTCTTGCCTTAAATGAACTTTATTCCTAAGTTCACTATTTCTTATTACAAATATATATTGATTTCACAAGATCAACAACCCAACCACACCATTATGATCTATGTAGCTATTACATCTTTTTCAAACACAAATAAGCTCTTATCACCACATGTCTTAGTCCAAATACACTAGTCTCTTTAGAAACCACATCCTTCATGGACATTACTAGGCTATCAATACCACATGCCTTAGCCCAAACCTCTCTCCACTCACCACCTAGGTACCTTAGGGCCTGAAAGAGAGAGTCAACTTTGAAACAAATGTTAACATGAATCAATATTGTAGAATAAGATATTTGATGTACTTAAAGTTCTTCATTAAAGCATATGGCAGCTTGACTTTGTAAAATAGAGAATAATATTATTTTGAGTGAAAATGAATGTAGTAATGATGTCTTCATTTATGATTAATTTTTTTATCCACACTCCTTTTTATTATCTAACATTCTATTGCCTTTTCTTCATCTAAAAAATGGTCATGTGAATTTAAATTTCTTTCCATTAGTTCCTTAATGCATTAGTGATATTTGTTTATTCTTTTCTTTCAAATTTCTATTCACACATCCATTTTAATCGAAATTTTATCTAGATATTCAAGATCAAATAAAGCCATTGGGCTTATCATTATTTTTATGTATTTTACTGATGTGTCACTATTCAAGATACATGTATCTTTACTCATTCCTTACTTCAAAGTTTACTATTCTCACATCCATTGTACTTAAAACTCAATATAGAGATTCATAATTTATCAATAATCATCTGTACTTTTGGGTTCAAGTCCAAATAAGTCTATTTAATTTGTCATTTTGTCCACATGTTCTACTAACATGTTACCATTTTGGATACATGGCAAAGACTTCTCTCATTTCGTGACTTTTCAATCACATCCCACAATGCTTCATATTTGTTGTTGTACAGATCTTGGGTTCAAATCTTGTTAGAGACATTGATGTTCTGATTTTTTTCAAATATTTCTTTGCTTAGTTTTATAACATGTTGTTCAAGTTCTAATTTTGAATATACTTATGACTTTGTTCCTTTGTGATTATGAGGTATTTTAGTTGCCAAGGTTCCACCTTTTCATCACTCAGGTCCTAAGTTAGAATCTTGTACTTGAATTAGTACTCATTTATTTTCTTGATGTTTTTGTTGTTAAGGCTTTTAACTTTCTATCGTTCAAGTTTTGAATTCAAATCCATTTGGTGACTTCGTATTTCTTAGTTTTATATAAACTTAGTCACATATGTTGACACTTGATTTCTTATACTTATATACCAACTATATGAAATTGTATTATATTCAACATATGAATATATCAAGGATATAACTCATTAGATTTGTTTGTTAGCTATAGAATTATTCAACCATCATCAATATACAACTTGAATATTTTTTAGAGATGTTAAACTTGTAACATAAGTTCTCATGAAATCTATTTAATGTTCAATAAATATTTAGTAAATATTTTTTAATATTATGTAAATAAATTTTCACTCAGAGTATTAAAACTGAGGGGCATCAACAAGACTAACAATCATCCTATTATGTAATAATTAGTTATCTCATAATTGTTTTGAATCTTATTCTTTCATCCATCAAAATTTAAATAGTTATTTTAGGGGCACGAGAACATATTTTTTAATGTTAATTTATTTTTTTATTTATGATTAATATGAAATTAATTTTTTTCCTTATTAAAAAACACTCATATCTCAATCAATTCAGTGTGAAATTGAATCATCAATTGATCCCCAAATATGTCATATTTGTCCTTAAGTTTTGGTTTATTTTATTATTTGTGAGTGTTATAATACTTGGGTTCATATCATGAACTCTATTCTATTTTTACAATTTGTGATTCAAGATTGACATTGAAACACAATGATCAAAAAAAGTAATATAATAGAAAACTTTTAAATTTTGGATGCAGATAATATTTTACCTAATTCTTCATTATGGTCTTCCCTCTTGACTAAAGACAATCAAATCATTACAAACTCCACCAACAATGTTTCTATCTACATCTGATAGAACAGATTTAGTCATTTTTCTTGTAAAATCTTAGAAGCACTATAGACTCAATTATTTGTTAAAACATTTAACATATTATTAATATTATATTTTTTCTTGAAAACAAAACAATTGTGTTACTTTTTGTTTGTCAATATTTAGTGCTATAAATAATTTCTCATAATTATTGGTGATTCTATAAGATTTACTTAGATTTTTCATCTGAAATATAAGTCAAATAAAATTTTTCTCATTTTAATTTTGTTTATTATGTCAATTTGGTTGTAAGATCAAACAATTTTGGATCTAGTAATGCTAAAGAACTTGACTTTAGTGATTTCTTCAACAAAAATGATATAATGAGTCAATGTGTAACAAAACAATGTTCAAAATGCAACGGAATCAAGAGTAACAAGGATGGTGTCCTCCCATAAACAATATTTCATCATAGAAGGAGAGGGCAATGGGGAAGAAAAGATGACAAGTAAGAGCCATAATCTGGGGTTTCGAGGCACCCCCACCTCCCATGATTTGTTTCTTCCACAACCCCCCTTATAGTGCCCTACCCCCTTGAAAGATTTAAAGGCTAGGCGAAATACCAAGAGGGGGAGTGAATTAGTATTTTAAAAATCTTGGATTTACTTTCTGGATAGTAGAAGTGTCAACACATGTGTTAACACAGCTCTGCGTGATTATCTACGTGCATGATTACTTTTTATCTCCTCCGACAAGTTCTCACTATGAGTCAAGAACTTTTTATGCTGGTTAGCCCTTCATCTGACTACTTTTAGTCCTGGAGGATACTTCCTACCAGTATTCCATTATTTACCTCGAAAATATACACTGAAATTAAAAGGATCAGCAGCCGAATACCTCAGGTTTGACCTCCGCAGAGATCCAGCCCCTTTCGTGCCAAACAAGGCTTAGAGCACCTTGTGCCTCTGCCCAAAATCACTACCCAATTACCTTAGGGCCTGATGGAGAGCCTCTTTGAAAGATTTAAGCTTTATCTTGATCACCAATCGTTGATGAAGAAGGATGATGTAGTCTGCTCGCGGTTGAAGCTCGGCGGTGATGATTCTTGATCGTAAGAGAGATTACTCGTAGTAGATCAAAGTGAAATCATTGTTGTTGATCTCCCCAGCGGATTTCCGCATTGCTCAAGAGATAAAATCGGAATGTCATTTCAAATACTTACCTTTTTCCGGAACGCGTGGCAACGATCTCTGACCATTGCGAATTCAATATCTTTCTATTCTCTGGTCCGTTCGATTGTAAATTTTAACTGGAGATTATTCTCTCACAGAAGAACAACTTCCCTGTTGACTTCGTCTTCATATTCGAACGTTAAGATGGTCGTTTTCTCCACGAAAGTAGCTGATGTGTCATCGTCCAAATTTCCGGTTCAAGACTCACAAGAGCTCATTTGATATTTCGAACCATTTTCTTTTTCTTTTAATGTTGCACATGACTAATAAATAATTGCTGCACTTAAATGGTTAAATAATCATAGATAAATAAACTAAAAACATAACCATCATTTACCTATTAAATGTTTTTTTTTCAACAAATATTTATTGATATATATGTGGTGCTTCACCTATTCATCAATTCACTTAATCTCAAGATAGCGATAGCGTCATAAGATAAATAATAGATTTATTTGCATGAAATCTATGAGGCATTTATGATAATCTTGTAAATAATATCAAACATAAATTATATATTTTTTCATATAATTGTAATATAAAAAATCTATGCCCAAGGGCATCAAATCCCTTACATAATCGGTGCCCACTTTTTCCCTTATCAAGCCAGTCCTAACAGGTCCATGTATGTTGGGATTTTACCACATGTCAGGCCTAGTGGCTTGGCACTTCCCCCCACTATTTTAAACACCTTGTCCCCAAGGTTTAGGCTAGGAAATTGATCCTAAATGTCTTGAGCGAGCTCCCACATTGCTTCGAATGTTGTAGGTCCTTCAATTGTATTAACACCTCCGGTCCACACTTGGAATGGTGGACGTTTAAGATCTCCTCTAGTTGGACATCCCATGTAAGGTCTGCAATGAGTGATGGAGGAAGAGGTTGGCTTTTGGCTTTCTTATCATGCTCCCAACGCCCACTTTAATTGGGAAACATGAAAAACATCAAAACTTTGAGCTGTTAACAGAAGTTGTAGATGATAAGCAGTGTGTCCAATGCGCTCCAGGATCTGATATGGGCCAAAGAAGCATGGTGACATCTTCTCATTACGCTGTTTCACTAAAGACTTTATGTATGGCTAAAACTTGATGTAAACTATGCTGCCCACATTGTGGTCGACATCTCGTCTATGTTTATCTACTTGAAACTTCATGTGATTCTGGGCCTTAGACATATGTTCCTTCAATGTTTCCAGCATAGTATCCCTCTCCATGAGATGATCTCCCACTGCTTGTAGGCATGTTGGTTGTGATCTAAAGTAGATGATGGGAGGCAGGTCCTTGCCATGAAATGTGTGGAAGGGTGTTGTTTGTAAGGATTGGTGGAATGAGATATTATATCATAACTCAGCCCACAACAACCAAGTAGACCATTGCTTTGGTTTGCTAGATGCATAGCAATGTATATATGTCCCTAAGCAATGACTTACCTGCTCCATTTGTCCATCTATTTTTGGGTTAAAGGTTGTGGTCTTTTCAGCTTCGTGCCTTATAATTGGTGCATCTCTTTTCAGAAATTTCTAAGAAATATTTTATCATGATCTAACACAATAGTCATAGGAATCCCATTCAAATGAACAATCTCATGAACAAAAATATTGGCAATATTTGAAGCAAAAATGAGTGATATACAAAAATAAAATGAGCATACTTAGTGAGCCTATCATTCACCACAAATATTGAATTCTTACCTTGTGATCTCAATAAACCTTTAATAAGTCTTCATTATCATGAGTTAATAATTAATAAAGAATATATTTTTAGCCTTAAATCATGATAAATAGAAAAGTGGTTTTAATTATTTAATGTGATTTTTTTAGTTAATTATGTGATTTTATTTAAATTTATATAATTTAGATGATTTTATTTTTGAGATAAAAAAAGAAAAAGAAAATAAAAAGAAAAGAAAAAAGAGAGGACCCTACTAGCTAGCCGGGCCTACAAGCAAGTTGGAAGCGTAGTCAAGGTAGAGTCGTGAGTAAGGGCTCAAGTAGTTGTAGACTGATGGAGGCATGTGTGCATCCTTCCCCTTCTACGTCAATGACGTTAGTCGGGCATGGGGCAAGGAGTGGTTATACACACACGAGAAAGTGACTCATTGATTCCCAAATCTTATATTCCTATATATTCATCTCAACATTCAACGTATAACAATGGTCTGACCTTTCTAGAATGTTTTCAATGATTTGAATACCTAAACTACTTCTTATTTATAACAATGGTATACCATGATGACATCATTGTATAAGGGTATTTGAATACTTATCCACTCTCTCTCATGTAGGTGGATGATCAACGTAGGTTTAAATCCTTTTAAAGCCAAAACTCATTTCTTTTTGTAGATCCTCAATGAAGAATTAAGTTGTCAAATTACTCAATCATCAATGAAATTCTCATCAATATAATTCATAGAACATAGTTACTAAAATTACTAAATGATTCGCGATAAAAGAATCATGAATCTATTGAGTAAATCATCTTCAATTGATCAATGAATAAATCACCGTCAGAAAAAAGACAATGCACCAAAAGATGAGTCATTACCTCTTGAGAGTGTACTAAATGTGATGAAGAGCCTCTTCTTATTATGCAAACCTTAGGATGAAGCTTTTTAAGATGTGCCCCACTTCCATCCAATTCCTCTATCGCGTGATAGTCACTAGAGAGCCGCAAAGTCATCATTTTTTCGCACCGCTAGGTGACAACCACCGGTCACTATTCAATGAGCCATTTCATTGATCTTCAAACTTCGTAAGAAGATCTAGAGATTGCCCACATTATTTATGCCTAAGGAGAGCTTTTGAGCCTGTAGACATTACACGACAATTCTCCTGAATGTTCAAGATTATGGTGCATCACCGATGTATCATCACCACGATGCTAGAACTTTGTCTTTCTTATTTTCAACTTAACTTTTGCTTTATTTAGATGTAATTTATGTGATTTAAAATTTTAAAACTATTCTTCATTCAATTATAATTTTTTAAGCTTTTACAAGTCTTAATTTGACTAATTAAATTATCTATAATTACTTACGTAAGAATCACTAGGTAGAACTCTATTTTCGCATGATTCGCATTAGTTGGACATTGATGTCATCATGACGTTTGTATCCTTATTTTCTTTTTTTGTGAATTTTCAAATATATTTTATTTTCATTTCTTAGTCTAAAATTCATAAAAGGATTTTATTAGTTTAAAAAAAATTTGAAAAATTATTTGATATTATATCACATCCTATGATTGACCTAAAATGTTTTCACTATTTTTAAAACTTTTATTAGATTGTAATTGATTTATGTGTTCAGAAATACTTCTAAATATCTAAAAATAAGTATTTTCTAGTTTTATAAATTTTAAATTTACGTGATTTAGTATACAACCATTAAGTCATATCAGCCCCCAATAAAATCTATTATTGCCTTATCCCACACGTTCTAAGTTGATAGATAAGATAACATGCCACAAATTCTTGAACTAACTTTTTCATACTTGACTAGAAAAAGTCTTGGTTGATCCTCTTGTACATGCAAAAGAATCCCAAATGACCTCTCATTGCTCTAACATGATATTCTTTGAAAAATTTGAGAATAAGTGTTGAGCTAGATGCTAAAATCATTCTATCCTTGTAATGCAACATGCCTTGGACTGATGAGTATATCTTGGTTTTGTACGATTTCTTGGAGTTAGCATTTGTCAAAAATAAGTTAAAGGTCATTTCTCCTACATAAGGAATGCTTCAATACCATGTCTGAAGGCGTCAACTTCTAGCTCAAAGAGTTTCATAAAATCAAATAAGGCCAAGATAGGCGTGGAACACATCACCTCCTTAAGGAGTGCAAAAGCTTCATTAGCTGCAGCTGTCCAATGAAATATGTCATTTAGTTGGATCAGTGGCCATGAAATGCATGCATAATGAGCAATGAATTTATGAGAATACTCTATGAGATTGAGGAACCTACTTAACTCTTTGATTGTTTGTTGGTGATGGCCATTCTTTCATTGCCACTACCTCACTAGTATTGACTTTGACCCCTTTAGATGATACCCAATGTTCAAGGAACTCAATCCTTTAGCAATTGAAGAGACTCTTCTTGATATTAAGCTACAATTTATGTGTCTCCAATCAGGTTAAAACTTGTTGGAGGTGATCAGAGTAGGCTTCCTATGATATGCTATATAGCAAAATATTATCAAAAAATGCTAGTACAAACTTACAGAGGTGAGGTTGGAGGATGTTGTTCATAAGTGCTTGAAAGGTAGTTGATGCATTCTTCAATTTGAAAGGCATCACTGTGAACTTGTAGTGACCATCATGTGTTTTGAATTAGATTTTCTAAGTATCCTTTGCTTTGATTTGTACTTGGTGGTAACCCAACTTGAGTTTGATTTTGGAGAAGATGGTCACCCCACCTAATTCATCCAATAGCTTGTCTACCATCAGAATTGAGTAGTGATATGTGATGATTGTGTTATTCAAGACTCGATGATTGATGTGGAACCTCCAACTCTTGTCCTTCTTACATACTAGTAAAGCCAAGCTGAAAAGTGGTCTGGTAAATGGCTATATTATTCATGCTATTAACATCTCCTGTACAAGTCTTATTAAAAAGGCTATATTATGATATGGCATGTTATCATATCAAAAAATAATCATTTTTTATTTCTTTAAATATTTCATAAAGTTTTAATATTTTAGAGAATTTTTAGGAATTATTTCTGATTTTTATGATCATAATTGATTTACTAATATGAGAAAAGTTTAAGAATTTTTGTTATCTTTCTATGATTTTTAGGAAGTCAATATATGATTTTATCAAAAAGATTTAATTCAAAGATAATGTGATAGAATCAAGAGCTGAGGTGCTAACACGTGATATCACAAAGTAAGAAGATCAAAAGCCATCAAGAATGTGTCTACACGATTAATGGTAGATGGAGGATACTTATCAAGGGTGTAGCAGATCTTCACATTAAGAAAGATCCTACCGCTACCACAAGATCTCCAAATTCAACACTTTAGATCAACTTGAGAGGAAATCAACTCTCACCTTATTTTATCATGGCCAAAAAGACAAAAAGACCCTCACTCACTCACAGATGTAGATCATATGATCTCAGATGAACTAGCTCACAAGAAAGCAGATATCAATCCTACATGTGTAATCTTGTGTCCTTATATAAACACTTACACATTTAAGCTGTCATTTAGGAATGAAAAATCTAACTTTGAATGCCATAATATTTAGTCAACTTGATAAGTCTTCATTATCATGAGTTAATAATTAGTAAATAATATAGTTTTAGCCTTAAATTATGATAAATAGACTTATATTTGTGTTAAAGTGTAAAAAGTGGTTTTTAGTTGATTAATGTGAATTTTTTGGTAATTATGTGATTTTACATAAATTTATATGATTTTTATAATCTTTCTTTTGAGATAAATAAAGAAAAAGAAATAAAAAATAAAAAAAAGACAAAATGAGGGGGACCCGCTGGCCAGCTAGGCCCGCAAGTGAGTCAGAAGCATAGTCGGAAGTAGCTACGAGTTGGGGCTTGAGCGACTTGGACCGATATGGCACGTGTGCACCACTCCTCTTCCACATCACTAGTGGTCAACTAGTTGTGGGGCAAAAAGTAGTCATACATGTATGAGAAAGGGACTTACTTTAAGGTATAACATTACTATATATTCGTCTAAAAATTTGGTGCACAACCGATGTGAGACTAAACCCGCATCACACTTTCCCTAGAAGGGGCGGGCAACTAGTGCGGATTCAAATCCTCCCAGAACTAAAAGTCATATATTTTTATCTAATTATCGTGACTTTCTTGCAGATTGTCGGTGAAGGATTAAGCAACCATAATTATTAAATCATCAGCAAAAATCTTGTCAACACGATTCACGAAATATTGTTACTAAAATTGTTGAAGAATTCACAATAAAAGGATCACGAATCCATCGAGTAAATCATCTCCGATTGATTGATGAACAAGCCATCGTTGAGAAGAGGACGATCTGTTGGAAGATGACTTGCCACCTCCTGAAAGCATACCAGATGCGATGAAGAGCCTCCTCTTGCTGCGCGGACCTGAGGATGAAGCTCTTTGACACGTGCCACACCTCTATCTAGCTCCTCTCCATCGGGTGACAGCTGCTAGAGAGCCGCAAAGTCATTATTTTTCTGCTCTGCTAAGTGACAGCCGCCAGAGACGATTCAACATCCCATTTCATTAATATCTATATTTCGCAAAGAGATCTAGAGATTGCCTACATCGTCTTTATCCAAGGAGAGCCTTTGAGGCCATGGACACTACACAACGATCCTCCCGAATGCTCAAGATTTCAGTGCATCGCCGACGTATCGCTGTCGCGACGCCGAAACTTTGTTTTTCTGCTTTCAACTTAATTTTCATTACATTTAGTGATAATTTATTAATTTTAAATTTACCAATATATACTTCATTTCATTACGATTCTTTTGACTTTTATAAATCTTAATTTGATCAATTAAATCGTCTATAATTGCTTACATAAGAATCTCTAGATAGAACTTAGTTTTCGCCCGATTGGCATTCACCAGGCACTAACATCATCTTGATGTCTGCACCCTTATTTTCTTTTTTTATTTTTTTTAGTTTTATAAATTTTAAATTTGTGTGATTTAATATACAATGACTGAGTCACGTCACAACTCAAATGAAATAATATTGAGATTCCACATTGATTTAGATGTGTCTTGTGTTGATTCAAGTATTGATTAGTAGCTTAGATCATTAGAGAAGCATACTTGAAGAAGAAACCACTTGACCTTGGCAAAATATAAAGGCCCAAAGTATATTTTTCTAGGTCTAGTGCATTTCACACATGAACAAGCATCTAAGTATTCATAGGTTAGAAATAGATAGAGATATGATTTCAATCTCATATTACGATTCTTTTATGAGTGTTTTCCACCTCAATCATTTCCCACATCATCACATTTCTATTTTTTCCTTTTTCGCAATAAATATCTTTCTTATTTACTCTCGCCCCTTCTTCTTCATGTTCATATCATCTCAATATATTGATTAAATAGAATAGTAGCTACCTATCACCTAATTCTCATTCCCTATGGATCGACTTCGAACTTACCTTAGTACTTGCTTATTTTAATATTTTAATTAGGTAAATTCAGGATTCTAAATATTTTTGGTCAACTGATTTCAAGGCATTTAAATGATCCTTGTTTTTGTTTTATCAACAAGCCTTTTCAAGACATCTTTTTACAGGTGATGATATCAAAAATTGTCACAAGGTAATTAGCCCGATACCTACCTGAAGGGAGATGGTATGATTTATCTCTCTTGCTGATAGGGGCCATTGTATTGGCTCAAAATGCTTAGAATTGTCCTTTAAGTGTTTCTACTGATATGGCTTGATGCTTGTCATCTTGATTGAAGAGTTCTTGCAACTAAAATTATTGTACATCATCCATATCCACTGAATTATTTTTAATGGTGACAGATTTTAATGAAATATTTGTGCTTTGTTACCCTAGGTCACCTTGCAGCATCACTATCTTGTCACCTGCTTGGTAATGCATCATGAGTAGGCCCCAATAGATGACTATGTAACCCAAGGTTCATAACCATTGAATGCCAAGGACGATGTCACAGTTGCTACAGCCAAGTAGTAGAAAACTTTCTTAGATTTGTATGCCCTACACCTCAATGATAATTCTTCTACATATACCAAGGCTACGAGTTGCAAATTATTGCCAAGTGTAATGGTGAAGCATAGTGCCTCATCGATGGTGAGTTGGAGTTCTTGGGCCACGATTTCTAAAATAAAATTGTTAGTGGTACCTAGGTCCACTAATATCGTGACTTCCTAACAATTTAGTTGCCCTACCATTCTCAAGGTGCTAACAGCTAGAACTCCTCATTGGATGTTGTGGATGGACACTTCGGCATTGACTAATGTTGTGGCTTCAATTGTTGCTTGCTGATCTTGTCCACTATTGTGTTGTATTATTGGCTCTTCAGCTTCCTCATTAATGTCATTTTCATGTACCACTAGTAATTGGAGGCCTCACTTATACTGATGACTTAGTCTAAACTTCTCATCATAGTGAAAACATAATCTCTTTCCCTTTCGATATTGGAATTCTACATCAGCAAGTCTCAACTACTTCTTAGGGCCTCCACTTGTACTTGTCTTGCCTCCATGAGGGATGCCATGGGGATTGATTGTTGTGGCCATCTAGCTAGAGGGCTGGTCCATTACTTGTTCTTCTTACTTCAGAGTGAATGAAAATGTAGGTTTGCTTAGTTTGTAACTAATTGATTTCCTTAGCTTGGTGGTGCAAGTTTTGGCCAATTGAGCTAACTCTAATGTGTTGGTTAGCTCTGAAGGTTTGAATATGCTGATCTCTACCATGATTTTAAGTTTCAACTTGCTGAAGACCACACCTAATAATATGCCTAAATGTAACTTGGGTAAGAAGACCACAATAGCTTCTAATTCATGATGAAACTCTAAAATGGTGCCTTACTACTTCAAGACAAAAAGTTATTAATATGGGTTGTGATGTGACTTAGTTGTTGTATAGTAAATCATGCAAAGTTAAAATTTATAAAACTAGAAAATATGAATTTTTAGATATTTAGAAGTATTTTTAAATAAATATATTAATTATAATTCAAAAAATTTCCAAAAATAGTGATAATTTTTCAAGTCGATCATAGGGATGTAATATAATATCAGGTAATTATTCAGAATTTTCTCAAAAAATATTATTTTATATAAATTTTCTACAGAAAAATAAAAATAAAATATATTTAAAATTTATGAAAAAAAAAAGGTACAAACATCAGGTTGACATTAACGCCCGATGAATATAAATCAAGTGAAAATAGAGTTCCACTCAATGATTCTTACATAAGTAATTATAGATAATTTAATTGATCAAATTAAGATTTGTAAAAGTTGAAAGAATTTTAATTGAATGAAATATATCTTGGTAAATTTCAATCACATAAATTATCACTAAATGAAGTAAAAATTAAGTTGAAAGTAGGAAAATAGAGTTCCAATGGTGATGCGTCGGCAATGTATCAGAATCCTGAGTATTCGAGAAGATCGTCGTGTAGTGTCTATAGTCTCGAAGGCTCTTCTTGGACAAGGACAACATGAGTAATCGTTAGATTTCCTTGCAAAGTCTAGAGATCAATGAAATGGGTTATCGAATTATCTCCAGCAACTGTCACCCAATAGAGTAGAAAAATGATGACTTTGTGGCTCTCCGACGGCTATCACTCGACAAAGAGGAGTTAAATAGAGGTGGGGCATATGTTAGGGAGCTTCATCCTCAAATCTGCGTAGCAAAAAGAGACTCTTCATCATATTTGGTACACTCTCAAGAGGTGGTGACTTGTCTCTCGATGGATTGTCTTTTTTTATCAATCGAAGATGATTTACTCAATGGATTCACTATCCTTTTATCATGAGTCATTCAACAATTTTAGTAACAATGCCTCGCGAATCGTATTGACAAGATTTTTGCTAATGATTCAATGATACTAGTGGCTTAATCCTTCACTGAGGATTTACAAGAAAGTCGTAATAATCAGATAAAAATATGAGTTTTTAACTCTATGAGGATTCGAACTCATGCGGGTTGCCTACTTACATGAGGGAGATTGACATAAGTACTATAATGGCCTTATCAAATGACATCATCATGGTATATCTCTATTATAAATAAGGGGCATTTTTGGTATTAAAATTATTAAAGTCTTTCTAGAGAAGGTATGATGTGGGTTTAGTCCCACATCGCTTGTACGTCAAAGTTTCAAGTGAATATATAATAATATTATAATTGTATGCAAGTCCCTTTCTCCTCTATGTACGATCACTCTTTGCCCCACAGTTGGTTGGCCACTAGTGATGTGGAAGAGGAGTGGCGCACACGTGCCCCTATTGGTCCTAGCTGCTCGAGCCCTTGCTCATGGCTCCTCCCCGACTATGTTTTTGACTGGTTTGTGGGCCAATTGGCCAATGAGTCCCCCTATTTTATTATATTTTTATTTTATTTTTATTCTTCATTTATCTCAAACGTAAGATCATAAAAATCATATAAATTTATATAAAATCACATAATTACCCAAAAATTCACATTAATCAATAGAAAACCACTTTACATACTTTAACATAAATATAAATATATTTATCATCAGTTAAGGCTAAAACTATATTATTTACTAATTATTAACTTATGATAATGAAGACTTATCAAGTCACTAGCATGGGGGTCCCTAGAATGTTGTAGAAGTTGGTTGTAGAAATCAGGCCGATTCTAAAAAGGATGATGGTTTAATATATAGATGTATGATCCAAGCACTTCTCCCTTCATCCTCATCACCACAATGGTGATGTGGCTCCATTCTAATGTATTGCTCAATTTGAAGAAGAGCTTAATGTGGTATAGCCACTAAGTTGGTTCTTCCCATATGAAGGGCAGAATCTTCAAGTGAGGATAAGCTACTATGTTGTCCTTGAGGAGCACCTAGATGCCCTCTCTAAGGCTCGCTGGTGGCATTCTTGAATTCAAGTAAGGACTAACTTGTTGGCTGTAGTTAGTTGAAGGGATGCCGAGAAACCCTATATTGGGTTCATTGAGTTGAGATGATGGTAGAAGTTGCTCCAACTAATCAACCCATTGTAGAACTTGCCCAAGAAGGTGCTCTAGTGTGTGCTCAATCTAAGTCATGGTATTGTGCAGGGCATCTACCTCACTTTGTAAAATCGAGATGTAGCCTTCTAGGTTATCCATGCGACCTTCAAAACCCTTGGGTCCTATGGTCATTCGCAACCAAGTGGTGGGGCTGGAGCTGGATGTGGATCGAGAGAGATAGGGAAGCATATGTCATAGAGGAACAATGGTTTTGATACCAAGTGTAACAAAAACAAGTTCAAAATATAGTGGAATCAACAGTAACAAGGATGACGTACCCCCATAAACAAGATTTCACTAGAGAAGGAGAGGGGAATGGGGAAAGGAAGATGACAAGTAGGAACCTTAATCTGGGGTTTTGAGGCACCCTCATCTCCTTTGATTTGTTTCTTTGATAACCCCCCCTTACAGTGCCCTACTCCTTTACATAACTCATACTACCTTTTTCTCGTATTAGGCCAGTCCTAATGGGTCTATGCATATTGGGCTTCACCACTTGCATGTCTAGCCCAGTGGCCCGACACAATGTTCTTGCATCTATAGATAATAAAAATATGTGGTGGAATTTAAAACAGAGTATTATTTTTCAAGTCACAATTTTCACCATAATTTTGGATATATTACATACTCTCCATTTTTCATAAAAGATTATCTCTTATTGTCAGCAATCTTACTCATGAGTTATTATAACATAAATCTATTGATTAGTATTTACCTTATCTATTTTTGTGTTTACACTAATAGCAAATTACTCTAAATTCTATTACCATTCCCAATTTGTATTTTCATTGGATATCTTCTTGACTTAAATTTACACACTTGATGGTATACATAATTAACAAACTTTTATCTATCATGTCATCATTTTTCGTGAAAGCATGTTTCTTTATAATTTCATTATAGTCTCTAAAAATTTATTTAATCCTTTCCCAAAAAAATTTCTCCTTAATGTTACACTTAACCTTTCTTGTAAAACACAAATTATCTTTTTGTCACTACTTAATCCATGAGTCTTTCAACACAACAATCTCACCACTAAATTCATCACTTTAACACTCTTCTCATATTTGCCAAACCCTCATCTCATTCTAAAGATTTCATTACAATACCTTCATATATATTTATTCTAACCAAACAAATAACCAATCTTCTTTAAATGATTTTCTCTTCTATAAATTCCCATCTTCATCACATATATGTTTTTTTATGAATGTTTCTTCTAATTATAAACTATAATTTTATTAGCTAATTACCATGTCTTAGTGGTCTGCATCCATGAAAATTGAGTTGGATACTATAGAACACTTGGTTAGTTGTTCCTTTGTCAAGAAGAAAATTATTTTGGAAGGCATTGAATTTATAAGATGAGATATCATTATGATGTTTATATTGAATGATAAAAAGCTTAATGAGTTGTAAGAAGATATACATGACAAAATAAATTACTTTTTTTATAACATTTTATAAAACATATTTTTAGTAGTTATTAAACTTATGTAAGAGTTTATATTAATGAATATTAGTACTTTGTCTACTTATATCTTAATAATATCTTTCTTAATAGTGACTTATGTTGAAGTATTAAATGTATGATGTGTAGATGCCCTTAGTGTTGACACACAATATGTTTTAACACAAAAAATGTATTTATGAATTATTCTTGAATGAGTTAAAGTATAATTCATCTATATGCATCACAATTGTTTTCATCACCAGACAAGTTTAAGTGACAAGTATTCAAATCATATACATTAATGAGATTCTACATAATTTTATGACTAACAACAAATCTAAGAAGTCATACATTTTATATTTTTTTTGTATTGAAGTAATGCAATGTAATATTTCCTAAATATAAGTACAACATAACAAGTGTCAACACATGTAATGAAATTTTATGTATATTTTGAAAAATAAAGTCAACAATGAGATTTGAACGTAGCACTTGAGCAATGTGAAGAATGGAACATGAGTATAAAAAATGTTTGAAATATTAAATACACATTATGATGTACATGAGATTCAAATTCAATAAGCTACCTAGAAACAAGAAAAATGATGGTCCAATTATTCAAATCAAAACGTGGGTGAAATTTGAATTTAGAGTACTTTAGCTACACATGAAAAATTAGTCAAGATATTCAAAATAAAAATATATGATCAATGACTGAAGATGATTCAAACTCATGACCCATATGCCAGCTAAGTTGGATCATTTGCACAAAACAAAAGAGTCTGAGAAGTCATTGTCATGTGACCTACATAGTGACATGCTAGAGTCTTATGTGGAGAAAATGATAAAGTAGAAATGACAAAACTTCAACCTAGTATCAAGAATAAGATCAATTGTTGAAGTTAGATGTATCTCCAACTAAAAACTTTGAAGATCATCTATGAGAAACATTTGTATTTTGAAGCTAATAAAGACTCAAGGTCAACCTCACACACTCTAGATATTAACACGTCATCAAAAGTTTGTAAACTAAATGATAGACTCAACAATAGTCACCTAATTTGACCATAAAAATAAGTATGTCTATTGATCAATTGAGTATTTCTAAACATAATATCAAAGACATCCTACCAAAGAACTAAAAGACCTAAATAGAAGTATGTCCAGAGGCCAGAGTCAAAAATACATATTATAGATTGTAACTCATCAACATAAGACATGGACTAAAGACAAGTCAAATGATCTCCTCTATGTAAGACCCTGAAAGATGAAATTTTCATTGGTCAGGTATGAATCTCTAGACAAGATATAACAAACAACTATCACCAAAGTAGAAAACTTAGAAGCAAAACATAAGAACACTAGTAGAATACTATGAAGATATTTAAATTAATATGACCATTTTTAGATACTAAAATGACATGGATCAATTGGAGTAGAAATAGAGTGAGGTAAGAATAGATAAAGCTAACATTGAACAAATAAACAATTCATCCATGTCACTTACAAAAGCTTAAGAAAAAGATTCACTCAACATTCTATAGTAAAACAACTATGTACTTTAAAAAAGGAATCAAAGTTTTATCTTACTCAATTATTTACAGCAACCTTCAAATCAAATGACTATATTGAAAGTTGTCTCTCTATTAGGCCCTAATGTAACTTGGGTGAAGATTGGAGGGAGGGTAAGACAAAAATATGAGGTATTGAGAGCTAGAATTCATTTGTAGAGGGTGTTGTTCTTTCAAGAGAAGTGTACTTTGACTTAAGCACGTGGTACTGTAAGTTAAGGCTTGTCTTTGAGGGGTGAAATATATGCAGATATTGAATTATTATGTTGAGAGAGTTGAGCTCGTGAAGTCAGTTGTATTTTCATTGAAAATAGTAGAAATTCGAAATAGAAATCCTTTAATTCTAGACATAATGTAGGGAAGGGTGAATCACTATAAAATTTGTGTCTATTATCATAGGGTGAACCAATATCATAATTTATTGAAAATATTATAGTGAGGAATAGAGTGACTAAGACAATCAAATCAATGAGAATTCATAAATTATAATATGAGTAAGAAAGCTCACTTTGCCTACTATGCATCTATGTATAAACTAAATAGAACATTTGAATAGATTGGACAAATAATCAATAAATTAAATTTAGATTATTCATTTTCATGTATAAAATTTATTAATATTAATACTTATATTTTAAACATAATTTTAAATATTAAAATTTATTGAAGTTATGATTAAAATTATTAAGATTGTGATTAAGGTGTCTACTTGAAAATTGTACTTTATTTGACATAATTCAAATGAGATTTGATTGTTAAATCACCATTTTAGTTGGACACATTAGTGATTTATGTTATAATGAGATTAGCTTTTTACCAATCATGATAGAATTAATACACTTCGAATATAAATGTTACACTTTGATAAGACTACATATTGGCTTTCCCTTTGATGATATATTCAATGTATATGTCATATTAGCTTCTTAGTCATTTAAATTTCTATTTCTTTTAAGAAATGTAGATGTTAGAATTTCACATAATTTGAAAATATTTTCATTCTTGATTTACTTATAAATACTATGACTTTCTAATGATTAGTTGGCAAAGAAAAATCATCTTTATCTCCTCTTTGACCTTAAGTTTTATGTTGAGTTCTTTCATACAAAATCTAGAATGAGGTCATGAGGTATCTATTGGCTCATTAAATATGTGAAAACATTGAATCAAGGAACATTCGTTAAGCATTAAGTAGTCTTCCTTGACTTGCTCACAACTACAACACTTCATCAAAGTATGCATATAGGACATCGAAAATTAAGTCTCAACCATCTCACTCTTAATCAAAGTTTTTGAGATACGTTTTGATGACATCATCTATAGAAAAAAGTATGCAAACTGAAATATTTCATATTAATTTTTGGATAAATATATGAATATTATTTTTCTATCACTTGAATAGGTTGAACACATTGATTAGTTATTAGTTTTGAATCTAGAAAAAAATAGAAATAATTTTAATAGAGTTGAACTCAAAAATATTTTTGATTGTGATGGGATGATTGACATGACTTAATAATTGTATAATAAATCACGATTTTAAAATTTATAAAACTAAAAAAATAATTTTAATTTTTTAAAAGTATTTTAGCATAAATAAATAACTTGTAATTTGATAAAAGGTTCTAAAAATTGTAAAAAATTCTAGATCGATCAAAAGATATAAGATAATATCAGGTAAAATTACAAAAATTTCTACAAAGAATATATTTTTTTTAACTTTTACACTAAATGATGAAGAGAAAATTTATTTTAAAATTTACAAAAAGCAAAATTTAGGTGCAGACGTCATGATGACATCAATGCCTTGATGAATGTAATTCAAGCAAAAATAGAGTTATGCTTGGCGATTCTTATGTAAATAATTATAAAAAAATTAATTGATTAAATTAAGATTTATAAAAGTTAGAAGAATTATAATTGACTAAAGAAGAGTTTTGAAACTTGAAATTACATATAATATTATTAATTTAACAAATTTTAAGTTTTTTTTAAAGATATAATTCCAACATTGTAGCGATGACCATTGGAGTTTTAGGTATTCGAGAGATTTTTTGTCTAGTGTCCATAGCCTTAAAGCTCTCATTAGACATTCATGATGTGAGCAATCTATTGATCATCTTACGTAGTTTAGAAATTGATGAAATAGACCAACGAATCATCTTTGATGGCTATCACCTAGCAAAATAGAAATTCAACAGTTTTTGGATCTCCAACAATTGCCACTCGGTAGAGATGAGCTACATGAAGGTGATGTGCATTTCAAGGAGCTTCTTTCTCAAGTCCATGAGTGAGAGAGGAGGCTTGTATCACATTCAATTTTGCTTTGAGGTATTGACTTATTTCATGACGAATTGTCTTCTTCTCAATGATGACTTATTTGTCGATTAATTAGAGATGATTTTCTTAAAGAATTTATGATTTTATATTTAAAATCCTTGGTCAATTGTTAACGATGACCTACAAATAATGTTGAAAAAATTTTCATACAAAAAATTCTATTTGCTAGATTGTTAATCAACAATTTATAAAAAAGTTATCATTTAATTAAATAAAAAGATGAATTTTAACTTTAGTAGGATATGAGCCCTCGTTCATTGCTCAACTAAGTAAGAGAGAGAATATGAATTACCTACATACCCTTACCTAGTGATGTAATAGGAAATTTCTTTCTTATAAGTTAGGGATATGTTTGATATAAAAAAATGAAAACTTATATAGATCATTTTCTAATGTTTAAGTCACATACATATCAATATGTCTTTTTGTCATCAATGTACTCTGACCACTTTTTTACCTCACATCCGACTAGTCATTGATGATGTGAAAGGAGAGTGACACACACATGTCCAAATCAGTCAATCACTTGAGACCCTTACTCGTGGCTCCGCCTAAATGTGCCTCCAACCCATACATGGGCATGACTAGCTAATGGGTATGCCTTTTTTTTAATTTTTATTTTATTTTTATTTTTATTTATTTCATCTCAAAAATATGATTATAAATTATATAAATTCATATAAATTATTTAAATTTATATAATAACCAAAATTCACATTAATAAACTAAAAACAAACTTTTTCAATTTAACATAAATATAAGTCAATTTATCATGAGTTAAGGTTTAAAATATATTATTAATTAATTGTTAACTCATGATAATGAAGACTTATTAATAATCAATCTTAGTAAAACTCAAGAAAGATTATTTTTAGATAGTGAATGTAAATAATAGACTTAACTACTTTAAATATTTCTTAATATTACACTTATTAATCTAAGACATCAATATAATTTGAGATTTTAAAGAAAAGATTAATGTATTCAAAGGAAGTAAATTAAAATTTCAGATTATAATTAGATCAAATCAACCCCAACATCTTGATTTATATGTCACCTTAGACCCAATAATTTATTAAAAGATGTTTACATCAACATGTCTTTGAGCTATTTTAGTAAGAGATTTCTTTTTTATGATAAATGTTTCTGCAAATTACAAAAGTTTATTTATGATTTTATGACCAGCATCTAGATAATAGTATTCAAAATTATCCAATGATTTTTTTCAAACCTCTTCATTTTCAATCTCAACATCAGATCATTGATGTCTTCATCAAGAATTTCCCAACTAGTATGTTATTTCCTTTGTTGTCTAAGATGAGTGTTGAAAACAAATATTATTGATCTTGATGGGGAGACTTAAGGATCAGACAAGTGAGAGTAAATATGTATGAGACCCATGTGTTAAGGAGACAAACGCTATAAGTAGATTCAATTTTATGATTTTTTTTCTCTTCATCATCATAATATACTCTCCCCTAATTCTATTTATCCCTTGCTTGCCCTCCCTTCCCCCTTCTTTAGTTCATCCATTATTCAATTTTTTGTCATTTTATAGGGATCTTTGCATAAATTACTCACATATTTTTCTTTTGTAGTTTTTTGTGTAATTATAAAAATACATCTATAGAGGATGTGGCCTATATAAGCAAACATACTTTACAACATGTGTCCTTGATATACATGAATTATTTTTTTGATTAATTTTAAAAAGTTAATTAGGATATATTCCTCACCTCTTTCGATGAAGTACATATGTTCGGTATTTTAAGCAATCAGGGACACTTTCCTAACTGGTTGTATAATCCATAAATGACAACACTATTTTTTTTATCATTATAAGGATATTATTGTCTTCTAAAAAAGGTAAAGCAATTCACCTCAAAAAACGAGCGTAGACTATTCAAATAGGTTGTTCCATAAAACGAGTAGTTTTTAAGGACCCTTTTATAATTAACCCAAGTACACTATGCCGATCTCTCTTTTATGGAATTTCCCCCCTTCGCAATAAAAATGAGTTCCGGGAATTCTTTTTATGAGGAATAATGCGAGATGGCCCGGTCCGATTCTGGAGGAACGGGTTCCGTCGGTTGCCACCTCGGATCTGATCTGGATCCTTTCTAGTCCCCGGGTCAACGGACCCGTTGGTCCACAGAGTTGACTGACTGGCCTGTTAAACTTGGATTAGATTCTTTGGGTGGGTTCGCCGCGGCCTTCAATGGTGATGAAAGTGGGGCCCACCTCTAACGAACGGGTCAACATGATGAGAGCCTTCTCCATGTCGTTGGCTGACTCTGATTCTGTTTTGAAGGTGTACGGTTCAGATGAGGGAACGCGGGATTCCCCAAATAAATCCGACCCTACGTTCGGGGAGAGAGAGAGAGAGAGCCCGATTCGTAAGGAAAGTCCCTCTCTCTCTCTCTCTAAAGAGCAGCTGGGTTTTCTGCGTTCCCCTGGTTTCACAGCCCGCCCAAAATTTCGCCTTTCTCTGTACGTTTCCCTCCTCCCGCCCTTGTCCCGCCCCGTCTCTCGGCTTTGTTTTCGGGTCACTGGCCGCTGCCCTCTCTGCCTCTCTCCCTCTCTCTCGCTCCCCCCCTGCGACCCGCCTTATCCTTCCTCAGGTCTCCTCGAGTCTCCTCCCTCCTTCCACCCAGTAGCCCTAATAACCCTAGGGTTGGCGTCGGCGCGCGGTGCTCCTCCCTGGATCGCGAAGTGGAGGGGAGGAAGGAGGTGCCCCAGGATGGAAACGGAGCGCCCAGTCGCTCCTCTTTTTCCCGACAAGGTGTCTTCCTCAGACCTCTCTCTCTCTCTCTCTCTCTCTACAAATAGCTTCTGATTTCTTCCCCGTCGCAAGGGCCGAAACCCTTTGCTGCAATTTTCCTCATCTTCATCTTTTGTTTCCTTGCATGCAGAAGCCCGAGCCCGTTGACTTCCGGGAGAACAAATTGGCGTTGTGGAGATCCCCGGAGGCTCCGCCGCCGATCGTAAGCCCCCTTGGCCAAAATTAGCATCCTTTTGTCTGTCTACTTTCTGAAACTCATCACGGGGATCGCCTCGCGGATTCCTGCTCTCGGCTCGCAGGGTGCGGCTCTGGAGAACCTCGGCAATACGTGCTTCCTCAATGCGGTCCTCCAATGTGTTGCCCACACCGTCCCTCTCCTGCAGAGCCTCCAGTCGCCACCCCATCCGTACCCTTGTGCCGGCGACAGAGGTTTGCGCTCCTCTCTCCACTCTTCCGTCTACAGCTTTCATACTAAATTTTGATCTGTGGGTTTTCCATAGCGCACTAGGGTTTCGTTTGCGTCAGCGTCAATGATGATTACAGCTATTTATTTCTAAGTTTGACTTTTGAGATAATTGGAAATTGAAGGCACCTTCTCTGGCGAAGAACCGAGCTTCTGCTCCCTCTGCGCGCTGAGGCAGCACATCGACGTATGCATGCATGAAGATGCGAATGTTGTCAAGCCGTGTGGGTTTGTCAACAATCTGAGCAGTATCCTTCTTTTACATGCGCACATGATCCGTGTCCCCGAAGCAGATCTCCCTGTGAGCTTCATCAGAATTTTGTCGGTTTTTTAACCGTTTAGGTTTACAGACTTTTTGGAAATTTAGCCTCCAGATTGCCTGCTGATGCCCGTATGTTTAGGAAGTCTCATCGTCATGAATTCTTTGAATCTTTTGATTTATTTGGACGTGAGCCTTCCGGAAATTTTCAACTAGCTAACATCTTTTGGAATCATCTGAATTTTTCGGTTCAAAATGTTCATTTTGGAGAACTTTGAAGAAGTCCACACTGTTTCAATTATTTGAACTTTTTGGTTCACATGGATGTGGGTCCGGAGGAAATCATGTTGATTTTTTAGATTATATTCTCAAATAAATTGACCTTTTATTATATGGATAACGGATGATTAAATATTTAACTCACATGTTTTTGAATTATTTAGGTTTTTTATCACTTTTGAATTTGAGCTTTGAGGAATTATTTATGCAATGAATTATCTGATTTTTTAATTTCTTATAAAAATGGGTTTCAAAGAACTGTCCAATATACTTGCATGTTTTCAAAATTATTCAATTTTCTGGCCTTTTTATGGATTTGGGCTTCAGAGAATTATCTAAGCATACTTTGATATTTCCAAGATTAATCAAACTTTTGGGCTCTTACAGACGTGGGTGTTGGAGAATTACTCGATCAACTTTAATATTTTGAAAATTATTTGAATCCTCTGAGTCATCATATGGACCTGGGGTTTCCGATAATTATCCTTTTTATTAATCCACACATTTTCATAATTTCTCGAGTCTACAAACATCGCACAGTTCATCAAGTGTCGTGCTTGTGAATTATTTTGTGTTGTTTATCAACTTGGGTGGGATGGCAGTATTCCTTCACTCGATGGCCATCAGATATATCGTCTTCGTTCAGCAGATATCAGCAGGAGGATGCCCACGAATTCCTTCACTGCCTGCTGGATCACCTCCACACCAGCTGCCTTGACCCCCCTCCAGGTGACAGTGCCTCCTTGTTGCAGAAGACCAGCCTCATCAAGAGCACCTTCGGGGGCCGCTTGAAGAGTCAGGTACCCACTCCTTGCACCATCCTTTGAATTTTGCTAAAGAAAGAAAGAAAGACCCATTATTAATACATTTCTTCTTCACAATGAGGAGAGATGGAGGACAGAATTGATTCGCGGACTCTTTAATGCACACGTAATATATATGTAATAATACTATTCATAAAGAGATGAAGTGAACACCGAATCTCAGAAATGATCCGAAAAAATTCTTATAATCATTGCTTTGTGTTCCGTGAAGATGGGAAATAAAGAGCATTGTTGTGATATGTGATCTTTTGAAATATTTTTATTTATGTTATATATCTGATCTATGAAAAACATGAAGTGAACACTAAGAAAAAGGATGGAAGTGATTGAAGGAAAATGGTAACAGTAGTATTTTTTTTGTTCATGAAGATGTGTGTGTGTGTGTGTGTGTGTGTGTGTGTGTGTGAGAGAGAGAGAGAGAGAGAGAGAGAGAGAGAGAGAGAGAGAGAGAGAGAGAGAGAGAGAGATGAAGGAATGATGAGGAAAATCAGTGGCAACATGCTCATGAGATGCGATCTGGTGGAGCTTGTTTCAGGTTCAGTGCTGCGATTGTGGGCACAGGTCGGACACTTATGAGCCATTGCTCGATCTCAGCTTGGAGATTGAAGATGCCGGGAGCCTGGAGGAGGCCCTGGAGTCCTTCACCAAGGTGGAGAAGATTGAAGATCCAGAGATCAAGCTCACCTGCGAGGGGTGCGGGGGCCGGGTGTCTGTGGAGAAGCAGTTCACCCTGGAGCAGGTGCCGCCAGTCATAGCCCTCCACCTCAAGAGATTCAAGAGCAATGGGTACTTTGCCGATAAGATTGACAAGTTTGTGAAGTACCCAACAGAGCTCGATCTGAGGCCATTCCACAGCAACCCCAAAGCCGAGGTGGAGACCACTGAATCTTTCTCTGGTTCCTATTGTTTTATATACAATCTGTTCATAAGACTTAAAAAAGTTTTCTGATTTGCGTTGAAGGGGGAGCTGAGGTACGATCTCTATGCGGCGGTGATGCATCAGGGCTGCTCATCTCTTTACGGGCACTACTACTGCTTCATCCGCCCCTCCCCGGATTCATGGTTCATAATGGATGACGAGAAGGTGGGTATCATTGATTTTCCACCAAATTTCTCCTCGAGCCCGAATGATTTCTCTTTACGACGATTCTTAAAGAGAGAATCTTTTAAAGGAATTCCTGTGAATTATTTGGTTGGTGAAGAGATTACCCCATGCGTACAGGTTTACAGAGTGAATGAAGAGAATGCCCTCACCCAGAACGCCTACATCCTCTTCTACATGAAGCGAGGGACTCCCTGGTTCTCGTGCTTCGTGGAGGCTGGTAGGATGGGCGGCGGTGGGGGCTGCCCAGACGTCGGTAACAGGACCTCCCCAGTGTCAGTCGTCGATCACGTGGAGGCAGACCAGAGCTCATCTTCCTCCGACAGTGAGGACCAGGGCGAGGCGTCTGGAGCAGATGTGGAGCGGCACGCCAATGGCAGTGATGCGCCGCCAGAGGCCACCGCAGGGAGCTGGGCTTGTGGCGGTGCTAATGATGAAGCCCGTCGCCAGAGCTCGAGTCCAAGCGACTGCCTCCGAAGCGATAGCAGCCCCACCCATTGTGAGGGCTCGGATTGCCTGCCAGAGAATGAGGATGAAGAGAAAGTGGACGGTAACGGCGGATGCAGAGTATCGCCGCCCTGCACGCCCCGGCAGTCGCCCAAGGATAAGTTCTTCGATGAACCATGGGGTAATCATCTCTCTCTCTCTCTCTCTCTCTCTCTCTCTCTCTCGTTTGCTTTTTCTTTCTCTCTCTAAATAATTATATGCTGTTGGCAGAGGATGGAAAGGAGCAGCCGGCAAAGGCACAGTCGGAGAGCAAGGCGGAGAGGTCTACCGGTAGGGAGATGGTGGCGGTTGGGAGCTACCTGAGGCTGATGCCGAGGTCGAGGAGGCTGAGGCTCGAGCAGTTGATGGGCAGGGCCCCCAGCAGCAGCGCCCCCCACGAGCAGAAGAGGAAGAAGCCGAAGCTGCTGCAGCTGCACGCTGAGGGCTCACCGCCATTGCCCTCTTCCTTGCTCCACAAGCTCATCCATGCCCAAGAGGACGCCTCCGACCTCGTCATCTCCATTGACTCCGCTGTGAGAGGGGAGATGACCCACTAGCGAGAGAGAGAGAGAGAGAGAGAGAGAGAGAGAGAGAGAGAGAGAGAGAGAGAGAAGGGGAAGATATTCTCTGGGTGGGGTTTTGCAGGGTTCTACGCCGAGCAGAGATGAGGGGAGAGTTGTAACCTGCCCAAGCTGGTAAGGGTGTAGGCCAAATTTTTTTGAGCAGACTGAGCTCTTATCTGGTATGAAAAAGGGTACTGTTTTTTTTCTTTCTTCTGAAGTTGAGGTAACTGGGAAGGTGATGAAACCATTGGCGCTGATTATTCATGTGATTTTGCTGCGCTCTGATTATAGGAGCTGGGTCACCTTGCCCAACTCTCTCTCTCTCTGCTACCCTGGGAAAATAAGGAAGACGAGGCCGAGTCACACTTTAAAATCACCAAGCCTTCTTCATTCTCGGTTGTTTCACTGGGGAGAGAGAGAAAGAGATAGAGAGAGAGAGAGAGAAAGAGGGAGAGAGACAAGCTCGGGACGCGGATCTCATAGGATTCTATCCTACAACTCCGTGATGAAGCTGGTGACTAGCGATGTCAGCTTCTTCCCCGTCTCGCCGGCCATGTTTTTAATGGAGGATATGTCTTGAGATGCCTGAGAAAGAGGGGGGGAGAGATGCTGCCGGAATTAGATGTGGGTAGAGACCGCCCCTCCGTTTCCGATCTTGAGGTACCCAGAGTCTACCGTCGACATACAATCAGGAGAGGGCCACAGAGAAGAGGATGGAGAGAGAGAGAGATGAGAGAGGAGAGAGAGAATAGGAAGAAGAAGAAAAGCGCGGAACAGCATGATTATGCGCAAATCTTATTGGGAAGAGAGAGAGAATGAGGGGTTGACGGTGCTGAAGCTGCCGCCATGTATGATGTTTTCGGAGAGCGTCAGAGTTGCTGACGAGCGAGAGCGAGAGAGAGAGAGAGAGAGAGAGAGAGAGAGGAGAGAGAGATGCGAAGGATGAGATAAGCGAGGGCATGCACCGAAAACTTTTTCAAAGACATTTGGAGATCTCCCTTCCTGACTTTGACTTGTTCTCCGAAGAACTGGGACGACGAGATGGACTTTGAATTCGTGAACTTGTCTCTCGCTTCCCTGAATTCCTGGATCTGAGCAGCCTCAGAGATCGTCAGACCAACCGCATCCATCTTAATGAGAATTCAACAACAAGTTGACTTGCATCTACGACAAAAATAGAAATAAAAAAAAACAAAAAAACTCAAATTCTAGTGGTGGATGCTGCGTTGGTACAGGTGAAGATCATAATCTGAACACCATAACTCCGAGACAAGGATAGGCGAGCGAATGAAGGGAGAAAACAAAAATGGGCATTTTCCCACAACTGCTGTTGAACAAGTACCACTATTATTAGAAAACTGGGTTGACTAGGAGCAGGATATTCCACCAGAGAGCAAACGACAATCACGTAAAACCAGCCACTGCAATCAGTAGCTATACTCATGGGTCGAAGATACTATATCAACGATTATCGAGGGCATATGCATATGATGGCGCTCAAAACGTGATCTGTGTGCTATAGAATATATTGTATGCGTGGGAACCAATGAGATTCATTCATGTCAGTAGATTTTTTCACCCCCGCAAAAGTTTTCTTCTTCTGGAAATCATATACATTTCTGGAGTAATATTGGACAAACTAGCTAACACGAAGCTGGTTTCGTGATGTTTACCTGTGTCTCAGACGAGTTGGAGGTCTTCTTCTGAGATCCAAAATCTGCGAGGAAGCCTGAGGATTTTGGAGGGGTACGTGCCCGGCCACATGACTGCCCCAAGAAACAGCCTGAGCAGCTGGTGCATCTTTTTCGACGTAGCTGAGTCGAGAAGTGAGGGACGAGCCCAGGGTCGAAGTGCTGCTGTCATCTTTTGACCTTGGCGCAGTCGGTGGCTCTTCAGGCTTCTGGTCGTGGAAGCTTTCACTGGGCTGGAATCAGGAAGCTTTGCTCAGGCCAGGAAAATCTAGCCCTTGCTATATATATATTAGGCACATAAATGCGAAATATTATGCGCATGTAAGAGTATAAAATCCCACTGGGTGATGTAAAAAGTACAGAGCTCGTGTACCTTTGCAGAGAGTTTTCTAGCCCCCAGCCCACTGGTCTTGCCTGCGGCCTTTCTCGCACCAGCAGGCTTTTTAATGGAGCTGGCAACAGCCGACTGTGTAGGAGCTTTAGGTGACCGTACGACCTCCGGGGCTTCGTTCTGCTTGACAGCGATTCCTTTTGAAGCATCTTCGAGCTTAAGCGCAGGAGGTCCGTTGTCTGTAGGCAGAGGCTGGGAAGCGACTGGCGATAAGGGAGCGGCAGGATCCTCTGAGAAGCTTTTAGCAACCTCTTTAGCAAGGATCTGCCGGTATAACTCGGAGGCCCTCGATGTATATTTCGCTTCGATTTTTCCACCGTCCAACCATCCGTGCTGCTTATGGGCATCAGATCTGAAGCTGTGTGAAGGAAAAAAATAATTCTGGAGACTCTTCACAGCCCGGGGGGGGCAAATGAAATGACATGCGAGATGAAGAAAGCTTATCCAGGTATATAACATGGAAAACATCCTAGGCTGCTGCTCACTCCGATTAGATCAGCTTGCTCAACAGATCCGCGAGATCTGAAGAACATTTTTATCATCCAGATATTCCTGTTATCTGGATCACAAAAAAAATTAAGAAAGTGTTGCTTCTTTGAAGGAAAAAAGAGCGGGGATAATGGTACCAGGCTTGTTACAGAACGAGATATGATATAGATGGAAGCAAAAGCTGATAAGATCCCAAGGACACATTTTCAGCGACATGCAATTCTGACTTTAAAATGGATATAACTAACCTCATATTTTACAACAGGCTCACTGGCGCAGAAAGTATCCAGGCACTCATTGCCTCTCAGGATTTGATGTAGTATGAGGGGTTCAGTGGGCCTGAATAATGAAAACAGGCAATGCTGCTCACCTAAAAATATGTTCAAAAAGAAAGACTAGATCCTGGGGACTAGATTTATGAGGAGACCAGAGACCCAATATCTCAATTGAGGGGAAAGCCTCTCCAAAGGCTTCTGCCTTTGCTTTGAAAGGAGAGAATGCTCTAGGGTCGGAGAGTCTCCATCAAGATTAATATAATGTTATGGAACACTGTTATACAGTACCTTCTGGAAAAGAACTCTGAAGGAAAGGAACAAGTTCATATGTTTTCGTAGGGCGTAAATTGATACATTGCCCTGTTTCCTCTTAGGAGATGATGCCATTCAAATAATTTCACCCCAGGTGAGTTTTTGCAGTGATGCAGTCAAAAAAATACCCAGGTTACCACCCCCAAAGGATAAGTTATACACCTCCACTATGAGAAGTGAATGAAACTATACGAAAATTTATAGGAACAATGGCGAAACATAAACAAAATTCCTCTCCTATAGGGCTTGTTCTGTAGAAGGTTGTTTTCTATCACACTGGATATGTAACTCTATGCCCCCTCCTATGATATGCACTTAGTATTAGATTTTCGATGATATAGGTTAACACCACAAGGCAGAAGGCGTATGGCACTCCAGATAAAGAATCTATATGGATTACTGAAAAGTAAACCCTTTTTTTAAATTCCCTTGATTGACTTGGCCCTCCCTTGCCTATAAATATTGTCAGCGACATTTTGATCTTGAAGCATCAGAGGTACTGTGAATGTCCCATGAAAAACTAGTTATTCTTTTTTTATCTTTCTTAATAAAGGTGAAAAATGATGACAGTAAATAATTCCCAAAGGACATATAATCACAAAAACTCTACCTTAAATACACAATTTTGAGGCAATGATGTTCATTCTTGCATGGTATAAAATTTAGTCGTTTAACCCAGCTCAGATCCGGAAAAATTAGAGAATATTTAGTCCAAACCCAGAAGACACAAAAACGTACATTAAAATCATTTATCATACATATGATTTGTGCAGTTCAATTAGTTTTTTAATAAATAAATAAATAATGTGCTTCGGTTTTCATTATATTTATTTTGAATAGATTTCTTCAGCAACGTACCATCAAAGTCAAACATTATGCACTGTTTTCATGATAGCCTTCCATATCATCTTCAGTATTTCCTTTCAGTGCCTAGAAAAAAAAATGCAAGCTGAAACATCGTGTGCCATTGCTCACAATAGCATGATCAACCATTTCTTTTCTACAAATAGGATTACATATTTCCACTGTATCATAGTAGGAAATTAATAACATTGGAAACCAACAGCCTTCAAAATAAATTTCCAATTTACTCTTACAATGATGCATTCTGTGAAAATTTGATCCACAATATTTTCAGAGGTTGAATTATATAAAATTTAGGCCTTTGCTCCCAATTTTCCACATGCACCAGGGATCTTCCCGAGACGTCAGATAATTGAGAATAAGCCATCTCATCCGCTGAGTTTTATATCCATGAATTTTGTGTCACAGTGGTGCCTCCAAATCAAATGAACTTTTAAAATTTGAATACAGTAACAAAGTGGTTCCTCGAATTCTAAGCAGCAACCACATTTTCAAAAAAACATATTTTCTAATCATTGGAGGGCTCCAAAAAACGAAAGCATATTCTCCCATGTCCGTTTCTCTTTTTTCTTTTCTTTTTTTCTTATGACAAATTATCTAGCTTCTAAATGATGCGCTAATGATATGCCCTATAATTAAATAACTTTCAGATGCAAAAAAGAAACTTAGTTTTCTCATGTCGAGAAACCAGACGAATATTTTGCAGAAATCTCAATTGTCTACACTCTCTGTCGGTGATAGCGGGGGATCGCCCGGCAGAGAGAGCGATCCTCTTCCAAGAAACTGGAATAGGAAACTAAATAATGATTAATCAGGATAATTTTTTTAATGATAATATGGGAACGGCAATAATGTTTCCTTCGACATATAATTCAATCATGTATACGAATAAAAAGACTTTGCCAGATAACTGTTCTCATTATCACGATCATTCTATTGCAAGGAGTGGCCCACATGGGAGGTACATGAAGCCTACATTAATGGAGAAAATTCTGCTTAAAGTTCCCAAGTATTTTCAATACAGATCCTACGCCGAAAGTAGAAGGATTTTCCCAAAATTGGATTGAAGAGGGATCATAGAGAATGGAAATGTGGACAAGTATGAGCCCAAGCAAGGTTCCGGCCAACCGCTACACAAGTAACGCACATTTTCGTTTTCCAGTAAGGGCAAAAGTAATCCTCCATACCGCACAGAGCTAATGTGAACCCGAGGCTCCGGTGCGCAGCAGAGCAATCGATGCAGAGGAAGATCCCGTAAGTCACCGACGCCCATGTCGGATTCTTCACGCTACGGTCGAAGCACATCTGAAGGGGCATAGATCCCAAGTTTCATCACAAGAGGAAACTGTTACTAGAAAACAATGAGTTGGAGATCCTCAGATCTCCAGCTCCCCACGGCTGGATTCCGAGATCCGAACACACACTCAAATCCCTTCCCCAGTCAAGAGTGACGGGATACCCCTCGGGTAGGACTACCTTGTTCTCGGATCTGCCTCGGAGCTTCTTGAAGACGGCGTTCCTGTCAGTCAAGCTCTCGGAATCCATGACCGCAGACGATGACGATCTGGGAGAGAGGAGTCACCCCCGGCGTGGATCCGCCGGTCGGAGGTACGAAGCCGGAGCTCCTTCTCGCCCTCTCCGCTCCCGCAGAGACCTCGACGGAGCTCCTTCACGCCCTCTCCGGCCGGTAGGGACCTCGCCGGAGCTCCCTCCCGCCGCCGACAAATCAACCTCCCCGGAGGAGGCGCAGAGTAGTTCCAGTGTATATGTGATGAAGGTGTCGGCGGATAACGGCCTCGCAGGAAGCGGTTAAAGCGGGAATACACGCCGACAAAAATTGCTGAATGCCAGAAGGCCCGAAAAAGCCCGAAGCCCATCATATTTTTTTAAAATAAAGCCCAAAGGTTTGGGCCCGTCGTCATAAACTGAGGCCGTAATATACTAATTGATGGCCCTTTTTTCTCTTGATTTAGTAAATGATATCCAAGAAAATAAAAATAAAAATGGTTTTGAAATCATGGGACCGCCCTGAAATCGATCAGGACTACGAACAGTATGATAATAAGTGGAGTGGAGGATTTATAGAAAGAGATTTTTATTGGATAAATTGACGAATTTTTATTTAAATAATAATCTTTAAAATCATAGGCCGTCCAAAAGAACAATCTGGATTTGTGAAAAAAGGGTGAGTCTTAGACCTTGTGAAGCATAAAATGACCTTCTAATAGTAAGATTTGAAAAATCTTAATCCTCTAGGCGACTCAGCTTTTGGGAGAAATTTAATAAAAATTTCTATTTAAAGGTCATTTCAGTGGGGCAAGAAAATTTCAAAGAAGCTGCCAGATGACTCATGCACCTCAAATACCTAAAAGCCTCAAGTAGCTTGGTGATCAGTCCTCTTGAGTCAATTTTGTCCTAGAAACATTTGATAACTAAATTCCCTTGTTCTAGAGATCAAAGCTTAACTTGACAAAATGTTGAATAGATATTATTTCTAGGATATTTTCCACTACTTAAAAATCCTTTCTATTAAAATTTTAAAATTATTTTAGTTAATTTTCAAATACTTGCTAATTTCTTTCAAGATCGAATGTGTGTTGATTAGGTTGCCAACAAGTATCTTCACTAAGACTAAAAGTCAGCCTAATCACGCACATTTATATCCCTGTTTAGTTACTATAGTAAATCATATTATGGAACTGAAGAGTTGCCTAATCTTGCTCATATTTATCCAAAGTTGCAGTAAGGTAGAAGGTTAAGCCTAGCCATGTTCATTATAAACAAATTTTAGTCATTATAATCCAATTATTTTTTTTATTAAGCCTGACATCAACCAATTCATTCATTTTAAGTTATTATAACCAAAGTCAAATAGCTTTTGAAAAAAAATAGCATTTCATGTTCATTTTTATTCAAGTTTATTATTATAATTAGCTCAATAGCTTTAGTTAGCCTAAAAGTTAACCGAATTTTGCTTGTTTTTATCCAATTTTATTATAATCTAGTGGATAGCTTTGGTTTGTCCAAAAGTTGGCAAATAATGGGCAGTTTACATAGAATTAGTTATTATGATAGAGTCAATAAACGATTTAGTAATGTTGGGTGTCCAAATCTATTTCATTCTAATCCATACGATAATCTAATCTATCATCTTAGGAAGCCCAAAAATGAGCCTTGTAATCCTCATTTATGTCTAAACTTGGTAATATTTATCTAGTCAATTTCTTTAGTATGGTCAAGAATTTCACTAATATTGTTCATTTTCCCATTTTTAGATGTCATAAAAGAGTGAATAGCTGTACTAGGTCTAATCTAGTTCATTTATATCTATATTTGTTGCCTTTTTTTGGAGCAGATTTAGTTTTCATGTTGACAAAACATTTGCTAAGTGTATATCAAAATACTAGCAAAATGATTTTTCAAAACCCTAAGTGTAGATCAAAACATATGACATGCTAATAGTTGCTGTAATATTGTTCACTTTCCTCATATTTAGATGTTATAAAAGAGTCAATAGCTTTATTAGGCCTAATCATGTTCATTTATATCCATATGTGTAGCCTTTTTGGAGCAGATTTAGTGTTCATATTAGGTATATATCAAAATATCGATGAAATGATTTTTCCAGCCCTTGGTGAAATCCCATGTGATATAAAAAATGTTTGGAGCCCAATTAATTGTCTGATAACTATCAAGACAAGTGAAGGGTATAATAGTAAGATCACATCGTCATATTAGTTGTATGATCTCTCAACTATTGTTAATATCCTGTTCTAACCCTTGAAGAAGTCTCATAAGTATCTGGCATTTGTTCCTCGCAAAGTTTGCATTTTCACTTCCTCATATGAAGTAGGGTAGCTCAATTAATAAAAAATAGATATTAGGACTTATAGGGACCAAAATAGTAATGGACTTGAGGAGGGGTGAATAAACTAGATCATGATTTACGCATAATAATGATTTCTAATTCTATTCATTATGATATTCAGTGTCATACTTTCCAATTTACTGCTGAAAACTTAGTGGGTCTATTTCTAAACACTACGTTCACAAATGCAGCAGAATTAGACTCTATACAATATTTTTCCACTATTGTTTAGATTAGTCTAATTGATAGATTAAATTAATTATTCAAAGTTATTGTGGTGTAGAAAACTATTTTCTAAGTGATTTGGAAGAAAACAAAGGAACATGCAAAACACAAGTTGTTTTAATTAAACCCATTGAATAATGATGGAGAGTTTATTAGTGAAATTCTACTATAATTAGCATTAGAGGATGACTATAATTAGTTAATCTGGTTCTTTTCTCGTACTATAATTAGCATTAGAGGGTGACTGTAATGGTAATTAAAGGATCCTATAATGACTAATTTACTAGAGAAAGGGGGGTTGAATAGACTTAATTAGGATTTATAAGGAGGGAGAGAGGGAGAGAGAGAGGGAGAGACGGAGAGAGGGAGAGAGAGAGGGAGAGAGGGAGAGAGGGAGAGAGGGAGAGAGAGAGGGAGAGAGGGAGAGAGGGAGAGAGGGAGAGAGAGAGGGAGAGAGGGAGAGAGACAGAGAGAGTCGTTGTACTCCTCGGTGTGAGGGACAGACTCTCTCGTTATACTCCTCGCCGAGAGAGAGAGAGAGAGAGACAGAGAGAGAGAGCGTTGTACCCCGTCGTCGTTTGAAGTCGACGTAAGAGCGAAAGTAATGGAGGAGGAGAGAGAGAGGGAGAAAAAAAGTGAGGACTCATTAAGGGAGAGAGAGAAGGACAGCGAGAGAGAGAGAGAGAGAGAAATGTGGGCCCGAATGATGTGGACGCCCAAGGGAGCTTCACACTGGGGCATTATAACAGTCCCGCTGAGAGGGCGGTTGGAATGCTGCCACGTTTCCGCAATCAGGTAACGTCATCAGCTCGTGTAACACGTAGGAGAATGAATCCGAAGGCTCCAAAGTAGTCCTACTTCCAAAGCAATGTGGCTTTTACAGCTCCAATTTTTTAATATATCTTATATGTCACACTTCCCGGCGCCAACTGCATTAGTGGAGCCTGTGGGGCTCGAAAGACGCTCAGCCGGGCCGTACAGGGGTGGCCCCGGCCAGGCTCCGGCCATCTAGTGCCCTACCGTCAGATGCGAAGGGAAAACTCACCGGTTGAATTTGCTCGTGATCTAGATCGGGTTCAAGCCCTCTCACGTAAGAGCTTTGTCTGAATCTCTCTCTCTCTCTCTCTCTCTCTGCCGTTTTCTCTCTCTCTTCCCCACGAGTTCAATAAACGAGAACTTTAATGCAATTTCCGTGACCCATGTATTTCATTTAAATATGGATGAATATGGATTTTTGGACCCATGTATTTCATGCAAAATTACCGTGGCATAGAGAGTGACCCATGTATTTCCTGTTTTCTATTTATTTAATTATGGATGAATTTATTTATAATAAAATACATGAAGTGACCCATGTATTTCATAGTCCGCATAAATGTGTGGCATTTTGAATTTAATTAAAATTTTCTAAAAATTATGGTGCCGTAGGAAGTGGCCCTTGTATTTCCTGTTTTCTATTTATTGAAATACCGATGAATTTATTTATTTAAATACATGAAGTGACCCATACATTCCATACTCCGCAAAAATGTTTAGGTTTTTGGACTTTAATGCAATTTTCCTAAAACTTCATCAGCGTAGGGAGGAGCTTATTATGCATTCTAAAAGCCCAGATGCTTTATGTTTTAGAGGAGTATGAAAAACCCAGTGGGTTTTGAAAGAATAAAACGACCCGCAATTTTTTAGAATTTGAAATAGGTGCCTCACTTCATTTAATTCAATAAATAAATTAATTGGTATTTGAATAAATAAATAAATTCGACCGTGGGGGTAGTGGCAATGTTGTTTTTTTTAATTTTAAAAAACCGCTTGTTTCCCCAAAGTGTATGTATTCCAGGAGTATTTATGGGGGGATAAATGGAGATATGACGGTTCACTAAGCCGAGTACTATATTAGGACGTGGATTTTATGATTATTATTTATGGGAATAGACGGCGCCGCCGAAGTCAGAGGAGCGCGCACGTGATAGAAAAGGAGGACGACCGCGAACTAAACGTGGTCCCCTCTTGGTTGGATACGAATCTACGGGGTCTGCTGTATACGTATAGAAGGATTCGCCCCGGTCGGCAGTGCGACGTGGCGACCTGAGCGGGTTGACCGGAGGGGCGGCAAGATTTGGGTCAAAGAAACCGGCCCAGGTAGGTTCCTTGCGGGCGGCCCGTCTGGAATGGATAGGAAATGAGGCGTACATTTCGGCGAAATGCAGATCCAAATGCGCTCGCTCTAACTCTATCGTCTTACGCCACCGCCGTCACCACCACCACCATCACCACGGCGTTGGCTGCTTTCCCCTTCTTGCTCTCTCCAATCGCCGCCGCCGCCGCCTCCTCCTCCTCCTCCTCCTCCGCCGCCACCTTCCGGCAAGCGGCGTCGCTGCACGCCACCTGCGGGTGGCGCCGATTCGTTCGATGAATCTGTGGACGGATGAGAGCAGCTCGATGATGGAAGCGTTCGTGGCGTCGTCGGAGGCTCAGGGATTCGCCTGGCCGGGTTCCGGCGTGGCGTCGTCCTCCTCCGATCCTGCGAGGAAATTCCTCGCGGTGGCACCGCCGCCGCCATCGCCGCCGCCCATGGCGGGGATTGTGAACCAGGAGACGCTGCAGCAGCGGTTGCAGGCGCTGATAGAGGGGGCGAGGGAGAGCTGGACCTACGCCATCTTCTGGCAGTCCTCTGTGGACGTCTCCAATGGCGCCTCCTTCCTCGCGTGGGGGGACGGCTACTACAAGGGTTGCGAGGAGGACAAGAGGAAGATGCTGCCGTCGCCGGCGACCAGCGCCGCCGACCAGGAGCACCGGAAGAAAGTGCTGCGGGAGCTGAACTCGCTCATCTCGGGGGCGGCGGTCGCCGGAGAGGACGCCGTCGATGAGGAGGTCACGGACACGGAGTGGTTCTTCCTGGTGTCGATGACGCAGAGTTTCCTCAACGGCGCCGGCTTCCCAGGGCACGTCCTCTTCACGGCAGCGCCGGCGTGGGTCGCCGGCACCGAGCGGCTGGCGGCGGCGGGCTGCGAGCGCGTCCGGCAGGCCCAGACCTTCGGCATCCAGACGATGGTCTGCGTCCCCGTCGGCGGCGGCGTTGTCGAGTTCGGCTCCACCGATCTGATCTACCAGAACATCGATATCGTCGACAAGGTCAAGGTCCTCTTCAACTTCAACTTCGGCGGCGGCGGCAGGTTTGGTGCGGCGGCGGGGCCCGTGGTGGCGGCCCCGCCGTGGCCGGCGGCTGTGGCCGGAGACGAGGGGGAGAACGACCCCTCCGCCATGTGGATCTCAGACCCTGCCGTGGTGGAGATCAAGGGCTCCATGTTTGAGAACCCTAGCAGGAGCAGCCTCACCGGCAGCGGCAGCTCGGTGCAGCCGCAGCAGCACCGCCAGCAGCCTCATCCTCATCATGTTCATCATCGTCATCATCAGAGCCCCGCCATTAACAACCCTCATTCCCAGCAGGGCCCTTTCACCAGAGAGCTCAACTTCTCAGATTTCGGCCTGAACCACTCCAATCCGCTGCAAGCGCTGAAGGCGGAGTCCGGGGAGCTCATGAACTTCGGGGAAAGCAAGAGGAACTCCGTCGCCGTTGCCGACGGCGGCGTATTCGGCCGCCAGGCGGAGGACAGGAAGCAGACTAAGTCGGCGGCGGCGACGGCTGCGACGTCTAAGCTGAGCATCGACGAGGGTATGCTCTCCTTCACGTCGGCGGCGGTGGTCCGGCCGGCGTTGAACGAGGCGGCGAAGTCCGGCGGCGTGGGGATCAGCGGGGACTCCGGCCACTCCGGCCACTCCGACGTCGAGGCGTCAGTGCGGGAGGCGGAGAGCCGGGCGGCGCCGGCGCCGGCGCCGCCGGAGAAGCGGCCAAGGAAGCGGGGGAGGAAGCCCGCCAACGGGAGGGAGGAGCCCCTCAACCACGTCGAAGCGGAGCGACAGCGGCGGGAGAAGCTCAACCAGCGGTTCTACGCCCTGCGGGCGGTGGTGCCCAACGTCTCCAAGATGGACAAGGCCTCCCTCCTCGCCGACGCCATCGCCTACATCAACGACCTCCGCTCCCAGTTGCAGTTGCTGGAGTCGGACAAGGAGGCGCTGCAGAACCAGATAGAGTCCTTGCTGAAGAAGGAGAGGCAGCCCCCCCCGCCGGAGCTGAAGACGACCGCCGCGGCGGCGGCGGTAGCGGAGGTGGACGTGAAGATAATTGGCAGGGAGGCGATGATCAGGGTGCAGTCGAAGAGGAAGAACCACCCCGCCGCGAGGTTGATGATGGCGCTCATGGAGATGGAGCTCGAGGTGGTCTACGCCAGCGTCTCCGTGGTCAACGACCTGATGATCCAGCAGGCCACCGTCCGCATGTCCGCCGCCGCCTCTTACACCAAGGAGCAGCTCAGCTCCGCTCTCTTGTCCCGCATAGCGGACGCTTCCGACCCTCGGGTATTGAACCAGAGATAGAAATATGGAGGGAGAATAGAGAGATAATAGAGAGAGAGAGATAGAGAGAGAGTGGAGTCTGTCAGCGTGTAGAACTGGCTGCCGCCATGAGAGAGCTTCTCAAGCTACTCTGGAACGAGTTCTTTGTCTGAGTTGCGCCGACTTCTTCTCGGCTTCTCCCCATTTGGGAGCACTTCTTCAAAAATCAATTCCGATCGCCTTTTGGCTCCTCCATATCCAATCTAGGATCGGCTTTTCACAAAGACATGCCCGCACGTCCCCCTTCCCCCGGTGTGATCCACTCGTGTATAGCTCGACCACAGAAGACTCATGGGTCCCAGTGGCAACTTCTGGATCTCCCATGTGGCCGCCTCTCTCGCTGCCTTTCTCTCTCTCTCTCTGTTCTCTCTCTCTCTATTTGTGGGAGGAGCTCCGGATTCTTAGGAGAGCAATTACTGTCTGCGCATGCCACTGGCACATGTTGATGGACATGTCGGCAGCCTTTGGAGTCACCCAAGGGGCCAATAACCCCGCAAAAATCATAAACATGCGTGGTCCTGAACTCGGTGCAACATAATTAGAGAAATTTTCGCATTGGGCTACTGAATAACCTTACGGAATTAAGTTTATTAGAACCCCAGTGCATGGTTCTTTCTAAGACCGAAATTAGAGTTCCATGGGATTGTAAACTATGTAGTTTCATTGGTGATAAAGAGCCCACAATATTCACAATAACGCACCCAATTGGTACTGAATCTCTCTCTAAATGTACTCCTCAATGGTGATTTTTGAGTCATTTAAATTAGAACTATATTTTTGTGGTACCAGCTTAACATTTACCATCTGAATTGCCTAACCATGGGCGTAGATTGGTGCCGCATGTTTGGGCATAATGCATGTGAAAGTCTGTGAATAATGAAAAATTTCGAATAAACCTGATGTGGCTTCTTATGGTACTTATCAACTGTCAAACCTAGCTTATGTTTCCTTTTTTAGAATGTAATGCACATAGAAAACTGCAATGAAAATATTATTCAACCTACAAAATAGCTGGGTGATTTTTATGCACAAAGGGCCAATAGTAATTAGAAGATATGAAAAAGGGCCATGCTAGTTGCTTAAAATAAGAGGAATGAAAAGTGGGAAACTAAAATCTAAGTGCTTTAATGACCATTTAACCCAAATAGTTTGGCATCATCATTAATTTATCACCATTTTTTATTTAGCAGGTAAAATCATTCTTGTTTCACCTTGAAGAGGCAAAATTCATTGTGGTAAACTTGAAATCAACTCATGGAAGTCGACAACACTGTTTTGTTGACCCAAGGAATAGTGCAATTTGCTGAAAAATAAGCTTTAAATAAACACATAATGTATGCCTAAACAAGAGACAAAATATGTCCTTGTCATTGATGTTTGATTACATTGTTTCATGATAGTTATACATTGGTATCTTATTGGATAAATATTTCACCTAGTGGGCCATCTTTCCCTCAAAACAGCATGATGTTTGATATTTGCCTCTCTATCAATGTGGATGACAATTTATCATAACACCATATTACATATTATTCATCCCACTTTATATTGAAATTATTTAATGATCAAAATATCATAGGTTAGCTTATTGCAATATATGAGCTACTTGTTCACTAGTGATGTCACCGGATATTTAGAATCTTGCACAGATGTTAATTGACCTTTAAAGATATAGCTCTCTTGTTCAAAATACACTTTAGTAAACTCAATTTTTAAGTTTAAAATAATACAAAAATTTACTATTTTCCTAGTAAACTAATACCTTCAACAGATCAAAATTCGCCATAGTTTCAACAAATAGCTGTAATTGTAATAGAGTTTTTAGTTGGCTTCTTATTTGTAAAAGAAAAACCTGAATAAAGTCAATTTTTAATAGTGAAGTTTTGAATAGGTAGGTGCTTAACATCCTTTCAAGGAATCTTAAAACAATTTGAAATGTTGCTCAATATTGTTGGGAATACAAAGCTCTACAGTAGAGTGTTTCTTCAATTGAAAAATTATTTGTTTACACATCATTGTTTCTTATATATATGTTTTATTCCCAGAATCTAGTGATCTAATAGATTTCCCCAATCATAGTGTGACCTTCTCATATGATGCTAAACACAAACATTATCTATTGCCACCTTTATAGTTATACGTACATATTGAATAAAAGTAAAAATAAATTTAAAAACCTTTGAAGATGAGATGAATAGTAAAGAAGTTTCATCTTGGAGCATTGCAAATATGCTTGCATTAAAAGCTCTTCTTCTTCATCAAAAGGTTCAAATCTCATTTTTGTTAGTTAGGTCTAATTGCTACTTTTCCCTTCATAGACTGTGCTGAAATACTCATTATTAGTATTTCCTTTTTAAGGGAACTTTACCAAAACATAAATCTATCAACAAAACTTATATGTAAGGCCATTTGTTTATTTCATGGACTAAAGTAGACCTTATTTTATGGGGACTTCAATTATAACAAGAGAAATTTAATCATTTGGATGTTCATTATCACTTGATTTATAAAGTTTGATTAATGTCTTTCATCATGTCAATCATTCAAATGTGGCCCCTCATATTCATATATTTTACAAGACAGATTTATGGAAGCTTAGGACAAAAATTCTTCTCAATATCTCATAAATAGTACATTAAATATTTTTCAGACAAATTTTAGATGATCCAACTTCAACTTGTCATAGCCCAAGAAATGTAGCAAAAGATGACATTAGTATAAAATTTTCATCTTCAAGTAAATAATGCTTTGGTTACCTTCTATATATTAAATTGGAGGTAGTTCTTTTGTACTATGGTTAAACTATTGGAAATGTAGGGTAGGTTAACTTTAAACATAGGAACTGATGTAATGTGGATAGAAATGATACACTATATATATGAGCATTACCTGGTGTGGTTAAAAAAATCAGCTTTTAGGTGGCCAAGAAATTTCAACTAGTTATTACCTTCCAAGAATGAAATGGGGGCAAAAATATCCCCTTTTTCTGGCTCTTCGAATTGTGGCCATTTTTTGACCAACATAGTTAGTATATGCTGATCACCTAGTACTCTTTGGCAGATATTAAACTCTTCTTGCTCTCTTTTCTCATTATTTTAAGTTATGTTCGGACATCCAAATTTGGTATGTGATCATATTAATATCAAGATGATTAAATAGGCTTCAAGACCACTATTGATATGATTATCAAGAGAGGCATAATGAAATCAACTTAGTATGCGTATCTAAGCTTGTTAAATCATGACTATCTCACTCTTTTACAAATTGTGATGATGTATTGACACAAGTAGTGATCTTGCATGTGATTTGGAATGAAACTTTATAAAAAATAATGAGCAAAACTTTCTAATAGGAGCTCATAGAACAATAGTTACTAAAAGGTCATATGTGAACTAACGACCTACATCTACCATACTATTTAGTTTAAATTTTTCATAAGCCTTTATTATATCTATGAATAAACTCCCAAAGACAATAAAAATAGATAGAATGAAATTATTTATTTTAAAACTCTAATGTCCTAGCATATGATTCTAACAATAATTATAATGTACGATTTCTTAAAGGCAAAAATATGACAAAATCACTGAACTTCCCCATTTAGGGGGAGGGGGTGGCCTTTCTCTATCAAGCAATGTGGGTTTCATTAAAAATGCCCTAGAATGTCTTGCATAGGGCTATTTTTAGTCTTGTCTAAGTATTGAATGGGCTTAGTACATTTGAGTCTGAAAGTATGTTACGCTCTCATTATCTAGGCTTATCTTGGCAAGTTACATCTTTATCATCACAATCAAATAAAGAGATAAGTCAAACGTTACCACATTGAATGATGAGTAAGTTTCAATAGCAAGTAGAGCTGTCACATAGAACTAGGGTTTGGATAGTTGTGATTGGTAAGCTATTTTGATGGCTTGATGTGTTCCTAGAATAACCATTGAAATAATTAGATGAAGGGATATTTTTTGCATGTTCCCATTAGTTGGGCAGTAAATATGTGAAAGAGGGGAGTCTATTTTGCACATAAAAGATCTAAGCACATGAGTGTTTTGAAGAGTTTAGTATATCAATACAACCTTTACTCTTCTACACTTGAATATTTTACTAAGTTATTCCTAACTTCTAATGATAAGTTAACATTAATGTTAATTCCCTATTTATGTAAATTTATTTAGTTTGTTCTTATTTTTCCCTGTTTAAGCATGTTGACATATTTTATTCTTTTTTTCCCAATTTATATATATTGAGTTATTTTATTCTTATTTTTTCCTCTAATTTTGGAGAATCTATTCATGTAACATAATATTTATTGTTTAAAACATTTTCATTTTTTTAAGCTCTCATTCATTTGCTTAGAACTTATGCATTAGGTTCACATGAGCAAAAAAATCGTTTTGGTGATCTACTCCTCTATCTCACCCCATGAAACACAAGAAATCTTCAATAGAATTCAGCCAGCTTTGCCATATCATTTGGCCAGATTAGATAAGCCATATTTCTTAGTTTAATTGACTTAGAAATCACAACTGACCCAACCAACTTGGCAAGCACCAATCCCTTATCACCTTGAATGACTAACACCTACTTGTTAAATTTCCAATTGAGCTAAATAAACATCATGAGGAGACTCATTTCATTCAATTAATCTGGGTGGATCAAGAAATAAAATCACTTTTGCACAACAGTTCAAGGACACCTTAAAGCGGATGAAGTTATTCACAATGACTAAAAAAAGTTCACCAACCTAGTAACTCAACAGCTACTCAATAGATAAGTACACATGTGTATTACCTAATCTTATTATAGTAACCATTGAAGTCAATAGATTGAATTTGGTGATGGATAACATCTTAGTGACATATGACTAGATGTTTAGGGCAAAGAGTTATCATGGGTCTTGTTTATGGGGGACATAAGAGGTCGATTAAACACAAGGATAATGAGACAGATATAGGTTCATGGTTCCCTCAAAAGGAGTAGTTGATATTGGGCCAAATGGTCTTATCCTAGTATTAAATAGTTGACATAAAAGATAATGTAAGTCATCGGTGTACTATGTGAACAAGCCTTGAACGTTAAATTTTGGAGCCAAACTTCTTTTATGATGATGATAGGTCTGTATAATAAAACATTTACTAATGAAATATAGGTATATCAACAATTTGTTAGACTAAGCATTTCAGGTGTATAAAATCATCTAATTTCTTCTTTCCATAAATGAATTTGGGTCTCCATGTACTTGAATATTGAGGAAAGCATGAAACTAGATGCTACATAAAAAATAAAAAATTGTGAAAGTAATATGATAGTTGTGATGTGCTTGTTGGTGTGGTTATGATCAATCATCGTACAATTTTTTCATGAAATAAATGTCTCTCCATGCGGTTGGTTATTAAAACTTCTCATTCAAAACGTACAAACTTACCATTGGTTATAAGTAATAGTTTTACTCACAATAATCCCAAGAGATAGATATAGAAGCAAGTATTGATTTCACAAAGATTCTCATCAATGTTGGATCATTTTTATGCTATATTATATACCAATAGGAGGGTGAATTGATTTTCTATCAGGTTTTAATATTTTTTCTTATTTTAAAATTATTTTTATCATTTCTAAGTATAGTAGGTCTACACAGTCTTATATGAATCAATATAGTGGGGATGGGTTAACAGATTGGTTGACACGATTGTGTTAATGAATAAGGTTGGCAAATAAAAATCCTACATGAGTGAGATACAAATAATTATAGTGATTCAACCTTTCTCTAGGATATGTCTATTTTGTAAGGTTTAAGGTTTCTTATCTTTACTTTCACATACTTTAGAGATATACAACTAAACTTCATGGGATCAACAAAAACTTTATGTGATAGATTTCATACATGTATCACACTAGATATCTTGGCACTTAGTGGTTTTTCTATCATTGTTAGAAGTACTACTCTAAAGTGTTTTAACATAGGAAAATAAGTTCAAAAAACTGGTAAAATGATAGCTTTCTTAAGGTTGTAGGGAACTTGGGCAACTAGAGTAAGCTTGGGCGAGCAAGAGCTCATAGCAGATTTTGTATGGTAGATTTTGAATAGTGTGGGGAGAGATGACTGACCACTGAGGCAATGTTTGAAAGCTCTTCTAGTGGAATATATATAGAGCCCAGAATCTTGAAGATTGGGAGTCAATTATTTGAGATACGATCCATAAAAAATTACTTCAGTTGATACACATTTTCTTGACTAAGCTCTTCAAACATTGTCCTCCTTAAGATCTACTTGTTGAATACTATGCCATCAACTCATCTCTACCCTGGATTCATGGCTTTGGGGGGAAGGCAACATGATAAGCATCTAGTACCATCTCACCATTTTTTAGACTCAAAACTCTAAAAGATATTGAATCCTCCTAATACCTCTTAACTAATAGTAGTTCTCTACCAATAAGGGTTAGTGTAATTAGTTCTCTAATTTGAGTGAATTTTTTTAAGGGCTAGCATACAATAATGTTATGATATTTATATCCAAGTGTTACTTTAATAGAAATTTTAAATGACCATTTTACTCATATACATAATTTGCCAACATCAATTGGGCCTAGGCTGGCAACAATCCCTCCACACTATCTTTTATAAAAAAATGTTACAGAGGCAGAGTTCTCACTTCAAACCAATTGATAAAATAGGAAGGAGGTCATGCCTTGAATCAAGGGAGAGTGAGAGAGGTCAGAGAGGGATGAGGAAGGCGAGAAAGATGAGGTTTGAGAGAGAAATGGAGAGAACAAGTTAAAGAGTGTTGAAAGGGAGACGCCGGAAGAATGATATGATGGAGAAATGGAAAGAAGTGAAAGAAGAGGTTACGAGCTGTTCAGTGCATTTTGAAAGAATAACCTGCCATTATCATATCTTAGATAATGTTTAGTATAGGTAATGTGCAATTCGTTAATGCTAGCTACTACAGAGCTTTATTTCTAATAATAGAAGGATTGCCGATCAGTATCTAGAAAATCTGGAAGAACGGAAGTGCTTTAAACTCTAAGATTTAAAATGAATATTCCTAATAGATATCTTTGTGTTGTGTGTGTGTGTGTAAGAGAGAGAGAGAGAGAGAGGGAGAGAGAGAGTAAAAGTTAAATGATACCTGATAATGTTAATGATTCAGACAGGATCTGTCGGTAGACTTTAGAGGAAGCCCAACCTTTTTCTAACAAGAGTTTAAACCTCTCTCTCTCTCTCTCTCTCTCTCTCTCCAGCTGTTCTCATCGTTGGAGAGCATGCCGGTGGACACGTCTCCCTCGGTCGCGGCGGATATATACGGACTGAATCATACTGGGGTACGGCCATCCAGCTGACTCTATCTTGGGGAGAGAGAGCCATGGAGGAGCTGGCTAGAGACATGGAGAGGGCCCTTATCTTCGGGGATGACGACTACGACGACCTGGAGTCGGCGTTCGATTTACCTGCGGAGATGCATATGACCTTCGAGTTCCCTGACGACGGGGAGCCGGTACCCCGCCAACCTGCCCTCGACTACGTAAAAAACCCCAGCGCCCTTCTCCGCACGCCTGCCGACATCTACGACCACAACGACTCCTACTCCTTCGTTATCGATATGCCCGGCCTCGAAGCCAATATGATCAAGGTTCTCCTTCTCTCCTTCTCTCTCTCTCTCTCTCTCTCTCTCTATATATATATATATATATATATATATATATCTCATCAATTATAAGGATATATATATCGATCTCTCCCCCATCTCTATCCAACCAAGTCTTTCCTAATCTGTCAATCTATCTATCTACGGACCCACCAATTGATCACAAGATAATTATCTATATTCACAACGATCTCGGCAGGTGACTGTAGAAGACGATAAGATCCTTCACGTGGTGGGGAGGAGGAGAAAGAAGGCAGCAGAGGAGGAGCCCGCTAAGGCGGAGGGGGAGGTCGAGGCCCGAAGCAAGCCAGAGGCTCCGGCGGCGAGGCCCATAAGAATCGAGCGGCGGAGGGCGAGGTACATGAGGAGGTTCAGCTTGCCCAAGGATGCCGACAGGGAGAAGGTCAAGGCCTCTTACAGGAACGGCGTCCTGACGGTGATGGTAGACAAGGTGCCGGCCAAGGGGCAACCTTCCAGGTCCAGATCCGTCTCCATCCCCGTGTCCTAAGCTCCAGGGACCGGAGATCCGTTGCACCGGCGCACGACTGTAGTTCTTCTGTCTTGTATGGATACGCGTATATAAATGAAATATGGAACTACGTACGTACAGAAGCTTTGTAGATTTTCCTTGGCGGCCTGAGAAGAAGATGAACTCTCTCCAACAAATATGGTGTTTTTAAAATATCCTGTGTTTACTTTATAGCCTTGTGATTGCTTGACTTTTTTATTAAATGGGTTTAAATATTCGGGTTTGCAAGAAAAATAGAAATACTGGAAACAAGAGTTGGAAATTTGAAGTAGAAGGGTTAGGCTGGTTAGAGCCTATCCCTTATGTAAAATGATCTAAACAATTTTTGGATTTAGTTAAATTAGAAATTTTTATAACAAGAATCTATTTTTTTAAAGCTACAATAGTCAGAAGATTATTCAGAGCCATGTGAAAGAAGAATATTACCACGCTTAGTCATATACTGTTTTTCGAACTAGATATATGCATTATTGTTAACTTTTGAAATGCATATTTATGCACAATTAATGTCCAAATCTTTAATGCATAAGTATACTAAAGATTATACTACAGATAGATGGGATGACAGTGAAGGACGTAATAATTTGTAATTCTATTTTCTGTAATCTTTATGATTAGAGCTCCTAATTTTGTAGATGATAAATTAGTTGTGTCTTTGTGTCTTGTATTTAAGGATGAAATGAAATTAAGACTAAAACATTGTTTTACCAATCGTGTGCATAGCTAGAATAGGTTACTTAATTGAAAGAAAGATTAACTATTCTAAGTCTCTCTACTTCAAAGAACTGATTTAGGTGATTAGAAGAAGACAAAAAACATATAAAATAAATGTTCACTTTGATTTTAGAGTGATTCATGCTCTTGTCTACATCTAGTATCTCAAGAACTGTCACTCCTTATGTTCTACAACTTTTTCTAGAAGATTACACAATGTGCTAATGGATTTGGGGGCCAGATAGTTATCAATACTATTAACAATTCAAGTGCTCAATGCACTAACAATCAGATTGTTTTAGAGAATTAGTCCCTCACCAACTTAATGGCTTTGATGTACCAAACAGCATAAGGTATTGTCAAACCCAAGTGCTAAGATAATTTGAGGTTTATACCCACTAATTGAGCAATTTTCAACTCATAAAGAACAAACAAGTGTCAATAGTAATTTCATTTGCTTGATTTGACGATTACCTTAACACAATCTCAATAAGTATTTATTGATGTTTGGTTAGATCTAGATCATTATAATGACCTCTCTCTAAAAATATCTCAAGCAAAATTTTTTCATTCTTCTCTTTTAAGCTCTCAACTTGCTTGTAAGCTTGTGTGGATGAATTGAAGGAGATATATTGGCATTGAGGCTGTTCCTCTTTCATGTGATATGGGCTTCCCATTGTTTAGATTAGGTTTCAGCCATCCAATAATACTTCGTAATGAGTACTAGTTGTTGGAAATCATAACATTAGCTAATGCATCAATGCCTGAATATAATTTATAAAAATAATTTTTATTTTTTAAAATAAATATCAAATTGCAAACTTAAAATACTTTCTTTAGTTTTTTTGTTACATCATCTTTGTCCTCCAAATATATATCCAATGAGTATACATACATATACTTGTGATATAAACCTGGGTCCAAAAATTACATGAATGAAATAGGTGTCTAATTTTACTTTTGCTTTGAATCATGAAATTATTTCTCAATTCAATTCCCAAACCTTGATGTACCATGATGATTATAATGATTAGTTGACCAGTGACTCATATATGTATCTCAATAATTTACTATAATATAGTCAATACTTAAAATGAAGTATATTGACAAGCATTGAGTTACTCATGGCTTATTTGCAATAATGTCTATCGGAATCAAAAATTATAATTTAATTCAATAAAATGTTTTTACTGTTTAAATTATTTTATGGATGAGCAATGAAGAGATTTTAAAAAGAACCAACATTGCAGTTATCATTGTACATAGTGAATTACACTTTGTTACGTTCATTAATTAAACATTCTAATTGAATTCAGAAAATTGAAGCTATGATTATAAAAATTTAATCTATGATCATTTAAGTATTATGAATCTAATTTTTGAATTGATATTTAATTTAGTATGTTGTGTATAATTAAATAAGTCATTCTGAAGTTCATGTTAAAAGGTTCTGATATATACAATGAATTAAATTCTATAAAGATTTAGCATAAAAGCATTTAGTCCACGGTTCATAAATTATTTAAAAATCATAACTAACCTATCTTTCTTTAGGGGTTGACATACCTTAATATGAATGCTCTTGTTTAACTAGGTGATGTCCAACTAAGGCAAATATTACATTGCAACAGGTTGCTTTAAATTTATGGTTTTTCACAAAATTTAACAACTAGTCTCATTCTCTTAGCTAAATCAAAGCATCTATTACTTTTGTCCTCAATTATGATGTAAGACACCAATTCAAGAAATCAGAAAACTGATTATTTTTTTTACCCAAGTGACCTAGAAATATAAAAGAGTAAGCTAAAAATGTTTGAAGGCCCAAAATGACTTTGAAGCAAATAGGCCCAAAATTTCATGAATAATACGTCAAATTTAATGTTTTGATTTTGGGCCCTTAGTGATTGTTCCATTTTTTCACTATGATTTTATTTTTTTTAATAAATTTATTTTTAAGAATAGTTAATATAGATTTTACTTATTTAAAGGTATGAATGATGTAACTTTAGGAGATAGTTGATGCACACTGAACATTGCAGGTTTGGGAATGCACTAAATCTTAAATTAATGACTAAACTCTCAAAATATAATTATGTAATATTGGATGAGTTCAAGTCGAATCAATATAGATGATTTAATTTATTTTTAATATAAATCTTATGTTTTCAAAAGGTAAGTACTTCTATTGGAATAATCAAACAAAAGTGTTTAAGACAAACTACTTGATTTCTAAAGAAAGGAATAAAATCTCAACAAAATGAAAATTAGAATAAAGAGATAATGATGGAGTCGTGAGTTCTTTAAAATGTCATGGACGCTGAGCAACATGACAATACCAAGAGATCCTGGGTCAAGCAGGTAGAAATTCAGATCTATGGGTGGTGAAGGACTGCTCTACGTTCTTGAATGAAGGTGAAATGTAGAGGATAGGTGAATAAAGATAACTTAATTCGAGGAGGTAAGAATTAGAAAGAAGAAGAAGAGAGAAAGGAGAGAAGAATGAGGAAATGAAAGGAAGAGAGAAAAGATGAAAGGGGAGAGGGAAAGATTGATGAAAAGCACAAAAACTGATCAAAATAGGAAGAGAAGAAGGAAAAGAAAAAATGAAACAAAAGGAAAAAGTGGGGAAGAAGAAGAAGAAGAATAAAAAATATCGAAGTAGTGAGAAACTCATCGGCAAAACAGTTTAGACTAGTGAGAGAGAGATCACCGGTGAAAACAAGATAGGCAGTGAGAGGAAGGGGAAAATAACATGAAATCAGTTAAAAACAAAATACAAGAAGTTGAGGAAGAGATTGGACGAGAGGTAAAGAGGAAACACACTTCACAAAAAGAGAAAATTTGCCGAAAAAAGGATGAAGTGAAAATGGTTGGTCTCCAGTGAGTGAAAAATGATAAATGATAATTACAATAAATCAAAAGAACAATGTAGAATGACAAAATAATTGAAAGAAGGGAAGAAAAGAGGGAGAAAGAGAGAAAAACGTCCTAGAAAAGAGAAAACTCATCGGTCGGAGAGAATGCTGGCAAGGGAGCGAACACAAAATCAAGGACAGGACAGGGGATCAGAACATATAAATAACGTAATAGGAGGTAAGGAAAGGTGAAGAACTTCTCACGTCTATCACTTGGGAAGACAAAGCAAGAGAGAGAGAGAGAGCAATAAAAACGTACTAAAAGCTAAAAAAATTAAAGATTTAAGGCATTGAAGAAGAGGTAGGGAATGATTTTCTTCTTGTCACACAGGGAAAGAGAGAGAGAGAGAAAGAGATAAAAGAGGAATTGGCTGAGATACGAAACCATGTAGATAGAGGGGGAGCTCTAGAGAGAGGAAGGGGAAGAGGAAGAGGAAAGAAGGGGAGGTGACAAAGAGGGCTTTTGCTAAAGAGAAATATGGTATTTTAAAAGGAAAAAAACAAAAAAAGAAAGAGAGAAAAAATAAAATAGGTAGAAATAAAGAAGGAGAGAAAGAGGGAGAGCAGAAAAACGAAGTTAATTGAATCTATCTCAAAAATAAATATTTCCCTTATCCTATCATCAATTCAAGCTGAATTTTGAGTTGAAAATCTTGTTTCATTTGTCTAAGTCATATGCTAAAAGGAAAATAATCACTTGTGTAAAATTTTAACAAATGGTTATGCATTTGTTAAACTTTGGAAAAAAACTTGATAACCATGTAAAAAGATTTAATGTATATTATTTCTCATAAATTCATAGAGAAGAATGGACTTATTTACTTATCACTTTAAAACATTATATTATCAATGCTAATAAGATGATTTTTTGTGAGAATGTTTTTTGGTTGTGACTCAAGCAACCCTTGTGGGTCCAATGATTGACTAAAACAATCTTTGTGAACTCAAGGATTGATGAATTTTGTGCCCTGTGGATTTAAGGGATGATTTATGATCTTTTGCAGCTTAAAATTTTGTATCTTATAGATTCAAAGTTGAATTTCTATTTTTCTACAACTTTTGCTGCGTCAAATAGAATCACTATGCATCCACTATATTAGTTGACTCAACTTCACATTTCTACACATTGTCAACAATGTCCCTCTAATAATTGTTATTATAATGTTGACAAGATCAATTGAGAACCATTAATCAACATTAATTTCTAGATTTTTTTTAAATGTATAAAAAATATCTAAAAAATAAGCAATAAAAGTCACAATGTAATGTGACCCATTTTAAATTAAAATTTCCTTTGAATCAAACGCAGGATATAAAAAAAAGCTGAGACTTGTCAATCCAAGATGTGACAAAGAGAGCTGATACATGAGTTTTACCTTCAATTCAGAATTTAAAGTTGAAAGTACATCAATGCTCTCTCACATGCTTGTAGAAGGAATATAATGTCTCTAGGAAGAGCCTATTTCACCGTGCTAGATATGAGTTCATTTCAAAATGCATAAGCTTACAAGCTAAACAACGAAGGGTGTTCATTTAGCAACTTGAAACCTTAAGGCCTAGTGGGATTATTAGTATTTGAAGAAACCTTTGAAGAGTAAAGTCAAGCCATTTAAATATTGGTTTTGTAATTACTTATTCATCTTTAATTTCCATTAACAGTTGAAGTAAGTTATTAACTCAACTCAACCTTCCCCTTGAAAGTTTATTCATATGAAGCAATGAAACTTATTGGTTATGATTTAGTACCAATATTAGAAGAAAAAAACACAGCCATAAATGAAGTTAGATGTGACATCATTGATGCAGCTCAATTTCAACGCAACTCAAATGGACCAGAAGCCAAAGATGTGTGAAAGATACAAGTTAGCTCAATTCAACTCGAGATGGCCCAACAAGAGATTTGGATACATCTTAAATGTGCCCAAATTTAGTTTTCTCTATTTTATTTTCATTTCCCTCTTTTAGTCATTTTAAATTTATTTGAAATTCAAATTTTAGGTGTCCAAATAAATAGATTTTCCACTTATTTTGGAGGCCCTTCGCATTGTCCAAGAGACATTCAATCAATTCTACGAATTTCTTATCTCTTTTGAGATTTTTCTCCTCTACCAGTGGATTACGACGTCCATGCAGACTCAAAAGACTATTTTTTATCCTATGGACTCAAGATTAAACCATTGTGGACTCAAGGGTTAAAGTTCTTCATTGTATAGATTCAGGGTGAAAAATCTTCACACAATCAAAATATTTGTAGATTCAAGGATGAGATTTCAACTCTTTATAGAAATCAACTACATCAACTTTATCAAATCGTCATTTCCTCATTTTCTGTGGGATCAAACTCAAGGAAACCTTCTTGATCCTTCACAGTGAATGATCCTTCATGGATCAAACCTATATAGATTCAAGAGTTGAAGTTTTTCCCGTTATGTGGACATGGTGAATGATCCTCACAAAAATCAAATCTTTCAACTCTGCGCAACTCAGGCTGTGTCAACCTCTCTCAAATCATCATTTTATAAAGTATAGAATATAATATCATCCTTGGGAAAGGGTGTCAAAGGTATCCAACTTGCATTCTAAAAGGTAGGTAATGAGGGCTATTGAATTGGAGATGAGACATCACTACGTGAACCTAGGGCAGGAAGATAGGGTTGCCATTGCCAAGGACAAGATCATTGGTAAAAGGGACAAAGCCAAACCTCAGCAAAAAGGTAACCAAAATAAGGAAAATATGTTGGAGCATAAGAAAAAACCAAATATCAGATAACTCACCACCAGCTTTTTATCTCAAAATTGTACCTTATTTTCTGGTGATGTTCCCACCGTTGAAGGCAGATCTCACAAGGTTTTGCAATGATGTTTGCACCATTTTCCATCAAACTCATCAGAAAAACAAGGTAAAAGTAAAGAGGAATGGCTGGAGTACTAGCTTTGGTTACCTTTTACATGAACCAACAGACTTCCCCTAACAAGTATGAAGAGATATAGTATGAAGGAGCGTTTTCAAAATGGGCTTTGGCATTGGACTCCCTTAAAAGGCAGACCCAACTAAAGCAACATTCGTTTCCAGAACCAAAGACTGGGTTATGGCTATGGACGAGCCAACACATTCAGTTGCCTCCTGCATAAGAAAGAAAGTGAGAAACAGAATGCCATCACAGGATTTAAGTCCATTCCTTCACTAAGCTACCACTGGTTGGATCATAGAAGTTTAATAGGTCAAGGTGATTCAGGGTCTGATCTTCAGAATCTTACAGGGAATTCCAGTCCAAATTTTCATTACCTGCAGTTTGGAAACGCCAGACCTGAGAAACACAAGACAATGACAGAGCAAGTGGGTTGTGAGAACTGTGAAGGAAAGTGCCCATTGGTCTAGAACCTGTAGCCTTCTATAAAGACCATAGATAAATATTTACAAGGATCATATAATCTCATAATCCAACATGCCCGGATTATGAAGCTAGATATCACTAGTAATTTGGAAATAAATGCCTTTTGGGTATACCGGAATTTCTCAGGCGCTCAGTGACAATGAGACAATTTTAGAGAGCTTGCACCTCACCACCTTCCTCGATTGAAGTGGCTGGAAGATAACTTCGGTGCTCTCCTTCACAGTTATCTCCTTCCTCTCTGAAGCTGATGTTCCTTCTCCTCGATAGTCACGGGGAATATACAAGAGTTGAACCTTTGACCTACCTGCATTCAAAATTATGATTCAAGTCCAATTCTATTTCGTAAACTCTACTCTACGACCGAGTCATCAACAAACTTGTCACTGTAACTCTCATCCGCTGACTCCTTTGATACACTAAGGATAGAGTAACTTAGTAGATATTTCAAAAGGCGTCGAATAGTCATCCGTGAAATCAGAGCAGATTTGGCCACTACCAATCCTAAGTAATAGCTAATGCTATTACTTCTTACTTTTAAGTCGGTTATATGCAATCCTTCCTGGATTCGTTGTCAATCACTCAATCCTCGTATTAAAAAAATGTATATACAATCTAATTACGTAAGCAATGGTTTTGCTTGGGAAACACATCAAATTGAATTAAATACAGAAACTTGTATAGATTAATGATGTCATGAAGCATGAAAAACGGGGAGTCAAATGAGAGTAAAGTAGAATCTAAACCATTTTTCTGAATTGAACGGGTAGAATGAAGTTCAAAAAATATGCTCGCTATGACGTCAATGGACTGAGCCTGATTCTATGAGGTATGACATTTATCTTGAATGTACCAGCAGATATTCATAGCTGCTTGATAAAAACACATTCTAAAAGGTAATCCTGTGGACTAAGACGCTTCCATCAGCAGTAAATTCTTCAAAAATTCGAAGGTATATCCAATCCAAGCATCTTTTAACAGCGTCTACTTGAGACTGAAGCTTGAGTTTTCAGTTTACTCATTTCCATGGAGAGGGGGAAAAGTGTAAGAGTTAATAGGATTTTTTTCAACTTCAACTTATTTTAGTCTCAAGAGCCGATTATACTAAATACTATCAGGGAATACTTGAGATTCGACACAATTTAAGTAATCCAGTTCTTCCTACATTTAAATCCATTAGATGTATAAATTCAAGCAGGATGTTGCGGAATGTTACCTAGTGACGTAAACAATGATTTTTGGACCACAAACTGGCTAACTTTTGATCTCTTGAGGTTTTGTAGGGATTGTAAATCTTCTTGCTTTCCTTTGAACTCTAGAAACTCTCCAAGAATGACTTTATCTCCCATAAGTTCCAACCTGCAAGATAAAAGGAGCACCGCTCTGTTCAGAACCAAAGGTCTTTGACTTCACTCAAATGAAGCATATTAAGTATGAACTCTAGAACAGTGATATACATGAAGATTCATGAGAACAGATGGCACATGGTACCAAGATGCGATGACTTATAGGGTAACCTGGATGAGTGAAATACTGAAAGAACATTGATATTTGGTTGAAGAAGTGCCATGTATTTGCTATTTATAAAGTAACGAGAAATGTTCTTGTAAAAACTCACTATTCTCTCGAAATTATGCGTAAACAACATCTTTAGTCCACGAAAAGATGGCCTACAAATGATGTCACTGTAATGTCCATAGTCTAACAGTTTTCCTAGTTAAAGGCTGCTGTCCGTCAACATTTTGAACGTGTTGGTCCATAGCACAACAGATAATTGTGGCCACTGCTGGAGAGTTTATCTCAATTAAGGATGCAATACGCCCACATCATTTTATGCTACTCTTGAGAATCAGGACCCCTTTTTCCATTGTTTCTAAGTGTTAGAGTTGGGCCCACTAACCCATTAAGTCTCGGATACATTTTGGGTCCAAGAAATCTGTACCATCACATTCATGTGTAAACGTGTACCCCTAGGACGAAGTCGAGTGAAAAATTCTCTCCACAGTTCAGACCAAGGATTTGAGGATTTCTCACTGTTCTCTGGGCCTTCTCCTACAACTTGAAGGCACCCTTCTTCCTGTCCTACAATTTCTTTTGGTATTCTGGGCCTTCCACTGCTCAAAGGTATTCTTCTGAGTCATAAGCTTTTCTCCATGTTCCACCCTTCTCTCACCATTTGCTAGTGTTCTCCAACAGTTTCTAAGCCATTTAAAATATGGGGGTCCATTAAACGGCTATATATTAGGCCTTCGTGTGCAATGCGGCACTCTCTTGATATCTATGTAGGTGATGAGGGATCTATGAATTGTAGCCCAAATATTTACCTTCTATTTTGACAGACACAACTTCATCTTCTCAAAATCTGACTATTACTGTCTACTAAATGGCATTATCCCTTGGATTGAATATAAGCCGCCACATGTTGTGATCAATTCAAAGTTTCCAATGCCAATACTAAATTGTCCAGTCTCTACATCCCTTTGGAGATTCCACTGGAGATGGAGCTTGTGGAATAGCTACTGCTGAATTCTAATGAGAATGATCAACAAAGGAACGAACCTTCCGAGGGCTCCTCACAAAGACTGCAAGATATCCTCGTGTTACTCATTAAGATAGCATGTGATTCATAAATAGAAACTCTTCAATGTGTGGCCCTCGAAACCAGAATCTTCACTTCCAATAGAAACTCTTCCACTATGTACCTACGTTTACGACGGTATTTAAACTTGAATGAACTATGGTATAAGAATAACTGTTCAATCTTCAGCTAAAAACAAAACCCTTCGAACTATACTTCTGATGCTTATGGTGCAATAAATTTTTTATCATCATGATAATCCACAAAAACCCAACTAATTGATATTTGGGAAGATGAATCTTATCTCAGCATTCAATCCATCATATATCATTACGTCCATGCAAGGCTTTTTGAATCTTTACAATTTAAAGATGATCATAGAAAATATAATTATATGCTTAACCCCTGTTATTTTGAAAAGCATAAATTCTGTGACCACAGAAGCACATGCATTCCTCTTCAGAAAAATGTGCAAGGAAGCTACAAAAGATGCTTCAACAATACTGTACAAAGAATTCGTAAACCATAAATTATCAGTTATCTTTACTAGGAACTCTAATGCTGTTCGCACTGGAGATGCATCAAAAAGTAAAAAAACTAATTAAAAATGAATATAAAGTGACTGCAGAAGATTATCAGACCTATCCCACATAGGAGCTGTGCTTAGAATAAATTGCAGCTTCTGATATATTCCATCTGGCGAATCACCTTTACCACCACGAAATGCATCTTTAATCCAAAGGGGAAATCCACTTCTTCCTTCTGGTTTCAGGTCACTCCATTTATCATGAGTAATGACCTCCGGAACAGAATAGATTGAAGGACTGACCCTAGGAAAATTTGAACAACAGCAAAGCATAGGATTACATACAAGTAGATAATAGTACATTGAAGAAAACAGGTTAAAATGTATAATAAATAAATATGTGCTACAGAAACTTTCCGTGCAACCAAATTACTCCAGTGAATGAGCAGAGTGTTTAACCGATAAACGTATCTATGGATTGGATATTTCCCATATATAAGTCAGGAGGTATATCACAATCACATGAAAACAGAAAACACGAACAAATATTGATGATTACACGCATCATACAACACAAGCATTTTCATGCAAACCTAAGCCAACGTTCTAAACTGCGTCTAATATTTACTAACGGTCACTTCAAGTTTCTTGCTCAAACCACACGTGATAAAAATTCATATGTGACCAATGTTCTACATAAATTTTTGGGGACGTTTGGTTGACTATATTCCTTAAAAATATGCACATGAATAAAAGAACGAACACATATACATACATCTATGTAAATGAATGCTCATATTGAGACTAGAAAATTTTTCTACATTGCTTTAGGCAGTCGCCTGCATTTGATACAGAGATCTACAGTGTTTCACTCAAAAACAGAAAATACTAAGATAATTTGGTATAACCACTAACAAATCACACCTCAATATCATTACGTATTTCTTCCACTTGATTTGTAATAAATCCATTAAAAAGGAACCATGCCATCATCAAACAGTTCTGGGAATGCAAACATAACTTGCAATCATGAGTTAAAGCATATAGCATGTCCAAATAATAAAGTCAAAGATACTTTACCTCGCTAGGTTTTATAAACACAAGCTATGAGTCACCTAGGAGGGTAAACAACTTTAGGACGCAACTTGAACCTACTCTTTCTATATTCTTGTTTCCCTTTGGTTATCTTGGGTCCTACCAATCGCTATGGCTTCAAATCCAAGTAGTGACTGCAAAATAACCTCTATTTGACAATATTTTCTATGTTTTTTATCCACGTATGTAATGTTAAAAAGTGAGAAAAGAAAATCTTAAGGCACTGAATTGGAAAACCGCAAATTTTCCAAGACGTCTGCAGAATTATTTATTTACTTATTGTTATTATTATTATTATTTTATGTTTTTTTCTTTGTCAACAAATTTACTAGGGCAGAAACTTTTGAAGCATAATTGTAAATATTCTTCTAGCTGTACAGGTGCGTACCTGCAGTATGGATTGGGAAGAACTACTCTCGCTCTGAAATACTCTTGAGGTAATGTGACTCCTCGTCGTTCTAAGTATGACTTTAGAACCTCGATTTGCCTTACAGTTTCAGCGACCTGAAGTATAATTTTAAAAAGCGTATAAGTAGCTGAAGCAAAATGATGAAATCGAAGAGTCCAGACTAGAAGACAAAAATTACATTCCTCTGGCCTTATAAAAGTAAGACAATGAGACAAAACACGTGATCTATGCAGGGATCTATGCTATGGAGGGAGAAAATATAATAGGAAAATAATATCAAATATCGGATATGTTATATATTATGGTGAACAGTGTCACTCGCGCTAAAAGTGTGGATTCATTTTTAATTTAATTATATTTTCTCTATTTCACATCCAAGGCATTCTCCTTTTGTACTTTGTTAGCCTATGCAATATGAACTCCAAAACCATATGCTCTACTATCGTAGAAAAGGGGTTTGATGGTATCCATCCTTCAGAGTGCAGCAGAGCCTGTATCATGGTAGAAAGTAGAAGAAATAGAACGTTGACAAACAAAGTACTTTTTTAAAGTTATATTATTTTGAAAATTTACTTTCTAAGCTGTCTAAACAACAGTCTAACCAAAGCTTATCTAAATATCTTCACTCTGAAAATCCCCAGAAATATTTGCTTATATAGAGATATTAAACTTGATGAATTATGCATCCTTGCGGAAAAATGACATGGCACGGAAATAGAGTACAACACAGCTAAAACCACTGAAGATTGGTGACTAATAAACCTCCCGTGATAATAAGCCATCACTCTTTTTCTAACAAAACTAGATCCTCTGCCATTAGAAAATTTTCAACCGTTTCCAAAAAAGCTGTATTTCAGTGCAGCTCCAGCCAAAAACCTTTTTTTCCATTCCAAAAAAACTGTTATTTCCTAGTCCATTCAAACATGATAAAATGTTCTATTTAGGGTTTTTGGACACTCAACATCCGAAATGGTTCATACAAAATTTTAGCTCCAGCAAGAATGGGCTGTGGTGTTATTTTTCAGAACGTAGGAAGTTGCTTTTTAAGGCAGATAAAAATTTAAAACACCAGTTTTGTAAAGAGATGAAATTTCATTAAATCGGACATCTTCATGATTGAAAATATCCAAGAATATCTATCGTACAAGGTCAGTGTAATCCAAGATGAAATGCAAAATCATTTACACTGTACCGTAAAAGCAGCACGGATACTCAATTCTAGTGAGTACATTTCTCCAATTGGAACCTCTGAAGAACAAAGCACATTATGCAGGAGAAAGCAGACACAAAAACTGAAGTAAAGATAGAAGGGAGTGCATGGTAGCGTTTATTCTTCTCAGAAAATGATCTCACCAAAGTATTTCAAAGGTCAACAATAACATAAATACGGAGCTCCACATAGAAAACCCTTTTGAAGACAATAAAACGGACAGGGGGAGTAGGCACACCGGGTAAACTTTTCTGTAGCGCGTTAACCAGAACGAAGGAGATGAGAAGAGCTCACGCAAATGATCAAAAAAATCGGAACAAAGACACTGCGGTTGAAGACCTCTAATTATAATTAATCAGGACAGAAGTATAAATAACAGCCAATTAGAAAGTGTGCGAGAGAGAGAGATGAGGAAGAGCAAATAGAAAGGCAGGTGTACACAAACCGGATCTGCATGTACTCCCTTTTCACCTTGTCTGTCCCCCGCGCAAATCCAGGTGCGATCTTTGCCAACCTCCACATATCCACCAAAGTTCCTAACCGCGATCACGATCATCTCTCTGCGAAGAATCACAGTAAAAACCCCATGTAAAGACAATAAATACAACGAAAAACAAGATGTTGATCTGACCAAAATCCGCTGAAGTTCACCGTACTGACTACAACGGAAGAAAAAGTAGACCTTTCCGTGACGAGGACGGCATCAATACTCTGCCTACTCCCACTGTCGGCATCAGGAATTCGGAGCCCTACATATGCCTTCCCGCCATACACCTTCTCAAACCTGCAGAAACCACACGACGACCCCGAATTAGGACCATGCAACGCCCAAGGGTGGGATTATAGGCAGAGGCTTAACGCTTCGTGAGACCTGTCGGCGACGAGGAAGCAGAGGCGGGAGTCGCCGCTGTCCAGCCGTGGAAATTTATCACTGTCGTTGAGGAAGAACCGCCACAAGAGCTTGTAGATGACTACCCCGCAGATGATCTCCACCCACATGATGGCACCTCAACGCCCTTCTACCAAAGCACGGGGTAGGGAAGAGGGGGGACGTGGAGCTGGCCGGCGGCGATGGTCGGACAGGTCGCCCGGTGAGGACGCCGTAGGCCAGCGCGTTTGGGGACAGTAAAGCTTAACCTCTAAGGCTCCGCCCTGAAGAAACGAACCCATCCGCGTAACGGCTATCCGGGCCCGGCCCACTAATGACGCCCACTTTCTCGGGTCTAAAATTATTGGGCCCACCATCGTAGTTTCTAATAATATTAAAATATTTATCTGAATTATAATATTATTAAAAATTATCACGCTAAATCTCGCCGTTGTTGTACCAAAGTTGGGCACCAAATCTTTCCGTCAATATTGCATGTAGGGTGACTCTCTTAGATATATATATATATATATATATATGAGTTTAATTCGGTCGATCCCAATTTACAGTCCCAATGGCCCATTCCAGTCTTCCTCTCCCACTCTCTCTCTCTCTCTCTACTCTCGTAGTCTGTGTGCCGCCCTCTCTAGGCACAATAGAGAGTACCCTTTCATAGGTGAAGGCCAGGCCCAGCCCATCCCCCTATATTCGTCAACTTAAGAACATTATTGAATAAATAAATACGAAATATTTAGACACCGGAACACCCACCATCCTTATAAATACACCCTTCGAAAAGCCTAATTTCTCAGATAGATAACAGCAACGCAATTTCCACCTCAACTGATCATAAAATAATAATAATAATAATAATAATAATAATAAATCGCATTTAAGCAAGCTTCTCTCAAAAATGGGATTAGGAAGCTCCACTCCAGCCTGCCCTTCCTGGGTAGAAAAGGAGAAGAAATAAGTTTTTAGTCCGAATAATCATAAAAAAATGCACTAAGTAAGCTGAATTTCTTCTCACTAGAACAGACCCTCCTGAGATGGCAGATGATCCAAAGACACAAATTCAGCCCTGCACGGAGATGGCAGAGAGATCTCTCTCTACGGCATCCTTGATCTTCTTCTCGGAACCCCTCCTCGACTTGCCGGATTTCCTCTTCTTCAGGTGGAGCTTCTCCTCTGCAGCTTCGTCTCCACCGCCGCCGATCTCCAGCTCCGACCCGCCAATCCCCGGCCACCCACCGCCAGGCCCGGCAAGCAATCGGCTGCCATCCGGCGGAGAAGGTGCTGCTGCCACCGGCTCCAAGACGGCCATCCGGGCCAGCGTGTAGTCCAGCAGGAAGGCGCTCCTCGTGAGCCTGTCGATGCGGCTGAAGTGCCTCTGCGAGTAGGGGATCAGACCCTCCAGGAGCTCCCTCACACCCTTCACCTGAGAGAGTCAGAGAGGAGATGATCATGAAGCAGGGCTTTTTCATGAAAACCCAGTATGAGGCGTGGGTTTAATGGCTATTACCTGGATAATCTCAGTAGGGGGGAAGACTCTGAAGATCCGGAAGAGCACAAACTGGGCAACATGGCAGCTCTGGGATCTCGTGTTCCATTCTCGAACGAATTCAAGTAGCAGGCGGAGCTCTTCCTTCCCCAGGGTCCGGACGACCTCCTCTATCGGATCGTCGGCGAGTCTCTCCCTGTGGATCGAAATTCCCAGCGAAGAACATGAGAGGAAATGTGAAGCAATGTGATCCAATAGCAAAACAGCGGGTGTGAGGCATCAAGAACTTCGTCGATCACCTGCAGAGTTCTGAAAATAATCGGAACAGCTTGTGAGGCATACGGAGCTCAAAAGCAAGCTGGATCGTTCTCACGTAGTCTTTATCCGATAGAGCATTCTCGAGCTCCTGACTCTTCAAGGCGACCTCCTCCTGCACGGACACATAAATAATCCATAAATAAATATGGGTGCAGAATAATGACACCGACTGTTCTTCATCTTATTTAATTTGTTGGGAAAATAAGGTGAAAACACCGGGAAGAATTAGATAGGAAAAAAGTCCGCAGAAAAACAGTGTCAACAAGTTAATTTTAGCAGATTTTGGATTAAGTTTTCCAACTTGTTGATGATCCTCACGTAGAAGGTAGTGAAGACCCAAGTTAGGGCATCATCAATGAAACTTAGTATCTTCTTCCTCCGTAGATTTCTTTCCTTTCCCAGCTCTTCCCCCCACCCAAACCACAAGGGTTTCCTCCCAGCTATCCTAGATCTGAGGACTTCACTATGTTCGATCTTCAACACAACATAACGTTCAACACACAGAAGTTCTTGAAGTTTTCAATGACAAACAGGTGAGACATTGTTAGAGATGATCAAATCCACTAGGGAGAAGAAGACATCGGTGTCTGAAAGCGATGAGAACCTGAGGAAAACTATCTAAAAACAGAAATAAAATCTGTAGATGAGGAAAACTAGGTACTTTGAGCAGTGAACTGGCCAAGAGAACCTACTGTTTTACGCAAATCTTCCTCTTTATCTGCAGCAGTAGAGTCCTCCCACAAATTTATAACCGCGTCACCACCACCAGTGGCAAGTCTTTCTGTCTTCTTACCAACAGCTAATGCCCAAACCTGAAAAATGAACTGGCGATCACAAGAGAGAAAAAGGGGAGAAGAAAAAGGGCTACAATATATATAGAACACAAAGGGCAGGAACTTTCTAATCGACAACCTTTACACTTCAGAGGCATTGACCCTAACATTGTCATCTTCGATTATTGCATGTATATGACAATGCATCTACACATGAGACTCCCACATAGGCCCTAATCTGTTGGTTCATGCTGAGATTTATCAAGCAGCTAGTGAGTGGACCTTGTGTTGCATGATGGGATTAGAAGAAACAGAGAAGTATACGAGAAATTCCACAGGTGACAACAAACATCAGTTACTCAATTAGAGTACCGTTATTTCAAGAAGAAATCATGGTGCTCCTCGAACAAGTTCTATATCTTCCATGTCCACATCATGGACATCCATGTCTGATACCAGTGATGAACTCAAGACGGTTTTCGTCTTAGAACCAAATTAGTAACCCAAAAGTCAGCTTATCTGGCTATAGGTAGCCGAAGAACTGGGCAGAAAAAGATATTAACCCAGAAGCATAAAATTTCGGAGACTTTCATCTCACAGATGTCCCAGCAGATGAGAAAATATAGTTTCTTGGATACAACCAAATTTCTAGTGCGAGAAAGAACGAAAAAGAAAAATAGAACTTCGTCCTTAAATCTTAACAGGCAAGATAATCGATTAGAACCAGAGAACATTTATTTAAAAATGCCATACACAACCTTGGATTCATGTTGGTCATAAGTAGCAACGCACTCACTGGTTTTCACAGTCCAAAGCTTGAGCAACCCATCAGCACCTGAACCACAGGCAATTAGAGTTTTCAAAGTACCACAAGGAGAAAAAAAAAGAAATCTGCTGCAAGAAAAGATGGTCAGTTACCGCATGAAACAAGCTGCATCCCCCTGGTAACAAAAGAAGCTCGCAACACACCAGCAGTGTGGCCTTCAAATGTTCTTAAGCATGTTCCGTCAGATATAAGCCAATATTTAATGGTCTTATCACCAGAGGCTGTTAGCACACATTGGTCTACCGGAGAAAACTCGACAGACCAAATTCCCCTCTTGTGTCCTTTCAGTACAGCAACCGACACCAGATCTGGAAGCCTCCACACACAAGCATTTCGGTCCTGAGAATTGAATCCACAGTTCAAAAAAAATCGAGATCCTCCTCAGAAATTATCAAAATAAAATATCAATAAGATCCATATCCAAACCTGAGAACCACTGCAAACAAGAGCATCATTTGGTGAAACAGCAAGGCAATTGATGTCCTTGTCATGTCCAGCAACAATGGCTTTTGCTTTCAGCTTAGTCTCCTGATTAAGACTTTCTGAGAGACTATCCAAGCCCCAGACTTTGATAGTACGGTCACTAGTAACAAAGAAAAGGCAAAAGAGAAATAAATACGTTAGTAAGTTCACAGAAGATCTCTTTTGTTGGCAATAATGGACAACAGATCCTAAAGCATTAAAATCTCTTTCGTTGTTTTCAAAATACAAAAGCAACTACATATCAATGAGCAAGCCAATAGCAAAACGTGCAAAAGGCCACAAACCGTGTTAATCAGATTAAAAATGATAGGGAGTGAAAACGACAAAAAAAATAAAGCAAAAGGACAACAGTCACCAGCACCCATCTGTAAAATACATAATGACGAATGAACCAAATGAATTTCTATTCACTCTGAAAATAAACCGGAGTTTTCCTCATCCCACTGATTTCATACATGTGAGTTGAAAGACAAAATAATCGTATTAAAAAAGAAAGAAAGAGAAACAAGAGAGGAAAAAAGAATGAAGGAACTACGGAAGGAAATAGGCTAAAAAGATGATGCAGGATCAATCAAGTGGGCGGAATAACGGACCACTTGGGCCTCAACTGGCGTATAGCTCGATCACTGGAAAAGATAGCCTATTCATCTTCAAGGATACCCAAAACAATTGAGCCAAAAATCACTAAGAACACAACAGAATGAATATACACAATAAGTAACCTTATTTTTCATTTATAAAAACTGATTTCACATGAATTGACAGCATTCAGAAATTAAATTAACCTTACCTACTTCCACTGACAAAAAAATTTCTGTGTTTTTTTGAAAATGCAACAGCTCCAACAGCCCCCATATGACCACTAGCAACTCCCACACAACGTTTGGAAGCAGCATTCCACAATCTGACCTAAAACCAAAATAGCATCAATTAAGAATGCCTGACGTTGTAAGAAAAAACCCCCAAAGAAAGATTAAAAAATTAAAAGCGAGAGACAAAGACCGCTGATAGAATTTTGATGATGTCCAAGCAAGAAAAATGCAAGCCATCTTGAAAACTAAATGTATCCACTGTGAAGAAAATATTGACTCACACTGTTGTCCTTGCTCCCAGTCACGATGTATGCCTTGCCAGTGTTCAGAACACATGTGTCAAGACAAAGCACAATATCTGTATGACCCACCAAGACATACGAACATGACATTGTCCCAACATCGTAAACCCTCACCTGCATACACAATCATCTCTCCGATAAGATATCGAAACTTAAAGAACAGAAATTTGGACAAAAAAAATGCAGATGCAAGAAAATAGAATCGGACAAATAGCTAACACGGGACACAAGGGGAAGAAGGATAATTACTAGCTACGATTCTCAAACAAGTGATGTACCAAAAGTGAGGCTCACAAAAGTACAGCACGAAAGAACTAGCACCAAATCAGAGTACTGTTATTAAAAAGAAGTGAATTCCCAGCAAGATAGATGAAGAGAAGACAAATAATCCATTCAGAAAATCACCTCTTCCAAGTTTGTTGCCACAGCAAGAAGCTGTTCATCTTCACCAACAAACTTCAAATCAATAATCTCCTCATTATAACCAACAAGACGCTTGTATAAATTGAGCTGTAATTCCTTTTTAGGAGCTTGATCAAAGTTGTAGAAAAGAAACTGCTGATCAGAAGTGACACAAAGTAATCCTTGATCTAGAGGTAGTACAACAGCCGATATAAACCCCCTCCTCGAGTTATCTTCTGAGACCAGGGTGGTATCCGAAGATTGCTGCTCATACAAGCATAGAGTGCTGTTGAGGTAGAAAACGTTGCCAAAAGAAAACTATTTGGTCATGCTGAGTAGATGAAACTTAATAAAAAAACAATAAACACACTGCAAGCCAAATACCTTTCAGAACTCCAGATTCGAACAATGCCCTGTTCGCCAACCGTTAAGAACCAAATCGACACTGGACTGCCATCTTTTCGCATTTTTCTTGTAGATTCAAATGTTTGAATATAAGAGGCTAAACGAGTTCCAGGGTATATAACCCTGACGTCTTCAATCGTCTCGTATGTTGGCACTGTCTTCTTAAAACTATAATCACGCAAATCCCACAAGTTCACAACCTGATATACATAACCATAAACATTTAGCCAATGAATAAGCATAGTTAACTAAGAACCAAGGAAATTCTGGGAAGATATAAGATTGTGGGAAAATTCACAGGATATTAATAGGATACATGGCTTGTTCCTTATTCTAACAAAACATGGGACATCAATGTATTCATTTCATTATTTCTTCCCAAGAAACAGAGGAAAAAGAGTTGTAGTTGATTGGGAGCAGGAAAATAAGATTAATCGTTCATCCGTAAGACCAACTAGTAGACCCAGAAGACAACTCAGGAGCAAGACTCATGCTCGAAAAAAAAAGTTGTAACAAGAATTTGCCTAAAACCAATTACCAGTGAAAAGAATACACAAGCAAAGAAAACATTTCTCAGAGGCAATGTTCCAGTTCATAAAAGTATAAATGAAGCAACTGTAATGTTGATGAGCTCAAAATGGTATTAAATGACAGCCATGCCTTATCTCGGCCACCACTGAGCAAGATTTGATCACTCTCTGATAATGCCAAGGAGGTCACAGTTGAGAAGTGTTTCTCTAGCACAGCAACACATTTTTTAGTTTTCAGGTTCCAAACACGGACAGTTGCATCATCACTTCCTGAGAAAACCTGGGACAATAGAAAACCATCATTGTAATGATAATAAACTTCAACTAGTAGGGGGAAAAAAATGGAAAGAGAGAGTCATCAAGAAAACTTGAAAGTTTTAACATGCGTGAAAGACAACTGGAATCAAAGTTTAAACTTTTATACAGCACAATAAATCAAATAATGCTTGTAACGCACTCAGACCCATGCTGTGGTGAGTGTTCTTCAGTAAATGTTTATGGTAGAAAAGAAAACATAGAGTCAAAGCCATAACATGACGACGATTCCCTATTTCTTCCACAAAAAAACCAAAAGGCACTTTCTCAAGGATAAAAAGAGCCCGATATTTTTTCGGAAAGAGAATAGACAGAAGCTATTTAAGAGGGACACTATATCACCAATAAGAGACAAAAAGGAAGACACAGAATATAGCACAACGTACCTCTCCAAAACGTGTGCAAAATGGATCACTGGCAATCCATAAAAGTGGCAGTGATGACTAAAATTCATTACCAGGGAATCCAGAAAGCCACACTGGACCGCTTGAAACAAAAAATTGAAGGGAAAGGAGTGTGACAATAAAATAACTGGAGAAGCAGCAGAAGCCGCCACATCACAGCTAAATCAGAGAACCAACGAGGCACAGAAGTGCAGGAGGGTTTCCCTTTTCTCTTGCTCATCAGCCCTTTCCCATTTTTTCCTTCCCCTTAACCCAGAGCCCTCACCCAAAATAAACATTGAGATTATGCATCAACTAAAACGAAGAAGAAAACACTTTATACACTCTTTTTTGTGTGCTTGCTCCTGAAAAGAGTAAGGACTCATTCCACATCAATGGAGATCAGAATTGGGTAAGACTGCTGGTTTGATCTCATTTCTTTTTTTCCCCCACTGCCCTTTCCGAACATTAGTAAACTGCATGTGAAGAGGTTCAATATTCTTAATCGGATAGCACGAGTCCTTGTGGAAACGAACCTTTCAGCATGATATCTCATCAGATGGGACGAAAAAACCGTCAAAACCTCTAGAATTGCGTAATCTCTTTCCAACTGGTGCCAACGTGGAGGTTTTTTTTATGAACCAAAATTCTGGGAGGGCAGAATTTCCCTAATGCTTAGGTTAAGAGGAAATGATTTCAATTTACCATAAGGGCATCCCTTGGCCCAAAATATGAATCAGAAAATATTTATGTGATTTCTGAGTCCATAGAATGCACCAGCAAAGGCTATCAACAAGTCTTTGGAACGCAAAAATTGCATGCCCGTTGTAAAAGAGCATTACTTTTACATATTCCTCCTTTTGATTGCCCCTTTCATGTCCTGTATCTTTCTGGATGACAACTTCGACATATAAAATCTCAAACCAGAAGGCTCTCCGGCACTCAACATATCCTAACATATGGCAGAATTCATAATTGAAAATAAAGAAACTGGGACAAAAAGTTCCAATATGAAATATACTGTCAGTGATATCCTTTGGGAAACGTACCCTCTCCCATGTAGTAACATCCCAAACACTACCTGCCGATCCTTCACGAGTATAAGAAAACATGCTAAAAACACTGCTTAAAAGGAGAAAAACTGTCCTGAAATTTTTTGTATCCCAGGATGCTCTTAAATTTACTTCTTCCAGTTCGAATTCAGTTCAAAATACTAGTGCAAGAAAAAGGAACATCAGTCAAGATATCCCATTTCCCTAGTTTTCTGTTAAACATACCTAATTACCTCAGAGAACCAGAAAAAAAAATGCATCTATGCATTCTGTAATATTGAAATTTTAAATTCCAGTAATTTACAGAAATATTAGTCAAGGAACATTGGTACAATATATTCTAAGCTGAAATACTGAGAAACGTCGCAAATCTTGCATAGCGGCACATACAAAATATCAGTCATACTAAGCACCTGTACGAGTGGAAAAGATGAAAAATTATACTAAGGGCACCATTGCCGTTCTTTTAGGGACTGTATGTACAATCAGTAATCGATAACAAGACATGCATAGCTTTCAGAAACCACTTACAAGCAGACAACTCGGATCTGGATGAAACATAATGCTAGTAACGACCCCTCCATGACCTTTAAAGAAATGAGTGCAGTATCCCCCATCAACATCCCAAACAAGGACCTTTCTATCAGCTCCCGCTGTAGCTAACAAGCCTCCAGATGAATGGCACGCCATGGCCATCACGGGCCCATCATGACCCTGTCGTAAATAGAGAAAACCGACATCAATGCTTATTAGAGCATATCTCAACGTCAAACTAATGCACTGTACAAGGAAGAGTATTTATCTGTTTTTGTTAATGAGAAAAGAAAACGAATTACATCTATCAAGATTCAGGGAGGCATTCAAAGGAACCGCTCGAAAGTTGCCATGGTGAACAATTAGAATCTTTATGGAACTCCCAAATTATCGATGGCAGGATAGCCATCCCGTCCCTTAGGCTTCAGTTTCATGGGCATCACCGTGCACAAAGTACACATACGTCTATTATTTAAGCAGGCATGAAGGATATCTACATTACTACTTATGAAAACCACCAACATACATTAGCGACATTTATACGGCCCATGCCTAAGAAATCACTCCGCTACCATAGGAAGAAAAGAAAGACCTCTGACGAAGGGCTACCTTCCAGGAGCGGACGCACTTGAAGGACGAGAGATCCCAGACCCTGATAAGCCGGCTATGGCTGGCAGAGAAGAGAAATTTATCGTCGGGGCTGAGGGCCAAGGCGGTGACCGCCTCCGTATCTCCCTCCAGCACCGCCCGAACTGAGGCGCTGCATGCGTTGACCAGCTTCACTTTGTCGTCGCAGGCGCAGGCTAGGAAGGAACCGTCGGAAGATACGGCGTAGGGGCGTCCATTGTAAAACTGCTGCAGCGACTGCACGCACCGATAGTTCCTCTTCAAACCTCGAAAAGCCAGCGCAGAGGCCTCCGCCTCCCCCGCCCCAGCCATGCACGGCGCGCCCTACCCCCCCTTCTTCCACCCGGACTTGCCACACTCTCGCAAGCAGGAAGATGGAAAATTGCAGAGACCTTGGGTTATGGCGCCTAGGGTTTTACCTATCGGAAGACGACGAGACTGATGGATCCTTGGCAGGCTAAACCCGACCCGGTTTCATATCCGAACTCATCTCATCTTTTATCCTTTTTATCGAATCACGTTTTAAATATATTTGTATTAATCAGCTTAAAACAACACATTACAATTAAAATCTCTCTCTCTCTCTCTCTCTCTCTCTCTTTCTCTACACGGCGTTTTTTACACACGATGGCATATTCGTAGATAATCCAAGCCTGTGTTGTTCTGGTTTTAAAAGTCAACTCTGTTCACCCTGATTCACGACGAGCAAGACCAGGCAAGTCAAACGAACAGTTTTTTGCGGCGCTGACTTTTTGTCTACTAAGATGGTTTTTGCTCACCAAAATGATTATGGCTCAATAATTATTAGATAATATCGAGAAAATGAAATTATATATCTTTGCGGAAATTGGTAATCTTGGGACGTTGATGGAAGGAATATCCCAGGAACATTATGCCCGATATTTTACCCCAGTAATTATATAAAATAGAAAAATATTTTTTAGCGAATTAATTTATATATTTTATTCCACGAGGTAAGACGAGGGTGTGTATAGGAGAGAGTACTTTTTTTCAACAAAGAGGGACATAGGGACAAATACGTTCCCCTTTGGGGTCAGTATGTAATTTAGTTATGTTTATCCGCCCGATGTCACCAACCAAACAAATTATTCTTAGCCGTCCGATCTCGACGCAACGGCTAGGAAGGTCTCCTGGGCCGTCGTACGTGTTTCCACGCAACGAATAGGAACTTGACGCGTCACCTTTACCCGCTTCGCACCAGGAGCTACGCACAGTTCTCATCCGACATTCGTATCCCAGACGCCCATGAGTGACAGGCAGGTGCCGCAAAGAATATTCTCTTCTTTTATCTCAGAAAAGCAGGTAAATTATAAAAAATAAAATAATCCCACCTCGTTAATTTAGAAAATAACTAGTTTTCAGCTTTTTAATATTTATTTCAAACGACTTCGAAATCATCATCCGGTCTGTTTGACCGAATAGAGACTTTTTTACAATATAAAATTAAATGTGGTATACTTGACAGTGAGTAAAATATTTTGGACTTTTTTTTATTTCGCGAGAGATGGAGAAGCAGTGTGAGAGAGAGTATGAATACAATTATCAATTACAGACAATTTTATCTTGTTTACGCTCGTACTTCTCTACATTTTCCCTTTTGCTCTGGTGGCGTTAAATACCCCCTTCCTCGTCTTCCTCCTCCCCCCCCCCCCCTTCTCAGAACCAGGCCCTCCATCGCCGTCCCCACTGGAGCCTTCGACCTCTGGCCGCCGCGGCTTCCTCCGATCGCCGCAGTAGGAGTGAGAAGACGCCATCGCAGCTGTGGACGTGCTGCTCGTTTCGCCTTCCGATTTCGCCTCCCTTTCATATCAGTAGGGTTGTGCGGCCGTCGACCTCTTCGGCGATACGATTGAGTGGAAGAGTTGATGGTTTCTTCTTTGCATAGAACCCTCGCCTAGCGTTGTATCGCTTCCCTCTACATGTCTCTCCGCTGGTGCTTGTCTGAAGAGGGGCTCCGTATGGACTTCTTAGATGCCGCTCGTCTTTCGGCTTCACAGCTCATCTTCTCAATTCCTGCGAGGTAGAATCGCGATCTCTGATTCCGTGCACTAAAGAGGAAGGCGATGGAGGGTGGAAGTTCTGGTGGAAGCTCGGCAGCTGCGAACGGGAGCCTGAATGCAAATGCGCCGCCCCCATTTTTGAGCAAGACGTATGATATGGTGGACGACCCTGCGACGGATGCGATCGTCTCTTGGGGACCGGGCAGCAACAGCTTTATTGTATGGAATCCACCAGAGTTTGCAAGGGATCTTCTGCCCAAGTACTTTAAGCATAATAACTTCTCCAGCTTCGTTCGCCAACTCAATACCTACGTACGTTCCTTCTAGTTCTTCCGTCTATTATTATTTTTCTCGCTTAAATTTTTGAGGGTTTGATCTTCCTGAAATGTAGATCTTCGTTATGCCTTTTAATGTGTATGATCTTTATATGTTTCATCTCTCGGAAGGAGTCATAATTACTTCTGTCCTTTCGGAATATGGCTGGAGAATTTTCTACCCCCGCCCTGTGAGAATTGAAAGGTAGAATTTCCAGAATTCAGGAAATATAGCTAGGTAATATGTGGTTGGATGCTCTGGCTTATAGGCCTTGGAAGAGGATTGAGTCTGTAATTTAGCTCAGTGTGATTTTCTTATCAACATCTTTGATCCCCGAGTGTGATAAGATGTTCTTTTGTCGAAATTGAATGGAAATCATTACAATATTTGTAGAAAAAAGGGCAATGAAACACTGATTGTTGTCATAGGTGAATACATCACGATCAGTTATCATCTCTATCGGTGGCCATTTTCATTTTTTTCTGAAAGTTTGCTTATCATCAGTTTCAGAAGGGGGTGAAGTTACATGTGAGTGCTAATGAAATAAGAGGATAGCAGGCGGCCTGCTTCCTGCTTTTCAACAGTTGTGGGGACATGAATAGCAGGCCAGTAGCTGCAGATTCTCCGTCCTTATTATTATTCCTGTGCTTTGTTTTCTGTATCTTATCAGCAACCATTGAAAAAAGCAGGCTAGAGGAGCTGAAGAAGATAGCCTTAGTTCATTTTTAATTAGCTCTTATGCCTCTTCTGCCCGAAATATAAATCAAATTCCTTTCAACCCCATTGTCTCTGTTATTGCTAGATGTTCAGATTGTCACGATAGAGAATGTGTAGTGCAAAAAGTTTGATAAAGAACTTTCAGGGTGGTGGGGAAGACTTCTATCTCTTCGGTACCATAAACTCTGTTCAAACGGTGATGTATACTATCATCATATACTGCCTTTCCCTTCTCAGGATTCCAAAATTGGAATTAGGCTATTGCGTATTTGATGTAGAATTTTCCACATGAGCTAGGGGAGATATTGTGTTTTGAAACATAAGGGACTTCACTCAGGCACAACTAGGAATCAGTTGTGCAAGCTATGAATTCTGCTTTGAAGCCAATGGCTTGAGTGGAGAAGGTATACATGCCATAAAAGAAAGGTGAGATATGCGACGCCAAGTGTATTGCATGATACTTGTGTTTGAAAATAGATTCTTTAATAAGGCAAGGAGACTTTGTTGATATCCTGGTGTCCTTGTTGAATTAGTGGATGATCTTGTTAATGTCTGGCAGACAAAGTTGAGATGTGATGTAGGACATCGCCTGCAACAGAAAGAAGGGCGAAAAATTGTTAACCCAGGTGGCCCAATACTAGTGGGTCAGGCGTTCTGGAAGCTTGTGCATGGGCTACAAAGACGAAAGCATCCAAAAAAGCCCAAAGTTAGATTAGGCTCAAATGAAGTGCAAGAAGACTGAGTCATACCTAGGTTGCTGGGTAGAGTCTGTTATGTTCTGTTTCTTTCTTTCTCAGTTTCTGTTATATGTTTTTGTTGTCTATTTCAGGGACAGGCTCAGAATTTGTTTTGATTTTGTATCGAAGTCTGTTTGCTTTTGGGGCATTCCACTTGTTTTTTTTAGCCTATTTAAAAGCCCCCACATTTTAACTCGAGGCGATCTTAGTTATTACAAATTTTGGTTATCTTTGAGAGAGTTCTTAAGTGTTTGTAGATTCAAGCGCCTACCTTGTGGATTCAAGGGAATATTGATCCTTATAGATTCAAGGTTCGCCGCATCAAGTCCTTGTGAATTCAAGGACCCGAGAAAATCGTTCCTTGTGGATTCGAGGTCCGATTTTCACTCTTCCTACATTCCAGATTCATATCTTGTAGATTCAAGGCTCAAATCTGTTATTTCTGCAACTCTACCTCCATCAAATCGTCATTTCATCATCACTCACCGTGTCAGGATGGAACACTGGTGGACTTATTTATCTCTCTTTATAGCAGTGGTAGAAAATTAAAGTTCATAATAATTAGGATCTATGATAAAGGACTATGTTTCAGAGGAATTTCCTGGCATGAAAGAAATGGTATCTTGATATTTTGGGCTGTCTGAATGTTTATTTTGTAATTTGTAGGGGAACTGTTTGGTAAGGAAATGGTGTTTGAATTCTTCTCTAGGTATAAGGAACTGGGGACGAGGTTAGGAAAGTGATTTTAGAGTCTTCTTAATGTTTCATATCCATCTATTGGGGACAGGGCATGTGGCACCGCATGTTAGATTGCATCCATGTGATACCTCATACTTTTGATTGGCTATTGTAGTTTATGTATAGAAACAAGACGACCCGTTTCCCATGTGATGATGTTGATGAGGCAGTGTGGCTCACACATTTCATAGTTGCTTTTTCTCTACAATTTTTGGGGAGAAGGGATGTTATGCTTCTCCAGTATGAGGGTTTGCTTGAGAATGATTGATGAAGTGGACCAGTTTCCTGTGTTGAGAGAATGCCAAAGCTGGTTCTTATAATGTGCTATTTTTACTTTCAAGTGGATTCACGCTGTGTTATCAAAGCCAAATGATTGCATGTGATACTTTTGCTCCGTCTTTGGACTTATTGTTGTTGTCACCTGGCCACAGAACCGCTGCCATGGTAATAAATACCTTATAGAAAATACATGGTACAACCTTATTACCTAGTCTAAATGCATAATTTCGGCCCTTCTTTTGAAACAAAGGATTCCTGTTAAAAGCAAGCATGTGAAATCCACTTCCAATGGTGTTTGCATTACTATGCTTAACTGAATTTTTCATGTACTTTATTAATCTCTTTTAAAAAAGAAGTGCCCACAGGCCATCCTTGCTAAATCTAAGTTTAGGGCACCAGACTGGCATAGGAGAGAGATAATTTATATGATATTTACGAAACGAAACAAAGAAGGTGATCATGCGAAGAGTAAAGCGTCTGAAAGAAAAGTGCAAAGATTGACTTCAGAAGCCAAGACAAGGTGAGAAAGAGTCTATAATCAGACGAATGGAAGCTGGCAAGAGCACAAAGGAGATTGATTAGAGGAGAAGAAAATAGTGAGCTTTAGCTGATGCATTTCAGATGATTTCTCACGCTAGCTTTACCCCTCTTTTGTATTTTTTCGTTAGTCTTGTTAGAAGAGAAATAAAACACTTAAGCTTTATCGCAATTGTGTTTCAGGGGAAAGAGTCTCTAATTCTTTCCCCGTTGCCCAGGCTTTTGATGGTGAACTATGCGTGGGTTTCTTGCTTGGGCCTCTTGTTTTTCTTTCTGCCTCACTCTGTCTTGTGTAGAGCTCTTCTTATCTCATACCTTTATAGGAACCCCTTCTCCTATGGTTGTAGCTTAATTTTTTTGAACTGTCTTCAGTTTTCGATAATCAGTTAATTCTGGTGCATCCACTCTGTACAAAATACGGTGTTTGGGCGGGATTTCATGCAAAAAAATAGCATTTCCGATTAACAAACCATCTCTCTCTTCCCCTTGTCACTTGATTTCCATGCACAAAGTATTGACCAATATATTGATACTTGACAGTCAGATATTAATTTCCCAATATGCAATGGGTATTCTATTAGCATGCAGAAGACAGGTACCGAACTGAGGATGGAACACAATCTTTGTTTTGTTGGTATGAATCCTCGTTCTGTTTGTTCATTGCAAATTTGTGAGGCAAAGTGTCGGAACTACCAGACATCCCCATCCTTCTCTGTCGGGCACCTTCTATTCCATTCTTGCAGTAGCTCCATACATTGTAGGATCTCCCTGTTAGCTGTGCTTCATGAGAATTCTTTTTCCTAAACAGTTAGAATCAGAAAATGCACTGAACACGCCTTCTTACCTTTCGTGGTCTCTTATATCTCCACAACACCAGGTCCCTCCATGCTCTCATTCCCACCTCCATCTCTCATACCCGGCTTCCCTGCCCTGTTTCTTCTTGGTGCAGTACTTTCTTTCTAAAAATGGGAGTCTCTCACCTCCTTATGTCCTTACGAACCTCTTTCGCTACTATCTGTGTTCTCATGCAATAATGAAGAGCGATGGGTGCCTCTGCCAGCATATTCCTATCTGAATGAACATGCAGTGCAATCTTAAGTCTGACCATGTTTTTCCCCAATTTGGGATAAGAGCCTTCCTTTCCTTGTCAGCGCTCCTCTCTCAAGCATCCCACTTTGAACCAGGTATTCCTGGCTTATTATATTTATGCATGAAAGACCTCCTTGTTTTCAAACAGGGATTCAGAAAAGTTGACCCTGATCGATGGGAATTTGCAAACGAGGGGTTCCTGAGAGGTCAAAAGTATCTCCTGAAGAACATCAGCAGGAGGAAACCCTCCAGCATGAGCAACCTGCCTACGCAGCCCCAGCCTCAGACCGCATCCGTCGGACCGTGCGTGGAAGTGGGTAAGTTCGGGGTCGAAGAGGAGATCGAGCGGCTCAAGAGGGACAAGAACGTCCTCATGCAGGAGCTCATCAAGCTCAGGCAGCAGCAGACTTCCACCGACCATCAGCTCCAGACCCTCGGCCAGCGCCTCCAGGGCATGGAGCAGCGGCAGCAGCAGATGATGTCCTTCCTCGCCAAGGCCATGCAGAGCCCCGGCTTCCTGGCCTCACTGGTGCAGAAGAAGGACAGCACCCGCCGCATCGCCGCCACCAGCAAGAAGCGTCGCCTCCCCAACGGCGGTGGCAGTGCCGATGCCGATATGGTGGAGCAGGACAATGGGTCCCCCGACGGCCAGATCGTCAAGTACCAGCCCCTCATGAACGAGGCCGCCAAGGCGATGCTGATGCAGATCCTGAAGATGAACTCCTCCCCCCGACACGACGGCTTGTTCCACAACAGCCCTCCTCAGTCGCCCGATGTTCTCGACCGTGGGAGCTCGTACGGTGCCATCACCCCGCCAAGCCCGAGCCTCACCTTCTTGACCAACACTGCTCGGCCTTCAGCCGCCATCTCCGAGATCCAGTCTCCGACAGGCACCGAAGAGGTGGTGGCGGAGCTGCCGAATGGCTCTTTGGATACAGGGCTCGCCGCCGCCGCCTTCCTCGACGAGATGGCGGTGGGAGGCGACGAGGTGCCGACAGAGGATGCAGCAGATATTAATAGTTTCATTGAGGACAGCTCTAAGCTTCCCGGGATCAGCGACTCCTTCTGGGAGCAGTTCCTGACGGCGAGCCCGCCGCCAGATGGAGAGCATGGCTGGGACGGAGCCCAGGGCGTTGACCATCTCACCGAGCAGATGGGCCTCCTCTCCTCTGACCCTGCCGCCAAGTGGTGACCGACAGAGCAAAAGAAGCTGCATCGACAGAGGAAAGGAAGGTGTGTATACGAGATGATAGCGCCCTTTTTTTTTTTTTTTTTTGAAGTCTCATGTATTAGCCGATGGTCTATCTTTCGTGGATGTGCTACTGGAAACTTTGGTACGGGGAGGTGCGGATCTGTCGCTCTCTTTGGGCCGGTTTCCGGACGTCGGGCTGATTCTGAGGCCAATTAAGCAAGCCCGGCCCGTTTCTAAGGTAGGTGTGCGGCGACCGAGTCCTCGACCGTCACCAAGAGAAGACTAACGGCGGTTTGAAGATGCCGTTCAGGCACCGACACCAAAGGATGCGACAAGCGCCGCACGGCCAACACGTTTGTTCCGTGACGTCAGAGAGAGAGAGAGAGAGAGAGAATGTTTCGTCTGATAGGCGACAATTTGTTTCGTACCTGTGTCTCTCAGAGATGCGCACCCAACGCCTGCGCATCGATGAGCAGCAATGGGGATTCTCTCTTCTTCGTGAAGCACATGAACGTGGAGATCGAGAGAGAGGGGGAAGGGGACGCTATAATAAATAACGGTACCTGGACTTCATCAGAAACTTCTCCCGGCAGATCACTCTTTTTGTCCCCCCTACCCTTCTCCTTGCCTCCGGATCTTAGGGTTTCTGTAGAGGCCTTGGATTGGTTCCAGGCCATCGAAGCAGGCGCAGCTCCGATGGCGGTGAGTGACGGCACGTTTCCTTTATGAACTCTCGCTGGGAAAATTGAATCCGCTGATTGTTGTGTCTTGACTTTTCTATTTTCCTTTCCTCCATTTTTACGAAGTCTGCGAGCAAGAGCATTCAGAATTAAAGATGCGATTTTAGTTTCCCTTTTCCTTGCATCTGTCTGTTTGATCTCTTAAGGAATAATGGGATTGCTGATTCTCGTTTTTGCTCTCGAAAAAATATTGCGGGAATTCTCCGATGCACATGTATGTGGGTACAAAGCGTGGATCCGGAGAAGTGGTTTCGGGGCAAATAACGAAGATCAGTGCCTGATCTGTTCGGAAAGTGGTTGTGTTTCACAGTGTCTGTGTCATTTTGTTGAAATTCCTCTTTTGCACCCTTGATAATTTTCCATATGAGTGATTTCTTTTGTGGGTGGACTGCCAAGGTGATGAAGGTCGTCCTCGAGGCATTGACTGGAAGAAATTACTTTGTTATTTTATGAAAACGTTTTGACTTTTTAAAGGAGATTTTTCTTATTAGCGCTCGAAATTTGTTATTGATAATCCATAACTGCCTCCCACATCACATGGTTGTCAGGCAACTTTTGTTGTTCCAAATGGCATCCCTTAGAAACCAACACGTTCTTCTCTCTCATAAAAATGCCTTCTGGAAGAACTATTCAATGTCTTTCTTGGAGATAGGAATACATTATTAATAAGGTTTAAAGGAACACCGTTGTTACATTACATATATCTAATGCGTTGCTATTTCCATCTTTTACCACTGGAAGATATGTTAGCAAAGGCCTTCCACATGTATAAAATCGTTTACCAGATGGGGGAAAAAAAGGAAATGTTCTTTTGAGTTTAACAATTCATTTTTCATTGGCATATAGTAGGTTGTTTTGGAAATACCCTGATCTTGTGATGGGATTTCTTAACCTGTGTGCTGACTGATGTTAAAATCTATGAAATAATGAACCATAAACAATTTAGATCTGAAGGGTTTTTTCTTTTCATATGGATATGTGTTGTTTTATTTTTATTTGGTTGATTCCCATGTCTGGTTATACCAGAAAGCGCCATATTTTACCATGATTACATAAATAATTTTTTAATATTTTATTTTCTCAGAATTTTGGAATAATGTTAATCCTTTTTGACCTGTTAGTGGTGCCTTATCAATTAAACGAATTATATAGGTAGACTAACTTTTGCAAAGAAAATTCGCATGCATGGTATTCTGCTTGAAACATGGATACTTGTTCTTGTCCATTTGGACCATAACATTTTTCCCCTTTTGCAAAAGGTGGGAAGTTTTCCTTCCATCGCCAGGATATTATACTCTCTATTCATGACGTTGCCATCCAATTCGTATAGCTATCTCCGACTTTGTATCTGTAAACGGTTAAGTTGAACTTTCACAGAGCAATATCGTTGGATATTTATTCAGTTTTCAAAGAGCCAATGTATATGCATTGGTGTCATTCAAATAGTCAGATTTATGATCTTATAAGCAGCTATGCCTCCTGGTTTGCAAAACAAGGTCCTGGTAGTAGAGCTTATGGCGTACGATAAAATAAACACACCTTATTTCGTTGCAGACATTTGGCGTACTATAAAATATTGGTAGTAGAGCTAACAGCGGACGAATTTAATTGATTTTCGTCCTCTTATTTCAGTTATTAGTAGTGTCCAAAAAATTTAGTTTAGAAGATCTTATCAAAAAGGGGTGATATGGCCATTGAGCCATGCTCGTTGGCCCAATTGGCTTTGTCACAAACCTTTCTTCTCCTCTCCCCAGCTATAAATATGCCTCCCCCCCCCCCCCATGCTAATTAGTACTAACCATGCTCGTCCTGGTTGCTTAATTTGGTTTCCTTTTCTCTTCATTGAGTAATCATCTTTTGAAAAGATTAATGTTTCTGTAAATTTTCTGCATTAAATTTGTACAGTTACATGCCTGAAAACGCGGTCACTTCTAATCCAGCCAAGAAAAAAATTGTCCTTGGATTAATTCCCCGGACTCAGCTGATCTTTTGAATAAAGCCTACAAATTCTGTGTCCAGGACAATACAGTTCCATCAGTGAACAGCGTTTTTATCAACTTGTTTGATCCTTGTCATGTATCAGGGTCAAGATGTCTACGGATTTGAGCCGGGCAAGAATCTTATTCCACTGTCCATGTGAACATCCATGTTGGAAGTTCTAAATTTACAATGTGTTTTTTTTACAAGGGAATGAAAAAATACTTGAAAATATTGCAGAAAATTACTGCTGAAAAATATTTGAATTTTTTTTTTAAAGCCAATATATCCCTTCCTCCATCAACCTTGTGAATAGTTGCTTTAAATTGTTGATCTCCAAGTAGAATGAGCCTATGTATTAAACTTCTTGAAAATACCTCATGTGAATGAATGCCAGGAACGGACATTTTAACTTTCTATTTATGTAACTCCATATGATCCTTGATTTTGTGTATAATGTGTGCCACACGAAAACAAGTGGATGATAAGGCAGTTTTACTACCTATGGTATTATTATTGACCCAGAGATCAAAACTAGCGTTATTCACAGATCAAAACTAGGTTTATCACTCAAAAATCGGGAAGATATCTCACCCCACCGCATTTCTTTGTCATTGGCAGACGAAGACAGTGAAGGTTAGTAATGTCTCCCTGGGGGCATCGGAGCAGGACATCAAGGAGTTCTTTTCCTTTTCTGGGGACATTGAGTATGTTGAAATGAAGAGGTCGGCTTCTCTGCCCATGCTCTTTAGTGCATGTTTTTCCTCTTTGGACAATTCGGATGCCCCTTGACTAAATTTGTTGCTGCAGTGGAGATGAGTGGTCTCAGGTTGCCTTTGTGACCTTCAAAGACTCCCAGGGTGCAGAGACTGCTCTGCTTCTTTCGGTAAAGTTAACTGTTTAAACAGATACTATTACCATAATCATTATCTTCTTGATCTGTGTGTAATGCCCAATACTCTTCTGGGTAATAGGGTGCGACGATAGTTGACTTATCTGTCGTCATTGCCCCTGCGCCAGATTATCAGCTCCCACCATCTGCACTGGCCCCTCCTCCGGTAAAGGCTTCCCCATCATCTCTGATTCTCTGGTCTGCCGGCTCTGATTCTCAAATGTTCTGCATGTCAGGCGACAGATGCCAACCCCACTGGCGGTGCTGCCAATGAGTCGGCCATCCAGAAGGCAGAAGACGTGGTCAGTAGCATGCTTGCCAAGGGGTTCGTGCTTGGAAAGGACGTGCTCGGCAAGGCGAAGGCCTTCGACGAGAAGCACCAGCTGACTTCCACTGCCACTGCGAAGGTGGCCTCACTGGACAAGAAGATCGGCCTGAGTGAGAAGGTCTCTATCGGCACCACTGCCGTCAATGAGAAGGTGAAGGAGATGGACCAGAAGTTCCATGTTTCTGAGAAGACCAAGTCGGCCCTCGCTGTTGCCGAGCAGAAGGTCAGCACTGCCGGCTCGGCCATCCTCAAAAACCGCTACATCTTCCAGGGGGCGGCGTGGGTGACGGGGGCCTTCAACAGGGTAGCCAAGGCTGCTGGAGAAGTCGGCTCCAAGACAAAGGAGAAGGTGGAAGTTGACCGCGGCGTTGACCACAGCTTTGAGCGGGTCCATCTCTCTGAGGCTCCATCTGGGGAGAACTCCTCCAAGCCCCCACCTGCGCAGGGGCTTATCCTCTGAGCTTCACTTGGATCTCTGTAAATAACTGGCGGTGCCTTCTTGCCCAGTTGTTCCGTTTAGATTCACCTCTCCAAACCATCCCTCTTCATTTCATTTCATTTTCGGTTTCTCTGTTTATACATGGAATCAGGGACGTCAAAAGGGGGGAAGAGAAGGCTTCTGCCCTGCTCTTGTTGCAGAAGATTGAGCCAGTCTGCTTTCTGTTTGTGCTTTGAAAACGCACTTCCCCAGCACTTCCTTGCGTTCTCTCTCCCTCTTTCTCACTCTCTCTCCATCTCTCTACCTTTTCATCTTTCTCGAGGCTTTCTACTTGACTATTCATGTACACATTTTCCCGGTTGCTTCAATACACGTGGGTATTATTTCCTTGAATTTTCTGTATGGGCAAAACAAAATTCTTCTGGGCAGGCCTGATTTTAGTTCCAAAGGCACAAGTTCGGGTTGACATAGAAGTTACGTCAACCAGCAGGAGAGGGTTGAAGTCCAATCGACTTGAATGAAGACCAGCCTAAGGAGGACTTTAGACCTATGTGAAGCTGTTATCAGGGACCTACAGGAACTGCCCCTAGCAACAACACTGGCACATTTGGTAGAAGGGCACGGCATGAATGGCAAAGCAGAAGACACCTACACATAGCAGCACAGCGCCTCCGCATGACGGCATGTCTCCTGTCACGGCAGCATGGCACTCGTGTGCACCTGCACCTGCACCTGTACACGATGACACGCATGCACATACATCAGCACTACGTCTACACATGGTGGTGACGCACGCACAAGAAGGCACAGCAACGTTATGCACGATCCTGATGTGGCAACCCCAAGTCATGAGAGTAGATGATGATGTCATGAGCATGACATCATCTGGAGGAGGAACAGAAGACGTCACTACCCCAACATCAACTGGATTTGAAATATTTAATCCTATATCAAAATTATAAGGAATGTTGCTCGGGGGCCCATCTATAAAGAATGACCCCCGGCCCCATATATGAACAAACTTTGGTTATCAAGAATATCTATTTTGGTTACATTGGGGTTCGTATAAGATCAAATCACTCAATGTTCAATAAGAAGTTTGTATTGAGCAGTTAATTTTCTTGTCATAGTGGTATCAAAGTCAAGTTACGAAAAGATTAGATACTCTTACGTTTTGTCATTCTTCAATATTAGTGGAGTATCATAGAGGCAAAGGGTAGAGTGGGTACGAGTTGGTATTCAAGGGCAAAGAATTGCTTGACTTACAGAGCATCAAGAGATTGTGGCTAAAGCCATTGAGGCCCTTATAGGCCCATTGCAAGTTGAGTCCAGTAGTTATGAGAGCAAGTGGAGGGCCCAACAGCCCAAGTAGAGGAACAAGCCTGTGAGGCTATGAACGCAGTTGATGCATTGTCTAGGAGATTTGATGAAGAGATCCGGTCAATCTACGACCATACAAGAGAAATGGCTACATCTTATATAGTCTAGAAAGATGAAATTTCAACATTACGGGGAGAGTTTACCCAACATATGATAAGGTTGCAGCAACAAATGGAGGAGGTTGTGAATGACTTCCAAATTCAAATTGATAATCTCCAAAGGACACTAGATCAAGGTCTAGGGCTCAAGCCACTTGCTCATGTTAAGACCCTCAAGTCCTGATTTAGTAGCAATCCCTCACCAGAATGTTGATTGCCTAGACTGAGCAAATCACCACATAGCTAGAGCTTGTCTCAACCTAATCATATCATAGGAGCAGCCGCCACCATTGATTGAAGAGGTACCTAATCTAAACATCATTCAACTTCTGAATGTAGTGCAAGCTAAGGTCATATAAGCAATCTCAAGGAGACTACTCTTCATGGAGACAGCGATCAATGACATCCCAACTAGGGTATTGATGGATTTAAGGGTCATTCATAACTTCCTATATAAAAGGAAAGCTAGCTGCCTTGCATTAAGGCTGGTCTAAATCAACAACATGATCAAAGTTGTCAACTCAAAAGCCTAAGTATCTGTTGGGTTAGCTTGATAAGTGAAAACTCAAATGGACACATGGAAAGACAAGTTTGATTTTCTGGTCCTATGGAAGGAAAACTTTGACATCATCTTAAGTGTGGACTTCGCAATCAAGGCAAAGGTTAGATTTTTTTTCTGTTGTAATAAATTAATTATCTATAGATAAGATCAGTCTTATGTTACATAGGGATCTACACAAGAGGCAAAAAAACCCCAACTGATATTGGTCATACAATTCAAATTCAATCTTTGGTGGACACCAACACATTTCTCATTACCTTACAAGAAATATGAAAGGAAGAAAAGTTGGTGGGCCATCATCAAATACCGTCTAAGCAAGATATAGAACATATTATTGAGTTGTTATTAGGAGAATGTCTTTCAAGTAAGACCTCATACAAGATGCCTCCAACACACTTAAAAGAGTTGAGCAAATAGTTGTAAGAATTGTTAGGAGCTGAGCACATTCGTTGTTCACATGCACCATTTGGTGCACCAGTTCTTTTCTAGTGGAATAAAGATAGAATCTTTAGACTTTGTGTGGATTCTAAGACCTTGAACAAGATTACGGTGAAGAACAAGTACCCAATGCCTAATGTGGAGGACTTATTCAATCAACTTGGAGAGGCCCGAATCTTCTCAAAGTTGGACTTAAAGAGTGGCTACCATCAAGTCTGAATCATTAGGGGTGACAAATAGAAGACAATGTGTGTTACATACTATGGGTCATATAAATTTATAGTGATGTCTTTTGGGTCAACAAATACCCCTACCACATTTTGTACACTCATAGATCACATATTTTGATCATTTTTAGATAAATTTTTTGTTGTATACTTAGATGACATCTTGGTGTATAGTCATACTATGTAGGAATATTTGTCATACTTATGATAATACTTAAAACCTTGAAGCATAATAATATATATATGAATCTGACAAAGTGTGCATTTGCCATTATAGAAGTCAAATTCCTTAGTCACATAGTTGATAAAGAAAGAGTATAGATGGATCAAAAGAAGATGATGGCAATTGAAGAATAACTAGTGCCCAAAGGAGTGACCGAACTAAGGTCATTCTTGGGACTTGTAAATTATTATCACAAGTTCATACTGCACATTTCTCAAATAACTACACAAGTAACAAAGCTCCTCATGAAAGATCAAAAGTGGGTATTTGATAAGTCTTCATTATTATGAGTTAATAGTTAATAAATAATATATTTTAAATCTTAACTTATGATAAATAGATTTATATTTATGTTAATTTATAAAAAGTGTTTTTAATTAGTTAATGTGATTTTTTTATTTAATTATATAATTTTATATAATTTTTATAATCCTATTTTTGAGATAAATAGAGAAAAAGAAAAAAAAAAAGAAGGACCCATTGGCTAGCTAGGCTCGCTAGTAGGTTGAAAACATAGTCGAGGTGGAGCCATGAGCAAGGGCTCAAATAGCTATGGACTGATGGGGGCACGTGTGCATCACCTCCCTTTCATGTCACTAGTGGTCAACTAACTATGGGGCAAGGAATAGTCATACACACGCGAGGAAGAGACTCATTGATTCCAAATCTCACGTTACCATATATGCGTCTCAACTCCAAAGTATAATAGATGTGGGACTAAACCAATAGTCACATCTTTTTTGGAATATTTTCAAAGATTTTAATACCAAAAATACCTGTTATATAACAACGAGATATCATGATGATGTTACTCAATAAGGGTATTTGAGAACTTATTCCTTCTCTCTTATGTAGGTAGACAACCAACATAAGTTCAAATCTCACCAAAGCTAAAACTCATATTTTTATTTGATTAAATCATGACTTTCTTGTAGATCATCGATGAAGGATTAAGCCACTAGAGTCATTTTATCATCGACGAAAATCTCATCAATGTGATTTATGGAGTATTGTTACTAAAATTATTAAATGATTTGTAATAAAAAGATCATGAATCTATTAAGTAAATCATCTCTAATTGATCAACGAACAAGTCATCATTGAGAAGAAGATGATCTGTTAAAAGACGAGTCATCACCTCTTGAGAGTGTACTAGATGTGATGGAGAGCCTCCTCTTATTGCACATACTTAAGGATGAAGCACCCTAACATGCGCCCCACCTCCATCTAGCTTCTCTCTATCAAGTGACTATCGTCAAAGAGCTGCAAAGTTACTATTTTTCTACTTTGTTGAGTGACAACTGTTAGAGATGATTCAACAATTCAATTCATTGATCTCTTAACTTTATAAGAATATCTAGAGATTGCTCACATCATCCTTGTCCAATCTTCTTGAACACTCAAGATTTTAGTACATTATTGACGTATTCTTGCTATGACTTCGGAACTTTATTTTCTTATTTTTAACTTAGTTTTTATTTTATTGAGTGATAATTTATGTGATTTAAATTTATCAAATTATTCTTCATTTAATTACAATTCTTTTAACTTTTACAGATCTTAATTTGATCAATTAAATCATTTGTAGTAATTTATATAAGAATCACCAGACATAATTTTATTTTAGCCCAATTCATGTTCATTGGTTGCTGATGTCATCATGATGTTTACACTCTTATTTTTCTTTTTTTGTGAATTATAAATATATTTTATTTTTATTTCTTAATCTAAAATTCATAAAAAATTGTATTCTTTGAGGAAAATTCTGAAAAATAACCTGATATTATATTATATCCCTTTGATCAACTTATAAAATTTTCACTATTTTTGAAAATTTTATTGAAATATTTTGATATATTTGTTTAGAAATACTTCTAAATATCTAAAAATTATTATTTTCTAGTTTTATAAATTTTAAATTTACGTGATTTACTATAGAATGAGTAAGTCATGTTTATAATAAATCACATAAATATCTATGTGCAATGGTCACAAAGAAATCAGTGCTTCAACTCTCAAACTTAAACAAGTCTTTTAAGATATATATAGATATATCAAATTGAACCATTGAAGGGGTCTTGAAGAAAGAAGAACATTCGATTATATTTGAAGGCTAAAAATTGAGCAATACAGAATAACGCTATTTGGTACATAAGAAGGAGATAAATTAGTAGTATAGACAATAGTGGTACACTATTTATGACTATGATGACAATACCTTTTAGGTAATTTTTTTATTGTCTATATTGACAATGTTGCCACTAGTTGTTTTAACTCCCAAAAAAAAAAATTAGCTAAGTATAACTTCTCACTCAAATACAAATCGAGGCATACCAATGTGGGTAGTCCTTGAGCTAACAAGTACCACAAATGGAATGGTTGCCCTCTCAACCAATACCAACAACTTACTAGATGACATACATGCAACATATGACACAGATCTAATAGCCAAACATCTCATCCAACAAATAGAGATGGGAGAAACTTGATGATTCCGAATGGAGGATGGTATTATTTATCTAGAAGGTTATCGACCCTATGTATTGTAGAGAGGGCAACTACAATGACGATTCTTGTGGGAGACACATGATACACTTCATGTAAAACATCCTAGAGAGTAATAGACACAAACTTTGTTAGTTGATAGTTGCTTTTAGCCTAACATAGAACAAGATGTGGAAACATATGTCCACTCATGTCTGATTTGTCACTAAGACAAGGTGAAATGACGAAACACTACAAAAACATTAGAGCCCTTACCCATACCAGAGGGATTGTGGGAGTCTTTGTCCATATATTTCATCACATGCCTCTCATAAGTGGGTGAGCATGATGTCATTTTGGTGGTGGTTGACAAGTTTTCCAAATATGTGATGTTTACACCTACATGGTTTGAGTGCAAGGCAAAAGAAGTGGCCAAATAGTTCTTGACACACATCGTCAAGTTGTGGGGTATACCATGAGATATTGTCTCTAATCATGATCCATGCTTCATGGGATGATTTTAGTTAGCTCTCTTCATCTCTCTTAGCATAGAACTTAACTTCTCCATTGCTTTCCATCTATAGATAAATGGTCAGACCAAGAGAAGAAATAAAATGTTAGAAGATTATCTAAGTCATTATGTCACTACATGACAAGACAATTGAGTTGACCTATTTGATGTCACCCAATTCGTCCACAATATTTAATAGTGCATACCATAGGACACTCACCTTTTGAGTTAGCCATCAGCCAGCAACCTCTAACACTCCTAGAACTTGTCAAACAACAAGGTCTAAGGTATTTGTCAACTGCCTACCACTTTGTCAAAAACCACAATGACCTCATTGAAGAGGTTTGAGAAGCATTAACAAAGGTAACTTAGAGGATGAAGAAAAATCACAATCATTATCAATGAGATGTTGTGATGTGAGACCAAAGAGAAATATCAATACTAAAAAAAAAGTTAGGATTTAAGATTGTCCTTGGCTAACTTTAGGAGGAATATGATTACGCTAATCTTGCTGATTTAAAAAAAATTAAGATCATAGTTACTTGAGAAGAACCACACTTTTAAAAATTCAGATAAAGTTTTAACTAAGGGTGTTTAAGATCACTGATAAAAGGCACAAAGAGGGCTATCATATGATTCACTTAGTTCTTATAAGGAGTAAGGATATAAAATAATAATCACTCTACAAAGAGACTCGAAATCAACGTATCTTGTCAAAGAAGATTCTTAATTGATTTTTTTGATTCTAGTGACTTGAGATCCACGAGCCTTGTTGAGAATTTTCTAATAGGTGATGATTTAGAAAAATGGATGATTTTAGCTAAGTAACTAAGGTCCACAAAGTATTTAGATAATTAAAAATATAAAAAATAAAAACGGTGTAAATGAGGAATAGTATGAATAATAGAATGAAATAATGATAAGAAGAAAGAAAAGGTGTGGAAAGTAAAAAGGAGCAGAATGAGAGGGCATTGGCAGGAGAGAGAGAGAGAGAGAGAGAGAGAGAGAATGAGGGGATACGTGGCGATGATGGGAGAAACAAAAAAGGGGGTTTCGGTGGGAGAGAGAGAGAGGGGCATTCTCGTGATGAGGGAAATGTGGGCGAATAATTAAATAATACATAAAAGGGCGGAGGGAGAAAAAGGTGGCGGAATGAGGGTGGCAGTAGGAGAGAGGGAAAAGAGGGGTTTTGTGGCGACAATAGGAGAGGGAAAAGGAGAGGGTTTGCGACGCCGAGGAGATGAAGTGGCGGGGATGCGATAGACGGCAAGGAGCCGGAGTGGCGGAGACAAGGTAGACGGCGAGGAGGCGGGACAACGGTGAGGGGGCGGATGGCGAGGAGGCGAGATGACAATGATGGGATGGCTGGTGAGAAGGGGAGTGGCGGCGACGGGCGGACGGCAAGGAGGGGAAATGGCGACGACGGGGCAGATGAGGAGGAAGATGAACGGCGGTGTCGGGGTGGATGACGAGGAGGCGGAACGGCGGCAACGGGGTAGATGGCGAGAAGGGAGAATGGCAGCGATGGGGTAAAAGCCGAGGGTGACGTGAAGAGGAAGAGATGGAGGTCCCCCTAATCCAAGAGGGAGAGAAGAAGAGAGGAAGGCCCTAGTCCAAGAGACGATAAAAGGAAGGGAGGAACCTTCAGTCCAAGAGGCAACCTTCTAATCCAAGAAGGTAAGATAAACTTCTTGATTAATTATGTATCATTATCTCAAATACAACACAAGTCTTAGCATTTATAGAGGGAAAAAGAAGAGTGGTGGCTTTTCATAGAATAGAGAGAACAAAAAAGACGGGGTGAAGTAGACACCCTTTCCCAAGAGATGCCATGTGGCGCCTCTTGGTTGAAACGACGCCCGATTTAAGGAGAGGAGGGACGTGAGGATGGCATGACATCTTCTCCCCATTCTTCTTCTTCTTCTTGTTGGACCATCCTTTGTGGATGGATCCTCTTGCTTGCTGGTAGAGACCCATTGATCTTGAATCCAATATTCCATGTTAGATCCAATAAAGGAGGAAGCTGTTGGTTGACTTGGAGGTGAACTCTTCGAGGTGAAATAACCCTAATCCTTACACTTCTTCTTAGAAGGGTTGATCTCAAAGGTTGAACCTCTGATTGACCATCTTCCACTAACTTGAGTTGACTTTCTTAAGTGAAAGATTCTTCATTGGATTCGGTGATCTCATCATGTTGAGTTTGTAATAGGTAATTGAGTATTACTTTATATCTATCTTACCCTCAAGAGCCTCCAACGATAGAAATGTCACAATAAATTAATACTTTGGTTTGATGGACCTTTCTAAATTGTGGCTCGAGTAGGAGGTTAGCCTATTGGCTCCAAGTCCCTTCACACCTTTTAGTGCACTCAGTTTTCCACATCTCCATATTTAAAGTTCATCATGTAGATGAAGAAGAACTATAGTGGAACCAACCACACCAACCTCCGCCAATGATATAGATGTGTTACTCCACCTCAACATTAGTTATATTTTATCACCAAGTGATTGAAAGGGTGGATGCAATCACATCCACTATAAAACTTTTTATCTCATTAATTGCGTAGGACAACCAAATTAGATAGTTACATGGAAGAACTATGTGGATATTTCATAATTTGAAGACTTAATCGGAGCCTATAATCACCACCAACATCCAATGAGGACGTTAGATGTTATAAGAGAAGGATAATATTACTAGGGACCTTCTATAAAAACCACCTCTAGCAAAAACATTGTGATGCACTTGACAAGAGGGCATGACATGAATGGTAGAGCAAAAGACATCACATCAGTGTGCACCAATATGACACCTGTGCACGGTGGCATGGCAGCACAGTGACTGTGCATGACAACGTGGCACCTGCATGCAGTGGCACACTACACGTGTGCATTGACATAGTGCCCATATGTGGTGGCACAAAATGTGCATGCATTAGTGTGACACCCCTATGTACAGCGGCACAATGTGCACACAAGAAGGCATGGTAATATTGTGCACAATCATAATGTGACAACTTAAGGCCACGAGAGTAGATTATGATGTTGCAAGCATGACATCATCTAGAGGTGGAATGAAGGATGCCACTACCTTTATGTCACCAAGAGCAGCAACAATTAATCTCATATCAAAATTGTAAAGAATGTTACTTGGGGGCCCATCTATAAAGGACACCTAGCCCCATGTATCAATGACCTTTGGTTATCAAGAATATCCATTTTGGTCACACATGAGTCCATTAGGGATCGAATTGCCCAACACCCAACAAGGATTTCATGTAGAGCTACTAACTTCCTTATCATAAAAGGTCAAAGGCCCACAACAAAATTGGACTGCATGGACACTAGTGAGGTCTCACTTGTGAGCTTCCTAACTTGAAGTCCATCAAACTTGTTGGGCTAAGCCTTACCTGCACATGTAACTGTTGGGGGACAAAAGTCTACTTAGTTGAAGATAAATAGTTTCACTTATGCTTAATTGACTCATGTTGGTTAACTCACTAAACCTTTTATTAAATGATCTTTCAAGATTTACATGGTTTCATTATCTTGCTCATAAGGAAGAAACTCTTGAATATTTCCCAAATTCCATAACTTGATTTCAGTCAAAGAGGAATACAAGTGAAATCTCACAACAGTAAATTAAAATCAAACAAGGAACAACTATAAAAAAAACAATCACTACACAAACTTGCCCATATCTTTCACCCAATAATAGAGTATTGTTGTAGACAATAATCAAACTCAAAAGTGATTGGAAAAATGATAAAAATATGGATTAAAAGGATTAATTAATCTTGTCTCCATCTATCACATAGATGATGTATTAAGACAAAATAATAATAAAATCAAATGGCAACCAAAATTAAATTTACATACACCCCTTGTCACTTTGCCCTAGTGTCACCTAAAAATAGAGTACTGAAAAATGAATGGAAAATTGGTTGAAAATATAGTAAAAAATGTATTTAAAAGCTTAATCTTGTCTTCTTCCTATCACTTAAATGATGGAACAATTATAAATCAAATTTGTGAATACCCATTGTTGCTTGTCTCTTCTTTATTTGCCGCTAAGAGATAACTCAGTTGAAAAACTTTCAAAGTTCCTCGCATAACCTACTATTCTCTATTTAAACACCTTCCTCTAGTTTCCCTAAATCTTACTTCTGATCTTCGTGCAAAAATATATTAACAATTTTCATGAAATTTAGAATTCTCTTTAATTGTTTCACTTCCCAAAACAAAGTATAAAAGATGACACACATGTATGCTGTGGCATAAAATGTTGACCTCTTCATTCATTGACTTATGCAGACATGGCCCATAATCTCTTGACATGTCCTCTTGCTGATCTGGCCATGAAATGATGTATTTTTTAATAATTATTTTGATAATTTCTAAATTCCTACAAAAATACTTTAAAATATTTTCATAAATTCTCTACAAAAAATAAGAAAAATCTATTTTCGGAATTTTAACTTCATGATTTTTTTCTGTTAGTTTTGAAATAATTTTGAAGATTATAAACCTTGAATAATCATAAATATTCATATCATATAAATTATGAAAGTTATTGAATTAAACATAAATTCATCACATAATTCATAAACTATTACTAATGTGTTTTAATGTTAATAATAATTATTTTAATAATGATTAATAAGAAATTTATTTTGATTTTACCTTTGACTTATTATCTATAAAAAAAACAGTATTAGAATACAACCTTGATTTGTTTGATCTAAAATTTTTCTAACAAGTGGAATTATAATCCTACCTTTGGACTATGATCATATAATTGACTTATAAGGTTCTATTCTAGTTCATCCACAAGTAGTATATATTTAATAAAAAAATATCATTTAGTTTGATGTATTTTGTTTCAATGGTTTCTTTCATCTTAAACCAAATGTTACTTCTCCTCCTCAATTGTGTCTTGAACATCTAATATCCAATACCATTTGAGTCTATACAAAAGAATCTCCTAAAATAGAATGTCTTTAATTTGGGATCCAAATCACTAATGTTACTTATAACTAGAGTTAATAGTTAGGTCAGTCTTCTTTTTCTAATTTGTTTCCTCTTTTTCAGTCTTTGGAAAATGTTAAAAAACAAGGTGTCTAGGTTTTCCAAAGGGATGACATAGATTGACTCTATTAACAACAATCATTAATTTAGGAGATTCCTCATTGGAAAAATATAATTATAACCTAATCCTTTCTTTTTCAATTTCTTTTATGGACAATCAATAAGTAGATTCAATTTATTTTAAATATCAAAAAAACCTTCCAAATCTATTTTCCTACCATCCCTTTTCTTTCTTGCAGTTCAATTGATTCTCTCCCCCTTCAATCGTTCAACTAGTTCATGCTCTATTGACAACTTATTTTGAGACTTGTATTGTTCTCACCCTTTTCAATAATAGAAAAATGTGAGAAAGTGAAACTCCATTGATGAAAATACTTTAGAAGCCATGTGGGGTGCTCAAGCTTAGAATTATATGTCAAATAGATGACAATCAACATAATTTGAAAGAATTTAAGCTGATTTGTAAGAGGATCATAGTATCTAATTATCAGTCTAATTTCAAAGGATGAGTTCAGGTAATTTTCTCCTTTCAAAGATCAATATGATAGTATTAAAGAAGTCTAGTCATGGCTATATTATAATTAAGGATCTTTTAGGAGATAGTAGATGTGTAACATTGTTACATAGTTAAATCAGATATGTTGATTAGTTGAGGTTTTAAGACATTATAAGTGAAAAAGATATATGTTGAGTCTTCATTATCATAAGTTAATAATTAATAAATAATATAATTTTAGCCTTAACTTATGATAAGTAGATTTATATTTATGATAAATCATGAAAAGTAATTTTTACTTTATTAATATGTATTTTTAGTTTATTATGTGATTTTATAAAAAATTATATAATTTTTATAATCTTATTTTTTAGATAAATAAAGAAAAATAAAATAAAAAAAAAATAGAAAAAGGGAGTGACCCACCAACTAGGTAGGCCTACAAGCGGGTCAGAAGCATAGTTGAGTAGAGCTATGAGTAAGGGCTTGAGCGACTAAAGGTGACCAATTAAGGGCACATGTGCATCATTCTCTTTTCACGTCATTGGTGGCCAACCAGGTGTGGGACAAGGAGTGATCGTACATATGTGAGAAAGGGACTCATTGATTCTCAAATCTCATATTACTATATATTCATCTAAAAATTTGATGTATAACCTATGTAATACTAAAAACTCTGATCACACCTTCTCTAGAATATTTTCAATGATTTTAATACTAAAAATACCCCTTATTTATAACAAGTTATCATGATGACGTCATTGTATAATGATATTTGAGAATTTATTTTTCTCTCTCTCTCATGTAGGCAAGTGACTAGTGTGGATTAAATTATGATATTCTTATAGAATTACTTAATTATTGATAAAAATCTCATTAATATGATTCTCAAAGTATAATTACTAAAATTATTGAACAATTCGTCATAAAAAGATCACAAACCCACTAAATAAATCATCTTTAATTGATCAATTAATAAGCTGTCATTGAAAAAAAATAAATTTATCAAGAGATGAGTAGTCACCTTTTGAGAACTTACCAGATGCGATGAAAATCCTCCTCTTGTTATGCATACTTGAGGATGAAACTCTGTGACATATACCTCACCTTCATCTAACTTATCTCTATCGGGTGACAACTGCTAGAGAGTTGTAAAGTTGTCATTTTTTTGTTCTGTCAAGTCATAGTCATTAGAGACGATTCGACGACTCATTTCATTGATTTCTAGACTTTGTAAAAGATATAGGGATTAATAATATTGTCTTTGTCTAAAGAGAGCCTTTGAGATTATGGACACTACATGAAAACCCTTCTAAATACTTAGGATTCTAACACATCATCGACACATCACCGTCATGACACAAACTTCTATTTTTTCTACTTTTAACTTAATTTTTACTTTATTTAGTGATAATTTGTGTGATGTAAACTTTTTAAACTATTCTTTGTTCAATTATGACTATTTTAACTTTTACAAATCTTAATTTGACTAATTAAATTATCTGTAATCACTTATGTAAGAATTGTCAGACAAAACTCTATTTTCACTTAGTTTGCATTCAAGGCATGCTAACATCATCATGACGTCTGCACTCTTATTTTTATTTTTCATAAATTTTAAATACATTTTATTTTTATCTATCTAAAATTCATAAAAAATATATTATTTAAAAACAATTCTAAAAATTATTTAATATTATATTACATTCCTATGATTGACCTAACAATGTTTCACAATTTGTGAACTTTTATTACATTATAATAGATATATTTATTCAAAAATACTTCTAAATATCTAAAAATTGATAATTTTTAGTTTTATAAATTTTAAATTTTCATGATTTTATTATACAATGACTAAGTCACGTCAATATGTAATGAAGATATTCTGCCTTTAGCAATTGTGAAAATTATCATGAATTTAGATTATTATGAATTTAGATATTAATATTTTACTTTAATAATTAATTGATCAACACACTATTTAAAGAGGTGTAAGAATTTTATGAATATTATTGAATATGAATTTAAAAATAAATTTTAAATTATAGTGACCTCTAATCATTAATTTATAACTTTTTTTATTTGATTTATATCATATTTTATTCAATGTGATTTAAATTAAATTTGACTTGATAATAATTTATTTATTAAGAGATGTACTTTTTGTTCATCTCAATTTAGTAAAAACTATTTAATGATCAAGCTCAACTCCCTAAAAATTTCAAATCAAATTCTCCTTTTTATTCACAATTCTAAGCTAGCCAAAGTTGATTATAGGGTTCAACTCCTTCATATGATTAAGTCAAAACTTGCTCACAAGTTTTGCCACTTGAAATTAAAGATAGATTGTTGATGATGTTCTAGAATTTGATAAAGAAATGAATGATATCAAAAATCAAATTAGTCAATTGCATTTCATTTGATTTTCTTCCCCATCTTCATGTTTGGAAGCTATCTGATTACAAAAGATGCTACCACAAAAATCATTGTATAAAGAATTATTTTTTGATTGAAGAATCACTCCCCAACTCATTATTTTCTCATCACTGAATTCACATATAACTCTATAAAAAAATGTTAAAACAAAATTTGAGATCATAGTGATGTTATGGATGATTGATAAGAAATATTTAGTTGTTGGAGAAGAGTTGAATTTATAAACACATTGAGTCATACCCTTCCCCAATTTTCTATCATTCTAACATTTTTTCTTATAAATAGATAGAAATTCAAATGGTAGTAAACTAATATAATGTTTAACATTCTAGACATCCTTCAAGGTTAATCAATAAAATGTATTAGAAGTTATTGGTTCCATAAGAATATGTTAGTGTTAAAACAGATTTGATGATATATCTTGAAATAAAGTTATGACTAAGGCAATATGATACTTCAAATTTAATTTTTAAGTAATATTCACGGATATCATAAAAATATTGAGAAAGTTGTCGATATACTTTGAATTTGATCAATGAATTCACCATAAAAATGTAATACTTTCACAATATAGACATCTAGTTTACTATTTCATTTCAATTTTTAACCTCAAACATTTTAGCAAAATTAGGTGTCCAAATCGTTTATTTTTGATATTGATATTTATCATAATTTTTAGGAAAGTAATGATTTCAAGTGGAAAATTCATTGTGAATTCAGAATTCAAAACATGAACATCAAAATTTACTATCATTTTGACACTTGACACATTAAATAGGAATTCTCCATGAATTTACAGTTATTTCATTTCAAGCATATGTTTAAAATATCATTCATGCATAATATTATACATAATTTGATATGAATTTCTCACCTTTGTGGATTTGTACCAAAAACAACAATTTCTACATTATGATGAACCTTTAAATTGTCTATGATGAATTACACTCCTTATTTAGAACACGATTGTGTATTAATACATAAGTAGTAACAACTACATTATTCACAAGGATTTGATATATCAATAATCATTCAGATCTAAGATGTATTTCCTTATTGAAGACCAAAATTAAGTGTAAAGGTTTCTTAGATAAAACTGTAAAGAACTTCAGAGTCGACATGAAAGGAGGAAAAATAACATATATACTTGTATAATGATGGAAAAAATAGTATCCATGTTAGATATAAAGGATCTAGTGTTGAGATTGATGAGGATTGATAAAACATAATGATAATGGATTAAAATCATACCTGAATTCATAAAGGCACAAGTACGAGGATAGCCTTTAAGATTAGAACAGAAGAGTTATCTAATGACTTACTCTAGAGAGAGGGGATATTCTAAGAGTGACTCAGAATGTGTGACCTAAGGACTATGACCCCTTATTTATAGGCAAGAGGTGGTTAGCCTCTTGGTGTCTTTTTTTAATTAACCTATCATAAAATTAGAATAAAACCTGATCTACACATTTATATTTTTGCTCATAATTATGAGAAAGTCTGCAATCTTAAACACTTAAATTCTAATAAATCACTAATTCAATGATAGTCATATAATATACAATTCATGTATATCATTATCTACATTGAGATTAATTCTACTGAGGGCAGAAAAGACACTTGCAATGATCTTGGCCATAGATCCCTAACCAAGAACTCTACTATGTGATAGGCTATCAATGAAATATATTACTGAGGAAAATCGATAGCGATTCCTCTGGTCATCACTTCTTCCTTGCCAACCAAGTGCTGGTGATCACTAAAGCCTCCTCCTCGTCCTCAGCATTCTTGCCTGCCGCCAACTCGCAGCAGCAACCATCTTGTGGCAGATCTGTCACTCCAAGAAAAAGGTTCAAGTGCGAAGAAGACAGTGACGGCGATCATTCATCACCTTGCGCCAAGCAGATGAAAATATAGTCAGATGAAATCTCGGCAAGTCAGATCTCAGGCGAGTACAACGCCTCGAATGATCCCGAGCCCTCTGATTCCGAGCCTCAGGATCCATCATCTATTCTCCGAGAGAACCATTTTTCCGCGACTTGTGCTCTACGAGATGAACCACCGCCATCTCTGAAGGCACTGGAGTTGCTGCTGCCAGCGAGCCGGCCGGAGCAAGGACCAACCAGAGTAATGGGCAAAGCAGACGGCGCAAGAGATTCGGCTCAGTCTTGGGGACCGAACCCCAGCGGAGCCATGGAGCAAGGGGATTGCTGAGATAATTTAGATGAGTTGGTACATCTCTCTCCGCCTGGTACTGATGAATCGCATGCGATTTCGCTCCAGAATCGCCCTCAGCCTGGGTTCAAATAAGAAGAAGGGGTATTCGCCCTCTCTCCTGACCTTCGTAATCTAAATTCGCCAGAGCTTTCTGAAACGCTATCGTCAGTCCAAGTCCCTGGTGATCTCCAGATCAGCTCATCATCCACCGCCTTCAGAGTTCAGGAGCCATCACGCATCGTAGTTCTCCCGCAGTTCCACGAGGTTTCTGGGCCATCCCACAGGGTAATGGGGATAGGAGCTCTCAACCCGGGATCGGTGGAGAGCTACTCACACTCTGTTCAGTCTTTAAGGCCGGCTGTCGCACTGGCCATTGAAGAAGGAGAAAATCTGAACAGTCTTGACGAACTGGTGGCTCTCGCACGCCGAGTAGCAGCTCATCTTCCGATCCTCATGTCGATCAACCGCTTGAATCCCCAACGAGTCTCCTATCCGATCCGATCCGACGACAAATGATACCAAGACGCTTGCATGCATGCGGTGCGGACGAGAACAATAGAAATTGGTGCTGCTCAGAGCGAAAGAGAGAGAGACATATAGACAGAAAGACGGAGGGACGATGGAAACGAATGCGTCCTGCATCGTCCTCGAAAAATCGCACCTTTGTTCATTCTTCAGACCGTCTGGATGATCAATTACGACTAACATTCAAGGGAATGACGAAAGTGTAAATTATTCAGAGGGGGCGCCTTTAAATTCTCCTTCCAATGGCCCGGTTAAGTCTATAGGTCGGATGCCCCGGTGGGGGGACCTGAAAGAAATCAGATTCTCGTTTCGGTCTTCCGTCGTTTTCCGGGTTTCGGTGGGGCCCGGTTTCCAAGGCGTTGACCTTTAATAACTTTTAGGGATCTAGAGCCTTCTTCCACCACCCACTGTTAGAGAGAGAAATTGGACGTACAGAGAGAAAGAGAGAGAAAGGGGGGGAGGGGCGCAAGTGACAGATTGGCTGATAAAAGTGGGCCAGGACTGTCTAAAATATGCGCCCTTTTGACTATATTTGGACAGTTGGCGCCCTTTCCTTAACCATATATTTGCCGAAAACTCCTTATAATGCGTTGTTTTTAGTTATAAACCCCCAATTTTACTAAAATTGTCAGCCTCTAGAAAACTGCCACATTTCATTGCCCCACTCACTTGCACGCAGATCTTTCAATTAACGTCCAAGAACCCCTTCTTCATGCAGAAACGATCATATCGGCCCAGACCTCTTTCTTCTCTCCAAGGGTTGACCTGCACTCAAATTATGGCCGAGAAGATGGAAGTCCACGAATCGGGGAGAGAGTCAGCTTATTGCACACAGGATTGGAGCCTCATCAGCAAGAGGTACTTACTGCTGCTCCTCACACAACTCAGGCACTCTCACAGCTAAACAACAGCACACAAGCACCCTGCACGCCCCTTGGCGGGGCTGCGGCCGATTATTAGGGAGGGGAGAGGACTCACTCTGTACTGGGCCTCAGAGAGGAGAGAGGTGGCGGGCGGCTGCCGGTCGGCTCGTCGGAGTCAGCACCACCAGGGCCCGGCCGTCACTGATTGCCAGAGGTTTCTCAGCTGCTGAACTTCTGGTCGGCAGTGCTCGGGGCTGCCTGCGGATTTCAGAAAAAAACAAAAATTAGGTCAGGTTTACAATACTGGCAAAAGATATCAGAATTATCTTTTAATTTGTTGACTTTTGATCACTGGCGGTGAGAATTTCAGGCAGAAATAAGAAACATCTGTGCTGATGAAGTCAATGCTTGAACCACATCCTGGTTATATGTTGATGATGTTCATCGATCTACTGACCCCGATCGACGTGACGTAGTTGCAGACGGCGCACTTGACGGAGCGTGCCCCATACTGGTACATGAGCAGCATACGGCAGTTCCCGCAGTTCACGTGGGCGACCTGATTGGCTGCTCGAGGCATCAGGAGGAAACAATCAGAGAGATTCTCACACGGTTCGAACTGTGGAATCCACGGAGGACAAAGGGTCAGATGGGTATCCAGTCAAGGGAGCTGAGAAAAAAACATAACGAAGAAAATGGCTGAGATGGCACAATATTTCTCCGAATTCAGAGGAAAAACAGAGCTGTATGATGTTCTTGATGCAGTAAGCTAACATGGCATTTCACATCTAAGCTAACTGGTTTGCAGGTGATTGCTCAATTTTTCTGAAGACAGTTTTGGTTCAGCAACGCAGGTAACCAGCAAGAGATTTCTAGCATAAATGAATGCAGGAATTGCGGAGGCGATCTTGGACTGAAAGGAGGGAAGGTCAATTTCTAAAGCCAGCTTAATGGTGTGGCAACAAGAACACTTTTTCCCTTTTGGTGCGAGAAGAAACCAGCAAGAGATTTCTCGTATAAATGCACGAATTTAGCTAATTTTGGAAGCAATCATGGATTGGGAGGAGGGATTGTATGTAGTGAATGGTCACCTTCTAAAGCCAGGTTAATGGTGTGGCAACAAGAACACTGTACACTTGTCGCCCCGCGAATGTACATGAGGAGCGTGTGGCAGCCTCCGCAGAGAAGCTGGGCCATCTCTGTGCCTGCAAAGAGTGGCAGTCATCAGTGAAGTGGGCCTTCAGAATTCAACCTCATTCCAATGGAGGACAGCGGCGGGGGCAGTGGCGGGTGGCGGTGGCTGAGGGAGAGAAGCACCTGGTGGCGGGACGGTTGTGACGGCGTTGCAGACCGCGCAGCACACCGAGGTCGCCCCGAGCGGGTACATGAGGAGATTTCGACAGCCGGAGCAGACCAGCTGGCTCTGAGCACCTGATGAGCGAGCAGGAAGCTTTTAAATCCTTCGTCAATGTCAGCACCCGCGAAATCGGGGAGACGCTGGGGAGATGGGGCTGGTGATTGATTATCAGACATGTTTCTTCTCAGGCCGAGGGAAGTTTCGGAGATCTTCGACAGTGAGAAGAGTGAGTGATGCTGCCTGAGTTTCTTCCAGATTAGCAACAGTGGATGATGGCGATCAAGAAGAACATCTGAAAATGGCGATTGGAACATCTCTCTCTCTCTCTCTCTCGCTATCTCTATCTCTCTATCTCTTTATCTATCTTGCTAGGTCGTGAGTATTGAATCTGAGGTGGAGATGGATTCAAAATTTGGGGGAGCTAACCATTTGGTGGGGTGAAGGGCACCGGCGCCGGGGGCGTCGGATACGGGGCGAGGGGGACTGGCATTGCCGGAGGGAGCTCTCAGGCCTTCTTCCCTACTCTCCACGAAGCTGGTTCCTCAGGGGGAGGGGAAAGTATCACAGCTTCTCACCCTCCATCTCCATTCCTGCGAAGAACCAGAACAGCGCATCAGAGCACAGCAGCATCGAAGGTGGAAGAGGGACGGAGGAATGGGGAAGAATCCCCCGGAAATATCCATTTCTAGACTCCAAATCCCCTAAGAGACAGAAGAACATACACGCTAAGGAATCGCAGTACGATGATATTCTGAATCAAGGTAGTCGATATTTTCTTTCCAAATCGGCCGCTGACGCCTCCGATTGTTCAGTACAGGACTCAGGAGAGAGAATCGGACAGATTCGGAGAGAGAAGATAGAGAGAGATGGAGAGGAAGAGAGAGGATACCTCGGAGAGAGACTCTTCGCCGGACACACCTTCGACGCAAATGCAGAACGACCGCAGTTCCTCGATTCAGCTCCCGACCTTCCAAGGTTCAACCAGTGGCGGGGGCGAGGGGAGACAGGAGAGAGGACGAGAAGCTGTTAAAATCCTTAATGATGTTCCTGATTTATACGACCTTCCGCTCCTCCATCGGCGAGTAGCTCAAAAACTGGGTCAGTAGGTGAATGGATAATGTTTGGATTTCCGGAGAGAGAAAACCAGAGAGAGAAAGGGAGATTGAGAGAGACACTGGTGAAAAACTCAGCGTCCGGATAATGCTCCTAAATCACCCCAAATCAACGCGAAATCCCCCGCCTTTGCCCTCCCCTCCCTCCCCTTCGTCTCCTCCTCATCTTGACTAGAATACAGTAGAGAGAGAAAGAGAGAGGAAGAGAGAAAAAGAAAGAGAGGATCGAAGATGTGGACTGGATGGTTTATTCGGTATCGTGATTAGAGGAGAGTGACCGCAGAATGGAATACAGTAGAGAGAGAAAGAGAGCGGAGACGGTAGAGCACCCCGTAGAGAGAGAGAAGATGTGGACTGGACGGTTTATTCGCCCACCATCAGTTATGGCGATTCGAGGAGAGTGAGGCAGAAATCGATTGCAGTAGAGAGAGAGCGGGAGAGAGATTGGAGACAGTAGAGTACGGTTTAGAGAGAGAGACAGGCTCGGCAATGCCGCTCCGTTGGCGCTGCGTGACGCAACGAACCGCATGCACGTGATATGCCGAGGACTTGAACGGACGGCAGAGCGGGCGCCACGTAGAATGGAGAAATCGAAATCAACGAAGCCCTCCCAAACATCGATGGTCGCGCCAACATGGTCGCTTACCGTTCCGCCACGTCCCCCGCCCCTCGAGGAACACTATGTTGTAATCCGACGTCATCTTCTCTCTCTTCCCTCGTCTCTAGTGACGATGATCCGAAGCTCGGATGGACGGCCGTCGATTCCGATCAACGGACCAGATCGACCGATCCGTACCGTACTCGACCGGCCTAAGCTGCTGATCCGAGCCACCAAGGTCGAGGGGGGTAATTAATATCTTACCAGGGGTTTTCTTCAAAATAAGTATTAAACAAAACTGAAAACTGTAAAGTTAATTTCAATACTTATAAAATATTTTTAGATAGGTCCGATTTTGAAATATTAAGAAGTATAAATATCACTGACATGGCATTCCACGTGGAAAAAACTAAAATGATATTTATTGCCGAAAATTTCGAGTAGTTATATTATATAATATATAGATATATACATATTATAACAATGATTCTCGGACAGGGGTGGAACTTTGGTGCTATCGGGTTTCCCGCAGTTCTTCCAGGCCGTCGCCTCCCCGGCTCTCCTCCGCCTTCGCCTTGGATCGGCGGAGATCAGATGGGCCACGACGGCGGGAGGGACAGGGGACTCCGCCATGGCCGGAAGACGCGCACCGCCGTCAAGCAGCAGTTCCGCCAGCAGACAGCGACCGAGGCCCAGCCGGTGGGCGGAGGCGGCCATCCTGTCCCTTCCCCCGGCGCAGTCGCCGGCCGGGGGGGGTTTCTTGACGACGAGGATTCACCGTCAGGAGCTTCTTGCGGCGAGTCCGGGTGGGGCTACTGCACGGAGGAGCAGCTGGAGGAGCTCCTGCTGCGGAACCTGGACCAGGTCTACCGGGAGGCGCTGGCCAAGCTGGCCGCCCTCGGCTACGACGAGGATCTTGCCCTTTCTGCGGTGCTGCGCAACGGCCACTGCTACGGCAGCATGGACGCCCAATCTAACATCATCCAAAACTCCCTCGCCCAAATCGACAGCTTGTCCGGCCCCGATCCGTCGTCGGACGGCGGTGGCGGCTCTTCGGCGGCGTTCTCAGACCTGCGCCATCTTGTGGAGTATTCCCTCGCCGGCATGGTCTGCTTGCTCCGGCAGGTCCGGCCTCATCTGACGCGCGGCGATGCCATGTGGTGCCTTCTGATGAGCGATCTCCACATTGGGCGCGCTAGTACCATCGATGTCCCCGTAACCCCTGCCATCGGCGCTGGCGGCGATGATTTTGCAGAGGACGGCAATAGCGACATCGAGCTGGAGTGTGCGAGGCGTTTCGACCTTCCACCGGCGATGGAGTCGCTACTGAGGCGGAACGTTGCGGCGTTCGGCATCGGATTTCGTGCCAGATCAAAGACACCCCCAATGTCCACGCCCGCGGGTTCCCAACTCGGTCCATTTTCTTTGAACCAGAGTTTTGAGGACGGTGCGGGTCTAGGGGCTGGGACCAGGGATTCGACGGATTCTGATGTCGTATCGCCGGTGCTTAGTGGTCTAGAGAAATTGAACATCGAGGAGGAGAAGGCAATTGGTGAGGTAGCGGAGGATCAGAAAAAGGAAATCATCGCGGATATCTTCCGCGAAATCCGCGGGCTGGAGGAGCAGTTGAATGAGAGAATGGAATGGGCACAAGACAAGGCTTTCCAGGCGGCGGGAAAGCTGAGCTGTGATTTGTCAGAGCTTAGAATTTTGAGGCAGGATAGAGAAGAGACACTGAACGCAAAGAGTACGAGGCAGATTATGGATGATTCCTCGATAAAGAAAATAGAGGACATGGAGGACGCTCTAAGGAAGGTAAGCATAGAGGTTGATAGAGCGAACGAGGTGGTCCGTAGGCTGGAGTTGGAGAACAAGGAGCTAAAGGCGGAGATGGCAGCATCAAAATTGAGCGCGTCAGAGTCAGCAATGATGTCAATGGAGATAGCGAAGCGGGAGAAGAAGTCTATGAAGAAACTTGCCGCTTGGGAGAAGCAGAGGATAGAGTTGCAGGGAAGCATAACAGAGGAGAAGAAAAAGGTTGAGCAGTTGCAGCAACACTCGACTCAGATGAAGAAGGCGAAAACAGAAATGGAGGTTAGTGCGGCTGTTGTTTATGATTGTTTCCACATTACTATACTTTGCAATTTTAATGTTATGCATTTAAAGGAATTATTGTAGCGTGCCTTATTTATTTCCATCATCTATTTCCCAGAAGCTCTTCACTACGGATCCAACTGGTAAATATTCTTCTCGTTAGTTACATCAGAGAGAAGTCAATATATATATATATATAAACAAGAGTCAGTTGAATATGACGAACTTTAAGCAGAGTGACCCCCGACTATCCCTTCTACAATCCACGACCAGAAGTCACATTTAGGGCAATCTCGTTGACTTCCTAAAGATGTCTTCAGTATCTGAGAGAAATGACGGGTGTGGAAGGAACCTTTACGTATGGGATGGAAGCCACTAACCTGTCACATATACTATTTTAGGCTTCAATCACCCTGTGGATTTGAGATTGAGATGTTGTATTGTTGTTCCGCCTACTGGATAGGCCTAGAGTTATGGCTACCGATTTTATTCAATTTTCTAGTCTTTACGAAACATTCAGCCTGACTGATGAATTTACTCTTTGATACATCGTGAGAAAAAATAATTTTAGATTGTCGGAATGATATTCTAAAATCTATTGAACATGCACTCCTAGGACATTTTCGAACTAATGACTTGGAAAAATTAGAGGATGTAGGTAGTGCCCTAAACATGTCGAGGAAATACCTTCAGTCTCTAATCAACCTTTGAACTACTTTCTATTCAGTTTGAAAGAAGCTATTCAATGACATGACAGGCAATGGTGCTACACCACTTTGGGAAATAATGGTGGCACAAAACGGTGTTCTATTCCATCATGATCAAGACAAGTATCGTTGTCAATGCGGTTCCCATCAAATGGGAATATCAACATGGATCACATGTCATGTTCTTATTCAGATAATTTCAATTTTTTTCCCTCTCCATCTTTGTTCTTCATAGTTATCGCTTTCCTCTGTTAGAATTGTACCCAAAAGAAAATCAGATGAGTGGACATAATTTGGTGCTCGTGCCAATCGTCTTCTCGGGTGTGCAACAGATTCCAAACCAACCAATTCCAATGACCTTACATGCCTCATCACTGTGAGCGTCGCTCTCTCTATAATAGGCCACCTGATCTCTCCATTTCTTAACCTCTTCGTGTAACTATTCTTGTTTATTACTTGACCCATCCCATCTCATCCGTGTAGCCTCTTCCTAGTTGTTCAACATTATGTGCCGTTAATATTTCCAGTCAAATTGTCATTTGTTTCATAAAACTTTTCCCTTAGTTTTTATTTTACCGGCAAGAAGCAGTATTGCAACGCGTCCATGCGTGGGTTATCCATTTTGACACTGGAGCTGTATTCCTGTGGATTAGACACCCATAGAATCTTAATGGAGCGTCCATGCGTGGGTGCTCCATTCGCTTTCTTCTTTATTGACTCCACACCTCTCGCATCCATCCTGAAGCTGCTAGATCGTCAGGCGAAGAATATCCCCATTCTGTCTGTCGTCTTCAAGTGCTATCCTTGTAGTGTTTCTACTCTTTCTACATGCAGTAAATGCCTGGAAGTAGTAAGTCGATAACTGAAAGGTTTTTTATTTCCCGATGTCTTGTTGTTGTTGTTGTTGTTGTTGTGGTTGTTCTATCTCTCTGCAGGGGAAGCTGAGGCAGGAGATGAAGGCCAAGGAGGAGGCCGTGGCGCGGGGGGAAGAGGAGCGCAAGGCCAAGGAGGCCTGCGAGGGCGGGATCAGGAGGAAGCGCGACGCCCTGCGTCGCAAGGTCGAGGTCGACTTCCAGCGCCACCGGGACGACATCCAGCGCCTGCAGGACGAGCTCGCCCGCCTCAAGTCCTCGCCGCGGCCCGCGGCGCTGCGCTCTCCTCTCCCGACGCCACCGCTGCCGCCGAGCCCTGTCGCCGCCGCCGTTCGGCACAGGGCGCCCGTCCGTGCGGCCGCGGCGGAGGCGGCGGGCCGGAGGGAGTGCCTGACGTGCCGGCGGGAGGTGTGCGTAGTGTTTCTGCCGTGCGCGCACCAGGTGCTGTGCGCCAGCTGCAGCGATAACCACGAGAAGAAGGCCCGGGCCCGCTGCCCCACCTGCAATCTCCGCATCCAGCGGAGGATCCGGGTCTTCGGCGCCACCGCATAGCCCCAGGCAGTGCGGCATATCACACCTTGACGGCCCTCTCCCTCTCTCTCTCTCTCTCTCTCTCTCTCTCTCTCTCTCTCTCTATCTCTGAAAGTGGTGAATAGGTTCGAGATATGAGAGGCTTCCCTAATCCAGGGAACTCGTTTGATGATCTCAAAAATTTCCTTGGTTCGCCTCCGGAAGTGTAGAGAAAGAGAGTGAAGGATTTATTTAAAAGGATGAGCATGAGAGGGGTGGTGGCCCAGGGGGAAGTAGAAGGATAAGAAGCGTGCGTCCCGTATTAATGGGAAGGCGGAGACTATCCCTTTCGTGTCCGTCTCCGGCGGGCTTCGTCCATGGCGGCGGTGGCGGCAGCGGCAGCGGCGGCTAGACCCATCCTGAACGGCTTCTTCAATCCCTTCGAGTGGGGTAGGGGCGGCAGGAGGAAGGCGGAGCAGCAGAGGCCGGAGCTCAAGTACCACAACGTCGACCTCCCCTTTCCCTCGTCTCTGCTCTCCAAGACGCACCTTGAAGGTATCGCCAGCGAGATCGAGAGAGAGGATCTAATGTTAGTCTCGCTGCTGAGGGGAGAATGAAATGGAAATTGGGCAGGAAGGGAGCTGCGGTGCTGCTACAGAGCGACGATGGACGGTTTCAGCGCCACAGCCTTCCACGAGAGCTGCGACTTCCGGGGCCCGTGCGTGGTAGTGGGCTACACGGAGGACTCGTTCAAGTTCGGGGGCTTCAACCCGGAGGGCTATCGGAGCACCGACGACTACTACGACACCTTCGAAGCCTTCCTCTTCTACTGGGCGCACCCCGGCGGCGCCGCCGACTCCACCCCGGTGATCCTCCCCAAGGTGGGCGGCAGCGGTGCCGCCCTCTTCGACTACGCGAGGGGCGGCCCCCAGTTCGGCGCCGACGGGCTCCTCATCGGCCCCCCGCTGTCGCCGGTGATGGGCGTATTCACCGGGCCCGACGCCAGCTCCGGCGCCGGCGACCTCCGCCGGGCCAAGTCCCGGCTGGGCCTCTCCTACGCCAAGAGGCCCGACGGGAAGTCCTCCCTCTTCGGCGACGACCAGAGGGCCGCGCTCGCGGAGGTGCAGGTCTTCTGCTGCCCCCGAATCGCCACCCTCTACCGACAATAATAGGAAAATGTAATGAAAGAATGAAAGAATCTACAATATTTTGCAGACATGCCCACCGATTATATCACCCGGGAAATTCATAAAGTTTTGACCTTTTGAGAAGTAATCAATACAGGTAACAACGGACCAAAGCGATTGATTGGACTTGGAACTTGTACGGATGACTGAGAGGGAGGATGAGGCTGCGGATAGCCACCACCAGTGGCTTCCCAGCCAGCCAATCCACACGACGGGAGAAGAAGGGAGAAGAGGGGGGAGTATAAAGATGCCGGGCCTCATCCTATCCCTTCTCCCTTGTCCCTGCCGCCTGCACCTCAGCCAGCCACCGACCCAGCGAGTGAGGTCGGAGTGACAGAGAGGGGAAGAAGATAATGGCGATGCGGCTGTGGGCTTCCTCTATGGCCAATGCCCTCGGCGTCTCCCGCGCCGTCGCCGGCGCCCCTCTCCACCCCCCCTTCGCCTTCTCCCGGTGCTTCTCCTCCGGTACTCTCTCTCTCTCTCTCTCTCTCTCTCTCTCTCTCTCTATAACTTGGTGGGTTACGCGCAGTTCTGGAGGGGCTGAAGTACAGCGCCAGCCACGAGTGGGTGAAGAACGACGGAGGCGTCGCAACGGTCGGCATCACCGACCATGCCCAGGTGGATATCCTCTCCGACCCTTTCCTCCTCCCGTCTTGGTCATGAATCTTTCCGCCGCCGCCTTCCCTCTGAGATTTCTCTGTTGTGTTCTCCTCGCCGGCGGCGGTCAGGACCATCTCGGGGACGTGGTGTTCGTGGATCTGACGGATCCCGGGGCCGCCGTCTCCAAGGGTGATTCCTTCGGGAGCGTCGAGAGCGTAAAGGCCACCAGCAGCGTCGACTCCCCCGTCTCCGGCGAAATTGTAGAGATCAACACCAAGCTGAAGGAAACCCCCGGCCTGGTAAACCCCCGCCTTCTTCTCTGGCGCAACCGACGGCCCCGCCGGCTGGAAATAATCTCCCATTCTCGGCTCCTCCGCAGGTGAACAGCAGCCCCTACGAGGACGGCTGGATGATCAAGGTGAAGCTCAGCGACCCGTCGGAGCTGGACTCCCTCCTGGACCCTGCCAAGTACACCGAACACTGCGAGGCCGAGGACGCCGCTCACTAGCGGCGCCGCCCGGTCGCCGGCGAGCTACTCCGTCGATTCCCCACCGTCCCGCGCCCCTATCTCCTGGTTCATCTCTCGGCTCAGAGAGAAAGAGAGCCCCCCCCACCCCCTCTCCCCAGAATCCCTAATGAAACTGTGCATTTGCAGCATGTAATCCTTCCTTCTCTCTACTACCCTGCTCTCTGCTCGCCCGCCTGCTCTTTCATATCTCTGCGGCTTCCCGGAATTCTCTCTCTACATCCTACGCCAGCGACTACCGACGTTTGCAGGGTACCATATACCCGCACGCAACATAACTATATGCACATAACCACGCCGTCTTTGGCCCCTTCACCTCACAGAGTTTAACTGGGCGGCCAAAGAACGACGGTCATTTTGCATAAAAACCCATTTCCTCGGTCCTTTGATAAGGCTCGAAAACTCAAAGCTCCGTCTCCGCCGTCGGCCGGAGGAGGAGGAGCAAAGACCAGGCCACCGGGAAATCATAAAAAGGCGTGATCTTCCGATAGATACAAAGTTCACGGCCCCCAGCGACCGGAAGAGCTGGAGCACTGTTCTGCTCCGGCGACGCGGAAGCAACTGCGGACCAAGAACAGGTATTATTACAGGCGACTCTCTGGCGGAGAATCAACACATCACGTGTGGAGATTCTCCGGCGACGGCGGCAGCGGCGAGGCCTTCGCGTCCGGAGACTTGGAGTCGGAGATGGAGATGAGCCTGGTTCGGTACTCCTCCTCTCCGACGCCGGCACCGCCGCCGCCCGGCGGGTGCTCCGGCGAGAGGTGCGCCGCCGCCGGGGCCTCTGCGGGAGTGGACTGAGAAATGGCGATGAGCGACTCGCGGGCGGACTCTTCGGCGACCTTCCTCTCCGGCGACCCAGCGTCCATGGCGATCCTTCCCTACCTACCGACAACAGCACAGAGTAGATTCAACGTTGGCATAGATAATTGCACCGGTGACTGACCGGCGAGAACCCCGGAGAAGCTTCCCCCATCTTCCTTGCTTATCCGATCCCCACCCGGCGGCGCCGCCGGAGAGCATCGAACTCCGAATATCAAGGACGAGTTGACCGTGCGGGGAAACAGGGTTGACGAGCCAGCGGATCAAACCAAATCCAGGAGGTCAAGGTCTTTGCTGTCTGCGGGCAGGTCTGAATGGAGCGAGAAAGATAGGTTTTCCAGGGATTCATGGCGGAGATCTCAACCAGGCTATGGATTCAGCGGGTTGAACTTTGGAGGAAGAAACGTAGCAGGCTCATGCCTGCGTTTGATCAGGAGAAGCCCACCTAGGGGAGGAAGGATGAGGAGCACGGACGGAACCCTAGAAGACAACCGTATAATCCTCCTCTAGGGTTTGATGCCATTCCCATCTCCTGGCAGATCATGCAGAACCCTCGCTCCCCAATGGGTCATCATCTTCTTCCTCCTCGAGTGGGTAGGTCGATAGATCGATCTCCCGTCGAGAAGCACGAGCCCGAAGAGCTCGAGAGAGTAGAGATTCAGGATCTCTTCCCCCATCTCCCGCAGGCGATTCCCCTCTCCCACCCCCTCGCCGGCGGCAGCGAAAAGGAGTCGCCGGCGGCGAAGATGGAGCACCCCGCCGCCGCCGGCGCTAAGGGAGCTCAAGGAAGCGGAGAAGAGATCAGAAACAGGCCACAATCAGAATCATCTCCGCCAGTGAAGAGATCCATCTCACCGTCCACAGCGGTGGCGCTGATGCCGCTCAAGGAGGCGGCCACTGAGGTCGGCGGCAGCGCTGTGGCGGAGGAGCGAAGCTCCGCCGGAGGAAGAAGGGAACAGAAATAGGAAACTGAGAGGGCCGATCGAAGAACGTACCCTTTGCCGAAGACCTGCAGAGTTCTCCTCCGCTCCGCTTCTCTCGGTCGGTTCCTTCCGACAATCGAACACCGCCGCAGCCGCTGGCCGCTCCGCCAACCCTTATCGCCGTCGCCCGTTCGAACCAGCGAGTGACCTCGATTCGCACGGGGGAGGAATATAGACAAATGGAAATAGAACACGTGGCATGATGATGTCCCTCTTTATGGCGGTTCAATCTCCAGCGGTCCCCAGAAAACGATATGAACGGAAAAAAAATTCCATAAATAGTTTTGAAGAATTGATGGACGGTCATTCGTGGACCGGGTCCTTCTTACCTGGCGGGCCCCACAGTGAGTCAATGAATTCAGCGGAGAGCGTCAATGGCGCCTATTGGGTCCGGCGACTCGGAACTCTGCGCCAGGTCGAAGGCCCATTAAAAACTCTTAGGTTCAGTCTGATCCCTGCAGTGGCCGGAGCTCGTTCCTCTTCCATTTATGTGAACGTCGTCTCTTTCTCTCTCTCTCTACCCTCAGTGTTCTCCTTTGCATTTGTTCATCCTCATAGGCTGGCAAAATAGCAACATACCCACGAGGAGTTGCACCCCTGTTGAGGTCCTGAGGTTAAGAGCACAGAACCACAACCTCATGGATATATTTCTTAGGGAACTCACATGTGAGAGTAGGCACGTACAAGTGAACAAGAGCATAAATCAGATAAAGAATGGGATTTCGTGATGTTTCCCTTTCTAGCACAATAAATTAAGTAAGCTTTCATAATTATATTTTACTTTTTGTTGTCTCACTGATTATAATGTGTTTATCATTACTTTATCAGTATAAGATATTCTATAAGTATTGACACTTTCTACAATAATATGTAAAATGATAATTTTATATGATGAAATCAATCAAATATATAAATTAAGTATTATTGATCAAAAGTATATTCAGTGAATTCTCATCTAAATGTTTAATATTATTATATTGAATTATATAAGTACTTGTGAATATTATTCAAATATTATCCTCATGTGAAGTATATTTGTGATTAAGCAAATTTCAATCTTTTAATTGAGCTTATGACTATTTCTCATCATCAAAACATTATTCATTTGATGCTCCAACATTATTTACTCTTAGACTTAAAAAATAAAATTAAGTCACCTCTAGGATTCTTAATTCATTTTTATAAGAAATTTTAGTTAATATTATTTTTTAAAAATTTTACACGAGAAATTTGAGAGGACCTTAGAGAAAGATTTCAGTGAGATAATGGCCTTAAGATTCTTTTAATTATGTCAAAAATTATTTAATCATTGAGTTGAAAGTTCCTTTAGAAGTTGAATAACTTTAGACCTTTGCATTCTTGTAGAAAATGTTATTGAGAAAGAATTAAAAAACTCAACAATTACTCTCAATTAGAATATGTGATGTAATTTTAATGGGCTTAAATGATTATTTGGCCAAGTTGGATCCCATTTAATATTTCTTGTTCTTATTCTATTTATACATAAAAATTTTCCCTCATATCTCAAGAATAACATTAATGACATTAATATTGAAACCATCTCTTAGTGTTGATACATCCAATGCCATAGTACTCTAGGAAATGTTAGCATAAGCAAGGGCAAAGGGCTGTCCATATTATGTTCATTGTAATTTGCATGACTATACGATTGAAAAATGTTCTAAAATTCATAGTTAGCTAATTGGCTAAAAAATGAATTAAAAAAATTATACTGTCTATTAATTAAACTTCATTTGAAACTGAATCTTTAGGAATGAGTGAGAAAATTAGGTGATAGTATTAAATAGTCTATTTACAAAATTTATAGTGTCAATTACTTTGTAACATCACATTGCATTAAATATTATATATATATATATATATATATACATGTTATATTCCATTCTTAGTACTAGCACCACCAGTTGACCTTTGTACTAGAATTACACTAAGAGTTTAACATCACATTCAACCATTTCTTGGTAGAGGTGCTAAAGCTAATGAATAAATGATAGTGCTAAAGTATACTATTATTAGAAACTATTAAGTTGGAGCATAGAAAGTGTGGTTCTCAATTACCAATTCAGTTCCTAATGTCATGAGAACTAGACAAGTATGAAACCACTAGCAATATCTAGTCATTGGTGGATGAGTATCTTGAAACAAGATAACTCTTGAAACAATAAATGTCATTTGTGGACTAAACCACTTAAACATGTATGTAACTTTTTGTCCTAAGTTTGTTTATCTTTTTGTTGTCATTATCTATTCAGCACCATAGTAGATTAGAAGGGTTAACTTTAATTAGAATGTTATTCTTTGTATACTTAGTAGTTCACATATAAAAAATATATCTTTCATTTCTATTATACCTCTACATGTAATTAGCATATAAATAATAGAACATACCAGAATCAACTAAATATTTAATTTAACAACACAAGTGATTAGATCTATCAACCTTGACCTCTAGAATAAATCAACTATTGTCAAATCATTATACCTAGACTCATCCACCTAAAGGGTTCTACTCACCAAGTTCATCTAAATTGAAATATAATTAGATTACTATTGAAAGACTAATTCATCCCTCCTCTTGATTTGGGTCTTCATGACACGTTATATTCTTTGAGGAGTAAATCTGAATGGCCAAAAAGTTTATGACAACATTTGTAGGTCACATGAGCTAGTGTCTCTCACCTTATCAATGACAAAAATATTTCAAAGTTAGAAGAATATCTTTTTGTAATATATTAGTTAATGTACATGAAAGGTTACCTCTTAAGGTGTTTAGTATTCTAAGATCAATTTGAAGGTATGTTTACCAAGAAAATAGAGATAAATTTATACATGAGTGCTAACCTTAATTGTATTGTGAAAAGGATGGTAAAAGTTATATCAATATTTCATGTTGTAGATTAGTTAAAAAAAATCATGAGATTGTGATGGAGTCCCTAAGACTAAGGGTTCAAAACACGAATTGGTTTAATAAAATAAACTTGTTATGTACAAAACTTTAAGAGCTAAGACTTTGGACAGCTTCTGTCAAAAGGCCATGAATAGCTAAGCTACCAAAGAGAGAAAGAGAGAGAGAGAGAGAGAGAGAGAGAGAGATAAAATACAATAACTAAGTCCTTCTCGAGTCTTGGGATCACCAATTCAAAATGACGAGTTGACGCAACTTAGTCCTTGTACAATAAATCACGTAAATTTTAAAATTTTAAAACTAAAAAATATGAATTTTTAGATGTTTAGAAGTATTTCTGAATAAATATATCAATTATAATTTAATAAAATTATCAAAAATAGCGATAATTTTCCAGGTCAATCATAGGGATGTAATCTAATATTTGGTAATTATTCAGAATTGTTTTCAAAGAATACTAGTTTTTATGAATTTTACACTAAGAAATAAAAAAGAAATATATTTAAAATTCACAAAAAAGAGAAATAAAGGTGCGGACATCAGGATAACATCAGCACCCAGTGAGCATGAGTCTAGAAGAAACAAAGTTCCGTTCAATGATTTTTACGTAAGTGATTACATACGATTTAATTGATCAAATTAAGATCTATAGAAGCTAGAAGAATTGTAATGAAATGAAGTATATCTTAGTAAATTTTAAATCAACAAATTATCACTAAATGAAATGAAAATTAAGTTGAAAGTAGGAAAATAGAGTTCCAACATCGCGGCGATGATGCATTGGTGATGCACCAGAATCTTGAGTCTTCGAGAGGATCGTCGTATAATGTCTATGGCCTTAAAAGCTCTCTTTGGACAAAGTCAACTTGGGCAATCTTTAAATCTTCTTGTAAAGTCTAGAGATTAATAAAATAGGTTGTCAAATTATCTCCGACAGTTGTCACCCGGTGGAGCGAAAAAAAACAACTTTGCAGCTCTCCAACGACTGTCACCCGATGAAAAAGAGCTGAATAGAGGTGGGGCGCATGTCAGGGAGCTTCATCCTCAGATCTATGCAACAAGAGGAGGCTCTTCATCACATCTAGTATGCTCTCAAGAGGTGGTGACTCATCTTCCAGTGGATCGTCCTCTTCTTGGACGACAGCTTGTTCGTCAATCAATCAGAGATGTTTTACTTGATAGATTCATGATCCTTTTATTGCGAATCGTTTGGCAATTTTAGTAACAATACTTTGCAAATCATGTTGATGAGATTTTCACTGATGATCTAATGATTCTGGTTGCTTAATCTTTCACCAGCGATCTGTAGGAAAGTCGCGATAATTAGATAAAAAATATGAGTTTTGGCTCTAGGAGGATTTGAACCCGTGTTAGTTGCCTGCCTTTTTTGGGGAAGGTGATGTGGGTTTAGTCCCACATTGGTTATGCACCAAAGTTTCTAGCAAATATATAGTAATATTATCATTTCTGATCAAGTCCCTTTCTCGCACGTGTACGACCACTCCTTGCCCCATAGTTGGCTAGCCATCAATGTCGTGGAAGGGGAGTGGCACACACGTGCCCCCATTGGTTCAAGCCGCTCAAGCCCCTGCTTGCAGCTCCTATCCAACTATGCTTCCGACCCACTTGTGGGCCCAATTGGCCGACAGGCCCCCCCCATTTTGCTATTTTTATTTTAATTTCTTTTCCTTCATTTATTTCAAAAGTAAGACTATAAAAATTATATAAATTGTATAAAATCACATAATTAACTAAAAATTCACATTAATCAACTGAAAACCACTTTTCACACTTTAACATAAATATAAGTCTATTTATCATGAGTTAAGGCTAAAACTATATTATTTATTAATTATTAACTCATGATAATGAAGACTTATTACGAGTCTCCACTCTACATAGAGTTCTTCACAAGGTTCTCCCAACCTCCTCTTTCCATGACTTTTTGGCTCCTCTTTATAAATGAAGTCCTTCTAATGTCGACAATTACCTCTTGTCTCGCTCTGATTGGATCAAACAAGACTTGAGACTTGTCGTGCTCCATTGCTGTCAAGTCTACCATAGTTCTCTATCGAAATCCATATGCCACACACATCTCATGTCTTGCATGCTCCCACATATATGTCCCTTTTGACATTTGACTCTTGTCAGCCTTGCCTCGTTCTTAGGCTGGGTCGACTTTGTCCAAACCTCTTTCATGTTGAGCCCATTTGGGTTGCCAAGGTCTCAACAATACTCCCCCTCTAATTTCACACCTTATCCTCAAGGTGTAAGTTGGGAAACTATCGGTAGGTATCATGAGCTGGTTCCCTCGTGGTGGCTTTGGTTGACGTCCCCTCCCCATGGGTTAATGCAAGAGACTTTGAGTTGGACAGTCTTAACGTCTTTCAATGGTGTGTCCAAGAAGAGCTCCTCTACTTGATCATTGTCTGGTCAATACTTAGAGTCATTAGGGGATAATAAATGACTCATGTCTGCACTGATGGTCGGGTGTGAACTTCTTGTCGTAGAGGAAGCAAAGGCCTTGGCCCCTTCAAGCCTAGATTTCTACTACGATGAGGTGTAGTTGCCGTTGTCAATTTGTTGAAGGGGCACCAACCATGGGGCCCAATGTGCTTGCCATAGGTGGGTCCTGACCTTTAGCTGCTTGTGCTGATTGGTGGAGGACGTAGTGAGCGCTTGTTGTATGTTGAGGTTACTCTCTTTGAACTTTTGGCTTGTTGCGGTCAACCTTTGCTTGTTAGCATCATCAGCTTGGTTTCAATCCTCTAGGCCACTTGCATCATCACCTCTAAGCCTTGTGGGTTGAGGGCAATTACTTCTGCTTGTATCCTCCATCATAGACCTTTGAGAAAGTTTTCTTCAAGAATAACATCCATCACATCACGGAATACATGAGACAATAGTTCAAACTATTCTCAAAAATCTTCCACTAACTCCTTTTGCTAGAGTTCGAGGAACTATTGGCTGAGGGAGTTTGAAGTGTTTATCTCCATAGCATTCCAACAACTTATACTTTTGATCTTCCCAACTATAGAATGGCTACTAGGATTCAACCCACTAGAGCTAATGGAGGGCCTTCCCATCCGTGCTAATGTATGCTTGTTAAAGCTAGATTTAAGTGTTTTAATTAGTTTTATTATTTAATTTTATTTTTTTAACTTGTAGAATAAATATAAGATATATTGTTAATTTTAAAAGTCTAAAGTTAGAATATTTAGCATAAATTTTATTATTAAAATAAAAATAATATAATATAAAAAATTCTTCCACTTGTTGGTAAGCTGGCACTTGGTAGTTGACCCAAAGGAGAGATAGTGGTTGAGCAAGTAGACCTAGACCAAGAGAGCCACAAGCTAAGCTCGAGTGGCCAAGACCTCACTTCGTGCACATGTGCATCACTCCCCTTCCACATCCTAGTGGCCAACTGATCGTGAGATAAGGAGCACCCATACACACATGCGTGCGCGAGGGAAAACCACTTTTTTGCCTTCTCCCAAGATGGTCTTGGGCATTATTTTATTTTGGGAGAAGAGATATCTCATGAGAGATGTAACTTTAGTTTATATTTGGCATATGTTTTGAAATATTTTTGATGTGGGACTAAACATTTTCATCTATTTCAATGCATCCATCTAGAGCGTGGTGTGATCTAGCGGTATGTAGAGAGCCACGTCATCTGATTAACTTGATCTTGTGATTGATGAACCGCCATAATATTAGATGTGTAAAGCGATCCATCGGCGGTTCGCGAATCCGACACTACTCAAGATGCACGTGGCCTTAAAGGCCAATCTGACAACTATGGAGGTGCCACAGTACTAGAACTTAAGTTTTCAATCAACAATAGTTCGCAGCAGGTTGATCCTATATCACTCAAAGAGCCATGTGACTAAGCTCATCTAATCCAGCAGCTCTTGAAGCGTCATGATATCAGGAACTTAAGTTCTCACATGTATCACTATTAGGGATATAAAGACAATAATCAATTATTATTTGGTAAAACAAATGTAATCGATTATCTTTAAAATCCTGATGGTAGTCATAAATACGACAATCCATTCTTCCTTCCTTTTGCACGATTGACATCTATGGCAATTGACAAGCTTCTTCCTTCCTTTCCTGACTACACTTAAGACCTCTAACAAGTGATTAGCTCCTCCCTTTTCCCCTAGACGATGGTGATAGTATGGTTGACCTCTCTTTTGGCAGATCTCTCTAGCGAGCGAGGTAATACTTTCGGACGATACTTCTGTAACTTTTAATGTGGTTTGGCATGTCCAGTTGAAACCAAGCTGCCACACCAATGTCTTCAGTTGTCTAGGAGACAAACTAAACTTGAGCAGTGATTTATTTCCTATTTTCAGTATTTACTTACCTATTTTTGTGAATAATGAGTATTTTTTTATTTTCAAATAAAAAATCATCAAGACTAAAGGCTAACTAATGAGCATTTAATAGTTAAAACAAGTTGGAGACATTCACAGCTGACCTCATGTCATGTGTGTGAATTCTTGAGCACACATTCGTTCAAGAAAACAGGTTGACCGTATTTTTCTCTTTCTTCATTTCTCATCTTATTTCTCTCTCTCCCTCTCTCATGAGACTTCTCTTCTCTCTTCGTCACTCATGAAATCTCTCCATTTCTCTTCCTCTCTCTTGATCAATCTCCTCTTTCTCTCCCTTCGCGAGAGAGCTTGTCCCTTCTCTCTCTTGTGAGAGCTTTCTCTCCTCCTCTCTCTTTCTCTCCCTTTTGCGAGAGATCTCATCCCTTCTTTTTCTTGTGAGAGCTCTCTTTCTTCCTCTCTCTTTCTCTCCCTTTCATGAGAGATCTCATCCCTTCTCTCTCTCTTGTGAGAGCTCTCTCTTCTTTCTCTCTTTTCCTCCTTTTTCTCCACTTCCCTTTATTTTTCTCACCTCACCCTTCTATTTTATTATTTCCATTAAATATTAATAAAATCTTAAAATCACTTTATATATAAACTAAATTAGTTTTCATGGTGGATTAATCAATCTCCCTATGTTCGACCTAAGACTTACTTCTATACTAATATTTTATTAAGTCTTAATTATAAATATCATTAGATAGTGTGCATTTAAATACAACAACAAGTGCACACTAATGCCTCCATCAATTATTTAAGTATTGATAGCTGATAGGTGGAGAAATATATCTCCATGCAATGTATCCAACTTTTTAAGTTGGAACTTGTGAAGATGGGAAACTCTAGTTGCCATTAGGGGTTGGGTTCTAGAGGCCCTCGTGGATGGCAGAGTTAGCCAGTCCGTCATGAGGGTATGAGTTGGCAAACAGATCTTTCCAATAATAGGGGTTATCGAGCGGAGCAGGATCCTACACTAGTTTCTTTGAAGGGCCACTCCTCTAATGGCTATGAGAAAAGCTTGGTCTTGCCAGCTCAATTAGGAGAGATGCTTACATGGCACTAAATCTTGTTCAGGATATGGGCCACTAATCCTAGTTGTTGAGAGATTTAATCCAATCTTTGGCACATATCAGCCTACTCTACTCGTAATGCTTGGAGCTGTTCAACGTGAGCCACCAAATCATTAATGGTGAGGTGCTGAAACTCCTCTAGCTCTTTTTTGAGAGAGTTGAGCTTGAGATTGGAGGGTTTGGGCCCTATGAAAGTGTGGTCTGACTTTGATACCAATTGATGGAGTCCCTTGGACTAAGGTGTCAAAACACACACAAAATTGATTTAATAAAATAAACCTATTCCATACAAAACTCTAGGGACCAAGACTCTAGAGGGCTTCCATTGGAAGGCCATGAACGGCTGAGCTACGAGAGAGAGAGATAGAGGAAATATAGTAACCAAGTCTTTCTCGAGTCTTAGGGTCACCAATTTGAGACAGCAAGTCTCTACTCCACATAGAGTTCTTCATGAGATTCTCCCAACCTCCTCCTTTCATGGCTTCTTGACTCCTCTTTATAGCCGAAGTCCTTTTGGTGTCGACAATCACCTCCCATCTTGCTCTAATCAAATCCTAAGGGACTTGCGACTTGTTGTACTTCATCAGTGTCGGGTTTGCCATGGTTCCCCGCCAAAATCCATCCACCGCACACACCCCATGTCCTACATGCTCCCACATACATTTGTCCCCTTCAACATTTGACTCATGTCAACCTTGCCTTATTCTTGGGCTAGGCTGACTTCTTCTAGACCTCTTTCTTGTTGGGCCCATTTGGGTTGTCATCGTCTCAACAGATTGACTTGAAGTCATATATGAAAGGTCATCCCAATCTATGAGTGGAATACTATAGTAGTCAATTGGTCTTAATGATTTTAAATGCATCACCATGAGTCCATTAGTGATATACTTAATAGATTCACTAACAACATCATAAAGGTGTGCAAGAATTAGGCTATCATACTTCAATTTGAAATGATTAAAAAGGTTTTGAGATCTCAATCCTTGAGTTGCAAGCTAAAAGTTATACTAATAAAGGAAGCCATGGATTTGAGGTTGATGGGATTAATTTATTATCAAAGAAATTTAGATATTTTCACAATAAGGAAAAACATGAAAATCATTTCATGAAACATTCCAAAAAGTAACCTAAAATAAGTGAAAGATAAACCGAGCCATTAAAGGATGAGTTTTCTCCTACTAAGACAACACTAAAAGAACATAAAGAAGAAAGCAACATTGCTAGACGAAGTAAGGATGACAATTGTAGCTCATCTTCAAAGAGGAGGTAAATCTATCATATGTCACAAATTAAAGGTAATAGTCTATCCATTTTTTATTTAAGTCTCATTAAATATAAACTTTAAAATTTATAAATAAGTTAGTGATTACTTATAGGGCATATTTTATAAAATTTTCAAAATTGGCATGTTTTTAACTAGTAATGAGCTTGTGAGTGTCACTTTAAAATATTCTAATTTTGGTGGATTATATGAGAAGTGGAACTTTGGTATTGTAAGTCTTGAATTATTGAATACTGATTTGCATGTATCTTGAAGAAATAAAATAAATAATTCCTAATGCTGACCATAATGCCATAATTCTCATTTCCACATGTTTTGTCTGACCATTTCGACCTGATAAGGCTTGTGGGCCTGTTAACTGGAGGATAAGCCCATTTAGTTGGCTTGGGGGTGGCTGGGGAGCCTTCTCTTCAAGCGACGGCCTCATCGAGTATTTATCTCTTGGAGGTAGCGGCCTGGCTGTCTCTCCCTTTGTTCATAGGGATGCCCTAGCATGACGCATGGAAGTCTTCCTTCCTTCCCGCTACTTCGAACGACTCTGCGCCGCGCCGCGCCGCGGTCTCTATCTGTCTCTTTCTCTCTCTCTCTCTCTTTGCTGCTGCTGCTCTGTATTCATGTTCGCATTACTGATGGGTGGCGCGAGGAGAATGCCTGTGATGGTGTTAAATATACTTTGAGGCGGATCCAATCCGCCATGAAATGAACCTAATCTGAGGCATGCTCGTCTCACTCGCCCAGTTCTGGCTATTTCTTCTTTTTCCATTGGTTTTTTTTCTTCTTGTTCAATCTCCAATACGCCATCTGCTTCCCAGTTTTTCGCGTTCCCGTAATCTCGGCCAAGATGTTCTTCACCGAATCCGCTTCTCCGCCGACTTCGGTGTTTCGATCGAATCGACCATTGCCGATGATGCATCATGCAATAGCATACCCACCAGATGGTTCCAAGTGATGAGATTCAATATTGTCACTACCTCTGAGGCATATGTCGATTATTTTTTCGCCAGCTTTCTGAAATGAGACGCCAAATCTATCCGGGCATCTTCATGTCGGAGTCGCTCAGCATATCGTGCGCATTCCGGACGAAGATAATCCGGAAGGCCCAACTCGGTCGTTCCCCCTGTTTTTGAAAGGAGGGTAGAGGTAATGGCGATGGCGTGGGGCTCAGAAAGCTTCTTTGAGAAGCGTCCATGGCAAGATCTCGTGGATGGAGGATATCAATGAAACTTCCTCATCAGCTGAAGACTGAGGACTGAGGGTTGCAGTGAAGAAGGGGGTTTTGATTGAGAGTTCTGTGACGCAATCTCTACTCTTCTCTGATTAGAGATGACCCCACCTGCTCCCTTGTTCTGAAAATCAAAAAGACCACAACGTTATATTTTATATTAAAATAGAGAGAAAAAAACAATTAAATGGTCTTCACACAGCATTATCAAAGCATGAATATACATCACCTCTCTTCCATCAAAACCCTTCATCGTCTGTAGGCAATCGATTTCAAGTATAAAATTATTTTCGGACACCCTCCATCTCCTCGGTCCTTTTGCAAGTGTTCCAGTGTACTTCTCCACTGTTCCGAAAACCTGTGCGAACCGCTTGCACAGATCAACACTGAGCATCAAGCAGATGTGCTCAACCCGCTGCGGAAGATAGTTGATTTAATATGACCAAATATTCAGCACCTCAAGGCACTACTTCAATCCTTGCTGAGATATCCGGTTGGCACAACCGGGCTCGCAACCACAACTGGGCCCACATTCGAAAACTACTACCTTGACCTCTATCAACCTGATGAATAATAATAATTATATATATGTATAAACCATAAGTCATGCAGGTGTAATAGGGAAAAAAAATTAAATAATCAAGAACCCGGGCAAAAGAAATCTTGAAAAATTATGTGGGTGTAATTTGATCAGATGAAAAAGGTAATCAATAACCTAACCAAAAAGTAAAGGAACTGTAATAAGAGAAAATGCTACAATAATCATTAACATAAAAAAATGGTATATTGCTTGCTAGCCCGACACTTAAGGTTACACTTCCAGCGAAATAAAAAATAAATAAATTGACAATTTCACACTCTGGCCATACTGTGGTAAAGGTCTTATGTAGTACCATTGGATCTCGGTGCTAATTTATACAATTAGAGCACCTTGCTGTGAAGCAGTCAGAAGATGGTATTCAACTTTTTTCTTTAATTTAGCAATGTAAAACATAAAGAAAAATAAATAAATAAAATTGAGACTCGAACCAACATTTGAGACTAGAGAAAATGTAGTGCTTTCAAGAACATGAAGACATGATAACGTAAGACAAGTCAGTATATATGCTGATTTAGAGTTATTCAATACGGATTAATGAACAGCAAACATCCAAGAACTGGTGAAAAGGTAAGAAATATACTGCTATTTACTTGATGCTTTTCTATTACTAAAATTCCACTATTTTTTATTTGATGTAAACTACATGGTGTCATGCATGAAACAATCAGAAAAATCTAAGACTGATGAATCTCTCTGCTGAAAGAAGCAAATAACAAAAATCGTACAGAAAACAATGTCCCTTGGAACATACTTGTTTTATTCATATGCCATATATAAATGAATGAATGAATAGATGAGATGAGTATGTTAGACACCTATCCATGTTACACATTCTAGGAGGGGTACCAAGATAAAATCCTACTTATCAGGTTTTAATTTGTAAATTCCTGAAGAAAGGCTCACGGGCAGAAGTGGGGATTACATAAAGAAGAGCGAGGAGGGATAAGTGAAGGTTGCTTTTGGGATGTTGGGAATGCAAAAAACAGTGACCCTCTCAAATGGCTATCACACTTGTTCTTTGGATCCCATCTGGGATCCGATTTCTTGATTTTCTTGTTCTTTTGCTTACTGAAATTCCACTGGATCTACTTTCCGTTTGTCACTCGGTGTTGGATTCCTATCAGAGTAATTTTTCTAGATTCAGAATGAAATTTCACATGACTCATTTCAAGATGAAGATATGGATACGGGGGGTTTTCCCTTAAGAGGTCACACACACATGATCAACATGCTGTTTAAACATCAAAGCTCTTAGTACATACATAGTCATCTTTTTATGCACTTGCGAAGACGGAATAACTGATTTTGTGACAGTGAAAGATTTTCGACTTGTACCTTCTAGGTTTTGAGGTCTTAAAGAATGGTGTAATGAGGTCTTGATGTCAACTGCAGGAAAACTAGAAGGAAGAGCCCTTTGAATTTTCCGACTTTCCTATATTCTTCTTCTTTTCATGTTTAATACATGTAGTACCGTAACCTTAAAAGAGAAATATTACACAGCCTCATGTGAATATGAAAAATGTATATTAGCTCAGAAATACAACTCTTTTAAAACTTGATGGAAACAATTGAAGAAACATTAGAAGTCAGCAGAATCCATAAGTATTTCAAATAAACATTTATTCTAATTATTTCATATAGTGACGAAAATAGAAAATAAGGCATTGAATAAATCAAGATTTCATATAGTACAAGAATGCCCATAACAGCAGTGCTTAAGAAAAAAAATCAAGCAAAATGCTCACCATATTCTACTGGTAGGATTTTGTCATTGCAATGAAGATTTGTTGATGAGATAAATGAAACAAGGATAGATAGTCTGGAAAATTCTCTATTAGAAATTCATAGAAAAACGGATATTTGGATACAATTACCCAGGCCCCAAAGAAGGAAAAAAACTTGGGTTGAATCTATGATTTCATGGGATACTCAACCAAACTATGAAACTAACTAACAACCTAATTAACCTAGGAAACTGACCAATAGAAACTAACTATTATTTACATATTTTTTCCCCACACCCTCCCTCCAATTTCCTGTTGAAAGTAAGAGAGAGAAATAGACAGAGTGGAGGAGGGCTTTCCTCTGTCTGAATGAACCGAGGGGATGAGTGAGAGATCACCTTGATTTTCATTGACCTTTGTCACCTCTTATATTTCCAAAATACCCTCCAGCTACAAGTTCCCACGATGATCATCATCATAGTGTGAGTTCCCCCATTTATGGTGATATGTGATTTAGACTTATAACAGCAAGAACTTCCTGTGACATCCATCATCACGGTGTTAGTGAGTCATGATTGAGAAATCCAACATTGCTAAATAGGTATTCCCCATTCTCCTTAAGGATGGAATACTCTACAGTATTGCACTACTTAATCTTAGTTTTGACTTTAAAGGTGGTAGGGATGGAAACAGCGTTTAAAGTGATGGTGAAAAATATTTAAAGGATGAAAAGCGTGAAAGAGGATATAAAGGTCATTTTGTGGATTCTCTAGTACCTTTCCTAATCGCAGGCGAGTATAGCATTGCTCAAATGAGATTCATTTTCAACATGCAATAGAAGATTAGTTACCTCATTCTTAGGATCTAAGTTGGATTCTGGAGCTTGTGCAAATTCAGAAACAGCCATCTTCTTCCTTGAGATCACCTTCCCTTTACCAAATCTCACATTTTCAAGGGCAGGGTTAGAATCTTCTTGAGCTTTTTTTAGAGTTTTAAATTCAAGCCTTGTCATGGGCTTAGATACAGGATAGAGGAACGTGGGAGGCACAAGAGATGCAAATAGGCCTGCTGGCCCACTGCCAATGACGGGTCTGGCTTGTCACAACCAATCACAAGCCTCCCTTAACCACAGATGTCACGCCAATCAGGCGCCCCCAATTCCCTCAGCCCCTGACTTGTGTTATCTGGGGCTTGTGTCAGGCCAAATACCATTTCCACCTGTCATAAGCACAATCCATTGTTATGTCAATATCTCTGATAGCCTACCATAGTATACTGAATTTAGAAGGGTTTGCTAAACCAACACCATCTCCTCAAACTCCTTGAATGCTTTCACATGTTTGATGATAGTATGTTTCAGCTTATGGCTAGAATGTGGCCTAGTGAGATCAATTTTAAAAGATAAACTTACTAACATTAATTTAGCATATCACTTCAAAAAAAGAGGAGCAATTTTTTTGACCCTGGTGGCCTGAAAATGCAGAACTGACTACAAACGTTGGAAGGCCGAAAAATACAATTAGGCCCGAATAAAGCATGTGAATAAGGCTCTAGAGTCCTAGTTCCAGAAACTATCTTGTTTTTACATCGTTTGAATTCTTTTTCTAAATTGATTTGATTTTTAGGGTTGCCACAACGGATTCTTAGAATATTTAAATGTCACCATGCTGTAACCCAGAGGACGATCTTGATTAGCATGAATTTTCTCCCTTCCGAGGTGTCTCTTCACTTGTAGATTCGAGTCACCCTTCAGGATTAGGGGGAAGTTATTTTGATCCTTGTGGATTCAAGGATTGGGAAAATTTGTGCCATGTGAATTCAAGGCTGCATTTTATAATTCTGCCGCATCAAGTAATTAATCAGCTGAGCAAGAGAAAGGATTAAAAAAATTATAAAAACTAGGTATCATGACATTTTCACAGGGGCATTAAAATTATTTTCCCTCCATAAATGGTTGCCCAAATGGTCAAATGCTTGTTCTGACAGTTGCCATCAATGACATGAAGAAAATCTTATTATTGCCTCAAAGATAGTGGAGCTCTATTTTTAATTTACATATGTACACTCTTTCTAAGAGTGTTAGTACGGAGAACTACAGATAAAACTAACACGGCACAGTACCCGTAGATTCATTATTCCCATCAGAATCCTTGACACCACATTGGTATAATTATATGCCAAACGTTAAAGTCTAAACCATACACTTAAACCTAACTTGTGATGGTGACGAAACAACAATTCATCAACTAAAAGATCAGGACTTGCCGTTCAAATGGATGGAAACCGGGTTCTAACAGAATAATTCATTCTCTAGTTTGACAATTTTTTTCTTAAATCTCTAATTCACTGTTCCTATAATATCATTTATATCACAATGAAACATTGGCTCAAAAAATAATTAATAAAAAATTAAATGGAAAGCCAGATGAACTAAATTGCACCTGAAAAACCTAATTAGTAGTTAGGACAGGCTGCCCTTTCAGTCGCTTGAAAATGAAAATATTTCTGCATTGTAGGCCATGAAAATTATCAGGAATCATACCTCGGGTTTATATTTTAAGAAATGTTTCTTTGATTATCACATAGAACGACTCCATAAGTAACTGCCACAGTGTTTCCTAAAGGTAGGCACAGAGCGGGAGGAGAGATTCCTTTGCTTATGCACATAGAACAACTCTAGAAGGAATTGCCTCAGTATTTCCAAAAGGTGGCCACGATGAGAGAGAAGATTAGTTCAAACTGATCAATAACTAGAATCAGAACAAGTAACTGTTGAGATTCTAGCGGGAGAATTAGCAAATTTTCACTATCACTCTACAGCAGGTAGATATGCAGATATAGTACATACATAGATGTATGCAAATGAACCTATTCAGGAACAAGAAATTAGGCCTAACTTTCAGAAAAATTCTGATTGTTTTGGCAGATCGGGTTGGATTTGTGTGAGCCATCGTGCTTAGCCATTCTCATAAAGTGTTTTTTTCGCTGTGTACGCAATATCACTGCAAAACGAATCACCAATGTAGTTATTGTGACGCACATTATCTAAGAATATAGACTTACAGAAACAACCTCCATGCATGAAAATACTATTATGCTTATCATAATAATGAAGATAAATATTTTAGTTAGTCCTTATCATAATAATGAAGATAAATATTTTAGTTAGTTTGGATTCATTATCCAAATGTAATCAATTTTGTGATACAAGAATGAGTGCCCTAACCAGCTGGTTATAGATGGTCAGCCCAAGTCATTACCCAGTTAAACCGAGGGAAGAATTTTTCCTTCCGAATAAACAGATCATATAAAGATTGGGGCTAATCAGAGTAAGGAGGGGTTTCTTGGATTAGTATCAGTAGAAGATCATAATCAACCAGGAAAAAGTACCTAGAGGAATTTATGAGACGTTCACCAAGGTGTCTCATTGCCCTTAGAATGGTATCAGATATTGTGGATGGAATGGTATCAGGACATGTGAAACCAGTCCAGGTTTATTGCCCTATAGTGACGTGAGAAATCAAATGTAGTGACGTGAAAGACCAGATTGAGTTACTTTACTGGGAGTATTTTCATCATTTCAGTTTATGATCAATAATTGAAATCAGGCAAGTATTTTATGCAGATCTAATAGAAGTAAAAGTAGGATTATCTTTCCAGAAACTCTTCAGGCATATTTCATCAGCAGTAAAAATAACTTGTGCCTTGGGATGACATTCTCAAAGCACAGAGCCGTAACCCAATGAAACATTTTACAAAGGTAAAACCCCAATGCAAAGTTCAAGTATCGAAATGTATTGGTGGCATGATCAAGCAAACATAAGCTTTCAATCAATAAACTTGAATAAAAAATGTTATCGAACGACTTCAACCTTATGCTGGCCATCATAGGTATAAACTTTTCCACAGTAGCTGCTTGCTGATTCGTGGCCACGAACCACTCTGACTGGTACATCATGCAACATGCTATTCTGCGAGATGAGATATATAGGTCATCAAGTTACCGCTGCACATGCTAGTGCTTAAAAAGATAAAATTAGTAGAACAAGAAATAAAATCAACTCTAATAAAGCATAAGAATATCAATCATAAAATGAAATAAAACATGGAGATTAACAAGTAACAGGAGGAAGAAGCATAAGAATATCAATCCGAAAATGAAAGTGAGCACGTTGAAAACGCATCTAAGATTTATCATACTGTCAACGTAACAAATCCAGAAACCTCATTATTTGGTTCATCAGCTCTCCCGAATAATTCTTTGTGGGGCTATCCAAACAAAGAATAAATTCACCAATGATCGATTTCAAGCATGCATATGACAATGTAATCAATATTCACCATCTTTTTTGGAATTTCAATTAACCGCAATGGCATAAATTAACAAGATTTGATCTCTGACACAGTGCATAACCTGTGGTCTCACTAACATCTCAGTACAGTTGGTCATGAAGAGATTTCTCTGAAGATCGAATTGACATTTTAAATAAGGCATCATCAACAGATTTATTTCCTGTTCTGCTAAAGGGAAGCAATTCAAAGTGAAAACTGTAGAGATATTCGTGGCCTTTTCCAGAAATAAAATGCTATTGTTGACTTTCGAAGATTTCTCAAAACTCCAGATATATATAGGTGTTGAACTCTCTAGGATTGTTTTTCCTTTCTACCTGTTTCTTTCACTGTATTTTCGTCCTTCTCTGTCATTCCCTATGTTAAGTGGATCCTTTAGGCTGTTAACGGATCCACTTAAAGACTAATGTATGGGGCCTGGCCCATTAACTCATGTAACCTGTACTTAAGAGGGAAACTAAGATAATTGATGTAAGAATTTGGAATCGTGGGAACTCTGTTCCAAGAAGTGGTGACTGATTCATCTTCCTGGAAGAGGAGGATCGTGAAGATCGACTCCTTTCATTCGCCAAGTTGCAATAATCTCAGGCAAGATCAATTCTCAACAATAGGTTATCATTAACAAGCCCATGATCTCAGCTGTTCACTAGGGTAAAGAGATCGTTATTACTTACGCTGATATTTTGGGGGAAAATGGTTCTTTTATGGTTTTCTTTTCTCCAGAGATTTACAGAATATCATCAGCGAGAGATGAATGGAGAAAGAATCAGTGATTGCTACATAATAAAGGTTTCAATGAAAAGCATTACAACGTCATGGTTTGTTAATAAAAATTATAAATCCACTTTGTGACAGCTGCATTTCAGTTTGTATAAACAAGAATATTGAGGGCAATAGAAGTGTAGATCAACATCCCACATATTTAACAGTCTAAAATATACAAACTAATTGTCCTTAAGATCCATTGAAAGTTCCTGGAGACTGATATCAAATGGAAAATCCTACTTCCCATGCTTACACCACGAGTTAAGTAAATACAGGATTATAGGAAAGAAAGTGTCAGTCAGGACTGAAAGTAAAAGACATTTACGAATCCCACTTATAAGGCATAACACATGAAGGCTAGATCGGGAGAAAGGATAAGAAATGGAGGAAAGTGATCTTTAAAGCTAAGTTGCCACGTTCCATCTTCTGATCTTTAATTTGACGCTTATTACCAAGCAAGTCATTCCCACCTTCACCGGTGTAGATAATGTCTTTGGAAATATCCAAATCATCTTCATACATACCTCAAAACACAATGCAGATGGCAAGTGGAAAGGAATACTCGCTGTACTCTGCCTAAAAAAATAATAAAAAAAGAAGAAATTGATGAGAAAAACATGTTTCAAGTTCCAGTAAAATATCAGAAAAAAAGGTAGTTCTTCTAAAAAAAACGTCTAGTGACGTTTCAGGAATTGAGAAATGTAGCAAATGTCAAAAGGCACTGTAAATTAATGAGATTACAAGGACCTCCATGATGACAGAAAATCTACACTAAATGACACGAACTCCAGGACCAAAAGAGTTTACCAAAAGCATCTGTAGGATGCTTTTGGTAAGCATAATTATTGTTCCGGTTGTATTTTTCAGGAAGAGGTAAGAAATTAGCAGTTTCCTACTAAGAGAATGAAAGGACAGTACAACATTTGTTTCCCACAATAGCTTTAAGTGGACCAGCTTTTGCATAAAATTAGCAATGTTCTCTCCTTCTCACTCTTTTTTCCTTATTTAAAGTAAAGGAACGAAACACTGTTGTTACACTTTGGTTTTTTATTGAAGTAGATAAGGCCATATTTTCTTTAGCAAAAGAAAATGGCCAGTTCCAACCGTACAACATCAGCACATGAAGATCATTGAACATTGAACTCATGCACCTTGGCTAAATTGCTCTAAAATTATTCATCTCCTCAAATTTCTCTCCTATAATAATCATATTATCAATGTCAACCAAGAGAATCAGTATCTGAATATCTTTCAATTTAATAAAAAGTGACTTCTCTTCCTTGCTTGAAAGTTATCAAAATTTAATCATAACGCAGCAAAAAAGCACGGTGGGCTGATAAACCTCATCTACCATGATTATAACATAAATATGAGAAAAGGCCATTTTCTTTTGCTGAAGAAAATTCTCTCTTTCTCTCTCTCTCACTGAAGATCCCAACTACAAGAAGCCAGAAAGAAGCCAGAAAGAAGCCAAAGCGGTGTGGCGCTGTCAAGGTCTATGACTTCCAATTTCACTCCCGCCGAGTTGAGGAGCTGGTCTCCGAGATGTGCAGCACTGGCGTCTTCGACGCTGCAGAAGGCCATTCCGGGAGTGCTTGAGCCCCTCTGCTGTGAAAATGGCGGTCTAGGGGCCTCCTGCGCCGGATAAAAGGCATAGGCCTCTGATATCTGATCCTCTGCCACCAGATGAACGCTTTCTGGACACGTTCGCCCCGGAGAAACCCTGAAATCCAGTCCCTGCTCGGCGGCCACCAGCATAACTTCTGCAACAGATCCGACTCCATTGACTGAGGACAGGTGAGGCACCTGTCCGACCCCAGAGTCAACTCATCATTGAACAGCTTTTCAAAACCGAGAATTTCCTCATTAGAGACAGGGGACCCTCTCCGGACCTATGGCAAAGCATATATTTCAAATCATATCGACTACATCTGATAACATTGATCAATCAAAGAAAGAAAACCAAAAACATTGGGCTGAAGCGTGAAACACATTTAACCCCAAATACAACAGAAAACTTTACTTTGTTCAAAAATTCGTCAAGATCTTCGGCTGCCCCTCCTCCCCCCCCCCTCCCCCTCCCAATTGAGATGTTTATCATCTCTCCTCCTTTGCCTGTTTGACCTTGCATGATTGTGGTCGGCCCCATGTGTCCTCCGTTCCCTCCTACTCGATTCTTCTTCCCCATTGCCTCTTTCCTTGAATCCCCCCTTCCTTACAGAAGTATGTTGAGATGTTGAAGCTTGCTTCCCTACTTTGCAACTTACTCAAGATGTTAGTGGTAGCGTGAAGAGGGGGTGGGTCAGCTAAGGCATAAGATACTTTTTCCACGTTTGCATCATGCGCAATGGTGGTTCTATATATGAATGCACATGTTGCATTGATAACCTGGATTATGCTTTGTTCTGAATATTTTCTGGCTGCTCTTAAAGGTGGTCTGTAATGTATCTGGGGAATCAACTACTCTTGGAACTTAAATAATCCTAGGACTAAGCAGTTTGCTTGGAGAGCTGCTGTGGAAATGAGCAGGAGTGCAGCTCAGCTTGCTCTCCAGGTCATTCCTTTGTCATGTCTTCAAGAAGTGCTCATTCTTATTTGAAAAAATGATGATTTTTCCGTGGTTAACCTTTTTTCTGATTGCGACTGTATCAGGTCAGGCGTCTTGATGCTCACATAAGATGGAAGGATCTTGTTCGTCCGGATCTAATGGCTTCAGAGGGTAGAGCAACAGAAAGTGAAACTTCTGCTTTCAGAAATGCAGTCATCAGTGGGAAACAGGTGGTGGAGAACAAAATAAGATATCCACTGGCTTTTGGTGGACAAAGGCACCTTCCTTCATGCGTGATGAAAAATGTCTTGGAAGTTGAGACTGATCAGGTTGGAAAGGAGAGGTTGTGGTTTTCTGAAAATAATGTTCCGCTGTATCTGATAGAAGAGAGCGAAGAGAATGGAAAAGGTGTTCCATTGGTCACCCATAAGAAAGTTACTCGAAGATATTTACCAGAATTTCAGAGACGGCAGCTAAAATCCTTTCGGAGGGATATTTTCTCGTATCTCTTTCATAAGGTGGAGAGGCCAATCAGGTGTTCCTGTGCTTCATGCCATCGTGATGTGCTAGTCGGGTATGCTTTCTTACTTCTTGATTCATGATAATAACACTTTGGACATGCGAGTTTCTGACAGGTTCTCACTTCTTTTGTCTAATTTTCTGTCACCAGGGAGGCTGTCAGGTGCAGTGCTTGTCAAGGTGATCTTTCTCCAGCCCACAATTTTCTTCTGTATTTTTTGCTTTGGCCTGCTGAAGGCTAATGATAACTGTAAAAGAAGCTAAAACATTTTAACTTCCTAATTTTGCGTTATTAGGTTATTGCCACAAGACGTGCCTCGTACATTCCAATGCTTACATGAAAGTTGATCCAGAAGGCGCTCCTCTGTGTAACCAATGCAATGTCGCCCTGTACTCAGTAGTCGTCAAGAAGGGAGAGTGCGTAAATGGTCAGATGTCTTCTCTGAAAATAACCCAGTCCGACAGTACGGTGGAGAAATATTATGGCTGCCCCATCCCGTTTCCAGCCGTTCTCAGCCCGGGCGTGCAATCCAAGGCGCGGCCTCGTGCTTCGAAGTCGGAGTCAAGACATAGACGATTAGTGTTTCTCAACCATGGCCTTGTATGGAAGAGAAAGAATGATGTTGAAAGCGCTGAGCAGTTCAGGCTCAGACACATCATCCCTAGAGGTGGTGGGGACAGTGATCCTCTGAGAAGGCCCATCTGTACCCTATGTTTTAAGGATTACAATCCGTCCGCAGTGTACATCCGCTGCGAGAGATGCTCACGTAAGGCTATCGTGCGAGATTCCACTTGTTGCCTGTACGTGGACTTTATATAATCCTCTCACCGGTGTGTTCTATTATTTCATTTCTTCTGCAGATTGGGTACATGCGGATGCCGCGTTGCTGGAGGAAGACCGAATGTCGAACTTGATAGGTTATAAATGCTGCAAGTGTCGGTTATTGGATCTTGGGAAAAACACCTTTCAATTTCTTGAACGTGGAAGGTCTGTCCAATCTTTTCATCTTACTAGGTGTGATGCCCACTGAAAGGTATTATGTTTACATCTTTCCATCTATACGGCTGATGTAGATCAAGTCGGTGTTCTCGAATCTGTCTTAAATGCTTTCATGAGATAGGTTTACGTTCTATTGTGACTAGGTGCATTAAATAGATGGTTACAAAACACGCCAGGTATTAGCAGTCATGGAGTAACGATCAGGACTCACCAGCAATGAGTTTCCATTGCGAGGTGCGATTCTAAAGATGTAAAACTATGATTCTGATCCGGATGCGGTGAGCTCTTACACGGGATAACAAAAGATGACTTGGGAAGACGCTAAGACAGCGGTTGGTGACCTGCAGGGCATATGTAATCTAATCTCGCGCACAGTCTCTTTTTTTACCGCACCGACCGGGGACATCACCAACCATCTTATTGGAGATATTTATTGCTCCGGTGTACCTGATTCGAGATGTTATCGGCTATTTGGGTGTGGACTGTGGCCCCTCGCTCTTCAGGAAGAGCTTATGGTCAATGTGCTGGGCGAACGTGCGAGGCGGGAACTTAGCCGTCGACCCCTCGTGAACAAGCGCGTCTAAGGGCTTGAGGATGATCTTATCTGGCGGCGGCTCGCAGAAAACAGACCAGGAGATGCGGACCTTCTCCCTGTTGACGAGGACACGGTGAAGGATGCTCTTGTACCTCCCGTTGCTGAGGATCTCGATGACGTCGCCGACGTGCACGATGATGGAGTCTGGAACGCATCCGACCGTCACCCACTCGCCTGCATAGTAGGCCTGAAGGCCGGGAACCATGTTGTGCACGATGAAGCTAAGGGCGCTCACATCCGTGTGGGCCGGCACACCCACGGCCATGTTTGGCTGTGGGCAAGGCGGGTAGTAGTTGATCTTCATCTGCAGAAGGAGATCACTCATCCCGCCCACCTCCTCCTCCAGCTTGCCTTCCTCTAGGCCGAGCCCCGCGGATAGAATGGCCAATATATTGCTAACCACTGGCCTAAGCTGCCGTACGAATTCCTTCGTCTCCTCACTGTAGGCAGTAATGGAGGCGGAAGAGAATGACACTCAACTCATTGAAACCAAGGAAATAAAGAGAAAAAAAAGAGAGAGCCAGAGGAGGAGGACGTGGAGATCGTTACGCGTAGTTGGCGGGCTCTTTCGGCCAGATGGAGTAGTTGGCCTTCTCCTCTGGGTAGACGAGGTGGAAGAAGTAGTCCTGCCACGCTCGCCGGCCGTTGGCATTGTTTGCGAGCTTGCTGCCGTAGCCTTGGATATTCCCCGACGACTGGTCATTGGCGTAACGCTCCTTCTCCTCTATGGGCAGCGAGAAGAATCTCTCCCCGGCCTCCTGCATGCGCTTGATCAGCTCCTGCGGGATGCCATGGTTCACAATCTGCATCATCCCCCAGTTCGACGCCGCCTCCCGCACGACCTCCGCGCAGCTGCGTCGCTCCTCTTCGTTCGTGGACCGGATCTTGGCGAGATCCACCGTTGGAATCTGTGGCCCAGCATCCAAATTCTTGGCTGCGTCAAGCGCATCGGCGAGGCTAGCGCACTCGTCCTCCGATCTGACGTATTCGGCGGGAATGGTGGCGATGCCGCTGGCCGCCAAGCTCTCAACTCTTACTGGTCCGGGGAGAGCCCCGGAGCCAGCCGTCATAACCATGGTGGACATGATGCCCGTTTGCTCTAGGGAGAGAAGCGGCCGTAGCGCTGTGCGCTTCTAAGAGTCTCTGGAAGTGAGGTTGATGCCATCGCTTCTATTTAATGGGCAGAGAGGGGATCATGTAAATGACGAGCAAGAATTGGCCACGTCCACTGCTCGTCTAATGCCTCCACGTTGGGAATGACTTGTTGTAGGTACGATGTGTGGCCTACATTTCCTAGTAGGTAAGATGTGTGGATCAAATTAATGGCCATAGTCCATAATTCACAAACCATTTAATTCAGTACATAATTAAAAATCTAGTCAGTACATAATTCGCAAACCATTTAATTAAAAATTTCAGTAAATCATGAAAATATTTCAATAAAAAATTATAAATAATTTATCAATGTAAATTTAATTTGAATCATAGAATTTTTACTTCATATATGAGGTTAACAAACTTTATGCTATCATTATCATAGTAATATTTGAAGATAATGGTTAATTGATATTCAGTATCATTAAAATTTGACATCGTAATACTTTTATTCAAAATATCTCTAATCAAATGATGTGTTTCATTTGTGTTTCGTCCTAGAGTATATAAATGAACTTTTAGCTAAATTAATCCCTCTTTCATTATAAAACATAATTGGGATTATTTTAACTCTCTTTGGTAATATTTCAATTTTTAATTTCACTTAAAAGACTTATATTTGACTAAATCTTGTAGCAGTATATTTAGATTCAGCTATGAACAATTCAATTGTTGTTTTTTTATTAGATCCTTGAGAAACCAACATCCCTTATAAAGCACAACCTATTTCTCCTTTTCTTGTCAATTAATATTTTTAGTGAAAGAAGGATTATCTTATGCAACTAGTTTCATAATACACTTTTAAATAATCAAATTCCTAAATCACATGTGCATGCAATGTATCTAAATATTCTTTTAATTATAATCAATTGTGATTTTTTCAGGTAACTTTGAAACCATGCATATTGATAGACGCTACCCATTATATGAGGTATACCTGCCACTAAATACAACTAAGATCATATCCTGCCTCTGTAGGTTTTTGTTACACAAGTTTTATAATGTTGTCAAGATCAATTTTGATCTTTCTATTCATAGGGGTTTCCTTTTCCTCCCTCTGTAAAAATATTATCCCTCTAATTGTTACTTTGCATATTATAATTGAGAAATAAAACTTACATCTTTCAATCATTTCATTTCTAAACTAATAAAATACTAAGTTCACTCATAATGCTCATCTCAAACTCATCTTTCATGATATTTGAAAAACTAAGAACTAGGTCATCCACATACACTTGAACAATAAGTATATGTTTTTAGTTTTCTTTGTTAAATACAATGGTTCCTATATTAGAATTATTTTTTAATAAAAAAGATGTTAGTCTGTCATATCATGCTCTAAGAACTTGCTTCAATATATATTAATACATTCTAAATACTATATTTTGATAATTTCTAAATTAATAAAAGAATATTAGAATTTTAACTTCATAAACTCTCGATAAAATCAAAGAAAAATTTATTTTTCAAACTTTAACTTCACGTTAATTTTCTCTAAATTTTAAAATATTTCTCAAGGCTTCAAACTGTGGATAATCATGTTAGTATATGGACTAAAAATCAGAAATATATTTATAATGAAACATAAAATTCCAAACACAACATAAATTTATCACATAATTTTCAAGCTATACTAACATGTATTAATTTTAATATTGATATTTTACATTGATTGAGTTTTACCTTAGTTATTAAATAAAAAATAAAGCATTATGAGAAATGCATCAATGATACGCCATATTATCCACACAACTATTGTTAGCTTACAAATAATTCAATTAAAAAACAAGTAGCCAAAACTACTGAAACAAATAAAAAATATTCGAAACAACATAAAACCATTTTCCATTAGCACAATAACTATGTTACTAGTGAAAAGTCCCCATTTATTTGATTCAATTAAGCCCCATAGTCGTACAAAGAATTTACAGAAAGAATTTACTTTAATGAATGTCAAATTAATCTACTATATATTAAAAATGACTCAAACACACTTCATAATACAAGCAATTTGTAATTTAAATTTCAAAAGTGATAGAGATCGTTTATTTTTCTCATGTGAATCATGTAAAAGCAAGTCAATTATGTTAACACTTTAAAGCATTGCTTTTCCATAAATTGTTCAAGTTTACGATTCTATGAATTTCTAACATCAAAATTTCATTTAAGAATGCAGGTTATTGAATATTTAATTTGTGGAATTAGAGGGGTATTTTTCATTTAAGCCTGGCTCTTGGTGAAGAGTAGGCAAAAGCTATGTTTATTGTCAAAGTTGTGTAGAAAGGAACATAATAGGAACAAAAAAGCCACTACAACTGAATCTAGGTTCACCCTTAGAGTTTGATCAATGAAAAATACTTAAAAATAATGTCATTTTTCTTTCTCAATCTAATGTTAAAGAGAAATTTCAAGATTCCACTCATTCACACTATGCATGATTTCGTTTGGGAACAAAAATGATGTAACATTAAAATTCTCACTACACCAATATAATATCTTCTAATAAATCAATGAAAAAATAAACTAGTTAGGTTATTGAAACATAAATATAATTAAGGCAACAGATGATTAACATGAAAATAATTCATGCAATCAACCAAAAATAGCACATTTGTTTTCTTGACATTTTACCTATCTCTTCACTACCTTTGACATCCTTACTTAGTTGTCTTGTATTTGTTTCTAAGGATCATGCAATCTATACTTCAAACACATCTACTTCATGCCCTTTATGCAAGCACGAATACAACAAATATGAATTAATATATAAAAAATAGAAAAAAGTATATTTTAAAATAAAACTCTGAAGAAGTAAAGCCAAAAGATAACTTCCTAGCAAAAACATATGTCAGCTCAATTATCAACACAAAATAAATAAAACATCTGATCATGTTCTATTGAAAATAATACCTTGAGATGAAAGAATTAAACCTTTATCAAATCTATTATCTTCTATAATATCAGATGAATTAAATTCTATAATTAATTAAATATTATATTATGAATATTGATAATTATAGATTAATAGTTGTATCTATATATTAATATCTTATACATAGATGTTAATTAATGAGTAGATAATAAACTTATATATGTGTTATCGACTCATTATGATATTTATAATATTTTATTATTTAACTCCTAATACATATTATTTGTCAAGTGGTGATTCTTTCACATTGTTTTGGTAATTATTTGATTATGTGGACTTAGGTAAACTCTTATTATGAGCTAGAAGTAGTAAAAGAAGCCTAAGCCTTTAACCCAATGAAAAGTCATCTTATAGAGAAAGCCGGCCTAGTATATTTATGGGTTTGAGAAAAGGTGTCACCTTAGCTTAGCCTATTTGGACTTAAAAGGGCTATTAAGAGATGAGATCTTAGTTGTCCATCTTAGGATGCCTTAAGATGAGATTAAAAGTATTAGAGCATTGTCCTCATAGAATGATCTGAGCCATCCATCAAGAGAGTTAGTTATTAATTATAGTTATCCATTGGAGGGGCTTAATTCTTGAGAAGATTAAGACATCTCGCCCTCCTCTTAAAGGGTGCTTTTTGACTCTCTCTCTAGTAATGGCTAGTCGAAGGAAATAGGAGAAAAATTAAGGTTTGATCAATGGCATTCTCCTACCCAAGATTATCGTGGAGAAGAGATTACTTAGAATGCATCAAGATCATTATAGATCAAACATTACTCAACCTAAGACTGACGTACAACAAGGTTTGTGCAAGATCTAGATTTAGGACATCCTTGTAATCCTCTCTATGGATAGATTAACTTTTTGTTTAGACTAATTTTATCATTTATTCTATCATACTTCATTGTGTTAGATTCATTCTCTCTCTTTTGTCATGCTTTTCATAACTCTTGTCTTCATCCTTTTATATTTAATTCTATTCTTCACAATCTCAAGTATATATATAACTATATAAGAAATAAGATAAGTAGAATTCTTATTCTCACTACTCATGCTCCTTGAGGATTGACTCTTACTTGTCCTAAATAGAAACGTGAGGTTTTATCAATATTATTTACATGAACTTGGTCGCATCACGATGATATATTTAACCTCAAATTTGAGTTCATCAAATATATGTGTGCATGTTTTTTACATTTTTGATATAGCACTAAAATCAAATCTTTTTCAAGTTTCTAGATCAATGAAGAATATATTAAATGCAGTGTGAAATGCAACAGATAATTTAACATAATCAACAAAGTTTACACAAAAGAAGAGGAAAAATGTTTTCAAAAAAAGAAAGGTGTATCCTCGATCAATTTATCATGCTCCATAATAAAATTCTTTCTGGCCACTACGAATGTTACACTCACCCAATTTGTCCATTCAACAAAAAAAAAATCATCTTGATTTTTCCTGATTCAGTTGCTATAGAAGCTGAATTTTGTCCGTTAATTCATCCCATTCTCCACTAGATAAAAAAGGTGAGGAATTTCTTTTGAGGATGCGTCTCTATAGATTGTGGCATGCTTAAGAGTGAAATCACCTTCAAGTCACAATTGCTGAGATTAGTGTACCTTGCCTGCACAAAATGCCTAAATTTGATCAAGAACCATGTCACCCATTTCTTCTATAAACTTTTAAACTTTACATGATTTCCACTATTTTTCAACTTATAAAAATCTGTTCAATCTTACATTGTGTGACAAAAAATTACTCTTTTGAAATAAGTTTAATTCAAAAGATTTGTGCTTTGATTTTGAGAAATTCGAGTTGACATATCTATATCGACCTTGAATTTCAGGGTGTTCTTCACAAGCTCACATCAACTGACGAATACCCCAAATCAATAATTTTCACATATTTTACATAATTTTTGTAATCAAATAATTCCAAAACTTAATCTATTAAATGAAAATAATAAATATAATTAACTATTTTTTTTATCTTCCCTATGATTGACTTGGAAAACCAATATAAAATTAATTATTTCTAAAATTGTCATAGTTTCCAAAAGTTATAAATTTTAAATTTATTGAATTTTCTTAAAAATGATAGAAAACAGGTAAAAAAAATTGGGCCCATTGCTAGGGAAGATTGTTAAAAATTAATGTTATTTATATATATTGAAAAATAAAAATAGATATTTTTCTCATTTCCTTGTAGTTTTTATTTATTTCTTTGTTTTATATTTTTTATATTTTGTGTGGTGCTTGGTATGTAGGAGATCGTTGAACCCAAAGTTTGAATTTTCTGAAATTACAAAGAAAAAATTTTATTCTAAAATTTTTTAAAAAATGAGTCCTCTTAATATAGGTGCCCAAAATGCCAATCAACCTAAATTATTGAAGGATAATTTTATCCCATGGTCATGTGAAGACCTGTTACAGAACTCTATTTGTGTTAGACAAATTAAATCAAGTGGTTTTCAAAAGCTATCTACTTTTATGGTCGTCAATATGAAGATCTTTATGCTGACCTCAACGAATTTGTGCTACTATGAGACTGACTTTATTTTCATTTTCTTATGAAGGATGAAGCTAGTTATTGGTCCTCTACCCTAGATGGAAATAACAGATCATGAGCTACATTATTGTAAGATTTTTTTAATAGATTTTATTCTAGAGGAAAAATAAAAATCATGAGGAAAGAAATTTTAGTTTTTTTATAGAACTTAGGAGAAGCTTTTCATGACATATGAGCTAGAATTAAAGATTTGATAAGAAAATGTCCCCACCATGGTATTCATAAAACTCAAATAGTTGAATTTTTTTATGATGGATTGCTTCCAACTTTTAAGCAAATGGTAGTGGAACATGTGGAGGATGGTTTATAAATAGAAGTGAAGACGATGAATGTTATGTTTTAGAAAACTTGAGTGAAAATTCAATGAATCATGCCTTTGCTTCTAATTATGATAAACTTCATCTAAAAGGGGATAAATATTTTAAGTAAGAAATTTTCAAAATAGAGAACTGAGATCTTATTTGAAGGAGAATAAACAACAAATAAATGATCTTAAATCCTTATATGAAAAGTGGTGTTCATGACTAATAGGAATTTTGATTCTCCCAACATGTCATATTCTGGTTGTTCAATGTGAATATAGGATGCATAATGAAGAAAATTGTCCCTATGTTAAACAACATGAATCATCAAATATAGTAGAAGCTCAAGTTACATTAGATATTCTAAATTTAATGCTCCTATAAATGAACACAATCCCAATTGGAGGAATTGCCCAATTTTTTCTTGGAAAAATACAAATAATATTTAAAATCCAAACACTTTGAAATCTCAATTTCCTCACTATAAACCTGCTAAAAATAAATTTAGATCCATGCAAATTCCTTATGTTTATTCATCTAATATTCCATTTAGTCAAACTAGTCGTTGTGTGAGTATGTTGCAGCAAATGATAAATCAAATGATGCAAAATCAAATGAGTTTTCAACAAGAGGTGTAACAAAAATTCATACACCAGCAATAATAATTTCAAGAAAATATATTACAAATGGAGCAAAGGATAATAAAAAATTTGGAAAAAAGAGAAATAGGTCAACAAGGGCAACTCCCAAGTTAGACCTTACGGAATCCAATGAGCCACAACAAGAATTTTAGAAAGTAGAATCTAGCTAGACAAAAAAGAATGAAGACCCTCAAAATAAAAAAAATCAGGGCAGTCACTACCTTGATAAGTGGAAAATTCTCAACAATCTATATGAAGAGAAGGAAACTATAGAAAAAAGAAAAGAGACATGGGAAGAGCTGGAAGGTGCAGGAGGAAAAGAAGAATTAATAATGGTGGAAGATGAAGAACAAGAGCAACAACAACAATTTAGGAGATGGTGGAGAAATCTCCACCGAAATCAAAGAGTGTTCCTTTTTCAAATATGTTGAATTCAAAGTAGAAAAAGAAATCTGAATTCAAAGCTCCTGTAAAATTTTTCAAGATTTTTATATCAAAGCTCCTGTTTTGGAGGCCATGGAGGTTATCCCAGCTTACGTAAAATTTTTGAAGGAAGTTTGCACATTAGAGAAACCACCAGCAACTAGAAGTTGAAGGATCCAAGTACACTTTTAAATTCATGTAATATTGATGGATTTGTCTTTAAGAATGCATTGATAGATTTAAGCACTTGTATGTATTTATTAGTGACATTAATTTCTAAATATTTCTAAGTTCATAATTTAAAACTATTGATAAGTCCTCATTATCATGAATTAATAATTAATAAATAATATAATTTTAGCCTTAACTCATAATAAATAGACTTATGTTTGTGTTAATTTATGAAAAGTAGTTTTTAGTTGGTTAATGTGATTTTTTGGCTAATTATGTGATTTTATATATTTTTTATGATTTTTATAATTTAATGATTTAAATAAATAAAGAAAAAGAAAAATAAATAAATAAAGGAGGGGACCCACTAGCCAGCCATTTTCACAAGTAGGTCAGAAATGCAGTCAGGGTAGAGCCATGAGTAGGGGCTCGAGCGGCTATAAACTGATGGGGGCACGTGCGCACCACTCCCCTTTCACGTCATTGATGGCCAACTAATTATGGGGCAAGGAGTAGTCATACATGTGACAAAAAATGACTCATTACTTGGCAATGTGACATTACTATATATTTGTTCAAACCTTTGACATACAACTGATGTGAAACTAAATTTGTGTCACACCTTCCTTAGATAAGCTTTGAAGATTTTAATACCTAAATTATCCCTTAGTTATAACAAAGATATATCATAATGACATCACTTTATAAGGGCATTAATATACTTATTTCAATCTCTCTCATGTAGGTAGGTGACTAATATAAAGAAGTACTAAATAAATTGAAACATATATTTTTAGGATGAGATCAGTAATTTTCTTCTTACTATATGAGAAACTAGAATGGTACTATCCTACCTTCAATGTAGTCTCATAGAAAGGATAATAAAATCAATATTTCTATGGGCCACAATCTTGTTGGATACTGCGGTAGGGGATCAGTCTAATCCTATCACGCTTCAAATTTTACCATAAAATTCCAGTAGAACTGATATGAGACTAAGATCCGGCATATCCTTCTATGAAATTTTGTACATCGCTTTTCATTTAATTACGGTGGGATCCTAGCCGCGGGCCGGGCACAACAGGAATTTGCTTTACAAAGTCGACAAGATAAACGTGGAGAGTGGGCCACATCGACAAGACGAGCACGCTGTAGACACCGGTATGTCTTAGCTTTCCGATAGTTCGGTGAGAAACCCCACGTGGAAGTTGCCATCTACCGCTCCCACGGCCGCCCCCACAGCACAGCCAACCACCTAACAGCCAATTATTGCTAGTAGTTTACCGTGACCGCGGTTTGGTACAGTCTCAACGTACTACTGGTCTTGCTGGCGGTCTGGTGGCACGCACTTCGCTGCTTCCTGCCGGTCCTCTGCGGTTTGACCAGGCTTCTGGAAGGCAGTGTACTGTCCAGGTTCTCGTCTTCCCGAACGCCACGACCGCAGATGTATGGAGGGGGCTCCTGTGTCCAAGGCGTGCAGCTCCCACCATCCATTCCTCCCTTCCCCTCTACCACGGGAAGCGAAAGCCGAGGAATTCTCCTGGCTTATTTAAGCGGGCAACCGCGCGTCTGTTCGTCTAAGGAAATCTGACGAGAAGACGGTCGAGCGGAGCTATAAAAGTACTATTCCTTTGTGGAGACTAGAATCATGGCCACCGAAGTTATGAGAGTTGAAGCCACGCCTGTCCCGGTGCCGTTAAGGGTAGAAAGCCTGGCGGGCAGTGGCATCGTGACAATTCCAGCTGAGTATATCCGGCCAGAGGAGGAGCGCGCCACTCTTGGCGACGCACTAGACGCCGCCAAAAATCTGGACGCTGGGCCGCAGATTCCGACGGTGGATCTCGCCGGCTTCCTGTCTGGTGATGAAGAGACGAGGCGCAGGTGCGTGGAGGCCGTCCAGGAAGCGGCGTCGAACTGGGGAGTGATGCATATTGTCAACCACGGCATCCCGCTAGAGCTGATCAAGCGCATGCAGGAGGCCGGGGAGAAATTCTTCTCGCTGCCCATGGAGGAGAAGGAGCGTTACGCCAATGACCAGTCGTCGGGGAACATCCAGGGCTATGGTAGCAAGCTGGCCAACAATGCCAGCGGCCAGCTCGAGTGGCAGGACTACTTCTTCCACCTCGTCTACCCAGAGGACAAGGCCAACTACTCCATCTGGCCCAAGGAACCTGCCAACTACATGTAAGCATCAGTCCAGCCTCCTCATCTCCCGGTCTCCACCTCAATGAGCATGTGCCTGTGTGTGTGTGTGTGTGTGTGTCTCTCTCTCTCTCTCTCTCTCTCTCACCTGCTCTCTATTTCTCACTCATACGCACACAGGCGTAAACATACGGCCCAAGTTTACTCCAGCTCTCTGATTCTGACCTATTTATTTTGACGTCTGCAGTGAGGAAACGCAAGAGTTCGCACGGCAGCTTCGGGCGGTTGCAAGCAATATGTTGGCTATGCTGTCTATGGGGCTCAAGCTGGACGAAGGAAAGCTGGAGGAGGAAGTTGGTGGTCTTAGTGATCTTCTACTGCAGATGAAGATCAACTATTACCCACGGTGCCCACAGCCGGACCTGGCCGTGGGCGTGGAGGCCCACACAGACATCAGTGCCCTCAGCTTCATCTTGCACAACATGGTTCCCGGGCTGCAGGTCTACTACGAGGGCGAGTGGGTGACGGCCCGATGCGTCCCCGAGTCCATCATTATGCACGTCGGGGACGTCATCGAGATCCTCAGCAACGGGAAGTACAAGAGCATCTTGCATCGTGGCCTTGTAAACAAGGAGAAGATTCGCATTTCCTGGGCCGTCTTCTGCGAGCCACCACGCGAGAAGATTGTCCTGAAGCCCCTACCCGAGCTCGTCGGGGAGGGCTCCCCGGCCAAGTTCCCGCCTCGCACCTTTGCCCAGCACATTGAGCACAAACTCTTCCGGAAGGCCCGTGGCGATTTCTCCACCTCCAACTAGCCGGCAGGCGATCGTTAAATTGGACACCCCCGAGTCATAGATCTCTCGTTCGTGCCTCATACAGCCGTGTTGTGCCTGCTGTGAGCCTGGGGAAATTCGGTTCCTTGTTTCTTCTGTGGTAACAACATCAATAATAAGCTCCTTGTTTGCCTGAGATGTTGAGCTTGCAGTCTATAAGGGACGGTTACGTCTCATGAACTCGTTTCTCCAAGTTAAACTTTTCACATCTCCCTCTCTCTCTCTCTCTCTCTCTCTCTCGTTGAACTTGTGGTGATTGATCTGCTATTGGGCCCTGCTGGGCTTGTATGGGCTCTTAGGCAAGTATGCAGATCCAGGGGGCAGCACCTACTGGAGAGAAAATTTTGATTTTCAGAGACATTTTTCTCTTCTTTTCTCATGGAGTTTTACCTTAATCTTGTGTTTAAGAGGAGGATCACTGCCATCTCATGCAATCAAGGCATGCAAAGGCATTTTGGTGCCAGAGGGGCTGTGAGGGTAGATCTTTGGAAACTCAACCATATCCTAGTAAGAGGTTTCTCCAAACCACATACATATCTTAGTGCCAATGGTCTCTTCGATCCAAGCGTCAATGTTATACAAATGTTTGGTGAGGAGATCCAGAAGCATTTCTACCCCACATATGAACCCTTAATAACATTTTCAAAGCCTTTTTCATGAAGGCGATGGCTCTTTTATCTCAATGTATTAGGTTGTCTCTCAAATTGAGTAAATGAATATTGATCGATATGCTTGGCTGAGCTTGGGCTTTGAACAGAAGGTGAAGCCATTCTTGGTCTTCCAGTTTGAGTTCCAGTTGAGTTTTCTGCTGTCAATCAACACCAAGTAGTCAAGCGAGTACAGAATGTGGTATGGGGAAGCCCGTTCTAGGCCCATAGTGGCCTGGATCTTCTGACTGGCGCACTGGGAGATCAGGTTGGCCCGGCCCGGGCTTCAAACGGCCTAGAACAGAAGAAGGTGAAGCCACTCTCTCGATGTTCCAGCACCAAGTAGTCGAGCTAGTTCATTGTGGCCTGGATCGTTTTGACTTGGACATCGACAGAAGATAGGGTTAGCCCAGCCCAGGCTTCGGGGGCCCAGAACAGAAGGTGAAGCCCAGGTTTCCTCGTATAGATCGACAGCCTCAAAACTTACCGGTTGCAGGAAAAGCCTGACTCCAAGTGAAATCCCTCGGCCCAGCCCTTTAACCCGGAGGTGAAGTGGGAGTAGTGCTTAGATTAACTGCAACATAAGTTGGTCGATACTCAGAGAGGAAGTGAAGGGGGCACGAATGATAAGAAGAGCATGGGAGAGAGCAAAAGGGGGAAAATCTCTTCTGCATGGTGCACACCGATGAACTTACCGGATAAAACTGGTTGAGCAACAATGGTTCTCAAGACTGCTGAGCAGGCCGGCCGTCAAGCCACTGAAGTGAAGGAACCAGTCTGATCATCAGCGAAGAAAAGGGCTCGTTCAGAATGGGGTTTCCCACCACATCCAGCTGCGTAAGGTGCAGGTGCTTGAAGATGAGTATGGCGTCCCAGTAGAGCTTGACTTCCTCGGGATCAAAATCCTCAAATCCTTGGACATCTCCACAGGTTCCCGCCGGGTGGGACAAGGGCGAGGAAGCACATTGGTACCTCTTAGTGTCGATAGAATGGGCGCCGATCTCGTTGTAAGAGATATCCAGTGCTTGCAGTGAGATCATCGGTCTCAAAGGTTCCAACGCAGTCATGCTGCTGAGTTTATTGTGGCTCAAGTTCAAGTGGGAAAGGAGCTGCATTGCTTCCAGACCTGCTTACATGGTGGGTCGAAAAAACAGATTAGCAACATCAAGGGAACTTCTCCACCTTTCTGACAGAATATGCTGTTCAAGATTTCAGTCACACACTAACTTAAACATGTTCAACAAGGATTTATCAAACATTACTGTAATAGGAAAATATGAGAACTAAACCACGCAATCATACCTTCAAATGTAGTGATACTGACGGAGCTATAAAACAAATTGTGTTCTCAAAGATAAAATATTCTACAGAACTTGTTAGATGAGGGACCACTAAGGTTTTATGGGTATCAAGTGGTTGATAAGTCAAAGGGGCACCCCTGCGCTTGTATTCAGAATCCTGTATGTAGATCATCAGTATGGCTGCACTACATGAATGAGAGAACCCATGCGCAGGATCAGAGAACAAGGTGACTTGGCTTGTGCAAGTGATTCGGAAATTTCTTGAGAAACCAACTTAAGTTCAGAGAAATAGTGCCTCATAAAAACATTAATTTCTCATAGAATGATTGTTGCCGGACTTATTATGGTTACCAGTATGGTAGCCTTCCAAACTAGCTAGGGCATGCTACATCTCGTAATGCCAAACTAGATGCTAACGTGCTTGGGCCTTGCACATTGAAAACATCGGCATACCAGGCCTATTTTCTAGACCCTTGCAGTTAACGACATGAAATGCTATCAGTCGGAGGCCTATTTTCTAGACACAAGGATATGGAACAGTCATAGACTGTCATTTACCTGACCTCTGTGTAATGTTCATGTGTTTTTCTTCTCCTTCATGTCGGAGGCCTTGGATCTCCCATTCATCGACTTTATACCTTCCAGCTAATTAGGAAGGTGAACATTCAAAATACTCTACTGACATGCCCTTCAAGACAAGCAAAACAGGTTCGAGAAGACTGAGGCAAACACCTTATCATGCTAATCAAGTTGATTTTAAGATGGCGGCCCTTGTTGGACGATCATGTTTCTCAGGCAGACACTGGAAAACAGAGTTATGAAAAATTGTTATTTTCTTGACTTTTAAAATAGAGAACATCAGACGGTGCTGTGAAAAGCGTTCCCCATTCGAGACATGTCAACTGAGTTATTTTTCCCCCATTCCTCTTACACATCAATCTGCTGATTCAACCAGTGGGTATGTTACAGCCTCCTATTCAAAGACTGATTTAGATATCTCGGCATCTTATGCTGATATGTTCTAATCCCAGCTGGACGGTCCCAATTCTTCTAGAAAAATGTATGCTTTGAAACAAGTCGTTGATGAGTGAAACGCCTCCATTAATGAAAATGAATAAATGTTGTCTTAATACCTTGCAGACATTTCCAAGTGAGATTTCTCTCAACTAAATTAGTCCAGACGTGCAGATATCGATCATCAGGAATTGACATATTCAAAACACATCGCTAACAAAGACCTACCCTGCAACATTTGAATTACCGTCATCATCAACTGAGAAAAACTCCACGAAGAAACATTGACAGTGATATAAATGCATGTATCAATGCCTTCATCAAGGTTTCAAGCGTATACAAGCTTCTAGTAAGTATCTCACCATTTATATGCCTTAATACGCTTACAGTGAACAATCGGACAACGCTATCATAAAGTTGGGAGCAACAGCGTACAACAAGCCTCTAGACCTTCTTTCCCTTTGGTGCACCTTTTATCTATTATGCCACCAAAATGCAGGTTCAGTCCCTCCAACGTGATATTCAAAACCCATCTTAGTTTGCCAATGCAATGCAGCAAGATCAAATGTTCTTCCGTTCCAAAAGACGAAAAATTAGTTTCAACCTTACATGGTACACACATAGCTAACAATTCCTCAGATTCGAAAAAGCAAAAATTTAGTTTTATCTTTTACTGTTCACATTCATTTCAAATGGCAACAGCCACTCTCAAACACAGGTTAGGTAATTTAAGCAAGAAGCCAAAAGTATCCAAGACAGAACAAAAGAAAATAAATATTCAGAAATATTTAGCCTCAATGTCGTGAGACTCATACTCTTCATTGAAGAGTGCCCAAACATGTGAGTGAAGGCTTGTGAGATATACTGAAAAGCTTTTTGAAGTTCCAAGAAAAGAGCTATACGTTTTTTGAGCGGAAGAGTTAGCACATTATCAAAGCATAATCATTTATTAGAAACATCACGTGGGAAAATAATTTGCAAAAGAAAATAAAATAATATGTAAAAGGAATGTAACAGACTGTCTTTTTCCATTCAATTTCTAGAGAAAGAAGAACGGTTTGTAATAAAGAATAGAATCATCAAAAAGAATACTATTCATAACCTTCAACTGATTGAAGTTCATTGTGACTAAGGTCTAGCATGTTAACCCATAACAAACGCTCAACAAACCCTATGCGCGTCAAAGATAATTTGTTAAGCCGAAGACAGACACTCTGACCAGCACTTGTCAAGGATAATTCCTTAGGGAGCCAACAATGCTTTCGCAAAGACTCTTCATCCGAGGTCACCTGCATATTTATTTCTATGAGCTTGCTAGCTTGATTTGCCAAGATATGTGATTGGATGCAAAAATAAATATAAAGTAAAGATCAAATGTTGACAATAGATACAGTAAATGCTACAGAGAGAAAGGAAAAAGCATAAGACACGAACATGAGCATTTCTCCTAGACATAGGTGAAAGGGACAACACCAGGCCCAAATAAGAGCTTCCCATGACAAGTAGCAAAAGTCAGTAAACAAGCAACTGTTCTAAAACTCTTCAATCTGGACCACATATATCAGTTTTCCAAGAACTAGTCACATAATAAAGATAATCGACTGGAGGCAAGCATCAGCAACAAGTTTTGATGAACATTGAAACAACAAAAATAATGTAAGCACATGATAGGGGTGCAAGGGTCAACAACTTAATAGCTAAAGTCAGCAGTCCTGCAGCCCAGGAGGCACAAGTTCTCGTTTATGGTAATCTTGTGAGATGCCAATAGGCAAGCAGACAAACTCACGAGTCTTGCGAGAAACATGAAGTAATGCAATTCACAAAAGAAGTCTACAACAGAGGAAAAGAGGAAACTGAAGCAGTAGCAGCAATTGACGGTGAGGAGCATGATGGTTCTAAATCCATCTCTAAAGCTATGGTGATCAGCCCAAGGTTGTTGTTGAATCCTCCACAAAGTAGAAGTTTGCATTTGAAATGCTGGGACAAGTCATGAAAGATGAGGTTTCAGAAGCCACTCTTGTCAAACAATGTTGGATAGAGCAGCCCAATGCAACATTGAATATTTCAGATGTACATTAAGAACCGAATGAAAGACAGCAAAGAATTGTTGCCTGAAAGATGATAAAATCCTCCAGCAGAAACGAAGCTAGAGGGGCATTATCGGCAGCCAATAATGTCCATATGGTCGCTGCAATGGAGGGAGTACGAAAAAGTCGCTGAAAAAAACATACAAACGAATGACGATAGCGATGGTGATATGCACAACTTGATAAGATAGTATTACGCATGAACTTTGAAGGAGAGGAGAAAGCCATGTGCCACCCAATGGTAGAGGGAAATGGGAGGGAGCAGAAGATGCATGACCAACGGACTGAGGAGACAGGGCATGATTCTAGGGCAGAAATCTTACCCAACATCCAATGAAGTTGTCTCAACGGAGCTTACAGAACGTCGTGTAACTATTATAGCGTTTGGTAGGAAAAAGAAAGTGACTTTGCATACTACTGTGGCACACAACAAATGATGGAGATTCAAGAAAGGAAGTAGAGCTTGGCCGCCTTTCCATCTCCATGATGCAGAGAAAGGGATGACATCAGAGATAGTCAACAAAGGAAAACTTGGGGCTAAAAAAAATAATCCAATCTTCAACTTTATACTCAAAGATCATGCTAGAAAGAGAATACAAAGAAAATAATACAAGAAGATGAGTCTCACTCCGACCTAATGGAGATGGGACAGCTATAGTAGGCTTCTAAGTCCAATGGCATAAAATAGCAAACATTTTACTGTTATAATAATAAACACTAAACAGATTAAAATTAAAACCTAGTATACAGGAAAGTCAAATTACCCTAAATTTTATGAAATCCTAAAATCATGTTTCCTTGCTGAACCTTACACGGTTATTAAAATTTATTCTCTATTGATTTTTAAAATTTATGTCATATCATTGCTATTGGTCAGGCGTCATGGGCTTGACGATGATAAATCCCAACGCATGTCATCAAACAACTTGGTACAGAAGATAATCATTATCACCTCTGGTGAAAAAAATGAGCATTTAAAAGAAATTTTAACTGAGCACGGGAGTGATCATGAACGGTTATTATGCCTGCGTACGATTCTTTGGTCCATCAAGAACTCCAACCACACATTAAAGTGCAGCTTTTACAGCATTGTACACCAGACACTGTTCCTCATCATGGCTTTTTGTTTGTCCCTCTGGCGCTGAGATGCGGATTCATGTTCCTAGATATAGACACACAATACAAAGATGGCAAGCAACCGTTTTTGGTTTTAAAAAACCGTACTGGACAAAGGATAATCTCCAACTTGCATAAGAAAAACTGAACGTACTAACCGACCAAGATTATCAGCAAAAACATCAAAACGAAAATGCAGAGGAACTAGAATGGTCTATCGGATAATATATTAAAAAACCACGTGACATAAACATTCAAAACATCGACTATTGATGTGTTACATGTTATAGTTTGCTTGAACCGTCTACGTAACGAAATGGCAGGATGATAGGAAAAAGTGGTCCTTTAACTGATGATGCAAGATGGTTAAGCTAAGCAATTTCATACTTGTTCTTCTATGAATAACCCAGAACAGTGCCAAACCAATCAAATTCACAAAAACAATATGCACTTTTTCAGAAGGAAGCTTAATGTTTTAATGAAACGAATGTAGTGCTCTAAGGAGATGCTTCATGCTCTGCAGGATTGTTTTTTAGAAGATGGTTCATTCTACGACTGTACTATATCAATAAAAACGTGCAAAATAAGGTACAAGAAAAACACAAGCAAAAATGATATGGAACAGTAAATACAACCTCAACAAGGAAAAAAGAGGGAAATTTTTCCTTCTCTATGAACGAGAAAGAGGAAGCAAAGGAAAAAAATAGAAAAGCAAGTGGAACTCTTTCTGACTGTGTCCACACGCCAAACACGACAGTGACCTCATATTCTCATTGCCCTAGACTAGCTGATGATATTAACGACATGCAAGACAGCTACATTAGTCATGCCTTTTATTCTCTGAATTTCTGTTCAAACTTCCTGTGATTTCCCTCAGCACATACTGTCAACCAGGTAGCTGGTAAGAAAATCTCAACCAATGAAGGTCAATAGCCAATTTTGGCAATGATTCGCTATAAAGAACATTTCCACATTACTTTTGTAATCCAACATTTTACAAAGATAATCAATCGTCTCCTTTTGCAAGACTCAGGCCTTATACTTTGAATATTGGGTTTGACGATTGAACTCTATCTCAAGTGAGCCACCTCTTATAAACCAATTATCATCGAAATATTAATACTTATAAAAATATACACTCTAAAGCCACTCTTCACCACCAAACCTGGCATTCACCATCACAGTAATTTGTATCATCCCTAGCTACTGAACAAACCTTTTGCATTCGACCTTCAATTAATGATGCCATCTTTCTCTACAATGAAATGTGTTGACGTATTAGAAATAAGTCAATACATTCATCACCACAGCCCTTTGTAAGGTTCCTTAGAAAATTGTATACCCCATCCATTAGCGGGTGTGTTTATTCCTTAAAAAATGAAACGCATCATGGTTCCTGAAATGTTCTAGCAATAGCAATGATATTCAGTTGTGGCCCTCGAAAATTTTAGTTTCCATCCATTACCCAGCAGAAAGTCGGAAGCTATTGTCAATAAATCGATTGAAAGAAGACCATTGCTCCCAATCAGAGATGCTCTACAACAGTTTTTTGAAACAAATCTTGACACATTGCAATTAGTAAAGTAAGTATCTCAAACAATAGAAGGCACAAGAAACTACTCTTTCCTAGTCCGCATAGCCATTTGTTATGAAAAGTTATGATAAAAGTTATGATTAAAATAAACCTGTAGAAATTACTTCATGATTAGCATATTAGCAAGGTTAGATTCATGGTTGTCACTTGATGAAGAACGTGATCTTGATGTGTTCAGGACGTGTTGCATTCTCTTTTCTCCTATACTACAAAAAGAGAGGAAGGGAAAGTCACTGGCATTTTCTTGATGCAAACTTTAATTAGTGAACACGACCCATGAAAATGTCATACTGCCAATCTCTGAATACTCAAGAAATCCTTTAGTAATCAAGCAAAGATAGATGGTCAGATCCAAGAAGAAGACAAAATTATAATCAAATTCTATCTAGTTCCTTCAAAAGTCCATTAAAACCCAAAGCAGAAGTCCAACCAATCTGGCATGTTGCTCAAAACTTACGAATATAAAACAGTATATATTTGCTTAGTATTTATTAATTTACGAGCCTCTTTGAACATAGTTTCCGTTCACAAGATGGACATTCCACCGAATTTCAAAATCATAGTCTCAGCTGGGAGAAATAATTTCCATCAACTTCTGTAAAAAAAATCCTCAAATAAATTTTACATCAACATTCATTCTGCATGAAAATATGCTTTCCATAGTAAAACATAGCATGTGCTCTTTCAGCTCACTTTTCGGTGAAGATAAATTATTTCCAATAAGATTTTCCAGGATTTCAATTTTTTAATTATATGGATAAATGATAGAAGAATGAAATAAACCCCATGATGCATGAACCAGCAATTAACTGAGGGCTCCTCTTCAAGGGATTATAATTGATAACACTTCCTGGCGAATGGTAACAGGCAAGCAAACAAGGTTTGAACTCCTTTTCTCCATAGTCCTTATCACTGACTTGAAATTCAAAGGAAATGGGGGACAAATACTCAAAAAATGTGAAAGAAGCGTTTTAGTATTCAACAGAGTCATGAAATAAGAAAAACTCACACTTTGCCTTGCGTAATGTTTACATCTTATCTCAATAAATGTGACGCATCGGAAATTTGAAGAATTGATGACTTAATCATGTTTCAGCTTTGGCTGTGTATTCTGGAAGCAAAATGACAACTTGAATCCAAAAAGGAACATGCCTTGGTTGAAAGCACTTTACTCTGAATCCACAGAATGAAGAGATTTCACCCATTGAGTCCACAAGGGGTTGATAGTGAGTCCACAAGATCAAAAATGGCTCCCTAAGCCCACAGGGACCCTCCAGAAAGGAAGGGAACTTGAAATTTGATTGATAAAACCGTGGATTGCCTTTAGGGCTATAAGGGGGGGTTCCTATTTATAGGCTGAAAATTAATTATAACTAACTTATAAAAAGGAAAATCTGTTATGATCCAAGAAAATAGGAAAAAAAATAAATTAAACTTTCCTATGAAAAAGGAAGATTCTGTTAGAACGCCCCTAAGAAATAAGAATGTCCTAAACAAAACAGGGGGAATATTTGACATGAATAAAATGTGTGAGTTAAGATTTAGGCACATTGAACATGTGACCAAATCTCTTATTGGCCCATTTCAAACTGAATTTGGGCCAAATAGAGTCTCTTGAGTCTCTGATTCACTTGAATTGCTCTAAAACTTTGGTGTACTCCATTCTAGTATAAAATTAAATACTTTTTAGCAGTTTCGATGCAGATCCTACTAGTTTTCTTCACCTGGGTTAAAAACTTTTCATCCCTCATTTCACAGCAATTTTTGGGCTACATCAGGACGACAAACAAATAAACATATGCAATTGCAGCAATGCAATTCAAGTGCATGCACATAAACTCACAAAGGTGCTTGCTTCATCTTCTTGTTGCATAATTTTAACGTGGCTCTTCACAACAGTAACATTTATTTCATCAATGCAGACAATGTGGAATAAAACCAAAACTCCACCTTGGGATAATTCATAGCATACCATCACAAATGGACCAAACCATCCAATTAAGATTTGAATCAAAATGTGAACAGAAAAAGAACCAACCTGATCCATCAGGACTAAGCTGCGTTGGTCCTTGTAATAACCAATATGTGATGGATCCAGTCTGATTAGGTCATCATACAGCTGTAAAGTTTCCTCAAAATGTGTTCTATTTTTGGTCAATTGGATCCCACGAGATAGAATGAAATTACGAGCTATGAGTAATCGGCCCAAAGTGAGCTTTGCGATTTTACTACAAAGAAAAGGTAGATAATAAATAATATACGCATAAGCCAAGCAGACAAGTAAAGTTGTCCATCAAGAAAGACGTTATAAGACACTGAAGAACTAACCAGTTTATTTCAGATATCAGCTTCCGGAAAAGCATTATTTCACGAGATAAGGTCTCTGAACACCATTCTGAAATCAGGAGTTCACTGTTCGCAATGATCTTTTGTCGTTGATAAGACATCAAGAAAGGTCTAATCTGAAGAAACTCACTTCTAGAAAAGTTTTCATTATCCCAGTGAACCATATTAACATTAGATTCTTTGCTGCAACTTCCTGGAGAATAGGGACTTATCTTTAGAGAAAACTCACACTGACAAGCATAACTCAAGGGGCAACCATCTGAGGAAACAAGACCTTGTGTGTTACCAAAGCTAACATTGATTGAATAAGGTTCCAGGGAATTACAATCCCTCTCAGAAATATTCAGATATGTAACCCAACAATGAGCCTCTACAGAGTTACTTGCTGAGAGAGGCTTCCAAATGAGGTCAACATTTTCAGTAAATATAGATTCTACTGTGACTGTGGTTGAATTAACACCTTTAACTGCTTGATTAAAATACAAAACAATTGGGAGAGCTCTGATGTATTGAGCATACTCAGTTGATTCAAAATGCTGGAAATCTTTCACGCTTGTGTTACTTGACAGAATAACCTCTGTTCCATGAGCAGGCCATGAAGAAATTAGAAAAGGAGAATCCCGAGCTATAATCTGATCAAGAAGCCAAAGATGGTAGAACCATCCACTTTGATCATCTGGATCTGTAAAAAGAGCTTGATGTATAAATTCCAATTCCTCTGTTAAAACTTTTTCTCTAGGATCAAACCCCGGGGCATTCTGCTTCATCAAGTGGGAAAGAATAACACTACAGTCCAGTTCAAATACATTGATCAATCCACTGAACAGATGCGAGTAAGAAAATGACAAATGCATCTAAAATCAATTCTACAAGACAGATGAATAAGCTTAGAAATTTTTTAATAGCTCAGATGTTGAATGAGATGCTAAAAAAAAACCTCGATTCAATGGTGCAGGTAACAAAAGAAATTTAATAGATGTTCACTTTGTTCACTTAGGTACCAAAGTGTCGCCAGTAAATTTGAAATCCAAACAGAAATTATGTCTTGGAGTTGATAACAGAGAAAAGTCAAACGACATGTGCTTTCTGAACTCAACCAGTAAATGCCTCTAAAAAACAGTATTATCACCACCTTTATCCTTCCACCAGTTGGTACCACAAACTAAACCAACCAAGTAGATAGTCTATCATCTATTCTTTCACCCTTCACTGCTCAACAGAAACTGTAATTTAAACTCAAGGCCAATGTCTGGACGCATAGCTATAAAAAGCAGATTCCTTTCCCAGGTGGCCATTCCACTTTTCAACTACTGCACAATCTTCAACTGACCCCTTCACCACAAGGTTTCTGTGCTGAGTGGCATCTATAAGTTGGACGAAGCAAGTTCTCCCACCCCACAAACTAGGGAACACCCTTATAAATACATGTATTTGTTGGTTGTTTCAAATAACATGTTTATTTACTGAAAGGGCTTTGAAATTTTCAACAGATAGTAACTTCTAATATTAAATTTGAGAAATAGGAAAATGAAAATCCTTACATATTCAGAAAAATTCCTTTTTTGAAATTCCAAGGTAAGAAATTTTAAGGGTAAAATAAAATAGTAAGGGTTTTAGAATAAAATGAAGAGTCTAGAGAATGACTAAGCAGAACTACTAGGAATTTTATTTTTTCTCTATAATGTGGTTTATTTAATTCTGAAAATAAGATAGCTTGTCCGTTAGACATCATCCATCTAACATATTTTCGTTATAGTGATTCTATTGCTCGTCATGTATTACTTTCAGCGAATATTTCTTCTTTCTGAGGATATAACTATGTTCAACTTGAAGACACCTTGCAATTGGGACAATGAATCAACATGACTAGTGAACATTTTTTTAACATAAGGGCCTGTGTTGCCCTCAAAAAAATTTCTAACATTTTTTAACATAAGAATTTTTTTATCTTGGAAGATATGTGAAAGAATTTCTCCACGTCGTTGATGAGAGTCAAATTTAGATAACTGACTGAGAAACGAAAGAAAAAGAATGCATACAACGATCACATACCTCCGATTATGCCATGCAGAATAGTTACTGAAGTTTGTATTTATTTTCTCTGTAGTGAAATTCAGCTCCTCCTCCTCCTTCACATTCTTCAGGGCCACAACAAATCTGAAGTTCAAAGAAAAATTAAATCATAGCAAGGAAAAGAAAACTAGAAACAGAAGCTGATAGACGATGAATATGCATTGGAAATAAGAATCTTGCCTCCGATGATTCCATCCGTGAAAATTCCGAGAGTCGGCCTTCAACAACTGATCTAGAAGCCGGAACTCCTGGTCGAAATCCGCTTTATCGGATCCCAAGTTCAAGATCCATTTCCGGTGCTGCCAGGCGCCATAACACTTGGGGTTCCGCCTCAAAGCGATCTCCGCCTTTTGAAAAAGTTAACAATTACAATTAGACGCAAAGACGAACAGACAATTGAGCCAGAAACTTTGACGGAAATTTCTTGCCCGGTTCCATTTCCTTGGTTGGTGAGAGAGAGAAAGGAAAGGATGGATGATCGAAGAACCTACGATCTTTAGCTCCTGGTTGACAATAGACTGGACGACCTCGTGATCACCGCAGGACTCAAGGTTACTCTGGACGGCAAGTTTCCGGTAGTTCCAAGCGGTGTACACCTCGGGGTTGACTTCTAGCAGCTTCGAACAGATCTCCAATGCCTCCTTGTTGTATCTGTCAAAAGAAAACATAAAACACGATAGATCTTAAGAGTACAAAATTGAACCAAACAGTCCAAGAGAAAAATCCTCGCATTGATGAAGATATCTCCTCCATACATGCGGTCGTTGTGGTTGCGGAGGAGTTGGCTCTGAAGTTGTCGCAGCTTCTCTGCCTTGGCAGCGGAGGCCACCAGATCCTCTGCCTTGGCAGTCTTGCGAGGGCGGCCGTGCATGATATCTCCACCACAGTGATAATAATCCTCTGCACCCAATTCCCCAGATCTCTCCCCCTCTCTCCCCACCCCCTCTGAATTTCCAAGGGGAACGGGAACTGTATATATGCTCTTATGGAATCGAGCGGCGGAGATCACGGCCGAACATCTGGAATGACTCCATAGCCATTCATTGACCGCCGCCTGTCTACGCCTGGAGAGGAAGGTGCAGGGAAGCCCTAGAGGTGACCTGGACGTCTGCAGCGGGTTTTGTCAGCCCACGGTCATGGCGTCGCCCCGGCGTACCTCTCCCTCCCCCTTTAGCGGATCCCTGATTTAGCCGGGAAAAAGGACACTTGCCAATTCAGTGCATCTCTGGCCTTCACCAACTTACCATATATTCGCTTGTTGTCACACACCTGCACTTGGCGTCGCATTGTGTCACACCATATCACTTGTTGTCGCATGCCTCCCTCCGTGTACACATCACGTGCTGCTCCATGCCATGCTAACCTTGTGCCATTGTGTGATGCCTTGTGCCTACTGCCTTTAAGGTTGACCGGGATGCCTTACTCAGATCGCATGCCATTGTGTAATGCTCGAGCACCTTGTACTTTGTGTGATGTGCCTTCTTTAAAGCTTACTAGGGGACTATTGGTTAAACTTTATAGACGATGTAACAAATTTAAAGATTTAAATTTCATATAAATTTATAAGATCAATTAATATTTTAAGTCCAAGTTTAAGCATTGATGTGATAATAAATGACATAACTTCCAGCAATATTAAACGACCATTTGATGGCCCAAAACTCAAACTCTAAAACCATACTTCACCCCACGTCAAAAGAGGAGATAGAAAGCCACAACGTGTCTAAATGCACCATCCAAGAAATCCTTGTGTGCTTATAAGTGATTTGAAAACTTGAATGAAAAGATAATTATCAATTGCTTAAGCATTGAAAGTCTTCCTTCCACAAAGAAAACCAGCACTTTTGGATTTTTGATTGGAGGAAATCATGCCATGAAAGCTACATAATAAATATGGAAGAGCATTTATTATTCTTAAATTATAGTCAAGTACTTCTATTTGGGCTAAAGTAGAAGTAGAGGCTACAACATGTGAACTATCCTACCATCTTCCTTCTTGTCTAGTCTAGGGTCTATAGTGTAGGGTATGGCATATCATGTACCTCACATAGTGGGCACTATAACAACCTTCTTACATAGCACAGTATCTTGTCCTCCACCCATAGCTATCATGTCACACCCACAATGCCAGCTATATTAAGCATGATGCCTCCTAGTTGCTGGAAAATTTTACATGAATCTCCTCCAAAAATACACTATCAATGATACCTTGTGTTCTTTGTAACTAAGGATGTATGCCATCACATTGATTTACCCTGACTTGTGCATGAACTCAACATATTATTTCATCAAGAAGTATTGCCACCTCATTTACTTTTGTTGTGAACTTCTAATGTATCTCAAAGTAGCTTGTTGATATGTTGCTTATGTACACCATAAATTAATTACCAAGTAGAGCGTAACATAACAACCTTAAATAGTGGACCACGTATGTTATCTCCTTCTATGTATTGAGTATTGTCACTCTATGTCATTGAGCTTCTTGCTCTCATGTATCAATAGATGTCTCTCTTGCATCAAAACATCACTTATGGTCATGTTTGATGTATTGGCATGCACCTCAAGTTGCTGACCAAATTTTGATAACTGTAGTAATAAGTCATTTGTCGCTTCATGCTTAATGATGTTGAAGATGTAATGGCACACCTTTTTTAATCCAATCTAATGGCACATATCTATGCAACGTAATTTCATGCCCTTCTTGAGGTCTATTAATAGGGCTGCCAACTAGGAGTAAATCTAAATACACCTCTCATAATAGTTGGCCACGCTGAAAAAGAATTGTAGTTCTAGGATTTATCTAGGCTCCAACCATTAATTGATGGTATGAACTTTAATCTATCTATGCACCATTGTGTCTCACAACATACCAAAGAAAACTTCCTCTAACACAAAGTCACACTTTATAGGATCAAAGAAAATCTTGTGGTTACCAACATAGGCAATACCTCTTGAAGATGCTCCATAAGCTCATCCAACCTCTTGCTACACAACAAGAAATCATCTAAATAAACAACAATAAACTTAATGATGCCTCAAAGTTTGTGACCTTGATTTTGGCATCTTCTTTTTTCAGCATTAAGCTTACTGAATATTTCTTTCTCTTTGAAAAAATTGTCAATCACTACATTGTTGAACACTATTGTTGTTACCTAGTCATTGATGGTGGCTTCAAAGTAGATGAGCTCTCTTTTACCTTCATTATTGATCTCCATTAATCAACACAACATGCATATCAATTGAAGGGGATTTAGCATTGGGTTGTTGTTCCTAATTAGTGTCATGCACAGCCATATCTCTTAGTGCACTCTTGTTAGCATGATAAAGGCAATCCTTTTGCATACTAGGGTTTTACATGGATGACGTTGTCTCCCTCAGTGAGGTGCTCTATTAAGGAACTCCATATTGCATTGTACCTAGCCCTAGTCTTATAACTTCCTAAATTTCCTCTATGGTAGCCATTGATGTCTCCATTGTAAGTATTGGTACGATTACCTTACTCATGGTCATGTTCTTGTCACCTATATCACACTTGGTCATCTAGATGCTTTTGTACTGCAATATGATGTCGATCATTGCCATGGTTGACTACACATCATTAAGTCCTTAGCATAATAGATCCATCAAATGAGATTTTGTGATATAGCCAACAAAGCTCTTGTTGAGTTATTCATACATAGTAGGAATTTCTCCTTTACCTCCACTAATGCCTCCAACATGTTGATGGTGGACATGCCCCCCATTTCTGTCACCACATCACTATGTTGTAGAAGAGGTAAATGCTCACACGTGTTACTTCAGAAGTAATGGTTAAGGTCCAATTGAATATTTTCTATTTCCTAGCTAGGCATTGCACACTAGCAAATGCCTTTGCTCAAGGACCTTCAGACACATTGCTCTACCCACCATTTGTGCATCTAGTAATGAGCCCTTAATGGTTTAACATTTTCTAGAAAGACTTTTGCTGCATACCACAACTCTTAAGCATTTACATATCTACCCACAAATCATTAATGCAAGGAATACCTTGTCACCAATTGCTATCATAATTTCCAATTGTTCATCCACAATTTGGAAGCAGGCCTTATGACCTCCAAAGAGGTGACAACTAGAGCAATTTATGCCTTCAAGTAGTCAATTTAGGAAAGAGCAAGTCTTATCACTCTCAATCTTCTTTCCTAAATTCCAATACCAAATTGTCTTAGATAGTCATTTTAAACTTAGCTCACTTGACTAGGTTCAACTTTGGTCATCCTTATCAACATCCAAAAACTCTCTTAATGTAGAAGTTCCTTGCTTATAGAATCATGGATTCTTCTAGCAAAGGATTACACTTATGAAGGAGAGAAAAATCTGTTCATAAAGGCTGCAAGCATAGTAATTTTATGGGAGAACCTCTCATAGTTTTTCCAATTTTACCTCTATGATTGGCTCAGCCTAACCTTTGTTGTGACAGATTGACATTGTGGAGCACAATGGTTGGTGATGCAGTTATAACTAGAATAGGGCAGTCCAACCATTCCTTTAGTGAGATTGGTTAGATGGTGAGAGTTTCTAAGTTGTGACTTACTAGTGAGGTTGTAATTATTGTATGTGGCACTACAATAGATTAAGAAGGGGAGAAAGGAGGGAAGGGAGATGAATTGGACTTCACTTTAAATCATTGGGTGTTTGTACTTAGAAGATGTTTTAGAATCTTACTTCCAAAATTTATAGTGCTTTGATCTGCTTGACCTAGGCCACTTTTGAATAATGGCATCATTATGTTCCACTAAATCTGTAGTAAAATTACACTGAATTAGAGGCTTCAATCCTCTCTTTTAGGTTCATAGCTCTAGGGGGCAATGAGATTGGTACCAATTAATCTCCTCTAGATAAAGTTTGTGGATTAACTAGAGTTAACCTCCTCTATATTAAGGTTCTAGTGATACCCAATACTTCACAACTTAATGACTTTGATTTCTTATTTAGGAAGCTCATTTTTGGGGTTGTACCTTTTTGCTCTTTTGTTGCTCTTTGATTTTTGAATTTGATCCTTATTAATTCATTGTTCCTCATTGTTTATACAAAAAGAAGGCACTCTCTTTATATCAAATTGATTTCTTTTATTTTCCAATAGTTTTTTAACAGTCCAAAATTGGTCTTTCATGGAAGTGGTGCATCCCAATGGTTATTTGCAATCTTTTTCATTTAATGCCTCACCCAAGTATTAGAATCTCTCTTGTGTGTAAACACAAATCAACACTTGAATTAAGACATAAATAATTTGTATAAAATTTATCATTTAATATTTAATAATATAAATCATAATATATTCTATGAAGCAATTTGAGTATTTTCAAGGGCCATGAATATTTATTTCAACTAATTATATAAAATGACAATTTTACCCTTAAGTTGACTCTTCTTAATTTTAAGACTTTTCTTAACTATAACAATTAATATGGTCCAAATAAGTCGTCATACAATGATAGACTTCATGAAAGTATTCTTAGATATATTTTACCCTTTTTTGCCCTTGTAACATGCTAGAATAGAATGCCTCCATACATGCACTACACACATGTGCAGCTCCCTCATGCCAACTTTCTACAAGGTCCAAAGGAAACCTCATTGTGTCCTAAAAGAGTCATTGACACAAGTTACCCCAGCTTTGTGCTTTCAACATGTAGTGCATGCTGATATGTGCTATCTATACTTGTTTATGCCTATAACATCTTCAAGGTTCAGATAACACATCTTGTGAACCTCACTCCATCTTGCCAGTGTCATCCACCTGGATTGCATTTGAGCTCGTTGTGCTCTACATCTGCCATGTCATGCCAATGCATGCTTGCATCTACACCCACATGGCCTCATACTAGTTTGGCAAGGTTCTCCACCCACAACCTAGTTCATCCATGTGAGAGGCATCACACCTCCCTCTAAGGAGATCTCTTGTGTATAAATAGTTGTTAGATGTTCACACTAATTGATGAGGACCAATCTATAAAACCTATTGTATAGAACAAGTCAAAAAGGGTGCCCAAGTGAGAGGATGGTCAATGAATCTCAACCGACTTACAATTTCTCAAACATTGGGGGTTTTGCCTTCTTATAAATTACTAGGAAGCACTAACTCCCATCAGCATCTTTGAAAGCTAACAAATCTCCTAATAAATCATTATCTTATCTTACCATAAACACTCTTCAACCATCATTCGTTGTTATTTTAACTTGTCAATAGATGTTAATAAAATTACAAATTAAACTTTGTTTTCATATTTTTATTTGAGAACATCTACTATACATCAAAGAAATATCGACATAATTGTATTCTTGATGTTGATATCTCCTACAAAAACAAGAATATCAATGATCAAAATATTGTCATTGACATTTCAAAATGTTGATAGCCATCAATGTGTCAAAACAAGATTGGCATTTTGAAGTGAGACATCACTCAAAAAGTATGAATTATAATAAAAAAGACAAGCCAATGTCAACTATCATAAATATAACTTCAACACAATCAATGTGGATCTTAAAATTAGAGTTAAAGTAGAAATAAGAATAGGTAATGTCAAGTGTGGAGTGATCTAATAGCACTTTATTTTTATATAATAACTCAAGTAAATTAATCTAATTTTCACTAAAATTCATGAAAATTAAAATTATTAAAGTCAAACATGTTAGTAATGGTATGGGAATTATGTGATGAATTTAATTTTAATTTTATTTTATTTATTATTGATGCCATACGAATATATTTCTGACTTTGAACATGTATAGTATGATTATCTAAGGTTTATAACCTTGAGGAAAAAATTAAAATTGAGAAGAAATCAATTGCAAAGTGAGAATTGTGAAAGAAAAAATATTTCTTAGATTTTTCATTGAATTTATGAGGTATCTCGAAAGATTTTTCAGCAAAGTGGATATAAAAGGAATTCTCACAACAAGATAAAAGTAATTCATTCTTCATGATTTTACAAGTCTACCCTAGATGACCCACTCCCCTTCATAGCTGCCAGAATTATGATTTTAAGGGTGCTTCTAGCTTCTCTTCTCTCTTGATCTTTTCCTATGTTATAGGTAGGAAACCATTCTCCACCTCTTCTTCAACATTCTAGATTTTTTGTTTCTAGGTTTTTACTTAGCTTTCAAGTTTTTCAGGCCTAGTTCTTTCTTGATAGGTGGACACAAGTGAAGCAACATTTGGCACTTAGGAGTTTGATTTCTCTTTTGAGTGTGTTTAGCTTTGTTCTGCATTAATCTACATCTAGGTGACAAGCAGATAATGAGATTAAGTCTTTCAATTCATTTTGTACCACTTCTTAAACTGATTTCACATTCATTTTCTGGTATTCTATTTTTGAGTAACATATGAGCAGAGCTACAGGGGATGTTTGTGAATTAAATTTATGTTTCTTTGCATTATTTTAAATTCTCTTATAACATCATTTGTGTAATAGGAAGACAATGAACTTAAAAAAAAAATAATCCTCATTTTTATCATTTTTCTATTCCATTTTATTACCACAACGATTCTTAGTTCCTAGGTGACATCCAAGGATGACTCTATGCATTCAATTTTAATCCTCATTTCTTATGGTTTTTCTTCTTGTAATTTTAATTTTTTTGATGAAATTTAACTTGATGATTTTTCGAACAATTTGATTTTATAGATTACTCAACTTTTATATAGATTCAAATTGAAATCATTTTCACATTGTTTCATCGGTGAAGTTTGTATGTCAATTGATGATTTTAGGTTTACTTTTATTTTTAGTAGTTTGTTTTGTGAGAGTTTAAGTTTTCTGGTCAAAAATTTTACTTTCCTAAGATCATTTGAATCATTTTATTTCAAAATATTATGAAGCTTTTATTAGAATCCAACCAAAAATCATCTTCATGTTTCACTAACGATATGGAGAGACCCTGCTTGTGGCTGTATTTTCTCTCTCCTACAAGTTTTTTTCCAATTTCAGGTTTTCTCTTTTTCATTTATTTCTTTTATTTTTTGATTTTTATGTGATTCTATATGGAATAATTTGTAGGTCTTGAGTTATTTATCAATGTTGAACATGGTCATACTTTAAATTTGAAATATTTAGAGCACAATCACTTTGTAGAAGATTTAAAGCATGAAGAATATTATTTTATTTCTTATTACTATTTTTATTTTAATAAAATATTTTTAAATAAAAATTGATTTTGAGATTGACTATCATCCTTGTGGACAACTTAAATTCACAAAATTTAAATTTTATTATTGATTTATATTTGATTTATAAACATTTAAAATTTGATCTTTTTATTTACAACGACCAAAGTGATATCACCATCCGAGCTTAGTTATTAAATAATGTGTTCAAATCTCACCATTAAGTGCAAACACTTGCAAAAAAATATAAAAAAATTAAAGAAAATAAAAATTCATGTTTTTTGACTCATCAAGATTTTTCATAGGTCATATGATCACATTTCAGTCCTAGGGTTATGAACAAGCAACTATAATGAGAAGAGTTGAGAAAATTTTCAAGGCTCAAAGACTCTAGGTTATCAAGAGTCTCCTCTCTCCAAAGTGTAAGGGTAAATCAACACTATTGATTGCATGCACATACACTATAGAAAATACTTGTTCCTCTAATAACTATAACATTTCTAATTCCTCAAACAAAAAGGTCTAAGAGTGTTGTTGCATCAACTTAATGAATATTCTAGGTCTTGTTAACATTATGCTTGTTTCTACTTTGCTGGTTTCTAACATTATAGTGGTTTCAACCTTCCTTTTCAACAATTGTGAATCAACGCACTTTACGTGATGACACTTTTAAAACCAGATCATTGCTAACACACTAATGTTTTTCTTTAATCATAATTGATAAATGGTACTAAGGTAGTTATCATTTAAATTATTATTCTGAAGTTAAATTAGGCTTTCTATTCAATAGGGTTTGACTCATGATGTGAAAGTTTTGTTCATATCACAAAGAAGCTAAATTATAGGTCATGTAGCCTAGTTGACTTCTTGGATGTAGATTAAGTGTATCAACATGTTTATACATTGATATTAGGGTTCAGCCACTCTGCTCTCTATATTGAATATTAGTCAAAATAATTTCCGTAGAGTTCTCTCATAATATTAGAATACTAATTTTTATATTCACGATGAGGTTATGGACAGTGAGTACGAAAAAAATGTAACTTATAATATTCACTTTGAAGGAAAATAATCACTAGTTATGTAAGTTGATTAGTGAATTATAACGGAAAAACACATTTTATTTAATACATTTCAAGATAATGTCCCATGATTTCAAGATAACTATATTTACTGATTTAGTGTAGAATATTTTATTTTAAAATTTTAAGGAGCATAGATTTCATTATCTTTTTTTCCCAGTATGTGAAATATTCCATGGAGTCTATCTGCACAAGAAATATTAACGTAGTTCGGTACACGGACAACAACTTACTAATCTCCGATGGCCATGCTGATAATGGGTACGAGCTCATCTACCCAATAAAGACAATCAATAGCGGGATGTTGGAGTTATGAAGAGGTGCCGTCATCCCGGGAGAGAAATTAGTGCTGTGTACTGAGAGAGAGAGAGAGAGAGAGAGAGAGAGGAGAGGTGGTTCCAAGTCCATGCCGATCATCGTCATGCTGTGGTCCTCGACCACATTTATGGGATCACTGTTCTTGATTTTTGGTCGAGATCTGAGACAGTGCAGACGCCGGCGGAGGAGTCGAGTTAGACGTGCCCAACAAAGACGACGAAGGTGGTGGAGTATACCTCAAATCGCCACGAGATGCCGCCGCAGGGAGGAGCCGACACCTATCAGCTATCTGTCTGGTCGACGAACAGGCGCGCGCCCACATCCCCGAGCTTCATCCTGGTTTTCCTCTGATCCATCCCGAATTCCTCGGCTCAGACAACTTCCCCCGCTAAGAGCATTTACAGGGGTTTTGGGGGAGGAAAAGGAGGGGATTGGAGTACTTCTCTCTTTCTCTGTCTCGGGGAGGGGAGGAGAGTTATCGACACTGGAACAGGGTGCGGTGAGGTTAACTCCGGATAAAGAGAGGACCGGAAATCACATTCGAGGGAGAGAAATGAGGGAGGCAGGCGAAGAGCTGGATCCTGAGTTAAAGGCGAGGTTTACAGTCACTCCCCGACGAGCCACCAGTAGAAGGAACTGAAGAACGCGCCGACGGCCGCCTCGTCCTCCGCCTGCCGCCGGTGGCTCCACTCTAGATCAACGCCGCCTCCGACGCTAGCGGCGTCCCCTTCGTGGCGGCGGCTGCTCCTCCTGGAGAATCTGATCGAGGAGAAGGACGAGGAAGCGGAGGACACCATCCGATCCAGATGGTCCCTGAGCCAGTTCCTGCTCCCTCCGCTGCCGCCACCGCGGGCGGCCTCCGCCGGTTCTTCCTCCCGCCGGGCCGGAGCACCGTCGCGCAGGTTCTTCTTCTCTTCTTTGTGATTCTGCTGCCGGCTCTCCTCCCCCAGGGCGGCGAGTATTGCCTCCATCTCCTCCTCCGTCACGCGCTCGAAGGATGATCCCACGGAGGAGAGGGAGAGAGTGCGCCACTGGAGCGGTGGCGCGTCGCCGTCGACGGTTATCCTGCGGCTGAGGCTGCCGATCTCGATCTGGATGCTTCCAGAAGCGTCGGATCTCGCTGTCGTCGCCAAGGCCGCCGATGTTGCCGCCGCTGTCTCCGGCGCCGGCAGCGGCAGAGGAGGAGGAGGCGCTGGAGGCGGCGGCGGAAGAGGTCCCTGCAGGATGGAGGTGCGGCAGAGGGGGCAGGAGAGGCTGGATCCAAGCCAGGTGTCAATGCAGGAGGAGTGGAAGGCGTGGCAGCAGTAAGGGAGGATCCGGAGCTGGTCGTCGGAACGGAAGCCGGAGAGGCAGACGGCGCAGTCCTGCGAGAGCTTCGGGAGGACGGTGATGGAGGATCTGTGAGTGAAGAGGGGCAGAGATTCGATGAGTATCTTCTGATCGTCGTCGTCGCGGCCGCGGCGGTGGCTTCGCCCCGTCGGCGACGATGGCGCCGGCGGCGTTTCCGCCGCCGCTACCGCGGAGGAGGAGGAACCGCGGTGGACGAGGATCATCTGCCGGGAAGCGCCTGGCGATGGCGACGACGACGAGGCCCCCCGGGAGAGGCATCGGAGGAGGAAGTGGATGGCGACGGAGGCGAGGAAGACGACGAAAACGATGCCGGAGATGACGAGCAGGCTGAGTTTCATGGCGTGGCCGCCGTGAGGTGGTGGCGGCGGCATGGCGGAGCGCATCTGCTCCACGCTTCTCTCTGCTCCCTCTGCTCGTCGTTCGTTGCGGCTCAGCAAGGAGAAGCAGTCTCTTTCTCTCCTCTCTGTTTTCTTTTCTTAGCGGGAGAAACAGGCCTTCCCAGCGCGGTATTTATCGTGCCCCTGCGAGACTTACTCTATCACTCCCCATTAAAAAAATTTATTTAGTTTAAACCTTACAAATCTCATTATCATCTTCCCCTTGTTTTATGCTTACATGCTGAACTTTTATTCGTTTGATCCCTCCGACGCTCCCTCTGGGAGCTTCCCTGACTCTACCGCAACTCGTGCCCAGTCAAGCGAGCTCATCAGGAGTTGGTGAACGAGCGCCCCGTCGTAAACGATAAACTCGGCGGCGCCATAAAAATCGCGTCTTTAGCCGGGATTTTTGCCGGGCCGCAAAGTCACTAAACGACATGCAGATGGTTACTGACTGAAGTTGATATTTGACTCGATCATGTCAAGTTGACCCTTTATGGAGTGGAGTGGAAGAAGCACGAACATATGAGAAACTCGGAGGCTTTCGCCCAAAAGGCTGGACCGTTGACTCCCGTCGAGGCCGTTGTTTTATAGTAGGATAATTTTTGAGACCTATTTATAATCTGAACGGTCATAACCTTCTCGAGCGTCGTTTCTTCCCGATCGACTGATCACAACCGTCCATCCAGTGTCCCTTATTTCCGTAGACCTAATGATTACCGCTCGCGTAACTCGGCAGTAGCGAGTTGCCCCCGTCAGCCTCCGCCGTGTGCCGCCTAGTTCTCGCCACGTTATTTATTGCTAGAATAAAAGTATACGCAGAAGGAGCACGGTGACGCTGCGATGGGCCCGCGGTTGGCGGAAGCGGGCAGTCTGGGCCCCGGTGAGCCCGGGCGGCAGCAACTGCGGAGAAGATTCCCGTGGGCTAGGAGGCCGACTCCAGTGAAGGGTGCCTACGACCAGAAATGTCCGTTGACCAAATCATCTTCCAGTGCAAGTATTGCCTGGGGATTTATTGCTTTTATTTAGTCACAGTGAGAGAGGGTTGTTGACTTCGGAGTCTCTAGAGTGAAGAAGCGGAGCTCTCATGGTGTTACAAGATTAGGCTGGTAGGGTCTTATCTTGCGGATATCTGAAGGAAGTCAAATGAAACACAAAAGTCAATCAAGTCCTGGATGGAAGCAGGAACACATTGGAGCTCAGGAATACCATAAATAGGGCCCTTAGAGCCGGCAGATCAAGCCCTATTTTATAGATACCTTCCTTGGGCGGCAAGGCTTGGACTAACAAAACCGCGTCGATAAAGAAAGACTAGAAATCTCACTTGATGCTTTCACGGATGGCGATTTATTCCCGTTATGCGTGGAAAATTAGGGCCGTCGATCTCCTATTTTAAAGAAGAGGTCCTTTTCTGGTGATGCAAATGGTTTGGATATGGCCCCGGACGGGTGGAGAGAGGATTAAACTGGATATCTGGTTTTCACGTGAAGCATCGACGAAGTGGAGGAGAACTGGTGGGCCGGCCCCGCATCGTCTTGTTACGGCTTTTTTTATAGACGTGTTCGATGTACACGCGTCTCTTGTGTTTCGGCAGCCCAAGAAGTTCCGGAGGCGCCGCCATCAATGGCCGGGGGGTCCTCTTCCTCTTCATTGCTTCCCGGCCGCTGGGCAACGGGCACTCCCGCGTGACGGGAGGCTGCAGGAGGGGTGGGTAGAAGGAGAGAGACTGACAGACCGCGACAGAGACAGAGAGAGCTTGAGAGAGATAAAGAGAGAGAGGTAGGAACGGCACTAATGAAAGGATGGGAGGAGAGAGAAGTTTGGGGGGATGGCAGGTTGCACCAGGCGGGCACTTGCGCCAGGTCAGCAAATATCCGCCAGTTGGCGCGCCAGCTAGGTCGACATGTCTGCCCTAATTGCACCGATCGGACTAAAACCTGCCGTCGACACTTCCCAATAAAAACCTTAAAGCGGAGGAGCTCTACAGCACTGCCCCGAGTTGGAATCCCGATCCATACCAAGCGAGGAAGCGTGTCTTTTATCTTCGTATCTTCGGCCATAAGCATCACCCACCGAGGAAGGGGGCGACTCGCTGTAGTTAACTCGCCCCGACGAGCCCATCGGGAAAGGAAATGCGTGGCTGGGAAGCAGCCTTTTACGGAAAGTCGCCACCGCCGGAGTTGTCTGCTGAAGGAAGCGTTGCATGTAGATGAATCGACTCCGATTTCGTCGCCGCTCTCAGGCTTTCCGGGGTGAAATAGTGAACTTTTTGAAGCGCGGGAAGTGAAATCGTTCAGACCCGACGAAGCCTCGGCCTGTATCAATGATGGAACTTCAATGGCGACGCCAGCGTTACCTGGAGCTCGGCTCGATCTGCTCCGAGTGTTATCTAATCTGAAACTCGGAATCAAATACGGAAAGAAGAAGAAACCCGAGTTAGTCATTATTCATCTAGAAGTCTGCTTCGTTAGGTTTCCTCGTGAACTCTCCCTCTCTCTCTCTCTCTCTGAGGAAGGTATCTCTTGTTCCTCAAGGCCAGCCCACTGATATCCCTTTTCTTCAGTACTTGCATAAATATTGTGGTTTAACACGAACCTTTCCTGAACCTTTCCTGGTGCAGATTCCACGAGAGTTAAACTGAACTCGGTTTCTCACCTTCCATTCGAACTCAGAACAAGTATTCCTATTCCTTGGATAAGACGCTTGCAGGGTAGTTGGGGTCCCCAACGCCCAAAACGGGCCGATTTTTACCTCGTTATTATTCGTAGCCCTCCCTCCTCAGCACGTTACAAGTGAATAAATTGTACTAATTAAATCGTTGGAAAGGAATTAAATAAATTCACTTCGTAGCACATTAATTTCATGTGCTTCTATACTATATATAATGAAGTAAACATTCTAAATCGATCAATTAAATATTCTAATCAAATTTTGAAAACTTCTCTAACGATTAGAAAAATTGATTAAAATCTAGTACAAACATTCCGAATTTGATGTTAGAATCAAGATTCGAATTATTGTCCATGGTAAACCGGCAATTCTAAAATATGAGGATAAAAATATTTAATCAAAAGTCAGTAAGGCATTTAGAGATGAATTAATATGGTAAAATTATATTTTACACTATTTTCAATAGAAAAATAAATATTTAAAAAATAAGATGATGATGTTAGGATATAAGAAAACCATGAACTTTTTGGGTGTTGACTAAAGATAGTATGTGATAGATAAGATTTTGAAATGAATAAAATCCCATTTGCATTTAAACAAGATGGAACACGAAAAAAAATAACAACTCCTACAGTTTACTTATTTTAAAAATATTGGAAATATATTTTCCTGACCATTAAGATACTTCCAGTTGATGTTGGGATTGATTGCATCACTAGAGTCTCTCTTACTATTTTTCAAGAAGAGAGACTATGCACCTAACTAAATGAATCTTACACAAGTTGTTAGAAGAACTCTAGAAGGGTAATATGATAATTAAAAATATTAGAAATACATTACCCATTATATAACAAAAACAAAAAAAATGATGAAAATTTATTCAAATGTAAATATGAAACTTTCATTTTAAAAAAATATTTGAACATCTTTGTCACTCTTTAAAATGTTTGATTATGTTATAAATGATCTAGTAAAGGCAAGTTAAAGACTTTGTATTCAACATTTTTACCATTTCATTTTGGTGGAACTTATCCACTATTCCTTTGAGAGTGGAGTAGGCTAGGTTAGGCCCAACTACTTTAAATTACAATTTACATAAGTCATGCAGGAAACTTTAAGTGTGAAACAATCCTCATGATAATGCTAGCACGATATGTGTGGAACACAAAAGGCTAAGGGTTTTAAGTACTTTGAAAATCAAAAGCTTAACTAATGATAAATAAATGATAAGTTTATGAAATAATAAATGTGAGAAATGTGATATTTAAATCAAGTAAAATTTCTAGAAGGACACAACTATCATTTCTTCTGATAGAAGTTAAATGAAATAATTTTTATCTCAAAAAAGGTGTCTCACATATAGGCTTAAAACCATTATGATAAATCAAAATTTCAAATTGAAATATTCTCTTTTTTACGTTTTTAAAACATTACTAAATTTATAATTTTTCCCAAAGGCAATATGATCCAGATTTGTAACCTAGCTAATTAAAATAATTTGTCTTTGAAAAATTATCATAGATATAATCTTTCAACAAGTTATTGGAAATTTTACTTGGAGAGAAATCCAATCCAATGAGGCCCACATCAAGATTCGGAATATGAAAATGGTTATGAATTTTGCATTGTTTACATATATATTTTTATGTTTTTAAGAACCCACATGAGGTCCATTATGGCTCACTCAACTAGTTTAACTAACTATTTGACCCCAAAAGCCAAAGATATAAAGAGGGCTTTCGCCCAAATTATGCGATGATGAGAGAGATCAAATAAGGAGTGTTCAAAATTAAGTGAAGGCCTGAAAATCTATCTTTTTCATCATCCTCCTAGTGTCTCTAAGTAATATAATATGTCCAACATGAAGCATTGTGGCATCCCCTCTTCCACAACAGATGAATATCTCTCATTGCTCAAACATTAAGGAGCTTCATCATGTCCACCCTCTTTCACAACAAGCCTCCTCACCTCACAAGAGAATGGCAGTACATTTGAGCTAAATACTTTCTACTCTTGATTTTATGCTTGAATAGAAAGTGAAGGACCTTTTGGAGTGCTTATTAGGCAATGTATAATAAGTGGGTAGAGTTTTAAGTTTAGTAGATAAATAGAATCATAAAATCTATGCTAATTGAAGTTGTCATAAAGCCAAGAAATCTAGGAGCTGATATAGACTCACAAAGTCTATATTATAAGGGATGTTAATCACATGAAATCATCTATATTCTTAGGATGAGAGTAGTGGAACTAAAATTATGATTTAAAAAATAAACATGTCAAAGGGGTTCAGTCAAACCACAATAAAACCCAATGTCTTTCTCTTTCTGTATCCTCACTAAATTTAATTTAAGAAAATAACTTGAAAACTCAAAAATAATATAAAGGATAATTAATATATGAACAATCACTTGATCCCCCTCTTGATTCGTGTAACTAGTCATTTAGGGGCTAATAATGTACAAACTTCAAACAAACATCATTATTGGAGTATAGCAAGCTTCACAAGAGTTTTTTTGTGAACCTTAGAGGCACTATAGGTGCAAATACACATAAGAGTGTGTCAGCATGACATAACATGCATCAACACAAGCATGGTATTTGTAGAGCAAAAGAGGCTTCTGTAGGCACTTGAAGGCCAAATGAGCAATCTTGCCATGATGAAGTAAGGTTCAAGGAGCTGTCCTATAAACACCAGATGCAATGCAACATTGTACAATCAAACAAAACATCAAATCATGTAGCATGGCTTGGGAAGATAGTGCATGAGCTAGTTGTCATAACAAAGAGGCGTGCAATGAAGACATGTAATGTGAAGAGGTGCACAATGAAGACATGTCATGGGAAGCCATTGTTCTAGCTGTAGGTGTGACCTTGTCATGAGTATAACCAACTACACTAATTGTTGGTGTAGCCAATACCAGTCCATAACTTTCCTAGACAGTTTTAGGGAAGTTATAGGGAAGTTATGAGGGTGAGTCTGTCTATAACTCTCAAGATGGGCTAGATAACATACCAAGAGATGTGTGAATCAGCCTTTTAAAATAGTTTTCTACCTTTTTATGCCTTTAGCCTAGTTTTCTTGGTTCTGGATGAAGTGGATTGACACATACAGGTTGGGATGACATAATTTGAAATAAATTAATATCCACTAAGTTGGGCATTATATGCTGATTAGCACTGGTCATCGTAGCTTAAATGATGCACTCAATTTTAAATTTATAATTGAACTCCTAATATATAGTTATTAATATAAGGTGAGTCCAAGTTGAATCGATAAGAATGATTCGATTTATTTTTAATGCAAATCTCATACTCTACAAAGATATATTTTTGAAAAATTAAATGTCAATATCTAAGAAACTTTATTTTTCTAAGAAATAAAAAAATACACGAAAATAAAAATACAAACTAGCCTAAAGATGATTCTTCACTATCCCCACTATGTTGATGATGCCAGTCGAATACCCACGATGAAGAAAATACTCCTTTGTGTAGGAGATAGAGAGAGAAGAAAGAGAGAAAAGAGAGGAGAGAGGTAATAGGAGAGGTGGAAGAGAGGGGCGATATGAGAGAGAGGAGAGAGGGACAGATAAAGGAATAAAAAAGGAAAAATCATGGATGAGAGAGATAGTTCTCGTTCATGGAAAGGAGGTTTCACCTACGGGAGAGATTTCTGGCAAAAGGGGAGGAGAAATCAATGAAAAACTTATAAAAACAATTAAACGAGGAAGACAAAGAAGAAAAGAAGATGTGAAAATACTTGAAAAAGAAAGGGAAAAGGCCAGAGGAGAGAGAAACTCGGAGATAGGAGGGTTTCTGCCAATGAGAGAGAAATACCTAAAAATCAATATTTTTGGTGAATGAAACAAAAAATGGAATAAAACTAGATTAAAAACAAAAGTAAAGGAGTGAGGAAGAGATTGGATGGAAGATTGAGAGGGGGAACGATTTAAAAAAATGAGACAACTCACCAAAAAAGGAAGAACTCGTGCTACAAAGAAATCTCCACCACTATACAGAGAATGCCTACGCAAGAGAGAACAAAAAGTTGATAATGGAACAAGGGATTGGAGAACATCAAAATAACTACATGAAAGATTATGAATGTGAAAAAAGTAATAGAGAATATAGAGGAAGTGGGAGGAAGAGACAAACATGCTGAAAACATAAGAAAAACAAAGAACCCTTCTCATCTGTCACTTAGGAAGAAAGGGCTAAAGGGAGAGTGAGAAGGCTGCAAAAACTAACTAAAAACTTAGAAACTAAAGATCTAAAATGTTAAGGAAGAAGCAGAGAATGATTTCCTACCTGTCATATATGAAAGAGAGAAGAGATGACTGTCAAGAGAGAGAGAGAGAGAGAGAGAGAGACATTGCAAGAAAGAGAAGAGAGAAGAGAGAAGAGAAGAAGAGAAAGAAGGAGAGGAGTGACTTGGAGAAGAGGTGCACGAAATATTTTTATCTAATAAAAGTTGATGGCTAGCTCATGAATGTATAGAGATTAAATTGTCCTTGTATTTAGCCAAAGTTTCTTTTTTTTTTAGTAAAATAAAATAACTAATTAAACACAAATTCTTATTATAAATAGAAATATATATATGAAATTTGAAAATAAATTGATATTAAGGTAAAATTTTAATTTTATATTTTATATTCATAAAAGAATGGACACTTTAATCTTATTTTCACTTAAAATTATCATGTTATCAATGCACATGCACAAGTTAAGAAACCTAGTTGAGATTCTTGAGAATGTTGAGTGGACAAGGTTGATGGTGCAGATGTCATAGGTATTGTGATGGCAGTCACAACATATGAGGGTATATCAGCCATTACTTTACGAATTGATATGAATAATTTGTTGACATGAAGATAATAAATATTTTAAATTAGGTTCACGATCATATAATAATTTTGGCATCTAGACTTGAATCTTTCCCATTGAATGGTAGTGTGGAATACTTGTGTATTTTCCTTGATTTACTTTTGTTTAAAATAAGTGTGTTTGATATGCATATTGGGCCTGAATTTAAGCTGAAATTGATTTAATTATTTGGCCCAATTTAGAAGTCCTAAAGGATCCGGTTAATGGGCCAAATATTTAATGTATTGGATCCAAGAGTGATCGTCTTGCTAAAACCGTATCTGGGTAAACTAAATAGATGAATAGTCCAAAAATAACATCTGAAACTGAAACGAAATGAGCATTCATTATGATTCGGTCCATTCCTCAGCCCACCAAGGATCAAGAAAAAATTATATTGTCATTTTGCCAAATTGTTCTATGTGATTTTATTACGGATTATCGTGGTAACACTTATCTCACAATTCTCGCCTAGAATACAAAAATTTCAACAAACCCATCAGATAATCTCCTCCCACTCTTTGCCGCTCAAAAAATCACAGGAGAAACGACAAAGTTAGATGTCAAAGAATCATCTGAATCTTCACTAGAGAAACTAGGAGATCAATGATGGGAGGCTATTGTTTTTCGCTAGAAACAGAAGGTGTTTTGATAGGTACCCCTATCTACCAGATTATCATTGGTACGATACTAGTTAGATGGTGATAGCCTCTCGTCGTATGTGAAAGAGAACATAGAGAGAGAGAGGGAACGAGAGGGAGAGAATGAGAGGTAGGAAGACTAGTCAACTAAAAGGAAAGGATAAGAGAGGATAATTGATGTGACTTAGTCATTATATAATAAATCACGTAAATTTAAAATTTATAAAACTAGAAAATACTAAATTTAAAAGTATTTCAGAACAAATATATTAATTATAATTCAATAAAACTTTCAAAAATAGTGATAATTTTCCAAATCAATCATAGAGATGTAATATAATATCAAATAATTTTTCAAAATTTCCTCAAAGAATATATATTTTTTAAAAATTTATATTAAAAATAAAAATGAAATATATTTAAAATTCACAAAGAAGAGAAATAAGGATGTGGACGTTATGATGATATTAATGCCTGACAAACACAAATTGGGTGAAAATAGAGTTTTGTCTGGTGATTCTTATGTAAATAATTATGAATAATTTAATTGATTAAATTAAGATCTATAAAAGCCAAAAGAATCATAATTGAATGAAGTGTAGCTTGGTAAATGTAAATCACACACATTATCACTAAATGAAGTGAAAATTAAGTTAAAAGTAAGAAAATAGAGTTTCAACGTCATGACAACAATACGTTGGTAATACACTAGAATCTTGAGCGTTCGAGTAAATCGTTGTGTAGTGTCCATGGTTTTGAAGATTTTTTTTGGATAAGGACGACATGAGTAATCTCTAGATCTCTTTGTAAAGTCTAGAGATCAATAAAATAGATTGTCAAATCATCTTTGGCAGTTGTCACCTGATAAAGTAGAAAAATAACGACTTTGTAGTTCTCTGATAGTTGTCACTCAACAAAGAAGAGCTAGATAGAGAAGTTGTCTGCTTATATAAAAGAGATTGAAATACGTATTTTAATATCTTTATCAAGTGAGGTCATCATAGTATATCTTTGTTATAACTAAGGAATAGTTTAGGTATTAAAATTTTTAAAGCCTTTCAAGAGAAGGTATGACACAGATCTAGTCTCACATTGCTTATACGTTAAAGTTTTAGGTGAATATATACTAATATTACATTAGTAAGTAATGAGTTATTTTCTCTTGTGTGTACGACCACTCCTTGTCCCACAACAGGTTGGCCACCGATGACATAGAAGGGGAGTGGTGCACACGTGTCCCCATCGGTTTTTAGCTGCTCAATCCCTTGCTTACAACTCCCCCCGACTATACTTTCGACCTGCTTACGGGTCCCCCCCTTTTACTATATTTTTATTTAAATTTATTTATTTTTTTATCTTAAAAATAGAACTATAAAAATTATATAAATTCATAAAAAATTATATAATTAGGTAAAAATTTACATTAATCAACTAAAAACTATTTTTCATAATTTAATATAAATATAAGTCTATTTATCATAAGTTAAGATTAAAACTATATTATTTACTAATTATTAACTTATAATAATAAAGACTTATCAGCTAACCGTATACCAAGATGACAAATAGAAATAAAAGAGAAGAGTGGGGATAACAATCTGTAGAGGGGATTAGGCTCTAGGGACCCTTTGAGTGGGTGAGACTCTATCCTTCTTGCTGTCCCTTTTAATGTATTCTGCTGATTCTTATATAGACCTTGCTTGGTTGCTTGGTCTTCCACCTCCCTCGTCTTCTATGGTGGCATTTCTACTTTCAAGTCGGGTTGACGTTCAAGATTGCCGTTGCTTCGGAAGTGGTGTTGATGAGAGTAGCTCATCAATACTCTCACCTTGTCCACAAGGGAGAACTCTGGAAAAAACATGGAGGATACTCTTGGCTAGTTCCCAAGTTGACTCCGTTGTGGGAAGGTCACGCCATTCTACCAGTACCTCGAGTCCTTGGGTTGTGTGGTGTGTGGCGGTGACCTCTTCTGGATCGACCTTCCATTGGTTCTCACTGTTGAGTAAGAGAGGCTGCGGCTGTATGTGCTGGTCGCCCTTGGCGGGTTTGAGCTGTGAGACATGGAAGACGCGGTGTTTGCGGGACTCTAGGGGTAGCTTGAGGCAGTAGGCCACAGCACCAATACGGTCCAGTATGCGGCAGGGTCTGAGATACCGTGCTGCTAACTTCTCGAAGGGTCGCCGTGCGAGTGACTTGAGGGTCGGGGGGTCTCGGCCATAGATGGCTTGGAATGGTGCGGTTCCCGTGGAGGAGTTGAAGGTGGTGTTATACCACAACTCCGCCCACGGTAACCATTTGGGCCACTGCCGTGGGTGATCTCCTGCGACACATCATAGGTAGGTTTCAAGACCGCGATTGACCACTTCCGTTTTGCTGTCGGTCTGCGAATGGTAAGCGCTGGTGCAGTGTAACAAGGCACCCTGAAGCCGAAAAAGCTCCCGCCAAAAGGTGCTGAGGAAGATCCGGTCACAACCTGATAAGAGTGTCTTTGTATTCCGTGGAGCTTGACCACGTCTCGGATGAAGATCTGGGCAACATCTCCAACAGTGAAGGGATGCTTCAAGGCGGAGAATTGGGCGTGCTTACTCAGGCGGTTGACCACTACTAGGATGGTGTTGAATCCACTAGCGAGTGGTAAGCCTTCGATGAAGTCCATCGAGAGCTCCTCCCATATCTTTTCCAGAATGGGAAGGGACTGGAGTAAGTCAGGGCAGCTCATCATGTTTGCTGACAAAAAATATTGCGGATCTTCGCCGCCGGAAACAAGAGGGGTTTGTGGACGAAAAAATATCACATATCTTGATGGAAAAAAATGAGAATTATGACGACGGAAGATCACCCTGATACTCACCGGAAAAATGAGGAAAATGACGTCCGAAGATCACCTAAATCTGCGCCAGAAACAGGAGGAGAAAGACGAGAAAAAAAGCTCTCATATTTGCGTTAGAAATACGAGAAGGACGGGGATAGAGGAACGCACAAACAAAGATCAATCAACGGAAGAAGAGGAGGACAACGACTGATTGCACGAGAAGAGAAAGCTCGAAGAGAAGAGAAGTAGAAGGCAGATGAAGAGAAGATCATACACGCCACTCACCTTCGATCTCAAGGGATCAAAGGAGAACGAGAACGAGAATGAGAGGAAAGAGAAAGAAGAAGGAGAAGAAGAAAGAGATCATCCACGCCACAACTCCTGATCCTCTCAACAAGGAGAACGTGAAGAAAAAGGAGAATTAGATCCACCACACCGCAACGAAATAAATATTCATGATTGAGTAATCCCCTTACGTCTCACCACATTAAATTGTGGGAGAAAAGGTTTCCTTAGAATCTGAAATCTAAGAAGAGAGAAGCATACAACTTCATAGGTTTGACCTCCTAGATCTGTGAAATCTGGAACAGAGGAGCGTGAACTTTTTATAGTCTTGGTCGCCTAGAATTGTGCAATTTATAAGATGATTTGAAAAATCTCAAATCAACTACAGTTGTGAAATCCAGTAGGTTGTTAAGCCTAGAATTGAATGTGTTCCTACTACGAATTTAATAGAACCAAAAGGCATAGTCTTAGGACAGTAGATGTAGGTCAAGAATACTAAACTGGTATAAAGTTTGATATCATGCTTCCACTTAGAAGTCAACAAATGTTACTCATGTAATATAATTTTGAAGATAGATAGATTTCATAATGAGTAGAAGGATTTGATCTTTCCTTGAGGCATTATTTGAAAGATCTGGTAATTGATTATTATATAGCCCAAATCTTCAGTACTACATTTTAAATATTTGATATCTGATCGGCCAAAGATTGACTAGGTTGACACCTAAGTTCACCCATTGAATAGTCTACATAGTCATGTCATCAATTTGGTTAGTTTTTAACTAAGTCCCTATAAAACATAGTAGTATAAGATTTTCCTCTTTTTATTTGATCCTTTAAAGTGTCAAGATAGACCACACTTTGTCAACTATTTGACACAGCAGAAATGTTAACTTGATGATGTCTTGATTGAGTTGGCACAACTTGTGTTACAAAGTGTTGAAATCTCATATTTGAATTCACAAAAAAGACAATTTTTATGAAGATCCTTCACCTTGGGTCTATTGAATGAAGAGAATTCGTCCTTTTGACTCCAAAAGGCTATGATCTTGTGCCCAAAAGGATCAAAATAGTTCTTTTGAATCCACAAATGATGTTGGAATCCACTAGCAAAGAATAAAACCTCAAAAGAGGTAAATATCATGGGATTCATAATACTAAAGTTGGAATGCCTCAAGGGCTACAAAAGGGCCTTTAAATAGGCTAAAAATCTAATTATAATAAACCTAGAAAATAGAGTTATGTTAGAATGCCCCTAAGGAAAAATAACACCCTTAAGAGAATGAGAGGATTATTTGAAATAAATAAAATGTGATAATTGCGATTTGACACATTTAATATGTGTCCTCTTACTCAGCCATCTAAAATTAAATTTGGGTTGAATTGTGTCTTTATACATCCTAAGCCTCTGGTCCATTTGAGTTGGGCTCAAACTAAGCTTCTACTTTATTTGACAAGAAAAGTAGTGTATTTCAACTCCTTGGACTCATATTATAGTTTTCTTCACTTGAATCAGAGAGTGTTTGTTCTTCTTTTGATAGGCTTTGATGAGATGCCTCAAGTATCTCATTTTTCTCTTTCTTATGATTTGCTTCAACTTTATATCTTGACTGACATTACTTTGTAGACACTATGTAGGCACTTTGTCTCTTCTCTACTATGGAAGTAATTTCTCTCTCTTCTATTTTATTTAGGTCAACACATTTCTCTTGCCTCTATTTTTGTTGAATAGACACACTCTACTCTCATCAAATTTTTGTTTTTAAAACCTGTTTCTTTGCTCTAAATGTGACGTTTTGATAACATACATCTTCATCAATGGTTCTTTTTAGGGAATAATCTCTAACAAATGGAATCCAACAATGAATGTGTTAGATCTAATGATTTAGATCTCCATCTGAATATTGGAGAAAATAATATGTATATAAAAAAATTCTTTTATTTTTTTATGATTATTGATCATTAAAACTTTTAAACTAACATTCTTGTAGTATATTGTTCTAAAATAGTGAGAATTACACATCTCTTTGAATCATAGTCTGTTTCCATGCTGCATTGAGGTTGCTGGACATTGACTAAGTGACAGGTTAAGCTACACAACAGAGCAAAACCTTGCAGGTTTAGTAGGATCTCAAGACGACTACCACTATATTAAGGTGCTGGGATAGTAATTAAGTTTTGCAAAGATGATAAAGATTATAGAGAGCAAGCATTTGCTTAATTAGAGAAAAATAAAAACTATTTAACCTACAATAAGATAAGTTGAAACATATAACTAAGCTCAATTGATGACATGACATTGGCATCAATATGCTGTGGTGGTAAATGTTAAAGACATGGTGGGTTATTCCCCAACTGGCGTATCTATAATGCAACTAGGATTCTAATTGTTGACAAATTGTGTAAAGTCAACCTAATTATTCTCTCTTCACAAGCTAGAGAAGGGGCGTTAAAATGGAAAATCCTCTAGGTCAGGTGAGCAGCACAAAAGTTATATTAGATATTCTAATTCTGATTTGAGTAAAAAAATTACAGATTAAGCAAAGTTAGATAAATTTAATATTTTCCCAGTTATTTTCAGAATTAAATTGTTGCAGAATGAGATGGGTCTATCTCACGTCCATCAAGACCTGGACGAACGAGTCAGCCCAAACCGCGGTGGGCCCCAGAGAGTCTGATCCCAGCTTTGAAAAGCTTGTCGCTCTCCCTCCTCCTGTAACAACTATGCAGTACAAGTGTACGTCAGAACGGGGTTCCTCGGCTCCAGGAATTCCTGTAAAGAGAGAGAGAGAGAGAGAGAGAGGGAGGGAGGGAGAGCGAGAGAGAGACGATGATCGTACAGACGTACCTCCTTAGCCGGAGTACATTCAGTGGTGTACTCTCAATTTACGGCCGCAGCGCCTCAAAAGGGGGGGAGGGCGGGGCGGGAGGAGGAGAGAAGGCGGACGGAGCTCTCTGAGGCGGCCGCAGCAGTGGAAGGGGCATGCAGAGGAGAACGCCACCGGCGGCGCCGTCAACCAGCGGCGGTGCTCCGCCCACTGCCGGCTTCCTCCTCCTCTGCCCTCCCCATCCACGGCTGCAGCCGCCGCTGTGCGATACCCACCGGTCAAGTCGCCGGCGGTCTTTGCTGCTCCACTTGTCGGCGGTGGGAAGGTATCATTATCATCTCGACCTTTCCTTTTTGCAATCTAAGCCCCGATAAATAGATATTGTAAAAGCGTCCCGGTCAACCTAGTGCACACCCAGGACTACGGACGCTTCTACAGTATAACTATTTTTCGGATAGGACTGCCGCTTGTTCTTATGTCGGTGCCCCGCCCAAGACCAGCAAGGGTTGACTCGAGCTGTTACAAATCTTTCATTTACCTCGTAAGAGACGAAACCGGTTGACTCAAAATCCAAAGATCTCACAGGACCCAACAAGGAGAAGATCTCAAAAGCCTTGGGCTTTAGATCAAAAGAGTTGACTCGGGCTTGGAAGTGCCCAAGTCAACCCAGCACTTCCGTCAGACTTCCTCCACCGTGGAACCATCAATGGTGGCCAACTACAGGTACTACTAGATCAAGTGCATACATACTTGAAGGTGTTTCATACCTTGATTGCGCAACGCCATTAACGCCGAGATTTTCTCTGCAGGAGCTGAAGCAAAACTCTCAGAGGCCCTGTGGTTGAAAGCGAAAGTCATCAAGGCTTCACAGATGGCGAACGTTGTATAGAGAGAGAAGGCCGAAGAGATCATACATGAAGCTGGCACGTTGTGAAGTCGTGGAAATCTGATGGGTTCACCCCCGGGCGACCAACTGTGATTTCAGCTCCTGTGATTTTCAAAATCCAGAGAAGAGCCACTTACTGCATAGAAACATTCGATTCTAGTTCACCGTCCTGATTAGGCGGCGCAGTGATATGAGGACACTAGCTGAATAGAATCTGCCAAAGGCAGCAGCTGTTACAGAGCAAGAGATCGAACAGAGTTAGAGCTATTCAACTCGCGTGAGAACTGATAGTGGGTGAGTAAGAGGAGGTATTTCTTTGAGTGCTGGAAAATGTGTAATTGCTCCACAATTTTGAAGAACAAACCGTAAAAAAATAAAAATAGGGTCCTATACATGATGAAGAACAAGACTCAGAGCGGGCACGCAGGGTTAATCGGTCTCTTGTAACTGAGAGAGGAAATCATGAAAGCAGCAGATTTTATAATGAGCATGTTGCGACACTTCTTCTCCATTGCTCTGAGCAGAGAGGCAGGCCGACCATTGTGTATGTAGGCTCTTTGGGAAAAGATGAGCAGCAAAGTATTTTTGCTAAAGCTAGGACTGATCATAGGATCTCATTGCGCAAATGATTATCGGTAAATAAAAAGCTGATCTCATTAAATTCCTAAATAAGATTGATATTGTCTGTGTTCATGAGCCTCAAAAGTGCATGCTAGCACTTGACATGCATTTATTACAAGAACAGGCACCAATGTCTTAACAGAGCCTTGCCACAATTCCTTCGCTATTATTTCATCGGGAGGCAGATGGGTTCGATGGATAAAAACGATGTAAAACACGCGGAGGAATTGAGACACAGGACAGCGAAATAAGTTCATTCTTTTGACAACGAGTGACAGAAAGCGCCCCCCCCCCCCCCCCACCCCACCCCACTCCTTCCAGTTTCCCAGAGTTGACTGGCTAGCCTGGAGGAACAGACAACAGTCTGAAATGGACAGAGAAATGAAACTGAAGATTCATACAAACTCCCAAGTAGCGATGATCACAACCGAATCGAATAAAAGCATACATTCCGGAACAAGGAGGATCATAAATGTATAATAAATAACTCACGTCAGCGTCCTTCATCCTGGTAACTAATGAATAGTTGAAGCATTTAGATGCAAAAAGGCCCAATCATAATTTCCTAATTTCATGAAAAAGAAGAATAGCAGTAAATATCAAAAACAAACATAGAAAGCTACTGATGGACATGCCTCAGGTATGATCCTGAAAGCCTGTAACCATGACACTGTCAAATGGAAAATCCATGGGAATCCGTATTCCCTTCCTTTGATTTCTCCCTCGAGGGGTGCCTTGATTTCTCCCTCGAGGGGTGCCTTGATTTCTCCCTCAAGGGGTGCCTTCATTCTATTCTTGCATAGAGATCAGCTAGAACCTGTTTCAATTGTACCTCTGTCGCTGAGGGCAATGAGCAGAGAATGCCAATCCGATTCCTAGGAAATATAATGAACAAATATACCCATGTTCTTGTTGCCAAAGCAGACAGTTTATCTTTTTAACACTCTAAGAAGGGTATCGACAAAGAAGATGATTAGAGAAAAGATTATCCAATTTTTTGAAGCAGATAGTTCACAAAGATTTAATAGACTAGGCATACGTTCCAATCCAGCAAGGAAATGAACATTTAATCAGAAACGAGAAAGGTGTAAAACCATCTCTTGCTAATTCCCATGAAGTCAATGGACGGTAGGCTTAATTTAGCCCCATTTCTTCCACCGTAATCAATGCTACTCACTGTTCCTGGGTCTGATATCTCTCTTCGGGAACACAAGTGTAGAAGTAAAAAGCATGTTGATGAGCAAATGGCCACACAGTGTCGGAGCACTTCTAACTCTATATCTATATCAGCATCAAGTATACACAATGGCGAAAAGTGTCAGAGAATGATGACGAGGGTGAGGAATAGATTAAGACTCAGATTGTAATTCATGTGAAAGTGTCAATAATGAGACACAACCTCACTTAAGCAAGAGAGGGAGAGGTCCAGCTGATTAGGAAACCCAAAGAATAGTTTCTCAAAACAAGGTCAAAGGGCAACAGAAAGTTGACCTTTCAGTTAGGGTTCAATCAACTGAAACGGAAGGTCCCAAGGTAATAGCAAATCGTCCGTCCTTGTACACGAATGGGAATGGATTAAAGACGAAACTTCAAAAAGAAAGGAGGATTAAAATTTTCGCGCCATTTAATGAAACCCCTCATTGTGACAGCGTTAGTGCAAAATACGTGGCAATGTCCAACAATAGGATATCAGTCATAGCGATATACCTGTTTACTCAGCCTTATAGCATGCATGGATATTAAGGATCATTTAAACCATAGGATCCCTTCGGATCCAAGTAATGCATTTGTCCATAATTCTTGCTGAACTTTCAATTTTTGATATTGCTTGGCTTCAACTGTCTAGATTCCACTGACGGTCGTTGCTCAGTATCTCTAAAGAACACACGTCGGCATAAATGATTTTGCTATTATCTTAATCAGCTGAACATGATAATAGCCTTTTTACGGTTAAATTTTGAAGGTAGAAGACTAGCCAAAAGAGAAGAAACTATTAGGCAAATTGAAGCTAGTAACGATAGAATTAGAATATGAGTTATCTGTTCCAACACAACAAATCAATTTTACATCTTAGAGTAGAAGAAAGGTTTTTGCGTCACCAATAATGCATTCCATAGTATGGCAGTTCAGCTTCTTCCATTATCTCTGGTCATGTTGGTGCCACAAAAAATCCTTTTAAAAAGCCTCCAAAGAGAAGCAGAATTTGGGGCTCAACTGGTTACCTTAGAAAGAACTTGAGAAAATCATAGCTTACACAAATCACTAGGTGTAAGTCAAAAGGTAGCCCTCAAGATACCCCACTAGTTAACTGCTTGTGGTACTCAGCACAAGAAGATTCAAGGAAACTCCAGTAAAAAGATAATATTTTATCATTTTTTTACACCCACTGGAATCACTTTCCTTCCATCCGTCTCTTCAATGTCACTCTTCAAGCCTCCACCAGCCAGTTCCAACAACAAATCTTTGGCTTTCTGAGTGTCACTACCATCTCCAGCAGGCAACAAATTTGTATTCTTCTTGTAGTTCCAAACAAGCAACGAAATATAATCTTGTGGTGTTAGAAGACCCTGTTCCCGGAGGGCATTCAGCTGCTCTTCCAGAGCTCTAGGGTTCTGAAGCTTTATGTACTCCAACAAGATCTTCTCATGATCTGGCCTCCAGCCACTTGGAAAAGGAGTATAATCCGTATCTGGAACCAGAGACATACGGGTGTAATGCAGCCCATCAATGGAGTCCACTAGACCCATTCTCAGCAAGTTGTGATACTCTGGTGACTGCCCCTTCTTGTCTTTTAATGGCCGGCTGAGGTTCCTTGAAGCAATTTTATAAACCTTTGCTCTTGACCGCAGTTTATATTTGGCAGCATAAAGCTTAGCCAGAGACCCTCTAATGATGTAAGAACAAAAGTTCACGACCTTCTTACGATTATCTGCATATCTGTACCATTCGGCCATGGTGCACAGAAACTTGTTCATCTGAGCATTAGTGTGGGCCTGAGTAGCATGGAACATTCGGAAACATGGTTGTGGGTCAGGATCCCTGTCACCCTTCAAAAACTCCAACTTCCGAAACTGCTTGATGCACTGCCTCAAGCTAGCCGAAACTGATAAAAGCGTACCTACACCCTTCTCACTGATGATCTTGCCTCCTGTTGCAGTGTACCTCAGTGTCGGGTACACCACACGACGGCAGAGCACATGGTCCAGGAACATTATACCCTTGGTGATGTGTTCAATGGGAAGGCTCTCATTGTCCATCTTGAGAGAATACTTCTGGTCACAGAAGTCAATCAGCTGCTTCCTTAGCGTGGCAGCATCAGCCCTCGGCCCCCTCACACCAATTAAAATATGCCCACCATAGCGTACGAAATCCACCTTCCGAGTCTTGTCAGGCCCACTCGTGGGGACAAACTCTGGCCATGAGGTGTTTCCATGCTCTCGCTCCCCTCCTTCTGGGTCCTCACTGTTCCATATAACATCCGTCTTAGATGGATGGTAGAACTCCTTAATCTTCTCTTCCATCCATTGGTCCAGTTCATCGAGCACAACATTCACCAGCAAAGGGCTGAGTACTCCACAGTGCCCCCAATTGGGCAGCTTCTCTGCCTCCTCTGGTGCGAACCCGAAGAACGACTGTAACCAGTAGGGATCCGGCTTTGGCTCGTCCTCCGCCAGCACCTTCTTCTTCTGGTATTTTCTCTTCTTCCTCTTCTTCCTAAGAGCTTCCTCATCATCTGGGCGCCCGGTGATCACCGGCGTCACAAGAGCTGATTTAATTAAATCCACAACTTTCTTATCCCTGACATCTCTCAACAGCGCATTAATCACAAGACCCACATTTGCCCCATCGAGAAGAGTACTCACATCCGCCTTCATATACCAAAGGTACCCCGCGAAGCTCCGTCGAATTACTCTGATCACGGTATGAGCGGTGCGCCCCGGCCGAAAGGCAAAGGACTTCTGGGAGAACCGCGCCTCGTAGATGGGCTCGAGGATCATGAGCAGGACCTCCTGGACGATCCGGTCCTGGAACGGCGGCGGCTGGGAGGTGGTGAGCAGGATGCGGATCTTCCTCTTGGAGAGAGCCTCGAGGTCGGTCTTGTCCCTAGGGGACCTTACGTGGAACTCCAACCGAGAGCCCCAGCGGAAGCGGCCGTCGAGAACCGCATTGCGGAGGGCGAGGAGGCCTTCGAGAGCATGAGGAGGGATGGTGTTCTTGGGGACGTAGGAACCGGTATCGTCGGCAGCGACCTTCTGATAGGCGATGACCCAGAGCTCGAGGCGGCGTAGGTAGGAGGTGACGTTGGTGATCGTTTGGCCGGGGTCCCGGAAGCTGTCGATCCACAGAGACGAGCAGATGGCTATCCCATCCTCCTTGATCAGAGAGGAGGGATCCACGGAAGCACCGGCCGCGGCAGAGGACCAGGTGAGATCCCGAGGATGATGTCGCTGGAACCTCGGCGGCGGCGGCGGCGGCAGCTGCGGTGGCTGAACTGTAGAAAGAGGGGAGAGGAACCGCCTAGGGATCTTAAGGAACGGCACACGAAAGCAGTCCATGGGAGAGCGCCTTGAGCGATCGCGGAGGCTCCATCGGAGGGCGGTGAGGGAGCTCCGATGCATCTGAGGAAGAGGAGACAACTCCGAAGCAGAGATCGATGCTCATTCCGCCATTCCCTCTCGGTGACGCCGGCGAGAAGGGGGGGAGGGAAGGACGACGACCACGTAGAAGAGAGCGACGATGGAAGGAAGAGGGTTTTCTCCAGGGCTTAACGAAGCATCTCATCCTCGTAACTTCAGAGTACAGCTCCTCCCCCAATTACTTGCTTTTGCCTCTTTCTATTCCTAGAATCCATTCCCCCACTGACCCCGGGCTTCTGGGCTTTACCTTTTCGACAATAAAAAGTAGCCCAATAACTCAACCCGGCCCACACACGTTTTCCTTATTGGGCTACACATAAGCAGACTCCTAAGTCGGGAAGGCCAGGCCAGCCCACTACTCGTTCCCCGCAGACAATGCACCCGCAGTCCTCCCGTAGCTTAACGGGAATCGTAACATCCATCCAAAACTCAGAATTTACAAAAAGAATTGAGGCTAAGAGCTCTTAAATTACGTAGAAATTTCAGAAGAGGACCTCCAACCCACCAAATCAATGATTGCGAGAGACCAAACGCCGTTGACATTTGACCCGTGCGTCAACATTTGGGCTCCCACTGACCTCCTCGCCTACGTCTCCTTGCATGCACATGTCCGTCTATTTTTTTTTTATTATTATTATTATTTATTTTAATCATTTATTTATGATGTCTTATTATTTTCTTAATTATCTGTTTTCATTTAATATTTTAGTATTTTTGTTTGTTGATATAAAATGGGGAGATAGAGAGAGAGAGAGAGAGTTGGGGTGATCATCTGTGGGATAATCCGGCGAGCCGTGATGCACGCGGGTCCGTTAAAGGCCCTGTCGCTATTGAGGCCGACGATTTTCAACAGAGGACACCGTCAGAGCCCAATGGTGTCCCTCTCTCTCTCTCTCTCTCTCTCTCTCTCTCTCTCTCTCTAGACTTGATCGAGGACACGTCAAAGTACGCCATTAGATAACCGGTCAGGATTGGCTAGGTCAACCCGCCCTTTGTTCTGGGCTCGTGCGCCGTGAGTTGACGCGAGATTCGCGCAGGTCTTAACCACACGAGTTAATTGAAATTCGTAATAAAGCGGGGGTTTCTATTAAGTTGAGCCACTTTGTCCAGGCTAAATTGTAATTAGGCCTCGCACGGGCCGCCGCCTCCCCGGCCCGGTCTTGACGCGGTAGAGCCGGGTTAGTGGACGTTATTTTATTTCACAGGACAATAAAAAATTACAATTTCTTGTGGGGCTTTGCCACAAAAACCCCTAATATAAGCTTCTCTATGAGAGAACCACAAGATGCAACGCTGTAGGGTGGGGGCCTTTCTGTAATTACGCGCGACGAACTAAAGGAGTTTACTCTCATGCACAAGCTTCATAGGGGTTTAAGCGCAAAAATGAAAATCCCAGAAGAGTACAGAGAGAGAGAGAGAGAGAGAGAGAGACAGGCAGATAGAGGGAGTCAACGGAACCTACCAAAGTCCGCGATCTTCCTGGACCGGTTGGGACACAGCGACGCCGGCGGCCCTCCGCCGCTGCCAGAGGGGCGGCGCCGCCGGTGGCCGAGGGCGGCGCCGCCCCGTAGGTCGCTGGAGACCCCTACCACCGTCGCCGCCGGCGCCGTCCCGGGGTCCCTCTGCCGCGGATTGGGCCTGACCAAGGGGCTGAGGCAGACGGCGAACCCCGCCATGGCCCGGCCGGCGGATGGCACCACGGCCTTCCGGATCGGCGTCGGCATCGCCCGCGGCAACTCGTTCGACGACGACTCGGGCGAGCAGTCGCTCCCCGATCCTGCCGAGTCGCGGCCTTCTTCTTCTTCCCTCGCCGGGGACATCCCGCGGCCGTGGCACCACAGCTGATCTCCCCCCCGCCGCCGCCGCCGCCGCCGCATCACCGCGCTGTTCTCCGCCGATTCCGCGGCGGGGAGGCAAGAGCTGTGCTGCTGCTGGTGCTTCTTCCTCTGCCATGGTAGCAGCGCGGCCAGCCAGGAGGTCGACCCCGGCCCGGGGGTGGAAACCGCGCAGCCCTGATCGGCCACCTTCTCAGATCTGGAATTCTGGCCGCCGGCACCGAAGAGGGTGGAGAAGATGGAGAAGCTCGCCGCTTCCGATGAGGATGGCCCGCCCAGCGGGGTCCCGTAGAACAGGGCCGGCCGGCTCCGGCGACATCCCCCCCGGCGGACGTTGGCGGAGAAATCGGGGTCCCAGGAGCAGACGGGGGCGTAGGGGGAGGCCGATCGGGGCACCGCTGGAGGGGACGGGGGCTTCCACGGGGCCTCCGGCGGGTGCTCGAAGAACGCCGACCGGACGGCGACAAGGGCTTCGAGGCGCTCCCGCAGGCACACGGCGCAGACGCCGCCGCCCAACTCCTGCGCGTGCTGCCTGCATCTCGTCATCCCCGCCGCAGCAGCTCGGACCCGCCTACTCTCCTCCCCTCCGCCATCACAAGGGATCCCCGAGCAACATGCCGATAAGCAAGAAGCCTATGAGAAACCCCCTCCCCTCTCGCTGTCTCTCGCTGGCTCGCTCTCGCTTTCTTCGCGGTTCCCGTCGACACGGCTGAAGCGCGTTGCCCCGGAGGAGGAAGAGCAAGTCGAAGGGAACTTTCTCAACCTCTTCTTATTTAAGGACCCTCTGATGGATGGGCAGTTGGACGAAGAACAAGCTGACAATCGGGGTAGGCTTATTTCCACGCTATTTCATTCAAACATTGCGGGGGCCGCAGCTATAGTTTATGCGGGAGAATGACGCCACCTCCACGTACACACAGAAATACGACTCCCTCATCTTTTCACCTCTAAAACCTTCTCGCAGACGCCCAAGAACCCGTGTCCCGCCGGAGAGAGAAGGGGGGGGGACAGTGGACAGCGCCGGCCAAGTGCGTCCATCCACCCCGCCATCGCCGCCGCGGCCGTCGCCGTCGCCGTCTTCTTACTCACATGATGCCCAAGGCAGGCATCATGCTGTTTGTTGGCTCTTCTCTTTTTTTGTCGTGACTGTGCGTGATCAAAACATTTCTCAAACTAAAACTACGAATCAAATAAACTAAGATTGTAAGATTATTAAACTCCGGAAGACGCGAAAGGGATTGTACCCACCCACACACACACACAGGCATCATGGTCACTAACATGGATGGCTAGTAGGGTGGGTCGCTAAAATGGATGATGATGATGATGATGATGATGATGATGATGAGGGAGACAAAACGTGTGGATTGCATTTTCCTTTTGCCGCAGTTCAATCGCGTACAGTTTGTGACGGGAACGAGGAAGCCGCTCATTTTCGAAACGCACTCTCACAAGTGTACCACTCCACATATATCGATCATCGTCGGATCATCATGAGTGTGCTGCCGCCGCTTATTTGACGAAGGTTATCCTGAAATGTCAGACTCAAGGGTTTTCATCATCTTTCTCTGTTTTTCTAAATATCTATCTGTGAGCGAAGATGTTACCTACCTAGCCTTCACAGCGCGACTGTTCTGGTAGCTGCTCTCGCCGCCTCCTCCTCCAGTGCCATCCACAGGTTTGGATCCTCGTAGTCTTTTATAAGCAAAGTGGCTCCCGCCCCCCTCAACAACTCCGGTGGGTTTCCGGTTGTCAGGCCAACGACGGGCATCCCGGCTGCCACGCCAGCTTTTATCCCAGAGACAGAATCCTAAAAAATAATAAAAATAATAAAAATAAATAAATAAATAAGAAGAAAAGAAACAGGGGAATGGGGATTTCATCATTTACTGAGAAGAGGGCTAACCTCAAAGACAAAAGTATGGTGTGGGGACGCTCCCAGGCCCTTGAGGGCTTTCAAGTAAGGATCAGGATATGGTTTTGCTCTCTCGCATTCGCTTCCAATCACGAGCAGATCAAAGAAGTCAGACAAGCCGAGCATGGAGATCATGAGCTCGGCATTCTCTCTGGGAGCATTAGTCACTGCTGCACGCTTTAGTGCACGCTCCTTGATCCATTTGCACAACTTGTGAATGCCATCTACAGGTTTTAATTTCTCTGAAACCAATCTGTACAACCAACTCTATCATTTTTCTCATCCATACTTGTTATGTACAATTAACATGTGATCTGAGTAAGTTTCGAGTGAGTAGTTCAAAAGTACCTTCGATACATGACTTCTTTATCATCCATAAACTTCATGGCTTTCTGTTGATCCCAGTCTGGGAACAGGAAGCTAGCAATATCTTGGTTGTGCTTGCCAGCAATATATTTCACAAAAAATTCCTCCGTGATCGGCACGCCATTATTGTAACCAATCTGAAAGTATATTTTTCGTGCAGGGTCAAGGCTGTGGCATACGGTCAACAAAGAGAGGAAGAAAACTAGACTCTCTGATGGAGCCAAGAAGAAAACTCTACCTCCTGAAGCAACTCACGGAATGCAAAGTAATGGATGGGATCTGAGTCACACAGAGTTCCATCGATGTCAAATAATACTGCTTCAAGAGGCGCAATTGTAGCGAGGAAGCATCTGTTAATGGCCCAAATTAAAAACCTAAACTATAAGCCATCTTAAAGCAATGGTGTCTGAAAATTAAAATGGTAAATTCAATAAATATCTCTTAACAAAGAAAAAGCATAGTAGAATATTTTAATGGCGCACAAAACACAAGGAGAAGAATGTGAGAATCATTTTTCTCCATTTCAGAGACATGCAGATAACCTGGATGGAAAAAATTGCCAACATGTTCTTAAACATTGATACGTTGAAAGTTGATTGTGGATCGGGGATAGAGACGCAATGCTAGGAAATGTTTGGTAGATAATTTGGGAGAAGAAATTATGAGCGGAATTTCAAGAAACTATTGACAGATCAGTATATTTTCCTTTCTTGTGAACATTAATAGACAAAGATATACTGTTGAATCCAGATATACTAAAGAAAAATTAGAATTACTCAAAGTCAAACAGAATGCCAAAGCTATGAAAAATAAGGCACAGCATGATTTTAACAGCAACTGGGTTTCAATTTTCAGTTATATTTTGCATAACGCCGAAACATGAGATCTTTACTTCTGGCACCATCTGGTGGGCATCGATTTCGGGCATTTGAAAAAGAAAGCTTCCACATCTCTGGAAAAATTTCCGCTAGATCAGTATCCCTATCTCCAAAATTTAGATTGTAGCGATTTAGACGTCAATATCCGCTCACCCCACGTAATTACTACCGAGCAAGGTAACAGAAGTTCAACTGAAGGAGATTGAACCTATTTGATGAAAAAATAGTTTGACGAACAACACTAAGTGTTCCTCGTGACGTAAGACTTGACGCTTTATCAGATTCTTGAAAATGTGAGTTATGGAATTACAGTTGGTAAAAGGTCATTTAAGATAATTAGGCCATGAAGTCATAATGGCTCCTAAATTCCAGAGGAGAAGACACTGTGTAGCAAAGAATGGATGGCAAGAAAATCGTTTCTCTGCATTTAAAGTAAATTACCATGTTTATACAAAATTCCGTTAAAAACTACACGAGATGAAAAGAAAGAAAAGAATCCTAGTGGCTTTCCAAACGGCAGCCAGATCGATTCCCCCCATGCGAGCAGAAGTCGGCCAAGAATTTCGCAATCCATGATCAATGACAAGTTGATCGACCTCAGGGGAAGTAAACAATAAGATAAGAAGGAAATTGGCAAACGCATTCCCGAATTTCAACATGCAGAACTGGTTCCAGCGGCAAAAAATGAGGCCCTCTCCGACGACAACAGAAGAAGGAGAAACAATAACCAGACGACTCAACATCATGACTCAAAATCATCATTCGTGTCGACCGTCCCCTTCAGATCGGAGCATGGAAAAAACCAGCGACCGAACAAGAGAAATAAGAAACGTCACCTCTCCGTCGCGTCTGTCGGCATATTCCGATCTGTCAAACGAGTCCCAAACCTAATGCTGCCGCTACCAAGGATGGTCGGCGATCTTCCTTACGTTCAGAGATCCCTCCCCTTCCCTTCTGTCTGCTGCTGCAGACAAGATCTAGACGGAGGAGACGCAGGGGAAGAGAGCGGAGGACTCGCCGGGGCCTGCGTTCATCAAAGAGAAGATTCTTGGAATCTGCTCCACCCACTTCCCGTTCTCTGCAACATATTATATGACCTTTATTATGTATCTACCTTTTTTACATAAAATTATACAATATGACCAGAAAATTAACGGAGTTCATATTGACACTCGACGTCCGGAGAGTTTTCTTGTGAGCTTTCAACCAAGAAAGGATTGTTTTCACAAATTTAATATTTTAACGAATTATATATCTGTAGTGGATATTTAAAAACTGTTCTTTTTATCAGGATGCATCATAAATTAATTCTGGACTTCCTCACTGTGGTGCCGGCTTCGGCCTGGTTAACCAACGTGTCCGAGCGGGGCCACTGCCACCTGTCGGTAACCGTCCATCAGGAACAGTGGAACGCATTAAACACGTTCTCGTAGGTGTACCGGTCAGCCGAGTGGGCTCCTGTCGAGAAAACTCACTAGCCCCGGACAAGGTTCACTTTGTAAACAGTTTGGGCTGGGGCCCGCTGCAGAGGTCCGGCCCAAGAAAGGAGCGGAGGTGGGAAAGAGGAGGGGGGGTGGGTGTTCAAGGGTACCCCATAGATGCCGAAATATGCTTTTGACCGAAAAATTATATTATTCCAAAATTACGAAAAAATAGAGGTTTATCATTACATCAAAGTACCCACCATTTTATTTTAAATCCATATCAAAAAATATAAGCCCCATTTTACTTCAGAAATTATACTTTGGAAAGGTTATTATTAAATTAGTCATATTCACAAGTACTATAAGTTTTGAGTTTGTTATTTGATCACAGTTTAAGAGAGTCAATGAAAAATAATTTTATGGATAATAATCTATGCATAAATTATTTCGTCCAATCTTAGAAGAATACAAGGCAAGATTCCAATTGATGGCTTGGATCCTTCCATGGGATGAAGTTGAGCATGGTGCCCTTCCATGGGTTGGGGTGGGAAGGTAGATACTTCTGTGCCTTCACTAAAAACACATCATACATGCCCCATAGGCTTCTCGTCGAAAGCATCTGTTATGGGGCCTAATGCCCATGCATTCTTATTTTAACCTTGTGTTGTTGCTTGTAATCGCTAACAACCTTCTATAACAGCATAGAAAAGCAGCATTTAGATGATCTCTTGGTGGGTAGGTAGACCTAACCTTGTGTTTAGTTATCATGTAGCAAAAATATAGTAAACACAATAAATCAAATAGTTGTAAGGAACTAGTAATACATGTGATAGTAAATATAATCGACGTGATATAGTTTACTTTTTTGAAATAATTTTGGTGCTAAATAGATAAAGATAAAGCAAGAAAGGAAAAAAAAAACTATACATAGAACACCAATGTATAGATTCCAAAATGATTTGACATACATTTTAAGCCCACTATGTCAAAAAGAGCTTCTCAAGATCTTTATGTTTCACCAATTTCCTCAAAGATTTACTATTGTTAGATGCTAATGAATTTTCCCACAAGATAATTATTTGCATTGTCAAAAATTACAATGCTTGAAGAACTAGGAATTATTCTTTTTGGGTAATCACATCTCTATTGACTTTCTTAACTTACCAAATTGGTTATCATATCAATAATACTCTTTCATTGGCCTTGAGTGTAAAAACACTTCCTAGTTCAATGCATGATGATAATATTATATGATATATCATTATAAATATGACTAGTTTAGAAAGATACCATGGTAGTGATTTGGTGTGATTAACTATATTTCCTTAATAATCATATTGTAGATTTAATATAAAATGTTAACTAAATATCTAGATTTAAATATTTCTATTCATGACTGGAGCACCTGAAGAAATTTAGCAATTTACAAATATTTCACTCATTCATTCCCTCAACTTTATAAGTTGGCTTATGAGTGCAATATCAGTTGATGTGGACTTTTTGTCTTATTTTTGGCATGAGATGAAGTTTTGTTTTATAGGTTTCAACTTAGATGATCAATTTTTTGTAGAACACCTAAAAATATATCATACTACATTTCATTGGTCACATCACATACTTGTAAAAAGATATTAATGAGTTTTCTACCTTACACATGTATTATATCTACACTCAACTCTTAAGATACAATTTGTCATTTAAGATACAACTATTTAAGTTTAGAATTAATACTTAGACTTTTTATAACAACTTCAAAATTAAATTCCTATCATAGATATGGCCAAGCATATAGTCACCAAGAAGCAATTTTGACCAGAAACATGATGTAACAAATAATGTAAATAAATTCAAAGTATTCAAAGTGATATTGAATTTAAATAGTCATTCAGATTTTCTTGAGATCCATTTTGGATATATAATGTAACAAGTACAATAGGATGAGACATTTTTTGACATCAAAGCAATTGTGATCCTATTTTCTTAAGGAGCTAAGTTGAAGTCTGAAATATAGAAATAAAATTTCATCTAATGCTAAAAGCAAGATGGAAATGAGCTACACGAACCTATCTACTAGCCATAAGCCAACAATGACTTTGAGAGCATGGATGTGTGAAAACTATATGTTCCTAAAACTAATAAACCCTTTGTAGATTGCTAAACTTTTAGAGCCACTGAGTCATAAAAAAAAAGGGATTCAAACTTAGATAATTAGAGAAAATTTTTAATGAGATTTATTAGATGATAGTTAATGAAATATTGTTAACTCTAAAAAATCACTACAATAGAAACTTTAGATAATATTTATATTTAAATTGTATACGATGCCATTATTGACATAGTGAGTTGAACCAAAAGCTATATTTTTACTCAAAATTAGACTATATTATGGGCTATCTATTGAGTTGGAGCCATAAGCTAGAGGAAAGAGTGCATTGCGACAAACTATTTTTCTATTGAGCCAAGAAGGTTAGTGGAAGTGTAATGGCTTGAAATGAACTTGATTTTTAGTTATGTAGACATTACAATAGTTAATAATATTAATAACTATTTATTAGTTGGATCCTTGAGCATCTAGTTATTTTAATATTCAAGAAAATTAGTAAAGCCCAAAGAGCTTGATGGCTCTTAGGATAGTGGATGTAACATGTCAAATGAATTCAAAATATTTACAGGTCTACTTTTCTCTTTTGTTTTACCTTTATTTGCTTAGAACTACAATATTTATAGATGAATTCACCTATTTATCTATCCTCAGGTCAGTCACATTGCACATGTGGCTCATAGTCTCTTTAGTATTGAATACATAATTTGATTTGTGCTCATCTATGTAAATATTTTTTATCATTAGAAATTTACTAAGTACCACACTCCCATACGTCTTCTTTGATATTGCATAATATACCACTATAACCTCCTTACATTACCAGGAGGGTCCATAAGTACACCACCTATGAAAGTTATATTGGTTTAAGGGAGATCATATCTATATTGTACACTATACTTTGGACTACCTTTGCATCAGGTACCTTGATATCCACACGTTGAGGATACCTGCATGTATGATGTGTTTGCCTCTTTCACACAAGTAACAACTTTGTCATAGTAGACAATATCATGCTAGTGTTTTAAAGTACTTGGGCTAAAACAACCTTAATGGCATAATTGTGTTCATCTCCTTAGTCACATCTATGAACATCCTTGTATATTCTTCCATCATCATTTTGTGCTTTTTTTTTTAGTATTATATTAGATGTCATTGGTGGTTTGATTATTACCTAATGACATAGCTCTCTCTATGTATGCCCAACTCTAGAGACTTATTATGAAATTCGATACCTTATCTCTTCTTGAACTTGTTATTGTCCAAAATTAGTAAATAATATTATGATGAGCCTCAAGTATTGATGGGCCAATGGCCTAGGTTGATAGCGAGCCCATGACCTAGTTTTATTGTCTCAAGAAGAGGAGGGGCGAAGACATAATTCTAGAAAAGGAGGGAGAAGATAAAGATGTATTGCAATGAGAGAAGAGGGGCTAAGGCCTTAGGCAGAAGAACTAGCTCAATGGTGTGAGAAGGTGGGAGAGTACTCTTCAACTAACTCTCTAGTGTTCTTGGGTTTCTATTGTGAACCTTATTATCTTCTTGAGTTCAATGGCATTCTCTTTTCTTTTTTTAAGCTTTATCTCTTAGTTGTGACATGAGGTTCCAAGATTCCTATCGGCCTAATATCAAAACAACATGATCCTCAGAAGATGGCACCTAAGGACAATGATAACAAGTTTGATAGATTGAAAAAGGGAGATGGACCAAATGAGAGAGGGGATGCAACATCTCTTTGATGCAGGTGGAGATTCAAAGAAGATCTGAAAGAGGGCCAACTGTGTAGCAAACCATCAAAACCCCAGGTCATAGTTTTGCCCAACTCTTACAAAAAATAGAGGGACACCTGAAACTATAGTTGGAGGGAACACATTTTGACAGTAGAGAGAAGGCTACCACTAAGATAAGAGATGCCGACAAGGAGAGAGGTATTAGGAGGAAAGATTTGGCCACACTACAAAGGCAAAAGATAAGTGGAGATGTCCCCATTCAAAGGAAGAGAGCTAGAGAGTTAGATCTTTTGAGCTAAACAATATTTTGAGGCACAAATTGTTTCATAGAAGAATAAAATGAGATTGATAATAATGCGTTTTGAAGACAAACCAATCTCATCTGATTAAGATGGTTGGATGCGAAAGAAATCTCAAGGATTTGACAAGACATCAAGCAACAAACAAAAATGAGGTTTGAGACCACTCAAATAAGGAGTCAATGGGAAACTGTCGTAAGCATCAAGTAGAATGGAACTACCAATGACTATTCACAAGACTTTGAACTCCTATCATCAACAATAGAGGTCTTCTCGAAAGGATATTGGAAGGAATATTTAATAAAGGCTTGAAGTTAGAGAACAAAGCAGAAATTAAACTATTTAAATAGACGTACTCAACAACATCATAGACATAGTTCAGGCTATCAAAGAGAGGAACATAACCCACATGACAGCCATAGAGCCTACAAAATCACAATCAATTAGATCACTGGTTCAATGAGGAATTGGGAGGATCTGATTTTTTTCAAGACTTAGGTACTTCCTCAGCCATCTTAGGAACAACAAGCTAGCTTCCAAGTATTTTGGTCCTTATTCCATTATCACTCAAGTTAGTTTTGTTTCTTACATTTTTAAGTTACCAACTCGATGACCATCCAACTGATTTTCCACACTTCTCAATTGTGGAAACACCTACTAGTCTAGAGTCTCCTCAACTAATACCCCATCCCCCACCTAATCACTTCCCTAGTGAATTGCAACCTCATGCTATTATGAATTCTTGCCACAAAATTGATGACTTGGAACTTCTCATCAAATAGTGTAAATTGGCTACGACAGATGTCATGTGGGAACCTACGATCGTCATTCATAGGCACTTCCTTCACCTTCACATTGAGGACAAGGTGCCTTCCATCGATGGATTTAATGATGAGCCCTGATCCCTAATAGGTATGCGGCCTTGGTTGACAATGAGCCTAAGACCTAGTTATACTGTGACAAAAAGAGGAGGGGTAAAGAAATAACTCTAGAAAGAGAGGGAGGAGATAAAGATGTATAGCAAGGAGAGAAAATGGGACTAAGTTTTTAGGAGGGAGAATTGATACAATGCCATGAGAGAGTAGGAAGGTCCCCTCAAACTGACTCTCTAATGTTCTAAGGTTTCTTTCATGAACCCTATTATTTTCTTAAGCTCAATTACCATTCTCTTTTCTTTTCCTAGACTCTATCTCTTAGCTTTGACCTGAGGTTCCAGAGGTTCAAATCATCAGAACTCTACGCCACTTGTCAAATAAGTACATGCTTGGTTTACTTAACAAAAAGTTGTCTACATCTGAACGAAAATTCATGACTTCCTTAGCATGAGGTACTTTATCAAAGGGTATATGATTAATTAACAATGAATAGGCGATGAAATAGAAAGCCAAAACCAGTGTCCCGCACGAGTTGAGGGGTCGGACCCCGAGCGTGCGTGCCTATTTTATGACGACAGCCTCTGAATATATTATTTTTCCAAAATGGGAACTTTAATGGGCACAATTTTCCTTTGAAGCAAGTATCCATTTCCCTCTTCCCCACATTCCTTGGATTCTGCTCTGCAGACGGCGGCGACGGGGCGGATCCGCCATCTTCCCTCGCTCATCTCGCACCTTTGAAAGGGGTATGCGCCATCGTCTTCGATGAATCGCGAATTTGGATTAGGGTTTCGCCAGCGGGAGGTCTGAGGCAGGGAGGGTCTTCCATGGCGGCGGCCTCGACCTCCACTTCGGCGTCCCTGAAGGAGTACCTGAAGAGGTACGAGACCGGAGGGGAGGAGCAGAAGAAAAAGAAGAAGAAGAAGAAGGGCGCAAAATCTGCTGCTCCCGGAGGCGTTCTCATCGTCGACGAGGACCCCGTCTGGGCGAAGCCGGTGATTCCCGACGCAGAAGAGGAGTCCGAAGGTCCTCGTCGAATGCCTGATTCTATTGACTCCCTCATCACGATTTCAGATAGGATCGTCGGTCGCTAGATTTTGGGATTTAAACTCAATCTTTCTCTGGTTTTCAGCTGAGGAAACTCCGGTGGTCGACGAGGACGTTGAAGTGAAGCGCCTAAGGAGGCTCGAAGAGCTTCGGTCCCGGAAACCCTTCCACAGTATTTCTGAGGATGGCAGCGGTTGGATTTCCGTTTCCAATGCTCCTAAGCTTTCGAGCTCCGGCGGGGAGGTGCCTGATTTGTCGCCACCGCGCCAGAGACGTGCCCGTTTCGACACACCGTCACCTGACCGGAGCGAGATGAAGGTGTCCAGCGCGAGAAGTGATGACTTATCTCCTCCGCGGCAGCGCCGGAGGCATTACGATAGTCCGTCACCTGAGCCGTTGGCCAAGCCTTCAATATCTGGTTCCAAAGGTGTCACGCCTGATATGTCCCCGCCTCGTCGCAGAAAACCCGATGAGGATATCTCGCCTCCACGGCGTGGTATCCGTCCTCCGGTATCTGATCTCTCTCCTCTGCGAAGGAGAAAGAACCTACCTGAGGGCTCGTCTCCACCGAGAAGGAAGAAGGATGCCTCAGAGAACCTATCTCCACCGAGGAGGAGCAGAAACCGGTCGCCAGAGGTCCCATCTTCTCTAAGGAGAGTAACGAAGGGCTTACCTGATGATCTATCTCCTCCGAGGAAAGGAAGAAGGGCACCGCAGGAGGATTTATCCCCAACGAGGGATAGAAGGGTCTCACCAGAAGATCTGTCTCCACCGAGGAGAGAGAAGAAAGGTCTGCGGGAGGATCTATCGCCTCCTAGGCGCGCTCAACGTCATTTGCAGGAATCAAAGAGGCCTCCGGACTCCACAGAGACTGACCTTTCTCCGCCAAGGAGGAAAAAAAATGACTTAGCTGAGGGTCTATCTCCACCTAGACGGGGTGGGCGTTTACCTGAGTCTGATTATTCCCTACCAAGGGAAATCGGGAAGAAGCATATGTCCACAAAAGAAGAACGGAGAGCTGGGTTGTTTACAGGTCGGGAGATGAAGGAAGAAATTGACAGGAAGAAGAAAGAGGAGGCTTCAAGGTAATGGCTTATATTCCAGAGTGACTAGAAACATGATTACATTACTTTCTGGTCTTGTTGAACCTAGTTTAAGCCAAATATTTCATTCACTTTCGTATTTTTGCATCACAGGCTACATCATATATAGTTGGAATTTTTGCTCAATGTCATGAGGTGATATGTGTGTATAGGTTTGCTGCATTGGACCCAGGCTTGAGCGGAAGAGGTGCAGAACCTGTTTACCGTGATAAGGAAGGTGATAGAAAATTGCCATTCAGAACCCTCATATTGATTTTCTGTTTTAACGTTCTCCTTTTCTGGCTCCCGTAGAAAGAGTAAAATGACAAAAAGTCCCTTTTGGTGGTGTTGTTTTCTGATAACAGGGAAGCGTATATCAAAAGAGGAAATGTTGAAATTGCAGAAGGGGGAAGAAAAGGCCAAGGTTCCTACCGGCCTTTTTTCTTTAATTCTCAAAAATCATATTTGCAGTTTTGCATGGTTGCATCTGTAGAGTTCTTTGATTAATAAGCATGTCAATCCCATGGGAAACTGTAGCGAAATTTGAAAAACTTTATGCGGCTATAAAGCATGTCAGGTGTCCTAGTAGGAGTAGGAACATGACTCAGTCCTGAAATCCTTTAGTGAACATCTAGGTCATAATTTGCTGGTAGATGCCACTACCATATTTTTATCATCATAAGTATCATATATACCTTCCTAGGTGCCATATTCATAGTACTAACCAAGGATGGTTGTATTTTCTTCAGAAAATGCTTATGGAGGCAGCCTTGATCAGTATGTCACTAGCATTGCTTTAATACTGGAATTCAGGTCAAAATCTTGATAAGGAGCATTCTCGACAGAAAACATTTGAAAGCATTTCATTGAACTTTCAAGACAAAGAAAACTGTTATTAAAACGTTATTTCTGTATGAAGACCTTACCTATAGATGCACAAATTTAAAGTAATGCATCCTTGTGATTTTGGGAAAATACCTGTGAAGCCAGGCGTACTAAAATGAAAATAATATTTTTGGTACAAACTCCTAGCTTTTTAACACGAAACTGAGAAAAGCATATCCTTGGGTGACTGGTCGCTTTGAGAAGATGGATCATCTGAATCCATTAGAAGCTGCATGAGAACATTCATATCAGTTGATTTTAGCTGTTGAATTGGTTATATAAACATGAGTCCATTTATTTGTAAACAAGGAAAAATATTATCTAGGCGAGTGAAGAGATAAACTGGGAAGAACCTTTTATAATACGTCAAAGTTCTTCAAATATGATCACTAAAAAAATTTAAGAAGACTTGGACTTCTGTAGAGATGATGTGGAAACAGTTTTTTAGTTGATACACTTTATTTTGTTACATTCATTGTCAGTCATTCAAGGATTTTCAAGTTTTTTGCTGTTTAGGAACCGAATTTTGATTAGCTGCATTCATCCAATCTAGTCCTTGTCACATGAATGCGTCTGGCCTTTGATGTTGCTTAGAGATACCCCGTTTTTTACTTGTACCACCGTGTCACACATGCCTTGAGTGTGTCTCCTTCATTGTTGAGCCTGCCATTAATTTTAAGATCTTTTCTAGCTCAATTGAGATCGTCTGTCATTTTCGTTTTTGTATCTGTTTGTCTTTTGCAATGTTGAACTTGTTCGTAACTGACAGTTTCACACTGTTTCCTTCTTCTTTAGGAAAAGAAATTGGAATGGGGCAAAGGCTTGGCACAGAAACGGGAAGCTGAATCTAGAATAGCGGAGTTAGAACTTGAGAAGGAAAAGCCATTTGCGAGATCCAGGTAAGCGATCCGTTATCCCATGAAACTCCTAGGCAAATATATTCATTTTGACGTTTTATTTCTGTAGCTTTCTTGCAAATCGTCAAAACGTTCTTGACCAAGAACACTGATAGACTTTGATATTTTGTGCAAATAAAGAGAGTATTTGTGAATGGTATTTAAATTCTTGATGGCAGAGGCCTTATGTGGAAAAATATGCTAAAAAGCTGGTAATGGGTAGTGAAATTGTGCGGTTCAATATAGCGAACTTTCAAGAGAAATGCAAAATTTTAAAAATTGCATAAGAGGCTCTACTTGAAGAGTGTGCCATAGACAATGTTAAGGTGAAATTTTATTTTTCAGCAGTTAATGACAAGGGTGAAAACCGAAGAAAGATTTTGAGAAGGGCACTCTGCTTTTTTCATAAACGTATTATTAAATCTCATATCTTGGATGACACTGCCATTCAGCTTCTTCACAACCGTCGGAGACCTGATAGAGAAGTTGCCGAGGGCAGTTAGCAGATGTGATGAGGCAGCAGCAATGACGATTGAAATTATTTTCTATTTATCTTTCCTCTTGTCCTTCTTATACTGCAATAATCCTGAAGGGCTTTTATTGAATGGCATACTAAATGTCCTGGAGTATTGGGAATTCATTTTGAATTCTGAATTGGTAGCCCAGGTTTTATGGGAAAGACGATTGAAGGTAACCGCTGAGTGAATAGTCAATTGATTTTAAATGCTTGGCTCTTAGTGAATAGTAGTCACAGATTTCGTGATGTAGAACAAAATCGCAAGAGACAAGGAAGGGCACACAAAATGGAATTTAAACATCTCAACTGGGTGAAACGTTGACAACCCGAATTCGCTAGATATTCTCTGCACGGGATGATCCTTTGTTTTCGGGTATTTTAATTGTATTTTCCTTTTTTTCTGGGAGATGGCCTTTTCTAGTTATTTACTTGGAAAATTCTATTTTTGAGGATATCTAGAACTAATTCTGTACTATTTATAAACTTCAGAGAGTGTCTTTTGAGTCAAATCATTATTTGATCTCTTTACCTCCTTGTCAATTCAAAGCTACGGTTTCCTCCTCCATGTGGATTCAATGAACCTTTTGTGGATTCAAGGGAGACTCTTTTTTGATTCTTGTGGATTCAAGAATCATCCCCTTCGTTTCTTATGGATTCAAAGATCCAGTCTCTTTTCTTTGTGGATTCAAAGTTCGATTCCTTTCCATTCATTTGGCATTCCTTGTGTTGTGATGAAAGGAAGGGAACCAATGAACTTAGTCCCTTTAGTGGATGATAAATTTTTTGCATTATTGAAGGTAAGATTTCCAAAGTAGATTTGGCATAATTATACGCAAAAAATATATTAAATTCTATATATTTCTGGGAAAGTGTTTTTCTTCACAAAAATATGCTTAATGAAAATAATTGGCTAATATTTTATTTTTGAAATTAATACGTGATCAAGATCATCAGCTCTCAAATCGAATCGTATAAGAATTATTTTAATTAGTTGATCAGTCATTGTATAGTTTTGGAAAGAAAAGAATGAATGATAATTCCCATAAGGGGTATGTTTCTTCATAATAACTATCACTTTTGGTGACAGATTTGCTGCATTTGACTACATTCTGGAAAAGATGCATTTAACTATGTCTTCGCAAAAATCATGCAAAACTATGCTGTTTCCTTGTCAGATATAGAAACATCGTTTATCCTTTTTTGGATTCATAACATTTTTTTTTCATTGGAAACGAAATCAGGTTAGTTATTAAAGCGATGGCTTCTTTTGGGAAATTATCTAGCATAATTTAGATCATTCTATGTTTCGACATTTGAATATGTGTGTATATGCATCTATTTGCCGGTATGAAATGATCTACGAGATTTTTCACTATTAATGGAGGAGGTGGCTGTTGAGTTCTAGGAAAAAAAGGTGTTACTTAGTACGAAATGCATACACACGTCTTAGCAAGTTATTTAGCATAATAATTCAGGATTATCAAAGATACTGGGCATGCTGTGCAGTTCGATGGATGTGTGGGCTCTTATTTTATTTAGAATTGTGATGCATAATTTTGATGAATTAACGTATTGGGTGAATAAATCAAGTTGAATGAATGGCTACCTTCTCCGAAGCTTCTTCATCTGTCAGGGGTCTTGGGTCTTGCTTATATCCATACGTTGTGCATGGACTGTAGGGACGACCCTGAACTCGATAAAATGCTGAGAGAGAGAACCAGGTGGGGTGATCCGATGGCACATCTGGTCAAGGTATTTCATCTGCTTCGCTGGTCAGACTCTGATCCTCTGCAGGTCTTCCGGACTGACGCTTCGAATTTTCCTTCTTGGGCACAGAAAAAGCAGTCAGAAACTCTTCTGGAAGACCTTGGTGACGACGAGAGGATGAAGGAGTCTGGGTTCATAATTCCGCAGACCATTCCTATCCACAGTTGGCTGAAAAGAGGGGTTGACCCTCCTGCTAATCGTTATGGCATTCGGCCTGGACGCCATTGGGATGGCGTCGACCGTAGTAATGGTTTGTTCTGCTCCCCCACCTCACCGAAAAGCTTTTCATATATCCAAATATATGCCTTGTCTTATTTCCTCTGATTAATAATTAAACCGGTCTCAAATGCTTCATATTTAGTTGTTTGAACGGGATATTACTTTTCTTAGAATTATGATTATTTATTTATTTATTTATTTATTTTCTGGTAGCAGTATTAATGTCTTACACTGCATATTTAAGTATAATATGACTGGCCTTTAAGATCGGCCTATGCTAACATTTCGTCATGATGCCATTAATGGTTTCTCGAGGCTCATAGTGCCTGTCCAAGATTGGGATTCTCAGATCATTTTTGCAAAGTCAACTTTACCTATTCTGGCCGGATCAGGTCAAATACAGCAGGAATCGGTCCCAATACATCTGTTTGATCTGTAGCTTGGCTGAGCCTTGCATGCACGTTCATTCATTATATGGGTGTTCTTTTTGCAGGATTTGAGAAGCAGATGTTCAAACGTCAGAGCGAGAAGCGAGCCACTGAAACCGAGGCTTATCTTTGGTCTGTCTCTGACATGTAAGTGTTGTTGACTTTTGGAGAATGGTGAGTCTCTTTTCAGTCAACGCCTCACAGGCTGATCCCCAGAGGCTGTTAGTGGAGGAAAAAGGGGGGGATCCTGGGGGTACGGAGCGGAGGCTCCGCTTCCTCAACGATGGTTGACGTCGGTCAGTCGCAATGGGTCGTCGGATGCAGGCTTTGTTCTGTTAAAAGCACTCTTTTTTGGGAAACCCGTCTCCTTGTATCAACGTGCTACGTGCTGGATCGGGTCGGCTTAGATTCACAGATTTGGAACCCCCTCCCCCATCTGTGTATGTATGTGGTCCAGCCGCCGGTTGACTTTGAAGAGAGAAATGGTCAAAGTCCGGTTGTTCTTCCGGAATTTACCCGATTCGAAGGAGATCGAAGATTCACGTAGTAACATCGGCGGTGCCTGCCCAAGTTTGTTTTTATGTTTCCTTATCATGAGAAGTTCAGTCAAATCGCAGCCGTGAGGCCATGCAGCATCTGGTAAGATTCATTCGTTGACTTTTAGAGGCAGGCGTCGACCATCCAAAGTCGTCTCCTCCGAGAGCTCGGTAGCTCACGTGGAGGGATGAGGGAGACGTCGCCTCAGTGGGGAAGCACCCGCCGCCGCAGCTCGGCGACGTCCACCTCCGCCGCGCGGCTCCCCGGGCGGTAGTCGCCGGTGACGGGATCCGGCCCCCAAGACGACACCGCCGCCGGCGAAGACTCGCCCCCGGCCCCCGTCCTCTTCTCCTTCTCCGGCGCCGGCGACGGAGCCGCCTCCTCCTCAACGCTCTTGGAAGCCACGGAGGCGCGGTAAGCCCTCCTGAAAGAGAGAGAGAGGGAGAGAGAGAAGATGAAGAGGAGCAAGCCGGAAAACTGAAGAGGAACTCAGGAGTGTACAACCGGCTCACCTAGTGAGGAAGACTCCGGCATGTTCGGTGAATGCTGTCGCCATGCGGGCGGCCTGGCACAGCGACCGAACCATTAGAACCTCGACGGACTCGCAAGGCCCAGCGCCGCCGGTGCAGAAGGAAACGGAAAGGAGGAGAGGCAAAGGCTCTTCCCCCTCCGGCTTTTCCATCTCATCCTTGCGTGGCCTGCCTTTCTTATAGAGAGAGGAGGGATTCCAAGAATCAACGGCAAGGCATTCTCCCTCCGTTTTTTGCTTCCGGACAACCCCTTGTGCCGCCGTCGCCTCTCACATTTCCGGGTAATTCTCACGAGAGACGATCGTTGGCCGGCTGAAGAAACCGATAACGGCGGACTTCCCCACCCTGCACCGTCACCTTCGGGCCGTGGAGGAGCGCGGCGGCCGTCGTTGTCGACGCAGGAGTTGCGTGTGGAGGACCTCTCATTGCGTGCGGCGGCGGACGAGGTGACGGGTGATGGGAGCATTCGGGTGGAACAAGTCAACGTCCGTACGGATGGATCCCCGAAGGTTACCTGCCTCTCACAGGATCCTGGGGGAGGGGTGGGGCTTGATCACATCGGTCGACCGTTCGCATCAGGTAGAGGCAAGGGGCCCGTGCATGATGTTGTTAGTCAGTCCTGTTGGATTGAGCTTTAAATGCTGCAAATTTATCGTGCTTTGGTTAGAGAAAGTTTAGCTTTTATTTATATTAAATAAATATGGGGACGCTTATACCTTAGTCTGAAGTGTAGGCCTGAAGAGTTGACTTTCTTAATTAGAAAGTTGATTAGCTACATACAACCCATTTTGAGTTAACCCATTTTATCAGTAGGTCAATGAACGAATCTTTTGGGCGCTTTTTGTCCAGGAAGTCCAACAAGCTCCTTTGAAGCGGCTCTCTCCAGTTGACTCATTGGAAAACCATTTCAATAGTTAGAGCAAAACATGTAAGGCAAACTTTTTGAATAGGGAGGGTGAACTAGAGATCTTGTCAAAAGATTGAAGAGCAAACCTAATACTTTCTGAAGTTAACCCTAATATTACTGCAAAAGTAGCCATTAAAGAAGCACCTTCTTCACAATAACCATTTCATAACAATAAAAGCATACTGGGGTTGCAATGCTTCATACAGTGAGAATTCCAACCCCTAAACATACTGGGTTCAAGCCCAGATGCTACTTTCACACTCGAGGTACACATTTCATTTCCTCACAAATGATTGATGCAATTGGTTTAGTAATATCTTGGAAGGCCTCTGCATACTAAAATCTTGCAGGGCTCTCGATGCAAGGCTTGGGGGAGTAAAGTAGATCAAATATCGACTAAATAGCTGAAAAATTATAGTGTCCATGTGCAATTGTTTATTCTACAAATAAAATTTTAAGATTCTATGTAAAATAAACAATTCATTCCTCATGCACTTAGGGGAAGTGAATTGTCGCTAGGGATGAGTGGTTCAACAAGGGGAGAGGAAAGGTTTGAGGGGTTGATGGAGGGATCTATGAAGGGGTGAGATGTCATGGGACGAGATGTGCTTGCTTGGTTGAAGTATGAGAGTTCTGACCATCTTAGGATAGGAGAGAAGGCATGTGGGGCCCAATTATTATTAGATAGTGGCAAATGTTGATAGCCACCTACAAGGTTCTAAAATCAAATTGAAAATGATTTTAGAACAAAAATGGTTATAATTGATAATGGGGGAGTGTTTAAGAATTTAATAATTTATGATTTTTTTAATCATAAAGGGATAGATTATTATTTCTTTTGTGCTACAATCCATCAAAATAGTAGCATTATTGAAAGGAGAAATGAGCCTTAGTACAGTATAGTTCTTCTTGTGCTATAACTAGTGTTCCTAAAACTACTTGGCAAAAATACTCTTGGGCTAAAAATTGTATGTTCTATTGTGAATCAATTCTAGGTAAGATCAATTCTCAAGATTTAGTTTTCTTCCTTCAGTTAAATTATAATAAATTAAAAAAATAATAAATTGAGGAACTAATAAATTATTTGAAATTGATTGAGTAAGATATTAAAAAAAAATGTCTTAGAGGGAAGTGTTTCATATTTCGCAATCTATTACTTCAGATATAGATTTTGTTTATAAATAAATATGTCTCGCATTCCTAGATTTTAAAATAGCTAAACTCTTGGGATCTATCTTTAAAGCTCGCAAACTCTTTAATGATTTTTTTCATAGTGCATGGGCATGTGCGCGCTCTGAACTAATTCTATTGTCTTTATTTATTCAGAAAATGTTATGTTATTATTTTTTTACATCTTATTTGAAAAAATCTATTAATTAACAAGACTAGAGGTTTTTGGAAGCTATAGTAGAATCCTTGAACACTCAGATGGAAAATTTTGGAATTAGGGTGGATCTTTGGTAGATTAAACAAGTACATAAACCTTATGTTGTGTTTAGATGATTTTGTCTAGTAAAATTTAATGATCCTGTGAATTTCTTACAACTCACTTGAAGAGCAAGCTATGGCCATCAGCCTGCAGCCTTGCTAGTGTTCCGGAAACGGATCTGGGTTAGATTGCCCACGAAACCAGCAACGTTGACTTCAGAGCCAATTTTCTACTTTTATCTTTGGGTTTTCCAGAGCCCTCGACCGAAAACCCAGGGAACACGATTTCTAGGCCATTGAAATGATCTGAGTCAACGGCTGTACAGAAGCCGACGACCGAACCTGGTTTCTCCAGCCAAGCTCGAGGTCAACGCCAAAAAACGGGCCGAAGCTACCACACACATTCCCCTCGCCCATCAAGCTCCCTCATCATATAGTAGAAGCCCAAGGTCATGACTGTGACTCAACAAGGGCGCTGAAAGCGCTGGTCTACTAAGGAAAACTACTCGCCTTCTACATCAAAAAAATTACTGAAATAGGGAAGAGAAAATCTTACCCCTTCCCTCTCCCTCCTGAAGGAAAAGGAAACCTGTCGACTCCGAGGATTATTCTCTCCAAAGATCAGCAAACTCGTCGGGCTCGAGAGGATTTTCAAGCTCGTGCATCTTCCTCCTTGTCTTCGCTTTGACCTTTGTGGCATACTTCCCGGCCTTCTTCTTCTTCTCCAGAGCCCGGATCTGAGCACCATGGATGATGGATCCAGAGAAAAATAAATTAGCAAAAAAGGGCAAAAAATCCACTCTTCATCTATGCATGTGACCATATTTTTACAAAACTGTGGGATATCAAATTTCCTTCCAAAAAAATGGCAGATCAGACCAAAATTAGCAAAAAAAATAAAATCTAATTTTTATCCCTACGTGAGACTGTATTTTTTACAATTGGTGAGATATTAGATTTCCATCAAGCTAACGGCAGCTGATGGCAGCAAGCTGCTTGTATAGAGAAGATGCTGATGATCCATTACGGGCTGTGACAAATAATTACTGATTTAAACAAGGGGGCAGCACAATGAATTGGATGAAGAATGAAAGATGAGCACACAGTGCTCTACTCTAATGATAGATGCCTTATTACTGCTACTGCAGGTTCTCTCGTAGAAATTTACAGCACATGGAACGGCATTTCTGGGAACCTCAGAGATTATTCAATGCTAACAGCCACATCCATAACGATTCATGGAACATATCAACTGCTATCTTGACTTTTTCCTAGAGTAATCTTCAGTCTAAACCTAAGAACCATCCGAAAATTACCTGGTTAGGCGATATGTAGAATGGATTCTCGTACAGTGTTGGGCCACCAAAACTCCCACCAAATATCTTGATTGGGTTCAGACAGAATCTCGGACCAACCTGCATAAATGATGGAGGACCGTATTGACTCGCAGAGGTTATCAATCGTGTACACTTGAAAACAATTTAAGAACCCACAACATACCTCTACCAGGGTTGTTTCTTCTATTCCACCTTGGTTGACAATCTGAAATTTTGACCATTTGATGTCAAGGACAGAATCAAAAGCGGGAAATAAAACAAGCACCATTATCATCTCCAACTGAAAAAAAGTGTTATTTCTTATAAATGCATAAATGGTCGAAAAATTAGGGGAAACTAGCATTATCATTGAGTTATCACACTGTTTCTTATTGCCTCATGATTCCTGACTGCCATAATATATACTTCCCACGAAAGTCGAAGTGATAGAAGTGCAAAGCGTAAGGGAAAGCAAACCTAATTCCAAAGTCCTAGTTTCATTTTAGCTGCGAAACACAAAAGGCCAAAATAGAGTACACAACATGCATACAGGAAGTCAGGGACAAAAAAAGGGTAAAGAATTCATTAGATAATGTAGGATAAGATTCAACAAAGGTCTTTAATATTTGGTGAAGAGTTAATGTCTGTAGCTAAGCTACGGATCATGCCAATTGTAAAAGAATTGTGCTTCTAAGAGACAATATAGTGATTTGATTATTTCAGAATGCTAAGTTTCCAGGAAGAGATAGAATGGACAGTTTCAAATATTTATTAAATATTAATAAAATTAAAAAAAATACGAATAATGCATCCAAGATCATTTTTATTGGAAAGGTGAAAAAATTGGAAAGGTGCAAAAAAGGTTTTCAATCACGCTTCACCCCTCTCTACCGACATAATGCATCCAAGGTCGTTTTTATTACAAATGATCACATTCAGCCCATGTTCTAGGTGACCCGGACATTATAGGCATCAGGGCCACATGGTTGCCCCAGGCATCACCTAAACAACTACTATGTCACCTACCATTGCATAAAAAGGTCTCCAGTTCCTAGACAATTGAAGTTTAACATTTCAAAGAGCTGAAAGCATCTTAAAAAGACTCGCATATCTTTCTTCTTTGATGGAAAGGCAAGCCGATAATGATGTGAACAGAACCACCAGACAAAATTGTCCAGAACCTGTCAGAAGAGCAATATTTCAAAAGATGCATCGATTTGCATTCATGACTTGGGCAAATTTGATTCACAACCCAACTCTCATCTACAGAGAGCGATGTTAGTCACCACACAAATGGATGCCAACATAGGTAGATGTTGGAAGTTCTAAGGGTATTTTGAGAAATGTTTTATACGGTTTCCTTCCCTTTCCAGGAAAGTGAGAGGACGATGATGGGTGGAGGCGGTTTCCACCGTCCCTCTCCTCTATCCTCCGTGACTGCAGAATTTTCTCCTCCGTCTGTCTATGTTTTCTCAACAGCATATATATATCCCGAGACAGACCTATCACATCTAAAAAGGTGCAACCGAATCATTCTAAAGAATAAGCTGGAAGACGTGTTTTATGTCTAAAAAATTAGTTGCAGTCAAGAATTTTTTTACACTAACAAGAACATGTCAGCTTCTGAGCTCTAGAGTCGTGCTGACTACGGTAACTATTGGCATAGCAATCAAGAAGTCGTAGCGAGTTAGTGTAAGAAACATGGGAGACAACATAGATGCGTGGGACTGATATGACTATCGCTGAAAACACGAATAACAGTTGGAGGCAGCACGGCACAGTATCTATCAGACTACAATTGATTTAGATAATCTGTTAGACCTACCCGATCCACGTTAATGCATGACGTTTATCCAAGAATACAAAACAAGCTAAATTTCAAATAAATAAAAGGAGAATGCAATGATCATCTCTCTACCTGATAATTACGGAACCATATGTGATCGTCAACAATGGCGAAAGCAAACACATGATCGTGGAAAGGCTTAGACTTTCTATGATCCTTTGGGGTCTCAAATATCTGCAAGCAGAAATAGGAATATTAATATCTTCGTATTCATTAGAAAACCTAAATAAAGAACGCAATGTAGCGTTGTAACACAAACTGCCAAAAGGACCCCTTGTCAGAAACAAAGGGCGTACCTGCGTGATCATCTCTTTTAAAAGCATCCAATGAGGATCTTTATTAAAATTTGTTGTGAAAGTTAAGATTGGTCGTGAACCCTTCAAATGATTTCCAGTGAGCTTCAGCTCTTCCATGGTATGCACTGCAGTAAACAGGAGAGCATGTTAGGTCGTAAGATGTCAACATACATTAAGAAAAAGCAACTGGGCGAGTATTTCCCACTAGTAATCCTAATTGCCAGATTAAGACTAATACCAATGAGAATCCATGAATCCTTAATAAAAACAGAGAAAGATTGGATTAATCTTTTGCCATACCAGCATTAACCAAGAATTTGACAGATGGCCCATTGGGACATTTAGCCATCCAAAGATAAAGATCCTTTTGCTTTCTACACTGTTAGACAAAGTCTAAAGTCAGAAAAAGATGTGCACGGATACACATAACTAAATAAAAACCTAAGACCTTCGATTGACAACTACCTCGAAGAACATGCAGTAGGAACAATTGCGAAGCTCAACCAACTCGTTGAGAGTCGCTCCTTTGCTTGATTTGGACTCGACCTTGTTGTCCTTCTTACAGTGCGGCAACAGCGATACTACGTTGAGCATCAGATGCCGGTACCTGAAACCCATTCAAGCAGACAACTGATGAAAAGATTGAGAAGAATTTCACGGGAAACAAGGTAGCTTAATGATTTAACCAGGCGATGAAGGGAGGGCTACCTGGACATGATTCGCCGGGAGCAAGTTATCAACACTTTCTCCTTATTTCTGAAGACCGGAACCCCGCCCCTGGCGCCGGCGGCGCCGCTGCTGCTGTTTTCTTGGACGGGGCCAACTGCCCCGTCCTTCCAGCCCAAGAGCGTCCGCTTGGGCCGCTGCGGCGCGGATACCTCCTCGGGGGTCGCGGCTTCGGCGACCTCTGCCTGCTGACCGAGCTTCCTCTTCTTCCCCATCTCTCACAGGCGGGGGACAGCGGAAACGGAGAGGGCTTTAGGGTTTAAACACGACCCTTTAACCCGATGGAACGCCAATTTTCTTCAAGACCTTCACCGAAAAGATTTTTGCTTTAATGCCCTTCCAAACTCCAACACACGAACGAGAATGATGGCTACCCCAAGGTTAATTTGCGAATATACTCCGGCCGCCGGAGAGGAAGGCACGGCTCCTCGATCTCGCTCCTCGCTGCCCTCTCCCCCACCTCCGCCGCGCCCGCCGGCAGCGCCGAGACCAGCCGCCCCCTGCGCGCCAGCAGGTGCACCATGCACGCGTAATGCTCCACCCCCGGCGTAGTGAAACCATGCTCGGTTGTCGGCTTCTCTGTACGGCCGTTGACTCAATCTTTTCAACGGTCAAGAAATCATGTTCCCTGGGTTCTCTGTCGAGGGCTCTGAAAAATCGCAAGATAAAAGAAGGTCGCCTTCTAACGGGCCGTAGGTCCACTTGAGGCGGCAATACGCTTTGAGCGGCTGGCACATTTCAATAAAAGACCTCTGCTATTTGCGTGCATGCCCTTTTACTCCTTTTTCTATAGGGGGCAACGGCAGTGGAACCAGCTGCAGGTGAGGAGGGCGCGTATCTCCTCGCTCTGTGGGTGGGACCGGTCGCCGGAGAGGAAGGCGTGGGTCCTCCCCCTCACCACCACCCAGCTCATCCCCGGCGCTTTCCTCACCCCCTTCGCCCTCATCTCCTCCCCCACAGCCCCCTCCGCCGCTCTCCGCTCCGCCGCCGCGTACAGCCGACGCAGCCCCACCAGCGCCGCCGCGTTCCTCGGCTCTTCCTCGATCGCCCTCCTCGCCGCCCTCTCTCCCACCGCCGCCGCCGCCGCCGCCGCCGCCCCCTCCACTGCTGCGCACGCGGCGGCGAGCGGCCCCCACAGAGCCGGCGCTCCCGCCGGAAGCGCCGAGACCAGGCACTCCGCCTCCGCCGCCCGCCCAGCTCGCGCCAGCAGGTGCACCATGCACGCGTAGTGCTCCACCCCCGGCGCCGGCATCGACCGGAGGATCTCCCTCCCTCGGTCCACCAGCCCGGCGTGGCTGCACGCCGTCAGCGCCCCCAGGAAGCTCACGCCGGTCGGCGCCATGGGCATGCCGTGGAAGAGCTCGAGCGCCTCGCCGGCGAGCCCGTGGTGCGACAGCCCGACGATCATGGTATTCCAGGAGACCAAGTCGCGGGACGGCATGGCGGAGAAGGCCCGCAGCGCCGCCGTGACGTCCCCGCACTTGGAGTACATTGCCGCCAGAGCGTTGCCCGCCGCCGTGTCCAGCGCCGGCCGCGTGCGCACGGCCAGCGCGTGCAGCTGCTGCCCCATCTCCAGGCAAGCCGCCGAACCGGCGGCGCCCAGCAGCGCGGCGAACGTGTGGTCCAGCGGCGGGACCGCCGCGGCCTTCATCTCCGAGAACACCTTCATGGCCTCGTGCACGAGCTCGTTCTGCACCAGCCCGGAGATCACCGCCGTCCACGCGACGCTGTCTTTCACTTTCATCTGGTCGAACAGTAATCGCGCCGGCGACACCTCGCCGGCGTCGAGGTAGGCGGAGATCATGGTAGTCGCCGTGATCTGGTCGGGGAAGGGTGTCCCGTCGAACCAGCGGCGGGCTTCGTCCAGCTGCCCGGCCTGCGCGTACCCAAAGATCATCGAGTTCCAGCAGATGGTGTCCTCGCCGGAGGAGCTCGCCGGAGGATCTCGCCGGAAGATCCAGCAAGCCCAGTCGACGGCCCCCAGACGGGCGTACATCTGGATCAGGCACCAGCCCAGCCGCCCGTCCCCGCCATTTTCCACCGTCATCCCGTTGACCACCGTCTGAGCGTGGACCTGCCGGCCAAGAGTGGGAAATCTGAGGCCCGTGCAGGCGTAGAGAAGAGCTATCAGCGTTTCGCTATTTGGTTCCACCGGAGATGTCCGCTTCATCTCCAGGAACAGGCGGAGCGCCGCCTCGTGGCGGCCATTCCACGCGAAGCCGCCGATCATGGCGGTCCAGGTGACGACGTTCCTGATCGCTGGAGCCATCTCCCGGAAGAAACGGTGGGCTTCTCCGACGTCCCCCGCGCGGCAATGCCCGGCGATCATGGCCGTCCACGACACCACGTCGGCGGCGCCACTGGCCTGCTCGAATAGCCGCTGCGCCTCCCCCATAAGCGACCGCTCGGCGTAGGCGGCGATCATCCCACTCCATGATGCTCGGTCTCTCTGCGGCATTGCGTCGAATATCCGCCTCGCCTCGGTGAGCTCGCCGTTCCGCGCCAGCCCGGAAACCATCGCATTCCAAGAGACCACATTCCGCTGCGGCATCGTGTCGAAGAGGGCCTTCGCCTCGCGCGTGCGCCCGGCTCGGAGCAGCGCGCAGAGCATGGACGTCCAGGAGACGACGTTCCTGTTGGGCATTCGGTCGAACAGCTGACGGGCATCGTCGAGATGACCGTAGGACGCGTACGCCGAGAGCATGGCGTTCCAGGTGACGACGTTCTTGAAGGGCATGGAGTCGAAGAGGGACCGGGCCTTGTCGAGCTGGCCCCGCCGGGCGTGCTGGGAGAGGAGGGAGGTGTGCCACCGGAGGACGTCGCTGCCGCGGGGGTCCTGCAGCCGGAGGTGTGGGCCATGAAGGGAGGAGGGGAAGCGAGGGAAACGGAGAGAGCGGCCAAATCGCATCAAATGGAAAGATGAGGTGCGCAGGTTGATGCAGAGGAGTTATCCTTGAGTTTGATGGGCCCAATTTTTGAATCCACAAATTGAAAAGTAAGGTGTCTTCAGTCCACAAGAGATAGCTTGAATCTGCAAGTGGCGAGAGAGAGAGAGAGAGAGAGGACCCCCCAAATTACATGATTAATGTAGTCTATGTGAAATCTAGTTTTCTAGCAGTGGAATAACGTTGTATATTCTACTCGTAAACTTATGTCCCTTTAATATCCTTGTACAGAAGTCAACCGACCTTGTTTATAATTGACTCAAAACTAAGTGAGACCATTCCGTAACGTTAAAAAAAAATGTGGGGGGGGGGGGGGGGCAATTCACCCATAGCATAGTTCCTATGACACCAACACTTGTACTATGCATGCAAACCTAATTGGTACAAGGGGTTGACTCCAATGTTCTATCTTGCTCTCTAAGGTTATTTCTGATGTTGCAAGCAAGGGCTGACCTTTTTATTCGAATAGAACTTTTTATCACACGAAGTCACCATATAACTTTGGGAGACCCGTGCTTACCCTATTTCCTTCATATTTTTTGGGCATATTTGACTTTGAAAACAGGCTTTTTTTTTTTTTTTTTTGCTTGAAGCTCATCCAAAAAAATTAACAAAAATAAACGCAAGCAAGATCGAGGGTTTTGTAATCATCCAGAGCGATGTACCAAGATCAACACCTACGAATCTTCTTATACAGATGAGGGCATTGTCAATAAGCTAGAGACTTTCACCTGGTCAACGCTAGGCATCTAGATTTATCCGTAAGAAGCCACCTTTTTTCTGTTCCTAGCCTAGTGTTGATCAGCTTCAGGTATCAACTATCTCACTTATAGAAAACAATAGTAATGCAATTTTGGCATGGCTGAAAAATCCAACAATATCTTCAGGTTGAAACGATACAAATTGGTTGATCAAACAAGTAAAAGACTAAGAAAGCTCCAAGTATGGACGTTGACTTATATATAAAATAGCACTTTTTACCAATAGCCCAGAAATTTCTCCTCACGCTGACCAAAATTCTGATACAATCAACATTCCAACAAGATACAAATCATCGGCATTCTTCAGCACACTGCTTATTCCACCACTTATGACCATCAAAGCAACATAAAGTGCAAAATAAATGATTCCAGAGGAAGCGAATGAGGAAGAAGACCAATTTGAAAGGCTTTCTATACACAGTGTGACACCGTCAATGACAGCAGCAGGGTTCTGAGAAGAGCTGCTTTGACCCCTTTAGAATACAGCATACTCATCATGACTTGACATCTGCATGTATAGGACTATGGCCAGGCCAAAGACGAAAAAGGAGGAGAGCTCCATAGCCAGAGCACCCCAAACAATGACATTGGCATGCTTTAAGATGGCTGGGATTGCAATGCTTCCGACCACCGAAGCCCCGGTCAGGAATTTGGTGATGTCTACCCATCTGGAGTTTAGATGATATTTTCAAATCAAAAATAGAATGGCGCTCATGAGAAGAAGAAGAAGAATGCTGGGAGAGAAAGTCTGCTCCAGCAAAGGTTTCACTGACCTGTTGCCTTCAGTGGAGATGAGAGAGTATGCATCGGAGGCCGAGAAGAACATTAATGGCATTGGCAGAAGAACATACATTATTACTGCATCATCCACAATCTTGATGGTTAGTAAAAACTCAGGTCGTGCTTCTTGAACGACAAGAGATCTGTCTTGTACGGTTTATCTCCTACCTGTCAACATTGGCCACCAGTTTTTATACACAGCACAAGCCTGCCAATTCAGAGGAGAGAGGAGAGTTTTTTGAGGTGAGGGTTATCTCATTTTTGTGTGGCCGGTAGAAGGATAAAGGCGACCAATTTTAGCAAATCAGGAGAGAATAAGATACCAGAACTTGTAGAACGATTCCAGTAGATACCATAATTGCTAAAAGAGCAAGTTTCCCTGTTTCCAGGCAGGCGATCACATGACGAGGAAGGTCAGGCATCCTGTCTGATTAATAACTTATTAGTGGGCCACGGTAGTAAAGATGGGACCTGGGGAATCAATGAACGAACGCTTTTCATGAGGATGGGCTAAAACACAACAGAAAAAGAATATCTCCTAGTCAATAAAATAAAAATTATCACTAGTTTACCAGGAAAAGCAAGAGTCATGCTAAATAAGCACAAAAGAATAGCAAAACAAATCACTACAACTTGGTCCCAACTAAATAACTAAAAATTAAATTACTTGGTAATATTTTGAGCACTTCAATAAAAGAGTAAAATTTAAAAAGCAGAGAGAAAATAAAGTGAAGAATGGGAACCTGGTTCAGCTTCTATTCTTCAAGTAATAATTTAAGATGGTCCTCAAACTGGCCTTTAGTTTAGAAAACGACACATGATACTACAATCATAGAGGCTGTCACTTATTGCAAAGCCAAATTCCTTAAATCGCTTTTTGGGAGGCAAAATCAGGGCAAGTTGGCAAGTGCTCAATCTAACTATGATTCTCCCTTGTTTCAAGAAGTGACTCACACCCCAGCTTGTCCATGTTATTAGTAAAGCCATTCTATTCCAGGAAATGACATATTGTAGAGAATAGCTAACTAGAGAGAGATAATCAAACAGTAATGAATGCAAGGATCTTTAATGTAGTTCAGTTTTCCAGAATCTACTGCCATAATGGAGCTTCGTTATGATAGAGTTTAAGTAATAATATATTTTATGCCTCAAACTTTTAATACAACGCGATTAAGATCACCTGTTTTTCAAGATAAAAAATAGACATCTACCCATAAAAAATTCAGCAAAACATAGCGTAAGCATGCCAATAGCTATAATAGCTGGAAGCCACAGAAGCTCTAAGACAGGTGAGTGAAAACAAACCTTAAAAGAACCCTTCTTATTATCTGTTCATCATACTAAATCCCTCCATTAATCTTATAGCAATTCGAGGAATACGATTAAAATCCAATCAGAAAATGCACTTCCTGATAAATAGCCCAAAACTGCAAACATTATGTACTGATAAAACATCCGCAGTCCACATATTCTGAACAAGTTTTGGGTTCGTTCGTGGGTGAGTGCGAAGCAGAGAAAAGTAATTAGAAATCAAAATAATCTCCAGGTATATGAGAAATTTGAAAATCTAAAGGGACCTACACATGCATTAGTGTCCTGAAAGTTGAAGCGTTCAACCTTAGAGCTTTTCAGTTTCTCCAAAGAAACTGAAAAGCTCAAAAGACTTATTGCCTTCGAGGCTTTGCTGTGATTTCTTGAAAAATTCCAATTCCTAGGATACAAGAACATAAATTGAGCATTTAATTTTAATAATAGGGCACAAGAATTCATATTCTCCATAAGTGTAATATTCTGCACAGAAGTTGGAAGAACAAGTGTGGCGATGGAGCTTTGTGTATCAACGGGTATCACACTTTGTCTATGAAGGATAAATCCCTTTATTTTTTTACCATACCTATCAGCACATTATGATAAAAATAAAAATAAAATAAAATGAATCATTTCAAGAAAAATTCAGTGATCAGCTGCTGCATCCAACTATGTGGTAAAAAAAACTACGCATTCCAAGTTTATTGGATTCAAACTTTGAAAGTTCACATTTTCCCCAAAAGCACGCTATTTTTTGTCATCCTAATAAAAGACATGTATCTCTCTTTTATGGCTTTATTATGCAAGGAAATAAAAGATACATTTCCTCGTTAACTGAAAATACATATAGTTCAGACTATGCATGAAATAAAGATTGCAATTTGGGACGGCTAGATCGCATTAGATAAATATACAGACGATTATAGAATCCTAATAATGAAAATGAACTCATTTTGAATCTTGCAGAAACACAAACAGCAAATTGAATTTACTGTCAGTCTAGAAAACCCGTTCATGTCATAGAAAGAGTATAGGCCTGTAAGCCTATGCTTTTTCATTCTCAACTCTACTAAAACTCTTTCCAGGAATAAGAGTGCTACAAATATATCCCAGTATCTTGGTCCAAAAAATAATCATCTCAGAAAGGTACATCCTACACAAAAGAATAATATCAATCTAATTAGCTTCAGAAAGATATTTCAACATAAAGAAACTTATGTAAAGTATATCCCATCACCCGAGATGGCAGAAGCAATGTGGCGCTTGTATCTGGAACAACACTAACCTATACATGATAGGAAATTCAACCATACCCAATAGGCCCGATAGTTGGCTTTTACGGGAATGTTTGGTCTCTGGATGCTGGACAGGTTGAATTATTGGGATAACGATGATGATATAACCTGAAAAAAAGAGATTTGAAAATAGAGAGACAAGATTGGGACGGAATGAATCTCAGACACTAGATGATTTCCCAAACAGTTTGGAAAGTATACTTTATCTTGAGGAAAGAAAAGACTATCCCGGATACGAAGGCTACCAAAGTTTATTTTCAAAGGAGAAAGGGGAGAGATCTCTTCGCATCTTTCACTCAAAAAGAAGGATGCCGTTTGAAAAAGTTTTCATTCGCTAAAGTTTTCCCTCGAAAAACGAAAGCTCACTTCCCAGGGTGAACTCAAGACATGACAGTGATAAACTGTTCAAGACATTCTAATCACAATTAACGGGTGCATTTAGCAGGAAGAAACCAGTCCACAAGTAAAATCTCATTCTGTGCGTGGTGAAACTGCACGAACCCTGCCAGACCCGTCTAACGTGCACTGCTTGACCGATTCAGAAGCAGGCAGAACCATCATCAGTAACAAACCGCAATGAAGACAATCTTAAGCCAAAGAATAGAAACATAAAGGGAGAAGAAAACAATTCAGAAGAACGCCAGGGCCACACTAAACACCGCGCAACCATCAAAAGGCAACGAAAGGCAGATCAGGAGACCAAAAGAGAAGAGGACGGAGATGGATACACAACAAAGGAGAGCTTAGAATCAAACCTCTTCTTCCGAAATCTCCACCGGAGATCTTCCCCTCCTAGCCGGAATCTAATGATGAGAGCCGGGAGGAGGCTTCTTCCCAACTGCAGATGGGGCGAGGCGGCAGATCCAAAACACCATCACGCCAGTGCCAGCTAGGCGTAACGACCAATCAATCATCTAGTCTTCACTCTCTTAATGGGCCTCTCGAAACCAAAAAATACGCATTACTCTCGAGCCCAATAGCCTATTTCCTTCAGAAATAAACGAGAGAAAGAAAGAGCTTGCTCTGCCGAAGTGGGCTTACTTCTATTGGGCCCGCACAAACCGCTTACTCGTTTGTGGCCCTAATCCCTACTGGGCTTTCCAAGGAGAAACTGCCCAATTCCGGTGCTTGGGCAGAGCCGGTGGCCCAGCCCTTCGCACTGAATACAGTAATGAAAAGGCCCTCTATTAATTGAAAACTTTCCAGGGAGTTAAAAGCAAAAATCAACCGCGCATGGCTTTTACGTGTCGTTTTCCCGCACGTGCAAAAAAATCGGATTTTTCCCTTTTTGAAAAAACAAAAGATTCTCAGCGCATGTCTGCTGTGCGGAGGGAGGGGAGAGCATGACGATGACGTGGCCCATTCCCAGCCGTCCACGGCTGGCCGGTCCTGTCTAAAATGGGGGGGGGGATGACCTCTGGTTTGCAACAGCTTTCCTTCTCCCCCTTACCAAACAGCACTGTCTGCTCTCTCTGTGACTAGACTCCCACTCCGAGAGAGAAAGATGGAGAGAGAGAGAGAGAGAGAGAGAGAGAGAGAGGGAAAAGGAGAGAGAGAGAGAGAGGATGCAAGAGATTTCGTTGTCCTCTTCTCATTGGAGATAGGGATGGAGAGAGAATACAAGAACATGAGGCCATATTGTGCGTCTCCCGCGCCAGAAAGAGTGACAGAAGGAGAGGAAGTGGTCGTCTTTTCTGGCGTCACAGACGGAGAGAGAGAGAGATGCTCTCGTCGCCTGAGTTTCTATGCTCCTTTCCACGTTCTCATGGCTGAATTGCGGTGCTGCTCACGGCTGCCTGTGGCTGTTCTCCACTGAGTCATGGTAGTACATTCTCTCTTGAGAAGATCCGAAGCCTCATGACTGGGCAGAGGACAAATGTCGACATTCGATACGAAGTAAAGAACAGACGGGGGAAGAGAGAGAGAGAGAGAGAGAGAGAGAGAGAAAGAGAGAGAGACAGAGAGAGAGAGAGAGAGAGAGAGAGAGAGAGAAAGAGAGAGAGAGAGAAAGAGAGAGAGACAGAGAGAGAGACAGAGAGGGAGGGGGGGAGAGAGAGAGAGGATGTAGTGTTCGGTGTAACGAAATAGTTGGGAATCTGCAGTGTTAGGCTGCAAATCTTATCGGTTCAAGCGGTCAGAGGGTTCAGACGGATGTAGTCAGCGGGGTGGGTTCTGGAGGAATCGTTCGGGACGGCTCTCACAGTGGGCAACTTTGGATTTCGTAACCAAGGGATCGCTTTCAGGAGGAATCGTTTTCTTTCTGGGCTGTATCCTGCGAGACAGCGAGGTAGCGCTGGTCGTTCTGTGGGCGAGGGGGGAAATGGGGGTTTGGTCTCCAAATCATGTACGAATCTCCCCGGTTCTTCCCTTGTTGCACTTGTGAGCACGGCACTTATGAGAAACTCCCCCGTTCAATCCCATGGCAACTCACTCTGCTCTCTCCTCGGTGAGATATGGAGGAGACTAAGACACAGATAACGATAGATAGATAGATAGAGAGAGAGAGAGAGAGAGAGAGAGAGAGAGAGAGAGAGAGAGAGAGAGAGAGAGAGAGAGAGAGAGAGAGAGAGAGAGAGAAGAAAATGTAGAGAAGAGAGAGACGTACGCGCCGAGTCAAGCGAGAGAGAGAGAGGAGAGAAGAAAATGAATAAAAGCGTCGTTTTCCTGAGGCATGCGTACGCCGCCGCGGAGGACTTGTCCGATCTGGGTGGTGCTCCCCTCATCCCTTGTCTCCCAATCCGTTCCCTGATCACTGCTCGTCGACGCTGGCATTGCTCTTCCTGCCGCTCTTCAACCTCCCTCTCTCTCTCTCTCTCTCGCTGTGGGGGGAATATTTCCCTCTCTTCCTCTGGCAAGACTACACTGTTGAAGTTGCTTCAGCAGACTCCGGGGGGGTGGAAGGAACCATGCTCAGCGCTGTACAACGTAAGATGTTCCCCGCTTACACAGCCCTTTCTTTCCTTTTCTTCTTCTTCCTCCTCCTCCTCTCTTGTGTTGTCCAGAGATCTCTGCGTCATCACGTACAGGTATATTGTTCAGGTCTGAGGTTGCCGGTCTTCCTTCCTCTTACCTGCTCCATCATAGAGGAAAGAACGTCGTTCCTCATTAAGACGCCATCTCCATGAAAAAGCTCGAGCTGCGATAGCTCATAAAGTCCTAAATAATGAAGACGCTCTGTTACAGATCGTCATTCTTCTTCCAAATGGAAGGGACTAGATGCAGAGTAGTTCGGTTCTTAGTGAGATGGAGCCTTTTCTGTTGAGCATAAGAAGCAATAAATAGGACGAAATCTTTGGGAGATTTCGCGACTCATTGCGTGGAATAGACGTCAGGATCCGTCAGCCTTCATGCAAGAACTAATCAACGAAATGTACCCATCAGGAGTTTTTCTTCACCATTTAATCGCAGTTTCTCTCGACCGAAAAAAGGAACGCAGTTTGCTGCTCTTGATTTATTTTAATGTTCTGCAGGATTTCTACCTCGGCGATGGCGGGGGTTGCCACAAGAAGCTACCCTTTTCTTTTGGGAGGATCAACTCGCCATACTGCTCCAGCTAGCATTCCTAGCCAGCTTGCTGGTAGAACTCCTGTCGAAAAAGATCAGCATAAGAAGATCTGCGGCGCAGTCTTCAACAAAGAATTACTATCCTGGAAGCGTCAAGGTGGCCCTGTCATACAGATGCACCCTGCTTTCTTGCTCGGCTCTGCTGGGAACTCATCTGCTGGGCCTTCTACTTCTGCTACTGGGAAAGGAAGGGAAACCCAAGTCTCCGCTCACTGTTCTTCTCTCTGAGACGACGCTGCTGCTGTCATGGCTGCTGGCAATCCTCACAGTGGTAAATTTTCAGAAGACGAAGACGCTGCGGCTTCCCTGGACGTTAAGGATATGGTGGGTTTGCGGCTTCCTTCAATCAGTCACCACCGTCATTGTCCATCTTCATTCCATCATTTCAAGAAGAAGATATCCTGAAGTGCGGGAGTTCGTCGGTCTGTTGAGCTTTCTTCCGGCCTCGTATCTCTTCTGTGTTTCCATCAGAGGAAGCACGGGCATTAGTTTCTTCACTGGAACAATATCAGAGCCCCTCTTGCAGAGAGAGAGAGAGAAGGATGACGAAGACGATAACATGCGATCTCTTTATGCAACGGCGACCTTCATCCAGCTGGTGACCTTCTCCTGGTTCAACCCGCTGTTTATAAGAGGAAACAGGAAGCCATTAGAACGGGGTGAAGTTCCAGATGTTGACAAGACGGACTCTGCTGAGTTTCTCTCTCAGTCATTCGACGATTCTCTGAGGAGGGTGAAGCAAGCCCACGAACTGCAGACCTCGAGCGTCTACAGTGCAGTGTTTCTGTTCATCAGGAAGAAGGCGTTGATAAATGCAGCTTTCGCCGTGTTGACTGCCTGTGCTTCCTACGTGGGTCCCTACCTGATCGACGACCTCATAAAGTTCCTCGGTGAGAAGAGGAGTCAAAGCCTGAGAAGTGGATACATTCTATCAGTCGGGTTTCTCAGCGCCAAAATCGTGGAGACAGTCGCTCAGAGGCAGTGGATATTTGGAGCTCGGCAGCTTGGGATGCGCCTGAGGGCAGCGTTGACCTCCCAAATATACAAGAAGGGCCTTCTGCTGTCGAGCCTGTCTCAACAGAACCACACGAGCGGGGAGATCATCAATTACATGAGCGTTGACGTGGAGAGGATCACGGATTTCATCTGGTACCTGAACATAATCTGGATGCTTCCCGTACAGATCTCGCTGGCGACTTACATTCTCCATATCAATCTTGGCCTCGGTTCTCTAGTAGCTCTAGCAGCGACTGGCATGGTAATGGCGTGCAACTTTCCCGTGATCAAGCTCGTGAAAGGATTTCAATCGAGAATCATGGAAGCTAAAGACCATCGCATGAGAGCGACCTCAGAGGTTCTAAGAAACATGAAGACCTTGAAGCTTCATGCCTGGGACACACAGTACCTCCGCAAACTAGAAGGTTTGAGGGAAACAGAGCGCCACTGGCTGTGGAAGTCCTTGAGGTTGCAGGCGATCTCCGCCTTCATTTTCTGGGGGTCGCCTACATTCATATCGGCAGTGACCTTCGGAACCTGCATTCTGATGGACATTCCCCTCACCGCGGGCAGAGTTCTGTCCGCGTTGGCAACGTTCAGAATGTTGCAGGATCCGATCTTCAATCTCCCGGATTTGCTCCAAGTGATCGCACAAGCGAAAGTCTCGGCAGATAGGGTAGCCTCCTACCTGCAAGAAGATGAGATCAAGAAAGATTCAGTGGAGATCGTTCCAAGAAATGAAGGGGGGGACATTAGTGTACAGATTGACGGCGGGAGATTCAGCTGGGACCATGAAAGCAGCTCTGCAACCCTAGAGGACATACACTTAACTGTTAAGAGGGGGATGAAGGTCGCTATTTGTGGAACGGTCGGCTCGGGTAAGTCCAGTTTGCTCTCCTGCGTGCTCGGGGAGATACCCAAATTAGCAGGGAGAGTGAAGGTCAGCGGGAGCAAAGCGTACGTCCCTCAGAGCCCATGGATACTCACAGGGAACGTCAGAGAGAACATTCTCTTTGGTCAGCCATTCGAGGGCGACAGATACGAGAGAGTAATCCAAGCCTGCGCTCTGGCGAAGGACTTTGAGCTCTTCGCCAGCGGCGACCTTACAGAGATTGGAGAGAGAGGCATCAACGTGAGCGGAGGCCAAAAGCAGAGAATACAGATCGCCCGAGCCGTCTACCAGGACAGCGACATTTACCTTCTGGATGATCCCTTCAGCGCTGTGGATGCCCACACTGGAAGTCAGCTGTTTAAGGTCTATCACAGCCATGATTATCAATCACCCCCTTCAGAAAAAAATAGCATTTTTTAAATTTTAGATTGACGATTTCGTAAGATTTCCTAGGGTGTCCACATCCATTTTCATTTTTTTTGTTACTGAAACAGGCCACCCTCCTTTTGTGGAATGCAGGACTGTTTGATGGGGATTCTCAAGGACAAGACCATACTGTACGTAACCCACCAAGTCGAGTTTCTTCCAGCGGCTGACCTGATTCTGGTAAGAAAGATTCAGCCTGATCTTCTTGGCGTAGAATCATCCACTCAGAAGGAGTTCATCTGATTTATCTACATGCTGGTGGAAAACATTAGATAACATGGAAAAAAATCCGAAACAGGTGATGAAAAATGGAAGGATCTCGCAAGCGGGAAGGTTTGAAGAGCTGTTACAAGAAAACGTGGGGTTCGAGGTGCTTGTAGGAGCTCATAGTCAAGCACTGGGATCAGTCCTTGCCGTTGGAAATTCACCTCAGATAGAAGAAACCCATGAAAGAGGAAGAACGGCGCCATCAGGTAGTGGGGAGGAGGATGAAGAGCATCCAGCGAGAATCCAACTGCAGAACGGGGATTCTGTTGATCGGAAACAGTCCAAAGAAAAACTCTGCGTAGATAATTTAGAGAGAGGGAGGATCGGGCAAGATGAAGAGAGAGAAACGGGAAGTATCGACAAAGAAGTTTACTGGACATACTTGACCGCAGTTAGAGGTGGAATCTTTGTCCCAATGATTATCACAGCCCAGTGTCTCTTCCAAGCATTGCAGGTTGCAGGCAACTACTGGATAGCATGGGCCTCTCCCTCCACGGAAGGGATCAAACCAGCGGTAGATATAGCCGTACTCTTTGTAGTATATGTGCTTCTTTCAGTCGTTAGTTCACTCTTTGTGCTGGTTAGAGCAATGTTGATAGCCATAGCTGGCCTTCAAACGTCGGAGAAATTCTTCGCAAATATGCTGCACAGTATCATGCGCGCCCCAATGCTGTTCCTTGATTCGACACCAACGGGAAGGATCCTGAACAGGGTGGGTAACCTAATTCCGGATATTTAGAAGTGAGTTCGCTTTCAAGATTTCCACGGCTCTGCACTAACTTTTTCTGCAAAAACTGTAACAGGCCTCCACAGATCAAAGTGTTCTCGACATGGAAATCGCAATAAGGATCGGGTGGTGTGCTTTATCCGTGATACAGATTCTGGCTACCATTGGCGTGATGTCTCAGGTGGCATGGCCAGTGTTCGCCATATTTGTACCTGTGACAGCGATCTGCATATGGTATCAAGTAAGAATTTCTCCAACTTGTACGCTGGCAGATCCAATATCTGAGAATGGTTTCTAATTTTTTTTACCTCCGACTGCTTTTTTTGCCGACGCAGCGATACTACACGCCGACTGCAAGAGAACTCGCCCGCTTGTCGGGAATTCAGAGGTCTCCGATCCTTCACCATTTCGCAGAGTCACTCGCAGGAGCCGCAGTCATCAGAGCTTTTGAACACGGCGACCGGTTCACCGATAAGAACATGTCTTTGATCGACGATTACTCGAGACCGTGGTTCCATAACATCTCCGCCATGGAGTGGCTTTCCTTCAGGTTGAACCTGTTGTCGCACTTCGTGTTCGCCTTCTCCCTGGTTCTCCTCGTGAGCCTCCCCGACGGAGTTATCCGCCCAAGTAAGAGAGCTCTCGGCTCCTTCTTGACCTAATTATAACTTTTGATTCTGATATCTCAAGCGACGCCGCCGTATTGCAGGCATTGCGGGACTGGCTGTGACGTACGGGCTTAATCTCAACGTGCAGCAGGCTTCGATCATCTGGAACCTGTGCAATGCAGAGAACAAGATGATCTCAGTGGAGAGGATACTCCAGTATTCGAGGATAGAGAGCGAAGGGCCCTTGCATGTCGAAGGCTGCAGACCGCCCACCAGTTGGCCCGAGATGGGGACCATCTGCTTGAAGGATCTGCAGGTAGGCCGGCCCTCAAAATTCTGCAAACTGTAGACGGAAATTGAGCCAACTTTCAACTCAGTCCTTTTGAACAAGAATGAGAGATCGATGAAGACCCCGATCTTCTGTAACTTCATCTTTCCTCACAGCGATACTTGCTTGTTTCCCACAGGTTCGGTATGCAGAACGCCTGCCATCCGTTCTGAAGAGCATTACCTGCACGTTCCCAGGGAAGAAGAAGATTGGTGTTGTGGGGCGAACTGGCAGTGGGAAGTCAACTCTCATACAAGCTATCTTCCGAATCGTGGAGCCGAGGGCAGGAAGCATCGTGATCGACGGCATAGACATCTGCAAGATCGGCCTTCATGATCTAAGATCCAGGCTCAGCATCATCCCCCAGGATCCAACGATGTTCGAAGGGACAGTGAGGTGCAACCTTGACCCGCTGGAGGAGTACTCGGATCTCCAGGTGTGGGAGGTATGTTGGCGACTTTGATTTGAATCCTTTTTTCTCTTCAATACTATGAATCCCTAGTGACAAGAATCATGCGGCGTCGCTATCAAACCTTCGTTGATATTGCTTTTTACTTAAGAATATTCACACGATGAAAACTCTGAACTCGGTGGATGTGGATTCTCAAATTCTGAAGAGCTCCGTCTTCACCTTCGCGACCATGAATCCTCAGATGTGATGATGATGCAGGCGGTGGAAAAATGCCAGCTCGGAGATCTGGTGCGCGACAAGGGCAAGAAGTTGGAGGCAACAGGTAGGTCGAATCGCATGAGAATGCACTTTCCTTGATCTTCCTATCAAATCGGCGTCGGAATTTAGATGTTGTTCATAAATAAGAAAACGCGGGCTCTCACAGTGGTTGAAAACGGGGAGAACTGGAGCGTCGGACAGAGGCAGCTGTTCTGCCTGGGAAGAGCCCTGCTGAAGAAGAGGACCATTCTCGTGCTCGATGAAGCAACCGCGTCAGTCGACTCCGCAACTGATAGCGCCATGCAGAAGATTATTCGCCAAGAGTTCATCGACAGCACAGTCATCACCATAGCTCATCGTATACATACAGTCATAGACAGCGACCTCGTTCTAGTTCTCAGTGAAGGTAAGCGGCTCCAGGCGAAAGCACCAAGCAGAGAATCGCATCAATGGCTGAACTGACCATTTTCTCCTCATTCTGCGGCAGGGAAAGTTCATGAATACGATACTCCGGCTAGGCTATTAGAACGGCCAGACTCGGAGTTCTCCAGGCTGGTCAGGGAGTACTCTTTGAGGTCCCATAGCTTCAACAACCTGGCGAACGTACCCGGTGATGCCTAGGGCGAGCTCCCCACCGCCATCGATCAGAAACCATGCAGTCAGATTCTACAAGATGAACTAAGGCTTGGCGAGGCAGTTTAGATCGTGGAGATGGGAGAGAGGAGAGAGGAGGAAAAGGGTAATCGGTATGTCATCACATACTGGGATGGATCAAAAGACTGCAATGTATACATATGGATAATTTAGAGCAGGATGTTGTAAGAGTTTATTTTTCTCGTAGATGAAACACCTTTTAATAAGCCCAGTACGCTGGTTGCTGCTAAAGTTTAGGAGCAATGTCCTGGGTCTCGAGCGGCCCTGGCACTAGAGAAAAAAACATAACAAAATCGAGACCGGGATCGAGAGGCACGATCCAAGTGGAAACAATGTGAGTGGGAAGGGGAAAGTATTTACGGCCAACCTGTTCCCATGAAAACCTCCATAAATAGGAATAATATTTTAACAAGGACGAAATTTAGTAGAAAATCGCTAGAAAAAGCAATTCCTTAGTTATAAATTTAAAAATTAATATGCATGTGTTCGGAATATTTTGTTTTTATTTTTCACTATTTGAGAGCCAAATGATACTTTTTAGCCAATGGATTCATTAGAAAAATTCTCTAAGTTGTATCTAAGTAGCCAATATTATTAATATGATTCAAATCTGAATACTATTAAATTTATGTTTATTTTCTAGATATTATCAAAATAATTATCCCACTTTAGCTTAAGCTATTTTCATATTCTCATATTTCAGTTATTATGTTTTTATCCCATAGAGATTTAAATATTAAATTATATTTAGTTTTCATAAAAAATAATTTTAATAAAATGAAATATAAAGGACATCGCCAAAATGCTTTATTTTTTGATTGCTTAACATCAACATATATATATAGTTAGATATATAAAATACTAAATATCATTTTGAAAAATAAATTACTGAAATTAAATATGTATTTCACATATATTTCTTCTTACTTTAATTTTTTGAGTCCTTAAAAAATAATTAGAAGAGAGAATAATAATTCATAATAAACTACTAATAATTTACATTAAAATTAAAAAAATTGATTGCATGTCTATACTTTAACATTATGTAATAATTTATAAAAATGGAACTTTCAAACTACGACTTTTTAATACGACCAGATTCCAATTGGTAAATTTTTAAATACCATAATGTTTTGGTATTTTATTATTTATACGACTTGATGGTAGGAGCTTTCTCATGTTTATAAAAAAATAAAATAAAAAAACTACTAAATATATTTTAAAACTAATTTATGCGTTTTATTATTTATATGATTATCATTTACTCGATTCAAAAGATGCTAAGTACTCCTCTCGTTTTATTTATGATTTTAATTATTATTCAAAATCATAAAATGTCTTTAATAAATATTTTAAAATTTTATGACTATTAAAAAATATATTTCATATATTTTAAAATGTGGATTTAATATTTAGTTAGTGTAATTTACAAAACTAAGTGGTGTGCTGAAGTTTGGATAATATAATTTTCAAATATAGAAATTATTTTGTTTGATAGAGGCAAAACACTTTCAAGGAACACTTAAAGGACTATATTTTACCATTAATATAATAACTTGCTTTATTATTGCATTAAGTATTTAACTTACAAGGAGTTTTGAAGTTTAAAAAATGTATGCACTGATGAAAAGGCCACTTTACATAGGGGAAGTGCATTCTTTATCAAAATGAATATTTCAAAAAAAATTGTTGTGGAATAGTCAGCACACCAATATTAAAATGTTAACATATAAAGAGTTGCATCAATCAATGGTGTTGTACATTAGGGTCAATATATGAGCACATGAAAATGAGGTTGTCAAAGCCAAGTATCAAACTTGAGAACAATATGAAAGCAAGATGAACATGGTATTTTGAGCTTATGTTATGAGGCAACATATCGATTTTAATATATTTATTTTACACTAAAATATATTAAAAGTAATAGCATATGTCATGCTTCAATTTCAATACATGGAAAGTAAGTCAAAGCCTTGCATAACTATGGGCAAAATGACATAGTAGTTCAACCATAATATTTAAGTATGGCAAGCTTAATATCTCAAATATAAAAAACTATGGTTCAATCAACAAAGCATAAGCTTAATATAGTCATGTATAAAAATAAATAAATAAATCAATCTAATTATGTCAGCTGTAAAAAAAAGCTCAGATATAGAGGAATAGAAGAGTGAGTAGTAGGCAAACAGAAAAAGGGATAAACCTAGAATATAAATATTTTAAAATCATTTGGAATGTCACAAATAATAAGTATGCATCAAAGTTGAATCTCTATTAGTTAACTTTGAAAGTGTTGAAGTTGTAAGAAGAATTTCCAACTTCAAGCAAATGCACTGACGTGACTCAGTCGTTGTATATTAAATCACGCAAATTTAAAATTTATAAAACTAGAAAATATAAATTTTCGGATATTTAGAAGTATTTCAAAATAAATATATCAATTATAATTCAATACAAATCCCAAAAATAGTGGTAATTTTCCAGGTCGATCACAAGGATGTAATATAATATCTGGTAATTATTCAGAATTTTTCTCAATGAGTACGATTTTCTTACGAATTTTATACTAGGAAATAAAAAGGAAATATATTTAAAATTCACAAAAAAAAGGAAATAAGGGTGCGGACGTCAGGATGATGTCAGCGCCCGGCGAACGCGAATCAGGCGGAAACAGAGTTCTGCCCGGCGATTCTTACGTAGGCGATTACAGACGACTCAATTAATCAAATTAAGATCTGTAAAAGCCGGAAGAATCGTAATTGAACGAAGTATAGTTTGGTAAATAAAAATCAACAAAGTATCACTAAATGAAGTGTAAATTAAATTGAAAGTAGGAAAACAGAGTTCCGGCGTCGCGACGGCGATGCGTCGGCGATGCACCGGAATCCTGAGCGTTCGGGAGGATCGTCGTGCAGTGTCCACGGCCTCGAAGGCTCTCCTTGGACAAAGACGACTTGGGCAATCTCTAGATAAAGCAGGAAAATAGAGTTCCGGCGTCGCGACGGCGACGCGTCGGCGATGCACCGGAATCCTGAGCGTTCGGGAGGGTCGTCGTGCAGTGTCCACGGCCTCGAAGGCTCTCCTTGGACAAAGACGACGTGGGCAATCTCTAGATAAAGCAGGAAAACAGAGTTCCGGCGTCGCGACGGCGACGCGTCGGCGATGCACCGGAATCCTGAGCGTTCGGGAGGGTCGTCGTGCAGTGTCCACGGCCTCGAAGGCTCTCCTTGGACAAAGACGACGTGGGCAATCTCTAGATCTTCTCGCGAAGTCTAGAGACCAATGAAGTGGGTCGTCGAATCGTCTCCGGCGGCTGTCACCCGGCGGAGCGGAAAAACGGCGACTTTGCGGCTCTCCGGCGGCTGTCACCCGGCGGAGAGGGGCTGGATGGAGGTGAGGCGCGTGTTAGGGAGCTTCATCCTCAGGTCCGCGCAGCAAGAGGAGGCTCTTCATCGCATCTGGTACGCTCTCAGGAGGTGGCGACTGGTCTCCCGGCGGATCGTCCTCTTCCCGACGACGGCTTGTTCGTCGATCAATCGGAGATGATTTACTCGATGGATTGCGATCCTTTTATCGCGAATCGTTCAGAAATTTTAGTAGCAATGCTCCGCGAATCGCGTTGACGAGATTTTCGCTGATGATCCAGCGATTCCGGTTGCTTAATCCTTCACCGGCGATCTGCAGGAAAGTCGCGATAATCAGTTAAAAATATATGAATTTTGACTCTGGGAGGATTCGAACCCGCGGCGGTCGCCCGCCCCTGAACAAGGTGGATTTAGTCCCACATCGGTTGTGCGCGGATTATTCGGGCGATTATATAGTAAAGTTAGCTTTCTAAGCAAAGTCCTCTCGCGTGTACGACCACTCCTTGCCCCACAGCCGGCTGACCACCGGTGACGTGGAAGGGGAGTGGCGCACACGTGCCCCTATCGATCTAAGCAAGCCGCTCGAGCCCCTACTCGCGGCTACTCCCCGACTGCGCTTCCGACCCGCTTGCGGGCCCGGCTGGCCGGCGGATCCCCTCATTTTGCAATATTTTTATTTTTATTTCTTGTTCTTCGTTTTATCTCAAAACTAAGACTGTAAAAATCGTATAAAATCACATAATTACCCAAAAAATCACGTTAATCAACTGAAAACCACTTTTCATGCTTTAACACAAATATAAGTCTATTTATCATGAGTTAAGGCTAAAAATATATTATTTACTAATTATTAACTCATGATAATGAAGACTTATCATGCACCATTATATTCAAATTTTTAATTTAGTTATGCTTGAAATTATTGACATCATAGTGGTAGAAGTTTATCATTATCACAAAGTGCTTCTGCATACTAGTTGCTATACTTTCATACACTAGAATTAGAATAGTAGGGTTTGGTTGCTTGAATTTTTAAATGTAGAAGCAAATGCAGAGGCATTTGGGTTGCTATAGTTGTAAATCTAGTGCAGGAGATTCAACATGATGTAATCAATTGCTATATATGTAGATAGTAAAACTTAGAAAAGATACAACTGAAGACTGAACAGATTGAGAGAATTGAAACATTAAAAATTGTAATCCAATAATCATTTATAGTGAGTTGAGCATCCAAATTTTTTAGTGTTCCTTATCATTTGCCTTAGAATTATTTCTATCTACATCATTGAAAAAAAACTCAATCCAATTTCTCCTCTTCATTTTTTAGCAACCTCATTGAACCAAAGAATTAATCATTATATTAAAGTATTATGAGAAAATTGAAATTTAAAATTTTAAACTACCATTGGAAATATCATGCTATTTTTTCTAATATAAAAAAATAGTGAAAACATCACTTCAAATTTTAATTTATCTTAATTAAATTAATACATTAATTTTTTATGGAATAACTACTGCAATTTCAGTTTCATAGAGAATTATAAACATGGTTTCTACAAAATTGAAAGAATAAACATGATTTGCTATAGTAATTTGGATAGAAAGATGAAGTAAGAAAGTATATTTGTGTTTAGTTGAAAGCCCATTAAAATATGAAATATTTCATATTGAATAAATATCTAATACATATGGCTTATTAACTATCAATTTGAGATACAATCCACATAAATATTATTTTCTACATTTAAATGAAACAAGGTTCATAGAAAGGAAGAATTATGTTACTAAGATGATATAATTTCACATTTCTAGATGTCAGTTATCAATCTTGTTGGAAAAACAATTAACGCATGAAGTTTTCATGATGACATACACATAAAATAAGGAAATTGATAAAATTAAGTTGCTTATTCACTAGACCTGAAATACCCATGAACATTATTTTTAACACAAGCAATAAATTAATTAACTAGGCCCTTATAAATAGTCAAAGTAATGATGTTAATTCAAGATTTTTTTTGAATCTTGTGTTTTGAGTTCTAAAAGTTGGATGGATTTACCATTAAAAATCGTTCCTTTGTTTATTACTACAGATAATATTGTTACTTATGAAAGTTACTACTGATAAGAAAATAATGATTATCACATTATATTTAACGTGAATTATTGAATTCCAATATTCGTATGAAAGATTATTCCATATAGTAGTTGTCTATGATTTGAAATCATTACTTTTGGTTACTCTTGATGGTGACTTAATTCATTAAATCTAGATTGTTAGAATGTTCCTTTATAATATTGCAGATATTGATAGATAGTAATTAAAAAAATTATTTTGAAATATCATATTAATAATGATGGTTTATATTGAAAATATCTTTGGTGTTTCTAGATTATCTTCCTCTATTATGTGAGATGTTTTGAATTAATTTTGAATTTAAAATTGTTACTTTCTTCGTAGATGTATTCTTAGTTGTATATTAATGGTAGAAGATTTTTATCTAACTTGCATGAATAATAAGATTCAAATATTAATATGCTAATACTTAAAAAGCACACATATTAGTTTTACCTTAAAGTATACTTGAACATTAAATGACATGTCTTATTGGTTTTCAACCATCTGAATTTCTAACTAATTTTAGAATTTTAACATTGAGGAATGGCAAAAATAGGGTAAATTTTGAATTAAATTTATTCAGTCTCTCTACATCAATTGAATAGTTATGAGTGATCATCCCTGAACTCTCTACAAAATTTAGTTTCTTTTGTCAATTTTTTGCAAAAAACTATGTGAAAAATTGAGAAGTCTTTGGAACTCGATCAAATTGTAAAAATAGATGAGTTGATAAGCATGAAATTTATGGTGAAAGATAGAAAATAAAAAAAATATAATAGTTGACCAAAAGTCAAAATTAAGATCTGATCAATCAAGCCTTTATTAATATAAGTGTAGCCTAAAATCCAATGCTTTTAGGATTTGAATGAATTAAAAGTAATATTTATATTTAATTATTATCAATTTTAAATAAAAAATATTTTTAATCAAGATATGAAGATTTAAAGAGTTTATTACATTGAATTAGTTTTTAAAAAATTTTTTAAAAAATAGTTGTGTATTCAATTTAAAATACTATAAGAGATAAACTATTTACAAGTATCACTAAGATCTTATTGGATTGGTAAGGAAAGTTGAAACACTATGAGGGGGGAGGAATTCGTGTTTTTGAATGTTTTGGCAATTTTTTGAATTGATGTTGAATTCTTAGAATTGTTTGTGTTGGTGCAGGTGTTGACACATACATTATAGTAATATTTTTGAACAATCTCTCACCAAAAATACTAAAATTTTATATTAATTCACTCTCACCTAGTTACTTTGAGCCCATAAAGTAATTACCCTTTTGTATTAATTTTTCTCCTTATACGTATACACTAATTTTAATGGGATGAGCTACCTTAATGCACAAGTTCATGTCCATTGATATCCCACTCCTTTTGAGACAATTACAACTACCAGCATCTCATGCCTTTATCAAATATACTCAGCTCTAATCACTTAGTGATCTTAAGACTTAATGGAGAACATTGTCACAATAGATGAGTTGACCGTTTGCCAAATTAAGCAGATTAAGAAAATGAATATTTTTTATTCATTGTTGATGCATATGGTGTAATGAACTTGATGATGAGCATTAAATATTTGTGCATATGTTGTAAACTTGGTCTATAACTCTTTTCTAATAAATAAGCTTTCATCTTATCAATTTTCCTATTTTCTCAAACCTGTATTCAAAATACTTGTTCAAAAGCTTGTGATTTTGTAAAATGAAACATAATAATGTTTGAACCATCCAAACTTCAGATCTCTTTATTTCGACAACCTTTTGAATTAAATTTGACCTGAACCTTCCTAACTAGATAGAGAATAATTGGGTCTCCACATCAAATCCATCTTTTTAAGTTTATCTTCACTTTTTTCCACTTATGTATTTGGCCAGTCACTATTGAGATATTTTTTTCAAACATAAACATTAATTCATTTTTTTGTTCTCATGCTAATTTAATGCTCATGATAGTTCAAAGAATCTGTCTAATATTACATTAAAAACTATTGAAGAGAGAAATATTGTAATTCTATGATTAAATCAACATATATAATTTAAATACAATAATTAACTTTTGCAAATATATCAACATATGTATTGATTCATACCATATGATCATATACATAATCTTTTGTTCATAGATGTTTCCTTTAGCTGATAGTATTTTATCTTCAAATATTCTAAAAAATCACTTAATTTGAAATATTTATACTTTATATTTGAATTAGTAATCAAGTCATAATAATTTATAAACATATGACTAACACGTTATCAATATTAAATAATAAATGGTAAATAATGTTTTTTGTAACCATCAAAACCAAGGGAATGAACAGATCTTGATCTCAAGAATTATTATAGTTGTTCAATGCTTAGACCAAAAATCATAATTATTAATAGTAAGAATTAAGATAGCAACACATGATCTTTAGAAATGCTAAAAAGCCATTTTGAGATTTAAAAATGAACCTTAGGTGAAAGAAGTATATTTAATAATTAATATTGTATGAATTCCTATTCTGAAACATTATTAGAAAGATTTAATAGATTATGGAATACTAAACTAAACATGTTAATGTTTAATTGAAATCATTTAAAAAATAAAAAAATAAATATTTGGGTTTAAAAGGTGAGTTTTGTAGGCAAAATTATTACAATTTACTAAATACATGAATATTTGAAAATAATTTTTTAGTTTTCATTAAAAGGGTTTTCAAAGAAATATATTCTATAATAAATATGATACATATTCTTTTCCTAGCATTACTTGATTTTCTTACCATTTCTAAAATTATTAAAGAGAAGCCATTTACTAAATTGAAAGGCACTATGAGGAAAAAACATTTATTCTTATTTATATTGTATAATAGCTTAATTTGGGACATCATTATGTCAATTTTTTATTTATGAAAATTTTAGAAGCAATAGTTAGATATTCAATTAAAAGGTTTCAAATAAAATAAATTAAAATGATGTGAATTATTATTTTAAAACATTATTTTATTTTTCTACTTCAGAACGTTATTATAGGCCCTAAATCAAAAACACTTGCTTGACCAGGAGGATAGGGCAATAAAAGATCACTAGTAGTTGCAACATAACTAGCAAAGCACTACATTGTCTTTTCAATGATGTACATGTTTGCTATATAAACTAGACTATATCCCAAGTGGCCAATAAAGTATGTTATAATATAATTTTATTTATTTAATATGATGTATTTTTATTGGAGGAATCCTCACCAACAATTTAATCTTCATTGAAATATCAAAGGAACATTTTGATAGTCAATTAAAGTCATTTTACATGAGAGAAAATTTTATTATTATTAATATCAAATGACCTTTTACTTTGAGGCATTCTTATTGTGACCAATTACTCATTAAATATTTAAAACGTCATCTTATATTGAATTAAAATACCTTTAAATGTCATACTTATAATGATATAACTTTTATAGATTTATTAGGGCGAATTAATACTTAAGAAAACATGAAATATATCATTTCTATATTTAATAAAAAATATAAGTTAAATTTAATATATTTAATATGATAAAAATTTGGTGTGTAGTTTAATTTTTCCTATCTAGAAGCCACCATATATATATATATGTATATCATAATAAGTTTGTCCAAAAACAGTTCAAGAAGCCTTACACAAAATTTCGTGATGAATGAGTGAAAAATTAATATATTTTCTTTACCAATGAGAAAAAACATGGATTGAAGATTATTCTTGGTGATTATGAAATGTTAGTCTTATTCATCATAGTAATTAGTACACAAATATAATCCCATACACCAAGCCATACATGTTCCAAGCTTGGTATGGAATGGGTTTGTTATTTTGTTTCATCCATACTATGTCAGTCTATGAACTCTCATTGATAATTTATAAGCAATCATCTATCTCTCTCTCTCTCTTTCCCTCTTTTTTTATCTATATATCTGATAAGTCTTCATTATCATGAGTTAATAATTAGTAAATAATATAGTTTTAGCCTTAACTCATAATAAATAGACTTATATTTGTGTTAAAGAATGATTTTTGGTTTTCAATTAATTAATGTGAATTTTTAGGTAATTATGTTATTTTATATGATTTTTACAGTCTTACTTTTGAGATAAATGAAGAACAAGAAATAAAAATAAAAATATTGCAAAAATGGGGGGATCCGCCAGCCAACCAAGCCCGCAAGCTGGTCGGAAGTGCAGTCGGGGAGTAGCTGTAAGCAGGGGCTCAAACGGCTTAGCTTGGACCAATAGGGGTACGTGTGCGCCATTCCCCTTCCACGTCACCAGTGGCCAGCCGACTGTGGGGCAAGGAGTGGTCATACACACGAGAGAAGGGACTTTGCTTGCAAAGTCAACATTACTATATATTTGCTCGAAAAATCAGCGCACAACTGATGTGGGACTAAACCCATGTCACACCTTCCTCACAGGTAGGCGACTAGCGCGGGTTCGAATCCTTCTAGAGTCAAAATTCATATATTTTTATTTGATTATTGCGACTTTCCTGTAGATCGCCCGTGAAGGATTAAGCAACAAGAATCGCTGGATCATCGGCGAAAATCTTGTCAACGCGATTCGCGGAGCATTGCTACTAAAATTACTGAACGATTCGCGATAAAAGGATCGCGAATCCATCGAGTAAATCATCTCCGATTGATCGACGAACAAGCTGTCGTCAGGAAGAGGATGATCCACCAGGAGACCAGTCGCCACCTCCTAAGAGCGTACCAGATGCGATGAAGAGCCTCCTCTTGCTGCGCGAACCTGAGGATGAAGCTCCCAAACATGCGCCCCACCTCCATCTAGCTCTTCTCTGTCAGGTGACAGCCGGCGGAGAGCCATAAAGTCGCCATTTTTCCACTCCGCCGGGTGACAGCCGTCGGAGATGATTCGATGACCCACTTCATTGATCTCTAAACTTCGCGAGAAGATCTAGAGATTGCCCACGTCGTCTTTGTCCAATGAGAGCCTTCGAGGTTGTGGACACTGCACGACGATCCTCTCGAACGCTCAGGATTCCGATGCATCGCCGACGCATTGCCGTCGCGATGCCAGAACTTTGTTTTCCTACTTTCAATTTAATTTACGCTTCATTTAGTGATACTTTGTGTGATTTTAATTTACCAAACTATACTTTGTTCAATTACGATTCTTCCAACTTTTATAGATCTTAATTTGATTAATTAAGTTGTCTGTAATCGCTTACGTAAGAATCACCAAGCGGAACTCTGTTTTCGTCTGATTCGCATTCGCCGAGCGATGATGTCATCCTGATGTTCGCACCCTTATTTCCTTTTTTTCGTGAATTTTAAATATATTTCCTTTTTATTTCTTAGTATAAAATTTGTAAGAAAATCTTATTCATTGAGAAAAGTTCTGAATAATTACCAGATATTATATTACATCCTTGTGATCGACCTAGAAAATTATCGCTATTTTTGGAATTTTTATTGAATTATAATTGATATATTTATTTAAAAATATTTCTAAATATCTAAAAATTCGTATTTTCTAGTTTTATAAATTTTATATTTGCGTGATTTAATATACAACGACTGAGTCACGTCAATATCCATCCATTTATCTATCAATCTATTTATATATCTATCTATTTCTATCTCTCCCTCTACCATATGCATCTGAAATGTTCTTCACTTTGCTAAGCAAAGAGTATGATAAATCAAGAGTACTAGGCAAGAATAATGCAACTACTTATCAAAGGTCCAATATACCTCGTAAATAGATAATTTTTTAGAGTCTAATTCATCTTACATTACGATTGTTGACGTTTACGGTATTGAACATTAAACCAAATCTTGAAGAAAGGTATTTGGTATAACGGAATGATGCAGAGCCCTATCACGCAAGAGGAAAACTAAGGGTCTTCCTACAACAGGCTCTAAAACATTTTTTCAACAATTGCAGCCGTGATGATGTCATAAGTCCTCTCCGTTGGGTGGAAGCTGTCCCAAAACACGTATCTGTCGTCATCCTCGCATGTTACTGATGTCGCGTTAGTACACAGCACAGACACTTCCAATGCTCCAGTCCCGCAGCAGCCCTTGGTTGCCACATCAAAACCTACGCCATATTTTATACGGACATTAGAGTCTTGTCTTATTGACAAATGACTTGTCTGCTGATGAGTAAATGATAGAAAGATAAAAACATGCAAGTGAATGGATACACAGTAAAATAGAGAACTAACTAGAAACATACTTTGAAACACGCAAATATAGAGGTATTGTTGGAAGAGAGAGATATAAAAGGACAGAGGGAGAATGGATAGAGATACAAAGAGAGGAAAGAGATGCAGATTACCATAATACGATGGATCTTGAATCATATCAAGTACCATGGAATAGATGCCGAAGATGGCTATCCTTCTTCCGTGGTGCTGGTTTGAGATCCTCTGAAGCTCCTTGCTCATCTTGGAGTTGAATAATGAGGCTGCATGGTTGAGTGATGGATCACAATTTCTATTCACACCTCCGCAGAGAGTCCTTTGGACTGGCTAGCATCCTATTAGAGGAAGGCCCACAAAAGCAATTCGTCTTGCACCTAGATTAGCTAATTCCTGAGGGAAACCATAGAAAAAGAGAGGGAGGGAGGGAGAGAGAAATATGAGGAAAAAGTAGAAGATATGCCTTCCAAGCTATATATCTACAGGGCACAGTGAATTCATAGCTAGTTGTCAGGTGGATGGCCACTGCAACGCTTATTTGAAAGTTCCATGTCAGTTCATTCAGCATTTTCCCCCTTTGGTTGACCATTCTTTTCCCTCTTTTCTTGTCTATTCTCAACCTCTCTCTCGCACTCTCTCCACCACTCTATCCACCCCTCTCTATGTCTACATTTCTTCCTCTCTCTCTCCGTTTACCTTTATAACTCTCCTATCTGTCTCTATCCATTCTCTTTGCTATTCTTACTCTCCCTTCTCAATGAATTTCGTACTGTCTTTCCGTACATACTGTATTTCACTTCCCCAGCCTTGTTCAATCCCAATCGTGAACATTGAACATAAATTGAAAATATTGCCTAATTAACTCTCCACCCGCGTCAACACAGTCTTCCATTCTTGAGTTCCATCCTCTCTCTCTCTCTCTCCCTCTACCTCTTTGGATTTGGAAATCATGAATAGAGAGTAAACATCACTTCTATTTAATGATGAGATAGAGTATCAGTCACATACTTCATGGACCTTGACCGACGGACTCGCATTGACCACAGGCAAAGGACACCATATTAATGGCACATGCACTAATCCCTATACTTCATTAATGGCCCAGCTTGTTGCAATTTACCATGTTCATGGAAGGGATTCATTATGATGTGTTTTTTCACCCGAATGAAGGCCACGGCCAAGGAGACGAGAAGGCTCACGTAGGAGGGGACGTCGTAGAGGGTTCACCTATAAGGAGTGGTGAAGTATGTGTTGCATATGTCGTCGGCACCTACGCAAAGGACGTTTAGACTCTCTGAGACAATTGCTAAGGCTTTAGTCTCACCGGCTATGGTTTTCAGCCTTTCCACGTACTCTCAGAAAAGCTCAAGTTGCTCCAGCATGGATATTACCGACTGGAGATGAAGAAGATTAGGAGCACACAGTGTTCAGATGTGCGTTTCGGAACGTAGATCAACTAGTTTTGAAATGACCTTAGTTTGATTATTTAATAAAGGGACAGTATATGAAAGAATAATAAGAAGAAGAAGGTGGGGAGGGGAGAGAGAGAGAGAGAGAGAGAGAGAGAGAGAGAGAGAGAGAGAGAGAAGAGGAAGAGGAGTGGGACTGTGTTCTTCAACTAACTGAAATCCACCTCAAGGTTAGGTGTCATCTTCGTTTATTTCTTCTTTGAAGTAAAATTAAACTATTTATTTATTTCTTTTGAAGTGTTCTTGACAGTTCAAAGTATTATGAGTAGTGGAAATAATACAAATAATTTGAAATTTTCAGAATAAATATCTTTTTCTAAAATTAATCCTAACATGATAAAGTTTATATAAAAGACGAAAAATAATGAATATTCGGTTTAAAATTATATAGATAATGTATAAAATAGTAAGAGAATGAGAACACATTCAATGCTTGCTAGGCATTTCATGGAAATTTAAAAAACTTCTTCAAAAGTCTTATTAATGCCGAAAATGCAAAAAATATGGGGAATCTAAATTCTAAAAAGTAGTAATGATGCTTAAGGTAATCTTAATGCTCACATTAAATGCATGTTTTTGAGGTATCACTTAAGAAGGCTTAATGGAAGCTAGTGCTTTGTAAAAATGATAGAATTATTATCGAGTGTGTCTAAGATGATGATCCAAATTTAAAATGGTTCTGGTCATCTTGAACTCAATGAATTGAAAATGATACAATTATTTAGTAAGAGGGATAATACAAATAAAAGCGTTGAAACTTAAACAAATAGCCTCTCATTTTTCAAAGATATTCAGAAACGTTGAATAAAAGAAAGAACGTCCAAACATTTTGTGGGCTATGTTCAATGGAAGATAAAGAGGAGGAAATGGAATGCATTTAAAATAATTGATGAAGAGGAACTGGGCTATAGTTAATAGAGACGGTAGAAGAAAGGAGAACAGAAAACATCTTTCCTATGGTGCTGTACACTGCTCCCATATTGCCACATGCCACTGGCTAATGACAATTGTCACCGCTTATCTTCTTTTGCTGTTAAGATCATAATGGGAACTGGACTATAAGTGGACAAGGTACACAAGATTTGTTAATATATTTTGTGGAGGGAAAGTATTTTAAGCCGTTTCCAAACTATATAGATTGGCCAATTTTATGGAAGAGCTGATTGAATCCTACTTGGATAGGCAAAGTAAGAATGAACTGAAAAGCAGATGAAGGGAAAAAAAATCTCTTGGAATCACCACTGATAATTGCTGGCTACAACTGGCCAGTGCTAGTCTACTACCAACTTCCACTATGCTCTCATGTTCCACTAATACCTGTATGGGAGAGACAATCCATCTGTTTCCAGAATACCTCTATTGAAATAACCTGCATTAATATTTTTCTATATATGGTTACATTCTGTATTATGTACTATGGACAGGTATTGATGTTGGGCACCACTTTTTCTCAAGGGCTGAAATGGTTCTTTTTGGTCTACATAGCCATTGGCTGAATGGAATCGATTACATGGGCACGTCCTATAGTAAAAAGGTAAAATTTATTATTATTATTATTTTTTCAAATCGTCATTATTAATGCTAGATTCATTCTTTTTTTATGCCATATTCAGAGATAACACATCACTAGTACATCAGCTAGTCTGTGATTTAGATTAGTAACCATTGAAGCAGACAATTTATGATTTTTTACCCTAGATGAATTTCTTATCATATTAGGGTCCTTGGAATAACAAACTCTCTAGAATGGTGACATGAAAGGTACCTATTTGATGATTTTTCTTTTTGCTTTATTTATGTCTGTATTAAATCAGAGTTCTGCGATTATTTCTCTTCATTTGACCTGATGACCAGCTTATTTGTTTCAACTAAATGTTTGTATGTACTTCTCACATCTGCATTCTTTTTCATGTTGGATGCAGCCTTGTTTGATTTCAGTGAGGAATAGAGTCTGAATTGTATGACTTCGTAATATGCATTTAAGACACAAAAGTTCTGAAAAATGTAAGGTTCCAAATTCATTTTACATTTCATCTTTGAGCAATGAATTCTAGTAATGTCTTTGATAGGAGAACATTGATGTTATCTACTTATCTGGTATCATACTTGTATGTTATGTTGTGCTATGCCTTTGTTCTCATGTGTGCTGCCTATGAGTAATATTCTTCCCACATGAACTAAAAGGCATGTGAGTAATATTCTTCCCACATGAAAGAATGATTGCTTGTTGAAGGTCAGAAAAGATAGGTAAGAAGTTTCAAAAGAAACTTTCAACTGCTTGCATTTGTTAACTTTTGAGTTTGAATTGTTGAGAGAAAAATTTCAACCTAGGTCACATCCTTTTGAGTGAAGATGTATTTTTTGGGCTCTTAAATGATAAAAGATGAATATATATTGAGATGCATCCTATTATTGGAGATTCTCCCACCTTGGGCTAGGGCACAGCCATCACGAGCAAAGGAGCCATAAGAGCATGAGAGAGTGAGAGAAAATAACTTCATTACTTTTGAGTTAGGGTTTGTGACCCTTTAATACATAATTCTTGACTATCATATTCTGTTCCAAGTATGTGGCTAAATCCAATAACAATAGATAATTAGCCTTATTAAGCTCAATAACCTTATCCCTACATGTAGTCCAATATCACATTTTAACACTCTCCCTCAAGTTGGGGAATGGATATCTTCTATCCCCAACTTGTTTAACAATCTTCTCATAGTAGGTTCATGTAATCCTTTGGTGAAGATGTCTGCACATTATTCCTCAGACCTGACATGTTGGATAGTGAAGATCTCATTCTCTATCTTCTCCTTGATGAAATGACAATCCACCTCCACATGTTTGGTCTAATCATAATGTACTAGATTGTGAGCAATATCTATAGTTGACTTATTGTCACAAGAGTTTGGTGGGTGAATCATACAGAACCTTAATGTCTTCCAAAAACCTTTTAAACCATAATGCTTCACACACCCCTTGAGTCATTACTCGAAGTTGAGACACTGCACTAGATCTTGAAACCACTAGCTGCTTCTTGCTGCACCATGTGATGAGGTGTCCTCCTAAGAATGAACAATACCTTGAAGTAGATCGTATGTCTACAATAGAACCTACATAGTCAATATTAGTGAATATTTCCACATTAGTATGCCCATGTGGTTGAAATAATAGGCCTTAACGTGGTGTACCTTTTAAATAAAGAAGTACTAATCTTGTAGCTGCATTATGTACTTCTCTCAGGTCATGCATAAATTGACTCAATAATCCTACCATGTAAGTAATAAATGGTTGAGTGTGAGATAAATAAATTAATTTACTAATCAGCCTTTGATATTTTCTCTATCAACTAGTGGACTATCTTCACCTTGACCCAATTTCGCATCAAGGTCAATGAGAGTGGTTGCCAGTTTACTGCCACTAGTTTCAATTTTTTTAAGTAAATTCAAGGTATATTTCAGCTAGGATAAGAAAGTACTATGTCTAGAGTATGCAATTTCCATATCAAGAAAATACTTTAAATTTTGTAGTCTTTTAATTTCAAAGCATGCATATAATTTATCATTTAAAATTTTTATTTCTAACAAATCATCTCTAGTAAGAATCATATCATCAACATAAACTAATAAAATAGAAATTTTATTTCTAGAATGTTTAAAGAAAAGAGTATGATTGCTATTACTTTGACAGTAGTCCATCTCATACATAGTGGCTGAGAGCTTGCCAAACCATGCTCTCAAGAATTGTTGAAGTCCATATAAAAACCTTTTTAATTTACACACCATCTGCTGATTTTTCTCTTCCCTAAAATCTAGAGGTATATCCATATATATCTCCTCATTTAAGGATCTATGTCGGAAAACATTCTTTAAATCTAATTGGTGAAGTTGTCATCCTTTCATTGATGCCATAGAGATTAAAATCTTCATGGTGTTTAATTTTACTAGAGTAAAGGTCTCATCATAATCAATCCCTAATTTTTGAGTATATCTTTTTGCTACCTAACCTTATACCTCTCTATCGTTCCATTATGATTACACTTAATGGTAAATACCCATTGATAAGTCTTTATTATCATGAGTTAATAATTAGTAAATAATATAGTTTTAGCCTTAACTCATGATAAATAGACTTATATTTATGTTAAAGTGTGAAAAGTGGTTTTTAGTTGATTAATGTGAATTTTTGGGTAATTATGTGATTTTAAACAAATTTATATGATTTTTATAGTCATACTTTTGTGATAAATGAAGAAAAAGAAATAAAAAATAAAATAAGACAAAATGAGGGGGACCTGTCAGCTAGCCGAGCTTGGAAGCAAGTTAGAAGCTCAGTTGAGGAGTAGGTGTGAGTAGAGGCTCGAGTAGCTTAAACTGATAGGGGCGTGTGTGCACCACTCCCCTTCCATGTCACTAGTGGCCAGTCGGCTATGGGGCGAGGAGTGGTCATACACACAAGAGAAGGGACTTGATTAGAAATGTGACATTAGTATATATTCCCCTAAAAAATTGGCACACAATCAATGTAGGACTAAACCGGTGTCACACCTTCCTCAGAAAGGGCAGGCAACTGATGCAGGTTTGAATCCTCTTAGAGCCAAAACTCATATTTTTTTTATCTGATTATCACGACTTTCTTACAGATTGCCAATGAAGGGTTAAGCAACTAGAATCACTAGATCATCGGTGAAAATCTCATCAACACGATTTGTAGAGCATTGCTACCAAAATTACTGAAGGATTTGCGATAAAAGGATCGCAAATCCATCGAATAAATCATCTTTGATTGATCAACGAACAAGCCGTCGTCAAGAAGAGGACAATCCACCGAGAGATGAGTTGCCACCTCCTAAGAGTGTACTAGATGTGATGAAGAGCCTCCTTGACGTGACTCAGTCGTTGTATATTAAATCACGCAAATATAAAATTTATAAAACTAGAAAATACGAATTTTTGGATATTTAGAAGTATTTCTAAATAAATATATCAATTATAATTCAATAAAAAATCCAAAAATAGCGGTAATTTTCCAGGTCAATCACAGGGATGTAATATAATATCTGGTAATTATTCAGAATTTTTCTCAATGAATAAAATTTTCTTATGAATTTTATACTAGGAAATAAAAAGAAAATATATTTAAAATTCACGAAAAAAAAGGAAATAAGGGTGCGGGCGTTAGGATGATGTCAGCGCCCGGCGAACGCGAATCAGGCGGAAACAGAGTTCGGCCCGGTGATTCCTACGTAAGCGATTACAGACGACTTAATTAATCAAATTAAAATCTGTAAAAGCCGAAAGAATCGTAATTTAACGAAGTATAGTTTGGTAAATTAAAATCACACAAAGTATCACTAAATGAAGCGTAAATTAAATTGAAAGCAGGAAAACAAAGTTCTGGCGTCGTGACGGCGATGCGTCGGCGATGCACCGGAATCCTGAGCATTCGGGAGGATCGTCGTGCAGTGTCCACAGCCTCGAAGGCTCTCCTTGGACAAAGACGACGTAGGCAATCTCTAGATCTTCTCGCGAAGTTTAGAGATCAATGAAGTGGGTCGTCGAATCGTCTTTGGTGGCTGTCACCCGGCGGAGCGGAAAAACGGCGACTTTGCGGCTCTCCGGCGGCTGTCACCCGACGGAGAGGAGCTGGATAGAGGTGAGGCGCGTGTTAGGGAGCTTCATCCTCAAGTCCACGCAGCAAGAGGAGGCTCTTCATCGCATCTGGTATGCTCTCAGGAGGTGGCGACTGGTCTCTCGGCAGATCGTCCTCTTCCCGACAACGGCTTGTTCGTCGATCAATCGGAGATGATTTACTCAATGGATTTGCGATCCTTTTATTGCGAATCGTTCAGCAATTTTAGTAGCAATGCTCTGCGAATCGCGTTGACGAGATTTTCGCCGATGATCCAGCGATTCTCGTTGCTTAATCCTTCACCAGCGATCTGTAGGAAAGTCATGATAATCAGATAAAAATATATGAATTTTGACTCTGGGAGGATTCGAACCCGCACCGGTTGCCCCCGCCTCTTCTGAGGAAGGTGTGCGGGGGTTTAGTCCCACATCAGTTTTACGTTGAGTTTTCGGGCGAATATATAGTAATGTTAGGTTTCTGAGCAAAGTCACTTCTCTCGCGTGTACGACCACTCCTTGCCCCATAGCCGGCTGGCCAACGGTGACGTGGAAGGGGGGTGGTGAATGCGCATGCCCTGTCGGTCCCCAAGCCAAGCCGCTCGAGCCCCTGCTCGCGGCTTACTCCCCGACTGCGCTTCCGACCCACTTGCGGGCCCGACTGGTCAGCAGATTCCCCCATTTTTGCAATATTTTTATTTTTATTTGTTCTTCATTTATCTCAAAAGTAAGACTGTAAAAATCGTATAAAATCACATAATTACCCAAAAATTCACATTAATCAATTGAAAACCAAAAATCATTCTTTAACACAAATATAAGTCTATTTATCATGAGTTAAGGCTAAAACTATATTATTTACTAATTATTAACTCATGATAATGAAGACTTATCACTCCTCTTGCTATGCGGACCTGAGGATAAAGCTCCCTAACACGTGCCCCACTTCCATCCAGCTCTTCTCTATCAGGTGACAGTCACTAGAGAGCCGCAAAGTCACTATTTTTCCGCTCTATCGGGTGACAGCCACCAAAGACAATTCAACAATCCATTTCATTAATCTCTAGACTTTGCAAGGAGATCTAGAGATTGCCCACGTCATCTTTGTCCAATGAGAGCCTTTAAGATGGTGGACATTGCATGACAATCCTCCTGAATGCTCAAGATTCTAATACATTGCCGACACATCGCCGTCATGATGCCGGAACTCTGTTTTCCTATTTTCAACTTACTTTACGCTTCATTTAGTGATAATTTTTGTGATTTTAATTTACCAAAATATACTTTATTCAATTACGATTTTTCTAGCTTTTACAAATCTTAATTTGATTAATTAAATCATCTATAATCGCTTAGGTAAGAATCGTTGGGCGGAACTCTATTTCTGTCTGATTTGCATTCACCGAGTGCTGACATCATTCTGATGTCTGCACCCTTATTTCTCTTTTTTTGTGAATTTTAAATATATTTTCTTTTCATTTCCTAGTATAAAATTCATAGAAATTTGTATTCATTGAGAACAATTCTAAATAATTACGAGATATTATATTACTTGGAAAATTAGTACTATTTTTTGGAAGTTTTTTATTGAATTATAATTGATATATTTGTTCAGAAATACTTCTAAATATCTGAAAAATCATATTTTCTAATTTTATAAATTTTAAATTTACGTGACTTACTATACAACGATTGAGTCACGCACCCATTTACACCCAATGGTCCTTATAGGGAACTTAACTAGTTCCCATGTGTTATTTTTAATCAATATATTCATTTTTATTTCCATAGTCTTTTTCATTCTACATTATTTATAGCTTCATTAAGTGTTGATGGAATGGGAATGGGGCCTACCTTCATAAGAAATGATGTGGACTATAGATAACTAAGGGAAGGAGAAATAATTTTGCAATAGATAAGTAATATTCTTACTGATTTTTGATGAACTAGCAAGTTTACTACATTTTCTATGGTTCTAATGGATGATCTAGCATAGTCTTATGAGTTAAATCATCTACTGAAGTAGTGTGTGGTTTGTTTATTTTTTCTTCTTATATAGGTCTGTCCAAATCTATTTTCTATACTTAATTTTTGTGAATTTGACTCCCCCTCATCATAAGGAAGTAGATAACTTCCTTGAGATGTGGTCTTATCACCCATCATCTCTAAAGTTGAAAGTTCTAAGGTCTCATTAGTTTTATAATAATTTTCACCTTCATTGAAGTTGACATCTCGAGTGACATAAAATTTCTTTGTTTTATGGTCATAATATTTATACCATTTCTCAATTATTGAGTAGCCCAAGAATACACACTTAAGTGCCCCCAGGTCTAATTTCTTGGTATGATATAAGTGTACATATGCCACACATCTAAATACTTTAGGTGTGAGGTTGGTTCTGAGTTCTAACCCTAGAATATGGGACTCTAGGAATCAATAGAACTTTTTTTGTCCAAAATCCTTGATGGTCATCTATTAATTAGGTGGGTGGCCATGAGTATTGCTTCCCCCCTCAAGTATTTTGAGACATTCCCTTGGATAAGAAGTGCTCTAATTACTTCTAATAGGTGTTGTTTTTTCTCTCTACAATCTTATTTTGTTGGATAGTGTTCACACAAGATGTCTTATAAATCACTCCATTTGTAAGAAAAAATTAGACTAAATCCTCATTAATATAGTCCTTTATATTTTCAATTCTAAAACATTTAATGGTGATACTAAATTGTTGTTTCACCATTCAGAAGAAATTTTTTAATTTTTCAGTCACTTCAAATTTGTGACTTATCAATCATACCTACGTCATACGAGTGCAACCATCAATAAAGGTGATGAACCAACTATGACCATATATGGTTGACATTGGTGTTTGCCCCACACATTGCTATGAATCAAGTCAAAAGGTTTAAGAGATCTTGAGTTAGATGGTGAATAAATAGATTGTTTATGCTTGACTAGTTGACATACCTCACATAAGAAACTATTGTCATCAAATTCCTTACACAATTGTGGAAATAAATGTTTAATAGTTAAGAGAGAAGGATGTCCTAGGTGACAATGAATCAACATAAGTGGTTCAATCAACTCGTGGCTCACCCTTGATGCCACTTTTGGTGTTGTCACCATCACTTGTGCCATTTGTGAATGTGTCCTTTGTGTTCCGTTGATGCCTCCTATGTAATATAGACCTCCCCTCCTCAACAAGTCTTGTCCTCCATCCCATGTCCATATCATATAAGACAGCCATTAAGAGTAATTAGAAGGTCATGAGTGATGGATTATCTAAGTCTACTAAGGGAGATTAGGTTTGTTTATAATAGAGGCACATGAAGAACATGGTGTATTTTTCCTATTCTTGGAAGTTCTATGGAACCTATACCAACTATCGTTATAAGTTTTTCATCTGTGGCCAAAACTTGTCTACCCTTAAAACATGGTCCATAGGTTTGAATTTTTTTTTTGAGTGGAGACATATGATATGTGGCCCTTGAGTCGAGAATGCATGTACCTTTATCTCTTAGATACAAGCTTGTATGATGGGGAGAACGAAAACTCAATGAGAAGGAAGTATAAGAGATTGGAAAATTACCCAAAGAGGTTGCTAATGGTGTTATGGTACTTGAGGTGATGAGTTGCCACAACTTCTCGATCTCCTCCTTGAGTCTATTAATTTTCCCATCCGTAGAATTTTTTGGTTAAGGGATAGATGTTAAGTTCACCTCTCCCTTAGTGGAGCTTGTATAGCCAATTTCTTGCCCATGTGTAGGAGAAGGGGATACACCCATGTACCCCTATCCTTCTCTTGGAGGCTTACAATGTAATTTCCAGTAATTGTCACAAGTATGTTTCTTTTTTTGGCAGAATGAGAACCATAGATTTGCCTTTGGATCTATCACTTGCTCTGGGTTTTGGCCTTATTTTCCTTTGTTGGAATGTGAAGAGTTTACCTCGCTCTTCCCTTCCTAGTCACGACTAGTGTTGGCTGATGCTCTTGCTATGTTCTCTACTACCAATACTGAGTTATCAGCTTGCTGATTTTCATTCAATAGTGTCAGCCTATTCTCTTCCCTCCTAATAATTCTCACAGCTTCCTCAAATGAAATATTCTTTCCCTATTTAACAATTGACCAGCCAATTGTACAAAGGGTGAATTTAAGCCAGATAAGAACCGATACAAGCGATCCTTCAGGATGTAAGTTTGTTCAACAAAATCTGGATTGGTGGTCAGTCTATAATGATCGACCTTCATCCTAATAGTTTTTAGTTCGGCTGCATACTCCATCACCATTCTATTCCCCTGAGTAAGGTTCATAACTTTGGTGGTTAGGCATGAGATTTCTCCCTTATCATTCTGCTTCGTGTGTATATGGTAAGCTTTCTCCCACATCTTTTGTTGTCAAAATCTGAAAGAAGTGGTCATTGATAGATGGTGCCATGTTTTCTAACTACCACACTCTAATGATGTGACATGATTCAGTCGTTGTATATTAAATCACGCAAATCTAAAATTTATAAAACTAGAAAATATGAATTTTCAAATATTTAGAAGTATTTCTAAATAAATATATCAATTATAATTCAATAAAACTTCCAAAAATAGCGATAATTTTCCAGGTCGATCACAAAGATGTAATATAATATCTGGTAATTACTCAGAATTTTTCTCAATGAATACGATTTTCTATGAATTTTACACTAGGAAATAAAAAGGAAATATATTTAAAATTCACAAAAAAGGGAAATAAGGGTGCAGTCGTCAGGATGATGTCAGCACTCGACGAATGCGAATCGGCTGGAAATAGAGTTCCGCCTGGTGATTCTTACGTAAGCGATTATAGATAATTTAATTGATCAAATTAAGATCTATGAAAGCCGGAAGAATCGTAATAGAACAAAGTATATTTTAGTAAATTAGAAACATAAAAATTATCACTAAATGAAGTGTAAAGTAAATTGAAAGCAGGAAAACAAAGTTCCAGCATCGCGACGGTGATGCATCGGCAATGCATCGGAATCTTGAGTATTCAGGAGGATCGTCGTGTAGTGTCTACAACCTCGAAGGCTCTCCTTGGACAAAGACGACGTGGGCAATCTCTAGATCTTCTCGCAAAGTCTAGAGATTAATGAAATAGGTCGTCAAGTCGTCTCCTACGGCTGTCACCCGGTGGAGCGGAAAAATGACGGTGGGGCGCGTGTCAGGGAGCTTCATCCTCAAGTCTGTGTAGTAAGAGGAGGCTCTTTATCGCATCCGGTACGCTCTCAGGAGGTGGCAACTCGTCTCCTGACGGATCTCCTCTTCCCGACGACAGCTTGTTCGTCAATCAATCGGAGATGATTTACTTGATGGATTTGCAATCCTTTTATCGTGAATCGTTCAGCAATTTTAGTAGCAATGCTCCGTGAATTGTGTTGATGAGATTTTTGCCGATGATCTAGTGATTCTCGTTGCTTAATTCTTCACCGGCGATCTGCAAGAAAGTCGTGATAATCAGATAAAAATATATGAATTTTGACTTTGGGAGGATTCAAACCCATGCCGGTCGCCTGCCTCTGAGGAAGGTGTGACGTGGGTTTAGTCCCACATCGGTTGTGCGCCGATTTTTCAGGCGAATATATAGTAATGTTAGCTTTCTAATCAAAGTCCCTTTTCTCGTGTGTGCGACCACTCCTTGCCCCACAGCCGGCTGGCCACTGGTGACGTGGGAGGGGAGTGGCGCACACATGCCCCTATTGGTCCAAGCTAAGTTGCTTGAGCTCCTACTCACGGCTAATCCCCGACTGAGCTTCCAACCCACTTGCGGGCCCGGCTGGCTGGCGGATCCCCCCTTTTTGCAATATTTTTATTTTTATTTCTTGTTCTTCATTTATCTCAAAAGTAAGATTGTAAAAATCGTATAAAATCACATAATTACCCAAAAATTCACGTTAATCAACTGAAAACCACAAATCATACTTTAACACAAATATAGGTCTATTTATCATGAGTTAAGGCTAAAACTATATTATTTACTAATTATTAACTCATGATAATGAAGACTTATCATGATGGCATCTACCTCTTACATATAATGTGTTGTGGATCTATTGGGCTATCATGATTACCACTCTTGAGGTGGATTAATTTACTCCCGCCAAGTAAAATCATTTCCACATATTCTTCCCATTGTAATAGGTTGAATTCATTGAACCTATATTTGTCAAGATTTTTTGGGAGTTCGAATCACCTAGGGTACTCCTCTGGTACATGACATGACTCAGTCATTGTATATTAAATCACGCAAATATAAAAATTATAAAACTAGAAAATACAAATTTTTAGATATTTAGAAGTATTTCTAAATAAATATATCGATTATAATTCAATAAAACTTTCAAAAATAGTGGTAATTTTCTAGGTCAATCACACAAATGTAATATAATATCTGGTAATTATTCATAATTTTTCTCAATGAATATGATTTTCTATGAATTTTATACTAGGAAATAAAAAGGAAATATATTTAAAATTCACGAAAAAGGGAAATAAGGGTGCGGATGTCGGGATGATGTTAGCACCCGGCGAACGTGAATCAGGCGGAAATAGAGTTCCACCCGACGATTCTTGCATAAATGATTACAGGTGATTTAATTAATCAAATTAAGATTTGTAAAAGTTGGAAGAATCGTAATTGAACAAAGTATATTTTGGTAACTTAAAAACACAAAAGTTATCAGTAAATGAAGGGTAAAGTAAATTGAAAGTAGGAAAATAGAGTTCCGGCGTCGTGCCGACGATGCATCAGCGATGCACCAAAATTTTGAGCGTTTAGGAGGATCGTTGTGTAGTGTCTGCAGCCTTGAAGGCTCTCCTTGGACAAAGACAACGTGGGCAATCTCTAGATCAATGAAGTGGGTCTTCGAGTTGTCTCCGGTGGCTGTCACCTGGCGGAGCGAAAAACTGACGACTTTGCGGCTCTTTGGTGGCTGTCACCCGATGGAGAGGAGTTGGATGGAGGTGGAGTGTGTGTTAGGGAGCTTCATCCTCAGGTCCGCGTAGCAAGAGGAGGCTCTTCATTGCATCCGGTACGGTCTCAGGAGGTGGCAACTCATCTTTCGGCGGATCGTCCTCTTCTCGACGATGGCTTGTTCATCGATCAATCGAAGATGATTTACTCGATGGATTTGTGATCCTTTTATCGCGAATTGTTCAGCAATTTTAGTAGCAATACTCCGCAAATCGAGTTGATGAGATTTTTGCTGATGATCTAGTGATTCTCGTTGCTTAATCCTTCACTGGCGATCTGCAGGAAAGTTGCGATAATCAGATAAAAATATATGAATTTTGACTCTGGGAGGATTTGAACCCATGCGGGTCGCCCGCCTCTGAGGAAGTGTGACGTGGGTTTAGTCCCACATCGATTGTGCGCCGATTTTTCGGGCAAATATATAGTAATGTTAGCTTTGCAAGCAAAGTCCCTTCTCTCGTGTGTACGACCACTCCTTGCCCCATAGCCGGCTGGCCACTGGTGACGTGGAAGGAGAGTGGTGCACACGTGCCCCTATTGGTCTAAGCTAAGTCGCTTGAGCTCCTACTCGTGGCTACTCCTCGACTGCACTTCCGACCCACTTGCAGGCCCGACTGGCTTGTGGGTCCCCCCTTTTTGTAATATTTTTATTTTTATTTCTTGTTCTTAATTTATCTCAAAAGTAAGACTGTAAAAATCGTATAAAATCACATAATTACCCAAAAATTCACGTTAATCAACTGAAAACCACAAATCATACTTTAACACAAATATAAGTCTATTTATCATGAGTTATGGCTAAAACTATATTATTTGCTAATTATTAACTCATGATAATGAAGACTTATCACACCCCCCAACTTAAATTATTGCTAGTCCCTTAGCAATAGAATTACGAAAATAAAATTTTACGAATCTGAAACATCATATTTTAATACAGAAAAAAAATACAATTAGAAATGATGGACCTTTAGACACTTTGGATTCTTATATCAAGTATTTAAGAATGATGTCAAGTACTTAAATGTTTAAACACTCTTTGGAATAACAATCTAGACTCCACTTCTCCTATTCACATCTTTATCACGTCTTCACTCATAGATGTATTTACAAGATGTTCTAATTATCAATACTCATCTAAGAATAATATTGATCCTACATTTCCCTTTTTCTATGACTTGATTTTTGAAGTTTTCACTATATTTCTTCCTTCATTTTATATATATATATATGTATATATAGTGGATAAGTAGCTTTTCCTGTAGACAAATTTCGACAATAAGAATGATGTCTCTCACCCTCCATGTGTACTCTTCATTTTCAGGGCTTTCACTTTATCTACTTATTTTGCAGCAAGTGTTTTTCTATACATGATTTTCGACAATGAGAATGATGTCTCACACCCTCCATGTGTACTCTTCATTTTCAGGGCTTTCACTTTATCTACTTATTTTGCAGCAAGTGTTTTTCTATACATGATTTTCGACAATGAGAATGATGTCTCACACCCTCCATGTGTACTTTTTGTTTCTAGATTTTTCACATTACTCTCTCTTTTTTTTCTTTTCTTTTTTTTCGAAATAAGTGATTTCTCTTCACAAGTCTTATAGATCAGGGTACAAAAATCTTCATTAAACTCAAATGATCAATCAAATTTTTACATCAAGTAAATACTATCCATCAAGATCATGAAGTGAAAATCTGTAAAATCAAATCCATGTTATTGATCATGTATCCAAGAAGTATTCCAACATTTCATGCTACTAGATCATTCTTTTGACTCAATAATAATCTTCCTAATATCTTTTGATATCAATCAATCTAGTTGATTTAATTTTTCATGCATGTAATATGATGTAAGAAATCTGTAAATTAGATAGTTTTGACAGTTCTATTTTTTGTTTTCAGTTCTATTTTTAGAACAATAAATTTGTCAAAAATAAATCAAAACTATCCTCTTTATAGTTGTAATTTGGAATTTCAGTAATATATATCTAGAGGATTGAAATGTGAGAAAAGGGTCTCTAGAATTTCAAATTTCGGGCTATTTTTTTGTCTGCTGTTTTTGACAGTTTGCTGTTCCTAACAGAAAACCAGAAAATAGATGTTGCAGTTTTTCTGAATTTTATTTTATTTTTACTTTTTTTAGTTGCTGTTCTAAGTTTAATAAAATGCAAACATATGTTCTTAGTTTTTTGACAACATAAATTAATAATGAGTACTTCCCCCGCCAACTTAAAAATGACATTGTCCTCAATGACACGGAAAAATCGAAATAGAATATGTAGAAAATATAATTTTCAAGTGAAACATGTATATGTGCAAAGTTAAGCATTAAAAATATTTTCATAAATCATAAAGCTCAGAAAGACTCACCTCAACCTCATTTTTAATTTTTCACTTCATCTTACACACCTCCTTCTACACCTTTTCGAAAAATAAAAATAAAAATACAAAAAAAAGTATTGTAAAATTCTAAGAAAAATAGAGCTTAAAAAAAATCAAGCAGAATAAAATAAAAACCATGGGTTGCCTCCCACGCAGCGGTGCATTTAATGTCTCCAACTGGACAGCTCTTAGATCATATAAGATGATCTATGGCCATCAAAATATATTTGTATCCCAAGGTAAGTTCTATAATATTCTTTTTCAGATTTAGCATAAATTCATATAATTCATATATATACCTTAACATATTTTCAGCCAAAAAAAAATAGAAATTAACAAAAATTTCTCAAAAATAATATTTCCATTTTGAAAAGAATCTTTCCTCATTTCTATCTTGTTTTGTAAGGCTCTCATTTATTAATAAATACTTTCTATTAATAGACCATAAAATGTGATAAGGTCATATAATTTTCAAATTAGCTCTTGCCCAATCTAAATTTTTTTCATCTAAATTGATATCTCTAATTCTTCCACTCACCTATTTCTTAATCTATTCTTTTATCTACATAATCTTCCTCTACTCTATTTTATCTTCCATACATATTTGTTCAATTTGCAAGGAGTGAAATATTTCAAGTTTAGAAATAATTCTAATGGGCTATGGGTTTTGAAGGATGGAAGGATTGTCTTTTTTAATCTCAGATCTAATAAATTTAGTAAAATTTAAATTTTCTCCTGCAAAATTATCTCTATATTCATATCCATTATTTTTGTTTCTCTCCATTAGTTGAATCAACTCTTTTTCTAGCTTTTCATTTCTCAACTCATCAAATTCTTCATCTTCCCAAGAGCTATCTTTTAATTTCGGTATATGATATACATCATCATCATCACAATCAACATCGATGGCTGTAAAATTATGATTAGATTCATTAATTTCGTCTCCTACGTCTCCCAAATCAACTAATTTTTCCTCACCTGAAATATGTTTTTCTTCATTTCTGTCCTTACTCCCTTCTACTAAAATTTGGATGATTTTTCCATGATCAGCTGCTATTTCTTCATCTAAGGGCTCTTTCTCCTCATCATCCTCACTATATTCATTCATCAATTGTGAGCAATAAATGATTTTATTCAAATTTTCTGCTACTATATTTTCAGCCTTAATATTATCATTTACTTCTAATGGATCATCAATTTCTTGTAATAATTGGAAATAAGGATTAGGTAAAATATTCTCACTCAATGTATTCACTGTCCAAACATTTTCATTTTGTGGGTTTTTTTCTAAATTTATCTAGTTAGACTCTCCTTGCTGAAATCCTACTATTGGATAGTTTCCTAAATTTTCTATGGGTTGACTAGGTGGCTGTCCCTCTTCTCTCTTATTCTCAAGAGCCTCTATAATTTGTTTTTGGTGCAGCATCATTTGATTCATCGTTTGTTGCATCATTTGGCTCATTTGTTACATCATTTCTATAATATGATGTTGGGTTTGAGAGGGCTGATTTTTCTAAAATCTACTTTCTTATTTTAGACGAAATTCAGAGTTTGAATTGGATCTAACTGCTTCTAGATTTTGAATATTATTTGGGTTTTTCTACGAAAAATTATTCTCATAATTAGGATTATAAGAATTAGCAAAATATTCCCTAGTTTTACTAAAATCGTGGGCTACCTACACTTGTTCTTGCCTATGATGATATTGAAATTCGAAACGATCATTTTCATCATACATAGGACCTATACTATTTGAATTAAGTTGAGGGTTAAGAGGCTTTCTAATATTGTCAATAAGTAAATCAATTTTTTTTAATCTTTGATTAATCTAATTAATCTCATTTCTAAGTTTAGAATCATCATCATGATGCAATTCATAAATTCCTCTCTTCTTATTCTTGACATATAATTCAAAAGAGGCTTGATCTCTAGAATTTTCACTTAAATTCTCATAAAGGTTGTAAATCTCATCAAGAGTTTTCTCCATAAAAGCTCCTCCACATATAGAATCAACCATATTTCTATGTTGTTGTAATAATCCATCATAAAAAATTCTATTGAGCTGCCACTTGGGTATAGCATGATGAGGACAATTTCTAAGTAAATCATTGAATTTTTCCCATGTCGCATGCAAAGTTTCTTCTGGTCTTTGAGGAAAACTACATATATCTTTTCTCATATTTTGAGTTTTTCTTAAGGGATAAAATTTTCGAAGAAAAGTCTATTCTAGATCTTTCCAGCTAGTTAATTCTCTATCTAATGTGGATAGCCAATGGCTAACTTTCTCTCTATGTATGAGGAAATAATTTCATCTTAATAATTTTCAATGTAAATTGAAGGAGATTAACTTAATCATAGACCATATGAAATTTTTCTAAGTGCTGATGAGGTTCCTCTAAAGGCAATCTATGAAAATTAGGGAGCATTTGAAAAATTTCTCGATATATTTCGAATTTAACAATGGGTGCTAATGGGACTCTAATATTTGATGCTCTTTGAAATGAATCAGGGATATAATGATTTTTCATGGCCATAGGATTGTTCTCAGTTTGACCTGTACTTCCTTTAAGATCCATCAAAATTAGTTTTTCTTTCGGATTTTTATTTTTGAATGAAATAATGAAAGGATTTTCTAGCCTTGAATGCAAGGATCTTCTACCATGCATAAAAACTAATAATTCGAGGGAAAAATTTAGTAACTATTACCCTCCTTCAGGATGCTCCAGTCCTTGCCTTGCTTCTTTTCGTTCCCTTTTTCTAATAAAAAATCAGTAAAAAAAATAAAACAAGAGTTTAATTTTTTTTGTGTACTTTAAGAGAAAAATAGAAAAATATTAAATATTATGCAATACATCCTCGGTAATGGCACCAAAATTTGATGTGACTTAGTCATTGTATATTAAATCATGCAAATATAAAATTTATAAAACTAGAAAATATGAATTTTTAGATATTTAGAAGTATTTCTGAATAAATATATCAATTATAATTCCATAAAACTTCCAAAAATAGCAATAATTTTTCAAGTCGATCATAGGGATGTAATATCTAGTAATTATTTTGAATTTTCCTCAAAGAATACTATTTTCTATGAATTTTATATTCAAAAATGAAAAGGAAATATATTTTAAATTCACAAAAGAAAGGAAATAAGGGTGCAGACGTTAGCTCCCGATGAACGTGAATCGGGTTGAAAAAGAGTTCCGCTTGGTGATTCTTACGTAAGTGATTATAGACGATTTAATTAATCAAATTAAGATCTATGAAAGCCAGAAGAATCGTAATAGAACAAAGTATATTTTGGTAAATTAAAATCACAAAATCTATCACTAAATAAAGCGTAAAGTAAGTTGAAAATAGGAAAATAGAGTTCTTACATCGTGACGGCAATGTGTCGGCGATGCACTAGAATCCTAGGCATTCGCAAGGATCGTCGTGTAGTGTCCACAGCCTAGAAGGCTCTCCTTGGACAAAGACGATATGGGCAATCTCTAGATCTCCTTGCAAAGTCTAGAGATTAATGAAATGGGTTGTCGAAACGTCTCCGGCAGCTGTCACCTGGTGGAGCAGAAAAATGGCGACTTTGCGGCTCTTAGGCAGCTGTCACCCGACGGAGAGGAGTTGAATGGAGGTGGGGCGCATGTCAGGGAGCTTCATCCTCAGGTCCGCGTAGCAAGAGGAGGCTCTTCATTGCATTTAGTAGGCTCTCAAGAGGTGGCGACTCGTCTCTCGGCGGATCATCCTCTTCCCGACGACGGCTTGTTCATCAATCAATCAGAGATGATTTACTCGATGGATTTGCGATCCTTTTATCGTGAATCCTTCAGCAATTTTAGTAGCAATGCTCCGCAAATCACATTGACGAGATTTTTGCCAATGATCCAGCAATTCTCGTTGCTTCATCCTTCACTGCGATCTGCAGGAAAGTCACGATAATCAGATATGAATTTTGACTTTGGGAGGATTCGAACCTGCGTTGGTCGCCCTACCTCTTCTGAGGAAGTGTGACACAGGTTTAGTCCCACATCAGTTGTGCGCTGATTTTTAAGACGAATATATAGTAATGTTAGCTTTATAAGTAAAGTCACTTCTCTTGTGTGTACGACCACTCCTTGCCCCACAATCGGCTGGCCATCGGTGATATGGAAGGGGAGTGGTGCACACGTGTGCCCCTATCGGTTCAAGCCGCTTGAGCCTCTACTCGCGGCAACTCTCCGACTGAGCTTTTGACCTGCTTGTAGGCCTAGCTGGCTGGCGGGTCCCCCCATTTTGTAATATTTTTCTTTCTTTTTCTTGTTCTTCATTTATATCAAAAGTAAGACTATAAAAATTGTATAAAATCACATAATTACACAAAAATTCACGTTAATCAATTGAAAACCACTTTTCACACTTTGACACGAATATAAGTCTATTTATCATGAGTTAAGGTGAAAATTATGTTATTTACTAATTATTAACTCATGATAATAAAGACTTATTTACGTGACTTAGTCGTTGTATATTAAATCACGCAAATCTTAAATTTATAAAATGAGAAAATACGAATTATTAGATATTTAGAAGTATTTTTAAATAAATATATCAATTATAATTCAATAAAACTTTCAAAAATACCTGTAATTTTCCAGGTTGATTACAGGGATGTAATATAATATCTGGTAATTATTCAGAATTTTTCCCAATGAATACGATTTTCTATAAATTTTATACTAGGAAATAAAAAGGAAATATATTTAAAATTCACGAAAAAGGAAAAGAAGTGTGCAGACGTCAAGATGATGTTAGCGCCCGGCGAACGCAAATCGAGCAGAAATAGAGTTCTGCCTAACAATTCTTACGTAAGTGATTACAGATGATTTAATTGATCAAATTAAGATCTGTAAAAGCCAGAAGAATCGTAATAGAACAAAGTATATTTTGGTAAATTAAAATCACAAAAACTATCACTAACTAAAGCGTAAAGTAAGTCAAAAGTAGGAAAATAGAGTTTCGGCATCACGACGGTGATGCATCAACGATGCACCAGAATCCTAAGCGTTCGAGAGGATCGTCGTGTAGTGTCCACGGTCTTGAAAGCTCTCCTTGGACAAAGACGACGTAGGCAACCTCTAGATCTTCTCGTGAAGTCTAGAGATTAATGAAATGGGTCGTCGAGTCGTCTTTGGTGGCTGTCACTTGGCAGAGTAGAAAAATGGCAACTTTGTAGCTCTCTGGCGGCTATCACCCGACGGAGAGGAGCTAGATGGAGGTGGTGCCTATGTCAGGGAGCTTCATCCTCAAGTCCACGTAGCAAGAGGGGGCTCTTCATCACATCTGGTATGCTCTCAAGAGGTGGCGACTCGTTTCTTGGCGGATTGTCCTCTTCCCAATGACGGCTTGTTCGTTGATCAATCAGAGATGATTTACTTGATGGATTTGTGATCCTTTTATTGCGAATCCTTCAGCAATTTTAGTAGCAATGCTCCGTGAATTGTATTGACGAGATTTTCACCGATGATGCAGCGATTCTCATTGCTTAATCCTTCACCGGTGATCTGCAAGAAAGTCGCGATAATCAGATATGAATTTTGACTCTGGGAGGATTCGAACCCATGCCGGTCGCCCTACCTCTTCTGAGGAAGGTGTGACACGGGTTTAGTCCCACATCAGTTGTGCGCTGATTTTTCAAGCGAATATACAGTAATGTTAGCTTTGCAAGCAAAGTCACTTCTCTCACGTGTACGACCACTCCTTACCCCACAGCTAGCTGGCCACCAGTGACGTGGAAGGGGAGTGGCGCACACGTGCCCCTATCGATCCAAGCTAAGCCGCTCGAGCCCCTGCTCGCAGTTACTTCCTGACTATGCTTCCGACTTGCTTGCAGGTTTGGCTGGCCAACGGGTCCCCCCATTTTGCAATATTTTTATTTTTATTTCTTGTTCTTCATTTATCTCAAAAGTAAGACTATAAAAATCATATAAAATCACATAATTATCCAAAAATTCATGTTAATCAACTGAAAACCACTTGTCACACTTTGACACAAATATAAGTCTATTTATCATGAGTTAAAGCTAAAATTATATTATTTACTAATTATTAACTCATGATAATGAAGACTTATCACACTCCCAAACTTAAATCATTGCTAGTCCCTCAACAATGGAATTATGAAAATAAAATTTTACAAATCTGAAACATCATATTTCAATAAAGAAAAAAAAATACGATTAGAAATGATGCACTTTTAAATACTTTGGATTCTTATATCAAGTATTTAAGAATGATGTCAATCACTTAAATGTTTAAACACTCCTTGGAATAACAATCTAGACTTCACTTCTTCTATTTACATCTTTATCACTTTCTTGACTCATAGATGTATTTACAAGATGTTCCAATTATCAATACTCATCCAAGAATAATATCGATCCTACATTTCCTTTTTTCTATGGCTTGATTTTTGAAGTTTTCACTATATTTCTTTCTTCTTTTTTTTTTTATATATATAGTGGATAAGTAGCTTTTCCTATAGATAAATTTCGACAATAAGAATGATGTCTCACACCCTCCATGTGTACTCTTCATTTTCAAGGCTTTCACTTTATCCACTTATTTTGTAGCAAGTGTTTTTCTATGCATGATTTTCGACAATGAGAATGATGTCTCACACCCTCCATGTGTACTCTTTGTTTCTAGATTTTTCCTATTGCTCTCTCTTTTTTTTGTTGAAATAAGTGATTTCTCTTGACAAGTCCTATAGATCAGGGTGCAAAAATCTTCATTAAACTCAAATGATCAATCAAATTTTCACATCAAGTAAATACTATCCATCAAGATCATGAAGTGAAAATCTGTAAAATCAAATCCATGTTATCTATCATGTATCCAAGGAGTATTCCAACATTTAATGCTACTAGATCATTCTTTTGACTCAATAATAATCTTCCTTGTATCTTTTGGTATCAATCAATCTAATTGATTTAATTTTTCATGCATGCCATATGATGTAAGGAATTTGTAGTAGCAATAAATTTGTCAAAAATAAATCAAAACTATCCTCTTTGTAGCTGTAATTTGGAATTTTAGTAATATAGATCTAGAGGATTGAAATGTGAGAAAAGGGTCTCTAGAATTTCAAATTTTGGGCTGTTTTTTGTCTACTGTTTTTGACAGTCTATTATTTCTGATAGAAAACCAAAAAATAGATGTTGCAGTTTTTCCGAATTTTATTTTATTTTTATTTTTTTAGTTGCTGTTCTAAGTTGAATAAAATGCAAACACATGTTCTTAATCGTCCTACAGCATAAATTAATAATCAATACTTCACCCCTCAACTTAAAAATGACATTGTCCTCAATGACACAGAAAACTTGAAATAGAATATGTAGAAAATATAATTTTCAAGTGAAGCATGCATATATGCAAAGTTAAGCATTAAAAATATTGTCATAAATGATAAAGCTCAGAAAGACATCACCTCAACCTTGTTTTTAATTTTCCACTTCATCTTAAACTCCTCCTCCTGCACTTTTTCGAAAAAACAAATACAGAAACAAGTACTGTGAAATTCTAAGAAAAATAGAGCTTAAAGAAAAAAATCAAACAGAATGAAATAAAAACCATGGGTTGCCTCCCATGTAGCGCTAAATTTAACGTCTTCAGTTGGACAGCTTTTAGATCATATAAGATGATTTATGGCCATCAAAATATATTTGTATCCCAAGGTAAGTTTCATGATATTCTTTTTCAGATTTAGTATAAATTCATATACTTCATATATATACCTTGACATTCTTTCAGCCAAAAAAAAATGGAAATTAACAAAATTTTCTCAAAAATAATATTTTCATTTTAAAAAGAATCTTTCCTCATTTCTATCTTGTTTTGTAAGGCTCTCATTCATTAATAAATACTTTCTATTAATAGACCATAAAATGTGATCAGGCCATATAATTTTCAAATTAGCTCTTGCCCAATCTAAATTTTTTTCATCTAAATTGATATCTCTAATTCTTCTATTCATCCATTTATTAATATCTTCTTTTATCTACATAATCTTCCTCTACTCTATTTTATCTTCCATACATATTTGTTTAATTTGCAAGGAGTGAAATATTTCAAGCTTAGAAATAATTCTAATGGGCTGTGGGTTTTGAAGGATGGAAGGATTGTCTTCCTTAATCTCAGATCTAATGAATTTAGTAAAATTCAAATTTTCTCTTCCAAAATTATCTCTATATTCATATCCATTATTTCAGTTTCTCCCTATTAGTTGAATCAACTCTTTTTCCAGCTTTTCATTTCTCAACTCATCAAATTCTTCATCTTCTCAAGAGCTATCTTTTAATTTCGGTATATGATATACATTATCATCGTCACAATCAACATCGATGGCTGTAAAATTATGATTAGATTCATTAATTTTGTCTCCTACGTCTCCCAAATCAACTAATTTTTTCTCACCTGAAATATGTTTTTCTTCATTTTTGTCTTTACTCCCTTCTACTAAAATTTGGATGATTTTTCCATGATCAGCTGCTATTTCTTCATCTAAGGGCTCTTTCTCCTCATCATCCTCACTATATTCATTCATCAATTTTGAGCAATAAATGACTTTATTCAAATTTTCTGCTACTATATTTTCAGCCTTAATATTATCATTTACTTCTAATGGATCATCAATTTCTTGTAATAATTGGAAATAAGGATTAGGTAAAATATTCTCACTCAATGTATTCACTGTCCAAACATTTTCATTTTGTGGGTTTTTTTCTAAATTTATCCAACTAGACTCTTCTTGCTAAAATCCTACTGTTGGATAGTTTCTTGAATTTTCTATAGGCTGACTAAGTAGTTGTCCCTCTTCTCTCTTATTCCCAAGAGCCTTTATAATTTGTTTCTGGTGCAGCATCATTTGATTCATAATTTGTTGTATCATTTGGCTCATTTGCTGCATCATTTCCATAGCATCAGGTTGGATTTGAGAGGACTGATTTTTCTAAAATCCATGTTCCTGTTTTGGACGAAATTCAAAATGTGAATTAGATCTAAATGCTTCTGAATTTTGAATATTGTTTGGGTTTCTCCATGAAAAATTATTCCTCCAATTAGGATTATAAGAATTAGAAAAATATTCTCTATTTTTACTAAAATCGTGGGGTACCTAGACTTGTTCTTGCCTATGATGATATTGAAATTCAAAATGATCATTTTCACCACACATAGGATGTGTATTATTTGAATTAAATTGAGGGTTAAGAGGCTTTCTAATATTGTCAATAAGTAAATCAAGTTTTTTTAATCTTTGATTAATCTGATTAACCTCATTTCTAAGTTTAGAATCATCATCATGATGTAATTCATAAATTTCTCTCTTTATATCCTTGTCATATAATTCAAAAGAGGCTTGATCTCTAGAATTTTCACTTAAATTCTCATAAAGATTGTAAATCTCATCAAGAGTTTTCTCCATAAAAGCTCCTCCACATATAGAATCAACTGTATTTTTATGTTGTTCTAATAATCTATCATAAAAAATTCTATTGAGCTGCTATTTGGGTATAGCATGATGAGGACACTTTTTAAGTAAATCTTTGAATTTTTCTCATGTCTCATGCAAAGTTTCTCCTAGTCTTTGGGAAAAACTCCATATATATTTTCTCATATTTTGAGTTTTTCCTAAAGGATAAAATTTTCAAAGAAAGGTCTATTCTAGATCTTTTCAGCTAGTTAATTCTCTATCTAATGTGGATAGCCAATGACTAGCTTTGTCCCTAAGTGTATGAGAGAATAATTTCATCTTAATAGTTTTTGATGTAACTTGAGGGAGATTAACTAAATCACAGACCATATGAAATTTTTCTAAGTGCTGATGAGGTTCCTCTAATGACAATCCATGAAAATTAGGGAGCATTTGAAAAATTTCACGATATATTTCGAATTTAACAGTAGGTGCTAATGGGACTCTAATATTGGATGCTCTTTGAAATGAATCAGGGATATAATGATTTTTCATGGCCATAGGATTGTTCTCAATTTGACCTATACTTCCTTCAGAATCCATCAAAATTAATTTTTCTTTCGAATTTTTATTTTTGAATGAAATAATGAAAGGATTTTCTAGCCTTGGATGCAAGGATCTTCTACTATGCATAAAAATAAAAAAATTTGAGGGAAAAATTTAGTAACTATTACCCTCCTTCAGGATGCTCCAGTCCTTGCCTTGCTTCTTTTCATTTCCCTTTTCTAATAAAAAATCAGCAAAAAGAAAATAAAATAAGAGTTAAATTTATTTTTTTTGTACTCTAAAAGAAAAATAGAAAAGTACTAAATATTATGCAATACATCTCCAACAACGGCACCAAAATTTGTTGTGACTTAGTCATTGTATATTAAATCACGCAAATCTTAAATTTATAAAACTAGAAAATACAAATTTTTGGATATTTAGAATTATTTTTAAATAAATATATCAATTATAATTCAATAAATTCCAAAAATAGTAGTAGTTTTCTAAGTCGATCACAGGGATGTAATACAATATTTGGTAATTATTCAGAATTTTTCTCAATGAATACGATTTTCTATGAATTTTATGCTAGGAAATAAAAAGGAAATATATTTAAAATTCATGAAAAAGGGAAATAAGGGTGCGGACGTCAAGATGATGTCAGCACCTAGTGAATGCAAATTAGACGGAAACAGAGTTGTGCCCGGTGATTCTTACGTAAGTAATTATAAATGATTTAATTGATTAAATTAAGATCTATAAAAACTAGAAGAATCATAATAGAACAAAGTATATTTTGGTAAATTAAAATCACCAAAACTATCACTAAATGAAGCGTAAAGTAAGTCGGAAGTAGGAAAATAGAGTTCTGGTGTCACGATGGCGATGCATCGGCGATGCACCGGAATCTTGAGCGTTCAAGAGGATCGTCGTGTAGTGTCCATAGTCTTGAAAGCTCTCCTTGGACAAAGACGACGTGGGCAATCTCTAGATCTTCTCGCGAAGTCTAGAGATTAACGAAATGGGTTGTCAAAATATCTCCGGCGGCTGTCACCCAGCGGAGCGGAAAAATGGCAACTTTATGGCTCTCTAGCAATTGTCACCCGACGAAGAGGAGTTGGATAGAGGTGGTGCGCGTGTCAGGGAGCTTCATCCTCAGGTTCGTGCAGCAAGAGGAGGCTCTTCATCCCATCTGGTATGCTCTCAAGAGGTGGCGACTCGTCTCCTGGCTGATCGTCCTCTTCTTGACGACGGCTTATTCGTCGATCAATCAAAGATGATTTACTCAATGGATTTGCAATCCTTTTATCATAAATCATTCAGCAATTTTAGTAGCAATGCTCCGTGAATTGCGTTGATGAGATTTTTGCCGATGATCCAGCGATTCTCGTTGCTTAATCCTTCATCGGCGATCTACAAGAAAGTTGCGATAATTAGATATGAATTTTGACTCTGGGAGGATTTGAACCCACATTGGTCGCCCTGCCTTTTCTGAGAAAGGTGTGACACGGGTTTAGTCCCACATCGGTTGTGCACCAATTTTTTCGGTGAATATATAGTAATGTTAGCTTTATAAGCAAAGTCACTTCTCTCGCGTATATGACCACTCTTTGCCCTACAATTGCCTAGCCATTGGTGACGTGGAAGGGGAGTGGCACACACGTGCCCCTATCGTTCCAAGCCAAGCCGCTTGAGCCCCTACTTGCAGCTACTCCCTAACTACGCTTCCGACCCACTTGCGGGTCTGGTTGGCCGGTGGGTCCCCCCATTTTGCAATATTTTTATTTTTATTTCTTGTTCTTCATTTATCTCAAAAGTAAGACTGTAAAAATCATATAAAATCACATAATTATCTAAAAACTCATGTTAATCAACTGAAAACCACTTTTTACACTTTAACACAAATATAAGTCTATTTATCATGAGTTAAGGCTAAAATTATATTATTTACTAATTATTAACTCATGATAATGAAGATTTATCACTTATCACGAAGTCTAGAGATCAATTATTTTCGGTAGCTGTTACTCAGCAAAGCGAAAAAACAATGACTTTGTAGCCCTTCGACAGCTATCACTTGACGGAGAGGAGCTAGATAGAGGTGGGGCGCATGTCAGGGAGCTTCATCCTCAGGTCCGCATAGTAAGAAGAGGTTCTTCATCGCATTTGGTACACTCTTAGGAGGTGGCGACTCATCTCCTAGCAGATCATCTTCTTCCCAACGACGGCTTGTTCATCGATCAATTAGAGATGCTTTACTTAATGAATTTTAGTAACAATACTCCACAAATTATGTTGACGAGATTTTCACTAATGATCTAGCGATTCTAGTTACTTAATCCTTCCTCAACGATCTGCAGGAAAGTCACGATAATTAGATAAAAAATATGAGTTTTGGCTCTAGGAGGGTTCGAACCCACACCGATTGCCCCCCCTTTCTAGGGAAGGTGTGAAGTGGGTTTAGTCCCACAACAGTTGTGCACCGAAGTTTCTAATGAATATATAGTAATCTTACATTTCCGATCAAGTCCTTTTCTTGCGCATGTACGACCACTCCTTGCCTGACAATTGGTAGGCCACTAGTGACGTGAAAGGAGAGTGGCACACACGTGCCCTATCGGTCCAAGCTGCTTGAGCCCCTGCTCACAACTACTCCTCAATTGAGCTTCTGACCCACTTGCGGGCCTAGTTGGCCAGTGGGTCCCTCTCATTTTGTTTATTTATTTATTTATTTATCTCAAAAGTAAAACTATAAAAATTATATAAATTCATAGAAAATCACATAATTACCTAGAAATTCACATTAATCAACTAAAAACCACTTTTCACACTTTAACACAAATATAAGTCTATTTATCATGAGTTAAGGCTAAAACTATATTATTTACTAATTATTAACTCATGATAATGAAGACTTATTAGTCCCCATCTACAACTACTAATTTTTGGATATATATTTTCTTGCACCTCTTCTCCTAGCTCTTCTCTTCTCCCTTCCCTTTCTCGAGCACTCTCTTTCTCTTGGTGTTTCTCTCTTCTCTCTTCATCTTTTGATGTTTGACATTTTCAAACATCATCTTTCTAGCTCTCCCTCATCTTCAACGTTTTAGACTTTCATTCCTAAGTTTTTAGTTAGTTTTCGTGACTTTCTAGCTCTCCCTTTTGCTCTTTCTTACTCGGTGACAAATAGGAAGAGTTCTTTGTTTTCATTTAGTTCTGACATGTTCTTCCCTTCCTCCCACTTCATCTCTATCCTTTCTTAGTATTTTGATGTTCCAAAGGTTTCATGCAGCTGTTTTGATATTCTCAAATCCCCTATTTTGTCCTCCAATTTTTTTTTCTCTCTCATGCCAACGTTCTCTCTTGTCAGCGAGTTTTCCCCTTTTTGACAAGTTTTTCACTTTTTCTCCCTAATTCCTCTCTTCTTTTGATAATTTTCTCATTAGAAATTGATAGTTTGTTTCTTTTTAATAATTCTTCATCACTTTTATTCACCAGAAATCTTGATTTTTCTCATGTTAGCAAGAAACTTCTCTCTAGCGTGAGTTCTTCTATTTTCTTGTGAATTTTATCTTCTTTAAAATCATTTTTTCTCTTTATCTTTCCTTCAAACTTTTCCTTCATTCTTTAATTTTATAGGAACAAATATGTAAGCACAAGATCACAATAACAATAGAAACTTAATTTCTATATATCAATGAGAACAAAAAAAAGATAAATCATCAAGCTATCAAGAATTCTGATGAGAATAAGACTTTCACTAAACACTTCTGATCCACGTCTCATAGTCTTCGAGACGACCCACACACTAGAGAGTCAAAAATAGACTCATATACTTTTATAAAGACTACACTTGTAATAGAAGAAAGAAAAGAAATTATGAAAGAAGAAGTGAGTTGGTGAAGAGAGAGGGTAAAATCAAGAGAGAGAGAGATAAATGCACACGAAAAAAGGAAATGTATGCTCTATTTATAGAAAATAAGAAAAGATAACCACCCCCTAAAAAGAGACATCTCAATCTATGTGCAGGTGAGTCCACACATCTCAGAGGTGATTGATAGCACATGAATAATATGTTAGAAGACACCTTAAGTTGGTTAATTTTACAATTCTATGATATTATCAATATGTTGTTTACATTAATAAATATGATTTTTAACATGTTTCAAGATATAGTAATATTTCAAATATTTTTGAGAATTTAATGAGATTAATCTCCTCATACACATTTAGGTGTTTAATTAAACCAGATTATTTTAGACATTGAATATATTTTTCTGATTTTTCTGATCATTTTCCAACGAGTTTAGGAATTTATGCCTCAAGTCGTAGCCGCTTCATCAATAGTTGTGATACAACAGCTCGACCATCACTCATGGGAGTGAGGAGGCAGCCCTTTGGTGGGGGAAGGATCTGATGGCTTAAGAAGAGCTCAGGAGAAGGGAGTCCATCGATCCAACAGAGTGTGGCCTTGCCAGAGAAGAAGCCACCAGAACCTTTGGATAGTTTCTCTTGTGTGCACATATAGGCGAGTGAGAGAGGAGAGAGAGAGAGAACACCACCCTATACATTTGGGAAAAACCTACGTCACAAATAGCTTCTGATTATAGAAGTCTTCAGCAATTTAGCCAGCCTAGAGGGTTTAGGGTTTGCCAAGCTCCACATCTTGTTAATGTAGGTGTGTAAATTTGGAGCACTGGTCATCTCACCTAAATATGGTCTCTTCCACTGCTTCAAGTGAATGCCTCTTCTTGATAGAAGTAAGGAAGGAGTAGTGACACAAGGTTAGTTTCGTTTAGTTTAGATTAGATTTTAGTTAAGAATTTAGTAGAAGTCACAGACAATTGATTGTCGTTCTTACATCAGCTAGATCTGAGAAATTAGATCTAGATTTATCATTCCCTCTTCTTCTCTCATTCCAGTCCATGACCCCTTGTTTTCTTTTTCATTTAATCCTCTGTTAGATTGAGCATTAAATAGTAAGCCTCAAATTCCCTAAGAAGATGACTGGAATCACTACTATCTACAAGTATTTTGCAAATCAAATTAAGATATAACTCATAATATTTTTGATTGAGGAGATTAAGGACTAATGACACATGTAGAAGATTTAACTCATCAAATGGCACCATTATTGGGAAAGTTTGAATGCTGAGCAATTTTATGTATGTAGTTTTTAATGAAGATACTTTTAATTTCTTGAGTTTTATCTATAGAAGATAAGATGACATTGACGTGACTTAGTCATTGTATATTAAAACACATAAATCTAAAATTTATAAAACTAGAAAATATGAATTTTGAAATATTTAGAATTATTTATAAATAAATATATCAATTATAATTTAATAAAACTTTCAAAAATAGTGATAATTTTCTAAGTTGATCACAGGGATGCAATATAATATCTGGTAATTATTCAGAATTTTCCTCAAAGAATATAATTTTTTATGAATTTTATACTAGGAAATGAAAAGGAAATATATTTAATATTCACAAAAAAGGAAAATAAGGGTGCAGACATCAGGATGATGTCAGCACCTAGCAAATGCGAATCAGGTGGAAATAGAGTTCTGCCCAGTGATTTAATTAATTAAATTAAGATTTGTAAAAGCTGAAAGATTCATAATTGAACAAAGTATATTTTGGTAAATTAAAATCACACAAATTATCACTAAATGAAGAGTAAAGTGAGTTGAAAGTAAGAAAATAGAGTTTCGACGTTACGACGGCGATGTGTCGGTGATGCATTGGAATTTTGAGCATTTAGGAGGATCGTTGTGTAGTGTCCACAGCCTTGAAGGCTCTCCTTGGACAAAGACAATGTGGGCAATCTCTAGATCTCCTTGCGAAGCTTAGAGATTAATGAAATGGGTCGTCGAATCATCTCTAACGGCTGTCACTCAGCAGAGGGGAAAAATAGAGACTTTATGGCTCTCTAGTGGCTATCACCCAATGAAGAGGACTTGGATGAAGGCGGGGCGCATGTCAGGGAGCTTCATCCTCTAGTCCGCATAGCAAGAAGAGGCTCTTCATCGCATCTGGTATGCTCTCAAGAGCTGGTAACTTGTCTCCTAGTAGATCATCTTCTTTCCGACGATGACTTGTTCGTCGATCAATCGGAGATGCTTTACTCAATGGATTCATGTTCCTTTTATCGCAAATCGTTCAACAATTTTAGTAACAATGCTTTGGGAATCATGTTGACGAGATTTTCATCGATGATCTAGCTATTCTGGTTGCTTAATCATTCACTAACAATTTGTAAGAAAGTCACGATAATCAGATAAAAAAATATGAGTTTTGGCTCTAGGAGGATTTGAACCCGCACTGATTGCCCCCACCCTTTTCTGAGGAAGGTGTGATGCGAGTTTAGTCCCACATTGGTTGTGCACTGATTTTTCGGACGAATATATACTAATGTTACATTTCTAAATAAGTCTCTTCTCTCGTATGTACAACCACTCCTTGCCCCACAGCCAGCTAGCCACCGGTGACATGGAAGGGGAGTGGTGCACACGTGCCCCTATTGGTCCAAGCTATTTGAGCCCCTACTTGTGGCTACTCCCCGACTGAGCTTCCAACTCGCTTGCAGGCCCAGTTGGCCAGCAGGTCCCCCTCATTTTGTCTTATTTTTATTTTTTATTTCTATTTCTTCATTTATCTTAAAAGTAAGACTATAAAAATCATATAAATTCGTGTAAAATCAGATAATTACCCAAAACTTAATCAATTGAAAACCACTTTTCACACTTTAACACAAATATAAGTCTATTTATCATGAATTAAGGCTAAAACTATATTATTTACTAATTATTAACTCATGATAATGAAAACTTATAAGACATGGATACTAGTCAATTACTTTGAGAGATTTTAAGGAACAAGGTAAGTGAACCTTGAGGAGGTTTGTTGTAGAGATATCGAGCAAAATTTGATATGAATTTAAGAGAAATTGACTTGAAAAATATCAATTGAATTGTGTCATTTAACTTTCTTTCCTAAATGTGACAAGTTCATTTGAGCAAAATTCAACCTCAAAATAATAGTTTTTCTTTAAAAAGATTAAAAAAGTTTCATAATTTTTTTTAAAGTATAATGAATTGAGTATATTTGAAATTTTAACTATTTTCTTTATCTTAATAAAGGGTGAATTGCTCAAAATAGTTATATTGTGTGCTTGCAAATATTTGAAATCTAACTTGCAGGACTCATTAAGGATTTAATCTACAAACAGATTTGAAATTAATTGCCTAATCTTGATTTTGTGTTGTGACTTGTATTAACGGTCACATTGAATAGCTTTCGTGAGAAGACAAGGCAAGGGAAATCGTAGGCAGAAAAATTAGCCTCAAAACATGTAGAAATCTCAAAATTCAGCTTTTAAATTTTGACCTGTTTTTCTGCATTACATGATTTTTCTGAAACTTTGATCAGTCATAATTGATATATACCTTTGAAATAATTCACTAAAAGTATGTTTGTTGGTTTTGGTCGCTGAGATCTTTCTATTGGGAATTTGGTTTTAAATATCTAGTAAGTTCGAATTTGTTTTGAAGAACCAAAGAGGCCACCTAGAAAATAAGGACAGAAATTGTTATTACCTGCTATCCAATTCTTGCATATGATCAATATATGCGAAGTTGCCTGTTATTTCTCAATTCAGATTCCTTGTAAAGATTACATCTATCTTCTAAAACTAGTTAAGTTTGAATATTTTTATGCAATTTTATTCATTGTGATCATTGAGGATTTTATACACATCTTTCTAGTCAAGGTATATAAGACTATCATAGTAATAAGTAAAAAGAGTAGAACAAATCAGCAAAACTAGAATTAAGCAAATGCAAGGACGTAGATCCTAGAAGGACGTAGTCATTCCACCAGCAAAAGAGTGAGGAGAATCATCACAAGTAAAAGTGACTTTGGAAAAGAAACAAAAATAGAAGGAAACTAAATGAAAAATAGAAGAATGCATCTTAGAGAATATTCAGCTCCCTTACAATATAGACCAGTGAATAGAATCAATGGTTCTATTGAGAATGATGTTAATTTTAGAGTTGATCATCATACTATTCAAATGTTACCACATTTTCATGGGATGGCTCTTTGTGAGCCATATAAACATTTGGAAGATTTCTCATAAGTTTGTGAGATTTCGTATTATCCTAACATTCTCATTGAGATAGTGAAGATGAGATTATTTCCCTTCACACTCAAAGATAAAACTAAAGACTGGCTTCATGCCTTGGTCCAGAAGCTAAATTCATGAACTGACATGGAGGCAGCATTCCTTAAGAAATTTTATTTAGGAAAAATGAATTATATTAGGAGGGCAATCAGGAATTTCATGCAAGGGACCCAAGAATCTTTTTGAGGTATGGGAGAGAGTTAAGGAATACACCTGCTAGTGTCCACATCATGAGATACAAAACTAGCAACTTGTGCAGCTTTTTTATGAAGGTTTGAATGAGAGAGATAGGCACATGATTGATGTTGCCTTAGGTGAGATTTTATGAACAAATATGAAGGTGAAGCTATTGATCTTATTGAAACATTGTCAGAAAATAGTAGACATCATTATTCTTTAAACTAGAATAGAAAAACTTCAGGATTTAGAAGATGGGGTATCCATAATGTGAAAAATATAGAGACCCGACTACTTATTGATAAAGTAGACAAACTAAATGAATGTGTATAGGTATTGATGAGCAAATCCACAACAAATGATTCAACCAGCAACTTCCCAAATAAGAGCAAGACATGTCAGCATATGCACTATGTTCAAGCTATGAACATGTAGAAGTCGACTGTCCAAAATATGACCAGATCATGGCAATCAATGGGCAGTTCAAACCAAATCAATTTATTTCAGACAATAGTTGGCAAGGACATAGGCAAAATGCATTATCTAACAATAACTGTAATGCAAATTATAGACACAGCTAGTTTTGCACTAATTAAGCCAATGGTTAGAGGAAAAGTCAGGAAACAGTCCATCAGCCTGGGCCATTTATTCCTCCACAGAACTTGTCATTTCAAAGGCCACATTTTCAAAATCAAGATATTTGCCCTTCAAATCATCACTTACAGTCACATGCAACTGGATCTGATTTGTCTATGCAGGAGCTCTTGAAGCAGATGCTGCAAGAACAACAAAAGCTACATCAAGGAAACTATAGATCTAGGGAAGACAACAATTTGATCTGAATGGATCCAAGAAGAAAAATGATAAGCAGCTGGAAATAGACAACAACAGCAGAGAAGTAGGCCAATTTTCAATGCAGCCATCTATTAATCCTCAGAATTTGATTAATTCCTTAGGTCAACATCATGTAAATCAAGTCGATTGCCATGATTAGGATAAAGAAACACTCAATGCTATTTCTAAACTTCCAAATAGGAAGGTCTTATCTGACCCTTATTTTGTAAGTGCAGAAAATTAAGAGAATGAGTTAGAGGAACCAACAACTAAAGATGTGAATTTCACAAAAACTAAGGATAAAGGAAAAGAGAGGGAAGAACATAATTTGGAAAAATATAGCCCTCCAATCCTTTTCCTGAAGCTTTAAAGGACAATAAGCCCAAGGTTACAGATCAAGATACAAAAATTTTAGAAGTTTTTAAGCAAGTCACTCTTAGTATTCCTTTGATAGATGCAATCCAGCACATTCCTTTTTATGCTAAATTTTTAAAAGGATTATGCACTCTTGTAAAGAAATATAAATACATTCAATTGTCTGAAATAATAAGATCAGTTTTACTAAATCAGATCCCAACAAAGCAACAAGATCTGGGAGCTCTTCTTATCAAATGTGAAATTCAAGGTATGATTTTCACCTACTCTTTACTTAGTTCAGGAGCAAGTGTTAAAATAGTGCCTAAAGCTCTATATGATATGTATATACTTGGTGATTTGCAACCTTTATTTGTGGAGCTACAGCTAGTAGATGGATTAGTCTGACAACCCTATGGAGTTTTAAAAGTTGTTGTAGTGAAGACTGAGAGCTGCTATTTTTTGGTAGACTTTTAGTTGCTGATATGAAAATAACAAAAAATATTAGTCATGCCCCAATAATTTTAAGACATTCTTTTTTGGCCACAACTAAAGCCAAAAAAGATTGGGGTAATAGGACAATAGAATTAAAATTTGGGCAAGAAAAAATTGAGTTAAAATTACAAAACTATTGAAGTATCTTGAACTATCGGGAGATTTATGGATCATTGACATTGCTGATATGTGTGTAGAAGAACTTTTCAATGAAGAGATAATTAGTCTTCAGTATCATGAGTTAATAATTAGTAAATAATATAGTTTTAGCCTTAACTCATGATAAATAGACTTATATTTGTGTTAAAGAATGATTTTTGGTTTTCAATTGATTAACGTGAATTTTTGGGTAATTATGTGATTTTTATAGTCTTACCTTTGAGATAAATGAAGAACATGAAATAAAAATAAAAAATATTGCAAAATGGGGGGGGGACCCATCGGCCAGCCAGGCCCGCGAGCAGGTCGGAAGCGCAGTCGGGGAGTAGCCGCGAGCAAGGGCTCGAGCAGCTTAGCTTGGACTGATAGGGGCACGTGTGCGCCACTCCCCTTCCATGTCACTGGTGGCCAGCCAGCTGTGGGGTGACGTGACTCAGTCGTTGTATGTTAAATCACGTAAATATAAAATTTATAAAACTAGAAAATACGAATTTTTAGATATTTAGAAGTATTTCAAAATAAATATATCAATTATAATTCAATAAAAATTCCAAAAATAGCAGTAATTTTCCAGGTCAATTACAGGGATGTAATATAATATCTGGTAATTATTCAGAATTTTTCTCAATGAATACGATTTTCTTACGAATTTTATACTAGGAAATAAAAAGGAAATATATTTAAAATTCACGAAAAAAAGGAAATAAGGGTGCGAACGTCAAGATGACGTCAGTGCCCGGCGAACGCGAATCAGGCAGAAACAGAGTTCTGCTCGGTGATTCCTACGTAATCGATTATAGACGACTTAATTAATCAAATTAAGATCTGTAAAAGCCGGAAGAATCCTAATTGAATGAAGTATAGTTTGGTAAATTAAAATCACACAAAGTATCACTAAATGAAGCGTAAATTAAATTGAAAGCAAGAAAACAGAATTTCGGCGTTGCCACGGCGATGCGTTGGCGATGCACCGAAATCCTGAGCGTTCGGGAGGATCGTCGTGCAGTGTTGATAAGTCTTCATTATCATGAGTTAATAATTAGTAAATAATATAGTTTTAGCCTTAACTCATGATAAATAGACTTATATTTGTGTTAAAGTATGAAAAGTGGTTTTCAGTTGATTAACGTGAATTTTTGGGTAATTATGTGATTTTATACGATTTTTACAGTCTTAGTTTTGAGATAAATGAAGAACAAGAAATAAAAATAAAAATATTGCAAAATGGGGAACCCGCCGGCCAGCCGGGCCCGCAAGCGGGTCGGAAGCGCAGTCGGGGAGTAGCCGCGAGCAGGGGCTCGAGCGGCTTGCTTGGATCGATAGGGGCACGTGTGCGCCACTCCCCTTCCACGTCACTGGTGTCAGCCAGCTGTGGGGCAAGGAGTTGTCGTACACACGAGAGGACTTTGCCTAGAAAGCTAACTTTACTATATATTCGTCCGAATAATCCGCGCACAACCGATGTGGGACTAAATGCACCTTGTAAGGCGCGGGCGACCGCCGCGGGTTCGAATCCTCCCAAAGTAAAAATTCATATATTTTTAACTGATTATCGCGACTTTCTTGCAGATTGCCGGTGAAGGATTAAGCAATCGGAATCGCTGGATCATCGGCGAAAATCTCGTCAACGCGATTCGCGGAGCATTGCTACTAAAATTTCTGAACGATTCGCGATAAAAGGATCGCAATCCATCGAGTAAATCATCTCCGATTGATCGACGAACAAGCCGTCGTCGGGAAGAGGACGATCCGCCGGGAGACCAGTCGCCACCTCCTGAGAGCGTACCAGATGCGATGAAGAGCCTCCTCTTGCTGCGCGGACCTGAGGATGAAGCTCCCTAACACGCGCCTCACCTCCATCCAGCCCCTCTCCGTCGGGTGACAGCCGCCGGAGAGCCGCAAAGTCGCCGTTTTTCCGCTCCGCCGGGTGACAGCCGCCGGAGACGATTCGACGACCCACTTCATTGGTCTCTAGACTTCGCGAGAAGATCTAGAGATTGCCCACGTCGTCTTTGTCCAAGGAGAGCCTTCGAGGCCGTGGACACTGCACGACGACCCTCCCGAACGCTCAGGATTCCGGTGCATCGCCGACGCGTCGCCGTCGCGACGCCGGAACTCTGTTTTCCTGCTTTATCTAGAGATTGCCCACGTCGTCTTTGTCCAAGGAGAGCCTTCGAGGCCGTGGACACTGCACGACGATCCTCCCGAACGCTCAGGATTCCGGTGCATCGCCGACGCATCGCCGTCGCGACGCCGGAACTCTGTTTTCCTGCTTTCAATTTAATTTACGCTTCATTTAGTGATACTTTGTTGATTTTTATTTACCAAACTATACTTCGTTCAACTACGATTCTTCCGGCTTTTACAGATCTTAATTTGATTAATTGAGTCGTCTGTAATCGCCTACGTAAGAATCACCGGGCGGAACTCTGTTTCCGCCTGATTCGCGTTCGCCGGGCGCCGACGTCATCCTGACGTCCGCACCCTTATTTCCTCTTTTTTTTTATGAATTTTAAATATATTTCCTTTTTATTTCCTAGTATAAAATTCGTAAGAAAATTGTACTCATTGAGAAAAATTCTGAATAATTACTAGATATTATATTACATTCCTTTGATCGACCTAGAAAATTACCACTATTTTTGGGATTTGTATTGAATTATAATTGATATATTTATTTTGAAATACTTCTAAATATCCAAAAATTCGTATTTTCTAGTTTTATAAATTTTATATTTGCATGATTTAATATACAACGACTGAGTCATGTCAAGTGTCCATGGCCTCGAAGGCTCTCCTTGGACAAAGACGACGTGGGCAATCTCTAGATCTTCTCGCGAAGTCTAGAGATCAATGAAGTGGGTCGTCGAATCATCTCCGCCGGCTGTCACCCGACGGAGAGGAGCTGGATGGAGGTGGGGCGCGTGTCAGGGAGCTTCATCCTCAGGTCCGCGCAGCAAGAGGAGGCTCTTCATCGCATCTGGTACGCTCTCAGGAGGTGGCGACTGGTCTCCCGGCGGATCGTCCTCTTCCCGACGACGGCTTGTTTGTCGATCAATCGGAGATGATTTACTCGATGGATTGCGATCCTTTTATCGCGAATCGTTCAGCAATTTTAGTAGCAATGCTCCGCGAATCGCGTTGACGAGATTTTCGCCGATGATCCAGCGATTCCGGTTGCTTAATCCTTCACCGGCGATCTGCAGGAAAGTCACGATAATCAGTTAAAAATATATGAATTTTGACTCTAGGAGGATTCGAACCCGCGCCGGTTGCCCCCCGCCTCTTCTGAGGAAGGTGTGGGTTTAGTCCCACATCGGTTGTACGCCGAGTTTTCGGGCGAATATAAAGTAATGTTAGCTTTGTGAGCAAAAGTCCCTTCTCTCGCGTGTACGACCACTCCTTGCCCCACAGCCGGCTGGCCACCGGTGACGTGGAAGGGGAGTGGCGTACGCGTGCTTGTCGGTCCCCAAGCCAAGCCGCTCGAGCCCTGCTCGCGGCTTACTCCCCGACTGTGCTTCCGACCCGCTTGCGGGCACGGCTCGCCGACGGGTCCCCCCATTTTTGTAATATTTTATTTTTATTTCTTGTTCTTCATTTATCTCAAAAGTAAGACTGTAAAAATCGTATAAAATCACATAATTACCCAAAAATTCACGTTAATCAATTGAAAACCAAAAATCATTCTTTAACACAAATATAAGTCTATTTATCATGAGTTAAGGCTAAAACTATATTATTTACTAATTATTAACTCATGATAATGAAGACTTATCACACCCCCCAACTTAAATCATTGCTAGTCCCTTAGCAATGGAGTTATGAAAATAAAAATTTACAAATCTCAAGTATCATGAAGTGAAAATCTGTAAAATCAAATCCATGTTATCTATCATGTATCTAGGGAGTATTCTAACATTTCATGCTACTAGATCATTCTTTTGACTCAATAATAATCTTCCTAGTGTCTTTTGGTATCAATCAATCTAATTGATTTAATTTTTCATGCATGCAATATGAAGTAAGAAATTTATAAATCTAATAGTTTTATTTTCTGTTTTTAGTTTTATTTTTAGCACAATAAATTTGTCAAAAATAAATCAAAACTATCCTCTTTATAACTGTAATTTCGAATTTCAGTAATATATATCTAGGGGATTGAAATGTGAGAAAAGGGTCTCTAGAATTTCAAATTTTGGGGTATTTGTTTGTTTGTTATTTTTGACAGTCTATTGTTCCTGACAGAAAATCAGAAAATAGATGTTGCAGTTTTTCTGAATTTTATTTTATTTTTATTTTTTTACTTGCTGTTCTAAGTTGAATAAAATACAAACACATGTTCTTAATTGTCCTACAACATAAGTTAATAATGAATACTTCACCCCCCAACTTAAAAATGACATTGTCCTCAATGACACAAAAAAATTAAAACAAAATATGCAGAAAATATAATTTTCAAGTGAAGTATACATATATGTAAAGTTAAGCATTAAAAATGTTGTCATAAATGATTAAGCTCAGAAAGACATCACCTCAACCTCGTTTTTAATTCTTCACTTCATCTTACACTCCTCCTCTTGCACTTTTTTGAAAAAACAAATACAGAAACAAGTACTGCAAAATTCTAAGAAAAACAAAGCTTAAAAAAGATCAAATAGAATGAAATAAAAACCATGGGTTGCCTCCAATGCAGCGCTCAATTTAATGTCTTCAGCTGGACAGCTCTTAGATCATATAAGATGATCTATGGCCATCAAAATATATTTGTATCCCAAGGTAAGTTTCATGATATTCTTTTTCAGATTTAGCATAAATTCATATACTTCATATATATACCTTGACATAATTTCAACCAAAACAAAATGGAAATTAACAAAATTTTCCCAAAAATAATATTTCCATTTTGAAAAGAATCTTTCCTTATTTCTATCTTGTTTTGTTAGGCTCTCATTCATTAATAAATACTTTCTATTAATAAACCATAAAATGTGATCAGGCCATATAACTTTCAAATTAGCTTTTGCCCAATCTAAATTTTTTTCATCTAAATTGGTATTTCTAATTCTTCCACTCACCCATTTCTTAATTTCTTCTTTTATCTGCATAATCTTCCCCTGCTCCATTTTATCTTCCATACATATTTTTTCAATTTGCGAGGAGTGAAATATTTCAAGCTTAGAAATAATTCTAATGGACTGTGAGTTTTGAAGGATGGAAGGATTTTCTTCTCTAATCTCAGATCTACTGAATTCAGTAAAATTCAAATTTTCTCTTCTAAAATTATCTCTATATTCATATCCATTATTTTCGTTTCTCCCTATTAGTTGAATCAACTCTTTTTCTAGCTTTTCATTTCTCAACTCATCAAATTCTTCATCATTCCAAGAGCTATCTTTTAATTTCTGTATCTGATATACATCATCATCCTTAGTATCAACATCCATGGCTGCAAAATTATGATTAGATTCATTAATTTCGTCTCCTACATCTCCCAAATCAATTGATTTTTCCTCACCTGAAATATGTTTTTCTTCATTTCTGTCCTTACTCCCTTCTACTAAAATTTAGATGATTTTTCCATGATCAACTGTTGTTTCTTCATCTAAGGGCTCTTTCTCCTCATCATCCTCACTATATTCATTCATTAATTGCAAGCAATAAATAATTTTATTCAAATTTTCTGCTACTATATTTTTGGCCTTAATATTCTTATTTACTTCTAATGGATCATCAATTTCTTCTAATAATTGGAAATAAAGATCAGGTAAAATATTCTCACTCAATGTATTCACTGTCCTAATATTTATTTTGTGGGTTTTTTTCTAAATTTATCCAGCTAGACTCTTCTTGCTGAAATCCTACTATTGGACAGTTTCCTAAATTTTCTATGGGCTGACTAGGTAGCTGTCTCTTTTTTCTCTTATCCCCAAGAGCCTCTATAATTTGTTTCTAGTGCAGCATCATTTGATTCATAGTTTGTTGCATCATTTGGCTCATTTGCTGCATCATTTCCATAGCATCAAGTTGGATTTGAGAGGACTGATTTTTCTGAAATCTGTGTTTTTATTTTGGATGAAATTCAAAATTTGAATTGAATCTAAGTGCTTCTGGATTTTGAATATTATTTGGGTTTCTCCACCAAAAATTATTTCCCCAATTAGGATTATAAGAATTAGAAAAATATTCCTAATTTTTACTAAAATCGTGGGGTACTTGCACTTGTTCTTGCCTAGGATGATATTGAAATTTGAAATGATCATTTTCACCATACATAGGACGTATACTATTTGAATTAAATTGAGGGTTAAGAGGCTTTCTAATATTGTCAATAAGTAAATCAATTTTTTCTAATATTTGATTAATCTGATTAACCTCATTTCTAAATTTAGAATAATCATCATGATGCAATTCATAAACTCCTCTCTTCTTATCCCTATCATATAATTCAAAAGAGGCTTGATCTCTAGAATTTTCATATAGATTCTCATAAAGACTATAAATCTTATCAGGAGTTTTCTCCATAAAAGTTCTTCCACATATAGAATCAACCATATTTTTATGTTGTTCTAATAATCCACCATAAAAATTCTATTAAGCTGCCACTTGGGTATAGCATGATGAGGACACTTTCTAAGTAAATCTTTGAATTTTTCCCATGTCTCATGTAAAGTTTCTCTTGGTCTTTGAGAAAATTCTATATATATTTTCTCATATTTTGAGTTTTTCCTAAGAGATAAAATTTTTGAAGAAAGGCCTGTTCTGTCTTTCCAGCTAGTTAATTCTCTATCTAATGTAGATAGCCAATGACTAGCTTTGTCCCTAAGTGTATGAGGAAATAATTTCATCTTAATAATTTCCGATGTAACTTGAGAGAGATTAACTAAATCACAGACCATATAAAATTTTTCTAAGTGCTGATGAGGTTCCTCTAAAGCAATCCATGAAAATTAGAGAGCATTTGAAAATTTTCTAGATTTATTTCAAATTTAATAGTTGGTGCTAATGGGACTCTAATATTGGATGCTCTTTGAAATGAATACGAGATATAATGATTTTCAATGGCCATAGGATTGCTCTCAGTTTGACCTGTACTTCTTTCAGGATCCATTAAAATTATTTTTTTTTTCGGATTTTTAGTTTTGAATGAAATAATGAAAGGATTTTCTAGCCTTGGTTGCAAGGATCTTCTTCTATCATGCATAAAAATCAATAAATTTGAGGGAAAAATTTAGTAATTGTTACCCTCCTTTAGTATGCTCCAGTCCTTTCATTGCTTCTTTTCCTTCCCTTTTTCTAAAAAAAAATTGGAAAAAAGAAAATAAAACAAGAGTTAATTTTTTTTGTGTACTCTAAGAGAAAAATAGAAAAATACTAAATATTATGCAATACATCACTAGCAATGGTGCCAAATTTGACGCGACTTAGTCGTTGTATATTAAATCATGCAAATCAAAAATTTATAAAACTAAAAAATATAAATTTTTGGATATTTAGAAGTATTTCTGAATAAATATATAAATTATAATTCTATAAAACTTCTAAAAATAGCGATAATTTTCCAAGTCGATCACAAGGATGTAATATAATATCTCGTAATTATTCAGAGTTTTTGTCAATGAATACGGTTTTTTATGAATTTTATATTAGGAATTGAAAAGAAAATATATTTAAAATTCACAAAAAAGTGAAATAAGGGTGCAAACGTCAGGATGACATCAGCACCCGGCAAACACGAATCGGACGAAAATAGAGTTCCATCTGGTGATTCTTATGTAAGCAATTATAGACAATTTAATTGATCAAATTAAGATTTGTAAAAGCTAGAAGAATCGTAATAGAACAAAGTTTATTTTGGTAAATTAAAATCACAAAAACTATCACTAAATAAAGCGTAAGGTGAGTTAAAAGTAGGAAAATAGAGTTCTGGCATTACGACGGCGATGCGTCAGTGATGCATTAGAATTCTAAGCATTTGGGAGGATCGTCGTGTAGTGTCCATGGCCTCGAAGGCTCTCCTTAGACAAAGACGACGTGGGCAATCTCTAGATCTTCTCATGAAGTCTAGAGATCAATAAAATAGGTCGTCGAGTCGTCTTTGGTGGCTGTCACCTGGCGGAGCAGAAAAATTGTGACTTTGCAGTTCTCTGGCGACTGTCACTTGATAGAGAGGAGCTGGATGGAGGTGAGGCCCATGTCAGGGAGCTTCATCCTCAAGTCCACGCAGCAAGAAGAGGCTCTTTATCGCATTTGGTACACTCTCAGGAGGTGGCGACTTGTCTCCAAGCAGATCGTCCTCTTCCTGATGATGGCTTGTTCGTCAATCAATCAGAGATGATTTACTTGATGAATTTGCGATCGTTTTATCGCGAATCATTCAATAATTTTAGTAGCAATGCTCTGCGAATCGCGTTGACGAGATTTTTGCTGATGATCTAGTAATTCTCGTTGCTTAATCCTTCGCCAGTGATCTACAAGAAAGTCACAATAATCAAATAAAAATATATGACTTTTGACTCTAGGAGGATTCGAACCCGCACCAGTTGCCTCGCCCCTTCTAAGGAAGGTGTGAGGTGGGTTTAGTCCCACATTGGTTGTGCGCCGATTTTTCGGGTGAATATATACTAATGTTAGATTTCTAAGGAAAGTCCCTTCTCTCATGTGTACGACCACTCCTTGCTCCACAACTGGCTGGCCACTAGTGACATGGAAGGGGAATGGCGCACTCGTGCCCCTATCGGTCCATGCCACTCGAGCCTCTGCTCGTGGCTACTCCCTAATTGAGCTTCCGACTCACTTGGGGCCCCGGCTAGCTAGTGGGTCCCCCCATTTTACTATATTTTTATTTTATTTTCTTTTACTTCATTTATCTCAAAATCACATAATTACCTAAAAATTTTATGTAATCAATTGAAAACTAATTTTCACACTTTAACACAAATATAAGTCTATTTATCATGAGTTAAGGCTAAAACTATATTATTTACTTAATTACTAACTCATGATAATGAAAACTTATCATGATTCGTAGAGCATTGTTACTAAAATTATTGAACGATTTACGATAAAAAGATTACGAATCCATTGAGTAAAGCATCTCTGATTGATTGACAAATAAGTCATCATCGGGAAGAAGATGATCCGCTGGGAGATGAGTCGCCACCTCTTGAGAGTGTATTGACGTGACTTAGTTGTTGTATAGTAAATCACATAAATTTTAAATTTATAAAATAAGAAAATATGAATTTTCAGATATTTAGAAGTATTTTTAAAAAAATATATCAAGTAGAATTAAATAAAATTTATAAAATAGTAGTAATTTTCTAAATCGATCACAAGGATGTAATATAATATCTGATAATTATTCAAAATTTTCTTCAAAGAATTCTATTTTCTATGAATTTTATACTAGTAAATGAAAAGAAAATATATTTAAAATTCACGTAAAAGGGAGATAAGGGTGTGGACATCAAGATGACGTCAGCATTCGGCAAACATGAATCAAGCGGAAATAGAGTTCCACTTGGTGATTCTTATGTAAGCGATTATAGACGATTTACTTGATCAAATTAAGATTTGTAAAAGCCAGAAGAATTATAAGTGAACGAAGTATATTTTGGTAAATTAAAATCACACAAATTATCACTAAATGAACCATAAAGTAAGTTAAAAGTAAGAAAAAAGAGTTCCGGCATCGCGGCGGTGATGCGTCAGCAATGCACCGAAATCCTAAGCATTCGGGAGGATCGTCGTGCAGTGTCTATGGCCTTGAAGGCTCTCCTTGGACAAGGACGATGTGGGCAAACTCTAGATCTTCTTGTGAAGTCTAGAGATCACTGAAATGGGTCGTCAAATTGTCTTTGATAGTTGTCACCCAATGGTTGTCACCCGATAGAGAGGAGCTAGATGAAGGTGGGGCGCCTGTCAAGGAGCTTCACCCTCACCTCCGCACAGTAAGAAGAGGCTCTTCATCTCATCTAGTACGCTCTCAGGAGGTGGCGACTCATCTCCTAATGGATCATCCTCTTCCTGATGATGGCTTGTTCATCGATCAATCGGAGATGCTTTACTCGATGGATTCGCGATCCTTTTATCATGAATCGTTCAAAAATTTTAGTAACAATGCTCCATAAATCGTATTAATGAGATTTTTGCCAATGATCCAGCGATTCTAGTTGCTTAATCCTTCACTGAGAATCTGTAGGAAAGTCGTAATAATCAAATAAAAAAATATGAGTTTTGGCTCTAGGAGGATTCAAACCTATGCCGGTTGCCCGCCCTACTCTGCCAAGTGACAACTGCTACAAACGATTCGACGACCCATTTTATTGATCTCTAGACTTTGCAAAGAAATCTAGAGGTTGCCCATGTCATTCTTGTTCAAGGAGAGCCTTCAAGGCCATGGACACTGTAGAATAATCTTTCCGAATGCTCAAGAATCTAGTGCATCACTAACGCATTGTTGCCACAACACCAGAACTCTGTTTTCCTACTTCAACTAAATTTTTACTTCATTTAGTGATAATCTGTGTGATTTAAATTTACCAAGATATACTTCATTCAATTACGATTCTTTTGGCTTTTATAGAACTTAATTTGATCAATTAAATCATCTATAATCACTTAAGTAAGAATCATCAGATGAAACTCTGTTTTGCCCGATTCATGTTTGCTGGGTGTTGATGTCATCTTGACGTCCCCATTTTCGTGAATTTTAAATATATTTAATTTTTATTTTCTAGTATAAAATTCATAGAAAATAGTATTCTTTGAGAAAAATTCTGAATAATTAGCCGATATTATATTACATCCCTTTAATTGACTTGGAAAATTACTGCTATTTTTTGAAGTTTTATGGAATTATAATTGATATATTTATTCAGAAATACTTCTAAATATCTAAAAATTTGTATTTTCTAGTTTTATAAATTTTGAATTTGTGTGATTTACTATACAACAACTAAGTCACATCAACGTCTAAAAATGATAGTCATTTGTTTTAGTTCATATGACAATGTCATTAGTGTGTACTTATTGTTGAGTTTAAATACACACTATCTAATAATATTTATACCTAAAACTTAATAAAATATTATTATAGAATTAAGTCTCAAGTTGAACACAAGGAGATTGACTAATCTGTCATAAAAAATAATTTAATTTATATATAAAGTGGTTTTAATATTTTGTTAATATTTAACATAAATATAAAGTAGAAGGGTGAGGTGAGAAGAATAAAGGAAGGGAAGGGAGAAAAAAAGGAAGGGGGAAAAGAGAGAGAGAAAGAGAGAGCTCACACGAGAGATAGAAGGGATGGGATCTCTCATGAAAGGGAGAGAAAGAGCGAGGAGAAGAGAGAGTTCTTATGAGAGAAAAGGGATGAGATCTCTCATGAAAGGAAAAGAAAGAGAGCGGAGGAGAGAAAGCTCTCATGAGAGAGAGAAGGGATCAGATCTCTCGTGAAAGGAAGAGAAAGGGAGTGGAGGAGAGAAATCTCACATGAGGCAGAGAGAGAGAAGGAGAGAGAAATCAATCGAGAGAGAGAAAGAGAATGAAATCAATCAAGAGAGAGGGAGAGAAAGGGAGAGATCTTATGAGAGATGAAGAGAGAAGAGAGGTCTCACAAGAGATAGAGAAAGAAGAGAGGTCTCACGAGAGAGAGAGAGAGAGAAATAAGAAGAAAATGAAGAAAAAGAGAAATATGGTCATCCTATTTTCTCAGACGAATGTGTGCTCGAGGATTCACACACATGACATGAGATTAGTCATGAATGTCTCTAGCTTATTTAAACCATTGAATGCTCATTAATCAACCTTTAATCTCGGTGATTTTGCATTTGAAAATAAAAAAAACTTGTTATTCGTAGAATATTGAGAACATGAATATGTCAAGATTCAATTGTAAAAATCAATAGAAAAAGTTAGAAATGATCTTAGCTTAATCTCATACGAGTCTTGGAGGATTTACAAGAAGAATGAAGATCATTCATCAAGTTTTGAATTAGTTCTACTCATTTCAATCAAAACGTGCATGAAATGGAAAGAACTTATCGTAAAATGTAAATAAATGACAAAAGCAGATAAGTAAATGCTGAAAATAGGAAATAAATCATTGCCCAAGTTTAGTCTACCTCCTAGATAACTAGAGACACCAATGTGGTAGTTTGGTTTTGTCCAAACATGCCACACCACGCCGGAAGTCATAGAAGTATCATCCAAAAGCACTGTGCCACTTTCCAAAGAGATTTGCTGAAATAAGGGTTGCCAAGCTGTCAGCGTTGTCTAAGGGGAGAAGAGAAGAGCTGACCACTTGTTAGAGGCCTTGAGTGTAGTCAAAGGAGGAAGGAAGAAACTTGCCAATCACTGAAGATGTCGATTGCGTAAAAGAAGGGAATAATAGCTTGCCGTATTTTTGACTACCATCAGGACTTTAACGATAATCAATAATATCTATTTTACTAGAAAATAATCAATTATTATCTTTATATCCCTGATGATGATTTGTGTGAGAACTTAAGTTCCTAGTGTCGTGGTGCTTCAAGAGCCACTAGATCAGATGAGCTTGGTACATGGCACATTGAACAACATAGGATCAACCTGCTACAAACCACTATCGATCGAAAACTTAAGTTCTTGGTACCATGGCACCTTCATAGCTGTCAAATCATCCTTTAAGCCCACATGTGTGTTGAGCAATGTCGAATTCATAAACTGTCGATGGATTGCTTTACACATATGGTATTGTGGTGGTTTGCCAGCCACAAGATTTGGCTAATTTGATGACATGACTCTTTGTGTACTACTAGATCACACCATGCTCTAGATGGCTATGCTAGAACAAGCGAAAATATTTAGTTCAACACTGGAAATATATTGGATGTATGTACTGAATAGAAACTAAAGCTTATCTCTCTCAGCAAAGATCCCTTCTCCCAAAATAAAATAATGTCTAGAACCATCTTAGGAGAAGGCAATAAGGTGGTCCGCCCTCGTGCACGCACGTGTTTATGAGAACTCCTTGCCCCATGACTGGTTGGCCACTAGGATGTAAAAGGAGAGTGGCGCACACGTGTGTAGAGTGAGGCCTTCGTCACTCGAGCCCAACTCGTGGCTCCCTTCGTCTGGGTCTACCCAGTTGATTGTTGTCCCCCCTCTAGGTCAACTGCCAAGTGCTACCTTGCTAGCATACGAAAGAATTTTTTATATTTTATTATTTTTATTTCAATAATAAAAAATACTACTAAATATTTTAACTTGACTTTTAAAATTAACAATATATCCTATATTTCTTTTGCAAGTTAACAAAATAAAGTCAAAAAATAAAACTAATTAAAACACATAAATCTAGCTTTAACATTAATGTCTGATAAGTCTTCATTATCATGAGTTAATAATTAGTAAATAATATAGTTTTAGCCTTAACTCATGATAAATAGACTTATATTTGTGTTAAAGAATGATTTTTGGTTTTCAATTGATAAACGTGAAGTTTTGGGTAATTATGTGATTTTATACGATTTTTACAGTCTTACTTTTGAGATAAATGAAGAACAAGAAATAAAAATAAAAATATTGCAAAAATGAGAGGACCCGCCGGCCAGCCAGGCCCGCAACCAGGTTGGAAGCGCAGTCGGGGAGTAAGCCGTGAGCAGGGGCTCGAGCGGCTTGACTTGGGGATCGATAGGGCACGCATACGCCACTCCCCTTCCACGTCACCGGTGGCCAGCCGGTTGTGGGGCAAGGAGTGGTCATACACGCGAGAGAAGGGACTTTGCTCACAAAGCTAACATTACTATATATTCGCCCGAAAAATTGGCGTACAACTGATGTGGGACTAAACCCACCTTCCTCAGAAGAGGCGGGTGACCGGCGCAGGTTCAAATCCTCCCAGAGTCAAAATTCATATATTTTTATCTGATTATCGCGACTTTCCTGCAGATCACCGATGAAGGATTAAGCAACGAGAATCGCTGGATCATCGGTGAAAATCTCGTCAACGCGATTCGTGGAGCATTGCTACTAAAATTGCTGAACGATTCACGATAAAAGGATCGCGAATCCATCGAGTAAATCATCTCCAATTGATCGACGAACAAGCCGTCGTCAGGAAGAGGACGATCCGCCAGGAGACTAGTCGCCACCTCCTGAGAGCGTACCAGATGCAATGAAGAGCCACCTCTTGCTGTGCGGACCTAAGGATGAAGCTCCCTGACACGCGCCCCACCTCCATCCAACTCCTCTCCGTCGGGTGACAGCCGCCGGAGAGCCGCAAAGTCGCCGTTTTTCCGCTCCGCCGGGTGACAGCCACCGGAGATGATTTGACGACCCACTTCATTGATCTCTAGACTTCGCGAGAAGATCTAGAGATTGCCCACGTTGTCTTTGTCCAAGGAGAGCCTTCGAGGCCATGGACACTGCACGACAATCCTCCTGAATGCTTAGGATTCTGGTGCATCGCCGACGTATCGCCGTCGTGACGCCGGAACTCTGTTTTCCTACTTTCAATTTAATTTACGCTTCATTTAGTGATACTTTGTGTGATTTTAATTTACCAAACTATAATTCGTTAAATTACGATTCTTTCGACTTTTACAGATCTTAATTTGATTAATTAAGTCATCTGTAATCGCTTACATAAGAATCGCCAGGCGGAACTCTGTTTCCGCCTGATTCGCGTTCACCGGGTGTTGACGTCATCTTGACGCCCGCACCCTTATTTCCTTTTTTTTCGTGAATTTTAAATATATTTCCTTTTTATTTCCTAGTATAAAATTCGTAAGAAAATCGTATTCATTGAGAAAAATTCTGAATAATTACCAGATATTATATTACATCCCTGTGATTGACTTGAAAAATTATCGCTATTTTTGGAATTTTTATTGAATTATAATTGATATATTTATTTTGAAATACTTCTAAATATCCGAAAATTCGTATTTTCTAGTTTTATAAATTTTATATTTGCGTGATTTAACATACAACGACTAAGTCACGTCAATGTCTAAGACCAAAAAATAAATGGGAAAATAGCATTCACCTACCTTGACAATTACATCTTCTAATATTCCTTTAGGTTTCCTAGTAGATCTATCTACAACTTGAAGAATTGTAGAGGCTGGTTTGAGCTCACCAATTCTAAAATGTTCAGCAATGGCAGTAGGTAAAAAATTAACACCAGCACCTAAATCAAGCAATGCATTATCAAAAGTAATTCCACCAATTTTACAAGAGATTAGAGGTTTACCTGGATCTTTACATTTCATGGGCAATTGATCAAGAATAATTGCATTGTGATGAAAGGATGATTCTTTTTTCTCTTTTAGGTGTGCACATCTCCTTCAAAAATTTTGCATAACTTGGTACATGATTGATGGCATCCAAGAGAGCAATCTTGAGCTGCACTTGCTCAAAAATTTTCATCACCTCATCACTATGAATCAATCCCTTTTTACCTTTTGGTTTTAATGCATGAAGGAAAGGTGTAGTGGGAACATATTCCTTGGGGTCAATATTTACTTCAACCTTTGATTTTTCAACCTCTTCATCATCACTAAAATCATCATCTTCCTCTATAATTTTCTGTTTTTGATCTTCTGAATTTTTGTCCATAGAAGAGATGTCTTTTCCATCCTCCTTTTGTTGGTAACGATCACTCAAAACCTTCCCATTTCGTAGCTGAGATATGGCCTTCATGTCTTCCATTTGAGATAGTACAAAAGGTTCTTCAAAACTTGTATTTACCATGTTAGCTTGATGCTGAAAACCAGGAGGATGATTTTGTAGATTGGCTATGGGTTGACTTGGTAGCTGGCCTCCACTTGGTCTAAATTGTTGAGCTGCATGTGGTTTTTGTGTGAGTTGATGCATGGATTTGTTTTGTTGTTGTTGCTGCAGCAATTGTTGAATGGATTGTTGTCGAGTTTGTTGTTGTTGTAATTTTTGAATGGTTTGTTGTTGTTGAACCATGATCCGTTGTAAACCACTCAATTTATTGTCACTGCCTTGATTTTTTCCCATGACTTGTGGTCCTTGACCTAATGGTGGGTGTGCTTGAAAATTTGATGGGCGTGGTTGACCTTTCATGGGTGGAAATATTTGCTGCTGAGGTCTAACCTGCATGTTGGGATAACTAGAAGATGTTTGCTCACTAAACATGTTTTGATTTTTCCATGAAAAATTTGGATGATTTCTCCATCCAGGGTTATAAGAAGCCTGCACAAAATCATGATTAGACTTATTAAAATCTTGAGCTAATTGAACTTGTTCAGATGTATATGATGGAGAAATAATTTGAGGACATTCATTTTCAGCATGATTCAAACTTGAAGAAATTTTGTAAGTTTGTCACTTAAATTTTTCCTAAAAGCAAGAATTTTTTCCATCTTAGAATTTAGCTCATCAAATTAACTCTTCCATTCTTTATCATCTGATTTTCTAATCTCATAAATTCCACCCTTAGATCTATCAAAGGAAGATGAAGATATATAGTTAGAAGAGTTATCAGTAAGTTCTTCCAAAAGAGAATATCCCTCATCTTCCTTTTTATTCATAAATGTGCCACCACATGATGCATCAATCATTTGCTTGTTGGCTGCAGACAAACCATCATAAAACATTTGAACTATTTGTCATTTAGGAATACCATGATGAAGACATCTTCTCATCATAGCTTTGAATCTATACCATGCTTCATGCAAAGGTTCATTACTGTTTTGTGTAAAACTCATAATATGTTTTCTCATCAACATGGTTTTCCCCCTAGGATAAAATATTTTCAGAAATTCCTGCACTAAATCAGGCCATGATTTTATCTCCTTTTCTAAAGTAGAAATCCAATAGCTAGCATCACATTTCAAAGAAAAAGGAAACTATGTTAATTTTAATTCATCGTCAACCTCTTTGACAGTCCCACAAACCTTAAGACATTCTTGCAAATGATCATATGGATCTTCAATATTTTTATCATAAGAATATAGGCAGCAATTGAAAAATTCCTGATTTAATATTGTGCTTGCAAATAGGTTGCTATTGAAAATCAAGTGCAGATGGTGGATTAAAATAATCTCTAATAGGTCTAGGGTTTTCTCTATTTTCCTCTACTTTTCGTGAATTAAGCAAATTGCCAGATGATTTAACTCTAGATATAGGTAGTTCTACTAATTTGGGTTTTAATGACCTCCGTCCTAGCATGCAACATTAATTCACGAATTATTTTTTTATATAGAAATGAGATATGAAAAGAAAATGTAGAAAAATAGAAAAATAATTCCTATAGAGAATTAAAGATTTCGAAATTACCTTCGCCAAGAACAGCACCAAAAATTGATGTGGTTCTAAGTCGTTATTAGAATCATCAATCAATTTTAATAACTTGTTCAACTAGATTCAACAAAAATAATAATAAGAATTTTAGATGGATATAGTGGTGAGCTAGGTCATCTCCTTAGGGGAAAGCTTTTAAAAATCCTTTTATCCTCTAATTTAAAGAATTACAAATTGATTAGAAGATTTAAATTCATATTCAAAACAATAAATGAAATAAAATGGCAAATAAATATAAATGCGAATATAAAAATGAAATGAATTAAAATCAATAAACTAAATATGCTTTGGATTGATTAAAATAGAAGAAAAAAAGTAAATAAATAATTTAACCTAAGAAAATAAAATTATTTCACAGATCAAACAAGAAAATAATAAAAACTCTATTAAAAATCAAACTTACAACTCTTTGAATGCATGGCTTGATGTCAACTTCTGGGTAGCACTTCTCAATCTTGCATCTAGTTCAATAGAATGGATTTAAGGTGAAAAGGGTAAAGGAGAACAATCAAAATTAACAATGCACTCTTCAGAATCCTATTTTCTCATGAGAAAGAAGAACAATATTTTCTCTCAAGAACAACCCAAGAACAACTCTAGAAAATCTCCATTTCCCTCCCCTCTTCCTCCTTTGTCCCATAGATCTACAAATCGAATTTTCTATTTTGACTTCTTATTTTCTGTCATATTTTGCCAATTTTTCTCTAAAGTTTTCAGCATTTTCCCCTTTTCTCATGGGGTAATAATCGATATTATCTATTTTGCCAGATGATAATCAATATTTGAATATATACCCTTTTGTGCATGTGAGGGAATAATTGATATCGTTTGTTTTACCAAATGATAATTGATATTTCTAAATATATGCTCCGAAGCATGGTTCGATGAAGACTATTGGATCCTTGTGCTATGATTTTGCTCTGAAGAGGGGTGATGTGGCCTAATAATCACTGTTAGATCTCCATCGGCTCTTGCTCCTTTTGCATGTGCTTTATCACGATCTGTGTGCATCAGATGCCATGATAGCCACTGTTGGATTGGTGGCTACTTTTCATGTATTGATGGCTATGACATGGAGTGTGGGATCTACTAGCAGTCACCATTGGATCTTGGAGCTACTTTTTCATATGACAGCAACAGTGATGTGGCTTCATGGCATGCATTAGATTTGACCACTACTATCACACTACTGTTAGATCTGAAAAGAATATAAAGTTAATCCCATATTGAAAGTATTATGTGATTGTTATCATATCTAATAATGATGTCTTCTAATTATATTTATTTTAAAGCCTCAAATTTTTAGAAAAATTATATAAAATAGATTTCAATTAATCATAAAATTTAGCACAATAATATTTTATTTTAAAAAATAAGTGAGAATTAAGCCTCAAGATATAAAATAAATTCTCATCAACTTTTTGTTTATTCATAAAATATCAATTTAAATTAAGATTTAGAGAGGTTCATTTAAATAACAAATAAAATAATTTACATGATAACTTGTGAAATATTCCTCAAATATACATTATTGTCCTACAACATAAATTAATAATGAATACTTCACCCCCCAACTTAAAAATGACATTGTCCTCAATGACACAGAAAAATCGAAACAAAATATGCAGAAAAGATAATTTTCAAGTGAAGTATACATATATGTAAAGTTAAGCATTAAAAATGTTGTCATAAATGATTAAGCTCAGAAAGACATCACCTCAACCTCATTTTTAATTTTCCACTTCATCTTACACTCCTCCTACACTTTTTCGAAAAAACAAATACAGAAACAAGTATTGCAAAATACTAAGAAAAATAGAGCTTAAAAAAAAATCAAACATAATGAAATAAAAACCATGGGTTGCCTATCATGCAATGTTGCAATTAATGTCGCTAGCTGGACAGCTCTAAGATCATATAAGATGATCTATGGCCATCAAAATATATTGATATCCCAAGGTAAGTTTCATGATATTCTTTTTCAAATTTAGCATAAATTTTGTATCCTCTTGACATGACTCAGTCGTTTTATATTAAATCACGCAAATATAAAATTTGTAAAACTAGAAAATACGAATTTTCAGATATTTAGAAGTATTTCTAAATAAATATATCAATTATAATTCAATAAAATTCCAAAAAATAGCGGTAATTTTCCAAGTCAATCACAAGGATGTAATATAATATCTGGTAATTATTCAGAATTATTCTCAATGAATACGATTTTCTTACGAATTTTATACTAGGAAATAAAAAGGAAATATATTTAAAATTCACGAAAAAAAAAGGAAATAAGGGTGCGGGCGTCAGGATGATGTCAGCGCCCGGTGAACGTGAATCAGGTGAAAACAGAGTTCTGCCCGACGATTCTTACGTAAGCGATTACAGACGACTTAATTAATCAAATTAAGATCTGTAAAAGCCGGAAGAATCGTAATTTAACGAAGTATAGTTTGGTAAATTAAAATCACACAAAGTATCACTAAATAAAGCGTAAATTAAATTGAAAGCAGGAAAACAGAGCTCTGACGTCGCGACGGCGATGCGTCGACGATGCACCGGAATCCTAAGCGTTCGGGAGGGTTGTCGTGTAGTGTCCACGGCCTCGAACGCTCTCCTTGGACAAAGACGATGTGGACAATTTCTAGATCTTCTCGCGAAGTCTAAAAATCAATGAAGTGGGTCGTCGAATCGTCTCCGGCGGCTGTCACCCGACAGAGAGGAGCTGGATGGAGGTGGGGCGTATGTCAAGGAGCTTCATCCTCAGGTCCACGCAGCAAGAGGAGGCTCTTCATCGCATCTGGTACGCTCTCAAGAGGTGGCGACTGGTCTCCCGGCGGATCATCCTCTTCCTGACGACGGCTTGTTCGTTGATCAATCGGAGATGATTTACTCGATGGATTCACGATCCTTTTATCGTGAATCGTTCAGCAATTTTAGTAGCAATGCTCCGCGAATCGCGTTGACGAGATTTTTGCCGATGATCCAATGATTCTCGTTGCTTAATCCTTCACCGACGATCTGCAGGAATGTCGTGATAATCAGATAAAAATATATGAATTTTGACTCTGGGAGGGTTCGAACCCACGCCGGTCGCTCGCCTCTTCTGAGGAAGGTGTGACGGGGGTTTAGTCCCACATCGGTTGTACGCCGATTTTTCGGGTGAATATATAGTAGTGTTAGCTTTCTCAGCAAAGTCCCTTCTCTCGCGTGTATGACCACTCCTTGCCCCACAGCCAGCTGGCCACCGGTGACGTGGAAGGGGAGTGTGGCGTACGCATGCCCTGTCAGTCCCCAAGCCAAGTCGCTTGAGCCCCTGCTCGCGGCTTACTCCCCGACTGCACTTCCGACCCACTTGCCGCTTGCGAGCTCGGCTGGCCGGCGGGTTCCCCTCATTTTTGCAATATTTTTATTTTTATTTGTTCTTCATTTATCTCAAAAGTTTGACTGTAAAAATTGTATAAAATCACATAATTACCCAAAAATTCATGTTAATCAATTGAAAACCAAAAATCATTTTTTAACACAAATATAAGTCTATTTATCATGAGTTAAGGCTAAAACTATATTATTTACTAATTATTAACTCATGATAATGAAGACTTATCACCTCCCCTACTCCATTTTATCTTCCATACATATTTGTTCAATTTGCAAGGAGTGAAATATTTCAAGCTTAGAAATAATTCTAATGAGCTGTGAGTTTTGAAGGATGGAAGGATTTTCTTCTTTAATCTTAGATCTAATGAATTCAGTAAAATTTTAATTTTCTCCTCCAAAATTATCTCTATACTCATATTCATTATTTTCGTTTCTCACCATTAGTTGAATCAACTTTTTTTCTAGCTTTTCATTTCTCAACTCATCAAATTCGTCATCTTCCTAAGAGCTATCTTTTAATTTTGAGGTATGATATACATCATTATCAACATCCATGGCTGGAAAATTATGATTAGATTTATTAATGTCGTCTCCTACATCTCCTAAATCAACTCATTTTTCCTCACCTGAAATATATTTTTCTTCATTTGTGTCCTTACTCCCTTCTACTAAAATTTGGATGATTTTTCCATGATCAGCTGTTGTCTCTTCATCTAAGGGGTCTTTCTCCTCATCATCCTCACTATATTCATTCATCAATTGTGAGCAATAAATGATTTTATTCAAATTTTCTACTACTATATTTTCAGCCTTAATGTTCTCATTTACTTCTAATGGCTCATTAATTTTATCTAATAATTAGAAATAAGGATTAGGTAAAATATTCTCACTCAATATATTCACTGACTTAACATTTTCATTTCATGAGTTTTTTTCTAAATTTATTCAGCTAGACTCTCCTTGCTGAAATCTTATTGTTGGATAGTTTCTTGAATTTTCTATGGGCTGACTAGGTAGCTATCCCTCTTCTCTCTTATTCCTAAGAGTCTCTATAATTTGTTTCTAGTGCAGCATCATTTGATTCATAGTTTGTTGCATCATTTGGCTCATTTGCTGCATCATTTCCATAGCATCAGGTTGAATTTGAGAGGACTGATTTTTTTGAAATGTATGTTCCTATTTTGGACAAAATTCAAAATGTGAATTGGATCTAAGTGCTTTTGGATTTTGAATATTATTTGGGTCTCTCGATGAAAAATTATTCCTCTAATTAGGGTTATAAAAATTTGAAAAAGGTTCCCTATTTCTATTAAAACTGTGAGCTACTTGCACTTGTTCTTGCCTAGGTTGAAATGATTGATCTAAATTATAACATTGAAATTCAGAATAATCATTTTCACCATACATAGGACATGTACTATTCGAATTAAATTGAGGCTTAAAAGGCTTTCTAATATTGTCAATAAGTAATTCAATTTTTTCTAATATTTGATTAATCTAATTAACCTCATTTCTAAGTTTAGAATCATCATCATGATGCAATTCATAAATTTCTCTCTTCTTATCCTTGTCATATAATTCAAAAGAGACTTGATCTCTAGAATTTTCACTTAAATTCTCATAAAGATTGTAAATCTCATCAAGAGTTTTCTCCATAAATGCTCCTCCACATATAGAATCAACCATATTTCTATGTTGTTCTAATAATCCATCATAAAAAATTCTATTGAGCTGTCACTTGGGTATAGCATGATGAGGAGACTTTTTAAGTAAATCTTTGAATTTTTCCCATGTCTCATGCAAAGTTTATCCTGGTCTTTGAGAAAAACTCCATATATGTTTTTTTTATATTTTGAGTTTTTCCTAAGGGATAAAATTTTTAAAGAAAGGCCTGTTCTATATCTTTCTAGCTAGTTAATTCTCTATCGAACATGGATAGCTAATGACTAGCTTTGTCCCTAAGTGTATGAGGGAATAATTTCATTTTAATAATTTCTAGTGTAACTTGAAGGAGATTAACTAAATCACAGACCATATGAAATTTTTCTAAGTGCTGATGAGGTTCTTCTAAAGGCAATCCATGAAAATTAGGGAGTATTTAAAAAATTCTTCAATTTATTTCGAATTTAACAGTGGGTGCTAATGGGACTGTAATATTGGATGCTCTTTGAAATGAATTAGGGATATAATAATTTTTCATGGCCATAGAATTGTTCTCAATTTGGCCTGTATTTCCTTCAGGATCTATCAAAATTAATTTTTCTTTCGGATCTTTATTTTTGAATGAAATAATGAAAGGATTTTCTAGCCTTGGATGCAAGGATCTTCTACCATGCATAAAATACAATAAATTCGAGAGAAAAATTTAGTAATTGTTACCCTCCTTCAGTATGCTCCATTCCTTGTCTTGCTTCTTTTCATTCCCTTTTTCTAAAAAAAAAATCGACAAAAAGAAAATAAAACAAAGAGTTAAATTTTTTTGTGTACTCTAAGAGAAAAATAGAAAAATACTAAATATTATGCAATACATTCCCAACAATAGTACCAAAATTTGATGTGACTCAGTCGTTGTATATTAAATCACGTAAATATTAAATTTATAAAACTAGAAAATATGAATTTTTAGATATTTAGAAGTATTTATAAATAAATATATCAATTATAATTCAATAAAACTTCCAAAAATAGTAGTGATTTTCTAGGTCGATCACAAGGATGTAATATAATATCTAGTAATTATTCATAATACAATGTTCTATGAATTATATACTAAGAATTGAAAAGAAAATATATTTAAAATTTACAAAAAAAGAAAATAAGTGTGCCAATATCAAGATGATGTTAGTGCCCGGCGAATGTGAATTGGGCGAAAATAGAGTTTCGCTTGGCGATTCTTATGTAAGCAATTACAAATGATTTAATTAATCAAATTAAGATCTGTAAAAGCCAGAAGAATTGTAATTGAACAAAGTATACTTTGATAAATTAAAAACACAAAATTATCACTAAATGAAGCGTAAAGTAAATTGAAAGCAAGAAAACAAAGTTCCGGCATCGCGACGGTGATGCGTCGGCGATGCACTGGAATCTTAAGCATTCGGGAGGATCATCATGTAGTGTCCACGGCCTCGAAGGCCCTCCTTGGACAAAGCTGACATGGGCAATCTCTAGATCTCCTTGCAAAGTCTAGAGATTAATAAAATGGGTCGTCGAATCGTCTCTGGCGGCTATCACCCAGCGGAGCAGAAAAACGGTGACTTTGCAGCTCTCTAGTGGCTATCACCCGACAGAGAAGAGCTGGATGGAGGTGGGGCGCATGTTAGGGAGCTTCATCCTCAAGTCTGCACAGCAAGAGGAGACTCTTCATTGCATCCGGTACGCTCTCAAGAGGTGGCGACTCGTCTCTCGGCAGATCGTCCTCTTCCCAACAATGGCTTGTTCATCGATCAATCGGAGATGATTTACTCAATGGATTCACGATCCTTTTATCGTAAATTGTTCAGCAATTTTAGTAGCAATGCTCCACGAATCGTGTTGACGAAGTTTTCGCTGATGATCTAACGATTCTCGTTGCTTAATCCTTCACCGACGATCTGCAAGAAAGTCACGATAATTATATAAAAATATATTACTTTTGACTCTAGAAGGACTCAAACCTATGCCAGTCATTCGCCTCTTTTGAGGAAGGTGTGATGCGGGTTTAGTCCCACATCGGTTGTGCGCCAATTTTTCAGGCGAATATATAGTAATGTTAGATTTCTAAGCAAAGTTCCTTCTCTCGTGTGTACGACCACTCCTTGCCCCACAACTGACTGGCCACTGGTGACATGGAAGGGGAATGGCACACATGTGCCCCTATCGGTCCAAGCTACTTGAGCCCCTACTCGTGGCTACTCCCTAACTGAGCTTCCAACCTGCTTGCGGGCCCAGCTAGCCGGCGAGTCCCCTCATTTTATTTTTATTTCTTGTTCTTCATTTATCTCAAAAGTAAGACTATAAAAATCATATAAAATCATATAATTACCCAAAAATTCACGTTAATTAATTAAAAACCACTTTTCACACTTTAACACAAATATAAGTCTATTTATCATGAGTTAAGGCTAAAACTATATTATTTACTAATTATTAACTCATGATAATGAAGACTTATCAGTGGCCAATTGATCAATTGAGCAAGGAGCACCTATACACATGCGCGTGCATGAGGGCAAACCACCTTATTGTTTTCTCTCAAAATGGTCCTAGGAATTATTTTATTTCAAGGGAAGGGATCTCTACTAAGAGAGAGAAGCTTTAGTTTATATTCAGCACATGTGTCTGATATATTTCTATTGTGGGACTAAATGTTTTCATCTATTTCAATGCAACTATCTAGAGTGCTATGTGATCTAGCAATATACAAAGAGTCATGTTGATGTCTTCATTATCATGAGTTAATAATTAGTAAATAATATATTATTAGCCTGAACTCATCATAAATAGACTTATATTTGTGTTAAAATGTGAAAAGTGATTTTCAATTGATTAATGTGATTTGTTGGCTAATTATGTGATTTTCTATGAATTTATATAATTTTTATAATTGTATTTTTTAGATAAATAAAGAAAAAGAAATAAAAATAAAAATATAACAAAATGAGGGGAACCTACCAACCAACCAACCAAGCCTGCAAGCAAGTTGGAAGCACAGTTAAGGAGGAGCTGTGAGTAGAGGCTCGAGTGGGTAAGACAGATGGGGACATGTGTGTGCCATTCCCCTTCCATGTCACTAGTGGCCAACTAGCTATAGGGCAAAGAGTGGTCCTACGTGTGGGAGAAAGGGACTCATTATTTACAATGTGATATTACTATACATTTGCTAGAAACTTTGACGCATAAGTGATGTGGGACTAAACTTGTGTCACACCTTCCTCTGAAAAGGTTTGAAGATTTTAATACCTAAAATACTTCTTAGTTATAATAGAAATATACCATGATGATGTCACTTGATAAGGGTATTAAAGCACTTATTTCAATCTCTCTCATACAAGTAGACAATTGGCAAGGGTTTGAATCCTCTAAGAGCCAAAACTTATATTTTATCTACTTATCGTGACTTTCCTACAAATCACTAGTGAAGGATTAAACAGCAAGAATTTTTGGATCATCGGCAAAAATCTCATCAATGTGATTCGTGGAGCATTTTTACTAAAATTGTTAAACGGTTCATGATAAGTTTTCATTATCATGAGTTAATAATTAGTAAATAATATAGTTTTAGCCTTAACTCATAATAAATAGACATATATTTGTGTTAAAGTGTGAAAAGTGGTTTTCAATTGATTAACATGAATTTTTGTGTAATTATGTGATTTTATATGATTTTATATAATTTTTATAGTCTTACTTTTGAGATAAATGAAGGAAAAGAAATTAAAATAAAAATAGCAAAATGGGGGGGACCCACTGGCCAGCGCGGCCCACAAGCGGGTCGGAAGCAAGTTGGGTAGGAGCCATGAGCAGGGGCTCGAGCAGCTTGAACTGATGGGGGCATGTGTGCACCACTCCCCTTCCATGTCACTAGTGGCCAACTGGCTGTGGGGCAAGGAGTCGTTGTACACGTGCGAGAAAGGGACTTGATTGAAAATTTAATATTACTATATATTTGTCAAAAACTTCAGTGCACAATTGATGTGGGACTAAACCCGTGTCACCTTCCCTAGATAGGGCAGGGTAACCGATGTGGGTTCAAATCCTCTTAGAGCCAAAACTCATATTTTTTTCATCTGATTATCACGACTTTCCTGCAGATCACCGGTGAAGGATTAACCAACCAAAATTGCTCGATCATCAATGAAAATCTCATCAACATAATTCATGAAGCATTGTAACTAAAATTGTTGAACAATTCGTGATAAAAGGATCGCAAATCCATCGAGTAAAGTAGCTCTAATTGGTCAACAAACAAGCTGTCGTCAGAAAGAGGACAATCTGGCGAGAGACAAGTCGCCACCTCCTAAGAGCATACCAGATGCGATGAAGAGCCTCCTCTTGTTGCATAAACCTGAGGATGAAGCTCCCTGACACGCGCCCCACTTTCATCCAGCTCCTCTCCGTCAAGTGACAACCGTTAGAGAGCTGCAAAGTCGCCATTTTTCTGCTCTGCCGGGTGACAACTGTCGAAGATGATTTGATGACTCATTTCATTGATCTTTAGACTTTGCAAGGAGATCTAATGATTGCCCACGTCGTCTTTGTCCAAAGAGAGCTTTCGAGGCCATGGATATTGCATGACAATCCTCTCGAATGCTCAAGATTCCAGTGTATCACCAATGCATCGCCATAGCGATGCCAGAACTCTATTTTCCTACTTTAAACTTAATTTTCATTTCATTTAGTGATAATTTGTTGATTTTAAATTTACCAAGATAAACTTCATTTTATTATGATTCTTCTGGCTTTTATAGATTTTAATTTGATCAATTAAATCATCTATAATCGCTTATGTAAGAATCATCGTGTAGAACTCTATTTTTACTTGATTCATGTTCGCCAGGCACTGACATCATCTTGATGTCTGCACCTTTAATTTCCTTTTTTGTGAATTTTAAATATATTTAATTTTCATTTCCTAGTATAAAATTCATAGAAAATAGTATTCTTTGAGGAAAATTCTGAATAATTACCAGATATTATATTATATCCCTGTGATCAACTTGGAAAATTATAGCTATTTTTGGATGTTTTATTGAGTCATAATTGATATATTTGCTCAGAAATACTTTTAAATACTTAAAAATTCATATTTTCTACTTTTATAAATTTTAAATTTTTGTGATTTACTATACAACGACTAAGTCATGTCAATTCATGATAAAAGGATCATAAATTTATCAAGTAAATGATCTCTGATTGATCGACAAATAAGTCATTGTTGAAAAAAGACGATATGTCAGGAGACAAGTCGCACCTACTAAGAGCATACTAGATGCGATGAAGAGCCTCCTCTTACTATGTAGACCTTAGGTTGAAGCTCCCTCACATGCACCCCACCTCCATTTAGCACCTCTCTATTAGGTGACAGCTACAAGAAAACCTCAAAATTATTGTTTTTCTACTCCATTAGGTGACAGCTTTTGGAGAGGATTTGACGACTCATTTCATTGATCTCTAGACTTTGTAAAGAGATCTAGAAATTACCCACATCGTCCTTGTCTAAGGAGAGCCTTCAAAGTTGTGGACACACAATAATCCTCCCAAACGCTCAAGATTCTAGTACATTGCTAATGCATCACCATCGCAACATCGAAACTCTATTTTCTTACTTTCAACTTAATTTCAGCTTCATTTAGTAATAATTTATGTGATTTAAATTTATCAAGCTATACTTCATTCAATTATGATTCTTTCGGCTTTTACAGGTCTTAATTGAATTAATTAAATCATTTATAATCACTTACAAAAGAATCGTCGAGCAGAAAACTATTTTGCCTAATTCATATTCATCGGGCACTAGCATCATTGATGTGACATAGTCGTGGTATATTAAATCATACAAATCTAGAATTTATAAAAATAGAAAATACAAATTTTCAGATATTTAGAAGTATTTTCAAACAAATATATCAATTATAATTCAATAAACTTCTAAAAATAGTAGTAATTTTCCAAGTCAATCACAAGGATGTAATATAATATCTGGTAATTATTTAGAATTTTCCTCAAAGAATACTATTTTCTATGAATTTTATACTAGGAAATGAAAAGGAAATATATTTAAAATTCACGAAGAAAAGGAAATAAGGGTGTAGACGTTAAAATGATGTCAGCGCCCAACAAATGTGAATTAGGTAGAAATAGAGTTCTACTCAGTGATTCTTACGTAAGCGACTATAGATGATTTAATTGATTAAATTAAGATTTATAAAAGTCAGAAGAATCATAATGAAATGAAGTATATCTTGGTAAATTTTAAAATCTAAAACATTATCACTAAATGAAATGAAAATTAAGTTGAAAGTAGGAAAATGAAGTTCCAGCGTCGTGGTAGTGATGCGTCGATGATGCACCGAAATCTTGTGTTTGAGAGGATCATCGTGTAGTATTTATGACCTCAAAGGCTCTCCTTGGACAAGGACGATGTGGGTAATCTCTAGATCTCCTTGTGAAGTCTAAAGATCAATGAAATCAGTCCTTGAATCATCTCTAGCAGCTGTCACCTGGTGGAGCGAAAAAATGGCAACTTTGCGGCTCTCCGGCGATTGTCACCTGATGGAGAGGAGCTCAATGGAGATGGGGCATGTGTCAAGGAGCTTCATCCTCAGGTCTGCGCAGCAAGAGGAGACTCTTCATCACATCCGGTATGTTCTTAAGAAGTGGTAACTCATCTCCCAGTGGATCATCCACTTTCCAACGACAGCTTGTTCATCGATCAATTGGAGATGCTTTACTCGATGGATTTGTGATCCTTTTATCACGAATCATTCAGTAATTTTAGTAACAATGCTTCGCAAATCACGTTGACGAGATTTTCGCCGATGATCAAGTGATTTTGGTTGCTTAATCCTTCACTAGCGATTTGCAAGAAAGTTGCGATAATTAGTTAAAAAAATATGAGTCTTGGCTCTGAGAGGATTCGAATCCACATTGGTTGCGTGCCCTTTTTGGGGATGGTGTGATGTGGGTTTAGTCCCACATCACTTGTGCAATAAATTTTTGGGTGAATATATAGTAATGTTACATATGAAAGCAAGTCCCGTTCTCACGCATGTACAACCATTCCTTGCCCCATAGTTGGCTGGCCACCAAGAAGGGGAGTGGCGCACATGTGACCCTATTGGTCCAATCCGCTCAAGCCCTTACTCACGATTGCATTTTTGACTAGACTTTTGACCCGCTTGCAAGCTCGGCTGGCTAGTAGTTCCCCCCAACTTTATCTTATTTTTATTTTTATTTCTTTTTCTTCATTTATCTCAAAAGTAAGATTGTAAAAATCATATAAATTCATATAAAATCATATAATTATCCAAAAAATCACATTAATCAACTAAAAACCACTTTTCACACTTTAACATAAATATAAGTCAATTTATTATGAGTTAAGGCTAAAACTATATTATTTACTAATTATTAACTCATGATAATGAAGACTTATCAATCACTTACGAAAGATACTCATGATAATGATAATATAAGTCTATTTTACTAATTATTTAAAATCACTTACGAAAGAATCATCAAGCGGAACCCTTTTACCTGAGCCCTTGTAATATAAAATTCATAAAAAATTCATAAACCCTTGTACCTAATCAATGAAATTCATAAAAAATTCATAAACCCTTGTACCTTATCATCGAGCAAAAGAATCATTTTGTAATATAAAATTCATAAAAAATTGATGCAAGATGGGGTGAGAACCCTTGTACCTGATCAATGAAACTCAAGACTCGAGATAGGGCAGTCAAACTGATCCGATAAGAATGTATGGACCCTAGACTCTAGGTCTGACCACCTAACCTAAGTACAGGTAGGCATACTAATATGCACTATCAACCCAAGACAATCGAGGGAAACACTCGATGATGGTAAGTGTGAGACCCTCTCAGTCCACATTTAGACAAATGGCAGAACAATTGTCGTGAAATAGCTTAGGGCTGCAGCTCACGAATAATGATGAGTTTGACGTAGCATCAGAAGTCATGATCTTATAACTCATCCTATCCTATCTACATTCTCCAGATGGCGGTGAAAATGAATGGAGAAAACCCTTCGAAAGGTAATTAAACTTAAGTAAGAAGGGGTACAAAGCTAAGCTTTAGGGATGCGTAGCTTGGCGGGTCGTGACGGAGTGAAGACATAAGCAAAGACGTCTAGTGAAGAGCGATGCTTAGTGTCAATGGTCGGTCTTGGTCGAGAGTCACAATAGTTGTCATCGTAAGACGTGGCAGTCGGTGTAGGCATGGGCCTGTTGGTGGGCCAAAGGGCACACTAGCGGGCGGACACAGCATGCCGCATGGCGTGCCTCGGGGCACATGGGCGGCGGTGCCAAGTGGGTGCACGGGCTGCAAGAGCCAGTGCATGGGGCACGTGCAGCGGCGGCACTTTGGCGGGAATGTTGAGCTTTGGTAGTTGGGCGGAAGCCCAACTGTCGCCAGAAGGATCAGCCTTCTCTAGCAGTGCCAGGAAGTAGAGCAGAGGAAGGAGACAATCCCCACCAACGATACAAGGGAGGGTTGAGCCCTCTTGGTCTAGGCGGCGTTAGAAATGGCACGACGGTAGTAGATCATTGGGAAACTCTGACGGGGGCCTGTGAGGAGCTTGGACTGGATCTGGCTTGTCGGCATGGCTGCAAGGTCTCTCTTGATGTCGGCAGCAGGTAGGCATTCGTCGGCAAATGGCTAGCGATTGGGTAGAGCGGCAGATGGCGGCTCCAACGAGTTTATGGTGAAGTTCCAAAGGAAGAGGGGGCAGTCAAACTAGGAGTCAAGAGACTCCGACAGAGTGCTCGACGACAGCTTGTAGGGAGGCAAAGCAAGCCCCTTTCGTCACAATGGCATGACGGGGTTCTAGCAGAGGCGGCGGCAATTGCAGCGGCTACCACAACCCTTTCATCCGGTGATGGCGGCAATCTCATAGATGGCAATGAAGATGTCCGGCGGCAGCAGTTGGTCTCAGGTGGCGGTGAGACTTCTCAAGCAGTAGTGTCACGAAGAAAGAAGTCCTCAAAGGGTATCAATGACCTTCCTCTCCCTCCCCTCCCTATCCTAGGTCATGAAGAAGGTAACTCACAAATGATAATCTCTCAGAAAATTTGGCATTTCTTGTTGAGGGGGGGTCCTACCTCCCCTTATATAGGGCCAACAAGTGGGCTAAGAGGAGGTGAGCCCACTTGAGGCCCTCAAGCCCATAAGCCACAAAAAGGCTACAAAAATTAATTTTGATGGATCCTGATGGAAGTATAAGTCAAACTGAGAATAATCTAATGGCCATGAAAAATTATTATGTTCCTAATTCATTTCAAAGAGCATCCAATATTAGAGTCCCATTAGCACCCACTTTTAAATTCAAAATAAATTTAGAATTTTTTTAAATACTCCCTAATTTTCATGAACTACCTTTAGAGAAACCTTATTAGCATTTAGAAAAATTTCATATACTCTATGATTTAGTTAATCTCCCTCAAGTTACATCGAAAATTATTACAATGAAATTATTTCCTTGTATACTTAAGGACAAAGTTAGTTATTGATTATCCACATTAGATAGTAAATTAATTAGTTGGAAAGACATAGAGCAAGCCTTTCTTCAAAAAATTTATCTCTTAAGAAAAACTCAAAATATGAGAAAACATATATGGAGTTTTTCTCAAAGATCAAGAGAAACTTTGCATGAGACATGAGAAAAATTCAAAGATTTACTTAGAAAGTGTCCTCAAGTGGCAGCTCAATAGAATTTTGTATGATGGATTATTAGAACAACATAGAAATATGATTGATTCTATATGTGGAGGAACTTTTATGGAGAAAACCCTTGATGAGATTTACAATCTTTATGAGAATTTAAGTAAAAATTATAGAGATCAAGCCTCTTTTAAATTATATGATAGAGATAATAAGAAAAGAATTTATGAATTGCATCATCAAAATGATTCTAATTTATAAAATGAGGTTAATCAAATTAATCAAATATTAAAAAAACTTGATTTACTTATTGACAATATTAGAAAGCCTCTTAACCCTTATTTTAATTCAAATAGTACCTATTATATGTATGATGAAAATAATTATTCTGAATTTTAATACTATAATTTAGATCAATTATTTCACCTTACAAGAACAAGTACAAGTAGCTCACAGTTTTAATAGAAATAGTGAGCCTTTTTTAAATTCTTATAATCTTAATTGGAGGAATAATTTTTCATAGAGAGACCCAAATAATATTCAAAATTCAGAAGCACTTAGACTAAATTCAAACTCTGAATTTTGTCCAAAATAGGAACATAGATTTCAGAAAAATCAACCCTCTCAAATCCAACATGATACTATAAAAATGATACAGCAAATAAGTCAAATGATGTAACAAATTATGAATCAAATGATGTTGCAGTAGAAATAAATTATAGAGCCTCTTGAGAATAAGAGAGAAGAGGGATGACGTGACTTAGTCATTGTATATTAAATCACATAAATATAAAATTTATAAAACTAGAAAATACGAATTTTCACATATTTAGAAGTATTTCTAAATAAATATATCAATTATAATTTAATAAAAATTCCAAAAATAGCAGTAATTTTCCAGGTCGATCACAGGGATGTAATATAATATCTGGTAATTATTCAAAATTTTTCTCAATGAATATGGTTTTCTTTCAAATTTACACTAAGAAATAAAAAGAAAATATATTTAAAATTCACGAAAAAAAAGGAAATAAGGGTGCGGCGTTAGGATGACGTCAACGCTCGGCAAATGTGAATCAGGCGGAAACAGAGTTCCGCCCAGTGATTCTTACGTAAGTGATTACAGACGACTTAATTAATCAAATTAAGATTTGTAAAAGCCGAAAGAATCATAATTGAACGAAGTATAGTTTGGTAAATTAAAATCACACAAAGTATCACTAAATGAAGCGTAAATTAAATTGAAAGCAGGAAAACAGAGTTCCGACATCACGACGACAGATCGTCAGTGATGCACCGGAATCCTGAGCGTTCGAGAGGATCGTCGTGTAGTGTCCACAGCCTCGAAGGCTCTCCTTGGACAAAGACTACGTGGGCAATCTCTAGATCTTCTCGCGAACTCTAGAGATCAATGAAGTGGGTCGTCAAATCATCTCCGGCGATTGTCACCCAGCGGAGTGGAAAAATAGCGACATTACGGCTCTCCGGCAGTTGTCACCTAATAGAGAGGAGCTGGATAGAGGTGGGGCGCGTGTCACCGAGCTTCATCCTCAGGTCCGCGCAGCAAGAGGAGGCTCTTCATCGCATCTGGTACGCTCTCAGGAGGTGGCGACTAGTCTCCCAGCAGATCGTCCTCTTTCCGACGACAGCTTGTTCGTCAATCAATTGGAGATGATTTACTCAATGGATTTGTGATCCTTTTATCGTGAATCATTCAGCAATTTTAGTAGCAATGCTCAACAAATCGCATTGACGAGATTTTCGCCGATGATCCAGTGATTCTTGTTGCTTAATCCTTCACCAGCGATCTACAAGAAAGTCACGATAATCAGATAAAAATATATGAATTTTGACTCTGAAAGGATTCAAACCCACGCCAGTCGCCCGCCTGTGAGGAAGGTGTGACGCAGGTTTAGTCCCACATCGGTTGTGTGCCGATTTTTCGAGCGAATATATAGTAATGTTAACTTTGTAAACAAAGTCCCTTCTCTCGCATGTAAGACCACTCCTTGCCCCACAGCCGGCTGGCCACCAGTGACGTGGAAGGGGAGTAGCGTACACGTGCCCCCATTGGTCCAAGCTAAGCCGCTCGAGCCCCTGCTCGCAGCTACTCCCCGACTGTGCTTCCAACCGGCTTGCGAGCCCAGCTGGCCGGCAAGTCCCCCCATTTTGCAATATTTTTTATTTTTATTTCTTGTTCTTCATTTATCTCAAAGGTAAGACTGTAAAAATCATATAAAATCACATAATTACCCAAAAATTCACGTTAATCGATTGAAAACTAAAAATCATTCTTTAACACAAATATAAGTCTATTTATCATGAGTTAAGGCTAAAACTATATTATTTATTAATTATTAACTCATGATAATGAAGACTTATCAAGGGACAACTACCTAGTCAGCCCATAGAAAATCCAAGGAACCGCCTAACAATAAGATTTCAGCAAAGGGAGTTTAGTAACATGAATCTAGGAAAAAACTCACAAAATAAAAATGTTAAGACAATAAATATATTAAGGAGTGGGAAGATTTTACCTGATCCTTATCCCCAAACATTAGAAGAAAAGGAAAACATGGACAGCCCAAAACAAAATCAAATAGGCGTAGAAGAAAATTTAATAGATTTTACCAAGGAAATTTCAAAAGAGAGGACAACCATTCTATTTCCTAAAGCTCTAGAGCCTAGGCAAAGAAAGAAAAAGGAACACAATGAAGAAATAAAAAAAAAATTACAAGATGTGCAAATTAGCCTTCCTTTAGTCACTATCATTAAACCTATTTTTGAATATGCTAAAGTTTTGAAAGAAATGTGTACATAAAAAAGGGCACCTAGAGTAGAAAAATTATCTATGCATATTAGTGCTTTATTATTAAATCAATTACCATATAAATTGAGAGATACTAGTGCCCTTTTAATTTCATGTGATATTGGTGAATTTATTTTTCAGAATACATTACTTGACGCTAGTGCTAGTATTAATTTATTACCTATAAGTATTTGTGATAAATTTAATATTGTTGATCTTAAACCTTCTACTATTACCTTAAAATTTGCTGATAGATCTATAAACATCCTAAAGGTATTTTAGAAAATATGATAGTGACAATTAAAGGGTGTAAATTTCCAACTGATTTTGTAGTGTTGAAAATGGATTTTACTAGATAGTTTTATGATACACCAATCATCCTAGGGAGACTTTTTTTGCATATAGCAAAGATGAATACTGATTTTTCCACAAGTATTGCAAAAAATTCATGTGAAGATCAATTAGTAGAAATTAAAATTTTTGAGATATCAAATGATCTTAAGAAATCCCTAGTATATGATTGTCATACCATAGATCTTCTAAATGATTTTGAGGATCTAGATGTTCTTCATGATTGTGTGTTGGAAGAATAAGAAGAAATAGAGAATATAAATTTAAGAGAAAAGAAAGAGGAAGATCATCTGAATTCAGAGTTGAAACCTGATAAGTCTTCATTATCATGAGTTAATAATAGTAAATAATATAGTTTCAGCCTTAAATCATAATAAATAGATTTATATTTCTGTTAAAGTGTGAAAAGTGGTTTTTAGTTGAGTAATGTGAATTTTTGGGTAATTATGTGGTTTTATACGAATTTATATGATTCTTATAATCTTACTTTTGAGATAAATGAAGAAAAATAAATAAAAATAAAAATAAAATAAAATGGGGGGGACCCGCTGGCCAGCTGGGCCTACAAGTGGGTCGGAAGTGCAGTCGAGGAGTAGCCACGAGCAGGGGCTCGAGCGGCTTGTACTGATGGGGCATGTGTGCACCACTTCCCTTCCACATCACTAGTGGCTAGCTAGCTATGGGGGAAGGAGTGGTCGTACAAGCACGAGAAAAAGAATTGATCAGAAATTTAATATTACTGTGTATTCGCCAAAAACTTTGGTGCACAACCAATGTGAGACTAAACTCGTGTCACACCTTTCTCAGAAATGGGTGGGCAACCGGTGCGGGTTTGAATCCTCCTAGAACGAAAACTCATATTTTTTATCTAATTATTGTGACTGTCCTAGAGATTGCCAATGAAAGATTAAGCAACCAGAATTTCTGGATCATTGGCAAAAATCTCATCAATGTGATTTGTGGAGCATTGTTACTAAAATTGTTGAACGATTTATGATAAAAGGATCGCGAATCTATTGAGTAAAACATCTCTGATTGATCAACAAACAAGCTGTTGTTGAGAAGAGGATGATCTATTGGGAGATGAGTCACCCCCTCTTGAGAGCGTAACATATGCGATGAAGAGCCTCCCCTTGCTGCACAGACCTAAGGATGAAGTTTCCTGACACGTGCCCCACCTCCACCCAGCTCCTCTTTGTCAGGTACTAGTCGTTCGAGAGCCACAAAGTTGTCATTTTTCCGCTCCGTCGAGTGGCTAATAAGTCTTCATTATCATGAGTTAATAATTAGTAAATAATATAGTTTTAGTCTTAACTCATGATTAATAGACTTATATTTGTGTTAAAGTGTGAAAATTGGTTTTGAATTGATTAACGTGAATTTTTGGGTAATTATGTGATTTTATATGATTTTTTCGGTCTTACTTTTGAGATAAATGAAGGAAAAGAAATTAAAATAAAAATATAGCAAAATGGGGAGACCCACTGGCCAGTTGGGCTCGCAAGTGGGTCGGAAGCACAATCAGGAGTAGCCGCGAGCAAGGGCTTGAGTGGCTTGAACCGATGGGGGCACATGTGCACCACTCCCCTTCCATGTCACTGGTGGCCAGCCGACTGTGGAGCAAGGAGTGGTCGTACACACGTGAGAAAGGGACTTTGCTAAGAAATGTTATATTACTATTTATTCACCCAAACATTCAGCGCACAACCGATGTGGGACTAAACCCGTCACCTTCCTGAAAAGAGGCGGGGCAACTAGCATAGGTTTGAATCCTCCTAGAGCCAAAACTCATATTTTTACCTGATTATCACAACTTTTCTACAGATCACTAGTGAAGGATTAAGCAACTAGAATTACTGGATCATCAGCAAAAATCTTGTCAACGCAATTTGCGGAGCATTGTTACTAAAATTGCTGAAGGATTCATGATAAAAGGATCGTGAATTCATCAAGTAAATCATCTCCGATTGATCGACGAACAAGCCATCATCAGGAAGAGGACGATCCACTAGGAGACGAGTCGCCACCTCTTGAGAGCATATCAAATGTGATTGATGAAGAGCCTCCTCTTGCTGCGCGGACCTGAGGATGAAGCTCCCTAACATGCGCCCCACCTCCATCCAGCTCCTCTCCATCGGGTGACAGCCACCAGAGAGCCGCAAAGTCGCCATTTTTTTGCTCTGCCGGGTGACAGCCACTGGAGATGACTCGACGACCCATTTCATTGATCTCTAGACTTTACGAGAAGATCTAGAGATTGCCCACGTCGTCTTTGTCCAAGGAGAGCCTTCGAGGCCATGGAGACTGCACGACGATCCTCCCAAATGCTTAGGATTCTGGTGCATTGCCTACGCATCGCCATTGCAATGCTAGAACTCTGTTTTCTTGCTTTTAACTTATTTTACGCTTCATTTAGTGATAGTTTTTGTGACTTTAATTTACCAAAATATACTTTGTTCTATTACGATTCTTCCGGCTTTTATAAATCTTAATTTGATCAATTAAATCGTTTGTAATCGCTTACATAAGAATTACTGGATGGAACTCTGTTTCTGCCTAATTCACGTTCGTCGAGTGCTGATGTCATCTTGACCTCCGCACCCTTATTTCCCTTTTTTGTGAATTTTAATATTTTTCTTTTTCATTTCCTAGTATAAAATTTATAAAAAATTGTATTCATTGACGAAATTCTAAATAATTATTAGATATTATATTACATCCTTATGATCGATCTAGAAAATTACCACTATTTTTGGAATTTTTATTGAATTATAATTAATATATTTATTTAGAAATACTTCTAAATATCTGAAAATTTATATTTTCTAGTTTTATAAATTTTAGATTTGCGTGATTTAATATACAATGACTAAGTCATGTCAACAGCTACTAAAGACGATTCGACGACTCATTTCATTGATCACTAGACTTTGCAAGGAGACCTAAAGATTACTCATGTCATCCTTGTCCAAGGAGAGTCTTTGAGGCTGTGGACACTACACGACGATCCTTCCGAATGCTCAAGATTCTTGTGCATCACCGATGCATCGCTGCCGCGACATCGGAACTCTATTTTTCTACTTTTAACTTACTTTCTGTTTCATTTAATGATAATTTATGTAATTAAAATTTATTAAGATATACTTCATTCAGTTACAATTCTTCCGAATTTTATATATCTTAATTTGATCAATTAAATCGTCTGTAATCACTTATGTAAGAATCTTCGGGTGGAACTCTATTTCTACTTAATTCTCATTCGCTAAGCGGTGATGTCATCTTGACATCTGCACCCTTATTTCCCTTTTTTGTGAATTTTAAATATATTTCCTTTTTATTTTCTAGAGTAAAATTTATATAAAATAGTATTATTTGTAGAAAATTCTGAATAATTACCCAATATTATATTACATCCCTATGATTGACCTAAAAAATTATCGCTATTTTTGAAAGTTTTATTAAATTATAATTGATATATTTGTTCAGAAATACTTCTAAATATTTGAAAAGTTGTATTTTCTAATTTTATAAATTTTAAATTTGTGTGATTTACTATACAATGACTAAGTCACATCAAACCTCTTCCCTCTAGTTTAAAATATATGTTTTTGAAGGAAAATAATTTATTTCCTATTATTATTGTAGTTGATTTGAGTAATGAACAAGAAGAAGAATTATTAGATGTATTTCGAAAAATTAAGAAAGTTATTGGCTGGAAAATGGATGATCGTAGGGGCATTGATATGAGTGCATGCATGCATTGTATATATCTAGAGGAGGGGGCTAGAACTATTAGGGAACCACAATGAAGATTAAATCCAAACATGATGAAAATTGTAAAAAAAGAAATTTTAAAGTGGTTGGATGCTAATATTATTTATCCTATTCCGATAGCAAATGGGTTAGTCCTACACAAGTGGTGCCAAAAAAATCAAGGATCATAGTTATAAAAAACAAAACTAGAGATGAAATACAAATAGGATTAACTACTGATTGGAGGGTTTGCATTGATTATAGAAATTAAATTTAGTTACTAAAAGGCATAACTTCCCCCTACCATTTACTAATCAAATTCTAGAAAACTTATCTGAAAAAAACATTTTTTATTTTCTTGATGGATACTCTAGTTATAATTAAACTTATATAAATCTTCTAGGCCAAGAAAAGATAACTTTCACTTAACTATTTGGTACTTTTTCTTTTAAAGGTACGTCTTTTGGGCTGTATAATGTTCCAGCCACATTTCAAAGATGTATGCTATCTATTTTTTCTGATATGACTGAAAAATATATGAAAAGTTTTATGGATGATTTTTCTATTTTTGGTGAATCATTTCATGAATGCTCAAATCATTTACAGTATTTACTTGAGAAATGTATAGAAAAAAAAAGTTTTGAGCTCGAAAAAATCACATTTTATGGTTAGAGAGGGAGTTGTGTTAGGTTATATTGTGAGTGAAATAGGTTTAGAGGTGGATAGAGTAAAAATTGATATTAAATCTGAAATAAAAACCTCTAAATTTCTAAACCTCTCACCATGTTATTATCTAAAGATGTGCCTTTTAATTTTGATGAGAAATATTTTGAGTCTTTTCTAAAATAAAAAGATTACTTATTTAGGCACTCATTTTACAAGCTCTTGAGTAGTCTTTTTCTTTTAAAATAATGTGTGATGCATCGAATTATGAACCGTTCTAAGACAAAGAAAAGAGTCAAAACTAATACTAATTTCATATGCTAGCAAAATTATATCCGATGTTCAATTAAATTATACCACGACTGAAAAAGAGTTGTTAGTTGTAGTATTTTCCTTAGAAAGGTTTAGATTATATATCTTGGGAGCTAAAATTATTATTTATACTAATCACGTAGTATTAAAATATTTATTAAATAAGAAAGATGTAAAGCCATGTTTATTAAGATATATTTTATTATTACATAAATTTAACTTGAAATAAAAGATAAAAAAGGTTTCAAGAATGTTGTTGCTGACCATCTTTCTAGATTGAGTGACATAGGAATAAATACAACAACTTTACAAGATGCATTTTCAGATTGACAATTGATTGCAGCTCAACACCAACTATCACCATGGTATGCACATATTGTCAATTTTTTAGTTTTTAACAAAATTTAAAAAAGGTGGGATCAAAAAGAAAAAATATTTCTTTTCTAAGATTAGAAATTATTTTTGGCATGATCTTGATTTATATTACTTGGGCAATGATCAAATTTAAAGAAGATATGTTCCTAAAGAAAAATATCATAACATTCTTAACATGTGCCATTCATCTAATTGTAGAAGAAATTTCTCTAGACGAGATAGTTGCAAATTTTTTTAAATGTGATTTTTATTGGCCTACAATCATTAGAGATTCTATAGAATTTAGTAGAACATGTATTTCATGTCAATTTATAGGTAACATGAGTAAATAAGATGAAATGCACATGAGTAACATGTTAGTCCTCAAAATTTTTGATGTATGGGCGATGTGACTTAGTCATTATATAGTAAATCACGCTAATTTAAAATTTATAAACTAAAAAATATTAATTATAATTCAATAATACTTCCAAAAATATTGGTAATTATCTAAGTTGATTTCTAGGATGTAATATAATATTAGGTAATTATTCAAAATTTTCTTCAAAGAATATAATTTTTTATGAATTTTATATTACAAAATGAAAATAAAATATATTTAAAATTCACAAAAAAGGAAAATAAGGGTGTAGACATCAGGATGATGTCAGCACCTAACGAATGCAAATCAGGCGAAAATAAAGTTTCACTTGATAATTTTTATGTAAGCAACTATAGATGATTTAATTGATTAAATTAAGATCTGTAAAAGTAAGAAGAATCGTAATTGAATGAAGTATAGTTTGGTAAATTTAATTCACACAAATTATCATTAAATGAAGCTGAAATTAAGTTAAAACTAGAAAAATAGAGTTTTGACATCGTAGTGGCAATACATCGATGATGTACTAGAATCTTGAACTTTGAGAGGATCATCGTGCAGTGTCCACAGCCTCAAAGGCTCTCCTTGGACAAGGACAATGTGGACAATCTCTAGATCTCCTTGTAAAGTCTAGAGATCAATAAAATGGGTTGTCAAATCATCTCTGACAGTTGTCACCCAGTGGAGCAAAAAAATGGTGACTTTGTGCCTTTCCAACAGTTGTCACTTGATAAAGAAGAGCTGGATGAAGGTGGGGTGCATGTTAGGGAGTGATAAGTCTTCATTATCATGAGTTAATAATTAGTAAATAATATAATTTTAGTCTTAACTCATGATAAATAGATTTATATTTGTGTTAAAGAATTATTTTTGGTTTTCAATTGATTAATGTGAATTTTTGGGTAATTATGTGATTTTATACGATTTTTACAATCTTACTTTTGAGATAAATGAAGAACAAATAAAAATAAAAATATTGCAAAAATGGGGGAACCCGCCGGCCAGCCGGGCCCACAAGCGCAGTCGGGGAGTAAGTCGCGAGCAGGGGCTCGAGCGGCTTGGGTTGGGGACCGACAAGGCACACGTACGTGACTCCCCTTCCACGTCACCAGTGGCCAGCCGGCTGTGGGGCAAGGAGTGGTCATACACACAAGAGATGGGACTTTGTTGACAAACCTAACATTACTATATATTCGCCTGAAAAATCGACATACAACCGATGTGGGACTAAACCCCTGTCACACCTTCCTCAGAAGAGGTGGGCGACTGACGCGGGTTCGAATCCTCCCAGAGTCAAAATTCATATATTTCTATCTGATTATCGCGACTTTCCTACAGATCACTGGTGAAGGATTAAGCAACGAGAATCGCTGGATCATCGGCAAAAATCTCGTCAACGCGATTCACGGAGCATTGCTACTAAAATTGCTGAACGATTTATGATAAAAGGATCGCGAATCCATCGAGTAAATCATCTCTGATTGATCGACAAACAAGCCGTCGTCGAGAAGAGGACGATTCATCAGGAGACCAGTCGCCACTTCTTGAGAGCGTACCAGATGCGATGAAGAGCCTCACCTCCATCCAGCTTCTCTTGCTGCGCGGACCTGAGGATGAAGCTCCCTAACACGTGCCCCACCTCCATCCTGCTCCTCTCCGTTGGGTGACAATCGCCGGAGAGCCGCAAAGTCGCCATTTTTCCGCTCCTCCGGGTGACAGCTGCCGGAGACGATTCGACGACCCACTTCATTGATCTCTAGACTTCGCGAGAAGATCTAGAGATTGCCCACGTCGTCTTTGTCCAAGGAGAGCCTTCGAGGCCGTGGACACTGCACGACGACCCTCCCGAATGCTCAGGATTCTAGTGCATCACTGACGCATCGCCGTCGCGACGCCAGAACTTTGTTTTACTGCTTTCAATTTACTTTACGCTTCATTTAGTGATAATTTTTGTGTTTTTAATTTACCAAAATATACTTTTTTCTATTACGATTCTTCCGACTTTTACAGATCTTAATTTGATCAATTAAATCAACCGTAATCGCATACGTAAGAATTGCCGGGCGAAACTCTGTTTCTGTCCGATTCGCTCTCGCCTAGTGCTGACGTCATTCTGACGTCCGCGCCCTTATTTCCCTTTTTCATGAATTTTAAATATATTTCCTTTTTATTTCCTAGTATAAAATTCATAGAAAAATCGTATTCATTGAGAACAATTCTGAATAATTACTAGATATTATATTACTTCCTTGTGATTGACCTGGAAAATTACCGCTATTTTTGGAATTTTTATTAAAGTATAATTGATATATTTATTTAGAAATACTTCTAAATATCCAAAAATTCGTATTTTCTAGTTTTATAAATTTTATATTTGCGTGATTTAATATACAACGATTGAGTCACATCAGGGAGCTTCATCTTCAGGTCTACGCAGCAAGAGGAGGCTCTTCATCACATCTAGTATGCTCTTAGGAGGTGACAACTTGTCTCTTGGCAGATTGTCTTCTTCCCGATGACAGGTTGTTTTTCGATCAATCAAAGATGCTTTACTCAATGGATTTGTGATCCTTTTATCGTGAATCATTCAACAGCTTTATTAACAATGCTCTATAAATCACGTTGATGAAATTTTCACCAATGATCCAACAATTCTGGTTGCTTAATCCTTCACTGTTGATCTGCAAGAAAGTCGCGATAATCAGATAAAAAACAATATGAGTTTTGGCTTTGAGAGGATTCAAACCCGCACTGATTGCCTGCCCTTTCTGGGGAAGGTGTGATGCAGGTTTAGTCCCACATCGGTTGTGCACCAATATTTTTGACGAATATATAGTAATAGTACATTTCCAATCAAGTCTCTTTCTCGCGCATATATGACCACTCCTTGCCCCACACCTAGCTGGCCACCGGTGGCGTGGAAGAAGAGTGGCACACACGTGCCCCCATCGGTCCAAGCCGCTCAAGCCCCTACTCATGACTACTCCCTGATTGCGCTTCCAACCTGCTTGCGGGCCCGACTAGCTAACGAGTTCCCCCTATTTTGTTATATTTTTTTTTCTTCATTTATCTCAAAAGTAAGACTATAAAAATCATATAAATTTGTATAAAATCATATAATTATCCAAAAATTTACATTAATCAACTAAAAACTACTTTTTATATTTTAACACAAATATAAGTTTATTTTTCATGAGTTAAGACTAAAATTATATTATTTACTAATTATTAACTCATCATAATGAAGGCATAACACACCCCCCAACTTAAATCATTGCCAGTCCCTTAGCAATGAAATTACAAAAATAAATCTCCAACATCATATTTCAATGCATAAAAAGAAAATATAATTAGAAATGATGCACCTTTAGACACTTTGGATTCTTATATCAAGTATGTAAGAATGATGTCAAACACTTAAATATTTAAGCACTCTTGGAATAATAATCTAGACATCACTTCTTCTATTCACATATTTATCACTTCTTTACTAATAGATATATTTACAAGATGTTCCAATTATAAATACTCATCCAAAAATAATACTGATTCTATATTTCCCTTTTCAATGGCTTACTTTTTGAAGTTTGTACTATATTTCCTCCTTTTTTTATTTTTCTATATAGTGGATAAGTAGCTTTTTCTATAGAGAAATTTCAACAAGAAGAATGATGTCTCACACCCTCCATGTGTACTCTTCATTTTCAGGGCTTTCACTTTATCCACTTTTTTTACAGCGAATGTTTTTCTATGCACGATTTTCGACAATGAGAATGATGTCTCACACCCTTCATGTGTACTCTTCGTTTTTAGATTTTTCACATTGCTCTCTCTTTTTTTTTTTTAAAATAATTGATTTCTCTTCACAAGTCCTATAGATCAGGATGCAAAAAGCTCCATTAAACTCAAATGCTCAGTCAAATTTTCACATCAAGTAAATACTATCCATCAAGATCATGAAGTGAAAATCTGTAAAATCAAATTCATGTTACCTATCATGTATCCAAGGAGTATTCCAATATTTCATACTACTAGATCATTATTTTGACTCAATAATAATCTTCCTAGTATCTTGTAGTATCAATCAATCTAATTGATTTAATTTTTCATGCATGCAATATGATGTAAGAAAGTTATAAGTTAGATAGTTTTGATAGTTCTATTTTCTATTTGCAGTTCTACTTTTAGCAACAATAAATTTGTCAAAAATAAATCAAAACTATTCTCTTTATAGCTGTAATTTCGAATTTCAGTAATATATGTCTAGGAGATTGAAATGTAAGAAAATGGTCTCAAGAATTTTAAAATTTGGGGTAATTTTTGTCTATTCTTTTTGACAACCTGTTGTTTCTGACAGGAAATAAGAAAATAGATGTTGTAGTTTCTCTTAATTTTATTTTATTTTTATTTTTTAGTTGCTGTTCTAAGTTGAATATAATACAAACACATGTTCTTAATCGTCCTACAGCATAAATTAATAAAGAATACTTCACCCCCCAACTTAAAAATGACATTGTCCTCAATGACACATAATTTTCAAGTGAAGCATACATACATCCAAAGTTAAGTATTAAAAATGTTGTCATAAATGATAAAGCTTAGAAAGACATCACCTCAAGCTTGTTTTTAATTTTCCACTTCATTTTACACTCCTCTTGTACTTTTTCAAAAAAAAAATTACAGAAGTATTGTGAAATTCTAAGAAAAAAAGAGCTTAAAAAAATTTAAAAAATAATAAAATAGAATGAAATAAAAACCATGGGTTGCCTTCCATGTAGTGCTAAATTTAATGTCTTCAACTAGACAACTCTTAAATCATATAAGACGATCTATGGCCATCAAAATATATTTATATCCCAAAGTAAGTTTCATGATATTTTTTTTCAGATTTAGCATAAATTCATATACTTCATATATATACCTTGCCATACTTTCAGTCAAAACAAAATGCAAATTAACAAAATTTTCCCAAAAATAATATTTCTATTTTGAACAGAATCTTTCCTCATTTCTATCTTATTTTGTAAGGCTCTCATTCATTAATAAATACTTTCTATTAATAGACTATAAAATGTGATCAAGCCATATAATTTTCAAATTAACTCTTACCCAATCTAGAATTTTTTTCATCTAAATTGATATCTCTAATTCTTCCATTCACCCGTTTCTTAATGTCTTCTTTTATCTACATAATCTTCCCTTGCTCTATTTTATCTTCCATACATATTTGTTCAATTTGTAAGGAGTGAAATATTTCAAGATTAGAAATAACTCTAATGGGTTGTGGGTTTTGAAAGATGGAAGGATTGTCTTCTTTAATCTCAGATCTAATGAATTTAGTCAAATTCAAATTTTCTCCTCCAAAATTATCTCTATATTCATATTGATTATTTTCATTTCTCTCCATTAGTTGAATCAACTCTTTTTCTAGCTTTTCGTTTCTCAACTCATCAAATTCTTCATCTTCTCAAGAGCTATCTTTTAATTTCAGTATATGATATGCATCATCATTCTCACTATCAACATCTATTGCTGCCAAATTATGATTAGATTTATTAATTTCGTCTCCTACATCTCCCAAATCAATTGATTTTTCCTCACTTGAAATATGTTTTTCTTCATTTCTGTCCTTACTCCCTTCTACTAAAATTTGGAAGATTCTTCCATGATCAGCTGATTACTCTCATCATCCTCACTATATTCATTCATCAATTATGATCAATAAATGATTTTATTTAAATTTTTCACTACTATATTTTCGCTCATTGATTTCTGCTAATAATTATAAATAAGGATCTAGTAAAATATTCTCACTTAATGTATTTACTATCCTAACATTTTCATTTTGTGGGTGTTTTTTTTAATTTATCCAGCTAGATTCTCCTTGTTGAAATCTTACTATTAGATAGTTTCCTAATTTTCTATGAGGTGACTGGGTGACTGTCCCTTTTCTCTCTTATTCTCAAAAGCCTCTATAATTTGTTGCTAATGAAACAAGGCCACAGGGGCTTCAAGTAGTGATAGCTGACCTAACCATATGGGCCGCTGATAAGTCTTCATTATCATGAGTTAATAATTAGTAAATAATATAGTTTTAGCCTTAACTCATGATAAATAGACTTATATTTGTGTTAAAGCATGAAAAGTGGTTTTCAGTTGATTAACGTAAATTTTTGGGTAATTATGTGATTTTATACGATTTTTACAGTCTTAGTTTGAGATAAAATGAAGAACAAGAAATAAAAATAAAAATATTGCAAAATGGGGGGATCCGCCGGCCAGCCGGGCCCGCAAGCGGGTCGGAAGCGCAGTCGGGGAGTAGTCGCGAGCAGGGGCTGGAGCGGCTTGCTTGGATCGATAGGGGCACGTGTGCGCACTCCCCTTCCACGTCACCGGTGGTCAGCCGGCTGTGGGGCAAGGAGTGGTCGTACACGCGAGAGGACTTTGCCTAGAAAGCTAACTTTACTATATAATCACCCAAATAATCTGCGCACAACCGATGTGGGACTAAATCCACCTTGTTCAGGGGCGGGCGACCGCCACGGGTTCGAATCCTCCCAGAGTCAAAATTCATATATTTTTAACTGATTATCGCGACTTTCCTGCAGATCGCCGGTGAAGGATTAAGTAACCGGAATCGCTGGATCATCGGCGAAAATCTCGTCAACGCGATTTGCGGAGCATTGCTACTAAAATTTCTAAACGATTCGCGATAAAAGGATCGCAATCCATCGAGTAAATCATCTCCGATTGATCGACGAACAAGCCGTCGTCGGGAAGAGGACGATCCGCCAGGAGACCAGTCGCCACCTCCTGAGAGCGTACCAGATGCGATGAAGAGCCTCCTCTTGCTGCGCGGACCTGAGGATGAAGCTCCCTAACACGCGCCTCACCTTCATCCAGCCCCTCTCCGTCGGGTGACAGCCGCCGGAGAGCCGCAAAGTCGCCATTTTTCCGCTCCGCCGGGTGACAGCCGCCGGAGACGATTCGACGACCCACTTCATTGGTCTCTAGACTTCGCGAGAAGATCTAGAGATTGCCCACGTCGTCTTTGTCCAAGGAGAGCCTTCGAGGCCATGGACACTGCACGACGACCCTCCCGAACACTCAGGATTCCGGTGCATCGCCGACGCGTCGCCGTCGCGACGCCGGAACTCTGTTTTCCTGCTTTATCTAGAGATTGCCCACGTCGTCTTTGTCCAAGGAGAGCCTTTGAGGCCGTGGACACTGCACGACAACCCTCTCGAACGCTCAGGATTCCGGTGCATCGCCGACGCGTCGCCGTCGCGACGCCGGAACTCTGTTTTCCTGCTTTATCTAGAGATTGCCCACGTCGTCTTTGTCCAAGGAGAGCCTTTGAGGCCGTGGACACTGCACGACGATCCTCCCGAACGATCAGGATTCCGGTGCATCGCCGACGCATCGCCGTCGCGACGCCGGAACTCTATTTTCCTGCTTTCAATTTAATTTACGCTTCATTTAGTGATACTTTGTTGATTTTTATTTACCAAACTATACTTCGTTCAACTACGATTCTTCCGGCTTTTACAGATCTTAATTTGATTAATTGAGTCGTCTGTAATCGCCTACGTAAGAATCGTCGGGCAGAACTCTGTTTCTGCCTGATTCGCGTTCGCCGGGCACTGACATCTAGAGATCAATGAAGTGGGTCGTCGAGTCTGTCTCCGGTGGCTGTCACATGACGGAGCGGAAAAGCGGTGACTTTGCGGCTCTTTGGTGACTGTCACTCGACGGAGAGGAGCTGGATGGAGGTGGGGCGCATGTCAGGGAGCTTCATCTTTAGGTCCGCGCAACAAGAGGAGGCTGTTCATCGCATCTGGTACACTCTTAGGAGGTGGCGACTCTTCTCCTGACGGATCGTCCTCTTCTTGACGACAGCTTGTTTGTCGATCAATCGAAGATGATTTACTCGATGGATTCGTGATCCTTTTATCACGAATCGTTCAATAATTTTAGTAGCAATGCTCCGCGAATCGCGTTGACTAAATTTTCACCGATGATCTAGCGATTCTCGTTGCTTAATCCTTCACCGGCGATCTGCAAGAAAGTCGCGATAATCAGATAAAAATATATGAATTTTGACTCTAGGAGGATTCGAACCCGTGCTAGTCGCCCACCTCTTTTGAGGAAGGTGTGATGTGGGTTTAGTCCCACATCGGTTGTGCAGTGATTTTTCGAGCGAATATGTAGTACTGTTAGCTTTGTGAGCAAAGTTCCTTCTCTCGCGTGTACGACCACTCTTTGCCCCACAGTCGGCTGGCCACCAATGACATGGAAGGGGAGTGGCATACACGTGCCCTATTAGTCCAAGCCAAGCCGCTCAAGCCCCTACTCGTGGCTACTCCCTAACTGCACTTTCGACCTGCTTGCGGGCCTGACTAGCCGGCGAGTCCCCCATTTTGCAATATTTTTATTTTTATTTCTTGTTCTTCATTTATCTCAAAAGTGAGACTGTAAAAATTATATAAAATCACATAATTACCTCAAAATTCACGTTAATCAACTGAAAACCACAAATCATTTTTTAACACAAATATAAGTCTATTTATCATGAGTTAAGGCTAAAACTATATTATTTACTAATTATTAACTCATGATAATGAAGACTTATGATGCCCCCATCAGTCTAAGCCACTTGAGCCTCTACTCGCGGCTACTCCCCAACTACGCTTTCGACCCACTTGTGGGCCCGGCTGGCTGGTGGGTTCCCCCCATTTTGTTATATTTTTATTTCTTTTTTTTCTTCATTTATCTGAAAAATAAGACTATAAAAATCATATAAATTTGTATAAAATCACATAATTATCTAAAAATTCACATTAATCAACTAAAAAATACTTTTCATATTTTAACATAAATATGTCTATTTATCATGAGTTAAGGCTAAAATTGTATTATTTATTAATTATTAACTCATCTTAATGAAAATTTATGACTTGTTTGTCGATCAATTAGAGATGATTTACTCGATGGATTCGTGATCCTTTTATCACGAATCATTTAGTAATTTTAGTAACAATACTCCACGAATTGCGTTAACAAGATTTTCACCAATCATCTACCAATTTTGACAGCTTAATCCTTCACTGACGATTTATAGGAAAGTTACAATAATCAAATAAAAATACAAGTTTTGGCTCTAGAAGGATTTGAGCCCATGTCAGTTGCCCGCCTACATGAGAGAGATTGAAATAAGTACTCTACTACCCTTATCAAGTGATGTTATTATGGTTTATCTTTGTATAATGAAGGGGTAGTTTAGGTATTTAAATCTTTGAAGTCTCTGGAGGGAAGGTGTGATACAGGTTTAGTACCACATTATTTGTGCACTGAAGTTTTTGACGAATATATAGTAATATAACATTTGGAAGTAATGAGTCACTTTCTCTCATGTGTATGACCACTCCTTGCCCCACAACCGGCAAGCCACCAGTGACGTGGAAGGAGAGTGGTGCACATGCCCCCATCTGTCCTAGCCACTCGAGCGCCTACTTGTGGCTCCCCTCGACTATACTTTCGACCCCCTTGTAGGCCCGACTAGCTAGTGAGTCCCTCTATTTTACTATTTTTTTTTAATTTCTTTTTCTTTATTTATCTCAAAAATAAGACTATAAAAATCATATAAGTTTTTAAAAAATCACATAATTAACTAAAAAACCACGTTAATCAATTGAAAATTACTTTTCATAATTTAACATAAATATAAGTTTATTTCTAATGAGTTAAGGCTAAACTATATTATTTACTAATTATTAACTCATGATAATGAAAACTTATCAATGGGGAATAGATTTCATGGGTCCATTCCTATTAGCTGAAAATATGAATATATTTTGATTGCTATTGATTATGTGTCTCAAGTGGTGGAAGCTTTCCTACTGGAATTAATGATCATAAAATCGTGATGAAATTTGTGTAAGAAAATATTTTTTTAGATTTAGATGTCATAAAGTGATTATTAGTGATGGAGGAACATATTTTACAAATAAATATTTTAAGGAACTGTTAAAAAAGAATGGAGTACACCATAGAGTAGTCACTCCATATCATCCTCAAATAAATAGGTAAGTTGAGGTAGCGAACAAGAAAATTTAGAGAATTTTAAGAAAAATAATTAGACTAGATAGGAAAAACTGGCCACAAAATTACAAGATGCATTATGAGTTGATAGAATAGCTTATCAAAATCTCATAGGTATATCCCCATTTTGTCTCATTTTTGGAAAGCATGTCATCTTCTTGTGAAAATAGAGCATAAAGCATTATGGGCTATAAAAATTTTCTATATGGATGAAAAATCAGCTGGTAGGCATAGAATTTTTCAACTACATGAACTAGAGTTGAGGAATAAAGCTTATGAAAATCATAGAATATAAAAAAAAATTAAAACTTTTCATGATAAATACATTAGTAGAAAAAAAATGATGTTGGACAAAAAGTGTGGTTATATGATTTTAGGCTGAAATTATTCTTAGGAAAGTTAAAATCAAAATGGACAGGGTCTTATGTGGTGGAAGAGACATGATCATGGGGCTGTAATGATTAAAATCCTAAAAGTGATCATAACTTTAAGGTAAATAGACAACAATTTAAATATTACATAGAACACGAATGCCTTGCAGAAAAAGAAATTTTATTATTAAAAGAAATTCAAGAGTAAGATCAATGTGTCCAGATGAAAATATTAAATTCAGCATTGTATGGGAGGTAAGTGCATGGGGAGTGTAAGATGAAGTAGAAAATTAAAAATGAGGTTGAGGTGATGTCTTTTTGAGCTTTATCATTTTAACAACATTTTTAATGCTTAACTTTGCATATATGCATGCTTCACTTGAAAATTATAATTTTTGTAAATTCTATTTCAATTTTTCTGTGTCATTGAGGACAATGTCATTTTTAAGTTGGGGGGTGAAGTGTTAATTCTTAATTTATGCTGTATGACAATTAAGAACATGTGTTTGCATTTTTTTTCATGCTCACTTAGAACAGCACTTAAAAAAAATATATATTCAGAAAAACTACAACATCTATTTTCTAGTTTTCTATTAGGAACAATAGATTCTCAAAAATAGTAGACAAAAAGTAGCCCAAAATTTTAAATTCTAGATACCCTTTCCTCACATTTCAATCCCCTAGACATATATTACTAAAATTTGAAATTGCAACTATAAAGAGGATAGTTTTCATTTATTTTTGATAAATTTATTGATGCTAAAAACAAAATTGAAAACAAAAAGTAGAATTGTTAGAATTGTTACAAATTTCTTACGTCATATTGCATACACAAAAAATTAAATCAATTTGATTGATTGATATCAAAAGATACTAGGAAGATTATTATTGAGTCAAAAAAATGATTTAGTAGCATGAAATATTGGAATACTCCTTGGATACATGATAGATAATATAGATTTGATTTAAAAAAATTTATTTTCATGATCTTGATGGATAGTATTTACTTGATGTGAAAATTTGATTGATCATTTGAGTTCAATGGAAATTTTTCCACTTTGATCTATAGGACTTGTGATGAGAAATCACTTATTTAAAAAAAGAAAGAGAGAGCAATGTGAAAAATCTAGAAACGAAGAGTACACATAGAGGGTGTGAGACATCATTCTCATTGTCGAAAATCATGCATAGAAAAACATTTACTACAAAATAAGTGGATAAAGTGAAAGCCCTGAAAATAAAGAGTACACATGGGGTATGAGACATTATTCTTATTGTCGAAATTTATCTACAAGGAAAGCTACTTATCCACTATATATATATATAAAAGAAATAAATATAGTGCAAATTTCAAAAATCAAGTCATGGAAAAAAGAAAATGTAGGATCAATATTATTCTTAGATGAGTATTAATAATTAGAACATCTTGTAAATATATATATGAGTTAAGAAGTGATAAAGATGTGAATAGAAGAAGTGAAGTCTAGATTGTTATTCTAAGTACTACATAAATATTTAAATGCTTGACATCATTCTTAAATACTTGATATAAGAATCCAAAGTTTCTAAAGGTGCATCCTTTCTAATTGTATTTTTTTTATACATTGAAATAAGATATTTGAGATTTATGAATTTTTATTTTCTTAATTCTGTTATTAAAGGATCAACAATAATTTAAGTTGGGGGTGTTATAAGTGTTCATTATCATGAGTTAATAATTAGTAAATAATATAGTTTTAGTCTTAACTCATGATAAATAGATTTATATTTGTGTTAAAGTGTGAAAAGTGATTTTCAATTAATTAACCTAAATTTTTGGCTAATTATGTGATTTTTTATAAATTTATATGATTTTTATAGTCTTATTTTTTAGATAAATGAAGAAAAAGAAATAAAAATAAAAATATAACAAAATGAGGGGGACCCACTGCCCAGCTAGGTGTGTAGGTGGGTCGGAAGCACAATTATGGAGGAATCATGAGTAGGGGCTCAAGAGAGTAGGACCAATGGGGATCTGTGTGTGCCGCTCCCCTTCCACGTCACTAGTGGCTAGTTGGCTGTGGGGCAAGGAATGGTCGTACACACAGGAAAAAGGGATTGATTGCTTGTAAATGTAATATTACTATATATTCGTCCAAAACTTCAACACACAAGTAATGTGGGACTAAACCTACATTACACCTTCCTATGAAAGAGTTCGAAGATTTTAATACTTAAAATATCTCATAGTTATAACAGAGATATACCATGATGACGTCACTTTATAAGGACATTAGAGTACTTATTTGACTCTCTATATGTACATAGGAAACCAGCATGAGTTTGAATCCTCTTAGAGCCAAAACTCATATTTTTATCTAATTATTGCAACTTTCCTATAGATCACCAGTGAAGGATTAAGCAGCCAAAATTACTAGATTATTGACGAAAATCTCATCAACACCCTTATTTCCCTTTTTTAAAATTTTAAATATATTTTATTTTTATTTCTTAATATAAAATTTATAAAAATTTGTCTTCTTTGAGAAAAAATTTGAAAACTTACCCAATATTATATTACATCCCTACAATTGATTTGAAATTTTATCACTATTTTTGAAAATTTTATTGAATTATAATTGATATATTTGTTCAGAAATACTTCTAAATATTCAAAAATTAGTATTTTCTAGTTTTATAAATTTTAAATTTGACATGATTTACTATACAACTACTAAATCATGTCACCCTTTTCAAATATTTTAGAAGATTTTAATACCTAAAATACCTCTTATTTATCAAAAGAAGATAGCTTGATGATGTCACTTTATAAGGATATTTGCGTACTTATTTTACTCTTTCTCATGACAATGGGTAATCGGTGAGGGTTTGAATCCTACTAAAGTCAAAACTCATTTTTATCTAATTAAATCATGATTTTCTTATAGATCACTAGTGAAGGATTAAGCCATCAAAATTGCCCAATTTTTGACAAAAATCTAATCAATGTGTTTCGTGGGGCATCATTACTAAAATTACTAAATGATTGAAGATAAAAAGATAGTGAATCCATTGAGTAAATCATAGTTGATTGATCAACGACCAAGTCGTCGTGGGAAGAAGACAATCCACCAAATGTGATGAAGAGCCATCTTTTGTTGTGCTGACCTTAGGATGAAACTCCCATGTGCCCCACCTCTATCTAGTTCTTCTCCATTGGGTGACAGCTGTTAGAGAGTTATAAAGTTGTCATATTTTTGCTTTGTCAAGTGACAGCCACCAAAGATGATTCGACGACTCATTTCGTTGATCTCTAGACTTTGCAAGAAGATCTAGAGATTGCCCACATCGTCCTTGTCCAAGGAGAGTTTTCAAGGCTTTAGACACTACATGACAATCCTCTCGAACACTCAAGATTTTAATGCATTGTCAACACATCATTAATGTCATGCTTGAATTCTATTTTTCTTACTTTCAACTTAATTTTTACTTCATTTACAGATAATTTATGTGATTTAACTTTTTCAAATTACTCTCCATTTAATTACGATTCTTCTAACTTTTATAAATCTTAATTTGACTAATTAAATCATCTATAATCATGTGTTGCATCAACAAGTTATATTGGAGTGTTTTTTATTGTAGAAAAGTGCAGAAATTTGATGCAGATTTGGTATTTTCTACTTTAGTTTTTCTTAAGATAGATGTGATATATTTTGATTGCAATATAAAAAAACCAGATGAAATATTAATTAATTCTATACCTAAAAAGAAATAAGCATGTCCTAAATCACCCATAGAAAATATGGAATTTAAGCAATGTATAATATTATGAAGTTCAAAAGAATTAGGGCTAATTAATATGATGTCATCAACATATATAAGCAAGAAATATGGGATGAAGTTTATATATTTGGAAAATAATGAGGAGTCAATTTTAGAACCATTAAATTCAAGGGAAGTTAAAATATTAGAGAGTCTTAGCCCATATAATGATTTTTGAAGTTTACACATGTAATCAGGATAATTAGGATGGCTAAAACTAGGGGGTTGACTCATATAAATTGTTTTAGAAAGATCACCATGTAAGAAAGCATTTGAGACATCCAATTAGTGAATATACTAATTATGCTGATTTGCTAGAGAAAGTAAAATGTGGGTAGTAGCAATTTTAATAATAGGATTGATAAGTCTACATTATCATGAGTTAATAATTAATAAATAATAGAGTTTTAATCTTAACTCATGATAAATAAAATTATACTTCTATTAATTTATGAAAATTGGTTTTTAGTTAGTTAATGTGATTTTTTGGCTAATTATGTGATTTTATATAAATTTATATGATTTTTATACTCTTATTTTTGAGATAAATGAAGAAAGAGAAATTAAAATAAAAATATAGAAAAAAGAGGGGACCCACCAACCAGTTGAGCCCACAATCAGGTTGAAAGCACAGTCGAGGGGAGCCATGATTAGAAGCTTGAGCAACTATGGACTGATGGGGGCATGTGTGTGCCAGTCCCTTCTACGTCACTAGTGGCCAGCTAGTTGTGTAGCAAAGAGTAGTCGTACACACAAGAAAGAGACTCATTGCTTCTAAATCTAATATTATTATATATTCAACCAAAAATTCGATGTACAATTGACGTGACTCAGTCGTTGTATATTAAATCACGCAAATTTAAAATTTATAAAACTAGAAAATACGAATTTTCGGATATTTAGAAGTATTTCAAAATAAATATATCAATTATAATTCAATAAAAATCCCAAAAATAGTGGTAATTTTCCAGGTCGATCACAGGGATGTAATATAATATCTGGTAATTATTCAGAATTTTTCTCAACGAGTACGATTTTCTTACGAATTTTATACTAGGAAATAAAAAGGAAATATATTTAAAATTCATGAAAAAAAGGAAATAAGGGTGCGGGCGTCAGGATGACGTCAGCGCCAGGCGAACGCGAATCAGGCGGAAACAGAGTTCCGCCCGGCGATTCTTACGTAAGCGATTACAGACGACTTAATTAATCAAATTAAGATCTGTAAAAGCCGGAAGAATCGTAATTTAACGAAGTATAGTTTGGTAAATTAAAAATCACACAAAGTATCACTAAATAAAGCGTAAATTAAATTGAAAGTAGGAAAACAGAGTTCCGACGTCGTGACGGCGACGCGTCGGCGATGCACCGGAATCCTGAGCGTTCGGGAGGATCGTCGTGTAGTGTCCACGGCCTCGAAGGCTCTCCTTTGACAAAGACAACGTGGGCAATCTTTAGATAAAGCAGGAAAACAGAGTTCCGGCGTCGCAACGGCGACGCGTCGGCGATGCACCGGAATCCTGAGCATTCGGGAGGGTCGTCGTGCAGTGTCCACGGCCTCGAAGGCTCTCCTTGGACAAAGACGACGTGAGCAATCTCTAGATCTTCTCGCGAAGTCTAGAGACCAATGAAGTGGGTCGTCGAATCGTCTCCGGCGGCTGTCACCCGGCGGAGCGGAAAAACGGCGACTTTGCGGCTCTCCGGCGGCTGTCACCCGACGGAGAGGGGCTGGATGGAGGTGAGGCGCGTGTTAGGGAGCTTCATCCTCAGGTCCGCGCAGCAAGAGGAGGCTCTTCATCGCATCTGGTACGCTCTCAGGAGGTGGCGACTGGTCTCCCGGCGGATCGTCCTCTTCCCGACGACGGCTTGTTCGTCGATCAATCGGAGATGATTTACTCGATGGATTGCGATCCTTTTATCGCGAATCGTTCAGAAATTTTAGTAGCAATGCTCCGCAAATCGCGTTGACGAGATTTTCGCCGATGATCCAGCGATTCCGGTTGCTTAATCCTTCACCGGCGATCTGCAGGAAAGTCGCGATAATCAGTTAAAAATATATGAATTTTGACTCTGGGAGGATTCGAACCCGCGGCGGTCGCCGGCGCCTTACAAGGTGGATTTAGTCCCACATCGGTTGTGCGCGGATTATTCGGGCGAATATATAGTAAAGTTAGCTTTCTAGGCAAAGTCCTCTCGCGTGTACGACCACTCCTTGCCCCACAGCCGGCTGACCACCGGTGACCTGGAAGGGGAGTGGCGCACATGTGCCCCTATCGATCCAAGCAAGCCGCTCGAGCCCCTGCTCGCGGCTACTCCCCGACTGCGCTTCCGACCCGCTTGCGGGCCCGGCTGGCCGGCGGGTCCGCCCATTTTGCAATATTTTTATTTTTATTTCTTGTTCTTCATTTATCTCAAAACTAAGACTGTAAAAATCGTATAAAATCACATAATTACCCAAAAATTCACGTTAATCAACTGAAAACCACTTTTCATGCTTTAACACAAATATAAGTCTATTTATCATGAGTTAAGGCTAAAACTATATTATTTACTAATTATTAACTCATGATAATGAAGACTTATCAACAATCAATGTGGAACTAAACCCGTATCACACCTTCTCAAAAATGGTTTCATTTATTTTAATACCTAAATTACCCTTTAGGTATAACAATGATATACTGATAAGTCTTCATTATCATGAGTTAATAATTAGTAAATAATATAGTTTTAGCCTTAACTCATGATAAATAGACTTATATTTGTGTTAAAGAATGATTTTTTGTCTTCAATTGACTAACGTGAATTTTTGGGTAATTATGTGATTTTATACGATTTTTACAATCTTACTTTTGAGATAAATGAAGAACAAGAAATAAAAATAAAAATATTGCAAAAATGGGGGGACCCGCCGGCCAGCTGGGCTCGCGAGCAGGTCGGAAGCGCAGTCGGGGAGTAAGCCGCAAGTAGGGGCTCGAGCGGCTTGACTTGGGGATCGACAGGGCACGCATACGCCACTCCCCTTCCACGTTACCGGTGGGCAGCCGGCTATGGGGCAAGGAGTGGTCATACACGCGAGAGAAGGGACTTTGCTCACAAACCTAACATTACTATATATTCGCCCGAAAAATCGGCGTACAACCGATGTGGGACTAAACCCTTGTCACACCTTCCTCAAAAGAGGTAGGTGACGTGACTCAGTTGTTGTATGTTAAATCACGCAAATATAAAATTTATAAAACTAGAAAATACAAATTTTTGGATATTTAGAAGTATTTCAAAATAAATATATCAATTATAATTCAATAAAAATTCCAAAAATAGCGGTAATTTTTCAGGTCGATCATAGAGATGTAATATAATATCTGGTAATTATTCAGAATTTTTCTCAATGAATACGATTTTCTTACGAATTTTGTACTAGGAAATAAAAAGAAAATATATTAAAAAATCACGAAAAAAAAAAAGGAAATAAGGGTGGGGGCGTCAGGATGACGTTAGCGCCCTGCGAACGCGAATCAGGCGGAAACAGAGTTTCGTCAGGCGATTCTTACATAAGCGATTACAAACGACTTAATTAATCAAATTAAGATCTGTAAAAGCTGGAAGAATCGTAATTTAACGAAGTATAGTTTGGCAAATTAAAATCACATAAAGTATCACTAAATAAAGCGTAAATTAAATTGAAAGTAGGAAAACAGAGTTCCGGCATCACGACGGTGATGCGTCGGCGATGCACCGGAATCCTGAGCATTCGGGAGGATCGTCGTGCAGTGTCCACGGCCTCGAAGGCTCTCCTTGGACAAAGACAACGTGGGCAATCTCTAGATCTTCTTGCGAAGTCTAGAGATCAATGAAGTGGGTCGTCGAATCATCTTCGACGGCTGTCACCTGGCGGAGCGGAAAAACGGCGACTTTGGGGCTCTCCGGCGGCTGTCACCCGATGGAGAGGAGCTGAATGGAGGTGAGGCACGTGTTAGGGAGCTTCATCCTCAGGTCCGCGCAGCAAGAGGAGGCTCTTCATCGCATCTGGTACGCTCTCAGGAGGTGGCGACTGGTCTCCCGGCGGATCGTCCTTTTCCCGACGACGGCTTGTTCGTCGATCAATCGAAGATGATTTACTCGATGGATTCGCGATCCTTTTATCGCGAATCGTTTAGCAATTTTAGTAGCAATGCTCCGCGAATCGTGTTGACGAGATTTTTGCCGATGATCCAGCGATTCTCGTTGCTTAATCCTTCACCGGCGATCTGCAGGAAAGTCACGATAATCAGATAAAAATATATGAATTTTGACTTTGGGAGGATTCGAACCCGCGCCGGTCGCCCGCCTCTTTTGAGGTAGGTGTGACGGGGGTTTAGTCCCACATCGGTTGTATGCCGATTTGTGAGCAAAGTCCCTTCTCTCGCGTGTATGACCACTCCTTGCCCCACAGCCAGCTGGCCACCAGTGATGTGGAAGGGGAGTGGCGTACGCGTGCCCTGTCGGTCTCCAAGCCAAGCCGCTCAAGCCCCTGCTCGCAGCTTACTCCCCGACTGTGCTTCCGACCCGCTTGCGGGCCCGGTTGGCTGGCGGGTCCCCCCATTTTTGCAATATTTTTATTTTTATTTCTTATTCTTCATTTATCTCAAAAGTAAGACTGTAAAAATCGTATAAAATCACATAATTACCCAAAAATTCACATTAATCAATTGAAAACAGAAAATCATTTTTTAACACAAATATAAGTCTATTTATCATGAGTGAAGGCTAAACTATATTGTTTACTAATTATTAACTCATGATAATGAAGACTTATCAGCAGGCGACTGACGTGAGTTCGAATCCTCCCAGAGTCAAAATTCATATATTTTTATCTGATTATCGCGACTTTCCTACAGATCACTGGTGAAGGATTAAGCAACGAGAATCGTTGGATCATCGGCGAAAATTCGTCAACGCGATTCGCGGAGCATTGCTACTAAAATTGCTGAATGATTCGCGATAGAAGGATCGCGAATCCATCGAGTAAATCATCTCCGAATGATCAACGAACAAGCCGTCATTGGGAAGAGGACGATCCGCTGGGACACCAGTCGCCACCTCCTGAGAGCATACCAGATGCGATGAAGAGCCTCCTCTTGCTGCGCAGACCTGAGGATGAAGCTCTCTAACACGCGCCCCACCTCCATCCAGCTCCTCTTCGTCGGGTGAGAGCCACTGGAGGGCCGCAAAGTCGCCATTTTTCCGCTCCGCCGGGTGACAGCCGCCAGAGACGATTCGACAACCCACTTCATTGATCTCTAGACTTCGCAAGAAGATCTAGAGGTTGCCCACATCGTCTTTGTCCAAGGAGAGCCTTTGAGGCCGTGGACACTGCACGACGATCCTCCCGAACGGTCAGGATTCCGGTGCATCGCCAACGCATCGCCGTCACGATGCCGGAACTTTGTTTTCCTACTTTCAATTTAATTTACGTTTCATTTACTGATACTTTGTGTGATTTTAATTTACCAAACTATACTTCGTTCAATTACGATTCTTTCAGCTTTTACAGATCTTAATTTGATTAATTAAGTCATCTGTAATCACTTACGTAAGAATCACCGGGCGGAACTCTGTTTTTGTCTGATTCGCATTTGCCCGGCGCTGACGTCATTCCAACGTCTGCACCCTTATTTCGTTTTTTTTCGTGAATTTTAAGTATATTTCCTTTTTATTTCCTAGTATTAAATTCAAAAGAAAATTGTATTCATTGAGAAAAATTCTGAATAATTACCAGATATTATATTACATCCCTGTGATTGACCTGGAAAATTACTGCTATTTTTAGAATTTTTATTGAATTATAATTGATATATTTATTTAGAAATACTTCTAAATAACCAAAAATTCGTATTTTCTAGTTTTATAAATTTCATATTTGCGTGATTTAATATACAACGACTGAGTCACGTCATATACCATGATGACATCACTTCATAAAGATATTAGAATACTTATTTTAATCTCTCTCATGTAGGCAAGTAATCGAGGTGAGTTCAAATCCTACTAGAGCCAAAACTCATATTTTTATCTAATTAAATCACTACTTTCTTGTAGATCACTAATGAAGGATTAAGCCGCTAGAATCATTCAATTATTAACAAAAATTTCATCAACGTGGTTCGCAAAATATTGTTATTAAAATTATTAAATGATTCATGATAAAAGGATTGTGAATCTATTAAGTAAATAATCTGTAATTGATTGACGAATAAGCTGTCGTCGAAAAGAGGATGATCCGTTAGGAGATGAGTTGCCACCTTCTAAGAGCATACTAGATATGATGAAGAGCCTCCTCTTACTGTGCAGATCTGAAGATGAAGCTCCATAACACGCACCTCACCTCTATCTAGCTCTTCTTTGTTGGTTAAAAGTAGCTAGAGGGCAGCAAAGTCACTAGTTTTTTGCTTTGGTTGGTGGCAATCATCGGAGATGGTTCGACAACCCATTTTATTAATCTCTAGACTTTACAAGAAGGTTTAGAGATTACTCACGTCATCCATATCTAAGAAGAGTCTTTGAGACCATAGACACTATACGACAATCCTTTTGAACACTCAAGATTCTGGTGCATCCTACTGCAACACCAAAAGTCTATTTTCATACTTCCAACTTAAGTTTCACTTCATTTAGTGATAACTTGTGTGATTTAAATTTACGAGACTATTCTTCATTTAGTTACGATTCTTTTGACTTTTATAGATCTTAATTTGATCAATTAAATCACCTATAATCACTTACATAAGAATTTTTAGTTTTATTTGTCAAGCACCAACACCATCCTAATGTCCTCCCCTTTATTTTCTTTTTTTATAAATTTGAAATAAATTTTATTTTGATTTCTTAATCTAAAATTCATAAAAAATCGTATTCTTTGAGGAAAATTTTAAAAAATTACCCAATATTATACTAGATCTCTATGATTGACTTGAAAAATTGTTACTATTTTTGGAAATTTTATTAAATTATAATTAAGATATTTATTCAGAAATACTTCTAAATATTTGACAATTAGTTTTTTCTAGTTTTATAAATTTTGAATTTACATGATGTAACATACAATGACTAAGTCACATTTAATTTTGACACCGTTGCTAAGGATGTATTACATAATATTGAGTATTTTTGTATTTTTCTCTTTGACTACAAAAAAAAAATTAACTCTTGTTTTTATTTTCTTCTTGTATAAAAAAAAGAAAAAAGAGAGAACAAAGATTAGCAAGGGAAGTATTGAGGCATACTAAAGGAGGATAATAGTTATTAAACTTTTTTCTTAAATTTATTGATTTTGATGGATCTTGAAGGAAGTACAAGTCAAATTGAGAACAATCTTATGGCCATAAAAAACCCCTAATTCATTTCAAAGAGCATCCAATATTTGAGTCCCATTAGCACCCATTGTTAAATTCCAAATAAATCTAGAAAATTTCTAAATGCTCCCTAATTTTCATGGGTTACCTTTAGAGGAACCTCATTAGCATTTGAAAAAAATTCATATGGTCTATGATTTTCTTAATCTCCTTCGAGTTACACTAGAAATTATTAAGATGAAACTATTCCCTCATATACTTAGGGACAAGACTAGTTATTAGCTATCCCTATTAGATAAAGAATTAAATAGTTGAAAAGACATAGAATAGTCTTTTCTTTGAAAATTTTACCCCTTAGGAAAAACTCAAAATATGAGAAAATATATATGAAGTTTTTCTCAAAATCAAAGAGAAACTTTGTATGAGACATGAGAAAAATTCAAAGATTTACTTAAAAAGTGTCGTCATCATACTATACCCAAGTGGCAACTCAATAAAATTTTTTATTATGAATTATTAGAACAACATATAGATATAATTGATTCTATGTGGAAGAGCTTATATGGAGAAAACCTCTAATGAGATTTATAGTCTTTATGGGAATTTAAGTGAAAATAATAGAGATCAAGTCTTGACGTGACTTAGTTATTCTATATTAAATCACATAAATTTAAAATTTATAAAACTAGAAAATATTAATTTTCAGATATTTAGAAGTATTTCTAAACAAATATATCAATTATAATTTAATAAAACTTCTAAAAATAGTGATGATTTTCCAAGTCGATTATAGAGATATAATATAATATTAGATAATTTTTCAGAATTATTTTAAAAAATATGAGCTTTTATACTAAGAAATAAAAATAAAATATATTTAAAATTTTTGAAAAAGGGAAATAAGGGTGCATTGAATCGTCTTTGGTGGCTGTCATCTAGCGGAGTACAAAAATGACGACTTTGTGGCTCTCTAGCGGCTGTCACCTGATGGAGAGGAGCTAGATGGAGGTATACTGTTTGTAGAGAGCTTCATCCTCAAGTTCACACAAGTACTACAAAATTTTAAGAAAAATAGAGCTTAAAAAAAAGTCAAATAGAATGAAATAAAAATCATGGGTTGCCTCCCATGCAACGCTAAATTTAATGTCTCCAACTAGATACGTTGATCTTACTCTTGAATTTCTTTTAATAATAAAATTTCTTTTTCTACAAGATGTTCATGTTCTATGTAATGTTTAAGCTGCTGTCCATTTACCTTAAAGTTATGATCACTTTTAGGATCTTTAATCAGTATAGTTCCATGATCATATGTCTTTTCCACCACATAAGGCCCTGTCTATTTTGATTTTAATTTTTTTGGGATAAATTTCAGCCTAGAATCATATAACCACACTTTTTGTCCAACATCAATTTTTTTTCTGCTAATGTATTTATCATGAAAAGGTTTAGTTTTTTCATTATATATTCTATGATTTTCATAAGCTTCATTCCTCAACTCTTCTAATTCATGTAGTTGAGAATTCTATGCCCACCAGCTGATTTTTCATCCATACATAAATTTTTTATAGCCCATAATGCTTTATGCTCTATTTTCATAGGAAGATGACATGGCTTTCTAAAAATGAGATGAAACGGGGACATACTTATGGCATTTCTATAAGTTGTTCTATAAGCTCATAATGCATCTTGTAATTTCATGAGTCAATGACGTGACTCAGTTGTTGTATATTAAATCACGCAAATATAAAATTTATAAAACTAGAAAATATAATTTTTTAGATATTTAGAAGTATTTCTAAATAAATATATCAATTATAATTCAATAAAACTTCCCAAAATAGCAATAATTTTCCAGATCGATCACAGGGATGTAATATAATATCTGATAATTATTCAGAATTTTTCTCAATGAATACGATTTTCTATGAATTTTATACTAGGAAATAAAAAGGAAATATATTTAAAAATCACGAAATAGGGAAATAAAGGGGCGGATGTCAGGATGATGTTAGTGCTTGGCGAACGCGAATCAGGCGGAAATAGAGTTCCGCTCGACGATTCTTACATAAGCGATTATAGACGATTTAATTGATCAAATTAAGATTTGTAAAAGCTAGAAGAATTGTAATAGAACAAAGTATATCTTGGTAAATTAAAAACACAAAAATTATCACTAAATGAAGCGTAAAGTAAATTGAAAGCAGGAAAATAGAGTTCTAGTGTCACGATGGTGATGCATTGATGATGCACCGGAATCTTGAGCGTTCAGGAGGATCGTTGTGCAGTGTCCATGGTCTTGAAGGCTCTCCTTGGACAAAGACGACATTGGCAATCTTTAGATCTTCTCGCGAAGTCTAGTAATCAATGAAGTGGGTCATCGAATCGTCTCTGATGGCTATCACCTAGCGGAGTGGAAGAATGGCAACTTTGTGGCTCTCCGACGGCTGTCACCCGACAAAGAGGAGCTGGATGGAGGTGGGGTGCATGTTAGGGAGCTTCATCCTCAGGTCCACGCAGCAAGAAGAGGCTCTTCATCACATCCGATACGCTCTTAAGAGGTGGCGACTCGTCTTTCGACAGATCGTCCTCTTCCCGACGATGGCTTGTTCGTCGATCAATCGGAGATGATTTACTCAATGGATTCGCGATCCTTTTATCGTGAATCGTTCAGCAATTTTAGTAGCAATACTCTGCGAATCGCATTGACGAGATTTTCGTCGATGATCCAGCGATTCTTGTTGCTTAATCCTTCACTAGCGATCTGCAAGAAAGTCGCGATAATCAGATAAAAATATATGAATTTTGACTCTAGGAGGATTCAAACCCGCGCCGGTCGCCCTCCTCTAAGGAAGGTGTGACGCAAGTTTAGTCCCACATCGATTGTGCGGCGATTTTTCCGGTGAATATATAGTAGTGTTAGCTTTCTAAGCAAAGTCCCTTCTCTCGCGTGTACGACCACTCCTTGCCCCATAGCCGGCTGGTCACTAGTGACGTGGAAGGGGAGTGGCACACACATGTCCCTATATCAGTCCAAGCTAAGTTGCTCGAGCCACTACTTGCGACTACTCCCCAACTACACTTCCGACCCGTTTGCGGGCCCGACTGGCTGGCGGGTCCCCCCATTTTGCAATATTTTTATTTTTATTTCTTATTCTTCATTTATCTCAAAAGTAAAACTATAAAAATCGTATAAAATCACATAATTATCCAAAAATTCACATTAATCAATTGAAAATCACAAATCATACTTTAACACAAATATAAGTCTATTTATCATTAGTTAAGGCTAAAACTATATTATTTACTAATTATTAACTCATGATAATGAAGACTTATCAGTCAATCTTTCCTATTTGGTCTAACTATTTTTCTCTAATTTTTTTGAATTTTCCTATTTGCTACTTCAGCTTGCCCATTTGTTTGGAGATGATATGGAGTGGCTACTCTATGGTGTACTCCATTCTTTCTCAATAGTTCCCTGAAATGTTTATTTGTAAAATGTGTTCCTCCATCATTAATAATCACTCTAGGACATCCAAATCTCGAAAAAATATTTTCCTGCACAAATTTCATCACGATTTTATGATCATTAGTTCTAGTAGGAATAGCTTCCACCCACTTTGACACATAATCTACATAATCAACAGCTACACATAATTCATATTTTTCAGCTGATGGGAAGGGACCTATGAAATCTATTCCCCATACATCAAAAATTTCGACTACCAACATGTTATTCATAGGCATTTCATCTTTTTTACTCATGTTATCTATAGACTGGTATGAAATACATGTTCTACTAAATTCTATAAAATCTCTAATGATTGTAGGCTAATAAAAACTACACTAAAAAATTTTGTTGCTGTTTTTCGTCTAGAGAAATGTCCTCCACAGTTAGATGAATGACACATGTTAATAATGCTATGATATTCTTCTTCAAGAACACATCTCCTTGAAATTTGATCATTGTCCAAGTAATATAACTTAGGATCCTGCCAAAAATAATTTCTAATCTTAGAAAAGAAATGATGTTTTCTGTTCTTATCCCATTGTTCTAGAATTTTTCTAGAAACTAGAAAATTAACAATATGTGCATACCATGGTGATGGTTAATGTTGAGCTGCCATCAATTGTTCATCTAGAAATGTATCTTGTAAAGGTATTGCATTTACTCTTGTATCACTTAATCTAGAAAGATGGTCAGCAACAACATTCTCAAAACCTTGTTTATCTTTTATTTCTAAGTTAAATTCATGCAACAATAAAATCCATCTTAATAAACGTAGTTTTGTATCTTTCTTATTTAATAGATATTTTAATGCTACATAATCAGTATAAATAATAATTTGAACTCCCAAAATATATGATCTAAACCTTTCTAACAAAAATACTATAGCTAACAACTCTTTTTCAGTCGTGGTATAATTTAATTAAGCATCGGATATAGTTTTACTAGCATATGAAATTACTATGGGTTTTGACTCTTTTGTTTGTCCTAGAACGGCCCCTATTGCATAATTCGATGGATCAGACATTATTTTAAAGGAAAAAGACCAATCAGAATCTTGTAATATGGGTGTCTCAATAAGTAATCTTTTTATTTCAGAAAAAGACTCAAAACATTTCTCATCAAAATTAAAAGGCACATTTTTAGATAATAACATGGTGAGAAGTTTAGAAAGTTTCAAAAAATCTTGAATAAATTCTCTATAATAACCTGTATGACCCAATATAATGTGTGATGCATTATATTAGACGTTTCATTTTAGATCTAATATTAATTTTTGCTCTATCCACCTCTAAACCCCTTTCACTCACAATATGACCCAACACAACTCTCTCTAACCATAAAATGTGATTTCTCCCAACTCGAAATTATTTTTTTCTCTATACATTTCTCAAGTACATGTTGTAAATGATTTAAGCATTCACCAAATGATTCACCAAAAACAAAAAAATCATCCATAAAAATTTCTATGTATTTTCCAGTCATATTAGAAAAAATAGATAGTATACATCTTTGAAATGTGGCTGGAGCATTACATAGACTAAAAGGCATGTGTTTAAAAGCAAAAGTAACAAATGAACAAGTGAAAGTTATTTTTTCTTAATCTAAAGGGTTTATATATATTTGATTATAACTACAGTATCTACTTAGAAAACAAAAAAAGTTTTTTCCAACTAATTTTTCTAGAATTTGATCAATAAATGATAAGAGAAAATGATCTTTCCTAGTAATTAAATTTAATTTTCTATAATTAATACAAACCCTCCAACTAATAGTTAATCTTATTTATATTTCATCTCAATTTTCATTTTTTAAAACTATGATCCTTGATTTTTTTGTCACCACTTGTGTAGGACCAACCCATTTGCTATTTGAAATATGATAAATAATATTAGTAGCCAGCCACTTTAATTTTTTTTTGTATAATTTCCATCATGTTAGGATTTAATCTTCATTGTGGTTCCCTACTAGTTCTAGCCCCCACCTCTAGATATATATTATGCATGCATACACTCATATCAATGTCCCTTAGATCGTCCATTTTCCAGCCCATAGCTTTCTTTTTTTTTCGAAGTACATCTAATAATTCCTCTTCCTATTCATCACTCAAATCAGCTACAATAATAATAAAAACTGAATTATTTTTCTCCAAAAATACATATTTTAAACTAGAGGGAAGAGGTTTCAACTCTAAATTTAGATGATCTTCCTCTTTCTTTTCTCTCAAATTTATATTCTCTATTTCCTCTAATTCTTCCAGCACATAGTCATCAATAACATCTAGATCATCAAAATCATCTAGAAGATCTATGGTATGACAATCATATATTTGAGATTTCTTAAGATCATTTGATACCTCAAAAATTTTAATTTCTACTGATTGATCTCCACATGAAATTTTTGCAATCCTTCTAGGAAAATCAATATTCATTTTTTCTGTATGTAAAAATGGTCTCCATAGGATGATTGGTGTATCATAAACTATCCATTAAAATCCATTTCTAGTACTACAAAAATCAGCCAGAAATTTACACCCTTTAACTATCACTATCACATTTTCTAAAATACCTTTAGGATGTTTTATGAATACGTCAGCAAATTGTAAGGTAATATTAGAAGCTTTAAGGAAAGTAGTATTAAATTTATCATAAATACTTGTAGGTAATAAATTAATACTAGCACTAGTGTCAAGTAATGCATTCTGAAAAATAGATCCACCAATATCACACGAAATTAAAAGGGCACTCGTATCTCTCAATTTATATGGTAATTGATTTAATAATAAAGTACTAGTATGCATAGATAATTTTTCTACTCTAGGTGCCCTTTTTGGTGTACACATTTCTTTCAAAACTCTAGTATATTCAGGAATATGTTCAATGATAGTGAGTAAAGGAAGACTAATTTGCACATCTTGTAATTTTTTTTTATTTCTTCATTGTGTTCTTTTTTCTTTGTCTAGGCTCTAGAGTTTTAGGAAATGGAATGGTTGTCCTCTTTTTTGAAATTTCCTTGGTAAAATCTATAAAATCCTCTTCTACTCTTATTTGATTTTGTTTTAGGTTGTCTACATTTTCCTTTTCTTCTAATGTTTGGGGATAAAGATTAGGTAAGATCTTACCAATCCTTAATGCATTCACTGTCCTAACATTTTCATTTCATAGGTTTTTTCTTAGATTCATGCTTCTAGACTCCCCTTATTGAAATCTTATTGTTGGGTACTTCCTTGGATTTTCTATGGGCTGACTAGGTAGTTGTCCCTCTTTTCTCTTATTCTCAAGAGCCTCTATAATTTGTTTCTATTGCAGCATCATTTGATTCATAGTTTGTTGCATCATTTGGCTCATTTGCGGCATCATTTTCATAGTATCAGGTTGGGTTTGAGAATGCTGATTTTTCTGAAATTTATTTTCTTATTTTAGATGAAATTCAGAATTTGAATTGAGTCAGTGTGTTTGGATTTTGAATCTTATTTGGGTATCTCCATGAAAATTATTCCTCTAATTAAGATTATAAGAATTTGAAAAAGGTTTTCTATTTCTATTAAAACTATGAGCTACTTACATTTGTTCTTGCATAGTGTGAAATGATTGATCTAAATTATAACATTGAAATTCAGAATAATCATTTTCACCATACATAGGATATGTACTATTTGAATTAAATTGAGGGTTAAGAGGCTTTCTAATATTGTCAATAAGTAAATCAAGCTTTGATAATATTTAATTAATCTGATTAACCTCATTTCTAAATTTAGAATCATCATCATGATGCAATTCATAATTTTCTCTCTTCTTATCCCTATCATATAACTCAAAAGAGGCTTGATCTCTAGAATTTTCACTTAAATTATCATAAAGACTATAAATCTCATCAGGGGTTTTCTCTATAAAAGCTCCTCCACATATAGTATTAATTATATTTCTATGTTGTTCTAATAATCCATCATAAAAAATTCTATTGAGCTACCACTTGAGTATAGCATGATGAGGAAGGACACTTTCTAAGTAAATCTTTGAATTTTTTCCATGTCTCATGCAAAGTTTCTCCTAATCTTTGAGAAAAACTTTATATATATTTTCTCATATTTTGAATTTTTTTAAAGGGATAAAATTTTCAAAGAAAAGCCTGTTCTATGTCTTTCTAGTTAGTTAATTCTCTATCTAATGTGGATAGCCAATGACTAGCTTTGTCCCTAAGTGTATGAGGAAATAATTTCATCTTAATAATTTCTAGTGTAACGAGGAAGACTAACTACATCACAGACCATATGAAAATTTTCTAAGTGCTGATGAGGTTCCTCTAAAGGCAATCCATGAAAATTAGGGAGCATTTGAAAAATTTCTGAATTTATTTCGAATTTAACAGTGGGTGCTAATAGGACTCTAATATTAGATGCTCTTTGAAATAAATTAGGGTTATAATAATTTTTCATGGCCATAGGATTGTTCTCAATTTGACATGTACTTCCTTTAGGATCTATCAAAATTAATTTTTCCTTCGAGTTTTTAGTTTTGAATGAAATAATGAAAGGATTTTCTAGCCTTGGATGTAAGGATCTTCTACCATGCATAAAAAAAACCATTAAATTCGAGGAAAAAAGTTTAATAATTGTTACCCTCTTTTAGTATGCTCTAGTCCTTGCCTTGCTTCTCTTTGTTCTCTTTTTTTTTAAAAAAAATTAGCAAGAAGAAAATAAAACAAGAGTTAATTTTTTTTTGTGTACTCTAAGAGAAAAATAGAAAAATACTTAATATTATGCAATACATCCCCAGCAATGGCACCAAAATTTGACATGACTTAGTCATTGTATTGTAAATCATGCAAATTTAAGATTTATAAAACTAGAAAATAAAATTTTTTGGATATTTAGAAGTATTTTTGAACAAATATATCAAGTATAATTCAATAAAATTTCCAAAAAAAGCGGTAATTTTCTAAGTTGATCACAAGGATGTAATATAATATCTGATAATTATTCAGAAATTTTCTCAAAGAATACTATGTTTTATGAATTTTATACTAGAAAATAAAAAGGAAATATATTTAAAATTTATGAAAAAGGAAAATAAGGATGCAAACGACAAGATGAAGTTAGCGTCTGATGACATAAATCAGGTGGAAATAGAGTTCCACCTAGTGATTATTACGTAAGTGATTATAGATGATTTAATTAAGAAAATTAAGATCTATAAAAGTCAAAAGAATCATAGTGAAATAAAGTAAATCTTGGTAAATTTAAATCACACAAATTATCACTAAATAAAGCAAAAATTAAGTTGAAAGTAGGAAAATAGAGTTCCGACATTACAATAGAGATGCATTGGTGATGCACCGGAATTCTGAGTGTTCAGAAGGATCGTCATGTAGTGTCCACAGCCTTGAAGGCTCTCTTTAGACAAGGACAATGTGGGCAATCTCTAGATCTCCTTGCGAAGTCTAGAGATCAATGAAATGGGTCATCAAATCATCTCCAACACATCTAGTGGAGTGAAAAAATTGTAACTTTGCGGCTCTACAATAGTTGCCACTTGATAAGTTTTCATTATCATGAGTTAATAATTAGTAAATAATATAGTTTTAGCCTTAACTCTTGATAAATAGACTTATATTTATGTTAAAGTGTGAAAAGTGGTTTTCAGTTGATTAATGTGAATTTTTAGGTAATTATGTGATTTTATATGAATTTATATGATGTTTATAGTATTGCTTTTGCAATAAATGAAGAAAAAGAAATAAAAAATAAAAATAAGACAAAACGAGGGGGACCCACTAATAAGTCTTTATTATCATGAGTTAATAATTAATAAATAATATATTTTTAGCCTTAACTCATGATAAATAGACTTATATTTATGTTAAAGTGTGGAAAGTGGTTTTCAGTTGATTAATGTGAATTTTTGGATAATTATGTGATTTTACATGAATTTATATGATTTTTACAATCTTACTTTTGAGATAAATGAAGAAAAAGAAATAAAAAATAAAAATAAGACAAAATGAGAGGGACCCGCAGGTAGGGGCTCAAGTGGCTTGTACTGATAGGGGCACATGTGCACCACTCCCCTTCCACGTCACCAGTGGCCAGCCAGTTGTGGGGTAAGGATGGGTCGTACACGTGCAAGAAAGGAACTTTGCTTAAAAATGTAACATTACTATATATTTGCCCCAGAATTCAGCGTACAACCGATGTGGGACTAAACCCATCACCTTCCTCAGAAAAACAGGGCAACTGACATAGGTTCGAATCCTCTTAGAGCCAAAACTCATATTTTCATCTGATTATTGTAACTTTCCTATAGATTGCCGATGAAGGATTAAGCAACTAGAATTGCTGGATCATTAGTGAAAATCTCGTCAACGCAATTTGCAGAGCATTGTTACTAAAATTGCAGACTGATTCGCGATAAAAGGATCACGAATCTGTCGAGTAAATCATCTCTGATTGATCGATGAGTAAGCCATCGTCGGGAAGAAGATGATCTGTCAGGAGATGAGTCACCACCTCCTAAGAGCGTACAAGATGCGATGAAAAGCCTCCTCTTGCTATGTGGACCTGAGGATGAAGCTCCCTAACACACACCCCACCTCCATCCAGCTCCTCTCCATCAAGTGACAGCCGCTAGAGAGCCACAAAGTTACTATTTTTCTGCTTCGTCGGGTGATAGCTACCAAAGATAACTCGACGACCCATTTCATTAATCTTTAGACTTCATGAGAAGATCTAGAGATTGCCTACGTCATCTTTGTCCAAGGAGAGCCTTCAAGGCTGTGGACACTACATGGCGATCCTCTCGATGCTCAAGATTTTGATACATTGCCGACGCATTGTTGCCGCGATGCCAGAACTCTATTTTCCTACTTTCAACTTACTTTACACTTCATTTAGTGATAATCTTTGTGATTTTAATTTACTAAAATATACTTTGTTCTATTATGATTCTTCTATCTTTTACAGATCTTAATTTGATTAATTAAATTATTTGTAATTGTTTACATAAGAATCGTCGGGCAAAACTCTATTTCTGAATTTTAAATATGTTTCCTTTTTATTTCCTAGTATAAAATTCAGAAAAAATTATATTCATTGAGAACAACTCTAAATAATTACCAAATATTATATTACATCCCTGTGATCTACTTGGAAAATTACTATTATTTTTGGAAGTTTTATGGAATTATAATTGATATATTTATTCAGAAATACTTCTAAATATCTAAAAATTAATATTTTCTAGTTTTATAAATTTTAGATTTGCATGATTTAATATACAACGACTGAGTCACGTCACCCGCCAGCTAGCTGGGCCTGCAAGTGGGTCAGAAGCTTAGTCGGGGAGTAGCCGCGAGCAAGGCCTCGAGCAGCTTGGACTGATAGGGGCACATGTGCGCCACTCCCCTTCCACGTCACTAGTGGCCAGCTGGTTGTGGGGCATGGAGTGGTTGTACACGTGAGAGAAGAGACTTTATTGAAAAATCTAACATTAGTATATATTTGCTCAAAGAATTGACGTAGAATCAATGTGGGACTAAACCCACCCCACACTTTTCTCAGAAGGGGGCGGGGCAACTAGTGTGGGTTCGATTCTTCCTAGAGTCAAAAGTCACATATTTTTATTTAAGTATTGTGACTTTCCTGCAGATCGTCGGTGAAGGATTAAGCAATGAGAATCACTAGATCATCGGCGAAAATCTCATCAACGCGATTCGCAGAGCATTGCTACTAAAATTGCTGAATGATTCACAATAAAAAGATCGTGAATCCATCAAGTAAATCATCTCTGATTGATCGACGAACAACCTGTCATTGGGAAGAGGACAATCCGTCAAGAGACGAGTCGCCACCTCTTGAAAGTGTACCAAATGCGATGAAGAGCCTCCTCTTATTGTGCGGACCTGAGGATGAAGCTCCTTGACACGCGTCCCACCTCCATCCAGCTCTTCTCCGTCAGGTGACAGCTGCCAGAGAGCTGCAAAGTCGTCATTTTTCTGCTCCGCCGAGTGACAGCCGTCGGAGATGATTCGATGACCCATTTCATTAATCTCTAGACTTCGCAAGGAGATTTAGAGATTGCCTACGTCGTCTTTGTCCGAGGAGAGCCTTTGAGGCTATAGACAATGCACGACGATCCTCCCAAATGCTCAGGATTTTGGTGCATTGCCGACGCATTGCCACCGCATTGCCGCTGCAATGCTAGAACTCTACTTTCCTACTTTCAACTTACTTTACGCTTCATTTAGTGATAATCTTTGTGATTTTAATTTACCAAAATATACTTTGTTCTATTATGATTCTTCTAGCTTTTACAGATCTTAATTTGATTAATTAAATTATATGTAATCACTTACGCAAGAATCACTGAGCAGAACTTTGTTTCTGCCTGATCCGCGTTCATTGGGCATTGACGTCATCTTGACATCTGCACCCTTATTTTCCTTTTTTGTGAATTTTAAATATATTTCCTTTTCATTTCCTAGTATAAAATTCATAGAAAATCATATTCATTGAGAAAAAATCTGAATAATTATCAGATATTATATTACATCCTTGTGATCGATATAAAAAATTACTGTTATTTTTGAAAGTTTTATGAAATTATAATTGATATATTTATTCAAAAATACTTCTATATATCTGAAAATTTATATTTTCTAGTTTTATAAATTTTAGATTTATGTGATTTAATATACAACGATTGAGTCACATTATCACTCAATGGAGAGGAGCTGGATGGAGGTGGGGCGCATGCTAGGGAGCTTCATCCTCAAGTTTGTGCAGCAAGACGAGGCTCTTTACCACATCCGGTATGTGACGTGACTCAGTTGTTGTATGTTAAATCATGCAAATATAAAATTTATAAAACTAGAAAATACGAATTTTCGGATATTTAGAAGTATTTCAAAATAAATATATCAATTATAATTCAATAAAAATTCCAAAAATAGCAGTAATTTTCCAGGTTGATCACAGGGATGTAATATAATATCTGGTAATTATTCAGAATTTTTCTCAATGAATACGATTTTCTTACGAATTTTATACTAGGAAATAAAAAGGAAATATATTTAAAATTCACGAAAAAAAAGGAAATAAGGGTTCAGGCATCAGAATGACATCAGTGCTCGGCGAACGCGAATCAGGCGGAAACAGAGTTCCGCCCGGTGATTCTTACGTAAGCGATTACAGACGACTTAATTAATCAAATTAAGATCTGTAAAAGCTGGAAGAATCGTAATTGAACGAAGTATAGTTTGGTAAATTAAAATCACACAAAGTATCACTAAATAAAGCGTAAATTAAATTGAAAGCAGGAAAACAGAGTTCTGGCGTCGCGACGGCGATGCGTCGGCAATGCACCGGAATCTTGAGCATTTGGGAGGATCGTCGTGCAGTGTCCACGGCCTCGAAGGCTCTCCTTGGACAATGATGATGTGGGCAATCTCTAGATCTTCTCGCGAAGTCTAGAGATTAATGAAGTGGGTCGTCGAATTGTCTCCGGCGGCTGTCACCCGGTGGAGTGGAAAAACGACGACTTTGCGGCTCTCCGGCGGCTGTCACCCGACGGAGAGGAGCTGGATGGAGATGGGGCGCGTGTTAGGGAGCTTCATCCTCAAGTCCGCGCAACAAGAGGAGGCTCTTCATCGCATCTGGTATGCTCTCAGGAGGTGGCGACTGGTCTCCTAGTGGATCATCCTCTTCTCGACGACGGCTTGTTCATCGATCAATCGGTGATGATTTACTCGATGGATTCACGATCCTTTTATCGCGAATCGTTCAGCAATTTTAGTAGCAATGCTCCGCAAATCGCGTTGACAAGATTTTCGTCGATGATCCAGCGATTCTCATTGCTTAATCTTTCACTGGCGATCTGCAGGAAAGTCGCGATAATCAAATAAAAATATATGAATTTTGACTCTGGAAGGATTCGAACCCGCGTCGGTCACCCGCCTCTTCTGAGGAAGGTGTGGCGGGGGTTTAGTCCCACATCGGTTGTACACCGATTTTTCGGGCGAATATATAGTAATGTTAGCTTTGTGAGCAAAGTCCCTTCTCTCGCGTGTATGACCACTCCTTGCCCCACAGCCAGCTGGCCACCGGTGACGTGGAAGGGGAGTGGTGTACGCGTGCCAGTCGGTCCCCAAGCCAAGCCGCTTGAGCCCCTGCTCGCGGTTTACTCCCTGACTGCGCTTCCGACCCGCTTGCGGGCACGGCTGGCCGACAGGTCCCCCCATTTTTGCAATATTTTTATTTTTATTTCTTGTTCTTCATTTATCTCAAAAGTAAGACTGTAAAAATTGTATAAAATCACATAATTACCCAAAAATTCACGTTAATCAATTGAAAACCAAAAATCATTCTTTAACACAAATATAAGTCTATTTATCATGAGTTAAGGCTAAAACTATATTATTTACTAATTATTAACTCATGATAATGAAGACTTATCAATATGCTTTCAAGAGGTGGTGACTCGTCTCCTAGTGGATTGTCCTCCTCCTGATGACAGCTTATTTGTTGATCAATTAGAGATGCTTTACTCGATGCATTCACAATCCTTTTATCCCAAATCATTCAGTAATTTTAGTAATAATACCATGCGAATCGTATTGATGAGATTTTCACCAATGATCCAATGATTCTGGTTACTTAATTATTCACCAGCGATCTGTAAGAAAGTTACGATAATCAAATAAACATATTGAGTTTTGGCTCTGAGAGGATTCGAACCTGCGCCAGTTGCCCACCCCATTCAAGGGAAGGTGTGACGTGGGTTTAGTCTCACATTGCTTGTGCACCAAAGTTTTGAATGAATATATAGTAATGTTATATTTGAAAGCAAAGTCTCTTCTCTTGCATGTACGACCACTCCTTGCCTCACAGCTGGCTAGCCACTGGTGACGTGGAAGGGGAATGGCACACACGTGCCCCTATCGATTCCAAGCTGCTCGAGCCCTTGCTCACGGCTACTCCCAGACTGAGCTTCCGACCCACTTGTAGGCCTGGCTAGTCAGTAGGTGATAAGTCTTCATTATCATGAGTTAATAATTAAGTAAATAATATAGTTTTAGCCTTAACTTATGATAAATAGACTTATATTTGTGTTAAAGTGTGAAAATTGGTTTTTAGTTTATTAATATGAATTTTTGGGTAATTATGTGATTTTATATGATTTTTACAGTCTTACTTTTGAGATAAATGAAGTAAAAGAAATTAAAATAAAAATATAGCAAAATGGGGGGACCTGCTGGCCAGCCGGGCCCGCAAGCAAGTCGGAAGTGCAGTCGAGGAGTAGCCACAAGCAAGGGCTTGAGCGGTGTGACCGATTGGGACACATATGTGCCACTCCCCTTCCACGTCATTGGTGGCCAACTGGCTATGGGACAAGGAATGGTCGTACACGCGAGAGAAGGAACTTTGCTTAGAAATGTAACATTATTATATATTCGCCCGAAAAATCAGCACACAACCAATGTGGGACTAAACCCGCATCACACCTTCCTCAGAAGCGGCGGACAACCGGCACAAGTTTGAATCCTCCTAGAGTCAAAAGTCATATATTTTTATCTGATTATCGCGACTTTCTTGCAGATCGCTAGTGAAAGATTAAGCAAAGAGAATTGTTGGATCATCGGTGAGTCTTGTCAACGTGATTTGCAGAGTATTGCTACTAAAATTGTTGAATGATTTGTGATAAAAGAATCGCGAATCCATTGAGTAAATAATCTCCGATTGATCGATGAACAAGCCGTTGTCGAGAAGAAGACGATCTGCTGGGAGATGAGTCGCCACCTCCTGAGAGCGTACCAGATGCGATGAAGAGCCTCCTTGATAAGTCTTCATTATCATGAGTTAATAATTAGTAAATAATATATTTTTAGCCTTAACTCATGATAAATAGACTTATATTTGTGTTAAAGCATGAAAAGTGGTTTTCAATTGATTAACGTGAATTTTTGGGTAATTATGTGATTTTATATGATTTTTACAGTCTTAGTTTTGAGATAAAACGAAGAACAAGAAATAAAAATAAAAATATTGCAAAATGAGGGGATCCGCCGGCCAGCCGGGCCCGCAAGCGGGTCGGAAGCGCAGTCGGGGAGTATCCGCGAGCAGGGGCTCGAGCAGCTTGCTTGGATCGATAGGGGCACGTGTGCGCCACTCCCCTTCCACGTCACCGGTGGTCAGCCGGCTGTGGGGCAAGGAGTGGTCGTACACGCGAGAGGACTTTGCCTAGAAAGCTAACTTTACTATATATTTGCCCGAATAATCCGCGTACAACCGATGTGGGACTAAACCTTCAGGGGCGGGCGACCGCCACAGGTTCGAATCCTCCCAAAGTCAAAATTCATATATTTTTAACTGATTATCGCGACTTTCCTGCACATCGCCAGTGAAGGATTAAGTAACCGGAATCGCTGGATCATCGGCGAAAATCTCGTCAACGCGATTCGCGGAGCATTGCTACTAAAATTTCTGAACGATTCGCGATAAAAGGATCGCAATCCATCGAGTAAATCATCTCCGATTGATCGACGAACAAGCCGTCGTCGGGAAGAGGACGATCCGCCGGGAGACCAGTCGCCACCTCTTGAGAGCGTACCAGATGCGATGAAGAGCCTCCTCTTGCTGCGCGGACCTGAGGATGAAGCTCCCTAACATGCGCCTCACCTCCATCCAGCCCCTCTCCGTCGGGTGACAGCCGCCGGAGAGCCGCAAAGTCGCCATTTTTTCGCTCCGCCGGGTGACAGCCGCCGGAGACGATTCGACGACCCACTTCATTGGTCTCTAGACTTCGCGAGAAGATCTAGAGATTGCCCACGTCGTCTTTGTCCAAGGAGAGCCTTCGAGGCCGTGGACACTGCACGACGACCCTCCCGAACGCTCAGGATTCCGGTGCATCGCCGACGCGTCGCCGTCGCGACGCCGGAACTCTGTTTTCCTGCTTTATCTAGAGATTGCCCACGTCGTCTTTGTCCAAGGAGAGCCTTCGAGGTCGTGGACACTGCACGACGATCCTCCCGAACGCTCAGGATTCCGGTGCATCGCCGACGCATCGCCGTCGCGACGTCGGAACTCTGTTTTCCTGCTTTCAATTTAATTTACGCTTCATTTAGTGATACTTTGTTGATTTTTATTTACCAAACTATACTTCGTTCAACTACGATTCTTCCGGCTTTTACAGATCTTAATTTGATTAATTGAGTCGTCTATAATCGCCTACGTAAGAATCGCCGGGCGGAACTCTGTTTCCGCCTGATTCGCGTTCGCCGGGCGCTGACGTCATCCTGACGTCCGCACCCTTATTTCCTTTTCTTTTTGTGAATTTTAAATATATTTCCTTTTTATTTCCTAGTATAAAATTCGTAAGAAAATCGTACTCATTGAGAAAAATTCTGAATAATTACCAGATATTATATTACATCCCTGTGATCGACTTGGAAAATTACCACTATTTTTGGGATTTGTATTGAATTATAATTGATATATTTATTTTGAAATACTTCTAAATATCTGAAAATTCGTATTTTCTAGTTTTATAAATTTTAAATTTGCGTGATTTAATATACAACGACTGAGTCACGTCACTCCTCTTGCTGCGAAGACCTGAGGATGAAGCTCCCTGACATGCACCCCACCTCCATCCAACTCCTCTCTGTCGGGTGACAGTCGCCGAAGAGCCACAAAGTTGCCATTTTTCCACTCTGTCAGGTGACAGCCGCCGAAGACGACTCGATGACCCATTTCATTAATCTCTAGACTATGCGAGAAGATCTAGAGATTACCCACGTCGTCTTTGTCCAAGGAGAGCCTTCAAGGCCATAGACACTATATGACGATCCTCCCAGACGCTCAGGATTCTAGTGCATTGCCGACGCATCACTGTCACGACACCGAAACTCTATTTTCTTGCTTTCAATTTACTTTACACTTCATTTAGTGATAATTTTTATGTTTTAATTTACCAAAAGATACTTCGTTCAATTACAATTCTTCAGGCTTTTATAGATCTTAATTTGATCAATTAAATCGTTTGTAATTGCTTCTGTAAGAATCGCTGAGCAGAACTTTGTTTTCACCTGATTCACGTTCGCCAAGCACTAACATCATCTTGATGTCTGCACCCTTACTTCCTTTTTTTGTGAATTTTAAATATATTTGTTTTCATTTCCTAGTATAAAATTCATAGAAAATCATATTCATTGAGAAAAATTCTGAATAATTACCAAATATTATATTACATCTCTATGATCGACTTGGAAAATTACCACTATTTTTGGAAGTTTTATTGAATTATACTAGATATATTTATTCAAAAATACTTCTAAATATCTGAAAATTCGTATTTTCTAGTTTTATAAATTTTAGATTTGTGTGATTTAATATACAACGACTAAGTCATGTTTGAGGGTCTCCCTTGTTTTTTCTTCTTTTTATTTTTTATTTCTTTTTCTTCATTTACTGCAAAAGTAAAACTATAAAAATCATATAAATTCGTGTAAAATCACATAATTACTTAAAAATTCACATTAATCAACTGAAAACCACTTTTCACACTTTAACACAATCTCGTGACTGACGCTCTACTCACTGATCGAGCTCCTCTCGTCAAGAAGGGTCAGCTGTATAACCTGGAAGGTCTCTTCTATCATTTCCCTAGTCGCATTTGTGGGGTCAATAGTCCTTGTAGTGGGGTCGAGGTGGTTGTGGTGGCGGACGTGGGAGATCGTCCCTACGAGCAAGGTAGACCAGTGACGTGACTCAGTCGTTGTATGTTAAATCACGCAAATATAAAATTTATAAAACTAGAAAATACGAATTTTCAGATATTTAGAAGTATTTCTAAATAAATATATCAATTATAATTCAATAAAAATTCCAAAAATAGCGGTAATTTTCCAGGTCGATCACAGGGATGTAATATGATATCTGGTAATTATTCAGAATTTTTCTCAATGAGTACGATTTTCTTACAAATTTTATACTAGGAAATAAAAAGGAAATATATTTAAAATTCACGAAAAAAAAGGAAATAAGGGTGCGGACGTCAGGATGATGTCAGCGCCCGGCGAACGCGAATCAGGCGGAAACACAGTTCTGCCCGGCGATTCTTACGTAGGCGATTACAGACGACTCAATTAATCAAATTAAGATCTGTAAAAGCCGGAAGAATCGTAGTTGAACAAAGTATAGTTTGGTAAATAAAAATCAACAAAGTATCACTAAATGAAGCGTAAATTAAATTGAAAGCAGGAAAACAGAGTTCCGGCGTTGCGACGGCGATGCGTCGGCGATGCACCGGAATCCTAAGCGTTCGGGAGGATCGTCGTGCAGTGTCCACGGCCTCGAAGGCTCTCCTTGGACAAAGACGACGTGGGCAATCTCTAGATCTTCTCGCGAAGTCTAGAGACCAATGAAGTGGGTCGTCGAATCGTCTCCGGCGGCTGTCACCCGGCGGAGCGGAAAAACGGCGACTTTGTGGCTCTCCGGCGGCTGTCACCCGACGGAGAGGGGCTGGATGGAGGTGAGGCGCGTGTTAGGGAGCTTCATCCTCAGGTCCGCGCAGCAAGAGGAGGCTCTTCATCGCATCTGGTACGCTCTCAGGAGGTGGCGACTGGTCTCCCGGCGGATCGTCCTCTTCCCGACGACGGCTTGTTCGTCGATCAATCGGAGATGATTTACTCGATAGATTGCGATCCTTTTATCGCGAATCGTTCAGAAATTTTAGTAGCAATGCTCCGCGAATCGCGTTGACGAGATTTTCGCCGATGATCCAGCGATTCCGGTTGCTTAATCCTTCACCGGCGATCTGCAGGAAAGTCGCGATAATCAGTTAAAAATATATGAATTTTGACACTGGGAGGATTCGAACCCGCGGCGGTCGCCCGCCCGTTACAAGGTGGATTTAGTCCCACATCGGTTGTGGGCGGATTATTCGGGCGAATATAGAGTAAAGTTAGCTTTCTAGGCAAAGTCCTCTCGCGTGTACGACCACTCCTTGCCCCACAGCCGGCTGACTACCGGTGACGTGGAAGGGGAGTGGCGCACACGTGCCCCTATCGATCCAAGCAAGCCGCTCGAGCCCCTGCTCGCGGCTACTCTCCGACTGCGCTTCCGACCCACTTGCGGGCCCGGCTGGCCGGCGGATTCCCCCATTTTGCAATATTTTTATTTTTATTTCTTGTTCTTCATTTATCTCAAAACTAAGACTGTAAAAATCGTATAAAATCACATAATTACCCAAAGATTCACGTTAATCAACTGAAAACCACTTTTCATGCTTTAACACAAATATAAGTCTATTTATCATGAGTTAAGGCTAAAACTATATTATTTACTGATTATTAACTCATGATAATGAAGACTTATCACACCCCCCAACTTAAATCATTGCTAGTCCCTTAGCAATGGAATTACGAAAATAAAAATTTACAAATCTCAAACATCATATTTCAATACAGAAAAGAAATACAATTAGAAATGATGCACCTTTAAATACTTTGGATTCTTATATCAAGTATTTAAGAATGATGTCAAGCACTTAAATGTTTAAACACTCCTTGGAATAACAATCTAGACTTCACTTCTTCTATTCACATCTTTATCACTTCTTCACTCATAGATGTATTTACAAGATGTTCCAATTATCAATACTCATCCAAGAATAATATTGATCTTACATTTCCCTTTTTCTATGACTTGATTTTTGAAGTTTGCACTATATTTCTTCCTTCTTTTTTTTTTTTTTATATATATATAGTGGATAAGTAGCTTTTCCTGTAGACAAATTTCGACAATAAGAATGATGTCTCACACCCTCCATGTGTACTCTTCATTTTCAGGGCTTTCACTTTATCCACTTATTTTTCAGCAAGTGTTTTTCTATGCACGATTTTTGACAATGAGAATGATGTCTCACACCCTCCATGTGTACTCTTCGTTTCTAGATTTTTCACATTGCTCTCTTTTTTTTTTTTTTTGAAATAAGTGATTTCTCCTCACAAGTCCTATAGATCAAGGTGCAAAAATCTCCATTAAACTCAAATGATCAATCAAATTTTCACATCAAGTAAATATTATCCATCAAGATCATGAAGTGAAAATCTGTAAAATCAAATCCATGTTATCTATCATGTATCCAAGGAGTATTCCAACATTTCATGCTACTAGATCATTCTTTTGACTCAATAATAATCTTCCTAGTATCTTTTAGTATCAATCAATCTAATTGATTTAATTTTTCATGCATGCAATATGATGTAAGGAATTTGTAAATTAGATAGTTCTGACAATTCCGTTTTCTGTTTTCAGTTCTATTTTTAGCAGCAATAAATTTGTCAAAAATAAATCAAAACTATCTTCTTTATAGCTGTAATTTTGAATTTCAGTAATATATATCTAGGGGATTGAAATGTGAGAAAAGGGTCTTCTAGAATTTCAAATTTCGGGCTGTTTTTTGTCTGCTGTTTTTGACAGTCTGTTGTTTCTGACAGAAAACCAGAAAATAGATGTTGCAATTTTTCCGAATTTTATTTTATTTTTATTTTTTTAGTTGCTGTTCTAAGTTGAATAAAATGCAAACACATATTCTTAATCGTCCTACAGCATAAATTAATAATGAATACTTCACCCCCCGACTTAAAAATGACATTGTCCTCAATGACACAAAAAATCGAAACAGAATATGCAGAAAATATAATTTTCAAGTGAAGCATGCATATCTGCAAAGTTAAGCATTAAAAATATTTTCATAAATGATGAAGCTCAGAAAGACATCACCTCAACCTCGTTTTTAATTTTCCACTTCATCTTACACTCCTCCTCCTGCACTTTTTCGAAAGAAAAACAAACACAGAAACAAGTACTGCGAAATTCTAAGAAAAACAGAGATCAAACAGAATGAAATAAAAACCATGGGTTGCCTCCCATGCAGCGCTGAATTTAATGTCTCCAGCTGGACTCCTTGATCTTACTCTTGAATTTCTTTTAATAATAAAATTTCTTTTTCTGCAAGGCGTTCATGTTCTATGTAATGTTTAAGCCGCTGTCCATTTACCTTAAAGTTATGATCACTTTTAGGATCTTTAATCATTACAGCCCCATGATCAAATGTCTCTTCCACCACATAAGGCCCTTTCCATTTTGATTTTAATTTTCCTGGGAATAATTTCAGCCTAGAATCATATAACCACACTTTTTGTCCAACATCAAATTTTTTTCTGCTAATGTATTTATCATGAAAAGTTTTAGTTTTTTCTTTATATATTCTATGATTTTCATAAGCTTCATTCCTCAACTCCTCTAGTTCATGTAACTGAAAAATTCTATGCCCACCAGCTGATTTTTCATCCATACATAAATTTTTTATAGCCCATAATGCTTTATGCTCTATTTCCACAGGAAGATGACATGGCTTTCCAAAAATGAGACGAAATGGGGACATACCTATGGGATTTTTATAAGCTGTTCTATAAGCCCATAATGCATCTTGTAATTTCGTGGGCCAATCTTTCCTATCTGGTCTAACTATTTTTCTCAAAATTCTCTGAATTTCCCTATTTGCTACTTCAGCTTGCCCATTTGTTTGGGGATGATATGGAGTGGCTACTCTATGGTGTACTCCATTCTTTTTCAACAGTTCTCTGAAATTTTTATTTGTAAAATGTGTTCCTCCATCACTAATAATCACTCTAGGACATCCAAATCTCGAAAAAATATTTTCCTGCACAAATTTCATTACGATTTTATGATCATTAGTTCTAGTAGGAATAGCTTCCACCCACTTCGACACATAATCAACAGCAAGCAAAATATATTCATATTTTTCAGCTGATGGGAAGGGACCCATGAAATCTATTCCCCATACATCAAAAATTTCGACTACTAACATATTACTCATGGGCATTTCATCTTTTTTACTCATGTTACTTATAGATTGGCATGAAATACATATTCTACTAAATTCTATAGAATCTCTAATGATTGTAGGCCAATAAAAACCACACTGGAAAATTTTTGCAGCTGTTTTTCGTCCAGAGAAATGTCCTCCACAGTTAGATGAATGACACATGTTAATAATGCTATGATATTCTTCTTCAGGAACACATCTCCTTAAAATTTGATCATTGCCCAAGTAATATAAATCAGGATCATGCCAAAAATAATTTCTAATCTTAGAAAAGAAATGATTTTTTCTGTTCTTATCCCACTGTTCTGGAGTTTTTCCAGAAACCAGAAAATTAACAATATGTGCATACCATGGTGATGGTTGATGTTGAGCTGCCATCAATTGTTCATCTGGAAATGCGTCTTGTAAAGGTGCTGCATTTATTCCTGTATCACTTAATCTAGAAAGATGGTCAGCAACAACATTCTCGAAACCCTTTTTATCTTTTATTTCTAAGTCAAATTCTTGCAACAATAAAATCCATCTTAATAAACGTGGCTTTGCATCTTTCTTATTTAACAGATATTTTAATGCTGCATGATCAGTATAAATAATAATTTTAGCTCCCAAAATATATGATCTAAACCTTTCTAACGAAAATACTACAGCTAACAATTCTTTTTCAGTCGTGGTATAATTTAATTGAGCATCAGATATAGTTTTACTAGCATATGAAATTACTATGGGTTTTGACTCTTTTGTTTGTCCTAGAACGGCCCCCACTGCATAATTCGATGCGTCACACATTATTTCAAAGGGAAGGGACCAATCAGGAGCTTGTAAAATGGGTGCCTCAGTAAGTAATCTTTTTATTTTGGAAAAAGACTCAAAACATTTCTCATCAAAATTAAAAGGCACATCTTTAGATAATAGCATGGTGAGAGGTTTAGAAATTTTCGAAAAATCTTGAATAAATTTTCTGTAATAACCTGCATGACCCAAGAAAGATCTAATCTGTTTTACTGAATTCGGAGGTTTCATTTTAGATATAATATCGATTTTTGCTCTATCCACCTCTAAACCCTTTTCACTCACAATATGACCCAACACAACTCCCTCTTTAACCATAAAATGTGATTTCTCCCAACTCAAAACTAATTTTTTCTCTATGCATTTCTCAAGTACATGCTGTAAATGATTTAAGCATTCATCAAATGATTCACCAAAAATAGAAAAATCGTCCATAAAAATTTCCATGCATTTTCCAATCATATCAGAAAAAATAGACAGCATACATCTTTGAAATGTGGTTGGAGCATTACACAGACCAAAAGGCATGCGTTTAAAAGCAAAAGTACCAAATGGACAAGTGAAAGTTGTTTTTTCTTGATCTAAAGGGTTTATATAAATTTGATTATAATCAGAGTATCCATCCAGAAAACAAAAAAAGTTTTTTCCAGCTAATTTTTCTAAAATTTGATCAGTAAATGGTAGGGGAAAATGATCTTTTCTAGTAACTGAATTTAATTTTCTATAATCAATGCAAACTCTCCAACCGGTAGTTAGTCTTGTTTGTATTTCCTCCCCATTTTCGTTTTTTATAACCGTGATCCCTGATTTTTTTGGCACTACTTGTGTAGGACTAACCCATTTGCTATCTGAAATAGGGTAAATAATATCAGCAGCCAGCCACTTTAAAATTTCTTTTTTTACAATTTCCATCATGTTAGGATTTAATCTTCGTTGTGGTTCCCTGCTAGTTCTAGCCCCCTCCTCTAAATATATACTATGCATGCATACTCTCATATCAATGCCCCTTAGATCGTCCATTTTCCAGCCCATAGCCTTCTTATTTTTTCGAAGTACATCTAATAATTCTTCTTCCTGTTCATTACTCAAATCAGCTGCAATAATAACAGGAAATGAATTATTTTCCTCCAAAAACATATATTTTAAACTAGAGGGGAGAGGTTTCAACTCTAAATTCAGATGATCTTCCTCTTTCTTTTCTTCTAAATTTATATTCTCTATTTCCTCTAATTCTTCCAGCACACAGTCATCAATAACATCTGGATCATCAAAATCATCTAGAAGATCTATGGTATGACAATCATATACTTGGGATTTCTTAAGATCATTTGATACCTCAAAAATTTTAATTTCTACTGATTGATCTCCACATGAAATTTTCGCAATACCTGTGGGCAAATCAATATTCATCTTTGCTGTATGCAAAAATGGTCTCCCTAGGATGATTGGTGTATCATAAAACTGTCCATTAAAATCCATTTCCAGCACTACAAAATCAGCTGGAAATTTACACCCTTTAACTGTCACTATCACATTTTCTAAGATACCTTTAGGATGTTTTATGGATCTATCAGCAAATTGTAAGGTAACAGTAGAAGGTTTAAGATCAGAAATATTAAATTTATCACAAATACTTGCAGGTAATAAATTAATACTAGCACCGGTGTCAAGTAATGCATTCTGAAAAATGAATCCACCAATATCACACGAAATTAAAAGAGCACCTGTATCTCTCAATTTAAATGGTAATTGATTTAATAATAACGCACTAGCATGCATAGATAATTTTTCTACTCTAGGTGCCCTTTTTGGTGTACACATTTCTTTCAAAACTCTAGCATATTCAGGAATATGTTCAATGGCAGTGAGTAAAGGAAGACTAATTTGCACATCTTGTAAAATTTTCTTTATTTCTTCATTGTGTTCCTTTTTCTTTCTTTGTCTAGGCTCTAGAGCTTTAGGAAATGGAATGGTTGTCCTCTCTTTCGAAATTTCTTTGGTAGAATCTATAAAATCCTCTTCTACTCCTATTTGATTTTGTTTTGGGGTGTCCACATTTTCTTTTTCTTCTAATGTTTGGGGATAAGGATCAGGTAAGATCTTACCACTCCTTAATGCATTCACTGTCCTAACATTTTCATTTCGTGGGTTTTTTCCTAGATTCATGCTACTAGACTCCCCATGCTGAAATCCTATTGTTGGGCGGTTCCCTGGATTTTCTATGGACTGACTAGGTAGCTGTCCCTCTTCTCTCTTATTCCCAAGGGCCTCTATAATTTGTTTCTGGTGCTGCATCATTTGATTCATAGTTTGTTGCATCATTTGATTCATAGTTTGTTGCATCATTTGGCTCATTTGCTGCATCATTTCCATAGCATCAGGTTGGGTTTGAGAGGGCTGATTTTTCTGAAATCTATTTTCTTGTTTTGGACGAAATTCAGAGTTTGAATTGGGTCTAAGTGCTTCTGGATTTTGAATATTATTTGGGTCTCTCCATGAAAAATTATTCCTCCAATTAGGATTATAAGAATTTGAAAAATTTTCCCTATTTCTATTAAAACTGTGAGCTACTTGCACTTGTTCTCGCATAGGGTGAAATGATTGATCTAAATTATAACATTGAAGTTCAGAATAATCATTTTCACCATACATAGGACATGTACTATTCGAATTAAGTTGAGGGTTAAAAGGCTTTCTAATATTATCAATAAGTAAATCAATTTTTTCTAATCTTTGATTAATCTGATTAACCTCATTTCTAAGTTTAGAATCATCATCATGATGCAATTCATAAATTTCTCTCTTCATTTCCTTGTCATATAATTCAAAAGAGGCTTGATCTCTAGAATTTTCACTTAAATTCTCATAAAGATTGTAAATCTCATCAGGAGTTTTCTCCATAAAAGCTCCTCCACATATAGAATCAACCATATTTCTATGTTGTTCTAATAATCCATCATAAAAAATTCTATTGAGCTGCCACTTGGGTATAGCATGATGAGGACACTTTCTAAGTAAATCTTTGAATTTTTCCCATGTCTCATGCAAAGTTTCTCCTGGTCTTTGAGAAAAACTCCATATATGTTTTCTCATATTTTGAGTTTTTCCTAAGGGATAAAATTTTCGAAGAAAGGCCTGTTCTATATCTTTCCAGCTAGTTAATTCTCTATCTAATGTGGATAGCCAATGACTAGCTTTGTCCCTAAGTGTATGAGGGAATAATTTCATCTTAATAATTTCTGGTGTAACTTGAGGGAGATTAACTAAATCACAGACCATATGAAATTTTTCTAAGTGCTGATGAGGTTCCTCTAAAGGCAATCCATGAAAATTAGGGAGCATTTGAAAAATTCCTGGATTTATTTCGAATTTAACAGTGGGTGCTAATGGGACTCTAATATTGGATGCTCTTTGAAATGAATCAGGGATATAATGATTTTTCATGGCCATAGGATTGTTCTCAGTTTGACCTGTACTTCCTTCAGGATCCATCAAAATTAATTTTTCTTTTGGATTTTTATTTTTGAATGAAATAATGAAAGGATTTTCTAGCCTTGGATGCAAGGATCTTCTACCATGCATAAAAATCAATAAATTCGAGGGAAAAAGTTAGTAACTGTTACCCTCCTTCAGGATGCTCCAGTCCTTGCCGTGCTTCTTTTCGTTCCCTTTTTCTAATAAAAATCGGCAAAAAGAAAATAAAACAAGAGTAAAGTTTTTTTTTTTGTGTACTCTAAGAGAAAAACAGAAAAATACTAAATATTATTCAATACATCCCCGGCAACGGCGCCAAAATTTGACGTGACTCAGTCGTTGTATGTTAAATCACGCAAATATAAAATTTATAAAACTAGAAAATACGAATTTTCGGATATTTAGAAGTATTTCTAAATAAATATATCAATTATAATTCAATAAAACTTCCAAAAATGGCAGTAATTTTCCAGGTCGATCACAGGGATGTAATATAATATCTGGTAATTATTCAGAATTTTTCTCAATGAATACGATTTTCTATGAATTTTATACTAGGAAATAAAAAGGAAATATATTTAAAATTCACGAAAAAAAAGGGAAATAAGGACGCGGACGTCAAGATGACGTCAGCGCCCGACCAACACGAATCAGGCGGAAATAGAGTTCCACCCGGCGATTCTTGCGTAAGCGATTATAGATGATTTAATTAATCAAATTAAGATCTGTATAAGCCGGAAGAATCGTAATTGAACAAAGTATACTTTGGTAACTTAAAAACACAAAAATTATCACTAAATGAAGCGTAAAGTAAATTAAAAGCAGGAAAACAGAGTTTTGGCGTCGCGACGGCGATGCGTCGGCGATGCACCGGAATCCTGAGTGTTCGGGAGGATCGTCGTGTAGTGTCCACGGCCTCGAAGGCTCTCCTTGGACAAAGACGACGTGGGCAATCTCTAGATCTTCTCGCGAAGTCTAGAGATCAATGAAGTGGGTCGTCGAATCGTCTCCGGCGGCTGTCACCTGGCGGAGCGGAAAAACGGCGACTTTGCGGCTCTCCGGCGGCTGTCACCCGATGGAGAGGAGCTGGATGGAGGTGAGGCACGTGTTAGGGAGCTTCATCCTCAGGTCCGCGCAGCAAGAGGAGGCTCTTCATCGCATCTGGTACGCTCTCAGGAGGTGGCGACTGGTCTCCCGGCAGATCGTCCTCTTCTCGACGACGGCTTGTTCGTTGATCAATCGGAGATGATTTACTCGATGGATTGCGATCCTTTTATCGCGAATCGTTCAGAAATTTTAGTAGCAATGCTCCGCGAATCGCGTTGATGAGATTTTCGCCGATGATCTAGCGATTCCGGTTGCTTAATCCTTCACCGGCGATCTGCAGGAAAGTCGCGATAATCAGTTAAAAATATATGAATTTTGACACTGGGAGGATTCGAACCCGCGGCGGTCGCCCGCCCGTTACAAGGTGGATTTAGTCCCACATCGGTTGTGGGCGGATTATTCGGGCGAATATAGAGTAAAGTTAGCTTTCTAGGCAAAGTCCTCTCGCGTGTACGACCACTCCTTGCCCCACAGCCGGCTGACCACCGGTGACGTGGAAGGGGAGTGGCGCACACGTGCCCCTATCGATCCAAGCAAGCTGCTCGAGCCCCTGCTCGCGGCTACTCCCCGACTGCGCTTCCGACCCGCATGCGGGCCCGGCTGGCCGGCGGGTTCCCCCATTTTGCAATATTTTTATTTTTATTTCTTGTTCTTCATTTATCTCAAAACTAAGACTGTAAAAATCGTATAAAATCACATAATTACCCAAAAATTCACGTTAATCAACTGAAAACCACTTTTCATGCTTTAACACAAATATAAGTCTATTTATCATGAGTTAAGGCTAAAACTATATTATTTACTGATTATTAACTCATGATAATGAAGACTTATCAACCAGCTCACGGCAATCATAAGTATCCTATGGCCAACAACCACCCAATTGATCGTGGCCATCGTTGTGAAATGATGCGTCGCGATGACAAAGATTCCCTCAACGATGATCATGATCGAGGTAATTCAGTCTACTAGTGGTATGGAAGCTCAGTGAGCGTCCTCAAGGGACTGAGGTTAGGTGGTAACCTGATAAGTCTTCATTATCATGAGTTAATAATTAGTAAAGAATATAGTTTTAGCCTTAAATTATGATAAATAGACTTATATTTATGTTAAAGTGTAAAAAGTAGTTTTAAGTTGATTAATGTAAATTTTTGGGTAATTATGTGATTTTACACAAACTTATATGATTTTTACAATTTTGCTTTTGCAATAAATGAAGAAAAAGAAATAAAAAATAAAAAGAAGACAAAACAAGGGGGACCCACCGGCCAGTCAGGCCTGCAAGCAAGTCAGAAGCTCAATCGAGTAGCCGCAAGTAGGGGCTTGAGCGGCTTGGAACTGATAGGGGCACGTGTGCGCCATTCCCCTTTTACATCACTAGTGGCCACTCGGCTATGGGGCATGGAGTGGTTGTACATGTGAGAGAAGAAGCTTTGCTTAGAAATCTAACATTAGTATATATTCGCTCGAAAAATCAATGCACAACTAATATGAGACTAAACCCCCTTCACACCTTCCTCTAAAGGGGCGGGGCAACTAGTGCGGGTTTGAATCCTCCTAGAGTCAAAAGTCATATATTTTTATCTGATTATTATGACATTCCTATAGATTGCTAGCAAAGGATTAAGCAACGAGAATCGCTGGATCATTGGCGAAAATCTAGTTAACGTGATTTGTAGAGCATTGTTACTACAATTGCTGAACGATTCGCGATAAAAAGATTGTGAATCTATCAAGTAAATCATCTCCGATTGATCGACGAATAAGCCGTCGTCGAGAGGAGGACGATCCGTCGAGAGACGAGTTGCCACCTCTTGAGAGCGTACCAGATGCGATGAAGAGCCTCCTCTTGCTGCGCGGACCTAAGGATGAACCTCCTTGACACACGCCCCACCTCCATCTAGCTCCTCTCCCTCAAGTGACAGCTGCCAAAGAGCCGCAAAGTCGCCGTTTTTCCGCTCTGCCAGGTGACAGCCAGTAGAGATGACTCAACGACCCATTTCATTAATCTCTAGACTTCTCGAGTAGATCTAGAGATTGCCTATGTCGTCTTTGTCTAAGGAGAGCCTTCAAGGCCATGGACACTACACGACGATCCTCCTGAATGCTCAAGATTCCAATGCATCACCGATGTATCGCCGTTGCAATGCCAAAACTATGTTTTCTTACTTTCAACTTACTTTACACTTCATTTAGTGATAATTTGTGTGATTTTAATTTACCAAAAGTTACTTCGTTCAATTACAATTCTTCTGACTTTTACAAATCTTAATTTGATTAATTAAATCGTCTGTAATCACTTACGTAAGAATCATTGGGCAGAACTCTATTTCCGTCCGATTCACATTCGTGGGGTGCTGACATCGTCTTGACGTCTGCACCTTTATTTTCTTTTTTCGTGAATTTTAAATATATTTCCTTTTTATTTCCTAGTATAAATTCATAGAAAATCGTATTCATTGAGAAAAAATCTGAATAATTACCAGATATTATATTACATCCTTGTGATCGACGTAAAAAATTACCACTATTTTTGGAAATTTGATGAAATTATAATTTATATATTTATTTACAAATACTTCTAAATATCCAAAAATTCATATTTTCTAGTTTTATAAATTTTAGATTTGTGTGATTTAATATACAATGACTAAGTCATGTCAATTGTCGTGTAGTGTCCACAGCCTTGAAGGCTCTCCTTTGACAAAGACGACATGGACAATCTCTAGATCTCCTTGTGAAGTCTAGAGATTAATGAAATGGGTTGTCGAATTGTCTCTGGCAATTGTCACCCGGCAGAGTAGAAAAACAGTGACTTTGCGGCTCTCCGGTGGCTGTCACCCGAGAGAGAGCAGTTGAATGGAGGTGGGGTGCATGTCAAGGAGTTTCATCCTCAGGTCTGCACAGCAAGAGGAGGGTCTTCATCGCATCTGGTATGCTCTCAAGAGGTGGTGACTCGTCTCTCGATAGATCATCCTCTTCTTGATGACGACTTGTTTGTCAATCAATCGGAGATGATTTACTTGATGGATTCGCGATCTTTTTATCGTGAATCCTTCGACAATTTTAGTAATAATACTTTGCGAATCGCATTGATGAGATTTTTGTCAATGATCCAATGATTCTGGTTACCTAATCCTTCACCGGCAATCTGCAGGAAAGTCATGATAATTGATAAGTCTTCATTATCATGAGTTAATAATTAGTAAATAATATAGTTTTAGCCTTAACTCATGATAAATAGACTTATATTTGTGTTAAAGCATGAAAAGTGGTTTTCAGTTGATTAACGTGAATTTTTGGGTAATTATGTGATTTTATACGATTTTTACAGTCTTAGTTTTGAGATAAACGAAGAACAAGAAATAAAAATAAAAATATTGCAAAATGAGAGGATCCGCCGGCCAGCCGGGCCCGCAAGCGGGTCGGAAGCGCAGTCGGGGAGTAGTCGCGAGCAGGGGCTGGAGCGGCTTGCTTGGATCGATAGGGGCACGTGTGCGCACTCCCCTTCCACGTCACCGGTGGTCAGCCGGCTGTGGGGCAAGGAGTGGTCGTACACGCGAGAGGACTTTGCCTAGAAAGCTAACTTTACTATATATTCGCCCGAATAATCCGCGCACAACCGATGTGGGACTAAATCCACCTTGTAAGGGGCGGGCGACCGCCGCGGGTTCGAATCCTCCCAGAGTCAAAATTCATATATTTTTAACTGATTATCGCGACTTTCCTGTAGATCGCCGGTGAAGGATTAAGCAACCGGAATCGCTGGATCATCGGCGAAAATCTCGTCAACACGATTCGCGGAGCATTGCTACTAAAATTTCTGAACGATTCGCGATAAAAGGATCGCAATCCATCGAGTAAATCATCTCCGATTGATCGACGAACAAGCCGTCGTCGGAAAGAGGACGATCTGCCGGGAGACCAGTCGCCACCTCCTGAGAGCGTACCAGATGCGATGAAGAGCCTCCTCTTGCTGCGTGGACCTGAGGATGAAGCTCCCTAACACACGCCCCACCTCCATCCAGCTCCTCTCCGTCGGGTGACAGCCGCCGGAGAGCCGCAAAGTCGCCGTTTTTCCGCTCCGCCGGGTGACAGCCGCTGGAGACGATTCGACGACCTACTTCATTGATCTCTAGACTTCGCGAGAAGATCTAGAGATTGCCCACGTCGTCTTTGTCCAAGGAGAGCCTTCGAGGCTGTGGACACTGCACGACGACCCTCCCAAACACTCAGGATTCCGGTGCATCGCCGACGCATCGCCGTCGCGACGTCGGAACTCTGTTTTCCTGCTTTATCTAGAGATTGTCCACGTCGTCTTTGTCCAAGGAGAGCCTTCGAGGCCGTGGACACTGCACGACGATCCTCCCAAACGCTCAGGATTCCGGTGCATTGCCGACGCATCGCCGTCGCGACGCCGGAACTCTGTTTTCCTGCTTTCAATTTAATTTACGCTTCATTTAGTGATACTTTGTTGATTTTTATTTACCAAACTATACTTCGTTCAATTACGATTCTTCCGGTTTTTACAGATCTTAATTTGATTAATTGAGTCGTCTGTAATCGCCTACGTAAGAATCGCCGGGCGGAACTCTGTTTCCGCCTGATTCGCGTTCGCCGGGCGCTGACGTCATCCTGACGTCCGCACCCTTATTTCCTCTTTTTTTTTGTGAATTTTAAATATATTTCCTTTTTATTTCATAGTATAAAATCCGTAATAAAATCGTACTCATTGAGAAAAATTCTGAATATTTACCAGATATTATATTACATCCCTGTGATCGACCTGGAAAATTACCACTATTTTTGAGATTTTTATTGAATTATAATTGATCTATTTATTTTGAAATACTTCTAAATATCCGAAAATTCGTATTTTCTAGTTTTATAAATTTTAAATTTGCGTGATTTAACATACAACGACTGAGTCATGTCAAATTTTGGCGCCGTTGCCGGGGATGTATTGCATAATATTTAGTATTTTTCTGTTTTTCTCTTAGAGTACACAAAAAAAAAAAAAAACTTTACTCTTGTTTTATTTTCTTTTTGCCGATTTTTATTAGAAAAAGGGAACGAAAAGAAGCACGGCAAGGACTGGAGCATCCTGAAGGAGGGTAACAGTTACTAACTTTTTCCCTCGAATTTATTGATTTTTATGCATGGTAGAAGATCCTTGCATCCAAGGCTAGAAAATCCTTTCATTATTTCATTCAAAAATAAAAATCCAAAAGAAAAATTAATTTTGATGGATCCTGAAGGAAGTACAGGTCAAACTGAGAACAATCCTATGGCCATGAAAAATCATTATATCCCTGATTCATTTCAAAGAGCATCCAATATTAGAGTCCCATTAGCACCCACTATTAAATTCGAAATAAATCCAGGAATTTTTCAAATGCTCCCTAATTTTCATGGATTGCCTTTAGAGGAACCTCATCAGCACTTAGAAAAATTTCATATGGTCTGTGATTTAGTTAATCTCCCTCAAGTTACACCAGAAATTATTAAGATGAAATTATTCCCTCATACACTTAGGGACAAAGCTAGTCATTGGCTATCCACATTAGATAGAGAATTAACTAGCTGGAAAGATATAGAACAGGCCTTTCTTCGAAAATTTTATCCCTTAGGAAAAACTCAAAATATGAGAAAACATATATGGAGTTTTTCTCAAAGACCAGGAGAAACTTTGCATGAGACATGGGAAAAATTCAAAGATTTACTTAGAAAGTGTCCTCATCATGCTATACCCAAGTGGCAGCTCAATAGAATTTTTTATGATGGATTATTAGAACAACATAGAAATATGGTTGATTCTATATGTGGAGGAGCTTTTATGGAGAAAACTCCTGATGAGATTTACAATCTTTATGAGAATTTAAGTGAAAATTCTAGAGATCAAGCCTCTTTTGAATTATATGACAAGGAAATGAAGAGAGAAATTTATGAATTGCATCATGATGATGATTCTAAACTTAGAAATGAGGTTAATCAGATTAATCAAAGATTAGAAAAAATTGATTTACTTATTGATAATATTAGAAAGCCTTTTAACCCTCAACTTAATTCGAATAGTACATGTCCTATGTATGGTGAAAATGATTATTCTGAACTTCAATGTTATAATTTAGATCAATCATTTCACCCTATGCAAGAACAAGTGCAAGTAGCTCACGGTTTTAATAGAAATAGGGAAAATTTTTCAAATTCTTATAATCCTAATTAGAGGAATAATTTTTCATGGAGAGACCCAAATAATATTCAAAATCCAGAAGCACTTAGACCCAATTCAAACTCTGAATTTCGTCCAAAACAAGAAAATAGATTTCAGAAAAATCAGCCCTCTCAAACCCAACCTGATGCTATGGAAATGATGCAGCAAATGAGCCAAATGATGCAACAAACTATGAATCAAATGATGCAACAAACTATGAATCAAATGATGCAGCACCAGAAACAAATTATAGAGGCCCTTGGGAATAAGAGAGAAGAGGGACAGCTACCTAGTCAGCCCATAGAAAATCCAGGGAGCCGCCCAACAATAGGATTTCAGCATGGGGAGTCTAGTAGCATGAATCTAGGAAAAAACCCACGAAATGGAAATGTTAGGACAGTGAATGCATTAAGGAGTGGTAAGATCTTACCTGATCCTTATCCCCAAACATTAGAAGAAAAAGAAAATGTGGACACCCCAAAACAAAATCAAATAGGAGTAGAAGAGGATTTTATAGATTCTACCAAAGAAATTTCGAAAGAGAGGACAACCATTCCATTTCCTAAAGCTTTAGAGCCTAGACAAAGAAAGAAAAAGGAACACAATGAAGAAATAAAGAAAATTTTACAAGATGTGCAAATTAGTCTTCCTTTACTCACTGCCATTGAACATATTCCTGAATATGCTAGAGTTTTGAAAGAAATGTGTACACCAAAAAGGGCACCTAGAGTAGAAAAATTATCTATGCATGCTAGTGCGTTATTATTAAATCAATTACCATTTAAATTGAGAGATACAGGTGCTCCTTTAATTTCGTGTGATATTGGTGGATTCATTTTTCAGAATGCATTACTTGACACCGGTGCTAGTATTAATTTATTACCTGCAAGTATTTGTGATAAATTTAATATTTCTGATCTTAAACCTTCTACTGTTACCTTACAATTTGCTGATAGATCCATAAAACATCCTAAAGGTATCTTAGAAAATGTGATAGTGACAGTTAAAGGGTGTAAATTTCCAGCTGATTTTGTAGTGCTGGAAATGGATTTTAATGGACAGTTTTATGATACACCAATCATCCTAGGGAGACCATTTTTGCATACAGCAAAGATGAATATTGATTTTCCCACAGGTATTGCAAAAATTTCATGTGGAGATCAATCAGTAGAAATTAAAATTTTTGAGGTATCAAATGATCTTAAGAAATCCCAAGTATATGATTGTCATACCATAGATCTTCTAGATGATTTTGATGATCCAGATGTTATTGATGACTGTGTGCTGGAAGAATTAGAGGAAATAGAGAATATAAATTTAGAAGAAAAGAAAGAGGAAGATCATCTGAATTTAGAGTTGAAACCTCTCCCCTCTAGTTTAAAATATATGTTTTTGGAGGAAAATAATTCATTTCCTGTTATTATTGCAGCTGATTTGAGTAATGAACAGGAAGAAGAATTATTAGATGTACTTCGAAAAAATAAGAAGGCTATGGGCTGGAAAATGGACGATCTAAGGGGCATTGATATGAGAGTATGCATGCATAGTATATATTTAGAGGAGGGGGCTAGAACTAGCAGGGAACCACAACGAAGATTAAATCCTAACATGATGGAAATTGTAAAAAAAGAAATTTTAAAGTGGCTGGCTGCTGATATTATTTACCCTATTTCAGATAGCAAATGGGTTAGTCCTACACAAGTAGTGCCAAAAAAATCAGGGATCACGGTTATAAAAAACGAAAATGGGGAGGAAATACAAACAAGACTAACTACCGGTTGGAGAGTTTGCATTGATTATAGAAAATTAAATTCAGTTACTAGAAAAGATCATTTTCCCCTACCATTTACTGATCAAATTTTAGAAAAATTAGCTGGAAAAAAACTTTTTTTGTTTTCTGGATGGATACTCTGGTTATAATCAAATTTATATAAACCCTTTAGATCAAGAAAAAACAACTTTCACTTGTCCATTTGGTACTTTTGCTTTTAAACGCATGCCTTTTGGTCTGTGTAATGCTCCAGCCACATTTCAAAGATGTATGCTGTCTATTTTTTCTGATATGATTGGAAAATGCATGGAAATTTTTATGGACGATTTTTCTGTTTTTGGTGAATCATTTGATGAATGCTTAAATCATTTACAGCATGTACTTGAGAAATGCATAGAAAAAAAATTAGTTTTGAGTTGGGAGAAATCACATTTTATGGTTAAAGAGGGAGTTGTGTTGGGTCATATTGTGAGTGAAAAGGGTTTAGAGGTGGATAGAGCAAAAATCGATATTATATCTAAAATGAAACCTCCGAATTCAGTAAAACAGATTAGATCTTTCTTGGGTCATGCAGGTTATTACAGAAAATTTATTCAAGATTTTTCGAAAATTTCTAAACCTCTCACCATGCTATTATCTAAAGATGTGCCTTTTAATTTTGATGAGAAATGTTTTGAGTCTTTTTCCGAAATAAAAAGATTACTTACTGAGGCACCCATTTTACAAGCTCCTGATTGGTCCCTTCCCTTTGAAATAATGTGTGACGCATCGAATTATGCAGTGGGGGCCGTTCTAGGACAAACAAAAGAGTCAAAACCCATAGTAATTTCATATGCTAGTAAAACTATATCTGATGCTCAATTAAATTATACCACGACTGAAAAAGAATTGTTAGCTGTAGTATTTTCGTTAGAAAGGTTTAGATCATATATTTTGGGAGCTAAAATTATTATTTATACTGATCATGCAGCATTAAAATATCTGTTAAATAAGAAAGATGCAAAGCCACGTTTATTAAGATGGATTTTATTGTTGCAAGAATTTGACTTAGAAATAAAAGATAAAAAGGGTTTCGAGAATGTTGTTGCTGACCATCTTTCTAGATTAAGTGATACAGGAATAAATGCAGCACCTTTACAAGACGCATTTCCAGATGAACAATTGATGGCAGCTCAACATCAACCATCACCATGGTATGCACATATTGTTAATTTTCTGGTTTCTGGAAAAACTCCAGAACAGTGGGATAAGAACAGAAAAAATCATTTCTTTTCTAAGATTAGAAATTATTTTTGGCATGATCCTGATTTATATTACTTGGGCAATGATCAAATTTTAAGGAGATGTGTTCCTGAAGAAGAATATCATAGCATTATTAACATGTGTCATTCATCTAACTGTGGAGGACATTTCTCTGGACGAAAAACAGCTGCAAAAATTTTCCAGTGTGGTTTTTATTGGCCTACAATCATTAGAGATTCTATAGAATTTAGTAGAACATGTATTTCATGCCAATCTATAAGTAACATGAGTAAAAAAGATGAAATGCCCATGAGTAATATGTTAGTAGTCGAAATTTTTGATGTATGGGGAATAGATTTCATGGGTCCCTTCCCATCAGCTGAAAAATATGAATATATTTTGCTTGCTGTTGATTATGTGTCGAAGTGGGTGGAAGCTATTCCTACTAGAACTAATGATCATAAAATCGTAATGAAATTTGTGCAGGAAAATATTTTTTCGAGATTTGGATGTCCTAGAGTGATTATTAGTGATGGAGGAACACATTTTACAAATAAAAATTTCAGAGAACTGTTGAAAAAGAATGGAGTACACCATAGAGTAGCCACTCCATATCATCCCCAAACAAATGGGCAAGCTGAAGTAGCAAATAGGGAAATTCAGAGAATTTTGAGAAAAATAGTTAGACCAGATAGGAAAGATTGGCCCACGAAATTACAAGATGCATTATGGGCTTATAGAACAGCTTATAAAAATCCCATAGGTATGTCCCCATTTCGTCTCATTTTTGGAAAGCCATGTCATCTTCCTGTGGAAATAGAGCATAAAGCATTATGGGCTATAAAAAATTTATGTATGGATGAAAAATCAGCTGGTGGGCATAGAATTTTTCAGTTACATGAACTAGAGGAGTTGAGGAATGAAGCTTATGAAAATCATAGAATATATAAAGAAAAAACTAAAACTTTTCATGATAAATACATTAGCAGAAAAAAATTTGATGTTGGACAAAAAGTGTGGTTATATGATTCTAGGCTGAAATTATTCCCAGGAAAATTAAAATCAAAATGGAAAGGGCCTTATGTGGTGGAAGAGACATTTGATCATGGGGCTGTAATGATTAAAGATCCTAAAAGTGATCATAACTTTAAGGTAAATGGACAGCGGCTTAAACATTACATAGAACATGAACGCCTTGCAGAAAAAGAAATTTTATTATTAAAAGAAATTCAAGAGTAAGATCAAGGAGTCCAGCTGGAGACATTAAATTCAGCGCTGCATGGGAGGCAACCCATGGTTTTTATTTCATTCTGTTTGATCTCTGTTTTTCTTAGAATTTCGCAGTACTTGTTTCTGTGTTTGTTTTTCTTTCGAAAAAGTGCAGGAGGAGGAGTGTAAGATGAAGTGGAAAATTAAAAACGAGGTTGAGGTGATGTCTTTCTGAGCTTCATCATTTATGAAAATATTTTTAATGCTTAACTTTGCAGATATGCATGCTTCACTTGAAAATTATATTTTCTGCATATTCTGTTTCGATTTTTTGTGTCATTGAGGACAATGTCATTTTTAAGTCGGGGGGTGAAGTATTCATTATTAATTTATGCTGTAGGACGATTAAGAATATGTGTTTGCATTTTATTCAACTTAGAACAGCAACTAAAAAAATAAAAATAAAATAAAATTCGGAAAAATTGCAACATCTATTTTCTGGTTTTCTGTCAGAAACAACAGACTGTCAAAAACAGCAGACAAAAAACAGCCCGAAATTTGAAATTCTAGAAGACCCTTTTCTCACATTTCAATCCCCTAGATATATATTACTGAAATTCAAAATTACAGCTATAAAGAAGATAGTTTTGATTTATTTTTGACAAATTTATTGCTGCTAAAAATAGAACTGAAAACAGAAAACGGAATTGTCAGAACTATCTAATTTACAAATTCCTTACATCATATTGCATGCATGAAAAATTAAATCAATTAGATTGATTGATACCAAAAGATACTAGGAAGATTATTATTGAGTCAAAAGAATGATCTAGTAGCATGAAATGTTGGAATACTCCTCGGATACATGATAGATAACATGGATTTGATTTTACAGATTTTCACTTCATGATCTTGATGGATAATATTTACTTGATGTGAAAATTTGATTGATCATTTGAGTTTAATGGAGATTTTTGCACCCTGATCTATAGGACTTGTGAGGAGAAATCACTTATTTCGAAAAAAAAAAAAGAAAAAAAAAAAGAGAGAGCAATGTGAAAAATCTAGAAACGAAGAGTACACATGGAGGGTGTGAGACATCATTCTCATTGTCGAAAATCGTGTATAGAAAAACACTTGCTGAAAAATAAGTGGATAAAGTGAAAGCCCTGAAAATGAAGAGTACACATGGAGGGTGTGAGACATCATTCTTATTGTCGAAATTTGTCTACAGGAAAAGCTACTTATCCACTATATATATAAAAAAAAAAGAAGGAAGAAATATAGTGCAAACTTCAAAAATCAAGTCATAGAAAAAGGGAAATGTAAGATCAATATTATTCTTGGATGAGTATTGATAATTGAAACATCTTGTAAATACATCTATGAGTGAAGAAGTGATAAAGATGTGAATAGAAGAAGTGAAGTCTAGATTGTTATTCCAAGGAGTGTTTAAACATTTAAGTGCTTGACATCATTCTTAAAGACTTGATATAAGAGTCCAAAGTGTCTAAAGGTGCATCATTTCTAATTGTATTTTTATTTTTTTGTATTGAAATATGATGTTTAAAATTTGTAAATTTTTATTTTCGTAATTCCATTGCTAAGGGACTAGCAATGATTTAAGTTGGGGGGTGTGATAAGTCTTCATTCCCATGAGTTAATAATTAGTAAATAATATAGTTTTAGCCTTAACTCATGATAAATAGACTTATATTTGTGTTAAAGTGTGAAAAGTGGTTTTCAGTTGATTAACGTGAATTTTTGGGTAATTATGTGATTTTATACGATTTTTACAGTCTTAGTTTTGAGATAAATGAAGAACAAGAAATAAAAATAAAAATATTGCAAAATTGGGGGACCCGCCAGCCAGCCGGGCCTGCAAACGGGTCGGAAGCGCAGTCGGGGAGTAGCCGCGGGCAGGGGCTCGAGCGGCTTGCTTGGATCGATAGGGGCACGTGTGCGCCACTCCCCTTCCACGTCACCCGTGGTCTGCCGGCTGTGGGGCAAGGAGTAGTCGTACACGCGAGAGGATTTGCATAGAAAGCTAACTTTACTATATAATCGCCCGAATAATCCGCGCACAACCGATGTGGGACTAAATGGGCGGGCGACCGCCGCAGGTTTGAATCCTCCCAGAGTCAAAATTCATATATTTTTAACTGATTATCGCGACTTTCCTGCAGATCGCCGGTGAAGGATTAAGCAACCGGAATCGCTAGATCATTGGCGAAAATCTCGTCAACGCGATTCGCGGAGCATTGCTACTAAAATTTCTGAACGATTCACGATAAAAGGATCGCAATCCATCGAGTAAATCATCTCCGATTGATCGACGAACAAGCCGTCGTCGGGAAGAGGACGATCCGCCGGGAGACCAGTCGCCACCTCCTGAGAGCGTACCAGATGCAATGAAGAGCCTCCTCTTGCTGCGCGGACCTGAGGATGAAGCTCCCTAACACGCGCCTCACCTCCATCCAGCCCCTCTCCATCGGGTGACAGCCGCCGGAGAGCCGCAAAGTCGCCGTTTTTCCGCTCCGCCGGGTGACAGCCGCCGGAGACGATTCGACGACCCACTTCATTGGTCTCTAGACTTCGCGAGAAGATCTAGAGATTGCCCACGTCGTCTTTGTCCAAAGAGAGCCTTCGAGGCCGTGGACACTGCACGACGACCCTCCCGAATGCTCAGGATTCCGGTGCATCGTCGACGCGTCGCCGTCGCGACGCCGGAACTCTGTTTTCCTGCTTTATCTAGAGATTGCCCAAGTCGTCTTTGTCCAAGGAGAGCCTTTGAGGCCGTGGACACTGCACGACGATCCTCCCGAACGCTCAGGATTCCGGTGCATCGTCGACGCATCGCCGTCGCGACGCCGGAACTCTGTTTTCCTACTTTCAATTTAATTTACGCTTCATTTAGTGATACTTTGTTGATTTTTATTTACCAAACTATACTTCGTTCAATTACGATTCTTCCGGCTTTTATAGATCTTAATTTGATTAATTGAGTCGTCTGTAATCGCCTACGTAAGAATCGCCGGGCGGAACTCTATTTCCGCCTGATTCACGTTCGCCGGGCGCTGACGTCATCCTGACGTCCGCACCCTTATTTCCTTTTTTGTGAATTTTAAAGATATTTCCTTTTTATTTCATAGTATAAAATTCGTAAGAAAATCGTACTCATTGAGAAAAATTCTGAATAATTACCAGATATTATATTACATCCCTATGATCGACCTGGAAAATTACCACTATTTTTGGGATTTGTATTGAATTATAATTGATCTATTTATTTTGAAATACTTCTAAATATCCGAAAATTCGTATTTTCTAGTTTTATAAATTTTAAATTTGCGTGATTTAACATACAACGACTGAGTCACGTCAATAATCAGATAAAATATGACTTTTGGCTTTGGGAGGATTCGAACCCACATTGTTTGCCTGTCCCCCTTCTGGGGAAGGTGTAACATGGGTTTAGTCCCACATCGGTTGTGCACCGAATTTTCAAGCGAATATATAGTAATGTTACATTTCAAAGCAATTCTCTTCTCTTATGTGTACGACCACTCCCTACCCCACAGTCGACTAGCCACTGGTGACGTGGAAGGGGAGTGGCGCACACGTGCTCCTATCAGTCCAAGCCACTTGAGCCCCTACTTGCGGCTACTCTCCGACTAAGCTTCTGACCTACTTGCGGGCCTAGTTGGACGACAGGTCCCCCTCATTTTGTCTTTTTTTTTTATTATTTCTTTTTCTTCATTTATCTCAAAAGCAAAACTATAAAAATCATATAAATTCATATAAAATCACATAATTATCCAAAAATTCACATTAATCAATTGAAAACCACTTTTCATACTTTAACATAAATATAAGTCTATTTATCATGAGTTAAGGTTAAAACTATATCATTTACTAATTATTACCTCATGATAATGAAGACTTATCAGCTAGTGACTAGGCGGAGCGGCAGATGGCAGCTCTGGCAAGTTTATGGTGGAGTTCCGAAGGAAGAGGGGGCAGTCGAATTGGGAGTCAAGAGACTCTAGCGAAGTGCTCGGCAACGGCTCGTAGGGAGGCGAAGCATGCCCCTTTCATCACAACGGCATGATGGGGTTGTAACAAAGGTGGTGGTGGTTGCAGTGGTGATGTGACTCAGTCGTTGTATATTAAATCATGCAAATATAAAATTTATAAAACTAGAAAATATAAATTTTTGGATATTTAGAAGTATTTCTAAATAAATATATTAATTATAATTCAATAAAAATTCCAAAAATAGTGATAACTTTCCAAGTCGACCACAAAGATGTAATATAATATCTGGTAATTATTCAGAATTTTTCTCAATGAATACAATTTTCTTACAAATTTTATACTAGGAAATAAAAAGGAAATATATTTAAAATTTACGAAAAAAAAGGAAATAAGGGTGCTGACATCAAGATGACATCAGCACCCGGCAAACACGAATCAGGTGAAAACAGAGTTCCGTCCAGTGATTCTTATGTAAGCAATTACAAACGACTTAATTAATCAAATTAAGATTTGTAAAAGCTAAAAGAATCGTAATTGAACGAAGTATAGTTTGGTAAATTAAAATCACACAAAGTATCACTAAATGAAGCATAAATTAAATTGAAAGTAGGAAAATAGAGTTCTGGCGTCGCAACGGCGATGCGTTGGCGATGCACCGGAATCTTGAGCGTTTGGGAGGATCGTCGTGTAGTGTCCACAGCCTCGAAGGCTCTCCTTGGACAAAGACGATGTGGGCAATCTCTAGATCTTCTCGCGAAGTCTAGAGATCAATGAAGTGGGTCGTCAAATCATCTCCGGCGGCTGTCACCTGGCGGAGCGGAAAAATGGTGATTTTACGACTCTCCGGTGGCTGTCACCCAGTAGAGAGGAGCTGGATGGGGGTGGGGCACGTGTCAGGGAGCTTCATCCTTAGGTCTGCACAGCAAGAGGAGGCTCTTCATCACATCTGGTACGCTCTCAGGAGGTGGCGACTGGTCTCCCAACAGATCATCCTCTTGCTGACGACGGCTTGTTCGTCAATCAATCGGAGATGATTTACTCGATGGATTTGCGATCCTTTTATCGCGAATTGTTTAGCAATTTTAGTAGCAATGCTCCGCGAATCATGTTGATGAGATTTTCACTAATGATCTAGCGATTTTCTTTGCTTAATCCTTCACCGGCGATCTGCAGGAAAGTCACGATAATCAAATAAAAATATATGAATTTTGACTCTAGAAGGATTCAAACTTGCGCCGGTCGCTTGCCTGTGAGGAAGGTGTGACGCGGGTTTAGTCCCACATCAGTTGTGCGCCGATTTTTTGGGCGAATATATAGTAATGTTAACTTTGTAAGCAAAGTCCCTTTTCTCACATGTACACTCCTTGCCCCACAGCCAACTGGCCACTAGTGACGTGGAAGGGGGAGTGGCGCACACGTGCCCCTATCGGTCCAAGCTAAGCCGCTTGAGCCCGTGCTCGCGACTACTCCCCAATTGTGCTTCCGACCCGCTTGTGGGCCCGGCTGGCCAGCAGGTCCCCCCATTTTTGCAATATTTTTATTTTTATTTCTTGTTCTTCATTTATCTCAAAAGTAAGACTGTAAAAATCATATAAAATCACAAATTACCCAAAAATTTACATTAATCAATTGAAAACCACAAATCATTTTTTAACATAAATATAAGTCTATTTATCATGAGTTAAGGCTAAAACTATATTATTTACTAATTATTAACTCAATAATGAAGACTTATCAAGCAGCAACTACAACCATGGTGATGGCGGCAATCTCACAGGCAGCAATGAAGATATCTGGTGGCAGCAATTGGTCTCAAGTGGCGGTAGGACTTCTCAAGCAATAGTGTCACGGAGAACGAAGTCCTCAAAGGGTATTGACGGCTTTTCTCTCTCCTTCCCTCCCTATCCTAGGTCATGAAGAAGATAACTCAAAAACAATAATCTCTCACAAAATTCAGTGCTTCCTGGTTGAAGGGGGGTCCTACCTTCCCTTATATAGGGCCCACAAGTGGGCTAAGGGGAGGTGTGCCCACTTGAGGCCCTCAAGCCCATAAGCCACAAAAAGGCTACAAGAGGGTCTTATTAGACCTCTAAAAGAGAGACTCAATAAGCTCCCCTAAAAGGAGAAAGAGGAGGGCCCTCGTACGGTGCTTAAGTGGGCCTCAAATGAAGACCCAAATAAGCCCCAAAAGAGGCCCAAAAGGAAAAAAACATAGGTCCCCCCCCCCCTTAGGGTTTTAATTGGGCCTCAAAAGAGAGACCCAATAAAACCCTAAAGAAAGGGAGAGACAAATAACAACACACACACATAGAACTAGGCCTGCTAACACACAAATGCAAGGCCCAACAAGTCAACGTGAAAATACAAAGAAAGATAAGGGCAAGCTCGAACTTGTCGTCATCGCAAAGATGGAATGTCATTGTCTTGAAGGGCTAGGCTGTGTAGCAAAAGCCAGGCTCCTTCATCTTCGCGTGTCAATTGGGCTGAACTCGGACTGCCGGTGTCTCCAGAGCTGATGGAGATAGGTCTCACTCGCCATCAATCCTCTCAGGGTCGAAAGAACTTGACTTTGACAAGTTGGCAAGTGGGGAAGGCAGGGGCTCTACTAGGTCTAATCGTAGTCGCTCTAGGTCCACCTCTGAAATCTAAGCATCGTCCTCAGACGAGAGACCCTGTCAACATACTAAGAATCTTTACGAAACTCCGCCCCTCTAAAGTCAATTACCTCCCGAAGATTCTCCTCAACTCACTCGTGCCAATCAGGATGTAAAATGGGGGGAGTGGACTCCATGGCAAACTCTCTCTCAGAGAAGGGGCCATAGATGAGGGCTCGATGTTAGATGAAAGAGGTGGGGCTTGGTACAACGCCAGATCTGCCACGTTGAATGTGGAGCTAATCCCCCAAGAAGGAGGGATGTCGACGGCATAGGCATTCTTGCCTATCTGAGAAAGAACACGAAACAGGCCAATGCTACGAGCCTGAAGCTTCATAGTAGAGTCAAGAGCGTAATGCTTGGGCCTCATCCTCATCATAACCTAGTCTCCCACCTAGAAGATCTAGGGTTGACAATGCATATCAGCAACCTGCTTGTACAATGTATTCTGACTCTATATCCTATTGTGGATGTCCTAATGCAACTAACTAACATGCTGGGCGAATGCGACACCATCTTTTGAAACTCTAACATGAGAGTCCAGGGGTACTAGATCTAGGGGCTTGTGGGGTGCTAAGCCATGTGTGATCTCAAAGGGGCTCATGCTAGTGGTACAACTGGTCGAGGAGTTATAGGCAAACTCAGCATGTGGTATGATCAGATCCTAAGTGGTCAAGCTCTCGTCAACTAATGACTGAAGTAGATTCCCTAAGCTACGATTGACAACCTCGGTCTAGCCGTCAATCTGTGGATGGTAAGCAATGGAGAACTTGAGCTTAGTCCCAAGTAAGCTCCAAAGAGTCCTCTGAAAGTGGTTGGTAAACCGTACATCACAGTTTGAGACTATAGACTTAGGTAGTCCATGAAGGCGCACAACCTCTCTAAAGTAGAGGCTAGCGACCTTAGAGGCATTGGAGGTTTTCGAACATGACATGAAGTGTGCCATCTTTGAAAACCTATCGACGACCACCATGATCGAGTTGTGTCGTCATGTAGTGTGTGAGAGTCTCAAAATGAAGTCCATGTTGTCGTTGTCCCATGGGTGGGTCGGCACTGGAAGTGATGTGTAGAGTCCAGCATTCTTCTTTACCTGCTTGGCGAGTGCGCACACTCGACACTGAGCAACGATGTTCCCTACATCGTGCTTGAGGGTCGGCTAGTAGAATTGGTACTCGATCGTTGCGATGGTCTTATCGCGACTGAAATGGCCGAATAGACCTCCTGCGTGACATTCTCAAGTGAGGAAGTCATGGAGGGATGTGTGTGGAATGCACGTCTACTCTTAAAGAATAGACATCCATTGACCACAAGGAAGTCTTTATGATCTCGAGATGGACCATCTAAGAGTGCTCATAGAACAAGGTCGTAGTTTGGGCAATTTGCGTAAGAATTTGGTAGGGACTCCAATCTTGTCATCTGAACCATCACGAGGTTCAGCAAGTAGACTCATCAGTAGAGGACGTCTGCCATCACGTTCTCCTTGCCCTTCTTGTGATGAAGGACAAAGGTGAAGTCCTACAAGTACTCGACCAATCGTGGGTGTCGATCACTCAGCTTCCGTTGAGAGTGTAGATACTTCAAGGCCTCATGGTCCAAGAAGAGCACAAACTCCTTATAAAGGAGGTAATGGCACCAGTGTTTGAGAGCCTAAATGACGGCATAGAACTCACGATCGTAAGTGGAGTATCTAAGCCTTACGTCATTCAGCTTCTCGCTGAAGTACTCTATGGGATGGCCTGCTTGGCTAAGGACACCCCCAATACTGACGCCCGAGGCATCATAAGCGGCTTCAAATACCTTGCCAAAGTCGAGTAGGCAAAGTATTGGTGCTTAAGTGATAAGAGCCTTCACCCAATTGAAGGCCTATTCAGCTGTCTCTGTCCAAAGAAAGGTCTCATTCTTGAGGTAATTAGTAAGTAGAGCGATAGCGGAACTAAAGTCCCGAATGAAGCAACGGTAGAACGTTGCTAGTCCAATGAAGCTCTAGATGTCGTGCATGCTGCCTGGTCGTGCCCAGGTTTCTATTGTGTAGAGCTTTTTGGGGTCCGTGGAAACTCCTCACTCGAAGATGACAAAACCAAGGAAAACCTCAAAAGTGAAGAAACTACACTTCTTAGGATGGGCATAAAGCTTCTCCTGTCGAAGTGCCTCAAACACCTATCGTAAGTGTTGGAGGTGGGAGTCTCGGGTACTATTGTAGACCAAGATGTCGTCAAAGTATACTACGACAAACTTGCCAATGAATGGGCGTAAAACCTTGTTCATTAGCCTCTGGAACGTACTAGATGCATTGGAGAGGCCAAATGGCATGACCCTCCACTCGTATAGGCCCTCCTTGATCTTAAAGGTGGTCTTCTACTCGTCCCCTAGATGTATCTTGACCTGATGATAACCACTATGTAGATCTATCTTTGAAAAGATAGTGGCTCCTATCATCATGTCAAATAAGTCTTGTAATTGTAGGATCAGAAAATGGTATTTAACCATTATTCTATTGATCGCACGACTATTACAACACATGCGCCAAGTGCCATCCTTTTTTGGCACTAGTAATGCAGGCACGACATAGGGACTAAGGCTCAACTAGATGAGTCCTTTGTCCAAAAGCTCTTGTACCTGTCGACTAAGCTCCTCGTACTTGGCCAGCTCCATGTGATAGTACAGCAGGTTCAGGAGTAATGCTCTAGGAACCAAGTCGATAGCATGCTGAATGTGCCTTAATGGAGGCAGCTCTCTAGGAAGCTCCTCTAAGAGTATGTCGGTGATAAGTCTTCATCATCATGAGTTAATAATTAGTAAATAATATAGTTTTAGTCTTAAATCATGATAAATAGACTTATATTTATGTTAAAGTGTGAAAAGTGGTTTTAAATTGATTAATGTGAATTTTTGGGTAATTATGTGATTTTATATAAATTTATATAATTTTTATAGTCTTACTTTTGAGACAAATGAAGAAAAAGAAATAAAAAATAAAAAGAAGACAAAATGAGGGGAGTAGCTACGAGTAGGGGCTTGAGCGGCTTGGACCAATAGGGGCACATGTGCGCCACTCCCCTTCCACATCACTGGTGGCCAGCTAGTTGTGGGGCAAGGAGTGGTCGTACACGCGAGAGAAGGGACTTTGCTTAGAAATCTAACATTACTATATATTTGCCTGAAAAATCGGTGCACAATCGATGTGGGACTAAACCCACATCACACCTTCCTCAGAAGAGGCGGGCAATCGGTGTGGGTTTGAGGCCTTCTAGAGCCAAAAGTCATATATCTTTATCTCATTATCTCAACTTTCCTATAGATTGCCAGTGAAGGATTAAGCAATCAGAATTACTAGATCATCAGCAAAAATCTCGTCAACGTAATTTGCAGAACATTGTTACTAAAATTGCTGAAAGATTTGCAATAAAAGGATCGCGAATCTATTGAGTAAATGATCTCCGATTGATTGAGGAACAAGTTGTCGTTGGGAAGAGGGCGATCCGCTGGGAGACGAGTCACCACCTCCTGAGGGCATACCAGATTCGATGAAGAGCTTCCTCTTGCTTCACAGACTTGAGATAAGGTTTCTTGACATGCGCCCCACCTTTATCCAACTCCTTTTTGTTGGGTGACTGATAAGTCTTCATTATCATGAGTTAATAATTAGTAAATAATATAGTTTTAGCCTTAACTCATGATAAATAGACTTATAGAATTTTTGGGTAATTATGTGATTTTATACGATTTTTACAGTCTTAGTTTTGAGATAAATGAAGAACAAGAAATAAAAATAAAAATATTGCAAAATGGGGGGACCCGCCGGCCAACCAGGCCCGCAAGCGGGTCGGAAGCGCAGTCGGGGAGAAGCCGTGAGCAGGGGCTCGAGCGGCTTGCTTGGGGACCGACAGGCACGCGTACGCCACTCCCCTTCCACGTCACCGGTGGCCAGCCGGCTGTGGGGCAAGGAGTGGTTGTACACGCGAGAGAAGGGACTTTGCTCACAAAGCTAACATTACTATATATTCGCCCGAAAACTCGGCGTACAACCGATGTGGGACTAAACCCACACCTTCCTCAGAAGAGGTGGGGCGACCGGCGCGGGTTCGAATCCTCCCAGAGTCAAAATTCATATATTTTTATCTGATTATCGCGACTTTCCTGCAGATCGCCGGTGAAGGATTAAGCAACGAGAATCGCTGGATCATCGGCAAAAATCTCGTCAACACGATTCGCGGAGCATTGCTACTAAAATTGCTCAACGATTCACGATAAAAGGATCGCGAATCCATCGAGTAAATCATCTCCGATTGATCGACGAACAAGCCGTCGTCGGGAAGAGGACGATCTGTTGGGAGACCAGTCGCCACCTCCTGAGAGCGTACCAGATGCGATGAAGAGCCTCCTCTTGCTGCGCGGACCTGAGGATGAAGCTCCCTAACACGCGCCTCACCTCCATCCAGCCCCTCTCCGTCGGGTGACAGCCGCCGGAGAGCCGCAAAGTCGCCGTTTTTCCGCTCTGCCGAGTGACAGCCGCCGGAGACGATTCAACGACCCACTTCATTGATCTCTAGACTTCGCGAGAAGATCTAGAGATTGCCCACGTCGTCTTTGTCCAAGGAGAGCCTTCGAGGCCGTGGACACTGCACGACGACCCTCCCGAACGCTCAGGATTCCGGTGCATCGCCGACGCATCGCCGTCGCGACGCCGGAACTCTGTTTTCCTGCTTTCAATTTAATTTACGCTTCATTTAGTGATACTTTGTTGATTTTAATTTACCAAACTATACTTCATTCAATTACGATTCTTCCGACTTTTACAGATCTTAATTTGATTAATTGAGTCGTCTGTAATCGCCTACGTAAGAATTGTCGGGCGGAACTCTGTTTCCGCCTGATTCGCGTTTGCCAGGCGCTGACGTCATCCTGACGTCCACACCCTTATTTCCTTTTTTTCGTGAATTTTAAATATATTTTCTTTTTATTTCCTAGTATAAAATTCGTAAGAAAATCGTACTCATTGAGAAAAATTCTGAATAATTCCCAGATATTATATTACATCCCTGTGATCGACCTGGAAAATTACCGCTATTTTTGGAATTTTTATTGAATTATAATTGATATATTTATTTAGAAATACTTCTAAATATCTGAAAATTCGTATTTTCTAGTTTTATAAATTTAATATTTGCGTGATTTAATATACAACGACTGAGTCACGTCAGTGACAACTGCTAGAGAGCCACAAAGTTGTCGTTTTTCTGCTCTGCTAGGTGATAGCTGCCGGAGATGATTCGATGACCCATTTCATTAATCTCTAAACTTCACAAGGAGATCTAGAGATTGCCCACGTCGTCTTTGTCTAAGGAGAGTCTTTGAGACTGTGGAAATGCTCAGGGTTCTAGTACATCACTGACGCATCGCTGTCGCAACGCCAGAACTCTATTTTCTTACTTTCAACTTACTTTACACTTCATTTAGTGATAATTTGTGTGATTTTAATTTATCAAAATATACTTCGTTCAATTACAATTCTTCTGACTTTTACAGATCTTAATTTGATTAATTAAATCATTTATAATCACTTACGTTAGAATCATCAGGTGGAACTCTATTTCCACCCAATTCGCATTTGTGGGCCATTGACATCATCCTCACGTATGCACCCTTATTTCTCTTTTTTGTGAATTTTAAATATATTTTCTTTTCATTTCATAGTATTAAATTTATAGAAAATTATATTCTTTGAGGAAAAATCTAAATAATTATCAGATATTTTATTGCATCCTTGTGATAGACCTAAAAAATTATTGTTATTTTTAGAAGTTTTATTGAATTGTAATTCTTATATTTATTTAGAAATACTTCTAAATATCTAAAAAAATTATAGTTTCTAGTTTTATAAATTTTAAATTTGTGTGATTTAATATACAATGACTAAGTCACGTCAAATTTTGGTGCCATTATTGAGGATGTATCGTATAATATTTAGTAGTTTTCTATTTTTCTCTTAGAGTACACAAAAAAAACTCTTGTTTTATTTTTTTTCTTGCCAAATTTTTTTTTTAAAAAAAGGGAATGAAAAAAAGCAAGGCAAGGATTGGAGATTACTGAAGGAGGGTAACAATTACTAAAATTTTCCCTCGAATTTATTAACTTTTTATGCATGGTAGAAGATCCTTGCATCTAAGGCTAAAAAATCCTTTCATTATTTCATTCAAAACTAAAAATCTGAAAGAAATATTATTTTGGATGAATCTTGAAGGAAGTACAAGTCAAATTGAGAATAATCCTATGGCCATGAAAAATCATTATATCCTTGATTCATTTCAAGGAGCATCCAATATTAGAGTCCCATTAGCACCTACTGTTAAATTTGAAATAAATTCAGAAATTCTTTAAATACTCCCTAATTTTCATTGATTACCTTTAGAGGAACCTCATCAGTACTTAGAAAAATTTCATATGGTCTGTGATTTAGTTAATCTCTCTCAAGTTACACTAGAAATTATTAAGATGAAATTATTTCCTCATACACTTAGGGACAAAGCTAGTCATTGGCTATCCACATTAGATAGAGAATTAATTAGCTGGAAATACATAGAATAAATCTTTCTTTGAAAATTTTATCCTTAGGAAAAACTCAAAATATAAGAAAATATATATGAAATTTTTCTCAAAGACTAGGAGAAAGTTTACATGAGACATGGGAAACATTCAAAGATTTACTTAGAAAGTGTCCTCATTATACTATACTCAAGTGGCAGCTCAATAGAATCTTTTATGATGGATTATTAGAACAATATAGAAATATGGTTAATTCTATATGTGGAGAAGCTTTTATGGAAAAAATTCATAATGAGATTTATAGTCTATGAAAATTTAAATGAAAATTCTAGACATCAAGCCCCTTTTGAATTATATGACAGGGATAAGAAGAGAAGAATTCCTGAATTGCATCATGATGATGATTCTAAATTTAGAAATGAGGTTAATTAGATTAATCAAAGATTACAACAACTTGATTTACTTATTGATAATATTAGAAAGCCTCTTAACCTTCAACTTAATTCAAATAGTATATGTCCTATTGACATGACTCAATCGTTGTATATAAAATCACGTAAATATAAAATTTATAAAACTAGAAAATATGAATTTTTGGATATTTAGAAGTATTTCTAAATAAATATATCAATTATAATTCAATAAAACTTCCAAAAATAGCGATAATTTTCTAGGTCAATCACAAAGATGTAATATAATGTCTGGTAATTATTCAGAATTTTTCTCAATGAATACAATTTTCTTATGAATTTTATACTAGAAAATAAAAAGAAAATATATTTAAAATTCACGAAAAAAAAGGAAATAAGGGTGCGGATGTCAAGATGACATCAGTGCCCGGCGAACACGAATCAGGCAAAAACAGAGTTTCGCCTGGTGATTCTTACGTAAGCGATTACAGACGACTTAATTAATCAAATTAAGATCTGTAAAAGCCGAAAGAATTGTAATTGAATGAAGTATAGTTTGGTAAATTAAAATCACACAAAGTATCATTAAATGAAGTGTAAATTATATTAAAAGCAGGAAAGCAGAGTTCCAGCATCACGACGGCGATGCGTCGGTGATGCGTCGGTGATGCAACAGAATGTTGAGCGTTCGGGAGGATCGTCGTGCAGTGTCCACGACCTCGAAGGCTCTCCTTTGATAAAGACGACATGGGCGATCTCTAGATCTTCTCGCGAAGTCTAGAGATCAATGAAGTGGGCCGTCGAATCATCTCTGGCGGCTGTCACCTGGCAAAGCGGAAAAACGGTGACTTTACGGTTCTCCGGTGGCTATCACCTAACGGAGAGGAGCTAGATGGAGCTGGGGCGCATGTCAGGGAGCTTCATCCTCAGGTCCACACAGCAAGAGGAGGCTCTTCATCACATCTCATACACTCTCAGGAGGTGGTGACTGGTCTCCCGGCGAATTGTCCTCTTCCTGACGACGGCTTATTTGTCATTCAATCGGAGATGATTTACTTGATGGATTCGTGATCTTTTTATCACGAATTGTTCAACAATTTTAGTAGCAATGCTCCACGAATCGCATTGACGAGATTTTCGCCGATGATTCAGCGATTCTCGTTGCTTAATCCTTCACCGGCGATTTGCAGGAAAGTCACGATAATCAAATAAAAATATATGAATTTTGACTCTAGAAGGATTCAAACCCACACTAGTCGTGCGCCGATTTTTCAGGCGAATATATAGTAATGTTAACTTTGTAACCAAAGTCCCTTCTCTCGCGTGTACGACCACTCCTTACCCTACAGCCGGCTGGCCACTAGTGACGTGGAAGGAGAGTGGCGCACACGTGCCCCTATCAGTCCAAGCTAAGCTGCTTGAGCCCCTGCTTGTGGCTACTCCCCGACTGCGCTTCCGTCCCACTTGCAGGCCCGGCTGGCCGGCGGGTCCCCCCATTTTGCAATATTTTTTATTTTTATTTCTTGTTCTTCATTTATCTCAAAAGTAAGACTGTAAAAATCATATAAAATCACATAATTACCCAAAAATTCACATTAATCAATTGAAAATCAAAAATCATTCTTTAACACAAATATGTCTATTTATCATGAGTTAAGGCTAAAACTATATTATTTACTAGTTATTAACTCATGATAATGAAGACTTATCACACCCCCCAACTTAAATCATAGCTAGTCCATTAGCAATGGAATTACGAAAATAAAAATTTACAAATCTCAAACATCATATTTCAATACAGAAAAAAAATATATAATTAGAAACGATGCATCTTTAAACACTTTGGATTCTTATATCAAGTATTTAAGAATGATGTCAAGCACTTAAATGTTTAAACACTCCTTGGAATAACAATCTAGACTTCACTTCTTCTATTCACATCTTTATCACTTCTTCACTCATAGATGTATTTACAAGATGTTCCAATTATCAATACTTATCCAAGAATAATATTGATCTTACATTTCCCTTTTTCTATGACTTAATTTTTGAAGTTTGCACTATATTTCTTCCTTTTTTTTCTTTTTTTTTTTATAAATAGTGGAGAAGTAGCTTTTCGTGTAGACAAATTTTGACAATAAGAATGATGTCTCACACCTTCCATGTGTATTCTTCATTTTCAAGGCTTTTACTTTATCCACTTATTTTTCAGCAAGTGTTTTTCTATGCACGATTTTTGACAATGAGAATGATGTCTCACACCCTCCATGTGTACTCTTCATTTCTAGATTTTTCACACTGCTCACTCTTTTTTTTTTTTGAAATAAGTGATTTCTCCTCACAAGTCTTATAGATCAGGGTGCAAAAATCTTCATTAAACTCAAATGATCAATCAAATTTTCAGATCAAGTAAATACTATCCATCAGATCATGAAGTGAAAATCTATAAAATCAAATCCGTGTTATCTATCATGTATCCAAGGAGTATTCTGACATTTTATGCTACTAGATCATTCTTTTGACTCAATAGTAATCTTCCTAGTATCTTTTGGTATCAATCAATCTAATTGATTTAATTTTTCATGCATGTAATATGATGTAAGGAATTTGTAAATTAGATAGTTCTGACAATTCCATTTTCTATTTTCAGTTCTATTTTTAGCAGCAATAAATTTGTCAAAAATAAATCAAAACTATCTTCTTTATAGCTGTAATTTCGAATTTCAGTAATATATGTCTAAGGGATTGAAATGTGAGAAAAGGGTCTTCTAGAATTTTAAATTTCGGGCTGTTTTTTGTCTGCTGTTTTTGACAGTCTGTTGTTTCTGACAGAAAACCAGAAAATAGATGTTGCAATTTTTCCGAATTTTATTTTATTTTTATTTTTTTAGTTGCTGTTCTAAGTTGAATAAACTGCAAACACATGTTCTTAATCGTCCTACAGCATAAATTAATAATGAATACTTCACCCCCCAACTTAAAAATGACATTGTCCTCAATGACACAGAAAACTTGAAATAGAATATGTAGAAAATATTATTTTCAAGTGAAGCATGCATATCTGCAAAGTTAAGCATTAAAAATATTTTCATAAATGATGAAGCTCAGAAAGACATCACCTCAACCTCGTTTTTAATTTTCCACTTCGTCTTACACTCCTCCTGCACTTTTTCAAAAAAAAGACAAATACAGAAATAGGCACTACAAAATTCTAAGAAAAATAGAGCTTAAAAAAAAATTCAAACAAAATGAAATAAAAACCATGGGTTGCCTCCCATGCAGCGCTGAATTTAATGTCTCCAGCTAGACTCCTTGGTCTTACTCTTGAATTTCTTTTAATAATAAAATTTCTTTTTCTGCAAGACGTTCATGTTCTATGTAATGTTTAAGCCGCTGTCCATTTACTTTAAAGTTATTATCACTTTTAGGATCTTTAATCATTATAGCCCCATGATCATATGTCTCTTCCACCACATAAGGCCCTTTCCATTTTAATTTTAATTTTCCTGGGAATAATTTCAGCCTAGAATCATATAACCACACTTTTTGTCCAACATCAAATTTTTTCTACTAATGTATTTATCATGGAAAGTTTTAGTTTTTTCTTTATATATTCTATGATTTTCATAAGCTTCATTTCTCAACTCTAGTTCATGTAGCTGAAAAATTCTATGCCCACTAGCTGATTTCTCATACATATATAAATTTTTTATAGCCCATAATACTTTATGCTCTATTTCCACAAGAAGATGGCATAGCTTTCCAAAAATGAGATGAAATAGGGACATACCTATGGGATTTTTATAAGCTGTTCTATAAGCTCATAATGCATCTTGTAATTTTGTGAGCCAATCTTTCCTATCTGGTCTAACTATTTTTCTCAAAATTCTCTGAATTTCCCTATTTGCTACTTCAGCTTGCCCATTTGTTTGGGGATGATATGGACTGGCTACTCTATGGTGTACTCCATTCTTTTTCAATAGTTCCCTGAACTGTTTATTTGTAAAATGTGTTCCTCCATCACTAATAATCACTCTAGGACATCCAAATCTCAAAAAAATATTTTTCTGCACAAATTTCATCATGATTTTATGATCATTAGTTCTAGTAAGAATAGCTTCCACCCACTTCAACACATAATCAACAGCAAGCAAAATATATTCATATTTTTCAGCTGATGGGAAAGGACCCATGAAATCTATTCCCCATACATCAAAAATTTCGACTACTAACATGGTACTCATGGGCATCTCATCTTTTTTACTCATGTTACCTATAGATTGGCATGAAATACATGTTCTACTAAATTCTATAGAATCTCTAATGATTGTAGGCCAATAAAAACCACATTAAAAAAAATTTGCAGCTGTTTTTCATCTAAAGAAATGTCCACCACAATTAGATAAATGGCACATGTTAATAATGCTATGATATTCTTCTTCAGGAACACATCTCCTTAAAATTTAATCATTGCCCAAGTAATATAAATCAAGATCATGCCAAAAATAATTTCTAATCTTAGAAAAGAAATGATGTTTTCTGTTCTTATCCCACTGTTCTAGAGTTTTTCCAGAAACCAGAAAATTAATAATATGTGTATACCATGGTGATGGTTGATGTTGAGTTGCCATCAATTGTTCATCTGGAAATACGTCCTGTAAAGGTGCTGCCTTTATTCCTTATCATTTAATCTAGAAAGATAGTTAACAACAACATTCTCGAAACCTTTTTTATCTTTTATTTCTAAATCAAATTCCTGCAACAATAAAATCCATCCATCTTAATAAATGTGGCTTTGTATCTTTTTTATTTAATAGATATTTTAATGCTGCATGATCAATATAAGTAATAATTTTAGCTCTCAAAATATATGATCTAAACCATTCTAATGAAAATACTATAGTTAACAACTCTTTTTCAGTTGTGGTATAATTTAATTGAGCATCGGATGTAGTTTTACTAGCATATGAAATTACTATGGGTTTTGACTCTTTTGTTTGTCCTAAAACGGCCCCCACTGCATAATTCGATGCATCACACATTATTTCAAAGGGAAGGGACCAATTAGGAGCTTGTAAAATAGGTGCCTCAGTAAGTAATCTTTTTATTTTGGAAAAAGACTCAAAATATTTCTCATCAAAATTAAAAGGCACATCTTTAGATAATAGCATGGTGAGAGGTTTAGAAGTTTTTGAAAAATCTTGAATAAATTTTCTGTAATAACCTGCATGACCCAAGAAAGATCGAATCTATTTTACTGAATTCGGAGGTTTCATTTTAGATATAATATCAATTTTTGCTCTATCCACCTCTAAACCTCTTTCACTCACAATATGACCCAACACAACTCCCTCTTTAACCATAAAATGTGATTTCTCCCAACTCAAAACTAATTTTTTCTCTATGCATTTCTCAAGTACATGCTGTAAATGATTTAAGCATTCATCAAATGATTCACCAAAAATAAAAAAATCGTCCATAAAAATTTTCATGCATTTTCCAATCATATCAGAAAAAATAGACAGCATACATCTTTGAAATACGGCTAAAGCATTACACAAACCCAAAGGCATGCATTTAAAAGGAAAAGTACCAAATGGACAAGTGAAAGTTATTTTTTCTTGATCTAAAGGGTTTATATAAATTTGATTATAACCAGAGTATCCATCCAGAAAACAAAAAAAGTTTTTTCTAGCTAATTTTTCTAGAATTTGATCAATAAATGGTAGGGAAAATGATCTTTTCTAGTAACTGAATTTAATTTTCTATAATCAATGCAAACTCTCCAACCGGTAGTTAGTCTTGTTTGTATTTCATCCCCATTTTCGTTTTTTATAACTATGATCCCTGGTTTTTTTGGCACTACTTGTGTAGGACTAACCCATTTGCTATTTGAAATAGGATAAATAATATCAACAGCCAGCCACTTTAAAATTTCTTTTTTTACAATTTCCATCATGTTAGGATTTAATCTTCGTTGTGGTTCCCTACTAGTTCTAGCCCCCTCCTCTTAATATATACTATGCATGTATACTCTCATATCAATGCCCCTTAGATCGTCCATTTTCCAGCCCATAGCCTTCTTATTTTTTCGAAGTACATCTAATAATTCTTCTTCCTGTTCATCACTCAAATCAGCTACAATAATAATAGGAAATGAATTATTTTCCTCCAAAAACATATATTTTAAACTAGAGGGAAGAGGTTTCAACTCTAAATTTAGATGATCTTCCTCTTTCTTTTCTCTCAAATTTATATTCTCTATTTCCTCTAATTCTTCGAGCACACAGTCATCAATAACATCTGGATCATCAAAATCATCTAGAAGATCTATGGTATGACAATCATATACTTGTGATTTCTTAAGATCATTTGATACCTCAAAAATTTTAATTTCTACTGATTGATCTCCACATGAAATTTTCGCAATACTTGTGGGAAAATCAATATTCATCTTTATTGTATGCAAAAGTGTTCTCCCTAAGATGATTGGTGTATCATAAAACTGTCCATTAAAATCCATTTCCAACACTACAAAATCAGCTGGAAATTTACATCCTTTAACTGTTACTATCACATTTTCTAAAATACCTTTAGGATGTTTTATAGATCTATCAGCAAATTGTAAGGTAACAGTAGAAGGCTTAAGATCAGAAATATTAAATTTATCACAAATACTTGTAGGTAATAAATTAATACTAGCACCGGTGTCAAGTAATGTATTCTGAAAAATGAATCCACCAATATCACATGAAATTAAAGGGGCACCTATATCTCTCAATTTAAATGGTAATTGATTTAATAATAATGCACTACTATGCATAGATAATTTTTCTACTCTAGGTGCCCTTTTTGGTGTACACATTTCTTTCAAATCTCTAGCATATTCAAGAATATGTTCAATGGCAGTGAGTAAAGGAAGACTAATTTGCACATCTTGTAAAATTTTCTTTATTTCTTCATTGTGTTCCTTTTTCTTTCTTTGTCTAGGCTCTAGAGCTTTAGGAAATGGAATGGTTGTCCTCTCTTTTGAAATTTCTTTGGTAGAATCTATAAAATCCTCTTCTACTCCTATTTGATTTTGTTTTGGGTTGTCCACGCTTTCTTTTTCTTCTAATGTTTGGGGATAAGGATCAGGTAAGATCTTACCACTCCTTAATGCATTCACTGTCCTAACATTTTCATTTCATGGGTTTTTTCCTAGATTCATGCTACTAGACTCCCCTTGCTGAAATCTTATTGTTGGACAGTTCCCTAAATTTTTTATGGGCTGACTAGGTAGCTGTCCCTCTTCTCTCTTATTCCCAAGGACCTCTATAATTTGTTTCTGGTGCTGCATCATTTGATTCATAGTTTGTTGCATCATTTGGCTCATTTACTGCATCATTTCCATAGTATCAGGTTGGGTTTGAAAGGGCTGATTTTTATAAAATCTATTTTCTTATTTTGGACAAAATTCAGAGTTTGAATTGGGTCAAAGTGCTTCTGGATTTTGAATATTATTTGGGTCTCTCCATAAAAAATTATTCCTCCAATTAGGATTATAAAAATTTGGAAAATGTTCCCTGTTTCTATTAAAATTGTGAGCTACTTGCACTTGTTCTTGCATAGGGTGAAATGATTGGTCTAAATTATAACATTGAAATTCAGAATAACCATTTTCACCATACATAGGACATGTACTATTTGAATTAAGTTGAGGGTTAAAGGCTTTCTAATATTGTCAATAAGTAAATCAAATTTTTCTAATCTTTGATTAATTTGATTAACCTCATTTCTAAGTTTAGAATCATCATCATGATGCAATTCATAAATTCCTCTCTTGTTATCCTTGTCATATAATTCAAAAGAGACTTGATCTCTAGAATTTTCACTTAAATTCTTATAAAGACTGTAAATCTCATCAGGAGTTTTCTCCATAAAAGCTCCTCCACATATAGAATCAACCATATCTCTATGTTGTTCTAATAATCCATCATAAAAAATTCTATTGAGTTGCCACTTGGGTATAGCATGATGAGGACACTTTCTAAGTAAATCTTTGAATTTTTCCTATGTCTCATGCAAAGTTTCTCCTAGTCTTTGAGAAAAACTCCATATATGTTTTCTCATATTTTGAGTTTTTCCTAAGTGATAAAATTTTTGAAGAAACGCCTGTTCTATATCTTTCTAGCTAATTGATTCTCTATCTAATGTGGATAGCCAATGACTAGCTTTATCCTTAAGTGTATGAGAGAATAATTAACTAAATCACAGATCATATAAAATTTTTCTAAGTGCTGATGAGGTTCCTCTAAAGGTAATACATGAAAACTAGGGAGCATTTGAAAAATTCTTGGATTTATTTCGAATTTAATAATGGGTGCTAATGAGACTCTAATATTAGATGCTCTTTGAAATGAATCAGGGATATAATGATTTTTCATGGCCATAGGATTGTTCTCAGTTTGACTTGTACTTCCTTCAGGATCCATCAAAATTAATTTTTTTTTCAGATTTTATTTTTGAATGAAATAATGAAAGGATTTTCTAGCCTTGGATGCAAGGATCTTCTACCATACATAAAAATCAATAAATTTGAGGGAAAAAGTTAGTAACTATTACCCTCCTTCAAGATGCTCCAGTCCTTGCCATGCTTCTTCTCATTCCCTTTTTCTAATAAAACTCGGCAAAAAGAAAATAAAACAAGAGTTAAGTTTTTTTTTTGTGTACTCTAAGAGAAAAAAAGAAAAATACTAAATATTATGCAATACATCCCTGGCAATAGTGCCAAAATTTGACGTGGCTCAGTCATTGTATATTAAATCACGCAAATATAAAATTTATAAAACTAGAAAATACGAATTTTTGGATATTTAGAAGTATTTTTAAATAAATATATCAATTATAATTCAATAAAAATTCAAAAAATAGCGGTAATTTTCTAGGTCGATCACAGGGATGTAATATAATATCTAGTAAATATTCAGAATTTTTCTCAATGAATATGATTTTCTTACGAATTTTATACTAGGAAATAAAAAGGAAATATATTTAAAATTCACGAAAAAAAAGGAAATAAGGGTGCAGACGTCAGGATGATGTCAGCGCCCGACGAATGCGAATAAGGCGGAAACAGAGTTCCGCCCGGCGATTCTTACGTAAGCGATTACAGACGAGTTAATTAATTAAATTAAGATCTGTAAAAGTTGGAAGAATCGTAGTTGAACAAAGTATAGTTTGGTAAATTAAAATCACACAAAGTATCACTAAATGAAGCGTAAATTAAATTAAAAGTAGGAAAACAGAGTTCCGGCATTGCGATGGCGATGCATCGACGATGTACTAGAATCCTGAGTGTTTGGGAGGATCGTCGTGTAATGTCTATGGCCTCGAAGGCTCTCTTTGGACAAAGACGACGTGGGCAATCTCTAGATCTTCTCGCGAAGTTTAGAGATCAATGAAGTGGGTCGTCGAATCGTCTCTGGCGGCTGTCACCTGGTGGAGCGGAAAAATGGCGACTTTACAGCTCTTCAGCGGCTGTCACCCGATGGAGAAGAGCTGGATGGAGGTGGGGCGCGTGTTAGGGAGCTTCATCGTCAGGTCCGCGCAAGAAGAGGAGGCTCTTCATTGTATCTGGTATGCTCTCAAGAAGTGGCGACTGGTCTCCCGACGGATCGTCCTCTTCTTGACGACGCCTTGTTCGTCGTTCAATTGGAGATGATTTACTCGATGGATTCGCGATCCTTTTATTGCGAATCGTTCAGCAATTTTAGTAGCAATGCTCCACGAATTGCGTTGATGCACCGATGATCCAGTGATTCTTGTTGCTTAATCATTCACCGACGATCTGCAGGAAAGTCGCGATAATCAAATAAAAATATATGAATTTTAACTCTAGAAGGATTCGAACCCATGCTGATCGTGCGCCGATTTTTCAGGTGAATATATAGTAATGTTAACTTTGTAAGCAAAGTCCCTTCTCTCGCGTGTACGACCACTCCTTGCCCCACAGCCGGTTGGCCACCAGTGATGTGGAAGGGGAGTGGCGCACACGTGCCCCTATCGGTCTAAGCTAAGCCGCTCGAGCCCCTACTTGCGGCTACTCTTCGACTAAGCTTCTAACCTGCTTGCAGGCCCGGCTGGCCAGCGGGTCCCCCCATTTTGTAATATTTTTATTTTTCTTTCTTGTTCTTCATTTATCTCAAAAGTAAAGACTGTAAAAATCGTATAAAATCACATAATTACCCAAAAATTCACATGAATCAATTGAAAACCACAAATCATACTTTAACACAAATATGAGTCTATTTATCATGAGTTAAGGCTAAAACTATATTATTTACTAATTATTAACTCATGATAATGAAGACTTATCACCTATGTATGGTGAAAATGATCATTTCGAATTTCAATATCATCATAGGCAAGAATAAGTCCAGGTACCCCATGATTTTAGTAAAAATAGGGAATATTTTTCTAATTCTTATAACCCTAATTAGAGGAATAATTTTTCATGGAGAAACCTAAATAATATTCAAAATCTAGAAGCACTTAGACCCAATTCAAATTTTGAATTTTGGCCAAAATAAGAAAACAGATTTTAGAAAAATCAGCCTGCTCAAACTCAACCTAATACTATGGAAATGATGCAGCAAATGAGCCAAATGATACAACAAACTATCAATCAAATGATGCTAAACCAGAAACAAATAATAGAGGCTCTTGGAAATAAGAGAGAAGAGGGACAGCTACCTAGTCAGCCTATAGAAAATCTAGGGAACTGCCCAACAATAGGATTTCAGCAAGGGGAGTCTAGTAGCGTGAATCTAGGAAAAAACTCACGAAATGAAAATGTTAGGATAGTAAATACATTGAGTGATAATATTTTACCTAATCCTTATTTTCAATTATTAGAAGAAAACGATGATCCATTAGAAGTAAATGAGAATATTAAGGCCAAATATATAGTAGTAGAAAATTTAAATAAAATCATTTATTGCTCACAATTGATAAATAAATATAGTGAGGATGATGAGGAGAAAGAGTGCTTAGATGAAGAAACAGCAGCTGATCATGGAAAAATCATCCAAATTTTAGTAGAAGGGAGTATGGACAGAAATGAAGAAAAATATATTTCAGATGAGGAAAAATCAGTTGATTTCGGAGATGTAGGAGATGAAATTAATAAATCTAATCATAATTTTGCAGCCATGGATGTTGATAGTGAGGATAATGATGTAAATCATATACCAAAATTAAAAGATAGCTCTTGGGAAGATGAAGAATTTGATGAGTTGAGAAACGAAAAGCTAGAAAAAGAGTTGTTTCAACTAATGGGGAGAAACAAAAATAATGGATATGAATATAGAGATAACTTTAGATGAGAAAATTTGAATTTTACTGAATTAATTAGATCTGAGATTAAAGAAGACAATCCTTCCATCCTTAAAAATCCACAGCCCATTAGAATTATTTCTAAGCTTGAAATATTTCACTCCTTGTAAATTGAACAAACATGTATGGAAGATAAAATAGAGTAGGAGAAGATTATGCAGATAAAAGAATACATTAAGAAATCGGTGAGTGGAAGAATTAGAGATATCAATTTAGATGAAAAAATTCTAGATTGGGTAAGAGCTAATTTAAATATTATATGGCCTGATCACATTTTATGATCTATTAATAGAAAGTATTTATTAATGAATGAGAGCCTTACAAAACAAGATAGAAATGAGGAAAAAAATCTTTTCAAAATGAAAATATTATTTTTGAGAAAATTTTGTTAATTTTCATTTTGTTTTGGCTGAAAGTATGTCAAGGTATCTATATGAAATATATGAATTTATGCTAATTCTGAAAAAGAATATCATAAAACTTACCTTGCAATACAAATATATTTTGATGGCCATAGATCATCTTATATGATCTAAGAGCTGTCCAACTGAAGACACTAAATTCAATGCTGCATGGGAGGCAACCCATGATTTTTATTTCATTCTGTTTTATTTTTTTTAAGCTCTATTTTTCTTAGAATTTCATAGTACTTATTTCTATATTTGTTTATTCGAAAAAGTGCAGGAGGAGTGTAAGATAAAGTGGAAAATTAAAAACGAGGTTGAAGTGATGTCTTTCTGAGTTTTATCATTTACGAAAATATTTTTAATGCTTAACTTTGCACATATGTATGCTTCACTTGAAAATTATATTTTCTGCATATTCTGTTTCGGTTTTTTTGTGTCATTTTTAAGTTGGGGGGTGAAGTATTCATTATTAGTTTATGCTGTAGGATGATTAAGAACATGTGTTTGCATTTTATTCAACTTAGAACAGCAACTAAAAAAATAAAAATAAAATAAAATTCAGAAAAATTGTAACATCTATTTTCTGGTTTTCTGTCAAGAACAACAGACTGTCAAAAATAGTAGACAAAAAATAGCCCAAAATTTGAAATTCTAAAGAAATTTTTCTCACATTTCAATCTCCTAGACATATATTACTAAAACTCGAAATTACATCTATAAAGAGGATAGTTTTGATTTATTTTTGATAAATTTAGTGCTGCTAAAAATAGAACTGAAAATAGAAAACAGAACTATCATAACTATCTAATTTATAAATTTCTTACATCATATTACATTTATGTAAAATTAAATCAATTAGATTGATTGAGATACCGAAAGATATTAGGAAGATTATTATTGAGTCAAAAGAATGATCTAGTAGCATGAAATGTTGAAATACTCCTTGGATACATGATAGATAACATGGATTTGATTTTACAAATTTTCACTTCATGATCTTGATGGATAGTATTTACTTAATGTGAAAATTTGATTGATCATTTGAGTTTAATAGAGATTTTTGTACTCTGATCTATAGGACTTGTGAAGAGAAATCACTTATTTCGAAAAAAAAAAGAAAGAAAGCAATGTGAAAAATCTAGAAACAAAGAGTACACATGGAGGGTGTGAGATATCATTCTCATTGTCGAAAATCGTGCATATAAAAACACTTGATGCAAAATAAGTAGATAAAATGAAAGTCTTAAAAATGAAGAGTACACATAGAAGGTGTGAGACATCATTCTTATTGTCAAACTTTGTCTATAGGAAAAACTACTTATCTACTATATATATATAAAAAAATAAATATAGTGCAAACTTCAAAAATCAAGCCATAGAAAAAGAGAAATGTAGGAGCAATATTATTCTTGGATGAGTATTGATAATTAGAACATTTTGTAAATACATCTATGAGTGAAGAAGTGATAAAGATGTGAATAGAAGAAGTGAAGTCTAGATTGTTATTCCAAGGAGTGTTTAAACATTTAAGTGTTTGACATCATTCTTAAATACTTGATATAGGAATCGTAAGTGTCTAAAGGTGCATCATTTCTAATTGTATTTTTTTTTCTGTATTGAAATATGATTTTTGAGATTTATAAATTTTTATTTTCGTAATTTCATTACTAAGGGACTAGCAATGATTTAAGTTGGGGGGTGTGATAAGTCTTCATTATCATGAGTTAATAATTAGTAAATAATATAATTTTAGCCTTAACTGATGATAAATATACTTATATTTGTGTTAAAGTGTGAAAAGTAGTTTTCAGCTGATTAATGTGATTTTTTGGGTAATTATGTGATTTTACATGAATTTATATGATTTTTATAATCTTGCTTTTAAGATAAATAAGGAAAAAGAAATAAAAAATAAAAATTAGACAAAACAAGAGGGACCCACCGGCCAACCGGGCCTGCAAGCGGGTTGGAAACTCAGTCAGGGAGTAGTCACGAGCAGGGGCTCGAGCGACTTAGACTGATAGGGGCATATGTGCGCCACTCCCCTTCCACATGTGAGTCCAAGAATACCTCCATTTGCATCATCTTCGTGAGCATAAAAGACAGCAATGGTGATGTAATCTCCATTCCATGCTTGTTGGAGGTACTTGCATCATCTCCCTTCTTTGGGGCCATCTTCTTGATCTTGTGAACCAAACAAAGGCTCTTTTGCAAAGCCAAGAACAACCTCAAGTACTTCAAAAAACTGTAAAAAATAACAAATTGGAAGTAGAATCAAGAATGCTCAATTGAATACAAGAACTGAAAATATGCAGCTTGCATTTTATCAAACACATAGTCTCTTATCTATAGGGACCCAATAGGAAGAGAAGAGAGAGTGAGTCTAACGGCTATTGAATGAGTTGGCACTATGTCTCATGTGGCCACTTATTCATTGTTATAACTCTTAGTGATGTGCGACTTAGATTAAGCCTACAAAAAGGAGAATAATGACCTGGAGATAGAAAATCCCTAGATTACTTCTACTGAAGAGTTTGCCGGACATGATGCCTTCTTGTAGAGCTGGAGCAATTCCTTCAATATGCACAAATTGATGTATATATGCGTCCATATGAGTAGTAAAAGGGATATGAACTCATGGATGCATTGGTAAAGTGTTTGACATCATTCTTAAATACTTGATATAAGAATCTAAAGTGTTTAAAGGTGCATCATTTCTAATTGTATTTTTTTTTCTGTATTGAAATATGATTTTTGAGATTTGTAAAATTTTATTTTCGTAATTTCAGTGCTAAGGGACTAGCAATGATTTAAGTTGGGGGGTGTGATAAGTCTTCATTATTATGAGATAATAATTAGTAAATAATATAGTTTTAGCCTTAACTGATGATAAATAGACTTATATTTGTGTTAAAGTATGATTTGTGATTTTTAGTTGATTAACGTGAATTTTTGGGTAATTATGTGATTTTATATGATTTTTCTAGTCTTACTTTTGAGATAAATGAAGAACAAGAATTAAAAAAAAAAATACTGCAAAATGGGGGGACCCGCCGGCCAGCCAGGCCCACAAGCAGATCGGAAGCGCAATCAGGGAGTAGTTGCGAGCAGGGGCTTGAGCGGCTTGGCTTGGACCGATAGGGGCACATGTGTGCCACTCCCCTTCCATGTCACTGGTGGCCAGCTGGCTGTGGGGCAAGGAATGGTTGTACACGTGAGAGTAGTGACTTTGGTTACAAAGCTAACATTACTATATATTCGCCTGAAAAATCAATGCACAACCAATGTGGGACTAAACCCATGTCACACCTTCCTCAAAGGCGGGTGACCGACAAGGGTTCGAATCCTCCCAGAGTCAAAATTCATATATTTTTATTTGATTATCTCGACTTTCTTGCAGATCGCCGGTGAAGGATTAAGCAACAAGAATCATTGGATCATCAGCAAAAATCTCATCAACACGATTCATGGAGTATTGCTACTAAAATTGCTGAACGATTCACAATAAAAGGATTGCAATCCATCGAGTAAATCATCTCCGATTGATCGACAAACAAGTCATCATCGGGAAGAGGACAATCCACCGAGAGACGAGTCGCCACCTCCTGAGAGCATACTAGATGCGATAAAGAGCCTCCTCTTGTTGTGTGGACTTGAGGATGAAGCTTCTTGACACACGCCCCACCTCCATCCAACTCCTCTTCGTCGGGTGACAGCCACTAGAGAGCCGCAAAGTCGCCATTTTTTCGCTCCGCCAGGTGACAGCCGCCAGAGACAATTCGACAACCCACTTTATTGATCTCTAGACTTCGCAAGAAGATCTAGAGATTGCTCATGTTGTCTTTATCCAAGGAAAGCCTTCGAGGCTGTGGACATTGAACAACGATCTTCCCGAACGCTCAGGATTCCGGTGCATTGCCGACACATCACTGTCACGACGTCAAAACTCTTTTTTTGTGCTTTCAACTTAATTTCTGTTTCATTTAGTGATAATTTGTCGATTTTAAATTTACCAAAATATACTTCATTTCATTACAATTCTTTTGTCTTTTACAGATCTTAATTTGATCAATTAAATCATCTATAATCACTTACGTAAGAATCTCCAGGCAGAACTCTGTTTCCGCCCGATTCGCATTTGCCAGGCGCTGACATCATCCTGATGTTCGTACCCTTATTTCCCTTTTTTGTGAATTTTAAATATATTTCTTCTCATTTCCTTGTATAAAATTCATAGAAAATCGTATTGATTGAGAAAAATTCTGAATAATTACTAGATATTATATTACATCCCTGTGATCAACTGGAAAATTACCGCTATTTTTGTAAGTTTTATTGAATTATAATTAATATATTTATTCATAAATACTTCTAAATATTTGAAAATTCATATTTTTTAGTTTTATAAATTTTATATTTGTGTGATTTAATATACAATGACTAAGTCATGTCAATGTTCATACATGATTCTTTATGTTTGGAAGAGCTTTGACATCTTTTTTCTAGGGCACATTCATTGATAAATATGGAACAAACCCAGTTATTGTGTTTGTGTCAATTCAATCTTCATATTCTTGAATCATGTTTTCGTTACATGCCCTCTTCCATTGTTTATTGCAGAGAAATGTTCAACACTCTTTTTGGGCTTAGCATGAACTTTTGGATGGCAGTCAACCTGATTTCTTCTTAGATCTTGAAATGGGTTGCTTGGTTCTATTAGAGTATATGCTTCTACTTAGGACTCTATCAAATGCCAAAGAAAATACATATCATGTTGGTTAATATAGACGACTATTTCTGCTTTACTCTTTTCTTTCTTACTTCGATGATTGGAATAAATTTGAATTTCTTTTGTGAGGCATATGTTGTAGAAGTTTCTCCTAAAAAATATCAAGCTTTTGCAATGTTGCTTGTAAGAGATCTTACTGACTTTCATGATAATTTTGTATAACTTGCTTCCTCAAACTGAATTTATTTTTATGTTTTGTGATACTTATATTAAAAAACTTGTCACCTTGTTTAAGATCACACATGATGATAAGTTCCCTTGGGCATCCTCAATGAGGAAGTTAGAACACCTTTTGGAATGCATCTTTCATAGTGCATATTACATTAGGTTGGGAGTGTATTATTTATACAATTATTATCATGGATTTAAAGAAATGTGTGGGTATCTTCTTGGGCTTGGCTTCTAAAGTTTTCTTAACCCTGATCACATTGTAGATATGATGCAACCCAACTTCTCCCCTAAAAACTTAAAATATTGTCATATACGACCTCAAATAGGATATACGTTTACCCAATTAGCTTTGGTATGTTGGGAACTTAGGTTTTAACACCACTTTCAGTTTAAATTTCTTGGGTTAATGATAAGTCTTCATTATCATGAGTTAATAATTAGTAAATAATATAGTTTTAGCCTTAACTCATGATAAATAGACTTATATTTGTGTTAAAGAATGATTTTTGGTTTTCAATTGATTAACGTGAATTTTTGGGTAATTATGTGATTTTATACGATTTTTACAGTCTTACTTTTGAGATAAATGAAGAACAAGAAATAAAAATAAAAATATCGCAAAAATGGGGAGACCCGCCGGCCAGCTGTGCCTGCAAGCGGGTCGGAAGCGCAGTCGGGGAGTAAGCCGCGAGCAGGGGCTCGAGCGGCTTGGCTTGGGGACTGATTGGGCACACGTACGCCACTCCCCTTCCACGTCACCAGTGGTCAGCCGGCTGTGGGTCAAGGAGTGGTCATACATGCAAGAGAAGGAACTTTGCTCACAAAGCTAACATTATTATATATTTGCCCAAAAAATCGGCATATAACCAATGTGGGACTAAACCCCCCTCACACCTTCCTCAGAAGAGGCGGGCGACCGGCGCGGGTTCGAATCCTTCCAGAGTCAAAATTCATATATTTTTATTTGATTATCGCGACTTTCCTGCAGATCGCCGGGGAAGGATTAAGCAACGAGAATTGCTGGATCATCGGCGAAAATCTCATCAACGCGATTTGCGGAGCATTGCTACTAAAATTGTTGAACGATTCGCGATAAAAGGATCGCGAATCCATCGAGTAAATCATCTCCGATTGACCGACGAACAAGCCGTCGTCGGGAAGAGGACGATCCGCCGGGAGACCAGTCGCCACCTCCTGAGAGCGTACCAGATGCGATGAAGAGCCTCCTCTTGCTGCGCAGACTTGAGGATGAAGCTCCCTAACACATGCCTCACCTCCATCCAGCTCCTCTCCGTCGGGTGACAGACGCCGGAGAGCCGCAAAGTCGCCGTTTTTTCGCTCTGCCGGGTGACAGCCGCCGAAGACGATTCGACGACCCACTTCATTGATCTCTAGACTTCGCGAGAAGATCTAGAGATTGCCCACGTCGTCTTTGTCCAAGGAGAGCCTTTGAGGCCGTGGACACTGCACGACGATCCTCCCGAACGCTCAGGATTCCGGTGCATCGCCGACGCATCGCCATCGCGACGCCGGAACTCTGTTTTCCTGCTTTCAATTTAATTTACGCTTCATTTAGTGATACTTTGTGTGATTTTAATTTACCAAACTATACTTCGTTCAATTACGATTCTTCCGGCTTTTACAGATTTTAATTTGATTAATTAAGTCGTCTGTAATCGCTTACGTAAGAATTGCCGGGCAGAACTCTGTTTCCGCCTGATTCGCGTTCGTCGGGCGCTGATGTCATCCTGACGCCCGCACCCTTATTTCCTTTTTTTCGTGAATTTTAAATATATTTCCTTTTTATTTCCTAGTATAAAATTCGTAAGAAAATCGTATTCATTGAGAAAAATTCTGAATAATTACGAGATATTATATTACATTCCTGTGATCGACCTGGAAAATTACCGCTATTTTTGGAATTTTTATTGAATTATAATTGATATATTTATTTAGAAATACTTCTAAATATCTGAAAATTCGTATTTTCTAGTTTTATAAATTTTATATTTGCGTGATTTAATATACAACGACTGAGTCACGTCAGTTAATAAAGTTGTGGATGTCCTATATAAAAGTATTATGAAATAACATCAAATCACGAGAGAAATTCTTTGTATGTACAACGGTTGGAATAGTCTAGCAGTTTATGTGGAGAGCATTGAGACATCCCATTTCTCTAGGAAAGTAATTCTTATTCTTAATTTTTCAGCAATATACTGTTGCATTCTGTAAAACTGAAAATCTAAGAAACTTTGCTTACCTTTTTGTGCTGTGGACTATATCCAGTTTTGTAGTGGTGTGGAATTTTTTCCCCTTAATTTAATTTAATTCCTTCTATTTTGTAGGATTAACTTTTTTGCTGAAATGGCCCTAGGCCATTTAACAATTTACTTCCTTTCAAGTTGCTATTGTGTGGGGCATAAGACTGAGAAATAACCTACAATTGGAGGTTACCTTGCACAGGTACATATATGGCCCATTGATGTTCTTGTGCATGGTTTCTGTTCAGTAAATTGTTCATATAGAGAAATAACCACTTCTGGGCTAGTAGTTTTTATTGTTCTCTTGCTCTCCTAGAGGCAATACTAAAAGTTGACGAGAAACTTTTCCCTTTCAAAAATTTTATACCATTATGTTGAGAGTTGAAGAATTTTGTAGGTTGTAGAGAGGATTAGTGGAGTAGTATCTTCCTCCTAGATAATCTAGGTGGATCTATAGATGATACTTCTATTGTAGGCCCAAGGGTTGGCCAGTGGGTATAGATTTCTGCCAACAACACTAAGATCTTCGCATGTCTCCAAACTAAGATAAGTATGCCTTATTGTTTATATAGCCCATTGTTTACCTTAATAAGAGTTCTAACAAGTTTTCACCCAAGTTTACAAATCTCCTTTGAAAGATCTAATACATACTTCCATCAGGTATGTAAACCCTTCATTAGATCTTGCTACTTCAAGGCCAAGAAAGTATTAAGCTTTACCAAGATCTTTGGCTTCAAATTCTTTACCAAGCTTTGTCTTTGATAGTTTAATGTCCACGTAAATTTTACAATCACGTCATATCATTATCATAAACCATTTAGTTATGAAACCTTTCTTCTTTGCCATTTTGTAAATAACATATGATCAACATTGCAATGTTCATAGTCAAAAGTGATCACTACACACGGGAGAAAATGACTCATTATTTGGAAATGTGATATTACTATATATGTGCCTAAAACTTCGGCACACAAGCGATGTGGGACTAAACCCGCATCACACCTTGCTTGAAAGCCTTTGAAGATTTTTATACCTAAATTATCTCTTAGTTATAACAAAGATATACTATGATGACATCACTTAATAAAGGCCTTAGAGTACTTTTTTCAATCTCTCTCATACAAGTGGACAACTAGTGCAGGTTTGAATCCTTCTAGAGTCAAAACTCATATTTTTATTTGATTATCATGACTTTCCTACAGATCGCCAGTGAAAGATTAAGTCGATAGAATCATTGGATCATTAGCAAAAATCTCGTTAACACAATTCGTGGAGTATTATTATCATAATTGCTAAATGATTTGCAATAAAAGGATTACAAATTCATTGAGTAAATCATCTCTAATTGATTGATGAACAAGCCGTCATCGGGAAGAGAACGATCAATTAGGAAATGAGTCGTCACCTCTTAAGAGTGTACTAGATGCGATGAAGAGCCTCTTTTTGTTGTGCAAACTTAAGGATGAAGCTCCTTGACACGTGCCCCACCTCCATTCAACTCCTCTCCATCAAGTGACAGCTGTTAGAGAGTCACAAAGTCACCATTTTTTTGTTCCACTGGGTGACAACCATTGGAGATGATTTGACGATCCATTTTATTGATCTCTAGACTTCGCAAAGAGATCTTGAGATTGTCTATGTCGTCCTTGTCCAAGAAGAGCCTTTGAGGCCATGGACACCGCACAATGATCCTCTTAAATACTTAAGATTCTGATACATCATTAATGCATCACCACCGCGATGTCAGAACTCTATTTTCCTACTTTCAACTTAATTTTTACTTCATTTAGTGATAATTTATGTGATTTAGATTTATTAGGTTATACTTCATTCAATTATAATTCTTTTGAATTTTACAGATCTTAATTTGATCAATTAAATCATTTACAACTGCTTATGTCAAAATTGTCGAGTAGAACTTTATTTCTATTTGATTTGCGTTCATTGGACACTAATGTCATCTTGACGTCTGCATCTTTATTTTCCTTTTTACGAATTTTAAATATATTTCATTTTCATTTTTTAGTATTAAATTTATAAACATCATATTTATTTATTTTTTTTGCAAAATTACTTGATATTATATTACATCCTTGTGATTGACTTAGAAAATTACTATTATTTTTGAAATTTTATTTAATTATAATTGATATATTTTTTCAAAAATACTTCTAAATATTTAAAAATTAGTATTTTCTAGTTTTATAAATTTTAAATTTACATGATTTACTATACAACGACTAAGTCAATCAGGTTCTCTATGACAAGGTGATTCTAGCTCATCCTTGTTTCACTTCAATGCTCAGGTAGGAGCAAAGCTGTCTAAGATCACTTATTTGAAAGAAATTCATCATTTGATCTTTCAATTTGCTAATGTCACTATCATTCTCACCCATGACTAATAGGTCATTCACATAGACTCCAATAATCAAGTGAGATTTGTTTGACCTCTTCAAGTAGACAGCCTGCTCATGATTACTCCTTGAGAATTCGATCGAGACAAGACATTTATGTAGTTTGAAATACCATGTTGTGGTGGTTGCTTAAGCCCCATAAAGGGCTTTCTTTAGCTTCAAGACGTGGTTTTCCCTGTCCTTCACAACAAAGCCTTTCGGTTGCTTGACATATAAGTCCTCCACCTCTCCATTTAGAAAGGCTAACTTTACATCGAGATGATGCAGCAGCCATCCCCCTATAAACTGCCTCTCCCCACAGTTCACAAGGCATTTCCTTCTCTTTCAGCATGCTTCTTACCATGGACATGATTATTTGGTTCTTTCTTTTGACTACATCATTCTGCTGAGGAGGGAGCAGTCAACTACCTTTTAATGCCTTCTAAACACAAAACACACTGAATTTATCAGAAGTGAACTCTCCACCTCTGTTTGAATGAAGACACTTCAGTTTCATGTTCTTCTCTACCTCAGCCAAGGCTTTAAAATTTTGTGATGAAATTCACTTGCATCATCTCAGATTTGCGAAATTTGGGTGAGATGATGGAAGAAAGAGAGATAATGCGGCAAGTTCTGAGAGTGACGCCTTCAAAGTTTGACTCTCTTACCTTATCTATGGAACAATATACTGATTTGGATAAAATCAGCCTCGACGAAGTCATTGGATCTCTGACTGTCCATGAGTTGCAGCTCAGGAAGCGAGAGTCCCAGGAGGAGGAGCAGACATTGCTTGCCAGAGCGTTGAGTAAAGGGAAAATCATGAGTGAGGAGTCCTCATCTCACGAAAGAGGTCGACATCGTGTGCACAGCAAAAGCAGAGGAAGAGGCCATGGCCAAGGTTGACATCCTCCTCCTGATGAAGGTAAAAAGAACTTCAATAAATCTCAAATACAATGTTATAACTGTGAGAAATATGACCATTTCGCTTACAAATGTCAACGTGCCAAGAAAGTGACGCCTAAGCAACCATATGTTGCTGCGTCCACAAAGAAGCCTAAAGTATCTTCACTTCTGATGATGATTTGGTAGAACACAATGAGTTATTACTTCAAGGCTTAGAGACTGAGCTCAAAGATCCGGAGTTGTGGTATCTTGATACTGCAGCTACTAATCACATGACCAGAAGGAGAAGTTATTTCTCAAATCTTGATGAATCAGCCTTTGGATTTGTCAAAATTGGTGACAACTCATGTGTTGAAATTCAAGGTAGAGGTAGAGTCCTTGTTCATCAAAAGGATGGAGAGAAAATTCACTTTGGTAATATTCTCTTTGTTCCCAAATTATGTGCTAATATTATAAGTTTAGGTAGATTAGATGAAGAAGGCTACAAGATGGTCATGTATGGAGGCTGATTGACCATTTTTGACCAAGATGGAGCACTGTTAGCAGAAGTTCATCGAATAGATGGGAAGCTTTATTTACTCAAGCTAAATGTGATAAAACTATGCCTAATCACTAAAGAAAATGAAACTACAAGCCGAGGTTTGGCCACTTTAATTTTTCACACATTAAAAGAAATGTCGAGTAGGAAATTAGTGGAGGGACTTCTACTGATCAGTGTTCCTGATCACATCTGCTGGAGTTGCCTTATAGGAAAGCAACATCGCACTCCATTTCTTAAAGTTTCTACTTTCAGAGCCTTACAGCCCTTCGAGCTGGTGTATGTAGACATATGTGACCCAACTAGTCCACACACATTAGGGGGGAAGTCAGCATTTCGCCGTCTTCTTTGCATCAAGCATAATCATCATCTCTTCCGGATATTATGCTAAAGATTGCCAACAATGCCAGCCGGTCTTTCTTCTCGGATACATTCTCTTCGACTATCGCCTGCCATAGATCGTGAGAGTCAAGATATACCTCCATATTTATCACACAGATGTAGTAGTTCGTCTTTGAGAGCTTGAAGGATGGTGCCGACAACACCATCTCCCCCTCACACTTGCTGGAGGTACTCACCGTGCCTCCTTTCTTCACCATCTTCTTGATCCTGTCGAACCACTGTTGGCTTTGATACCACTGTTGGCTTCACAAGCCCGAAGTCACTCCAGAAATAGAGGTAAAAGATAAGAAGGTAATAGGAACAAAGAAAATGTATAGAAATGATTGTTTTCCACTACATTGATTCATTGAATACATAGCCCTTTATATAGGGCAGCCAATCACTAGAAGTGAGAGAGTGCATCTATTTAACTTGAATGACTTGGCTAGACATCCGATGTTGCAGCACCACTGCCGTTATAACTCGTAGTGATGAGCGGCTGCGATTGATCCTGCAAAATAAATATAACGAACATAATAGAAAGGAAAATGGCCAAATTTTTTATTTCAGGAAACATCACCATTGTCCGCAATTGACGACAGAGCAGGAGCAGTTCCCCATCAATCTGAATTTTTATTTCGCTCTTTACTGGATCAAAGGTTTTCTACTTCATCTGTATGTCATTCTTGTTAGTTTGATTGAATCATTCGTGTGCATGGTTTCTTCAGCCTCCAGTCAGGAAAAGGTATAAGAGAGATCTGCGATCATCCCAAAGGACGATCAGAACCTGAATCTATGATTTTGAAACCTGAACCAAAGTCAAACATATTGGAGCCCTAGTTTGCATAAATCCTCATTGCTTTGCAGTCTTCTTCCATCTGACACTTGAATTGAGTCGTAAGTTTCTAAGAATGGTGAATATTCATTGAGAAAGTGGATTCGGACAATAGGCAATAAAGAATAAAATATCCGTGTATAGACATGACCGATACGATTAATTGATCAAAAATACATCGAATGTGATTATAGATGATTGCAGTCAAAAAGTCATTAAACGTAAACACTCTGTCCTTACCTCTCTACCATATTTAACATCCTATATGCTCTGTGATCTTCTGTGAGAGTTGCCATTTCTTGAAGTTCAAACTTCTCATTAGGCTGTATTTTGAATTTCGATCAGATGATCGTCAATACTGGAATGATCTTGCTTCAAAACAACACTGTGGTAATTTTCTATCCTCATATGTTATAATTTACCATTTGTTTTAGTTCCCTCGAACATATGTGGATATAATTTACCATTTGTGATAATTTACCATATGTGGTATTTCACTGAACATTTGATTCCTTTCCCCTGCAATCAGGAATGACACCAAAGGGGAGCTGCGAATGGCATAGCTATGGCTTTTATGTCTCTCTTCGAAGATGGAACCCGAGCAGCTGTTGGTGCATTGTGATTGCCTTAACCATTCTTTTGACTATTGAAATATCTCTTTGCTTTGGTTCTGGGAAGTACTCTCTAGGCAGAGATTTTGAATCGGAGGTATAGTTGAGACGTGCAATATGGAAGGGGGACATGGCTGACGTAGAAATTAAAAAATTCAGTCAGTTAGCTGATTGCTTAGATAACAGAGCATGTCCCTCTCCCATTCTCACTCATTTATGTATTAACCCAGAGATAAATTTTCATCTCTTGATATAAAAGAAGTTTGTTGATTTCCTATTGGAAGAATCAACTTCCCAATATCTTTCCCAGTCAAGTGGTTTGTGCTTTCCACTGGGGATGTTGTTCAGGATAAAAATATTGTGCTTTCAGAGTTAGTTTTCAAAAAATTAATAGGAATGCTATTTGATGACCCAAAATAACAAAAAGAATAAGTATGCTGGAGGTTTGATTCAGTCCTAAATTTGGTTGTGCGCTGACCTTCTTGGGCCCAGAAATGCCAGACCGCTCCATTTCTTCCAGGTAATGATGCAAAAATAACCTTCAAATCAGCGGATAAAATGTGATTATATATCTGACTTCACAATTGATGATATCTAACTAGAAGTCAACTCGTCATCGGACCATTCACTGTGTTCATACTTGAGCTGCTGGGTCCTCATAACTATCTAGAATCATGGTATCAATGCGAGCCACATCTTTTTGATATGCAGATGATCAGGTGATCTTCTTTGCACTGAACGTAGTTGACCATATTGGCATTCTATTGACTTGCAGACCGTTCCTTGCTCTAAGAAACGAGCCTTCTTCTTCATAGGCCAGAATGGAGACAGAGAGAGAGCTCTTCTGTTCACTTTACGGTTTCTCTCCCACTGAACACTGGCGGAAAATAAAATGATTACAGTGTACTGCTTAGATGGTCAAAGTTCCCGGGCCCTTAGACTGCCAAGTCGGCCGGTCAGACTCATTCGCCTTCACCTGATCCCCCTGGTTTTTGGAATTTGATCGAACTGCTTTTTAGACTTTTTTCTTTGTTTTATATCTTGTTTTTTAGCTCACTGATCAATTTTCTATAAATTTGATATTTTCTTCTATCTGACTGGTGTATGAATGTTGTTCATCGTGATCTCAAGCTCTTGGATGGATACAGAAACCATATCATGATATTCCTTTCTGTGTGGGTGTAAATGTCGTCTGATATCTGACATTACAATCGTGATGTTATTTTCTTGGTTGCTCACTAAACGGCTTGTTTGGACGATCTGGGTTAGTCAAGGAGGAACAAGACAATTCGTGGGACTGTATGATTAATACCGCAAAATAGACCAATTGGACCTAGGCAGCAGTTTGTTAGTCGGTGAATATAATTTTGAATAAAAGATTCAAAGGTGGAATGCCTAGTCTATTTTGGAATCTAGAACGAGTCAACTTGTGGAGAGAGTAACATCTCCGGGAAGCTTGGGTCAAACTGGATGCAGATTCCTCGAGCCCATTAAATGCTAATGGAAAAATGACCGTCCAATATTACTCGAATTAGGTTTTTCTAACATTTGAGTAATGATTTGCAGTTCGGCGTGGAATATTGATGCGTAAGCCTTTTGACGCCGCGTGAGGAGCTTTCACTTGGTCTGGTGTTGGGTCCAGGTCGCACCTGCCCTCTGGGTTTGGTGGGTGTGTTGGTGGTGCAAGGTTGACTAGTTGTCTCTGGGCTTGTGTGCGTGTTAATATAGTCGGGGGGGAGAGAGGGAAAGAAAGAGAGAGACGTTGCGGTCAAACTATGGTTATCTTGGCCTGACTATTCCATGTTTTAGCGTTCCCCCCTCTTCCCTTTCCCCTCCCCCTTCCTTATCTATCTGTCGTCTAGCTATTTATGTAGAACGTTCGTTTTTATTTAGAGAATTAGGTTTCTTCTAGTGTGCTTGGTTGGCATCAATGCTACAGCTGTTGGGAGAGAAAATCGTTGACAACAGATCTCCGTAAACAATGGAACGGCTCAAAGGTGGAATGCCTCGTCTATTTTGGAATCTAGAACGTGTCAACTTGTGGGAGAGAGTAACATCTCCGGGAAGCTTGGGTCAAACTAGCTGCAGATTTCTCGAGCCCATTAAATGCTAATGGAAAAATGACCGTCCAATATTACTCGAATTAGGTTTTTCTAACATTTGAGTAATGATTTGCAGTTGGGCGTGGAATATTGATGCGTAAGGCTTCTGACGCCGCGTGAGGAGCTTTCACTCGGTCTGGTGTTGGGCCCAGGTCGCACCTGCCCTCTGGGTTTGGTGGGTGTGTTGGTGGTGCAAGGTTGACTAGTTGTCTCTGGGCTTGTGTGCGTGTCAGTATAGTCGGGGGGGAGAGAGGGAAAGAAAGAGAGACGTGCTGGTTGAGTAGTCACATCTGAGTTAAAATAAAGATAAGAGTAGTAGGTAGGATACCATGGCTTTTATGAAAAAATTGTTAATTAAACTGAATAAATAAGTTCCGTTTTTTCTTGAGCACAAAAGTAGTAAACACCAAAAGAACAGTACAATTGCGATTGGGCATTGGCTTGGGCTAAGCTTCTTGAGACCGTTTGCCTATTTTCCTTGTTCAAGGGTTAACCCTGGCGATTTTGAAATAGGTCTCTACACTAAAGCTTGGCATACTTATGGCTTAATTTTATACAAATATTTCTTTTAATTTGAGTTAACTTCTTCTGCACTCATCTAAGCCAAGAGAAGAGCCTAGAAAATAAGAAATAGCCTTAATTTCTATGAAGCATGGCCCTGCCTTTAGATAACTAGGAAAACCGTACTTGCATCATAATGTCACTTGTATGAACGTTAAATGATAAATTATTGTATTAATATGAAGTTATAATTTTACACAACATCGATTTTATAACATTAGAAGATTCTTCGTTCAAAGTCAATCAATGTGGGCCCAAAACAATCGATGGAGTCAAACAAGGCCAATTAAATTGCTCAAAATCCCAAGTGTTTTATCCATTGAACTGCAGATTTGTGAAGAAGAGTCTCAATGAGCCAAGTACCTTGAAAGCTTTTTTACTGTCACTGATAGTACATGAGCGGGATTCCATATTGTCGGTAATGGCACGTGGGCTCGTTTACCTTGCAAATAAAAGCGAAGGTTCAAGATCCTACGATTAAATAAAAAGCCACGTTGTTTACGTTTTCTGGAAAATGTTTCTGTTTCTCCCTCGACGCGAAAAGATAAGATCTCAATCCATAGTCCCGTTTCACGGGGTATATAACTGACCCTCGCCGGGGAAAGAAGATGAACTAGCAAGGAGAACGTCGAGGCAGCCATTGCAAGTAAGAGAGTGACTATCCAAAATGGAAGCCGTCGAGGCAGTTCAAGTGACCTGCGACATCCTTCTCGAGCCCTACCATTCGCCTTTCTCCCCACCCCAGTTTCCCCAAAACGCTGAGTTCCCCCTCACGCCCTTCGACGTGGCCACCTACAACTGCCATATCTGCATCCTCTACGCCTTCCGGCCGCCGATGCCGGACAACGCCGCCCTGCGGGAGGGACTCGCACGAGCCCTCGTTTACTTTCCTCACCTTGCCGGAAGGTTCGACTCTGACGAGTATGGCTACCCAAAAGTTGTTCTAAACGACGCCGGCATCCGCCTCAAGGAGGCCATAGCACCGTCCACGCTGGAGGAACACCTGCCCTTCGATCCCTCCGCGAGCTTTCTAACATTGCATCCACACCCAGCTGAGGGGGTTGAGGTGCTCCTCCAAATTCAGCTCACCCGCTTCTCCTGCGGCGGTCTCACCTTGGGTATCACCGTCCACCACCACATAGCGGACGGCTCCTCCCTTTGCCATTTCCTCCTCACTTGGGCGAAACTGGTACAGGGCCGCGATGTGGGCACTATGCCTTTCTTCGGCTGGAGCTCCGTCTGTGCTCCTAGGATCCCGGCTAGGGTGGAGTTTGACCACCTCGGCGTCGAGTTCAGGCCCAAGAGTGGAGCCACCCGGCCTCGGACGAACGTCGGAATTAACCTGTCTAAGATGTGTAACCAGTCCTTCCACTTCTCCAACGAGTTCATCGGCAAGCTCAAGGCCATTGTCAACGGCGGCGACCCCGGTCAACGAGTGACCACGTTCTTGAGCGTCCTCACCCATATATGGAAGAAGATAACCTTTGTCCGCAGGCTTCCTGACAACGAGATGACCCAGGTCAGACTTACTGTAAACGGCCGGCCGAGAATTAAGCCCCCCGTGCCGCCGGAGTACTACGGCAACCTTGTCCTCTGGGCCCATCCCAAACTTACGGTCGGAGAGGTACTCCGGTCGAGCTACTCCCACGTGGCACAGGTGATCCGCGAGGCCATCGTAAAGGTGGACGACGGCTACTTCAGGTCGTTCATGGACTTCGGAGAGCAACTTAAGGGGAAGGGAGGTGCAGAGATCGTTGTGACCCTCCCTGAGGTTGGCGACTTTCTAAACCCCAATATCGAGATCAGTAGCTGGTTGAGCCTCCAATTCCACCAGCTGGATTTTGGCGGCGGAGTCCCAGCAGCCCTCTTGACCCCAGGGCTCCCGGTGGAGGGGTTAATGATGCTTGTTCCATCATGCGGAGAAGGCGGCGGCGTTGACTTACATCTCTGTCTTGAGAAGAGCCAGGCAGCCAACATGAGGCAGGTCATGCATTCCCTCGACTGAGCTCAAGAAAATTATGTTTCCCGTCTGTTGTGATGATAGTCTGTGAATTGGATCTTTGCCGAGGGTTGTATCTGATGTTACTGCAAGTGATGTGAATGATAGTCTTGACTAGCTACTATGTCTCGCTTCCTGATGATTGAACGCAATAGCATCTTCTTTCATGTGAAACGAACCTGACTTAGTGGCAAGCTCTTCCACCTTTCATCATGAGACAGTACTAACTTGATGTATGTGTTGGCTTCACAAGGCCATTAACAACGTCAAGTACTTCAAAAAACTCAAAACAACAAGAAATTGGAAGTAGAATCAAGAATGCTATATTGAATACAAGAACTGAAAATATGCAGCGCATATTTCATTGAACACAGTCTCTTATTTATAGAGACCCAATAGGAAGAGGAGAGAGAGTGAGTCTAATGGCAGCTGAATGAGCTGGCACTGTCTCACGTGGCCACTTATCTGCCATTGTAACTCTCGGTGATGTGCAGCACAGATTAAGCCTGCAAAAAGGAGAATAATGACTTGGAGATAAAAAATCCCCAAAATCGTTTCTGCTATAAAGTTCGCCAGACTTGAAGCCTTCTGATAGAGTTGGAACAATTCCTTCAATCTCCTCCTTGCTCTTGCTCCTCTGTACGAAGACTTTAAACTCTAAGGCGCCCTCACATCTCTTGAAATTTTTGTCTTCCAAGAGCTTTGATGAGAATATCAGCCAATTGACCCTCCGTCCTAATGTAGAGGATTTGGATTTTCTTATCTTCAACACACTGATGAATGAAATGGTATCGGATGTCAATGTGCTTCGTTCGATTATGATGGACTGGATTCTTACTCAATGTAATGGCCAATTGATTATCCACCATTAGTTTGACTACCTTTGGCTTCACCCTTTTCATTTCACTGATTAGGCGCTTCATCCACATCCCCTGACAAGTTGCTGCCATGGCTGCAATATACTCGGCTTCACACGAAGATAAGGCAATGATGTTTTACTTCTGTGATGACCAACTGATGGCCATCCCTGAGAGGAAATAAATGTGACCAGAGGTGCTCTTCTTATCATTTGCGTCTCCTGAAATCGCTATCACTAAACCCAGTTAGTTCAGAATTTAAACTACTTTTCTTGTAGAAGAGCCTGTAGTCAATTGTGTCTTTCACATATCTCAGAATTTGCTTGACCCCACTAAGATAGTCTGAAGCAAAATTCTTCACGAATTTGCTTCCCAATGAGACTTCTGAATTTCGTGGAATTCACCTTGTGCTTGCTTCATTGTGGGTGAATTTTCCTCGGGCTTTAAGTAGTGTGAAAACAACATTGCAGTCTTCCATCTTTGCACGCTCTAAAATCTTTAAAACATAAGTTTTATGAGATAAAAAAATAAAGTCTTCATCTTGTTTGACCTCGAGTCCCAAATAAGAGCTCAATGATCCAAGATCAATCATTTCAAATTTCTGCTTCATTCTTAACTTGAAATCTTCAATACATTCGGAACTAGACCTTGTTATGATTCAGTCATCAACATAAACTCCAACAATTAAGACTTCATTACCTGATCTCTTGAGATAAAGAGCTTATTCATAGTTGCTCTTGTTACATCCGAGAGAGACTAGACACTTATGAAGCTTGAAGTACTAGGCCTTTGGAGCTTGCTTTAAGCCATACAAGACCTTCAATCATAGGATAGAGCCTTCTCTACCCTCCACAATGAAACCATCTGACTACTTCACATAAATCATCTTTTCAATTTCCCCATTTAAGAAAACGGTCTTGACATCAAGATGATGAATTATCCATCCTTCTAGAGCTGCTAAAGCAATTAGAGCTCTTATGGATTTGAAACAAACCACTAGGGCAAATACTTCCTCATAATCAATCCCTTGCCTCTGTAAGTATCCTTTCACTTGTGGGGTTGACTTTCTTTAGAGTCACTTTGAGGGGCTGAATTCACTTCTCAAAAAGTAGTGACCTCCACATCTTCAATGTCAGCATTAGAGTCTTCTTCCATACCTTGATCATATAGAAAATCATGTAAGAAGGTATAAGAAGGAGAGATTTCACCTTACTTTGTTTAATCCCACTTGTCATTTTTGTCGAAAAATGAAATCTCGGCTGATGTTGACCTTGCCTTTGATAGGGTCATAACATCTATTAGCCTTGGATCCAATCTCATAGCCAATGAAGAACAGGGGTTGACCTTGACTTTGGTCTTTCACTTGCAAGTAAAAACTTGCAAGTGACCAATGTGAGGCTTTCTTTTGGTCCACATCTCATAGGGAGTTTGACCCTGCAAACTTTTAGTAAATGACCAATTAAGAATGTAAATAGTAGTGCTTACCACTTCTCCCCACAACTCTCGAGGAAGCTCCTTATTCTTCAACATGGCTCGGACCATGGACATCACAATACAATTCTTCCTCTCCATTACCCCATTTTTCTAAGGTGAGTAAGGTGTGGTCAATTTTTTTTAATGTTGTGAGAAATACAATAATTAGTAAATTCTTCAGAAGTGAATTCTCCTCTGTCTAATCTGAAATTCTTGATCCTCACTCTTTTTTCTATTTCTACTAGAGTTTTGAATTGCTTAAAGGCCTCAAATGCATCTGATCTTTGCTTCAACATAGCCATCCATGTAAGTCGAGAGTAATCATCAATGATGAGGAGAAAATACCTGCTTCCCCTTAAGGTGGGTGGGGTAATTGGCTTGCAGATGTCAACAAAGATGAGTTCTAGAGGCTCATATGCTTGGAATGAAGAGGCTTGAGGAAATGACATCTGGTGTTGCTTTCTAGGAACACAATTACGGTAGAGATGATTAGGTACACTGATCTGAGGAAGTCCGTCCACAAGATGTTTGCTGGAGATCTCCTTTAAGGAATGAAAACTGATATGTCCAAATTGAGAGTGACATAGCTAATTCTTAGAACTGTCACCAGTATGAAGTAAACACTGATCCACCACTATTAACTTCAACAAGTAAAGTTTTCCTTCAGATTTGTGCACCTCAGCAAAGAGATGACCACTTCAATAAAAAATGGTCAACTTACCCCCTTGCATCATCATGCATCAGCCTTCATCATCTAATCGCCCGAGACTCATAATGTTGGCTACTAATTGAGGTACAAATAGCACATTAGGAAGTCGGAGAAGTCCACCATCTTTTTGACTAATCAAAATATTGCCAGGTCCTTTAATTTGAACCCTCAAATTATCTCCAAATTGACAAATCCAGATGCAGTCTCATCGATGTCTTCAGAGAAGTTTTGACGACTGGACATATGATTTGTCACTCCAGTATCAAGATACCAGAGATTGGGATTAGAGAGCTCACCCTCAAAACCTTGAAGTAGCAAACCATCATGTTCCTCCACAACAGCCATCAGAAGAGAAGATTCCACAGCTGGAGTAGAAGAATCAGCCACATATGCTTGTTCCTCCTTCCCCTTCTTCATGCTTCAGCACTCGTAAGCAAAATGCCCATATTTTCCACAATTGTATCACTGAATTTGTGATTTGTCATAATGTGTCTTCACATTTTCAAGAAGTGATTGTCAACCATGGCCACAACCTTTGCCTCTACCTCTATGATGGCCATGACGTGACTTAGTTGTTGTATAGTAAATCACGTAAATTTAAAATTTATAAAACTAGAAAATACAATTTTTCAGATATTTAGAAGTATTTCCAAACAAATATATCAATTATAATTCAATAAAACTCCTAAAAAAAGCAGTAATTTTCTAGGTCGATTATAGGGATGTGATATAATATCTGATAATTATTCATAATTTTTCTCAATAAATATGATTTTCTATGAATTTTATATTAAGAAATAAAATGAAAATATATTTAAAATTCACAAAAAGTAAAAAAAGGGTGCGGATGTCAGGATGATGTTAGCACTTGGTGAACACAAATTGAACAAAAATAGAGTTCCGCTCGATGATTCTTACATAAGTGATTACAGATGATTTAATTAATCAAATTAAGATCTGTAAAAGTTAGAAGAATCATAATTGAACAAAGTATAATTTGGTAAATTAAAAACATAAAAATTATCACTAAATAAAGTGTAAAGTAAGCTGAAAGCAAAAAAACAGAGTTCTGGTGTCACGATAGCGATGCATTGACGATGCACTGAAATCTTGAGCATTCAAGAGGATCGTCATGTAGTGTTCACAGCCTCGAAGGCTCTCCTTGGACAAAGACGACGTGGGCAATCTCTAGATCTCCTTGCAAAGTCTAGAGATTAATGAAATAGGTCGTCGAATCGTCTTCGGCAGCTGTCACTTGACGGGGAGGAGTTGGATGGAGGTGGGGTGCGTGTCAAGGAGCTTCATCCTCAGGTCCGTGCAGCAAGGGGAGGCTCTTCATCACATTTGGTACAGTGGTCAGCTAGCTGTGGAGCAAGAAGTGGTCGTACACGCAAGAGAAAGGACTTGGTTAGAAATATAACATTGGTATATATTCACCTGAAAAATCATTGCACAACTGATGTGGGACTAAACCCGCCTCACACCTTCCTCAGAAAGGGTGGGCAACCGGTGCGGGTTTGAATCCTCCCAAAGCCAAAAGTCATATATTTTTTTTCTGATTATCGTGACTTTTCTACAAATCGTCAGTGAAGGATTAAGCAACTAGAATCACTAGGTCATTGGCGAAAATCTCATCAACATGATTTGTGGAGCATTATTAATAAAATTATTGAAGGATTTGTGATAAAAGAATCGCAAATCCATCAAGTAAATGATCTCTGATTGATTGACGAATAAGTTGTTGTCAGAAAAAGGACGATCTACGTGGAGATGAGTTGCCACCTCTTGAGAGCATACTAGATGCGATGAAGAGCCTCTTCTTGTTGTGCAGACTTTGAGGATGAAGCTCTCTAACATGCACCCCACCTCAATCCAACTCCTCTCTATTGGGTGACAGCTGTTAGAGAGCTGCAAAGTTGCCGTTTTTCTGCTCCGCTAGGTGATAGCTGCTAGAGATGATTCGACGACCTATTTCATTAATCTCTAGACTTCACAAGGAGATCTAGAGATTGCCCACGTCGTCTTTGTCCAAGGAGAGTCTTTGAGGCCGTGGACATTACACGACAATCCTCCTAAACACTCGGGATTTCAGTGCATTGCCGACGCATCGCCGTCGCGATGCCGGAACTTTGTTTTCCTACTTTCAACTTACTTTATGCTTCATTTAGTGATAATTTGTGTGATTTTATTTACCAAAATATATTTCATTCAATTACGATTCTTTTAGCTTTTACAAATCTTAATTTGATTAATTAAATCATCTGTAATCACTTACATAAGAATCACTAGGCAGAACTTTGTTTTGCGGGGCACTAACATCATTTTGACGTCTGCACCCTTATTTCCCTTTTTCGTGAATTTTAAATATATTTCTTTTTCATTTCTTAGTATAAAATTCATAGAAAATCATATTCTTTGAAGAAAATTCTGAATAATTCCAAATATTATATTACTTTCTATGATCGACTTGGAAAATTATCACTATTTTTGAAAGTTTTATTAAATTATAATTGATATATTTATTCAGAAATACTTCTAAATATCTGAAAGTTCGTATTTTCTAGTTTTATAAATTTTAAATTTATGTGATTTAATATACAATGACTAAGTCACGTCTATTGGCGTACTTTGATAATATACCCTCGACTTATGGAGAAGGTAGGTAAGGGTCGTGTTGTCTTGTGTATCCAAAGCAAGAGCGAAGCATGTTAGGGATCCATCTATGTTTGACATGATCTCGTACTGAAAGGAAGGTCACTTCATCACGATTAACCCAATACATGACTTAGGGTCATGCTTTGGCACAAGCTTGTTGGTATGTAGATACCAAATAAGTCGGCGATCTCGATACATGAAAGAGCAAGTGTTTGCTCTTCCCATGAGTTGGACATCATAGTCAAATAACCAGGGCTGTTCAAGTATGATGCCGCCGATTTTCATTAGAAGGACATCACACAAGATGTGCTCATCATAGGTGCTCACCCTAAGTGGCACCTGGCACTGTCAACAAATGAGTAGTGTGGTGGCATTTATCCACGATATGTCGTAAGGGGCTGGATGGTTGATAGTACTCAGCCCTCCCCTCTGTAAGACCTAGTTTGACACGACATTGATGCAACTACCACTGTCCACGATCACCTTGCACGTGTGTTCGTTGATCTTCACATAGGTGTAGAAGATTGACGTGCGAAGGAAATCGTCTATCGTAGGCGAAGATGTGGGCATAATCATCCTCAGTGTCAAGGTGATCTCTCTAGCTGCCATGGTGTCTAGCTCTGGTGTAGGAACTGCGTCTTGAGATGGATGTTGACAATGAAGTTGACCAGTCCCCTCGATGAAGTGCTCGTTGATGAGGCATTGAGAGGAGGCAGCTTCAGCTGCTAGTATGATGGCTGGCCGAATCTAGATGTAGCCAATCAAATCAAGAGTGTCATCACACTCCTTGGCCAAACCCTCGTTAGTAATGTGGACATCATCGCCTACGGGGGCGTCATCCTTTTGTGAACCGCTACCCAATTCTTTGATCTCTATGAGGAGATTTGAAGATGGGCATTGACTCATCCAGTGCCCCTTACCCTTACACTTGAAACAAGTGATATGGGCTTAGGACACGGCCGTAGCACGATTGGATGCGTCGGCTGGTGGCGGATGCAGGGGTAGTGTAGACCCTACTGATGTTGCTGGTGTAGTTCGTCCGTTCCCTATGCTAGTACACGTCAATGGTGTCATCGGTGTTTGTGCAGATCATGTGGACACGATCTTCGTGGTGATTAGAGGTGGGGTGTACTGTGTCCTCAGGGGGTCACTCCATATGCTCTACTATGCGATAGGCCTCGTCTACTTTAGACGAGTTGTCTTTCAGCACCTTGTTCTGAAGCCATGGACTAAGTCTGTGGGTGAAAATGCCCAAAACCACACGTGAATCTTCGACAACGCAACACCTCATGCGGCACTCCTCAAAAGTCTGAATATAGTCTCAGATGGGCATCTTACCCTATTAGAGGTCTAACTAATTGAGGAACAACATCGACTCATACTGTCGAGGAACATACTTGTTCCTCAAGTGTGATGTCATATCAACCCATGATGTGATGGGTTGCTCACGTGACTCAGCTGTTGTATATTAAATCACAAAAATTTAAAATTTATAAAATTAGAAAATATGAATTTTCAGATATTTAGAAGTATTTCTGAATAAATATATCAATTATAATTCAATAAAACTTCCAAAAATAGTAATAATATTTTAGACTGATCACAAGGATGTAATATAATATTTGGTAATTATTCAGAATTTTTCTCAATGAATATGATTTTCTATGAATTTTATACTAAGAAATGAAAAGGAAATATATTTAAAATTCACAAAAAAAGGAAATAAGGGTGTAGACATCAGGATGACATCACCACCCGGCGAATGTGAATCGGATAGAAACAAAGTTCTGCCTAGTGATTCTTACATAAGTAACTACAAATGATTTAATTAATTAAATTAAGATCTGTAAAAGCGAAAAGAATCATAATAGAACAAAATATATTTTGGTAAATTAAAATCACAAAGATTATCACTAAATGAAGTGTAAAGTAAGTTGAAAGTAGGAAAACAAAGTTCTAGCATTGCGACAGCGATGCGTTGGTGATGCACCGGAATCCTAAGCATTCGGGACAATCGTCGTGCAATGTCTATGACCTCAAAGGCTCTCCTTGGACAAAGACAACGTGGACAATCTCTAAATCTTCTCGCGAAGTCTAGAGATTAATGAAATGGGTCGTCAGTCGTCTCTAGCGGCTGTCACCCGGCGGAGTGGAAAAATAATGACTTTGCGGCTCTCTGGTGGCTGTCACCCGACGGAGACGAGCTGGATGGAGGTGGGGTGTGTGTCAGAGAGCTTCATCCTCAAGTCCACGCAGCAAGAGGAGGCTCTTCATCGCATCTAGTATGCTCTCAGGAGGTGACGACTCATCTCCAAGTGGATCGTCCTCTTCTTGACGACGGCTTGTTCGTTAGTCAATTAGAGATGATTTACTCGATCGATTTGCATCCTTTTATTGCGAATCTTTTAGCAATTTTAATAACAATGCTTTGCAAATCGCGTTGACGAGATTTTCACCGATGATCCAGCAATTCTGATTGCTTAATCCTTTACTGACGATCTACAGAAAAGTCACAATAATTAGATAAAAATATGAGTTTTAGCTCTAGGAGGATTCGAACCCACGCCAGTTGCCTTGCCTCTTCTAAGGAAGGTGACGAGTTTAGTCCCACATCGGTTGTGCACCAAATGTTTGGGCGAACAAGTAGTAATATAACATTTCTAAGCAAGGTCCCTTTCTCGCTCATGTATAAACCACTTCTTACCCCACAGCTGGCTGGCCATCGGTGACGTGGAAGGGAAGTGGCGCACACATGCCCCCATCGGTTCAAGCCGCTCGAACCCTTGCTCACAACTACTCCCCGACTACGCTTCTGACCTGCTTGTGGGCCTAGCTGACTGGCGGGTCCCCCCATTTTGCTATATTTTTATTTGAATTTCTTTTCCTTTATTTATCTCAAAAATAAGACTGTAAAAATCATAGAAAATCACATAATTACCCAAAAATTCACGTTAATCAACTAAAAACCAATTTTCACACTTTAACACAAATATAAGTCTATTTATCATGAGTCAAAGCTAAAATTATATTATTTACTAATTATTAACTTATGATAATGAAGACTTATCAATTGCCCTCGTTAGTGTGCCGCATAGCTCTCATTTTCTCAAAAGATCTTGGCCTATTTGCTAAGTCTCATCTCCACATACTCCACACATAAATCATCATCTATGTGGTACCACCGAAAATAGGAGTTCATACTAGACTCCCAATCTATGAAGTCCTTGGGCTCACAGGAGATGTGAAAGACTATCACATCAGCGCGCACACTTTTTAGTATGCGGGCCCTGTGATCCTCACGTTGCCTGTCCTGATCATCCAATCAATCGGTCTTATGGTCACCACCAAAGTCATGGTGAGGAGGACTCGAGTAACACCCTTGATTGTAGTAATAATCCTAGTGGGCATCTTGGGTGCTCAGTGAAAGTCTAGAGTATGTTGGTAGTCACAGTAGGAATCATCGCGATCTCGTGACTGATGCTCTGCTCGTTGATCGAGCTCCTCTCGTCAGGAAGGGTCAGCTCTGTAACCCAAAAGGTCTCTCTTGTCATGTCCTTGGTCACGTCCGTGGGGTCAATAGTCCTCGTAGTGGGGTCGGGGTGGTGGTGACGGCGAATGTGGGAGATCGTCCTTACGAGTAGGGTAGACCGGCTCACGGCAATCATAAGTATCCTATGGCCAACTATCGCCCAATTGATTGTGGCCATCGTCATGACATGATGCGTCGCGGCGACAAAGATTCCCTCGACGATGATCGTAATCGAGCTACTAGTGATCATATGGATCACTATAGGGGCTCACGGGCTAGCAAGACTCACAATGCTCTTGATATGTGATAAGTCTTCATTATCATGAGTTAATAATTAGTAAATAATATAGTTTTAGCCTTAACTCATGATAAATAGACTTATATTTGTGTTAAAGAATGATTTTTGGTTTTCAATTGATTAACGTGAATTTTTGGGTAATTATGTGATTTTATATGATTTTTACAGTCTTACTTTTGAGATAAATGAAGAACAAGAAATAAAAATAAAAATATTGCAAAAATGGGGGGACCCGCCAGCCAGCCGTGCCCGCAAGTGGGTCGGAAGCGCAGTCGGGGAGTAACCCGCGAGCAGGGGCTCGAGTGGCTTGGCTTGGGGACCGACAGGGCACGTGTACGCCACTCCCCTTCCACGTCACCGGTGGCCAGCCGGCTGTGGGGCAAGGAGTAGTCATACATGCGAGAGAAGGGACTTTGCTCAAAGCTAACATTACTATATATTTGCCCGAAAAATCGGCGTACAACCGATGTGGGACTAAACGCTCCTCACACCTTCCTCAGAAGAGGCGGGCGACCGGCGCGGGTTCGAATCCTTCTAGAGTCAAAATTCATATATTTTTATTTGATTATCGTGACTTTCCTGCAAATCACCGGGGAAGGATTTAGCAACGAGAATCGCTGGACCATCGGCAAAATCTCATCAACGCGATTCGCGGAGCATTGCTACTAAAATTGCTGAACGATTCGCGATAAAAGGATCGTGAATCCATCGAGTAAATCATCTCCGATTGATCGATGAACAAGCCATCGTCAGGAAGAGGACGATCCGCCGGGAGACCAGTCGCCACCTCCTGAGAGCGTACCAGATGCGATGAAGAGCCTCCTCTTGCTGCGCGGACCTAAGGATGAAGCTCCCTAACACGCGCCCCACCTCCATCCGGCTCCTCTCCGTCGAGTGACAGTCGCCAGAGAGCCGCAAAGTCGCCGTTTTTCCGCTCCGCTGGGTGACAGCCGCCGGAGACGATTCGACGACCCACTTCATTGATCTCTAGACTTCGCGAGAAGATCTAGAGATTGCCCACGTCGTCTTTGTCCAAGGAGAGCCTTTGAGGCCGTGGACACTGCACGACGATCCTCCCGAACACTCAGGATTCCGGTGCATCGCCAACACATTGCCGTCACGACGCCAGAACTCTGTTTTCCTACTTTCAATTTAATTTACGCTTCATTTACTGATACTTTGTGTGATTTTAATTTACCAAACTATACTTTGTTAAATTACGATTCTTCTGGCTTTTACAGATCTTAATTTGATTAATTAAGTCGTCTGTAATCGCTTATGTAAGAATCGCCGGGCGGAACTCTGTTTTTGTCTGATTCGCGTTCGTCAGGCACTAACGTCATCCTGACGTCCGCACCCTTATTTCCTTTTTTTCGTGAATTTTAAATATATTTCCTTTTTATTTCCTAGTATAAAATTCGTAAGAAAATCGTATTCATTGAGAAAAATTCTGAATAATTACCAGATATTATATTACATTCCTGTGATCGACCTGGAAAATTATCGCTATTTTTGGAATTTTTATTGAATTATAATTGATATATTTATTTAGAAATACTTTTAAATATCTGAAAATTCGTATTTTCTAGTTTTATAAATTTCATATTTGCGTGATTTAAATTTTATATTAGTCAAAATTTTACATTAACCAACTAAAAACTACTTTTCTTAATTTAACACGAATATAAGTCAATTATCATAGGTTAAGACTTAAAATAGATTATTAATTAATTATTAACTTTTGTAGTACTTAGATATTATTGAGTAAAAAAATGATGTTGATGCATTCAGTTCTTTAGTAGTTACTTTTTCTAGTTCCACCATAAATGAAATGATGTGGGTACATTCACTTCTTTAGTAGTTGTTCTTTTTAGTTCATACTCAAATGATTATGATTGCAACAACCAACTAGTAATTTTCATCTCAAGTAACCCAACATTTCATGAATGAACGAAGGACATTAAGGTGGATTATCATTATATTTATAATAAAATCCTTAAAGGACCGATAAGTCTACATTATCATGAGTTAATAATTAATAAATAATATATTTTAAACCTTAATTCATAATAAATAGACTTATATTTGTGTTAAATTATTAAAAAATATTTTTGATTGATTAATGTATTTTTTAGCTAATTATATAATTTTTTGGAAATTTATACAATTTTCATAATCATATTTTTGAGATAAATAAAGAAAAAAAATAAAAAAAGGGGGGCACCTGCCGGCCAGCTGGGCCTACAAGTGGGTTGGAAGCGTAATCGAGGGGAGCCACGAGCAAGGGCTTGAGTGACTTTAGACCAATGAGGGTATATGTGCGTCACTCCCCTTCCACATCACTGATGGCCAACTAGGTGTGGGACAAGGAGTGGCCGTACATACATGAGAAAGTCACTCATTGTTTTTAAATGTGGTATTACTATATATTTGTCTCAACATTTAGCATATAACACATGTGGAACTAAACTAGTAGTCACACCTTCTCTAGAATGTTTTTAAATATTTTAATATAAAAAATATCTCTTATTTATAATAACTAGATACCTTGATGATGTCACTATATAAGGGTATTTGAGTACTTCTTTCACTCTCTCATTTAGGCAGATGACTGATGTAGGTTCGAGTCCTACTAGAGCCAAAACTCATATTTTTATTTAATTAAATCGTGACTTTTATACAGATCACCAATGAAGGATTAAGCCATCAAAATCATTTAATCATCAACAAAAATCTCGCCAATATAATTTACAAAGTATTATTACTAAAATTACTAAATAATTTAAAATAAAAGGATCACGAATCTATCGAATAAATCATCTTTAATTGATCGACAAATAGGCTATCATCAAGAAGAGGACGATTCACCAAGAGACAAGTTGCCACCTCTTTAGAGCATATTAGATGCAATGAAGAGCCTCCTCTTATTGTACGGACGTGAGGATGAAACTCCCTAACATGTGCTCCATCTCTATCCAGCTCTTTTCTCTTGGTTGACAATTGTCGTAGAGCCACAAAGTCGTCATTTTTCTACTCTATTGAATGACTGCAGCAAGAGATGATTCGACAACCTATTTTATTGATCTCTAGACTTCAGAAGAAGATCAAAAGATTATCCATATCGTCCTTGTCCAAAGAGAGCCTTCAAAACTATAAACACTACAAGATAATCATCTTAAATCCTCAAAATTCCAGTACATCATTGATGCATATCATTGTGATATTAGAACTTTACTTTTCCTACTTTCAACTTAATTTGCACTTCATTTAGAGATAATTTATGTGATTTAAATTTTCAAAACTATTCTACATTCAATTACGATTCTTATAACTTTTATAAATTTTAATTTGACCAAGTAATCACTTACAAAAGAATCATCAGGTGGAACTTTGTTTCTGTCTAATTTGCATTTGTCGGGTGTTGATATCATCTTTAAGTCCACCACCCTTATTTCCCTTTTTTGTGATTTTTAAATATTTTTTTATTTCTTAGTCTAAAATTCATAAAAAATTATATATTCTTTCAGAAAAAATCTAAAATATTACCAAATATTATATTACATCCTTGTGATCAACCTGAAATTTTTTGCCTATTTTTGAAACTTTTATTAAATTAGAATTAATTTACTTTTTTAGAAATACTTCTAAATATCTAAAAGTTAGAATTTTCTAGTTTTATAAATTTTAAATTTGTGTGATTTACTATACAACAACTAAGTCACTCAAATTTTGGTACTGTTGTTGGGGATGTATTACATAATATTTGATATTTTCTACTTTTCACTTAGAGTATAGAAAAGAAATTATGAAGTCACTCTAATTTTGTTTTATTCTTGCAAAAAAATGAAAAAATAATAACAAAGAGCATTGATGGTACTCTAGTTGTTGTTTTAAGAAGTAATCAATTTTAGAATTTATTAAAACCAAATCTCTGAAAATTAAAAATTTGATTATTTATAATGTATAGCAGATTTGGGTCGATCCACAGAGAAAACTTTATATTATGTAATCCACGAATATTTTCTATTAAGTGTTTTCACGAGGTTAAAAATAGAAAAAGAAATGAAAGAGTAATATTATGAGTCTATGAAAAATGATAGAGGTGAAAACACCTCCACCAGTAGCTAGTCTACTGGCAGAGCACTAAACTTGTTCAACATTCATAAAGAAAAAAAAATACAGAATGAAATACATGCGGAAATTAAAACACCCAATTTGAAGTTTGAGAGTGTGGATGCTGTTGCAGCAGTGCTCGACTCCTCTTCTACCTATCACATAGTGAAGAAGTTCGCAACCAATGCTGTTGCTGCTGCTGCTATCAAGAGCATATTGTTGTCACTGTCACCACTACCACCATGCTCATCTCCTCCTTTGCCTATCATGCAAAATGAGAGTTTGCAGCCACTACCACTATTGCCACCAGTAGCTAGTCTACCGGCGGAGCACTAAACTTGTTCAACATTCATAAAGAAAAAGAAATACAGAATGAAATACATGCGGAAATTAAAACACCCAATTTGAAGTTTGAGAGTGTGGATGCTGTTGCAGCAGTGCTCGACTCCTCTTCTACCTATCACATAGTGAAGAAGTTCGCAACCAATGCTGTTGCTGCTGCTGCTATCAAGAGCATATTGTTGTCACTGTCACCACTACCACCATGCTCATCTCCTCCTTTGCCTATCATGCAAAATGAGAGTTTGCAGCCACTACCACTATTGCCACCACTACTATTGTCACTGTCATGAGTGCCGATACCACCATGCTCGTCTCATCCTTTGCCTGTCACATAAAATGGGAGTTCATAGCTACTTCTACTGTTGTCACTACTATTGCTGTCACTGTTGTGGGCGGCACCACCACCGTGCTCAGCCCCTTCTCTACTTGTCACACAAAATGGGACTCATCACCACTATCGATGATGCTGCTGCTGTCGTCATCATGGTTATCGCTGTCGCGATTTTCCCTTCTTCCACTCGTCACCCTCCTCCATCTTGTCTCTACGAGTCAGCCCTAATTTCTCCGATTGTGCGTGCTTTCCCCTTCTCAGTCCTCTATCTCCCTTTAAATAACCCCATTAGAATGGGCTAGTATGGGGCCTTTTTGAGCCGACTATAATGGGTCCACTCATCAACTCATTAAACACTAAAACAAATATAGAGAATCCATTTAAACTGCCCTTCTTCTAATTTCCCAACGTGTAAATATAAGTTTTTCATCTATTAGAATACCTAGCATTCCATCAAAAAGAACTTTTGATTCAATAGAATATGCATGTTATAAAAGATATAAAATTTAATACTTTTGTATGTAACTGAAATAAATAATACAAATACACAAAGAAAACATGTTTACATAAAATGTATGTTTTCATTAAGAAATTTAAACTATAATCATATAAACTATGTATATCTTATCATATAATATTGAGGCTTTATCAAGTAGCAAAGCAAGGACTGGAGCATACTAAAAGAGGATAATAGTTATTAAACTTTTTCCTCGAATTGATTGATTTTTATGCATGGTAGAAGATCCTTACATCCAAGGCTTAAAAATTTCTTCACTATTTTGTGCAAAACTAAAAATCTAAAAAGAAAATTAATTTTGATGGATCCTGAAAGAACTATAGGTCAAATTGAGAACAATCTTATGGCTACGAAAGATCATTATATTCCTAATTCATTTCAAAGAGTATCCAATATTAGAGTTTCATTAGCATCCACTATTAAATTCAAAATAAATCTAAGAATTTTTTAAATGCTCTCAAATTTTAATCGATTGCCTTTAGAGGAACCTCATCATCATTTAGAAAAATTTCATATAGTCTATGATTTAGTTAATCTCTCTCAAGTTACACCAGAAATTATTAAGATAAATTTATTTCCTCATACACTTAAGGACAAAGCTAGTTATTGGCTATCCACATTATATAGTAACTAGTTAGAAAGAAATAAAATAAGCTTTTCTTTAAAAATTTTATCCATTAGGAAAAACTCAAAATATGAGAAAATATATATGAAGTTTTTCTCAAAGGCTAAGAGAAACTTTACATGAGATATGATAAAAATTCAAAGATTTATGTAGAACATGTCCTCCTCATGCTATACTTAAGTGGCAGTTCAATATAATTTTTTATGATAGATTATTAGAACAACATAGAAATATGATGTGGAGAAGCTTTTATGGAGAAAATCCTTGATGAGAATTTAAGTGAAAATTCTAGAGATCAAACCTCTTTTAAGTTATATGACAAGGCTAAGAAGAGAGGAATTTATGAATTGCAATGTTAAAATGATTCTAATTTACAAAATGAGATTAATCAGATTAATCAAATATTAGAAAAACTTGATTTACTTATTGACACTATTAGAAAGCCTCTTAACCCTGAAATTTAACTCAAATAGTATTTGTCCTATGTATGGTGAAAATGATTATTCTGAATTTCAATACTATAATTTAGATCAATCATTTCACCCTATGCAAGAATAAGTGTAAGTAACCCATAGTTTTAATAGAAATAAGAGCGCTTTTCTAATTCTTAAAATCCTAATTAAAAGAATTTTTTTTGTGGAGAGACCCAAATAATATTTAAAATTTAAAAACACTTAGACCCATTTCAAACTCTGAATTAAATCTAAAATAAGTTAATAGATTTCAGAAAAATCAGCCCTCTCAAACCCAACCTAATGTTATGGAAATGATGCAGAAAATGAGTCAAATGATGAAGCAAACTATGAATCAAATGATGTTACAACAGAAAAAAATTATAGAGGCTCTTGAGAATAAGAGAGAAGAGGGATAACTACTTACTCAGCCTCTACAAAATTTAAGGAACCACTAGGCAATAGGATTCTAGCAAGGAGAGTCTAGTAAGATGAATCTAGAAAAAAACCCATAAAATGAAAATAATAGAATAGTGAATGTATTAAGGAGTGAGAAGATTTTACCTGATCCTAATCCCCAAACATTAGATGAAAAGGAACATGTGGACAGTCCAAAACAAAATCAAATAGGAGGAAAAGAAGATTTTATAATTTCTACTAAGAAAACTCCAAAAGAGAGGACAACCATTCTATTTCTTAAAATTTAGAGTCTAGACAAAGAAAAAAAAGGAATATAATAAATAAATAAAGAAAATTTTATAAGATGTGCAAATTAGTCTTCCTTTACTCACTACCACTAAACATATTATTGAATGTACTAGAGTTTTGAAAGAAATGTGTACACCAAACAGGGCACTTAGAGTAGAAAAATTATCTATGTGTTCTAGTACTTTATTATTAAATCAATTAGCATTCAAATTGAGAGATACTAATGGCTTTTTAATTTCATGTGATACTGGTGGATTTATATTTCAAAATACATTACTTGACACTAGTGGTATTATGAATTTATTACTTGTAAGTAATGTGATAAATTTAATATTTTTGATCTTAAACCTTCTACTATTACCTTACAATTTGTTAATAGATCTATAAAACATCCTAAAGGTATTTTAGAAAATGTGATAGTGACAACTAAAGGGTGTCAATTTTTAACTAATTTTGTAGTGTTGGAAATTGATTTTAATGGACAATTTTATGATGCACCAATCATCCTAGCGAGACCATTTTTATATACAGCAAAGATGAATATTGATTTTTCCACAAGTATTGTAAAAATTTCATGTGTAGATCAATGAGTTGAAATTAAGATTTTTGAGATATTAGATGATCTTAAAAAATCCTAAGTATATGATTGTCATATTATATATCTTTTAGATGATTTTAATGATCTAGATGTTATTGATGATTGTGTGCTAAAAGAATTAGAGGAAATAGAGAATATAAATTTGGGAGAAAAAAATAAGAAGATCATCCGAATTTAGAGTTGAAGCGTCTTCCATCTAGTTTAAAATATACATTTTTAGAGGAAAATAATTTATTTCTTATTATTATTGTAGCTGATTTGAGTGATGAATAGGAAGAAGAATTATTAAACGTACTTTGAAAAAATGAGAAGACCATTGGCTGAAAAATAGATGACCTTAGGGCATTGATATGAGTATACTACATGCATAATATATATCTAGAAGAGGGAGCTAGAATTAGCAACAAACCAAAATGAGGATTAAATTCTAACATGATGTAAATTGTAAAAGAAGAAATTTGAAAATGGCTAGCTATTGATATTATTTATCCTATTTCAAATAGCAAATGGGTTAATCTTACACAAGTGGTGTGAAAAAAATCAGTGATCACAGTTATAAATAACAAAAATGGGGATGAAATATAAATAAGATTAACTACTAAGTGGAGGGTTTGTATTGATTATAGAAAATTAAATTTAGTTACAACAAAATATTATTTTCCCCTACCATTTATTGATCAAATTCAAGAAACATTAGTTGAAAAAAACTTTGCTTCTTTTCTAGATGGATGCTCTGGTTATAACCCAATTTATATAAATCTTTTAGATCAAGAAAAAATAACTTTCACTTGTCCATTTAGTACTTTTGATTTTAAATGTGTCCCTTTTAGGCTATATAATACTCTAGTCACATTTCAAAGATGTATGCTGTCTATTTTTTCTGATTTGACTGAAAAATATATGGAAACTTTTATGGATGATTTTTATGTTTTTGGTGAATCACTTGACGAATACTTAAGAAATGTATAGAGAAAGAATCAGTTTTGAGTTGGGAAAAATCACATTTTATGGTTAGAGAAGTGGTTGTGTTGGGTCATATTGTGAGTGAAAGGGGTTTAGAGGTGGATAGAAAAAAAATTGATATCAGATCTCAAATAAAACCTTCAAATTCAGTAAAATAGATTAGAACTTTCTTGGGTCATGTAGGTTATTATAAAAAAATTATTTTAAATTTTTCAAAAATTTCTAAACCTCTCACCATGTTATTATCTAAAGATGTGTCTATTAATTTTGATGAGATTATTTAGTCTTTTTCTGAAATAAAAAGATGACTTACTGAGGCACCTATTTACAAGCTCCTTATTGGTTTCTTTCCTTTGAAATAATGTGTGATGCATTGAATTATATAGTGGGAGCCATACTAGGATAAAGAAAAGAGTCAAAACCTATAGTAATTTTATATGCTAGCAAAACTATATCCAATACTCAATTAAATTATACGACTGAAAAGAGTTGTTAGTTGTAATATTTTCATTAGAAAGGCTTAGATCATATATTTTAGGAGCTAAAATTATTATTTATATTAATCATATAATATTAAAATATTTTTTAAATAAGAAAGATGTAAAGTCATGTTTACTAAGATAGATTTTATTCTTGTAGGAATTTAACTTAGAAATAAAAGATAAAAAATATTTTGAGAATGTTGTTGCTGACCATCTTTCTAGATTGAGTGATACAGGAATAAATGTAGCACCTTTATAAGATGCATTTCTAGATAAACAATTGATGGCAGCTCAACATCAACTATCACTATGGTATGCACATATTGTCAATTTTCTGGTTTCAAGAAAAATTCTAGAATAGTGGGATAAGAACAGAAAAAATTATTTATTTTCTAAGGTTAAAAATTATTTTGGCATTATCTTGATTTATATCACTTGGTCAATGATCAAATTTTAAGAAGATGTGTTCTTGAAGGAAAATATTATAGCATTTTTAACATATGTCATTCATCAAACTATGGAGGACATTTCTCTAGACAAAAAACAACTATAAGAAATTTTTAGTATGATTTTTATTGGCCAACAGTTATTAGAGATTCTATAGAATTTAGTAGAACATATGTTTCATGCCAATCTATAGGTAACAAGAGTAAACGAGATGAAATGCCCATGAGTAACATGTTAGTAATTGAAATTTTAGATATATGGGATATAAACTTCATGAGTCCCTCCTCATCAACTGAAAAATATGAATATATTTTCCTTGATGTTGACTATGTGTCTAAGTGGGTGGAAGCTATTTCTATTATAACTAATGATCATAAAATCATGATGAAATTTGTGTAGAAAAATATTTTTTTAAGACTTAGATGTCCTTGAGTGATTATTAATGATGGAGGAACTATTTTATAAATAAATATTTTAGAAAACTATTGAAAAAGAATGATGTACACCACAGAGTAGCCACTCTATATCATTCCCAAATAAATGGGCAAGCTGAAGTAGCAAATAGAGAAATTCAAAGAATTTAGAGAAATATAGTTAGATCAGATAGGAAAGATTGGCCCACAAAATTACAAGATACATTATGGGCCTATAGAATAGCATATAAAAATTCCATAGGTATGTCCTTATTTTGTCTCATTTCTGAAAAACCATGTCATCTTCCTATAAAAAAAGAGCATTAAACATTATGGGCTATAAAAAAATATGTCTAGATGAAAAATCAGCTAATGGACAGAATTTTTCAGCTACATGAACTATAGGAGTTCAGGAATGAAGCTTATGAAAATCATAGAATATATAAAGAAAAAGCTAAAGCCTTTCATATAAATACATTAATAGAAAAAATTTAGATGTTGGACAAAAGGTGTGTGATAAGTTTTCATTATCATAAGTTAATAATTAGTAAATAATATAGTTTTAGCCTTAACTCATGATAAATAGACTTATATTTATGTTAAAGTGTGAAAAGTGGTTTTTAGTTGATTAACGTGAAATTTTGGGTAATTATGTGATTTTATATGATTTTTATAATCTTACTTTTGAGATAAATGAAGAACAAGAAATAAAAATAAAAATATTGCAAAATGGGGGGCCTTAATTTGCAAGAAGTAAAAAATTTTAATTTACCAAAATATACTTTGTTCAATTACGATTCTTCCAACTTTTACAAATCTTAACTTGATTAATTAAATCATCTGTAATCACTTACGTAAGAATCACCGGGCGGAACTCTATTTCTACCCAATTTGTATTCGCTGGGTGTTGATGTCATCCTGATGTCCGCACCCTTATTTCCCTTTTTTGTGAATTTTAAATATATTTCCTTTTCATTTTTAGTATAAAATTCATAGAAAATCGTATTCATTGAAAACAATTCTAAATAATTACAAGATATTATATTACATCCCTATAATCGACTTGAAAAATAACCACTATTTTTGGAATTTTTATTAAATTATAATTGATATATTTGTTCAGAAATACATCTAATATTTGAAAAGTCATATTTTCTAATTTTATAAATTTTAGATTTACGTGATTTAATATACAACGATTGAGTCACGTCAGTGTGGTTATATGATTCTAGGATGAAATTATTCTCAGAAAAATTAAAATCAAAATGGACAGGGCCTTATGTGGTGGAAGAGATATATAATCATAAAGCTATAATGATTCAAGATCCTAAAAGTGATCATAACTTTAAGGTAAATGGACAGTGACTTAAACATTAAATAGAACATGAACGTCTTGTAAAAAATGAAATTTCATTATTAAAAGAAATTCAAGAGTAAGATTAATGTGTTTAGCTGGAGACATTAAACTTAGCGCTACATAAGAGTCAACCTATGATTTTTATTTCATTCTATTTTTTAAAGAATTTCACAATATTTGTTTCTACATTTGTTTTTTAGTTTTTTAAAAAAAAGTGCAAGAGAAGGATGTAAAATCAACTGAAAAATTAAAAGCAAGGTGGAGGTGATGTCTTTCTAAACTTTATCTTTTATGACAACAATTTTAGTGCTTAACTTTGCATATATGCATGTTTCATTTGAAAATTATAATTTTCTACATATTTTGTTCTGATTTTTCTATCATTGAGGACAATGTCATTTTTAAGTTGGGGGTGAAGTATTAAGTCATAATTTATATTGTACAATGATGTGACTTAGTTCTTGTATAGTAAATCATACAAATTTAAAATTTATAAAACTAAAAAATATAAATTTTTGGATATTTAAAAGTATTTCTAAATAAATATATCAATTATAATTCAATAAAACTTCCAAAAATAGTGATAATTTTCCAGGTCAATCACAAGAATGTAATATAATATTAGGTAATTATTCAAAAATTTTATCAAAGAGTACTATTTTCTATAAATTTTATACTAGGAAATAAAAATGAAATATATTTAAAAATCATGAAAAAGGGAAATAAGGGTGCGGATGTCAGGATGACTTTAGCACCCAGTGAATGAGAATCAGGCAAAAATAGAGTTCTGCTCGATGATTCTTATGTAAGTAATTATAGATGATTTAATTGATCAAATTAAAGTCTGTAAAAGTTAGAAGAATTGTAATTGAATGAAGTATAACTTGGTAAATTAAATCACATAAATTATCACTAAATAAAGTAGAAATTAAGTTGAAAGTAGAAAAATAGCATTCCAACATTGCAGCAGTGATGCATCAGTAATACACCAGAGTCTTGAGCATTCAGAAGGATTGTCGTATAGTGTCTATAGCCTCAAAGTCTCTCCTTAGACAAGGATGACGTAGACAATTTCTACATCTCCTTGCTAAGTCTAGAGATCAATGAAATGGTTCGTTAAATTGTTTTCAATGACTATTGACGTGACTCAATCATTGTATATTAAATCACGCAAATATAAAATTTATAAAACTAGAAAATACAAATTTTTGGATATTTTTAGAAGTATTTCTAAATAAATATATCAATTATAATTCAATCAAAACTCCAAAAATAGCGGTAATTTTCCAGGTCGATCACAGGGATGTAATATAATATCTGGTAATTATTCAGAATTTTTCTCAATGAATACAATTTTCTTACGAATTTTATACTAGGAAATAAAAAGGAAATATATTTAAAATTCACGAAAAAAATGGAAATAAGGGTGCGGACGTCAGGATGATGTCAGCACCTGGCGAACGCAAATCAGGCGAAAACAGAGTTCAGCCTGGCGATTCTTACGTAGGCAATTATAGACGACTCAATTAATCAAATTAAGATCTGTAAAAGCTGGAAGAATCGTAATTGAACGAAGTGTAGTTTGGTAAATTAAAATCAGATAAAGTATCACTAAATGAAGTGTAAATTAAATTGAAAGTAGGAAAACAAAGTTCCGACGTCGCGACGGCGATGCGTCGGCAATGCATCGGAATCCTAAGCGTTCGAGAGGATTGTCGTGTAGTGTCCATGGCCTCGAAGGCTCTCCTTGGACAAAGACGATGTGGGCAATCTCTAGATCTTCTCGCGAAGTCTAGAGATCAATGAAGTGGGTCGTCGAATCATCTCCGGTGGCTGTCACCCGACAAAGTGGAAAAACGGCGACTTTGCGGCTCGCCAGCGACTGTCACCCGACGGAGAGGAGCCGGATGGAGGTGGGGCGCGTGTCAGGGAGCTTCATCCTCAGGTCCGCGCAGCAAGAGGAGGCTCTTCATCGCATCTGGTACGCTCTCAAGAGGTGGCGACTGGTCTCCCGACAGATCGTCCTCTTCCCGACGACGACTTGTTCGTCGATCAATCAGAGATGATTTACTCGATGGATTCGCGATCCTTTTATTGCGAATCGTTCAGCAATTTTAGTAGCAATGCTCCGCGAATCGCGTTGACGAGATTTTTGCCGATGATCCAGTGATTCTCGTTGCTTAATCCTTCACCGGCGATTTGCAAGAAAGTCGCAATAATCAAATAAAAATATATGAATTTTGACTCTGGAAGGATTTGAACCCGCATCGGTCGCCCGCCTCTTCTGAGGAAGGTGTGACGGGGGTTTAGTCCCACATCGGTTGTACGCCGATTTTTTGGGCGAATATATAGTAATGTTAGCTTTGTGAGCAAAGTCCCTTCTCTCGCGTGTATGACCACTCCTTGCCCCACAGTCGGCTGGCCACCGGTGACGTGAAAGGGGAGTGGCGTACGTGTGCCTGTCGGTCCCCAAGCCAAGCCGTGAGTAGGGGCTCGAGCGGCTTACTCCCCAACTGTGCTTCCGACCCGCTTGCGGGCACGGTTGGCTGACGGGTCCCTCCATTTTTGCAATATTTTTATTTTTATTTCTTGTTCTTCATTTATCTCAAAAGTAAGACTGTAAAAATCGTATAAAATCACATAATTACCCAAAAATTCACGTTAATCAATTGAAAACCAAAAATTATTCTTTAACACAAATATAAGTCTATTTATCATGAGTTAAGGTTAAAACTATATTATTTACTAATTATTAACTCATGATAATGAAGACTTATCACACCCCCCAACTTAAATCATTGCTAGTCCCTTAGCAATGGAATTACGAAAATAAAATTTTACAAATCTCAAACATCATATTTCAATACAAAAAAAAATATAATTAGAAATGATGCACCGTTAAACACTTTGGATTCTAATCAAATATTTAAGAACGATGCCAAGCACTTAAATGTTTAAGCACTCCTTGGAATAACAATCTAGACTTCACTTCTTCTATTCACATCTTTATCACTTCTTCACTCATAGATGTATTTACAAGATGTTCCAATTATCAATACTCATCCAAGAATAATATTGATCTTACATTTCCCTTTTTCTATAACTTGATTTTTCAAGTTTGCACTATATTTCTTCCTTCTTTTTTTTTTTTTTTATAAATAGTGGATAAGTAGCTTTTCCTGTAGAAAATTTTTGACAATAAGAATGATATCTCACACCCTCCATGTGTACTCTTCATTTTCAGGGCTTTCACTTTATCCACTTATTTTTCAGCAAGTGTTTTTCTATGCACGATTTTCAACAATAAGAATGATGTCTCACACCCTCCATGTGTACTCTTCGTTTCTAGATTTTTCACATTGCTCTCTCTTTTTTTTTTTTCGAAATAAGTGATTTCTCCTCACAAGTCCTATAGATCAGGGTGCAAAAATCTCCATTAAACTCAAATGATCAATCAAATTTTCACATCAAGTAAATACTATTCATCAAGATCATAAAGTGAAAATCTGTAAAATCAAATCCATGTTATCTATCATGTATCCAAGGAGTATTCCAACATTTTATGCTACTAGATCATTCTTTTGACTCAATAATAATCTTCCTAGTATCTTTTGGTCTCAATCAATCTAATTGATTTAATTTTTCATGCATGTAATATGCTGTAAGAAATTTGTAAATTAGATAGTTCTGAAAATTCCATTTTCTGTTTTCAGTTCTATTTTTAGCAGCAATAAATTTGTCAAAAATAAATCAAAACTATCTTCTTTATAGCTGTAAATTCGAATTTCAGTAATATATATCTAGGGGATTGAAATGTGAGAAAAGGGTCTTCTAGAATTTCAAATTTCGGGCTGTTTTTAGTCTGCTGTTTCTGACAGAAAACCAGAAAATAGATGTTGCAATTTTTCCGAGTTTTATTTTATTTTTTATTTTTTTAGTTGCTGTTCTAAGTTGAATAAAATACAAACACATGTTCTTAATCGTCCTACAGCATAAATTAATAATGAATACTTCACCCCCCAACTTAAAAATGACATTGTCCTCAATGACACAGAAAATTCGAAACAGAATATGCAAAAAATATAATTTTCAAGTGAAGCATGCATATCTGCAAAGTTAAGCATTAAAAATATTTTCATAAATGATGAAGCTCCGAAAGACATCACCTCAACCTCGTTTTTACTTTTCCACTTCATCTTACACTCCTATATTTTTTTCAAAAAAAAAAACAAATACAGAAACAAGTACTACGAAATTCTAAGAAAAACAGAGCTTAAAAAAAATCAAACAGAATGAAATAAAAACTATGGGTTGCCTCCCATGCAGCGCTGAATTTAATGTCTCCAGCTGGACAGCTCTTATATCATATAAGATGATCTATGGCCATCAAAATATATTTGTATCCCAAGGTAAGTTTCATGGTATTCTTTTTCAGATTTAGCATAAATTCATATACTTCATATATATACCTTGACATACTTTCAGCCAAAACAAAATGGAAATTAACAATTTTTTCCCAAAAATAATATTTCCATTTTGAAAAGAATCTTTTCTTATTTCTATCTTGTTTTGTTAGGCTCTCATTCATTAATAAATACTTTCTATTCATAAACCATAAAATGTGATCAGGCCATATAATTTTCAGATTAGCTCTTGCCCAATCTAAAATTTTTTCATCTAAATTGGTATCTCTAATTCTTCCACTCACCCATTTCTTAATGTCTTCTTTTATCTGCATAATCTTCCCCTGCTCCATTTTATCTTCCATACATATTTGTTCAATTTGGGAGGAGTGAAATATTTCAAGCTTAGAAATAATTCTAATGGGCTGTGGGTTTTGAAGGATGGAAGGATTGTCTTCTTTAATCTCAGATCTAATGAATTCAGTAAAATTCAAATTTTCTCCTCCAAAATTATCTCTATATTCATATCTATTATTTTCGCTTGTTCCCATTAGTTGAATCAATTCTTTTTCTAGCTTTTCGTTTCTCAACTCATCAAATTCTTCATCTTCCCAAGAGCTATCTTTTAATTTTGGTATATGATATACATCATCATTCTCACAATCAACATCCATGGCTGCAAAATTATGATTAGATTCATTAATTTCGTCTCCTACATCTCCCAAATCAATTGATTTTTCCTCACCTGAAATATATTTTTCTTCATTTCTGTCCTTACTCCCTTCTACTAAAATTTGGATGATTTTTCTATGATCAGTTGTTGTTTCTTCAGCTAAGGGTTCTTTCTCTTCATCATCCTCACTATATTCATTCATCAAGTGTGAGCAATAAATGATTTTATTCAAATTTTCTGCTACTATATTTTTGGCCTTAATATTCTCATTTATTTCTAATTGATCATCAATTTCTTCTAATAATTAGAAATAAGGATCAGGTAAAATATTCTCACTCAATATATTCACTGTCCTAATATTTTCATTTCGTGGGTTTTTTTCTAAATTTATCCAGCTAGACTCTTCTTGCTGAAATCTTACTGTTGGATAGTTTTCTGAATTTTCTATGGGCTGACTAGGTAGCTCTCCCTCTTCTCTCTTATTCTTAAGAGCCTCTATAATTTGTTTCTGATGAAGCATCATTTGATTCATAGTTTGTTGCATCATTTGGCTCATTTGCTGCATCATTTCCATAGCATCAGGTTGGGTTTGAGATGGCTAATTTTTCTGAAATCTATTTTCTTGTTTTGGACGAAATTCAGAGTTTGAATTGGGTCTAAGTGCTTCTGGATTTTGAATATTATTTGGGTCTCTCCATGAAAAATTATTCCTCCAATTAGGATTATAAGAATTTGAAAAATGTTCCCTATTTCTATAAAAACCGTGAGCTACTTGCACTTGTTCTTGCATAGGGTGAAATGATTGATCTAAATTATAACATTGAAATTCAGAACAATCATTTTCACCATACATAGGACATGTACTATTTGAATTAAGTTGAGGGTTAAAAGACTTTCTAATATTATCAATAAGTAAATCATTTTTTTCTAATCTTTGATTAATCTGATTAACCTCATTTCTAAGTTTAGAATCATCATCATGATGCAATTCATAAATTCCTCTCTTCTTATCCCTGTCATATAATTCAAAAGAGGCTTGATCTCTAGAATTTTTACTTAAATTCTCATAAAGATTGTAAATCTCATCAGGAGTTTTCTCCATAAAAGCTCCTCCATATATAGAATCAACCATATTTCTATGTTGTTCTAATAATCCATCATAAAAAACTCTATTGAGCTGCCACTTGGGTATAGCATGATGAGGACACTTTCTAAGTAAATCCTTAAATTTTTCCCATGTCTCATGCAAAGTTTCTCCTGGTCTTTGAGAAAAACTCCATATATGTTTTCTCATATTTTGAGTTTTTCCTAAGGGATAAAATTTTCGAAGAAAGGCCTGTTGTATATCTTTCCAGCTAGTTAATTCTCTATCTAATGTGGATAGCCAATGACTAGCTTTGTCCCTAAGTGTATGAGGGAATAATTTCATCTTAATAATTTCCGATGTAACTTGAGGCAGATTAACTAAATCACAGACCATATGAAATTTTTCTAAGTGCTGATGAGGTTCCTCTAAAGACAATCCATGAAAATTAAAGAGCATTTGAAAAATTCCTAGATTTATTTCGCATTTAACAGTGGGTGCTAATGGGACTCTAATATTAGATGCTCTTTGAAATGAATCAGGGATATAATGATTTTTCATGGCCATAGGATTGTTCTCAGTTTGACCTGTACTTCCTTCAGGATCCATCAAAATTAATTTTTCTTTCGGATTTTTATTTTTGAATAAAATAATGAAAGGATTTTCTAGCCTTGGATGCAAGGATCTTCTACCATGCATAAAAATCAATAAATTCGAGGGAAAAAGTTAGTATTTTTTACCCTCCTTCAGGATGCTCCAGTCCTTGCAGTGCTTCTTTTCGTTCCCTTTTTCTAATAAAAATCGGCAAAAAGAAAATAAAACAAGAGTAAAGTGTTTTTTGTGTACTCTAAGAGAAAAACATAAAAATACTAAATATTATGCAATACATCCCCGGCAATGGCGCCAAAATTTGACGTGACTCAGTCGTTGTATATTAAATCACACAAATATAAAATTTATAAAACTAGAAAATACGAATTTTTGGATATTTAGAAGTATTTCTAAATAAATATATCAATTATAATTCAATAAAAATTCCAAAAATAGTGGTAATTTTCTAGATCAATCATAGGGATGTAATATAATATCTGGTAATTATTCAGAATTTTTCTCAATGAATTCGATTTTCTTACGAATTTTATACTAGGAAATAAAAAGGAAATATATTTAAAATTCACGAAAAAAAAGGAAATAAGGGTGCGGACGTCAAGATGACGTCAGTGCCCGGCGAACGCAAATCAAGCAGAAACAGAGTTCAGCCTGGTGATTCTTACGTAGGCGATTACAGATGACTCAATTAATCAAATTAAGATCTGTAAAAGCCGGAAGAATCGTAATTGAACGAAGTATAGTTTGGTAAATTAAAATCACACAAAGTATCACTAAATGAAGTGTAAATTAAATTGAAAGCAGGAAAAAAGAGTTCTGGCGTCGCGATAGCAATGCATCAGCGATGCACCAGAATACTGAGCGTTTAGGAGGATTGTCATGTAGTGTCCACAGCCTCGAAGGCTCTCCTTGGACAAAGACGATGTGGGCAATCTCTAGATTTTCTTGCGAAGTCTAGAGATCAATGAAGTGGGTCGTCGAATCGTCTCCGGCGGCTGTCACCCAGCAGAGCGGAAAAACGGCGACTTTGCGGCTCTCCGATGGTTGTCACCCGATGGAGAGGAGCTGGATGGAGGTGGGGCGCATGTCAGGGAGCTTCATCCTTAGGTCCGCGCAGCAAGAGGAGGCTCTTCATCGCATCTGGTACGCTCTCAGGAGGTGGCGACTGGTCTCCCGGCGGATCATCCTCTTCTCGACGACGGCTTGTTCGTCAATCAATCGGAGACGATTTACTCGATGGATTCGCAATCCTTTTATCGCGAATTGTTCAGCAATTTTAGTAGCAATGCTCCACGAATCACATTGACGAGATTTTCGCCGATGATCCAGCGATTCTTGTTGCTTAATCCTTCCCGGGCGGTCTGCAGGAAAGTCGTGATAATCAAATAAAAATATATGAATTTTGACTCTAGAAGGATTTGAACCCGCGCCAGTCGCTTGCCTCTTCTGAGGAAGGTGTGACGAGGGTTTAGTCCCACATCGGTTGTATGCCAATTTTTCGGGTGAATATATAGTAATGTTAGCTTTGTGAGCAAAGTCCCTTCTCTTGCGTGTATGACCACTCCTTGCCCCACAACCGGCTGGCCACCGGTGACGTGAAAGGGGAGTGGCGTACGTGTGCCTGTCGGTCCCCAAGCCAAGCCACGAGCAGGGGCTCAAGCGGCTTACTCCCCGACTGCACTTCTGACCCGCTTGTGGGCACGGTTGGCTGACGGGTCCCCCCTTTTTTGTAATATTTTTATTTTTATTTCTTGTTCTTCATTTATCTCAAAAGCAAGACTGTAAAAATCGTATAAAATCACATAATTACCCAAAAATTCACGTTAATAAATTAAAAACCAAGAATCATTCTTTAACACAAATATAAGTCTATTTATCATGAGTTAAGGCTAAAACTATATTATTTACTAATTATTAACTCATGATAATGAAGACTTAACAGCTATCACTAGGCGGAGCAGAAAAATGACAACTTTGTGGCTCTCTAGCAGCTATCACCTAACGAAGATGAGCTATATGGAGGTGGGGCATGTGTTAGGGAGCTTCATCCTTGGTCCGTGCAACAAGAGGAAGCTCTTCATCACATCTAGTATGCTCTTAGGAGGTGGCAACTCGTGTTCAATTGGATCACCCTCTTTCTGATGATGGCTTATTCGTCAATCAATCAAAGATCCTTTGCTCAATAGATTTGTGATCTTTCTATCGTGAATTATTCGACCATTTTAGTAACAATGCTCCACAAATGGCATTGACAAGATTTTCATCAATGATCTAATGATTTTGGTGGCTTAATCCTTCACAAGTGATCTCCAGGAAAGTCATGATAATCAAATAAAAAATATGAGTTTTGGCTTTGAAAGGGTTCAAACCTACGTCGGTTGTCTACTTGCATAAGAGAGATTGAAATAAGTACTATAATGCCCTTATAAAATAACATTATTATGGTATATCTCTATTATAAATAAAAATTATTATAAGTATTAAAATCATTGAAGCTTTTTGAAGGAAGGTGTGATGCGGGTTTAGTCCCACATCACTTGTGTGCCGAAATTTTAGGCAAATATATAGTAATATTATATTTATAAGTAAGTCTCTTTCTCCCACATGTACGACCACTCCTTGTCTCACATACGACTAGCCACTAGTGATGTGAAAAGGGAGTGACGCAGACATGCCTCTATTGGTCTTAGCCATTTGAACCTCTACTTGCAGCTCCTCCTTGACTGCTTCCGACCCGCTTGTGGGCCCAGCTAGCCGATGGGTCCCCCCCACTTTGCTATATTTTTATTTTTATTTCTTTTTCTTTATTTATCTAAAAAATAAAACTATAAAAATTATATAAATTCTTAGAAAATCACATAATTAGCCAAAAATTCATGTTAATCAATTGAAAACCACTTCACACTCTAACACAAATATAAGTCTATTTATCATGAGTTAAGGCTAAAACTATATTATTTACTAATTATTAACTCATGATAATGAAGACTTATCATATGACAATTAAGAATATGTGTTTGTATTTGTTTTCATACTTTCTTAGAAAAGTAACTAAAAAAATTCAGAAAAACTATAACATTTATTTTATTTTCAAAGACGTTCAAAAATAGTAATGAAAAAATAACCTAAAATTAGAAATTCTAGAAAACTTTTTCTCACATTTCAATCTTCTAGACATATATTACTGAAATTACAAGTTACAACTATAAAGAGGATAGTTTTGATTTATGTTTGGCAAAAGTCATTGTTGCTGAAAACAGAACTAAAAATAGAAAGCAGAATTGTCAAAACTATCTAATTTTCAAATTTTTTTACATTATATTGCATGCATGAAAAATTAAATCAATTAAATTGATTGATATGAAGAGATACCAAGAAGATTATTATTGAGTTAAAAGAATCATTTAGTAACATGAAATGTTGGAATACTCTTTAAGTACATGCTAAAGAACATAGATTTGATTTTATAGATTTTCACTTCATCATCTTGATGGATAGTATTTACTTAATATGAAATTTTGATTGATAATTTGAGTTTAATAGAGATTTTTACAACCTGATCTATAAGATGTGAAGAGAAATCATTAATTTTAAAAAAAAAGTAATATGAAAAATTTGAAAATAAAGAGTACACATAGAGGATGTGAGACCTGATGCACCTTTAGACATTTTGGATTCTCATAGCAAGTATTTAAGAATAATGTCAAGCACTTAAATTTTTAAACACTCCTTGGAATAATAATCTAGACTTCACTTCTTCTATTCACATCTTTATCACTTTTTCACTCATAAATGTATTTACAAGATGTTCTAATTATCAATACTCATCCAAAAATAATATTGATCCTACATTTCTCTTTTTCTATGACTTGATTTTTGAAGTTTGTACTATATTTCTTTCTTCTTTATTTTTTTATATATATATACAGTGGATAAGTAGCTTTTCCTGTAGACAAATTTTGACAATAAGAATGATGTCTCACACCATCCATGTGTACTCTTCATTTTCAAGTCTTTCACTTTATCCACTTATTTTGCAGTAAGTATTTTTCTATACACGATTTTCAACAATGAGAATGATGTCTCACACCCTTCTGTGTGTACTCTTCGTTTCTAAATTTTTCACATTACTCTCTCTTTTTTTTTTGAAATAAGTGATTTCTCCTCACAAGTCCTATAGATCAGGGTGCAAAAATCTCCATTAAACTCAAATGATCAATCAAATTTTCTCATCAAGTACTATACATCAAGATCAAGAAGTGAAAATCTATAAAATCAAATCCATGTTATCTATCATGTATCCAAGGAGTATTCCAACATTTCATTCTTTTGACTCAATAATAATCTTCCTAGTATCTATTTGGTATCAATCAATCTAATTGATTTAATTTTTCATGCATGTAATATGATGTAAGAAATTTTTAAATAAGATAGTTTTGATAGTTCTATTTCCTATTTTCAGTTCTATTTTTAGCTGCAACAAATTTGTCAAAAATAAATCAAAACTATCCTCTTTATAGCTGTAATTTTGAATTTCAATAATATATATCTAGGGGATTGAAATGTGAGAAAAGGGTCCTCTAGAATTTCAAATTTCAGGTTGTTTTTTGTCTCTTATTTTTGATAGTCTATTGTTTATGAAAAAAACTAGAAAATAGATGTTGCAGTTTCTCTAAATTTTATTTTATTTTTATTTTTTTAGTTGCTGTTCTAAGTTGAATAAAATGCAAACACATGCTCTTAATCATTCTACAACATAAATTAATAATGAATACTTCACCCCCCAACTTAAAAATGACATTGTCCTCAATGACACAGAAAATCAAAATAGAATATGTAGAAAATATAATTTTCAAGTGAAGCATGCATATTTGTAAAGTTAAGCATTAAAAATATTTTCAAAAATGATAAAGCTCAGAAAGACATCACCTCAACCTCGTCTTTAATTTTCCACTTCATCTTACACCCCTTCTCCTGCACTTTTTCAAAAAAAACAAATACATAAATGACGTGACTCAGTCGTTGTATATTAAATCACGCAAATATTAAATTTATAGAACTAGAAAATACGAATTTTTGGATATTTAGAAGTATTTCTAAATAAATATATCAATTATAATTCAATAAAAATTCCAAAAATAGCAGTAATTTTCTAGGTCAATCACAGGATGTAATATAATATCTGATAATTATTCAGAATTTTTCTCAATGAATACGAGTTTCTTACGAATTTTATACTAGGAAATAAAAAGGAAATAAGGGTGCGGGCGTCAGGATGACGTCAGCGCCGGTGAACGCGAATCAGGCAGAAACAGAGTTCCGCCTAGTGATTCTTACGTAAGCGATTACAGATGACTTAATTTATCAAATTAAAATCTGTAAAAGCTGGAAGAATCGTAATTGAATGAAGTATAGTTTGGTAAATTAAAATCACACAAAGTATCACTAAATGAAGCGTAAATTAAATTGAAAGTAGGAAAACAGAGTTCCGGCATTGCGACGGCGATGCGTCGGCGATGCACCGGAATCTTGAGTGTTCGGGAGGATCGTCGTGCAGTGTCCACGGCCTCAAAGGCTCTCCTTGGACAAAGACAATGTGGGCAATCTCTAGATCTTCTCGCGAAGTCTAGAGATCAATGAAGTGGGTCGTCGAATCATCTCCGGCGGCTGTCACCTGACGGAGAGGAGCTGGATGGAGGTAAGGTGCGTGTTAGGGAGCTTCATCCTCAAGTCCGCGCAGCAAGAGGAGGCTCTTCATCACATCTAGTACGCTCTCAAGAGGTAGCGACTGGTCTCCCGGCGGATCGTCCTCTTCCCGACAACGGCTTGTTCGTCGATCAATCGGAGATGATTTACTCGATAGATTCACGATCCTTTTATTGCAAATCGTTCAGCAATTTTAGTAGCAATGCTCCGCGAATCGCATTGACGAGATTTTCGCCGATGATCCAGCGATTCTCGTTGCTTAATCCTTCACCGGCGATCTGCAGGAAAGTCGCGATAATCAGATAAAAATATATGAATTTTGACTCTGGGAGGATTCGAACCCGCGCCGGTTGCCCCGCCTCTTCTGAGGAAGGTGTGCGGGGGTTTAGTCCCACATCAGTTGTAAGCCGAGTTTTCGGGTGAATATATAGTAATGTTAGCTTTGTGAACAAAGTCACTTCTCTCGCGTGTACGACCACTCCTTGCCCCACAGCCGGCTGGTCACCAGTGACGTGGAAGGGGAGTGGCAAATGCGCGTGCCCTGTTGGTCCCCAAGCCAAGCCGCGAGCAGGGGCTCGAGCGGCTTACTCCCCAACTGCGCTTCCGACCCGCTTGCAGGCCTGACTGGCCAGCGGATTCCCCCATTTTTGCAATATTTTTATTTTTATTTGTTCTTCAATTATCTCAAAAGTAAGACTGTAAAAATCGTATAAAATCACATAATTACCCAAAAATTCACGTTAATCAATTGAAAACCAAAAATCATTCTTTAACACAAATATAAGTTTATTTATCATGAGTTAAGGCTAAAACTATATTATTTACTAATTATTAACTCATGATAATGAAGACTTATCAATAAACAAGTACTATGAAATTCTAAGAAAAATAGAGCTTAAAAAAAATCAAACAGAATAAATAAAAACCATGGGTTGTTTCCCATGCAGCGCTGAATTTAATGTCTTCAGCTAGACAACTCTTAGATCATATAAGATGATCTATGGCCATCAAAATATATTTGTATCCCAAGGTAAGTTTCATGATATTCTTTTTCAGATTTAGCATAAATTTATATACTTCATATATATACCTTGGCATACTTTTAGCCAAAACAAAATGGAAATTAACAAAAAAAATTCCCAAAAATAATATTTTCATTTTGGAAAGAATCTTTTCTTATTTCTATCTTGTTTTGTAAGGCTCTCATTCATTAATAAATACTTTCTATTAATAGACCATAAAATGTGATTAGGCCATACAATTTTTGAATTAGCTCTTACCCAATCTAATTGTTTTTCATCTAAATTGATATCTCTAATTCTTCCATTCATCCATTCATCCATTTCTTAATGTCTTCTTTTATTTGCATAATCTTCCCCTACTCTATTTTATCTTCTATACATATTTGTTCCATTTGTGAGGAGTAAAATATTTCAAGCTTAAAAGTAATTCTAATGGGCTGTGGGTTTTGAAGGATGGAAGGATTGCCTTCTTTAATCTCAGATCTAATGAATTCAGTAAAATTCAAATTTTCTCCTCTAAAATTATCTCTATATTCATATCCATTATTTTCGTTTCTCCCCATTAGTTGAATCAACTCTTTTTCTAGCTTTTTGTTTCTCAACTCATCAAATTCTTCATCTTCCCAAGAGCTATCTTTTAATTTTGGTATATGATATACATCATCATTCTCACAATCAACATCCATGGCTGCAAAATTATGATTAGACTCATTAATTTTGTCTCCTACGTCTCCCAAATCAGCTAATTTTTCCTCACCTGAAATATGTTCTTCTTCATTTCTGTCTTTACTCCCTTCTACTAAAATTTAAATGATTTTTTCATGATCAGCTACTATTTCTTCATCTAAGGGCTCTTTCTCCTCATCATCCTCACTATATTCATTCATCAATTGTGAGCAATAAATGATTTTATTCAAGTTTTCTGCTACTATATTTTCGGCCTTAATATTCTTATTTACTTCTAATGGATCATCAATTTCTTCTAATAATTAGAAATAAGGATCAAGTAAAATATTCTCACTCAATGTATTCACTATCCTAACATTTTCATTTCGTGGATTTTTTTCTAAATTTATCCAACTAGACTCTTCTTGCTGAAATCCTATTGTTAGATAGTTTCTTGAATTTTCTATGGGCTGACTAGGTAGCTGTCCCTCTTCTCTCTTATCTCCAAGAGCTTCTATAATTTATTTCTGGTGCAGCATCATTTGATTCATAATTTGTTGCATCATTTGGCTCATTTGCTGCATCATTTCCATATCATCAGGTTGGATTTGAGAGGACTGATTTTTCTGAAATCTATGTTCCTATTTTGGACGAAATTTAAAATGTGAATTGGATCTAAGTGTGTCTGAATTTTGAATATTATTTGGGTTTCTCCATGAAAAATTATTCCCCCAATTAGGATTATAAGAATTAGAAAAATATTCTCTATTTTTACTAAAATTGTGGGGTACCTACAGTTATTCTTCCCTATGATGATATTGAAATTCGAAATGATCATTTTCACCCTACATAAGACATGTACTATTTGAATTAAATTGAGGGTTAAGAGGCTTTCTAATATTGTCAATAAGTAAATTAATTTTTTCTAATTTTGATTAATATGATTAACCTCATTTTTAAGTTTAGAATCATCATCATGATGCAATTCATAAATTATTCTCTTCTTGTCCTTGTCATATAATTCAAAAGAGGCTTAATCTCTAGAATTTTCTCTTAAATTCTCATAAAGACTGTAAATCTCATTAGGAGTTTTCTCCATAAAAGCTCCTCCATATATAGAGTCAACCATATTTCTATGTTGTTCTAATAATCCATCATAAAAAATTCTATTGAGCTGCCACTTGGGTATAACATGATGAGAACACTTTCTTAGTAAATCTTTGAATATTTCTCATGTCTCATGTAAAGTTTCTCTTGGTCTTTGAGAAAAACTCCATATATGTTTTCTCATATTTTGAGTTTTTCCTAAGGGATAAAATTTTTGAAGAAAAGCCTGTTCTATGTCTTTCCAGCTAGTTAATTCTCTATCTAATGTGGATAGCCAATGACTAGCTTTGTCCCTAAGTATATGAGAGAATAATTTCATCTTATTAATTTTCGGTGTAACTTGAGGAAGATTAACTAAATCACAGACCATATGAAATTTTGAAATGATGAGGTTCCTCTAAAGGCAATCTATGAAAATTAGGGAGTATTTGAAAATTTTTTAGATTTATTTCGAATCTAACAGTGGGTGCTAATGGAACTCTAATATTGGATGCTCTTTGAAATGAATACGGGATACAATAATTTTTCATAGCCATAGGATTGTTCTCAGTTTGACCTGTACTTCCTTCAGGATCCATCAAAATTAATTTTTCTTTCAGATTTTTATTTTTGAATGAAATAATGAAAGGATTTTCTAGCCTTGGATGCAAGGATCTTCTACCATGCATAAAAATCAATAAATTTGAAGGAAAAAGTTAGTAATTGTTACCCTCCTTCAGGATGCTCCAGTCCTTGCCTTACTTCTTTTCATTTTCTTTTTCTAAAAAAATCAGTAAAAAGAAAATAAAATAAAAGTTCAATTTTTTTGTGTACTCTAAGAGAAAAATAGAAAAATACTAAATATTATGCAATACATCCTCAACAACAGCACCAAAATTTGACATAACTCAGTCATTGTATATTAAATTTATAAAACTAGAAAATATAAATTTTTGGATATTTAAAAGTATTTCTGAATAAATATATCAATTATAATTCAATAAAACTTCCAAAAATAGCAATTTTTCAAATCAATCATAGAGATGTAATATAATATCTGGTAATTATTCAGAATTTTTCTCAATGAATATAATTTTCTATGAATTTTATACTAGGAAATAAAAAGGAAATATATTTAAAATTCATAAAAAAGAAAAATAAGGGTGCAGATGTTAGGATGACATCAACACTTGACAAACGTGAATCAACGAGAAATAAAGTTCTGCCTAGTGATTCTTACGTAAGTGATTACAAATGGTTTAATTGATCAAATTAAGATCTATAAATACTAGAAGAATCGTAATAGAACAAAGTATATTTTGGTAAATTAAAATCACAAAAACTCTCACTAAATGAAACGTAAAGTAAGTCAAAAGCAGGAAAAAAGAGTTCTAGCATCGCGACAGTAATATGTCAGTGATGCACTAGAATCTTGAGTGTTTGAGAGGATCGATGCGTAGTGTCCACAGCCTCGAAGGCTCTCTTTGGACAAAGACGACGTGGGCAATCTTTTGATCTTCTCGCAAAGTCTAGAGATTAATGAAATGGGTCATCGAGTCATCTCTAGCGGCTGTCACCAGATGGAGTAGAAAAACGATAGCTTTATAGCTCTTCGACGGCTGTCACCCAACGGAGAGGAGCTGGATGGAGGTGGGGCACATGTCAGGGAGCTTCATCCTCAAGTTTGCGCAGCAAGAGGAGGCTCTTCATCGCATCTGGTATTTTTATCTGATTATCGCGACTTTCCTGCAGATCGCCGGTGAAGGATTAAGCAACAAGAATCGCTAGATCATTGGCGAAAATCTCGTCAACGCGATTCGCGGAGCATTGCTACTAAAATTGCTGAATGATTCGCGATAAAAGGATCGCGAATCCATCGAGTAAATCATCTTCGATTGATCGACGAACAAGCCGTCGTCGGGAAGAGGACGATCCGCTGGGAGACTAGTCACCACCTCCTGAGAGTGCACCAGATGCGATGAAGAGCCTCCTCTTGCTGTGCGGACCTGAGGATGAAGCTCCCTAACATGCGCCCCACCTCCATCTAGCTCCTCTCCGTTGGGTGACGGCCGCCGAAGAGCCGCAAAGTCGCCGTTTTTCCGCTCCACCGGGTGACAGCCACCGGAGACGATTCGACGACCCACTTTATTGATCTCTAGACTTCGCGAGAAGATCTAGAGATTGCCCACGTCGTCTTTGTCCAAGGAGAGCCTTCGAGGCCGTGGACACTGCACGACGATCCTCCCGAATGCTCAGGATTTCAGTGCATCGCCGACGCATCATCGTCGCAACGCCGGAACTCTATTTTTCCTACTTTCAATTTAATTTACGCTTCATTTAGTGATACTTTGTGTGATTTTAATTCACCAAACTATACTTCGTTCAATTACGATTCTTCTGGCTTTTACGGATCTTAATTTGATTAATTAAGTCGTCTGTAATCGCTTACATAAGAATCGCCGGGCGGAACTTTGTTTCCGCCTGATTCGTGTTCACCGGGCGCTGACGTCATCCTGACACCCGCACCCTTATTTCCTTTTTTTTTGTGAATTTTAAATATATTTCCTTTTTATTTCTTAGTATAAAATTCGTAAGAAAATCGTATCCATTGAGAAAAATTCTGAATAATTACCATATATTATATTACATCCTTGTAATCAACCTGAAAAGTTACCGATATTTTTGGAATTTTTATTGAATTATAATTGATATATTTATTTAGAAATACTTCTAAATATCTGAAAATTTGCATTTTCTAGTTTTATAAATTTTATATTTGCGTGATTTAATATACAACGACTGAGTCACATCAAATTTTGGCGCCATTGCCAGGGATGTATTGCATACTATTTAGTATTTTTCTGTTTTTCTCTTAGAGTACACAAAAAAAAAAACTTTACTCTTGTTTTATTTTCTTTTTGCCGATTTTTATTAGAAAAAGGGAACGAAAAGAAGCACGGCAAGGACTGGAGCATCCTGAAGGAGGGTAGCAGTTACTAACTTTTTCCCTCGAATTTGTTGATTTTTATGCATGGTAGAAGATCTTTGCATCCAAGACTAGAAAATCCTTTCATTATTTCATTCAAAAATAAAAATCCGAAAGAAAAATTAATTTTGATGGATCTTGAAGGAAGTACAAGTCAAACTGAGAACAATCCTATGGCCATGAAAAATCATTATATCCCTGATTCATTTCAAAGAGCATCTAATATTAGAGTCCCATTAGCACCCACTGTTAAATTCGAAATAAATCCAGAAATTTTTCAAATGCTCCCTAATTTTCATGGATTGCTTTTAGAGGAACCTCATCAGCACTTAGAAAAATTTCATATGGTCTGTGATTTAGTTAATCTCCCTCAAGTTACACCGGAAATTATTAAGATGAAATTATTCCCTCATACACTTAGGGACAAAGCTAGTCATTGGCTATCCACATTAGATAGAGAATTAACTAGCTGGAAAGATATAGAACAGGCCTTTCTTCGAAAATTTTATCCCTTAGGAAAAACTCAAAATATGAGAAAACATATATGGAGTTTTTCTCAAAGACCAGGAGAAACTTTGCATGAGACATGGGAAAAATTCAAAGATTTACTTAGAAAGTGTCCTCATCATGCTATACCCAAGTGGCAGCTCAATAGAATTTTTTATGATGGATTATTAGAACAACATAGAAATATGGTTGATTCTATATGTGGAGGAGCTTTTATGGAGAAAACTCCTAATGAGATTTACAGTCTTTATGAGAATTTAAGTGAAAATTCTAGAGATCAAGCCTCTTTTGAATTATATGACAAGGAAATGAAGAGAGAAATTTATGAATTGCATCATGATGATAATTCTAAACTTAGAAATGAGGTTAATCAGATTAATCAAAGATTAGAAAAACTTGATTTACTTATTGACAATATTAGAAAGCCTCTTAACCCTCAATTTAATTCAAATATTACATGTCCTACGTATGGTGAAAATGATCATTTCGAATTTCAATATCATCCTAGGCAAGAACAAGTGCAAGTACCTCACGATTTTAGTAAAAATTGGGAATATTTTTCTAATTCTTATAATCCTAATTGGGGGAATAATTTTTCGTGGAGAAACCCAAATAATATTCAAAATCCAGAAGCACTTAGACCCAATTCAAACTCTGAATTTTGTCCAAAACAAGAAAATAGATTTCAGAAAAATCAGCCCTCTCAAACTCAACCTGATGCTATGGAAATGATGCAGCAAATGAGCCAAATGATGCAACAAACTATGAATCAAATGATGCAACAAACTATGAATCAGATGATGCTTCATCAGAAACAAATTATAGAGGCTCTTGAGAATAAGAGAGAAGAGGGACAGCTACCTAGTCAGCCCATAGAAAATTCAGAAAACTGTCCAACAGTAAGATTTCAGCAAGAAGAGTCTAGCTGGATAAATTTAAAAAAAAACCAACGAAATGAAAATGTTAGGACAGTGAATATATTGAGTGAGAATATTTTACCTGATCCTTATTTTCAATTATTAAAAGAAATTGATGATCCATTAGAAGTAAATGAGAATATTAAGGCCAAAAATGTAGTAGCAGAAAATTTGAATAAAATCATTTATTGCTCACAATTGATGAATGAATATAGTGAGGATGATGAGGAGAAAGAACCCTTAGATGAAGAAACAGCAACTGATCATAGAAAAATCAACCAAATTTTAGTAGAAGGGAGTAAGGACAGAAATGAAGAAAAATATATTTCAGGTGAGGAAAAATCAATTGATTTGGGAGATGTAGGAGATGAAATTAATGAATCTAATCATAATTTTGCAGCCATGGATGTTGATTGTGAGGATGATGATATATATCATATACCAAAATTAAAAGATAGCTCTTGGGAAGATGAAGAATTTGATGAGTTGAGAAACAAAAAGCTAGAAAAAGAATTGATTCAACTAATGGGAACAAGCGAAAATAATAGATATGAATATAGAGATAATTTTGGAGGAGAAAATTTGAATTTTACTGAATTCATTAGATCTGTGATTAAAGAAGACAATCCTTCTATCCTTCAAAACCCACAGCACATTAGAATTATTTCTAAGCTTGAAATATTTCACTCCTCGCAAATTGAACAAATATGTATGGAAGATAAAATGGAGCAGGGGAAGATTATGCAAATAAAAGAAGACATTAAGAAATGGGTGAGTGGAAGAATTAGAGATACCAATTTAGATGAAAAAAATTTAGATTGGGCAAGAGCTAATCTGAAAATTATATGGCCTGATCACATTTTATGGTTTATTAATAGAAAGTATTTATTAATGAATGAGAGCCTAACAAAATAAGATAGAAATAAGGAAAGATTCTTTTCAAAATGGAAATATTATTTTTGGGAAAAAATTGTTAATTTCCATTTTGTTTTGGCTGAAAGTATGTCAAGGTATATATATGAAGTATATGAATTTATGCTAAATCTGAAAAAGAATATCATGAAACTTACCTTGGGATACAAATATATTTTGATGGCCATAGATTATCTTATTTGATATAAGAGCTGTCCAGCTGGAGACATTAAATTCAGCGCTGCATGGGAGGCAACCCATGGTTTTTATTTCATTTTGTTTGATTTTTTTTAAGCTCTATTTTTCATAGAATTTCGCAATACTTGTTTCTGTATTTGTTTTTCTTTCAAAAAAGTGCAGGAGTGTAAGATGAAGTGGAAAATTAAAAACGAGGTTGAGGTAATGTCTTTCAGAGCTTCATCATTTATGAAAATATTTTTAATGCTTAACTTTGCAGATATGCATGCTTCACTTGAAAATTATATTTTCTGCATATTCTGTTTCGAGTTTTCTGTGTCATTGAGGACAATGTCATTTTTAAGTTGGGGGGTGAAGTATTCATTATTAATTTATGCTGTAGGACGATTAAGAACATGTGTTTGCATTTTATTCAACTTAGAACAGCATCTAAAAAAATAAAAATAAAATAAAATTCGGAAAAATTGCAACATCTATTTTCTGGTTTTCTGTCAGAAACAACAGACTATCAAAAACAGCAGACAAAAAACAGCCCGAAATTTGAAATTCTAGAAGACCCTTTTCTCACATTTCAATCCCCTAGATATATATTACTGAAATTCGAAATTACAGCTATAAAGAAGATAGTTTTGATTTATTTTTGACAAATTTATTACTGCTAAAAATAGAACTGAAAATAGAAAACGGAATTGTCAGAACTATCTAATTTACAAATTCCTTACATCATATTACATGCATGAAAAATTAAATCAATTAGATTGATTGATACCAAAAGATACTAGGAAGATTATTATTGAGTCAAAAGAATGATCTAGTAGCATGAAATGTTGGAATACTCCTTGGATACATGATAGATAATATGGATTTGATTTTACAGATTTTCACTTCATGATCTTGATGGATAGTATTTACTTGATGTGAAAATTTGATTGATCATTTGAGTTTAATGGAGATTTTTGCACCCTGATCTATAGGACTTGTGAGGAGAAATCACTTATTTCGAAAAAAAAAAAAAAGAGAGCAATGTGAAAAATCTAGAAACGAAGAGTACAGATGGAGGGTGTGAGACATCATTCTCATTGTCGAAAATCGTGCATAGAAAAAAACTTGCTGAAAAATAAGTGGATAAAGTGAAAGCCTTGAAAATGAAGAGTACATATGGAGGGTGTGAAACATCATTCTTATTGTCGAAATTTGTCTACAGGAAAAGCTACTTATCCACTATTTATAAAAAAAAAAAAAAAGAAGGAAGAAATATAGTGCAAATTTCAAAAATCAAGTCATAGAAAAAGGGAAATGTAAGATCAATATTATTCTTGGATGAGTATTGATAATTGGAACATCTTGTAAATACATCTATGAGTGAAGAAGTGATAAAGATGTGAATAGAAGAAGTGAAGTCTAGATTGTTATTCCAAGGAGTGTTTAAACATTTAAGTGCTTGGCATCATTCTTAAATACTTGATATAAGAATCCAAAGTGTTTAACGATGCATCATTTCTAATTATATTTTTTTTTCTGTATTGAAATATGATGTTTGAGATTTGTAAAATTTTATTTTTGTAATTCCATTGCTAAGGGACTAGCAATGATTTAAGTTGGGGGGTATGATAAGTCTTTATTATCATGAGTTAATAATTAGTAAATAATATAGTTTTAGCCTTAACTCATGATAAAGAGGCTTATATTTGTGTTAAAGAATGATTTGTGGTTTTTAATTGATTAACGTGAATTTTTGGGTAATTATGTGATTTTATACGATTTTTACAGTCTTACTTTTGAGATAAATGAAGAACAAATAAAAATAAAAATATTCCAAAAATGAGGGAACCCACTGGCCAGCCGGGCCCGAAAGCGGGTCAGAAGCGCAGTCGGGGGGGGGAGTAAGCCGCGAGCAGGGGCTCGAGCGGCTTGGCTTGGGGACTAACAGGGCATGCACGTTCGCCGCTCCCCTTCCTCGTCACCGGTGGCCAGCCGGCTGTGCGGCAAGGAGTGGTCGTACACGCGAGAGAAGTGACTTTGCTCACAAACCTAACATTACTATATATTCGCCCGAAAACTCGGCGTACAACCGATGTGGGACTAAACCCCGGGGCGACCGGCGCGGGTTCGAATCCTCCGAGAGTCAAAATTCATATATTTTTATCTGATTATCGCGACTTTCCTGCAGATCGCCGGTGAAGGATTAAGCAACAAGAATCGCTAGATCATTGGCGAAAATCTCATCAACGCGATTCGCGGAGCATTGCTACTAAAATTGCTGAATGATTCGCGATAAAAGGATCGCGAATCCATCGAGTAAATCATCTTCGATTGATCGACGAACAAGTCGTCGTCGGGAAGAGGACGATCCGCCGGGAGACCAGTCGCCACCTCCTGAGAGTGTACCAGATGCGATGAATCCTCTTGCTGTGCGGACCTGAGGATGAAGCTCCCTAACACGCGCCCCACCTCCATCCAGCTCCTCTCCGTTGGGTGACGGCCGCCGGAGAGCCGCAAAGTCGCCGTTTTTCCGCTCCGCCGGGTGACAGCCGCCGGAGATGATTCGACAACCCACTTCATTGATCTCTAGACTTCGCGAGAAGATCTAGAGATTGCCCACGTCGTCTTTGTCCAAAGAGAGCCTTCGAGGCCGTGGACACTGCATGACGATCCTCCCGAACGCTCAGGATTTCAGTGCATCGCCGACACATTGCCGTCGCAACGCCAGAACTCTATTTTTCCTACTTTCAATTTAATTTACGCTTCATTTAGTGATACTTTGTTTGATTTTAATTCACCAAACTATACTTCGTTCAATTACGATTCTTCCAAATTTTACAGATCTTAATTTGATTAATTAAGTCGTCTGTAATCGCTTACGTAAGAATCGCCGGGCGGAACTTTGTTTCCGCCTGATTCGTGTTCACCGGGCGCTGACGTCATCCTAACACCCGCACCCTTATTTCCTTTTTTTCATGAATTTTAAATATATTTCCTTTTTATTTCTTAGTATAAAATTCTTAAGAAAATTATATCCATTGAGGAAAAATTTTGAATAATTACTAGATATTATATCACATCCCTGTGATTGACTTGGAAAATTACCGCTATTTTTGGAATTTTTATTGAATTATAATTGATATATTTATTTAGAAATACTTCTAAATATCCAAAAATTCATATTTTCTAGTTTTATAAATTTTATATTTGTGTGATTTAATATAGAACGACTGAGTCACGTCACTATCCATCAAGATCATGAAGTGAAAATCTATAAAATCAAATCCATGTTATCTATCATGTATCTAAGGAGTATTCCAACATTTCATGCTACTAAATCATTCTTTTGACTCAATAATAATCTTCCTAGTATCTTTTGGTATCAATCAATCTAATTGATTTAATTTTTCATGCATGTAGTATGATGCAAAGAATTTGTAAATTAGATAGTTCTAACAGTTTCGTTTTTTATTTTCAGTTCTATTTTTAGCTGCAATAAATTTGTTAAAAATAAATCAAAACTATCTTCTTTATAGCTGTAATTTTGAATTTCAGTAATATATATCTAGGGGATTGAAATGTGAGAAAAGGGTCTTCTAGAATTTCAAATTTTGGGCTATTTTTTGTCTGCTATTTTTGACAGTTTGTTGTTTCCGATAGAAAACTAGAAAATAGATGTTGCAATTTTTCTGAATTTTATTTTATTTTTATTTTTTTAGTTGTTGTTCTAAGTTGAATAAAATGCAAACACATGTTCTTAATCGTCCTACAGCATAAATTAATAATGAATACTTTACCCCCCAACTTAAAAATGACATTGTCCTCAATGACATAGAAAACTCAAAACAGAATATGCAGAAAATATAATTTTCGAGTGAAGTATGTATATCTGCAAAGTTAAGTATTAAAAATATTTTCATAAATGATGAAGCTCAGAAAGACATCACCTCAACCTCGTTTTTAATTTTCCACTTCATCTTACACTCCTCCTCCTACACTTTTTCGAAAAAAAACAAAGATAGAAATAAGTACTGCAAAATTCTAAGAAAAACAGAGCTTAAAAACAAATCAAATAGAATGGAAATAAAAACCATGGGTTGCCTCCCATGTAGCGCTGAATTTAATGTCTCCAGCTGGACTCCTTGGTCTTACTCTTGAAATTTTTTTAATAATAAAATTTCTTTTTCTGCAAGGCGTTCATGTTCTATGTAATGTTTAAGCCGCTGTCCATTTACCTTAAAGTTATGATCACTTTTAGGATCTTTAATCATTATAGCCCCATGATCATATGTCTCTTCCACCACATAAGGCACTTTCCATTTTGATTTTAATTTTCTTGAGAATAATTTCAGCCTAGAATCATATAACCACACTTTTTGTCCAACATCAAATTTTTTTTCTGCTAATGTATTTATCATGGAAAGTTTTAGTTTTTTCTTTATATATTCTATGATTTTCATAAGCTTCATTCCTCAACTCCTCTAGTTCATGTAGCTGAAAAATTCTATGCCCACCAGCTGATTTCTCATCCATACATAAATTTTTTATAGCCCATAATGCTTTATGCTCTATTTCCACAAGAAGATGACATGGCTTTCCAAAAATGAGACGAAATGGGGACATACCTATGGGATTTTTGTAAGCTGTTCTATAAGCCCATAATGCATCTTGTAATTTCGTGGGCCAATCTTTCCTATCTGGTCTAACTATTTTTCTCAAAATTCTCTAAATTTCCCTATTTGCTACTTCAGCTTGCCCATTTATTTGGGGATGATATGGAGTGGCTACTCTATGGTGTACTCCATTCTTTTTCAACAGTTCCCTGAAATGTTTATTTGTAAAATGTGTTCCTCCATCACTAATAATCACTCTAGGACATCCAAATCTCGAAAAAATATTTTCCTACACAAATTTCATCACGATTATATGATCATTAGTTCTAGTAGGAATAGCTTCTACCCACTTCGACACATAATCAACAGCATGCAAAATATATTCATATTTTTCAGCTGATGGGAAGAGACCCATGAAATCTATTCCCCATACATCAAAAATTTTGATTACTCACATGTTACTCATGGGCATTTCATCTTTTTTACTCATGTTACTTATAGATTGGCATGAAATACATGTTCTACTAAATTCTATAGAATCTCTAATAATTGTAGGCCAATAAAAACCGCACTGAAAAAATTTTGCAGCTATTTTTCGTCCAAAGAAATGTCCTCCACAGTTAGATGAATGGCACATGTTAATAATGATATGATATTCTTCTTCAAGAACACATCTCTTTAAAATTTGATCATTGTCGAAGTAATATAAATCAAGATCATGTCAAAAATAATTTCTAATCTTAGAAAAGAAATGATATTTTCTATTCTTATCCCACTATTTTGGAGTTTTTCCAGAAACCAGAAAATTAACAATATGTGCATACCATGGTGATGGTTGATGTTGAGCTGCCATCAATTGTTCATCTGGAAATGCGTCTTGTAAAGGTGCTGCCTTTATTCCTGTATCACTTAATCTAGAAAGATGGTCAGCAACAACATTCTCGAAACCTTTTTTATCTTTTATTTCTAAGTCAAATTCGTGCAACAATAAAATTCATCTTAATAAATGTGGCTTTGCATCTTTCTTATTTAATAGATATTTTAATGCTGCATGATCAGTATAAATAATAATTTTAGCTCCCAAATATATGATCTAAAACTTTCTAATAAAAATACTACAGCTAACAACTCTTTTTCAGTCGTGGTATAATTTAATTGAGCATCGGATATAGTTTTACTAGCATATGAAATTACTATGGGTTTTGACTCTTTTATTTGTCCTAGAATGGCCCCCACTGCATAATTCGATGCATCACACATTATTTCAAAGGGAAGGGACCAATCAGGAGTTTGTAAAAGGGGTACCTCAGTAAGTAATCTTTTTATTTCAAAAAAAGACTCAAAACATTTCTCATCAAAATTAAAAGGCACATCTTTAGATAATAGCATGGTGAGAGGTTTAGAAATTTTTGAAAAATCTTGAATAAATTTTCTGTAATAACCTGCATGACCTAAGAAAGATCTAATCTGTTTTACTGAATTCAGAGGTTTCATTTTAGATATAATATCAATTTTTGCTCTATCCACCTCTAAACCCTTTTCACTCACAATATGACCCAACACAACTCCCTCTTTAACCATAAAATGTGATTTCTCCTAACTCAAAACTAATTTTTTCTCTATGCATTTCTCAAGTACATGCTGTAAATGATTTAAGCATTCATCAAATGATTCACCAAAAACAGAAAAATTGTCCATAAAAATTTCCATGTATTTTCAAATCATATTAGAAAAAATAGACAGCCTACATCTTTGAAATGTGGCTGGAGCATTACACAAACCAAAAGGCATGCGTTTAAAAGCAAAAGTACCAAATGGACAAGTGAAAGTTATTTTTTCTTGATCTAAAGGGTTTATATAAATTTTATTATAACCAAAATATCCATCTAGAAAACAAAAAAGTTTTTTCCAGCTAATTTTTCTAGAATTTGATCAGTAAATGATAGGGAAAAATGATCTTTTCTAGTAATTGAATTTAATTTTCTATAATCAATGCAAACTCTCCAACTAGTAGTTAGTCTTGTTTGTATTTCATCCCCATTTTTGTTTTTTATAACCGTGATCCTTGATTTTTTGGCACTACTTGTGTAGGACTAACTCATTTGTTATCTGAAATAGGATAAATAATATCAACAACCAGACACTTTAAAATTTCTTTTTTTATTATTTCCATCATGTTAGGATTTAATCTTCATTGTGGTTCCTTGCTAGTTCTAGCCCCCTCCTCTAAATATATACTATGCATACATACACTCATATCAATGCCCCTTAGATCATCCATTTTCCAGCCCATAACCTTCTTATTTTTTCGAAGTACATCTAATAATTCTTCTTCTTGTTCATCACTCAAATCAGCTGCAATAATAACAGGAAATGAATTATTTTCCTCCAAAAACATATATTTTAAACTAGAGGGAAGAGGTTTCAACTCTAAATTCAAATGATCTTCCTCTTTCTTTTCTTCTAAATTTATATTCTCTATTTCTTCTAATTCTTCTAGCACACAGTCATCAATAACATCTGGATCATCAAAATCATCTAGAAGATCTATGGTATGACAATCATATACTTGGGATTTCTTAAGATCATTTGATACCTCAAAATTTTAATTTTTACTAATTGATCTCCACATGAAATTTTCACAATACCTGTGGAAAAATCAATATTCATCTTTGTTGTATGCAAAAATGGTCTCCCTAGGATGATTGGTGTATCATAAAACTGTCCATTAAAATCCATTTCCAGCACTACAAAATCAGCTGAAAATTTACACCCTTTAACTGTCAATATCATATTTTCTAAAATACCTTTAGGATGTTTTATGGATCTATCAGCAAATTTTAAGGTAATAGTAGAAGGTTTAAGATCAGAAATATTAAATTTATCACAAATACTTGTAGGTAATAAATTAATACTAGCACCGGTGTCAAGTAATGCATTCTGAAAAATGAATCCACCAATATCACACGAAATTAAAGGGGAACCTATATCTCTCAATTTAAATGGTAATTGATTTAATAATAATGCACTAGCATGCATAGATAATTTTTCTACTCTATGTGCCCTTTTTGGTGTACACATTTCTTTCAAAACTCTAGCATATTTAAGAATATGTTCAATGGCAGTAAGTAAAGGAAGACTAATTTGCACAACTTGTAAAATTTTCTTTATTTCTTCATTGTGTTCCTTTTTCTTTCTTTGTCTAGGCTCTAGAGCTTTAGGAAATGGAATGGTTGTCCTCTCTTTCAAAATTTCTTTGGTAGAATCTATAAAATCCTCTTCTACTCCTATTTGATTTTGTTTTGGGTTGTCCACATTTTTTTTTTCTTCCAATGTTTGGGAATAAGGATCAAGTAAGATCTTACCACTCCTTAATACATTCACTATCCTAATATTTTTATTTCGTGGGTTTTTTCCTAGATTCATGCTACTAGACTCCTCTTACTGAAATCCTATTGTTGGGCGGTTCCCTAGATTTTCTATGGGCTAACTAGGTAGTTGTCTCTCTTCTCTCTTATTTTTAAGGGCCTCTATAATTTGTTTCTAGTTCTGCATCATTTGATTCATAGTTTTTTGCATCATTTGATTCATAGTTTGTTGCATCATTTGGCTCATTTGCTACATCATTTGTATAGCATTAGGTTGGGTTTGAGAGGGCTCATTTTTCTGAAATTTGTTTTCTTATTTTGGACGAAATTCAGAGTTTGAATTGGGTCTAAGTACTTCTGGATTTTTAATGTTACTTGAGTCTCTCCATGAAAAATTATTCCTCCAATTAGGATTATAAGAATTTGAAAAAGGTTCCTTATTTCTATTAAAACCGTGAGCTACTTGCACTTGTTCTTGTATAGGATGAAATAATTGATCTAAATTATAACATTGAAATTCAGAATAATCATGTTCACCATACATAGGACATGTACTATTCGAATTAAGTTGAGGGCTAAAAGACTTTCTAATATTGTGAATAAGTAAATTAATTTTTTCTAATCTTTGATTAATCTAATTAACCTCATTTTTAAGTTTAGAATCATCATCATGATGCAATTCATAAATTCCTCTCTTCTTATCTCTGTCATATAATTCAAAAGAGGCTTGATCTATAGAATTTTCACTTAAATTCTCATAAAGATTGTAAATCTCATCAGGAGTTTTCTCCATAAAAGCTCCTCCACATATAGAGTCAACCATATTTCTATGTTGTTCTAATAATCCATCATAAAAAACTCTATTGAGCTGCCACTTGGGTATAGCATGATGAGGACACTTTCTAAGTAAATCTTTAAATTTTTCCCATATCTCGTATAAAGTTTCTCCTGGTCTTTGAGAAAAACTCCATATATGTTTTCTCATATTTTGAGTTTTCCTAAGGGATAAAATTTTCGAAGAAAGGTCTATTCTATATCTTTTCAGCTAGTTAATTCTCTATCTAATGTGGATAGCCAATGACTAGCTTTGTCCCTAAGTGTATGAGGAAATAATTTCATCTTAATAATTTCCGGTGTAACTTGAGTGAGATTAACTAAATCACAGACCATATGAAATTTTTCCAAGTGTTGATGAGGTTCCTCTAAAGGCAATCCATGAAAATTAGGGAGCATTTGAAAAATTCCTAGATTTATTTCGAATTTAACAGTGGGTGCTAATGGGACTCTAATATTAGATGCTCTTTGAAATGAATCACGGATATAATGATTTTTCATGGCCATAGGATTGTTCTCAATTTGACCTGTACTTCCTTCAAGATCCATCAAAATTAATTTTTCTTTCGGATTTTTATTTTTGAATGAAATAATGAAAAGATTTTCTAGCCTTAGATGAAAGGATCTTCTACCATGCATAAAAATCAATAAATTTGAAGGAAAAAGTTAGTAACTTTTACCCTCCTTCAGGATGCTCCAGTCCTTGCCGTGCTTCTTTTCGTTCCCTTTTTCTAATAAAAATCGGCAAAAAGAAAATAAAACAAGAGTAAAGTTTTTTTTGTGTACTCTAAGAGAAAAATAGAAAAATACTAAATACTATGCAATACATCCCCGGCAACGATGCAAAAATTTGATGTGACTCAGTCGTTGTATATTAAATTACGTAAATATAAAATTTATAAAACTAGAAAATACGACTTTTTAGATATTTAGAAGTATTTCTAAATAAATATATCAATTATAATTCAATAGAAATTCTAAAAATAGCAGTAATTTTCCAAGTCAATCACAGGGATTTAATATAATATCTGGTAATTATTCAGAATTTTTCTCAATGAATACGATTTTCTAGGAATTTTATACTAGGAAATAAAAAGGAAATATATTTAAAATTCATGAAGAAGGGAAATAAGGGTGCAGATGTTAGGATGACATCAGCGCCCGGCAAGCGTGAATCGGGCAAAAATAGAGTTCCGTCCGGTGATTCTTACATAAGCGATTACAGATGATTTAATTGATCAAATTAAGATCTATAAAAGTTAGAAGAATCGTAATAGAACAAAAGTATATTTTGGTAAATTTAAATCACAAAAATTATCACTAAATGAAGTGTAAAGTAAATTGAAAGCCGGAAAATAGAGTTCCGGCATTGCGACGGCGATGCGTCGGTGATGGGTTGACGATGCATCGGAATCTTGAGCATTTAAGAGGATCGTCGTGCAGTGTCCACAACCTCGAAGGCTCTCCTTGGATAAAGACGACATGGGCAATCTCTAGATCTTCTCGTGAAGTCTAGAGATCAATGAAGTGGGTCGTCGAATCGTCTTCGGCGGCTGTCACCCGGCAGAGCGGAAAAATGGCGACTTTGTGGCTCTCTAGCGGCCGTCACTCGACGGAGAGGAGCTAGATGGAGGTGGGGCGCGTGTCAGGGAGCTTCATCCTCAAGTCTGCGCAGCAAGAGGAAGCTCTTCATTGCATCTGGTACACTCTTAGGAGGTGGCGACTCATCTCTCGGCAGATCGTCCTCTTCCCGACAATGGCTTGTTCATCAATCAATCGGAGATGATTTACTCGATGGATTCGCAATCCTTTTATCGCGAATCGTTCAGCAATTTTAGTAGTAATGCTCTGCGAATCATGTTGACGAGATTTTCACCGATGATCCAGCAATTCTCGTTGCTTAATCCTTCACCGGCGATCTGTAGGAAAGTCACGATAATCAGATAAAAATATATAAGTTTTGACTCTGGAAGGATTTGAACTTGTGTCGGTTGCCCGCCTGTGAGGAAGGTGTGATGTGGGTTTAATCCCACATTAGTTGTGCGCCGATTTTTCAGGCGAATATATAGTAATGTTAGCTTTGTAAGCAAAGTCCCTTCTCTTGCATGTACGACCACTCCTTGCCCCACAGTCAAGTGGCCACCGGTGACGTGGAAGGAGAGTGGCGCACACGTGCCCCTATTGGTCCAAGCTAAGCTGCTCGAGTGCCTGCTCGTGGCTACTCTCTGACTGCGCTTTTGACCTGCTTGTGGGCCTAGCTAGCTGGCGGGTCCCCCTATTTTGTAATATTTTTTATTTTTATTTCTTGTTCTTCATTTATCTCAAAAGTAAGACTGTAAAAATCATATAAAATAACATAATTACCTAAAAATTCACATTAATCAACTGAAAATCACAAATCATTCTTTAACACAAATATAAGTCTATTTATCATGAGTTAAGGCTAAAACTATATTATTTACTAATTATTAACTCATGATAATGAAGACTTATCACTCCACATTGTAAGAATGAAGGTGTGTCTAGATGAGAATCGAAGCACATCTTGCCTGAATGAGATCACTCCAACTAATTCAAGTGAGTGCTTATTCCCAGTGAAGAATAGAGAGGAAGGAGCAGTGATATCAAGTTAGTTTTGAGGTGAGTGACATTTTGATTTATTTTTGGTTAGAATTTCGTCTAAAATTAGCATTATATTACATTTAGAATTAGATTACGGTGACAAGAATTTCCTACCTCTATTTCCACTGAATCTAATAAATCAGATCTAGCATCTTCACTCTCATGTCTACAATCCCACTCATCATTCACTCATCATCTCTCTTCATCCATTTTCATTAAGATACTGCTAGCAATAAATTGTTTAGCACCAAATTCCTAGCAAAGACAACTCTCTATACATTGAGCCACAATTCAGATGAAACAATACTAAGTATCTTCTTTGATTGAGAAGAATGTAGGCCTAATGACACCTAGGATAAAATCTAATGCATTAACCATATATAAATATACTAATTTAAATTATTTACATTTTAGAGGAAAACTTCTTTGTACATGAGGTCAACTTAAACTTTCAAATTCATACCTCCTTGGCAATAAATGAAAGTGCAAGCTGCAAAAGATAATATAGTTGTGCAAACTGAAAAGAAATATCATTTATATAACACTAGTAGACAGAAGCTAGAAATTTAGCTTCCAAGTCTTCTAAAATTTTCAATCAAAAGGATATGTAACACAAGTGTTGTGACTATCTGTCTCTCTAAAATTTAGTGGAGGTTATGCTGGTGTGGTAAGTAAACATGATAAAATTGAATGCTTGTTTTTTAATTACAAAAAGAGATAACTAATGCACACTAATCATTGTAGATATAACAATGCACTCAATTTTAAATTTATTATTTGACTATCTAAATATAACTAGAAAATCTTACATGAGTGTAGGTCAAATCCAGATGGGTGATTTAATTTACTTTTAATACAAATCTGGTGTTCTGGAAAGGTTAATATTTTCTAGAATAATTAAATGAAAATATTTAAAACAAATTATTTTCTTAAATAAATAAAAAAATACACAAAAAGTTAATTAAGAATAAAAATAAAGGTTCAAGAAGAATCTCATCTCACGCAAGTTTATGCTTGAGAGAGAGAGAGAGAGAGAGAGAGAGAGAGAGAATAAAGTGATAAGAGAGAGCAGAGAGGGGCGATAGGAGAGAGATCAGCGATAGGAGAGCGAGGACAATAGAAGAGACCGGAGAGAGAGGGGCGATAGAGAGAAAGGAAGATGGAAGAAAGAGGAGGAGCGATATGAGAGCGATGACGATAGAAGAGACAGGAGAATGGGGTGATAGGAGAGAGAGGACGATGGAAGAAAGAGGAGAGAGGAGCAATAGGAGAGCTAAGGCAATAGAAGAGACAGGAGAGAGGGGCGACAGGGGGAGAGGACGATAGGAGAGAGAAGAACGGTGCGAGGGGGGAAGAGGGGAGAGACGACCGGTCAAAGGAAGTTGACTGGTCAAATATGACACGTGAGAGAGAGAGAGAGAGAGAGAGAGAGAGAGAGAGAGAGGAAGAAATAAAGAAACAAAAAAAAAGAAAATCGCTAGAGAGAATTCTCGCTCGCGGAGGGAAGGTTGCCGCCGGGAGAGATTTCTGGCGAAGGGGGAGGAGAAATCAACTAAAAAAACACAGAAGAAGGTCTAGAGGGACAGATAAGGGAGAAAAGAAGATCTTGGGGATGAGAAAATCATTGGAAAAGAAAGGAAAAAGGCCAGATGAGAGAAACTCACCGGCAGAAGAGTTTCCGCCGGCGAGAGAGAGGAAAAGTAGAATGAAAACTCGATAAGAAACCAAGGAACGAAGGAAAAGCTTGGATGAAAGATAAAGAGGAAAAATGATTTTAAAGAAGATAAAATTTACAAGAAAATAGAAGAACTCACGCCAGAGAGAAGTTTCTCGCTGGCATGAGAAAAATCAGGATTTCTGGTGAATAAAAACGACGGAGGATTATTAAAAAGAAACAAACTATCAATTTCTAATGAGAAAACCATCAAAAGAAGAGAGGAATGAGGGAGAAAAAGCGAAAAACCTGTCGAAAAGGGGAAAAGTCCCCGACAAGAGAGAACGCCGGCACGAGAGAGAAAACAAAAACTGGAGGACAAAACGGGGGATTTGAGAACGTCAAAACAGCTGCATGAAACCTTCGGAACATCAAAATACTAAGAAACGATAGAGATGAAGTGGGAGGAAGGGAAGAACATGCCGGAACTGAATGAAAAACAAAGAACTCTTCCCGTCTGTCACCCGGTGAGAAAGAGCAAAAGGGAGAGCTAGAGAGTCACGAAAACTAACTAAAAACTCAGGAACTAAAGTCTAAAACGTCGAAGACGATGGAGAATGATTTCCTACCTGTCAGACATCAAAAGATGAAGAGAGAAGAGAGAAACGCCAATAGAAAGAGAGTGCTGGGGAAACGGAAGGGAGAAGAGAAGAGCTGGGAGAAGAGGTGCATGAAAATATATATCCAAAAATTGGCGGTTGTAGATGGGGACCTAGTAACCTAGGTTAGGTGTCACACTGGAAGCTTTTCGGATCCGGCCCAGCAGCAGGCGGATCGAGAAATGGTTCACTGTGGAGGGGACTGGGCGAACCGTCGGATTGGACGCACGTTCTCCCATTACGGAGCGGGGAGAGGTGCGGTATAAAGAGGGAAGTCCTGTAAGCGCTTTCCCCTAAAAATCGGAAGGACATTTGAGCGTGATAAAGCGAAGTGCGGTCTTCCTCCTTCCACCTGTCGGGCACGTGACTCATTAAGTGAGGGAAGACGTGGCCAATGTATTCACGTGACTCATTAGGCGACTCCTGATGGGTATATGAGTGCGTAAAGACTATTTTATCCGTTCTTATAGCCAAAATCTCTTTTTTATCTTGGAGATAGAATGTAAATAATTAAACTTGAAAAAATATTAGAAATAGAAATGCAGTTAAAAAATTTGAAAATAAATTCTTATCAATATGGAACATGTAATTTTCATGTTATTTCTTGATGAAATAATGCTCACTTTTATCTTATTTTTACATAAGAATATCATTTATCAATTACCTAATCACTCAAAGGAGTCGAGTAATTAATTTATCTAAAACTAATAAAAAAAGGATGACCTAATTAGTAAATTGATTTGGCCAGTGATTAAGTCGCTAAGTTCATAAATTTATGTCACTTGCGGACTATTTAACTTTCAGTTCACCATATAACTTATTATTTATAAAAGGGAACCATGACATTCACAACAAGTTGGAAAATGGCTGCATATTTCTTTTTGTTGAACTTCCAAGGTTTTCAGACTGTCGGTTATTGGATCTTGGGAAAAACACCTTTCAATTTCTTGAACGTGAAAGGTCTGTCCGATCTTTTCATCTTACTAGATGTGATGCCCAATGAAAGGTATTATGTTTACATCTTTCCATCTATACGGCTGATGTAGATCAAGTCGGTGTTCTCGAATCTGTCTTAAATGCTTTCATGAGATAGGTTTACGTTCTATTGTGACTAGGTGCATTAAATAGATGGTTACAAAACACGCCAGGTATTAGCAGTCATGGAGTAACGATCAGGACTCACCAGCAATGAGTTTCCATTGCGAGGTGCGATTCTAAAGATGTAAAACTATGATTCTGATCCGGATGCGGTGAGCTCTTACACGGGATAACAAAAGATGACTTGGGAAGACGCTAAGACAGCGGTTGGTGACCTGCAGGGCATATGTAATCTAATCTCGCGCACAGTCTCTTTTTTTACCGCACCGACCGGGGACATCACCAACCATCTTATTGGAGATATTTATTGCTCCGGTGTACCTGATTCGAGATGTTATCGGCTATTTGGGTGTGGACTGTGGCCCCTCGCTCTTCAGGAAGAGCTTATGGTCAATGTGCTGGGCGAACGTGCGAGGCGGGAACTTAGCCGTCGACCCCTCGTGAACAAGCGCGTCTAAGGGCTTGAGGATGATCTTATCTGGCGGCGGCTCGCAGAAAACAGACCAGGAGATGCGGACCTTCTCCCTGTTGACGAGGACACGGTGAAGGATGCTCTTGTACCTCCCGTTGCTGAGGATCTCGATGACGTCGCCGACGTGCACGATGATGGAGTCTGGAACGCATCCGACCGTCACCCACTCGCCTGCATAGTAGGCCTGAAGGCCGGGAACCATGTTGTGCACGATGAAGCTAAGGGCGCCCACATCCGTGTGGGCCGGCACACCCACGGCCATGTTTGGCTGTGGGCAAGGCGGGTAGTAGTTGATCTTCATCTGCAGAAGGAGATCACTCATCCCGCCCACCTCCTCCTCCAGCTTGCCTTCCTCTAGGCCGAGCCCCGCGGATAGAATGGCCAATATATTGCTAACCACTGGCCTAAGCTGCCGTACGAATTCCTTCGTCTCCTCACTGTAAGCAGTAATGGAGGCGGAAGAGAATGACACTCAACTCATTGAAACCAAGGAAATAAAGAGAAAAAAAAGAGAGAGCCAGAGGAGGACGTGGAGATCGTTACGCGTAGTTGGCGGGCTCTTTCGGCCAGATGGAGTAGTTGGCCTTCTCCTCTGGGTAGGCGAGGTGGAAGAAGTAGTCCTGCCACGCTCGCCGGCCGCTGGCATTGTTTGCGAGCTTGCTGCCGTAGCCTTGGATATTCCCCGACGACTGGTCATTGGCGTAACGCTCCTTCTCCTCTATTGGCAGCGAGAAGAATCTCTCCCCGGCCTCCTGCATGCGCTTGATCAGCTCCTGCGGGATGCCATGGTTCACAATCTGCATCATCCCCCAGTTCGACGCCGCCTCCCGCACGACCTCCGCGCAGCTGCGTCGCTCCTCTTCGTTCGTGGACCGGATCTTGGCGAGATCCACCGTTGGAATCTGTGTGGCCCAGCATCCAAATTCTTGGCTGCGTCAAGCGCATCAGCGAGGCTAGCGCACTCGTCCTCCGATCGGACGTACTCGGCGGGAATGGTGGCGATGCCGCTGGCCGCCAAGCTCTCTACTCTTGCTGGTCCGGGGAGAGCCCCGGAGCCAGCCGTCATAACCATGGTGGACATGATGCTCCTTTTTCTCTTGGGAGAGAGAGGCGACCGTAGCGCTGTGCACTTCCAAGAGTCTCTGGAAGCGATGTTGATGCCATCGCGTCTATTTAATGGGCAGGAAGAGGATCATGTAAATGGCGGGCAAGAGTGCCGAGGTCAACTGCTCGTCTTATGGTTCCACGTTGGGAACGGTGTGTTATAGGTACGACGTGTGGCCTAGATTTAACGGTAGGCACGATGATGCGTTGTAGCCCAACTACTTTTTTTTTCTTTCTGAAAGATGCGTGGTAGGTACGTTTCTGACGGTAACCTGGTGTAACCAGACGACAAATATTTATTTCAGTTCTGCTTTTCCTTTTTAAAATTTCTACCAGTAACTAAAAAATCCTTTTTTCTGTTCATACCTATAAATCACAGAAAACAACGCTCCAAATTAATGACCATAGTCCATAATTTAGGCAATTAAAAAGTCAAATCTAATCAGTACATAATTCACAAATCATTTAATTTAAAGTTTCAATAAATCATGAAAATATTTCAACAAAAGATTATAAATAATTTATTCATGCAAATTTAATTTGAATCATAAACCTTTTCGCTATCTTATGCTAACAAACTTTATGTTATCAAAGATTTAGTGAAAATAATGGTTAATTGATATTCAATATCATTAAAATTTGACATATATTATTTGTATTCAAAATATCTCTAATCAAATGATGTGCCTAGTATTTGTGTTTCATCCTATAGTGTATAAATGAAATTTTAGCTAAATTAATCCTCTTTCTTTATAAAACATAATTGGGATTATTTTTAAGTTTATTTTGTAATATTTTATTTTTAATTTCACTTAAAAGACATGTAGTCAACTAAATCTTGTAGCTGTATAATTAGATTCAGCTATGAACAATTCAATTGTTGTTTGTTTATTAGATGCCTAAGAAACCTAGCATCCTTTTGAGATAAAGCACAACCTATTTGTACTTTTCTTGTGAATTAAAATCTTCAGTGAAAGAAGGATTATCTAGTATGCAACTAGTTTTGTAATACACTTTTAGAAAATCAAATTCCTAAATCACGTGTGCATGTAATGTATCTAAATATTCTTTTAATTACAATCAATTCTGATTTTGTCAAGTCATTTTGAAACCATGCATATTGAAAGGCATTATATCAAGTATATTTCCCACTAAACACAACAAAGATCATGTACGCTTCTATATAATTTTTGATATGGAAGTTTTATAGTGTTGCTAAGATCAATTTTGCTCTTTCTATTCACAAGGGTCTCTATTAAAGCTAGATTTTTGTGTTTTGATTACTTTTATTAATTGAATTTATTTTTTTAACTTACATAATAAATATAGGATATATTGTTAATTTTAGAAGTCTGAAGTTAAAATAATTAGCATAATTTTAGATTATTTTAAAATATAAAATAAAAAAATAAAAAATAAAAAATATATTCTACTTGTTGGCAAGCCAGCACTCGGCAACTGACCAATAAGAGTGTGTTGCAGTTGAGTGGGTAGATCCAAACTAGGGTAGCCATGAGCTAGGCTTGAGTGGTGAAGGACTCAGCTCCATGTGCATGTCTATTGTTCCCCTGCCACCTCCTAGTGCCCAACCAATAGTGGAGCAAGGAGTATTTGTACACACGTGCACACATTAGGGTAGACCACCCTTTTGCCTTCTCCCAAGATAGTCTTGTGCATTATTTTATTTTAGGAGAAGAGATCTCTAATGAGAGACCATAGCTTTGATTTATATTTTGCTCATGTGGCGAAATATTTTCAATGTGAGACTAAATGTTTTCGAGTGTATTAGTTTAGCCATCTAGAGTGCGGTGTGATTCAACGATATTCAGCGAGCCACATCATCAAATAAGTTAGATCCTATGGTGGGCGAGCCATCACAATACTAACTATGTAAAGTAATCCATCAGTGGTTCACAAATCTGATATTACTTACGCATGTGATTTTAAAGGATGATTCGATGACTAAGGAGTCGTCACAGTACTAGGAACTTAAGTTCTTGGTCAACAGAAATTTGTGGTGGGTTGATCTTGTGTCGCTTAGCACGCCACATGACCAAGCACATTTGATCTAGTGGCTCCCAAAGCACCACGATATTGAGAACTTAACTTCTTGCATGTATCACTATTAGGATATAAAGACAATAATCAATTAATATTTGGAAAGCAAATATTATCAATTATCTTTAAAATCTTGATGGTAGTCATAAATATGGCAATCTATTTCCCCCCTCTTTTTGTGTGATCAACATCTTTGACGATCAACAAGTTCATTCTTTCCTCCCCTGACTACACTCATGGCCTCTAGTGAGTGGTGAGCTCTTCCCTTCTCCCCCAAGATGACGATGACACTATGGTTGACCCCTCTTTTGGTAGATCTCTCTCCAACAAGTGGTACAACACTTCTAGATAATACTTTTGTGACTTCTAATGTGGTGTAGCATGTTTGAATGAAATGAAGTCATCACACTAGTGTCTCTAGTTACCCAAGAGGCAAACTAACTTGGACAATGATTTCTTCTTTTGAATCTTTCAAAACTCATTTGAGATTAAGCTAAGATTATTTTAACTTATTTTTTATTAATTTTTGCAATTAAATCTAGACATATTTATTTTCTCAATATTTCACGAATAACGATTATTCCTCTATTTTCACAATGAGATTAAAGGCTACTTAATGTTGAACTATTAAAATAATGTGGAGATATTCACGACTGACCTTATATCAAGTGTTCAAATTCTAGAGCATACATTCATCCAAGAATAATGGTCACCATGAAAATAAGTTAACCGTATTTCTCTCTTTACTTATTATTCTCTTATTTCTCTCTCTCCCTCTCTCGTAAGACTACTTCTTCTCTCTCTATCTCTCATGAGATCTTTCCTTCTCTTTCTCTCTATTGATCAATTTCCCTCTCTCTTCTTCTCTCTCCCTTTCTCTCTTGTGAGACCTTTCTCTCTCTTTGTCTCATGTGAGATTTCCTTCTCTCTTCTCTCTTTCTTCTCTCTCTCTTGTGAAACCTTTCTCTCTCTCTATCTCACATGAGATTTTCTCCTCTCTTCTCTCTCTCTTCTCTCTCTCCATCTCATGTGAGATTTCACCCTTTCTCTTCTCTCTCTCTTCTCTCTCTCTCTTTTCCACTTTTCTTTCTCTACTTCCCTTCCTTTATTTTTCTCACATCACTATTCTATTTTATTATTTTTATTAATAATAATAAAATATTTAATTCACTTTATATATAAACTAAATTAGTTTTACGATAAATTAATCAATTGATGTAGGACAGAGCGAGAACCTTTGTACCTGATCAATGAAACTCAAGTCCCAAGATGGGGCAGTTAGACCGATCCGATAAGAATGTATGGACCCTAGACTCTAGGTCTGACCATGTACTCTAAGTACAGGTAGGCATATCAATATGCACTATCAACTTAGGACAACCTAGGGAAACACTCGACGATGGTAAGTGTGAGAGATCCCAAGATGGCAGAACTATCGTCGTGAAGTAGCCTAGGGCTACAGCTCATAAATTGTGACGAGTCTAACATAGCGTCGGAAGTCACGATCTGGTAACTTGTCCTATCTTATCTATGTGCTCCTGACGGTGGTAGAAATAAGCCGAGAAAAACCCTTCGAAAGATAATTAAACTTAAGTAAGAAGGGGTACGGAGCTAACCTTTGGGGCTGCATAACCTGGCGGGTCATGACGGAGTGGAGATCCGATGAAGGCAAGGATGTCCAGTGAAGAGCGATGCTTAGTGTCAACGGTTGGTCCTGGTCGAGAGTTGCCGTAGCTGTCGTCGTAAGGCGTGGCACGGTCGGTGCGAGCGTGGGCCCACTGGTGGGCCAAAGGGTACACTAGTGAGCGTGGGTCCACTGGTGGGCTGAAGGGCACGCTAGCAGGCACGAAAGGCAAGCCACGCGGCGGCCTTATGGCACGCAGGAGCTGGCGCGCAGGGTGCGCGTGGCGGCAGCACTTCGGCGAGAAGGCCGAGCATCTGCGGTGCTTCGGTAGGAATGCCGAGCGTTAGCAGCACTTTGGCGAGAAGGCCGAGCGTCAGCGATTGGGGTGAAAACCCAACCGTCGCCGGAAGGATCGGCCTCTCTGGTGGCGCCGGGAAGTAGAGCAAAGAGGAGACTATCTGGCCGATGATACTAGGGAGGGTTGAGCTCTCCTGATCTAAGTGACACCGGAAATGGCATGACGGTGGCAGAGCTTTGGGAAACTCTGATGGGGGCCTATGAGGAGCTGGTACTGGTTCTGGCTCATCGGCACGGCTGCAGGATCTCTCCTGATGTCGGCAGCAGGTAGGCGTTCGTCGGCGAACAGCCAGCGACTGGGCAGAGCGGCAGAGGGCGGCTCTGGTGAGTTTATGGTGGAGTTCCGGAGGAAGAGGTGGCAGACAAACCAGGAGTCGAGAGACTCCGGCGGAGTGCTCAGCGACGGCTCGTAGGGAGGCGAAGCAAGCCCCTTTCGTCGCGACGACATGACGGGGTTCCAACAGAGGCGGCGGCAGCTGCATCGACAACCGCGACCGTTTCGTCTGGTGACAGTGGCAAACTCCCGAGCGGTAATGAGATGGCTGGCGGCGGCAGTGGTCTCAAGCAGCGGTGGGACTTCTCAGGCAGCAGCGTCACGAGGAACAAAGTCCTCGAAGGGGGTATCGATGGCCTTCCTCCTCCTCCTTCCCTCCCTATCCTAGATCACGGAGAAGGTACTCACCAAAACGATAATCTCTCTCAAAAATATGGCACTCACTTGAGGGGGGGTCCTACCTCCCTTTATATGGGGCCTACAAGTGGGCTAAGGGGAGGTGGGCCCACTTGAGGCCCTCAAGCCCATAAGCCACAAAGGCTACAAAAGGGGCTTATTGAGCCTCTTAAAGAGAGACCCAATAAGCTCCCTAAAAGGAGAAAGAGGAGGGCCCTCTTATGGTGCTTAAGTAGGCCTCAAATGAAGACCCAACTAAGCCCTAAAAGAGGCCCAAAAGGAAAGACACATAGGTCCCCCCCCCCTTAGGATTTTAATTGGGCCTCAAAAGAGAGACCCAATAAAACCCTAAAGAAAGGGAGACACAAACAACAACACACACACATAGAATTAGGCCTGCTAACACACAAACGTGAGGCCCAACAAGTCAATGTGAAAATACAAAGAAAGATAAGGGTGAGCTCAAGCTCGTCGTCATTGTAGAGGTGGAATGTCATTGTCCCGAAGGGCTAGGCCATGTAGCGAAAGCCAGGCTCCTTCATCTTTGCATGTCGATCAGGCTGAACTCAAACTGCTAGTGTCTCCTAAGCTAATAGAGATGGGTCCCTGACGTGACTCAGTCGTTATATAATAAATCACGCAAATATAAAATTTATAAAACTAGAAAATACGAATTTTTAGATATTTAGAAGTATTTCTAAAAAAATATATCAATTATAATTCAATAAAAATTCTAAAAATAGCGATAATTTTCCAGGTCAATCATAGGGATGTAATATAATATCTGGTAATTATTCAGAATTTTTCTCAATGAATACGATTTTCTTACGAATTTTATACTAGAAAAAAAAGGAAATATATTTAAAATTCACGAAAAAAAGGAAATAAGGGTGCGGACGTCAGGATGACATCAGCGCCCGGCGAATAGCGGAAACAGAGTTCCGTCCGGCAATTCTTAAGTAAGCGATTACAGACGACTTAATTAATCAAATTAAGATCTGTAAAAGCTGGAAGAATCGTAATTGAACAAAATATAGTTTGGTAAATTAAAATCACACAAAGTATCACTAAATGAAGCATAAATTAAATTGAAAGGAGGAAAATAGAGTTCTGGCGTCGCGACGGCGATGCGTCGACGATGCATCGGAATCCTGAGCGTTCGAGAGGGTCGTCGTGCAGTGTCCACAGCCTCGAAGGCTCTCCTTGGACAAAGACGACGTGGGCAATCTCTAGATCTTCTCGCAAAGTCTAGAGATCAATAAAGTGGGTCATTGAATCGTCTCTGGCAGCTGTCACCCGGCGGAGCAGAAAAACGGCGACTTTGCGGCTCTCCGGCTGTCACCCGACAGAGAGGAGCTGGATGGAGGTGGGGCGCATGTCAAGGAGCTTCATCCTCAGGTCCGCGCAGCAAGAGGAGGCTCTTCATCGCATCTGGTATGCTCTCAAGAGGTGGCGACTGGTCTCCCGGTGGATCGTCCTCTTCTCGACGACGGCTTGTTCGTCGATCAATCGGAGATGATTTACTCAATGGATTCGCGATCCTTTTATCGCGAATCGTTCAACAATTTTAGTAGCAATGCTCCGCGAATCGCGTTGACGAGATTTTCGCCGATGATTCAACGATTCTCGTTGCTTAATCCTTCACCGGCGATCTGCAGGAAAGTCGCGATAATCAGATAAAAATATATGAATTTTGACTCTGGGAGGATTCGAACCTACGCCGATCGCCCGCCTCTTCTGAGGAAGGTGTGATGGTGGTTTAGTCCCACATCGGTTGTATGCCGATTTTTCAGGCGAGTATATAGTAATGCTAGCTTTGTCAGCAAAGTCCCTTCTCTCGCATGCACGACCACTCCTTGCCCCACAGCTGACTGGCCACCGGTGACGTGGAAGGGGAGTGGCATACGCGTGCCCTGTCGGTCCCCAAGCCAAGCCGCTCGAGCCCCTGCTCGCGGCTTACTCCCCGACTGCGCTTCCGACCCGCTTGTGGGCACGGCTGGCCGGCGGGTCCCCCCATTTTTGCAATATTTTTACTTTTATTTCTTATTCTTCATTTATCTCAAAAGTAAGACTGTAAAAATCGTATAAAATCACATAATTACCCAAAAATTCACGTTAATCAATTGAAAACCAAAAATCATTCTTTAACACAAATATAAGTCTATTTATAATGAGTTAAGGCTAAAACTATATTATTTACTAATTATTAACTCATGATAATGAAGACTTATCAGTCCCACTCGTCATCATCAATCTTTTTGTGTTTGACCTAAGACTTACATCTATACTAATATTTTGTTAAGTCTTAGTTATAAATATTATTAGATAATGGGCATTTAAACACAATGATAAGTACACATCAATTTCTTTTTTCTCCCCTCTGTAAAAATATTCTTCCTCTAATTGTTACTTTGCATAGTATAATTGAGAAATAAAATTTAAATCTTTCAATTATTTCATTTCTAAACTAAGAAAATAACTAAGTTCATTCATCATGCTCATCTATAACTCATCTTTCATGAAATTCAAAAATATTTAAATAATTTTTCATTCAGAAATCTAAGAACTATGTCATCTATATACACTTGAACAATAAGTATATATTTTATTTTACTTTGTTAAATAAAATGTTTCCCCTAAGAATTATTTTTTAATAAAAAAGATATTAGCCTCTCATATCATGCTCTAAGAACTTGCTTTCAATCTTTATTAATATATTCAAGAATTTTAAATATTATTTAAGATATTATGAATTCAGAAAACTAAGTGGTAGACTTACATATATTACCTTTCTAATATTTCCATTTAAAAATACACCTTTTACATTCATTTGATACAAAACTAGATTTTTCTAACAAACATCACCTAAGCATTGGATTTACTTGAAAATGTTGAGCAAAGAAATTAATATCACTTTGGTCATTGTTATCAAAATGATCAAATTTTAAATACTTAGCCAAATCTAAAGCAAGAATTAAAAATAATTTTTGACGAATTTAGGTATTCACCAAAATTTACCTCATTTATAAAGATGATGGTCAATCTCAATATCTTTTCATTCTAGACATTTTATTGAAATAGAAAAAAATAAAGAAAAAACGTAATCTGCTTTGTGCTTTAAATCTTCCTTAGTGTTTGAGCTCTAAATCTTTTGAATTTGATATGTGCCCATGATGAGGATTGATAGATTACTCAAGACCTGCTCCAGCAAAGAGGTAGAAGAAATTACAATAATAAAGGAAAAATAAAGGTAAAATAAAGTTCAGATTAGGAAAAAGATGAAAGGAGAGAGAGAAAATATGATTGCTATTATAGTGACCTATTGAGTTCCAAGAACTTTTTTCTTGGAACTTCTTTTGGATCATTGTCCCTACAAATCTCAATAATCTCTAGAAAACAAGGATTTCTTGCCTCTTCACTTCCCCATCCAAAATAGAGTATGAATGCCAATGAATGATCTAATGAATCCTACTAGCACACAAAACAATGAATTCTTACTTCTTCACTTCCCCATACAAATTCTAAATGAATGATTTTTGTTCTTTTTTTGAATCATCTAAAATTCATTTGAGATCAAGCTAAGATCATGCTCAAGTTATTTTTTGTTGATTTTCATAGTCGAATTTTGAAGTATTCATGTTCTCAACATTATATGAATAATGAATATTTTTCTATTTTTGAATGTAAAATCAGTAAAATTAAAAGTTGATTAATGAGCATTGAAGTGTTAAATTGGTGGAGGCATTCAGACTTGACCTTAGGTCATGTGGGTGAATTCTTGAGCACACATTCATCTGAAAATCATGGTAACTATAAAATAAGTTAACCATATTTCTCTCTCTCTTTATTTTTGTCTTATTTCTCTTTCTTTCTTTCTCTTGTGAGACCTCTTCTTCTCTTTTTGTCTCTCATGAGATCTCTCCCTCTATCTCCCTCTCTTTCTCCACTTCTCTCTTCTCTCTCTTTCTCTCATTCCCTTCTTCATTTTTTTTCTTCTTCACACTTCACCTTTCTATTCTATTCTTTTTATTAAATAATAATAAATTATTAAAATCACTCTATATATAAATTAAATTGGTTTTTCATATAAACTAATCAATCTCTCTATGTTCAATGTGAGACTTACATCTATACTAATATCTTATTAAGTTTTAGTTTTCAATATTATTAGATAATGGGTATTTAAATACAATGATAAGTGCACATTACAATATAACAAAAGAATTTACTTAACAAGATCTTACGTATTAGTCTTGACATTCAAAATTGACATTTCCTTAAAACATAGAATCTTCTCTACACTAACAAAAAAATTGAAGTGTCATCACAACACTATTTGTAGGGGTGGAAGAACATCATTGTATGCACTTGAAGAAAATAAAACATCAGCCTATATTCTAAAAATGAAAGTCTAATCCTTATTGAAAGAAGACAATCATCTAAATAAATTATTGGGAAAAAAGAAAACATAAGGGCCTTCATTCTAGTATGTTGACATGAGAGAGGAAAATCTTGGAATTCATAATCCTTCTCTAATGAAGAAGAGGAGTACATGAGATTATATAGAAGAGAAGAATGAAGGGAGATGAGAAGAGAGAGATAGATAATGGGCCCTAGTGGGCTGGGAGTCTGATACCATTATCGAACATAGTAAGCAATTAAAGAAAAATTATTGAATTAAGAATGATGATGAATACCTCTCTAAATCTATTACCAAAATGATTGACATGACTTAGTTGTTGTATAATAAATCATGCAAATTTAAAATTTATAAAACTAGAAAATACTAATTTTTGAATATTTAGAAGTATTTCTGAACAAATATATTAATTATAATTCAATAAACTTCTACAAATAGTGATAATTTTTCAGATGATTTATAAGGATGTAATATAATATCAAATAATTGTTCAAAATTTTCCTCAAAGAATACAATTTTATATGAATTTTATATTAAGAAATAAAAATGAAATATATTTAAAATTCACAAAAAGGGAAAATAAGGGTGGGGACATTAGGATGACGTCAGTGCCCGATGAACGTGAATCAGATGAAAATAGAGTTAAGGCTATTTCACAATTTATTTTAATCAATTGAAAACCATTTTTCACAATTTAAAACAAATATAAGTCTATTTATCATGAGTTAAGACTCAAAATATATTACTTACTAATTATTAACTCATGATAATGAAGATTTATCAATGACACTAATAGACTTTGATGATTACTAGAGCATTGCAAAATTACTATTTTGGAAAGTTAATATTCAAAGTAGGACACTTCTTTTTGTATATACATACTATTTTTGTATCAATAAAGAAAATATTATGAGATGTAAAAGAAAATATTTTCACTATCAAATAGGGTAAGAAGCTATAAGTTCTAGAGTCTAAAATTAAAGTAAATCAAAAATATAGATTCGAGTTGAATGAATTGAACCACTTGAACTACTAAAAGCATCAAGATGATTGGAGAAATTATATTCTTCATAGTAAATGGCAATTAGGTAATGACTAAATTACTCATTTAGTTGATTCCCCAACAAAGGGCATAAACTATAGTGTGTCAATTATAGGTCACATGAGTAAAAATTATATACAGATTAGTTTCCAATTTTAGCACATGCCTACATTTTATAAATTTCAATCCATTGAAGGAACATTTCCAAAACCATATTGATGAGTGCATATACAAGCCTGTAATAGACTACATGAGCTTTCTTAAACAAATCGTGCAAATAAATGCATAAATGATCCTGTATATTTTCCACTATCCATGTAACTTGCAATAGCTTACACAAACAAATTAAAATCTAGAAACAAGCAATACTTACACATCTAAAGAGACATTAAAAATAACACAAAACCATCAGTTCTTAAAATACAATTTCTAATAATCGTAAACAATTAAGATAATAATTTATTCAGATAACCAAAGCACTTTTTCGTAATACAAAAGCAAATCCCAGAGTCTTTTGTATCTATGTCAAGTTTCAGTTTTATATATTGTCATAGAAATCCACACGCAGAAGAAAAGGTTTCATCATTCTATCCTTCATCTCTAGAACACAAATAAGAGTTAGATGAATGAGAGACTGTAACATGAAAGATGAAATATCATCCTAGTACCAGGATCTATTTTTGAAAAAAATTACAAAATTAGGCAACTGCACTCTTGAAATGTTTGACTCTATTTGGAGGTTTTACTATCCAAAGATGGAGCTTAGAGAACATTAATTATTCTATGTTCGCATGGAGACTCATTGATGGAAGTCTTAAAGGATCACATAAGGTACCTGAATTTTTATGTGCAGGGAGAAAATCTTATAAAAACATCTCAATCCTTCTGATAACTAACACAAAATTGATTCACCTACCTAGCTAAAAGATGAAGGCACCAAATAAGGTCTATATATACCTCCCTGAAGAAATATTTTTGAACATCATGTCTCTCATTTGGTCTATGAGCAAAGGATTAAAACCATTTTGAATATGAGAAAAAATATGTTATTCATAATTCGTGTTAGATATCTACCTCATTATCACTCAAATTAAATTTTTGGGGGGAAAACTTTGCTTGTGGAATATCCCAATCCATTAGCTTATTTACATCAGGAATGTGCAGTGACCTCAAAAAAATGTAGAGAATACATGAATAGAAATCTAATTTTTGGTGAAACATTGTTGCATATCGGTCACTTATCACATAGATTCTATGCCCACTTGTCTCCATGCCTATTTCTCCTGATGAAAAACTTCAGTTCATCTTCTCTATTATGCCCCACATTTGCACCTAGAATTCTCTTTGATGACGCACTACACATTGATTTTTATTATCTTGGACCTAAAAGCATCAATTACCATTTGATTTGTTTCCCGTTTGAGTAAAATGAAGCAAAACTAAGTCAATCAAGCAAAAACTTCTCACAAGAAATGCACTATTTTTCATAATTTATACAAATTCAGAGTTCTATGAATCGTGCCATAAAAATTATTTCATGAATTAGGTCGTTTACTCTTCTCCAATACAGTTGAATGTGAATGAGAAAAACAAGATGTTCTCTAGATTTACCCATAGAGTTTGACCCATGAAAAGTACCAGACGTATCATTCTTCTTTCTAAATTATAGATTCCCATGAAGTTATCATTTCCCCAATCAGTTGTTTGTTTTCATGTTTTGTGATAAGTGCATGTAATATCCTATGATACATTTGATAAGTCTTCATTATCATGAGTTAATAATTAGTAAATAATATAGTTTTAGCCTTAACTCATGATAAATAGACTTATATTTGTGTTAAAGAATGATTTTTGGTTTTCAATTGATTAACGTGAATTTTTGGGTAATTATGTGATTTTATACGATTTTTACAGTCTTACTTTTGAGATAAATGAAGAACAAGAAATAAAAATAAAAATATTGCAAAAATGGGGGGACCCGCCGGCCAGCCGGGCCCGCAAGTAGAAGCGCAGTCGGCGACTAAGCCGCGAGCAGAAGCTCGAGCGGCTTGGCTTGGGGACCGATAGGGCACGCGTACGCCACTCCCCTTCCACATCACTGGTGGCCAGCCAGCTGTGGGGCAAGGAGTGGTCATACACGCGAGAGAAGGGACTTTGCTCACAAACCTAACATTATTATATATTCGCCCAAAAAATCGGCGATGTGGGACTAAACCCCCGTCACACCTTCCTCAGAAGAGGCCGCCAGAGACGATTCGACGACCCACTTCATTGATCTCTAGACTTCGCGAGAAGATCTAGAGATTGCCCATGTCGTCTTTGTCCAAAGAGAGCCTTCGAGGCCGTGGACACTGCATGACGATCCTCCCGAACGCTCAAGATTCCGATGCATCGCCGTCGCGACGCCGGAACTCTGTTTTCCTGCTTTCAATTTAATTTACGCTTCATTTAGTGATACTTTGTGTGATTTTAATTTACAAAACTATACTTCGTTCAATTACGATTCTTCCGGCTTTTACAGATCTTAATTTGATTAATTAAGTCGTCTGTAATTGCTTACGTAAGAATCACCGGGCGGAACTCTATTTCCGCCTGATTCGCGTTCGCCGGGCGCTGACGTCATCCTGACGCCCGCACCCTTATTTCCTTTTTTTCGTGAATTTTAAATATATTTCCTAGTATAAAATTCGTAAGAAAATTTTATTCATTGAGAAAAATTCTAAATAATTACCAGATATTATATTACATCCCTGTGATCGACCTGGAAAATTACCACTATTTTTGGAATTTTTATTGAATTATAATTGATATATTTATTTTGAAATACTTCTAAATATCCGAAAATTCGTATTTTCTAGTTTTATAAATTTTATATTTGCGTGATTTAACATACAATGACTGAGTCACGTCAAATTTTGGCGCCGTTGCCGGGGATGTATTGCATAATATTTAGTATTTTTCTATTTTTCTCTTAGAGTACACAAAAAAAAACTTTACTCTTGTTTTATTTTTTTTTGCCGATTTTTATTAGAAAAAGGGAACGAAAAGAAGCACGACAAGGACTGGAACATCCTGAAGAAGGGTAACAGTTACTAACTTTTTCCCTCGAATTTATTGATTTTTATGTATGGTAGAAGATCCTTTCATCCAAGGCTAGAAAATCCTTTCATTATTTCATTCAAAAATAAAAATCCGAAAGAAAAATTAATTTTGATGGATCCTGAAGGAAGTACAAGTCAAACTGAGAACAATCCTATGGCCATGAAAAATCATTATATCCCTGATTCATTTCAAAGAGCATCTAATATTAGAGTCCCATTAGCACCCACTGTTAAATTCGAAATAAATCCAGGAATTTTTCAAATGCTCCCTAATTTTCATGGATTGCCTTTAGAGGAACCTCATCAGCACTTAGAAAAATTTTATATGGTCTGTGATTTACTTAATCTCCCTCAAGTTACACCGGAAATTATTAAGATGAAATTATTCCCTCATACACTTAGGGACAAAGCTAGTCATTGGCTATCCACATTAGATAGAGAATTAACTAGCTGGAAAGATATAGAACAGGCCTTTCTTTGAAAATTTTATCCCTTAGGTAAAAGTCAAAATATGAGAAAACATATATGGAGTTTTTCTCAAAGACCAGGAGAAACTTTGCATGAGACATGGGAAAAATTCAAGGATTTACTTAGAAAGTGTCCTCATCATGCTATACCCAAGTGGCAGCTCAATAGAATTTTTTATGATGGATTATTAGAACAACATAGAAATATGGTTGATTCTATATGTGGAGGAGCTTTTATGGAGAAAACTCTTGATGAGATTTATAATCTTTATGAGAATTTAAGTGAAAATTCTAGAGATCAAGCCTCTTTTGAATTATATGACAAGGAAATGAAGAGAGAAATTTATGAATTGCATCATGATGATGATTTAAACTTAGAAATGAGGTTAATCAGATTAATCAAAGATTAGAAAAACTTGATTTACTTATTGACAATATTAGAAAGCCTCTTAACCCTCAATTTAATTCAAATATTACATGTCCTAGGTATGGTGAAAATGATCATTTCGAATTTCAATATCATCCTAGGCAAGAACAAGTGCAAGTACCTCACGATTTTAGTAAAAATTGGGAATATTTTTCTAATTCTTATAATCCTAATTGGGGGAATAATTTTTCGTGGAGAAACCCAAATAATATTCAAAATCCAGAAGCACTTAGACCCAATTCAAACTCTGAATTTTGTCCAAAACAAGAAAATAGATTTCAGAAAAATCAGCCCTCTCAAACCCAACCTGATGCTATGGAAATGATGCAGCAAATGAGCCAAATGATGCAACAAATTATGAATCAAATGATGCAACAAACTATGAATCAGATGATGCTTCATCAGAAACAAATTATAGAGGCTCTTGAGAATAAGAGAGAAGAGGGACAGCTACCTAGTCAGCCCATAGAAAATTCAGAAAACTGTCCAACAGTAAGATTTCAGCAAGAAGAGTCTAGCTGGATAAATTTAGAAAAAAACCCACGAAATGAAAATGTTAGGACAGTGAGTATATTGAGTGAGAATATTTTACCTAATCCTTATTTTCAATTATTAGAAGAAATTGATGATCCATTAGAAGTAAATGAGAATATTAAGGCCAAAAATGTAGTAGCAGAAAATTTGAATAAAATCATTTATTGCTCACAATTGATGAATGAATATAGTGAGGATGATGAGGAGAAAGAACCCTTAGATGAAGAAACAGCAACTGATCATAGAAAAATCATCCAAATTTTAGTAGAAGGGAGTAAGGACAGAAATGAAGAAAAATATATTTCAGGTGAGGAAAAATCAATTGATTTGGGAGATGTAGGAGACGAAATTAATGAATCTAATCATAATTTTGCAGCCATGGATGTTGATTGTGAGGATGATGATGTATATCATATACCAAAATTAAAAGATAGCTCTTGGGAAGATGAAGAATTTGATGAGTTGAGAAATGAAAAGCTAGAAAAAGAATTGATTCAACTAATGGGAACAAGAGAAATAATAGATATGAATATAGAGATAATTTTGGAGGAGAAAATTTGAATTTTACTGAATTCATTAGATCTGAGATTAAAGAAGACAATCCTTCCATCCTTCAAAACCCACAGCCCATTAGAATTATTTCTAAGCTTGAAATATTTCACTCCTCGCAAATTGAACAAATATGTAGGGAAGATAAAATGAAGCAGGGGAAGATTATGCAGATAAAAGAAGACATTAAGAAATGGGTGAGTGGAAGAATTAGAAATACCAATTTAGATGAAAAAATTTTAGATTGGGCAAGAGCTAATCTGAAAATTATATGGCCTGATCACATTTTATGGTTTATTAATAGAAAGTATTTATTAATGAATGAGAGCCTAACAAAACAAGATAGAAATAAGGAAAGATTCTTTTCAAAATGGAAATATTATTTTTGGGAAAAAATTGTTAATTTCCATTTTTTTTTGGCTGAAAGTATGTCAAGGTATATATATGAAGTATATGAATTTATGCTAAATCTGAAAAAGAATATCATGAAACTTACCTTGGGATACAAATATAATTTGATGGCCATAGATCATCTTATATGATATAAGAGCTGTCCAGTTGTAGACATTAAATTCAGCGCTGCATGGGAGGCAACCCATGGTTTTTATTTCATTTTGTTTGATTTCTTTTAAGCTCTGTTTTTCTTAGAATTTCGTAATACTTGTTTCTGTGTTTGTTTTTCTTTCGAAAAAGTGCAGGAGGAGGAGTGTAAGATGAAGTGGAAAATTAAAAACGAGGTTGAGGTGATGTCTTTCAGAGCTTCATCATTTATGAAAATATTTTTAATGCTTAACTTTGCAGATATGCATGCTTCACTTGAAAATTATATTTTCTGCATATTCTGTTTCGAGTTTTCTGTGTCATTGAGGACAATGTCATTTTTAAGTTGGGGGGTGAAGTATTCATTATTAATTTATGCTGTAGGACGATTAACAACATGTGTTTGCATTTTATTCAACTTAGAACAGCATCTAAAAAAATAAAAATAAAATAAAATTCGGAAAAATTGCAACATCTATTTTCTGATTTTCTGTCAAAAACAACAGACTGTCAAAAACAGCAGACAAAAAACAGCCCGAAATTTGAAATTCTAGAAGACCCTTTTCTCACATTTCAATCCCCTAGATATATATTATTGAAATTCGAAATTACAGCTATAAAGAAGATAGTTTTGATTAATTTTTGATAAATTTATTGCTGCTAAAAATAGAACTGAAAATAGAAAACAGAATTCTCAGAACTATCTAATTTACAAATTCCTTACATCATATTACATGCATGAAAAATTAAATCAATTAGATTGATTGATACCAAAAGATACTAGGAAGATTATTATTGAGTCAAAAGAATGATCTAGTAGCATAAAATGTTGGAATACTCCTTGGATACATGATAGATAACATGGATTTGATTTTACAGATTTTCACTTCATGATCTTGATGGATAGTATTTACTTGATGTGAAAATTTGATTGATCATTTGAGTTTAATGGAGATTTTTGCACCTTGATCTATAGGACTTGTGAGGAGAAATCACTTATTTCAAAAAAAAAGAAAAAAAAAGAAAAAAAAAGAGAGAGCAATGTGAAAAATCTAGAAACGAAGAGTACACATGGAGGGTGTGAGACATCATTCTCATTGTCGAAAATCGTGCATAGAAAAACACTTGCTGAAAAATAAGTGGATAAAGTGAAAGCCCTGAAAATGAAGAGTATACATGGAGGGTGTGAGACATCATTCTTATTGTCGAAATTTGTCTACAAGAAAAGTTACTTATCCACTATTTATAAAAAAAAAAAAAAGAAGGAAGAAATATAGTGCAAACTTCAAAAATCAAGTCATAGAAAAAGGGAAATGTAAGATCAATATTATTCTTGGATGAGTATTGATAATTGGAACATCTTGTAAATACATCTATGAGTGAAGAAGTGATAAAGATGTGCATAGAAGAAGTGAAGTCTAGATTGTTATTCCAAGGTGTGTTTAAACATTTAAGTGCTTGGCATCATTCTTAAATACTTGATATAAGAATCCAAAGTGTTTAACGGTGCATCATTTCTAATTATATTTTTTTTCTGTATTGAAATATGATGTTTGAGATTTGTAAAATTTTATTTTCGTAATTCCATTGCTAAGGGACTAGCAATGATTTAAGTTGGGGGGTGTGATAAGTCTTCATTATCATGAGTTAATAATTAGTAAATAATATAGTTTTAGCCTTAACTCATAATAAATAGACTTATATTTGTGTTAAAGAATGATTTGTGGTTTTCAATTGATTAACGTGAATTTTTGGGTAATTATGTGATTTTATACGATTTTTACAGTCTTACTTTTGAGATAATTGAAGAACAAATAAAAATAAAAATATTGCAAAAATGGGGAAACCGCTGGCAAGCCGGGTCCGCAGGCGGGTCGGAAGCGCAGTCGGGGAGTAAGCCGCGAGCAGGGGCTCGAGCAGCTTGGCTTGGGGACCAACAGGGCACGCGCATTAGCCACTCCCCTTTCACGTCACCGGTGGCCAGCCGGCTGTGGGGCAAGGAGTGGTCGTACACGCGAGAGAAGTGACTTTGCTCAAAAATTTAACATTACTATATATTTGCCCGAAAACTCGGCGTACAACCGATGTGGGACTAAACCCCCGCACACCTTCCTCAGAAGAGGCGGGGGCGACCGGCGCGGGTTCGAATCCTCCCAGAGTCAAAATTCATATATTTTTATCTAATTATCGCGACTTTCCTGCAGATCGTCGGTGAAGGATTAAGCAACGAGAATCACTGGATCATCAGCGAAAATCTCGTCAACGCGATTCGCGGAGCATTGCTACTAAAATTGCTAAACGATTCGCAATAAAAGGATCGCGAATCCATCGAGTAAATCATCTCCGATTGATCGACGAACAAGCCGTCATCAGGAAGAGGACGATCCACCGGGAGACCAGTCGCCACCTCCTAAGAGCATACCAGATGCGATGAAGAGCCTCCTCTTGCTGCGCGGACCTGAGGATGAAGCTCCCTAACACGCGCCCCACCTCCATCCAGCTCCTCTCCGTCGGGTGACAGCCGCCGGAGAGCCGCAAAGTCGCCGTTTTTCCGCTCCGTCGGGTGACAGCCGCTAGAGACGATTCGACGACCCACTTCATTGATCTCTAGATATCACGAGAAGATCTAGAGATTGCCCACGTCGTCTTTGTCCAAGGAGAGCCTTCGAGGCCGTGGACACTGCACGACGATCCTCCCGAACGCTCAGGATTCCGGTGCATCGCCGACGCATCACCGTCGCGACGCCGGAACTCTGTTTTCCTGCTTTCAATTTAATTTACGCTTTATTTAGTGATACTTTGTGTGATTTTAATTTACCAAACTATACTTTGTTAAATTACGATTCTTCCGGCTTTTACAGATCTTAATTTGATTAATTAAGTCGTCTGTAATCGCTTACGTAAGAATCGCCGGGCGGAACTCTGTTTCCGCCTGATTTGCGTTCGCCGGGCGCTGATGTCATCCTGACGCCCGCACCCTTATTTCCTTTTTTTTTGTGAATTTTAAATATATTTCCTTTTTATTTCCTAGTATAAAATTCGTAAGAAAATCGTATTCATTGAGAAAAATTCTGAATAATTACCAGATACTATATTACATCCCTGTGATCGACTTGGAAAATTACCGCTATTTTTGGAATTTTTATTGAATTATAATTGATATATTTATTTTGAAATACTTTTTAAATATCCGAAAATTCGTATTTTCTAGTTTTATAAATTTTATATTTGCGTGATTTAACATACAACGACTGAGTCACGTCAACATTTATTTAAGGAAATATTTTAGGAGGAAGGTTTTATAATATTTATATTGAGCTAACTAACTTTTAGCAACAAAGGGAGTTGGCTCTCCTACTATCTATCCTAGGAATGATTAATACATAGAGAAGAATGATGGTTCCATGCTAGATGATATTCCTAACCAGCATTTCAAGTTAAACTATACCAATGTGTGGCATTATTGGCTCTAGAAAAAATAAGTAAAAGTAAACTTATCAACGCAACATCTGAATCTGCCAGCAATGAGGCCCAGCTGAAGCTTGTAGAAGAAAGGAAGTGAAGAGCATAGAATGAAAGAATACGATGAGGAACAAAAGACAGGGGAAGTGTTCCCCTTCCTTGACCAGATGAGCAAAGCCACCTCACAAAGCTCTGACCAGCAGCATGTGACACGAATGACTATCACAAGAACAGTGGATCTTAAAAAAAATGGCCTGATTCGTCCCAATAGGCAGTGTAATTTGTCACATTGGCCATTTAATTTTGAATTTCTGAAAACATCTTTAGGTGTAAATTATACAACTGCCTAGTTCTCAGGTCCAGTTCTATGCCTAAATACATCCAATACACCTATATGAGAGAGTGAAGATGTATGAGAGAGATCGCAACAGTTATAATTTTTTTTTGGTGGGCACCACATAACGAGCAGAGTAGTAGTTGGATCATTGTGGGCCAATGTATTGCAAACTCCTTCCTGTCAATCATCACAGTCACCCTTTGGGTTGTGCCTCTCGCCTCCTCCTCTTCTTGTACTTCTTTGCTACCCCATCTCAAGTTCAGATGATGGTCATGGGTATTCATATCCCACGAATGTCCATTAAAATTTTGTAAGACGGAGATTTTCAAAGTACGCTGATGATCCAACTCAATTGGGTCTTGCTCACGCCACTTGAATCTGGCTCAGAATGGAACTGCGCCCAGTGTTTATTGGGCCAATAGAGTCCAAGAACAATCAGGTCATTCACCAACCATAGATATCTCACCTTAGTTTTTGTGCTCATCATCTGTTGCAACTCTCAAGGTTTTTGTGCTTCTTATTTCACCAACTTTTGAATGTACTGACTAGTCTCCATTATGTCTGTATATATATGTATACATACAATCCAAAGATGTTTACAGAACAAGGGGGGGGATGGTTTGTCTGACTAGGTTCATTTTCCTAGCTTGGTTTAGTTTGACTTCTTTTTTCATCTTGAGATCTTGTGACAAACATTTCAAAAACTAAGATTCATCTTTTTTTCTTGTGTTGCTCTATATTCTCCAACTGATTTAGTTTTTTGGTAACATCAAATAAAATGATTCGAGTTCACAGTGATCCCTATTATGATCATGTCAATGATCCAAGTTCTTCATTATTTGAGAATAAAATGACGTGAGAACATGGAAAGGAGTTGGATAGTGGCTAAGAAAAATTTTCGAAAATGTCTCTTGTGAATTGTTCATCAACAGGAAGAGGACTAACAGAACTCATGATATCATAAAATAGCCGTGCCACAAAGAGGTGATCATTATTCATAAAACATGTTATATAAAATGGGAACTAAGAGCCAAAGTATTTCTTTCATGAGACCTATTGATAAGTCTTCATTATCATGAGTTAATAATTAGTAAATAATATAGTTTTAGCCTTAACTCATGATAAATAGACTTATATTTGTGTTAAAGCATGAAAAGTGGTTTTCAGTTGATTAACATGAATTTTTGGGTAATTATGTGATTTTATACGATTTTTACAGTCTTAGTTTTGAGATAAATGAAGAACAAGAAATAAAAATAAAAATATTGCAAAATGGGGGGAATCCGCCGGCCAGCCGGGCCCGCAAGCGGGTCGGAAGCGCAGTCAGGGAGTAGCCGCGAGCAGGGGCTCGAGCGGCTTGCTTGGATCGATAGGGGCACGTGTGCGCCACTCCCCTTCCACGTCACCGGTGGTCAGCTGGCTGTGGGGCAAGGAGTGGTCGTACACGCGAGAGGACTTTGCCTAGAATGCTAACTTTACTCTATATTCGCCCGAATAATCCGCCCACAACCGATGTGGGACTAAATCCACCTTGTAAGGCGCGGGCGACCGCCGCGGGTTCGAATCCTCCCAGAGTCAAAATTCATATATTTTTATCTGATTATCGTGACTTTCCTGCAGATCGCCGGTGAAGGATTAAGCAACCGGAATCGTTGGATCATCGGCGAAAATCTCGTCAACGCGATTCGCGGAGCATTGCTACTAAAATTTCTGAACGATTCGCGATAAAAGGATCGCAATCCATCGAGTAAATCATCTCCGATTGATCGACGAACAAGCCGTCGTCGGGAAGAGGACGATCCGCCAGGAGACCAGTCGCCACCTCCTGAGAGCGTACCAGATGCGATGAAGAGCCTCCTCTTGCTGCGCGGACTTGAGGATGAAGCTCCCTAACACGCGCCTCACCTCCATCCAGCCCCTCTCCGTCGGGTGACAGCCGCCGGAGAGCCGCAAAGTCGCCGTTTTTCCGCTCCGTCGGGTGACAGCCGCTAGAGACGATTCGACGACCCACTTCATTGATCTCTAGAATTCACGAGAAGATCTAGAGATTGCCCACGTCGTCTTTGTCCAAGGAGAGCCTTCGAGGCCATGGACACTGCACGACGATCCTCCCGAACGCTCAGGATTCCGGTGCATCGCCGACGCATCGCCGTCGCGACGCCGGAACTCTGTTTTCCTGCTTTCAATTTAATTTACGCTTCATTTAGTGATACTTTGTTGATTTTTATTTACCAAACTATACTTCGTTCAACTACGATTCTTCCGGCTTTTACAGATCTTAATTTGATTAATTGAGTCGTCTGTAATCGCCTACGTAAGAATCGCCGGGCGGAACTCTGTTTCCGCCTGATTCGCGTTCGCCGGGCGCTGACGTCATCTTGACGTCCGCACCCTTATTTCCTTTTTTTTGTGAATTTTAAATATATTTCCCTTTTATTTCCTAGTATAAAATTCGTAAGAAAATTGTACTCATTGAGAAAAATTCTGAATAATTACCAGATATTATATTACATCCCTGTGATCGACCTGGAAAATTACCACTTTTTTTGAGATTTTTATTGAATTATAATTGATCTGTTTATTTTGAAATACTTCTAAATATCCGAAAATTCGTATTTTCTAGTTTTATAAATTTTAAATTTGCGTGATTTAACATACAACGACTGAGTCGCGTCACCTATCATGTGTTTATTTCATGTAACATATATTCTGATCATCATCTTATCATTCAAAACCCATATTTACTGTTAGAAGATGCACTGTTTTTTTATGAAACTAGTTTTAATTTATGATGGAGGTAAAGGATCCCCATGGCGCAAACAAGTGTCAGGCAAGCGAGTTGCCAGTGTCCTCTGGTCTATGGGCTGTCTCCTAACTCCTCTAGTCGAACCCCTTTCTCATTGGCATGACACTTCCACCTTGATCATGTCACAGCCATTTGCTAGACCTCTCTCTTGTGTAGATGCCCTACTTTGGTCACCAGTCTCAAAGTTCTCCTTTGCCATCCATCTATTCTCTCTCTCTTCCCAAGTGAGTGAAGGAGAGTTCAATAAAATTTATCTTAAATATATATCCAGAATCAAGTAGTTAACAAAAACATGTCATACAAGTAGTGCATAAAAAACTGAATTTAGTGATTGACTCATGTTATCTTGGGTAATGAGGGCAATATTAATGTTAGAACCTAAGCAAACCATATGATGTGTGCCAATTGGTAGTAAATTGTTTAAATATGTTTGCAAAAAACAAATGATCAATTTAAAGATAATATTCTAAATATTTTACATGCTTCATGTCTGAATAATTTTAATCATTGTAAAGAAAATTCAGCAAATTTATAGTTTATAAATGCTGGAAAATAAGCCAATTTAGAATAATTTAATTTTATATGGGTTCTGCAAGTCAACACAAGATAAAAAAATTAGTTAGTCAAATAAGCCAATTTATATATGGTTTTTAGAATTTTTAATTGTGAAAATTAATAAAAAAATAATTAAAGAAAATAAATTAGTTATTATGGTGTTAGCAGAGATCAGCCCATGAAAAACACCCCCAAATTTGACTTGCCAAAAATATATCAACTCTTATTTCTCAAAATCAAAGCCAAATAAATTTATTTAATCTTTTATTTAAAAGAAGAAATTATTCTTAACATGATGTAGAATTGAATCAAACTTTTTATAAATTAAAAAAATTAAAAATTATGCAAAGATTCAAGTTTTTCAAAAGAATGGGTGGAATGATCATCAATTGAATTTTCACCAAATTCAATTGATTTCTATAGGAGTGGTGCAATGGATGGATGCCTACACAATCTCCAATTGATGAATGACAATCCCAACAATTGTCACTTGTTAGAACTGATTGACTTTGGTGGTTCAACAATTTCTTCTGAGGATCTAGAGAAGGAACCTCAGAAGAAATTCTTCTTCGTTTGTATCAAGTGAAGAATGGAATGAGTTTGTGGATGAATTTTAGCTTCTGAGTGCTTGAATCAAGGAGAAATCTAGACAAAATCTATCCTTTGCATCAAATGAATGATTTAGGTGAATTCAACATTCATCATTGTTAGAGGAGAGAGAAAATGATTATAGAGAGTGATAGCTTGATCGAAAATGCCTTATTCTTTCTTCTCCAATATTTTTCATCTTCTTATGCATTAGTTCTGTCGATTTTATTGAATCATCTGCTATTATTCTCCCTATATCCTTTATGTCCATCATTGATGTAGTAAACCTAAAAAAAGAAATTAGTTTTATATTTTAATTTTATTATTATATTATTATTTATCATAATAAGCTCATAAAATTCAGAGAAATTCAGGAAAAATCAGAAATAAATACAATTAACATTGAAGCATTTTGATAAAAATAATAATAATCATTGGTAAAAGCTATCAGAATGTTTCTTGGCCAATTTCATCATGTAATTTCTAGACTAACAATATAATCATATAAATAAGATTAATATTATTTTTTCTATATTAAAATAATTTAAAATATTTCTGCAAAATTAAATAATAAACTTTAAAATAGTAAAAAATTATTATGTAACTAATGAGAGTTATCATTAGCCATGTGTGGTTCTTGTAATTAATGAGAATTATTGTTGCTCCATTTCATTGAGTGATAGTGATTTAATTGGCTTGTCATTACTAAACATGACTAATATGCACTTGTGCTCTTAAGAGATTAACTCTTCTTGTGCATTGCCTTAAATTATGCCTTTTTTCTACTGTACCTATTTTTCATCTTTTTATCTATTTTTTGCTCTCCATCATGTATGTTTTAGAAAACTACAAGAAGACAAAGAAAATGGGTGACTTGGTCTTTTTACCTCATCACTAGGTTGCAATATTACAGCACTTTTATTATTTATTTATTTTATTTTAAAGTGATAAATTTTAATGCCCAAAAACACTTGCTTTAGGTGAATCAACTCACTTCTTCATAAAAATTAAAATACAACTTTTTTTGGTCTCAAAATAGGCTAGAATATGCATTAAGAAAGGGGAGAATATTTTTTTTATTTTTAACTTTTCTACATTTGTTCCAGTTTCACTGATTTACCTTTGATTGCAATAAGTGCATTCAATTACTTGGGTTGAAAAATTACTTATTGCCAATATGAATAACCTTTTTCTATCTTGGCTTTGGACTTCCTTAACCTATGTCTACTTATCTAGGGTCTTAACCTTGGTTTCCATTATGCTCATCAAGAGAACAACTATTCAAATTCACAAGATTAACTCATCACATTATGTCATATATTTCATATGCCAATTCTCATATGCTAGAAATAAAGGCATTAGATTGTCTTCCCTTTGTTACAAGAGTTAGGTGTTGATAAGTCTTAATTATCATGAGTTAATAATTAGTAAATAATATAGTTTTAGCCTTAACTCATGATAAATAGACTTATATTTGTGTTAAAGTATGATTTGTGGTTTTTAGTTGATTAATGTGAATTTTTGGGTAATTATGTGATTTTATATGATTTTTACAATCTTACTTTTGAGATAAATGAAGAACAAGAAATAAAAATAAAAATATTGCAAAATGGGGGGACCCGCCGGCCAGCCGGGCCCGCAAGTGGGTCGGAAGCGCAGTTAAGGAGCAGCCGCGAGTAGAAGCTCGAGCGACTTAACTTGGACTGATAGGGACACATGTGTGCCACTCCCCTTCCGCGTCACCAGTGGCCAGCTGGCTGTGGGGCAAGGAGTGGTCGTACACACGAGAGAAAGGGCTTTGTTGAGAAAGCTAACATTACTATATATTCGCTCGAAAAATCGCCACACAACCGATGTGGGACTAAACTCGTGTCACACCTTCCTCAAAGGCAGGCAACCGGCGCGGGTTCGAATCCTCCTAGAGTCAAAATTCATATATTCTTATCTGATTATCGTGACTTTCCTGCAGATCATTGGTGAAGGATTAAGCAACGAGAATCGTTGGATCATTGGCAAAAATCTCGTCAACGTGATTTGTGGAGCATTGCTACTAAAATTGTTGAACGATTCGCGATAAAAGGATTGCGAATCCATTGAGTAAATCATCTCTAATTGATTGACAAACAAGCCGTCGTCGAGAAGAGGACGATCCACCAGGAGACGAGTTGCCACCTCCTAAGAGTGTACTAGATGTGATGAAGAGCCTCCTCTTGCTGCACGGACTTGAGGATGAAGTTCTCTGACACGCGCCCCACCTCCATCCAACTCCTCTCCGTCAGGTGACAACCACCAGAGAGCTGCAAAGTCACCGTTTTTCCGCTCCGCCAGGTGACAGCCGTCAGAGACGATTCGACGACCCACTTCATTGATCTCTAGACTTCGCAAGAAGATCTAGAGATTGCCCACATCGTCTTTGTCCAAGGAGAGCCTTCGAGGCTGTAGACACTGCACAACGATCCTCCCGAATGCTCAGGATTCTAGTGCATCGCCAACGCATCACTATCGCGACGCCGGAACTCTGTTTTCTTGCTTTCAATTTACTTTATGCTTCATTTAGTGATAATTTTTGAGTTTTTAATTTACCAAGATATACTTTATTCTATTATGATTCTTCCAACTTTTACAGATCTTAATTTGATCAATTAAATTGTTTGTAATTGCTTACATAAGAATCACCAAGCGGAACTCTGTTTCCGCCTGATTCGCATTCGCCAGGTGCTGATGTCATCTTGACATCCGCGCCATTATTTTCCTTTTTCGTGAATTTTAAATATATTTCCTTTTTATTTCCTAGTATAAAATTCATAGAAAATCGTATTCATTGAGAAAAATTCTGAATAATTACCAGATATTATATTGTGATCGACTTGGAAAATTACCACTATTTTTGGAACTTTTATTGAATTATAATTGATATATTTATTTAGAAATACTTCTAAATATCTGAAAATTTGTATTTTCTAGTTTTATAAATTTTAGATTTGCATGATTTAATATACAACGACTGAGTCACGTCAGGTGTCATATGGAAGCACATCACCAAAAGGGGGCGAATTGGTAAGACTATTTGCTTCTTATTTATTCTAATTGTGTTCCTCTTTAGAACTTAGAATCTAGACTATTGTAAGAATATTTCACACACATTTTGATAGTGGTTTGGTCATTAGGCCTACAATACTTCTCAATTACTTTTTTTCAAACTCACATCTTGAATTTTGTTAATACCTTAGTGAATTACACATTGAATTACTATTTCAATTTTCTTAGATGCTAAATTTGATGGTTCCAACCATCTCAAAATTTTCCCTAATAACCCTCATCTAAATTCACAGTTTTAGTGAGTGAGTAAGGAAAGACTGATTCATCTTGTCTAGATTTGTATCTCTAGGGGGGGGGGGCAATAGATCCACTCACACCATCTAGATTGACAACTCTAGGAAAGCCTTGAATGTAAAAGCACTATACATGAGATATAATGAACTACTATTCTTAGGAGTTTGACACAATATTTATCCCATGTTTATTCTTCTCTATATATCCATTGGAAAGTCTCATGGAAGAATTTCTGATCTTGAGCAACATGTTGATGAAACTCAATGTTTACTCTTCTTAAGACTTCATATATTCAAGGTTGCAGTAGTTCCGTCACAACCTTGGAAGAAGATGGTCATTGAATCTCATTCTTGATTTAGGTGGAATGACTTTCTACTCCTTCCCATAGCTTTCAGTCAAGCCCTTTTTTTACATAGAAAGTTGACGTGACTCAGTCGTTGTATATTAAATCACGCAAATATAAAATTTATAAAACTAGAAAATACGAATTTTCAAATATTTAGAAGTATTTCTAAATAAATATATCAATTATAATTCAATAAAACTTCCAAAAATAGTAGTAATTTTCCAGGTCGATCATAGGGATGTAGTATAATACCTAGTAATTATTCAGAATTTTTCTCAATGAATATGATTTTCAATGAATTTTATACTAAGAAATAAAAAGGGAAATATATTTAAAATTCACAAAAAATAAAAATAAGGGTGCGGACGTCAGGATGACATCAGCGCCTGACAAATGCAAATCGAGCGGAAATAGAGTTCCACTTGGTGATTCTTACGTAAGTGATTATAGATGATTTAATTGAATAAATTAAGATTTGTAAAAGTCAGAAGAATCGTAATAGAACAAAGTATATTTTGGTAAATTAAAACATAAAAATTATCACTAAATGAAGCGTAAAGTAAATTGAAAGTAGGAAAACAGAGTTCCGATGTCGCAATGGTGATGCGTCAGCGATGCACCGGAATCCTGAGCGTTCGGGAGGATCATTGTCCAATGTCCATGGCCTCAAAGGCTCTCCTTGGACAAAGACAATGTGGGCAATCTCTAGATCTTTTCGCAAAGTCTAGAGATCAATAAAGTGGGTCGTCAAATCGTCTTCGACGACTGTTACCCGGTGGAGCAGAAAAATGGTGACTTTGCGGCTCTCTAGCGACTGTCACCTAATGGAGAGGAGGTAGATGAAGGTGGGGCGCGTGTCAGGGAGCTTCATCCTCAGGTCTGTGCAACAAGAGGAGGCTCTTCATCGCATCCGGTACGCTCTCAAGAGGTGGCGACTCATCTCCTAGCAGATCGTCCTCTTCCCGACGACGACTTTTTTGTCAATCAATTGGAGATGATTTACTTGATGGATTCGCAATCCTTTTATTGCGAATTGTTCAACAATTTTAGTAGCAATGCTCTGCGAATTGCATTGACGAGATTTTTGCCAATGATCCAACAATTCTTGTTACATAATCTTTCACCAGCGATTTGTAGGAAAGTCATGATAATTAGATAAAAATATATGAATTTTGACTCTAGGAGGATTCGAACCCGCGCCGGTCGCCCGCTTGAGATGCGAGTTTAGTCCTACATCGGTTGTGCGCCGATTTTTTAGGCGAATATATAGTAATGTTAGCTTTGTAAGCTTCTCTTGCGTGTACAACCACTCCTTGTCCCACACCCGGTTGGCCACTGGTGACGTGGAAGGGGAGTGGCGCACACGTGCCCCTATATCGATCCAAGCTAAGCCGTTTGAGCCCTTGTTCGCGGCTACTTCCTGATTGAGCTTCCGACCCGCTTGCGGGCCCGACTGGCTAGCAGGTCCCCCCATTTTGTAATATTTTTATTTTTCTTTCTTGTTCTTCATTTATCTCAAAAGTAAAGACTATAAAAATCGTATAAAATCACATAATTACCCAAAAATTCACGTTAATCAACTGAAAATCACAAATCATACTTTAACACAAATATGAGTCTATTTATCATGAGTTAAGGCTAAAACTATACTATTTACTAATAATTCACTCATGATAATGAAGACTTATCACACCCCCCAACTTAAATCATTGCCAGTCCAATAGCAATGGAATTACGAAAATAAAATTTTACAAATCTCAAACATCATATTTCAATACAAAAAAAAAATACAATTAGAAATGGTGTACCTTTAAATAATTTGGATTCTTATATCAAGTATTTAAAAATGATGTCAAGCACTTAAATGTTTAAACACTCTTTGGAATAACAATCTAGACTTCACTTCTTCACTCATAGATGTATTTACTAGATGTTCCAATTATCAATACTCATCCAATAATAATATTGATCTTACATTTCCGTTTTTTTATCACTTGATTTTTCAAGTTTGCACTATATTTCTTCCTTCTTTTTTTTTAAATATATAGTGGATAAGTAGCTTTTCCTGTAGAAAAATTTCGACAATAAGAATGATGTCTCACACCCTTCATGTGTACTCTTCATTTTCAGGGCTTTCACTTTATCCACTTATTTTTCAGTAAGTGTTTTCTATGCACGATTTTTGACAATGAGAATGATGTCTCACACCCTCCATGTGTACTCTTCATTTCTAGATTTTTCACATTGCTCTCTCTTTTTTTTTTTTTTCGAAATAAGTGATTTCTCCTCACAAGTCCTATAGATCAAGGTGCAAAAATCTCCATTAAACTCAAATGATCAATCAAATTTTCACATCAAGTAAATACTATCCATCAAGATCATGAAGTAAAAATCTGTAAAATCAAATCCATATTATCTGTCATGTATCCAAGAAGTATTCCAACATTTCATGCTACTAGATCATTCTTTTGACTCAATAATAATCTTCCTAGTATCTTTTAGTATCAATCAATCTAATTGATTTAATTTTTCATGCATGCAATATGATGTAAAGAATTTTTAAATTAGATAGTTCTGACAGTTTCATTTTTTGTTTTCAGTTCTATTTTTAGCAGCAATAAATTTGTCAAAAATAAATCAAAAATATCCTCTTTATAGCTGTAATTTCAAATTTCAGTAATATATATCTAGGGGATTGAAATGTAAGAAAAGGGTCTTCTAGAATTTCAAATTTCGAGCTGTTTTTTGTCTACTGTTTTTGACAATCTATTGTTTCTAATAGAAAACTAGAAAATAGATGTTGTAGTTTTTCCAAATTTTATTTTATTTTTATTTTTTTAATTGCTGTTCTAAGTTGAATAAAATACAAACACATGTTCTTAATCGTCCTACAGCATAAATTAATAATCCCCCCAACTTAAAAATGACATTGTCCTCAATGACACAGAAAAATCGAAATAGAATATGCAAAAAATATAATTTTCAAGTGAAGTATGCATATCTGCAAAGTTAAGCATTAAAAATATTTTCATAAATGATGAAGCTCAGAAAGACATCACCTCAACCTCGTTTTTAATTTTTCACTTCATCTTACACTCCTCCTCCTACACTTTTTTGAAAAGAAAAACAAATACAGAAACATATACTGCAAAATTCTAAGAAAAAACAGAGCTTAAAAAAAAAATTTAAATAGAATGAAATAAAAACCATGGGTTGCCTCCCATGCAGCACTACATTTAATGTCTCTAGCTGGACAGCTCTTAGATCATATAAGATGATCTATGGCCATCAAAATATATTTGTATCCCAAGGTAAGTTTCATGATATTCTTTTTCAGATTTAGCATAAATTGATATACTTCATATATATACCTTGACATACTTTCAGCCAAAACAAAATGAAAATTAACAAAATTTTCCCAAAAATAATATTTCCATTTTGAAAAGAATCTTTCCTTATTTCTATCTTGTTTTGTAAGGCTCTCATTCATTAATAAATGCTTTTTATTAATAGACCAAAAAATGTGATCAGGCCATATAATTTTTGAATTAGCTCTTACCTAATCTAAAATTTTTTCATCTAAATTGATATATCTAATTCTTCCATTCATCCATTTCTTGATGTCTTCTTTTATCTGCATAATCCTCCCCTACTCCATTTTATCCTCCATACATATTTGTTCGATTTGTGAGGAGTGAAATATTTCAAGCTTAGAAATAATTCTAATGGGCTGTGGGTTTTGAAGGATGGAAGGATTGTCTTCTTTAATCTCAGATCTAATGAATTCAGTAAAATTCAAATTTTCTCTTCCAAAATTATCTCTATATTCATATTCATTATTTTCGTTTCTCCCCATTAGTTGAATCAACTCTTTTTCTAACTTTTCGTTTCTCAACTCATTAAATTCGTCATCTTCCCAAGAGCTATCTTTTAATTTCGAGATATGATATACATCATCATCAACATTCATGGCTGTAAAATTATGATTAGATTTATTAATTTTGTCTCCTACATCTCCCAAATCAACTGATTTTTCCTCACCTGAAATATGTTTTTCTTCATTTGTGTCCTTACTCCCTTCTACTAAAATTTGGATGATTTTTCCATGATCAGCTGCTGTTTCTTCATCTAAGGGCTCTTTCTCCTCATCATCCTCACTATCTTCATTCATCAATTGTGAGCAATAAATGATTTTATTCAAATTTTCTGCTACTATATTTTCAACCTTAATATTCTCATTTACTTCTAATGGCTCATTAATTTCTTCTAATAATTGGAAATAAGGATCAAGTAAAATATTCTCACTCAATGTATTTACTGACCTAATATTTTCATTTCGTGGGTTTTTTTCTAAATTTATCCAACTAGACTCTTCTTGTTGAAATCTTATTGTTGGATAGTTTCTTGAATTTTCTATGGGCTGACTAGGTAGCTGTCCCTCTTCTCTCTTATTCCCAAGAGCCTCTATAATTTGTTTCTGATACAACATCATTTGATTCGTAGTTTGTTGCATCATTTGGCTCATTTGCTGCATCATTTCTCTAGTATCATGTTGGGTTTGAGAGGACTGATTTTTCTGAAATCTATGTTCCTATTTTGGACAAAATTCAAAATGTGAATTGGATCTAAGTGCTTCTGAATTTTGAATATTATTTGGGTTTCTCCACGGAAAATTATTCCCCCAATTAAGATTATAAGAATTAGAAAAATATTCTCTATTTTTACTAAAATCGTGGGGTACTTATACTTGTTCTTGCATAGGATGATATTGAAATTCGAAATGATCATTTTCACCATACGTAGGACATGTACTATTTGAATTAAATTGAGGGTTAAGAGGCTTTCTAATATTGTCAATAAGTAAATCATTTTTTTCTAATCTTTGATTAATCTAATTAACCTCATTTCTAAGTTTAAATCATCATCATGATGCAATTTATAAATTCCTCTCTTCTTATCCCTATCATATAATTCAAAAGAGTCTTGATCTCTAGAATTTTCACTTAAATTCTCATAAAGACTGTAAATCTCATTAGGAATTTTCTCCATAAAAGCTCCTCCACATATAGAATCAACCATATTTCTATGTTGTTCTAATAATCCATCATAAAAAATTCTATTGAGCTGCCACTTGGGTACAGCATGATGAGGACACTTTCTAAGTAAATCTTTAAATTTTTCCTATGTCTCATGCAAAGTTTCTCCTAGTCTTTGAGAAAAACTCTATATATGTTTTCTCATATTTTGAGTTTTTCCTAAGAGATAAAATTTTCAAAGAAAGGCCTGTTCTATATCTTTCTAGCTAGTTAATTCTCTATCTAATGTGGATAACCAATGTCTAGCTTTGTCCCTAAGTGTATGAGGGAATAATTTCATCTTAATAATTTCCGGTGTAACTTGAGGGAGATTAACTAAATCACAGACCATATAAAATTTTTCTAAGTGCTGATGAGGTTCCTCTAAAGGCAATCCATGAAAATTAGGGAGCATTTGAAAAATTCCTAGATTTATTTCGAATTTAACAGTAGGTGCTAATGGGACTCTAATATTAGATGTTCTTTGAAATGAATCAGGGATATAATGATTTTTCATGGCCACAGGATTATTCTCAGTTTGACCTGTACTTCCTTCAAGATCCATCAAAATTAATTTTTCTTTTGGATTTTTATTTTTGAATAAAATAATGAAAGGATTTTCTAGCCTTGGATGCAAGGATCTTCTACCATGCATAAAAATCAATAAATTCGAGGGAAAATGTTAGTAATTGTTACCCTCCTTCAGTATGCTTCAGTCCTTGTCTTGTTTCTTTTTTTTCCCTTTTTCTAAAAAAAAAATTCAGCAAGAAGAAAATAAAATAAGAGTTAATTTTTTTTTTTTGTATACTCTAAGAGAAATACAGAAAAATACTAAATATTATGCAATACATCCCCGGCAATAACACCAAAATTTGATGTGACTCAGCCATTGTATATTAAATCACACAAATCTAAAATTTATAAAACTAGAAAATACGAATTTTCAAATATTTAGAAGTATTTCTAAATAAATATATCAATTATAATTCAATAAAACATCCAAAAATAGCAATAATTTTCCAAGTCAATCACAGGGATGTAATATAATACCTGGTAATTATTCAGAATTTTTCTCAATGAATACGATTTTCTATGAATTTTATACTCGGAAATAAAAAGGGAAATATACTTAAAATTCACAAAAAATGGAATAAAGGGCACGGACGTCAAGATGACATCAGCACTTGGCGAATGTGAATCGGGTGGAAATAGAGTTCCACCCGGTGATTCTTACGTAAGTGATTACAAACAATTGAATTGATCAAATTAAGATCTATAAAAGCAGAAAGAATCGTAATAGAACAAAGTATATTTTGGTAAATTAAAAACACAAAAATTATCACTAAATGAAGTGTAAAGTAAATTGAAAGCAGGAAAACAGAGTTCCGGCATTGCGACGGCGATGCGTCGGCGATGCACCAGAATCCTGAGCGTTCAGAAGGATCGTTGTGTAGTGTCCATAGCCTCGAAGACTTTTCCTAGACAAAGACAACATGGGCAATCTCTAGATCTTCTCACAAAGTCTAGAGATCAATGAAGTGTGTCGTCGAATCGTCTCTGGCGGCTGTTACCCAACAGAGTGGAAAAACGGCGACTTTGCGGCTCTCTGGCGGCTATCACTCGATAGAGAGGAGTTGGATGGAGGTGAGGTGCGTGTTAGGGAGCTTTATCCTCAGGTCTGCACAGCAAGAGGAGGCTCTTCATTGTATCTGGCACACTCTCAAGAGGTGGCGACTCGTCTCCTAGTAGATCGTCTTCTTCCCGACGACAGCTTGTTCGTCGATCAATCGGAGATGATTTACTCAATGGATTCGTGATCTTTTTATCACAAATTGTTCAGCAATTTTAATAGCAATGCTCTATGAATTGTATTGACGAGATTTTTGCTAATGATCCAGCGATTCTTGTTGCTTAATCCTTCACCGGCGATCTGCAGGAAAGTCACGATAATCAGATAAAAATATATGAATTTTGACTCTAGGAGGATTCGAACCTGCACCGGTCGCCCGCTTGAGATGCGGGTTTAGTCCCACATCAATTGTGCACTGATTTTTTGGACGAATATATAGTAATGTTAGCTTTGTAAGCTTCTCTTGTATGTACGACCACTCCTTGCCCCACAACCGGCTGGCCACTAGTGACGTGAAAGGGGAGTGGCGCACACATGCCCCTATATCAGTCCAAGCTAAGCCGCTTGAGCCCCTACTCGTGGCTACTCCCCGACTGAGCTTCTGACCCGCTTGCAGGCCCAGCTGGCCGGTGGGTCCCCCCATTTTGCAATATTTTTATTTTTCTTTCTTGTTCTTCATTTATCTCAAAAGTAAAGATTGTAAAAATCATAGGAAATTATATAATTACCCAAAAATTTACGTTAATTAATTGAAAATCACAAATCATACTTTAACACAAATATGAGTCTATTTATCATGAATTAAGGCTAAAACTATATTATTTACTAATTATTAACTCATGATAATGAAGACTTATCAAGAGTCTACTAGACTACACATAATTTTCTGGTCAATAGGCTTTAGCTGTACCTAATAGTCTAAAGAAATGTCATATCCTACACCAATAGTTTAAACTCTAGAAATACACATTAGTATTGTAAAACTCATAACAATTCCATACCTTTGAATTTTTAATTGATAGAACTATAGTGCAAGGTAAAACACCAAGAGGGGGGATTGAGTGGGGTTTTTGAAGATTTCTAATGATTTTTCATTTCAGCATACATCTATATATATATGTGTCAACACGTGTGTCACTCAATAAGGTCTCTCAACTCTCTCTCACCAAGAATACATGGATTTTTATATTGGTTCACCTCTCACCTAACTACATCCAATACAAGAAGAAACTTCCTTTTGATATTCACTTTTTTCTTATATAAGCTAACATTAGGAGCTCGACCACCCAACAACTTACAATTGTCTACTTTGAGACTTAGTCTCTCTAGGACTAAAAGCAACTACCAACACCTCCTACCTTCACCCAAACCCCTCTTTCCTTACTAGTCAATTACCTTAGGGTCTGATGAGCACCAATCATGAATATATAGTTGATAACTTTGCCAAAATCAAGAGGAGAAAATGCTACAATATTTTTGTATGATAGTGATGCTTGTGTCTTCATGTTCTTGACCAATTTTTAACCCTCAAGCCTTCTCTAATAATTGTTCGTTTGCTAATAACTTCCTAATTACAAGATCTCTAAACTGCTTAAATGAATAAACTAATAGAAGGCTTCTCTTAATTTTTGAGTAAATTGGAGAATGGCTTTTCACATGACATGAGTTTTGCTAATAGGATTAATTTTTCTCAAAAATATTTACTCTACTTTTAATCATGTGGTGATCTTATGTGGTAATAATGTGAGCCAATCTCTAACTTTATCATGTAACCTAAGTGTATCTTCTGGAATATTAGGAATATGAATAAGTTTGCATGAAGTTAGAAATCTAACAATATGTTGATGTGACTCCTCATTATATAACCCACAAGATTTAGGAAGTATTTATATACTGCAATGGTGAATATTAAGATAAATATTTGACAAAATAGAAGGTTTAATTATGAGGTAGATCTATATAAAGCAGATATATAATAAGCACACAGGTTTAGAAGGTTGGGTATTTTTAGCATTCTCCCTCTCTTGGGCTAGATAATCCATCCTAGATGATTCTACTTTCATAAAATATATTTTTTTCCTTTTTCTACAATTAGAGTCTCTAAGATAGATGGTAAATTTTATTTTTCTTGTCTCTAAATTTCTAGATCAACTTGTAGCTAGATTTTCTAAGATTGGTCACAAGCCACATCTACCATTCATAAAATAGGTTTTCAAAATTTAATTTAAGCAAATCATGACTTGAAGATATGATTATAATAAAGGTGTAAAAGATAAATGTAAATTAAGTTATAATCTCAATTAAAAGTTGAAATAAAAGATAAATTAAAACTTTAAAAAATCTAACTATTAAAATTAATGTAAATAGAAACCAAATGAACCTAATATATTTTTTAGATTTTTTTGAAATAGTATTTGAATGAAAATAATGAAATAGACATTTTTTTAAGAAAATCACTAAAATGCAAGAGAGACTAATTCAATTGACATTGATTAAAATAAATATCTACAACAATGATGCTAAAAAGATGATGTGTATTTATCTTTGTATTTAAATACTTATTATCTAATAATATTTATAACTAAAATGTAGTAAGATATTAGTATAACTATGTCTCAAGTTGAATATAAGGAGATTGATTAATTTGTCGTAAAAAAATAATTTAGTTTATATGTAACGTGATTTTAATATTTTATCACTATTTAACCAAAAGAACGAAAGAGATGAGATAAGAAGAATGAAGAGAGCAAAGAAAGAAAGGAGAAAAAGAGAGAGACTTATCATGAGAGGAGAAGAAAGAACGAGAGAGAGAGAGAGAGAGAGAGAGAGGGAGAGAGAAATATGTGGGCAAATAATCTCAAAATAACAAGGGACATAATTATTGTAGTTATCTAACATAGACATGGTCTTGACTCACTTCACAAATCTTATGACATATGTTTTAATGTAGGTAGTAATGATCAACTTTGTTTTAAGTGGTCTATATTTACTAATTATTAATGAGATCTAATCACTAAAACCAAAAGTTCAAGATGTGATTGATTTCTTGTTGTTAAGATTTTTGTATAGAAACTAATATACAAGAGATCTTCGCATCATCTATGCTTGAAATTTAGATAAATATCTTGAAGATGTATGAATATTAATAGCATCATTTTAGAAATACATCCTCTAATTCTATGTAAGTAGTCTATTAATGTCAAAATCTTATAAGTTTTTGTAAACATCATCACCCCCGGAGTGTATTTCATGACTTTTAATTTAGTCTTAGTTAGAGTTCAAACTTTGTGATAGTTGCATGATTTGTGGTGTCATAAAAGAGGAGTGGTCTCATTTTCCGTGGTTACAGACTGCTTTACTATGAATATTAAGGAAAGGAAAGGAGAGTTCAGACGTACACCGTACTTTCAGGACAAAAAAAATCTAATCTTCTAACAAGGTGATGATTTTAGAGGTGGGTCCGGAGCGCAGAGGTGGAGGGGTGTCAAGAACCATCACTTCTCCGACGTGGGCTCCACTTTCTCGGAGAGATTTTCTCCCACTCCCCCCCCAGGCTCACCTCCACACGTTGGGTTCTGCTCCTTATCTCCTCCGTCGTCCACTTCCTACTCGATTCGCACACCCGATCTTCCCCCCCGGCGGCCCCAACCCAATGGAAGGGCTACTTGTTGGTCCGTTCGGCCTCTCCGCTCCTTTGCTTTCTGCGTAGATACACTACTCTGTAATAGGCAACATCTGATAGAGCGAAAGAGGGGGTGCCCACGAGGCCAGAAGGAAGATGGCATCTTCTGCCTCTCCTTCGATCACTTCGCCTCAGCTCACCCTCCTCCGGAGAAGATCTCGAGTCGACGAAGCGGGTTCTCTCCACGTCCGTTCGCTGTCTACACGCAATCGGCCGTCCATATTGATCCGCAATTCTTCCGCTGCTGCCCGAGCTGGGGCCTCTTCTGCCTTCGGACAGCATAGGCTCTTCCCCATGGTGGGACGAAGGCCCAGGGCGACGGTGACCCGTCCCAGGGCAGCCGAACAGGAGCAGCAACTGCAAGGTCAGCTCAGTACTTGCATTTTAAGCATTTGAATTGCCATATCCATCGGATAATTGGACGACGACACATATCAGAGGGCATCCTCAACTTTCAGACATTGATGAATGGGACATCAATACGTTGTAGGCATATCTTATGAATCACAGAAGATTATACATGCTTATCAGAAACCATGGAGAGTTGTTCTTTACTCCACCTTACTAATTATACAACCAGAAATTGAAGTTCTCCGTCTTCCAGCCGATGTGATTGGGGATTTGATTGAGACCATCTTCTACCTCTTTGATGTTGAATAGAGAGCAGCTGGCTGGGAAGAAACTGTACTATTCAATGGTATTTAACATCAAACTGGCAGTCACATTGAGATTGCCAATAGGAGACTACTGAACCTTCTGTGATTTCTGTGTTTATGAATTTATCGATACTTGAATTAGATTGTGGCAGATGGAATCCTTTTGGGAGAACCATAAACCTCTATTAGTTGCACATTGATGGTATTTTGAGTGCGCAATAATTTTATGGCGTGTTCGTTGTTGATGGGGTCTCTGAGATATTCTAGAGGATGAAAATAAGTTCTCCCCACATGCTGCTGGGCAAACTGATTACTTCCTAAAAAAGTAACACATACTTGATTTGCCTTTGATGATGATATTTATCATTGTCTTGAATATTGAATCTCTTTGGTAACTCACAAATAATCTTTATGCTCATTTGCCTCACATAATATTTACTCTTTGGTTACTGTATGCCAGAAGACTTTGCCTCATTCCTATGCTCTGCCTGCCCTTTCCAACATTTTGGTGCCCTAAACATTCATGCAGGCCTGACAAGAAGCAATGAAGAACATATCAAAAGATGTTATTATTGAGTCTTCTAGTTGGAGTTATCATATTGTCTTTTAATGTCTGATACCTTCCACAATATTAATTTCTCTGGAAATAGTTAATGAATATCTCGAAGTTTACCATCTTTCTCTGTAGATAAATTCTTTCATGTCAGGAATAAATGGTTCTTGGTATAAGAACCATTAATATATCATGAATATTCCATGAAAAGAACGTCATGATTCAATAAAATTGAATAAAATATAGCCTTGCCTTATAAATTTAGACTTTTCATGTCTTGTCACCTCTGATATATAATCCAGGTCCATTAAGAACCTCGTTGGCGTGGGCAACTAAACTGTCTCGGAAAAATAATATTCTGATTTAACTTTCCCGCTTATTGACAGGTTTTTCTTAGTTTCAAGTTATTTGACAAGCACGGTTCTAAGATTTGATGGATGGGGTGAGACTAAGCGAAAAGTATTTGAATTTCAATGAAGTATTATATAATTTCTGGTCCATGTTAGCATTCATCGATCCTTGCAATGAAGCATTTCAACGTTATTGGATCAGTCATTTCGTCCTTTAGATGATCAGAGAATTATAGGATTAGTTTTCAGTCTTGTTTGGGTTAATGGCCTGCATCAAGTACTTGCCGAACAAAGCCCTTAAGAGCAATCCAATAGTTTGCCAATCAATTGAAAAGGAGTCAGCCAGGAAAATGTTCTTGTGGGACTAAAGTTGGCATTAAGGATCACATGGACACATGACTATATATCAGTGGGGCCTCCCTGAACTTTCTTTCCTTTGCTCAGCCCCATTATGGCTATGTCAAATTGGGTCCTGTACATCAGCAGTTTAACTTGAAGTCTTTTTATGTTATTGACTCTCTCAGTGCCTCCTAATTTGGGTTTGTTGGCAATTGATTATATTAGACCGATCATATTAGGCTCTACTGATGTTTCCCTCGCCGATTTTGTGTTTTTGTGGACACTGATTTAGGGTTTTGGCCAATCAACCCCTAAGCCAAATTGAGGCTCATTAATAGGCTTTCTAACATATGAAATTTTGTCTCCCTACTGTGTTCTTTCTTTTCAGGAATGTTGACACATGGTGACCACCAAAACCCTCACTCATTGATAATTTTTCCTGTTTAGCTCTCATATTATTTGCAGATTTACCTACAGTTTCTTGTGGGGTTGATCATATTTGACCCTTTTTGGTTTATATATATAGTCACGTATATTCTTTTCTCTTTGTGACTGTTTATCTTCATTCTCAGGTGAAGTTGAAGGGGAAGTTGTCGACAGCAAAATCTTGCCATACTGTAGCCTAGACAAGAAAGCTGATAAAAAGACGTTGGGAGAGCTTGAGCAGGAGTTTCTTCAAGCATTACAAGTAAAAAGAAACTGCATGTCTTTTACCCTTGAAGCATTACACTTATAACTTCGGTTCTTCTGTGCATCTATTTTTATAAAGTGAAAGAGTAATTTTTTCGGTCCAAACTGGTGAACTTTTTTCAGGCATTTTATTTTGAAAAGAAAGCAATCATGTCAAATGAAGAATTTGACAACCTCAAGGAAGAGCTAATGTGGGAAGGCAGCAGCGTTGTTATGTTAAGTATGAATCTTCCTAGTTATCATTTTTTCTTCTACCTGTTTCTCCTAAATTTCCCTCTGGAATGATGTTTCAGTTAAAACATTTTCCCGAAGACATCTTTTATAGTTGTTTTCTAATGTTTTCAATTTGATCTTGCTACTAGGTCCCGATGAGCAGAAGCTTTTGGAAGCTTCGATGGCTTATGCCTCTGGAAATCCAATAATGACAGATGTGGAGTTTGACGAGCTGAAGTTAAAGCTGAAGGTTTATTTTTTAGCTTAATCCATGCAAATATTTATATTTTTTGTAGTAGGACTAAGATGTAAACGAATGACAAGACGAATAGGTGATGCTATGCTTTGATCATAAATTTCTTGGTTTATTTTTTAATAAATAATCTATTTAATTTGGATTCAGCTTTGGTAAGACAAAGAAAACAATAAGTCCAAAGGGAGATTTACAAGAGTGTGGAAATGAAGTGTATTTTCACTCCTATTCATAGAACATAATCTGCTTGTTCTCCGTTAAGCCTTTTATATGAAACTAGTTCAAAAAGATTATTCATCATTGTTAGAATTCCAATGAGACCAACGGTAATAGACCAGTTCAGAGAGATTATTCATAGTTGCTGGATCTCAGATAGACCAACGTTAATAGAGTTAGAAAGAATATACAGATTCATTCTCTGATGTTTTTCCGTGGTCAGCAAATAAATATTAACGCTTATAGTTATTATAATTCCAGTTTATCATGGACAAATACGGAATCATTTTTTATTTTTCATTATATTCCTCAGTCCAGTCAAAAGGTGTTCTTCCTCTTCCCATTTCAAGATAGGACAAGGCCAGTCTTTTCTATTCTGTTTGAGGACTAGGTTTTCTTACTGTTTTATGTACAGGATGGGATGAAGTACAAGATTAAGGTCTGTTGTCTGGATATTTATTGAAAAGACACCCAAATCTGTGTAAATCGTTCAATGGCAAGTAAGATGATTGTGTCACTTATAATTCTGATCTTAAATCTTACGTTCTGAATTCACTGATTTATTTTCAAAAAGGCCATCATTTAACACTTTAAGTCATGAGCTGCACCAGGATCTATCTATGTGCAGCAGGTTTACCGGAAAAGTGTGTCAATTGGTCACATTTGATGCAACTCATGATTTATCTGTGCGCAGCAGATAACTAGTTACGGTAAAAGTCATATTGTGTAGCATTGTTATGTGGTTGTGCTTTAAACCTGGTAGAACAGATGAAAATATGACCACATATGCACAAGATGGCCCATCCTATATAGTAATGAGGAATTCATTTCGAAAATAGCGGCCACTGTGGCTCTTATTGCCCTATGCCTGTAATGGTTCCTAGTCACTAAAATGATCCTGGGGGATTTTTTTCCTCCTTGATAAGATTTTTCAGTATCTGATGTCCAATTTTGATCATCCGATGCTAGCATTAATGGTACTGATATGGCCTTTTGATTCTTAGGGACTTAGTGGTCTCTGGCTGAAACAGTAGGTATGTTGGTAAATCTATAGTGAGAGGTTCACTGTCATGGAACAAGGCAGAACAGGCATTAATTTCTCCCAAAAATCAAGAGCAATGATGGGAAAGATTATTTAATCGCTAAACGTTGAAAAACATGATGTCATTCGGTGTTTTCAGTTTAATAAGGAATCGGACTATTTGTCCGCCTTGGTATCAGGACTTTACAGTTTGGTACATCCCATAGGACGTTGACCAAATATGATGGTTCTGAAATACTTGTTGATAATATTCAAAAGGGGTTCAATTTCGAGTTTTAATTGTTGCCAAACCCATCTATACTATGTTACATGACTTTGACTTTTGCAGAGCTTTTCATTGCAATTCTTTACTTTGACGTGTTTCTTTGGTTCTTCTTTGTTCAAATAGTGTTTCATTCCGGATCTTTCCCTTGAATTAAATTCTCAAACTTACATGTCTGGTCTAGAACGATTACAACGCCACGAGGAACATTGTCATAATATCAGATTTTCCTTGAGGAGTTTGTAATCACATGTACAAAATGTCTACAAAACCTTCTAGCTGTCTGAAACTGTATTTTGCTTTCTACCAGTGGCAAAGGGTTTGGAGACTTTTTTGATCTACTACCTGGGCCACTTTACAGTAGCATACTTCATACTCTTGTATTACCTACGAGGACAAGCATTCGTAGCTTGTGTTTGAACATTAATTAATATGCGTTCTACTGGACTGTTGTACATACATTCACCATATGGACATTCATTACATGTTATTCTGTAAATAACCGTGTTTGGTGGTTTTGCTCTGCCGTTAACCATGTTCTACATCTTTTAACGTTATTGGATCAGAAAGGAAGCTCATTGCATGGAACATTCTTATTTACCAGACAGCTTCTTCATTCTTGGCCACTTTTGAAGCTTCAGAGCTGACTTTTATTTTTAATTTTTACAAGGGCATCTGATCTCGTTTATTGATTCGTAGTCAGTGACGTGTTAGCTATAGTTCTAATAACTCTCCTAGAGAAGCCAATAGATTTTGTTCTTTCCTGACCTGTAACAATTTTGGATTTTGAGTATGTTCCATGGTGACATCTTCACATCTTTGTTGCTTAGCAAGAAGGGAGTGATATTGTACAAGAAGGCCCGAGATGCAGTCTTCGTAGCAGAAAGGTATGCCCATTTGTCTTTGGAAACATTTAATCTACAGGGATAAAGCATTACATTTCATATTTGTTAATTAAAAGTACACGGCGGTGTATCTGCTTATCCCAATATCTTGATTCATCTTTGCCTGATGACTGTAATTGAGCTACTGGTTCGCCAATCAAACTTTTGCTATCGAAAGGACCCACATTCATTTTCATATAACAGTGTAAGACAACAATGTTGAAAATCTCTGAACGCTCTCCCACCCATGTTTTCAAGTCACTCTTTGATCTCCACAATGGCTGTCTTATTCGCATCACATATTCGTTGTAAATTCTAATAAAGGTGAACAAATTAACTTAGAGGGACGCATCAACGAAAAGGACATCATAGAATGATGCTTTTAGGATTTTGAACTATATTCAATTTGTCTTGCTTTCAGATTGGATACCTGCTAAACAAGTATTGTTATGAATGTAATTTTTGGGTTCAATTGGTATAATATTTGGTCATACAGGTTTACAGTGACTTAACTGTGGACTACCTCAGAATGTTCCTTCTAAATGTGCCAGCAGCTGTTGTTTCTCTTACCCTGTAAGTGCTGTCACAATAATCATATCATTGTGGACGCCATGTACGGAATATCTCAATCGTGTGTTATAGATAGTTTGGAGTAAACCAATGGATTTATTTGCAATTTTGTCTAGCTTTAAGCATTACTGTGGTCTGTGGTACATACCTAAACCTTTGCAGTGCAGATACATAGAAGTAAAACCCTGCATTTATTTTCCATTTTTTCTGGATTTAAATTTTTTGGTTTTGGGTACAACTAACAGCATTTCCTGTGAACACCTTTGCCTGAACTATTGGAAAGAAAACACTGTATCCTATGTTTGGAATGGACATATGAATGTGAAACAAGGATAAACTTTTTATTAAATGGATATCATAATGTTAATGGATGCTTTGGTTTACAGATTAGGGTTTGTTTACAGGGTTTTGGGATATTATATGAACGAGGTGAATTGTAAATATGTCTTATAGTTCTGGCATGTGTTTATGTTTCATGATTTATCTCCGGCTGTAGCTGTCAATATGTGACTTATGATCTGCCGTTGATTTCATGCAATGAGTTTTATCTTGGAATGTGTATGTTCTAGTTACAAGTCTGAATTCTGCTCGCATTAGTCTTTTGGATCTTCCATCATCTTTTTTTGACTTTATCTATAGTTTTTTGTTTTGCTATGTACATGAAATTTTACATTCAAGTCTAAATCTGGTGATTCATATGCAACAAATATATTTTCCTGATCTAAATGTCTAAGTTTGCACAGGACAGATATGTATCGCAGGCAGGGAAAGAATTCTTATTGTACCTTGAAGAGTTTTTCTTTGTACTTGTTGCCGTTGTTCTGTTTCTCGAGTTGTTCAGTTACAGTTGGGTAGAGTAGTTCATCAGAAGATATTTTTAAAGCTTTAAAATAGATAGCGGTTATCATACCATATAGTCTTTATCACTGTATTTTAGTGATTCCGTGCTATATAGATCCAAATGATTTATGGACAGTTTTAATTGCGCAGCCTTTATCAGCTTGCTTGAATGTGAGATATAATGGTTGACGAATAATCAGGAACTCTGAAGAATTTTAGTTCTCATTGATTTGGCTGTCTTTCGAGGTTCTTTTAAATGATTTCTCTGTAGTGATTTCTTTTGATCTTAGAGTAATCTGACAGTGGGTTTGACCTGGCTCTGGTTTCTAGAAAATCAGTTCTCAGTGAAAATGGTTGGTAACTATGAACATGCAATGAAACTGGGAACAACGTCTTGGAAATTGATGGCTATTGTATACAGATTTCAGCAACTCACGTATTTGGTGACGATGGTCAAATCATAATCTAATGCCCTCGTTTGTCATTTCAGGTTTTTCTTTTTGGATGATATCACGGGATTTGAATTAACGTTCCTAATGGAGGTGATATTTTTATTCTTCCTGTTCATATTTTGACATTTAAAGAATGAATTCTCACGCATTGGTTGTGTATTCTGCTCATTTTCCTGATCGTTCGTGGGTTTACGTCATTCCAGTCTTTGTTGTTTGCCCGAGTTAGTAACTCTCTCAGTTCTTTTCCTCGCTCAGCTGCCAGAGCCATTTAGCTTCATCTTCACGTGGTTCGCCGCCTTGCCCCTCATATTTTGGCTGGCGAAAGCGATAACCGATGTCATCGTCAAGGACTTTCTGATTTTAAAGGTAACTAGGAGTTCTCCTCGATCCCAGACATTGCCATTTTTATGCAGATAATATATATATATATATATATCTATCTAAGATGGTTGACTTAGTTCCGATGAATATTTCTCGATCCCAGGGCCCCTGTCCGAACTGTGGGACTGAGAACACTTCCTTCTTTGGCACCATCCTGTCCATATCCAGTGGCGGCACGACAAACACGCTGAAATGCTCAAAGTAAGACGTCTTAGTGTGGGTTTTCTTTGGCATCTCGGCGGATTAGATTACCACACATTGCGGTCTACTTACCTGTGTGGATGGATGGGTGTTCCTCTTCCTCTTCCCCTCCCCCCAGCTGCGGCACTCCCCTGGAGTACGACAGGAAGTCTCGCTTGATCACGCTGCCGGAGCCAGGCCAGGCTTAGTGATCTTCATTCATCTGTAACATATGTAATCGTGTCACATACTTTGCAAGATGGCCCGTCCCTATCTATGCACTGGGCATATATGCAAAGCACATGTTCTGGTCACACGTCTGACTTACACTTCTAAAGTTGAAGGCTTTGAGCGAAACTTTAGCCGATGCGTTGCTGTGACTGGCGCGAGAGGCGTATTCAATCACTTCACTGGTTTTCTAGTGAGGGTCGAGAGTTAAAGATCATTAATTCTATGGGTTTTAAGCTAAAAGGATTGTGCTTAAATTATCGACTCTCTCTCTCTCTCTCTCTCTCTCTCTCGCTCTTATTGTGATGGAAAGGTAGTTCTTAAATTATGGGCAGTCTCGCGGCACCACCTTTGGATCATTTTTATGGTTCGTAGGTCGATAAAAATCACTTTTTCTTGAGAGGGCATCTTATATTCTCGTGCTTTAAGTTTATCAGTGTATTACAAATTCTACAAGGCTTCATTAATATCCGTGGAAACGGAATCAGATTGGATCAATTCTGGGATTCGAAGACGGTTTGAGATCGCTCATACAGAAGACTTGGGGATGAGTATTTTGTTGAGGAGATGGGAGGGGTTGATCCCACAGAAGCCAACGACGCTGAGGTGAGTTCTTGGGCCTTTTCTGCCCGGGGCAGTCGAGTCCATCGGGAACAAAATCGAAAGAAGCCCCATTCCGCTGAAACACACCGGCGCGGGGCTTTCCGTGGATCCAGATCTCCTTCGGCTCCTTTGCCCATATCTCTCCCTGCATTACTGGATCAGTTGCAGGTCGAAAACCTCGGAATCAGGGAGTGGAGGTCTCCCTGGTTTCAGGAATCGTGCTGGGCATCCTTGATTTTGTTGCTTCTGCCTTCTTTACCTCGTCCGGCCTCTTCCGAGGCTGCCATCGGTCGCTTGGGAAAGCGATGGCCACCGAACGTCCCTCTCTCCTCCCCGTAGTTGGGCCGGATGGTCTGGCCAGAGACGCTCCAGTGATCACCTACACTGAGAAGGTGAATCGACCTCCACTTCCTATATCTTGCGCTATCCTCTTCTCTGTTGCTTCTCTGCCTGTCTTTCACGGTTTCAATCCTAAACGTCCTGCACGGAGAATTAACATTCTTTTCCTTTTCACAATCCTGTACGATGGGGTTTTCCTCCTGGCCTAACTCGTTCAGATCATTGAGGAAGAACAGCTCCAATTGAAGAGGTGAGTCTACGCTAGAACACAGCTCTCCCTCTCTAGTCCTCTGCACTCTCGTTCATCTGGGAAGTTGATTTGACATCGACGGGTACGTACAAACTGCAATGCCTAGCCGTTTGTTCGAGGGACCCAATCATTATTGTTATGAAATTGTTCAGCGCGTGCAATCAATTCCATAATATTTGGAACAATTTTATCTCTAGTACCCAGATGGGCAAGATTTCTACCATCCGGATATTCCATTTTTATCTAGTCCTGTCCCCTTGGAAAACTGGTCGAAAGGTCTCACTGACGTATCCCATGTCTTAACAGCACTTTGAGGGCGATGAACACCCATTTCAGTTATCTTTCCTCAGAACTTCTTTTTCTTTCTATGGGAGAGTAGGGAAACACATCAAAGGGATTACATTGCCCAAGCACTTCGATATACATCTAATTAGAGACGTTATAAGAACCACCATACTAACCTTGTGAACAATCAGACAACCGGAATTTTTCAATATCTTTGATGCTATTTAGAACACAAGTATCCACCGTTACTCATAAATTAGCTCAATTCTCTATCACTCTCATCCACGTAGGCTTCCATTAACAATTTGCATTTCTCAGTTGTTTCACAATTGTGCCTCACAACAGTGACGTGTCCAGTTTTATTAGTATCTTGGGAGGACATTATTTTTCCACAATGCGCAGCTCTTAAGAGTGATTTGACGAGAGAAACTGGTGATGAGAAGTGAAGGATGCTTCATCCAATTGCTGTTATCTAATATTCTGCCTACATTAAAATTTCGGTAAGCAGGCATCGTTAATGATGCTATCAACATGTGTTCGACTTAAGTTTCAGGGGATCACCTTTTTGTCAGCGTATATAATAACCATCTGAAAGAAAATGTTAGTGATGATCTAGCGGTTTTCTTTCCCAATGTTATGTAGTGGGAGATGTACATCAGAATCTCGGGACAGTTGGCATGACACACATAGTATCTTAAAATTGATGGTAAGATGATTGGATGACTGGTCCACATCTGCATCTTTAGAGAGTTCTTCAAAGCAAGATGGGGAAAATTACTTGGAAGACTGATCTATCATCTTAATAAATTATTGTAAAATATTATAAGCATAAATCATTATTTTAATTTTCAGATTATGGGATTAATAAAAGTATTATAACAATAGATCATTCAACATTATCATTTGCTAGTGTACAGTTGTGCTCAACAACAAATGTGTTGAATCATCTCAACTGACAGATTAAATCAGCAACGTAAGATTGTGTTTCTTTTGTCAACACCCAGGTGACAAGGTGTCCAAGCTTCTTATATGACCCACCTAGCAAACTTTGCGTGTAGACTGTTTGAGTAGCTGTAGTCAACACAACAGGTGTTATGTAGTACACCTCGTGTTTCCTAAAAACCCAGACTCGATAGCTGATGTAGATACGAAACTCTGATGCCGTAGCCCATTGCATCTGTATTTGGCAAGAAAATGTAGGGTATAGTGATAGTGAGTGCTCCAGGACTGGCTACACACATCAGCCACCGTGTTTTCCTTTTCTCGTTATGGTTCAACTAATGCTTAGTGTCATCAACCTGTCTTCATCTCTTAGTTACTTTCTTCCCCAATTCTTGTATGTTTGGCTTCTACAATTCAGTTTGCATTGCCAAGACTTGACCAGACTCGGTGAATTATATTGCATTTGAGCTGGCTGTCTGCGTGCTTGAGGTGGATGTTAAATTTAAAAATTTAAATGATTTCGTATCTTACAAATAAAATGACCACTTGTTGTTTATTCCTACGACTCTTACATGCTTTTTGGGCCCCACCTTATTCCTATGAAGTGGGACTTATTTTCATATAAAAATTAAATTTCTCAGGTATATCAATGAAAATTATTCGAAAATTCGGGATGTTGAACGAGAGCTGGAAAATCTTACATTAGAGATGAAACTTACAGCAGGGCCAAAGAAAGCAGGTTGGTCTCCCTTTTAGCTTTCCTCAATCAAGTATTAGAGCATTCCTTGTGATTGTTTGTACGATAGTGGTATCTCCTAACTTACATTTATTATACTGCTTTTTCATGTAATATACTCTAAGCCCTTGAGCATTTACGAAAGAAGATTGAGTTATCGACTGAGAAAATACATGCTGCAAAGTTAAAGGAAGAGCAAGCGCGGAAGGTTTGTCATGCTTTGGTGAACTATTATTTCTTGATAGAGTTTGAATTTCATTTTGTCTTAAACAAGGGTGACACAATTTTCATTGCTCTTGTTTGCTTTACTCACGACATTCTGCAAAATATATATTCCTTACTTTTGTCAACCTCTAAATCATTTTATATTATTTTATAAAAATTCTAGTGTTCCTGTGGGTTATGTGACTTCACATTGCATAGCAGTTAATATTATGTAGCTCTTATTGACTAGATGCGATTATGGGAAATGTAACTTGCTAAAGTTGTATTTCATGGGCACATTTGGTATTATTTTTGGTTTACACTGGAATGACCTTGGTTACTTGTTCCCAAGTCTGAGGAGTTAATTTGATAGATTGCGCAGTATGCACAAGGCCAGAAGAAAGCGCATGGCCAGAAGTCAAAAGGTGAAGGCTGGAGTCAAGGGTGATTGTTTCATGTCCAACCGGTACCCCTTGAAGTCTCATGCATTCTGATCCACTACTCCTCAACTATGTACATCCGGCAAAGCACTTAACTCCACAAAATGCATGATTTGATGGAAAACAGCTCCGCTGATGGTTTTCAAAGCCTATTCACTCAATGGTGGTCGGCTAGTGACTTCTGATTTTCAGACCATGCGATTCCCTTCCTCCAGTCTGAGAAATCCTCTTACCGTCTTTCCAGATGGCTGCTGTACTGTGCCATCAACTAGTTCTCATCGTTCAATATAAGCCAACTGAAATTCACCCAATCTAGAACATCATTTTCTCGTAAGAACATTGACCTGGAAAGACCAAAATCAAACCATAATGGTGAATAGTTCTAGTGTTAGAAAGATGTCCCTTTGTTCTTCTCTCACCCTTCCATTTGACTCGAGTGCTTTGAGATGTAATTTTTCGCAACAGTTTTTTTTTTTTTTTTTTTTTCTAATGGGGTTGGGCTTATCCCGTATTTTGTTAAAATTGAGATACCCTAAATAATCATCAGTGCAAGCAGCTGGTGTGATGTGATGCAAAAGGATTAATGTAACCTTGCGTAGTCCATGTAGATGTATAGTTCATTAAGTGCTTTCTGAATGTCACCATCTGCTCTAGAGACAGGAACCAGACGCTGCATCTATACATAATTTAATTTTTCTAGATTCCTGACAAAATATGGTACCTACGGGTGTATCTTAGGCTTGGGAAGCTGCAGCAAAGTTTGTGAAAGACGAGGAAGCAGCCAAGCAGAAGCTTTGTGACGACCTAAATCAGCTGGTATATTTGTTTTCCTCTTGTGTCGATGTCAATCGTTCTAGACACGTTTGCACCTTTGATTATTTCTCCTGCTGAACCTTTTATGACATTATTGGTTCTGCATTATCAGGTTCAAGAAAGTGCGGCCTCTCAATTTGCGAGGTTGGAAGAGCTGAAAAAGCGTCTTGAAGCTTTGAACCCTAACCGTACTTCTAGTGATGTCCCTGTAAGTGAAGTTCAAGTTCTATAACATTCCCTTGGGACAGTTTTCATATCGTTTTATATCTGTCGCTTTCATAGCAAGTGGTCAGGATAATGGAACTGAGGGCTCATCTCACGCATTAATGACAACATGAAAATATGGGTCTAAAAGGATTTTAGCCAAAACTTAACCACCATAAATATGGAATAGTTTGATATGACAGTGGCTCTTTTGAAAAGATTCAAATGTACTCTTAAGGGTTCGGATGGTGGAAGCTTGAGTAAAAAAATCAAATTATAACAGCCAACAAACTCAGTACGCGTAAAATTTTCTAAGTGAAACTGAAAACCCACGCAAATATCTCACATTGCGTTGTAAATTTGAGGTTATTGAGTTCAACAGTGCGTTTTTTATAAAAATAAAAAACGTAATATTTCGAGGTGCATATTTCTTTCGTGACCGAATTTTTATCAAGGCAGGGTTCGAGGCAAAAGAAAACCTCTTCTCATCCCACGTTTCTTCATTAGCAAAGTGTGAAAAGTTTTAAACGATTTTCGTTACACTGTTTCAGATCAATACTTCAGTAAATACCTTACTAAAAGTCTTATCCGAGAGCATTATATTTTCTGGACTCTTGGTCAAAATTAAGGAATATTTTGATTGGTATTTGTCTCCGTCTGTTAGCAATTTTCCTATCCTTGCTTGATGCTTGATGCTAATGAGTCTAATATATCCATTACTGATATCACATGAAAGTATTAATGAATGGGGTTAATCTAGTAATGCCGAGAGACATTAACCCAAAAAAGATGCTATCTTTTCGTTCTCAGGAGGTTAAACCTGTTCAAGGTAATTCAACTCCTAGCATGGCCTCAAGTCCTGCCGCAACAAGCACCCAGGGCTCAGGTCAGCGACTGCCCGAGGAGACCCAAAATCTTGCATCAGGTGGTGGTGAAGTTGCCGGAAAAGGTACAACCCAGCCGCCTTCAGTTGATGCTGAAGGGAAAGGAAGGAAAAGGGTTCCGACATCGGGAAGAGGGAAGGGGAATATGATGATCCTGCCCAAGAGCAAAGGGTCCTCTGGCCCTGGCTGGACTGGCGCAGGTTTTGATGTGGATGGAAGGGCATGAAGCAGGTCTTGTAGACTCGAATTAGCATGAACCAGAGGTTTCAGATCAGACCATGTGGGATGGTAACCAGTTGTGTGCAAGTTCACCGATGTAGAATCTGACTGACCTGACCTGGTGGAGCTCGTTCCTGACATGATGATTCCATTAGTACCATTGCTCATGGTATACTATGTGAATTCCTAAGTGAAGATTGTAAGTTGGATGAACATTTCCCGAGTTTTAAGTTTTTGACGAGCAGAATAAAGGAAACGAGAAAGGTTCTAATGTCTATCACACAGTAATATTTTTCTATTCTTTGTAATCGGACCAGGGAATGAGCTATTTACTCACTAACGTTCTTCAATACAAAATCAAGGATGATTGAAATAATCTTATTGACATGGGAAACTTACAATTATATATTTTAATTTATTTATTTTTGCCGAAATAATTTGTTAAGTAGACGAATCTACTCGGGGAACTGACTAAGACTCTAGAAAAGAGTGCATTATAATTTCTGAAGGAACAAACTAAACGAATTGCCGAACTCTTTAATGAATAATTTGGGAGTTCAAGAGTCCAGCCTAGTTAAATATCATTAGTATCCCCCATATAGTGTTTTATTGTCCTGTGGTATGTAATACCCGTAATGGGGCTGATGGAGTACTGGCTCGTTGTGCTTGAACAGTGTAAATTATTGCGAACAGGATGTGTGCTGGATGAAGGTAGTCAAAATCAGGTAAATAAGATGTAGATCTTGTGACCAACCCCATTCATATCTTTCAATTTATGCATGATCTTTCTCTCCCTTAAAGTTCTACTTGCTCCACTGCCCAAGTTCACGGGTTTGCCTTCTGGATTATAGATAGGTATGTTGTTAATACACCTAAGTGGGGCAATAGATGAAGTTGGTAAGTTGTTGAAACATTATAGACACTTGGGCTGTAACTATGCATGTTCAACATAAATTCCATCGTCGTTGATGCATATGTTCCCTATTAGACCATAGTTATGTGAACACTATCTGAACAATCGGACCAGCATTAGTCCTAAGGATTATTTAACAAAACTACGTAGTGGTTTCTTTCAGTTATTTCTCTGTGTGCTTGTATCCATGAGACTATTGCAAAGTAATGAATAGTCGCTCTTGTCACTCAACAAGATATTCATAGTGCATGATCTATATTATTAAATCAATAGGGTAACGAATGTGTATTGTTTATTACACCAACATGACAGTTATACTCTACTGGAAACTAGTAGTAGATGGACTTGTTACTCTCAACGATAGCACGGAGAAGCTGATAGGAGAATGGAGTTGGATCTTTTCCATGCAAATTTCTTTAGTGATTGATAGAAGAGAAACTAAACAAGAAAAGGAATGGGTTAGAAATTATGTAGGATCACTTTCCTAGTTTAATCTCAAATATATTCCCTATTCCAAGAGTTTAACTCTTTAATATTTGACATCATAGAACAAATATTGGATGCTAAATTTCATGGTTTTAGGCAATACCTTCATGACACCTAACTCTAAATAAGCCGAGTAGAACACGTGTAGGGTTAGAAAGCTAGTAATTTAAAAGGAAAAGGAAATGCATCGAAGTGTTGATGATCGGTAATATAAACTGTTCATCCAAGCTGTTCTCCTTAATCTGTAGTAACTATAAGAGTCTATTTCGTGCTTTGTAATTAACGACGATCGAATATCAGCTTTCCATCACCTTATCTTGAAATTTCCTTCTTTAACTGCTCCAGAACATCACACATCCAATGCCTCAAAATAAATGCTTACTCACATGCTAGCTGTAAAGGCGTAGTACGAATTACTGTTGGCTAAAGTATGAAATTTCGGTATGAATTGGGTGGTTTCTTAAAACTATTGAAGGTTGGATTGTGCTATTCGAATACATAAATTTTTCTGTATTCTTATCACATGTCTTTCATTTTAAAACGAATGTCTTTAAGAACCTATCAAAATTGACTTTGTCAACATCAATATTGAGAGTTCAACTAGCTGCACTCATACTAATGCGATTTAATCATTTACGCCATGATTTGGTTGGTGGGTACTTCTGCTTGTAGCTCTAGTGTGCAACTTCGAAACTCTCAAACACCATTATGTTTGGTCTCCATAATTTGATTTTTCTAAGATGTTGAAGCATATTTCTCTAACTTGGCGAACTCACCCATAAAGGTACTTCAGTTGGCCATCTAAAACGTCTCCTCAACACAATACGTAACTTGCTTGTAAATATATATAGTGAGTTTATGAGTTATTCTTCAGGAAACCAAGATTTCTTATAACTTACAACCTATAATGATAGTCTGAACTATATATTACTAAAGGAATGAAGTTCCATCATATGTGGGTAGAACTTAAATTATGTTTTTTTTTTTCAAATGGTCTCCATAACCATACTCTAATAGTCATACTTTGGTGACAAAATCATTCTTTACATCATTTAAACATTTTTACAGGATCTATAACCCACGCCTAGCTAATTCATTTCACTAAGGTGGATAATCTTTGGCGATATAAAGAGGCCGAGAATAGTGCTGTAGTAAACATTCACAATGTAAACCAAGTAGGGTCGTTGAGAGAAATAAACCTGCAGTGGCACGCGGATTCAGCAGCCAATTCACCTTAATACTGGGCTTTCCACTTTCCTTTGTGATTACGAAAAAGAAGCTTATTTTCAGTATATTTATCATATACTTTTTTCGCCGATCTTGATAGGTATGGAAACCCTCTTACAATTAGAAAACGCCACTGCAGGGGGGCGTCTCACAATTTAAAATCAGACTTCGGGGTAATCTGTCACTTATTCCTAATTTGAAATCATTGAAAATCATTGAAAATCATGTCATTTAAAATGGAGTCAGTCGAAATATGAATCTGACATGATGTTAGCAGCAGATCCTGTAAAAATGGAACTTTTATCTACTGCAATCCTTCAAATGGAAATAGTGAAACGGACACGGAAGCAAAGAGAAGTCGGTTACGACGAGTCGTCACCCAGATGATACTAACGCCGGTTTCCGATGTAGTAATTAGTGATTTAGCATGATCTGTATAAGGTGAAAGTTCTCACAACTGCCCATTAAGCACCTCTATTATTCAAATCTCTCTTATGGAGATGCCTTAGAACCAGTTACCCTTTTATCTCAGTTTTCTGTGGACGCTCTCGTGAATTTTTCTACGGAGCAAATCATTGCCAAAAAAAGCAACTGACGCGCCAACAGACACAGAAGGCGTAGAAAACGAAGCACCATTAATCTGCTGCTGGTCGCACTGACTTAACGATACTTGTTGACGCCGCCATCAAGAGTTGCGGGTGATGCTATTCCGTAACTACCGGGGCAGCAGCTGTTGGAGCTGGAACCCAAGCTGAGGAAGACTCGGGCCCAGATCGATTAGAAGCGAGCCATCAAAGAAGACGGTTTTACAATTCTTGTGCAAGGGATTGGCGGAGGAGACACGCGCAGAACTTTCTCGTCGCATCCGCCGCCGGCGGGCTGCGGTGAGCCGGAAGGCAAGAGAATAATACGGAGGGGCATAAAGGGCTGGCGCACGAAGGCACTGGCCATGTGAGGGAGGAGGAGAAGTTTTGGGAAGAGGACGCGCCGGCGGCAGGTGGTGTCCGTAGTATTGGCGGCTGCGGGGCCGGCGTAGCGGGGGGGTTGGCGCGCTCGTGTGCGTCACCTGTTGTCTTCTGCTCGCGGGGGCCCACTGCTCGTCTCCATAGGTACCCATTGTCGCGTCCACCGGTGCTCGTCCTTATTCTCGCTCTAGCCTCCCGATCACGTATGATATTGTCCAAAGAATGTTACCTCATTCGAGGACAGACGTAAAGACGAATCTCCAATTATCCTCCCCTTCATCATCTCCCCCATCCGGCTCTTATCGTCTCTCTCTCTCTGTCTCGCTCTTATAGCTCTCTCTCTCTCTCCTGCCCTCCCTCTCGCGTGAAGACAGAAGCACAAACAAACAAGACCCCCCCGGGCAGAGCTATTGGTGCAGCTGCCCATACACTTGCAGAGACGATCCAAAGGGAGATTTGGAAGAAGAATCCTGGGCCTCGCCCCCACCCGAAAAGCCGAGCGGCAGGTTCCGCCAAATGAAATCTCAAGAATAGAAATATATGGTCAAGCGTGTCTACGTACAGGAGAGAGGGAGGAAGACAGGGAGAGCTAGAGAGAGAGCGAGATAGAGAGAGAGAGAGAGGGGGAGGGAGGGAGGGAGGATGGGATTCCATGGAATTTGATGAGGTACACCTGTAAATTTCATTTAGGTTCGTTTGTCCCACACGTAGCTTGTCCCATGCCGGGGTTTGGAGTGACGTGGGAGGAGATCTTCCCAACTCATCCACTTGATACCGCCGCAGTTATTCCCTTTCGATTGTTAGCTTGTCGTTGTTCGTGTTCTGAGGATATCTCTCTTATTTTCGACGTGGCGGAATTACCTAGGCGACTGCCATTGTCAAGCATCAGCAGTATCCGCACTCGCGGTAGAAATCCCCCCCCCCTCCTCTTCTCACCCACTAAAGCCACGCAGATACAAGAAGAAAGAGAAGGCCTGGAAGATGGGGTGCCCTCTTTCTCTAATCTCTTACTCTCCTGCCCCTCCTTTTATCTGCTCTTGGGTTTTGGCCGGCTCGTCTCTTTGTCGTCCCCCTACGAGTGGCGGCAAGCTGCGAATTTCGGTGGAAATAATGCCAAGGAGACGAGGAAAGCAGGAGACTTGAAACTTAAAAACCCGGTGGAATTTTACACAGATGTCCGTTCAGCCGGCGCTCGCGCTCTCTGACGGCGGTGGCGGCGGCGGCGGCGGCCCAGTGAGGAGCCACTTGGTGAAGACGTCGAGGGTGTTCATATCCGCGCGGTAGCACCTCTGCGTGAACTCCAGCAGCGTCGACCATGTGAAGTCCGGGTACCTTCTGGGATGCTCACCGTCCACGAGCTCCGGCGGCGGCCGCACCACCTTGTTCATCCCCGGTGAGAGGAAGAAGGCCAAGGACTTGCGCGGCGTGTTGCTGTTCACCACCGCCCTGTGCAGGCAGCTCTTGTACCTCCCGTTCGACAGCGCCTGCCAAGCGCAAACCAGGAGAATTAGCTCGCCATGCGGAATGGGGGGAGAACAACAGGGGAAGAGGAAGAGCAGGGAGGGAGGTTACTGTGAAGGTATCGCCGATGTTGATGACGAAGGCGCGGGGATTGGGGCGGACGGAGCGCCAGCGGCCCTCGGAGAAGACCTGAAGGCCGTTGACGTCGTCCTGGTGGAGGATGGTGAGGGAGGTGGGGTCGCAGTGGGGGCCTGTTCCGAGCGTGAGATGGGGGTTCTGGCAGGGGGGGTAGTAATTCAGCCGCATGATGGAGTCGTGCTCCTCGAACAGGTCCCGGAAGGCGGCCTTCTCCAGGCCCAGGCTCACTGCCAGCAGCTCCATTATCGCCAGCGAGAGCTCCCCCATCGCCTCGCAGTACTCCTGGTACAGCTCCCTGCCGAGAAATGGAGAGCAGTGAATTAGTGAGAGACTGAGTGCGCAGATGGATGCCCTCCTCCTCCCTCATCCCCCTCAGGGCCAAGAACGGCCCTGTCCTTCATTGTCCACTAACCCGTCGCGCAGGAAGGCCGGACCCAGCGTCTCGAGGAAGTAGGCGAGCACATTGCCGCCGTCGCTGTCGGAAGAAGGGGAAGAAGGAGAATACCGGAAGGAGAGGGTCTCCTTCCACGGGAGCTTGGACGTGAAGCGGCCGGTGAAGCTGCTGGCGTAGCCGCAGCTCTCCCCGCGCTTCCTCTGCGCCCGCTGCTTCTCCTCGAGGGGCATCTGGAAGAAGCCCATCACGCGGCGGTGGGCATCCGCCAGGAGCCCCGGGTCGACACCATGGTTCACGACCTGGAAGAACCCGTGCCTCTCGCAGGCCTCCCTCACCAAGCTTGCGACTTTCATGGCCGGGCCCGCCGACGGGTCCCCCCTCCCTCTCCTCTCCTCCATGAACTCTCCCAGGTCGATGACGGGGAGCGCGAGAACCTCGGAGGCGGCGTCCGGCCCTGGCTTCTCCTCGTCGGGCCACACGTACTGCGGCGGGATCTCGCACCGGTGCTGCAGAACAGCGGCGTCAAACACCAGCGGGCTGGAACAGGGCATCGGCGGCCGCCGCTGCTGCGCGCCGTCGCCGCCGGCGAGTGCGCTCGGATTGGCGTCGCCCGGCATCATCTCCGCCTTGCGGGTGGCTGCTTGGCCGGCGACGGGCAGGACCATCGACGCTATGCCCAAGTTCTTGGGCTATGGAAGAGAGGGAATGCAGAGCTGCTGCAGTGGATGATGGAATTGGAGAACGAACAAAGTGGCCCGAGAGGTCGAGAGAGCTCTCCTCTTCTCTCCTACGAGAGGTGAGAGGCTGCGACCCCAAGCCGCCGGTGGAGTCTCTGTTTATATCATATATCGGGTATCTCGGGGGGGGGGGGGGAGCATGCCATCAAGAGCGGGAAGACCGACCACCACGCTCGGGCCGCCCTTAACGACGAAAACCCTCCACCGAGTTCGTGACTCACCAGCCTATCCAGAAGACGACAACTGTCCTTCCCTCCGGCGTTCTGCGAAAGCGAGTCCCTCGTCCGGGTCTGCCGCTCTCGCCGAAGTGCGCCGACACCAAACGAAACGGTCTCTTTCAGGTTCTGGAACCTTATAATCATTAAAATCTGATATTTTATTAATAACTCTACACACCCGATAGCTGTGCGAAGGATTTCCACCCTGCCGAGCAATCATCCTCGAGATAGGGCTTCAACTACTTTACCTATACAGCATTTCGCTCTGGAAAATCCAACTGTTGTAATTGTACCATAGCCGCTTAGGTACCTGATTTTCATATTTACTACTAATTATATTATAATCAGTTTTTGGCTAACTTATAAAATAAGAAAAAGCTTTGTTTCCTCAATTTTTAGATTAAAGAATGAAAACAATGTTTTGAATAGGCTTAATGCTCTTCTTGAAAATCAGGTTTTATGTAGTATAAAATACATATAACCCTAACGCCAGATGTTTTCGTCTAAACTGTAATCTGCATGCCTTTCATCTCCCACAGATTTTTGATTTTGCAACAGTACTTGCAGTGGAGAGATCCCCATGACACTGGAACTCTCATTTCACCATACCACATTCAGCCGAACCTCTCTTTAGTTTTTAGGTGCCAATCATCTGTCACTACCCTTTGAGAAATAGCAACTTTGTTGTTAAGTAAATAGCATATATATCAAGGAAAAAAAGTTCTAATTCTTTTATTGCTAACTAAGAAGGCTAGACAAACCTAAATAGCTCGAAAAAGACCTTCAAGAATTATTAAATATAATTCGTTTTTCAAGAATGACCGTGTGCTGTATAATGAAACACTTGGCCAATCAGACAATGTTTCCTACATCCACCTTATCAAACCTCTAAGAAGTAAACAGCGAAGGGAGACAAAAAAGAAAAAAAAATGTTTTTAATGATACTCCTATCTTAATATCTTTGTATTTCTCAAGGAGCCCCCACTCAGCTGAATGTTTTCAACTCTTTTGAGCAACTCATCAAGTGCTGCCAAAATTTCAGCCCCCTCTCACAACAATTTCAGATTGACTGAAACTGCCCATTCAAGTTTTTGCATTTTCTATTGAACTTGAATTATGAAATTAATTTGAAAATAAATTGCAAACTGTACATCCGACAAGGGATTTAGTATGTTTACTATCAAGTGGACTTCAACATTTTGTGTATACACTAGAATGGTTTCAGCATTATAAGAAATTCCTCGTTGAATTAAATCAATAATTTTGACCACACCTAATTAGAGAATCAATGTTGATTGTATTATTTTTGTCTGTTCCTTTGACTCCAAGATATTTTGCAGTGATACTTCTTGTTAGTGGGAGGTATACCACGGAATGAATGGCTTATCATGTGAAGACTTTAATTCAAAACTTTTTATCCAAAGCTGATATTTGGTCACCATCAGAGTCATGTCCTTGTCAGAAATAGTCCATCGTGTCCCAATGTGTGAGAAGTAGTTGTCTTTGTAATTCTTCAATTGACAACATATCAATGCCTCTTTAGTTCTACTTCAAAAAGCAATAAAAACTATAGTTGCATATGTGAAATCTAATGTCGAACAGTATCCCACTCAGCTTGTATATGGCACATGAAATTATATAACAAACAAAACACTTTTGTTGGTGTCATGCACTTAGCATGGTTGTAAAGTTATATTTAGTTTTGAAAAAAATTAAAAAAGTTGTAATGAAATTTTGATGAAGGTGAAGAGGAGAAAATCATTGGTGCACAAGCTTAACGTTTTGCTTGTGTAGATATGGTGTTAGGGTATCATGCTATGATACTTACTTGTAAAAACATGACTTCCTCTAAATGGAGTTTTTGAATTATGACTTTTGTATAAAAAACCAACTACTAATGGTGTTAGGGTATCATGACGTCTTATAAATAAACTATTCTATTTAACCTTTTGAATTTTTCAAGGTACTAATGATGATCAAAACACCTTTTCCTTAGATGAATAAATGGCATGTAATATTTATAAATATTTGAATAAAAATAACCAAACGTTCCTTCCACAAAAAATGTTTCATAAAAATGAAACCAAAAGGGCAAACATTGATTCCCAAATGCAATACAACTAAATATGTAGAAAGCATAATATTATGTAAAAGAAAATTGTTCCAAACATTTTCTCATACGTGGTATACAACACATGAAGTGATTATGCTACAACTTCCTTGTTAAAGAAGACAAAATAAAATATGTCTAGTGTACAACTTGAGGGGTGAATTGTGAAGTCAAAATGATGTTTACCCTTCAGAAAGCATTCGAGAAACTTTTAATACATAAAACTTCTTGTTGGCTTTAGGATCCCATGTTCTTATGACGTCTTTATATTTTTAAAAATTAATAAATTTCTTAATTTTATAATTCGGAACCTAAATGAGCTTAATGGTTATTATTGAAGAAAGTGTGAATATTGAGAAAATTGAGATCAAGGGTAAAAGTGTCATTATACATTACAAGCTAAATTGAATTTTCTCTTCAACCTAGAAAATGACTGAACTGGCTGCATATGCTCCAGAATGTATTTACTGAGCAACCTAGTCTACTATGATCTACCTAGTCTAAAATGAAAAATCCAGAAAAGCAATGACAATATAAGGAGAACTCTCTTAAACTAAAATGAGCAAGGAAGAGTAATTGAATCCTGATCAAGTGTGAAATATCAAAGAGTAATGAGGGAACAAGGCGCATCCTTGATAAAAAAATTCTTATATATTAAGTCATAGGAATTAAGCATCTAAAAAGTTTGAAGCATAAATGAAAAGAATGGTAACTCATTAGATTTATTAAGGTGTATGGTTAGTACTTGAGATGATCTAGAGGTTCAATCTAGAGGAATTTAGCTTATGTTAAATTCATTGGTCCCCTAGAGTTGTGAACTTAAAACAGAAGAGTGGGTTCCCCTCTACTTTGACCATCTAGTGCCACGAATCTCAAAAAAATAATTTAGGCAAAATTCTGAGGTTATTGGAGAAATTAAATCTAGCAAAGACCAGTGAAGCTTGAATTTAGTCTTAGATGGTAGAGAATTTGGAAGAGCTCAAGGACATGGTTCTTAGATGGTGTAGGTGTGGTAGATTAAACTATTATAAGAGAATTGTGTGAGAAAAAATCTTTGACCAGGCTTCGTTATCTAAATAATAAAAATATTAGAGCTAAAACTAGAGTGTCTCCACCCATCTTCCTAACTTGTCATATCAAAGAAATTCTAATTGAACCAAAGCTAACCTGAATCCATACAAAGTAGTTATCTTTGAAGATGTAGACCTCCATAACTATTACTTTGAGGTCAAACTTAGAGGGATGCTCTATTATTGACCTTCTTTATTATACATATTGGGGAACAAGGATCAGAATTGCACATATTGAGCTCCCTTAGTAGATCTCTAATTATGTATATTTTTGGAGCATTCAATGCATCATGTTTTAATGAAGAATAACTAATATAATATTAATTAAAAGGATTAAATTATAGCTTACTCTAACTATGTATGATATGATAATAAATATGTAAGTAATTATATACAATTCCATACAATAATTTAGATGATAATTCAGCTATAAGTTTGTTCAGATGATAATTCATTGAACAATTTAAATCAGCAAGCTAAATTCAAAAGATTGATTCATTTCATGATATGAAATGATCATATTATATGTTTATTGTGAAAATCATAATATTAACATAATATGCTATCATGAAAAATAATAGTAAGCACATTGGAATGAAAAAGATATTGAGAAGTAAAATATGCATATGAAGGCCTAGTCACTTTTGAAATTAGATCATTACATTCGAATGATTTGATTATCAACTTATTCAATTTTGTTCAAATTGTCTACTTAGTCGAACATAAATTTTTCAAAATCAGATATATCATAAAATATTTTCTTAGCATTTTGAATTGTGAAAACTACAGTTTTGATTTAGATATATTTTGATTGGTAAGTCATAGTCTGAATGAGATATATGTTATCAATTTTATGCCAAAATTATCAGATCCTTGTTGTAGTAGTTTACCTAAAATCGACACAAATCAAATAGGAACATTTGAGTACTAACAGATTGTGTATAAATTAATTTGACCTAAAAATATCTGAGTTCCTTTCAAGCAAAACTTTAAGAAATTTTCAGATAAATCACTTTCTACATTGTTTGTGCTTTTGGTGGTCCAACAAGGAAACTTCATAACATTTTTTTCTCACATTTGTAAAAATTTTTCCTGTCCTTTTAAGTCATAAGAACTGTAAGATAGTCCTGTATCTCCACAGAAACATTCCAAAACATTAAACTTACCAACTATGACATGAGAAGAACAAAAGGTCAAAATCCCTCCTTTGAGTTAAAAATTTATGATCCTTGAACTTCAAATATTGTAGTTTACAAGTCCAATTCTCATTTAGAGTGATTCAAATCAGTTCTCATGGTCAAACTCCTTTGACTCTCTCAAACATTAGAGCTTGAATAAAAGACATGAATTTATCCTTCTTCTACTTCTGAGTGTGAGAGTCACGTCTCTATCAGTAGAAGTCAGTCTTCTAATGATTGTTATGAATTTGATTTAAATTATCCCACAGCTCCTAATGTTAAAGATCCTACATCTTTAGACTTTAATGCTCCAACTGATTCCAGTCCTTGTACTAAGTTCCATCAAATTTTTGAGAATGGCAAAAACATTTCTACCAGAATTTTCAGTCATAAATTTGTTGAGACCATTGATAAAAATATCTCTGATTTTCTCGAAAGAGTTTGTTGAATGGAACTAGTTTGAACCCTAGTAAAGATATACCCTATGCTAGTGAGGCACTTTTATTCAAAAAACCTTTCCTAGATTCATCCTTGCCATTGCACTCAAAAGAAAGCTAATTTGTCTCACAACCAGGGGCCTTTATCACATTTTAAATTTTCCTATACAAACGATGATAGATGTTAGATCCCTAGAGGAACCAGATGGATGAACCAATAGGAAGGGGGGGTGTTGAATTGATTCTTCTTTGCTCAGCTCTTGGTTTCTGATATTTTGATGACTCCTATCAAAGCTGGTGTGTCACGATTTTAAATACATTCTTCCATTCTTTCTTCTAGGTTATTGACTTTAGATGAAAACACAATAAGCTCACAAAGTATTTACAATACATGCGCAAATGTTACCAAGCTAGGCATTTAGCACACTTCTTGTAGGCTTTTGATCCTTTGATTTTGTTACTGGAGAAGCTTTGGCCTCAGAGACAATGAAGACTTGAGCAGAAGCTCTTTGGTGCTATTTTTTAAGCTCAACAATGCATGTCATGTATGACATTTAGACTCCTTGGAGGAAAGTATTAGGTATGATTCTATTTTTTTGCATTTATTCAGGATTTTTGTAATATTGTTTCTCCCTCTAACCCTCTCCTCCGGTGTAGATGGAACCCACCCTCCATTTTAAGATGCTTAATGGGCCGTCCTACATGTGGGGGGCGTATTGGACTGTCCAACTGTCACATTGCAATGGTTGCCTTTGCCTGAAATTCAAATCCTAAACTACGCACAAATATTTTAAAATTCATAATAAATCAAATTATCCGAATTTTGGTTTTTGATTGGTGCGTTGGATTCCTGTTTGATTTAGCTTTTAATGCATCACTATTTTACCACTGTAAAACATATTAATCATATGGGTTTAGAAGTCTGAACCATTTTTCCCTTGGGAGCAATTCTTAAATTACGAGTATTGTAAAATTCATAACAAATATAAATCTTTGACTTTGGGTCTTTTGTTTTTCTCATTGAGTCCATATTTAAAAATGTGTTTCTCATAAATGGTCATATGACTATATATGGGTCACCAATTTTGTTGCACTCCTTTTTTATGCATAATACTTGACCATATTACCCCTAAGGGAACTAAGCAATAATTTCAAATTTTGTTGCACTTCTGCCTTAGATCGCTCATCCCTCATTCACCAGTCAAGATCCAATTCAAGCAACCTTCTAAAAATATCCTGACCCTTCTTCCTCACATAAACACTACCCTGTATACTTTTTGAAGACAAGCTTGATTTAGCACTCTCAAAGTGAAGAACTTGGACTCCACTCCCAAAGATCATAGTACATTCCACGAACGAGGCCTCATGATAGTTGTGGCCTTGGAGCTGATGCTTGAGAAAGAACGGAAGAAGGAAAACATTGGAGAAATGCATCACGAAGACTAAGGACCAAGGTGACAGTAAATCCAGAGCATCTTTTACTTCATCCACCCTTGCTTATGTTAACAAAAGGGAGAGAAAATGGAAGAAGAATATTAAAGTGAGGAAGAAAACGTTGAAAACAAAGAAACAATTAGTAGAGATTAAAGTGAGGAAGATGGTGAACATAAACGGAGAACTATAAAAAGGGAAGTATTAAAAACGAGGGAATTGAAAAATAATGTGCTCTATTTTGTCAACGATTTCTTAAAATATATTCTGAAGTATGAATGTTGCCGAATGCTGAATATCTCTAAAGTTATGGAATTACTAAATGTTTTGAATTTATGGCATTTCAGAACGCTTATCCTTCATAAACGATAGAGAACCTGTCCCGAATATCTTCAGCTGTATCACAGCTTGAGACACAGTTCTCTTTCAAAAAGTAGTTTCTGGTTTTTCTATGATCGAATGTCCTAAACGATCCTTAACTCTGATATGCTGGCTAAATAGTAGGAACATAGCCATTTAAATCACATGATAAACTACTTGTATATTTAGTGGGAGAAATAAACATTCAAGAGGAATAAACCATCGAATTCCAGGTGAGGATTTGCACAAAAAAGTGTCAAACACAGAAGGGAAACTCTTGGTTAATTAAGACGTATTCCATTTATAAAAAGTAAGGTCAAAACAATATCATCTTTCAGGTGAGGATTATGATCTGAAAATTCAAAAAGATGACACTGAAAATGCGACCATAGGTTCAGTCCAAATTGAGTTACAGATTACTGAATTCCTTTTGTTCACTGAAAAACTAAAACCAACTGATGCCTGAAAACTAGTTATACACTCTGAGAAGATCGGTCTACCTTTGAAATTGAAAGGTTTGATAAATTCATTGAAATCAAACACTTTGATACGAGAAATTATCATTTGACTGGAAAATGGTACAAAGAGATTGACATCAGAAATATATTTAGTGGACTGATAACCGGTTTGAAAATTTCTGAACTTACTTCAGTCCACACAAAATATGAAACAGATTTGAGCTCCAGGATTAAACCTATCGATTGATTAGTTTATCAACTCAGAAGTTTTTCTCTCCGTCTCTTAAACAATATCTTTGTCCGGAACTTCAGATGTTCTGACTATCAGAAAATAAATATAGCTCTCCCATCTTTCAATAGTTTGATTCTGAATTTAATCATGAAACTTTGTTTCAAATATCCTGAAATCAAAAACTTAGAACATAGTTTCATAAATTTTCAAAAAAAATTTTCAAACTATAAACATGAAATTAACCATCGGTGCATTCTGCTTCCACGGAAGGACGAGTTTTGTATGCCCTCATTAGGGTATCAACAGAGAGAGAAGGCTGCTATAGGCACAGGAAAAAAATTCTAAAAATTAATTCACCACTAGGTAGTGCTGCTTGCATGAAAAGACGAAGTTTTGATGGCTAAACAGCTGTTTAAATATCACGAAAAATGAAGAAAAATCAGTTGATATAGAAGAAACACTCTCCTCACCATGCCAATGAGGAACAAACAAAAAATCAAGATTAAGGGCAAAAGTCATATCCTAGATCAGAGGGTTATAAAAGAAATAGTGAAAGGAATCAAGCCTCTAAAACACTTAGAGCTTAAATGAAAATAATGGTAACTATCTAGTGTACGGTTAATACTCAGGGTGATATAGTGTATGAAGCTAGCGATCATTATCTTTTGCTAATCGCATTGGCCTCCTACATCTGTGAATCCAAAAAAGTGTACTGAGTTCCCTATATGTTTGGCCCACTAAACTCATGAATATGAAAGAGAATTTCACCTTGTTGGATGCAAGTGTTAAATCAGGTGAAGGTGACCAAACTTGCAATTAAAACGGGCGATAAGCAATCCATCATAAAGATAATGTTCTGTACTAAGAACTATCTATTTTTTCTTCTTAAAGCACCCTCACTTGTAAGATGATTAACATTTCCATGACTTATCACGCTGGAAAATCTCGTAACTCTTTCTCTCTCTCTCTCTCTCTCTAGCAAGATTTCAGCGCTCTCCAATTCTCTTGTGAGAGTTCTAGCAGGACTCTTTGCTTGTTCTTAGATTCTCGTCCAACTAAAGTCTTTTTCTGTTATTTATTTCATTGCCTTGACCATAATTTCTACTTTAATTACCCATGCAAATGTTTGCAACATTAGCAGGCCTAAGAATAGGTCTTAATTAAAATTTTCTTTTCACTTGCGACTTTAGAAAACGGGAAAATTCACCTCCCCTTGTTGGTATTTGTTGATGGCTTTAAATGATCAAGTAATCAAAGCTAAAATACAATCAAATCTAAATTTATGTAGGTATTGAATTAAGATATGTATGATAAAACAAGTTATGTTCGTCTGTTGCCCTTAACGATTATGTTATGAAAGATGTGACAATGCCTTTCATTTAAAGACTTGGGATCTTTGATAGAAGTTCATACACTTTAAAATTGTAGTAGAGTCTTTGTTGGTTTCAAAAAATTAGATGTATGTTAAGAAATTTCGTACCATACTTGGTGTGGAATGAAATCATGGGGTAATACGCTTTCTTTAGTCATCTTGTGCTACCATTCTTATCTTCAAATCTAAGATTTCCTAGGTTGCAATACCACCCTGCATTGTGTTTTCATCACAATTAACGGTGTGCTCATTTTTAGTTAATTTTTGACTTACCCCATGCATATATGGATACCTCTTATTTATAGAGAAAATGGAGAAATCCTAGCCGAGTACTGCACCACAGAATTACCTGTGTTTACGAAATAGCAAGTTAGTTTGTTTCTTGATAGTTCATGGATGAAGTATATACCTTTGAGTGACGGAAATAATTCATGTACATGCACAAAATGCTGCAATCAACGTGTTTTCGGTCAGTTTCCATTTTATATGGTTATTCAATATGTTAAATTAATTATTATGATAGTGAAACACCTCTAAATCCTCAGAGTATTCATCAGCAGTAAAAATATATTTAGTATTGCAATTTTGAGATTATTTTAGAAGAAAGTGTAGATGTTAATAATGAGCAACACATTATAATCGATGTTTTTAATACGGTTATTCCTAAAATAGGTATAATTTTTTTGGAATTTCAAAGAGTTTAAAAGAGACTGGTAAAATTATGAACTATTTTAGAAATATCTGTCATTTTCTAAGATAAATGTCAGTACAAGAGTCAGTAGTAGTCAGGGCCCCTGCTAGGCAAGGAGTGAACACAGAGGATATGTTTTGAAGCTTTATTTTTTTTCATGGTTTAAAGATTTCCCGGCATCAAGGCCGAACAATAATATTCATAATTACCTCCTCTGAGACCTAGAAAACTTTTCAATGAAATCCTACACGCAATGGAGGTCAGTCACTAGGATGTCGTTGAGTGGGTAAGCTTTCGTTTATGTGAGGATATTACCAAATTCAAAGCGTCAACCAAGAATCTGATCGACAGACAGCTTATCTCTAGCCCATAGCAATCTAATTGTGTCTCAGCCAAAAGCATGGAAATATATCAGCAAAACGAGCCGCACCAACCACTTAAAATACTATCCTAAATAGCGTTGATGTGCATAGTTCTTGTGGAAAATCAACTAGGAGGCTTCCAGAGCAATGACCATTCTTGATTCATAGGATCCTTTTGGCCGTGGCTTGTGAAATACACAGCCTTCTTTGCGCACAACCGAAATTAACATCCTCAGAGCTGTAGAATCAGGCCCTGTACAGAAGAGGGGGCAACGATCGACTATTCAGAGAAAAGCAGGAGGAATAACCGTAGAAAAGAAAATTCAGAAAAGTAAACAACTTTCTAAACTTTCTAAAGGGAATTTTATTCCCATCCTTTAGTCCACACTCATAGCACATGACTACTCTACAAGCTACTAAATTTCAATGTAGCATGAATAATATCAAGGCATTGCAACTGTAACTGAAGTGTTTCACAAGTTATCAGTCGTAATGATGGAACTGGCTTCAAGATATGGAACTGGGTAGTGCGATTAAGTACTTTAATCCATCGAACTAACAATTACCCCTCTGATATGAATATAGTCACGATAAAAGATGAAGTAAGAAAAACGCCTTGAGGGTTTAGGGTTTAGGATATGGAACTGGGTAGTGTTTATAAAAAAAAAATTCTGAAGTGCATAAAAATCGACCAAAGGGACATACTTTCTCTTCCGACGGTCTACACCACTATTTCTCATATCAATTTTCGGAAGTGAGGCTCCAGGAGCTCCAACAAACTGCATTGGAGAAGCTGCTTGGGTGGTAACAGTAGCCGCTGTAGCTGCTGACAATGCTGGCGCTGACACTGGAGAAGGTACAGCAGCAACTGCACCAGGAGGTTCAGGAAGTGGGCGTGGCAATATATGTTTCAAACGGTTGTTCCTATAATTTTTCCAGAAGAAGAATTGCTGCCTGTGAGCTAATTCCTGCATGGAAAGAGAGGAATTGCGACCAGCATCAGTTGTCATCAATAACATCCCAAGGATATCTCAAAAATCAAGGAGCATGCATATTTCAGAGAGACACAAGCATGATGCATAAATGAATGATAAGGATGCCCTAACAAGAGAAAGAGCTTAAAACACCATTTACTGTTACTAAACAGTATAGCAATTTTTTTGTAAATAAAGCATGGCTGTGGTGTTCTACTTAACGATAGTTCAGTTGACGTATGCTTTCCTGGAGGATATGATTGAAATTATTACCACTTCTATGAATGATGAAAAGGGATGAACTAGATAGAACCCTTGCTTACTTTAACATATCATTCTACCACTAATTGTAACATCATATCTAAGAAACAACATTTTTTTTAGTAAGAAATAAAACTAAATAGTATTGATCTTTTTCCAGCTCACTCTATATGAACTAGGAGTAATGGAACTTGAGGCATTAAGGGTAAAGCAGAATAGTAGAATGAAGTACATTTATAAGAATCATTCAAAGTGACTGCAACTTGGAAATTTTTCAACAAGAATGAACTCTTTCACAGAAGGTCTAAGATGTCAGGCTTTTGAAGGCCTAAGATGTATACAGAAATTGACTAGCCATCTACAATCCCAGCTATACCTCGGAATCAGCCATTGTCATAAAGAGCATTGAACTCCTCAGACTCTAAGTGCAGGACATTTGCACTTTTCAGGCACGTAGGTCTTGTTTAGAGACAAAGAAACACACTCTTTTCTTTGGCGATTGCGACACTCTTCCATTAGCACATCCTGACCACTTGATCAGCTCCTTGTCGACAATTTTATCCTTTAGTTTCAACAGAGCTTAACCCAGCCATTGAGATCCCATTGACCTCCTACCTCTCTGCACAGTCTTGAAATATTATGTCCTCAAAGAACTGTTGTCTGGGAAAGAAAAGTCTCACAGATAAATGTCTTTAGTGCTTGGCAAAAGACATCATCAAGCAACCGTTTTTGTCTAGGCCAAATGATTCATAGAGGTACCCATTTATGTGTGGGTTCCTACCATTTGTATTCTATCTGACCCAGAAGCAGAAGCAAATCGCTGTCTGCTTGTGTCCAGTTGAATCAATGATGTGGATAGGCATTCACATCAATCAGTATTCTGAATGCACTGCAACTAGACTTCTTGCACTGCTGGCCCAGACACCTTTTGAGTGGCTCAGCCATAGAGTCATCTTGGTGGCCTAGACTGCCAACAAGGTGATGGCCTAAGTAACAGAAAGTGACAGACTTCCACAAGTTCAAAGAGACAAACTGAAGGCAGGTTGGACATTCAAATTAGTCCTAGAGTAAAGCCTGAAATTACAGAAAAAATGAGCACACTGTAGCCAATAATAAGTTAAAAACATTCCGAGAAGCAAAGTTCGCTACTTCTCAGACATGTTAATTCTAGTAAAGCAAGGCATATATTGCACTCATAAAGACTAATAAAACAAAGCTAAATCGTACGAAGACCAAGTTCCTCACACCTTGCTGGCTGGATGAGCCATTGCATTTCGGAAATTTGCGTCTTGGAGGAGTTCAAGAAAGAATAGGCAATGCGGATACCTGTAGCATAGAAAAGGAAATTTCAAAATTACATGATAATGTTGGGAATAGTGGCCAATATATAGAAAAGCAGATTTCAAAGGTCACCCACATTATAAATTTAATGTACTCTGGCTTTTGCCAATATTGAAGATACTTCAAATATCCAATGAACGCTTCATCTTCAAAGTAACGATTCTGGGCTAAATCTGAAGAGCGTTGGCAAAAAGGAAAGAGCTCAGCTTAGAAAAGTTTTTTCTCCTGGATGTCTGAAGACGGAAACAACAAACACTTGATTGAGCCAGAAATAAAATGAAAAAAAGGATTTCGTCAAGTGAGAAACAAATGAAAGAAAAAGTTTACTGAGACAAAAATGAAATGAAGAATTCACCAAGAAAGTAATTATTATGATATTGGTCGAAAATCAGTTCAAACGGAATCCATCAGGATATGAAATTGGAGCAAGTGATCAAATTCCACAACCTCAAAGGTCGTGTTCAGTTGTCATCTACCGAGCATGCCTTTTTAAATCAGAAGGTAGCCCTTTAACTATTTCAGGTAATGTTCCTAAAACTACAACCAATTACTGCCCCACTGTGGTCTTAGAATAAACGCCACTTCTGTGCAATTAAAGGAGCATCAGAATGTAATTTTCTAAAACTATAATTCTTCTTATCCGCAGCTTTCTATTTCAAATCTCATCAATAATCATTCCTTTCGCATTTACTGTATCTCTTACCCATTCGAGAATGGTATTGTTGGTAAACACAAATATCACTTTTCTAACTACTCTCCAGGTTGTAGGCGTGGATAAAAAACTGGCTCTTGCAATCCAGTCTCAATAAGAAAATTTTCATTTTTACTCTGTTCTGTACTCTCATACCACAAATGTGTCGAAATTATAACAATGCAGATATTAAAAACGTAACAAGTGACAAACCAAGCAAACTTAACCAGTAACATGAAGCCGTTGCTTGTTATTATACAAGAAATTCATGAGTCAGAAGTTTTTTGGCGAAATTAGTCCTTCATCCCTTCTTCCTAGCTCACTTGAAATCATTGATAGTAAGTCTTTCATGACCGTATTTATTCTCAATTTGGCATAAAGACGCAGAGTGAGGACATTGCTCCCACTTTATTAGTTTTTCAAGATTGTTCTGATCAGCCCACAAGTAATCAAGTGGTCACCTACCACATTGAAAGCATCACAGATCATCCACGGCCCTTAGTCTCAGTAACCCAAGGGACATTTCTTTCAGATATTACATACAAAAGAGCCCTTTCTTAAAAGATAGATCACCTCCCAATCCTTGCTTCAATAGTATACCAACTAGAAAGATAACCCCAAATTCCGGACTAGTTATAGATGGTTGCAAGCCCATCCTCACAGACAACATTCAACCATAACGTTCTGCAACACAAAATATTACTTCCAGACATCCAATTATCTTCACCACAGAAATCCTCCACCAGTTAGCCTGAAAACTTCTTAGCAGAAAATGAAGAAAAACTTTACAGCAGCACATACACTTTCTCCTCTGCCCATTTCCAAACTAAACTCACCTGGAAAATCTAAACGAACTGCACAAGACAAAGCCCACCATCATTGCGTGGTTGCCTCTGCACAGCGCTTAGAACCATTAAGGTATATACCACAGTTCCACAGAAGTATGGAAAATATTCAGGACCTTTAAATCATAACCATAGGCCATACTATCATCCATCTCCCTATTGACGAATTTGGCTTAGTGAACATTCATTGTAACTTTGACGCATTAACTACTATTAATTGTGATAACTGAAACTTCAGAAAGCTGAGATATATAAAAACAGATTGCAAATCTGGGATAGAACTAAAAAAAACATTAACTTTAAAGCTGAATTGTAAATGTTAAAATAATTTTGTGAGCTATCCTCATGATTGAGACAAATCTCTAAGGATAACATTTTAAAAGAATGGAAGAAGAAAACGATGAAAAGAGAACACAAGACACTGGAAGAACAGAGAAAACTTAAGCCTCTTACTTGTACTCATTCAAAGTTTTCATAGATGCCACCTTAACTATTAATTTAGATCCCTATAGTAGAGTTCCCACAAGCCTGATCTTTTAACAAAGTCGGTACTCTCTGAAAGCTTCGTTGAAAGGGTGGCTACCAAACAGGTTACTCCTAAATTTGCAAGCGGTAGTTGATCTCATATATAGCTTATCATACCAACCTGTTCACAAAAACTAGCCTGTAGCAAGTGAAAAGTGAAGACCACCAGTATCTGCATATGGAATTTCTATATGTTGATGACATTGCACTACTGAGAGTGTGGCAAGTAATTCAGCAAAAATAAGTGAAAATCATACATATGAGCAATTAAGGTTTATCCAACATGGTCTATTCAATCATAAAGCTGAAACTGAGAAAATAACATAAGGCAATTATCCATATTCCCAGATGTTTTTTCTTCTTCCATGTTCCCAAAGAAAAGTAGAGCTAAAGGTTGCCAATTTAGTCAGCTCATTTATCAATGCAAAAAACAGAGAAAAGATCGAGAACAAAGTATATGACTAATTAAAAATATTCCAAACGTTACAACTCAATCATATAGCTGAATGTTTTCAGAAAATAAACTAGGAAGGAATACAAAACCTATAGATTTTAATTTCTCTTACGAAATCCAATCTTGGAAATGATATATCAATGTGTTCATCCGTTAATAAATTATGAAAGCGCAATAAATAAGAGTTTGTTGACTATGCACTGTTGCTGGGCTTGAATTACATATGGGCCTCTCTAATTAGTATGAAGAAAACCAAAACTAAGAAACTTCTGGCGTGAAAAATAAGAAAATGAATCATAAAGCACAAAATGAAAACAAAACGATAAATGAATGATTTTAAAAATTAAAATATCCGATTATAAAAATAAATTCATAATAGGATAGAGTTCACGTACAGTTTCTTTTCTTATGCAAGATTCAGAAAAAAGATCTAAGCTTCGCCTGTTCCATTCCAACATGAAGGCACAACATATACGAATTTTCTTCCCATAGAAACGAAGAAGGAGAATGGAATGGAATTTATGTGGATCAAACCCTATGTTTCATGTGTCCCCAGGCCTATCAGCTTCATTTTGCCTCGGGAAAATGGCTCAAAACCTAGACCACTATTCATCCACGTATGAAACTAAGTTGAAGTATGAGAAGGAACCTGGGATGCACCACTTTCTACGTGAGAATCAATGGGAATCCAGAGAGTTCTAGTAACATTCTGGAGTCAGAGGTTGGCTTTCCATTCAAAATATTTGAGCACCTGTGTAAGGTATTGTGAATTTGGGAATGAGTTACAAGGGGTTATTCCACCAAGGCCGGGAAAACTAGGATGTAATGTAGATTCTAGCCAAACATCAGTCCGATAATTAATGAGGTTCTAAAGGTCAATGTCTACTCAACAAATTCATTTCAACAATGTTTGGTCATTGAGCTTAGTTTTGAAAATATGTAAAAATGCACTATTGGGTGATGAATGCTCATGCATATGCTGGGTGGGTTTTCAAAATGTCATCCTTTTACGAACCCCAAAACCACAATACACACACTTAAAATAAATAATTAAAAAAATACATCTAAATTTTAGGGGTAGGGAGTCACGATAGCTAAAAATCGTTGATTCCTAAAAGTTTTGCATTTATCATATGAGATGTTGCATAGCGCCGAACCGCATTTCAACTCCAAATAGCGCCGAATTTGGACACTAAATTTTTACATTATGTCCCAATGATGTTCTCGAATTTCATACGACAGAGAATCGAATTCCACACATAGACCTGGTTAAAAGCGTACGCATAGTTTCGTTAATTAATTCCCAAAAAATTCTATAAGCCCTACATGCACTCACAGTGGATGTACGTGGGGTTCGCTAAACACTGCACAAACTCCAGCTCGAGCAGGAACCGCTGTCGTCCGTCATCCTGGTCCTGGTACCTGCTGCCGGGCCTGCGGAACACAGATCACCATCAACCCTAGGCAAGACGAGACAAGACGGGCAGAAGGAAGCATTTGCCTGGGGGCAGAGGTGGACTCCTGCTGTGGTGGGTCTGCCCCGTCGGACATCAGGGCTCGCCAGAGGGACAGCTCCAAAGCCTGCGGAAAGGACGCAACCCAAACTCACCGATGTAAACCCTTCCGTAGGCATGACGTCGTTGGAGGAGTTTCCATCCTTATATGGTCGGGTTCTGCTATTGGACCACGCCTCAGTAGACCTGGATCAACTGCATATATTGACGTCATATGAGCGAGGAGAAATCTACACATGCGTCATAAAAACTACTCTTCCTTATTTCTGTTAATATAAAAGAAAAGCCCAAGATCATAGGCTAGTTGCTCATTAAATTCACACCTCGTCTAGTGAGAGAATGTTTGTGCAGCTTAAACTAGAAGTAATCAATGACTCCCCATTAAAATTGTGAAATAATCCTTCTAGTGTGTGGTTATAGTGTTAGAACAATATAATCATTTTCTAGTATATCTTTTAAGTTTATTAAAAGTTAACAATAATATCCATACTTTCTAATGTGTTGTGGGAGTTTGCTACTCAAGTGTCCATATTGTTCTTATCAATTGCTGGTATTATTCCAATCATGTCCAATGAGCAAAGACTGGCAAGGTGTTAAAACTTTAGAAAAAGAAGTAGCATATGAAAAACAACAAGGTTAGAATGAAAACTTTCTTTTTTCTATATTTAAATCAATAAAATTTCATGACAGATGGACTATTATTTTCCTTTTACCTTCCTTTTGTTTATTCAAAAACTTTCTTTGACAAAATTCTGGGTAGAAGTTCCTAAATATATTCAATAATTGAAAGCTGAAACATTTTCATTCACCTCCACAAGTACCATGTTGTAGGATGTCATCTTAAAACACTTTTCAATACTTCAATCAAGACATTCAAAATAGGTGTTAAGAATAATGAGCATTGGCATCTACCTATGATGATTAATGAGCATTAGTATCTAGATCAGATATGGTGAATTATGAAATTAGGTTTTCCTAGATTTAGATGATCATGCTCTTCAACATCCCCTACAAATGAGGTAGTTGAATTGTAGTCTATTGAATAGTAATCTCATACTTAAGCAAGTAAGTGCATTATTGGGAAGACTACAATGTCATCACATTATTTAGCACCATGAGTTCTTACAGAATTTTCATTACGTAGAAATTTCTACACAAATAAAAATCGTGTGCTTTGATATATCTTTATAGAGTTATCATATTCTTAGCCCTATGTATAATCTTGTCTAACAAACTATGGAAGACTGTAAGAAATCAAAAAATCTAGGAGAATTTATGGGAAAAATCTATGGAAGAAATCAAAGCTACATTAAAAAATCAAAAATCTTATAAGTCCTAATATGAAGTCATAGACCTACTTCATCAGCTTTACTGATATAGTCATAGGAAAGGATTAAGATATTATGACACTAGGGAGCTCAAAAAGGAGAACTCAATTATAAAATTGAATGATTGGACAACATGAAGGACAAACCTACTATGAAGCAGAACTAGCCATCCACATCACAGAAAAATGGCAATACAAGTATGGGGTTGAATAATTTTGACATATCCAACCCATAGCGACTTAGGTCTTCTTAAGGAGATCTCCAATATGCAAAATAAAAGCACATGGTACCTAGACATTTTATGTTAAAAGCACATCAAAGGAAAGAACATATCTTACCCCATTCTCTCAGAAAAAAGGAGTAGAAGTCTCACTTAAGGATAATTAAAACAAATACCGACTGCATAAATACTTTTTAATATCACATACCTTAATTGATATTGCTATGCTAGTAAAGGAATTTTCACACAACTTATTTATAATCAATCAATTATGTGATAAAGGATTGAAAGTTGAATTTAAAATTAAATGTTATTTATTTTCGGAAATCCACAATAACCATCATTACTTCATTGCATTTAAACAATGAAATATATGTCATTCAACTCTCTTAAGTGTTAGCTTCAAATATATATTTAGATTTTAATGATTGATTTAAATATTTATGGCATGGCATAGACATCTGGGACATATGGACATACACAATTAAGAAACTGGAAAAAGGTAATAGTTAAAAGGAATCCCTAGTATTGAATTATAAGATGAAATTAAACACGATAAATAATATCACAACGAAAAAAACACTAGAGATTATGCATATAGATTTATTTAAACCCTTAAAGGTTCCTAGTTTAGGTGATACAACTTATGTGCTTGTAATTATTCATGAGTATTTGAGATACACTTGGCTATATTTTCAGAGTCACAAAAATGAAATGCTTAAGATATATGAAAAATTGTATAAGGAAGTTGAAAATAAAAAATAATTGAAGACCAATAGAATTAGAAGGGTTTATATAGGAGAACTTGAGAGCTTAACACATTCTTAATTCCCTGATAAGAATGAAATCTTTTATTGATTCTCTTGTGCAAAAACTTCACAACAACATGGTACCCAAAAGGAGGACAAAGCTTCATTGGACATCCCTAGGATAATACTGAGTGAAAATAATTTACCTAAATATTTTTGGTAGAAGCAATAAATATACCCTGCCTCAAAATAACATAGTTGTCATTATCCCTTTCCTCAAAAGAATACCATATGAGCTGTTCAAAGACAAGATATTGAAATATCATATAAGACAATCTTATGCCTTTTAGAGGCTAATACTTTACCCATACAAATGTAAAGGAAGAATTGACAAATATATTCCAATGGACTATGAAGGTATATTTCTAGAATATCCAGGTTACTCTAAGGATTATTGACTTTGTTACAAAAGAACCATAGTTGTTAAGGAATTGATTGACATCTAGTGCATTGAAAATGAACTAAGAAATACTCATATAGATGAAGAAGGTATTCTGAGGCAGAATTTTGGGAAATATCTATAAATAGATGAAGAATATACTCTAAGGGTGTACAACTTCCTCAAATTATTCAATCCACTAAGCACAATGATCAGCCAAAAGAGTGATTTTTTTAGAAAACATCTACCAAACGATTATATCATAGAACATGTCCAAAGAGTGAAATTCAAACATAGACTAGAAACGACAACACTTGATCTACTTTGAGATTTTAAATTTAAGTTATGACTGTGTAGAATGCATTAGAGGGTTAAAAATAGATTTTAGTCATGCAAGAGAAACTGGATCAATTTGAAAAGAACAAAGTTTGAACCCTTACACCAAGATCATCATGTCATTGCATAATTGGAACTAAATAAGTGTTCAAAAAAGAGTTGAGTGGCCGTAGAAAGGCTACTAGGAATAAGGCAAAACTAGCAGCTCAAGTGTACATGCAAAACAATGAATAAATTAGGATCAAACACATGCGCCAATGGCTAATATTAGATGCAGTTAGAATAGTTATAGCACATGCTTACATTAGGAACATCAAACTCTTCTCAAATGGATATGAGAGCATGTGCTAAATGGGGAGAATATACAAGAAGTATATGATCATGAAGCCCCTAGTTTTAAAATTTCAGAATACCTAATTCATTTAAATTAACCGAAGTCTTTTATGAACTTAACCAAGCACCTAGTATCTAGTATGAAAGTCGTTCATTCATTCTTTTCATCTACGGGAGTATTGACACATCACTATTCACTATAATAAGAAAACTCAAATATTCATATTTCAGATATATGTTGATGATATTTTTGGACTAATAAATAAAGAGAGATGCTATAAGTTTTCTGAAATCATGAAACATGAAATACAAATGACTATTCTGATTGAATTAATTGTAAAGATTGACTCGAGAACAGAATCCTAGTGCTTTTGGATAAACGTGTGAGTGACACAGCTGGAATGGGATCCTGCGCCGACGTAAATCTTACTTTTTCTCTCTGCAAATCAAATGCCGTTAGTGCTAGCCAGTCGTCCTCCGCCGCGTAGCATTTGCCTGTTCGAGAGCCTACGGGTCCCGCGCTGGCCTTACAATCGCCTCTCACGCTGGGTCGAGCGAGCGCTTGGAGCGTTTTCCAGCTCCGCGTGTTCTCTTCCGTTTAATGCTTGCCTCCGCAGCTTTAGCCATTTGTTGACTGCCTTCTGCCTGCCCTCATCCTCATCGTCCGCCCCTCCTCTACTTCACCTGCGGAAAAGACCGAATGTCTCCGGCATCACCTCCGCCTCCAGAATCCGTCCGACCCAGCTCTAAATTCACCAATCTTCCTCCCTCGGAAAAAATTCCATGGAGCTGCAGGTTCCCTGCAACGCTTCCACCGAGGAGGCGCCGGCAATGATACTTTCTGGCGGTGGCGAGGAGCAGCCTCTTTCTCTCCCGGTGTTCGATGCCACCGTAATGCAGCACCAGGTCGCCATCCCGGACGAGTACATCTGGCCCGAGGACGAGCGGCCCGAACCAGACGCCACAAGAGAACTCGTGCTCCCTCTCATCGACCTTGGAGCCTTCCTGGAGGAAAGTGATGGAGGTTGTGGCCGATCGGTTCTCATCCTCGAAACGACGAGGCTGGTCAAGAAGGCGTGCGAGAAGCACGGTTTCTTCCAGGTGATCAACCACGGTGTGGAAGCGGAACTCCTGGAAGAGGCCCGCCGCCTCATGGTGCCATTCTTCGAGATGCCTCTCAAGGAAAAGCAGCGTGCACAGAGGAAGAACGGGGAGAGCTACGGCTACGCCAGCAGCTTCTCCGGCCGCTTCTCATCCAGGCTCCCCTGGAAGGAGAGCATGTCCTTTCGTCATGCACCCTCTTCATCGTCCGGCGACGGCGTCGTCCTCGACTATTTCCTGAAGACATTAGGCCCCGGTTTCAAAAACCTTGGGTAAATAACCAAATGAAGAATACCATTTTCACCCTTCCTTTGAAAGTTTTCTCTCACGGATGACTCCGCTGCATGCAGGGAGACGTACCAAGCGTACGGCGAGGCGATGGCGGGAGTGGCTTTGGGGACGATGGAGTTGCTGGCCGTGAGCCTGGGCCTGGAGAGGAGAACCTTCAGGGCATTCTTCGAGGACCATGACTCCATCTTGCGACTAAACTACTACCCTCGATGCCAGAGTTCCCATCTCACCCTGGGAACCGGTCCGCACTTCGACCCTACTTCTCTTACCATCCTCCAACAGGACGACGTTGATGGTCTTCAGGTCTTCTCCGATGGCTGCTGGCGATCGGTCCGCCCCAACCCCACCGCCCTCGTCGTCAACATCGGCGAGACCTTCACGGTAACACAACCTCTAAGCAACTCTCCACTCGGTTCTGGTCTTCTTCTACTCTCCCCTCCACCTGGGGAACGTTATTGTTTCTCGGTCACGTCGCCAGGCATTATCCAACGGGAGGTACAAGAGCTGCCTCCACAGGGCGGTGGTAAACAGCACCAAAGCTAGGACTTCGCTGGCCTTCTTCCTCTCGCCTTCAATGGGAAAGCTGGTGCGCCCTCCGCCGGAACTCATCGACAAGGGGCATCCCAGGCTATACCCAGACTTTACCTGGTCTGATTTGGTCGAGTTTACCCAGAATCACTACCGCGCGGACATGAATACGCTTGACGTCTTCACCAGGTGGCTTCTCAGTAAGAAGCTGGCTGGGCTCCCCTGAAGAGCGTCGGTTTGAGCTTCGCTCGTGTTTTGACTACAGCTTTTGTTTCCTACCTTATGAGCAAATCTCCCCAGCTGGCACGGGTATGACACCAAGCGTATCTTACTAAATAATAAGACGGCGAAAACGCTCAAGCTCAGAATTATGGTGCCCACGCCCTACATACGATTAAATGAAAGCCTGCAGGGACTTGCGAGGATGGGGAGGGGAGATAAAGAGCGAGCGAAAAACGACCAAAGAGAGATCTACAGATCTTATGAGAGAGAGAGGAGAGAGAGCAGAGAGAGCAGAGAGAGCAGAGACATAAAGATACAATACTTTCAATTGAAAGGGATTTATCTCTTTCTTGTTTAGCGATTTGGTTCAGAAGATGTCAAGATAAAATGTTTTTTTGTGAATTTAAAAGGTAACTTGAAATTTTCCGTATTCTCATTTAACTTGCACTATAAAAAAGGCTTGGTTGATATTTACGATTTTACTGTTTTATTTTATCCCAGCAGTATGTTGCTCTCGACATCATTAATTAAAAATATGGCTGATATGATTCCAGAAGTGACGTTATTTTAGTCAACCATAATACTCAATTGATGTTGGCCTGGTCCTACCACCCTCTATTATGTCAGAATAGCTATGCTATTGTAGATAACAAGCTATTTCAATCTGCAGTCATGCCGAGTCTATTGCCTAATATTCTAAGACAATGAAGCAGTAGATAAAATGTTACCTTTGTCATCAGCAGAAATTATATGTGGAAAGTGAGCATTTAGTAGATTCCGCGTCAAAATTAGCTAAAAGTAAAATTACGTGCCATATTCTGAGTACAGCTATTTCAATATCCAAAACAGCTGAGCATATACTGCTCAGAATATGGTGAGCATTATAGTCAGCGCAATTGATGAATATGGGTGCTTACAAATCTCCTCTATGCTTCTATGATATAGCATTATGTCAAGGAAGAAACAAAGAATGTCTATGCTTGCAATTTTGTTGACGAACAAGAGTTTCTATCCTCATAATTCTTATTTTGGGACTAGCATTCCCAGCAATAACATCTCTTGATAATGCAGAAACATGATTTATTTTATCAGAGTGAAATACACTTTCATACAAAATCAGACTGAATAACATGAAAAATTAATAAAATATTTTTCACCTGTGTATATATTTTTCTACTAATGAGAAATTACTTCAAGATCTTATTATTGATGGCAAGAATCTGGCAAAACAGTGAATAATCTAGATTAAGATCTTACTATTAATACGATATTTTTGGTGTGTCCTTAAGCCAATTTCTTCATATCATGAAGTTCAATTGTTAATATTTTATTTTTAAATGGCCATCAATTACTTTCAATGACTTTTGTTTTTGGATAACATGTTATTGCTATTGAAAAAAAGTAATTAGGAGTGCACCTATAGTAATTATTTGTTTGATGACGGAGGGCATGATGCAAAATAATTCATTTCCATCTACTCCAATACTGATGAAAATAAGTTCAGCTTTATCTTCACACCTACACTATTATTGAATCATTTTCACTATTAGTAATTTAAGGCTCAAACTTCCATGTATTATAGGATGGGATATTAGAAGGTCGATTAATCCAAATTGATTGGGAAGTTTTGAAGCAGTTATGGTGGTCCAGTCAAGATTGGTGATGCTTGAAAGAGAGTTTATGAAGAATTTGGCTTATGAGGTTTTTAGTTAGTCCAATTTTAGTATCTTGACATAGGCACTAAGTCTTGAGGATGAGATTTCAGCATTGGAAAAAAAATTGGTAAGTGAGGAATGGATATAGACCAAGATATGTTGTGACTAATTTTGCCCACTTGACAAATTAGACGAATTCTTTGGAATCAAAAAGGGAAAGATTAACTGTTTTGTTTTTGACGACCTTCCTATCCAAATAGAGATCAATGAAGCATGCTTCTGTTATTTAGGAAACGAAATAGAAGGATGTGGAGGTTTTTTTGGACCTCTTGATTGAACTACTGAGCATCAATGATGCATTATTATTGGGCTTAAAGGTAGTGGTCTTCATCAAGTGATGTTAAGCCTAAAATTACTATTATTTGGCCTGAAGATAGGATTCACCATATTGGCCCTAGTGGGCCATGAGGTGGATCAACAGTTCTTGACAATGATGGGACTAGCAGGCTGTGAAGTGGATCAACAGTCCTTGACAGTGACATAGTGGGATCAGAGGTTGAGTGGTGGGGGTCGAGTGTCCCCTAACAGAGGTAGAGAGGATTGGGTAGGTGGAGTTTGGTAGGATGGAGAGCAGCATTGTGCCAAGCATTTGGGTGAGGAAGAAGATAAAATGGTGATTTTCAATGGGTGGGGGTGTGAAGACCAGCAATATTAGAATCACAAGCAAGCACATGTAGGTTGATTGATCAATGTAAGTAGTATCATGCGTTACTGTGGCCCGGGGTGGAGCTGAGGACTTTCCAGTGACCTCTGGTTGATGATTTCAACTAATGAGACACAAATCAGGTCCAGGAAATGCCGTGAGAGGTTTTTTGAGTCTCAAGAATTCTAGACAAAGTAGTTGAATGCCTTGTAAGTGAAGGAATCAAAGGCCAGTGTTCTACCATCTCTCGTGGTGGTAAGAAGTCAGAGAAAGGGGAAATCGGTGTAATATTTAATCCAAAGTTTCGTGATGTGCAATTACTTCCTTGAGCTTCTTTAATGCTGTGTAAATCATTTGCAGGTCAGGGGCGAGAGATTTCAAGTAGATTCGACGGTATAAAAGCTAGGGCACATAGTAGGGGTGAGAATTTATAGCAAAATGATTACATTTTCAGGTGATTTTGGTTTCCATAGACTTGAAGATTAAGATAAGGTTCTGAGTGGAGACTTAGTCATTGATTTTCTAGCCATAAAATTTTTGATCAAAAATTAAAGCATAGATCGAACCAAATAGTTGTTGATTCATCTATGATATTTTTGCCCACTCGTCTTTCCCAGCCCAGTTTAATGAGGGTTAACTCATTTGGTTGTGTGTACTTACACTAAAAGGAAAAACCTTCAAAGTCTAAGAAATGCATAAATATCTAAAGGTTCAAAAAAAGTAAAAATGATTTAATCATAAAAAAATAATAAGATAACAGATGTGACAAGTATAACTCATTGAAATTACAAGTTCCAAGCTCCCTTGTAATAGTTAAGAATTTATCCTTGAAGATGGACATAGTGGTGACATCAACCAATTGTTTAGAAGCTTCAATAAAGTTAATAACAATATCTTTTTGATTTGTGTTCTCTAATAATACTATATTTGATTTCCATGTGCTACGTTATTGATTGAATGGTATGCTTTGTGAAGAGATTAGCTTAGCATCAGTCATGTTATCACATTTAGTATGAACTTTGTCTATTTTAATTTTATAATTGTCGAGTTGGAATTTTGTCCTTAACATAGGTACAATAAATAAGTGGTGAAACATGTTCTACCTTTGTAGTATATAACTAAACCAAGTTTATTTCTCATAAAACTAAGATGCTAAGCATCCTCTTAAGAATAAACATGATCCACTAATATTTTTCCTATTAGTTTGACATTCTACAAAACTAGATTCATAATAGCATATCAAAGTATGGTCACAATCCTTGGGATAAAGGATTTAGAGTTAAAGAGATATATAGCACTTAAGTGTGATTCCTTAAGATTAATTTTAAATGTTATACATGCACACAATAAATCAATTTGGTTTGTATTAAACACATACAACTCAAAACATTTGAAACATTAATTTTGATAACTATCAAAATACCACATGAAATAGGTTTAGGAATCCTTCAGCATCTTCCAAATCATTCATCAAAGCTCAATAGTAAAATAATAATATTTGTAAACCTCAAATAATCAAAAAAAAATTAGTGACCAGTTTACGTTGCAAATAAAGTCATGCATGTACTTCTTGAAAATATATTTGAAACATGAACATGATGTGTATCAAATAATCCATCAAAATTGAAATATTTTAATATTTATTAATTTTCTATTATTAGTTGACATTTTATTAAGCTTAAATTAAGGTGAAGATGTAATATCAAAAAGCTTGATATCTGACAATTCTAAAGGACCGTTGGATTGACCAAAGTGTAGCATATAAAGTGTGGACTTCTGAGAATATTAGAGGTACTTGAAAACAAGAGAAGAAAGGGAAAGGACAAGAAAAAAGAAGTGAGGAGAGTGCAACAATGTTCACATGAGCTTAGAAGTGCAAGTCAGATTGTATTTAACCAATCAAGTCTACTTCCACTCAAGAGGAGTTAAACACAATTCAAGTGAAGATAATAACACATGGGAGTTTCGAGTTAAAACTTGAAGTCATTCACATTGCATTTAATTTGACTAGAACATTGAAGATGTAATATCACATTGCAACTTGTTCTACTCACACAAACCTAAACATATGGATCTAAGAAAGACTAATACTTGTTCATTTGATCTAAATTAGAGTTGTGAATCTAGAAGAAGGTTTTAGGGTGAAATGTCTTAGTTGACCTAAGTTACTAAAATTAGTTTTATAGGCATGCTGAATTCAACTTAACTACTAAGATTTAGCTAAACCTTGGTATGATATCCTTTGAGAGTAGAGTACATCACGTAGAAAGTATTGTTATAAAGTTCATGTGATTTTATCTATAAAGAAGATTACTAACCACATAGTGATTACTAAAAGGATTAATTCAACCCCCCACCATGATTGTCCATGATGTGTTAACATACTCAACAAACTATTGACTTAAGTGGCATGGACTTTGAATGTTTGGACCAAAAGCAATTCACAAGACAAACAAAATAAATGAGGTGCCAGTTTTGTAAGAACATTGACTATTTTTCTATTATTTTACTTTTATGTTGTTTCATTAACTGATTCAATTTAAAGTTAGAGTAATAACTAGTTTCAAATTTTTAAAGGCTAACTTGTTGCAACATTACAAAAAAAATGATAATAGAATTTTTGTTCCCTCAAAGGACTTCTCTCTACTTGTTGAGTTAATCATAACTTGTTGATTTAAAGGAACCATCATAACTTTGTCAAATCCTTGGGCCTAACTTATACCTACAAGAAGACCAAAGGCCAGCCCAAAATAAGAAGCAACAGCATGATCACTTATAAGGAAAATAAATAACAGAGAAAAAGGGAATATCAAGGATTAAGGAGGTTGGGGCACCTTGAAGCTACATTCTAGGGTCTAACCCTCACTTCTCTTCCCCCTTTTTTCTCTTTTATATCTATTATTGTTCAAAACTTATTAAAGATTGTCATTTAGTCTCTTTTCCCTATCTCTGATCTGATGTCCTCACACTTGGTATCAAAGCAATGGAACGACTCAACCAAAGTTGGCCGATTGCCTTGAGTACTTGGAAGACAAGGTTATTCCTGTCAACCATAACTTGGGATTCCTCCACTAGAATGTGCAGCAGATTCAATAGAACTTAGAATGCATGTTTACTCAAGTCTTCAAACAACTAGATTTCCTTGAGCATTGGCCCCCTTTGCCTCACCAAGGGAACTCTTACTATCCACCCACTAATGACCAAGCTACTAAATGGAGATAGTGTGATAGTCATACCTTGAAACCACAAGCTCCAATGGGTGAGGGCATTTCACTACCTCACCTAAATATCAATGTCTTCTTTGATGATGACCAAAACTAATGGCTGTATCAATTTGAATTCCACTTCAAGATGAATTGAACATCAAAAGCGAGTAAATTCAGATTGTTGTTGTGAAGATGAAAGCCAAAACCCTACATGGTATGTTTAGACATTTGAATGGTACCATTCTATGACTAGCTAAATTTTCAAACTCGGCTCCTAGATTATTTCAATGACTCTTATTTTAGGGACTCTATTAGTAACTCTTCAACTTTAAGCAGCCCAACATTGTTGCTAAATTTCATTGCAAGTTCAAAGCAATTGTCATGTTCCTTCTACAATTACCATCCCTTGTTCTATGGGGTGCCATAATCAATGGCCTAAAGTTAAAAATTAGTATGAAGAGCAAGATGTTAAAGATCACTAGATTAAAGGAAATGTTGGACCTAACACAGATGACAAAGAATCATCTGTTACACCTCTGGTCAATGTGGATATCACTACCTACTAAGGCGTTTCAACCTATGGCACCCAAGTGAGATGGTCAACCAAATATTGGGCTGACAACTTGAAACCACTTGACCTAAGTACTCACTTTGTGGCCATCCTTCTCAATCGTAGCACACTGTAGGGTTGGGGCAATAGTGGCTGCAGCAAGTGGCAACTACAGCTCGCTAATCTAGAAGTGCAAGATCACAAGGTAAAAGAGTTGTCCTTCTACTGTGACAAGAAATTTAGTCTAGGTTATCACTACAAATGAAGAATCAAACTACTAGTAGTGTATGAAGGTGATAATAATGATAATACTTCATAGTAGATAGGTAGAAAGTTAGTAAACTCTCACTAGATCTTGTGTAGAATATCAAACACTCAATCATGTTACTATTATATATCACCTCCCTACACCAACTGTAGATGAGATGTTTGATGAACTATATGAAGTTGCAATATTCTACGGACTTGATCAATAAGCAGGCTACAATCAAATTTGTATGAGACTGAAAGATATCCATAAGGTACTATTCAAGACCTAGGAAGGACATTATCAATGGCACTATGAATTCATTGTGATGTCCTTTGAATTGAAGAATGTACTAATCATATTGTAGTCCTCATAGATTAAGTTATTCCATCTTCAAAAACTCATTATAGTCAGTTTTTATGACATCCTTAGACAAAGTCAGAGCACCATCTCTACTTAGAAAAGGTTTTCTCACTACTATAGTCAAATAGATCAACTTAAATTTCAGGAAGAGTTCATATATCAATAATTAGATTCTTATGGTATTCGGTTTAGCACAAGGGATGAAAGTTGACAAGAGTAAGGTACCAACCATGAGAGAGTGGTCAATGGCCACCTCAACTAGGGAACTATGAGGATTCCTTTGTTAACAATATATTACTAGACGTTTATCATCAAATCTAACAGCATCTCATGGTCACTATACCAATTATTTAAGAAAGATGGACCAATATAACATAAGAGACCTTATAATGTCTTAAGATAGTTACAAGTTTGACATTGTTACTAGTATTATCATCTTTCCCCAAACCCTTTGAGCTTCACACAAATGCACTTGGGGCAAGAAATTAGAGCAGTATTAATGTAGAGGAAGAGACCTAATGATTATTTTGGCAAAGTGTTATCCTTGAGAAATCACGTGAAACCCATACATGAAAAGACTTTAATGCTCAAGTGGTGACAATCTATAAGAGACATTGTTAGAAATATTTTTTGTATTTAAATTTTCGTTTTTTATTTTTTTGTCCATCGTACCTAGTAACAAAACATAGATTGAACCGGTTCAAATTGAACCGATCTGGTTTACCCTCTCCCATTTCATACTCTAGTTCATATAAATACCAACTAGCATGTAAGCATTTGTGTGTGAAATTTAGGGCTTCAGCCTTCTACTTTTTTGTGTTTCTCTTTTGTGTTCATTCATGGCTCAAACAAGAAGGAAGGGAGGCATTCAAAAATGATCAAAGTTTGACACGATTTCTAACACGGTATTAGAGCACAAGTGTGATTACTCCATACTCCTTTGATCTTCTAAGTTCTTATTAAATAGTAGTTCTTTTCATTTTTGAGAGAGCACACATTTCTTTGTGACTTGTTAAAATAAGTCACTAGTTGTTTGCTGATTCTACACTATCTAGAAGAGAATCTAGCATTATTGACCTCCAAAACATGAATTGTAGGTTTGTGTCTTGATTTGTACATTAACTCCTTTATGAAATAAACATACCTAATTCTTGAATTCTAAAGAATATCTGAAGTGACTTCTGATAGAATAAAAACAATCCCGATTTCTAAGGGTGGAACTTAGTTCGATCTGTGGAGATTTGTCAATTATATCACAAATAGATCATCTAGATGGTAGAAATTACTTTGGATGGTCTCAGCAAATTCAAGTTGTTCTTACAAGATGGGGAATGACAAATCATCTAGCTCATCCAAGCCTGAAGGCTAGAGATCCAAAATTTGAAGCATGGGATCAAAAAGGCTCAAGAATTGTGGCTTGGATGTGGACAATGATGATTCCTAAGATCCGTAAGACATATGCTAGAGGCAAGAGGGAGAGCGAGGGGTGCCACTAATGACAAACTAGGATAAGACTGACTTTAAGTATCTTCCTACAAGTATGACAATTTGGAAAAAATTATGTTATACTTATTCAAGAGCAAGAGATGCTACACAACTTTATGAATTAAAGTTAAAGATGATGATTATGAGGTAAGGGGAAAAATAAGTGATAGAATACACTCATGAAGTAAGAACATTATGGTAATTGATAAATATAAAATTACTAATATGACAGATCCATTTGATGTAGCCTTGTATAGAGGGGAAATAGAAAGAGATAGAACCTATGAATATCGTGTGAGACTAAATTCTAAAAATGATCAAGTCAGAATTCAGATCTTAGGAAGAAAGTTGTCGAAACCTAATGCTTGGTTCCTAAAATATAGAAAACTCAGCATTTATGGCTAAAAATAGAAAACATTATGTCAATAATAGTATCAAAACAAGGGATGAACTTTCAAGATAAGAGAGGACTTCTAGCAATGATTTTAGAGACAAGTTATGGTGTACATATTACAAGAAAGCAAGACACATAATTAACAAGCATTATAAGTTACATGGAAGGCCTCAAAGCCATGAATAAGCACAAAAGAAGGGACAACAATAGAGTAAAAATCAAGCACATATATCAGTTATCCAACAAGAGGAAGTAAATACCTCAACTATCATAGAAGAAGTTCCACAAGCCTAAGTATTACAAGCTTTGTGTTCATTTAACTACTCAAGTCAGTTTTCAACTTTTATTGGGTTGAGTGCCTCAACAAATAGTAAATCCTCACCTTAGGTCGTTGATTCAAGGGCCACATAACAAATGACTTATGCCTCTCATCTATTTAACTCATATGCTCCTTGTCCAAACAATCATTACTACAACTATTGGCTCCTCAATCACAATTATTGGGATAGAAAACATTTGCCTACCACCTATATTACCTTGAAAAACATATTTCATGTTCCTATGTTAACAACCAACCTAATTTATGTTAGCAAACTAATGTGACCTAGGTAATGTTATGTTTCATCCTAATACTTGTCTATTTTTGACAAGATGTCTAAGAGGACAATTTGACATGTTAGAGAATAGAGTGGATTCTATTATTTAGAGCTTCCAAGTCAATCAAACGTTGCAGTAGACCAAGATACAAAGGTAGGCTGGTTGCAAAAAGATACACACAAACTTATAGAGTTTATTATTTTAAACTTTTACACTAGTAGCAAAAATGAATACAATCAAATTACTTCTTTCATTGGTAATTAATTATGATTAGGATTTTTAGCAATTTGATATGAATAATGTATTTTTATATGGTGAACTAGAAGATGAAATATATGGAGGTACCTGATAAGTCTTCGTTATCATGAGTTAATAATTAGTAAATAATATAGTTTTAGCCTTAACTCATGATAAATAGACTTATATTTGTGTTAAAGTGTGAAAAGTGATTTTTAGTTGATTAACGTAAATTTTTAGGTAATTATGTGATTTTATATGATTTTTATAGTCTTACTTTTGAGATAAATAAAGAACAAAAAATAGAAATAAAAATATTGTAAAATGAGGGGACCTGCCGACCAGCCGGGCCCACAAGCGGGTTGAAGCTCAATCAGAGAGTGGCCGCGAGTAAGGGCTCGAGTGGCTTGGACCAATAGGGGCACGTGTGCGCCACTCCCCTTCCATGTCACTAGTGGCTAATCAACTGTGGGGTAAGAAGTGGTCATACATGCGAGAGAAGGGACTTTCCTTACAAAGCTAACAATACTATATATTCACCCAAAAAATTAGCTCACAACCGATGTGGGACTAAACCCGCGTCACACCTTCCTCAGAAGAGGCAAGCGACCAGTGCAGGTTCAAGTCCTTCTAGAGTCAAAAGTCATATATTTTTATTTTATTATCATGACTTTCCTGTAGATCACCGGTGAAGGATTAAGCAAAGAGAATTGTTAGATTATCGGTGAAAATCTTGTCAATGCAATTCGTGAAGCATTGCTACTAAAATTGCTGAAGGATTTGCGATAAAAAGATCGTAAATTCATCGAGTAAATCATCTCCGATTGATCGACGAACAAGCCATCATTGGGAAGAGGACAATCTATTAGGAGACGAGTCGCCACCTCTTGAGAGCATACTAGATGCGATGAAGAGTCTCCTCTTGCTGCGTGGACTTAAGGATGAAGCTCCCTAACACACGCCTCACCTCCATCCAACTCCTCTCCGTCGGGTGACAACCATTAGAGAGCCGCAAAGTCGTCGTTTTTCTACTCTACTAGGTGACAGCCGTCGAAGACGACTCGACGACCCATTTCATTAATCTTTAGACTTTGCAAAGAGATCTAGAGGTTGCCCACGTTATCTTTGTCCAAGGAAAGCCTTCAAGGCCATGGACACTACACGACAATCCTCCCGAACACTCAAGATTCCGATGCATCGCCAACGCATCACCGTCACGACGTCGGAACTCTATTTTCCTACTTTCAACTTACTTTATACATCATTTAGTAATAATTTTTATGTTTTTAATTTATCAAAATATACTTTATTCAATTACGATTCTTCAAACTTTTACAGATCTTAATTTGATTAATTAAATCAACTATAATCATTTATGTAAGAATCATTGGGCAGAAATCTATTTTCACTTGATTCACATTCGCGAAGTGCTGACATCATCTTGACGTCTGCACCCTTATTTCCTTATTTTGTGAATTTTAAATATATTTCTTTTTTATTTCCTAGTATAAAATTTATAAAAAATCATATTTATTAAGAAAAATTCTGAATAATTATCAAATATTATATTACATCTCTATGATCGACCTGAAAAATTATCACTATTTTTAAAATTTTTATTAAATTATAATTGATATATTTATTTTAAAATACTTTTAAATATCCAAAAATTTGTATTTTCTAATTTTATAAATTTTAGATTTACGTGATTTAATATACAACGACTAAGTCACGTCAGTACCACATTTTATATGAGAGAAATTCAGATCCTAATATTGTGTGCAAACTAAAGAAAGCACTATATGAACTAAAACAATCTCCTTAAACTTGGTTTGATAAATTCATGAAAATTATGCTCAAAATAGGATACAAACAAAGGCAAGGTGATCACACTTTAGTTATCAAACATTCCATTTCAGGGGGAGTTACAGTTCTAATAGTATATGTGGACCATATTATCATGACTTTCTAACTAGTCATGATAATGATACAGAAAAAAAAAAATTAAGTCAATATTTATATTAAGAACTCGAGGTGAAAATTTTAGGAAGATTAAATACTTCCTAGGTATTGAAGTTGCCTATTTTAAGAATTTTATTTTTGTCTCAACAAAAATATGTGATAAATTTACTACAAGATATTGGAAAAATAGCTTTCAAACTAGTTAATTCTCTAATTGATCCTAATCTCAAGTTAAGTGCAATGGAGGAAGACATTGTTGTGAATAAAGGAGTATATCTACTGGTAGGTAAATTATTATCTATCACATACATGGCTAGACAGCATATACAATTAATGTTATTAGTCAATTCATGCACAATTGAAAACAAATACATTTGTAAGTAGCATATTGTGTTCTACACTTTTTAAAAGAATACAAAGAAAATACATTATGTTCAAAAAACATAATTATCTAACACTTGAAGTGTACATAGATGCAGATTATGCTGGATCTATTATAGATCAGCAATCAACATTAAGATATTTTACATTTTTTTGAAGGTAATCTTATTATTTGAAGAAGCAAGAAACAAAATCTCATAGCTAGATCAAGTACAAAAGCTGAATTTTATGCTATGACACAAGGTATTCGTGAGATTCTATGGGTCAATATCATATTGAAGGATTTGAAGATCAATATAGGTGGTCCAATGAAGCTTTATTGTGATAATAAATTGGTGATCAATTGCTCACAACCCTATTAAGTATGACAAAACTAAACACATAGAGATTAATCGCCAATTCATAAAAGAGAAAAAAGATAGTGGACAGATATGTACTCTATATGTGTCTACAATTGATCAAATAATAGATATATTCACGAAAGACTACACAACAACATATTCTATCATTTTGTGTCCAAGTTGGAATGGACAACATACATTCATCAGCTTGAGGGGGAGCATTAGAAAAAAAAAATCATTTATTGTTTCATCATTTATTTTCCTATCTATTGTACGTTGTAACAAAACATAGTCTAAGCTAGTTCAAATTCAATCGGTCTATAGTTTACCCTCTCCCATTTCATAATAGATGGTTGGTATAAATACTAGCCAGTATATAAGCAATTATGTGTGATGAAATTTAAGGCTTCAACCTTCTTCTTTTTCATGTATCTCTCTCATGTTAACTATTGACACAGACAAGAAGGAAGGGAGTCATTTAGAGATGATCAAAGTCCAACATGATTTTTAACAAACATCACCTAATTAATTTGTGACTTGTCATTTACATAGATCATTATAACTTAAAGGTCTTCTTAGAACAAAATATATGTTGTTACAATATCAAAAGTGAAAATTTAAATTAATTACTTATGAATTTAAAATCAAAGACAATAAAGAATTGACTAATATCATAAAAAATGTCATATCAAAGATACTACCCCACTTCATACCTGCAAGTAATGATAATGACATCACCCTTCTTCATTGGATTTGTTGTAGATTTAGAATGAGACCAATTCTGATCCCAAACTAAAATCATGGAGAGCATTCACTAGGGCTTGAGAACTTTACCTCATTACACTTCCATGACTTGTTTCATTAGAAGGAGAGAGAAGTCATTGCATTGTCTTCCACTATAATCCCTAAGCTTTTAAACAAGTATCATGGCAAAGTAGAGGGAGAACACTCTAGATTCTTCTATACTTACAAAAGAATTATTAGAAAACTATTGGTCATGAATGAAGAAGGTGATTCAAGAGTTTGTCTTGAATCATTCAATTTGTCAACAACACAAACTCAACTATCTAGAAGCAATAGTCCTCTTGCAACCATTACTGATTCTAAACAAGATTTGGGATGAAATATGTATAGATTTTATAAAAGGACTACCTACCTCCCATAGTAAAAATGCCATATTTGTAGTGGTAGATCAATTAACCAAATATGTTCATTTTGTTCTAGTGAGTACCTCTTGTTGGGACTAGATATAATGGAAACTTTTGTCAAGAAAGTAATTTAGCTGTAGAGAATCTCTAAGGTCATCACATTATATCATGATAAGATCATTCTCAACAAATTATGATGAGAAGTTCATAGGTTGTATAACACTAAACTCAAAAGCACCACATTTTACCTAGCAACTTATGGGGATGTAGAAAACGTAAACAAGCTATAGAGACTTATCAACATTCATTTGCTTCTAGCAAGCCAAACTAGTGGAGTAGATGAGTACCATGAGACAAATTATGGTATAAAGCCTCCTACCAATCACTCCAAACAATGCCTTTTCAAGTGCTAAACGGGAGAGATCTACTTCATATCTTGCACTTTAGACGTCAACCCACTAAGCTATAGGCAATGGAAAAACAATTGGTAGAATGATATGTGATGTTAGACACCTTGACATAGTACCTCCCTCAAGCTCAAGCCCAAATGAAAGCCAAAGTTGATAAACATCAATGGAAAGTGGAGTATGTGGTAGGCAATCAACTCTATGTCAAACTCTAATCATATTGCACAAAGTCTTTGGTTAGATGCAATGATAAAAAGTTTGGCCTGCATTTCTTCCACCCATGTGAGATCATAGAATGGATTGTGCTTGTGGCTTACCACAATAAAATATAGCTTCAACAATCAACATAAAGTAAAAGAAGATAAAACCAGCACTTTACACACACACACACACGCACACATAGATCAACTATTATTTTGGGGCTTGGCAACAAGCAATTATTTCCCTAAGCACTCCTCTAATCACACTTATCAATGGTTGATGCATAAAAAAATACTTAAATATTCTCATACATACATAAACCATTAAGGAAAACTCTTTTGACCCCTTCTAGCAGATGATGCTATAATTTTCATTCAATGTAAGATAGAACCATATAATAGTTTCATCTAAATAAGTGCAACCCCAAACTACATGGCAATGCAAAAAAGGAAAAGAAAAATATATTGCTACCAAAATTTTGACACTAAAAATGTTAGCAAAAGAATGTGACAACCAACTCATAGCGCACATAGACTAGATTACCTTGAGAAATGAATGCCACCATGTGGAATTAGGGCATAATGTACAAGATGTCCACTTGTGTGAGCTTCAAAGCTCTCTTGTTCACAAAATCTCCCCACTTCAATACATTAAGCAACTTTTTTCTTGAAATTTGATCCATCACTATATCCCCCTTTATCACCATCCTCTATGTCCATGTCCTGATCATCTTCTCACCATCTAACTCCATGCCCTTGATCCACAATTGCACACACAAAGACAGATACACCATCTTCACTCTCCTTATCCCATCAATAAACCCTTCAATGAGGCCTGCAGAGCTTGGAAAAGTTTTCTAATTCTTCTCTAAATGTGAAATGAACATTTTCTATCTAAATAATGAACCCAATGTCTTGTTCTTCCTATTGAAACATGTCCACATCAGGGAAGGGAGAGGCTTCCCTAGTTCTATCATGACCATGGAGGAATCCACTTTGGGTCGGGGCCTGAAGTTTTGTGACCCACCTTGAGAAGACGATAGGTTAATGTCAGAAGCTCTGTGTTCACCAACAGGCAACAACATAGATTGTCACTGGCAACAGTATAGATAGATAGGCAGCAAGCTTCATTCCAAAATCCCATTGGAATATGATCACAGTGTATCTAAAGGCTAGACAGTGAGAAAGAAGCTTGAATGTGAGAGGTGAAGAAATCTGGTAAGGAATATTCACCACACAGCTGTCAAAGTAGGATAGATGACACTTGAGAACATCTCCATTGATGACCTGTAAGATTAAGATGCTTACAAAAATCCTAGGAATATTATAATTTATGTAACATGCATGTAAAGGAAGAAACTACACCTTATCCTTTTGATTCAAGTCCTCTTCTTGGAAGGCACAAAAATTATGAATAATTCTATTTTTCACTAACAAGGCACTTCTCTTTGAATCAATAACCCAGAATCTACATGTGCAATGTACTGAATAAAACCCAACTCAACTGTTTTGGAAAACCTGCTTCTTATTTTTTCAATCATACATGAGAAAACCTGCATCTTATTTTTTCAATTTATTTTGCCTTACCAACGCTTAGAAAAGTACATATAACTCAAGCGTTTTGCTAATGGGCACATGGATTACTCTTGTGATAAAAAATTCAGAATCTAGATCGGCATACACAGACAGTTTGAAGAAGAAAAAGGTGAGATTCATCAGAATTCATACAAGCCACAGTGATTGCACCTTTCTCCATAGGAGACCGAGATTAAGGTTTCCTCAGAGGTTATGATGAGTCGACACAGTGCACCCGTCAATCGCACAAGTCACACTGAAGCTACAATGGGCCGGATATGTAGTTCTCTCTACAGGTCCGCCCACTGCCCACTTACGGAATTAATCAGAAAAATGAATTAAAACGAATTACGTGACACTCTACTCTATATTGAAACTTGATTTATGGACGGCGTATTCCTAGGTGAGTGAAGCCCGAAGCAGGCCCGTCCTTTGAAAACTGCCACGGCATTTGAGTGGGCCGTAAAGGGAGCATGTCCACTGGGCTTCCCCGAGCCCATTATGGGCCCGGACTTCTCATTATCAACCCTCCAGACGAGGCCGGTTCCCCAGGGCCAGACCGAAAAACCTGGGCTCTCCTTCAAGCCCAAAAATATGGCTGCACAGGCAAGTTTTTCTAGCAAGGCAAATAATATTTGGCTGCCGAGTCCTGTGAGATCTTTGATAAATATTTCAACGGCTAATTGGAAATCTGCAAACGTCGTATGACTTTTTACCGATTTTGCATTTGATCCCGCTAAATTTGCACGTAAAGACATGTTTCTGCGAGGACTCGAGATTGGGGGCCGATCTGTCGTGCACCCTGGCAGCCTGCAAGAGGGCACCACTGATGTCGCCCAGTGCCCAAGCCAGTGAGATATGCGGCCGTGGATCCTGTTCAGAATGAATTAATTAGAGTGTATGTGTGTGTCTGTGTGTGTGTGTGTGTGTGTGTGTGTGTGTGTGTGAGAGAGAGAGAGAGAGACATAATTGCTATGAGTACACGGAAAAAAGAAAGGTAGATTAAAGTTCTCAATACAACAGTTTCATGTATAGATAGGGCAAAGAATCAATGGGCTCGGGCAACAAAAATCAGGTACTTATTCAGCATTGATTGAGCTCCAGCAGTCCAAGAATGCTTCAAAATAATTCTACAAATAACATAGAGTTCATACAAGAAGGCCCTGTTAAATGCCAAGTGCCCTCATCTATGTTCTTGTTGATCTTTTCACCAGGGGGGGATTAGCGGAAAAAAAAAAAAAAAACGGGTCCTCTCGCCTAGAATAGATGCAACATATCTAAAAGATAGTTCATCAAATAATGAAATATTTTCACGCAGCTTGAATTAATGTTTAACCCAACATTAGGATTGAGGTTTGCTGCTTTTATGGATTTAACCCAGTTTATACGAAATTCCAACAGATTATGTTAAACCCAATGATTCTAGAAAATGAGATTTTCCAGTATCTGTGCACTTGTTCATCAAAAAAAAAAACTTCGGATATCCTATACATGTAAACGACCGATCAAACATTTAATGGATGAATGCGGAATAGGAAAAGTCGTCCCCAGCAGAAAAGGATATTCAGTGGAGTCCTACTTTGAAAAACATTATCCACCAAAATGTGAAACCCTGGGGTGGGTTGGAATACGACTGATTTGAGAAAGATAAGGGAAATACAACCTTGTAAAACTCTGGTAGACCATGTAGTCTATAGACATCATTGATGATCTGAATCTGCCTACTGATCTGCAAATGCCCATACATAAGTTAGTGAAGGAAAGATTTGAGGAGAGTAGCAGCTTCTCCTGCTGCCAAAGGAATAATATAATCCGAGAGAAAAACTTGAAAAAAACCCAAACTAAATATTGATCTGGGGAAGTTAATCGCGAAAATATAAAAGGATGAAAAACATAGCATCCCGCGTCATTAGAATAAAACTCCTTTACAGATGCAGTTTTAAGAACCAAAAGCTGCGTCTTGTAATAAAAAGCCAGAGGAAATAAAAAATGTAGATTAACAATAGCCACCATATCGCAACTTTTTTGTTAAAAGAAACAACGGCTCTGTGTAAATGTTTCATTAGAATTAAAATTTACGGAATTTTACAAGGGTAATGGGCATTTAGGGTACCAAATTAAAAAAAAAATCCATATAAAACAGCTTTCACACACCTCAGATAACCCCGCTCCGTCAACTTCCAGGGAGAGGAAGGTTCGTGTCTGATCATCATTCACAAATACCTCCCACCGACTGAACTCTATCCAGTATCTGCGTGAAATATAGGATGAAAGATTATCCAGTCACATTGATGTAAAAAGATAAAACCAAATGCTCATATTTAAGGCAACAATATCCAAAGCATGGGTTCTCACTGTCTTTGATCTTGTAGCCTTTGAAGTAGCATTGTGACAATGGAGTCAATCTGATGGACTTTAATTGGAACAGTTCTTCCCAAACTGATGTGGAATTCCATTCCCAAAGTTTGTTCAATCTTTTCATTTTCTTTGCACAGAATGTCAAGGGGAACATCAAGATCAATGGCAAAAAGATTAGGAACCTTGGAAGCAATACTTATGACGAAAGATGAGATTTGTTTCCTTCTTGTGGGTGGTATTATGACTGCAAAACAAATGAGAAAAGTCATCTACATTCAACAATCTCATTCCAGGAACTGAGCAATTAGCAAAATTTTAGGACATAGGAAGAAGTGAAAGTACGAACACTTGAAGAATGCAATCAATGATAGAAGATACGTAAATCATAAATCACATAGACATACCTCTTGCATGCTGCTAAGCATGGTTTAAACGTTACTTCCCACCCTGACCTAAATTATGAGGACCCCTCCTTACAATTAGATAGCCACGCATGTCCACAACTACTCTGCATTGCTTTAACTGCTTTAAATTCAAACTATAACATTGAACTTTTATGTCCTTCTTTTCAGCTCTGAAGTAGTCTTACCAAGGGATAAAAGTATTATTCACCACGATTTTCTTTGAACTGCTTCACATCATGACTGTAGGTCCAATGCGTATGTTATCCCCTCTTCCCCTGAGCATCTATCATTAAATTGATTCTTATTGGAACTCGTTGTTCCATAAATTATCACAGCCCAAATTAAAATAGTTCGCTTTCATGACCACACAATCAGAGCCATTGCTAAAGAACAGATTTTGATAATCATCTTACCTACATGCCTGGAATGTACGTTTCTCTTCAATAACAATATATATTCAAGAAAGAATAAAAAATTAACAGCCATTTTTCCTGTATAACATATGCAGACAAGGCAACCAAGCTTCCTGACTTATGCAGACAATCATCCAACCCTGGATATCAAATTTCTAGAATTGAGGAATCAATCTTTGAAATGCACAAGCTATATGACTAGAGAAATAATAAATGTTAACTTCATGTTGATCCCTGGCGACATTACAAAGCATTCAATATATATCACAAAGGAAGAAAACTGAGGCTAGTTGTACCAGAAAATGAATAGCTCGCTGAGAACTTCATTTGGAAATAAGTCATCCAAAGTATTAAACAGAATTGAGGAAATATGGGAAGTAAGAAATAAGCATGACCTGGAATGAAGACATGAAGTGCATAATTTCCTTCGACATGTGGGAAGCTTCTCACTCGATTTGCCTGAAGAGGTGGGGAGTAACCTGAAAACAGACCAAAACCTGTTTCAAGTATAAGGATTCAGGAAAAACCCACAAACAACCTTTTATCACTTAACCGATTGGCCATTACAAACCATGCTAAATTGGAATTCAACCCTTTTCATTAACTACGTCGAATATTCATATTTTATTCCTATCGGATAGTTCCGTTTACTGCCAATTAAACACAATAATATACCCAAATTAGAAAGAGGAGATGAGCTCTTTCTTGGTGTTTGAGGCTGCTGCCTGTGTTGGGGAACGGAGGGATCATGTGGAGGGTGTGATGGAGAAGATGTGAGTGTTCAACATTGCGAGAAGATAAATTATGGCCTGAGGGTTTGTCTTTCTTTAATCGAGTTAAATATTAGCCAATCTCAATAATAGTTAACTCGGTTATCTCTCACATAGTTAAGTAAGTGACAAAATACTAAGATATTTTGGTGGAATCTATTGGGCCAAGAGCAAAAGAGAAGGGTTAACCATAAGATAAGTGATTTAAGAAGAGAACCAAATCTCCTTTTTATCATATATGGTTGCCACTTTTCTTTCTCAGGTGCAGTTTCTCGAAATATGCAAATTTTTAGATGTAGCTTGTCTTAGGTAACTTAAATTTTAGATACTATGACCTTTTAGTGAGCAGTTGAGACCTGCTTTCAACTTAAAGACAAGACGGCAGTTAGTTTCTAAATAATTGGATGGCTTCGTACAAGAAGGCCAACTAAGATGCAAGGAGGAAGAAAAAATAAAGAAACCCAATTTTTTTTTCTATTTTGTTTTTTCCTTTTAGAGGTTCCCTCAATGGCTGGAATTCATCCTCTTGGGGAAGGCAGTCCAAAGGACTGGATTTTTAGAGCACGAAGAAAGTGGAGCATTAATGAAGATACTTTTTGTTATCTGAACGAGTGACGGCATACAAACAATGTTAACATGGATTCTGTTTTTTCCACTTTCGTCCTCATCTCCAAACCGGTTAATGATCAGCAACCACATGTTTTACGATAACCTAGAAGGAGGACTTTGAATATACACTTTACATCAACCGCGATTACAATTCACAGAAATAGGGAGTGGAGTTTCATAAGGATCATCAAAAACTGAAGCCAACCTAGAGAAAGGGAAAGCAACAGCATCAAGGGGTCAATACAGAGGAGGGAGCGGCGTTTCACATGCTTACCAATAGAAGAACGGAGGTCGAGAAGGTCGACCGGAGGCGGCGGTAACGGTGTGATCTCCGGAGCGTTCTGTATATCTCGGGAACGTAGTCCCTCTGTTCCCGCCCTGGCGGCAACAGCAGTGGACAGTTCAGGCGAGGCGTCGTCGGAATCAGAGTCCGATCCGTATGAGGCCATCAGCGCCTCCATTTCTCGAGCTCTCCCCCTCGTTCCGGATCGCCGCCGACCGGCTAAAACCTTAAAGCATAAGCAGCTGGAGTGCCGATCGACCACTTCAAATAGCCCCCCACCAGGACGCTGCAAGCCCACACAGGGATCGAGCCGGAGGCCAAACTCCCCGAATTGCGCAACTTCTAGGCCTTGGAAGGATTCCACTATTTTCCTTCCAACGCAGTCATCCGGCTCTACTCTTCAGTTAAGAATTTTGCCCCGTGCCCCCTATGAACAACCAAATTTACAAAATGGTAAAATTAAAAATTAAAAAAAACAGAAGACTTTACTATATTTTTATAGTCCTCTCTCTCTCTCTCTCTCTCTCTCTCTCTCTCTCTCTCTCTCTCTGAGGGAGTACTTTTCGAATGTGATAAGTATCAATTATTTCTTATTCATTTATTTTTCTCATTTTGGTGTAAATAATGAACAGCGGAAATGGAAGGACGTCATAAAATTACTTGGAGCAATTAGCATCAAATATTTTTTAAAATTTAAGACAATTTCGGGTAAATGGTGAATTGCGAGAATAGAAGAGGACCAATTGGTTTCAAATACTTTTTAAAAAAATTAAGAAAGTTTGGGGTAAATAGTAAATGACAGAATTGTTAGGTCTGTTATCTTAATAAAAATATTTGGAATAAAAAGTCCGCGGCAATTTGGAGAGTCCGCCGCGCTTCGTGTTTTCCCGATCGAGAATGACGCCTATCCCCACCCGCTAGAGACAGAGACAGAGATAGAGATAGAGAGAGAACAGGGAGAGAGGAAGAGAGGTGGAGATAGGAAGAGAGGGTGAGAGAGAGGCGGAGAGAGGTATAGAAGGGGGGGGGGGGGGGACAAAAGAACTAGAGAGAGAGGGAGCGAGAGGAAGAACCGCCATGCCGGGAGAGAAGGCGCCCCCATAAATTGAAAGCGACGAGGGCCTCACATCAGGAAAGGAAAGCCCACACCGAAGAGGTTGTTGGAACTGCAGAACTTCCAGCGGCTGAAGACGGAGAGAGAGAGAGAGAGAAAGAGGCCGCCGAGGACGTGGTTTACAGCGAGGGTCGATCGATGTTTTGTGGTGGCGTCGGCGATTAGATGCATCAGAAGAAATCCGAAGTGCAGATCGGCAAGGACAGCGTCGGGGTTTCTGCCGATTTCAACCCCCTGCTCCACCTCCGGCAACTGCCCCCGCGCGTCCATGAGCGCACTCCTCTTGGTGACCCCTCCGCCGCTGCCGTCGCCACAGCCGGCCATGGCGGCAATTTTCTGCAAATCCAGATTCAGAGCTCCAATTCCAACTATAACGCCAGCCATGAGCAGGGTGACCCCAATGCCCTTCGCCAGCCCCACCAACAGCTCCTCTCCACCCCACACAAGCGCCCCGCCATGAATTCCACCCTCTCCCACTCCCAGACTCTCCAATCCCTCGATACTCTCAACTCCGACCCTAAATCTCCGATGCTGGCGACGCTGCCGGCGGTGGGGCACCACCGGCGGTACCGTCACCTGCGCTTCCTCCCCTATGCGGCTGCCTCAACCACCAAGGACACCTTGTGCCATCTCCTCCGCCGCCTCCACCTCCGCCTTCTCCTCCTCTCCTTCCCGTCCCTCTACCTCCTCCTCGGCAGCGGCGGGGGTGGGAACAGTGGCGGCCGCTCGCTTCTCCTCGACTTCCTATCCGCGATTTCCTTCTCCTCTGCGCTCCTCCTAATACTGTTCTTCTCCTTCAGCCTTTTCCCTCTCCCGTCTCTTCGCCTTCTCCTCTCCCGCTCTTCCTCCTTCCTCCTTCCCCGCTACCATCCTCGGTACACCCGCCGTCGGTCACCGCCACCTGTCCTCTGGTCCATAGGCTCTGATCCGAAGACGAAGGCGGACAAACTCCCCACCTCGGGGTCCTGGGTCCAGGTTTACAGCAATGGGGACGTTTACGAGGGTGAGTTTCACCGGGGCAAGTGCTCCGGGAGCGGCGTATACTACTACTACATGAGCGGGAGATACGAAGGAGACTGGGTTGACGAGAAGTACGACGGCTGCGGCGTGGAGACGTGGGCTCGGGGTAGCAGGTACCGGGGACAGTACCGGCAGGGTCTCAGGCATGGATTCGGTATCTACAGGTTCTACACAGGAGATTTGTATGCGGGAGAGTGGTCAAGCGGGCAGAGTCATGGATGTGGTGTTCACACCTGCGAGGATGGTAGCCGTTACGTCGGAGAGTTTAAATGGGGTGTGAAACATGGCCTTGGGCACTATCATTTCCGGTAAGAAAATCATCTTCACTTTTCACTTCGTCTATTTCTGTTCACTATTTTGGCGTCAGTCCCCGTTTCTGAACTCCTTGTTCTTCAGGCACGGTCTAGTCCTAGTTTTCTCCTTTTCGATTGGTTAAGTTTGCTTTTCATTTATTTTCTTCAATCTGGTTTGAGATGCATGGAAGTAGATCCTCGGCTGGCTCTAAATTTCTTATATCATTTGACTAGTGTGGTCCGATGAGAAGTAATCATTCAGCCTTTGTACTGATTCAATTCAGGGGAAATAAGAAATCTTGGACTGCCCCCGATTCCCTTTTGATCCTTACGTTTTCCATTTTAATGTTAATAGATGATAGACGCATGTTCTGCATGTGTACTTGCATCATGAATAGGGCTGAGGAATGCCAAATGTGTTTCGTCCTATGTTCTGTGTCTTTAGTTTTTTCCTGGGGGGAAGTGCTATCGTGCTTAGTGCTTGCCTTGGTATTCTCTAGATTTGGAAAGACAACTTTTTCGGGGGTAAGAGAAGAGGTTTGGATGAAGCAAGAGTATGGATAGAACCCAGATAACACCTTCTCTCCAAACGGTATGGGAGCCTTTAATCTCATACTGCTCACACTTCTCTATCTTCATGTCACGCCCTCTACTTTTGTACAAGAAACGGCTCCTGGTAGCCTACTTCCAACTTTGCTTTAACGTGAACAACACTGCAGAAAATTACACATCTTGTTTTTGACTGATCTGAATCGTTGGTGAAATCCAATTCCTTCTGTCATGTGAGGCTTGTAATCTCAGGTGTCATTTTAACACATCCTCCACGTTAAAACTTTATGAGGAATCCATTGTCCCTTCGCACAATTTAAGGTTTTCCTGTCAGAGGGAAAAAGGCTTCGTATTTTACTACCATTTAAATGAGTCATCTTCATTTTTATTTGAACGCATCTGCTCTAGATATTTTAAGAAGACCATTTTTAGAGGAATATTGTGCCATAATAAATGATGTCTTCAATACACTTTTCAAAATTCTCCATATTGCATCCCTGTGGTGTAGATTGTGGTTTCTCATAGTGCTGCTAGTGTGTCAAGGCAGCCTTAACCCAGGGTATTTAGGATGCTTAGGTGAGCCAAGTGAATGTAGTGCCTCTTCACCCCACAATCACAACAGAATGCTTTGTTGTGTGTTTGTTCACCATCCTGGGTGTAACACACGCAATTTACATTTCATTGCATTATTGAGTGAGATAAATGGGCGATGCATTGTGTCCAGGCTACTCACTCATGCATTGGGAGTGATAAATCATTCATCATTTAAATAATATTTAAATAACGAATATTTATCTATATTATATAGTAGTTTTTACATTATAAATTTATTATCTTATGCGTGTTTATATTATTCTTAAGTTTTAATTTTCGTTACTCATGAAATAAACCACTTATAGGCTGTATTATTTATAAAATTACTACACTATTTACTTGAACGATTTTGAAGTGTTTTGTAAAGATTTATTCTCTTGTTATCAAATGTTTGTACTTATTTTATTATTTCGTTGTTTGAATAAATTTATAAAAGGCATTAAGCAGATAGGCAGAAAGCATTTAACGACTGCCTTGTTGCCTTGGTAATATCCTAGGGTCATATGCTATCCAAGCCTTCCAAAATCATAAAAGGTTATCTTTCCTCATTGCAAGAGATCTTTGTCCACTGTCTCACTCGATCACAAATAAAACGAGTGTGATTTGTAGTGGACGACTCTTTCTCTTGACCATTCAACTATTCCAGATGACTCAGACGGTTTGTAGATTGAATTACTACACTCTATAGGCCTCTTAGACTGTATATTGCTGCTTCCAACCTATTGTAGTTTATCTGGTACTCCATGGGAATATCATTTTATACCTATTGTAGACTTACCTTTTTCTAGACCTCCTAGGGTCTCAGCATCCGAACATAAATACCCCCAACTATTCCACTCCATCAGAGTTCAGACACCGCTTTATACTTAGGTCTTTGAGAAACTAGTGAAAATGAGAGTAGTCCATCAGTTTGAGGCTTCTTTCTCCACTCCATCAGAATTCTTTTTCCTTTTTGCCATTAATACCAACCATTGGATGAATAGCCTCACTAGATACTCTAGTTTGCCAGACTACATTTCTTTTAAACCTTGTACTGAAATCAGAAAAATCTGCCACTACGTTTCACATTATTAATGGATATTTCATCTTTAGAAACAAAAACTTTTTTCTACTGGTTCTTCATAAGGTGTATGCTTTCATATGTAGAGTTGTTGGATGACTACTGCACGTAGAAGGGAATGTATAGACAGCCCGTGGAGCGAGAGCATACAATAAAACGCTCTATGGTGCTTAGTAATCAAATCATTTACACTTTTGAGAATTCTCCTAGTTTGCCCAATATATAGGTTAACTACCCCAGTTACCAACTGAACCTTTACATCATGACCTGCTAAGCCTTGCCCTTACGTCTAACTGTCTAGCAAAGCTAGAGGTATAAAGCAAGTGTTGTAGAAGATTTAAGGATCTTAGATAAAGCTTGAATGGGCTGATGTTTCAGCTCTAACTGTTTAGTTGACAGAGAGACGCTAAACATGCAATAGTCTTGGTGGTTTCTTTCACCAGAGAACCCTATGCATAAGCTTTGAATATGGCTTATGTCCTTGCTTGAGAAAACGTTGGTGGCTCCAATAATTATGCATGTTGCTCTCATTTGATTTTATCCCCATTTTTATTCTAGCCTGCTGTCAGCGGGTTGTAGTCGAGGCTAACGGTGAATTTTTATGCCCAAACCTCTATTTTATACTGAATACACAGACGCAGTAGTAACATTAGTGTGAACCATATAGATTATAGTCCCTAGTTTAATACCGAATGCAGTGATACATGTCAGTAGGTTGTCAGTACCTTGAAGTCCACGCAAATGTGGAGTATGTGTATTATACTCTTTGTTTTTGTTAATGTGCCAACTTCGAACTTGCTACTCTAAAAGAAAACGTTACTTTATGTAATATTCACTCACGAGGGTCAACACATTGAACAGGGAAGTGGTAAATGTAAATAACATGAAAGGATATGGGGAAGCCATTTGCGTCATTCCCTGCCAATGAGAGAGGTTAGCTTCCTCAGTTCCTCGTCTACAGCAGGTTTTAACAGTTCTTTTGTCTCCTTCCCTTGTTTTACATTCCAAGAGGGACAACGTATGCACCACTGGACTTTCTCCATACTAGGATAAAAAAGTAGTATTTCTTAATATTACTAGAGGCTGATTCACCGAAAGAGTTGGAACTTGATGCTGTAGAAGGATAGATTCTGGGCTCAGTTTTAGAGATGGTAAAGTATGATAGCAGATCTCATGTCATGCATTATGATTAAGTTTCAGGAGATTATAGGCAGGATAATTTTTTTTTCTTGCAATAATGCTTTAATATTTATATTGATGTATACATTTGTTCAGTTTCACCTTAATTATTACTTTGTATGTTGCTGATTGTCTGATTATTATGCATCTCAATTAGTCATGAATTGCAATTACATACTTAGCTTTTGATATAATCAGCTAGACCAAAAACTTAGTGTCTTCCTTCACCTGTGGACTATGCAAAGCTTCTTTAGTTGTCTAGCTTTTTCCAGCCCGTAAGATTAGCTAAGCGAGGAATTTTGTAATCATGGAGTCCTGCAGTCAGAGGAATTGATCAAGTTGTCTGGTCCAAAAGATACCAGACAAATTGACTAAAATATAAATCATATTCTACATGCTATTAAGGAAACAACGCTTCCTTTCCTAGGAAGAAAAGTGTGGACGAATTGGTGTGGATGGATACAGTAGTAACCTTCATTTTTGAATTTGTCTTTTTTATAGTTTTATTTCCTCTGATCTGTGGTGGCGATGGGCACAGAATTCTGATGGTCGTTGCTTGCTTGAACAAAAATGTGATCATACGCTTCAAATTTTCTCCAGCATGTTTATGGATTTTGTTTGTCTGTTTTCATAGTATGCACCTTGATTCGTGTTGGAATTGAAGATACACAACAGTTGAGATATTTCGTTCTCTTCCCTGTTTCCTGACACAAAGTTCTCTAATGCCCACAGAAATGGAGATACCTATTCTGGGGAATATTTTGCAGACAAGATGCATGGTTTTGGGGTGTATCGGTTTGCAAACGGGCACCGATATGAAGGGGCCTGGCATGAGGGCAGGCGGCAGGGGCTGGGGATGTACACATTCCGCAATGGGGAGACGCAGTCAGGCCTCTGGGAGAATGGCGTCCTGGCCATCAGAAGCACCCAGAATAGCCTTTCCGCTTTACCCATTGCCGTCAACCACTCTAAGGTCCTCAATGTGGTCCAGGTATGGGCATGACAGAGAGAGCGCATCAGCCGGTGCTCATCTGGTGTGAAGTCTGATTCATGGGAGACCCTATTGGCCTCCTCGTGTTGTGTTTTCAGGAAGCAAGGCGTGCGTCGGAGAGGGCATTCAATGTGCCCAGAGTTGACGAGAGGGTGAATAAGGCAGTGGCAGCGGCCAACAAGGCAGCCAATGCAGCCAGAGTTGCCGCCGTGAAGGCGGTGCAGAAGCAAATGCACAGCAGTCGCAGCGATATACCGATGCCCATCGTGTGAGTCTCTGCCCTCTTTGACTTGCCCAAAATCAGCACTTTTGCTGCAGTCATCGGCCCAAAGCAGGCTAGAGACATAGGATGAAGATGGTATTTTCTCCTTCTTTGTTCTCTTCTTTCTTTCTTCCCACAAGAGTCGCTCTCAGCTGTGGAGAGCAGCAGCTGGGGAGTCTGGCTGTGTCAGTGGTCTCTTCCCGCCATGCGTGCTGAATCATCCCCACCAATTGTATAAAGTTGCCTTCCTGCAATGCCCTCTTTGATGGAGATCCTTCTGTTTCTCTTGTCCAAAGGTTTTGTTGTCTCTGCTTATTTCAAGGCCGTGAAGAAAAATAGACACATGTTAAGCCTGGGCCACGTGTTCATGTTGATGGAGAGAGGTTTGATTTGTTTATTCTTAATTTAAGTCTGTTCACTTAATCAAACCTAGGCTAGTGTTAAGTGGGGCAGGTATGACTCTTTCTATGACCTTAAGCCTTAATTACCAGTGTTTCTTAAAGAACAATGGAAGTCACAAATAAATTTTCTCAAAATCTTCATATCTTAGTTTATCATATTTATAGAAAACTTTTTAAAGATATTTATCAATGATCTTCAGAACTTCTCTTTCTATGTCAAGATGTAGAAAATCATTTGACCACTATTTGGCATTTCCCTGCACTTTGTGTCACATGTGATCAAGCCATAAATTTAGATCATCTCATCCTTGAACTCGTGAAGAAATATGTTTTCAATTTTGAGCCTTCAATCATACAAAGTATGGTTATCATCCCTTCAATAATGCTTTCAGTTTCAGCTCAAGTGGAAAAAGTTACTTGGACGAATGTCATATGCTTGGATTTTAAAATTTACCCATTGAAGCTCAATTTAGATTGTAGTTCTCATGATTTTTTTATCATTTAATTCCCACTATCCTAGTATTATGCCTAAGAAATTCACACTAACATTGCTAAAGCATCACCTTCTAACAACTTTAGAAATTTCTCTATATTTTTTTATGATAACAAAAAGGGGACAAAAAAGTAGAGTCTTGAGAAGAAGTGGTGTAGGTCAAAGAGAGCTTTGAAATTCAAGAAGGGAGGCATAAATGTCAAAGGAAAAGAGTAGAGCAAAGGGAGGGGGGAATGAGAAAATAATTTGTCAATTTTTTTATATTTAAATATTGAAATCTATGATTAAATTCTGAAAAGATAAGACTATGATGTAGTCAATTTTATTACGTATATGCATGTTTTCTTATCAACTCTCATAAATATGGCAATGACTCAAAATTTAATAGACAACAACGATATAATTGTTATTAAAATAATTTGAACTAGAAAATTCGTGAATTGTTAAATCCCTTATTCTTTTATGGTAATATTCATATATAAATTAATATAATATTATAATATATCTATATGATAATTCAAAACAGATTCTAGCCAATAATGCTGAATTTACATACTTGATTGATTTCATTGTATGAAATTATCATATTGCATATTGACATAGAAAGTATTAATATCATACAAAATATGTCACAATTAGAAAGTAATAAAATAGATTGGGTTCATAAAATCTTTGAAGTAAAATATGAGCATAAAATGTTACTTGATCTATTGTCTTCATAATATTATATCATTACTTTTTAATTTTTATAATATCAAATTAATTGAATTTAGACTGCTCATTTTGTCACACATGATTCTTGTAGATATTAAGAAATATATTTAAAATATATATATTTTAGATATTTTGAATCATCAAAATCATGGCTATAATTATTGAGATCATGATTCATGAGTCATGGTGATCTGGGTGATTTGAGTAAGTCATCATCTTATCAAGATAAACTTTATAGATCATTACCAATCTTGATTGAATTAATACGACTCAAATATATACATTGTACTTTAACAAAATCATACATTGATTTCTCATAAAGATATTTGAACTCTTAAAATGCATATCATATTGGTTTTTCAACCATTTGAATTTCTAATCATTTCTAGAAATATAACTATTATGAGATGACATAAAACCAAAGATAATTTTCAAATATAATTTCTTTATAAACACGACACCTTTTAAATGTCTAATAACCCTAACCCTTCCACAACTTCAAGAATTATATTAAGTCTTTTTTGTAAAAAAAATTGTAAGAAATTGTGACATTTTGTTGACTAGTCAACCTACATGATGACATTGTGTTAATGAGCAATATTTAAGCATTCAACAATCATCCTTGACCAGATCAAAGAGCCAACAAGTTTTATCTCCAATTAGTTTCTTTATGAGAAGATGATCATCATTTTCTTCATTAGAATTTTGGACAAATTCTAGATTAACATTATTCTCCAAAATCATCTCACAATGATATTTTTGATATTTGTAGTATAATAAACTTGAAAGTAAGTATTCAATTAATCATGTGTAGTAACTATCTTACTAAACAATTGTTAGTCTCCTAGAATCATGAATCTAGAAGAGAATTTCATAATGAAATGAGAGTTGAGCCTAGTAATCAATGATTTGTGATTAAAATGATCATTAATTAATAGAGCCAAAGAATAATATTTATTCTTGGAGAGTGGAGGATGTAGTTGATAAGTAGAACCACTTTAAATCATGAATCCTCTTTTTTTATCTTAGTGTGACCTAAAACTCAATAGAAATTTGTTTTACAAATTTATTATTTGAATGATATAAATATTGAGATTATTTAAATATATATTTTTTGATAAACATCAATTGAAACAAGTGATATTGTTATAAATTGATTGCTATAAATTTCAAACTTATTTTTATAGTAAGTATAATTGATTTGCCTCCATGACTTGTTCTTATAGTTCTATTATCACCAAAATAGGAGTATATTGTTATAATATTAAATGAAGAATATTTTGATGATTAACAAGTACAAATAAGACTAACTAATAGATCAAATTATGTTAACCGCTCATTATGTACGAAATATGATGAATTATTCTTTTAGATAAGAACATAAATTTATTTGAATACATATTCATAAAAACTTCAAAGTAAAAATGTCAATATCAAAATAGGAATTTAAGGAACACACTTCATTCACTTTAATGCTTAAATTTTTTAAATAATTATTAATATTTATAAAAACTAAAATTTTCATAAAGCAATTATTACACAATCAACAAATTGTTTTAATAAAATATGAGTATGAAATTTTATTCAGTCTAGTAGATACTCATGATGCTAAATTCAAACTAATTATAGTGTTCTTGACATTGAATGAATTGATTGAATTCAAACTAATTATAGTGCCACTAAATATTTTATAAAATATTAATTAATATCATTGAGACATTAACCTTAAATTATCCTATGGCATCGAAGCTATGATTTTACATATTGAGATTATGACTAAACATGTATATTTGACATTAAAAATTTATTTGTTGTGATTTATATTAGTTCAAGTGAGAAATCATTATTGCATTTAAAGGTGTATTATTGATTCAATTTCAATGATAATAAACTCTTAAGAAACATATTAAATTTGTTAAATTTGTGATATATACGTTTGTGATTAACAATAATATGTAATCGTTTCTCTTAAAAAATATTTAACCCTTAGAACTTGTGTTGAATTGGCTTTCTAAATGTTCAAATTTTCTATAACTAATTTAGAGTTAACATTGAGAAGGTGGAAAATAGGAGAAGTTTTTGTATTATATTTCATTAAAAATTAGTACTTCTATAATGGTTAATTACTTTTGAATGATTAGCTTTGAATCATTTGCTATCTTGAGTTTCTTGCTAACATTTTATGTATTTAAAATTATGATAATTTGAGTGGTCTTTCTAATTATGTCGAATAGGAAGAAGGCAAAAAGTTTATAAACAAAAATTAAGGCATACATAACCTCCCTCAACCAAAATTGAGGAAACAATGCCTTCAACTATCACCCAACATCTTATTTTGAAGACGTCAGTAAAAATCAACCTATGATTATCTTATTTATCAATTTTTTTGACACACTCTAAGTCAATGGATTCATTTGAAAAATGCCCATAATGAAATTATTTCTTACCTTTCTGGGAAAAACTTGTGATTAAATTCTGATGTAATCAATCAAAAGAGTTGATCCCTATAATTAGTCATGGATATCATAGAGCTATGAATCTAAAATAGAATTTTGAGATAATTAGATGAGAGTTGAGCTTAGTAATCAATTGTTGTAATTTCTAAATATTTGGTTTAGTAGAACTCAATAATACAATATTCTTGAATATTACACATAGGTAGGGAGCCGAATCACTATTAAAATATTTTCTCTTTAAGATTTGGATCTAAAAATATCATAGAATTGAGGATGAAATGATCTTAGACATAATTGATCAAAGTTTCAATGAGAATTTGATCAATTCAACCCCCATTTTTTATCAAAGTGCAACCTAAAATTTAAATAATATTAATACTACTTGCTCATTAGACATCAAAATAGAATAAATAATCTTATAGACATGAGCATTGAACTAGTTAAGTATAAATTTATAAAGAATAAAAATAAAAGCATTAAATATCTAAATAAAAATACAAATAATATATTTTATTCTTATGTTTTTAAATTTTAGAATTCAGTTCATTTTACCACTCAAGGTTACAACTATACTTATTATCTCAAAAAGTATCGATATTTATAGAGACTACCGCTAATGTAAAGTAATGTTCAATACATTATCATCAATGAGAATAATTGAAGTAAATTCAAATTATAAAGCTTACTAGATGATCTTGATACAAAATTATTACTTCTAACTATTCTTAGCGTTAAATTAATTGGTTAAATGGCAACTCATGAATTTAGAATATTGGTGAATACTAGTTTTAAAATGATACACAAGTTTCATAAGTCATCGAAGTAATGATTTTTCATATTGAAATCATGATTCAATGTGTCTACTTTATATTCATGATTTAGATAAAATTTAATATTAAATCATTGCTGTATCTTCATATGTATTTACAATAACATTTTAACATTAATGGATTCTTATCAAATACACTATAATAAATACATTGATGATCACATTTATTGATTTAAATTTAGACGCCACTTTGACTATTAAATGATGTATCATCTTACTTTACAACTACTCAAATTCATTTTTATTTTAGAAATCAAAATCATTAAAATGGAGTAAAGTAGAGGAAGACCATAGCATTATTCTCTATGAAACTAAACCCTTTTTAGTGGCTAAATTGTTCAAGAACACTCATCTCTCATTGTACTACATCTTGTCTTTATTATAATCATTTTTGAAGTAAATTCCTAACGAATTTGAGTAGAAAATCGACTCTCGCGTGAAACAATGTGAAGACAATGAGTAGAAGAGCAATTTTGATTCTTTCATCACTTCATTCAATCAGATTTCAACGGCTAAGTTTTCTTCCATTATACATCTTCTTCTAGAAAAATTGTTGGTGGTTTGTTTCTTTATGTTTTGTGGAATAAACTTATGATTAAATTTTATCTTAATCACTAAAGACATTGATACAATCAACTTTAATTAAGTCATCATGGATCTAGGTGAGGATTTTAAGTTGAAATTTGAAGAGACTTGAACCTTATAATCACTAGTGTTATATTAATAAAATCTAAAGGGGAGGTGTTCTTGAAAAATGAATGCAGTAAAGAGTGATCTCAATAGACAAAAATAGAGCACGAATTATGCAGTAAATAGTTTATATTAGTTAAAATGAAGAGGAAGGTGGTGAGAAATGCAGGTTAAATTATTCACAGGTTTGAGACCATTCAGTGATAATCTTCCAAGGATCATGTTTAGATGGACGCTTTACTTGATCAATGAATCATATGAGAAATACAAAATTTAACTAGAGCCGTTGGATTACGATCACACGGTTCAGTTTGTCCGACCCACGAGTAGGCGTAGTGAAATGCCGCGAGAAATCACCGACTTCCCCCAGTCCACTCCTGGCTATATCCCCTTCCTATATATACCTCCCGTCTTCTCCAGGCCTGCCAGGACTCCATTTGATGGTGTGACCCGTTCCGTCATCTCCTTGCTTCTCCCGCACGCCTCTCACTCCCGGATTAAACCCTAGCAGGAGTAACCCTAGGCGTATTCGGCCGGCCAGCGCAAGCGGAACCCTAGGCCATGGCAGCGCAGTCGGCGGTTCCGAACCTCTACGACACGGCGTCGCAGCCGGACACCGGAGGAGATGCCTACACCTTCCTCGAATTCAATACCCAGGGCGACGAGGAGTTCGACTATACCGAGTTCCAGGAGCTATCCCAGCCGATCCGCCCCGCGTCGTCGGATCTACTCTCGCCGGATGGGCGGGCACCTGGGAATGCGACGGCCGCCGTCGCCGGTCCGTCCTCTTCGGCTGTCGGCTCAGCGTCCTCATCGTCCTCAGCAGGGGGAAGGGCTGGTGGTTCCCCGTCCTTAACAGCTTCTGCGACCGTGGACGTGCTCGCAGCGGGAATGGGGGGTCTTACATTTGAGGAGACGGGTGGCGAAGATGAAGGCAGTTACGAGCATGGTGGGAAGGGAGACTTTATAGAACACGCGTGCCGGTACTGTGGTGTTGCGAACCCAGCCTGCGTTGTCAGATGCAATATGCCATCGTGCCGGAAATGGTTCTGCAACTCCCGAGGGAATACTTCAGGGTCGCACATCGTTAATCACCTGGTTTGTTTGCTATCGACCAAAACTGGAAACTTAAGCTTTCACGTCGTGTTATTATCTTCTGGGCCTCATTTTTTGTAGTACTGGTTGATTAGTGTTGTCTTTCTAAATTTAATTAAAGTTCAACGCGCCGTCTAGCAGAAGGAACTGAATTTGTGATTTTCTTCGAAGATACACATTAAAAATTGGATATGGCGCTATAAAGATGATGGGTGGAATGTTGGGACTCCGGCTGAGTTTCTTCCGTCGACAATTCGAAGTCCCATTAGAAAATGTGATCTTTTTGTTTGGCTTCGTACCAACCCACCATAATTTTCATCTTCCTCTAGCTCTTCCATTTTCTCATCAGCAAGGTCTCCTATGAATATGAGCTTCCATTGTCCAAACCATGATTTTCCCAACGTTCGAACAGAGAGTAGCTGCTTCAACTCGTTAGGCTAAATAAATCTGGAACATTTCGTAAGTTGACCATGCCTGTGCTGATCTTCCCCGAACTTTATGAAAATACAAACCCAACATGATGATGTGGGTAACTTGGCAGGTCAACATACTCTATTTTATTTCTCTGCACTTGGGGCCCCATGGATACGTTAATTGAAAACATATCTAAAGGTTTTCGTATAGGAATCCTTAATGCGCGGATGAAGAAAATGTTGAAAGGTTTGCAAGTTGATTACATTTATTTCATGATTACTCAATATTGTTGGATGAATAAGTTTAGTTGCTTGTTTTTATGACCCTTTTAGTAGAGGACGTTATTTTATGGTATTTAGGTAATCATTTAGACTAATCAATCGAAGATATTTAAAACTGATTCGCGTCTGCATAGAGCATAATGTCTCATAATTATGTGGTTGCTAGCAAAGAAAAATGGATTTTCATTGCACTTGTTTGACGATATGAGTCCAATGTTTTTAGTGGTTTGCAATGCCCACTGTGTTCATATGTCGGGGTTTTCTTTCTTTTCAGGTTAAGAGCTCCGTTAATGTGCTTTCAGTTAGTTTATGGAACAATGGGGCCTTGTCGGAGGCATACACCTCATGGACAATAGTGACCTATTCTTGCATGTGTAGCATATTAAAATTCACATTATTATCTATTTAGTCGGGTAGTCATTTCTTGTTGTTCCAAAATCTGATACATAAATAGCTTCATGGAATTTTAGCTTTTTCAGTACCAAGAGGAGAAATAAATCCTGTATCTGATTTTAACTTCCAGGGCTGAATTTTTGGAAATGGTCTCACAAGATATTTCTTGGTTGCGTGATGAGTAGGGAGTTTGTACATCATAGTACAAAAGTATTAATAAAATGTAGGAAATGAGAAAGAAAAAAGCAGGTTACACCACATCCATAATCAAGGAGAATTAATGGAGTCCGTCTGGGAAGTGCTGTTTTGTTGCTTTTGGAGACTGAACAATGCATGTTACAGTGAAGTGTGATATTGTTCCGTGGAATGCTGTTTTTTTTTTTTTTTGGAGAAAACAGTGAGTCAATAAAACTTTTAATGGCAATCTCTTATTTTAAGGTTGGAAGCATGGATATCGGATTCTGGCTGTACTTTGAATTTTTGATGTGTCAAATCTGTTCCAGCCACGTTGGGAATTAATCAGGTGGATTTTCCAGTTTAGATATCATTTTAACCATTTGTGGAAGGCGGAAAGTTTTGGAGATGGATGTACAAGGCGAACTTTATTGGCCAAATCTTGTTACAAATCATCACAGGTGTGGAGTTTTGTATAATGACGTTGTAGGAGATATTAAATGTGAATTAAAGTCAGATTTTTTTCTGGAAGCCGGCACTTGAAAGATTTCCAAATAGTCACGAATTTAGATACTTCAGGTTTCAGACGTCTTTTAATCGTTTATTCTTTGGTAGTTCTGGAAGATGGTTTTTTTAGACAGCTGTCAGTTGCGGTGTGATCCAGGTCTATGGGAAATTGTCTTCAAATCGTGAACTTTCTGCTGTATCATCATGAATGGTTGCTTAAACAGCTGAATAGTTAAGAAGTGGAGAATATCTTTTTCCTAATGCACTGGGCAGTCTAGAAGAAAAGAGGCCAGAAGAAATTTCAGAGTATTTATAATTACGCTTAGGATCACTTTTCAAGGGTGCCAGCTCTGTTGGGTAGAGTGTTGGAGCTAATTAGATGATTACAAATTGTTCCCTCGGATTCAGGATTTCAACTAGTGCTTCAGCATTTTTTCTTGCTTGAACTCAATGCATTCTTGATTTAGCATCTCGCTGAATTCTATCTAGCGTTTTCTTTTTAGGTATTTAAAATTTTCTGGGTGGATGTTGGCATCTTTTTTAATGTACTTTTAATGCCTATCTTTTATCTTGTGTACTTCTCTTTTTATTTAGCTTCTTTTTATTATGACCCCACCATTCAAAACTAATGATAGATTGCTTTTTCTTTCTTGATCAAAAATTGTATTTTATTTTATTTTCCAATTACCTTGTAGTGGAGAACTGATCTAAATTTTAGTTAAGAATAATTCCATGCTTGATCCATCTATTTTTATGCTTGTAGTTTGGATATATTTTCCTTTCATTAAAATGTGAGCTGAAAATTAAGGTAGTTTTATTTTGGTTCATTCAACCATTCTCTAAATGCACTTATGTTCCTGCTTTCAATTTTCTGACAGGTTCGAGCAAAACATAAGGAAGTTTGCCTGCATAAGGATAGTCCACTGGGGGAAACAATTCTCGAATGTTATAACTGTGGTTGCCGCAATGTCTTCCTTCTTGGCTTTATATCTGCCAAAACGGAGAGTGTTGTTGTTCTTCTGTGCAGAGAACCTTGCTTGAGTAATAATGCATTGAAAGACATGAATTGGGATTTGAGCCAGTGGTGCCCTTTGATTGACGATAGGTGTTTCCTACAGTGGCTTGTCAAGGTCTTCATTTCTCTTGTATTTCTTTGACTGATATAATCATGTACCTTGTTTTGTTATTGACTTTATGAATTTTGGCTCAGATTCCTTCGGAGCAGGAGCAACTCAGAGCACGCCAAATTAGTGCTCAGCAGATAAACAGGGTAGAGGAGCTTTGGAAGATGAATCCAGATGCAACTCTGGAGGATCTTGAAAAGCCTGGTGTTGATGACGAACCTCAGCCTGTGGTCTTGAAGTATGAAGATGCATACCAGGTAAGGATTTCGCGTACCACTATCTTCTGCATGAAAGAAACCCAAAATTTTCAGGCTTTGTGCTAACTTGTTTGTCTTGTTTGAAACAACTGTAATTTTTGGGTCATAAATAGTATTTGGTGGCATATTAACTATTTCCTTGTGCAGTACCAAAATGTATTTGCTCCTCTTGTAAAGCTTGAAGCCGATTATGATAAGGTGAGTCGTTATTCTTTACTTTTAATGTTTTTGTACAATTTTGTTGTCTTGTTGTTTAATCGGTTGGATTACATATTTATTTCTATCTTTAGATGATGAAAGAATCTCAGAGCAAGGACAATCTGACAATACGTTGGGACATTGGCTTGAACAAGAAGCGTATAGCTTATTTCGTCTTTCCAAAGGTTAATGGTTTAGAATGTTCAATCCCCGTCCTGTTTAATAACGTTTGCCTCTTTCTATGGCGTTGATGATAATCTGTCCCAATCTAATTTTTATAATTTCTCAGGAGGATAACGAATTAAGGCTTGTTCCTGGAGATGAATTGAGGCTAAGATACTCTGGCGATGCAGCTCATCCTGCATGGCAATCTGTGGGGCATGTGGTTAGTATTCCTACCTTATTGCTGGTTATCAGAGCACCATTATAGTCAATCATCCAAGATCCAGCTACGCAGACATTTTTCTTAGTTGCGTTGATTATTTGCTCTTCTGTTTTCAGATTAAACTAACTGCTCAGGAAGAGGTTGCACTAGAGCTCCGAGCAAATCAGGTAGGATTGAACTTATTTGCTTCTTGGTACTGTGATATTTCGGTTCACCATTGATTACGAACTGTATTTTTGGTTCCAGGGTGTTCCTGTTGACTTGAACCATGGATTTAGCGTAGATTTTGTGTGGAAGAGTACCAGCTTTGATAGAATGCAGGGTGCAATGAAGACATTTGCTGTGGACGAGACAAGTGTTAGTGGGTGAGTTTCAAATGTTGTTGGGCTTTGAATGATGAGTCAGAGACAGAATTTCAGGATTTCCTATATGTTATTTGGACTTTCTCTCTCTAATACACCATTAATTTGTTATCACGTCAGTAGATGGGTGATATGAGAATAAGATGATGAGTTGTGTGCTCTCGTGTGGTCTTATTTATTGGTATATCTCTCACAACTGCTAACATTATCTCAGATGAACCTTTGGCTAAGAAGGGAAATGCATCTGCTTATGGTTTTCAAGAACATTCATGTTGGATCCAAAAACCCAGATATTTGTTCTACCATAAGCAATTCACGTTTCATTAGTTGTTCCATATGCATCACCCTCAGCATCTTAGCTGATTTTGTAGATTACCAATCTTGACTTCCGGGTGCTAAATCTGCTCAAATTTTTTGATTGCTGTGATTTCTGCCATGTTGGATATATCTTACTATCGATTTTGTCTGCTGATTCCTTGAAGTCTCTTTAAGAAATTTATTCAGATCTAACCTTACATATTTCTGACTGAGTCAGATATGCGAAATTTATTTGATTTACCATAAAATCCTTAATGTGTTACATATTCTTATTTGATTCAGACGTGTTACATATGCTCTCTTTCAGATACATATACCATCATCTGTTAGGTCATGAAGTTGAGTCTCAAATAGTGCGCAATGCATTGCCACGTCGCTTTGGTGCCCCAGGCCTTCCAGAACTCAATGCGTCTCAGGTTGGTCAAATTCGAAATGTTGTACAATATTTTGGAATTTTGTAATGTTGACTAGTACAGTTCGGTATTGTTCCAAAAGCCTGCTCAATCCTAGGTCACTTGAGGAAATTATTTGTAATTATTTAGGTCGAGATAGCCGATCCTTGATGTTCTGGGGAAATACATCTTTTATTGGCATCTATTTTCATGTAACTAGCCTCGTCATTGATGTTATGGTCAATTTGTTGTCCTTTTCCTGTGGACAGGTCTTTGCCGTTAAGAGTGTGCTTCAGAAACCAATTAGTCTCATACAAGGTCCCCCTGGCACAGGAAAGACCGTCACATCTGCAGCAATTGTCTATCACATGGCAAAACAAGGCCAGGGCCAGGTAGTAGCAGACTCATTATTAATATTTTCCTATACGAAACATGGAACTTATTGTCACTTATCTCATTATTAAGGTTTTGGTTTGTGCTCCAAGCAATGTAGCTGTTGACCAACTCTCAGAGAAAATTAGCTCAACTGGTTTAAAGGTGATCTTCTGGTTTTTCGTCTTTTGCTTGATCTTCAACCCTTAGGTGCACCAACCCTCTCTATTGTTTTCCTGGATGATTTTTTTGCTTATTGATTTATTTTACATGATCTCCTACAAGAAGCTGTTCTTTCTCCACTCTTTTAGTCTCTGTTTGACAATGTATGGTTTCGTTAAAATTTATGATTTGCTTTCTCATTGTTGTTTGTAAAAAGATTAATTTAGAAATGTCAGTCTTTGATTTTACTGTTATTTCCACATAAGGGAAAAATTTAGTTAGATGTAAGATTATTTGTGAATGCTGTGGGCTAAAGGATATATATGTAGTCTCACATTCTTGCTAGGGGTATTCTTGTGAACGTGTAACGGTACTGTGTTATAGTGTTACTAGTAACAGCTGCCTTGTAATGTTCTAGATTGGAAAATGTTCTTTTACGACATAGCGTATTAAATGACTGACTGCGGAAGAAATGATAGGAATTCCCGTTTGTCAGTCTAACGATTTATCTTTTGATTTTAAATGCAGTATTTGTACGTGTACGACCTTTTGACAATCAGGATATAAAATTGTTTTGAAGGAGCAGCCTTTTACACGAAGATAAATATAAGTTATTTGGGTGGAACAGCAGAATACAAGGATCTTTCTCTATGTTCCTTTTTCGTTTTAAAAGTTGTAATTGCAATTTAAAATTCAATTGGTTGTTTGATGAGAAGACCAATTCTATGGTTATATCTTAAATGAAAGGAATAAAATAATATTATTATAGTTTCTTACTGCAAAGGACATAGCATGGACACTGCGTGGTGGGTCAATTTTGGGAGATTACAATTTTAAGTTTCTTACGCACTAAGCATTTTCATTCATTGTTGGTTCCATGGATTTTCTTTTTTAGCAACTTGTGTTCACTACATAGCAAATGATTTTCAATATGATGAGCCTTCATTCAGGTTGTCAGACTTTGTGCTAAGTCAAGAGAAGCGGTCAGTTCTCCTGTTGAGCATTTAACTCTTCACTATCAGGTTAGTCCTCTCTTCCTCATCTCATTACAATTTATTTTGATAAGTGACTGATGTGAGGTCATTTTTCCTGAATTCTGCTATCAATTAAATATCAGGTCCGGCATCTTGACACGTCTGAAAAGAGTGAACTCCATAAACTTCAGCTGCTGAAGGATGAACAAGGTATGCAATATGCATTCTCTATTGCCTTGAATAGCTCTCAAACTTTTGCACTTTTTTCCTCATTTTTTTAATTGTGGGGGCATGATATCTGCTTCTGGCGTCTCATCATAGAAGTCTCGAATGTTTTTTAAATGTGTTTAAGTTGAAAGTTCTTAGCTCTTCCTCATATTTTTGGCTGGCCTAAGCAGTTTTAAATAGTGATTAGTTTGTTTTGAACAATGAACAAAGAAACCTGTTATTTGAAAAGTATAAATATTACATCAATTTGAAGGACACAACTATTCAAGTGAATGAAACATGTGATTAAATAGAAAAGGTGATTCCGTATCGTTTGAGTAGATAATTATCACACAAAACATTCTCTCTTTCTCTCTCCATCTCCAATGAAGTTCACTAACCAGGCAATGAAGTCAATTAATTCGTTTGCATATAATTTTGGTATCATACATTATTGCAGGAGAGTTATCAAGCAGTGATGAGAAAAAATACAAGTCCCTGAAACGTGCGACTGAAAGAGAAATATTACAGAGTGCTGATGTTATTTGTTGCACCTGTGTTGGGGCTGGGGATCCTCGATTGTCAAACTTCCGTTTCCGCCAGGTTTATAAATGGTCTAATTTAGTCTGATTCTGCTCGCGAGATTTTTGTCTCATTGTAGTTTCTTTTTTCCATAGGTTCTGATTGATGAATCCACTCAGTCAACAGAGCCTGAGTGCCTTATTCCACTTGTTCTTGGAGTCAAACAGGTAATATCTCAGTTTTGTACATTTGTATTGTTAGATCTGTTCTATAAATTTATTCTAACAATCATTTTTTTATAAGGTTGTCCTCGTTGGGGATCATTGCCAACTTGGTCCGGTGATCATGTGTAAGAAAGCTGCCCGAGCTGGCCTAGCTCAGTCTCTCTTTGAGCGTCTTGTCCTGCTGGGGTTGAAGCCAATCAGACTACAGGTGATGTGCTATGAATTTATTGATTGAGAACTTCTTTTCATTAGAGAAATTAAATGTTGTACTTTTATGAAATTCATTTATTATTAATAGATATGCAAGCCTAAAATTGCAGGTCCAGTATCGCATGCATCCTTCTCTCTCAGAATTTCCTTCCAACAGCTTCTATGAAGGAACCCTTCAAAATGGTGTTACCATTAATGAACGACAATCAACTGGCATTGACTTTCCTTGGCCAGTACCAAATCGTCCAATGTTTTTCTATGTCCAGGTAACTATTGGTTTATCAATAAAGAGTTCGTGTGGAGTGATGATCTTCATACGATATCAGATATGTTTTTACTGCATGTTTTTACTAAAGCAACATTCTTCTATAGATGGGACAAGAGGAGATAAGTGCTAGTGGGACTTCCTATCTGAATAGGACTGAGGCTGCAAATGTGGAAAAAATTGTTACGACATTTTTGAGGAGTGGTGTTGTTCCCAGTCAGGTACCCCTTTCATATCATATTGGTTGTTTATTTTTTGTTTGTTAGATTGGTTCTTTCATATGCATGTTCTTGCTTCTAAAATTTTCAGATCGGAGTTATTACACCTTATGAGGGACAGAGAGCCTATATAGTTAACTATATGTCAAGAAATGGTGCTCTAAGACAGCAACTCTATAAAGAGATTGAGGTTACTTCCCGTCTATGTAGAATTTTTGGTACTGGTTGTTTGTAATACCGCGCCCTTCAGTATAGTTTTTAATATTCTTTTGCAGGTTGCAAGTGTCGATTCATTTCAGGGAAGGGAAAAAGACTACATTATTTTATCATGTGTGAGAAGTAATGAACATCAAGTGAGTTAGTTTTTATCTATTCCTGGGTCATTTTCACTGATTCTGTCAATGTATTCGCCTAGTAATCTTTTTCTCCTTCAAATATTTTATAATCATTATACTGTGGCTTAGGTGTTTAGTTGTTGATGAACATGATACTTTTGTAGTATTTGCTGGACATTTCGTTTGTGCTGTAGAATTTATTATGTTTCAGTATCTTATGAATAATCATGTGGTGATGAATTTTTTATTAAGCCATTGTTTTCGTCGACTTTTTTCATCAATTGGTCACTATATATGTTGTCGTAGGAACTACTTGTATGATTTTCTGTAAATGTATCACAGTTTGGGGGCGTCACCCGGAAATTCCATGATCTTTATTTTTCTCTTGTTTTGGTTAATCTGCCAGATTTCGTATGGTGGGCCTGTGTTGATTATCACAATTGATTTCAATTACTCCTTTCATCTCTTTGGCTGACAGTGCTTACCATCTTATAATTTTTCTTTTCAGGGAATTGGATTCCTTAATGACCCGCGCAGGTTAAATGTTGCACTTACTCGTGCACGTTATGGCATCGTAATCTTGGGAAATCCAAAAGTCTTAAGTAAACAGCCATTGTGGAATAGTTTGCTCACACACTACAAGGTATGTTGGCTTAAATTTTAGACAGCATTTTATCCGTGACTTGTGAGCGAACTTTATACTCTGTTTTCTTCTATTGTTGAACCCTTTTTCATTGGCCATGTTTATGTAAAGTAGAACTGATATATATATATATATATATATATATATATATAATAGAGGAATTTTGATTTTCGGGTCAATCAGTGTCAGTATGAAAAACGTTTTTATAAACTGGAGTAAAAATTTTGATCTATGATTGATTCTGAATGCTCAAAAATATTCATGTTTAATTAGCAGCACATCGAACAGTTTTTCTAGCAATCTGGAGCTGTTATTTGAAATTTAAACCTCTTAGTTAATTGTAGACTAATTTAGGTTTGAAGTGGAAGATATGTCTTAATGGTAAGGAGCTGGTTGTGCGATGGTGGTTAAAGGACTTGTCACCTAGAGGTGAACCATCTTTAAGTACCTAGGCCATGCAAAGCTGTTTAAGAAAAGTGAAGGTCGCAAAATGTGTTGTGGTCGCAAAAGTACCTAGGTTATGCAAAGCTGTTTAGGTGGAGTTTCATCACACAGCTAATTTCGTGGTTATATAACTAGAGCTCATGTGTTGTGGTATAAAATATTTCACCTTGAGGACATTCTGGTGGAGGACGATTCCCTTATGCTAGAGGCTATTTCAATGCATTACTTCCATGCGAATACATTTGTCCGAGATGGGGACATTTTATTCTGCCTCTCTTATCTTTTCATTTAGTTTCTGTAGTTTAGACCAGCCAAATTATACAGGATTCCTGATGATTCATATACTCACTGTCTAACTATTTCAGTGCATTGTGCTTTTAATAAATGTGTGCGAGTATTCCATTCAATTTGACGAGGCCATAAATGTGGATATGGGTTGCAATTTTAGTATTGTTGGGTGCAAATGAATAGCATCTTGTTGAGTATCTACTGAATTATATTAGGAGCATGTATTAAGAGAGGGCACTAAGGGTTTATAATAAAACCTTTACATCTTGCTGAGCATCTGGTAGATGATAATTCCCAAGGGAAATGATGCTTATGTCGTGGCTATGAAAATTTCTACGTTTAACCTAAACGGAATGGAATGGGTTGTTTGATTTATGTTGTCATTCTAAACTTGTGGTTGAAGGGATCGGGTGATTTTTATTGTGAATGGAGGATTCAGGGCATTTTGATTGAAAGAATGTATCGGAGTAATGAGATTTTGTGATTCGACCAACCAAAGCCTTTTTTTAAGGGGTTGAGATGTTGTAGGAACACAATATTGAGGCGTAATCTGTCTTCTATTAGGCTTGGATTACTATGCCCGCACCCTATTAGGGTTTTTTTACGAAGGATTTGGATGGTTTTAGTAATAGTAATTTTTGCTAGGCCTGTGGTATCTTTACTGTCCGCTGGTGAGGCTTCTGGGAAGATCAGGTTGTCAGTGAGTGAACTGTTGAACTAGCTGAAATTGTTTGATCATATTTACAGAAAGAGACAGTCAGCTGTTTGTATTATTTGGGAACTTGGCGGCAATTTTTATGCCATAAAGCAGTGGTCCCTTGACCTATTGACATTGACCAGGACGGTTTTACTATTTCCTGAAGAAATTGGGTTTAACTAATGGGAAAAAGAATGGAAATAATACTTGGTGAGGCAAGATGTTTCCTACTTGATCTTCCTCATGTAACCTTGGGCTGCCTTTGTAGGGATTCAAAGTAGTACTTTGTAGATGTGGGTTACATGGATGCTATTTGGTCGTTGCCATTTTTCTTTGTGAATTAAGTTGGCTAGTTTATTTCAGTACAAAGTGTTGCAGATCTACATGTGAGGCTATCGTTCAAATGAAGAATTGTTATAATGTTGAAACTTATAACACAATCCCTGCCTTTGAGCCTGGTTTTTTTTTATAAAATATTTACCTTTTGCAATTGTGTTACGGTTCACTTATTTCAAAGAATTCCCATATTTCTCTTATAGATTAAGTTCTTTATGGAAATGATGATGTGCTTCTTGGAGCGGTACCTTTCATAACCAAGCTATGACAAGGTTGGAATGCTTGTGACTATTTGAAGGGCCATTGACATTCGTAGTTGGATTTGTTCTACAATGGATTAAGTTGCAGATGATTGAAGTAAAAGTTTTTAGGTCTGATCTTGTTGGCCACTTGACATTTTGAGTCTGGGCTGAGATTATCATAAAACTGAAAATTAATGATTATTTACCAGTACTACTACTTATATGAGGTTGTGTGAAGTCATGTGTGTGATGTACGGCTTCAAGAATCATGCTCCATGAAATGTCTTGTCCGGGAGTTTCCAGAACACCTATTTTTTTCTGGTAAGATTTACGTTAGATTTGGAAGGACATGATTCAAAACTCTTATCTGAGTTTTATGTTTATAGATTGTTTGAAATTATAGGATAATGCATCAAATTCGTCTGTAGGAAAGTCTCTGTATTCCTTGTTTTCTTTTTTCCCGATTCTGTAGAGCATGGATGCCGATGCATTTAAATACTGTGCAGTAGTTGATGAGCATGAAATTCTTCTGATAGGAACATGAATGCTTGGTGGAGGGACCTCTAAACAACTTGAAGCAGAGTATGGTACAATTTCAGAAGCCAAAAAAGGTAGGATTGACAAAATCGATCGTTTTCATCCGACGTCACCTTTTGTGCACGAGTTTTTCCAATGTAGTGTCATGGACATGTGTTGCGGATTTCAGCAAATGATTAGTGAAATCTCGCTTTGAACTTGCTTTCGTTGCATCTTCAATCAAACAGATATATAGCGATCGTAGATTTCACTTTGGGAATGGGCCAGGACCTGTGGCTTCTGATAGTTTTGGTCCAGCCAGTTCACCAAGTCCGAATGCTGATAGGAGAGGTGGACGCAGCAAAGGTATGCTATATTTCTTTTTCCCCTTATTGATTTTATTTTATATCAACAATGTGTGAAAACTTAACCCAAGCATCCTTGGGCGCGCATTTATGCCTCAATTTTCATTCTTTTGTGATTCAACTTCAGCCCATTGTGAGGGTGGGTGAAATAGCTATGTTATCTTAGATCTTTACTCTAAACGGTTGTTCTATCCAGGTCAAATGCAGTTCAGCCAAACCAATGGTGTGCCAAAGCCTGGTGTGCACCCTGGAGGGGGGTACCCGTTACCTAGGATTCCTCTTCCACCCTTCCCTGCTGGGCCACACTCTCAACCGTACGCCATTCCCACTAGAGGAGCGATTCACGGGCCCGTTGGAGCTGTTCCTCAGGTCCCCTCGTCAGGGACCAGGGGCTTTGGAACTGGGCGAGGGAACGCCGGTGGCCATATTGGGGGTCATCTCTCACATCCGGATGGTTCTCAACATGCTTTGGGCAATCTCGGGTCCGCCTTCAATTTCCCTCTGGACAGCTCAAATTCCCAGCCTTCTGTTGGAGGTCTGATGACCCAGGTATTTATTAATATCACACTCGTACATCTCAGCCTGTTTTTAGGCCACATCTCATCCGGATGTTTTTTCTCTCTTTTTTTTTAAATTTTTTTAAATGCTCTCTTGTGGTGGTTACTGTCCGCGATAGATGCCAGTTCAAGGTCTTGGGCAACCTTTCAGAGATGGGTTCTCCATGGGAGGAATGTCACAGGTATTTGCTCTATTTCTCTGACAAGCCCCAGTTTTTTGCTCTATTTCTTCCCGTCCTATATAGTTTAATTGCTGTATGTATCTCAGGATTTCCTAGGAGATGATTTCAAAAGCCAGGGATCTCACGTTGCCTACAACATTGCCGATTTCTCGACACAGGTGGCATTTTATTTCGAGTTTGGTCGATCTAAAGCGTCGTCTGATAATAAATATATGGATGCTATGAAAAAGTACTCAATCTTTTGCTTTCTTTTTTTTTTTTTTTCTCAGGCCTCTCAAGGCGGCGGCGGGTACGGTGTCGACTATGCCACTCAAGGAACACAGGGTGGTGGCTTTGTGGGGGGCTTCCTGAACCAAAATTCTCAAGCGGGCTATTCCCAAGTGGGCACCCCCGGAAATGATTTCATCTCCCAGGTAACAATAATAGTAGCACATCACTAATAATATGATGCCCCTTGTAAGTATAGTACGGTTTGATGTCATTCCACACAAGCAAGCTCTGGCCGTAGTAATGGCACCACCATTTATTTTTTATTTTTTCCAGGATTACATGCCTCGCGGCAGGGCGCAGGGTTTATTCACCCAGGTGGGTTTCAATGATCCCTCGCAGGACGACTCCTCCCAGTCCCATTTTGGCGTGGCTGGACAGGCACTCCTTCAGTCTCAGGTACCCCTCTTCCTCCCTCCACTCACAGAGATCGATCCCGTTCTTTGAAAATTTCCGAAGAGAACCAACCCACGTCACCACCGGCGAATGTTCTCCTCTCACAGGGCATGATGAACCCTCTCTACTCCCAGCCCTTCACCCAGTACAGCACCCCGTCCCCCCAGCCGCAGCAGAGCCAGGGCTCTCCCAGTCAGAATCTGCACTACACCAGCTAGAGCCGTGACCTTGTGGCGGTCACAGATATGATGGACGAAAAGATACAAGGAAAGAAAGAAAGAAGGAAGGGGGCCTACTGGTGCCGCCCGCGCCCGTTTGGCTGCGCCATCTCAGGAGGCAATGGTGTGAGACTGCGGGGGCCCGGTGTGGTCTGGAGTGAGCGCCCCGTGCCGCACCCCCCCGCACGAAATGGGCACCGCATGTCGGTGGCCCCATGGAGGTCGAGTGAAGGATTACAACAGAGCCCTTGGCTGTTCAAACGGATGGCCTGAGAGTGCGCCATGGGAGTGAGGTGGTGGTGGTGCTGGTCGGAGTTTTGGACGTCGGGACGAGGAGCAGCCGCCGAGTATGCAGGTTTCTGTACATCTGCTGCCGATTAATCTGGGCCATGCAACCTCTCTTTCGAGTGATCCTCTCTTTCTGTCGTTTTGGACGTCTGTACATCTCTCTCTCTCTCTCTCTTTCTGTGTACCCTTTTTTTTTTTTCGTAGGAGAGAGCAGCTGCAACTCCTTAACTTGAGATTTCTCCTCGACTTCTGTCGTTATGTCAACTGACGCGCTTGCTGTGGGGTTCCCTGGGAACCTTTTCTATATATGTCCAATGTGTGCTATCCCTGCGCTTGACTTTTGGTCCACAGACGAAAATTATACCCAACTGCTTCAGAGAACTAGTAAAGGACGAAGAAAAAGGCCACGTGAGAGAGCAAGCTTTCGCACAGGCTTGTTACATGAGAAGGCCACGTTCTTTTAGTTAATACCATGTGCCAGTGTCCTCGAGTGTTATCCTTAATGGCATTTAGTGGTGCCATGAATCTAAGGAAATGAAAACCATGTGATAAATATGGATTTAGATGTGTGAAGCTATAAACAATTGGGGGTCCTGAATTCTCTCAAATAAGTTTAAAAAAAAAAAAAAGGTGCTTCTGAAGGTAGTTTCTTTTAGCATCAGGCTGAAAGAATATGAAAAAAGATTAATTTCAGCTGGAAGGCCACTTTTCACGATGAACTAAAGACAAGGTACTTGAACGAAAACCATAGCGAAAGTTGTGATTTCATGATGTAATGTAATGTAATGAAATGAAATGAAATGGTAGCTGAAGATGGAAGTCCTTTCAAGCATACAAGGGGAGGGGGTTGCCAATGGTCAAACAAGTGCAAGAGGAAATAGGTGCTTATGAACAAGTGTGAGCGGAAGGACTGATGATGCCTTGAAACAAACTTCTACTAGGTCAACCTCGTAAAGCTTGTTGATTAGAAGAGTCAAGTGTATCTAAAGATAGCAAGCCCACATCTAATAAGCAGGAGCTGAAGAAAAGTCAACGCGGTCAGGTATGTGCTGAAGAAATCTTGGATTTGACTGCACGAGAAACAAATAGATGGCAGCTGCACACCTTGATGAATGGAGATGGTGGGGCATTGATTGGGATCATGATAACGAGTGCCCTCACTCCTAGCAATAACCAAATCACGATAATCAGAAAAAACTCTTTATCAGAACGTGTACAGAGATGACTATACAAGCTCCCCATGCCGTAGTAGTTATGTTGTCACACAGCTACTTATGAAGAACCAAGTAATGGTGTCGTAATCAGGCCCCATTCCAGCTAATTGTTTCTGCACAGTGTGTGTGGCCCGAATAGGGAGAATAGATTGTAGAAAGTTCTTCCCAAGTTAGTGGGTATCCCCTCATAATCACCCAATCAACACCTACATTTTGGCAGCCCATATCTACACTAGGGTCAACCACAATAATACACATTGGTTGGTGACAATAAGCTCTTGCAAAGTCAACACGATGTGTTCTATTTCGAGGGATGAACATCATTGATTATTGAAGAATTTGACCTTTATTGAGTAATAATAATAACATAATAATAGTAGTATAATATAGTTAGCTTGCATGTAACTATACCGTACCTACCTAAATTCATCATCACAAGACAAACAAAAGTTATATAGGCATAAATCTATTGAATAAATGAGATATGCTGATGAAACCCATCAATTTCGATACTGCCATATCAATTAATGTGTACAAAACATATGATGCAGTGAAACTTGAGGAGGTAATGACTTGAACGAGTTATGATCAAACTTTGATGTTGTGGAGGTTGAAGACATGTCTTGAATCCTCAAAAAACATGCTTTAATGGTTGTCTTTTTACTTTGAATCCACAAGGTAAAGAAGACAAGTCCCTTGAGTTTATAAGAGGGTGATTCTGAATTCACAGAATCAAGAACAAGTTTCTTGAGTCCATAGGGTGTTGGAGTCCACTAGCAAAAAGAGAGAACTTCAAGAGAAGAAAACTCACAAAATTATATTGAAAAAAGAGTAATATACCTCTGGGGTTACAAGGGGTACCTTTAAATAGGCTAAAGAGTTTTGATTTGGGTGCCAAGATTTGAATTTCAAATGAAATCTAAATTTGAAAGTAAAATTTGGCTGAAATTTGAATTCAAATATAAATTTAAATTTCAAACAAGAATTAAAATTTCGAATTTGAATTTTAAAATTAAAATTAAAATTTCAAATAAAAATTAAATAATAAGAAAAATAAATATATGAGCCTAATTTCATAATTGGATAGTAAAGTGGGCTTTAAGCTGCAACAATAATAAGCTTTAGTGTGTATCAAGTAAAGTAGGCTTCAAGGTGTAACATTAATGAACTTTAAGGTGCATTAATACTGGGCTTTAAGCTGCAACAGTAATGGACTCCAAGATGCATTAATATTAGGCTCAAGGCTTCTTCAATAGTAGGCTTTAGGGTTTGGGTTGCATCAACATATAAGGGGGTTAAATTTGGTATTAATGAACAAAGTTTTGAGTATGATGGGTGCAAAATATATGTCATTTATTCCTAGTTCGGATGAAAGTCATTTTAGGATGTCCACATAATATTTATGACCAAAGAATGACATTGAATAGTTCTTCACGTTGAAATTTTACAGAGAATTAATTCAACTTGATTCTTTTTACAAGATTCTTCAAGCAGTATCAATGTTGATTTTGCCATGATTGACATCTACTTGATCGCAAAATACGATGTGTGACGAAGAGGTGTTGACTTGGTCAGGATGGTGATAATAAATTTTTATTTATTTATTATTATTATTATTATTATTTCCAGCATGCGAACCGGAATAAGCTGCTGGTCAAACACAACGGCGCGGGGAATCTCCTCGTATCGATGCTGTCATCTTGATGTCAGCATGATGACCGAAGAGGAGGCCGCCTCGTGACTCACCCACGTCGCCTCGCCCATAACTACTACTGTACTGGATAACCTCCTTAGAGATGGTCTGACCAGCATGGGAGGACAAGCTGTCACGGACGTTGTCAAATCAAATCCACCCTTAATTCAGCTGGCTGGCATTGGAAAATTGGTCCTCCTGGAAAACGCTAGCGCAGGCAGGCACGCTCTTCTTCCTTCCGCTGTGAAAAAAAGGTACATTTAGTCATTAATGGTGGGTATCGTATCGTACGCCAGGCTATCAAAGTGTCCACTATTTGATGTTCCATAGGATATGTGTGAGAGGGAGGGCGGGGAAGGGTTCCTGATTATTTCTCCTTGTCTCATCATTTGCTTCTGAAAAACCGATCGTCGTCCGGTTGCCGACTCTGCTGCGCTGGGCCATGGGTGAGGGTAGCGGGATCCCCGCCCGTCTGGGAATCCTACCGTTCAGGAACAAGGTGCTGCTGCCGGGTGCAATTGTCCGGGTCGAGTGCACGTCCGCGTCCAGGTACTACTCTCTTTCTGTATCCTGGTTTCCCCCAACCAGGTTGGCGGGGGGGTGGGGCGCTCTGATGATACTTGCCTTTTTTTGCTTCATATCAATCTCGACGATTGGGTGCGGGCTCAATTGTATTTAATTCCCGTTTGTTGATTGTGCTGATGGAAAACAAACTGGAAATTTCTTGAATTATTATCGGTGTAGGAGATTGACCATGTATTTTTAATAGCGATACGATTCAAACTGAAAAAAATGGGGTAGTTCATTCGCGTACACGATTGATTTTTTGGCGTGAATTTTCCTGAAATTTCTGGGAAACGTTTGTTTCATCCTGTGGAATAATTTCCTTTCTGTTTCATTTTTGGTTGTGCGTATTTTATTTTTTTCATCTCTAAGATACTCCTATTCTTTTCCCGTCTGCTTCATCTTTCCTGTCTCTAATCTTCTCTACTGCGTAAGGAATTCGTTTGCCCGTTCCGGTTTCCCTCATTTTGCTTTTTCATGCAGTGTGAAATTGGTTGAGCAGGAGCTCTGGCAGAAGGAGGAAAAGGGTCTAATTGGTGTTCTTCCCGTAAGAGATGGAGGCTCTGGGCTATCTCTAGGTGATTACTTCTACTATTTTGTTTGATGATATCCGCTCCCAAAGTATCACAGCGAAACTGTAAAAAATCCTGTTATCACTTTTGGAAACTTTCAGGGACTGATTCTGAAGATCCAAGTTTGAACGCCTCGGAAGATGTCCTTGATTTTCCGAAACGTGATGACGGCAGCGAGGAAGAACCAATTCGTTGGCACAACAGGTTGCTTTCCTTGATTTGATTCTTTTATTGCGATCAAAATAAGTGGTATCAAAAATCTCAGAACTTCCTTCTTAGTTCTACATAGAAGTGAAGACAAAAACGTGTAGACATTAATTACTTTGAAAGGAATCTAGTCATGGTTCCCGATCTCACTAGAACCTGGTTGTAGCTTTTTGTTAATTATATTCTTTTTTCTTCTGTCGGATAAAATTCATGTCAACTTTTGTGAAATTCTTTCTTCGGATGGATTAGATTCATGACGAATTCTTCTATCTGGCATTTGCAAATTTGTCTGGCTGAAAATTCGTGATAAACTCCGTGCCCCTTTTGCTATATTCGTCATGTACCCCATTCGCTGTTAGATTTGGCATTGCAGAGGGGATATGCATGCCTAAAGTCAAAAATAGACACAGAAGTCTGATGCACAGACATTGTGGATGGGTATTTCATTCTCTGTTTTCTGTCGTAGATTCCTATGAAAATTCTACCTGTTTCAGAGTGATATTTTTGTTATGTTCGATAAGCAGAGATTATAAGCTGTGATGGTAGTATCATATTTGATACCCTTTTGACTTATGGAAATATTATTTGAGTTTTCATGACGCTGACCTGGGAAATATGGGCTTTAATGTTGCTAAATATTCGTGAGATGTGGCATGAATTACTCTCTCATCCCGAATGGGCAATTTATTTTGAGTTGTCGTTGCTTTTGGATCTTGTGCAGTGAAAGATTGTCTTGAGGTTTGAAATTTCTTCTTAGAAAATAATTGGGATGACTATTATTCATTCAGGATATCATTTCGGCTCTGTATATATATATATATATATCTTTCTAGATTAACAGAGCAACGAAAGAGGGATGAAGCATGGTCTTGGTACAATGAAACTGTCTAGAGATGGTGTAGTCCATTGAAATTGAGATCATGCTGCTGAAATCATTAATTCTCTTGTAGGGATAAAAACCGCTTATTCGGATCAGGGTTGGGCTTACAAGGTCTTTTCTTCTTAAATACTGTCAAAGAGTTACTAATTCCGCGCTATATATCTTTTCGAAGCGTCAGATTAGTAATTAAGGTTTAGATTAGGGAAGTCAACCTCAGTTTATGCTATTTTTTTTCCACCTTTTATTATATGCTGATGGCAATCAGAACAGTCGTCTTTCATTACTTCAATATCTTGTTTTTACCTAATGAAATATATTTTCCCTTAAGTTCTCGACTAAAATCTCCCCAAGGTAAATTTTTTACCTGTGAGTTTAGACTTTGTCTGCTATACATTCCAAGAGTCACTTGAACTGCTCAAAGTTGCAGAAAAAATTTGGAACGAACAACCCAGATGAAAAATAAATTTCGGAAGAAAGTAGACAGATATATCATGTATGCTTTGATCAGATGAACACCTCAACAGAGATACTTTATAGGATTTTTTTTCTGGTGATTGTCGTATTTCTTGCTGAACCTTGTTCCATGGTTCTTTCCTAGGTTTTCAGGATATGATTTTTCTAGTAGGGTACTGTTTTTTTTCTCTTGAAAAAAAAGATGCTGTAAAAAGACTGGCTAGTTTTATAGCTTCCTACCAACCAAAAGGGGCAGTTCCCTTTTACCATGATGGTAGCCTGTCCTAAGATAAACAGGATGGTATGATTCTTTATTCTCAGGTTACGAGATTACGAGATTTACCTCCTTGATGTTCCTCCAACTTAGTTTTCTGGTTTTGGATTTATAATTTACCTCTGAGGCTGAAATTTCATTCAGTTAGTTTCCTGGGTTCCATTTTGCTTGTATCGTGGTGGTAGTAGTCTTCTGTCTTTTATCAGTAGTTTTTGCACAATCCACCTCTAATTAGTAGGTTGGGGCATTGAGTGTTTCTGTGACAATTGCAGGGGAGTTGCTGCGAGAGCTTTACATCTTTCTAGAGGAGTTGAGAAACCCAATGGCAAGGTCACTTACAGTGTTGTCCTTGAGGGTGTGTGTAGGATTAGTGTTCAGAAACTTAGTGCCGCGGGAACATATTGCTTGGGTGATGTATCTCACCTTGATATGACGAGACCTGGTAAGCTAGATCAACTCTTTCTTGTCCTTTTTTTTCTACTTGTTTGTTCTAACTATATTGTATTTATTTTCCATTTAGGACGTCTCTCTCTCTCTCTATATATATATATATGTCCCTTAATAACACTTCTGTTAAATGAATCTCTCAATGATTTAAATTTTTGTAGGTCCATGGGCATGCATATTATCAGCCTATTTTCCATTTATCATAACTGACATCCTAAGCCATTTCTCATCATTGATTGACGGGTTTGCTCCATCCCATGAATGATCCAAGAGCTCCGAAACCACCGGGGCTCACTGACTGCCGTGACTATCCTATATTTTATCTTTTTCATCTTGTTTAAGTTTGCATTACTGAGCTACTCCAACATATTTGCAATGCCCATCGAAATTAAGTCTCTTAGTCAAAGAGAAATTAAGTACGATGTGGATGATAACGGTCAGGGTGACTATTTGCAGAGGAACCGGATTGACAGGTATTTATAGTTTTACAATGGAAAAAAATTCAATATCTCATCATATGAATGTGTAATTTCACTCTCAAAGAGGTAAAAAGAAAGTATATTAATTGATTAACGCTAACACTCTCTCTTTCATCCCATACACTCTCTTTCCTCTTTTCTTCTCTCTGCATCAGAAAATAATCCCTTTCACTAAAATTTCTCATCAACTTCCATTAGGTTTTTATCACGTCTTATTTTTAAATAATACGTTCTGCATCCATTTCTTCACCGTTGCCAGACAAACATTCAATGAGCGCTCATCCTCAAGGAAAGTTCATAAACTCCATGGAGAATTTTGCTACAGATGAGGAAGATCGTACCCACCAAGTGTTCCTCGATAACTAGATATACCATTGAAGAATGGTTTATGCCTATAACTGCTCCTACCCTGGATTTTGACACTGACATACAAGAAATTAATACTTCAAATTTTTTCGTGTCGGAGTCAATTGGCAAAGATATATGAGACAGATTAGGCTTGCATTTTAAATGGGATAGACATTTCTAACGTTGATAAGTTCATGGCACATTCTTTTGCCAAGCTACTATAAGGCATCTGCATGAAGCTATACGCCAATTATTTTGACTAAATTGACATGATTGACCCATGGAAATTATTTTGACTGCATTGGGACAACCTAGGATTTTAAAGTATGCCTTAAATACTCTTAGAAATAGCGAAAATGGTCAAAGATAAGTAGGAGTTAGTGACCAACGAAAATCAGAAAGTAAAAACCCCGATTAGATTATTAACCAAGTCCAGAAAATGCTTCCTTCGAGTGTAGAACTGTATACCTGATGCATGATTGACTCTGATGTCCTCATCCAAACTCCATCCCGTCCATGCTCCAAAACATCTGACGCTTCTGGAGTCGTCAAGCTATATTTTGATGTGGTTCTTAGATTGCATTATCCTAATATAATCATTGTATTCTATAGGGATGTCAAGTTTATTGAATTACTTTGGAAAACCTTGTTGAATCTCATGGGGACAACTAAATCTTGCCACTACTGATGGATAGACAGTAGTAAACCAAAGCCTTGGGAATTTTTCGCGAAGTCTTGTTAGTGAGCGTAATGGAACTTGGGTTTTCTTTTTGCTTAAAGCTGAGTTCGCATATAATGACCCTGTGAGTAGATAAATCAGCATTAGTCCTTTTGAAGTTGTACATTGTTACTAACCTAGAAGGCCTAAAAAATCTCATTCCTATGAATCATTGTTCTAGGTTTTTTTGTTATATAAAATCATATGCATGACATGTTCAATCAATGCATAGGAGTTCAGAAAAACAATTGAAATGAACAGTGAAAAATAAAAGCTTTGGCTGACTCACGAAGGTGATTATGTTGTTGCTAGGGTGAAATCTAAGCGGTTTTCTTCTAGAACTGTCAAGAACTTTGATCTTCTGTATGAGGTGCCAGACTTTTCAAGATTTTGAAACACATCAGAACGAACGCTAATGTGATTGATCTTCCTGCTGACTATGATATTAGTCCAATATTCAATGTTCCCGATTTCATTGCATTTAATATTCCAGATTATTGACAACATATAGAACTGACAACAACTATACTAGTCCAATATTCAACAACAGTAGATCCCCCGCAGGTCTAGGTGTAGTTGTTGTCAGTTCTATTATAGACTTATCATTTAAGTTGCTATCGAAGATCTACTGTTGCTGGTTATACTTGTCGCTAGGTTTCAACAGTCCTGTATTTTTACCCCCAGTTCAGAGGAAATTTCATGATTTCTGCTGTCTGAAACTTGCTTTGGAAGCAAGAATCCCTGATAGTGACCATAACTAGTAATATAGACCTACTTTGACTGCACATAGAGAATGCTTATTTAGTTGATCAACCGTCATTTAAATTGATATTTGCTGATTTCTGTTAAAATCAGCCACATCCATGGTGTCTCCGTCATTAGATTTCTTTTTTGTGGGAGATCATTTATTTCTTTAGTTAGATTCTTATTTCCTTCATCTTGGTGCGTCACTCTATTATACTCTCTTGGTCAGAGTATATGCTTCGCAATTCTTTCAATCTCTCTCAATTTCTGATGCATTATTTTTCAGGGCGTGATAGCTGATAGTTTGCAGAAAGGATTTTCTGTGAATTCATTACTATAGTTCTAGTTAAATGCATGTTAATGTTCCTAAATAACTCCTTCGTAACTTCCTAATGTAGTTCTCAACATCTGAAGGATATTTTCAGTTCTTTGGGCAAATAATTTTCTGCTCTTGCATTTTACATACAGCGTACTTCTATTTTTTAATTTCTCCATCATTCATTCTCCCTAGATATCGAGAAAGCAGAAAAAGATCCAGATATCATGCTTCTTTCACACCAATTTAAAGCTGCTGCGCTGCAACTCATCTCTGTTCTTGAAAAGGTAAAGCTTAATGGGAGACCTCTTTCTATTCAAGTCTTAGAAACTAGCTGTCTGTGCATAACACAACACAGGCAGAACTAGAGGATAGAAAATGATACTGAGAAGAAATCACTGAAGATTGGACTGTTGGGTACCTTATGTATTTATTTTCTATGGTACGGTATTACACAGTTTCTTATAATTTTCAACTGTTGTGGATACGTTATTACCTTAATTTCAACCTCTATCTGATGTTAGTATCGACAGGCATTCTATGCTCTTATTTTATTGATGATTTGTTATCCGATGTTCGGTACATGCATAAGCAGGATCTGCAGCATATTTTTCTTTTACATACTAGTTCTGACCTGTGATTATTGTTGGATCTCGAAAACGTGATCGTATTGTGGACGGAATATTGGAGCAGTCTGAGGGTATATTGGAAAATATCGTGTAGGGTTCTCACCCTATACAATGTGTGATAAATGGAAATGAAAGGTGTGGTGGTTTCCCCCTCCTCCCATCTATCCTCTCAGATAGAGGAAAGTTCCTCCTTCGCATTGTCCATTTCCCTCTCTCCTTTCTTCATTTCAACAATTTCTTGAATTAAAATTTCAAGGATTACAGAACATTATAAGTAAACTGTTGCCTTTGGCGTATCTGATTGAAGTATGTCAAGCAATGTCAATACTTTCTTGACATTATAAGCAATGTCAGTACTTCTTGACATGTTCTCACCCAAAGTTTTTCTTTCCTTTCTTGTACGAACTGGACCGGTTTGGTTCAGTATGGGTCCGGTCCAGTTGTATCATCTGGGACAGGTATAAATAAACCAGTCCCTCATCATTTGAGCTTGAGAATGAAATATTAGATTTTAGCCCGATTTCGTATTTCCTCTTCGCTATTTATTGATGCAGTGAGTGCAGAGCCTTGAGGAGATAAAGTAGATTTTTTTTGACAAAGTGTAAAACTTCAATTGTGTATCTGCTGTTCCTTATGCCATCTGTTGTAGTTAATAGTGAAGAACTTGTTGCTCTTTTGTGCATTCCGCAGAAGCAAAAAGCTATTGGTCGGGCAAAATCCCTTGTTGAGACAGTTCCTGTGCATAGACTGGCGGATATATTCGTGGCAAGCTTTGAAATAAGTTTTGAAGAGCAGCTATCTGTGCTGGACTGCGTTGATCTGAAAGCAAGGATCCTCAAAGCCACTGAACTTGTGGGTAGACATTTGCAGGTGATGATTGGATTAACCACAAAGATCTTATGCTATACACCTGTGACGTTCCAATTATTATTTCTGTACAGACATGCTTCGTTTTAATTCATGTCTTTGATTTTGTATTGTCTAGTCCATTCGTGTGGCAGAGAAGATAACCCAAAAGGTTGAGGGCCAGTTATCAAAATCCCAGAAAGAATTTCTTCTTCGCCAACAGGTTATTTATGTAGACTTCTGAGCATTCTCGTGCATAAATTCTGTGTATGGATATGGTCATTGGTAATGCATTTGCTGGAGTTGCAACTTGGTAAAGCAACTACAGGACTTATAGATTCTCAATGAATTGTCTGATTTGTTGGGCAGTTTAAACAGTTCAGTTATTTCCTCCAAACTTCGTTGTTCCTCTGTTTCTTATCTTCTATTTTTTACCTTACGATTTAAACTGTCCCATGATTATAATAATGCATGATGCCTGTGATGTTACAGATTTAACATCATTATAATACATTTTCAGCTGTATAGATAAAAAAAATTAGTAAAAACTTCCCATTCTTAGCAAATTTCTGCGCCAACCATCTGGATGTTATCTTTCGCATTTATTTCTTTAGTCATAGGTATGTGTTGCGTCTGGCCTCCAAATTTGTCCTTTTTCAGACAGCTTTTTTGTCTGGTGCATGTTCCCCAGGAGCTTGCCTTGATTAATTACTGCAAGGCTATGTTGTCGCTGTAAAGTTAACTATCCTTTTAGAATGAACAAGATATGTCATAGTTCTCCTGAGATTTCTTTCCACTTACTTTGGGAAGCTGATCTTGTTCTTTCCAATTTCTGCTGTCCTTTATGTCAAAGTTATTGTTGTATTGGTTTCCATGATCCAATTTTTTGAGATATTTGTAGAACCACGCACTAAATTCTGTCCATTGGAACCCTTTCTTTTGATATATCCGTAAACTATTATAATTTTTTGCTTATAATTTTTTCATCTCGGTCTCTGAAGAAACACTTGTTGTAACATAGTGTCACAAAGATTACCCTTTTCGTTTTATATTATCTTCGCCCGTTTCCATGAAATATCACATGTCACATCCCTGGGTTCGTTGTATATTATCTTTGCCCATATGTGCCTTGAACGGGATTTTATAATGGCTTCCAAAAACGGAATTTCTTGGAAATTAGTCATAATAGTTGGTGATATTTGTTTAGTTGTGATGCATATCTGTATTTACATATTCCCATTCATCTTACATTTGGAAACTTCAGATGAGGGCAATCAGAGATGAACTTGGGGATGGTGAAGATGATGAGGATGATGTTGTTGCTCTGGAGAGAAAGGTGCAGACTGCTGGAATGCCTCCAAATGTTTCAAAGCAAGCTCAAAAGGAACTGCGGTGAGCAGTGCTTATTGTTGTTAACATTAAGGTCTATTGTTTAGGGTTCCTCCCTACATAAAGGGTGTTATAGATTAATGAAGGGAGAGGCAGTTGTCTGTTGTTCTCCCCTCTGTCCTCCATGGTAAAGGTCATTGTCCTTGTTCTTATGTTTTTCTACATTATATCAGAGCCAGGTTGAGGTTTCAAACCCTTCTTTGGCGCCATCATAGGTTGATGTCGTCGCCATCGATCTCCTTTGTGGCCACCCGCCGGAGCTATTGGTGTCGTGTTTCTTCTCAACGATGTCTTTTGCCTCTATCGAGTATGTTTCCGCCAAGGTCTTCTGCATCTGCCGAGTATCTTTCTAACTAGGGTTTCTACTTCTATCATGCTACTTTCTAACAAGGTCTTCCGCCTCCACCGAGTATCTTTCTGGTGAGGGTTCTACCTCTGTCGTGCTGCTTTCTAGTGAGATTTTCCACCTCCATTGAATATTTTTTTGGCAAGAATTTCTACCTCTATTGTGTTGTTTTCCAATGAGGCCTTCTGCTTCTGTTGAGTATCTTCCCGGCGCCATTCTTATTTAGTCATCTATCAGATGTTGTCTCATTACAATGTCCGTTCTTTGTCTTGTGATGTCTAGCATTGACGTTCTCGTCTGGTGCTGTCCCTTCTCTGTCTAGTGACATCCTCTGTCTGGCATATGTTCGGCATCTAGTGCCATCCTCCATCCTCCTCAGTCCAGCTCCCTCTACCTTGCATCAGTCTGACGTCCTCCTTAGTCTGGTGACCAAGGTCTCCTACAGTCTGCACTGCTACTGTCTAAACCATTTGGCACTGTCCCTTTTCCATCTGGTATTGTCTTCCATGTTTCCAATGTAGTTCTCTATCTAGTGTCATCTCAAGCGTCCCAAGGTCATCTCACATTGTTTGATGTCATTTTGCATAGTCCCGTGCAATCTGGCATCGAAAGGCATCATTGTCCTACGTAGTGGTCTTACAATTTTACAACCCAATAGAAGAAGAGCTTTTCAACACCGTTACTGGGGGAGTTGTTGAACTTATGATCATCGTCATCATAAGTTCACTTTCCAACTAGTGAATATTTTTCACTGACTTAGTTAAGATAATTTTTTCTAAAGTTCACTTTCCACAGGAGGACTGTAGGAAGTTCTAGGTCGTAAGGAAATACTGTAGAAAACTGCGGTTATTTTGGGATAGTTATCTAGGGTTCCTCCCTATATAAACAGTGTTATGGGTGAATGAAGGAAGAGGTAGTTGTCCACCATTCTCTCCTCTATCCTCTATGACAGAGGTCATCGTCCTTGTTCCTATATTTTTCTACATCCACTTTTTCCCTTGTGCCTGATTTTCTCCAAAAGTTAATTTTTTTCCTGGTGTGAATTAATTAGAAATCATCGACGTTATACTTTTTTATTTGACCTGGATATCTTTCATCATCAGCATGAATTATTGAAAGGCAAAGATCGTATTTTATAGTAAGTTATGCATCTGACTGATCTAATCTTGATATCATTTTACTGGTTCTTTCTATTCTCATTGGGTAAACTTGCTATTCTTGAGTTTTGAAGAGATTTATTTATCAAGTGGTATCCTTACGCATCAATGTATAACTGTTAGCTACGATTGTGTGGATGTTGACATTATGATTCATAACTTGCTGACAGAAATTTGTTCTTTTAGGCGACTGCAGAGGATGCAACCCCAACAACCTGGGTATAATAGTTCACATGCGTATCTTGAGCTCCTTGCTGATCTTCCATGGCAGAAGGCCAGTGAAGAATGTGTTTTGAATTTAGAAGTTGCCAAGGAGCGTCTTGATTGTGAGCATTATGGTCTCACCAAAGTTAAACAGCGGATAATCGAATATCTAGCTGTGCACAAGGTTTTTAACCTGCTGTATTCTTTTTTCTAGTATACCTGAAATATTACTCGCATCCTTATATGCTGCATGGTCTACAGCTTAAACCAGATGCCCAAGGACCAGTTTTGTGTTTCGTTGGTCCCCCAGGTGTAGGAAAGACTTCATTGGCCTCTTCTATTGCTACTGCCTTAAATAGAAAATTTGTACGGATATCTCTTGGTGGGGTTAAGGATGAGGCTGATATCAGAGGTCATCGGAGGACATACATCGGAAGTATGCCAGGACGTCTCATCGAAGGCTTGAGGGTTTGTGCTCTTTTCTGTACGTGTTTATTTGTCTTAATTTATAAGATTAATATTTATTTTATTCAGTGAATTTCAAAAATGCTATTGTATGTTTAGGGATTTCTCCATTCAGTTAGATTACTATGCCCAATCAGAAGGAAATGATTCTTCAATACTTCTAACTGATTTGATTGTGTATTCAAGTAAACCACTATCAGTAAATTACTAGTCTCCTCCTAGATGTTTCATTTGCCTTTTGGACCATATCTTTGTCATGATTTGACCGAACAGGGTACCTTCTGATAAACCTGTTTAGGATAAATGACCTGATGATGCATTTTCCCTGACAACGATATGCGTCGTGTGACATTGGCGTTCTATACGTGGAGCTTCATTATTATTTTTGGCCACTATGCGGTTCGAAAGTTGTCATCCAGCATTTCATGAACTCTTGTATTCCTTATGCTTCTTCCCACTCAACGCACGCCATTGCATAAAGATCTTCTGCCGTGTGCAATTAAAACCCATGTCGATAGAAAATATATTTTTTCCTCTTCTTTAAATGTGACGCAGCAAGAGATGCGTAAAATGGAAGGTTTGAACCTTGAATCTAAGGCATAAATATAGAGTGCTAAAAGGATGAAAATCGGGCCTTGAATCTGCAAGGAATGATTTTCCCTAATCCTTGAATCCTCATGAACGGCTTGGATGACCCTTGAATCCGTACGGATCAAAGATATCCTTGAATCCATGGGTCAAAATAGCATTGTCCCTTGAATCTACGGGCGTTGATTAAATCCACAAGTACTCGAAACCCTCTTGAAAAGGAACAAAAAATCGTAATAACCAAGTTGCCTTTATGTGGTGGCTTTTAAATTAATCGAAAATTAGTTAAGGTCCCTCTAAAGCTCGGGAAAGATTCTGAAACAAAATCAAAACGTCCTAACAAACGTGCCAGTTACTAAAATTGACTCTCACGTATACTTTACATGGATCTAACAAATTCAAATAGCCTAACAAACATGTGATTTTCAAAAAACTAACTCTAACTCATTATTCAGACACTATATTTAGACCTAATCTGGTTTTGGGTCTTTTAGGGACTTCTCATCTTTGTAGCCCATGCTTCAAACCTCTAGAATGCCTGGGCCACCAGTTTTGGGCCATCTGAGTCAAAAAAAAATTAACCTTCTCTTTTCTAGAAGTGATGTCCTACATCAAAATGCTATTTCATTTTTTATATGTATTTCTGTGTGAATCAAACTCTTCATCTCCTTTCATGAATTATTCCTAAATTGAGATTTCCAAATATTTGGTTTCAGAGAGCAGGCGTCCACAATCCAGTAATCTTATTAGATGAAATTGATAAGGTTGGCGCAGATATTTCCGGAGATCCTGCATCAGCCTTGTTAGAGGTTCTTGATCCACAGCAGAATAAAGCCTTCACTGATCAGTATCCTTGGTGTTACTGTCCCTTTGCATCATATGCTATTTTTATTAAGCTGTATACCATCCATAGCATCTGAGAAGGCCCGAAAACATTTGAGGATACTAGCAAAATTGGTTGAGCCCCCAGGATTCATTTGTTCCTTTCCATGCTAGTAAATAAGGGATTAAACAAGTAACAATAAGCTTCCGGTGATATATTGAATCCTTAATTGAGAATCGTAGCTATCTAAATGTTCCATTTGATCTTTCAAAGGTAATATTTGTTGCCACTGCTAATGAGGCTCAACCAATTCCTCCACCACTTTTGGATCGTATGGAAGTCATCGAATTGGCAGGATATACACCGGAAGAAAAGTTGAAAATTGCCATGCACCATTTGGTACCAGGAGTTTTAGAGCGACATGGCTTAAATTCTGATCTCCTGAAGATACCCAAGGTATGAACATTATTTTGCCCTATTTACCAAGCCATGGCATCTTACTACTGAAAACCTGCTTAAGATAATTCTATTTTTCTATATTGCTTGTGTGTTTGATTATGTAGCAATGGTTCGCACATGTCAGGTTCACACATGTCACTTGTGATCAAGTTATGATGCTTGCCTAGGATTCACTTACCTCCTGAAGTGGTCATTCTTGGATCATGCTTTGAAGAACATAATGCTTAAAATACCCTGAGTCTGTACGCCTTTAAATACCAATAGAATTTCTGGTATCATCCTGTCTCCACATGATAAAAAAGATGAATGAATTATATGTCCCGATTTCATTGGTGATTTTAATCTTCCCTCCATTTCCTCTCAAAGGAGTTGTGTAATACAACAGGTGACGATACTAAGGTCCTATATTGGGTAGGAGGACACGCTAAAAGTATATGTGATAAAAATATTGTTCTTATTGCCTTGAATCGCATACAGCTCGTTTACTTATATTTTGGTATGACTATTGACTTTAGTAAACCGGGAATATGGCTGCATAGTAGAACAGCTGAATATTCCTACATTTTCATGTTTGACATCCTCGTAATATTCAGATGAGAAATACAAGTATTCAATATCGCATTGTAAAGGAATTTTATGATTCAAATAACGGTGTTTAAGCTATTTAGGAGGACTAATTAGTATTTTAAAAAATGCTCCTCCGAAAATGAAGGGTAATGTTATTTAATTTCAAGTATACACATCTACGAATGAAGAAAACAACCATCAGGCAACCAATCAACTCGATTTTCACGATAGTGTATTTCTTTATGATGGCTTAGTTTCATTCGCCTCACATTTCTGCCAGTTATGATCCTGTTTTTTCAGGAAATTGTTATGCTTATCATCCAGCACTATACTAGAGAAGCCGGAGTTAGAAATCTTGAGCGAAATCTATCCGCCATAGCTCGCGCTGTTGCTGTTAGAGTGGCTGAAAAGGAATATGGAGCTCAACTTTGCAATAATGTTCAACCAATGACGTCTTCATTCCTAAATGCACATTGCGGCTGTGGTGTTGAACTCGAAATGGACGACATTTCAATGGTTGATCGTCGTACGATACCAAATGCTCTGAAGAATAACTCAAAAATAGTCTTAGATGAAGTCATGCTCGAAAAAGTTCTTGGGGTAATTCTCCTCTTAAGGGACTAGATGCATAATGTCAAATTAAAATTAGCGTAATATTTCACGTTTAAAGCTCCATACTATTACTAAGTATCATGTTTATTGTGATGCAGCCCCCTAAGTTTGATGATAGGGAAACTGCAGAACGTGTGGCAACTCCAGGAGTGTCAGTTGGTCTTGTATGGACCCCCTTCGGCGGTGATGTTCAATTCATTGAGGCAACAGCAATGGCTGGTAAGGGTCATTTGCATCTTACTGGACAACTTGGTGATGTCATAAAAGAATCAGCACAAATAGCTTTAACTTGGGTATGCCCTCAACATTCTCCTAACGCATGTTTTCTGCTTTTGTAATCTTCAAATTTAGGGAACTTCAACCCCCTGTGCTCATTATCATAAGCCTCTCCTCTTGTTATCTAATGCTATATTTCTCATTACGATGCCTTAATTATATTTTTTTTAACACTATGCTGTCATAGTCTTTTTAGATTTTATTTCTATGTAACACCAAGTTGTCACTGGTTTGTAACATGATTACGCACCATGAGGCCTTACCAATCCTAAATATTCATTCTGTCATAAGGAAGAATGGTAGTTTAGCCAAACTCCAAGACTGGTTATATTGTCCACGATAAGCTTTTTTTTAATTTTTTTTTTTTTTTTTAGGGGGGTGGGATAATCTTAGTAGTTTAAGACTTGAAGCCTAGTGGTGGATTTTGCTGTGATTAATGTTGATTGCAACTATCGTCAAGATAATTTACCCTCTTGTTGGGAGTTGAGTTTTGGCCATGGCCCATTGCTGATCTGGATCACACTAGCAGAACCTTGGTCGGAACACCTGAATGTCTACAACCACGTAGTTGTTCCTTGAACATGTCTGAGTTGTTGCATCATCCTAAATGAACGGTGTCAGATTTTCGCACGGAGCTTCCTAGTTCCATTTTTCTTCATGAAGAAGCAAAAAAAGTTTGATTTACTTTGTAGTTTGGATTTTAATTGAACTCTTTATGAGTATCCCCTCTGCATGAAAACGGATGTCTATGAATAATCGTCTGCTATTGTGAAAGTGTGTAAAATTTAAATTTAAAATTGATTATACTGTCCTTGAATGCATTCTTGGGTACGTGGGCAAGGACTCTTTGGATGAAACAAGAGTGAATCAAAGGACTAAACTTTCCAAGCAAATTACATTTTTTTATATTTAACTTCAATAATACTTTGGTCATACTCTATTGAATATGAAGTGTAATATACTAACTCGAGTCTCGAACGAAGTTATATCCAGTCATAATCATGGATTATTATACCCCGTTTAGAATTCGGTTTAATAAATGTATATGTTTTATAATTTATTAGAAACTCCTTCGAAGCATATCAAGTGTACTTATTTCTCTCATCTCAATGCGATTGAATAGGTGAGAGCACGAACCACAGACCCCATAGATGCTGGGAACATCAACCTGCTTGATGGTCAGGACATTCACATACATTTTCCTGCTGGTGCTGTGCCCAAGGATGGACCTTCGGCAGGGGTTACCTTGGTAACATCATTAGTTTCGCTGTTTAGTCGAAAAAATGTCCGGGCAGATACTGCAATGACTGGAGAGGTGAGTTTGAGGGGCCTTGTGTTAGCTGTTGGTGGCATCAAGGACAAGGTATGTTGTACTATTCACGCTTTAGTGTTTTCGTTCATCATGCTGGTTTAAGTGGATTTATATTTCAAGTTTATACTTCAAAATTCTCTACTTGATAGCCTCATAATGGAGAAAGGAATGCTAAGAATGAGGGACATTTGAATTTGACTTACTCTTTACGAGTCTCATTTAGCCTAAAATTTTGAAGTAGCATGTACTTTGCTTGAGGTTAGCTGAAAATCCAAGAATTTTTCCCAAATAGTGGTTAACAGGAGGGGAACTGGTAGAAAATTGGGAGCACAAGGCAGTAGAACCAACCAAAAAAAGATTAACTTCTTTATAAAATCAGAAATGAAGAAAGGGCGAAGAAGAGAAAACTATAGCCTATGGTTTCTAAGAATGTGGAAAACGGCACCTTAGAAACGAATAGGTTGAGCAAACCTTTTTTTTTAAACATGGCGGAGAATTATTGTGTGCTTTCTTCTTTCACCTGTTCTCCATGGAGAAAAAAATGGACGACTAGCTTCATTTTGTGATTATCATCTAAATGTACAGGTACTGGCTGCTCATCGCTATGGAATAAAGCGAGTCATTATTCCAGAGAGGAACCTGAAAGATCTTGTCGAGGTTCCATCGTCGATTCTTGTCGACGTAGAGGTACTGATTCTATGCTAGTACCCTGCACGTTATGATTTGATCGATCATGCATATTTTTACTATCTAGATATTTCACATGCTCTTAACCTCTTATAAGGGATAGTTTTGTTATCATTGATTGACAAAATGGTACTTGAAGACAGTTGTGTTTATTGCATTGCGGTGTGAAGAAAACTGAAGAAATGCGCATTATTTCTTCCATTATTGATTGTTTAGAATTATAAATTGGTCTTCTCTATTGGTTGCTACCCGAAGTTTGTGCAGCGCAGGTGGACTGGAATCCCCTATTTTTATATTCTATTCGGTAGGAGGCAGATAGCCCTGTCAAGGATTTATATAAAAAAATCTTCTGAATGTCCATACATTGGCACCTGGGATCAGCCAATCCGGCTTGGGAATGGGCTTTTTGTTTCGACCTGATCTGGCCAGATTTCGGACGATTAGGTTCTGCCGATCTGATCCAATCACACCCGTTCAGGATCAGCAATGCCCAGCCAATTCTTGACCATATATTTAGAGCTACAGATCGTTCGATGGGGCCTATCTTATCTGACCCAGCTGATTCGGGTCAGCAATATCTGACATGATCCTGTGAGTTGGGATTCCCGACGTGGAATCAGATCGAATGACACCGATCTGATCCAGGTGCCCGCAGATGTGAACGTTGGGATTTCCTTGTGATATATTGCTTCTCTTGTATCCTATGGGAAGGCAGAAATTATCGATGTAACTTCTGTTGGAAATGAACTCAGGTGTTGTTTGCCAAGCGAATCGAGGACGTGTTGGAGCAGGCCTTCGAAGGGGGAAACCCATGGAAGCAACAGTCAAGGTTATGAGAAAAGGAGGAATGGGCAAAGGGATTCCTCTTCGTCCACATTTCTGGAGACTAGTCGACTCATGCTGACCGCTTTGTTTCTCATAAATCATCCAGCAACGTTGTATACAATATAGCTGCTGTGTACAAAAGCCATGTGCATGTACATAAATATATGTCCTCTATAAACTCTCTCTCTCTCTCTCTCTCTCTCTCTCTCTCTCTCTCTCTCTCTCTCTCTCTCTCTGCTTCCCCACTGGATGGCATCGCCAGTGATCCCTTTCTCGTTCCTTCGTCTGACACATTCTTGGCGGCTTGAGCGATGGCATCCTCCAGCCTCTTGCTGACCGCTTCCCAAGAAATGAGCTTGTCAATGAAGGTGGGCACAAAGTCCGCCGCCTTCCCTCCGATTCTGCTCAGCACAACGCGGACAGACCCGCAGATGAGCTCTGTCAGAAGGCTCCACTCACCTGCTAGTCCCAAGTAGCTGCAAGCGTGCTCCGTATTCGTGACAGGAGATCAAACAACGCCACAGTTAGGTGACAACCTGTAGAAGCCGGGAAAAACAATCCGCGCACGGCGGCACGGCGGCACGGCGACACAACGCGCGTCGTGCCTGCCTGCCCGCCTTGGCAGAGTAAGAACTCGTGTCATTAAAGTTTGGTATGTCTTGAATGGGATCGGATATGAAACAATGCGAGAACATGCATACATCCCCACAGTAACCCAAAATGGGTTCCTCCGGGGGGGTCCGGGATAACAGTGAATTCTGGAGTGCCATCCATCTCAATCTAGAGGCTTGAAGATAAGAAAACCCTATGGGCGGCTTGGGCAATGGCCTCCTCCAGCCTCTCGCTGACTGCATCCCAGGAGATGAGCTTCTCAATGAAGGTGGAGACGAAGTCGGGCCTCCTATTCTGCACAGCGCAACATCGACAGACAAACGCCACCCCGCCCCCGCATCATTAGGCTGAAGACCAGGCCAGAGAAAGAATCCACGCAAATGAGCTCTGCCAGAAGGATTACTCACCTGGTAGTCCAAGTAGTAAGCGTGCTGCATGTCCGTGAGGATATCAAAGAATGCCAAAGTTAGATGAACCCGTAGAAACCAAGAAAAACAATCCGACCAACTAAACTAGGTGGTGCTGAAGACGGACAAGAGTGAACGAGATTACCTCCCAGACATCAACGACGAGCAGAGGCTGCAATAAAAAATCAGCACCAGTAAGACTTTCATGGCTAAACCATCTGGTTCCAATATTGCAGTGTATCAAGAACACAAGAGAAGAACAGTCGGGCATAACATGATCAACACTAGCTAGCTAGGTGCAGGCCAGTCCCTCTGCTACACTCCCCTCCGTGTCTTGAAGGAAAAAGACACTTTCAATCCTACCAGGACTCCTAATAGTCATCGGCACCCTTTGTTCTCAAAGCCCCACTCCAGAATTGATTCTATATGAACTGAAAAAAAGCATAGAGAGCATAGAACCAGTGCTTCTAACAAGCTACGATCAGATTTGGCTACAGATATTTGAAGTTGAAAGACCAGGCTCTGTTTTTCAGGAAGAGATGTGGTCCGGATATCATCCTGCTTGTCTATGCTGACAACATTATAATTATGCAAGACCAATAATTCACCAAAATGAAGGATATAGTGTGATGTAAGAGTGGGCGGGCTGGATTCCATAATGAGACGGGGTGGGTAAACTATCAGATCACCATTTTTTACGGATGCAAGTTAGTCACGCGGAGAAGCAACAAACAAGTATCGTGCGAGATGAACAGTAAAACTCGAATGCAAGGCAATGGTTCCTGGGCTTGGTGAGTTCTTATGGCTGCCAAGAGTTTTCTTAGGGCATATTGGCTCAATTGAAGCAACGATTCAATCTCTACCGTGACAAGTAAGGCAGCAATGAACATTGAAAATGATCAAGGGAAGGATGACAGGACAAACACAGAAATTGGCTGCCATTTTAAAATGATCAAGAGAGTTGGATTATGGGAACTACACCTGCCCTGCTGTATGTTCAGAAGATCAAATTAATGAGATTTTTACCAGAGGAACAATGGCAATCCAACCTGTTTCCAATCAAGACAAGTGGAATGAAGCAAACATCTACTTTCACCCTGCTGGCTAGATCAACTTTTATCCTTCAGGAGTACATTTTTCATTGTTATGTTAATTATCAAAAATTAAGGGAGGCTCCACAAATAACCAAAAGTATGATACAACCCTTCTCCGTAATGCAATTAAAAGGTGGAATTATCAATGGTCGATCAGTAAGAGACATAAAGTAGGGGATTTTTTGATACATAAAAGTAAGGAAATGTTTTAAAGAGAAACTTACATAGAAGTCCAAAACAAGAGGGTTCACAGCATCAGGAGTCTGCACAACAACAAGTTTATTATGTTCCGGTGAAGCAGAAGGGTTCACAGCAATTCCCTCAACATCTTTCTTCCCCTTATCTGGTGGATATGATCCACAAATCAGAAAAGAATATCGAATTTTCTCCATCGAACGAAAGGAACTTTGTAAGATGATCTGTATCCCACTACTGAAAATTAAAAAAGGAGGAAAATGTGTGGGAATCACTAACATCCCAGCCAAGCCCAGCCTGAACCAAATTGAGTAAGTGCCGCCTGCTTAAACTCATTCAGGAGCGCTTCGACTGAACCAAACTCCCTCTCTATCAACTCCAACACCAACCCAGATGGTCTTCCTCCGCCGCCTGGTTTCATGGAACTCCAGAAAAAATCATGATTCCAGATCTGCAGTGTGAACAAGACGAAAAGGGGGCAGAAAAAATGCCCCAAGAAACATAAATCCAGTTGAGCATGAAAAGGAAAAGTACAGAGCGTCACCAACAACTTAAACCAGTATCATATATCCAAGATTCTTTAAGAACACTACAAAGTGCAGAAAGAGTGTAGTAGAACGGGGCGCCATGCCTGGGCGGCATTGTTGAACGTGGGGAGAGGACTCCCTTTATTGTAGGATTTGACGATAATTTCCTCCAGAGTTAAACCATCCAGATCCGTCCCTGCGATCTGCTTGTTAAGATTATCGACGTAGCCCCTGTGGTGCTTCCCCCAGTGGAACTCGAGCGTCTTCTGGCTCATGTACGGTTCCAGAGCATCCTAGGGGCAACCAGAAAGAACAGGAGTGGCGAAGAGTCGTCAGTACGCCAGACGCTTGAGAAATCTTCGGGAGGAGGAGCTTTCAGGTTCGGGGCGTCACCAGTGGGTACGGAGGGGCCTTCAGTTCCAGTTGGGCGGTCACGCGGGAGCTGCTGCTCGTCATCGCGCGCGACTGAACCACAACACACCACACCGTGAACACTAGGAGCACGAACTTGCAAGATGTCCTAAGAACAACGAGGGAAACGACCGAGACTGAACTCAATTCTTCATTAGACTTGGGGGGTCACAACCCAACAGCGGAAAGAAACTAGGGCTGGAGGAAAAACCTTGGGCGCCGCCCGCAGAGGGAAGAGACAGAATCTGCCACCTGGTGTCGGAGTCGACCACGTCGGCTGCAGGAGCCGCAAGTGGACTGAGGGGGAAGAGTCCACGAAGAAGGAATAATCAGAAAAAAGAGTGGGCTTCCATCGAACGGGTCCTACCTTCGATCTGGAGCAAGGACGAAGGTCCTTCCTCACCCTTGTGATATCCCTCCCAACTACGCAGGTACTAGCCAACCTCTTGCAGGCCTCTCAGACCGAGAGTCATCACAATCCTTGGTCTCTTTTTGTGCACAAGCCGCCGCAAATCGAGATAATTTCGACCAAAGAATGGGTTGGCATGCACTCGACGTGAGATTTTCTTCAGACTGCGGGGTCTGCATCTCTTCCGACTTACTACAACACTGCGCGGGGGAGCGTGTGTTCTTTCTTATCCACACAAGAATACACGAGGATAAGGCAAGCCGACGCCTTGGTGGACTAGGAGAAAGATGACAGGTCCGATGGAAGCATCAACCACTAGGAGAAACGTAACGACTAAAAGAAAAGCAGTAGATCATGGAGATGATTGAGACTTTTGTGAGGATGCTCAAGGGCGGCAGTGAGAGACAAAAAGGGCCAAGGATGCCCCAAATCGGACGCCTTGGTCGCCGAGATGGGGCTGTTTTGTCTCTCTGGGACCCCATCCTGTGAGAGACTGTCCCTTCGGCGCTGACAGGAGCGGACTGGCGGTGCCAGAGCAGGACGGCAGCAACTCGACAGTACGGCTAGCAGCGCTGCAGCTACCAAGGAACGAATGGAATGCTTCGAAGGATATGTCGGATCTGCAGCTTGAGGTTTAGCAGCGATCCGTGGCGGCATTATTAGCCGGGCTGAAGGAGTCATTTGTTGAATTATTAGAACTGTCCAGACTTCAACAGATCTGAAAAGGCCAAGTTTTTCTCAACCATTGCCCCGCAGAGAATCTACTACCGACTCATTCGTACAGATCAACAGTGACGAGATCTGAAGGCAGTTCTAGGGTCGATCGTCTTCGGCGTCATCCTCCCTCTTCCAAGAACGTCTGGATGGCGGCGTTGACCATCGACACTCGCCCAGCCGTTTCCTCTTCTCACGCACTCTTGGAAGCGGCGATGGCCTCATCCAACCTCGCGCTGACTGCGTCCCAGGAGATGAGCTTCTCGATGAAGGTGGACACGAAGTCAGGCCTCCTATTCTGCACGACAGACAGACAAGAATCCCACCCCCCCACAACGCCATCATCAGGACGAAGAACAGAAGATCAAGAATCCTCGAATTTTTATCGCAGATCAAATCTGCCGGAAGGCTCCACTCACCTGGTAGTCCAAGTAGTACGCGTGCTGCAGAATGAATGTACCCGACCCGTGAGGAAATAAAACAACGGCAGAATTAGATGAGAACCTGAACCAGGCAGGAAGAACAGCGATGGACAGGGAGACAGACAGGAAGCAGTGAATGAGGGGGTTACCTCCCAGACATCGACGACGAGGAGAGGCTGCGATAAATAAATAAAAAATTAAAAAAAATCAGCACCAGTGAGACCTCCATAGCAAAGCACTAGGCTTTCTAATCATCCAATTCGTAAAATAAGAACACAAAAGAACAGCCCCACTGGGGAGGTGAATGTCAATCCCTTTGAGGATAACTTAACGCTCAACTCCACTGAGGAGCCTCATGGGATGGAGGCCATCCATCATGTGTGTAGTTCCCACACGAGGCCTTCTCAGATGTCGACCGCTTGGCATATGGCCACGCCTTGAGGTCTAGGCTTCTGGTATCAGGCCATTCCTAGCCTTCTTAGACCGAACCTGATCTCCTTCACTGCAACCTTTCCTCTCTCTTCTGGTCTTCCTTTTTGTTAGGGAATGCGACCACTTCCAAGAGTGGTCCCCAGGAATGCCTGGAACATCAAAAGGCCCGTTGACCACGGGATACTACGACAATTGGGCATGTTCTAGGTTCCCACCTCCCTCTGTAAGTTTATTCGATCACAAACTTTCTTGTCCAAACTAAACTAGTACAGTCCCTTCATGCGTGTTGTGGGGAGCTTCGTCCTGTCTATGTTCTTCTTCCTCAGCGATTTGGCACATGTCCATACAGCAAATTGGACACTAGGGCCAGCTGACCACGGTATATACTATGTTAATAGGGAATTTTTCTCGGGGCCCACCTCCATTTGTAAGTTTTCTTCTGTCACAATACTTGATTGACCAAGAGAACTCGAGGGGAAGACCGCACTGATGTGACATAGGAGCATGTTTCCTCAAGCTATTTTCCTCAGGTATCAACCCTAGGCCCTTGGCCCCTCACTCATAGCTTGAGCTTGGACTTGTAACCTAACCCAAAAGCTATTTTTTAAGAGCAGTAGAAAGAAACAAGGCGTGCCCTTACAGAAAGCATATGCACATCGTAAATGATCAAGGCACTGGAAAGAACAGTAAATATCATCAGTAAATGATCCACGCACTGGAAAGCATATGCACATCGTAATTATTCGGCTGCAGCGGAATCAAGGCGTGCCCTTACAGAAACAAAGAAAAATGTTCCCGAGTTATCTGAGCAGTAGATGAAGTAGTTCCAAGTGTTTCAATGGTAAATCATAAGCATAAGGAAGCACTAGAAATAGTAAATTAGATGAAGGCCAGGATTCATTGACAAGAAACTCACAGTGTAATCGGAAACAAGAGGGTTCACAGCATTGGCCGTTTTCTCCACAACAAGCTTGCCCGCTCTATCTGGAAATGACCCACGAATCAGAAAAAAATATCAAATTTTCTCCATCGAACAAAAGGAAGAAGGTGATCTTGATTCCACTGCTGAAAAATAAGAGGAAGATGCGTGGGAATCACTAACATCCGAGCCAAGCCCATCCTGAGCCAAATTGAGTGAGAGCCGCCTGCTTAAATTCACTCAGAAGAGCATCGACCGAGCCAAAGTCCCTCTCTATCAACTCCAGCAACAACCCAGATGGTTTGCCTCCCCCGCCCGGTTTTATGGAAGTCCAGAGAAAATCATGATTCCAGATCTGCAGTTTGCCCCAAGAAACATAAATCCCGTTGAAACACGAAAAGGAAAATGCAGCGCGTCACCATCTGCATAAAGCAGCATCAAAGAGAGTAGTAGAACGGGGCGCCATGCCTGGGCGGCATTGTTGAACGTGGGGAGAGGACTCCCTTTATTGTAGGATTTGACGACAATTTCCTCCAGAGTTAAACCATCCAGATCCGTCCCTGCGATCTGCTTGTTCAGGTTATCAACGTAGCCCCTGTGGTGCTTCCCCCAGTGGAACTCGAGCGTCTTCTGGCTCATGTACGGTTCCAGAGCATCCTAGGGGCAACCAGAAAGAACAGGAGTGGCGAAGAGTCGTCAGAACGCCAGATGCTTGAGAAATCTTCGGGAGGAGGAGCTTTCAGGTTCGGGGCGTCACCAGTGGGTACGGAGGGGCCTTCAGTTCCAGTTGGGCTGTCACGCGGGAGCTGCTACTCGACGTCGCGCGCGACTGAACGACAAGGGAAACGATCGAGATTGCATTCAGTTCCTCATCGGGCATTGCGATCTCAACCCAACAGCAGAAACGAATTAGGGTTTTGAGGAAAAACCTTGGGGCCGCGCAGGGAGCAGGGGCAGATTCTACCACCTGGTGTCCGAGTCCACCACGTCCGCAGCAGGAGCGGCAAGTGGATGGGAAAGAGTCAACGAAGAAGGAATCCGAAGAAGCGTGGGGCTTCCATCGAAGAACTCGAGAGAAGAGAGGACGGGTCTCACCTCGGAACGGAAGCGCTGCCGCTGACGTCGAGGAAAGCGCCGCCGACACAGCCATCACCCTTTCCTCGCTCTCACTACCCAATGCCTCTCTTTCTCTATCGCTTTGTTTGTTCGCCCTCGTCCCTCTCTTATCCTCGTTACTCTCTCTCTCTCTCTCTTATCTTCTAATCTAGCTGTCTGGCTCTGGTTCGACCCACCCTGCGCGGCCCCATCCACATTCATCTGCTTAACCACGATCATCATGCGGGTTTCATCTCGCTGGCGTTGAAGCCTTGTGGCCGCAATCTTCCTTCCCGTGAGGAAATATCCTCTCAATCCCACATTTTAAGTCACCATTACCATCACCATCACCATCACCATCATCAGAGAGGCGTCTAAGAGCGTGTGGCGCGCCGTTCTAAGATGTTCTCCACGTTTTCGGATTAAACTGGAAATCTCCTCGGGAGAGTCTGCGGGGATGGTTCACAGTTCACAGAGCATTTTATTACCCAGAACAGAAGTCGGAGATTGTTCAACACGGGACCAAGTCTGAGGGCAGCTCTCCAAGATCCCGGGAGACATCATATCCCTTCGTCTTCTTCTTCGTCTTTGTCTTCCTCTTCTCACGCGCTCTAGGCTGCTTTCGCGATGGCCTCCTCCAGCCTCTCGCTGACGGCGTCCCAGGAGAGGAGGTTCTCGATGAAGGTGGACACGAAGTCCGGCCTCCTATTCTGCACGACACACACCGGCATCATCAGAGCAAGAATCCGCGGAATCCACAGACGAGCTCTGCCAGAAGGCTCCGCTCACCTGGTAGTCCAAGTAGTAAGCGTGCTGTAGAATGAATGTACCCGACCCCCGAGGAGATCAAACAACGGCAGAATCAGATGAGAACCTGTACAAGGCAGGAAAAACACATCGACAGAGAGAGAGACAGGATGGAGTGATGAAGGTTACCTCCCAGACATCGACGGTGAGCAGGGGCTGCAATAAAGAAATCAGAACCAGTGAGACCTCCCTCCATAGGTCAAAGCACCTGGCTTTCTCATAATGCAATTCACAAACTAAGAACCCAGAAGATCAGCCCTGAAGATAATAATCATCAAGACGTAGCACAGTGCCCCGGTTTTTAAATTAATTATAAACGGTGAATTCTCAGAAACCCATGTCTTCCTCTTTTTTCTATGATACAAATTCCTTATTTCTTATATTATAGAAAATTGAAAATAATATTTAAATTAATTAAACCTTGCTTTAATATATTATTTATTTAGAAGGCCAACAAATTTAATGTATTATTTTTTCCACCTACCAATTTAGAAGCCCAACAAATTAAGCACGCGAAGAGTATGGATAGTACCAGAGAAACAGAATTCCTCAAAAATCTATGTCTAACCCTTAGCAATAGCAGGAAAATATTTGCAGTCATGGAGATATTATAGTCGGCCATATATCTCTGAAAATATCTCATGATATCCATTACTCCCCCTCAAACTGGCGACTGGATATCTTCCATTACCAACTTGGTCATTAGCTCCTGAGATCATGCTGTAGGTTGTTCCTTTTGTTAGAACATCTGATAACTGGTGACCTGAAAGCACAAATGAGGTGCTAACTAGCCCCACTTTCAAGCTTCCATAATATGAAATGTCTTTCAATCTCTATATCCTTAGTTCGATCATGTTGGGCTGGATTATGTGCCCTACTATTGATAGTGTAAATCATTATAACGATACAGCTTCATTGATGTGCATACTTTGATTCTCAAGTCAACCATGATTGTTTTCAGCCACAAAAACTCTTAGATTCGATGAGCCACAGGCTTGAATTTAGCTCCAACACTCGATCTGGCAACTACAGATTGATTTTTGCTCTTCCATTCCACAAGAAAGCCACCTCCCAGGAGCATGCAATAGTTAGTGGTCTCATAAATCAGTAATCTTCTGTGGTGGTCTACATCTCATAAATTTCTGAGGCTAGTTCTCCACATATCCCGGAATAATAACCCTCCCCCCCCCCCCAAGCATGTCTCTGAGGTATTGAAGCCTTCCAAATGCTCTTCATTAGGATCATGCATGAACTGACTCACTACATTGACATCACTGGCTATTTTGATAACTTCTAGTGTGTGATAAGTAAATCAATTTCGTAACCAGCCTTTGATAACTTCTTTTATACACAGCATTTGCCACTTGGTCGCTGGAGAATCTGGCTTTTCCCTCAAAATAAAATAGACATTCAGCCATATCCCCGGAGCTCTGGAGAAATTACGGTAATAACAACAACAACAACAATGGATACATAAAAATATCATAAAGTCAAGCGGCTCATTACGCATTATACCCTCTGAATGCTTGAGAATGAAAGGTGCCAAAGTTGCTTAATGGAGAAGGCTTTACTTTCTATTCGTTTATCAACAGAAAGAGTGGGTAGACAGACTATGTCATTAAATTTTATCAACGCATAAAATTTAATGACATAGAAAGTGTAATAATATACACACACACACAGGTAATACCACTATTTAATCAATGGAAATAATGTGGCGTAATGGTGGTCATCAAGATATGCACTTCAGAGACGTACGCAATTTGTGGACTAATTAAAATCTAGTTCCAGATCTCAAAAGTCTATGATACAAGATCTAACGTTAAATGAAGGCCAGGGCATGAACAGAGATACTTACATGGTAATCCGCAACAAGAGGGTTCACAGCGTTGGCAGTTTTCTCCACAACGATTTTTCCATCCTTATCTGAATACGACACGAATTAAAACAGATGAGCTAGGTAGCTTTCTCTGATACAAGAGCATCAGTAGATCCTCATAGAGCAGGCACAAATAAATCTACAGGGAATCACTAACATCCCAGCCAAGCCCAGCCTGAACCAAATTGAGTAAGTGCCGCCTGCTTAAACTCATTCAGGAGCGCTTCGACTGAACCAAACTCCCTCTCTATCAACTCCAACACCAACCCAGATGGTCTTCCTCCGCCGCCTGGTTTCATGGAACTCCAGAAAAAATCATGATTCCAGATCTGCAGTGTGAACAAGACGAAAAGGGGGCAGAAAAAATGCCCCAAGAAACATAAATCCAGTTGAGCATGAAAAGGAAAAATACAGAGCGTCACCAACAACTTAAACCAGTATCAAAGATCGCCAACTATCTAGGAACACTACAAAGTACAGGAAGAGAGTAGTAGAACGGAGAGCCATGCCTGGGCGGCATTGTTGAAAGTGGGGAGAGGATTTCCGTTATTGTAGGATTTGACAATAATTTCCTCCAGAGCTAAACCATGCAAATCCGTCCCAACGATCTGCTTGTTGAGGTTATCAACGTAGCCCCTGTGGTGCTTCCCCCAGTGGAACTCGAGCGTCTTCTGGCTCATGTACGGTTCCAGAGCATCCTAGGAGCAAGCAGAAAAAATAGGAGTGACGACGAGTCAGAAACGCCAGACGCGTGAGAAATCTTCATCAGGAGCTTTCAGATCCGGGCCTCACCAGTGGGTATGGAGGGGCCTTCAGTTCCAGTTGGACAGGGGAGCTGCTGCTCGACATCGCGCGCGACTAAACCACAACACGACACAGTGAATACAAGCACACAACAAATCTGGGATCTTGGGAAACGATCGAGATTGCACTCAGCTACTCATCAGATTTTGGGATCTCAACCCAGTGGCGAAAACAAACCTAGGATTGGAGAGAAAACCTCGTTGTCAGGCAGGGAACCCGGAGAGATCCTACCACCAGATTTCCAATTCCACAACGTCAGTAGCTGCAATAAGGCTGAGGAAAAGGATTCCAACCAAAAGCACATGAGAGACGATCCATCGGAACGTACCTCGCTCGCGACGGAAGCTCTTCTGTGATCGTCGAAGGAAGAGACCCTCGCACAGGACCAATTTATCACCCCCCCTCCCTCTCTCTCTAGCTCTTCTTCTGTCCCACTCTCTCTCCTCTGTCGCTTTCACTCTCGCCTGCCCCTCTCTCTCCTCTCTCTCTTTCTCTCTCCTCTAATTTCATTTCCTGCGTTAAACTCAGCCAATAGGGTCGACCTTCGATCTTCTCCGCCCAACCCCCGCGTGCCATTCCAAACGGTCCACACTCGTCTCTATTCCATTCTAGGCCTCCATTTATTAGCCCCAATTAGGGCGGAACAGTTCAAAGAACAGATGATGGAGGGGGGTGGGTTTCTCTCTCTAACGCCAAGATCACCCGCCCCTCCAATTTGACATTTCTCCATTTCTTTGCCCTAATCAGGGTTGAACCGCTCAAAGGACGGATGCTGGAGTGATTTGGCTCCTCTAACCACCAAGATCAGATCAGCAGGGCCCGCTTTCGAGCGCGACCTCTCACTCGGCCTCGGACTCGTTCTCAGTGTCCAGGTACATCTCGATGGCGTCGCCATCGTCCATCACTCCGTCTTCTTCCTCTCTTCTTCTCTCGTCTTCCTCTGCCCTCGCGGCGGCTTGGGCGATGGCCTCCTCCAGCCTCGCGCTGACTGCGTCCCAGGAGATGAGCTTCTCGATGAAGGTGGACACGAACTCGGGCCTCCTATTCTGCACGACAGACAGACAGACATGAATTCCCCCCCACCGGGCATCATCAGGACGAAGAACAGAAGATCAAGAATCCTCGAAGTCCGCAGATCAAATCTGTCGGAAGGCTCCACTCACCTGGTAGTCCACGTAGTACGCGTGCTGCAGAATGAATGTACCCGACCCGTGAGGAAATCAAACAACGGCAGAATTAGATGACAACCTGTACCAGGCAGGATGAACAGATGGACAGAGACAGACAGGAAGCAGAGAATTGGGGGTTACCTCCCAGACGTCGACGACGAGGAGAGGCTGCAAGAAAGGGAAAAAATCAGCACCAGTGAGACCTCCATAGCCAAGCACCTGGCTTCCTAATAGTCCAATCCACTAAACTAAGAACGCAAAAGAACAGCCCGGCAGATGATCATATCGTTGACTTCTGCTCCATCATTAGATGAGCAAACCCATCATCATGAATAAAATTATCCATGCAGATCCAATTGCACACCCATCATCGTGTAGCTGAACCATGCGTGCAGGAAACATAGGACGCCCACCAAAGCAAGATTTCGCAGAAAAAGAATCGATTTTTAGCGGTCAATCATGAACAAGCAAGAGCATTGGGAGTTTATGGGAAGAAGGAGCATTTCGATTTCGCTAGTAGGACGTGATAAGGCCAGGGAATTTATGTATGGTATGGAAAGAAACTCACATGGTAGTCCCAAACGAGAGGATTCACAGCGTTGGGAGACTTCTGAACAACAAGCTTGTTATCTTTTTCTGAGGGGCGAGGATTCACACCATTTCCCACATCAAGTCTGTTCGCTTTATCTGAAAAGAACAGAGAGGTCACAAGCAATTCCAACCATTTAAATCCATTGGCTGGATCTTCGGGCAGGTAGGTACTGAAACATGTCTCAGGGATTACTGACATCCAAGCCAAGCCCAGCCAGAACCAAATTGAGTAAGAGCAGCCTGCTTAAATTCATTCAGCAGCCCTTCGAGTGAACCAAAGTCCCTCTCAATCAGCTCCAGGAGGACTCCCCGTGGTTGTCCTCCACCACCTGGTTTCATGGAGCTCCAGAAAAAATCATGATTCCAGATCTGCAGTGTTTTGGGGGCGGGGGTGAAAAGATGCATTTTATATCAAGAAAAGTTGAACCCAGTTCAGTGTGTGTGCGTGGGCGTGTGCGCGTGCAAGAACGAAAGGCTTAACGAATCAGTATATGGCGAGCCATTGTTGAAGATAGAGATCAGAAGGGGAGGACGGACCTGGGCAGCATTGTTGAAGGTGGGCAGAGGATTTCCCCCGTTGTACGATCTGACAACAATTTCTTCGAGAGCCAAGCCGTCCAGATCCGTCCCAGATATTTGCTTGTTGAGATTATCTACATAGCCCCTGTGATGCTTCCCCCAGTGGTACTCGAGCGTCTCCCTGCTCATGTACGGCTCTAGGGCATCCTAGGGACGACGAACAGAGGGATAGGCATAAGAAAGGCAGACGTCAAAGACAATCGCAGGAGGTTCGAGTCCGAGCCACACCAGGGAGTATGGAGGAGCCTTCAGCTCCAGTTGAGCAGTAATACGTGTACGGCATCTCCCCACCTAACGCCATTAACGACAAACACAAGTTCTCGAGCATGAGTGAAAAAAGATGAGCTAGGGTTTAGTATCTCAACCCCCCCCCAAAAAAAAAGAAAAGAGGAAACGAAAATAGAGTTGGACGGAAAACCTTGGACCCGCGCCGGGAGCCGGTGGAGATTCTTCGACCTATCGTTCATGTTGGAAGCGTCAGCAGCAGAATTGAGAAGCGTAAACGAGTACTTACCGGGGAGGGATTCCCCTCCGAAACAAGCTGCCGTGAATCCTGGATGTTTGTGGCAATGGCAATGGCAGCAGTACCTCGGAGAGGAACCGTTGTTAAGGATGTCGAGGCGAGAGCTGCTGCGTAAAAGGCCATCTCTCTCCCTCTCTCCCTCACTCGCTCTCTCTTTCACATGCACAGAGGACTTCAGGTTACAGACTCGGGAGACCCACCCCTCGAGAGGCGGCGATGGAAGAGCGGAGGAAGGAAGCCGCTCTAAAACCCCTGGTGCGGCGGCCGGATAAAGTGAACAAATACCTTCACTCGAAAATCACGTTAATAAATGGAATTATAATGGTTGTCTATTTACTTTCATTTCAGAGAGCTATTCTAGTGCATTCCTTGTTATACCATCTTTCTTATTCTTATTTTATTCTTTTTTTGCTTTTCACAAGCTTTTCTAAATTTTATTCTTATTTTGCTTAATTTACACTCATACGTTAATTTTAAGAAAATATATCCCTTTCATTTAACATGCATGCATTTAAGAGAAAAAAAAGCTTAATATATTATTTCAGAAAATAGATGGTATTTAATGACAGAATTTTCAAATTCCTGTCATTACTCCTGTATTTTTTTCTAGATATAAAAGTACTCCTTTTCTTCATATGATGCATTTTGGTTTGTAAGCGAATCCAATATATTACTAAATAGAATATGTAATATTTGTCAATTTATTTGCATTAAAAACTTGTAGCAATTTCAGAAATAGTCTCTCAAATCAAACCTTTTACAGAAATTCATAAGAAAATTTCGTAACTCTTAATTAACAAAATAATCAAGGGTCTCTTAGTTAACCATTTTAGTCAGGAATTATAATTGGATTTAGTAAACTAATGGATGATCAATATGATTAACCCAAAATTGTTTACGAAAAAAATTCTAAATTCGAGACCATAATCAATATTTAAACTAGCAGAAATCAGAATGGTTAATTTCAGCACTTGTAATGAGTTGATTAGAATTATCTGTACTCGATTAAATATTCTAATATTTTCTAATTAAATAAGCATTGAAATTGAATTTAGTAAACTACTCCAAAGATCAATACATTTTAACCTAAATTGATAAGCATTCTAAATCCAATGTTAGAATCAGCATCTGATCCATGATCATTAAATTAAGTATGAGGTAAGTTAACTTTGGTAGATTAAATTCTTAAAAACCTTATCATGGGTAAAATCAGAGGCGAAACAATTTCCATGGCTTACGAAGGGCTCTAAATAGTATCAATGTGAATAAAATTTTGGCAGCTGAAGCTATACACCATAAATAGGTAGGTCATTAACTAGAAAGCATGGGTGAAGACATGAAATTCACCAAAATGAGGGAGTAAACTCAATTTTGTGACTACTAATAGGATATCATCATCTTTTTGATGGCCAAGTCAATAATTTATTAAAGGAAATGACTAAACAGCCCAATCTTCCCATACCTCCCCAATACGAACACCAGCTCTTGTATTTTTTTTAATTAATTTTTATTTAATTCTTAAAGAGGATGAATGTAGAAGGATTAAAGAGGGATTTCTGAATCAAATAAATGACCTTCAAACAAATCAGGAAAATAGTAAAATGGGAAATTCTTGTTAATCTCACTGTCTCACCTTTTATGTGAGACTTGGGAGCCACTAGGCCGGAGTCCTCGTTGTCTTTACTCCCTACTAAGCCCGGGATCTCCGTCCAATCGCGCTTTCCCCTCCTAGGAGGTCTCAGATGGACGGACAGGATATAACTTTCTAGCCCCGCCGTACGCAACAGGGATTTAGATTAATTCAACGACTGTGATAACCGCATCTGGGTGATCCTCTCGATATCTGACGGCCAGCCGTCACCAATAGTAGACGAGGCCTCTGCATCTGTGGCAACCGCAGAGAGATGCATTAACCTCCCGGTGACGGCACCGTCTGATGAAACCGGGATGGAGCCCTTTTGTAATAAAACAAAATTTAAATTTAGGCGGTAACTTTTTGATGAACAGGCGAGCAACGCTATAAATTCATCCCATCCTGCCACCCTGGCCTCTTCGATTCCGCAAGGCCACCGCCACCAACTTTCCACCTCCGCGGGAACCGATCGCCGAGATCTTCGGAGGAGGAAGATTGAGGAAGGAGCGTGCAAGGAGATTGCGATCTTCGTGGCAATGGAGGAACGCGAGTACATCTCCGCGCCTGTCCGCGCCGGCACCGTCGTTTCTGCGGAGAAGAGTCGCTATGGGGGAGGACGTGCCGAAAGACGGGAGGCTGGGACCTCCGGCTTCGGCAGTGGCATCTGTTCTGCCCTCTTTACTCGCAGATCCGCCACCGGGAATTGGGGGATCTACAGGGATCAGGGGATACCCTCGCCGAGGTCGGGAGTGGATGGCCGCTCAAGATTCTTCCTCGAACCAAGGTGGGATGGCCAGGGGGAGCATTTCCTCGATGCCTGCCTTCTCTGCAAGAAACCTCTTGGACACAATCGCGACATCTACATGTACAGGTGCAGAGGCTGATCTCGCCCTCTATTGCGTCTCCTAGACCCCATTTCTGGAACCGTCTACTCATTTTCTTGCTCTATCGATTTCCGCGGGGGTGGGGGGATATGTTATGTATACAGAGGCGACATGCCATTTTGCAGTGAGGAGTGCCGGCAGGAGCAAATTGAGTTTGACGAGGCCAGGGAGAGCAGGAACCTGTCAATGAAAGCGTCAGCCTCGAGGGAGGAGCACAATAAGAAGTCGTCCCAGAGCACTAAGATCCGTGCTCCAGGAACAATTGTGGCCGGTTAGTTCGGATAGCGGTGCAGAACAAAAAAGAAATGAAATAGAAAGAAATGGAGACGGGGAAACAGGTGCTACCCCCGTGAAAGGGCGATCCGTCAGGTCCTCTCACAGCACTGTCTTTCTTCTTTTCTTCGTTCAAGAAAAGAAGGGGATCCTCTCAATACAGAGCATGGTGGTGATCTCTAGGCCAGGCTCGGTTAGTCTCTTCCTTTTTTGTCTGTAAATTTTTGCTGTACAACCAGTGAGTGCTCTTGTCCCTCTATGGCCACTCTCTGCAGCCAGGGACCACAAGTAAAAACGCGAGAACTTCTAAATAGTTATCATAGGTAGGGACCCTCCTCTTCTCTGGGTTACAGCCAGATGGAAGATGGTCCCTCTGCGGCGAGGAGTTTCAGAAGGAGCCGATGGACTCTCCTTGGAGGTATCGGCGACGAGGAAAGCGAAGCGAAAGCATAAGAAGAAAGCCTCCTCTTCTCTATTTCCAACTTTTTGTGTCTCGCTGGATAAGCATTAATGGAGGTACTCAATCATTCAAGCTCTGTTGCTATCATCCTATGTCCATGCTTCTAGACCATCACACTTTATTACAGTCGACGGGAACCTCTTGCGCACGAGGGAGAAAAGAGAAAGGAAAAGATGAAAATTGTTCATTCACTCACCTAGTCTTCCCGTTTGACATGATTAAGGGTGGGTACCTACGTGCAAAGGGTCACGTGAGGGTTCCCTAAAACTCCCCTTCAAGATGAGCTGTAAATATCTTTAACAGTCATCTTGGACAGTAAAAGGACAACTAATTTGCAGGGAAAGGTTTTGTAAAGATATCGACAAGTTGATGCTCGGATCTCATAGGTATAAAGCTTGACGGGTCCAGGAAATACTTGATCACGTACAAAATGACAGTTGATTGCAATCTGGTGACAGCCAATGCATGGTATTCAACATATGTTCAAGAGCAAGATGTAGTAAATTATTTCTTAGATTCCTAAGAGATCAGTGATTCGTCAAGCAAAACACAGTAACCAAAGATAGATTCTTGAGAATTTTGAACAGGCCACCCAATCTGCATTAGAAAATCTCTGCAATTGTAAGGAAGGTGCAATGAAGAAGATTCTTTGACCAAGATGTGATTTGAGATAAGAAAGTAAATGGCGTGCAACAGTTCAATGAAATAAGCTTGAAGTAGCATTAACCAATCTAAAGTTCCATATTCACCAATTAACTAGACTTCACAAGTCATGTGAAGGGAGAGGAGATTTCATGGAATGACAGCCTTACTTGTTGACACTAGTATCCACCCTATTGTGCACGCTGTCATCATTGATTTCACCTCCACCTGTTACTTAGGAAGAGATCTCATTGATGTCACTAGATTGCATAATATTTTTGACGTAACTAAGTTGTTGTATAGTAAATCACGTAAATTTAAAATTTATAAAACTAGAAAATATTAATTTCTAGATATTTATAAATATTTCTAAACAAATCTATTAATTATAATTCAATAAAAGTTTTAAAAATAATATACATTTTCTAGGTCAATCATAGAGATATAATATAATATCGAGATTTTTTTATAATTTTTTTCAAAAAATATGATTTTTATGAATTTTATATTAAATATATTTAAAATTTATAAAAAACAAAAATAAGGGTACGAACATCAAGATGATGTTAGTGCTTGACGAATGCAAATTGGACAAAAATAGAGTTTCACTCGATGATTCTTATGTAAGTAATTACAGATAATTTAATTGATCAAATTAAGATCAGTAAAAGCTGAAAGAATCATAATTGAATAAAAAATAGTTTGATAGATTTAAATCACACAAATTATCACTAATTAATGTGAAAGTTAAATTAAAAACAAAGAAAAAGAGTTCCGACGTTGCGGCGGCAATGTGTCAATGATGTATTAGAATCTTAAGTGTTCGCAAAGATTATCGTGTAGTGTCTATAGTCTCGAAGTTTCTCCTTGAATAAAGATGATGTAGGCAATCTCTAGATTTTCTTGTGAAGTCTAGATATCAATGAAATGAGTCATCAAATCGTCTTCAGTGGTTGTTGTTTGATGGAGTAGAAAAACAATGACTTTACAACTCTTTGGTAGTTGTCACCTAATGGAGAGGAGCTGAATAAAGGTGAGATGCGTATTAGGGAACTTCATCCTTAGGTCTATGTCGTAAGAGAAGACTCTTTATTACATCTAGTATATTCTTAGGAAGTGACAACTCATCTCCTAGCAGATCATCCTCTTTCTAATAATGGCTTGTTCATCAATCAATCGAGGATAATTTACTTGATAGATTCACGATACTTTTATCGTGAATTGTTCAACAATACTCTGTGAATCATATTGACGAGATTTTTGACGATGATCTAATGATTCTAACGGCTTAATCTTTCACTAGCAATATATAGAAAAGTCATAATAATTAGATAAAAATATGAGTTTTGACTCTAAGAGAATTCAAACCCTACATCAAAGAGATTAAAATAAGTACTATAATGCCTTTATAAAGTGACATCATCATAGTATATCTCTATTAAAATTAAGAGATAATTTTAAACATTAAAATCTTTGAAGCCTTTATGGGGAAGGTGTGACGTAAGTTTAGACTCACATCAATTGTACATTGAAGTTTTAAGCGAATATATACTACTATCACATTTTCAAGTAATGAGTCCCTCTCTCTCACATGTACGACCACTTCTTACCCCACAAGGGGCTAGCCATCGATGACATGGAAGGAGAGTACCATACACGTGCCCCTATTAGTCTATAGTTGCTTGAGCCCCTACTTGCAGCTCCACTCCAACTACGCTTCAACCTACTTGTGGGCCTAATTAGCCAGCAGGTCCCCCCCTTTTTTTATTTTCTACTTTTTTCTTTCTTTATTTAAAAAATAGGACTATAAAAATCATATAAAATCGTATAAAATCACATAATTAGCCAAAAAATCATATTAACCGACTAAATATTATTTTTCACAAATTAACATAAATATAACTTTATTTATCATGAGTTAAGAGTAAAAGTATAATATTTATTAATTATTAACTCATGATAATGAAGACTTATCACACCCCCCAACTAAAATCATTGATAGTCTTTTAGCAATGAAATTATGAAAATAATAATTCATAAATTTTAAAATATGATATTTTAATATATATACAAAAATACAATTAGAAATAATGTACCTCTAGACACTTTGAACTCTTATATCAAGTATTTAAGAATGATGTCAAGCACTTAAATGTTTGAGTAGTCCTTAGAATAATAATCTAGACTTCATTTCTTTTATTCACATCTTTATCACTTCTTCACTCATGAATATAATTCACAAGATGTTCTAACTATTAATATTCATCTCATAATAATATTAATCCTACATTTTCTTTTTTCTATAACTTAATTTTTAAAGTTTTTACTATATTTTTTCTATTCTTTTTTTATAATAGATAAGTAACTTTTTTTGTAGATAAAATTTGACAATAAGAATGATGTCTCACACCCTCTATGTGTACTCTTCATTTTTAGGGCTTTCACTTTATCCATTTATTTTGCAGCATGTGTTTTTCTATGAATGATTTTTAACAATGAGAATGATGTCTCACACTCTCTATATGTACTCTTCATTTCTAGATTTTTCACATTACTATTTTTTTTTAAAATTCTGAAATAAGTGATTTCTCCTCACAAGTCCTATAGGTCAAGCTATAAAAATTTCTATTAAACTCAAACATGATTAATCAAATTTTCACTTAAGTAAATACTACCTATCAAGATCATAGAGTGAAAATCTATAAAATCAAATCCATATTATCTATCATGTATCCAATGAGTATTCCAACATTTCATGCTACTAAATCATTCTTGTAACTCAATAATAATCTTCTTAGTATTTTTTGGTATCAATCAATCTAATTGATGTAATTTTTTGTGTATGTAATATAATGTAAGAAGTTTGTAAATTAGATTGTTTTGAAAGTTTTACTTTCTATTTTTAGTTTTGGTTTCAACAACAATAAATTTGTCAAAAATAAATCAAAACTATCTTCTTTATAGCTAGAATTTCAAATTTCGAACTATTTTTTTCTTTGTTGTTTTTGATAGTCTGTAAATTATTTTTAACTATTCATGATAGAAAATAGAAAACAAAAGTTATTTTTTTTGATTTTTTTTAGTTGCTTTTCTAAGTGAGTATGAAAACAAATACAAACATATGTTCTTAATTGTCCTATAACATGTATTAAGACCTAATACTTCACCCCCCAACTTAAAAATGACATTGTTCTCAATGATACAAAAAAGTCAAAACAAAGTATACAGAAAATATAGTTTTCAAACTTAAACCTGCATATATGCAAAGTTAAGCACTAAAAATGTTATCATAAAAGATAAAGCTCAAAAAGACCACCTCAACTTTATTTTTAATTTCTACTTCATCTTACACTCCTCTTGCACTTTTTTGAAAAATAAATAAATGTAAAAACAAATACTATGAAATTCTAAGAAAAATAAAACTTAAAAAAACAAACAGAATGAAATAAAAACTATGGGTTGCCTCCCATACAATGCTGAATTTAAAGTTTCTAGTTAGACGTATTAATCTTACTCTTAAATTTCTTTTAATAATAAAATTTCTTCTTTTGCAAAATGTTCATGTTCTATGTAGTGTTTAAGCCGCTAAGCATTTACCTTAAAGCGATGATCACTTTTAGGATCTTTAATCATTACAACCCCATATCATATGTCTCTTCCACCACATTAGGCCTTGTCTATTTTGATTTTAATTTTTCTGAGAATAATTTTAGTCTAGAATCATAAAATCACACTTTTTGTCCAACATCAATTTTATTTTTTCTACTAATATATTTATCATGAAAGGTTGTAGTTTTTTCTTTATATATTTTATGATTTTCATAAGCTTCAATCCTCAACTCCTATAATTCATGAGCTGAAAAATTCTATGCCCACCAACTGATTTTTCATCCATACATAATTTTTTTATAACCCATAATATTTTTTGTTCTATTCCCACAAGAAGATGACATGGCTTTTCAAAGATGAGACAGAATGATAATATAATTATCGGATTTTTATAAGCTATTTTATAAGCCTATAATACATCTTGCAATTTCGTAGGTCAATCTTTCTTAGTTGGTCTAACTATTTTTCTCAAAATTCTCTGAAGTTTCTTATTTGCTACTTCAACTTGCCCATTTATTTAGGGATGATATAGAGTGACAATTCTATGGTATACTCAATTCTTTTTCAAAAGTTTCCTGAAATGTTTATTTGAAAAAATGTGTTCCTTCATCACTAATAATCACTCTAAGCCATCTAAATCTTGAAAAAATATTTTCATGCACAAATTTTATCGTGATTTTATAATTATTAGTTCTAGTAGGAATAGCTTCCACCCACGTAGACACATAATCAACAACAAACAAAATATATTCATATTTTTTAGCTAAGAGGAAGGGACCCATAAAGTCTATACCTTATACATCAAAAATTTCAACTACTAATATGTTACTCATGGACATTTCATCTTTTTTACTCATATTAATTATAGATTGACATGAAATAAATATTCTAATAAATTATATAGAATCTCTTATGATTGTAGGCCAATAAAAACTACAATGAAAATTTTTTGTAACTACTTTTCATCTAAAGAAATGTTCTCCACAACTAGATGAATGACACATGTTAAGAAAGCTATGATATTCTTCTCCAAGAACATATCTCTTAAAAAAATTGATCACTGCCCAAGTAATATAAATCAAGATCATGTCAAAAATATTTTTTAATCTTATAAATTTATTTATTTATTGTTCTTATTCCACTATTTTGAATTTTTTTTTCACAAATCAGAAAATTAATAATATGTGTATATGATGGCGACGGTTGATGTTGAACTGCCATCAATTGTTTATCTAGAAATACATCTTATAAAGGTGCTGCATTTATTCTTTTATCACTCAATCTAAAAAGATGGTCAACAACAACATTCTAGAAACCTTTTTTATGTTTTATTTTTGGGTCAAATTTTATAATAATAAAATCCATCTAAATGAAATGTGGCTTTACATCTTTTTTATTTAATAAATATTTTAATACTACATAATTAGTATACATAATAATTTTAGCTTTGAAAATATATGATCTAATATTTTCTAAAAAAAATACTACAACTAACAACTCTTTTTTAGTCATAGTATAATTTCATTGAGCATTAAATATAATTTTACTAGCATATGAAAGTACTATGAGTTTTGACTCTTTTCTTTATCCTGAAATGATTCCCACTACATAATTTGATACATCACACATTATTTCAAAGGGAAGAGACCAATCAAGAGCTAGTAAAATGAGTGTCTTAGTAAGTAATCTTTTTATTTCAAAAAAAGACTCAAAATATTTTTTATCTAAATTAAAAGACACATCTTTAGATAATAACATGCTGAGAGGTTTATAACTTTTTGAAAAATCTTGAATAAATTTTCTATAATAACCTACATAACTCAGGAAATATCTAATTTGTTTTACTAAATTTGAAGGTTTCATTTTAGATATAATATCATTTTTTGTTCTATCCACCTCTAAACTCTTTTCACTCACAATATGACTCAACACAACTCCCTCTCTAACTATAAAATGTGATTTCTCTCAACTCAAAACTAATTTTTTTTCTATATTTTTCTCAAGTACATGATTTAAGCATTCGTCAAATAATTCACCAAAAATAAAAAAAAACATCCATAAAAATTTCCATGTATTTTCAGTTATATCAGAAAAAGTAGACAACATACATCTTTGAAATGTGGCTTGAGCATTATATAGCTCAAAAGGCATGCATTCAAAAGTAAGAGTACCAAATCGAGAAGTGAAAGTTGTTTTTTCTTGATCTAAAATATTTATACAAATTTGATTATAACTAGAGTATCCATCCAGAAAATAAAAAAAGTTTTTTCCAACTAATTTTTCTAGAATTTAAATAATAAATTAGAAGAAAGTGATCTTGTCTAATAATTGGATTTAATTTTCTATAATCAATACAAATCCTCAACTCAGTAGTTAATCTTATTTGTATTTTATCATCATTTTTATTTTATATAATCGTGATCCTTGATTTTTTTGACACCACTTGTGTAGTACTAACTCATTTGCTATTTGAAATAGGATAAATAATATCAGCAGTCAGTCACTTTCAAATTTTATTTTTTAATAATTTTCATTATGTTAGGATTTAATATTTTCTAGATATATACTATGCATGCATACACTCATATCAATGCTCCTAAGATCATCTATTTTCTAGCAAATAGTGTTCTTACTTTTTGAAAGTATATCTAATAATTCTTCTTCCTATTCATCACTCAAATCAGCTACAATAATAATAGGAAATGAATTATTTTCCTCCAAAAATATATAGTTTAAACTAGAGGAAAGAAGTTTCAACTCTAAATTTGGATGATCTTCCTCTTTCTTTTCTCCTAAATTTATATTCTTTATTTCTTCTAATTCTTCTAGCACATAGTCATCAATAACACTTGGATCATCAATATCATCTAAAAGATCTACGATATGACAATCATATATTTAAGATTTCTTAAGATCATTTGATACCTCAAAACTTTTAATTTCTACTGATTGATCTCCGCATAAATTTTTCGCAATACTTATGAGAAAATCAATATTTGTCTTTGTTGTATACAAAAACAATTTCCCTAGGATGATTGGTGTATCATAAAATTATCCATTAAAACCTATTTTTAGCACTACAAAATCAGTTGAAAATTTACACCCTTTAACTATCATTATCACATTTTCTAAAATACCTTTAAGATGTTTTATAGATCTATCAGCAAATTATAAGGTAATAGTAGAAGGTTTAAGATTAGAAATATTCAATTTATCATAAATACTTGTAGGTAATAAATTAATACTAGCACGAATGTCAAGTAATGTATTCTGAAAAATAAATCCACTAATATCACATGACACTAAAGGGGCACCAGTATCTTTCAATTCGTATGGTAATTGATGTAATAATAAAGCAGTAATATGTATAAATAATTTTTCTATTCTAGGTGTTCTTTTTGGTGTACACATTTCTTTCAAAATTCTAGCATAATTTAGGAAAATATTCAATGATAGTGAATAAAGGAAGAGTAATTTGTACATCTTGTAAAAGTTTCTTTATTTCTTCATTGTATATAAAAGTTTTCTCTATAAAAGTTCACCCACATATAGAATTAATCATATTTCTATGTTGTTCTAATAATCCATCATAAAAAAATTGAGTTGTCACTTGGATATAACACGATAGACACTTTTTAAGTAAATTTTTAAAGTTTTCCCATGTCTCTTGCAAAAAAAAATTTGGTTTTTGAGAAAAACTCTATATATTTTTTCTCATATTTTGAGTTTTTCTTAAAGGATAAAACTTTCAAAGAAAGTCATGTTCTATGTCTTTCCAACTAGTTAATTCTTTATCTAATGTGGATAACCAATAACTAGTTGTCCTTAAGTGTATGAGAAAATAATTTCATCTTAATAATTTCTGATGTAACTTGAGAGAGATTAACTAAATCACAGACTATATGAAATTTTTCTAAATGATGATGTGGTTCATCTAAAGACAATCTATGAAAATTAAGAAGTATTTAAAAAAATTTAGACTTATTTTGAATTTAATAGTGGGTGCTAATGGGACTCTATTATTAAGTGCTTTTTAAAATTAATTAGAGATATAATGATTTTTCATGGCCATAAGATTGTTCTTAGTTTGACTTATACTTCCTTAAAGATCCATCAAAATTAATTTTTCTTTCAGATGTTTAATTTTGAATGAAATAGTGAAAGGATGATCCATCAAAATTAATTTTTCTTTCAGATGTTTAATTCTGAATGAAATAGTAAAAGAATTTTTTAACCTTGGATGTAAAGATCTTCTACCATGCATAAAATCAATAAATTTGAGTTGTTCCTCTCCTTTAGTATGCTCTAGTCCTTGCCTTGCTTCTCTTTGTTCTTTTTTTATTTTTTTTATTTTTTGTAAGAAGAAAAAAATAAGAGTTAATTTTTTTTATGTACTCTAAGTGAAAAATAAAAAAATACTAAATACTATGTAATACATTCTCATCAATGGTGCCTAAGTTTGACGTGACTTAGTCATTGTATAGTAAATCACATAAATTTAAATTTTATATAATTAGAAAATATTAATTTCGAGATATTTAAAAGTATTTGTGAACAAATATATCAATTATAATTCAATCAAAGTTCTAAAAATAGTAAGAATTTTCTAGGTTGATTAGAGAATGTAATATAATATTAGGTAATTTTTAAAATTTTTTTAAAGAATATAATTTTTTATAAATTTTAGATTAAAAAATAAAAATAAAAAATATTTAAAATTTATGAAAAAGGGAAATAAGGATTCCGCCCAATGATTCTTACGTAAGTGATTATAGATGATTTAATTGATCAAATTAAGATATGTAAAATCTGAAAGAGTTGTAATTGAATAAAGAATAGTTTAGTAAATTTAAATCATACTAATTTTCACTAAATGAAGTAAAAATTAGATTGAAAGTAGGAAAATAATATTCTAATGTCATAGTAGTGATGCGTCGGTGATGTACCAAAATCTTGAGCATTTAGAAAGATTGTCGTGTAGTGTCCACAACCTAAAAGACTCTCCTTGGACAAAGACGACATGAGCAATCTCTAGATCTTCTTATAAACTTTAGAGATCAATGAAATGAGTCATCGAATCATCTTTTGCGACTGTTACTCAATGGAGTGAAAAAATGGTAACTTTGCAGCTCTCTGACGTCTATCACTCAGCGAAGAGGAGCTGAATAGATGTGGGGTGTATGTCAAGAAATTTCATTTTCAAGTTCGCATAGCAAGAGGAGGCTCTTCATCGCATCTAGTATGCTCTTAGGAGGTGGCAACTCGTCTCCTAATGGATTATCCTCTTCTTAACAATAATTTTTTTGTTAATCAATCAAAGATAATTTAGTCGATAGATTTATGATCCTTTTATCACGAATTATTCAGTAATTTTAGTAACAATATTTTGTTAATCATGTTGATGAGATTTTTACTGATGATTTAGTGATTTTGCCGACTTAATCCTTCACCAAAAATTTATAAGAAAGTCACAATAATTAGATAAAAATATGAGTTTTGACTCTAGGAGGATTCAAACCTCTGTCAGTTGTCTACCTACATGAGAGAGGTTGAAATAAGTACTTTGATGCCTTTATTAAATGACATCATCATGATATATCTTTGTTGTAACTAATGGGTAGTTTAAGTATTAAAATTTTCGAAGTCTTTTTGGGAAAAGTGTGACGCAGCTTTAGTCCCACATTAGTTGTATGCTAAAGTTTTGGGCAAATATATAGTGATATCATATTTCTAAATAATGAGTCCCTTTCTGCTGTATGTACGACCACTCCTTGCTCCATAGTTGACTAGCCACTAGTGATGTGGAAGGAGAGTGACATGCATGTGACTCCATCAATCCATAGCTGCTCGAGCCCTTGCTCATGGCTCCACCTCAACTGCACTTCTGATCAGCTTGTGGGCCCGACTAGCTAGAGGGTACCCCCTTTTTTCTTATTATTTTATTTTATCATTTTCTTTATTTACTTAAAAATAAGATTATAAAAATCATATAAAATCATATAAGACTACATAATTAGCCAAAAATCACATTAACCAACTAAAAACTACTTTTCACAAATTAACACAAATATAAGTTTATTTATCATGAGGTAAGGCTAAAATTCTATTATTTATTAATTATTAACTCATGATAATGAAGACTTATCAATCTTTGTTCTATAGGCTACTATAGTAACACTGTCTTGTCGCTTGTTATCATTGTTCTATTGTGTCACCCAAGATATGAAGGAATGCCTGCATGCATGTTGATGTCGTCACCCACCTTTGCCCTCTACTGTCGGCCTACTCTATCACCTCATAGACCCTACAAATAGAGGATGCTCTCCATGCCCTAGTCCCCCCCCCCCCCCTTTTCATTTTTTTATGATAAGACTTATATTAGGCTTCTTTTCAATCTTCTTACTTGGCCCATTAATGAAGCTAGTTAATGGGTGCCTTTCTCCAAGCCTTGAAGCTGGTTAATGAGATTTCCTCTATGGCTAGTTCATAAATTGAGAAAATTTCACGATGTTGCAAATACACATTTTTCACTAATAAATGATCTGTCTAATGAGTGTAACTTTAAAAAATTATACTCATGTAGATTAAAAGAGATGAGATACATATTTAATCTAAGAATTCATGTGATGCAATTGAAACATGATTTAGTATTTTCACTTAATTTGGTTGCTGTTTTGTTGATTAAAGCTCTTATTTTCTAAAAATTCATCTTAATCATCATCTGAAGATTATGCATCAACTGACCCCCCAACTCATGTCATTGCTAGTCACTTAGCAATGTGTAAAAAAAAATATTTAAAAATATAGTATGATTTGAAATATCGTAATTCAGTATCATAAAATTTTGATGGGGGTTAATAATTTGTGCATATTTTCGAATGCCTTTGCAGTCAAGTTTGAAGATTTAATCAATATGTACATGTCTAAGTACTCCACAAGATTGTACTACAAATTTCAAATCCTTTCATCTATAAGATAAACATTTTTCTTTTAATAAATACCATCTATTGGATATTATAATTTTTTCTTACCAACTCAGATTGGTCTCTAGTGTACACACTTTTATTCTAATTTTTGTGTTTTGAAGTCTTACCCTGACTCACCATTTTGTTGTTGTGGGCAGGTAGTTTTGTCCTCCCAAGTTTGTTTTTTTTTGACTGATGGGAGGATGAAATCTTCCTACCCTTGTGTATTTCTTGATTTTTGGAGCTTTCACTCTATCGATTTTTCCTTTCTTCTTCTTTTTTTCTTTTTGGAGTCAAGTGGCTTTACTCACATATTTTCAAATTGGAGGTGCAGAACTTAAGCCATACCTATGTAGGGGGAAGAATCATCAACATCCTCCTAAATGATATTTACTTTCCAAAGTACTAACCTGTCAACTCAATTCACTGAAATTCATGACATATATTTGCAGGTACTTTAACTTCTACTCTTGATTTAGCCTTTTAGTTTGACTATGATCATTTGAATATGCTCTAAGTAAAATGTTATTTGCATATATGAAATTTAGATATTATATACAAGAGATGAAGGGTTGTCTATAATTATTTATTTATGTATATAATATCTTCTGGTTCTTTCACACCCCATCCCCCAACTCAAGTGGCATTGTCCCAATTATACGTTAAATAGTTAAAATTCAAATAGTAAAGAGGGTAAGGTGGATAGATTTAATGGTGTGGGTGTTTCTTCATGAACATGTCTGCTCAAACATTGACTCAACAATAATGATTTACAACAAAGAAAGACAAAATAGAAAATGAAAAATGTAAATGATATTTTTAATAAATCCCAAATTTTTCTAAGTTTAAGATCTTCAATTAGACAACATATATGTTTTCTAAAAAATATATTTATCATGGAAATCTTTAGTTTTAACTTTATCTATTTTAAAACTTTCATAAACTTCATTTCTTAATGCTTCTAATTCATTAATTTGTAATGTTCTATGTTGGCCAACATAGTTTGGTTCTAGATTAAATTACTTAATTACCCAATAGGCTCAATGTTTCAAACTCTATTGGGAGGTGACAATATTCTAACTAGATTAAATTGCTTACTTAATGTAAAAGGTCAACCTCCTTAATACTTAATTTACAAAATTTTCTTAATCTCTCTACCCAATATTTTTACTTGATCGTTGGTCTAGGGGTGATGGGAAATGACTACTCTATGGTTGACTACATACTTCTTAACCAAGGGTCTAAATTTTGTGTTGGTGAAGTGGGAGCCACCATCATTAATAATAACTCTTGGGCAGCCAAGTTTAGAAAGAATGGTCTTCTGCACAAATTTCATTACAATCTTATAATGTCATTGGTCTATGATAGTATTATTTCAACCCATTTAGAGACCTAATCAACAGCCATAAGAATATATTAGTTGCCAAAAGATTATGAAAATGACCCCATGAAATTTATATCCCAAACATCAAATATTTCAACTACTAAAATAGGATTCAAAGTCATCATATTTTGTTATAAATTATTCAAACTTGTATGACACTTTAAATATGCTTTGCTAAAATGATATGTATCTTAAAAAAGTGTAGGCCAATAAAATGCACTTTGTATAATTTGTGACTCTCTTTTTTCTTGAAAAATGGCCATCACATGTTAAATGATAACATGATAAATGTGCCCGCAATTCCATGTATTTGATATGAGTTTAACCATCTACATCTTGAATTTATTATGATATCAACTAAATTATGTGAATATTCATGAACTTTATATGAATATCATTTCATGCACATTATGGATGCTTTTGATTGACTATGCTTGACTTCTATGAAGTCGAGTAATTTTATTACTGATGAATATTCTCAGGTTCCATGTGTGCAGAAATTTACAAGAATTAAATGGAATAACTACCAACGGGCTACAGCTCTCCATAGGACCTTAAAGCTTATTCGTTGGGCCAGAAGGACCAGTTCTGGTTTTGGGCTTCAAAGGATCAGTTAGAGGGATGTGGGCCATGTTTTGTCCCCATCCACTAACCCTTCTAATTTTCCTCTTAAAGAAGAGCACGAAATTCAAGTCATGGGAGCTCTCAACCAATCAGAAAAAAAGAGGAAGAAATGGCATGGAGAAAGGTCGATAAATGATAGGAGGGCATTCTAGTGATTAAACCCCCTGTATAAATACTCTCTTCCTCTCTCTTTCCCGCCCTATTCTGGCGTGCTCTAGCTAGCAGTGGCTAGCCAGCAGGACAAGGCATTTTCCAGGATCCGGGGTATCCACCCTGATAGATGTAAGTCATTTTGAAGCGTTCACTCTTGTTCTTCCCCTTCTCGCAGTGGAAAACGCCTGATCCTGGCGCAATATAAGGATCCAAGAAGAGGAAGAAGTCTTGAGGGCTCAAAGGACGAACGTCAGCACCCATTTTCTACTGTTTCCCATCGCTCTGTCTTCCGTTCCGCCCCCTCCAGCCGCTCCACGTTTCCCTCTATTTTCGCCTATCGTTCCTTCTCTCTCCGTCTTCTCCCGCAGCCTCCTTCTCTCTCCGCCTTCTCCCGTAGCCTCCGTCCCTTTCCGCCGTTTCTCATCTCCGTCTGTCACCTCCTATCGCCAGCCACTGTGCGCTTGCTGCCGGTCGCTGCGTGCCCGTAGCTCCTCGTCTCTCTCGTCCGCTGACCACCGCTGCCGCCTATCGCCAGCAGCTGCGCGTCCGCTGACCACCGCCGTGTGCCCATCGCCAACCGCCGCACGTCCGCCGACCATTGCCACCGCCTGTCGCCAGCTGCCGTGCGCTCGCTACCGGTCGCTGCGTGCCCGTCACTCTCTCTCTCTCTGCCCTTCCGGACGTAACTGGAAGTCCTAAATTTCGGTTAAGTCCGAAAACGGTCACGGGAGATCTGCGACCCGCGCAGCCCTCCTCTGACACCGACCGTCAACCGCCAAGGTAAGTTATTTTAGTATTATTTATTGTTGTTCTGTTCCATTAAAAAAATAAAAAAAATAAAAAAATAAAAATAGAAAAAAATACTAAAAATTAAAATTCTAATCATTAGCTGTATTTTCAGCACAGGTTAATTCCAGAAAATTCTATTAACCTCTCTAAAATCCTGAAATACTTCCAAAGAGTGAATTCCTAACTTCTAAATCTATTTCTACTATTTCTAAGACTAAAAAAATCTGAAATTGAACTCCTGCCTCCTTGTGGATCGACCCCTTATTTGCCCTATGTTTGATATAGAGTAACTAAGTGGAAAATTTATTTTTGGTTAAGTCTGAATTAAAACAGCGACACAAAAACCCTTAAATTTGGACTTATCATTAAACAATCACAAAATTTTAAAATGCTTGGTTGCTCCTCTTTTGGAACACATTTTCTAAGGATCTGGTCAGTACCTAAATGAAATAACTCAGTATTATCTCAAAAATAATATTTTAGTTTAACAAAAAATACATATTTTTGATTCTTTTACCACTAATTAGGTAATCTACTTGTCACTAAATAATGTACTATGTGAGCAAACTATGGTGCTTGATTGTGGCTGATGGCTAAATCTGTTCATCAGTGAAGGAATCCAATAAAAGAGTGTGATCAAATGTGATAATACATGATAGGTGGTCAGCAACCACATTTTCAAATCCCTTCTTATCTCAAATTTCTAACTCAAGGTCCCACAATAATAAATGGTTGAGTGATCAGCATAAATTATGATTGTAGCCCTTAATGAATAAGAACAAAAAAATTATAAGGCAAACACTATACCTAATAGTTTTTACTTAGTAGTGGTATAATTAAACTGTGCCTCTGAAAATGATTCTACTTGCATAATAATCACAACTGATTTTTTATCAATTCATTATCCTAAGACAATCCTTTTTGCATAATTGGAGGCATCACACATAATTTCAAAAGGGGCTGACAAATTAGGGGCTTAGAGGATTGGTGCATTATTCAATATATTTTTAAGGGTGTTGAAAGGTTCTACGAATGTATGGTCCAATTGAAATGACTATCTTTGACTAAGAGCATAGTTATAGGATGAACTATTTTAGAGAAATCCTTAAAAAGCCTACAATAAAAATCATCATGTCCTATAAATAACCTAACTTAGGAAGTAATTATGGCTGGTTCATTACATAGGTCATATAATTATATCTTATCTTTAATAAATATCATTTAGGAGGATGTTGATGATTCTTCCACCTACGTAGGTCTAGCTTAAGTTCTGCACCTCCAATTAGAAAATATGTGAGTAAAGCCACTTGACTCCAAAAAAAAAAAAGGAAGAAGAAGAAAGGACAAACAAGTAGAGTGAAAGCCCAAAAAATCATGAAAAAAAAAGCTTAATCATGAAAAATGGGTAGGAAGATTTCATCCTCTCTTCCATCCAAAAAAAAATTAATTATGACCAGTGCATTACTTATTGAAGGTAATTGTCATTGGTCATATAATTAGTGAAAGGACAATTAAAGTAAACATAATATCTACTTTTGCCTTATCTACTTCGATTCCCCTTTCACTAATTATATTGACAATGACAACACCTTTAGTCACCATAAAATGAATTTTCTCCCAACTAAGGACTAGATTCATTTCAATGCACTAAGTAAGAACTTTATTTAGTTTTTCTAAACATATGTTGAAGGAATCACCAAAAATAGAAAAATCATTCATACATCTTTGAAAAAATTTTCATCATACATCTCTAAAAGGTGACTTGTGCATTACATTATCTAAAATGACATTTGTTTAAATACAAACATTGCACACAGATAGGTGAATGTGATTTTTTGTTGATCCCCTAGATATATGATAACCTAATTGTATCTTGAATGTCTATCTAAAAGTAAAAATACTTTTCCTAGCTAATCTTTCTAAAATTTGATTTAAAAATAGAAGGAGAAAATAGTCCTTCTTGCTGACAACATTAAGTTTTCTATAATCTATTCACACTTGCCATTTGATCATCAATCGTGTTTGTATTTATTTATCTTACTCATTTTCTATCACGATCAAACTTGATTTTTTTAATACCAGTTGAGTTGAACAGACCCATTGGCTATTGGAAATGAGATATATGAATCTAGCATCAAGTCATTTGACTACTTCCTTTTTTATTACTTCTTTCATATTTGGATTTAGTCTCCTTTGTATTTCTCTACTTAGTTTTACATTATCCTCTACATGTAAATAGTTGGACTTATACCTTGTAAGTCCACTATGGTCCATCCATTAACATTTTTATGTGCTGTTAGAACTTCTAATACTTTATTTTGCTGCACTATGTAAGATGAGCAAATATAATAATAGGTAAAGTTTGATTTGGTTCTAGAAAAATGTACTTAACTGAGTTGGTAAAAACTTTAGTTCTCGGCTAGAAGTGTTTTGCAAGAGACGAGTTATGGTACCAGATGGCAGCAAAGGAGTCACTTCGATTTTAAATGTGACACTCAATTTTTTAGGTGACACTTGGTCTGTGTAGATTTTGTGGATCTGATTATCCATAGAAAACACATGACTAAAATCCTCAAACCCATCAATTATCTTATACATTTTTTCTTCCTCCTCTTTTTTATGTAGGTATTGTGACACCTTTTAAGACATTAAGAGATACCTTTTGACCCCCAAAAGAAAATTATACCATTCTTGTGATACAATTAATGTTGGCTTTGGTAGTGGCTAAGAATAGATGACCTAAAATGATTGATGTTTGATTTAAATCATGAGGGGAGTTCATTTTGAGATTAAAGAAATCTACATAAAACAAACAATCCTTGACCCTTACAATGACATCTTTAATTAAGCCTTGTGTCTTGACTAATCTATCTGCCAACTACAAGACAATTGGGGTTAGTTTAAATTATCCTAGGTCAAATCGTTCATAAACATAAGTGAGTAAAAGGCCAACGCTGGCCTCCAAATCTAAAAGGGCATGATGGAAGGTGATTCCACCTTTATCGCATGAAATCAGGGGAGTGTTCGAATCTTTAAGTTTCTTAGGCATGTAAGCTGAGAGAACTACACTCACCTCTTAAGAAAGTTGAATTTTCTTTGATTTTCTCTTTGGTGTACACAATCTTTTAAGAAATTTACATATACTGGAACATTTTTGGCATCTAAAAGAGTATTATTGTGAACCTAATTGAATGACCTCAACTAATTCTTTATTTTGCGCTACCTTCTTTTGTGATGAGCTTCTGGTGTTGTGGTATAGGAGACTAGTGATTGATATTCTCCTAGATCAAAGTTCACTCCATATTGGGATATTAACCCCTATTCAAAAAAAAATTAATTCACTCATAACTTGTTTTCCTTTAGATGTTTCCTCCCTTTTTCTAGATTGGAGTGGGTCTTTAAGAATTCTTCCATTTCTAAGGGTGCATATGGCTTTCACATTCTCAAATTGAGGGGGCTGAGGTTGTATGTGATGGTTGGATTGGTTGACTATTGGGATTTGAGATGGAAAACCAGGTGGCGGTTGATTTCTTGAGTTGATTATTGGTTGGCTTGGAAGCTATCCTAATTCTCATTTCATACTTGTTTATGCTAATTATCCCACTTGTGTTTCTAACCTTGAAATAAATTTATGTTGTGCTAATATTAATTGTTGGAGTTGGCCACAAAATACCTCAAACCTTCTAGTGCTGTGTTGTATAGCCATTGTGTGTTGAGGGTCTAACCCCATCATTTTGGGCCTACAATCGTCTATAATGGTTTTGTTGGGGTGATTGATTTTGGTAAGGGCCTTAGGCTGTTTGCTTGAGATAACTAAAGGTTTGAGGTAGGACCATAAGTGGCACCTTGGAGATTTATACACAAGAAATTTTGATGATTTTTCTAGCTTAGATTGTATGTGCTAGAAAATGGGTTATGGTTGCTCTTGGAGAATCCTTGCACAGCCTGCACTTACTCTTGTAAAAGTGCGACTGGCATTGAGCACTCATGTTCAGAATGAGTGGGATTTGCACAAATTGAACAAACTATATGAAATTGAGCTGTGCTGAATGATATGTGGGCTTGATAAAATTTCTTAGCTAAGCTGTCTACTTTCTCTAGTCATCTATGAATCTTACTTATATCCATTTGTATAATATTCCCATCACATGCTTTAACCTCATAAATCCCGTTTCTTGAAGGTCTGATATTTTTTTCATAAGATGATAAAAAATCATGATTAATCAAATTTTCACTAAGGATCTCAAATGATTTATATGCTTCATCCTCATTCTTACTCATAAATGTTACCTCACATGCTGCATTCATGGTTTGTCTATATTGATCTGTCAAACCCTCATAAAATATTTGTACTAATTGTCACTTTAATATCCCATGATGAGGCCTTGGGCTGTTTGCTTGAGATACTTGACCATAAGTAGCAGCTTGAGGATTTCTCCATGACAAATTTGGGTGATTTTTTCCACCTAGATTATGTGCATTGGAAAATGGGTTATGGTTGTGTTTATGCATTAGTCGTTAGTTTTAATACATAAAAAACTAATAAAATTTATAACTGAACTTTCTAAATAAAGTTTAGTATTAGTGAAGTTGAAGTCAATTACCAAGGGATAATGAGAATTGATTTTGCTGTATTTTTAAGTTTTCTAACACAAAAAGAAAGGAACAAAATGAAATGGGATGTGAGAAATGATTTAATCTTCTCTTAAATACTTACTATCCTCCTCCTCAATTACTTTTGTAAATTTAGTTCTCTTATCAGCTATAGATAATAAGAAAAAGGGTTTAAATGATGAGATAATTAAATCATGGATAGATAAAAATAGACTAGGGATTATGGAATAAAAAGATGAGAAGGGTGGTTGTCAATAGAAGGACTTCTATTGACGTGGATAATGTATTAAACTAATTAAAACTAAGATCTAAAATAAAATTAAAAAAATGAAATGTAGAAAAAACTTGGTTGTCAATCAAAGGTAAACTAAAACAATTAAATTTGAGATAAAAAATAAATTCTAAACTAAAATCAGCTTTGATGTTTTTCAAACAACAAAGTCCTTTAGAACTAATAAAAATTTTAATTAGATATAAAATATAATTTAAACTTTATGACTTAGAATTAAAGTCTCTTCCTTTCCTCGTCTGTCACCCAAAATTGTAAGTAATTTAAATCTTATTTTTAACTAAATTCGTAATTATGAAAACTAAGAACAAAAATGAAAGTCTTCTCTTTTCCTTGATTGTCACCCAAGAAAATAGAAGAACATAATATTTAAATTAAATCAATTCGAATGTAAAGTCTTTCTGATCAATGTCTGTCACCCAAAGAATAGAAAGAGAAATGAAATGAAATAATAATTAAAGTTAAAAATGCAATGAACTCTAGATCGCAGCCCCTAGCTTCTGAGATTTCCCTCCTTATTTCTTTTGCTTTTCAGCATTTTCCCTTGCCTTTTCGTGCCTCTTGGCCCCCTGGCTTCTACCCCACCACCCTCCTTTTATCCTTACCTAGGTCCGGAAATCTCTTATTTAGTTTTGATTTAACCGTTTTTCCTTATTTTTCATCTTCAGCATTTGACTCTCGTTTCTTACTCTAGTTCCTATAAAAAATGAAAAATTTAGAATATAGAGTCATTCATTAATAAGTAAAAAATCGTCGTGTCAAATTTCAGATCAATCTGGCAAGTATTTATGGAGAAATCACGATTTTAGTATCATCATTCGTTTAGTTCTGATTTTTCTCGATTTTTCCGGTATTCTTTCTGATTTTTCCGGTCGGCTCCCTGCCTGAAAGGTAGGTCAACGGTCAACAGGTCACTCCCCCTATTACTATTTTATTATTTTCATCATAATAAATTCATGAAAAGTGAGCAAAATTAGACTGCTATTGGACACTCCTATTCAGAATGAGTCGAATTTGCATAGAATGAGTGGGATTTGTATTAGATTGAACAAAATTTATGAAATTGAGGTGTGCTGAGCAATATGTGGGTTTGACCATTATGCACAGCTAGGATTTGGTCAAATTTCCCAGCTAAATTATCTACTTTCTCTAGTCATCTATGAATCTTACTTATATCTATTCATAAATCATTCTCTTCAGATATGCTTTAAACTCATACATACGGTTTCTTTTGGAAGGTGTAATATTTCTTTCATAAGATGATAAATAAGCATGGTTAATCAAATTGTCACTAAGGACATCAAATAAATGATATGCTTCGTCCTCATTCATACTCATAAATGTTACCTCACATACTGCATCTATCATTCATCTATATTGATCTATCAAACCCTCATTAAATATTTGTATTAATTGTCACTTTAATGTCCCATGATGAGGACAATTACTTAATAGTTCCTTGAGCCTCTTCCATGATTCATGAATAAGTTTCTGAGGAGCTTAAGAAAATCTTGTTATCGCCCTCCTCATAGTCTTTTCTAAGGTGGATAATCAATGCTTAGCTTTTCCCTTCAAGGAAAATAAGAATAACGTTAGACTAAAGGCAACATCAGCAAAGTTTTGAATTTTTTCTGTGGAACAATCTCTAAAAATTTGTCTATATGGTTGTGTGGGTCTTCACTAGGGTTTCCATACAAAGATGACAGCATATATCATGAAGATAGGAAGTAAAGAAGCCAAAGACCCAAGGCTTTTGTCTATGAAAATAAGTTCACATGTCACTTATAACCCATGAGAAGCATATCAATGAAGAATTAAAGCGAAAACTCTTTAGTAAATAGAAAAAACCCAAGAAAACTAAATCATCGAATCAGTTGTTTCCGTTATATGTGATAGTAGTGAATTTGCCTCATTCTAAAACAAAGGTGATTTTTGAATCGCATTTTCAGAGAGTTGGAATTGATTTATTAATATGATTGTACTAGAGAGAAGAGACAATTATTTTCCTTGATTCAAATGAAGATGGCATCCAAAACAAAACAAGGGCCTAACTTTTTGTGTTGCGTCGAATGAAAGTTGAGCTGTTGTTTTTCTACCTTAGAATGAGACCCAGATCTTAAAATGGTGAAAACGTTATGTAAATAAATTTTAAAAAATAGGAAATAAGACCACTTTAGGAAGTTGGATGGTATTTAGTATTACTAAAGGAAGGATCAAGTTATACTACTAGAATGAAGTTAATAAAAAAAATAAAATGTGATATTGATATTTCAATCATTTTAATTAATGGAAACATAAAACTCAAGGCCACATTCTTGGTGGTAAATGAATAATCCAGATATTTATTCTCTCTCCAAATAAGATAGGTGTAGGCCAGTGAAAATTGGATTTTCTGGAACAAAAATGGCACAAAAAGGGAACTTTTGAAACACAAGCAAGATTACAAAAAACTTTATAAAAATACTCATAAGATAGTGTGACTCATAAGACTCATCCCTCTTGTTTGTTGCAGTCTGGTGGTGATTGATTAGGTGATCACAGACTATCTTATCTATTAGGCTTTTCTGATTCAGGCATTGCCCCAAATCTTAGGAATAAATCGGTTGGCTTGGATATTAGAGTTATGCAAGCAATCGGGTCGATAACTTTGAACCAAATGGGTAGGCCCATTCCCAATTTTGCATGATCTTAGCTTGATTTGGGCTTGGACCATATTTGTCTCGGTTTCTCCAAGTGGGTTGAGTACAGCGTCAGCATTCACGCGGTTAACCAATAAATTTAGTTTGTCGGCACAATAATTGACCGGGAATATAATAAAAAAACGTCCTCCTCCTCCTTCGCTGGATAATGTCTTTTAGGCTGCACCCGACAGAGACAGTCGGTCTGTCTCATCTTTTGCGCCAAGTTAAACAGCTTTTTCTACATTATCTGATGGTACCTTGGAAGAATCTATATTACGCAAGGACCTATTGTAAAAAAAAAACATATTCTTCTCTTTCTTCAGAAACATTGAAGGGGATCAATGATAAGCATATACCTGTTAAAAAACGAAGGATACATGTAAAATTAAAATTTAAATGAGACTACTAAAGTAAGTTATAAACCGAAGTAGAAGATATGTCCAATATTATGACTTTATTTTATTTAGTCTCCCGCCGCACATTGATCATCGGCGGGCCCCCCTAACTACCAATCCATTCTCAACGACTTCCTCTTCTTCTTCTTCCCCAGTCGTCCATGAGACCTATCCAGATCTTCCTCTCCCGTCTTTCCGGTGGGAGGTCTGATGGAGGGCCTGATCAAAGGGCTGATCGACGTCGCCCTCGGAGGAGGGGGCCACGGAGAAGCAGACGACAACCACCGCCAGCAGCACCGGCGGAATGGGGGTCAAGAGGAAGGCGAAGGGGGAGGGCAGCGGGACGCGCACTCGAGGTCCTCTTGGGCAGATGTGGTCTCCTCCGACGGGCAGGGGAACGATTACCCCCGTCCCTCGCACCAGCACCAATGGCAGGGGGAGAGCGGCGATCAGAGGCCGAGCCCCTGGGGCAGATCTGGTGATTCCTCAGAGTGGAAGGGTGAGCCAGGCGGAGGAAGCGGCGACGGGGACTGGGAAATCGCCGGCGGCGGCCGTAAGAAGCACCAGCAGCAGCCCCGACCCCACAGAAAGGTTTTATCTTCCCATCACGTCCTATTTCCGGAAAGATTTTTCAGCTCATGTGAGCGGATGACTATTTTTCCTGATTTTGAAAAGTCGTAATTGAATCTGTTGAGCTGGAGATGATGCCGAGGGAGAAATAAGATTCTGCTGCATTTTTTTCATTTTAAAATTTCTCAAATACATGATCTACACAGGAGGGAGGGAGATAAAAGAGTTTGTGATTTGAATCGAATCCCTCCGTTGTCACTTGGGGAGATGGGATTATCCATGCACATTGGTTTCTCACAGCCTAGATCAAATGGAACCTCCCACCCCCATGCATGATTTCCCGTAGCAAGGCCCGGGATTCAGAATTTTTCTCGTTACCATTATTGGCAGGTTCCCGCGGGCCAATGGAGCGGATACAGGGTGCCCGCAGGTGAGCAGGAGTATTCACCGGATGTTGATGGTGGTGTCGATGTAGAACCCACACAGGAGGAACTCGACGACCTGTCTAAGGCCTGTAGCAGGCTGTGGACGCTCGATCTGAACGGTCTGACGCCCGGAAAGGATTATAAGATTGACTGTGGAGAGGGGAAGAAGACGTACCAACAGGAAGACATGGCGTCTGGAAGCCTGTTCAGCTGGGTGAGCGACGACGTCTTCAGACGACCTACTTACTCCCGTTTCTGTTCTCTGTTGGATAACTACGAACCCAGTCAGGGCAGAAGGGAGGTCGTCACGCCTGAGGAGAAGCACGAGCAGGACGCCTTCATAGAAGAAATCAGCAGGACTGCTCCCATAAAATATCTCTTCAAGTGTCTTTCTGGTAGGAGAGTGGTGTCCGGGGATTTCGGAGAGTTCAAGGGGGCCTTGAAAGCTCTCTGGTTCGATCTCTACGGCAGGGGCGGTGTATCCGGCTCCTCATCTGCCTTCGAGCACGTCTTCGTCGGTGAAATCAAGGAGGTGGGAGAAGCCCAAGTGTCTGGATTCCACAACTGGTTACAGGTCGATCTCGATGAAATCCCCCACTTTCCCCTGCATTATTATTTCCCTCTGTTTACTCTTTCTATTTTTAGCATGTCTTCTCATGGGTATTTACTCGGTTTTGAAGCACACCTCCTCTGTTCCTTCCCTTTTCATGGAAAGTTTCGTAGACTGATTGATTACCTTGTCGATTTATTCGCTCGTTTGCTGAAGATCTGACTGAACGCCGTCCAACTTCCCCTCATCCCCCCGCAGTTTTACTTGGAAGAGGCCAAAGGGAGAGTGGACTACCGTGGTTATATTTTCCCTAGGAGGCGTGGTGAATCTGTAAGTGCAACGCATTTTTCCTTCAAGATCCGACCCCCAAATGCTTGGAGGAGTTCCAAAATCTCTCTCTCTCTCTCTCTCTCTCTCTCTCTCTCTCTCTCTATCTATCTATCTATCTATCTCTAGATGTGTGCATGGTGACGATCATGGATTGGGCTTTTCTCTGTGTCCACAGCCGGACGAAGAAACCAAGCTGCTGACGATCCAGTTCGAATGGAACGGCGTCCTCAAGAGCGTCTCGAGCAGCTTGATCGGGGTCAGCCCGGAGTTCGAGCTCGCGCTATACACGCTGTGCTTTTACCTCGGCGGTGAGGACAACCGCGTCCGTCTTGGCCCCTACGCCGTCAACGTCAAGTGCTACCGCCACGGCGGCGGCCGACTCGGATCCGCCTTCCCTATCTCTGAGTGCTGAGTTGGCGTGGTCCGCTCCCTTAAAATTCTCCTAGGCGTCCATGCGTCCCGAAACTTTGCCGACGTGGCGCCGTTTGGTTTATTACGTAATGCCGACGTGCCTGGTGTGCCGAAAGGCTGTTTTTATATGATAATGTCGTGGCTTCTGGGAGGACCGGAAAGGGTCCGAAAATAGGAAGGATACATATATAAAATCTCAATGAAATGCGGGCTCAGCGCTTCCCCCGGAAGCAGAACCCCAACCCCCCTGGCCTGGGATCATGACGGCGACGGCGCGGTCGAGCCCTCCTCGGTAATCACCGGCCCTCTCCGTGGGGTGACCGACTTCCAGAAGCATCTCCTGATCTCTGTGTCCAGGATCCCCAAATTCGGCCTGGATTCCCTCTACATCCGTAGCATCGCCAAATTCACCACCATCCTACCTATATCTCCGCCGCCGATTACTGATGATCGCAGAGAGCCTAGCCTGTAAAGCGATGGTAGTAGTAGTCTCTTCCATGCACTCTTCGAACCAGTTACCCTCGGTTCCGCTAGAGATCGGTAACTCTGATCTCCTGAACACAGCCATTATCTCCTCTTAAATTTCTTTCACCACTATGATCAGCTTTCTAAGTCATAGATAGTATAACATAAGGCCCTTTAGTGTTAGATCTTTATGTAGCACCCTCCATGCATGATAGGGATCATTAACTAGGTGTGCATATAATATTAAAAATATAATTTAAGTTTATGATAAGTCTTTATTATCATGAGTTAACAATTAATTAATAATATATTTTAAGTTTTAACTTATGATAAATAGACTTATATTTAAAATTAAATTCTAAAAATTAGTTTTTAGTTAGTTAATATTATTTTTTAGCTAATTATGTGATTTTATGTGAATTTATATAATCATATTTTAAAATAGATAAATAAAAATAAAATAAAAATAAAATATTAAAAAATAATTCAACTCGTCAGTGAATCGAGCACGCAAGCAAGTCGAAAGCACAATCAAGTGGAGCCATGAGCAGGAGCCTCAAGCAGCTAAGGATAGATTAATAGGGGACACGTCATTAGTGGCTAGTCAAGCATGGGGCAAAGAATAATTGTACACATATAAGAGAGATTTATTGATACTAAAATCTTGTGTTATTATATATAGCCCTCAAAACTTAAAAAATAATTGATGTGAGACTAAATTAACGTCATAGCTTCCTGCAAGGTTATTAATGATTTTAATATCTAAAATATCCTTTATTTATAAGAAAGGGACACCCTCATAATATTACTTTATAAGAGACACTCTCATAAAATATCTTTTATTTTGCACACTCTTATATAGGCAAACAACCTGCAATGATTCGCATACTATTATAGCCAAAAGTGATATTTTTATTTAATTATATTATAATTTTTTTTATAAATTTTTAATGAATGATTAAGTTATCATAATTACTCAATCATTAGTAAAAATCTGATCATCGTGATTTATGAAATATCATTACTAAAATTATCAAATAATTTTAGATAAAATGATTATGAATCTATCGAGTAAATCATCTTTGATTGATCAACAAATAAACTATTGTCAAGAAAAAGATGATCGCTAGGAGACAAGTTGTCATCTCTTGAGAACATATCATATGTGATAAAGAGTCTCATCTTACTATGTGAGCCTAAGGTGAAGCTCCTTAAGATGTATCATACCTCTATTCAACTTATCTTCATCGGGTGACAATTAGTAAAGATCTATAAAGTCATTATTTTTTTGCTTTACCAAATGATAATCACTAGAGATGATTCTTCAACCCACTTCATTATTTTTTACACTTTGTAAGAAAATTTAGAAATTGTCTACATTATCTTTGTCTAAGAAAAACCTTTGAAGTCATGGACATTGTGTGATAATCTTCTTGAGTGCTCAAGATTTCGATGTATTACCACCATGATGATAGAATTTTATTTTACTATTTTTTAACTATTTTAAACTTTTACTTATTATTTTCTAAACTTTAAAAGGAGATTCAATGAATATATAATTCGTTGATGTCTAAGAAGAGCCTTTGAGGCCATGTAGATCATTTAATGATCATCCCGAACACAGAATTCCAATGATCACTATCACGAAACTAGAACTCTACATTTTCTACTTTTAACTTAATTTTTATTTAATTTAAAGATACTTTGTGTGATTCTAACTTTCAAAATTTCATTCAATTATGATTCTTCTAGATTTTTCATATCTTAATTTGATCAATTCAATTGTCTGTAATCACTTATGTAAAAACTGTTAAGTGAAACTCTAATTTTGAATGAATCACATTTATTGAGGCACTAACATCATCCTAACAACTGCACCCTTATTTTCTTTTTTTAAAAATTTTTAAATATATTTTATATTTATTATTTAATTTAAAAATCATAAAAACTAGTATTCTTTTAAAATATTACCAAATATTATATTACATACTTATGATCGGCTTAATTTTTTTTCACTACTTTTAAAATATTGAAAAAATTATAATTGATTTATTTATTATACTCTATTTCTAAAAATCTAAAAATTAGTATTTTATAAATTTATAAATTTTAAATTTATGTGATTTATTATACAACAAATAATTCATGTCAAATTAGAAATCCACAAGTATACTATAGGGCATGATGAGCTTTACATGTATCTTGCAAACTTCATTTGATGACCCCGTATCCATTAAAGGGTGAGCTTTTAGAAAAGGAACAATTCTCTTAACATTGGGTTGTATTTGCATTGATGTTGGTGGAAATTAAAATTCAATGCTGACAAATTGCTTAGAGGAGTAAATGGCTGAAGATGCTATTGGTAGTGGGCCCTTTAATAGCTACTAACACTAGTAGTTGGGTGAAGGGACTTCATGTCTATTTAATCAGTCACTTGTTGTTGAGGTCCAACCATTGACTAGTCAAGTTAGCATTCAACTAGTAAGCTCAACTTTTTTCCAACACATTTAATTGAGAGAATAAAATACTCCAATTTGTTCACAAAGATCTCCCAAATGTTAATGTTGGAGTATGTGAAGTAATTTTTTCACTACCTTTAGACATCAAGAACATGGCTATGGGGGGCCAATATGACAAATGTTTGGGAGACCCATGTCCTTGGTTGGCCCCGTCAAGATGTCACTTTCAAAATGTGTCATCTTAAAATATCCACATTAGTACTTGTGATGTCCAAAAACTAAGGTAAGCAGCATAATGATGGGATGGATACAATGAGTATTAAAAATAAAATTTCCAATTTGTGAATCCATTATTGAGGATACTTCTATGACATTTATAGAATAATAGTAAATGCATTTACAGTCAGATGTCTTTGGCCACTATATTAGAATCACCATAATAGAAAATTACACAATGAACAACTTACTATTTGAGAAAAAAATAGGTAATTGAGCATGCTAATTAACAATTGTATCAAAACTATCAGCGTAGTAGCATGGATTGTGACTGATGTTTCATTTGAAGATTAAGATGTGAGATGATATAATAGTGACAAAATAAAAGTCAAAGAAGAAACAATTGAGCCATGAATCCACCAATCAGAAATGTTTGGGACTTATCCAATATTGGTATGATGAACATCTACAAGGCTTCTACAAATAGAGGGGGACAAAGGATCTCAATGTTTGGGACCACCTATAATCTATTGCTATGACAAATTTCTTAAAAGCATGACACAATTCTTGTGAGACTTTGTATCTTATTTTTTAAAAAATGCTATTTGGCAACCACCTAGACAAGAAGTTGACCATGAGATGGAGTTCATGGTAGACACGTCCTATAAAAATGTTTACATGTATTAACCAATAAGTAGTGAACATCTTGGAGGCACTAGGTCATTAAAGCCCACTACGACATACCAATCACTTTGGTACTGAATAATGTTAAGCAATTTCTTAACAAATTGAGAGGTGTTATGTTCTTCTCCAAGATTGATTTTGAAAAGTGGCAATTACTTAGTCTTAATCAAGGACCAATGACAATGTGTGATACATTAAAAACTTATTTGTTCACAATTATTTGACTTGATCCTTGAATTTGACCACATTACTAGGAGAGATAATGTGTGAAGGACTAAACAAAAACTTGTGTCACCATAGAAAGACCACCGCCCTTACTATGGGCATGCTATGATTTGATCCTTGGCTTACTTATATTTTAAATTCTTTAATAACTATTGATAATAGAAAGCAATACTAACAAACTTTGTCATGGATGGGAATATCTGAAGTGGTAGTGTACACTCAACTACTAAGTGACTATCAATAATTTCAAATTTAGGCGATGTGTGAGCTAACATTATGGCTAGCCAACTTTGGTTGGCAATTAGAGGTATGCACTATGACATTGAAGGTAGCCATTAACAGTGTTCTCATGCAAATTAACATACAATTACCTACCAAAGCCAATAGTCCGATTACACAAGACAACTTTGTGCACAAGAAGATGCCATACGAATGCATTGCCTATATGTGACAAATCTGTTTAGCAAATGCCTTGTGATGAAGATGAATAAGCACAAGAAGGCTGCATTGACCTTTATTCGTCCAGGCACAAAACACAATTCTGACCAAGGATGGAGTAAGATGTGAAGATGTGAATTGGTAGAAGAAGATGAAGATCAAAAGAGCAAGGTGGTGGTGCATGCAAGAGTTACTATTGTTGTAACCTCTAGATAGTGAGGGCCAATATTGATCAACTTCCATCTGAGATCCACTCAAGATTGATGATGACTTCAACACAATCTTTGCCAGACTAAATCAAGCATATCTAACTACATAATCTACACACCAATGGAGAAAGATTGAACTGTGGTAGATGTGTCATGTCTTTCCATGGTGTATTTCATCACGTGTGCAGATTACAAAGTGCCTTTATTCTATGACCAATAAAAAAAACTAGTGAAATATCATTATAATTTTGTGATTCTTATGATTCAAATTATTTTGGAGAAACACCCCAACCATTACTGATCTATGGCATGTGTACTTCATTATGAACATACGTCATTCTCTCAATACTGAAACTATAATACAAAAAAAAGCTAAAAATAGTTATATAATAATAATTATTATTGTTAAAATAGCATATATGCATATTGACGGCATCAATGAGCCAGGTGGATTCAGAGGTTCAACTAGATCTAATCAAACCTATTTTTTCTAAGCTTGAGCAGAAAAATAAAGTTCACCAACAGGAAGGCCTACTGAGATTTTAAAAATTATTCAACCTTGCAGTACACCTATCCATCCTCGTGCATCAACTCCAGATCTTAAGATGCCCTATGAGTGCCACAGGTTATAAAGCTGGCCAAAGCATGTGTAGACTACAACGGCTTGATCTTGACTACATCTACTTACTATTCCTACGGGTCTTGGTGGTCTGTGTGGGCCCTACGCCTTGCAGAAATGGCAGTGCCCCATTTGTACCATAGATTTATGTTTGTATGTGGGTAATATATGCACTGGGTTTCCAGTTCTCGTGAAAACTTGTCTTCTTGAACAGATATTTCTATCCATCTACGTGCCCCTCTCAGCTAAGAGCTCCTCTGCTTGCAAACAACTTCCACAGGTGGGAAGAGATGGCAACTACCTTGAAGATATATCCTCAGCCCACTTCTTCCCAGGCTGAGGTTCCACAAGGTTTCCAGGAGAAGTCTTTTGCTGAAGAGAAGAAGAGAGAGATGAAGGTTCATATTATTTATTATACGTGTAGTGAAAAAAGTATTTCCTTCTCATATCTGTGACAATAAGATGCTATTTCTCCGGCATGGATGTGACCATGACATTGATACCACATTAGAAGAAGAAAATGAAGACAAATCACTTACTGAATGGGGAATATCTTATTCGAAAAATTGAATACTGGTGGCATATTTGGAATGATGTAAGAGAGCAACGTCATGGTACCATTTTTAGAAAAATAAATAACTATGAACATACCCAACAAACAAGGCAACAGGAAAATTATCTTGCTAGACCAGGTAAAAAGCAGGCTGCGCAAATGGACATATATTCTCACATATTTTTCAGAACAGTTAATCCAAGACCAATTCCAAGGAATGTAGCCATTGATATCCCTAAAATACCTACAAGAACAGCAGGTACAACAAGAGAACCCCATCCTTTAGCCGTAGCCATTCCACAGGCTGTTGTGGGTCCCCCAACATTGGCATTTGAGGCCAAGAGCAACAACTTCTTATCAAAACCGAGGAGTTTCCCAACACCAAGTATCAAAGATAGATGTATAAACAATTGGATAGAAGCAAAGGCAAGGATACTTGGTGCTGTGTTTACCACATTCCACACACTACCATTCGCTCCAATGACAGTGAAGAACAGCTGCATACGCATTTTGGAAATGTTTAACACAGTGTTGAAAAAAAGATAATTCAAAAATTAATTCAAAAAAAGATCAAATCCAACTCGAGATTAAGTGGTGAAAAGAATGGGGAATGTTGCAAATACTACTGTTTTGGAATCGTTTGAAAAATGAAGTGTTTAATGTTTTATGATGTCAAAGATAAGAAAAGGATGCAGATGAAAGTATCTGGGATCAGTTTGGAAAAGACAACTAAATGTGTATAGTTTTTGCGGCACTACATTTCTGGGATGGATATCAGGAGACTTCATCGATCAAATCTCACTGAAGAAAGATCAGATTTAATGAACTCTAGTAGTTTATCACACTGTATGATCCACGGAGAGAGAGGGGTATCTTTCTATCTAGAGAGACCATGTGGAAACCCTTGATTCACAAGCGCCTCTGAAAATTACCAAAAATCAAATTTGAAAGACAGAGCAACCTGTCATTCCCTTTTTTTCTAATTCTTCTACATCACTGCACAATGAAGAAATACAACTCAACCAGAGGCTTCGGTGGTTGGTACCTTAAGTAACAAGAATCAGAAGATTCAATGTGCCCAAGAAAAAAGAAAAAAGATCAGTCGAGGTAAAGAGGGATTGGATGAAGATATGAAGACATCACACAGAGAACTCAAAAGAGCTGGAGGGACATCCACAATAGCCTCTTTCGTTATTTTCTGGAAACAGAAACATCTCCCCAAAGAGTTTCGAGGTGAGACATAATGCCCTCAACAGTACAATGTGGGATGCCGCAAAATTTGTTTAGGCAATTCCATAAGACTCATAATGGGATGATCAGTGTAGAAAATCTTTCAGATATCCAGAAAATGTCATACATGATTCCCCAATAAGAGAGGAAACTGTTAGTATGTTTTTCATATTTCTATGGATATCCGAGTTCTAGGTCACTTCCTATATTATTAGTTTACTTGTCTTATCCTTTGCCTTTAGCATCCTCTTTGTGTTTGCATCTTCTTTCCCATGACACAGAAAAATGATCATCAACCATATGGAACGGCAGAGACAAAACACCAGAGTGTGAAGAATAAAAACAAAGAAATAACGAGACGGCTTTTATATACAGGAATCCATTCTGTTTAAGAGTCAGAAAGGGGAAATAATATATTAAAATACTTTCCAACGTGGACACCTAAAAGTTCAATTAAACTTTATTCCTCCTGACGGATTACTGTCACACAACAAATTGTAACACTTTCAAACTTCACTGTCACCAGAAATATCTACAGCAAAAATCTCCTAAATTTAAAAATAAATATTCATGCATTTGCTTGAGCCATTCCATTTCGGAAGATGTACCTGCATCAGGATCACAGCAAAAGTTTCTCCAGCAGGTGCTAGGATAGATAATTGTGTAGGAAATAGTGTAGCCAGGAAGACAGAAACCACAGTTACACATGGAAGGCTGCCCCCTTGAATTCCCAAAGCCGTTGAGATAAAAGTAGAGACTTGGCATATTGCAAAGGATAATGAGAGAGCAATAGCAAATTGCATAACCGAGGGGTTCTCTCCTAATTTAGATACAACGCCCACTGAACAATCTGCAAATATTCAACACTTCAATAGTTCATACAAGGTAAAATGGAATTGAAATTCTGTGAAGAGACATGACCAAGTTTAAAACAGATGAGCTAAGAATGACTAAGTAAGATGCCGCCGGGGTGCTCAAGTGGCCCTGGGGGGTGTGCAAGGAGAGGAGGTTCAAGATCTTTGACCTGGGAGCCATAAACTACGTGGTCCCTCAAAAACATCCTAGGAAGAGCTATCAGCCATAAGGGTCCGTTGTTTTCATCTGGGTTTTTAAAATATAAAAACTCTTTCATATTTTTTCACTCGCCTGTCGATCATATTCCATTACTACAAGAATGGTTGCAGATGTCAGTGACATTAAATAAATCTACCAAACTAGCAATGCTGTCTTCATAAAATAGGCATCTATTTTTCCCTGATAACCGAAAATCTCTCCAAGAAAGATTTAAATCTATAAGATAAACGGTTATTTCCTAACTTGTGGCCTTATCCAGTGCATTCATTAAAGAAAAAAAAACACTGCCATTTACACCATTGAAGAGATGTGTCTTCTGCTTCACAAAATTGACACCACTGAAATATAAACATATTGTGTTTTGGCATGGGAGATGATAGGATATTAAAATTTCCTAAAAATAGCACAAAGACAGTAACAAAAAATAATAAAAGCAGCGTTTTACAGAGTTCTTTATTTCTTACAGATGATGGCAGATAAGAAAATTTAAATTTAGTAAGATAGAGCATCAAATAGTAATTGTTGCACATCTTTTATACAAGAAAGACAGAAGATATGAAAACATCACATATAAACACCAACAATGATGATGGATAAATATTTAGTCATTAGTACATTCCAAGAAGATAATACTTAGTGAAGTTATTTGTACATCAATAGGACACGAGAGACTGGACAAAAAAAAATATCATCAAATATGCATGACAGAGATGAGTGGATTGCAAGAAGATAATGATGGCGCACCCTTTCTAGATGATGAGAGCTCTGAAGATATATTCGATGCCAGTGCAAATATAACAGAGAAATATATCGCACACATAATATTATCTGTGGCAACTCCTGCTGCCATAACCGATGAAGAAACACCAAGAGCCTTTGAGACAGCAACATAGTTGACAGCTGATTTTTTTACCAGAGAGGGCTGTATAAGTACAGAATCATATATATGTAACAAACAGAAGGAAAGCATCCACCATGGTGAAAGAAAAATAGGGTTCAGTTCAGAAGAAGGAGCTGTCATCATCAATCAGATAAAACTATTGGAAAAATTATTAAAAGAATCACCTAAACTGAAAAAGGAGCTCGTTTTAATAGTTTCAAACAGGTAATGTCTTCTAGTTTTATTATCTAATAAACTTGCATTTGAAAGGTGTCAAAATGAAATTATCATAATAATTATCTAATAATACTTCATAAAGTATTGTTAGACAATACTTTATGAAGATTTTGAGAATTTATCAAATGAGAAAACCATGTGGATTGCAACAAATTGTGCTGAAAACATTTGGCAAACTCAGTGCTCCTTATACGTGTGAATGAACTATCAAATCCCTCGTTTAAATGGGTCATAAGTGTGCACTAACAACTATGAACCAAAAGAATAACCCAAGATACTATAACTATATTTAGCCGAGAGACTAAACTCAATTTTTTTGTTTCATTCAAAAGTTTGCTTAAATATGCTAGATTGATTTATGGGGCTAGTACATCACTGAATGGTAAAAGTATTCAAAGATGATCACCTGCCCTTCTTGGTCATTCTCCTACTTCCTCATGCAAGGACAAATAAAAAGATCACGACTCCCAACCCTAAGCGGATAACAATAAAGTTCCTCCAAGGTCCTAAATTCCAAAAATATCTGTGTAAATCTTCCATCTCAAGAGAGTAAAGGAGGAACTTATCATCCAATTTCCATAATCTCAAGAACCCATCATGATGTTTCACAATACTTAAATTATAATATTATAGAGATGTCACAATTAGGCTGAAAAGGTATCTAAAAACGTCTTCCTTTCATTGTGCTTAATCCGATACTACCTGTTGAACGACTTTTTCACAGGAGTTAAACATGGACAACAGAAACATTGAGTAGAAAATACAGAGCCAAAAGGCAGGCGATAATAACGACATCTTTTTATTAAGGATGCAATAACCTTAGAAAATAAGAGATCTTCAAAATAGACACCAAGTAAGCCAATAAATCTCACGAGCCCCATAAAGAGAGGGCAGAATATTGATTATAAACCAAAAATTAAGAATCAAAGGGAGAAAAACGAAATAAAAAAAGATAAATCATTATTAGGTGAAAGGTGTAAATATGCCAATTATTAGACTATGAATTTTACATTTTTAATGAATTTAAATTGTATTATCTCTTTGTGTGGAAAAGGAAACATGATGACATATCTGTCATATGATATGGCAGTAAAAGACAGTTGAGATAACATACCCATGGCATCTCAAAATTAAAGACAAAATGTAACACAAAGTTACTACCAAGAAAAGGCAATGCAATTATTAATGATAAGAAAATGAGACGTATCCTTTTCATTTATGTATCTTAATTTAAATTTAATCTTTCAATTTACAGAGTAATAAAAGTGAGTCAATATTTATACGTTTTACATAGCTTAATAGTCATAACATGTAACTCTCATAGAGACAAAAGTTTAATCATATTATATCATTAATAGTCATAACATGGCATCAATGTTAAAAAATACATAAATTATACACCAATTAGTGTGCATCTTCACACCTCAACTCAAAGTAATTAAAATAATGCTACACTTAATAGATATAACTCATATGAACATCTATAAAAAATATTTTAACAAGAAATCAAAAGAAAATAGAGATAAGCATGTGATGCTGAGGACAGGATACCCACTTCAAAAAGTAATTTCCCTCTTCTATATGATGAAATAGACAACTCTTCAGTCGTCACCTTGTGGCTACCCTTACCCTTGCATCCCATTGTTGGGTCTAGGTGATGAAGAGCCCATTGTTCTATCTTTCAATATACTACTCATCTGCACTCAACCAAGTCCCTACCTCAAATAGATGTACTCATGGCAAGTCAAAACCAGCTGGAGCTGCCGGCATTTAGGTCATTCATTTCGATTTCTCTCCTAATTATTTCCATCCTCCTTAGTCTTTAATGGAACCAATCCAAGCAAATATTACAATGGTACTCACAACCCATGCCAACAACGTGGCAAATAATGTGGCTCCAGTATTTCCCCAAATCGTACTTGTTGTGCCCAAGTTTGGTACCACCCACATAGCTTCGTGTGTAGTGCTCGACGTTATTAGCATTCAGCCTTAAGGACGAGGTATTATTCATCTGAATTCGATTATATTACTTCATTTAGAACAATCTGTTACAAAACCCACCCTGATCTTTTCTTTTATGTGAATTGTGTTTTAAATTTAATCATGTCACATGGATTTTTAATTATCAAAGTTTTCTGAGAATTCATTAATCAATGATAAAATACAAAGAGAGCTGTATAGCTTTCTTGCTTCAGACAGTCCAACTCTCGGCAACATCTAAGCGGAAATTCGAAAGGAATAATATGAACCAGACATCAAAGGAACAGCAACAAGATAGTGATCAGGAAAATGATAGCTACTAAATATGCACTTTAAGAAAAAAAAAAGATCAAATTGATTAGATCCCTAAGACCTAATTTTACACTATCTAAGACTTTTAATATAGTGCTGACCGCGAGTTCTGTACATGACCGCATCAAAGTAATAAATATAATTCATTTTCCAGAAAAGGAGCTCATCTTGAGCATCCTACCCATCTTATTTATAGCATATTGGATGCTTCTTCGAATTCCCCACATAAATGGCATCAATATTGATAGTTTCACATTGTTGGCAGGCATCTCTAAATGCTACAGTGTCATGGGGCCGATTCTCTTAGGAGCATTTAGATGGCCACCTTCACTTGTAATATCTCGATCAAGGGTTACCTTCATTTTGAAGCAACATTCCTTTGAATACACATCCAAGAATCACCAATAGGTTTGTTCAATGACGGAATAAAATGAAGCCAACATTCAAAGATTTAGGTATCACCCCCATATACTCCAACATCCTGCAAGTGCTAAATGGGTCATTATTTCTCACCTTCTCGTCACTCTTAGAAAATGGTGATTTCATCAGCGATATACGAAATCTTCTTCTTCCCATTTCCCACTCAAATCAAGTGTACAGACATTCTGAAGAGGTAAATAATGCCGAATGCAAATGAATTTTATATGTTCTTCTTTACGTACATGATGTTGTCTTGATTCAGAAATAAATTTGAGGGAATAGCTATGAATGAGAGAAACAAAAGAATAAACAACTTGAGACCAGAGTTGATGTTTGTTATATTGAAATGGGTGGGTTTTTAGAATGTACAGCTATAAGAACGAGGTTCTACACAACGTCACAGAGTAAATATGCATAAAAGTAAAAACTGGAGCACGTGTATATCCGTAAATTCTTTCATCTTGAGTACTAATGTTTATAGAATTGTGAACAAAGCTTCTTGAAATAAATATTGTAGATCTATCCAACAATCAACATAAAGTCTGAGAATGGACAAGCATAAAGGAACACTGAAGCACAGGTATATGCTTGTTAGTCTTTCACTTTTGACATTGCAAGTCTCCACATTCCAAACAAAGCTTCCTAGACTCAATGCCCATGGTGTATGCAATGATGAACAAAGCTATTATAATTCACCTTGACACTTATCATTGAAATTTAGTACCATAAAATTCACTTCATTTCGAAAGTATTTAAAATTATCGAGCTTTCAATATTTTGAAATAGCCCTAAAATATATCCAGAGAAAAGAACTGAATACAAGAAGAAAAAATCATTAAATTGACATACATCCGCCAATATAACTACTCATGAGAGCCGCAGCAATCTTCCAACTGTCCGCTCCAAGTGGTCGCATTGGGACAAGAAGGTATGCTATTATTGTTCCAATTATTGTTGAAACTGTAACCAAAAACAGTTGAAATAGGAAAAAAAGTCAAAGGAAAAACATAGAGTCAAGGTACTTGTGGTAAACTTAGAGATACCATTGACAATAAAATTAAATAGGCATTCTAGGTCTGGTACTGAACAATAAATAGTATTTCGTTCGTCCAATAAAAGACAGTATGGGCAGTATATTTTAACACGTGCAGTATTCAATGAAGAGAATCCCATCATAAATTTGAATATCCAAAAACAGAAAAATCGAATAGAATAATGAATGACATCATCCAATAGGAAATCGAGGATAAACCAATATGGGGAAAAATTCTCATGCAGGATGTCATAATATTGTGCATACATCCATGAGAGCAACATTTTATCCTCGATTTCGTATATGACTTACAGTCATGAAAGATGATGGACAAGACTGTTTGAGGAAATTCCTATTACACGATATTGATAAATCACTTTATTTATAATTTCACCTTGAATACGAATCTCTCCACAGTATTCCAGACATGGATAGCATTGCTTTGCTCTGATTTGTTTCTAGTATTAGACCAAGGAGAGTAATGGACCAGGTAAGCTCAAAGCGTAGCTTGGTTTATTTTTTATTTTTTTTTCCCAGTCATGGGCCTCAAAATCCATCCCAGACAAGTTTTTAGACCCAGCTTGCCCCATATACGATGCAAGCCAAGTTCAAACATAAGTAGGGACTAGCCCATAAAGCCCACATTTATTTTCCATGCTATTTGTCCCTAGCCATCTTTTTCTAGGCGTCCTCTCCTCCTCTCTGTTTCCCTCCTGTCCAACCCTTTTCCTGGCCCTTTCCCGCCATTCTATTTCATCCAACCTTCACATTCCCAAGTATCACAGGAGTGAGCATAGCAGGGGCATGGGTGTGTCATGGCAGCAGTCATTGATCAGGCAACATGCACATAGCAGCAAAAGAGATGATTGAGCAAGGGGAGTGACGTGTCTGAAGTAATGAGGAAGAGAGAGTGCAAGAACTAGTTGGGCCTCCCCAACGCTGAAGGTAGGGACAAGGACACAGTGGCTATATGCAAGCGATAGCAGCCAAAAAAACATTTTTAGGAACGTAACTACAGTCCATCACCACCACCGACACTGGCAGTGGGCACGGATAACTCAGAGACTGATATCTCAACAAGCTACTAGACCTAAGGCAATATTACTCTCGAAAATCTTGAGGCTGTTTAAGATTAAACGAAAAAAAGTCAGAAATAGCAACTACAAAAATATAGAACCACGATTTTTTAGTTTTCGAAAAGAAGCCTTCTTGCCATACACATGACTCGTGCTTAAAGCCATAAAAGACTCCAGACCCACGTTCCAAATGCATTACTTTGGCTCGAATGAACGATTGCAGGTCCAGGTTATTATCCCTTGGACCGAGTCCCTATACTTTTCCTTTTCTTGCAGGCGTACCAGATCAAGATTACCATTGGTTTCATTCAAGTTGGCTTTTTAGCCTAGTCTACCCAATCTCTGGAGCCTGACTTTTTCAATACTCGTGCTGGTCTTTGTCCTTTGGACAGTTTCTCTTCAATTCTTTTAGTCACAATCTGTGGAGGCAACAGCTTGACACGGCAGAGAAGAAATCAAATTTGTCTGGTCCACCATCAGTTCAGATATGAATCGTCCTTCATCTACAGTTCCTTTCAAGAAAGCAAGATGATAGAAGATCAGTGGGACACAATAACGAATAATTTCCTCCACAGAACTGTTACTTTTGACGCTCATCAAGAAAATTGAGAATTTCATAAATCGCAGGTCAATGCCACAGTGGAGACAAAAAGAGAAACTCGCCATTCTCTGTATCAAATAATTAGCTCTAGAGCTGTCATCATTTTCACTCCGTCACCTAATAATGCAACTGGCACAAGTTCTCAGTAAGCAAGATTTTATCAGGAACAAAAGACCTCTCTCTATATATACAGATCATACACAAAACTTAATCACAGGAGAAGTCTTGTAGAATGAACTCGGGCGCTCAAAAATCTACTTCTAACACAGGGAAAATGAGCAAAATAGAACCAGACGATCCCCGATGCCAGAGCTGATGCTTGAACTATAGAATATATTTCAATCTCGAATGATCAATTCAGTCCAGCTAAAAATTCGATTAATGATCCTCAGGACCAGGCAAACGAAAGATGGGCATATCTTCCCCAACGACAAATTAGACGAAAATAGTCTACCCATCTATTCATATTACTTGTGAGATTCAACAGTTTACTAGCAAACCAGACCGAAGTCTCCAAACGCTCTCTTAATATGATACTGCACACGCACTGGATGTTATCTTAATAAGGATTTTCATGCGTCATGACATGCGCTTCATTTTCTCTTCATCCAACCGAGCTCTTCTTGAGAAGCAATTGAAAATATAATTGATGTACTAACCTCTTCTCATCCCCTACAGCTAGGATCAAATATGGATCGACTGGACATTATTGTGTCTGGATAATTATTCTGAAAAACAGAATTTTTGCGTCCCCTTGATATTGTACCGTAAACCATTCAGTGAGCTTTTTTCCTTGTTCGTCATATACCAGTGGATTAAATGACAAAGGCAAAGAGAAACGACATCATAAGTTGAATTCTTTATCATTTCAGCTATAATGAAGAAGAAGATATGAAGTTCCAAATGATTTCTCCAGCAGGCTTTTTCCCATTAGAGATGATGAGGAATAGCAGAAGACACAGAGAGATCAGATAATAAATCCACCAGAGAGAAAGCAAGAATCTTTTCTTTTCTTTTCTTTTCTTATCCTTTTCTTTTTCTTTTTTTGTTGAGAAAAGGTTATATGAAGAACAAAGACGCCCATTTTCTTGGCGCTACACAGAAAGAACAGAATAGCATTTTACCTGCCGTCCAGTAACACTATAAGTGGATTCATAGTGGCAAAGAAAGAGGTCCCTCCCTCTACCTGATCCAAGGAGGAAGGCCAGAAGCAGCATCCCGGTGGAGCTTATGATGCGGCGGAGGTCCGCGTTGAAGAGAAGCAGAGGCACGGCCAGGGGAAGTAGGTACTCCATCACCACGCCGTACGCCGGCGCCCCCTCGCTGGGCAGCACGCGCAGGCTGCTGGCGGCGAGTCCCACTAGCGTGCTCACCACCGCGGCGCTGAGCGTGCTCCCCAGCCGAGTCCTCCGCTCGGACCACAGCCCGAGAGCCCCCGCCGCGAAGAGTGCGGTCCACATTCCCCAGTGGTCGTCGGGGTAGACGAGGGTCCCTCCCGTGCCCCCCAAGTGCATCTGAGCACTCGACACCACCACCAGTTCCCCGCTGTGGCATTTGGGGTTGGAGATTTGGGAGAAGCGTGGCAGTCTCCGGCAGCGCTCCGGGAAGTGGCGGGGGTCCCTGGGGGACGAGACATGCGCCACTGATGAACCGACGGTTGAACAAGGCCGCGGCCAGAAAGGATGGCCACTGCCACTGGTGGCGCAGAGGTGCAGACAGGACATTGACACGGAAGAAGATCCCGGAGTAGTAGAAGAGAGACCTCCAGCGGATTCCCAAAAGCGCTTTCGCGCGCGCGCGAGAGGGAGAGACAGAGAGAGAAAGAGAGAAAGAAAGAGAAGAACAACGGCGCAGCATTTTCTGTTTTCTTCTCTCCGACGTATCTAACCTTTCTCTGTGAATGGATCAGAAGCCCACTGAGAGCCAAGGGACCGCCGCCAGCTCCGGCCGGGCCTCAGAAAGTACAGAGTTGCCCAGCTAAGGTCACAGAGTTGCCGAACTATTCCCCAAGGGCACACACCCTTGGGGAGTAATTAACTACTCTCTTCCGCTCTCGTTCCTGCCCTCTCTGAATGGAACACGGGCAACATAACCACAAGCACAGAGACAACCTGGCCGGGTAAAAGCTGAAGAGGAAGCAGAAGATATATGACTTGACTCCACCAATGTCTCTACTGAAGATATAAATGAAGATGTAAAAATGCTGTGACCCAATTTTCAGACGCCGGAGAGCGTCACCCCCTGCCCACCATTCTCAGCAGCAGAGGATTTCTCCGGGTGGGGGCGGCCGTCGCTGCCGCCGCACAGGACCTCCGAAATGAACCTGATCAGAGAGCACAGCCCGCCCAGAAAATTGTGGTCGATGACGCCATCTCCCTCGAACACATGAGCGAAGTCCACGAGCTTCACTCTTGCGGCCTCAGTCGCGCCGTTCCCGCGCAGCAGAAGCACGGAGGCCGAGTAGAAATGAAAGATTGTCTGTTCTTCGAACCAAGCCTTCAGCTCCAGCAGCTGTGCCAGGATGCCTCCCGAGCCGCCGTAGACGACCGCAGCAAAAGCGCAGTCTGGCTCCTCCCCATCGGCGGTGGCGGCGGTGGCAGCGGATGGGTTCGAGGAGGCGAACCTCCGGAGGGTTCCTCTCACGTCCTCCGCTGTGAAACCCTGGACTTGCTTCTTACTCTGCTTCCAGAACCCCCCTGTCGCTGCTTCGTTGTCCTCGTCGTATATCTGCAGACCAGAAACTCTGAAACCCAGGGTCAAGCTCGTGGTTTCCCTGTCCTTCTTGCTGCACTTGGCGATGTAGTCCTCCTTGGCGTGGGGGTACCAAGTTCTCGAGCCGATCTTGATGTCGGCCACGGAGGGACGGTCGAGCCCCGAGACGAGGTCTTCCATCACCAGGTGAGACTGGGGGCCGGAGCCGTCTGAAGCTTCCACAACCAGGGTTCCGAAGAAGCGGGGAAAGAACCTCCGAATATGGTGGGGCACCCTAGGGTCGGAGAAAAAGGAGCGGTAGAAGGCGAGCTCCTTGGATCCGCGACCATTGTTCTGGAGTGGCTTGTAGAAACGCCCCGAATCGTCGACGAGGGGGCCGAGCTGGCCCTCTCGGGCTTGATGCCCGGCCACCTGATGATCGGGGGCCTTGAGCATGCCTTCGCTGTGACCTGACGAGAAAGCTCGAATCAGATGGTCGCTGTTGCAGAGGTAAGTAGCTTCGCGGGGTGAGTTGCAGATGAAACTCGAGGACCGATGAGCATAAGATCATTGTAGAACGCAACAAGTGTTCTTCCTTGGGCCGCAAGAGAACCACAAGCGGGGATGGTATGAACCAACCTCATGGAGATCAAAATGAGAACGCATCGTCGATTTGCTCGATCCGAAATACGGAAAAATGAGATCGACAGAAATGATCCATTTCCATGGGGACGAGATCATCCATTCGGCTTGATCAGTCGCACTCCCTCCGAGCAGGCCGAAAAAGCTATACATCTATTCATATCTTTCGGGACGTGAATAGTTAGTTTAGTAGCTCGTCGAATCGCGTCCGACGAAGACGGATCATCAATCTGCAGCCGGATCCGAGAAGACAACGCACGATCGAGAGAAGATTGGGAAGGAACAAGGCACACAAGAATTGGGGCAGGAGGCTTACTGACGAGAGCGAAAATCCGCCGCCGGCTGTCTCCGGCCGGCCTCTCCCAACTAGGCGAAAGCCTTCCGATTCTGTAATCTCCACACGACAGAGCAAACCCGACTCTCTCAAAGGAACGAACGGCATCTACCAGCATTCCAAGGAACTGTGGCTCCCACCATTCCGACGGACGGCATCTATTAGCATCAGGAGCAATACCAGCAGTAAATAAGCACGCATGCGAAGACTGAAAAAGGAGAGCGGGTGGAGCTGGGAATCACTTCCTATTCTCAACGGGGAGGGAGCTGCGCAAGACGTGTTGCGTCAGATGCCATAGCTGCTGGCCGGTCGCGAGAGGGGAGAAGGGGCTTCTCCCCCGGGCATGCGGCGGCGACAAGATGACGGCGGAGGAAGCAGAGGAGGAGAGACGGTTTGGAGTGATTTATTGGGTAAAGGTGAGCCATATTGGGATCCCCGTCAAATCAGGGCTTTAGAACACAGGCGCAGTTGACCCTTCAACAATTTAATGATAATAATGATAATAATAATAATAATAATAATAATAATAATAATAAATACATAAAAAGATGACAATTCCAAAAATCTGCTCTTAGTCAGACAAGGAAATCTGACGAGAAACTTTTGGGAAGGGTTCAGCTTTCCTCTTTAGAGTCAGTCCCTTAGAGCTCAATCTATCAAGGAGCTTATAGTATTAATGTACATCAGCATTCAAGAAAAAAAAATACCAAATAGACCCACCCTGGAGAGCACGCAGGGAGGGCAGCAGCAGGAAATAAAAACAAATACCAAATAGTTCCAGCTTCACATTACATCGACCATGTCGAGTAAGTAAGAGAGCCTAAAGCCGCCTAAACTTGAATGAGAGAGAGGAGGAACTAGAATTCAAAAAGCCTCAACTCAACCATCGCTTCCTTCCTCTTTGGGGAATACCAAGCCAAGATTTTGCCTGACCGCAGAATCCGAAGGGAGTAACTCAAGCTGTACATTATATCCTCAACATTCGGAGCATGCTTTCCAGATGGCGACGTGAATGCAAGCCTGGAGTCAACCCGAACCACAATCGGACCTGCCACCTGCAGGCAGATTGACAAATATTGACAAGTCAAACATCGATTAGGGGTGTTTTGATCAGCAACTGTTTTTTCTCACCTGCTTGCATCCCTGGCGTCATGAAGAAACCATTCGACATCAGCGATTAGACAAGGGCTAATCTCTACTTTCTAGGATGCACCTTATTTTTAATAACAGACCCATCACCCATCAGACCAATTATGCCTGCGCAGGAGTCAACAGGGGCAGCCAAGGCCAGGCTAGATTTAGTCAAAATCTGTATACCCAGGACTGATTCTAAGGTCTGGACCCTAAAAGCCAGGCCGGAGCTGTACAGGTTGCAGACAGAGAGACTCGTGCTCTTCACAATGTAACGACAACTGGGTACGAATGATAAAAGTCCATATACTCCCAAGGAAATCCAAAAATCAGAAAAATGATGGAAAATGGAAGATTTACCTGTTGCTGAAGGATCAAAGTTAGCTTTGGAGACGCAAGAGTACTAGCCTTCTGCTCAGCCGGACCTCTGAATGCATCATACAGCAGACGAGACGCACCTCTAATAAATGCCGGGATTGACGCAAAGTCCAATCGGGCATCTAATCGTGTCAGGTCATTAAAATCCTCCGTGAATTTACCGTGCTGTACTGTGTAGCACATTGACCCAAAAACGTTACCAGAAAATGGATTCCTCTTTCTCCTGAAATTTCGGCTCTGATTAATCGTTCCATTTCCTTCCTGGGCATAGTTAACATCGTCCTCTTGATTTCCTCCGAACAAAGCAGCACAAGATCCGCCTGAATGGCGCAAGGTGAAGAGTAGATGAGCTTGACTGAAAGCAGATGAAAAAAGATAACCAAAAAGCCACTTTCTGAACCAGAGTTAATTGTTCAAGAAACAATTGAAAAGAACCCTCATATAGAAAGAAGCTGCTCGTAATGCTCCCTAATTTAATATTGTAGCATTCTATATTCCAAAAAAACACAATCAGTACTAGGGTCCTATCAGAAGACTGCAAAATTTTCAGTCATTAATTGAATCAATATATTCATGTCCTTACAAATCAACAGATAGAAAACTGGGATGTGAAGTTTCTGGATAAAGGTGCACGCTTCTGAAGTATCCTAGAAATTATAATCCATAATGGTAGAAGAGCAACCAAGTTATTCTACAAACTTTGGCATCAGGAAAAATGTAAGAACCTACAACCCTTTTTTCATTTTTGACTTGGCCACGAACGGTTGAAACATAATGGACCACTAGTTACATTGGTATGAGAAAGGGCATCTAATGAGTCAGAAGCCAAATATTCCGATTCCAACTCGTGCATAAAAGTGATAGCTGAATTTTCAATATGTTATGAATGAACATGAATATGTTACTGACCAAAAATGTCTATTAAACTAAGAAAATGCTTCAAGGACGCTGTTGCAGGCACGAATCGGAATAGTTAACAGTAAAACATTATGAAAGCTGGAGATAGTCCTGTTACAGTAACTTGTAATCTCTTTATCTCTGAAAGCAATAGTTTGATGTCCTCTTGTACTAACTTGGATGGTGTTTCAAACATGAGAGAATTCGCATAGGAAGATGACGAAAAGATGATTAACAACAGGAAATTTTGTAACAGTAGCAACAATTGCCTATCTTGCGACAGAAAATAAATTAATGCTTGTAGATCTAATAGTGCATGCCATCTCCAACAGATAAAATAACACAATTTACGTAAAAATATGTGCATAATCATGCATCTCAGTAACATTATTAAGACAACGAGATGAATTAATTTCTCTGTATTCAACAAGAATATCTATGTGAACATTCTAAAAAAATAATAAAAGAGTGAACCATGTAGTCATCAAGCATTGACATTGGTCAAGATCCACATTTCCTTATCTATAAGTGAATAAATCATAAGAATATAGATCATGAATTGCTTATCATTAATTTTCAAGAAATGTCTGAAACTAGTCTTCAGGACATATAAGATTTACATTATTGGGCATGATGTTTGAGGCTTTGACACCATTACGTTGCGAAATACAATTGTTTGGCCTTTACAAAACAAGCAAAAGTTTTTCTGACCTTTTGGGAAAAAATTATAAGATAATATATGTGCAAACTTTGGTGTATAAACTATACAACATACATCAATCAGCAGTGATAAATAAGAAAATTCCACCAAATAATCAGTCTTACCCAGAATGGCTGATATTGATGCATGCGGTTCTTTTAGACGTTCATCATATGGAGACAACCAAGGCATTTCTTTTTCAAGATTGCTTCCAGAATCCTTGTCCTTTTCTCTCCAGAAATCTCTGTTCTTTTCATAAGACAATGCAGCTTTCGCACAAAACCCAGGCATTAAAGCTAATGGTATTTTGTCATCACTACCTGAAGAATTAAGGGGTTGAGGATGACCACTACTTTTGTGCAAACCAAAACGATACCTCAATCCAGAGTCAGAAACAAGAGATGCCACATCCAAGGATAAAGAACTGGGGACATCCCAATATTTTCCATTCTTATCAATAAATAACTCAGGCCATGCAGCTTCAACCGTGACATCGTGATTGGGAAGCTGCCTCAGAGGATATCATGTTAGAAAACTTACTGAGAAACAGGCCGCCAGAGGAAAAGGTGAAAATGTGAAATGATGCACTGTTTAAAGACCATCATACTGACAGGGGAGAAAATATACAACTGGGTGAAAGAAATCATGAACAGTAAAAAAAATAGAGGAATATTAAAGCATCATACTTCCTATGAGAAAACTGTCCAGATGGAAACTGAGGAATCTAACTCCCATGCAAAAAAGGGAAAATTAGGCGCACTAATCTCAAACCATAATATCTAATTATATAGTCAACTGAAACTGTTAAAAGCAATTTTATGGGTAAATACCTTGTGGATAAAGGTTGCTTTAGAACGGCTCTTCTCCTTTTCACCGTGACCTTCAATGCTGAAAAGCAAAGAGGTATCAGGGGTTGGGGAAAATTGTGAGCACAAACCAATTGCATATAGAGATTTGTCCAATAAATGTTTCGCAACATCTCTAAGTGCAACAAGGTCCAGCTCATCAGCATTCGCCAACTCTGACTTAATTGATGAAATGAGCTTCCTCGGTCGGAATTGCCCAATCAAACCCGTCCACCTAGAAAACATGACAACCAAGGGCACGGTACCAATGCTAATCAGAAAGCGAAGTGCAGTTCAGAGGTCAGAATCGACGAATATATGGTGATAACATGAATTCAGCTTTACTATATAAATCCTTTTCGTGCTTTCAGAGGTTGCAGATAGTGCATTCCCATTCGGTCCTTGTCAAATACGGTCAGTAAGTACACCAATGATATGCAAAACAAAGAATCTACAGATATTAATCATCATTAGCAAGGATAAGGCTAAATTTCAACCACGGAAACAGAAATTTAAGAAAGCTCATGCGGAGGAATACAGATGAACTGTAGGTAGATATGGGGATTCCATTCAAAAAAACATAGAAGGGGGGTCATGAAAACGCCTAATTTATTTTGATGGCAGATGAAATTCATTCGGACCATCTGGTTTGCAATGAGATTCAAGAATCAACGATAAACAAGTGCAACGCTGGCGAGTAAGTATATACTTAATCTCAGCATAGAGCAAGGGTCATTAACTGGAGGAAAAAACATTATAGGACAAGACATCAACTCTTCGAACCACTGCCACCGTCAGCACAGCAAGAGACTAGAAACCAAGAGATAACACAACTAGTACCAGTCGCCAAGAGAGGGGCCAATCAGGAGAGACTGCACGGCGAAGGAACCCTGCTCCTTCTTCAAGGTTGGACAGAATGACGGCGTAAGGCCCAATGGGAATGCGTTGTGGAAGAAGGCGAGTTGGAGGGGGCGTATTGTCCGCCCCGCGCGGGCGCCATCGAGCGGCACTGGTTCTCCCGGTACAGCCCGTACTACGCCATCCACCAGAGACTGCGGAGAAGCCAGGTTAACGTCCCAGAAAGCCGCGTCCATAGCCATCCGCAGGTTCGCCATCGCCGCCGGGGCCCTCCCCCACTCCTTCCTCTCCACCCGGCTGCTTCTCTATGTTATCCGCCTGCGTTCTATCCCCTCAACCTTTCTTGTCTGCATTTTGAATTGAGGAGTCTGAAACCCGCTTTCGAATGGCAACCTTTGGCGCATTTTAGAAATGAGACCAGTCATCTGCTACCGTGCACTAAGTTGTGGGACCTACAGCTGCCCTCGTTCCACACAGCCGGAAGCAGCTTCTCAGGAGCACTCACTACCACACTGGATGGAACCACTAACTAGCGGAGGGCTCTAAATTTAGTTTTCCTAATTTTAGTTTTATTTTTCACTTTTCATTAGTTAAAATTTATTTAAATAGGTTAAAATTCAAAATAAAATGTCATAGTAATATAACCACCTTTTAAGAGGGGGGGTGTCTAACACAATATTTTTGATATTATGGACTCAAGATCACTCCATTGATGATTCAAGGTTTAAAGCTTCAAAATTTTGTGAATTCAAGGTGACAAAACTTTCACAAGTCTTGTTTCATGTAGATTCAAGGATATGATTTCATCTCCACACAGTGTAGGTTGCAACATGTAGTATTAGATCTAAGATTCATGATCTAGATTAATATCTAAAGATATCATGAGATAATGGCTTACATATTAATAAGAACGAAGTTCATTAGGTATGTCTCCTTTCTTGGATGGAAATTCTATTTCAAGAATGTATTGCTAAGAAATTTGAAGATATGAATAATACATTTAAGTAGACTTTATCTCATATATCTATTCTAAAACTTTATTCACATATCTTAGATTTTGGGATTCTATTACCAACAAAACTTTGAATGACACGTAGTTCAAAAAGTAGATTTAAAGATGGTGATAGTAGATATTTTTACATGAAAATCAGTTTACCTAGTTTTAATGGTTGTTTGAAAATTGAGAAAATCTTTGATTGAATATTAGAGATTGAAATATTTTTTGAATAAATAAAAATTAGTGATGAAAAACAAATGAAATTAGTTGCTTATAAATTAAAGGACCGAGCTTCTACCTAGTGAGATCAACTTCAATCCCTCATACCAGATCAAGCAAAGATTGAGTTCGTAATTGAGATAAAATGAAGAAATTACTTAAATCTATTCTTTTTTCATAAGATTATGACTATAATTTTGTATCAGTAATATATAATCATAGACAAGGAAATAGATCTATGTTAGAATATACTGAAAATTGAGAAGTAAGTTGAATTTACTCCAAAAACTATTGATGTTTATAACCCTATTATCAAATCTTATGATTGTAATAAACACAACTCAAATGTTTGTCTAAAATGTGATGTAGTAAATTTTGGAGTAATAACTTAAGAAGATGAGAATAATGATTTAGAAAATATTGAAAATTTTCAAACGAAAGGAGGAACATCCACAATGAAATATTATATTCAAAACAAAATGTTATATTCATGTGACATAATTATTGACTTTGGTAGTAATGAAAACATTGATTATTCAGTTATGATCTGAAAATTCAGATTGAAAACTAAAACTATCTACATTCATGCAAGATTGATTAGATAAAGAAGGATTTTGAAACAAGAGTCACATACTTACCTATTGAATTTTTCAATTAATGTGATTAACATGGATGTATGTCATTTTATTTTAGGTAGACTTTAGCAATTCGACTTAGATGTGGATTATCAAGGTAAGGAAAATAATACATTTTCTATAAAATAATCAGAAATTTATTCTATGCCCTATAAAAGATAGTGATTTTTCAAATACTATGAAGGATAAAAGAAATAGGTAATGATGATTAATAGAAAACAACTCTTTGGCAACTTGAATGAAATGTTTGAATTATTTGTGCAGGTAAAAAGATGAATCATACCTTTGAATTCTCAAATTCTATAGCTAAGGTTGTTCAAATCATACCTTTAAATTATTTCACTATCATCCTAGATTTTTCAAATCATCTTGTTCCCCTAAGAGATATACATCAACATATTGATTTAACTCCAAGAGCAATTTCCAAAAATTATCTCACTATTGAATAAATCTTGATGAAATCAAAATTTTGAAAAGAACATACCAAAAAATTACTAGAAAAAGGTCCGATTTGTGAAACTGTGAGCCCCTACCCATTCCTTAATAATTAGCTCCAAAAAAATATGGAAGCTGACATGTCTATTGATAGATAGAGTAATTAACAAGATTACCATTAAATACAAATTTTAAAGTCAAAGATTAGATGAAAAGTATATCTCATTGTATGCTTCTATGCTCTATGGCTCAAAATCTTTATCTAAAGTTTATATGAAAAGTGGCTATAATAAAATCTAAATTCTTCCTAGTGACAATTAAAAATAAATTTTAAGGCAAAAGTAAGACATTATGAATAATTGTTTATGTCATTTAATTATCAAAAATCTAAAAAATATTTATGAAGATGAGGAACTAGGTACACAAAATTATTTATTTGAAGGTTATTTTAATTTATCTTTATAACATCCAAATATATAATACCAAAAATTAAGGTCATATTTTCACTTGAAATTCAAGCTAAAAATTTTAGACTAAAATAAATGATTTAAAAATTATGTCAAATATAATTTTATGATTTCAAATTTAGTCTTGTTCAGGTATGTAATCAATACAAATGTCATCAAACTTGATGAAGAGAAGATACAAGCTATCAAAGATTGGCCAATATGTAAAAATGTACAAGGAGTGCATAGTTTTTTTCGGTTAACCTTTTTATATAAAATATTTATAATAAAATTTATTTTTTTTATTATGACTTAAGTTACTAAATGTATGAATTAATAAAAAAAATTAGATAGAGACAACAAATAAAATGTTCATTCTCATTAAAAAAAATGCCCTACTCTAGTAGTAACTCTCCTAAATTATGGTAAATTATTTGGGATTGAATGAGATATTAGTTATGGGGGTAGGTGTTGTCTTATCCCAAGAAAGTAATCCAACTACTTTTGACAAGAAAAACTCAATAATGCAAGAAAAGTGGACAAGTTATGAATAAGAGTTTTATGTTTTGGTTAAAATATTACATATTTGAGAGCACGATCTTATTCAATGAGAATTTATTTTATATTCTAGTCATCAGGCTTTAGAGACCATTAATAATCAAATTGGTGTGAGTAAAATCCATGGAAGATGGGTTTCATTCACTAAAGATTCATTTTTATCATCAAACACAAATCAGATGTACTTAGCAAAAAATCAGCATTTCAATTCCTTTTTTAATATAATTATTGATTTCAATGTATCAAATTAGTTATGTTAACTCACAACATGAGAAATTGATATGTGAATTACATATCTGAGGATTAAGATGACATTTTGGGTGAGACAAAACTAGGTTAGTACAAAAATGCTATTTTTGACCTCAATTATAGAAGGATGTGAAAAATCGTATGCAAATATGCTAGATTTACCAAGTGAACCAAGGACAATGGAAAAATACTAGATTTTATACTCCATTTCTAATTCCAAAGTGAGTATATGTTAATATGTCTATAGATTTGATTTTAGGATTATGATAAACTTTGAGGAAAGCAAACCATTTTGTGGTTGTAAATCATTTTTCAAATATTACACATTTTATTTTACACAATAAGACAATTGATGCAATATAGATAGCCAATTAATTTTTCAAGGAGATATTTTGTTTCATTAGAATCTCATAATTAATTACATTATATCTAGATTAAAAGTTTCTCTCACATTTCTAGTATACTCTTTGGAATAGGTTCAATTTTGTTTAAAATTTAGCACTACAAATCAGCTCCAAACATATGATCAATTAAATATAAGTGGTCAACATGATACTTGGCAACATAATTCATTATATTTTTTGAGAAGAATAAAATAACAAGATTTTTTCTTAGCTCAAGCAGAATTTATTTATAATTCTATAGTAAGTTATTTTACTAAGTCTCTAGTTTCTATTATTCATTATTTTCTTTCAAAATTCTCTCTATATTTGATAGATTTATCCATAATAATAATAAATAAAATATAAAAACATATTAAGATAATACAAGAAAGTGACAAGAAATATCTTTAAACTAATTTTACTAATTATAAGGAGAATGTTGATAAAAAGAAAAAAAGATGTAATTATAATAGATTTGAGAAAAGATACTCGTATCTAGTAGTTATTGCAAACTAAGTTTGAATAAATATGAACCATTGGGGGTACTCTCAAAAATTATTTACAATACCTACATCATTAACTTGTGATATATAATGTTATGAATCTATCTAGCTATTATCTAGAAATATATGAAGACTTGGGGACAAGTTCTTCCAAAATAGGAGAGACTTATGTAATGCATTTATGGCCCAAGTTGGTTCAATTCTAATCCAAATTAGCCCAATAACAAATATGGCGCATAATAAAATACATTTGAACCACTTCCAACTTTAGTTTTCTGGGTTTTATTTTTTATTTCTCACTTTTAACTAATTCAAAATTAATGTTTCATGATAATAGAACGGTATTTTTAGGAGCAGTCTAATTAATTTTAAAACTATTTAAAGTCCACCTTACATATCTTGAAGCATTTAATTTATTCAAGAATTATTTCTCTTCTAAGGTTTTATCTCTCTACTGTAGATTTTGGTTCCTCCTTTGTGGATTCAAGGAACCCTTTTGTCCTTGTGTACTCAAGGTCATTTGTTTGTGGATTGAAAAGTTGAACGTTCAAAATTCTATTGATTTGAGATAAGAAAATATTTTCAAAGCTGATTTCTTGTAGATTCAAGGGCATGATTTCATCTCGACACAACTCATGTTCGAAAACTTTCATGAAGTCATATTCAATCTACAATACTTATAATGATTGATTTTTAGTCATCTATTATAGAAGATGAATCAATTTGATTATAATGGATAAAGAAATATTTGAAATTTTTGATAAATTATATAAGTAAAGTGAATGGTTGTAGATATTAATAATACTTTAGAATTTTTTATATTTCCTTTGATGATCTTAACATATACATATCATCTTATGGATTTCATAGCCAATAAACATTAACTAAGTAGATTGATAAGAAAGGTTATGATACTCATCCCAAGGAAGTTGGACAAGATAAAGACCATTGAGGAAAAGATGTTAAGAAATAGAGGCTTTGGGCGGCCAACTTTGTAAATAGTTAGTGATTTATCAAAGATGAATTTGGATTGTGTCATCTCAAAAAGTTAGAGGGACACTTCCATTCATTACGTGTTATGTTGAGAACATGCCTATCTTATTTCACCAACCTCATTAATTTAAATATAGGATAGGATTTGTGCAAATTCAAAAGTAATGAAAGAGACTTGCTCTTCCAACTTAGCAATAACTAGAACAAGGAGATCATTCTAGGATAACTAAACTATTACTTATTCTATTTTTAAACATGAGAGACAATTTATTTGATTTAGAATGACAAACAATCCACCCATTTGAAACATCTGTACAAACAATCCCATTTTTGCATTTATAAGTAAAAAGTTACAAGGTGAAAATATCACTTTAAAATTATCTTCTACACCAAGAAAAATGATATCAATAGAAAATTTAGTAATAAAAAATAGATATCACTGATACAAGTGATGCAATATTGTTTCTTATTACTAATGTAGACACTAAGATGTAACTATGAACTATAGCAAAACAAGAGTTTCCAAACATGTGGAACTGGTTTGAGTTTGTAGAGATTAAAAACCCTACTAGAGAAGTTTTACTTGAGATACTCACTAATGATAAAGTCAATTAGATCACTAATGGTTTGAGGTATATCCACTGGTATCAATGTTGAGGGAGACATTGACAATCTAAGAGTTGTCTAGAATTCTTAGACACATAATGGAGATAAAATCCCTCTCCCCATAATAGAGAAAATAACCCTTAGTTTTTTTTATAATCTCCATCAATTCATCCATATTGTTGATAAGAATATCACTGCACATTAACTCATACTATATTTCTTCTTATAAATTAATGCCACATGATTAGTATTAATTTATTTTGATATTAATCATGAATGTCTCGCATAATTTAGGAACTAGTGACCAATTAATCAACTTTTACAGCCACTTCTTTAGAAACCAATTTCACTTTTTTTTCTCTTGTAGTTCTTATACAATCCAAAATGTTGATTCTCACATTTTTACATATAATACAATTATACTAAAGCCATACATTTAAAAAAATATTATTCCTAAACATTTGATGACCTTTGATCATTATGAGCAAACAAGACCATCATATACCATGCAAATGAATGGTTACGTGCACAAGTTCTCTTGAGGAAGATGCATCTTCAAGTATGGTGGCCATCAAGGTACACCAAAGATCAACAAAGAGCTTGATCAAGGTTAACAATGGCATGAAACCCTACACATAGTGTGCACTACCATGTCAGCATGAGAGTGGGCCATTGAGTACTGAGGCAACATGAATGGGCTGTAATGCCCCATCTTCAATGTGAGATATCATAGGCTCATTACAAACTTTGTAAAAGGAGGAAAAGTAATTCGCAAAAGAAGGCAACACAAGAGCAAAATTATATCTCAAAAAATAGGAAACAGTCCTACCAAAATAATCATTATTAAATAGGAAAATAAAATTTTCGCATATTTGACAGCAATAGTCTTCTTTCCAGCCCCATATTACATAGGTCACTAAATAGGAACTAGTAGAGATGCCCCACCTCCTGCTAGACAAGATGATACATGCAGCATAGTACGTTGTTGTGAAGTATTGTATCCAACTATATCGGTGCATCACTTTTGGCAAGCATAACACTAGTGCTATAACACATCAAGTGGGTGGAAGGTTCATGCAAAACATATGCACAACAAGAACACAAAAAATACTGTGAAGTGTCATACAACAGTAGAGGAGGCAAAACATAGCATGCAGCATCATGGTTGTGTTGAAATATTGTGTAAATACTACATTAATAGTTGGGGTAAAGTGTATCAAGTGCTTCACTTAAAGAAGTATGTGAACATCAACTCTATGTCTCAAGATGTAAAGCTCCTTCACCCATGGATCTGTTATAAATAACAAACCCCTCTCTCGATGTAAACATATCTTAAAGGAATTTTTCCCTCATATGTTCTGAATAGAAATTATATTTTTCTCTTCCACGAGGTTTGTCATTCTTCAACAAACAAGGGAACTAGAGAAAATTCAACATGCTATTAGAGTTAATTCAAGTGTGATTGCTCCTTTCTTATTATCTCTTTTTGTAAAAGAGATTATGTTGCTTATGTGAGTCTTTTCTTGAGGACTTGGAAAATGAACATCGTTCTTTGAGCCCCTTCTCAAGGTGATTATTGATTTTCCTTTGAAGATGTATGAGAATTATGTTTTTTGCTTAATAAGCAGTTGTTCCTATTTCGATTTATGGTTTTTCTATATGTCTAAAGGAGAAGAGACCTCAATAAGTGACGTCTCTACCACCATTATAGATGTCAATCTTGTATCATCAAGATTGATGATTGAACTCCCTACCATGCCTACAAAATTTAAGTTGACTAAATATAATCTCATCCAGTGGTCAGAATAATTAGGGAGGTTCTGACTACTAAAGGGATGCAACATCATCTAGAGGAAACTACACCAAATCTAATGTTAAGGCAATGTAGAAAATGGCAAGAGGAGGATGCCTTCATGAAGAAATGGATCTATGGAACAATGAGTCCCCATATCAGTAAATATTTTTTCTTTATGAAAACTACTAAAGATTTACAAGGAACATACCCCAAACATCCAATTACATTTTCTAACTGAAATGGAATAACTATTTTGAAGTTGTTTTCTTGAACTCGTTCTCAAATGAATTTCAAGGCTATTCAATGAAAAATAATGAGTCACACATATGAAATGAAGATAAAATCTCAATCAATAGCTCAAGGTTCGAAATTAGTGATGGGGTACACATGAGAACTTAAAAACCTATGGCAGATGCTTGATTATTATCTTGTTCTTAGGACAAAACAAGCCAAAGAAATTTCTATATTGCAAAATTTCATAGAATGAAGGCATATCTTTAAAATTCTGGTTGGTTCGAGTCCTCTTTTTTATCATATCAAACAACAAAGTCTAAGACATGAAAGGAGACCAAATTTGAATGAGGTGATATCAATTGTATTGAATGAAGAGAATCGTCAAAAATTGATGTTGTCTACTCAAAAGTCAAGTAATATAGTATTTTTAGCAAAAGAAAGTGACTAAATATTTTCTATCATTGTAAAGAAAATTCAGTAAAAGTCGTTGTATATTAAATCACGTAAATCTAAAATTTATAAAACAAGAAAATATAAATTTTCAGATATTTAGAATTATTTCTAAATAAATATATCAATTATAATTTAATAAACCTTCCAAAAATAGTAGTAATTTTCCAAGTCTTCCTTGCCACGCAGTAGCAGCAAGCCCCCATGAGAAGCATGCTAGTGGATACTACGATGGGCAATGCGAAATGTTGGAAAATAAGCCAATTTAGAATAATTTAATTTATAGGATTTTTCCAGGTCAAACAAAAGAAAGATAAGAAATTATTTAATTATATTTATAATTTTCAATTGATAGATAATTTTTTAGATTTTTTAATTTCGAAAATTCATTTTAAAAATAATTTTAAATGAGACATTATGTATTATGATGTCAGTCGATGTCAACTCGCAAAGAACACCCTCAAATTCAAGTCGCCAAAAATACATTGACTCGTATTCTTAAATTCAAAACCAAAATACTTAGAAATAAACTTTGATTTGAAAAGAAGAATTGTTCTAACACAATGTAGAAGTGAATGGAACTTTTTATAAATGAAAATAAAGTAAAATCATGCAAAGATTCAAGTTTTATGAAAGAATGGGCAGAATGGTCGACAATCGAATTTTCACCTGAATTCGATTGATTTGTGCAAGCACGGTGCACCAAATGGATTCCTACACAATCTCCAATCGATGAATGACAATCCCAATAATTGTCACTTGCTAGAACCGGTTGACAGTGGTGGTTCAACTCTGAGCATGCCACGGTGTTCAGAGAAGGATTCTCAGAAGAAATTCTTCGCCATTTGTGTCAGGCGAAAAATGGGATGAGTTCATGGATGAAGTTTAGCTTCTATAGCAACTGAATCAGGGAGAAGTCAAGAAGAAATCTATCACTTATATTGGATAGATGATTTGGGCAAATCTGGCATTCGTCGCCACCGGAGGAAAGCAAAAATGGTTGTGTAGCATGACAGATTGATCGAAGATACCCCCTTCTTCCTCCTCCAGCATTTTTTCATCATCTTGTGCATTAATTACATTGATTTCCTTGAATCATCTGTCAAACTTCTCGCTATATTTGTTACATCTGTCACTGATGTGGAAAACCTAAAAAAATTAGTATCATATTTTAATTTTATTATTATATTATTTTTATTTATCATAATAAGTTGAGGAAAAATCAAGAAAACTCAGGAAAAATTCAGAAATAAATGCAATTAACATAGAAACATTTTGATAATAATATTAATCATTGGAAAAACCTATCAAAATATTTTCTAGTCAATTTCAGCTGTAATTTTTAGAAATTAACAATATAACCACATAAATAAGTTTAATCTCATTTTTTCTAGATTAAAGGAATTTCTAAATATTTCTATAAAATTAAATAAGAAATTATTAAATATTAAGAATTTTATCATATAATTAATGAGAGCTATCACCAAGACACACCATTAAATAAATAGAATATCAAAATCATCAATCATCATCTATACAAGGGAAGAACTAAAAAAATGATTATAAATAATCTAAGGTGCACCTATTGTAGAAAACCTTGTCATACCAAGGAGTAATATTATAAACTCCATGATAAACCATGGAATTTTAAGAATTGAGTGAATCAATTTTGCATGGTGACTGATTCTTCATTCAATCAAAAGTCTGAACAAACAAAGCCAAGAAATATTGATTCAACTCCATCAAGCAAAGTAGAGAAACTTCACCTTGAATTAGAGCAATTGAAGGCAATGGCAACACAACTTTCACAGCCATCAACAAGTCATCAAATTGGTGAGTTTCACTCTTCTCCTTGTGTTCGAGCTCCATCCCAAGATATTATTAAATGTTGGGCAATAGACTCAAGAGCAACATATCATATGACAAATTCATCATATCATTTCATTAACTACACTCCATGTTCCAATGACCAAAAGGTGTATACTATTGATGATACACTTCTCATGGTTGTTGGGATTCAAGACCTCACTCTTGAACCTTTAGGAATCCTCATCAAAATTCTCCATGTTCTCAAACTTTTCACCAACCTTATTTATGTAAAAAGCCTTGTTAAAAACACACTTTATCATGCCCCATTTGACAAAGATCTTTTTATTATCCTTGATAAGGTCTAGAAATGGGGATTAGAGTTGCTAGAGAATGAAGACACTTTACATCTTTGAGGGATTTAGTCAAACTTATCTTATGGAAGTGGATCCAACTCTAGGACGTCACAAAGATCTGAGTCACATTCAGCTCCTTCATCAAAGATTAGGCCATCCTTATTTTGCTGTTATGAAGAGTTTTCTTCCTGCTTTGTTTCAAAAGATGTCTATAAAAACACTTAAGTATGATATATATGAACTGTTCAAACATACTCTATTTTCTTTCCAATTAAAAATGAAAAGAGTGAGATACATTTATGTTGCATCCATAGTGATGTTTGGGGACTATGCCTCAATATAGATCTACTAGGTAATAAATGGTTTGTTCCTTTTATGGATGACTGCACCCATTGCATGTTGGTCTTTCTTCTTAAGTAAAAATCTGAAGTTTCAATTGCACTAAAACATTTTTGTGCAGTGATCAAAACCTAATTTGATAATCCTAAAAAGAAATTCAGGTCAGATAATGCTAAGGAATACTTCAACAATGGTTTGGAATTTCTTTCTTCAGGCTGAGGGTGTCATTCACAAGTCTTCAAGTGTTTACACTCCTCAACAAAACGAATTAGCAGAAAGAAAAAATCAACACCTCTTAGAGGTTAGATGATCATTTTTGTTTCATGTGAGTGCACCCAAAAAAATTTGGGGTGAAGCTATCTTAACAGCAACATATTAAATAAATTGTCTTCCCACTAGAACCTTGGATTTTCAAAGTCCTATGAAGAAGTTAGCTTCTTATTTCCCTCTTAATCATATTCATATCTCATTAGAGCCTTGCACATTCAAATGTCTCATTCATTCATAATCATAATCTAGCTAAAGGTAAATTAAATCCAAGATCCTTCAAATGTATGTTTGTTGGATTTTCAATTACTCAAAAAGGGTATCATTGTTGTCATCCATCAACTCAAAAATTATTTTAAAATATAGATGTGTACCTTTCATTAATCTATTATTTATTCCCAGAAAATTCTCAAGAAATATCTTTGGCATTTCCACCTTTACTTAATTTTTCCCCGTAAGGAGTTTCTTCTCTTCTAAGTTAAATTATTCTACCAATTCATGTGCCTAACCAAAGTTCATCTCTTTCTTCTCCACTTCTTGAAAAACTCATATTTGGTCAGGTTTATTTCAGGACACAAGTACCTTCAAATTCTAGATCAGCCCAAGACCTTGAACTGGCCTTAATTAATGACCAAAAAATCACATTTATCCCTATAGGAAATCCTACCATTCCCCAATCTAATGACCTTCTTATTATCCTTAAGAAACCTCCAAGGGCTTGTATAAAACACCTATTATACCCTTCAACAAACTTTATTTCCTATCATAAATTTTCTTCATCTTATAGAACTTTTTTCGCTACCTTGGACAATATTACTATTCTAGTTAATATTTCAAAAGCTCTCTCTAAGAAAGAGTGGAAATAAGTCATGGATGATGAGATGCATACTCTTGAGAGAAACAATACATGGCAACTTGTACCTCTCCCTAAGGATAAATGAGCAATTAACTATAAATAGGTTTATTCTATAAAATGTAATGTTGATGGATCAGTTGAAAGGTTCAAGGCCAAACTTGTAACAAAATGATATATATAAGTTTATGGAATTAACTTCCATGAAACTTTTTCTCATGTGACAACAATGAATACAATCATAATTATTTTGTCATCAGCTACTATTTTTAGTTGGAATATCCAACAATATGATGTGAAGAATGACTTTCTTCTTGGGGATCTTACTGATGAAGTATATATATATATTATCCACCTAGTTATAGAGGACATTTACCATCTAACACTGTTTGTAGACTAAGAAAGTCATTGTATAGATTGAAATAGTCTCCATACACATCATTTAGATTTTTTTTTACTATCATGACAAACTTTGGTTATTGTCTTAGTAATGCTGATCACACATTATTTTTCAAATATATTTCATCAAGAGGAGTTACTATACTCCAAGTCTTATGTTGACAACATTATAATTACTAAAAGTGATGACATTAAATAAGAAAAATTGAGTAAATATCTTGCCAAGGAATTTCATATCAAGATGTTGGGCCGTCTTAAATATTTTTTAGGCATTGAGGTGGCTCATTCTTCTAAGGGCATATTCATCTCTCAACAAAAGTATGTGACAGATCTTCTAAAAGATATCAAAAAGTCTGCATACAATCTTATGATGTTTTTGGAAGAAAATTTGGTTACTTGGCACAACAAGAAACATAATGTTGTTTCTCGCTCAAGTGCAGAAGCAAAATTCATAGCACTTATGCATGAAATGTGTGAATTACTTTGGGTGAAAATTTTACTCTCTAACCTAAATATTTTATTTTCAGGTCATATGAAGCTTTACTGTGACAATGAATCTACAATCAATCTTGTGCACAATCTAATTCAACATGATTGCACAAAGCATGTAGAGATATATATTCCCTACATCTCCACTCAACATCAATTGACTAATTTGCTGACAAAGAGTGTCTCTAGGACAACTACAACAAGTGCTCTCAAGTTAGGAATGGATGATATCCACTCACTAGCTTGAAGGAGAGTGTTGAAATATTGCGTAAATACTGCATTAGTACATATTGTGTATGTCTTGAGATATAAGACTATGTCTAGAACCTTCTCCCACAAGTTTGTTATAAATAATCAACCCACTCTCATTGTAAACAAATCTTGAAAGAATTTTTCCCTCATGTGCTTTGAATAAAGTTCCATTTTTCCCTTCCGCGAGAAGGTAGGAACTAGTCAACAAGCTCTTATAGCTCATATTGCTTTGTTTGTTAATGCAAGAATTCTATTACGAAATGAGGATAATACTGCAAAAGTAGTGCAACGACCAGTGCAATTGCCGTGGGGGGTAGTATATGGTGATGCACACCTAAGCTATCATCAAATAAAGCAAAAAGGTAGGGAGGGCCAGTGTTAGAAATAAGCGCATCAAATGATGGTGCTGTCAGGTGGAGAGCTGCTATGGTCGAACGCCTTCCTAGTTGAACTAGTGTAGGGCAGATGTGAATAATAAACATGTTGATAAGAAGACCACTAATTTTCAAACCTTACTGTAAAAGTTACCACACAATAAATAATGTCTATTCATCTGAGATAATAATTAGCCCAAGACAGTACACTCCCTATTAATCTTCAGCATGCTATTTTAACTGGAAGAGGAAACAGAAGAGTGCTACGAGACGATGAATGAATTAAAGATTTGGGAAGACTCCAGCATGTCCTCTCTCAGACCTGAACCTATTTTACAGACTGGCATTGCTGTCCACTTGTTTCGGGAACTATTCTATCCAAAACTTGATAAAAGCGGTGGCAAATCCCTTGATGATTACCCAAAGTGAATTAGCTTCGGAATGCTTCTTCTGTTCGGCCTCAGATGATTCCCTGAAAAGCGAGACCATGCATGAGGAGGCATAATTCTCGAGGATTAAAAGCAGATAGGTTTTTGTTTCAGAACCAAACCCTTACCCAAATGGGCTGGGTCTGAATCAACCCTTGGCCAGTTTAGGCTGAATATACTGGCCACAGCCAGGGTCTGACCGGCTTTTAGCCAACTGCCCGGGACTCAGGTTTGCTGGCTGAGACACCTGGGTGGAAGTATTCTGGGTTTGGCTACCTGGTTTCTGCTGAGGTGACTGGCCCATAATCCCAAGGCTTAATCTACTATATCCCTCCCGTATATTTAAAAAACAGTAAGAATTAGAGCTAATTTTTTCCAACCTTTGTTTCCATGGAGGTATTTATTCTTAAATGAACTGAGTTCTTCATCCACCGATTTCAGTGTATCCTAGAGGCAGAGATTCTTCTGAGTGAGGTCAGGACTACCTGTTGCTCCCACCAGAAGTCAACTGCCCTCCTGTGCCAGAGCTGCTGTAGCAATCTTTGTACCCGGATTCTTCGGAGGCAAGATTGCCTATTGAGGGCACCACCTCCTTACGTAGACCATCAGGTGATGCTGAAGGCTGCACAAAGTTTGGAAATTTCCAGATATCATTGCTGTTTAAAGTTTTGAAGAACATAATGACTTATAAACCGGTTAAAAGCTAAGTTATGTGGCTCCACATAGGAGAGAAAAAACGAATATGAAAGGAATTACTGGCCGCAAGAATTTCAAAGATAGACTGACGAGGAAAAAAGACTGATGAAGAACGAAGATGACTCCACATTTGGATAACAAAAGAACCAAGCTCCGAAGGTCCACAAATACTGGAACAAATGACGAGGCCAAAGACACGAAAAGATTGAGATTAAACGCAATTTATAAACGGAAAATAAGTTTTCAAAAGTTAAATGAGATAAATAACAATCTACGAGTCAAAAGGGATAAAACAATGAGAGACAACAATTACACATCCATCACCGCTTACCACTTAGACAGCTTACTAATCTAATTGAACAAGCTTCAAACCGTAGAAAAAGAGAACATAACTTCTAACACCTCAAGAACAAGGTTTAGCCAAAAAGTATTTGACAATAGGTGACAAATAATATGAGTATATATATGTATTCGCTTAGTAAAATCTTACAATTAAGATAAATATTCTCATTAAATATAAAAAATTTAAGTTAGATTGAAAAGAAAATCGTTGAAAAAAGAAATTATTTGATAAACTGGCGTAATTTGAGAGCAAGAATTTGCATTAGCTAAGTAACAGGTGTCTGAGCATTCCTTAAGATATGCCTTGGATAATAACAAAGAATAGACCCAACATTCCTACACTAAAATTTTCTCCAAGTTTTAGAAAGACCAAGTTAGTAAGGCAATAGTCTGTAGACACTTTGAATGAGTTTTAAGTTATTATTGAGGACTAATCAAACCCCACAGAAAGAACGGTTTAAATAAAAATAAAATGCTTGAATTTCATCTAAACTTTAAACTCACCAAGGCGCAAGGCTATAGCCCCTATTCGCCACTAAGTAATGGCTCCAAGGCAGACGCCTCACCGCTGAAGCAGTAAATTTTGTTATGTTTTTTAAATGCTGAAGTTTATATTTACCATGAAATGAATGCATGGGTTCCCAAAGCATTTCAAATTCCAACAAAAAATGCATTACAAAGGAACATCTCAATCTTACTTTCCAAACATCATGTATCAAAGGCTCATACACAAAAGTCCAAAAAAAATTCAGGGTTACTTTTTCTTAAATGATGTGGCATGATGCCTTCAAAAGTCGTGGTTGGACGATCAAAGCTTGTAAATCTTAGATTATAATATGCAAAAAGAATCAAGAACTATAATATATGTATGTTGGACATTATATGATCACAATACCTGGCTTTAACGAAAAGGTCAAAGAAAATAAATAATTGTAGCATAAAAATTTTTTTCTAAGCTTCATCATATAAAAAAAGAATTGGAAATATGAAGAAATACGAATAATTTTTCATGTGGTGTAAAAGCTATTTAGAGTAGAATGAAGTTAAAGAAGTCTTGACCTCGAAACTCCAAACACAGTTCATATAAAAGGAAGAAGAAGACAAAAGAAAGAATGACGTAAAGATCTCAGCCCTATTCAGAGGAGTAAAACATAGTTTATATTCAATCAATTTCTGAAGGATTCGTTTAACAATGTACCAAAGTAGAAAACATTTCTTGTGAATGGATTGCCAGTAAACAGTTTAAAAAAAGGACCTACCCCAGGCACCAAGACAAATTGCTTTGTTTTAAACATTGACTGGCATCTATCCACATTCAGCAGTAAGAGAAATCAACTATTTGTAATCAACCACAGTTGTTTTTTGGAATACATGCTGATATATCTTCGTCAAAATTTGATCTATCACGCCTAGAACAAAGGAACACATCGCAGGGGAGAGGTCAAATTTAAATATATATCTTAAATATCTACGGTAACAGGTCTTCAGCATCTGAGTTCTCAAGTTATGAGATTAAAACAGGAAAAAGCCCCAGGCTTATCCACACTAAACACCCCTGAAAGGCTTCTTCGAGTGCACAATGAAAAATATTGTATTAGCATTACCTGCTTTATACATTCACATGAATTCGGGTACCATGCATCATTTGAAGTTGGAACCTCGGTGCTTTCTGCATTTTTCTGGCCAATAACATCGCTAGAAGAAAGAAGAGGGGACAACAACCCTTCTGCTGAGTCCACTGTTGTCTCTGAATCAACTTGCATAGTGGAACCTTTTGCACTGAAAAGGTCATCAACTTGTGTTTTTGAAATATCAGAAACTCCAGCTGATTTTAGAAACGCATGTTCTGGGACACAGATGGTCGAATCTCCAGACTGTGATGGATAGTATACCTCAGCATTGATAGAACATGATACTTCATCATGGCTTAGAGATGCCTGCTTCTCTGGCTTATCAAAAACAAAGCCCCCCTCACGAGAATTCTCCCCCTCTTCAGATGAAAATCTCACCTTCACGTCGTCTCCTAGTATATAATTTCTGCTGACTTCAGCTACTGAAGCACCAGAGATAGGATTCACCACCAACAATTCATTAAGTCCAATATCGTTCCCAACTTCACATTTTGAATGGATTCCTTCCTTGTCAAGTTCAGCTTCCAACAATGATTCCTCGTCATGTAGTTTTGGAAAAAAGTTTTGCCTTTGTCCTGCTCGTTCAATTAGTTCCTCTTTTGATTTCTCATTTGCGGAGTCTACATGACCACAAGCCTTTTCCAAGCAATGTTCCTGATGCTGGGCGGAAACCTCATTAGTGACTCGTGCAAGTAAGATATCAGTTGAGCTGAGAGCAAAATTTTCTTTGATACTGTTACTTATATGCTGGTCAGAGAATATCAATGAGACGGTTGATAGTACTCCGTTTGCATTTTCATTCGGATTACTATCAGAAGCTCCCTCCCATCTGTGCATACTTGAAGGATCAACAGTGATTAAAGGCAAATTGCATGTATTTTCTGAGAAGGGTTCTGGCCCTTTTTCTTCAGAATCGTTAAGTACAACTGAGTGCGAATTCAAATTACCGGGGCGCAATACCCTGTTTTCTTGAATAATTTCTCGCACAATTTCTCGCACAGTATAGAATGACCCACCGACTTCCTTGTGAGTGAGATTCAGTGACGGAAAATTCCCGTTGTTGGAAGTTCTGTGTCTGGAAGAAGATGATACGTTAAAATATTAGACACGCTGAAAGACTGACAAAAACCTATCCAATAAAACTCGTATGAAGGAATAAGAATCTCAACTGACACAAGAAAGGCATTCGTAAGTCTCTTGTTAGGGTATATTGTAGATATAATACTGTCAAAGCAAATTTCTAGCTGAATAATATGATATTTTGACCTAGGAAATTACTTAATGTATTAAATGCCTAAGGAGGCGCTCCTGTCCCACTATTTAAACATGGGAATGCTTTCTTCTTTTTTATTAGATTACATCTTACTAAATAAATAAATGTGTTTGCCAGACAACTTCAAATAGTTCTGCTGAGAAAAAATTCTGAACACCTTAGAACTTCTTTGCTTCTAATTTGTGAACTGGCAGAACACAGGAGAATATTAACGAAACCCCCTCTAAAAGTTGGGTCTCTAGACAAGAACAGGGGGACTTCAGTTAGACTTCACATAAGTACTCCGAGCTAACCTTTGAATTGCTAGAAACAGATAAAAATAGTAACAACGGGTAGCAATGAAAAATTGTAGCTTTACACTGAGTGTAAATGGAGAACTACAGGAAGAAAAGGAATCCGAAACGGAGGGGACAGAGTTGAATGTGCCTCTAGCAGACAAATAATCACGTTCATCACCGTAATTATGTTAGCCAGCACATTGAAGAGGGGTACAATCAACAGAAGACAGATTATATATAGCAGAGTACAAGAGGTGGATGGTAAAAAACAGATGCACATTTGTGTCTAGTCCGAGGTTAAATAGAGGAGCATTTAACCTAGTCCAAAGTTAAGTGAGAAAAAAGTGGCTTGCTACTTGTCCAGATACTGACCACTACACAAGACTGCAAGCCTGAAATTTAGCGGATTACACTGCAGAAGGAAACATGAGAACCGGCCTCTGATGATACAAGTACTATCAATCTTAACTCACAAGTCTAAACAGAACGCTAGAAAACAAAATTTTCAGTCAAATAGGTTAGACAACACTAGCACGATTTGTGAACCTGATACATTTTTCACTTTAATGTTTTAACTTTAGAAGAATTTTAGGTTTACCCAGCTCCTCATTATGTGGATAAGAATTCTGGTAATAATTCTTCAATTCATAGAAAGAGAAGTTGGGTCAAAATTATGTTACCAAATTTGCATTCACCTTTCGATACAAGTATGCCAGAAAGTACCTTTATTATTATTTCTTAGAAGCTTCTGATAAGGTGAGTTGATAAATTTTAATAAATGATATCCGTTTCTTCTGTGCCAGTCACAAGTCTAACACTACTTAAGTAGCCATCAATTAACAACAAAGTAACTAATAAATAATACATATGAATAGCAACATTTGATTCCAAAAACCTGTATGATGAACGAGCCCTTATACCTGATTAAAAGGATAAATCAGTTGATAGAAGTCATTATCCCATGACTCAAGTACTAAAATAGAGGATAGTACGACAATGAATGATAACAACAGCAAGAAAATACAAAAAGAACACAAAAAAAACTAATGCAATTTCAGGCAAGTTACAAAGTATTTCCAACTTTTCATAAAATTACCTTCTTATAAAGGATTCCACCATTTTTCTCCGCTCTTCCTTTGTTACACGACTGCGATGCTTTTTCCCTTGAGAATCACTACATCTTGCTAAAGCAAATGTCTGCCCAACACAGCTAACCCTCCCTACTTGCATGCTTTTGGAAACAAATCTATAATAAAGAAACAAGATATAAATAAACTTTCAATTTAGAGATTTAAAGCGGAAAGGACCACTAATGAATAATATCTGAGTAAAAACGAAAAATACATAAGTTAATATCTCTTGAGGAATACGATCGAAAAGATTTGCATATCATTTCACGAAAGTTAGACAAGAGTAATTGATAAAACACATCATTTGATACATTTAACTTGAACTGATGCTCAAGTACAATAGCAACATCCTGTGGATTCGCCAATGTACACTTCAGGAAAAAACACGTTACAAATACCCTAGGACTCTTTACTATCATATTTGTAAAACATCATTGAAACCCTACCCCTCTCAAAGTCAATTCTGGAAAAATGTAAAAAAAAGAAAAACGATAATTTGTCTGCTCGTATAGCATTCGATTTTCCTACTCCTTTTCACATCCCTTTCTCTACTATAGGATTTAGCGAATATTCTGTTTCCCTATTTATTATGCAATAACAAATCATTCAACAGATCTAATTCTTTGATTAATCATTGCTTTGTTCCAGATCGTTATGAAGACAAAATGCAAATTAATTTTTCAAAAGGACACTTCTTAAAGTTATTTCCACATTTTTAACCACCAGTTCTCAGCCAAATGGATAACTGTCAGGGCGAAAGGAATTCACTGGGGAATTAAGATAGATGATAGACTCCTATGGATAGAAAACAGAAATATTCCAACAACTATCATAGTGTGGGAGGAATATAGAACAGGACAACATTTATTTACTAAAATTTATGATAAACGGTCTTCATTACTCGGTATACCATATTTAATTATAAATAAAACACATCACAAAACGCAAAGAAAAAATACCATGTAATTTAGTCACATACATCCTACTGAAGATGTAATTTTATACCTGATTCATCAAAGTAAATGTTCAAGATGTAAAAACAAAGGCCACAGTGACAAAACTCATCACTATGAGGGAAAGGGCAGAAGTGATAAGCATTATGTCAAACATAAGAGAAAAAGAAAAAAAACTATTGACAAAAGTTCGGTTCATTTCTCTTTTGTATCACCTTATGAGGCTATATTAGCTCTTATTACCAGGGGTAGTTTAGTTTTTTACCCCACTAAGGATGTAGATCTCATTGAATTGTTATTTTGCCTTGTGTAGAACCTTTGATGGAGACTCAGACTTCTGACGGTCTGATACTGAACCATTCTCTTCTTCCTCTATTGCCCTTCTTCAGAAAGTCATATGCACATACATCACCTTTTCCCTTCAACCGAAGTGAAGTTAACCATGAGTAAACCAGGTGACAATCAGATTTCCTTCTAGAGTGATTGGCAGCCTATGTGTGTGAGGACTACTGCCACATAGCACCATCCTGTGGCATGGTGTCACATTCCATCTCAACACCTTGGGTCGAAGTGCCATGGATTGCCTCGTCTAGGCTGTAATACCCTAGTTGTCTCCAGCCAGCTTGCTTAAATGCCATATTGTACTGAATACAGAGACCATGCTCATCTCACAACTTGCACCAAGAGGAAATCACGCTATGTGCACACCAACTCGTGTGGCACAAGCCATATTACGTCTCGTATATTACCTTCTCCGCCTTGCACCATTTTACTGAATGTCAGCCAGCACAGATATATTTTCCTTCATCATGTCACATGCTTCGTGTTACACACCATGTCATAGGTTTTGTTCTACATGCTTACATGAAACTAATGGTCGATGAAGCCCACCATATGGAAGGCTCACCCTTCATCACAGGGGAGACAAGGGCCATAAAGTCTGAGGTTCTACAGAAATAAAAACACAGGCTCCACAGAAATCGTATAACCTCCTGATATAGGAGCCAAAATCATGACAATGGCAGGTGGTGACTAGATTCAACCTCAACCTACAAATTAATACAACAAAACAGAATGAGAATAATATTGCATCTTGGGTTGAGACAGCAAAGATGTACCTTGGAGCTTGTGACAGAATTATCTCTGAGCACAATTTTACAAACCTACTACGACTAACCACCAATATAAGGCATCATTCGATGACAATCTTCCAGTTGTGCCTTGCTTATTAAACACTGTTGGTCCACTGAAGCACCAGATGGTCTTAAGTAAGAAGAAAACAAGCCATAATGAAAGACTTTGAATATTGTTAGCATTGAATTGCTTCCACAAACTTCAGACCCTCAGGCAACTAAAGGTACATTCGTGAGTATGGCTTCTCATTACTCACATAACTCATGGATATTTGACTTCAGGGACTCAGATCATATCAACTGGAAACTTCTATACATATCAATGTGTCTTTCAGTATTCTAAGCATTTGCGTAGTGTCAAAATGATGGCTTGCTACCTTTGTTATTGCAATACATGAAACATGCCAGTTGGCAAAACAATATCAAAAAAAAATTCCCTTCTTGAAGTGAAAAATTCTCTTTCTTTTGACTTTTATTGCAGATTCTTACAATTAAAAATCCCTGTCTCTATGGATATAAAAATATATATATTATTACAGCACAAGTGCAATCCTTTAAATTGGAAAACGCATAAACGCTGCCTTCAAAATTGCAAGTGGATCTTGCTGTGGCAAACAGGCTAAACTCTTTCTCTGTTAGACTAGTCAAAGTGAACAGAAAAAATAATAATGGCTACAGAACTCATGATCGGGTATCGTTTTCCTCTTCCTGGATAAAAAGGAAAGAGTAATAAATCCCCACACGAAACTTCCCATCTGACAACTTCTAGGAAAGAATCGATTTACGTTAAGAATATTATGGCACCATGTTATTGAGCACTATAAAAAATGAATATAGTCCTGTCGTCCAATTACAGTGCCACGCAACGTCACTTACGTATCTCTCAACGCATTTTTCAAACCCCAAAAGTATCAATGGTCCAGTTGATAATAAAATATTACTGATGTGGCTCACTGGATATTTTAACTAATGATCCCAGTCCATTGCACCTCCAGAGAAAAGTTGGGACAAAAAACTGTAGACGCCCACATACATTGCGGATTCCGGAAACAAAATCAGGAGCCAAATAGTTAGCTTAAAAACTCTTGACAAAAGCGGGTCCCCTCCCGACTACGACGATCCAAAACAAATCAGGAGAAAAGGTTATCGGTGGTGGCAGAGCCGAGGGAAACACTAAGCTAAACAGTTCCCTCGTGTCAGCAGGCAAAACAGACTCCGTCGACCACCAAGAAAACCCAGCAGGTAAGGTCACTAAAAATGGACGAATCCCAGAGCGTCGAACTTCTCAGTCCGCATAGAGGAAAACTCTGTGTGCATGAGAGAGAGAGAAAGAGAGAGAGAGAGAGAGAGAGAGAGAGAGAGGGAGAGTGGGGGGAGTAAAGGACGGGGAAGACTAACCTTTTCGTGCAGGCGGTGGTACAAGGAGGCGGCGATCGGAAGCCCCAGCAGGGAGCTTCTCCACGTCGGTAGCAGGCACGGTGGCGACGGCCGCCGGGGCGCGAGGGAGGGGGGAGAAATATTAAACTTGTGGAGCGTGTGTTGTCTCTCTAGTAAAAGGATCCGAGTTGGGCGAGTCCAGAACAGAAGGTGAAGCCATTCTTGGGCTTTCGGGCCATCCTTTCTCCTGACATATAACTCTAGCCGGGTGGGATGGGTTCTTGGTTATGTGAATCAGCGACCAGCAGCCATGCTACGAAAGACTGACTGATATGGCCCACAAGACTCACATACATTGAACCCACATCTGTTGACTATTGACTTTGGCAGATATAGTAGGCCTAACTTGGGCTTTGAGGGTGGTCCAAAAACTCTCTTGGATTTTCATGCCTCCAAGAAGTCAGACCATTTGTTAATAGAAACACCTCTCGATAATTGTGATCAATAATAGCTTGATATTTACATTTATCCCATAAAAAATAATAAGATATATTTTCGTGATTGAAGTAGATTTGGGGCTGTGGAGAGGTGTTACTATTTTGATATGATCAACGATAGTTGCTGAATGTTTTTTGAATAATAAATAATCTTTAACTTGATCTCGTCATGCAGTATGTGACTAGTTAGCAAAAGCTTTACAATTTCTCTCATATTTTTCCACACAAAAGCTTCGATACAACTCCTGAGGTTTAGTGAAGGAATTGGGGATGATCATTCCACTCTAATTAGCTGCCAGAAAGATAATTGTATTATTTATAGAAATCCTGCCCAATTCTATATTTTTTATCTCTCAATAGCCATATTTTAATAAGTATTTTGAAATTCAAATGACTAGAAAATTAATACGACATGTCTTTATTCTTACGAGAAATCAATATGTAACTAATTTTTATGATGACAGATGAAAAGATAAACCATAGAGTTATTTCTTTCAAGGGGGTGCATTGGTTGACATTTTGATATATCCATGAATCAATAAATATCATTGGTGTAAACAGCAACGAATTAATATTTCCCAACTTCAATGAATATATATCCCAAACTTCAACGAATTAAACTTTCCAAAATTGATTCTTAAAGTGTCCTCTACCACGACACCCAAGGCGTGAGTCAAATGGTCCGTATCCTCTTCAAGCCTTTTTCTCTCTCATGAAATCCCCTTCCAAATTCATAAGAACACGTGGACCACTGACAGGCCCATTTATATATATATATATATTTGGCGATTCCAGCTTCTATTTATGCGATTGTCTCAGATTTATATTTTCATAATTAAATAGACTTAATCCGTTATTCGACAACACGTTGAAAATGCGATGTAAACACCTAGCTTGGCTAGACAGTAAGTTTCCAAATCTGGGCTCTCTCTTCGTAAGAGGGCAACAGAATGGGCTCCACCTCCCAAACTTTAGCTTTTCGCTGGATTTATAATATATATATATATCGTTTGCAGCAACACGGAATATTTATTTGACAGAAATATTCCAAGTACATGTCGTATGATACGGAGCGCTTGTTCACATCTCAAATAATAATGAAATGCCCAGTGGAGGGGTGGGTGGATCGCCGGCTCTCACGGAAGCCAGGCGGATGAGGAGATGAGAGGCGTCCATGTTGCGGCCCTGTTAAGGGCCGGTAGGGGGGGGGCATTCGAGCATGGCCCGAGCCCCGGCCCGTCTCGGCGTGGTGGGCGGGAAAAGGACCCCGGATATTTTCTGTCATGCATGTGCGGGAGGGCGTCATGCCGTCGTAATCCGCAGAGGAGTTGTCAACTGTGGCGTGCGCGAAGATGGCGGGAGGAATCGTTTGTTTAGTCGGAAAATCGCTGCCTTTCTCTCCGATACCACGTCAGGCCCCCGCAAGTGGGCCTCTCTCTCTGTCACCGGCGGAATATGAATCTTCTCCCAAATTCAGATTCCGAATTTAGAAATCCCCTTCCGCCGTCACCAGGATTCTCTCTGGCGGGAATCGCATCCGCGGAGGAGCGGGGGAGTGGAGAACCTCCAGGAGATCCCAAGGGCCACCCGTCGCCGTCGCCGTCGACGGTCGAATTGGTCCACGCTCGGCGGCGGAGGAGGAGGGATTTGTTAAAGGGTTCCCTGGCCGGAGCCAACGCAGGCGCCCACCTTCGGCGATGGCGACGTCTCCTCGCCGCCGCCGTGGCCAACTATCCATCGGTCCCCCTGGCTCCCCTCCCCCAGTTGCAGATTCTTTAACCCTCGTTTGACTTCTGGGCGGGTAGCTTTCGCCGGCGACGGCAACCCCGCGAGGTTATAAAGCCCCAAGGTACGGCGGGGGTCGCTTCAGGAAGGGAGAAGGAGGAGAACAGAGGAGGAGGAGGAGGAGGAGAAGGCCGTTCGTAGTGTGGGTGGGAACGAACGCTGCCATGGCCGCCCCCTGCCCTCCCATCGGGCACTCCGGCAAGTACTACACGCTATTGTCCAACGGGACATGCGTGCGGGACTCCAGCTTCTTCGGGGGCAAGGCGGTGCTCAACCAGGGCGTTGGATACTCCGTCATCCTGGGCTTCGGCGCCTTCTTCGCCTTCTTCACTTCGTTCCTGGTGAGCGCCACGCCCCACCTCCGTCCCTCACCTTCCAACCTCCTTTCCATCCGATTCTTTCCTGGTCTTGTGAGAGAGTACAGGCTGCGGTTGCCTTGGGATTTCCTGTTTGTTTGGGAGAGCTTTCCTTCCCGCGGCTTGAGGGCTGGAAAGGAAGAGCAGTAGGGATCGGGTGCTCCTGCCTTCTTCCGGCCTTCTTCCTGGGCCAGAGCCTCTGAGGAATTCTGGGCATCATCTACCAGGCAACATCGGTGTAGGTTTTCCCTGGTTCGAGCATTACGTCGAACATAACATCTGTCCAAGTCAAGTTCATCTTGTCCAAGATTACATTTGAGCAAAAGTAGTAGCCCACACAGGTCTATGACAGTTGATCAGACACTCCCCTGATGGGGGAGGTTTCTGTAAATCAATACAAAATCGCAACTTGACAAAGAGTTTAAAATATCGTCACACCTCTCCTATAAAACAGCGAGTAGCTCTTCCGTACCCGTTGACCTTAACCCACAACTAGGGCTCCTACGTAAGAAGGCAGGTGGGGGTTGAATCTTGGCCTTGGACTTTATATATTCCATAGTCAGCGCATCTGTGGGTGGCTGTGCAGTCGATCCACTTGCTGGTTGTCAATTCCCCCATTGTTAATACCGGGCGAGGGCCGTTCTTCAACACCTGATCCGGCTTTTGAGGGGGAGGGTGTGGGTAGGAGAGAGAGGAGGGGTCCTCAAAATATCCCAAGTATCCCTCTTTGATATTAAAAAAAGGTGGCTGGTCATATTTTAATGTTCTTCAATTTTTTCTGGTCAACAATCCTGCGTTGGTAAGTGTTCGCTCTTAGTTTTCAACGAGAGCTGTCTAGGAAAGTCAACCGGACCCGAAATATACTCAGATTATTATTTAGGGGCAAATATATTTTTTTGAGGTATTATCTCATTATCTCTGCTATGCTTTGCCTCGTATTAGGTGCATTATTTTTTAGGAAAAATAATCATATTCTTTTTTCTAGTAATTGAAATACGATGAAAACTATGCCCCTGTCATCGTTAATTTCATTGGTTCCTCACCCCACTTGGGGTTTCCTTCACATCAGCATCGTCATTATTGGGTGTCCAAATCATTTTATAATAGTAGTAATAATAATATTAATATATGATTGGAACGGATGAAATAAATTAAGCGAATAAGATATGTTACTGATAAATAACTCCATAGATGTGTTATTTACATTTTATGCGACTATTACAGTAGCAAATAAGTTATAGTTTTAGAAAAGTCAACCGAAGGAACTTTCAAATCTCTTTGAGCCGGTCCCAACGATCCATGGTCAACGAGGGCCCGCATAAAACCCTATACCGACCTTCTCGGGCAGTAGCTAAGCTCGACTAAGATCTCTTCCCATGGGCGACTAATGACTGCGGTAAATGGACAAAATCCGAAGGGTTTTCTGCTGACTTTCTTCCCGCTGATTTTCCTGCTGCTGTCTGCCCGCGTGCTCAGGTCTGGATAGAGAAGCGTTATGTTGGAGCTCGCCACACCTCGGAGTGGTTCAACACAGCTGGTAGGAACGTTAAGACGGGGCTGATTGCCAGCGTTATCGTCTCCCAGGTAATGATAATAATCATAATAATAATAATGAGTTTATTTTGTTTTCCGTTTTTAGAGTAAGATCAGTGAATAATTTGGTTATTTTTCTTCTCTCGATTTGGTGTTGCAGTGGACTTGGGCTGCGACGATCTTGCAAAGCTCGAACGTCGCCTGGCAGTATGGGATCAGCGGCCCCTTCTGGTACGCCAGTGGTGCTACCATTCAGGTCTGTACTCTCTCTCTCTCTCTCTCTCTGCACGAACCCTTCCTTGGTAGAGGGGGAGGAGGGTGTGTAATCCTCCTAGTTCCTGTGGAGCAGGTGCTTCTGTTTGGAGTCATGGCGATAGAGATAAAGAGGAAGGCGCCGGGGGCTCACACCGTCTGCGAAATCGTGAAGGCGAGGTAAGAGAGATAAAGTTCCCGTCTTTCATGGCGCAATCGGGGAGAGGGCGAGTGTGAAACCAAACCGGGGCTTCTTCTTCCTTGGGCAGGTGGGGAACGGCGGCGCACATCGTCTTCCTCATCTTCTGCTTCATGACCAACATCATCGTCACCGCCATGCTCCTCCTCGGCGGCTCCGCCGTCGTGAACGCTCTCTCCGGTGTCAACATCTACGCCGCGAGTTTCCTCATCCCTCTCGGCGTGGTGGTCTACACGCTGGCCGGAGGCCTCAAGGCCACCTTCCTCGCGAGTTACATCCACTCCGTCATCGGTAAGTCTGCTTCTCCCCATCCATCCTCCCTCCTTCGTCTTCTTGTCAGTGTCAAGGTTTTTACGGCTTTAGGGTTTTTAGATTGTCTCTGATCATCGTCGTCTTCCTCCTGACAGTTCACATCGCGTTGGTGATCTTCATCTTTCTGGTTTACACCTCGAACAGCGATCTCGGGAGCCCAAAGGTGGTGTACACTCGCCTCCTGGAGGCCTCCAGCCGGAATCGAGTGTGCCAGGAGCCGCTCACCCACCCCGGGCAGAACTGCGGCCCGGTGAGCGGCAACTTCCAGGGCACCTACGCCACCATGCTCAGCTCCGGTGGCCTCGTCTTCGGCATTATCAACATCGTCGGCAACTTCGGCACCGTCTTCGTCGACAACGTAAACTCTCCCTCCCTGCAACTCTTCTGCGACTCCCTGAATCTTTTCGAGGAATCAGAAGAGGAAACCCTTATATTATTTCTGGTGGTGGTGGTGGCGCAGGGTTACTGGATCAGTGCCATCGCGGCGAGGCCGTCGTCGACCCACAAAGGGTACCTGCTGGGGGGACTGGTCTGGTTCGCGGTGCCCTTCTCCCTGGCGACGTCGTTGGGGCTGGGGGCTGTGGCGCTCGACCTCCCCCTGACCAAGTTCGAGGCTGACCAGGGCCTCGTCCCCCCCGCCACCGCCATCGCCCTCATGGGCAAGGGCGGCTCCATCCTCCTCCTCACCATGCTCTTCATGTAAGCGCCCCTATGCTCTTCTTCTTCCAGGGTTCCTGCTCCTCCTTCTAGGATCTCCCTCTGAATAAATAAGCCATCTTTTTTAATGAATCCTGACGGTGGTGTTGGCGCCGGGTGATTCAGGGCGGTGACCTCGGCGGGGTCGGCGGAGCTGATCGCGGTGTCGTCGCTGTGCACGTACGACATCTACCGGACGTACATCAACCCGAAGGCAGACGGGAAGCAGATCCTCAAGGTCTCGAGGGTCATCGTCTTCCTCTTTGGATGCTTCATGGGGGTCCTGGCGGTGCTGCTCAACAAGGCCGGCGTGTCCCTCGGCTGGATGTACCTCGCCATGGGCGTCTTCATCGGCTCCGCCGTGATGCCCATCGCTTTCCTCCTCCTCTGGCGCAAGGCCAACGCCACAGGGGCCATCGCCGGCACCGTCTCCGGCTGCCTGCTCGGCGTCATCACCTGGCTCTCCGTGACCAAGGTGCAGTACGGGCGCGTGAACCTCGACACCACCGGGCGCAACGCACCCATGCTCGCCGGCAACCTCGTCTCCATCCTCTCCGGGGGACTGATCCACGCCGTCCTCAGCTTCGCCCGCCCGCAGAACTACAACTGGGAGTCCTCCAAGCAGATCACCACAGTGGAGCAGGACAAGAGCGACCTCCCCGACGAGGAGTTCAAGGAGGAGAAGCTCGTCCACGCCAAGCGCTGGATCATCAAGTGGGGCCTCCTCTTCACCGTCATCATCGTCGTCCTCTGGCCCCTCCTCTCCCTCCCCGCCCGTACGTCAGACAATAACCATCTCTCTCTCTCTCTCTCTCTCTCTCTCTCTCTCTTCCTTTCTCTCTCTAACTAAGGGCTTCTTCTGCTTGGTCTGTGCAGGGAAGTACAGCTTGGGGTACTTCACGTTCTGGGCGATCATCGCGATCGCGTGGGGGACGATCGGGTCGGCCGTGATCATCGTGCTGCCGCTGAAGGAGAGCTGGGAGACGATCGAGAATGTGTTCATGGGGATGTTCACCAACGACGCGCTCATGGCGAAGATCGAGGAGATGAACACCCGCATGCACGCCATCCTCGTCTCCTTGCCCGACGCCCAGCAGATCTACCTCCTCGAGAAGGAGAAGGCCAAGCGCGACGAGGCCCTCGAGAGCAAGGCCGCCGCCGCCGCCGCCGTCACCGATTCCAACTGAGCTCCCCGGCCCGCCGGAGATCACAGCACACCACACCCACCCCCCTTCCCGTTTCTCCCCCTTCCTCAACGAGAAAAGAAAAACCAGTGAAGCTGGTGTGGGTGTATGCTACCCCTCAGACTCCTCTCGAGATCGCTGAGTACCTCCCATACCACGTCGTGCCATGTCTAGCTCTTCCCTCTACAACTTCTTATCTCTGTATTCCCATCTCCATTTCAACGTGTAGTAGCATTTCACATCTCCCAATTCTCCGGACGGATGAGCAGCGGGAGCACGAAAGGTGAAGATCAGAGCGAGAGAGTGAGGGAGAAAGAGAGAGAGAGAGAGAGAGAGAGAGAGAGAGAGAGAGAGAGAGAGAGAGAGAGAACCATTATCGGCAAGGCAAGCTGAAGGAAGTAACTAGATAGAGCAAAGTTTGATAGTCCTTTCGAAGGAAGCTAATTCAAGAGATGACGATGACGAAGATGATTGCGACGAACTTGCATGGTTTTCGGGGGGAAGATGAGACAGGAACGGGGGGAAACCAGAAGGGGGGGGGGCGAAATCGTGTGCACCGTTCTACTTCTTCTCTTCCTTCTCCGCCTCGGCGGCCTTCTTCAACCTCGCGCCGACCTGGCGCTGGTTCATCCGCTCAACTCGGATCTTGGCATACGCCTTGAAGGCCTTCATCTCGTCGGTCACCTTCACGAGCTCCACAGAGGGCTTCCCTCCCTCAACGGGGAGGAACTCGCCATGGACCTGAGACACAGTCGCAAGCTCCTCGGGGGCAGAGTCACCCGCCTATAATGCGCAGATGATCAGAAAATGTTGCTCAAAAAACCGTTGAAGCAGATCACCAGAAAAGATCTAGCAAATCTACGTATAAGAACATCCCTTTTTGTGTTACCTTGAACTTGCCCGCACGCCTTGGGAAGATCACGAGCTTAGCCTTGAACGTCTTCAGCCTCTGGACATTGGCTTGCAGGCCCTCCAGGGAGCGATTCTTGCGGCGGTGATCCACTGCAATGCCGATGGTTGGGGCGAGCTTCTTGGGGATTCCTGCGCCCTGTGGAGAAACATAACACAGATCATAAATAAGCTGCTCTGCGGGGGAGAACCAGGCCATCGATGGATTCCTTACGAACTTTGAAGCGGAAAACTGGAAAACTTAAAACCTGAAGTCTCGGTGGTTAATTATAATTCATTCATGGCCAAGATGCAAACGGAAGGAAATATAGAAACAAGAAGATACTACTCTCGTACCTTGAGCTCCTCGAGAGAGAAGCCTCTCCCTGCTCGGGGTTTCATGTTGTACTTGAGAGTCTGGCACTGGACGATAGGACGCAGCGGTCCAGACGTCGGGCGGGGGAAGATCTTCACGGCCTTCTTCTGCCTTGCTGCGATGACGACATGGAAATGTTAATGACGTCGCCGAAACCAGTAGAATACTAAAGACGGAAAGAAACATCAGACGACTGTTCAGGAGGGGAATCGAGCAGGAACAGCCTACCATTGCGTCTTCTGGTCTTGCGGGCAGGCTGGTTGAACCAGGTCTTGACATAGTTCTGCCAGTGCTTCTTGAAGTGAGCATTCGGCACGACGTTGTTATGCTTCACCATGGCGCCTTACCTGTGGACGAAGAAGACCTGATCAGCATCCGACAAAAGACGAGGACCATTACCTAACATCCCAAAAATCCACGTTCCCAGCCTGCACTACATATCCTGTAGGGGATCATCACAGATGCAAGCCCGATAGCTCATCTACTTCGTCTACCACGTCCCTTAGCTAAAAAACCTGTTTGCGATGCAGAGCCTCGGCTAACAGGAGTGGCTCCAACCGAGATTGGCCCAATCAAAGGGCTCGATCCTGTAAGAACAATACGCCCCACCCTAGATCCAGAAACAGGCACTGGAACTCGCAACATCGCTGCAGGAAACCATATGCTCGATCTGATCTGACGAATATTTCACGGAATCACACCAGAACATCGGTTCTGTTATCCTAACCCTGGGGTATCACCATCGCATACCCTCCGCGTGCGCAGACCGATAGATAGTCGGAAATCTCAATACGACGAACAGTTCCGCCGGATCTCCGGGGAAACACGAAGAAGAGGAAGGATTACAGAATAACATAGAGGGATCCTCAGCGACGAAGTACCGAGGACAAGAGAACACCGAGGAGGGAGACCTCACCTTGCAGCAAAGCAAATCTACCTTCCGCCGCCACCGCCACCGCCCCACTCCGCTGCCTCCCCCTCATCTTCCATCTCGCTTATAAAACCCTAGGGGTTGCTTAGCAGTGGTGAGATGCACTTTGGGATCTGCGATACGGACGGTCCAGATCGCGGGAAAAGACGCGGACCAAATTAACCATTTTACCCTAAAAAATTGCCTATTTACCTGATGCGACATTATTGGATTCACCCTCACGAAATACATAATGCCAGCATAACCCAAAATAATCATCCATTTTATCATGTTAACCTTCTAGAATATTGTGTTATTACCTGATAAATTAATATTTTGCATAAATTATAGAAAAATACACCCATGTGGCCCAAGTGGTATTTTACTTTAAAATATGCTCAATATTTAACTCATAAAAAAATACTGAACCAAAATACTAAAATTGTAATGTTCTCAACCATGGTTACCCTATAATTTTTAGCATATGATTAAACCTAACATTGAAGACCATAATAAAACTAATATTTTATTTTATTTTATTTTATATATAAATTATTTGGCAGTATATATACATATATAGTAAAAAAATCATTGATCCCCACACTCCATGATAGGATCCCCATCATGTATTTTGCTAAATGATCCAGCAAACCTACATGAAATAAAGTGATAATATCTGATTAATATTTTTTTATCGCTTAATTAGTAATTATTACTTAATTGAGAGGGAAAAACGACATTTTCCACGTTGGCCCGGAGAGTGAAAAAGTAATGAACGGAGATCTGATAATCTCTGCAAGGATCAGTTGGAACTAGAAATCCTAGGCCGTGTGGCCCGCTAAGACCCAAGAGAGATAGTAATAGTGAATACGGCGAAGCCCTTGACACGTCGCAGTGTCTAGGGGACATATACGTCATTTGAGTTGTTTCCCGCCATTGGCATAGCCTCGCGGGTGGCGAATTTTCGTTGCAGACTTGAAAAGGCCCTTCTAGGGCTTCTCCGAACTCCATCGTCTTCGGCATCTGCTCGCTCTGGGCTCCTGGATCTGGGAGCTCGGGGAGGTCGATCGTCGGTGTGCTTGCGAGGTTGCTCTGGAGATAATGCGTTGATTCCCATTTCTGAGAGTTTTTCTGTGCTTTCCTTGCGTCCCGTTGGATTTTGATCCATTTGAGAAGGGGGCGGAACGCGAAGGGAGGCGTGGGGGAGATGGAGGGGGTGAGCCTGACGAGGGGGGCGATTGCGGATATAACCAATGGAGGTGCGGAGGGGATGAAGCCGGTTCTACAGGTGGTGGACTTGAAGCTGGTGCAGACGGTGCAGAACACCACGGAGCGGTTTCGGATGGTGCTGTCGGATGGAGTGCACGCGCAGCAGGCGATGCTGGCCACACAGATGAATCCGATGGTCAAGTCGGGACAGCTGCAGAAAGGCTCGGTCGTTCAGTTGAATGAATTCATCTGTAACCTAATTCAGAACCGCAAGTAAGTCCGCCCTTGACATATCTTTTCCTTACATTACATATTGTTCTCTTAGATTCTTGAGAGCCGAATATAACAGTGGGAGAAAATTATGTGTCAAAATAGAAGGCGATGATTTGGTTAATTGGATGGTCGTCAGTGAGCACTAATTTAATGGTTATTTTTCAACCAGTTGTGTATGTTGGATGCTTTTTAGTCGTCGATCGTCGATTTGATTAATTTATTACCTTATTTAAAGGAAGGGTTGGGAGGTTTGTGGTGATGTAGTGTGTATGTGTGTGTGGGGCGGAGGTATTCGGTAAAGGCTCTATGCATTTTACTTCCTTGGGATGAATGGAACCGGTTATTTCGTTTTTTCGTTGGTAATTTTGGGTTCTTCGCCCTCGTCAAATTTGAAAAATGTTGAAAAACCAAATTGAAATGGTTATATGCCAATTGCATGGATGTAACATGTTATATACTGTGCCAAATTCGGATCTATTATTAAGTGTAAGTTTCGTGCTCTGCTGGAGTCTTTAGGTGTTCTTTTTTTCAAGGTCCACTTCTCGTTTAGACAGCATCATCCCTCTTGATGAAGTATATATTGCTTCTTCTTTTTTAATCTTAGTTATCATTTTATGGCTTTTGATTGTATTGCTTGTTCTCGAAATTAGATATTAACTCGTCCTTCCCACTCCAATGGATGGAGTCGTTTGTTATTACTATGTAAACTATTGTGACGCTGGAATGTTTCTGTTACCACTTGTTCATCCACCTTGGTAGTTTTCTGTTCGCATCTGGCCAGAGAGATCTTTGAATTAGCTTGATAATCAATGTTATGGTCCTTAGATCAATTCAGGGTATGCTTGTTCTTGTCTTTAGGGTACTTGTGCATGAGAAAAATGTTCTTGGTGCGTCTCTGTAAGTACTACCATATGAAAAAAAATAACCAGGTGGGCTGCTGAATTTGTTCTACATGTTTATGTCTGTTCCCTTTAAGAGTGTGGGGGGAAAAATACAATAAGCGGACCGGTCAGCAAGGTCCTTATATCCTGCATGTTCCAAAAAGACACATTCGTTTGGAAATGTCTGCCATATGTCGCAAAAATATGTCGTTCTGTCATGTGCACTGCCATCTTTGTTTCATGGTCATCATCTGTGGCGTGTGGAATCCTTGTTGCGTCTGTATGCCTATTTAATTTATTGTGTGTTTGTCCCATCACTCGTGAAATTCGGATGGTCTTCTGGTCTTTGTTTGTGCAAATATTCAACTGCTGGGTGGGTGGGGAGCGAGAATGCATCAGGTCTGTGTTGTCATGCAGATCTAGGAGAAAATTATCTGTCAAAGAAAGAAATCAATGATGTGACAAAGAACGCATCCTTTCCTTTCGTATGGATATGTAGGTCGGTGTTACCCAAAAAGTGAGAGTTTGCATTTCGATTTTACTAGCTGAGAACGCTTTCGTAACCAGGTTGCTTTCTCTTGGGAAGTCACATCACGGTATTATTATTTGCCTCATCTTGGGTTTTCTACAGATGTGTGGGCAATGTTAATAGAATTCTGATGCCCTTTAGAAATCACAGCTTAGAGGACGCATGTTTCACTATTATGGCAGCGTTACTTCCCCTTGCCATGTGGTTGGGCTTATGCGAGTCTCATTTCTGCTTTGAACAGGATCATCATTGTTCTCAGCTTGGAGATCATACTCGAAAAATGCAATACCATTGGGGAGCCAAGAATCTACGATGGTACCGGTGCTGCCTCACAAGGGCAACCACCGGTGCCAGCATCAATAACAGATAAGCCACCTGGTACGACCACCGGTGCAGGCCCGCCACCCCATGACAGTGCAGCTCCAGGTCTGAGCAGCATAAACAGTCTGAAGCCCAGGGCAGAGCCTCTGATGATGAACAACAACAATAGCAGCAGCAGCCCCTACGGTGGCGGCTCGTTGAGCTATGGGGCACCTTCCTCGTACCACAGAGCAGACCCGGAACCTCAGAATCTCAATCAAAACCAGAGGTTCCAGAGCCCCGGGGGATTCCGACCACCGGGCAACAGCTACGGCCGTCAGATCCAGCCGACATATCAACAGGTGCTGCAGCCGGCGTTATACTCTAACAGGGGCCCGATAGCGAAGAACGAAGCGCCGCCGCGCATAGTCCCGATCGCTTCCCTGAATCCTTACCAGGGGAGGTGGACGATCAGAGCTCGGGTGACCTCCAAGGGGGATCTTCGGCGCTACAGCAATCCCCGGGGCGAGGGCAAGGTCTTCTCCTTTGACCTGCTCGACTCGGAGGGAGGGGAGATCAGGGTCACCTGCTTCAATGCGGTGGCCGACCAGTTCTTCGACCAGGTCGAGGCCGGCAAGTTGTACCTGATATCCAGAGGCAGCCTGAAGCCGGTCGTGCAGAGGAACTTCAACCACCTGAACAGCGAGTACGAGATATTCTTGGAGTCAACCTCGACGGTGCAGCCCTGCGGCGAGGAGGACGACGGGTCGATCCCGCGGGTGCAGTTCAATCTCCGCTCCATCGGGGAGATCGAGTCCGCCGAGGCCAACTCCATCGTTGACCTGGCGGGGGTCGTCTCCGCGGTCAACCCGGTTACCTCCGTCATGAGGAAGAACGGGACGGAGACCCTCAAGAGGACCCTCCAGCTGAGGGACATGTCCGGGCGCAGCGTGGAGTTGACTTTGTGGGGGAGCTTTTGCAACGCCGAGGGTCAGCGGCTGCAGCAGATGTGCGACGCCGGGCTGTTCCCCGTCCTGGTGGTCAAAGCCGCCCGGGTCAACGACTTCAGCGGGAGGTCTGTGGGGACCATCTCCTCGAGCCAGCTCTTCGTCGACCCCGACTTCCCGGAGGCGCGGCGGCTGCGGGAGTGGCACGACGGCGAGGGCCGCCACTCCGCCGCCTTGTCCATCTCCAGGGATGGCGCCGGCGGCGCCGGCGGTGGGAGGGCTGACGACCGGAAGAGCGTCTCGCAGATCAAGGACGAGGGCCTGGGGCGGTCGGAGAAGCCGGACTGGATCACGGTCAAAGCCACGGTGACCTTCCTCAAGGTGGACAACTTCTGCTACACCGCCTGCCCGCTCCTGGTCGGCGACCGCCCCTGCAACAAGAAGGTCAACAACAACGGGGACGGCACGTGGCGGTGCGACCGCTGCGACCGCTCCTTCCCGGAGTGCGACTACCGGTATCTTCTGCAGCTGCAGGTGCAGGACCACACGGGGCTCACATGGGTCACCGCCTTCCAGGAGGCCGGGGAGGAGATCGTCGGCGCAGCCGCCAAGGAGCTCTACGCGCTCAAGTACGAGGAGCAGGACGACGCCAGGTTCGCGGAGATCGTGCGCGGGGTGCTCTTCCGCGAGTACCTCTTCAAGCTCAAGGTCAAGGAGGAGACCTTCAGCGACGAGCAGCGCGTCAAGTCAACCGTCGTCCGGGCCGAGAGGGTCAACCCCTCCTCCGAGAGCAGGTACCTCCTCGCCCTCATCGACAAGCTCTCCTCCGCGCCGCCGCTGGAGCCCGCCGCCGCCGGCATGCCCGGTGCGTATTCGTATTCCACCGCCAGGAGCGCCGTCGCCCCGAGGAGCTATCCCCCGGCGGAGCCGCCGAGGCCTCCTATGATGGGGCGGCAGCAGGTCAACCCCTACGGCGGCAGCGACGGCGGGGCGTACGGCCCTGCTCCGAGGATGACGGCGGCGGTTGATCGGGCGATGGGTGGTGGAGGAGCTTACGTCAACAGGGCAGCGGCCGTCGGGCAGGGTGATGGCGGTGGCGGTGGCGGTGCCGCCTCTGGGAACTGCTTCAAGTGCCAGCAACCCGGCCACTGGGCCAGAGACTGTCCCGGAGCTGGCGCCACCGCTCAGGGTTACGGGGGTGGCGGCGTCGGCGTCGGCGTGGCCGGCAGGTACGGCTTGCCGAAGCCGCCGCCGCAGCAACAGCTGGGAGGCTATTGACCAGCCACGTGGCAGAAAGTTGGCGTCCATGCAAATTCGGAATGGTAGCGTCTCTCATCTTTATGATGATGACACGCGTCTCCCCCTGGTTGCCGATTCTTTCCTCCCCTGGTTGGATAGAACCTTACAACCCTTTTTGGAAAATACCACTGTATGGAATCTCCTCGCCGTGTGTGTGAGAGAGCGAGAGAAGAGGGTAATGGGCCGTTATCGGGCTTCGGAATGGACCAATCTCTACAATGTGGGGGCCGCGAGATTTCAGTTTCTTCTCCTCAACGGAGGGCGTCGCTCCACCTGGCGGTGGAAGCGGCTGCTCCTCTCGACGTGGCGCCCCACGGTTCGCTTTCGTTGCAATACTTCGGCGCCCGTTCGCCTTTACTCGGTGCTTCTGCTTACTCCCCTCCCTGTCTCTCTCTCGCGGCGAATCAATGGCGAGCTGCGGGGTGGCGCCGCCGATCGCCGTCGCGCGGCCGCCGTCCGCCAGGGGCTCGTTCGTCCGCTTCCCTCTTCCGAGGATCCGTTGTCTCCCTCGAGGCCGCTCTGGCGGGCCCTCCCAAGCGAATCCCCGGCTGTTCCTCTCCTTCCCTCTCCTTCGCCGGAGAGGATGCCGGCTCTCTCCCACCTCTGCCGTCGATTCTGATTCCTCCGATCTGCCTGTCCACCAGGTGACTCGGAGGATCGCGAGGAAGATTAATGTGTGCGAGTTATCGCAATCCCTCCGAGGATCTGAAACTTTTGGGGTTTTTGTTTGGGTGTCTGCAGAGCTCCGTCTTCCGGGAATGGGACGCGATGACGGCGAGGTTCGCTGGCGCTGCAAATGTCCCGTTTCTCCTGCTGCAGCTCCCGCAGATCATCCTCAACTATCGCAACCTTGTGGCTGGCAACAAGGCCGCGCTCTTCGCCGTGCCCTGGCTAGTGAGGCCGCGATGAAATCCCTCCCCATCTTCGTGAATCACTGGCTTAAACTTTTGATACCCTTCAGCGTGGTTGGAAGATGCCAACTCCGTGTGGTGCCGTCTGGGCAGGGGATGCTGACGGGGCTGCTGGGGAATCTGTCTCTGCTGTCGTACTTCGCGAAGAAGAGGGAGACGGAAGCGGTCCTTGTTCAGACTCTCGGGGTGCTGTCGACGTATGCAGTGATCTCGCAGCTGGCGGTTGCCGAATCCATGCCCCTCCCCCACTTCATTGTGACTTCAGTCGTCATCGGCGCGGGGCTGGTGTTGAACTTCTTGAACTACTTTGGGTGGCTCAGCGAAGGTGTCTGGAGGTTCTGGGAGGACTTCATCACCGTCGGGGGGCTCGCCGTTCTTCCGCAGGTGGGTGAATCTCTCAGCCAGCTGATTATGATCTTAATTTTCTGGGTGAGATTCTTACTGTGATGCGTCCTGGATTTGTGCCGTCGTGTGTGCCTTGCAGGTTATGTGGTCGACGTTTGTTCCTTTCGTCCCCAACAGCATCCTTCCCGGTCTCTTTTCCTCCATTGGTGCAGTCGTGGCTGTTGTTATGGTAAGTCTTAATACTCTGGTGGTTCTTTTCCATTCGATAGCCCCCCTAAACTTTAAGATGTGACCACACTATTGTATGTCGCACCTGAATGATTTCTGATTTGTGAAGTTGAACGTGTCTTCTGAAGAGAAAGACTACAAAGAATCACAAAAATCGGAGTCTGATGGATCGAAGAAAGATACTATGGAAGAAGATGGTCTGAATTAAATGTCTAAATTTTCAAAATGGAGTGCTGTCTCGGAGGATTTAACTATAACATAGCTTTTTTTTTTGAAATTTTAATTACACTGAATTTTTTTCGTTCAGAAATGATTCAACAAGTTGCAGTGGCTATAATAATTTGCAATGAACTAATCACCTAGAGCCAACTTACCCTCTGAGAAGGTGTTTGTGGAATTTCTGATCTGAATAGATCTAGATCGGTGGTTAAAGGAATATTCATTGCTGAAGATCTCATTTCGAGTGAATTGTAAAAGGCTCCAAGATCGGGTCATCATGAATGGAGATCCTAACAATGTTCGTGATGTATGCTAATGAATAGTATATGAAACCCATATTTGAAGTGTAGAAGTATTCGGGATTTCTAATTGGGGTCAGACATGTATTAGTTTGATGGTCAGATGGGGATATATATCTGTCATGTATGGTTATGCTATCAATAGCATTATCTCAGAACATAACTACATAGTAATTGACATATAAATACTCGTTTTCAGATTTCTTCCTTCAAGACTATAGATACAAGTGACTATGGCTACTAGTTTATTGTTGCTAATTTAAACAAGTCATTGCCTCGTAATGCTGAAGTCATTTACTGAAAATTGACCGCCCAGATTTATGGCTGCTAAAGTTCAGTACTGACTTGCAGGCGAGGACCGGCAAACTTTCTGAAAAGGGGGCCAAATTTGTCGGTTCAATATCTGGCTGGACTGCTACTCTACTGTTCATGTGGATGCCGGTTGCACAGATGGTATTATTATCATCAAATTTCAGTCTGCTGAACTTTCGCTAGCACGATCACTTTTAATGCTTGCCTTATACGTGATTAATGTTATTATTATTATTATCTACAGTGGACAAGTTATTTGAATCCCGACAACATCCAAGGTTTGTCGGCAATCAGCATGTTGCTTGCCATGATTGGGAATGGACTTATGATCCCACGTGCATTATTTATTCGAGATCTTATGTGGTAAGCATTTTTCATGATTTTTGATTATGGCATAGATCAAGTTCAGGTCGAAATATTTCTTTTTTTGTACCGACTGATTGAGATATATAAACCCGTGGAAGGATATCCTTTACAAAGCATAATCAGATTATTTATTCGTGCATGATTATCATCTAACTTCTTGTGATACATCTAGTGCTGGCATATTGGGTGTCAAATGAAGAAGACTACAAACTAGAGTTCAGGACTTCTGTCAGGCTCTTGATACGTCTAATACCTTTTCCCCTCCAACTGAACCCTCTTGAAACCTATCCCACCACCTAGAGTGCAAGTCTATGTCTTCAGGCTCCAAGAAGTAGGCATTTTGGCGGATTATAAAGAATACCACTCTTGTGTCCCATAGATATATGAAGGGAGGGAGGGAGAGGGGGAGGGAGAGGGGGAGAGAGAGAGAGAGAGAGAGTTTAGAATAAAATCGATTTACAACAATAGTACAATGTCTATGAAGAAACAAATACATGATGAACCTGTCTTTTCTAATAAGCGTGATAATGCAGGTTCACAGGTTCAAGTTGGGCAGCGTTTCTGCATGGATGGGGAAACCTGGTGTGCATGTACTGGTAGGTCCTCTTCCAAATGTTATTGCCCTTGTAGACAGACACTTTAACATTTTCTCCACAGTGAATCTCTGCCGTGTTTCCCCTTCAGCTGCGACAGCATCAGCAGGGAATTCTTCTTTGCGGCAACACTAGGCTTGTTTCTATGGCTAGGTTGGCCGCTACCCCTATTTTCCTCTCAGTCTGCATGCTGTGTATTGCTTCTTTCTCTCTCTGCTGCTTCTTTTGCTTTTATTTTTCCCTCTTCTCTCTCTCTGCATTCTGCACTCTCACGTTTCATGCCGTGTATTCTCTCAATTATTTTCTTTGGCCTGAGACTCCCCCCCGCCCCCCCCTTCTATCTCTCTCCCTCTCTCTTGGTGTCAGGAATCGCTCTGTGGAGGGACACCATCGCCTACGGACACGGTTCGCCCATTAAATCATTGGAGGAATTGGTCTCCGGGAAGTGACCCCGAAGGGGCTGGCTTCTAATAACGGCGCTCTTGACCAGCTGAAGGGAGGAGAAGAAAGTAGCCGCAGCAGAAGAAGATAAGAGTTGTAGCTCCGCTCGCCCGCTCTCTGTCTCTAAACAAACATCCAAAGATCCTAAATTTAGCAAAAGAAAGTCTTCTTTCATCCTTCCTCCGCTTTCTTCACCGGCGGGATCGCTCATCTCATTTCTCCATGAACAGTGACAAAATGCTAAAACCAGGAGGAAAAAGAAGAGGGGGGAGGGTGGGGGATCTGACTAACATCTTTGGTTTTGTTTACAGGGATGATGGGCCACTTTCTACTTACAGGAGGGTTTCTTCTTGGCGTTGCCCTCGTCCTCCAGATCGCTCAGCAACTCCTCGACGGCGGCGGTGGATAGGGTCATCCCCGCCGAGGCCTGCTTCATCCACCGGGTCATCTCCTTCGCCTCCCTCACCACCTTCTCCTCCTCCACCCTCATCGCCTTCCATAGCTCCTTCCCCCGACGGCGGAAGGCCTCCGACAGGTGGCGCTCGTCCTCGTCCTGCTTCCTCCTCATTGTGGCGGCGCCGCCCTTCCTCGGTGAGAACCCGAAGCAGCAGGCTCGCCGCTGGCGTGGCGGCGACGGTGAGCCGGCGTTGGACGGGGAGGGAGAAGGAAAAAAGGGTTCCGGCGAGGCGGCGGCGCCGCCTGATGCCTTCTTCTCCGGGAGCCTTCCGCCGTCGGGCTTGTCCCCGGCAGGCGGGTCTTCCTCGAGGGGTGGCGGTGGCTCTCGGGCAGCGGAGGAGGAGCACCTCCGGGGAGGATCGGCCGCGGGGAAGGTCTTGAGGCGGCTGAAGCGGGACTCAACGTCGGCGGGGAGGAGGGCCTCGCTGGAGAGGTGGGCGGTGTTGAGCCTGGCGATCTGCTCCAGGGCCACCAGGTCAGCTGCCTCCGCCAAGAGCGCCTCCACGTCACCGGCGGAGTTGCCGGTGCTGCTGCTGCTGCTGCCGGGGGAGCAGGAGGAGACGGGGGTGAAGCTCCCCACCGCCATGTGTGTGCGGGAGGGAGAGAGAGAGAGAGAGAGAGAGAGAGAGGGAGAGAGGAGGGTCTTCACAGGAGGGTGGAAGGAATCTATTTATTGGACTCGACCGGGACTGTTCTCATTTTCGACCGTTGCGGCTCCTGCGGGCCCCGCTGAGCCTTCTTCCCCGCTCCTAGTAGTCCCCATTCTTAGATTCGACTCTCTCTCTCTCTCTACGCGTCAGACGCCCACCTTCTGCATGAAGCCGATGTGTCGATTTGGCTTAAGGCTGCGTTCTGGGTTGGGTTAGTTTTCACGATTCACCTCGCATACATGGACAGAGTGCGGCGGGCACAGGGTTATCTGATCGTCAAGGCCTCATTAGACTAACTCAAGAATCAAGGTCTTAATCATTAGATCTAAAGTTTCTTTTGTTTTGAAGTTTTTTAGGCATCACATAAAGAAAAGAGATATCAGCAAATAAATAGGCAAGCAGATAAATTAAATCAAAGTGAAAGAAGGAATTTAAGAAAGATGAATAGAGGAGAGAGAAAAAGTGTGGAGCTATTAAAATTTCATGAAAAAAGGGATATAGAGCTGACCCATTTGAAGAGAGAGAAAGTATATTGACCTACAAATTTTCTGTCAACCTATGATCCATCCTTTCAAAGAGAGAACATGTATTGACTTATGTGTTAACTTAGAGAGGTTAAAACCAAATCTAGAAATCTGATGTGCCTAATATGTTGGAAAATCTGACATATGATAGAAGATCTATGACAAGGGCCTCATATCTTTATACATTAGAAAATAAAAAAAATGTTTGAAAATCCTGTGTTGACACACTTGTATGACCTTGTTTAAAAGTTTGCCAACCTGAAAAATCTCACCACACAATCTATTAAGTATGTTGTCCCAAGTATTGACTTAAGCAATCTCTAACTGATCTAATCATATATATTTGAATTTCAATTGTTGAAATTTTTAGACCTTATGACTAACTCTTTGGAAAAAGGTTTCAAAGTGTACCTCAACCATTGATCGTCTCATTTTACACATTTCCAAGATTATCTCTTAAAGATTAGCTTTTGTGGTTGCTTGCTAAAGCTTCTTCAAGCATCCATTTACCTACTACATCAAGAAGGTTCTTCATTTTAGCATCAATACTTAACTTTGGTGATCTTAACCTTCTATGTAAATTCACTTGGAGGAGTATTTGTAATGACAGTAGACTTGTGAATTCACATTATTGTTATGGGATGATAAATTTGTGAATTCTATCTTGTGGGGGATTTTTTTCATCTTGTGAATCTCACCCATGAATCCTTAAAGGAGAATAACAAAAGTCAAGGGTAAGAACTTATAAATTTATATGTCAAGGAAAACATTATAAATCTTGTTATTTTATATGTGCAGAAATTTAGTGTCGACCCAAATTTATCTATGTTGAAATATGTTTTTAAGAATTGGTAACACTAATTAAAAAACATGTAAAATATAATAAATTAAATATAAAACTAATTTAACACCCCTCCCCCCCCCCCTATCAATACCTAGTATCAAAGGGCCAAGTGCTGATTTATTTAGTCGCAATGGCTTTGGCATCAACATCTTATTGACAAACTGACGTAGGTTGACTTATGGGCATCTGCTTGAGAGGGAGAGGCAAGAGATGTTCTATACGTAGAGTTTTTTCATTTTTGAGATATGCTCTATAGTTTTGAGGTCCTTACACTGTAGCCTTTTGATTTATTACGTAATCAAATCATCTCATCTCATTCAATCATGTGACTTCCATATGAGATTGTATGTCATAAGTTATGTGATATAGGAGGGGATCAAAAGACCAAGATAACCCTAATATAAAATGACTCTCACATTGAGTACATTGAGTCTACAAAAGTTGACTAAGGCAAACCCAAATTATTACCCTGAAAGAATTGAAACAAGTTCGGATTGACGTAGTTAAGGACCACATGGAGGTTAGGTGATCATCGACTCACAGTAAATTACTAGTCAAAAATCAAGGGGTTCTTGCAACACTTTTCATTAGCTGTGATAATAAGTGGATGTATCTAGGGATCACTCAACCACAATTACATAGATAATATCTAATAAATCAAATAGTTAATCTGGAAAGAAAAAGGGTCCAGAGATCACCTCAATGCCACCAAGATCGACTGTAGGTTGAGAGAAAAGAGTAGACGTTGAAATCAAATCTTTGACCATTGATCGATGACTAAGTGTTGACGATTGATTAGATATCGATAGTTCATTGCTGACTAGTCGACTAGTTCATCGTTGACTGGTTGTCTGTTGAACGGCAACAACGGAATCGGTCGGCGGTTCGGGCCAGGCAGTTCACTGAATTACTTGGGCTTGAGGGAGCCAGACGGGTCGGATCTAGCGGTTCCGGCGGATCCGGACCGGTTCAACGGGCGGTCTCTGGGTCACTAACCGGTGGGAAGTTAAACTGGGGGGGGTGGACGGGCAGACGGGCGGCGGAGCGGTGGATGGCGGTGTCGGCAGCGGTACGCCGGCGAGGACGCGGGCGGCGGTGGCAATAGCTCGGGACGGCGGGGGAGGCACGAATAGAGACCCAAGACCCTAGCGTCGTTGGTGGTGTGGCGGAGATAGGGTAGGATTCGACGGAGGCGGAGGATGGGTGGGGGGCGGCGGACGATGGATGATTGTCGACGGCGGCGACGAAGAACGACGGACGGTGGAAGGCGGCGGCTTAAGGTGGATGGATAATGGCCCACCCTCACGGCCTCCCTCTCACGGAGGGATAAAAATGAAAGCTTCCGAAATCAAAATACTCTCCTCTATTATTTCTAGGGCTACGAGAGATTATTCATAACCTCTCTGATGTATTATGTTTAACAGAAAAAGACAAATGCTAAATAGAAGGAATCCCTCCTTCACAGGCCTGTGCTGATGTGCTGCCAACGTTCATGGTGGCCGGCTTCTTCGATCCTCATCAAATTCTATACCTGGCTAAAAATTTATCCGGTTGACTCCGTGCGTAATGAGGCTGGCCTATGGTCTGAGGGAATCAGACCGATTGACCGACGGTCGTCACGTCATCTTCTCCGCCTTCCTTCTTTGCCTGGCGTTCCATTTTACTATGGTCGAGTACCACCCATGGAGGATGAAAAGCGCGATGAGGCGCATCACTCCGGCGAAGACCACCTCGGAGAATGCCGCCAGGACCGAGTTCGCCGGAGCCTCGTCGGCCGTCGTGAGGGAGAGGATGGACCCCACCTGGTTGCAGGTGACCAGGAACTTCCCCGACTTGATGCCGTCCAGAGCTCTTCTGACGAGGTCATAATTGGCGAGGAAGACGACAGGATTTTAGTGAGCTCGGGCCTCCTCTTCACCTCTGCAATCGGCGAGAGTCAGGGTTAGGGCAGTCCATGGTTTTGCGCAAAACCAGGTGAATAGGTGATGATGCCTTGGGTAATGGATCTTGTTTTTGGTCGTGAATTTCTCAGCACTTGCCAAAGGTTAGATGAACAGAAGGGAGAAGAAGAAAACTCACGAGAAGAAGAGAGAGGAAGGAAACGAGATGGTGACCTTCTTGAAATCCAGGGGTTTCGACGTCCGGGGGGAAGATGAGGGAGACGCGGATGTTATCGAAGACTCCTGCTGTAGAGCCTCCGCCAGGCCCCGGAGGGCGAACTTGCTGGCGCTGTAGGACGTGTACCCGTAGACTCCTATCTGACAGAGGAAGAAGAAGACGAAGGTCAACCTCGATGATGATTATAATTATGACGATGATGATGATGATGATGATGATGATGATGAGGAGGAGGAGGAGGAGGAGGAGGAGGAGGAGGAGGAGGAGGTCCTCCTCATCATTGGGAACAGCGAGAGAGAGAGAGAGAGAGAGAGAGGGGCTACCTGGTCGGCTTGGGAGGAGATGACGGCGATGGAGCGCGAGGGGGAGCCACCGGCGGCCTGCTTCATGGCCGGAAGCGCGTGGCGTATCAGGTTGAAGGTACCCACCACGTTGATATCGATGGTGTACCTCACCTCCTCCATGTCCACCATCACCAGCTCCCGCGGGAGGAAGACCCCGTGGTTGCAGACGAGCACGTCGACGGTGCCTGCCTCCTCCAGGGCCTCCCTGACCGCCTTCTCGTCCCTCACTTCCACGCTGTAGATCGCCGCCTCCACCCCGGTGGCGCGGCGGATCTCCTCGTGGGCCTCCTCCAGCTTCCGGAGATTGCGGGCGAGAATCGAAACCCTATCTCCCTCGGCGGTGGCCTGCTTCGCGAGGCTGAGTCCGATGCCGCTGGACCCGGCGGTGACGAACACATGGCGCCCCTTGATGGGCACCTTCACTCCTCCCGGCGCGACAACGTAGCAGAGGACGGCGAGAAAGGCTGCCACCGCGGCGGCGGCATCGAGCAGCAGGAGCGCGCAGTGGTCCATGGTTTTCGCTGGCGGCTAGCAGAATGCCCGATGCTGCTGCGTGTGCTGTGATGGCGTACTTTGGAGAGTTTGGGAGGTGTCTTATAATGGCATTCACTCAGCCGGAGACGGTCGACACTGGCCAGCGGCGGCGATGGAGAGGCTCTGACGGTGTGGAACGAGGAAGACGACGAGTAATGCTCCCGTTTCTACGCAGGATTGCTTTTTTGCACAAAAAAATCCAATTTTTAATGGAAAGAGGTTAATAGGTATAATCGCCATTGACGGGAAGTCCACCGGCCTTTTGATGACTTTGAAGTCAGAACTTGATCGAACACCCCGTGATTCATAAATATTTGGAGTATCGCCCTTCTCAGCAGTCAAATTTTTAGGGGCATTTGTATTATTCTGTAGTTTACTGGGTACAGTAGCGTTAGCCTAGAGCATCTGGGGGGGGGTTTGGTGGGGCAAGACCACGAAAGAAAGTCTTCCGCCCACCAACGAAGAATTCCCTCTCTCCCATAAGTTTTTCACACTATGAAGAACAGCCAAGTTACAGATACTGGTCCAAGTGGTCTGCTAAAGAGGCACGTGGAACGATAAGAGGCTGCGATGTGGATCTTGTGACTGGTCCAAGTGGGCCTGATGGTATGGCCCAAATGTATAATTGGGCAGGACCCATTTTATGTTTTACTTAGTTAAAAACAAGCCGGTCCGGGCCGGAGTTTCGTAATATGGCCCATTAACTCCTTATCTGGGCCCAACCAATATGGTTGGGTCCGAGATTATTATTAACCGTATGGTGGACCCCTTAATGCCGCCAAATTCTCTCTCTCCCTATCACTCTGCTGCGGAGAAAAAAATTGGGGGAAAACGGCAAAAGAGCGGGCGCGGGAAGGGGGGGGGAGAGAGAGAGAGAGAGAGACGGAAAGCACTCTCTCTGCTCTTCGGCCGCCGCTCTCTCTCTCTCTCGCTCTCTATCCCGCCGTGCATCTGGTCGGGATGGAAGGCGCCGGGGAGGGGAGGGATCGTAGTTCGCGGGCGGGGGATCGGGAGGAGGAAGAGAGTCCGGTAAATGCTTCGTCCGTTGGGGCTTCTCTCCATTGCTCCATTTTTCGCTGCCGCCTGGTTCTCGTCGCGCGGTCCACCGCCATTTCTCTCAACTGCTGCCGCGGTTAGGGTTTCTGCATACGAATTTTCGCGCGTTTCTGTTTGTTATTCATGTTGCCGCACTGGGAGCGCGTCCTTCTGGCGTGCCGTGAGAAAACGGGAGAGTAAGCATAGCGGAGGCCATATTTTCCCTCCCTTGGCAGTTGGATGCCTTCCGTCGGTTCTTCTCCTGTTACGGTTAGATGGCGAGTTCCTGCTGTCTTGCGTTACTCGCCACTGCAGATGCTCTTCGTCGGCATCCGATTACCCCACCTGAAGCACCGGCGCACCTTCTCATCCGATTACCCCGATGAGATTTCCAACAGTCGAAGAACCCATACCTCGATATTCCTCGATACTTCGGCGTGCTGATCCGTTCATTCGGCACTAACGATGAATCAACCGAATCTAGCGAGCTGGGTGAAGATGAGCATTGTTATCAGAAGCTCACCACCATCTGATATTTTTCTCCTGCGCTAGAACACCGACGCACCTTCTCTTTTGGAGTTCGTACATCTTGTTCAGAAGCCCACCCGAGACCTCCTCATTCTACTCGCATCACATGTCTCGTCATTCCTCCGCATTGTCCATCTACTTTTCTCCACAGGTTTTGATCATAATCGCAGTTACCAAGTTGTTAAATTCCTCTGCTCTTTCTTGCTTCCTGGAAGATCACAGCTCTGCCTGTGGGTTTTGGTCAAAGTCTGATTCTTCAAGTAGCTACTCCGCTTAATCTCACTTGGGATGAAATCCGACACTACCCCAACAAACTGGATGCTTGTCGTCAGCGCCGCCCTGTTGAGCGCACTGGCAGTGAGGCTTCGGTGCAGGCTGAGGCAGGCCTTCGGCGGCGACTCTTCTGGTGCCAAGAGAAAAACCTTGAGAGAGGTTTGATTTATTGATCGATCGATCTCAGAGCCCATGAAGTTGGTTTTTTTATTTTTGCTCTGAAGGATGGCCGCTATGTACGGCTCAGGAGATGATGAGCCTCATGGAAGGAGGGCCCGAGGATGAGGAGTGGCGTCCGAATGTGTACTGCTTCGGGAGGGGGGATGAGGAGGACATCCGCTGCTACTTCCACTCGGGTCCGGTGCGCGCTTGGTTTCCGGACTATTCGACGCTCGACTCGGTAGTAAGGGAGGGTGGCGCCTGGATCATCGTCATGTTTGAATGGGGATTAATCAGTCAGCCAATGACAGCTGTTTTTCTGTCTGGCTGACAAATACCCCGGAGAATGGCCAATTATCTGATTTTAAGAAATTTGAATCTACATAAAAAAATTTAGACCAGAAAATGTCTCGAGGGTTGACCACGAGTGTTTCATGATTTGACTTCGTCTCTCTCCTCTGAATCTTTCTCTTCCCTCGATGAAAGCCGACGGTGGCGTGTTGTTGTGTTGTGCAGGGATATCTGAAGCAAGAAGGGCCGACATCAAGGCGGCACAGGCTCGCCCGTCGTGGAGCGAGGGTACAGACACGGAACTGCCCCCGGTGGCGGCACCGGCGGCGGAGCGCGTCAAGGACCGTGACGGCGGCGGCGGCGGCGTGGTGTGGCCGTCGTCGCCGGAGCGCCACGAGCACCCGCGGAGGCCGTTCCAGCAGTCGAGCGACTCGGACTCCGCGGAGGGTCAGAGTCGGGTTCCGACGGCGTGCTCCGGCGGGGGGAGGTGCAGAAGAAGCTGCGAGAGCAGCTCCGGCGGCGGGACGAGATGATTTCGGAGATGCAGGCCCAGGTCGCCGCGAGGAAGCCCGCTCGGCCCACCTGCGCTCCCAGCTCGACCGCGCCGGCACGCGCCTGGCCCAGTCGAAGGGGGAGCTCCTGCGGCTGAGGGTCTTTGCCGACCGCTGCACGGCGCTGTAGCGGGAGGCAGCAGATCTAAAACTCCTGACGAATGGCTGGGCAAGAGTTCCTAGCTATGGTAAATTACGAAATAAGTAAGGGTAAAATAAGTGCTGGGGGATTCTACGTCCCGTGTAGCTTGCCTACTGTGGCCTCACCAAGCCTGCCTGTTCATCTCTTGTTATATATAATCTTCTAATGATCTAACATGACGGCCCCCCAAGCACCCCCCCCTCTCCCCTGGTATGGTTTTAACCTCTCCGAAGATCTTAATCCCATCATCTGCCCCCCTCCCCTATCTCTCTTTCCATCCTGGCCAAGGTGATGGAAGGCACTAGCATCTACGTATGGATATTTCTAAATGGGTGCGACAATTGGAAACGGAGGGGAGGGGGAGCATGTAGCCCGACGGCGGCGGGTTTTTACCTGTCGTGCTCCGGTTAGAGGTATTGGGCCTGAATTCGTTCCTGATTCAGCTCCCACCATCGCTTCGCGTTCTTCTCCGCGAACTGCTCCCGGCTGCCATAGCAAGCAAGGAATTGAGCGAACGGACGCTGCCGCGAGTAACGAACGGGGCGGGGGTGGTTGGGATGGCTAGTGGTGGTGATACCTGAAGCGGACGCGGCGGAGCTCCCTGGTGCCGTCGGGGAGCTGGCGGATGGTGATATAGACGCCCGGCTGGTCCTGCGCCACCCACTCCGCCGTTTCCTGGGGGTCCCCGGTGACTTCGTGGGCCAGCGGAGCCTCCTCCCCTTTCCACGGAGCCCCCGAAGCCGCCATGGGGAAGTTGGGGTTGTAGTGGAGGATGTGCTCGGTGGGGTCCGGCACGGGAAGGAGCGCGCTGCTGCCATTGGCCTTCCGGGCCATGCCCGGGCGAGGAGTCGCCGGGCCCTCCCCCGTCGGGCGCGAGACGGAAGATGAATCCCCCTGCAAGACAGCGGCCGCAGGGTGAGCAGGGGGGAACAGAGTTTCTCCAGCCACGAGAAAGGAGCTGTGGCGCAGGGACGACAAAAGAAGAAAGAAAAAGGTTGGAGAGTAGTTAATGAGCCGCGGAAATCAAGAAAGGGCCAAATGCGGATTCTTGGGCCGTCCCATTTGCCTCTTTTTAGCAAAGCAGGTCAATTGGATTAGACGCCGCGCCGTGGGGGGGGTACTCTGGGTTGTCGGTTGAGCAGTGGTACCCGGTGGGGTTTCCCCTTGGATAGCTGTGATGGGGACACGACAGGGACAGACGAATCCATGGTTGCAACGGGCTTTCTCTCTCATCGATTCAGAGAAGGAGAGAGAGAGAGAGAGAGAGAGAGAGTGTATGTACGGGCTAAGCTGTCTGAGACGGGTCTCACATCGTAATCCGAGCGGAGGGAAGTGGGGAGCGCATTGCGGCTGAAGCGATGCACGTTGTATAGCTCCATGATGCGGTCGTAGTTCTCTCCCCACCATCTTTGCGCCTGCCACTTATTGAACATTTCCCTACTGCTCGCAGACATGACACCCAAGATTAGAAGAATGAGACAGATAGACGGGTGAGAGGGAGGCGGGGGACAGTGACGGATATTACCTGAAGCGGATGCGCTTGAGGTCGTTGCCACCGCCGGGGATGGAGAGGAAGGTCACGTGGACACCGGGTTCCACCTGGGCGACCCATTCCTTGGCTGCCCCGTCGTCCTCCACCAGCACCTCCTCGAACAGTCGATCCTCGTTCCCTGACCGATCCTCTCCAATGGCGAACCTGTCATTCGACGATGCCACGTTGACGCTTGCGAAGTCCCACCCCGGAGTGGAGCTGGAGCTGCATCCCGTTCTAAGATACTGATGCCGCCCGGCCAGGTCTTCACCTGCCTCCGACACAGCGTCGAAATCGCCGTACGGGTGGCTGTCAAAGATGCCGCTGGAAAATCCACCCTTCCTGCAGGTGCCGCCGGTGGCAACACCCCCTCCATAAGGTTTGCTGTGCCGGTACGCTCCGGAGAACTTCAACATCATCTCCTTTATCTGTTGGACACAACTTAGATGACCTGGTTAGAACTGGAATTGGTTGGGTTAATTAACAAGGATAAAGTCGCGTTTACTCATTCAGACAAAATAGCCGAATAGTGGAATCCAGCCCTGGTCAACTTAACCCAAAAGTATTGAGTGGTCGACAGCCTGTGCCAATTTCTTTCTCGCAATCAATTTTGCTGTATAAAAACAGACGGACTTTGGTTCAGATATCAGTTCAGAAATGTTCCAGTTTTGGGCTCACACAAACAGGGAATGATGATGAACGGTGGAGGGGCCTCATTCTGTACATAGCCAATGAATCTTTCCAACGGCACGCCTTTTGAGGATGCTGATCCTCGAGGCGGCCGACTGGGCTCTGTTTCGGCCCGAGCATTTAAAGTAACATCGAGGTGGAAAACAGGGGTGGCAAATCCTTCAGTACGTAAATTAACGTTTTCCGCCCAATGATCACGCATATGCTTAGTCCCCCTTTCTCTTTAGCTGCTTTCGGTATTAGCGATGGGATAGAGAGAGAGAGAGAGAGAGAGAGAGAGGAGAAGAAAGAAAAAGTTAAAAATACCGATTAGGGAGGCATCGAAGTTTATAGACGGATTAACCAGCACAATTTGGAGGCAAATTAACCAAAAGGAAACAGAAAAGTTCAGTGATGAACACGGACATGTCGAGAGAAAACTAGAGTACGCCGCGATAAGACGAAGAAGACATCTTGCAGTACTGTCGAAGAGGAGTGGATGGGAGTGGTACCTGCGACGTTAGGCTCTTGACGGTGTCCTTTGTCCGTGGGATTCCACGCGCGGGCTCATCTTCTCCCGCATCCGCTAGCTGTTTCGAGCAGGCAATGCAGGTCAGCATCCTCCTATCCCTTCCCTTTCGCCTGTCCCCACCCTCTTCCCACCGTCAGCAGTTAAAACTACGGCTGCGGGGCTGCCGCCGTCTCAGCCGGAGGTTGATGTGGTGTTCCCCGTACTTCGGTCGGATTCTCCGTCTTAGCCCTGTCGGAAGAAAGGAATGTTGGGTCGCCGGAGATGTACAGTCACGTCAAAGAATGGAATTAAAGAGAAGAAGAGAATGACAGAGATTGACATGAATGCCCTTGCCATAAAAGAAGTCTGGACTAAATTATAGAGGCGACATAATACACGTGATTTATCGAGCTGAACGGAGGCTATTATTACCACCCAAACCTTTGAGGTAATTTAGACATTCTACTACAACCTTTCCACGTCGAATAAAAAAAAAGTAAGCCATGGGCTTTAAGAGCGTTGCCTGCTGTGCTGTATACGAAGAATGCTCAGAGAGTAAAAAATAGCTTCTTAGGAAGGTTCTGAAACAGCAGAGAGAGCAGCAGCCGCTAAGCCGGAGGATGCCGTGGTCCACCGAGTCTTAATCGCGCCTTTTCTTTTCTCCGGTTCTTTAATGGTGAAATCGGAGTAAAAGCCGTGAAATAAAAGCACGGTGCAGCGCAGGTGGACCGGTAACGACCGAGTCCAAGCTTCGTTCTTCCCCAGTTTCTACCTCACCCCTCTTTCTTCCTCTGCCTCTCTGTTCTGCTTCTGTGCTGTTTTCTCCCTACTCTGTAACCGCGCCTAGAGAGAACTGTAGGAGGTTCAGCCGTGCAACACAATCTGTTTTCCTGTTTGCTCTGAGCTGATGGTTTCCCCGCGGTGAAAGTCGAAGTCACTTCTAATGAGGATGGCAGCGGCAAACAGTAGCAACAGCAGCTCCCAAGGCGGACCAATACAGGAGAAATTAAGTAAAACCGAGAGGCAAGACAAAGGCTGAAAAGATGATTCCTCGCTGCTAGGTCAGACAACGGAAGAATCTCTCTCGCTGTCTCTCTATCCCACACTTTGCCTTTCTGTGCAATTGAATAACGGAGAGATATCACTAGGAAGCAGGGAACACACTGCTCATCTACGACGTCAGAACGATTCTAATTCTCGCCGGTTAATGAACGCTACACTGCCCCAGAAAACAAGGGGAAAAAATAACAACATAACAACGACGACGATATCGCATCTCACAAACGGAAAACAAATCGACGGGGTTAGAAAAATACATGGGACCGAGATCCGAAGAAAATGACGTCTTCTATGGCCAGGATCACCTCGTAACCGGGAGAAGATTGAACAGCTCGGACAAAATAACATAATCATTAACGCGAGAGCCACCGAGAGAGAGAGAGAGAGAGAGAGAGAGAGAGAGAGAGAGAGAGAGAGAGGGAGAGAGAGAGAGAGAGAGAGAGAGAGAGAGAGAGAGAGAGAGAGAGAGAGAGAGAGAGAGAGAGCTAAACTATTTGATCACTAAAACTTCGAACACAACGGTATCGCCAGTGAGTGCGGAAGATGGGAGGAAAATCACATAGTTAAGCCATCAGTCCTTACCTCCCTTTTGATTGTCACTCCAGGCCGCCGCTAGCACCTTGTCCTCCGATGACTCCCAGGAACCACCGGAAAGCCAAATCCGAGCAATCTGCTACGTCATTCCATCGCTGCAAAGGACGGAAAGCATCGGTGGCGGGTGAGCAGAGTGGAGATCGCCGCTGGCGACGGGATTAAATCTGTACAGATAGAAACCAGACCGGGCGGGAATCTCTTCCTCCCTCCGCCCCGTCGCTCAGCCGAGAAATTTATCGAGGCCGGGAAACGGAAACCCAACTGTCCGTTGGGCCCCGCACCGGGCTTTCCCCATCTGCCACTGGCCGCCGTCGCCGTTATATAACGGCGTTATGAAGCGTCCTCTCTGGGGATTAATGTGCCTCGGCTCTTGGGCCCCACAGTTCCGTCTCGGTCACCGAACCACCCCCGACAATGGGGAGGACGTCGGCCTCTGACCGTACGCATCTCTCTGATCCTAATCTGTACAGTTCTGTCCGTCCGATCGATGAGTCCCGTCAAATCGAGCGCGGCAATCGGCGTATTCTGATCCGTTCGATCCAATGAACGGCCAGCATTTTCCAGGATAATTCAATTTTATAAAATGACAAATAAGTGGGCCTAAGATTTATTGGGCTAATGTTGGGCCGTTCTTGGAGGGGGGGTGGGAAGTGAGGGGAGTAGGAGGGGTGTGGAGGCGACTCCTGGAGAAAAGGAACGGGGGAAGCTCAGAGGGGCCTTGTGGGGTCTTCTTGCTCGTGGGAGGCGAGATCCCGAGGGAGGGCGGTGGCGGTGGCGATGGAGGTGGGGTGGGGGAGGAGGATGTACGAGGGCGGGGTGGTGGTGACCTCGCTCGGGCTTCTGGGATGGGCGGGGCTGTGGTTTCTCAACCGCCGGCTGTACAAGGAGTACGAGGAGAAGAGCGCTCTTGTGCAGATTCTCTTCTCCGCCGTCTTCGCCTTTTCCTGCAACCTCCTTCAGCTCGTGCTCCTCGAGATCGCCCCTTTCGTCCTCTCGAAAGAGTGAGTCCGGTGACTCTCCTGCCTATTTGATCTTCATGCCTTTCCTCAGATGCCGCTGTCTGGGCCCGAGGTGCTCCTGGCACATTTAAAATCTTCTACCGATAATGTTCAGATTGCCGTTCGGTTACAATTACTTTGATATATCTTTCCTTGGAATTGGTGACGACGATAAATTCCCGTTGCATATTTGTGGATTGTGAACATAATGATTGAAGATTTTTAACGAAGGAATAGATGAAAAATGAAAGTAGAGGTTTCTGACAGACATAAAGATCAAGGCTGGAAATCAATTGCAGCACTCTGTTTCTTTGTTTTAACTGCGGTCCATAATGCCCTGCGTTCGTGCGTATTTATTTGCGGTCGTTGTTGATGAAGAGACAGCTTATTTTTACAAGCTCTATATAACTTCAACGTTCGGTGTTAGGTATGCACACTTTTTCCTGGAGAAAATGTTGTCTTCCACGTAACAAAGCTTCTGTTGAAGAAAAAAATGCTGGTTTGATAGCGCTTCCCTTCTAATCATTTTTTGCCTAAAAAGAATGTTTAGATTTCTGATTGAGATAATCAGAGCCGCTTGTATCACCTTAGTTGATATAATTGAAATCCCCCCTTTTTGGCTGGTTCGACATGCTGTCTCAAAGTTTCTTCGAATGGTCGTTAATGGTAATGGTAATATGGTATTGTTAATGTTTACATCACTTCAAGTTTCTTTGAAGTGATGCTTCTAGAGGGACCTAGATTCCGTTTTCAAGGTCAGAGTCTTTTTGGTTATCCTTCTGCTAGTGTATCTTTAGCTTATTTGGAAATGTAGGTGCCTATGATTCGGTTGTATAAAATTCTCGCTACTCTTCATTTGATGAATTGGATACTTTTTGTTTCCTCTCTATTAGTTTGTTTTTATTCATGATATCGTGAAGGCTATTTGCTGTGACTCTCTTTGCTGACTCATTAGCATGAGGAAATATTGCTCTCACGATTACCATTGGTAGCTGTGCATGGCATGTAGTTGTCTCTTTTATTTTCATTATTTTGTTTAGTCAGGGGGTGGGTTCTTAGTTAGCTGCTTATTTCTGTTGAGTTTAAAATGGAATGTTGCTGGTTGATTCACATTTCGATCTTCAGATACTATGATCCTTCAGAAAATGGATGCTATGAGGGATGATCTTGTTCATACTGCTATTTCTATATCTCCCAGATAATCTATTTTTGGTAAAAACTGAGGAAATTATTTATGCTATGGCTGCAGGGCAAGATGGATAAATTGGAAACTTGACTTGTTCTGTGTAATAATGCTGCTGGTGTTTGTACTCCCATATTATCATTGCTATTTGATGCTGAGGAGCAGTGGTAGGCTCATCTTCTCTGTCTCCATAGTTGTTCCAACTGCAGACCATCCTCTTAGCTATATTCTATGAATTGTACTTCGTCATTGATCTACCCCTTTTCTAGTCCGGGAAAGAATGGATTTCTTTCAACCACTAAACCACCCAGTTCCCTTCGTTCTTGTTCTTCTCATCATTTAGAATCGTATATTTCGGAGCTGGTTTCCTTGTATGATGTCATGTATTTTATACCAATCAAATGCTATTTTTGCTGGTGTACATCAGTAAGATCACATGACTCATTAATGGTTAAACATTATCATTGTTTTTATAATCCTTCCATAAAATCTGAGGTTGACTGAAACCCATAAAGGATCCAAGAATTTGTGAAAACTTATAACCAGCTTTGCATGATTTCGGTTCTCTTCTAGGTGGTGTCAAGTGCGTAGACAATATCACCAAAGTATGAGGTTAACCAAGAGTCCTGTAGCTATGGTTCGTGTGTAGAAGACTACGATTTTGATTTCATACATTGAGGACATTAAATAAAGGTAGAAAATCTGAAGAAGGGAGTAGAATTTTGACTTGAATGTGGTCATCTCTTGGACAACTATTAGTTGAAAGTTTGATCTGAATGACAGTACCTACCTCACAAGTCAAAGACTATTGAAAACCTCTTAAAGGTGCCATGAGTGACAAAGCAAAGAGACAGGCTGTTCTACAGTGATCAACATAAAATTGTAAAGAAAACTTGTTATGTTTAAGCTTCTGCTCTATAATCTATGTCGTGGGCATTGCATGGGCATGCATGCCTAGCTCTCATGTCTGATAGTAGCTGACATTGTTGCTACACTTACAGTGGATGTAAAGGGTAAATATTTGATATCTTGTCTTGCAAGTTCTTACATTTTTATAACCTCTTGGAATTTGCATATTTTGATGAAATGGCACATTACATCTTCCGCACACATATCCATGGAGGAGCAAAGTTCATGTATGCAGCGCATATTTTGCATCAAGAATTTTGCTGCTTCTGATTAACTAATTTGAAAAGAGGTACCTATTTCTCATAAGTGATGAATTGGGGACTTTTCTTTTTCTTTCAGGGCTGAGGAACGAACGAGCAGCACTTGGAGCTATAGTCTTTCTCTCTGCATTTCTTTATGCTTTTTGGCGCATGGGGATCCATTTTCCTATGCCTTCAGGGGATAGAGGTTTGTCTGTCCTTTCAGTAGTGACGTGCTAATAAGAAGGGCATGTTTAATCTGTATTCTGTCATCACATTCAAATGACATAGATTTACTCGATCATTTTTTACCAGTGTAATGCCTGATCACAATTTGTCTGTACTAGCTGTTGTGCAGTTAATGCTTACTGTTGTTTGACTTTTAACTAATTGCCATTAGGAGGGGAAACGTTCAAGCTTCGTGTGCTAATCACGTTTTATGGGGTTCCCTTGGTTTTTTAAAATAAACTTTTGATAGTGAGATGGCTTAAACATTGTAGAATTATTACCATGCTATGCTTGAGACAATGTTGATAGCATGCTTTGTATCTTCTCTTGAAGGAATGGACTGTAGAAATGATGAGAATAAGGGAGACTCATTCTTATTTTTGGAAGGGGGTCAATATAAATTGTTAGTTGGCTTATTTTTGGGTTCATAATTGTCATTTGCATTCTAACTTGTGATCTTCCGCTAAAAATGCTTGTCAAATAGAGGGAGAGCCAGATTTATCACGAGGATCATCAAGGTTCTCCCCTTTCCATTCTGTGGACACTAGCAAGACGGAAAGCAGTTATTAGAAAAGATTGTGTTGGCCACCTTTATGTTTTTATTTTGAAATTTGCTGGTCCCAGATAATCATTCATAGAAAAAAGAGTGAATGTGCAAGTGTGAGCTGAAAGGTTCCCTATTGAAATTAACTACACATTAGTTAAGAGTCTACACCATGGATGAAGAAGCCTTGACCAGTTCAGGAGTTTTTCCTATTGAAAAACTTGGATGTTTGATGCAGCAAAAGCTGGAGAAGAATGAAATCGGGCCTTGAATACACAAGGCACAAATTGCCTTAATCCTTAAATCCACAAGGATCAAAATAATGTTCTTTGAGTCCTTGCCCTGATACCGCTTAATGCAGCAAAAGCTGGAGAATAATGGAATTCAGGCCTTGGATTCACAAAGATCAGGAAACGTCCCTTGGATCCACAAGGTTGTTTGAATCCGCAAGCACTCAGAAGTCTCTCAAAGAGAACGAAAATTCCTAATTGTCGAATTTTCTTCAATTCCTTTGGAACCTCGAGGAAAGGCCTTCTCGTGTAGAGAGAGGGAAAGGAACTTCTATTCAAAATGAGGGAAAGATTCTGTTACATCAATTCACAACAGAGGTCTAGTATTTATATCAAACCTCTTATGGAAGGTTCTAGACATGTGAACCTTACACACACACAGAAGAAAAAAAAACACTAAGATAGTCACGTGATATGGTGGTAATTTGATCAATTATTCACTAATCACCTGAGGATTCAAAATATAATGCTATGGCTATTCATTGGAGTTTTTCTGAGTAATTTATTGATCTAGTTGTACGTTCTATGCTCTTGTCATTTGTTAACTTCACATGCTCATATTATTCTGACATACTTTGCTTTAGACAGGTTTTTTCACAATGCCACAGTTGGTTAGCAGAATTGGAGTGATAGGTGTTACCGTCATGGCTATACTTTCCGGCTTTGGAGCTGTCAATTTGCCATACAGTTATTTGTCACTCTTCATCAGGTGAACTCAAGCAATTTAATTCCTAGCAATGACTTGGGTGTACTTATTTTGCAATCACCTTCAACCTTTGTTTCAGTATGCATGATCTAAATAGCAATCTCTGAATGTCACCGTGTAGGTGACATATTTGTTGCCTCTTGTTTTAATAGTAGCCTGTATCTTGATATGATATTCTCATTGCTTTGGAATAAGTAGGGTCTATATCACTTTGCTTTACACGGTACAGATGTGTCAGATGCCTAAGGACGAAGGTTTCTTCCTTGAGAACGTGAATAGGGAGAAATATTGGGGTATCAAGACTTTGGCTACTTGTTGTATGATGGATATACATAACTTCTCTAGAGGATTCCTTGTCAAATATTGCCTGGCTTCTATTGACAATATAACATATAAGAATATTGATAAATCAGTACAAAACAGAGATTATGCTTAAATTAAGCTGGTCATACTGCTTACAAAGGAATCTTATTTCTTTTGAATTCTATTTTTAAGACAAGAACTGCTGGGACTTCAAAAAATAGAGATTTTCTGACATGTTCCTGTCGTTTTCCTTTCCTAAGAATTTGAAAGAAACACTTTACAACCATTTAGAGCTGAATAAGTAGAAGCTAAGCTACATTTGATTTCACTCAATTTCTCATAATAAAATGCCGCTCAAATGTCATTAACAAAGATATCTGTTACTCTCTGGAACCAAGTTCAAATTAATTGAACTCGCTATTATATTTTAAAGCATGTATTTTCTGAGAAAGCAATTGAAAAATGTGAAATGTCTGCTCATCTATTGTCTTTTTTTATTTCTTCTTAAATGGGATTCTTGGAATGTTGTAGGGAGATTGAGGAATCAGATATCAAAGCCTTGGAGAGACAGCTCATGCAATCGTTAGAAACTTGCATTGCAAAGAAAAAGAAGATAGTACTCAGCCAGATGGAGATAGAACGAATTCAAGGTTCGGAAGAGGTATTGAATTTTCTATTATTTATAGATGCAGTATTCTGCCCTCCAATTTTCCATAGATTAGTTAATGCCAATATCACATATAGCAATTCCATTCTTCCATGAACCGTTTCTGATGGATTTGGATTGGATTGCTGTGCATTATAGAACCTAAAGTCTGCTTGTCAACGTTGATTAGGAAGAGGTTATATTCTCAATCAGCATATTGCTAATGTAAGCTATGTTCTATTTTCGAATTATCCAAGGTGAGAGGGTGTTGACATCACGTCCTTTGGAATATTACGATATGATGGGATCTTATTGGTTCTAATAATGACTGGCGCCTATTGTTACTGTCGAAGCTTTCTTTGGCTTTTTTGTAACTGCATGCCCTGATTGACTATTCAAATCTGGTCATTTCCAAAATTTTTGAAAGCTCATATTTATGGACATTTTCTCCCCATAAGTATCTGCCCTAGCAGAAAGTGGATATTTTGATTTGTTTTCTAGTCTTTGCCTCTTGTATGTTTCCTGTCTTATTTTTTCTTATGAAATTTTTATCAATAGTCATTAGGCTAGCATTGTTCGAGGTACATTTTACTAACGTTATAATTGCTACTATGTGGAAATCAATTCCAGCTATTTTCAAAGAGATGTGAAATGTTTCTGGAACATATAACAGTTAAATTTTGCTTCAATCATGACCATTTCTACCTGAGCTTGTGAACTACATGTTGCAGAAGTTGAAGGCTAGATCCTTTTTTAAGCGTATTATTGGAACAGTAGTGCGCTCAATTCAGGATGATCAAAAAGAGCAGGGTATGATTATCCTAGTACTCGTCATTGTATCTCTGCATTTTCTATTTTTTCATGCATGTGGACATGATGTTTATAATTAAAGAAGTTCAATGGTTGCTACATAAATCTCGTTTGTTGGGTTTCCATTTATTGTTACATGCTTACGAGATATCAAAGAATCCTTTATATTGTCCAAAATTGTAAATACCAAATCGAAGAGAACATATTTAGGCACAGAAAATTTTCAGTCAGGTGGTATTCTATTTTGTAGTTTTCTATTCTAGTAGCTTGGATAGCCTGTCTTTGGCCTGCCTTTCTTTCTTATTTGGAAACTACTTTCTCACACTGCTCAAATGGTGGTTTATTTTGTTCATAAAGATATCAGAACCATGGAAGCAGAGGTTCAGGCATTGGAAGAGCTCTCAAAGCAGCTGTTCCTTGAGATATATGAACTGCGGGAAGCTAAGGTAACATCACTACATGTTCATTAATTCTTTTAGTTTCATGGTTTGCAATGTCCATATCACTTTCTTCTTTACCTAATGCTAATATTGTTATTTTGGCAAAGTATACAAGTTGGAATATTTTGTAAATCCAATTAATTTACTTACATTCTTGATAGAAAAGAGATTATTTCTTGAAAATATGGAAATTGTGTAATAGAAGTGTGTTTTAATATCAGGTTGATGGTTACACTGGAACTGAGCTTCATAAATAAAAACAATAATCACTTGTTTTAATGAGATTTTATGTGTGTTTGCTTTTTTCTTGATTTTTCATTGATTTAGATATCCTTTGTGGCATTAATTTTTCTGAAGCCATTAAAATATTTCTTGATTCTGATAGTCGCTGTTAACTAGATCATCCTGACCAATGCATGCGCTTCATTGACTCATCCTTTGGGTCCTAACTCATTGTCATTAGTGGGTGAAGTTGGTTTACAGTTTGTTAGTGTGCCGAAACTCAAGGGCATTGGGTGGGTGAATCCACATAACTGAATGCAACTGTCATCATGCAATCTATTAATCTTCTAGCTTTGTCCACCTCATCTTTAAGTGTTTCCTGCAATGGAAGTGATCTCTTATTGATTTCCAAAGTGGCTTCAATCCATAATCGTGATTAGCCTCAATCCACTAGTTGTGGGCGTTGCAATTTAATGTAAATATTTATGTGGCTATTTTACTGTTTTACTGCTCATCAAGTTGGTTCTAATGGTTAGACTTATTTTAATTTTACATCATAGCCATTTCTCTGTCTTGATTTCTTTTTGGATTGACCTACCTAATGCTAAGCGACAGAGCATAATTCATGTCATTCAGGGAATTCCTAAATGCATTTCACTTTTAAATTGAGCAAAACTTGAAACGAAGAATTGTCTTTGTCAAGAATCGGTGCTTCCATTCTAAAGAAACTTCTCATGAGATCCTGATCCACCCTATTACATTATTGAATAGGAGTCTTGTTTCATATGGTTTCGATTTTCGTTCTGAGATCTTTTCTAACTGGGGTGTGTTTCTCTTCGGACTGATCTCAGACTTGTCTTGACCAGGACAAAAGGCCAGTACTCCGTGAGTATTGTCCTCTGCCTATTACAGATCCCCAATTTTTTTTCCAATCCAGGTCTACGCTGGAACATGTATTAATTTGGTTCTGGGTTTTGGGTCAGCGAAGGATTTCAGTCGCAGCCAGCATTTTTTCTATCATTGATTGCATGAGCCTTTTTATTTTCCTATGTTTTTCCATTTTTATCTGGTAGGCGGTGGGATGCATTATCTTATGCCTTTTTTTTGGCTTTTCTTTTTGGACTAATTGTCTAAACTTTGTTACTTATCGCTGAATTAGTTTTATTTTAAATATAATTTTCAGGAAGCTGCTGTTTATTCTCGAACCTGGAGGGGACACTTGCAGAATCTGCTAGGATATGCGTTGTCTATCTACTGTGTGTATAAGATGATAAAGGTATTATTTCAGTGGAAGACTGGAATATTCTCTACTTTAACATGTTTGTTGATTATGCCCAGTAGTTCTTGACTAGGAAAGTGAATATCCGTTGGATGGTTTTGTACATGTGTCATAGACTTCTTTGTTGTCTTTTCTTGTTGTTACTTGGAGAGGTTGGCTTACGCTCATAAATACCATCAAGTTGCTTAAAACGTGGACATCCTTTGTAAATGTCCAAGCTTTGGAATCCTATTGCTGAAATTTCTAACTGCCTTAAATATTTCCATGGATAAAGACTCTGCACTAAGTTTTGAACTATCTAACTTACAAATAATTGGTGAGTGACGTAAAAATGTAGGACGCCTGCCAATTTTTTCAAAATGTCTCTAGATGAGTTTCTGGCTAAAAAATGTTTCTTCACCAAGTCTGCCCCCAAATGGTCACTGGAGCTTTGGATAGCTCTGCTCTGACATGCTAGATAATGCTTTGCCGATCCACATACCTTTCTCTGATTGCATTGTGATGTTGACCCTTCTGTTTTGACAAGGATTTCAACCTCTATGCTTTTCATCGTTAACATTTGTGTTAGAGGGGTAGAAGAGGAGCAGGGTCTCCGTCAAACTGTAAGACCTCTGATGCTCTCTAGAGGACTTCCCTTGATTAGCTTGGCATTCCATTCGAGTTCATTTATGGTGATGTTGCACTTGAGTTTGTTGACCATGGGCTAAAGTGTCAAAGATAAACATTCAAAAGTTCAGTAATGTCATCAAAAAAATTCATGAGCCTTTTCATATGCAACAAGAACCTAACAGTCCTTAGAAACATAGCAAATGGCCATGACCAATGTTCCTTATGTTGCTGATTGATGTTATATACACATTATTCATGACATAAGCCGTGGTAACTTCTATATTTTCTACCTTGTGTTGGCAAAGGAATGAAACACTGGGGTTCTCTAGCTGTTAATAGCTTGAAATTGTGCTGAAGCGGTGGTAGTCTGATAGATTAATTTCTGGTGTAGAAAATCAGAAGAGGGGAGACTAATAATGGTGCAAAGTTTGTGGTACTTCCTGTTGAAATGCCTGCTATTATAACTGCTAAAGCAAGTCATCTTTGTTTGAGACTAACAAACTATCTTCCTTTCTGCTTGTCTTCTCTGATGAATTGAAGCTTTGGGCGCCTAAAAAATGATGATAATCTGAAAAATTATGATGCTACATGATAGTACGTCAGTAGAATGTTTTATCCAATGTTAATACTGGCTTAGAATAATTAACCATTTAGTTCTGTTCCTTTCTTGATTTTTTTTTTTAAGCTAATATTTGTTCCCCAGTATGTGACACAGTTTTCTTTCTCTTTTTGATACAGTCTTTACAGAGTGTGGTTTTTAAGGAGGTATGGTTCCCTCGGAGGATTTATCATCTCCAGTCTCTTGTTATGTAACATGATTACATCAAACTCGATTCGTCTTTGTGCTTCAGTTTTATTGGGCACTTTTACGCATCATCTTAGGCATCACTTTTAAACGGCTATTCAAAGATTTGTAATGATTTCTTCTTCTCTGGCAGGCTGGCTCAGTTGACCCTGTTACAATGACGATCACAATTTTCTTCCAGTTCTTTGATATAGGCTTAAATCCGGCAATTTTGTCTCAGGTTCTGTCATTCTGTCCATGATATGATTGTTTTTTTCGTCTACACGAAGCTTACACTTTTTCCAATCTTCCTTTACCGTTAGGATGAGATAAATGTTATAAATTAATTTGCGTTACCACCTGGTTTTCTTCAGCATTTTTTTCCCTTTTTGTTCAGATGGTTGTGTATCTAGATAACCTGGAAAGTAGATAGGAATGACGTAATGACGCCCACTCCCGTTTTATGTACTCTTAAGATCACGTTTACCATATCTTCTAAACCTGTTCGATCTTTCTTTCTTTGAATGAATGGCATTCGCAACAACTTGCAACTATTAAACCCACAACTGACATATCGTGAAATAATTTAGACGTGATTTGGGTTGCTTTAAAATATTTGAGTCGACAGTGACCACAGGTCTTTGTGTAGAGCACCAATCATGTGAAGATCTTTTCATAGTGCCCAGGATTTAAAGTGTCATGCATCCAACAGAAAAGAATGGCAGTATGAAAACACTAACATTTGAACTCAAATGCAGTGGATGGAACAAAATTTGAATGGAGAGGCACCATGACCTCTGGGTTATATATTATGTGCGAGAAAACTCGTGTTGTTTTGACTGAGCACTTACTTGAGCGGTTAAATCATGATGTGACGTTAAGTGGCATGTTGAGCTGAAATACATGAGAACGAAACTGTAGCTTGTTAATTGGCTGCCAGCCTTTCCTTTTTCAACTTTATTATGTTTTCTGGACAAAAAAGACTGACGTTTCACTCAATAATCTGTTTTTCAGTACGTGTCTTTGTTCTTCATAGGAATGTTGATTGTCATGTCCGTCAGAGGGTTCTTATCAAATCTCATGAAGGTGAATAATGTGCTTTGAGATAGTTTACTTTCATGCTAGATCGTTTTTGTTTGCTATGCTGAAAAAAATGAAATTGTGAGGCTGGGCAGTAAAAAGAATAAAACTGCCATAAGAAATTAATGTACCAAGAATGGAAAAAATCGTTGAAAATATCTGCTTGTAGGAAATAGGATATCTAGCTTTCTGAGTGGTGCCCCTTGTGTACGTACCTGTTTGCTTGCAGTTCTTCTTTGCCGTGTCCAGAGTGGGAAGTGGATCGTCAACTAATGTTGTGCTTTTCCTCTCGGAGATTATGGGCATGTACTTTGTATCTTCTATTCTTTTAATAAGGAAAAGCTTGGCAAATGAATACAGGTATGTTACATTCGATCGCAATAAATTCATTGGCAAACAAGATAGTGGCCCGGCCCATCCTTGGATCATTCATATAACTTGTCTGGGCTTTGGTCACTTTTTTTTGTTTTGATGTTGAATATCCTAGACTGTCCTGGAATGTCTTTTTACATAGTCTACTGAATAGAGTGGTAGAAACAAAATTTATTTTGAAAATCTCCTCTGAAGCAAGCCCTAATTTCATGAAATTCAATTAAGATCAATTCCCTTTGTTGACATTCTTTCTAATAATTTTCAACTCTTCCAAAATGCTCGCTCTTGCAGGATCATCATCACTGATGTTCTAGGTGGGGACATACAGTTCGACTTCTACCATCGTTGGTTTGACGCACTGTTCGTGACCAGCGCGTTCCTCTCTCTCCTCTTGATCTCTGCTCACTACTCGTCTCGCCAGTCGGATAAGCACCCAATTGATTGATTGACCACCTCATGCACATATTCCTGTGGCTTCCATTGAAGCGTCAAATGAATACCATACCATACCATACCATACCATATCATATCATATCATCCCGAGTGGTGCAGAATGTTAGCCAAGTACCCAGCCGCTAAGGAGGTGTTATTATGAGCAAGTAGCCCCAGATTGGCTAGATTTTGTTCATGTTTATTCTTGGAGCTTCTAGGCATTCTGATATCAAGCATAGATAGTCTCTTTTCTCTCTCTCTAGCCTGTATCTTATATCTTGTGTTGTGGAATGCTAGAGATTGATAGAACTTGTGAATCTGCATACTGCACAGAGGTGGTGGTAGCAATTGCATTGGGGGAGCACTCATTTTATTATAATCAGTGGTTGGGGTTCTTGTCTGATCTAGAGTTGGAAGTGGTGGTGAACAAGATGGTCTATTATTTCTTGGTGTGGTTGAAAGATGCGACTATGTTGTGGAGGTGAGAAGTTGCATGGCCACTCTCCTCTCTAGAAGTTTTATATCCAAATTCTTTTGTTGTCATTATTTCTCTCACAAAGTCTTGTGTAATTTCATTTTCAACTGCCCTATCTTGTCAATTGGAACTCTAAACCTAAGGAAAGAGAGAGAGAGAGAGAGAGAGAGAGAGACTATTGAAGGGAGCTTGTCTCTCCCATTAATGCACATGAGGAAGATTTGTCAACATTTTAGAGATGCAGGCGAATTAGATGGAAAAAATTGTCAACATGTTCTTAAACATTGATATGTTAAAAGTTGATTGTGGAAAGGGGAGTGACATGTAATGTTAGGAAATGTTTAGTAGATAATTTGGGAGAAGAAATTATTATCTTTTTTAAAGTCAATTTATCTCATGGCTCAACAAAAAATTTGGTACAAGTTTAAATAAATATTTGTCAAACCTTTTTTAAAGTTTTGCTATGTTCTTGGGTTTCAATGAAAATTTTCACCAAATATTTTCATTATGTTCTAGAATAATGAAAAATTCGAAATAATCTCAACAAAATAGTTATTTGAGATTCACCTATGTTTCAATTAGACTCCTTAACTAATCAAAAAGTGTAAAAAAGTTTTAATACATGTTTATTTCAGATTTAGCCAAAAATTTTAAATAGTGATTGGAACAAATATTCAATTCCAAAAAAACAACAAAATATATTTATGATTTAACCAATATTTTCAAGACCCAAGGAAAATTAGGTTGAATCTCAATTTTTTTTTGTTTGTTGAGTGTATGTTCCTTTCTTGTGAACAATAATAGACAAAGATATATTGTGGAATGTCAAAGCTATGAAAAATAAGATGCAGCTTCATTTTAACAACACTAGGTTTCAATTTTCTATTATATTTTGCATAGCGCTGAAATATGATGTCTTTAACTCTGGCACCATCTGGTGGACATCAAATTTGGGCATTTTGAAAATAGAGTTCCCACATCTCTGAATTTTTTTCCTCTAGATCAGTATGCCTATTTGCACAACTTGTGAATGCCATCTACAGGTTTTAATTTCTCTACAAAACTTTATAATTTTTCTCATACATACTTGTTTGTAATTAACATGTGATTGAAAGTTCTGTAAATTCAAATGAGTAGTTCAAAAGTACCTTCAGTATATCACTTATTTATCATCCATAAACTTCATGGCTTTCTATTGATCCCACTATGGGAACAGAAAGTTAGAAATATCTTGGTTGTGCTTGCCAGCAATATGTATAACAAAAAAAATCTTCAATTATTAGCTCACCATTATTGTAGTGAATCTGAAAGTTTACATGCATAAACCTATTTATGGCCCAAATTAAAAAACTTAACTAGAAAAATTCTTAAAGCAATAGTTTTTGAACATCAACAGGATAAATTTCAAGAATATATCTCAACAAAAAAAACACAGCAGAATATTTTAATGGAGCACAAAACATAGGGAGAAGAATGTGAGAATCATTTTTCTCCATTTTAGAGATAGGCAGGCAACCTGGATGGAAAAAATTGCCAACATGTTCTTTAGCATTGATACATTGAAAGTTGATCGTGAAAGGGCAGAGAGATGCAATGCTAGGAAATGTTTAGTAGATAATTTGGGAGAAGAAGTTATGAGCACGAAATTTCAAGAAACTATTGACTGCTCAGTGTATGTTCTTTCTTGTGAACAATAATAGATAAATATATATTGTGGAATGCAGATATATTAAAGAAAAATTAGAATTACTCAAAGTCAAACAGAATGAAAGCTATGAAAAATAAGATTGCTTGATTTTAAAAACACATGGGTTTCAATTTTCTGTTGTATTTTGCATAGTGCTGAAATATGAGGTCTAAGAATTTCAATTCCCCCCATGTGAGCAGAAGTCGCCCAAGAATTTTGCAATGCAGTAAAACAGTAAAATAGTCACAAACATTTACACTGAATTTGATAATGAGTTGAAGCTACTTTAGAAATTAATAAGAGATGGCTTCCTTTATGGAAGACACTTGTAGATGAGGTGGACACTGCATAGAAGATCAATAGATTGCATAATGATAATTGCACCCAATTATGTGGATTCACTCACCCAATGATGTCCTTGAGATTTGGAATATTTCATTTTTCTACAACACTAATCACATGTATTCCATGAGAGAAGGAAGAAAAAATCTTTAAAGTATTCCAAGTATGTCCTTCCTAGTGGATTTTGCAAATAGTGTACCACATAATAACTATACAACATGAATAATGTATCACTTTTCAATTTTAGGGTTGATCCTCAAGGATGGTGAAAACTAATATTGATTAATTCTAATTTTTCAAACACAAATACTAATTAAAAGAAAGGAACAAAATGAAATAAGATGAGAGAAATGATAATATTCTCCTCAATGTTCAATATTCTTCTTTCTCAATTACTTTCATAAATTTATTTCTCTGATTTAGCTCTTGATAATTAGAAAGAAGGTTTTAATGGTGAGATGATTAAATCAAGAATAGCGAAAAATAATTTAGTGATTATGAAATGAAAAGATGTGAAGTGTGATTGTCAATAGAATGACTTCTAAGAGTAAATGATGAAATAATTTAGAGAATGTTTTGAAATAATTAAAACTAAGATAAAAAAATAAATTAAAATAATTGGAATGTAGAAACACATTAGTTGTTAATCAAGAGTAAATTAAAATAATTAATTTTTCATAAAAATTAATTTTAAAACTATTATCAGACTTTGTTGTTCATCACATAGCAAAGTTCTTTAAATCTAAGAAAGTTTTAATTATCAGATAAAATCTAAATTAAATCATATAACCTTGAATAAAAATATTTTCCTTTCCTGAAGAAAAAAATACTTAGATTAATTTAATTCGAAAATAAGATCTCTCTAATCAATGCTTGTCACCCAAAGAATAAAAAGACATAAAATAAGATAAAAAAGTTTTAAACACAGAACTCTATTGGTCACAACCCCCTTGACCTTATTCCTACTCTCCAACCTGCTTCTGTTGCCTTTATGTGCCTCCTGACCTCCTAACTTCCAACCCACCATCCTCCTTTATTATTTTATCATCATAAATTCACAAAAACTCAGAAAAACATATTTTAAAAAATTTCTTAAAGTTTAAATAAAATTCCAATTATTAAATTTCTTTTACAAAAGATCTCATCTTGGGAATTTTAATATTAAAATTTCATATTTAACCAATTTAACTCACAATCACATTTAACCTTTTATTTTCAAATAAATATCAATAAATCAAAGTAAATGCATAAAACTTTGTTTTTCTGAAAATTTATATCAAAATGTATTTGTTAATAAAATAAACCATAAACATAGATACAAATTGACATCTTAATTATATAATTTAAAGGATTATTAAGCACATTTAGCTAACTAACATGTACTTAGCAACATATGCCAAATTGTGATGGAGGATGAAGATGGACAAGTCATACTCCCCCTATATAACTAGTTCACCTATGAGTTGAGGGAGCAGTTTTGACCCACCAACAATTAGTGTATGGCAAGGATGTCTCTTCAGCAACTTGATCTAATGGGGACTACTAAAAAATCTGTACATCCCAAGCACACCACACCAGTGAGCACATTTACTGGTACGGGGTATGGCGTAGTCAGTCACACAGCGATCGATGTAGGCAAGGCGACACGACAGGAATGGGCTGGTGTCAGCACACGAAGGCACAAGTTGCCGCCACATGCGCAGGAGGAATGTAACCGTTGCAGCGCATGCATGAGGGAGGACGAGGCAACACGTTGGTGTGCCGCGGATCGGGGATGCAGGGGTTGCTTGTCGGATGCAGGATGAGGTGTCGACCACATGACAATTGTTTCCCCAACATGCTCTCTCCTCGTGCTCCCACCACCCTCCTTCCACTCAGATGACTCCCCTCCACTGGTGGGTGGGGGCTCCTTGGCCCCGATTTCTCTCTCCCCTTGTGCCCCCTTCGGGCAATTTTGGGGGCCAGGCAGAGGCCACTCTTCTGCTCTCCCCTCTGAGACCTTGTGACGATCATGAGTGCCCCCTGCCGTGATGATGGGGTGGAAGAACAGCTCTGTCTGGCAGGAGAAGACCGGCGCACAGCTGTCCACAGCTTCGATGCTGACCACAGCTCCTACACATGAGCTGCAAGAGGAGCCGAAGAGCAGCATGAAGGGAGCCCCGATGGCAATGAGAATGCAGCAACCTGTGGAATTGAGAAGCATAAATCACAACAGAAATAGTAAAGAGGACTGAGCAGAAATCACACTAAGAGAAGAGAGGAGAAGGGCAGTTTTCCAGGGAACGAGAAACCGGTGAGAAGCGAATAAGTCTCTCTGAGCACTGGAAGGCGGCAAAAAGGGCGAATGCAAGAGAAAAAGTCAGCAAGAAAACAAGAAAGAAAGATATGCAGAAGAAGACGATGGCAATACGAAGTAGCAGGCATGGAGATAACCGGAAGAAGATGATAAAAAGATACCAGTGGAAGTTGATCCCATGCTGATGTGTTTGGAAACTCAGGCCAATCTACGTATGGATGAGGCGGTTTGTTATTATGTGCCTGATAGTAATTCTTCACTTGCATCCACACAAAAAATTAAATGATAAGAATTATAAAGAAGTTTAAAATCAATTTAGGACAATAAAATATCAAGAAAACGAAATTAAATTAGTTTAAAAATTAAAAATTCTACTTTGACACAGAATTGAGGTGAAATAATGAATTTGAAATTGATTTTTGATGCATAAATCCATTCTGCAAATAAATATGGGATTAATCCAAACTTGAAAACGACCACCATCAAGTGTCACTGTCAATGTCAACAGGAAGAAGAAAATGATCAATTTTTTTGCCCAAAATTGAATGTTTTGGCCATTGGTGAGAATCCTTGCTTCTCCTCATTTCTCTCCTTAATTACGTCAAATTTAATTAAATAAATCTACCCTATGGGCTTCTATAAATCGCACTTTCTCCCTTCAATAATTCATGCCCTTACATAGATGGTTGAAATCCAAGTTTGAAATAATATATTTCTAGTGGACCAAACTTTGACCAAGTCAACTGAACCCTAATGACATTAGTTGCAAATATTTCATTTGTAAATGAAAGGGACCATTTTCCTTAATTTCTTTTATTTCTTTCCACAAAGTTCTAGTTCACAAAGCATCTTGATGGAGGAGAGGATGGGTGTTGTACAAGCATGGTCTAGTAAATCTTTAACAATTTGTTTTTTTAACTTTGCATTAACATAGGTTTTTACCTCAATCCATTGAAAAAATGTTAGTAACATATCCCAATATTGAAGTACATATCCCCACTCTCACTCTGTGATCAGTACCTGACTTCTTCTTTCTATGATCACTCCTTTGTCTCTCTCACCCATAATCTACTCTTCCCATCTCTCAGTTCCTACATTATAAGCCTTCTCCATTAAATCGATTATCTCCCCCACCATTATCCCATAACTCACTTGTCAGCTATAATAAGTATAGAAACACTCCTTCAAATGGAAAAACTAAATAATCAGTTTGGTAGTAATAAGTACAAGAGTTATTAGAGGATGCTAGAAAACCTAAAGATAAATAAACACCCCCTTAAATGAAAAATTACCTGGGCTGCAATGCACTGATCACAAATCACTAATTGGCAGTGGGCTGATCCTATGATACTACATTTCAATATCAGTCATCCAAAAAAATGTTCAACAGGGAGCAAGGAGGAATGAACTAACCTCCACAACGTCAATGGGTTAATTTTCTAGAATTGCATGAAAAACTCTATAGCAAATTAATATTGGACAAAGTTTAACATATAATATAAAATCTAATCTTTTCATTTGTTATATCATTTGGTTCTCTAAATGTTACTACTTCCCTTAGCAACTAACAATTAAAGAGGAAAACAAAAATCGCATAAAAAATTTGCAACATTTATGACACATTTGGACACACTTCAACAAAATTACCAACATTACTACAAGGCTGGATTATTTATATTACACTTAATTTTGTGGCTGTCTTGCTAAATGAGGGTTTCATATTTTCTCCCTATGATCAATGTTCTTTGGCATGAAACATCAAAGCAGAGAGCAGATGTAAGGTAAACTTCCCAAATAGACCACACTTCTTTTGGCTTTTTTTATCTTCACTCAGGCCACTCTTGCATCCCTACTTCTTGTAATCTCTTTAGGTATTAATGTCACGTAAACAAGGAAGTCAATCATATGACCTAGGTTACATATGTCTATTAATTAATATCATGAGAAAATTTTCTAGTTTGATCTATCTCATGAAATCCCATTTAATTATTTATAAACTAGTGGAAAAATGAGTTCATATCTTTCTGAGATCCATATTCCACATGTGTTGCAAAGATAATTTGTCCTAGTTCATAAACTAGGACTATGAGCAACAAGATGTTCTTACTCAATAGAAACAAAGATATTTATATCTAGTGCACTTACTAGTTCTATGCTATCAGAGAGTTAGATCACCTTTTAGTGGGCAGAAAATTGTTGCAAATTGACATGATTGTAAGAAATTTGACAACATCAGAGACATTGTTGACATCATAATTAGACAATTCACCATCTATCTAGAAAAGAAAATTTATTAGTAGTTAACCATAATCATGCAAACATGGTCTAAGTGCAAGTAATATGTTAATTTTTTTTCTTTTATTCATGAGCACTATGTTGTATAAGTATAATCCATGGAAAAGCTAATTTTTAAAAAAAATCAAAACTTATTACAAGCAAGAAGCTAGAGAGAGAATATCATTGAAACATAAAAGAAATAACTATGACAGTGATTCGGATGGTAAATGCAGGCTTGAGTATATATAATGTTTCACATGGAGTTCAATTTCCTTTAGATCATATCATAAAATTTGAACCAGGCCGATCATTTTAAAACGTAAGAATATTGATTCCTAATTAATTATATGCAATATATGTATGAGAGAGAGAGAGAGAGAGAGAGAGAGAGAGAGAGAGAGAGAGAGAGAGAGAGAGAGAGAGAGAGAGAGAGAGAGAGAGAGAGAGAGAGAGAGAGATTGCAACGATGTTAGATTCTTGAGAGCGGGACCACATACTGAGCAGAGCATGATGATGTGGGTCATCTTCTCGTCATAGAGATTGCCGAGGCCAAGGTCGGAGATTTTTAGGTTTACATCAGTGCCGAGGAGCACGTAGCTGGGCCTCATGTCTGTGTGGACGGTCCTCAACCACAACTCCTCGTGCAGGTACAGCAGCCCCCTCGCCGTCCCGACGCAGATCTCGTACCATGCCGCTCACTCTAGCTGCAACCCTCCGCCGCTCTTCCCTGCAACTCCGACTGCGGCGCCGCCAACCAGCCGCTTTTCAGTTTCATAAACAAAGAAGAAAAACAAGAAAAGAAAAGAAAAGGAAAGAATGAAGGAAGGAAGGAAGGAGGAGGTGATTAGGCTGCTTCACGGTCACCCTCCTCCCGTCGAAGAGCTTCCCCAGCGGAAGGCGAACAGGCCAAGGCAATGTGCTTCTTCTTTTTCCTCTCTCTCCTTTCTCCTTATTCCCTCTTTTTCTTTGGTCTTCCACTCCTCTCTCACGTTGGGAACTGTTAAGATGGTTCACGGTGGACCTACGAATGGGGCAACGGTCACGGTGGATCGGCCAAATCGGGCGTTGGATCGGTCGAAGCTGCGGATCAAGACGGTTTGGTGGATCAGCGGACCGCTTTTGGGGGGAAAAACCCGAGCCTCTCCTCTCCGCCCCCCCCCCCTTCCCCAGTCTCTTTGTCTCTCTATCTCTCTCCCTCTCTTTGTCTCTCTCTACGCCTGTCTCTGTCTCTATCTCTCTCCCTCTCTCCCCTCTCTCCCTCTCTCCCCTCTCTCCCTCTCTATGTGTCTCTCTCTCCGCCTGTCTCTTTCTCTCCCTCATGTGTCCTCCTGAAACTGTGAGAACGTTGAGGAGATGGGCATCAACTGCTAGATTATATGGTTGCATACCTGCATTCGATGCCTTGGGGGAGCTCCAATAAAACATGTAAAAAGCCTGGCTGTTTGCCATTCATTTTATCCCAGATTATATTGATTGATCCTTTTTTGTTTTTGTGCTTATATGAGATCATGACGTGACTTAGTCATTGTATATTAAATCACGTAAATAAAAAATTTATAAAACTAGAAAATACGAATTTTTGAATATTTAGAAGTATTTCTAAATAAATATATCAATTATAATTTAATAAAAATTCTAAAAATAATGGTAATTTTCTAAGTCAATCACAAGGATGTGATATAATATCTGATAATTATTCAGAATTTTTCTCAATGAATATGATTTTCTATGAATTTTATACTAGGAAATAAAAGGAAATATATTTAAAATTCACAAAAAAGGAAAATAAAGGCGTGGACGTTAGGATGATGTTAGTGCCCGACGAGCGAGAATCGAGCAGAAATAGAGTTCCACCTGGTGATTCTTACGTAAGCGATTACAGATGATTTAATTGATCAAATTAGTATCTGTAAAAATCGAAAGAATCGTAATAGAACAAAGTATATTTTAGTAAATTAAAAACATAAAAATTATCACTAAATGAAGCATAAAGTAAATTGAAAGTAAGAAAATAGAGTTCTGGCGTTGCGTTGGCGATGCGTCGGCGATGCATTGGAATCTTGAGTATTCAGGAGGATCGTTGTGTAGTGTCCATGGCCTCGAAGGCTCTCCTTGGACAAAGATGACGCAGGCAATCTCTAGATCTTCTCGTGAAGTCTAGAGATTAATGAAGTGGGTCGTTGAATCGTCTCCGGCGGCTGTCACTCGGTAGAGCGGACAAATGGCAACTTTGCGGCTCTTTGGCGGTTGTCACCCGATAGAGAGGAGTTAGATGGAGGTGGGGCGCATGTTAGGGAGCTTCATCCTCAGTTCCGCACAGCAAGAAGAGGCTTTTCATCACCTCTGGTACGCTCTCAGGAGGTGGCGACTTGTCTCTTGGCGGATCATCCTCTTCTCGACGACGGCTTATTTTTCAATCAATCGAAGATGATTTACTCGATGGATTCGCGATCCTTTTATCGCGAATTGTTCAACAATTTTAGTAGCAATACTCCGCAAATCGCATTGACGAGATTTTTGCCGATGATCCAGCGATTCTCGTTGCTTAATCCTTCACCGGCGATCTGTAGGAAAGTCACGATAATCAGATAAAAATATATGAATTTTAACTCTAGGAGGATTCAAACCCGCACTGGTTGCCTGCCTGTGAGGAAGGTGTGACGCGGGTTTAGTCCCACATCAGTTGTGCACCGATTTATTAGGCGAATATATATAATGTATATAATGTTAGCTTTGTAAGCAAAGTTCTTCTCTCGCATGTACGACCACTCCTTGCCCCACGCCCGCTAGCCACCGGTGACGTGGAAGGGGAGTGGCACACACGTGCCCCTATCGGTCCAAGTTAAGCCACTCAAGCCCCTGCTCGCGGCTACTCCCCGACTATGCTTCCGTCCCACTTGCAGGCCCGGCTGGCCAATGGGTCTCCCATTTTGTAATATTTTTATTTTTATTTCTTGTTCTTCATTTATCTCAAAAGTAAGACTATAAAAATTCTATAAAATCACATAATTACCCAAAAATTCACGTTAATCAATTAAAAACCACAAATCATTCTTTAACACAAATATAAGCCTATTTATCATGAGTTAAGGCTAAAACTATATTATTTACTAATTATTAACTCATGATAATGAAGACTTATCACACCCCCCAACTTAAATCATTGCTAGTCCCTTAGCAATGAAATTACGAAAATAAAATTTTACAAATCTGAAACATCATATTTCAATACAAAAATAAAAATATAATTAGAAATGATGCACCTTTAAATACTTTGGATTCTTATATCAAGTATTTAAGAATGATGTCAAGCACTTAAATGTTTAAACACTCCTTAGAATAACAATCTAGACTTCACTTATTCTATTCACATCTTTATCACTTCTTCACTCATAGATGTATTTACAAGATGTTCCAATTATCAATACTCATCCAAGAATAATATTGATCTTACATTTTCCTTTTTCTATGACTTGATTTTTGAAGTTTACACTATATTTCTTTCTTTTTTTTTATTTTATATATAGTGGATAAGTAGCTTTTCTTGTAGACAAATTTTGACAATAAGAATGATGTCTCACACCCTCCATGTGTACTCTTCATTTTCAGGGCTTTCACTTTATCCATTTATTTTTTAGCATGTGTTTTTCTATGCACGATTTTCGACAATGAGAATGATGTCTCACACCCTCCATGTGTACTCTTCGTTTCTAGATTTTTCACATTGCTCTCTTTTTTTTTTTGAAATAAATGATTTCTCTTCACAAGTCCTATAGATTAGGGTGCAAAAATCTCTATTAAACTCAAATGATCAATCAAATTTTCACATCAAGTAAATACTATCCATCAAGATCATGAAGTGAAAATCTGTAAAATCAAATCCATGTTATCTATCATGTATCCAAGGAGTATTCCATCATTTCATGCTACTAGATTATTCTTTTGACTCAATAATAATCTTCCAAGTATCTTTTGGTATCAATCAATCTAATTGATTTAATTTTTCATGCATGCAATATGATGTAAGGAATTTGTAAATTAGATAGTTATGACAGCTCTGTTTTCTATTTTTAGTTCTATTTTTAGCAGCAATAAATTTGTCAAAAATAAATCAAAACTATCATCTTTATAGTTGTAATTTCGAATTTCAGTAATATATATCTAGGGGATTGAAATGTGAGAAAAAGGTTTTCTAGAATTTCAAATTTCAGGCTATTTTTTGTCTGCTGTTTTTGACAATCTGTTATTTCTGACAGAAAACCAAAAAATAAATGTTGCAGTTTTTCTGAATTTTATTTTATTTTTATTTTTTTGTTGCTGTTCTAAGTTGAATAAAATGGAAACACATGTTCTTAATCGTCTTACAGCATAAATTAATAATGAATACTTCACCCCCCAACTTAAAAATTACATTATTCTCAATGACACATAAAACTCGAAATAGAATATGTAGAAAATATAATTTTCAAGTGAAGCATGCATATCTGCAAAGTTAAGTATTAAAAATATTTTCATAAATGATGAAGCTCAAAATGAGATCACCTCAACCTCGTTTTTAATTTTCCACTTCATCTTACACTTCTCCTCCTGCATTTTTTCAAAAAAAAAACAAATATAGAAACAAGTATTATGAAATTCTAAGAAAATTAGAGCTTAAAAAAAATCAAAAAGAATGAAATAAAAGCCATGGGTTGCCTCCCATGCAGCGCTGCATTTAATGTCTCCAGTTGGACAGCTCTTATATCATATAAGATGATCTATGGCCATCAAAATATATTTGTATCCCAAGGTAAGTTTCATGATATTCTTTTTCAGATTTAGCATAAATTCATATACTTCATATATATACCTTGACATATTTTCGGCTAAAACAAAATGGAAATTAACAAAATTTTCCTAAAAATAATATTTCCATTTTGAAAAGAATTTTTCCTTATTTCTATCTTGTTTTGTTAGGCTCTCATTCATTAATAAATACTTTCTATTAATAAACCATAAAATGTGATCAGGCCATATAATTTTCAAATTAACTCTTGCCCAATCTAATTTTTTTCATCTAAATTAGTATCTCTAATTCTTCCACTCACCCATTTCTTAATGTCTTCTTTTATCTGCATAATCTTCCCTTACTCCATTTTATCTTCCATATATATTTGTTCAATTTACGAAGAGTGAAATATTTCAAGCTTAGAAATAATTCTAATGGGCTGTGGGTTTTGAAGGATGGAAGGATTGTCTTCTTTAATCTCAGATCTAATGAATTCAGTAAAATTTAAATTTTCTCCTCTACAATTACCTCTATATTCATATCTATTATTTTCATTTGTTCCCATTAGTTGAATCAATTCTTTTTCTAGCTTTTCGTTTCTCAACTCATCAAATTCTTCAGCTTTTTAAGAGCTATCTTTTAATTTTGGTATATGATACATATCATCATCCTCACAATCAACATTAATGGCTGCAAAATTATGATTAGATTCATTAATTTCGTCTCCTACGTCTCCCAAATCAATTGATTTTTCCTCACCTGAAATATATTTTTCTTCATTTCTGTCCTTACTCTCTTTTGCAAAAATTTGGATGATTTTTCCATGATTAGTTGCTGTTTCTTCATCTAAGGGCTCTTTCTCCTCATCATCCTCACTATATTCATTCATCAATTGTGAGCAATAAATTATTTTATTCAAATTTTCTACTACTATATTTTTGACCTTAATATTCTCATTTACTTCTAATAGATCATCAATTTCTTTTAATATTTAGAAATAAGGATTAGTTAAAATATTCTCACTCAATGTATTCACTGTCCTAACATTTTTATTTCGTGGGTTTTTTTCTAAATTTATCTAGCTAGACTCTTCTTGTTGAAATCTTACTATTGGATAGTTTCCTGAATTTTCTATGGGCTGACTAGGTAGCTGTCTCTCTTCTCTCTTATTTCCAAGAGCCTCTATAATTTGTTTCTGATGCAGCATCATTTGATTCATAGTTTGTTGCATCATTTGGCTCATTTGTTGCATCATTTCTATAATATCATGTTGGGTTTGAGAGGGTTGATTTTTTTGAAATCTGTTTTCTTATTTTGGACGAAATTCAGTGTTTGAATTGGATCTAAGTGCTTCTGGATTTTGAATATTATTTGGGTTTCTCCATGAAAAATTATTCCTCCAATTAGGATTATAAGAATTTAAAAAAGGTTCCTTGTTTCTATTAAAATCGTGAGCTACTTGCACCTGTTCTTACATAGGGTGAAATGATTGATCTAAATTATAACATTGAAATTCAGAATAATCATTTTCACCATACATAGGACATGTACTATTCGAATTAAGTTGAGGGTTAATAGGCTTTCTAATATTGTCAATAAGTAAATTAATTTTTTCTACTCTTTGATTAATCTGATTAACCTCGTTTCTAAGTTTAGAATTATCATCATGATGCGATTCATAAATTCCTCTCTTCTTATCTTTGTCATATAATTCAAAAGAGGCTTGATCTCTAGAATTTTCACTTAAATTCTCATGACTGTAAATCTCATCAAGGGTTTTCTCCATAAAAGCTACTCCACATATAGAATCAACCATATTTCTATGTTGTTCTAATAATCCATCATAAAAAATTCTATTGAGCTGCCACTTGGGTATAGCATGATGAGGACACTTTCTAAGTAAATCTTTGAATGTTTCTCATGTCTCATGTAAAGTTTCTCCTGGTCTTTGAGAAAAACTCCATATATGTTTTCTCATATTTTGAGTTTTCCTCAAGGGATAAAATTTTTAAAGAAAGGCTTGTTCTATGTCTTTCCAATTAGTTAATTCTCTATCTAATGTGGATAGCCAATGACTAACTTTGTCTCTCAGTGTATGAGGGAATAATTTCATCTTAATAATTTCTGATGTAACTTGAGGGAGATTAACTAAATCACATCATAAATTATTAAGTTACATCAGAAATTATTAAGATGAAATTATTCCCTCATACACTTAGGGAGACAGCTAGTCATTAGCTATCCACATTAGATAGAGAATTAACTAGCTAGAAAGACATAGAACAGGCCTTTCTTTGAAAATTTTATCACTTAGGAAAAACTCAAAATATGAGAAAACATATATAGAATTTTTCTCAAAGACCAAGAGAAACTTTACATGAGACATGAGAAATATTCAAAGATTTACTTAGAGAGTGTCCTCATCATGCTATACCCAAGTGGTAGTTCAATAGAATTTTTTATGATGAATTATTAGAACAACATAAAAATATGGTTGATTCTATATGTGGAGGAGCTTTTATGGAGAAAACTCTTAATGAAATTTACAGTCTTTATGAAAATTTAAGTGAAAATTCTAGAGAGCAAGCCTCTTTTGAATTATATTACAGGGATAACAAGAGAGGAATTTATGAATTACATTATGATGATGATTCTAAATTTAGAAATAAAGTTAGTTAGATTAATCAAAGATTAGAAAAACTTGATTTACTTATTGACAATATTAGAAAGCCTCTTAACCCTCAATTTAATTCAAATAGTACATGTACTATGTATGGTGAAAATGATCATTTCGAATTTTAATATCATCCTAGGCAAGAACAAGTGCAAGTACCCCATGATTTTAGTAAAAATAGGGAATATTTTTCTAATTTTTATAATCCTAATTGGGAGAATAACTTTTCGTGGAGAAACCTAAATAATATTCAAAATCTAGAAGCACTTAGATTCAATTCACATTTTGAATTTCGTCCAAAATAAGAACATAGATTTCAGAAAAATCAATCCTCTCAAATCCAACTTGATGCTATGGAAATAATGCAGAAAATGAGCCAAATGATGCAACAAACTATGAATCAAATGATACTGCACCATAAACAAATTATAGAGGCTCTTGGGGATAAGAGAGAAGAGGGACAGCTACCTAGTCAGCCCATAGAAAATTCAAGAAACTGTCAAATAGTAGGATTTCAGCAAGAAGAGTCTAGCTAGATAAATTTAGAAAAAAACCCACGAAATGAAAATGTTAGGACAATGAATACATTGAGTGAGAATATTTTACCTGATCCTTATTTTCAATTATTAGAAGAAATTGATGATCTATTAGAAGTAAATGAGAATATTAAGGCCGAAAATATAGTAGCAGAAAATTTGAATAAAATAATTTATTGCTCACAATTGATGAATGAATATAGTGAGGATGATGAGGAGAAAGAGCCTTTAGATGAAGAAACAACAACTGATCATGGAAAAATCATCTAAATTTTAGTAGAAGGGACTAAGGATAGAAATGAAGAAAAATATATTTCAGGTGAGGAAAAATCAATTGATTTGGGAGACGTAGGAGATGAAATTAATGAATCTAATCATAATTTTGCAGCCATGGATGTTGATTGTGAGGATGATGATGTATATCATATACCAAAATTAAAAGACAGCTCTTGTGAAGATGAAGAATTTGATGAGTTGAGAAACAAAAAGCTAAAAAAAGAGTTGATTCAACTAATGGGGAGAAATGAAAATAATGGATATGAATATAGAGATAATTTTGGAGGAGAAAATTTAAATTTTACTGAATTCATTAGATTTGAGATTAAAGAAGACAATCCTTCCATCCTTCAAAACTTAAAGCCCATTATAATTATTTCGAAGCTTGAAATATTTCACTCTTCACAAATTAAACAAATATGTATGGAAGATAAAATAGAGTAGGGGAAGATTATGCATATAAAAGAACATATTAAGAAATGGGTGAGTGAAATGGGTTTAGAGGTGGATAGAGCAAAAATTGATATTATATCCAAAATGAAACCTCAAAATTCAGTAAAACAAATTAGATCTTTCTTAGGTCATGTAGGTTATTACAGAAAATTTATTCAAGATTTTTTAAAAATTTTTAAACCTCTCACCATGCTATTATCTAAAGATGTGCCTTTTAATTTTGATGAGAAATGTTTTGAGTCTTTTTTTGAAATAAAAAGATTACTTATTGAGGCACCCATTTTACAAGCTCCTGATTAGTCCTTGCCTTTGGAATAATGTGTGATGCATCGAATTATGTAGTGGGGGCTGTTCTCGGACAAACAAAAGAGTCAAAACCCATAGTAATTTCATATGCTAGTAAAACTATATCCAATGCTCAATTAAACTATACCACGATTGAAAAAAAGTTGTTAGCTGTAGTATTTTCATTAGAAAGGTTTAGATCATATATTTTGGGAGCTAAAACTATTATTTATACTGATCATGCAGCATTAAAATATCTATTAAATAAGAAAGATATAAAGCCACATTTATTAAGATGGATTTTATTGTTGCAGAAATTTGACTTAGAAATAAAAGATAAAAAAGGTTTCGAGAATATTGTTGTTGACCATCTTTCTAGATTAAGTGATATAGGAATAAATGCAGCACCTTTACAAGATGCATTTTTAGATGAATAATTGATGACAGCTCAACATCAACCATCACCATGGTATGCACATATTGTTAATTTTCTAGTTTCTGGAAAAACTCTAGAACAGTGAGATAAGAACAAAAAATATCATTTTTTTTCTAAGACTATAAATTATTTTTGGCATGATCCTAATTTATATTACTTGGGCAATGATCAAATTTTAAGGAGATGTGTTCTTGAAAAAGAATATGATAGCATTATTAACATGTGCCATTCATCTAACTATGGAGGACATTTCTCTAGACGAAAAATAGCTATAAAAAATTTTCAGTGTGGTTTTTATTGGCCTACAATCATTAGAGATTCTATAGAATTTAGTAGAACATGTATTTCATGCCAATCTATAGGTAACATGAGTAAGAAAGATGAAATGCCCATGTGTAATATGTTAGTAGTTGAAATTTTTGATGTGTGGGTAATAGATTTCATGAGTCCCTTCCCATCAGCTGAAAAATATGAATATATTTTACTTGCTGTTGATTATGTGTCGAAGTGGGTGGAAGCTATTCCTATTAGAACTAATGATCATAAAATCGTAATAAAGTTTATGCAAGAAAATATTTTTTTGAGATTTGGATGTCCTAGAGTGAATATTAGTGATGGAAGAACACATTTTACAAATAAATATTTCAGGGAACTGTTGAAAAAGAATGGAGTAAACCATAGAGTAGCTACTCCATATCATCTCCAAACAAATGGGCCAGTTGAAGTTGCAAATAAGGAAATTCAGAGAATTTTGAGAAAAATAGTTAAACTAGATAGGAAAGATTGGCCCACAAAATTACAAGATGTATTAAGGGCTTATAGAACAGCTTATAAAAATCCTATAGGTATGTCCCTATTTTGCCTCATTTTTGGAAAGCCATGTCATCTTCTTGTGGAAATAGAGCATAAAGTATTATGGGCTATAAAAAAAAAAGGAAACATGAATGCCTTGTAGATGGACAGCGGCTTAAACATTACATAGAACATGAATGCCTTGTAGAAAAATAAAATTTATTATTATTAAAAGAATTTTAAGAGTAAGATCAAGGAGTCCAACTGGAGACATTAAATTCAGCGTTGCATGGGAGGCAACCCATGGTTTTTATTTCATTTTATTTGATTTTTTTAAGCTCTATTTTTCTTAAAATTTCACAGTACTTGTTTTTGTATTTATTTTTTTCAAAAAAGTGCAAGAGGAGGAGTATAAGATGAAGTGGACAATTAAAAACGAGGTTAAGGTGATGTCTTTCTGAGCTTCATCATTTATGAAAATATTTTTAATGCTTAACTTCGCAGATATGCATGCTTCACTTGAAAATTATATTTTCTATATATTCTGTTTCGATTTTTCTATGTCATTGAGGACAATGTCATTTTTAAGTTAGGGGGTGAAGTATTCATTATTAATTTATACTGTAGGATGATTAAGAACATGTGTTTGCATTTTATTCAACTTAGAACAACAACTAAAAAAAATAAAAATAAAATAAAATTCAGAAAAATTGCAACATCTAGTTTCTAGTTTTCTGTCAGGAACAACAAATTGTCAAAAACAGTAGATAAAAAACAGCCCAAAATTTGAAATTCTAGAGACCCTTTTCTCACATTTCAATCCCCTAGATATATATTACTGAAATTAGAAATTACAGCTATAAAGAGGATAGTTTTGATTTATTTTTGACAAATTTATTGTGCTAAAAATAGAACTGAAAATAGAAAATAGAACTCTTAGAACTATCTAATTTATAAATTTCTTACATCATATTGCATGCATGAAAAATTAAATCAATTAGATTGATTGATACCAAATAGATATTTGGAAGATTATTTTTGAGTCAACATGGATTTGAAATGTTGGAATACTCCTTGGATACATGATAGATAACATGGATTTGATTTTACTAATTTTCACTTCATGATCTTGATGGATAGTATTTATTTGATGTAAAAATTTGATTGATCATTTGAATTTAATGGAGATTTTTGCACCCTGATCTTAGGACTTGTGAGGAGAAATCACTTATTTTGAAAAAAAAAGAGAGAGCAATGTGAAAAATCTAGAAACGAAGAGTACATATGGAGAGTGCGAGATATCATTCTCATTGTCAAAAATCGTGCATAGAAAAACACTTGTTGAAAAATAAGTGGACAAAGTGAAAGCCCTGAAAATGAAGAGTATATATGGAAGGTGTGAGACATCATTCTTATTGTCGAAATTTGTCTAAAGGAAAAGCTACTTATCCACTATATATATAAAAAAAAAGAGAAAAAAAAAGAAGGAAGAAATATAGTGCAAACTTCAAAAATCAAGTCATAGAAAAAGGGAAATGTAGGATCAATATTTTTCTTGGATAAGTATTGATAATTCAAATATCTTGTAAATACATCTTTGAGTGAAGAAGTGATAAAGATGTGAATAGAAGAAGTGAAGTCTAGATTGTTATTCCAAGGAGTGTTTAAACATTTAAGTGCTTGACATCATTCTTAAATACTTGATATAAGAATCCAAAGTGTTTAAAGGTGCATCATTTCTAATTGTATTTTTTTCTGTATTGAAATATGATACTTGAGATTTGTAAAATTTTATTTTCGTAATTCCATTGCTAAGGGACTAGCAATGATTAAAGTTGGGGGGTGTGATAAGTCTTCATTATCATGAGTTAATAATTAATAAATAATATATTTTTAGCCTTAACTCATGATAAATAGACTTATATTTGTGTTAAAGTGTGAAAAGTGGTTTTATACAATTTTTATAATCTTACTTTTGAGATAAATGAAGAACAAGAAATAAAAATAAAAATATTACAAAATGGGAGATCCATTGGCCAGCCGGGCCTGCAAGTGGGACAGAAGCATAGTCGGGGAGTAGCCGCGAGCAGGGGCTTGAGCGGCTTAACTTGGACCGATAGGGGCACGTGTGCATCACTCTCCTTCCATGTCATTGATGGCTAGTTGGCTGTGGGGTAAGGAGTGGTCGTACATGCGAGAGAAGGGACTTTGCTTAGAAAGCTAGCATTACTATATATTTGCTTGAAAAATCAGCACAAAACTGATGTGGGACTAAACCTGCATCACACCTTCCTCAAAAGAGGCGGGCAATCGGCGTGGGTTCGAATCCTCCTAGAGTCAAAATTCATATATTTTTATTTGATTATCGCAACTTTCCTACAGATCACCGGTGAAGGATTAAGTGACGAGAATTGCTGGATCATTGGCAAAAATCTCATCAATGCGATTCACGAAGCATTTCTACTAAAATTGCTGAACAATTCACGATAAAAGGATCGTGAATCCATCGAGTAAATCATCTCCGATTGATTGACAAATAAGTCGTTGTCAGGAAGAGGACGATCTATCAGGAGATGAGTTGCCACCTCTTGAGAGCATATCAAATGCGATGAAAGCCTCCTCTTGCTGTGCAAACCTGAGGATGAAGCTCCCTGACATGCACCCCACCTCCATCTAGCTTTTCTTCGTCGGGTGACAACCGCCAAAGAGCCGTAAAGTCGCCATTTTTCCACTCCGTCGGGTGACAGTCGCTGGAGATGACTCGACAACCCATTTCATTAATTTCTAGACTTCGTGAGAAGATCTAGAGATTGTCCACGTCATCTTTGTCCAAGGAGAGCCTTTGAGGCCATGGACACTACATGATGATCTTCTGGAACGCTCAAGATTCCAGTGTATTGCCGACGCATTGCCGTTGTGATGCTGGAACTCTATTTTCTTGCTTTCAACTTACTTTACACTTCATTTAGTGATAATTTTTGTGATTTTAATTTACCAAAATATACTTAATTCGATTAGGATCCTTCTGACTTTTACAGATCTTAATTTGATTAATTAAATTGTCTGTAATCACTTACATAAGAATCGCCGGACGGAACTCTATTTCTGTTCGATTTGCATTTGTCGGGCACTGCATCATCCTAACGTCTGCACCCTTATTTTCCTTTTACGTGAATTTTAAATATATTTCCTTTTCATTTCCTAGTATAAAATTCATAAAAAATCATATTCATTGAGAACATTTCTAAATAATTTCTGGATATTATATTACATCCCTGTGATCGACTTGGAAAATTATTGCTATTTTTGAAAGTTTTATTTAATTATAATTGATATATTTATTTAGAAATACTTCTAAATATCTGAAAATTTGTATTTTTTACTTTGATAAATTTTAGATTTGCGTGATTTAATATACATCGACTAAGTCATGTCACTTGGTCAATAGAATTTTTCATGATAGATTATTAGAATAATATAAAAATATGGTTGATTCTATATGTGGAGAAGTTTTTATGGAGAAAACTCTTGATAAGATTTATACTCTTTATGAGAATTTAAGTGAAAATTCTAGAGATCAAGCCTCTTTTGAATTATATGATAGAGATAAGAAGAGGAATTTATGAATTGTATCATGATGATGATTCTAAACTTAGAAATGAGGTTAATCAGATTAATCAAAGATTAAAAAAAAATAATTTACTTATTGACATTTTAACCCTCAATTTAATTCAAATAGTACATGTCCTATGTATGGTGAAAATGATTATTCTGAATTTTAATGTTATAATTTAGATCAATTATTTCACCCTATGCAAGAATAAGTACAAGTAGCTCACAGTTTTAATAGAAATAGAGAACCTTTTTCAAATTCTTATAATGCTAATTAGAGGAATAATTTCTCATAGAGAGACCGAAATAATATTCAAAATCTAGAAGCACTTAGACCCAATTCAAACTTTGAATTTCGTCCAAAATAAGAAAATAGATTTCAGAAAAATCAGCCATCTCAAACCTAACTTGATACTGTGGAAATGATGGAGCAAATGAGCTAAACGATGCAACAAACTATGAATCAAATGATGCTGAACCAGAAACAAATTATAGAGGCTGTTGGGAATAAGAGAGAAGAGAGACAACTACCTAGTCAGCTCATAGAAAATCCAAGGAACTACCCAACAATAAGATTTCAGCAAGGGGAGTTTAGTAGCATGAATCTAAAGAAAAACTCATGAAATGAAAATGTAAAGACAGTGAATACATTGAGTGGTAAGATCTTACTTGATCCTTATCCCCAAATATTAAAAAAAAAAGGAAAACGTGGATAACCCAAAACAAAATCAAATAGGAGTAGAAGAGGATTTTATAGATTCTACCAAGAAAATTTCAAAAGAGAGGACGACCATTCTATTTCCTAAAGCTCTTGAGCCTAGGCAAAGAAAGAAAAAGGAACACAATGAAGAAATAAAGAAAATTTTACAAGATGTGTAAATTAGTCTTCCTTTACTCACTACCATTGAACATATTCCTGAATATACTAGAGTTTTGAAAGAAATGTGTACACCAAAAATGACACCTAGAGTAGAAAAATTATCTATGCATGCTAGTGTATTATTATTAAATTAATTATCATATAAATTGAGAGATATAGGTGCCCCTTTAATTTCGTGTGATATTGGTGGATCATTTTTCAGAATGCATTACTTGACACCGATGCTAGTATTAGTTTATTACCTGCCAGTATTTGTGATAAATTTAATATTTCTGATCTTAAACCTTCTACTATTACCTTACAATTTGCTGATAGATCTATAAAACATCCTAAAGGTATTTTAGAAGTTGTGATAGTGACAATTAAAGGGTGTAAATTTCCAACTAATTTTGTAGTGCTGAAAATGGATTTTAATGGACAGTTTTATGATACACCAATCATTCTAGGGAGATCATTTTTGCAGATGAATATTAATTTTCCTATAGGTATTGTAAACATTTCATGTGGAGATTAATTAGTAGAAATTAAAATTTTTGAGGTATTAAATGATCTTAAGAAATCCTAAGTATATGATTGTTCTACCATAGATCTTCTAGATGATTTTGATGATCCAGATGTTATTGATGACTATGTGCTAGAAGAATTAGAAGAAATAGAGAATATAAATTTGGAAGAAAAGAAAGAGGAAGATCATCTGAATTTAGAGTTGAAATCTCTTCCCTCTAGTTTAAAATATATATTTTTAGAGGAAAATAATTTATTTTCTATTATTATTATAGTTGATTTGAGTAATGAACAAGAAGAAGAATTATTAGATGTGCTTTGAAAAAATAAGAAGGCTATGGGCTGGAAAATGGATGATCTAAGGGACATTGATATGAGTGTATGCATGCATAGTATATATCTAGAGGAGGGGGTTAGAACTAGCAAGGAACTACAACAAAGATTAAATCCTAACATGATGAAAATTATAAAAAAAGAAAATTTAAAGTGACTGGCTGCTGATATTATTTATCCTATTTTAGATAGCAAATGAGTTAGTCCTACACAAGTGGTGCCAAAAAGATTAGGGATCATGGTTATAAAAAATAAAAAAGGGGATGAAATACAAATAAGATTAACTACCGGTTGGAGGGTTTGCATTGATTATAGAAAATTAAATTCAATTACTAGAAAAGATCATTTTCCCCTACCATTTACTAATTAAATTCTAGAAAAATTAGTTAGAAAAAACTTTTTTTGTTTTCTAGATGGATACTCTGGTTATAATCAAATTTATATAAACCCTTTAGATCAAGAAAAAAAAACTTTCACTTGTCCATTTGGTCCTTTTGCTTTTAAACGCATGCCTTTTAGTTTGTGTAATGCTCTACCCACATTTCAAAGATGTATGCTGTCTATTTTTTCTGATATAATTGGAAAATACATGGAAATTTTTATGAACGATTTTTCTTTTTTTGGTGAATAATTTGATGAATGCTTAAATCATTTACAACATGTACTTCAGAAATGCATAGAGAAAAAATTAGTTTTGAGTTGGGAGAAATCACATTTTATTATTAGAGAGAGAGTTGTGTTAGGTCATATTGTGAGTGAAAGAGGTTTAGAGGTGGTAGAGAAAAAATTGATAATATATCTAAAATGAAACCTCCAAATTTAGTAAAACAGATTAGATCTTTCTTGAGTCATATAGGTTATTATAGAAAATTTATTCAAGATTTTTTGAAAATTTTTAAACTTCACACCATACTATTATCTAAAGATGTGCCTTTTAATTTTGATGAAAAATGTTTTGAGTCTTTTTCTGAAATAAAAAAATTACTTATTGAGGCACCCATTTTTCAAGCTCTTGATTGGTCCTTTCCCTTTGAAATAATGTGTGATGCATCGAATTATGTAGTGGGGGCCATTCTAGGACAAACAAAAGAGTCAAAACCCATAGTAATTTCATATGCTAGTTAAATTATATCTGATGCTCAATTAAACTATACCACGACTGAAAAAGAGTTGTTAGCTGTAATATTTTCATTAGAAAGGTTTAAATCATATCTTTTGAGAGCTAAAAGTATTATTTATATTGATCATGCAGCATTAAAATATCTGTTAAATAAGAAAGATGTAAAGTCACATTTATTAAGATGGCTTTTATTGTTACAGAAATTTGACTTAGAAATAAAAGATAAAAAAGGTTTCGAGAATATTTTTGTTGACCATCTTTCTAGATTAAGTGATATAGGAATAAATGCAACACCTTTACAAGACGTATTTTTAGATGAACAATTGATGGCAGTTCAACATCAACCATCACCATGGTATGCACATATTGTTAATTTTTTGATTTCTGAAAAAACTCCAGAACAGTGGGATAAGAATAGAAAATATCATTTCTTTTCGAAGATTAGAAATTATTTTTGACATGATCCTGATTTATATTATTTGAGCAATGATCAAATTTTAAGGAGATGTGTTCCTAAAGAAGAATGTCATAGTATTATTAACATGTGCCATTCATCTAATTGTGGAGGACATTTTTCTAGATGAAAAACAACTGCAAAATTTTTTTAGTGTGGTTTTTATTAGCCTACAATCATTAGAGATTCTATAGAATTTAGTAGAACATGTATTTCATGTCAATCTATAGGTAACACGAGTAAAAAAGATGAAATGTCTATGAGTAACATGTTAGATTTTTGATGTATAGGGAATAGATTTCATGGGTCCCTTCCCATCAGTTGAAAAATATAAATATATTTTACTTGTTGTTGATTATGTGTCGAAGTGGGTGGAAGCTATTCCTATTAGAACTAATGATCATAAAATCGTAATGAAATTTGTGCAGGAAAATATTTTTTCGAGATTTGGATGTTCTAGAGTGATTATTAGTGATGGAAGAACACATTTTACAAATAAATATTTCAGGGAACTATTGAAAAAGAATAGAGTACACCATAGAGTAACCACTCCATATCATCTCCAAACAAATGGGCAAGTTGAAGTAGTAAATAGGGAAATTGAGAGAATTTTTAGAAAAATAGTTGGACCAGATTAGAAAGATTGGCTCACGAAATTACAAGATACATTATGGGCTTATAGAACAGCTTATAAAAATCCTATATGTATGTCTCCATTTCATCTCATTTTTGGAAAGCCATGTCATCTTCTTATGGAAATAGAGCATAAAGCATTATGGGCTATAAAAAATTTATGTATAGATGAAAAATCAGCTAGTGGGCATAGAATTTTTCAGCTATATGAACTAGAGGAGTTGAGGAATGAAGCTTATCAAAATCATAGAATATATAAAGAAAAAACTAAAACTTTTCATGATAAATACATTAGCAGAAAAAAATTTGATGTTAGAGAAAAAGTGTAGTTATATGATTCTAGGCTGAAATTATTCTTTGGAAAATTAAAATGAAAATGAAAAAGGCCTTATGTGGTGGAAGAGACATATGATCATGGGGCTATAATGATTAAAAATCTTCAAAGTGATCATAACTTTAAGGTAAATGAACAACGGCTTAAACATTACATAGAATATGAATGCCTTGTAGAAAAAAAAATTATTATTAAAAGAAATTCCAAATTAAGATCAAGGAGTCCAGTTGGAGACATTAAATTCAGTGCGCTGCATGGGAGGCAACCCATGGTTTTTATTTCATTCTATTTGATTTTTTTTTTAAGCTCTATTTTTCTTAGAATTTTGCAGTACTTGTTTCTATATTTGTTTTTTTTGAAAAAGTGCAGGAGGAGTGTAAGATGAAGTGAAAAATTAAAAATGAAGTCAAGGTGATGTCTTTCTGAGCTCTATCATTTATGACAATATTTTTAATACTTAACTTTGTATATATGCATGGTTCACTTGAAAATTATATTTTCTACATATTATATATTTTTTTTCTGTGTCATTGAGGACAATGTCATTTTTAAGTTGGGGGGTGAAGTATTCATTATTAATTTATGCTGTAGGATGATTAAGAACATATGTTTGTATTAGAATAACAACTGAAATAAAATAAAATAAAATAAAATTCAGAAAAACTGCAACATCTATTTTCTGGTTTTCTGTTAGGAACAACATATTGTCAAAAACAGCTGACAAAAAACAGCCCAAAATTTGAAATTCTAGAGACCCTTTTCTCACATTTCAATCCTCTAGACATATATTACTGAAATTAGAAATTGCAGCTACAAAGAGGATAAATTTAATTTATTTTTGACAAATTTATTATTACTAAAAAATAGAACTTGAAACAGAAAATAAAATTGTTAGAACTATCTAATTTACAAATTCCTTACATCATATTGCATACATACAAAATTAAATCAATTAGATTGATTGATACCAAAAGATACTAGGAAGATTATTATTGAGTCAAAAGAATGATCTAGTACCATGAAATGTTGGAATACTCCTTAGATACATGATAGATAACATAAATTTGATTTTATAGATTTTTACTTCATGATCTAGATGAATAGTATTTACTTGATGTGAAAATTTGATTGATCATTTGAGTTTAATGGAGATTTTTGCACCTTGATCTTAGGACTTGTGAGGAGAAATTACTTATTTTGAAAAGAAAAGAGAGAGCAATGTGAAAACTTTAGAAATGAAGAGTACACATGGAGGGTGTGAGACATCATTATCATTGTCGAAAATCGTGCATAGAAAAATACTTGCTGTAAAATAAGTGGATAAAGTGAAAGCCCTGAAAATGAAGAGTACATATGGAGGGTGTGAGACATCATTCTTATTGTCAAAATTTGTCTACAGGAAAAGCTACTTATCCACTATATATATATATATATATATAAAGGAAGAAATATAATACAAACTTAAAAAATCAAGTCATAGAAAAAAAGAAATGTAGGATCAAGATTATTTTTGAATGAGTATTGATAATTAGAACATCTTGTAAATGCATCTATGAGTGAAGAAGTGATAAAGATGTGAATAGAAGAAGTGAAGTCTAGATTGTTATTCCAAGGAGTGTTTAAACATTTAAGTACTTGACATCATTCTTAAATATTTGATATAAGAATCCAAAGTATCTAAAGGTGCATCATTTCTAATTCTATTGTTTTTCTGTATTGAAATATGATGTTTGAGATTTGTAAATTTTATTTTCGTAATTCCACTACTAAGGGACTAGCAAAAATTTAAGTTGAGGGGTGTGATAAGTCTTCATTATCATGAGTTAATAATTAATAAATAATATAGTTTTAGCCTTAACTCATTATAAATAGACTTATATTTGTGTTAAAGTGTGAAAAGTAGTTTTTAATTGATTAATGTGAATTTTTGGGTAATTATATAATTTTACACAAATTTATATAATTTTTACAGTCTTGCTTTTGAGATAAATGAAGGAAAAGTAATAAAAAATAAAAATAAGATAAAGTGAGGGGAACCCGCCAGCCAGCTATACGTGTAAGTGGGTTGGAAGCTTAGTCGGGGAGTAGTTGTGAGCAAGGGCTCGAGCAGCTTGGACTGATAGGGGTACATGTGTGTCACTCCCCTTCCACATCATCAATGGCCAACCGACTATGGGGCAAGGAGTGGTCATACACGTGTGAGAAGGGACTTGCTTTGAGATGTAACATTACTATATATTCGCCTAAAAATTTGGCACACAATTGATGTGGGACTAAACCCACGTCACACCTTCCCCAAAAGGGGGGGTGGGCAACCGGCATAGGTTTGAATCCTCCTAGAGCCAAAAGTCATATATTTTTATCTGATTATTGCGACTTTCTTGTAGATCGCCGATGAAAGATTAAGCAACTAGAATCGCTAGATCATCAGCAAAAATCTCGTCAATGCGATTCGCGGAGCATTGTTACTAAAATTATTGAAGGATTTGCAATAAAAGGATCACAAATCCATTGAGTAAATCATCTCCGATTGATCGACGAACAAGTCATTATCGGGAAGAGGATGATCTGCTGGGAGACAAGTCGCCACCTCTTTAGAGCATATCAGATGAGATGAAGAGCCTCCTCTTGCTACGTGGTCCTAAGGATGAAGCTCCCTAACACACGCCCCACCTCCATCTAGCTCCTCTCTGTCGGGTGACAGTCATCAAAGAGCTGCAAAGTCGTCGTTTCTGCTCTATTGGGTGATAGCCACCAGAGACGATTTGACGACCCATTTCATTAATCTTTAGACTTCACAAGGAGATCTAGAGATTGTTCACGTTGTCTTTGTCCAAGGAAAGCCTTTGAGGACATAGACACTGCACGATGATCCTCCCGAATGCTCAAGATTCTGGTGTATCGCCGATGCATCACTATCGCGATGCTAGAACTTTGTTTTCCTACTTTCAACTTACTTTATGTTGTATTTAGTGATAATTTATGTGATTTTAATTTACCAAAGTATACTTTGTTCACTTATAATTCTTTTGGCTTTTACAGATCTTAATTTGATTAATTAAATCATTTGTAATCACCTATGTAAGAATCGTTGAGTGCTGACATCATCCTAACATCTGCACCCTTATTTTCTTTTTTTGTGAATTTTAAATATATTTCCTTTTCATTTCTTAGTATAAAATTCATAGAAAATAGTATTCTTTGAGGAAAATTCTGAATAATTACTAGATATTATATTTCATCCCTTGATTGACTTAGAAAATTACCACTATTTTTAGAAGTTTTATTAAATTATAATTAATATATTTGTTCAAAAATACTTTTAAATATCTAAAAATTCATATTTTCTAATTTTATAAATTTTAAATTTGCGTGATTTAACATACAACAACTAAGTCACGTTAGAGGCTCTTCATCACATCTAATACACTCTTAAGAGGTAGGGACTCGTCTCATGGGAGACCATTCTCTTTCTGATGACGCTTGTTCGTCAATCAATTAGAGATGATTTACTTGATGGATTTGTGATCTTTTTATCGTGAATCATTCATAAATTTTAATATTAATGCTTTACAAATCACGTTGACAAGATTTTCACCGATGAACCAACAATTCTAGTGGTTTAATCTTTCACCAATGATCTACAAGAAAGTCATAATAACTAGATAAAAATATGAGTTTTAGTTCTAGAAGGATTAGAATTCACGCCAGTTGCCTACTTGTATGAGAGAGATTGAAATAAGTACTCTAATGCTCTTATCAAGTGACGTCACTAACGTGACTCAGTCGTTGTATATTAAATCACGCAAATATAAAATTTATAAAACTAGAAAATACAAATTTTTAGATATTTAGAAGTATTTCTGAATAAATATATCAATTATAATTTAATAAAACTTTCAATAATAATAATAATTTTCCAAGTCAATCATAGATATGTAATATAATATTTGGTAATTATTCAGAATTTTTCTCAATGAATACTATTTTATATGAATTTTATACTAAGAAATGAAAAGAAAATATATTTAATATTCACGAAAAAAGGAAATAAGGGTGCATACGTCAGCAATTTTAGTAGCAATGCTCCGTGAATCAAGTTGACAAGATTTTTGCCGATGATTCAATGATTCTCATTGCTTAATCCTTCATTAGCAATCTGCAGGAAAGTCATGATAATCAGATAAAAATATATGAATTTTGACTCTAGGAGGATTTGAACCCGTGCTGGTTGCCTGCCTCTTCTGTGGAAGGTGTGATGTAGGTTTAGTCCCACATCAGTTGTGCGCTGATTTTTCGGGTGAATATATAGTAATGTTAGATTTCTAAGCAAAGTCCTTTCTCTTGCGTGTACGACCACTCCTTACCCCACACCGGCTGGCCACTGGTGACGTGGAAGGGGAGTGGTGCACATGTGCCCCTAGCGGTCCAAGCCAAGCCGCTCGAGCCCCAGCTCGTGGCTACTCCCGGACTGCACTTCTAACCTGCTTCCGACTTACTTGCGGGCCCGGCTAGTTGACAGGTCCCCCCATTTTGTAATATTTTTATTTTCATTTCTTGTTCTTCATTTATCTCAAAAGTAAGACTGTAAAAATCATATAAAATCACATAATTACCTAAAAATTCACGTTAATCAATTGAAAACCATTTTTCACACTTTAACATAAATATAAGTCTATTTATCATGAGTTAAGGCTAAAACTATATTATTTAATAATTATTAACTCATGATAATAAAGATTTATTAGTCATTATGATATATCTCTATTATAACGAAGGGATAGTGTAGGTATTAAAATCTTCAAAGCCTTTTAGGAGAAGGTGTGATGCGGGTTTAGTTCCACATCGCTTGCGCTCTGAATTTTTAGGTGAATATATAGTAATATCACATTTACAAGCAATGAGTCATTTTCTCTTGCGTGTATGACCACTCCTTGTCTCACAATTGGTTGGCCATCGGTGACATAGAAGGAGAGTGGCACACATGTGCCCCCATCAGTCTTACCCACTCAAGCCCCTACTAACGGCTCCCCTTGACTGTGCTTTCGACCCGCTTGTAGGCCTGGCTGGTCGGCAGGTCCCCCCCATTTTTCTATATTTTAATTTTATTTCTTTCTTTATTTATCTCAAAAATAAGATTATAAAAATCATATAAATTCGTAAAAAATCACATAATTATTAAAATTTCACGTTAGTCAACTAAAAACTACTTTTAATACTTTAACACAAATATAAGTTTATTTATCATGAGTAAAGTCTAAAACTATATTTTTTTTAATTATTAACTCATGATAATGAAGACATTAGGTAGCTATCATATGATTAACATCATATTTTCTAAGTAACATCCTAAAGTGATGATTAGTGAAATTAGTTCCCCATCACTAATTATTACTTTAAGACATCTAAATCGTGTAAAAATATTACTTTGAACAAATTGGATAACTACTTTATGATCATTTGTCCTTGTTGGAGTAGCTTCTACCCACTTTGACACATAATCAATAGCTAACAAAATATATTCATAGCCTTGAGATGAAGGAAAGGGTCCCATAAAATCAATGCCCCAAATATCAAAAATTTCAACAACAATTACTAATTTTAAAGGTATTGCATTTCCTTTTTTTAATATTAATGACAACTTGACATTTGATACATTGCCTAAAAAATATGTGAGCATCTTTAAATAAAGATGGCCAATAGAAACCACATTGTAAAATTTTTACTGCTATTTTCTTTCTTGCGAAATGACCCCACATTCATAAGAATGACAATGTTCTAAAATTTGAAAATTTTCTTCTTTAGGAATGCATCTTCATAAAATTTGATCTGATCCTAGATGAAATAGATTAGGGTCATTCCAAGCAAAGAATTGTTCGCGTCCATCCTTTTGCCAATGAGATGGGATTTTGCTAATTGCTAAATAATTAACTATATGTGCATACCATGGTGTGAGCTTACTATGCAAGGCAAGAATATTTCATCAGGAAATAAATCATTTAATCCAACCTTTCTTGCCCTTCAATTCTAGACAAATGGTCAGCTTCCACGTTTTCTACACCTTTCTTATCTCGAATCTCTAAGTTAAATTGTTGAAATAATAAGATCCATCTAAGTAGATGTGGTTTTGTTTCTTTCTTAGTCAACAAATATCTTAGGGCTGTGTGATTTGAATATACAATAACTTTAGATCCTAAGATATAAGATCTAAATTTTTCTAAGGTAAAAAAACCTGCAAGTAATTCTTTTTCCATAGTGGTATAATTTATTTGTGCATCGGAAATTGTTCTGCTTGCATAATAAATTACCACTAGTTTCTTATTAATTCGTTGTCCTAAAACAACACCCAATGCATGATTTGAAGCATCACACATGATTTCAAAAGGAATTGACCAAGTGGGTGACTATAAAATAGTTGCCTTGGTCAATAGCTTGAAGTATAGAGAAGCCTCAAAACATGCTTCATCAAAATCAAAAGTGATATCTTTAACAAGTAAGGCTGTAAGAGGTCTAGCAATTTTTGAAAAATCTTTGATAAATCTTCTATAGAAACTAGCATGTCCTAGAAATGGTCTAATTTGACAAATAGAAGTAGGTGGAGGTAAACTAATAATAGAATTTTTTTTTGCTCTATCTACTTCTATTCCTCTTTCACTCACAATATGTCTTAAAATAATACCTTCTCTAACCATGAAATGAGTTCTCTCCCAACTAAGAATGGGATTGGTCTCTTCACATCTCTTAAGTACTTTCTTAAGATTATTTAGATATATATCAAATGAATCACCAAAGACTGAAAAATCATCCATGAAGACTTCTAAAAAATCACCAATCATTTTAGTAAATATAGACATCATGTATCTTTGAAATGTGACAGGTGCATTGCATAAACCAAAGGGCATGCATTTAAATGTATATGTTCCAAATGGACATGTGAATGTTGTTTTCTCTTGATCTTCTGGAAATATTTCTATTTTATTATATCCTTAAAATTCATCTAAGAAATAAAAATATTTTTGACCTGGAAGTCTTTCTAAAATTTGATCAATAAATGACAAAGAGAAATAATCTTTCCTTGTCATTGCATTAAGCTTACAGTAATCAATGCATACTCTCCATCCTGTGGAGAGTCTTGTGAACTACTAGTGTTGGGCTAACCCATTGACTATCATAAATAGGGTAAATAATATTAGCATCTAACCATTTGATGATTTCTTTCTTTACCGCTTCTTTCATGTTTGGGTTCAGCCTACATTGCATTTCCCTTGATGGTTTTGAATTATCTTTTGTATATATTCCATGCATGCAAATTGATGGGCTGATCCGCTTGAGATCAGCCATTGTGCACCCTATTGCTTTCTTATGTTCTTGTAAAACCTCTAATGTTTTCTTTTCCTGTTCAGCAGTCAATAAGGTAGAGATAATCATAAGTTTAGTTTGGTGTAAGAAAAATAAAGTTTAGGTTTTCTAGTAGATTTTCTGATTTTAGATATTCCTATTTTAGATGATCTTACTCATGTACCAATCATATTAGGGTGCCTATTTTTTGTCATAGACAAAACAAATATCGATTCCAAAAATAGGATTATAAATATGAAATCTAAAGGTCAAAATATCTCTTTAAATGTTTTTAAAATTTCAAGATTTCCACATGAAGATAATGATAATTATGAAGATATTGATGTAATTGATTCATGCATAGAAGAAATGAATTATGTTCAGCAAGTTGATCAATTAGTTTGGATAATGACATCTTCTAGGAGAACCTTAGGTGTTTTAATAGACATATTAGCTAGCTGAAGTTCTACTAAAGTTGGTTTTAGTTCTCCTAATTTTAAAATTTCAAAAACAGCCAAAGGTAATAAATTAACACTTGCTCCCAAATCTAAGAGCACATTTCTAAATGTAGTTTCACCCACTTTACATGAGATAAGAGGTGCTCTTAGATTCTTAAATTTCTTAGGCAAAGAATGAGAAATAATGACACTAGCCTCTTCAGATAAAGATAACTTCCGAGGTGACCTACAAGGTGTGTATAATTCTTTTAAAATTTTTGCATATGCAGGTATATGTTTGATTGCATCTATCAAAGGAATAGAGACCTAAAATTATTTAAATATTTTCATAAGCTCTTCATTAGGTTCAGCTCTTTTCCTACGTTTTGGTTCTAATGCCTTAGGAAAGGAGACTATTTTTTTAAGTTCATCTTGCTGTGATAAAATAGAAATGGATGGTACTTCTGATTTTTCTTCTTTTGATTCTCATTTTTCTTCCTCTAAATTCTCATCATCAGAAAATAAACTATCATGGTCATTATCATCATTATTTTGCACTTCATCATCATGAACCTATTTTTCTAAAAATCTGGTGCATATGGATCTTTGAGTTGTTTTCCACTCCTCAAAGTGGTCACTACTTTTACATTTTCAAAACCTTGAGATGTAGATGGTTCATCATTATTAAAAGGTTGATTTCATCGGTTCATAATAGGTTGACTAGGAAGATGACCTGTTTCGCATTTTGAGTCGGCCAAGGCTACTTTACCTATCTCTTTTTCTAGCCTAAGAGTTTTCTGATTTTCTTACCTAATTTGCTCCATCATCTTCATCATAGATGTATTTATTTCTTGAAATTACTACATCATTTGTCCCATAAATTGTTGCATCGAATTTGAATTGATATAAGATTGATTTTGATATGAATTAGGAGATTGTGGGTTGAAATTAGGGATTGAACTTGAGGAAGAAGGGATGAAATTTTGGACTGGTGGCTAATGAGTACCTTGCTGGAAATTATGAGTATTTTACTGAAAAGAGGGCTTAGCATTATGTTGTGGTTGATGAGGAGGTCTAAATGTATGATTAGGTCAAAGAAATGATTGAAAATCTATCAAAGAAATGTGATAAGTCTTCATTATCATGAGTTAATAATTAGTAAATAATATAGTTTTAGCCTTAACTCATGATAAATAGACTTATATTTGTGTTAAAGTGTAAAAAGTAGTTTTCAGTTAATTAACGTGATTTTTTAGGTAATCATGTGATTTTATATGATTTTTATAGTCTTACTTTTGAGATAAATGAAGGAAAAGAAATTAAAATAAAAATATAGCAAAATGTGGGGGACCTGCCGGCTGGCCAGGCCCCCACAAGCGGGTTAGAAGTGCAGTCGAGGAATAGCCACAAGCAGAGGCTCGAGTGGCTTAGACCGATAGAGGCATGTGTGTGCCACTCCCCTTCTGATAAGTCTTCATTATCATGAGTTAATAATTAGTAAATAATATAGTTTTAGCCTTAACTCATGATAAATAGACTTATATTTGTGTTAAAGCATGAAAAGTGGTTTTCAGTTGATTAACGTGAATTTTTGGGTAATTATGTGATTTTATACGATTTTTACAGTCTTAGTTTTGAGATAAATGAAGAACAAGAAATAAAAATAAAAATATTGCAAAATGGGGGGATCCGCCGGCCAGCCGGGCCTGCAAGCGGGACGGAAGCGCAGTCGGGGAGTAGCCGCGAGCAGGGGCTCGAGCGGCTTGCTTGGATCGATAGGGGCACGTGTGCGCCACTCCCCTTCCATGTCACCGGTGGTCAGCCGGCTGTGGGGCAAGGAGTGATCGTACACGCGAGAGGACTTTGCCTAAAAAGATAACTTTACTATATATTCGCCCGAATAATCCGCGCACAACCGATGTGGGACTAAATGGGCGGGCGACCGCCGCGGGTTCGAATCCTCCCAGAGTCAAAATTCATATATTTTTAACTGATTATCGCGACTTTCCTGCAGATCGCCGGTGAAGGATTAAGCAACCGGAATCGCTAGATCATCGGCGAAAATCTCGTCAACGCGATTCGCGGAGCATTGCTACTAAAATTTCTGAACGATTCGCGATAAAAGGATCGCAATCCATCGAGTAAATCATCTCCGATTGATCGACGAACAAGCCGTCGTCGGGAAGAGGACGATCCGCCGGGAGACCAGTCGCCACCTCCTGAGAGCGTACCAGATGCGATGAAGAGCCTCCTCTTGCTGCGCGGACCTGAGGATGAAGCTCCCTAACACGCGCCTCACCTCCATCCAGCCCCTCTCCGTCGGGTGACAGCCGCCGGAGAGCCGCAAAGTCGCCGTTTTTCCGCTCCGCCGGGTGACAGCCGCCGGAGACGATTCGACGACCCACTTCATTGGTCTCTAGACTTCGCGAGAAGATCTAGAGATTGCCCACGTCGTCTTTGTCCAAGGAGAGCCTTCGAGGCCGTGGACACTGCACGACGACCCTCCCGAACGCTCAGGATTCCGGTGCATCGCCGACGCGTCGCCGTCGCGACGCCGGAACTCTGTTTTCCTGCTTTATCTAGAGATTGCCCACGTCGTCTTTGTCCAAGGAGAGCCTTCGAGGCCGTGGACACTGCACGACGACCCTCCCGAACGCTCAGGATTCCGGTGCATCGCCGACGCGTCGCCGTCGCGACGCCGGAACTCTGTTTTCCTACTTTATCTAGAGATTGCCCACGTCGTCTTTGTCCAAGGAGAGCCTTCGAGGCCGTGGACACTGCACGACGATCCTCCCGAACGCTCAGGATTCCGGTGCATCGCCGACGCATCGCCGTCGCGACGCCGGAACTCTGTTTTCCTGCTTTCAATTTAATTTACGCTTCATTTAGTGATACTTTGTTGATTTTTATTTACCAAACTATACTTCGTTCAATTACGATTCTTCCGGCTTTTACAGATCTTAATTTGATTAATTGAGTCGTCTGTAATCGCCTACGTAAGAATCGCCGGGCGGAACTCTGTTTCCGCCTGATTCGCGTTCGCCGGGCGCTGACGTCATCCTGACGTCCGCACCCTTATTTCCTTTTTTGTGAATTTTAAATATATTTCCTTTTTATTTCCTAGTATAAAATTCGTAAGAAAATTGTACTCATTGAGAAAAATTCTGAATAATTACCAGATATTATATTACATCCCTGTGATCGACCTGGAAAATTACCACTATTTTTGAGATTTTTATTGAATTATAATTGATCTATTTATTTTGAAATACTTCTAAATATCCGAAAATTCGTATTTTCTAGTTTTATAAATTTTAAATTTGCGTGATTTAACATACAACGACTGAGTCACGTCACCTTCTATGTCACTAGTGGCTAGTTAGCTGTGGGGCAAGGAGTGGTCGTACATGTTTGAGAAAGAAACTTACTTAGAAATGTAACATTACTATATATTTGCCCAAAAATTCAGCGCACAACTGATGTGGGACTAAACCCATCACCTTCCTCAGAAGAGGTGGGTAATCGACATAGGTTCGAATCCTCCTAGAGCCAAAACTCATATATTTATCTGATTATCGTGACTTTCTTGTGGATTGTCGGTGAAGGATTAAGCAACTAAAATCACTGAATCATTGGCAAAAATCTTGTCAACGTAATTTGTGGAGCATTGTTACTAAATTTTTTGAAGGATTCATGATAAAATGGTCGCAAATCCATCGAGTAAATCATCTCCGATTGATCGACGAATAAGCCGTCGTTTGGAAGAGGATGATCTGTTGAGAGGCGAGTCGCCACCTCCTAAGAGCGTACCAGATGTGATGAAGAGCCTCCTCTTGCTGCGCAAACTTGAAGATGAAGCTCCTTAACATGCACCCCACCTCCATCTAGCTCTTCTTTGTTAGGTGACAGCCACTAGAGAGCCGTAAAGTCATTGTTTTTCCGCTCCACTAGGTAACAGCCACTAGAGATGATTCGACGACCCATTTCATTGATCTCTAGACTTCGCAAGGAGATTTAGAGATTGCCCACGTCGTCTTTGTCCAAAGAGAGCCTTCAAGGCTGTGGACACTACACGGCGATTCTCCTGAATGCTCAGGATTTCAGTACATTGTCAACGCATCGCCGCTATGACGCCGGAACTTTATTTTCCTACTTTCAACTTAATTTTCATTTCATTTAGTGATAATTTATTGATTTTAAATTTACCAACATATACTCTATTTCATTATGATTCTTTCAACTTTTACAGATCTTAATTTGATCAATTAAAACATTTGTAATCACTTACGTAAGAATTGCTAGGCGGATATAGAGTTCTACCTGATTTGTGCTTGCCAGGCATTGATGTCATCCTGGTGTCTGTACCCTTATTTCCTTTTTTTGTGAATTTTAAATATATTTCCTTTTTATTTCCTAGTATAAAATTCATAGAAAATAGTATTCTTTGAAGAAAATTCTGAATAATTACTAGATATTATATTACATCCTTGTGATTGACTTAAATAATTATTGCTATTTTTTGGAAGTATTATTGAATTATAATTGATATATTTGTTCAAAAATATTTCTAAATATTTAAAAAATTATATTTTCTAATTTTATAAATTTTAGATTTACATGATTTAATATACAATGACTAAGTCATGTCAAATTTTGGTGCCGTTGTTGGGGATGTGTTATATAATATTTAGTATTTTTCTATTTTTCTCTTAGAGTACACAAAAAATTTAACTCTTGTTTTATGTTTTTCTTGTTAAATTATTTTTTTAGAAAAAGGGAACAAAAAGAAGCAAGGCAAGGACTGGAGCATACTAAAGGAGGGTAACAATTACTAAAATTTTTGCTCGAATTTATTGATTTTTTATGCATGGTAGAAGATCCTTACATCTAAGGCTAAAAAATCCTTTCATTATTTCATTCAAAACTAAAAATTCAAAAGAAAAATTAATTTTGATGGATCCTGAAGGAAGTACAGTTCAAACTAAGAGTAATCCTATGGCCATGAAAAATCATTATATCCCTTTATTCATTTTAAAGAGCATCCAATATTAAAGTCTCATTAGCACCCATTATTAAATTCGAAATAAACCTAGAAAATTTTCAAATGCTTCCTAATTTTCATGGATTGCCTTTAGAGGAACCTCATTAGTACTTCAAAAATTTCATATGATCTATGATTTAGTTAATCTCCCTCAAGTTACACTGAAAATTATTAAGATGAAACTATTTCCTCATACACTTAGAGACAAAGCTAGCCATTGGCTATCCACATTAGATAGAGAATTAACTAGCTAGAAAAACATAGAATAGGTCTTTCTTCGAAAATTTTATCCCTCAGAAAAAACTCAAAATATGAGAAAGTAAATATTAAATTTTTCTCAAAGACCAGGAGAAATTTTACATGAGACATAAAAAACATTCAAAGATTTACTTAGAAAGTATCCTCATCATGCTATACCTAAGTAGTAGCTCAATAGAATTTTTTATGATAGATTATTAGAAAAACATAGAAATATGGTTAATTTTATATGTGGAGGAGCTTTTATGGAGAAAATCTCTAATGAGATTTACAATCTTTATGAGAATTTAAATAAAAAATTTAGAGATCGCCTCTTTTGAATTATGTGACAGAGATAAGAAGAGAGGAATTTATGAATTGCATCATGATGATGATTCTAAATTTAGAAATGCAGTTAATCAAATTAATCAAAGATTGGAAAAACTTAATTTACTTATTAGAAAGCCTTTTAACCCTCAATTTAATTCAAATAGTATGTCCTATGTATGGTGAGAATAATCATTTCGAATTTCAATATCATCCTAAGTAAGAACAAGTGTAGGTATCTCACGATTTTAGTAAAAATAAAGAATATTTTTCTAATTCTTATAATCTTAATTGGGGGAATAATTTTTCATAGAGAAACCCAAATAATATTCAAAATCTAAAAGTACTTAGATCCAATTCTAAATTTGAATTTCGTCTAAAATAGGAACACAGATTTTAGAAAAATCAGCCCTCTCAAACCCAACTTGATACTATGAAAATGATGTAGCAAATGAACCAAATGATGCAACAAACTATGAATCAAATGATGCTGCACTAGAAATAAATTATAGAGGCTCTTGGGAATAAGAGAGAAGAGGGATGGCTACCTAATCAGCCCATAGAAAATCTAGGGAACTGCCCAATAATAGGATTTCATCAAAGGGAGTCTAGTAACATGAATCTAAGAAAAAACCCACGAAATGAAAATGTTAGGATAGTGAATACATTGAGTGAGAATATTTTATTTCTAACTATTAGAAGAAATCAATGATCTATTAGAAGTAAATGAGAATATTAAGGCCAAAAATATAGTAGCAGAAAATTTGAATAAAATTATTTATTGCTCACAATTGATGAATGAATATAGTGAGGATGATAAGGAGAAAGAGCCCTTAGATGAAGAAACAACAACTAATCATGGAAAAATCATCCAAATTTTAGTAGAAGAGAGTAAGGACAGAAATGAAGAAAAACATATTTCAGGTGAAGAAAAATTAGTTGATTTAGGAGATGTAGGAGACAAAATTAATAAATCTAATCATAATTTTGCAGCCATAGATGTTGATAGTGAGGATGATGATGTATATCATATACCGAAATTAAAAGATAGCTCTTGGGAAGATGAAGAATTTGATGCATTAAGAAACAAAAAGCTAGAAAAAGAGTTGATTCAACTAATGGGGAGAAACAAAAATAATGAATATGAATATAGAGATAATTTTGGAGGAGAAAATTTAAATTTTACTGATAGATCTAAGATTAAAGAAGACAATCCTTCCATCCTTCAAAACCCACACAGCCCATTAGAATTATTTCTAAGCTTGAAATATTTCACTTCTCACAAATTGAACAAATATGTATGGAAGATAAAATGGAGCAGGGGAAGATTATGCAGATAAAAGAATACATTAATAAATGGGTGAGTGGAAGAATTAGAGATATCAATTTAGATGAAAAAATTCTAAATTAGGTAAGAGCTAATTTGAAAAATATATGGTCTGATCACATTTTATGGTCTATAAATAGAAAGTATTTATTAATGAATGAGAGCCTTACAAAACAAGATAGAAATGAGGAAAGATTCTTTTCAAAATAGAAATATTATTTTTGGGAAAATTTTGTTAATTTCCATTTTGTTTTGGCCGAAAGTATGTCAAGGTATATATATGAAGTATATGAATTTATGCTAAATCTGAAAAAGAATATTATGAAACTTACCTTGGGATACAAATATATTTTGATGACCATAGATCATCTTATATGATCTAAGAGCTGTCTAGCTAAAGACATTAAATTCAGTGCTGCATGGGAGGCAACCCATGGTTTTTATTTCATTTTGTTTGATTTTTTTTAAGCTCTATTTTTCTTAGAATTTCATAGTACTTATTTCTGTATTTTTTTTTTTTGAAAAAGTATAAGAGGAGGAGTGTAAGACGAAGTGGAAAATTAAAAACAAGGTTGAGGTGATGTCTTTTTGAGCTTTATCATATATGACAATATTTTTAATGCTTAACTTTACATATGCATACTTCACTTGAAAATTATATTTTCTACATATTCTATTTTCATTTTTCTGTGTCATTGAGGACAATGTCCTTTTTAAGTTGGGGGGTGAAGTATTCATTATTAATTTATGCTGTAGGACGATTAAGAACATGTGTTTGCATTAGAACAACAATTGAAAGAAATAAAAAATAAAATAAAAATTTAAAAAAACTACAACATCTATTTTCTGGTTTTCTATTAGGAACGACAGACTGTCAAAAGCAATAGATAAAAAACAACCTAAATTTTGAAATTCTAGAAACCCTTTTCTCACATTTAAATTCACTAGACATATATTATTGAAATTTGAAATTACAATTATAAAGAGGATAGTTTTGATTTATTTTTGACATATTTATTGTTACTAAAAATAGAATTGAAAACAGAAAACAGAACTGTCTGAACTATCTAATTTGGAAATTTCTTACATCATATTGCATGCATGAAAAATTAAATCAATTAGATTGATTGATACCAAAAGATACTAGGAAGATTATTATTTAGTCAACAGAATGATAGTAGTATGCTTCACTTGAAAATTAATATTTTCTGTATATTCTATTTTGATTTAATATTTAACTTTATATATATGCATGCTTCACTTGAAAATTATATTTTCTGCATATTTTGTTTTGATTTTTCTGTGTAATTGAGGACAATGTCATTTTTAAGTTGGGGGGTGAATTATTCATGATTAATTTATGCTGTAGGACGATTAAGAACATATGTTTGCATTAGAACAACAACTGAAATAAAATAAAATAAAATAAAATTTAGAAAAACTGCAACATCTATTTTTTGGTTTTCTATTAGGAACAACATACTGTCAAAAATAGTAGACAAAAAACAGCCCAAAATTTGAAATTCTAGAGACCCTTTTCTCACATTTCAATCCCCTAGACATATATTACTAAAATTCGAAATTACAGCTATAAAGAAGATAAATTTAATTTATTTTTGACAAATTTATTGTTACTAAAAATAGAATTGAAAATAGAAAATAGAACTGTGAGAACTATCTAATTTACAAATTTCTTACATCATATTGCATACATGTAAAATTAAATCAATTAGATTGATTGATACCAAAAGATACTAAGAAGATTATTATTGAGTCAAAAGAATGATCTAGTAGCATGAAATGTTGGAATACTCCTTGGATACATGATAGATAACATGGATTTGATTTTACAGATTTTCACTTCATGATCTTGATGGATAGTATTTACTCAATGTGAAAATTTAATTGATCATTTGAGTTTAATAGAGATTTTTGCACTCTGATTTGTAGGACCTATGAGGAGAAATCACTTATTTCAAAAAAAAGAAAGAGCAATGTGAAAAATCTAAAAACGAAGAGTACACATAGAGGGTGTAAGACATCATTCTCATTGTCGAAAATTGTGTATAGAAAAACACTTGCTGCAAAATAAGTGAATAAAGTGAAAGCCCTGAAAATGAAGAGTACACATGGAAGGTTTGAGATATCATTCTTATTGTCAAAATTTGTCTACAGGAAAAGCTACTTATCCACTATATATATAAAAAAAAGAAAAAAAAAAGAAGGAAGAAATATAGTACAAACTTCAAAAATCAAGCTATAGAAAAAGAGAAATGTAGGATCAAGATTATTTTTGGATGAGTATTGATAATTAGAACATCTTGTAAATGCATCTATGAGTAAAGAAGTGATAAAGATGTGAATAGAAGAAGTGAAGTCTAGATTGTTATTCTAAGGAGTGTTTAAACATTTAAGTGCTTGGCATCATTCTTAAATACTTGATATAAGAGTCCAAAGTGTCTAAAGGTGCATCATTTTTAATTGTATTTTTTTTTATATATTAAAATATGATGTTTGAGATTTGTAAATTTTTATTTTCATAATTTAATTGCTAAGGTACTAGCAATGATTTAAATTAGGGGGTGTGATAAGTCTTTTTTATCATGAGTTAATAATTAGTAAATAATATAGTTTTAGTCTTAACTCATGATAAATAGACTTATATTTGTGTTAAAGTGTGAAAAGTAGTTTTTAGTTGATTAACATAATTTTTTAGGTAATTATGAGTTTTTATATGATTTTTATAGTCTTACTTTTAAGATAAATGAAAGAAAAGAAATAAAAATTAAAATATAGCAAAATGGGGGGAACTTGCTGGCCAATCGGGCTTGCAAGTAGGTCGAAAGTGTAGTCAAGGAATCGCTGCGAGCAGATGCTTGAGCGGCTTGGACCGATAGAGGCACGTGTGTGCCACTCTCCTTCCATGTCACCGGTAGCCAGCCGACTGTGGGGCAAGGTGTGGTCATACACGTGTGAGAAAGGGACTTGCTTAGAAATATAACATTACTATATATTCGTCCAAAAATTTGGCACACAATTGATGCGGGACTAAACCCGTCACCTTCCTTAGAAGAGGTAGGCAACCGATGTGGGTTCGAATCCTCCTAGAGCCAAAATTCATATTTTTATCTGATTATCGCAAGTTTCTTGCAGATTGCTGGTGAAGGATTAAGCAACTAGAATTGCTGAATCATCAGCAAAAATCTCGCAACGTGATTTGTGGAGCGTTGTTACTAAAATTATCGAAGGATTCGCGATAAAAGGATCGCGAATCCATTGAGTAAATCATCTTCAATTGATCGACGAACAAGCCGTTGTCGAGAAGAGAATGATCTATTGAGAGACAAGTCGCCACCTCTTGAAAGCGTACTAGATGCAATGAAGAGCCTCCTTTTTCTGCACAAACTTGAGGATGAAGCTCCCTAACATGCGCCCCACCTCCATCCAGCTCCTCTCCATCGGGTGATAGTCGCCAGAGAGCCGCAAAGTCACTGTTTTTCCGCTCTGCCAGGTGACAGCCGCCGAAGACGATTTGATGACCCATTTCATTGATCTCTAAACTTCATAAGGAGATCTAGAGATTGCCCACGTCGTCTTTGTCTAAGGAGAGCCTTCGAGGCTATGGACACTACATGATGATTCTCTTGAACATTCAAGATTCAAGTACATCGCCAATGCATTGCTGTCGCGATACTGGAACTTTGTTTTCCTACTTTCAACTTAGTTTTCGTTTCATTTAGTGATAATTTATTGATTTTAAATTTACCAACATATACTCCATTTCATTATGATTCTTCTCACTTTTATAGATCTTAATTTGATCAATTAAATCATATGTAATTGCTTACATAAGAATCGCTAGGTGGATCTCTATTTCTGCTCGATTCGCATTTGTTGGGTGCTGATGTCATCTTGATGTCCGCACCCTTATTTCCTTTTTTTGTGAATTTTAAATATATTTTCTTTTCATTTTTTAGTATAAAATTCATAAAAAATAGTATTCTTTGAGGAAAATTCTGAATAATTACTAAATATTATATTACATCCCTATAATTGACTTGGAAAATTACTACTATTTTTTAAAAGTTTTGTTAAACTATAATTGATATATTTGTTCATAAATACTTCTAAATATTTAAAAAATTATATTTTCTAGTTTTATAAATTTTAGATTTACGTGATTTAATATACAATGACTAAGTCACGTCAAGATGTAACCTAAGTACATCTTGAGGAATATTAAGAATATGAGTAAGTTCACGTGCAACTAAAAATTGAAGAGTATGCTGATGTGATTCCTTATTAGCTAAGTCATGAAATTTAGGAAACATATGAAGAGTGTGATGAAAAATATGAAAATGAACATTTGGCAAAATAAGAGGTATAACCTGCAAAGTAGGTCTATATAAATCAGGTGTATAATAATCACATATGGGTTTATAAGGTTGAGTATTTTCAATATTCTCACTTTCTTGGGCTGGATGATCCATCCTAGGTGATTCTACTTCTATAGTGACGTAACTTAGTCGTTGTATAGTAAATCATGTAAATTTAAAATTTATAAAATTAGAAAATATGCATTTTTGGATATTTAGAAGTATTTCAGAACAAATCTATCAATTATAATTTAATAAAACTTCCAAAAATAGTAATAATTTTCTAAGTTGATTACATGGATGTAATATAATATCTGTTAATTATTCAGAATTTTCTTCAAAGAATACTATTTTTTATACATTTTAAACTAGGAAATGAAAATAAAATATATTTAAAATTCACGAAAAAGGGAAATAAGGGTGCGGACATTAGGATGACATTAACACCTGGCGAATACGAATCCGACGAAAATAGAGTTCCACCCGATGATTCTTACGTAAGCGATTACAAATGATTTAATTGATCAAATTAAGATTTGTAAAAGCCAGAAGGATCGTAATGAAATAAAACATATTTTAGTAAATTAAAATCACAGAAATGATCACTAAATGAAGCGTAAAGTAAGTTGAAAGTAGGAAAATAAAGTTCAGACATCGCGGCAGCGATGCATCAGTGATGCATCGGAATCTTGAGTGTTTAGGAGAATAGTCATGTAGTGTCCACGGTCTTGAAGGCTCTCCTTGGACAAGGATGATGTGAACAATCTCTAGATCTCTTTGCGAGGTCTAGAGATCAATGAAACGGGTCGTCAAATTATCTTTGGCGGCTGTCACCCGACGGAGTGGAAAAATGGTGACTTTGTAGCTCTTTGGTGGTTGTCATCTAATAGAGAGGAGTTGAATGGAGGTGGGACATGTGTCAAGAAGTTTCATCCTTAGATCTGCACAACAAGAGGAGGCTCTTCATCGCATCTGGTACGCTCTCAGGAGGTGGCAACTTGTCTCTCGGCAGATTGTCTTCTTCCCGACGACAGCTTGTTCGTCGATCAATCAGAGATGCTTTACTCGATAGATTCGCGATCTTTTTATCGCGTATCATTTATTAATTTTAGTAACAATGTTCTACGAATCGTGTTGACGAGATTTTCACCAATGATCCAACGATTCTAGTTGCTTAATCCTTCACTGGAAATTTACAAGAAAGTTGCAATAATTAGATAAAAAATATGAATTTTGACTCTGAGAGGATTTAAATCTGCGCCAGTTGCCCCCGCCCTTTCTAGAGAGGGTGTGACACAGGTTTAGTCCCACATCGGTTGTGCGCCGAAACTTCTAGTGAATATATAGTAATACTACATTTTAGATCAAGTCCCTTTCTCGTGCATGTATGACTACTCCTTGCCCCACAGCCGGCTGGCCACTAGTGACGTAGAAGGGGGGTGGGGCACACGTGCCCCTATTGGTCCAAGCTACTCGAGCCTCTTCTCACGGCTACTCCCTGATTGCACTTCTAACCCACTTGCACGTCCGACTGGCCAGCGGGTTCCCCTATTTTCTCTTATTTTTATTTTAATTTCTTTTTCTTCATTTATCTCAAAAGTAAGACTGTAAAAATCATATAAAATTGTATAAAATCATATAATTACCCAAACATTTACGTTAATCAACTGAAAATAACTTTTCACAGTTTAACACAAATATAAGTCTATTTATCATGAGTTAAGGCTGAAACTATATTATTTACTAATTATTAACTCATGATAATGAAGACTTATCATATAGAAAATATTTGTTTTCCTTTTTCTATTGCTGGAGTCTCTAATATGAGTAGTACAATTCGTTTTTCTTGTGCCCCTAAATTCTAAGATTGGTTAGTTGCTGAATTTTCTAAGATTGGTTGCAAGCTGCGTCTACCATTTACAAATCAATTTTTCAAAATTTAAACCTAGCAATGATCATGACATGAAGATATGATTCTAATAAATATGTCAAAGAGGAGTATAGAATCAATGAAAAATAAAGATACTCAAGTAAATGAACAGAAACCAAAGATTTTAAATTCGAAATTATGAAATAAATGTAAATAGAAATCAAATGAGCCTAATAAACTATTTTTTTAGTTTTTAAAATACTAATTAGATGAAAATAATAAAATAATAAAAACTATAATATATATATATATATATTTTCAAAATCACTGAAATATGAAAAACTAAATCAATTAACATCAATTAATAACAAATCTCCCTAACAACAACACCAACAAGATAGTGTGCACTTGTTGTTGCATTTAAATGCACACTATCTAATCATATATTTATAACTAAGACTTAATAAAATATTAGTATAGAAGTAAGCCTTAGGTCAAATATAGGGAGATTGATTAATTTGTTGTGAAAACTAATTAAGTTTATATATAAAATGATTTAAATATTTTATTAATATTTAATGGGAATAATGAAATAAAATGGTGAGGTGAGAATAATAAAGGAAAGAATGTGGAGAAAAGGAAGGAGGAGGAAAAGAGAGAGAGAAGAAAGAGAGAAGAAAGAGAGAAGAGAGAGCTCTCACGAGAGAGAGAAGGGATGAGATCTCTCATGAAAGAGAGAGAAAGAGAGAGGAGGAGAGAGAGCTCTTACGAGAGAGAGAAGAGATGAGATCTCTCGTGAAAGAGAGAGAAAGAGAGAGGAGGAGAGAGAGCTCTCACGAGAGAGAGAAAAAAGATGAGATCTTGATAAGTCTTCATTATCATGAGTTAATAATTAGTAAATAATATAGTGTTAGCCTTAACTCATGATAAATAGACTTATATTTATGTTAAAGTGTGAAAAGTGGTTTTTAGTTGATTAATGTGAATTTTAAGTAATTATATGATTTTATACAAATTTCTTTGATTTTTATAGTCTTACTTTTGAGATAAATAAAGAAAAAGAAATAAAAATAAAAATAAAATAAAATGAGGGGAACCTACTAGTCAACTAGGCTCGCAAGCAAGTCGAAAGTGTAGTTAGGGAGTAGCCACGAGTAGGGGCTCGAGCGACTAGGACCGATAGGGGCATGTGTGTGCCCCTCCCCTTCCACATCACCGATGGCCAACTATTTGTGGGACAAGGAGTGGTCATACACGTGTGACAAAGGAACTTGCTTGAAAATGTAATATTACTATATATTCACCCAAAAATTCAGTGCACAAGTGATGTAGGACTAAACGTGAGTCACACCTTCACCAAAAAGGGTAGGCAACCGATGCGGTTTGAATTCTCCTAGAGCCAAAACTCATATTTTTTTATCTGATTATCGCAACTTTCCTATAGATTGCCGGTGAAGTATTAAGCATTCAGAATCACTGGAATATCGAGAAAAATCTTGTCAACACGATTCGCAGAGCATTGTTATTAAAATTATTGAACGATTCACGATAAAAAGATCGTGAATCCATCAAGTAAAGCATCCCTGATTGATCGACGAACAAGCCGTCGTCAGGAAGAGGATGATCTGCTAGGAGACAAGTTGCCACCTCTTGAGAGCATATTGGATGCAATGAAGAGCCTCTTCTTGCTGTGAAGACATGAGGATGAAGCTCCCTGACACACGCCCTACCTCCATCCAACTCCTCTCCATCAGTGACAGTAGCTAGAGAGCCACAAAGTCACTATTTTTCTACTCTGTTGGGTGACAGCCACCAGAGATGATTCGACGACCCATTTTATTGATCTCTAGAATTTACAAAGAGATCTAGAGATTGCCTACATCGTCCTTGTCTAAAGAGAGCCTTTGAGACCGTGGACACTACATGACTATCCTCCTAAATGCTCAAGATTCTGGTGCATCGTTGACGCATCACTGCTGTAATGTCAGAACTCTATTTTCTTGTTTTCAACTTAATTTTTGCTTCATTTAGTAATAATTTATGTGATTTAAATTTACTATTATATTCTTCATTCAATTATGATTCTTCTGGCTTTTACAAATCTTAATTTGATCAATTAAATCGTCTATAATTACTTATGTAAGAATTATCAGGTGAAACTTTATTTCTGCCCAATTCGTGTTCGCTAAGTGCTGACATCATCATGACGTCTACACCCTTATTTCCCTTTTTTGTAAAATTTAAATATATTTAATTTTTATTTTCTAGTATAAAATTTATAGAAAATAGTATTCTTTGAGAAAAATTCTAAATAATTACCTGATATTATATTACATCCTTGTGATTGACCTGAAAAATTATTACTATTTTTAAAAGTTTTATTGAATTATACTTGATATATTTGTTCAAAAATACTTCTAAATATCTAAAAATTCATTTTTTCTAGTTTTAGAAATTTTAAATTTGCGTGATTTACTATACAATGACTAAGTCATGTCAGATCTCTCATGAAAGGAAGAGAAGGAAAGAGGAGGAGAGAGGGAGATCGATCAAGGGAGAGAAAGAAAAGGAGATCAACTAAGAGAAAGGGAGAGAAAGGGAAAGATTTCATGAGAGATGGAAAGAGAAGAGAGGTCTCATGAGTGAGGTAGAGAGAGAAATAAGATGAAAATGAAGAAAGAGAGAAATACAATCAACCTATTTTTTCAAAGCTTGAGGATTCACACACATGACATGAGGTCAGCCATGAATGTCTGCAACTTGTTTTAACCATTGAATGCTCATTAATCAGCCTTTAATCTTAGGAATTTTGAGGTTCGAAAATAAAAAAATACTCATTATTTGTAGAACGTTGAGAACATGAATATGTTGAGATCTGATTGTAAAAACCAATAGAAAAAGAGTTGAAACAATCTTAACTTAATCTTAGATGAGCTTTGGAGGATTTAGAAGAAAAATAACGATCATTCATCAAGTTTTGAATTAGTTTTACTCATTTCAATCGAAACATGTATGAAATAGAAAGAACTTGTGGTAAAATATAAATAAATGACAAAATCAAGTAGGTAAATGCTAAAAATAGAAACTAAATTGTTGCCCAAGTTTAGTTTGCCTCTTGGGCAACTAGAGACACTAGTGTAGTGGCTTGGTTTTGTTCGGACGTGTCACACCATGCCGCAAGTTGTAGAAGTATCGTTTCAAAGTGCTGCACTGCTTGCTGGAGCGATCCACCAAAAGAGGGGTCAACCACGCTGTCACCGTCATTTGGGGGGAGAAGGAAAGAGCTGACCACTCACTAGAAGCCATAAGTGTAGTCAGGGGAGGAAGAAAGAAGCTTGTCGATCGCTGAAAATGTCGATCGCAAAAAAAGAGGGAAGATCAGATTACATATTCACGACTGTCATTGGGATTTTAAAGATAATTGATAATGTCTATTTTACTAGATAATAATTAGTTATTGTCTTTATGTCCTTGATGGTGATACGAAGACTTAAGTTCTCAGTATCATGGTGCTTTGACAATTGCTAGATTAGATGAGCTTGGTATGTGGGACATTGAGTGATGTAGGATGAACTAGCCACAAACCACTGCTGATCGGGAACTTAAGTTCTAGTATTGTGGCACCTCTGTAGCCATCGGATCATCCTTTAAGGCCATGTGTGTGCTGAGCGGTGCCGGATTCACGAACTGCCGATGAATCTCTTTACGCATTTGGTATCGTGGGGATTCTCCAGCCATAGGATCAGGGTAATTGAATGATGTGGCTCTCTACGTACTGCTAGATCACACTACGCTCTAGATGGCTATGCTGAAACAAATGAAAACATTTAGTCTCACATTGAAAATATTTCAGACCATATGCCAATCATAAACTAAAGCTATGGTCTCTCAATAGAGATCCTTTCTCCCAAAATAAAATAATGCTTAGGACCATCTTGGGAGAAAGGTAGTAAGGTGGTTCGCCCTTGTGTGCACATGTGTGTATAGGCGATCCTTGCCCCATGACTGGTTGGCCACCGAGATGTAGAACGGGAGCAACACACACATATGCTCAGCGAGTCCTTTGCCACTTGAGCCCAGCTTGTGGCTCCCCTAGTTTGAGTCTACCTACTTGACTGCTGCCCCCCATCCTAGTCAACTATTGAGCGCCAGCTGGCTTGTGGGTGCAAGGTTTTTTTATTTTAATAATAAAAAATTATGCTAAATATTTTAACTTCAGACTTTTGAAATTAACAATATATCCTATATTTATTTTGAAAGTTAAAAAAATAAAATGAAATAATAAAACTAATTAAAATACAAAAATCTAGTTTTAACACATACCTGAGGCTAAAGTTTCTTGACACATGCCTCACCTCCATCCAGCTTCTCTCTATCAGGTGACAACCACCGGAGAGCCCCAAAGTCATTGTTTTTCCACTCATTGGGTGACAGTCACCGGAGATAATTCGATGTCCCATTTCATTGATCTTTAGACTTGATAAGAAGATCTAGAGATTATCCATGTTGTCCTTGTTTAAATAGAGCTTTTCAAGTTGTGGACACTACACGATGATCCTCCCGAACACTAAGAATTCTAGTACATCACCAACGCATCACCACCACGACATCAGAATTATATTTTCCTACTTTCAACTTAATTTTCACTTTATTTAGTGATAATTTGTGTGCCTACTCTTTAGGCATGTGTTGAGATTTTGTTACTAGAATCTCGAGCCAACTAGTTAGGGTTGTGACATCCCTCCCCCACCACAGCCCACTCTCTGGTGAGCACTGCATCTATTGTGTGCACTCCTACAAGCCCTTCATCTTGCATCAAGGGTGCAAATATAGGGTCCTCTTTGCCCTCCTTACTTTGGAGATAAAATAGGGACTTGGCCAACCAACAAGCGGGGTACATGCCACCACTGAGTTGATGACCTTCCTTTGGCTGTCTCTTTGTGATAACATTAGGCCCATATGTGTTGCCTCTCTGAGCAGAAGTTGTGGGTCACCCCACTATCGACCATTGCAAGCATAATTTGATCATTGATGGTGATCTCCATGTAGATCAGCTTATCTCTGTTGATCCACCTAGTCTTGGTGTTGTCATTATACACCTAGCACCTATAGGGGGTTTAGAGTTGGTGTATACTCAACTTCTTCTTGTGTTGTCATCATGTTGACAATTCCCTTTAGGCAGTCCTTCCTCAAGTGCAGCCCTTTGCACAGCAGCACCCCTTTGTGCCCTTGCATGGCTATTGTAGCCATCTTGGGTCCTCCTTGACCCTTGCTAGTTGTTGTACCATGGTCTTGCCACAGTTTCCATTGGAGTTCCTTCCTTAGATCTCTTGCTATTTGGCCCTGATAAGTCTTCATTATCATGAGTTAATAATTAGTAAATAGTATAGTTTTAGCCTTAACTCATGATAAATAGACTTATATTTGTGTTAAAGAATGATTTTTGGTTTTCAATTGATTAACGTGAATTTTTGGGTAATTATGTGATTTTATACGACTTTTACAGTCTTACTTTTGAGATAAATGAAGAACAAGAAATAAAAATAAAATATTGCAAAAATGAGGGGACCTGCCAGCCAGCCGTGCCCACAAGCGGGTCGGAAGCACAGTCGGGGAGTAAGCCGCGAGCAGGGGCTCGAGCGGCTTGGCTTGGGGACCGACAGGCACGCGTACGCCACTCCCCTTCCACGTCACCGGTGGCCAACCGGCTGTGCGACAAGGAGTGGTCGTACACGCGAGAGAAGGGACTTTGCTCACAAAGCTAACATTACTATATATTCGCCTGAAAACTCAACATACAACCGATGTGGGACTAAATCCACACCTTCCTCAGAAGAGGCGGGGCGACCGGCGCGGGTTCGAATCCTCCCAGAGTCAAAATTCATATATTTTTATCTGATTATCGCGACTTTCCTGCAGATCGCCGGTGAAGGATTAAGCAACGAGAATCGCTGGATCATCGGTGAAAATCTCGTCAATGCGATTTGCGGAGCATTGCTACTAAAATTGCTGAACGATTCGCGATAAAAGGATCGCGAATCCATCGAGTAAATCATCTCCGATTGATCGACGAACAAGCCGTCGTCGGGAAGAGGACGATCCGCCAGGAGACCAGTCGCCACCTCCTGAGAGCGTACCAGATGCGATGAAGAGCCTCCTCTTGCTGCGCGGACCTGAGGATGAAGCTCCCTAACATGCGCCCCACCTCCATCCAGCTCCCCTCCGTCGGGTGACAGCCGCCGGAGAGCCGCAAAGTCGCCGTTTTTCTGCTCCGCTGGGTGACAGCCGCCGGAGACGATTCGACGACCCACTTCATTGATCTCTAGACTTCGCGAGAAGATCTAGAGATTGCCCATGTCGTCTTTGTCCAAGAAGAGCCTTCGAGGCCGTGGACACTGCACGACGACCCTCCCGAACGCTCAAGATTCCGGTGCATCGCCGACGCATCATCGTCGCGACGCCGGAACTCTGTTTTCCTGCTTTCAATTTAATTTATGCTTCATTTAGTGATACTTTGTTGATTTTAATTTACCAAACTATACTTTGTTCAATTACGATTCTTCCGGCTTTTACAGATTTTAATTTGATTGATTGAGTCATCTGTAATCGCCTACGTAAGAATTGCCGGGCGGAACTCTATTTCCGCCTGATTCGCGTTCGCCGGGCGCTGACGTCATCCTGACGTCCGCACCCTTATTTCCTTTTTTTCGTGAATTTTAAATATATTTCCTTTTTATTTCCTAGTATAAAATTCGTAAGAAAATCGTACTCATTGAGAAAAATTCTAAATAATTACCAGATATTATATTACATCCCTATGATCGACCTGGAAAATTACCGCTATTTTTGGAATTTTTATTAAATTATAATTGATATATTTATTTAGAAATACTTCTAAATATCCGAAAATTCGTATTTTCTAGTTTTATAAATTTTATATTTGCGTGATTTAACATACAACGACTGAGTCACGTCAGGCCCCTCTTGACATCTACCATTGTTGAAGAGAGGTGGTCAGCACCTCAATGTTGACTACCTTATCCTCTTCTAACATACCTTTGATGTTGAGGATGACTAGAGAGAACCTCTTCACATTTTTTTGTATAGTCCCCATTAGATGAAGTTGTTGAAGAGACATCCTCGCCATACACTAATTGTTGGTGGGTCAAAACTGCTCCCTCAACTCATAGGTGAACTAGTTATTTAGGGGGAGTATGACTTGTCCACCCTCATCCTCCACCACAATTTGGCATATGTTGCTAAGTATATGTTAGCTAGCTAAACGTGCCTGATAATCCTTTCAATTATATAACTAAGATGTCAATTTTTATCTATGTTTATGGTTTATTTTATTAACAAATACATATTGATATAAATTTTTAGAAAAACAAAGTTTTATGCATTTACATTGATTTATTGATATTTATTTGAAAATAAAAGGTTAAATGTGATTGTGAGTTAAATTGGTTAAATATAAAATTTTAATATTAGAATTTCCAAGATGAGATGTTTTGTAAAAGAAATTTAATAATTGGGATTTTATTTAAACTTTAAGGAAATTTTCAAAAAAAATATGTTTTTCTGAAATTTGTGAATTTATGATGATAAAATAATAAAATAATAAAGGAGGATGGTGGGTTGGAAGTTAGGAGGTCAGGAGGCACATAAAGGCAATGGAAGTAGGTTGGAGAGCAAGGAATGAGGTCAAGGGGTGTGTGACCAATAGGGTTATGTGTTTTAATTTTTTTAATCTTATTTTATGTCTTTTTATTCTTTGGGTGACAAGCATTGACTAGAGAGATCTTATTTTCGAATTAAATTAATCTAAGTATTTTGTTCTTCAAGAAAGGAAAATATTTTTATTCAAGGTTATATAATTTAATTTGGATTTTATCTGATAATTAAAACTTTCTTAGATCTAAAGAACTTTGCTATGTGATGAACAACAAAGTCTGGTAATAGTTTTAAAATTAATTTTTATGAAAAATTAATTATTTTAATTTACTCTTGATTAACAACTAATGTTTTTCTACATTCCAATTATTTTAATTTAATTTTTTATCTTAGTTCTAATTATTTCAAACATTCTCTAAATTATTTCATCATTTACTCTTAGAAGTCATTCTATTGACAATCACACTTCATATATTTTCATTTCATAATCACTAAATTATTTTTCTCTATTCTTGATTTAATCATCTCACCATTAAAACCTTCTTTCTAACTATCTAGAGCTACATTAGCGAAACAAATTTATGAAAGTAATTGAGAAAGAAGAATATTGAACATTGAGGAGAATATTATCATTTTTCTTATCTTATTTTATTTTGTTCCTTTCTTTTAATTAGTATTTATGTTTGAAAACTTAGAAATTAATTAATATTAGTTTTTACCATCATTGAGGATTGACGTGACTTAGTCATTGTATAGTAAATCATGCAAATTTAAAATTTATAAGACTAGAAAATATAAATATTTAGATATTTAGAAGTATTTCTGAAAAAATATATTAATTATAATTCAATAAAACTTTCAAAAATAATAATAATTTTCCAACTCAATCACAAGGATGTAGTATAATATCTGGTAATTATTCAGAATTTTCCTCAAATAATACTATTTTTTATGAATTTTATACTATGAAATGAAAATAAAATATATTTAAAATTTACAAAAAAGGGAAATAAAAGTGCAGACATCATAGTATATTGCTATTATAAATAAAGGTATTGTAGGTATTAAAATCATCAAAGCTTTTTTAGAGGTATGACATGAGTTTAGTCCCACATCACTTGTGTGTCGAAATTTCAGGCAAATATATAGTAATATTACACTTAGAAGTAAGTCTCTTTTTCTTGCGTGTACGACCACTCTTTGCCCCACAGTCGGTTTGCCACTAGTGATGTGGAAGAAGAGTGGTGCATACATACCCCTATCAGTCTTAGTCGCTCAAACTCCTATTATAAAAATTATCTAAATTCGTAGAAAATCACATAATTACCTAAAAAATCACATTAATCAACTAAAAATCGCTTTTCAAACTTTAACATAAATATAAGTCTATTTATCATGAGTTAAGGTTAAAATTATATTATTTACTAATTATTAACTCATGATAATGAAGACTTATCAAGGATTAACCCTAAAATTGAAAAGTGATACATTATTCATATTGTATAGTTATTATGTGGTACACTATTTGCAAAATCCACTAGGAAAGACATACTTTGAATATTTTAAAGATTTTTTCTTCCTTCTCTCATGGAATACACGTGGTCAGTGTTGTAGAAAAATGTAGTATTCCAAAACTCAAGGACATCATTGGGTGGGTGAATCCACATAATTGGATGCAATTGTCGTTATGCAATCTATTGATCTTCTATGCAATGCCCACCTCATCTACAAGTGTCTCCCATAAAGGAAGCCATCTCTTATTGATTTCTAAAGTGGCTTCAACTCATTATCAGATTCAGTGTAAATGTTTGTGACTATTTTACTGTTTTACTGCATTGCAAAATTCTTGGGTGACTTCTGCTCACATGGGGGGAATCAAAATTCTTAGACCTCATATTTCAGCACTATGCAAAATACAATAGAAAATTGAAACCCACATGCTTTTAAAATCAAGCAGTCTTATTTTTCATAGCTTTAACATTCTGTTTGACTTTGAGTAATTCTAATTTTTCTTTAGTATATCTGCATTCCACAATATATATATATCTACTATTGTTCACAAGAAAGGAACATACATTGAGCAGTCAATAGTTTCTTGAAATTTCGTGCTCATAATTTCTTCTCCCAAATTATCTACTAAACATTTCTTAGCATTGCATCTCTCTCCCCTTCTATGATCAACTTTCAATGTATCAATACTAAAGAACATGTTGGCAATTTTTTCCATCGAAGTTGCTTGCCTATCTCTGAAATGGAGAAAAATGATTCCACATTCTTCTCCTTGTGTTTTGTGCTCCATTAAAATATTCTGCTATGCATTTTCTTTGTTGAGATATATTCTTGAAATTTACCAGTTGATGTTCAGAAACCATTGCTTTAAGAATTTTTATAGTTAAGTTTTTTAATTTGGGCCATAAACAAGTTTATGCACGTAAGCTTTCAGATTCGCTACAATAATGGTGAGCCAATAATGGAGGATTTTTTTTATTATACATATTGCTGGCAAGCACAATTGATAAGTCTTCATTATCATGTATTAATAATTAGTAAATAATATAGTTTTAGCCTTAACTCATGATAAATAGACTTATATTTGTGTTAAAGTATGATTTGTGGTTTTCCGTTGATTAATGTGAATTTTTGGGTAATTATGTGATTTTATACGATTTTTACAATCTTACTTTTGAGATAAATGAAGAACAAGAAATAAAAATATTCCAAAATAGGGGGACTTGCCGGCCAGCCAGGCCCGCAAACAGGTCAGAAGTGTAGTCAGGGAGTAGCTGCGAGCAAGGGCTTGAGTGACTTGGCTTGGATCGATAGGGGCACGTGTGCGCCACTCCTCTTCCACGTCACTAGTGGCCAGCCAACTATGGGGCAAGGAGTGGTCGTACACGCGAGAGTAGTGACTTTACTTATAAAGCTAACATTACTATATATTCGCCTGAAAAATCAGTGCACAACTGATGTGAGACTAAACCCGCATCACACCTTCCTCACAGGTGGGCGATCGGCGAGAGTTTGAATCCTCCCAAAGTCAAAATTCATAAATTTTTATTTGATTATCGCGACTTTCCTACATATCACTACTGAAGGATTAAGCAATGAGAATCACTGGATCATCGGCAAAAATCTCGTCAATGCGATTTGCAGAGCATTGCTACTAAAATTGCTGAACAATTCGTGATAAAAGGATTGCAATTCATCGAGTAAATCATCTCCAATTGATCGACGAACAAGCTGTCGTTAGGAAGAGGACGATCCACCAGGAGATGAGTCGCCACCTCTTGGGGGCATATTAGATGCAATGAAGAGCCTTCTCTTGTTGTGCGGACCTGAGGATGAAGCTCCCTAACACATGCCCCACCTTCATCCAGCTCCTCTCAGTCGAGTGACAGTTGCTAGAGAGCCGCAAAGTTGCCATTTTTCCACTCCGCCGAGTGACAGCCGCCAGAGACAATTCGACGACCCACTTCATTGATCTCTAGACTTCACGAGAAGATCTAGAGATTACCCACGTCATCTTTGTCCAAGGAGAGCCTTCGAGGCCGTGGACATTGCACGACAATCCTCCTAAATGCTCAGGATTCCGGTGCATCGCCGACGCATCGCTGTCGCGATGTCGGAACTTTGTTTTCCTGCTTTCAATTTACTTTATGCTTCATTTAGTGATAATTTTTGTGTTTTTAAGTTACCAAAATATACTTTGTTCAATTACGATTCTTCCGGCTTTTATAGATCTTAATCTGATTAATTAAATCATCTATAATCACTTACGCAAGAATCACCAGGTGGAACTCTATTTCTGCCCGATTTGCATCCGCTAGGTGCTGATGTCATCCCAACATCCGCACCCTTATTTCCCTTTTTTTATGAATTTTAAATATATTTCTTTTTTATTTCCTAATACGAAATTCATAGAAAATCATATTCATTGAGAAAAATTCTGAATAATTACCAGATATTATATTACATCCCTATGATCAATTTGGAAAGTTACTGCTATTTTTGGAAGTTTTATTAAATTATAATTGATATATTTATTTAGAAATACTTCTAAATATATAAAAATTCGTATTTTCTAGTTTTATAAATTTTATATTTGCGTGATTTAATATACAATGACTGAGTCACATCAACAACCAAGATATTTCTAGCGTTCTATTCCTAGAGTGGGATCAATAGAAAGCCATGAAGTTTGTGGATGATAAATAAGTGATATATTGAAGGTACTTTTGAACTACTCATTTGAATTCACATAACTTTCAATCACATGTTAATTACAAACAAGTATGGATGAGAAAAATCTGCAGAGAAATTAAAACCTGTAGATGGCATTCATAAGTTGTGCAAATAGGCATACTGATCTAGAGGAAAAAAATTTAGAGATGTGGAATCTCTATTTTCAAAATGCCTGAATTTGATGTCCACCAGATGGTGCCAAAGTTAAAGACCTCATATTTCAGCGCTATGTAAAATATAATAGAAAATTGAAACCCAATGTTGTTAAAATGAAGCTGCATCTTATTTTTCATAGCTTTGACATTCCACAATATATCTTTGTCTATTATTGTTCACAAGAAAGGAACATACACAAAAAAAAAAAAAAAATTGAGATTCGACCATAATTTTCCTTGGGTCTTGAAAATATTGGTTGAATCATTTTCCCTTCGAATCAGCATTGACAGTCACATGCAGGAGGATCTGATTTGTCTGCACAAGAGCTGTTAAGCAGATGCTACAAGAACAACAAAAGCTACGTCAAGAAATGGAACAAATGAAACTATAGATTGAGGGGAAACAACAATTTGATCTGAATGGATCTGAGAAGCAGAATCATAAGCAGCTAGAAATCAGCAACAGCAATAGAGAAGCAAGCCAATTCCCAATGCAACCAGCCATCAATCCTCGAAATTTGATGAATTCATGCCAATCAAGTTGATTGCCATGATCAGGACAAAGAAACACTCAATGCTATTTCCAAACTTTGAAATGGAAAAATCTTATCTGACCCTTCTTTTATGATTGCAGAAAATTCAGAGAATGAGCAAGAGCAACAACCAAAGATTTGAATTTGACAAAAGGTAAGGATAAAGTAAAAGAGAAGGAAGAACCTGATCCAAAAAAGTACAGGCCTCCAATCCATATCCCTAAAGCCTTAAAGGAAAATAAGCCCTAGATTATAGATCAAGATACAAAATTTAAGAAATTTTTAAACATCACAAATAGTATTCCTTTGATAGATGCAATCCAGCACATTCCTTCTTATGCAAAATTTTTAAAAGGATTATGCACTCTTGATAAGAAACATAAATGCATTCAATTATTTGAAACAGTAAGTTTGATTTTACTAAATTAGATTCCAACAAAGCGATGAGATCCAGGAGCTCCTCTAATTAAATGCAAAATTCAAGGCATGGTTTTCACTACCATCAGGAGAACGTAGATAGGATAGGACAATTATCAGATCATGACTTCTGACATTGCACCAAACTCGTCACAGTTCGTGAGCTGCAGCCTTAGGCTACTTCACGACAACAATTCTACCATCTGTTCGGACATGGACCGAGAGGGCCTCACACTTACCATTGTCAAGTGTTTCCCTAGGTTGTCCTAGGTTGATCATGCATATTGGTATGCCTACCTGTGCTTAGGTTACATGATCAGACCTAGAGTCTAGGGTTCAAACATTCTTATCAGATTAGTCTCGGCTCCCCCATCTTGGGTCTCGAGTTTCATTGATCAGGTACAGGGGGTTCTCGCCCCATCTTGCATCAACGATCCCCTTAAATGCTCAAGATTTCGGTGCATTGCCAACGCATCGCTACTGCGACACCAGAACTTTATTTTCTTGCTTTCAACTTAATTTCTATTTTATTTAGTAATAATTTGTGTGATTTAAATTTACCAAGATATACTTCATTCAATTACGATTATTCCAACTTTTACAGATCTTAATTTGATCAATTAAATCATCTGTAATCACGTATGTAAGAATCGTCGAGCAGAACTCTATTTCCACTTGATTCATGTTCGCTAGGTGCTGACATCATCATGATGTCCACACCCTTATTTATGTTTATTGTGAATTTTAAATATATTTAATTTTTATTTTCTAGTATAAAATTCATAGAAAATAGTATTCTTTGAGGAAAATTTTAAATAATTACCCAATATTATATTACATTTTTATGATCAACTTATCGCTATTTTTGGAAGTTTTATTAAATTATAATTGATATATTTGTTCAGAAATACTTTTAAATATCAAAAAAAATGTATTTTTTAGTTTTATAAAATTTAAATTTATATGATTTACTATACAATGACTAAGTCATATCAATGGGACATGTTGTATATTGAGAAAAAAAAATAAAAGCTAGAGGAACACTAGATGATGATGAAATTGCAAACAATCAACCACAAAGTATAAGGTAAATAAGTTACACAAGTAGCTATACATAGCACAAGGAACACTAGTACCATAAATCATGTGGAGGAAAAGAAAGAAAAGACTACTTTGACAATAGAAAACATAGAAAACATGAGCAAGATCAGACCTAAAAAAAAGAAAAAAAAAAGAAAAAAAGAGGTGTGAAAGGTTCAAAAGTTGGCAAGTTTCTCTCTCCCCCTGTGCCCCCCGCCCCAAAAAAAATAAAAAATCCACAGCATTACACATCAAAAAAAAAAGGGGAGAAGAAGTGGGGGAAAGGAGGAAATGAATATGTGAGGACAATGTTACCCTCCTTCCCCAAATACACAAGATTTTGTTTCTTGTTGCAATTTGAATGAAGGCATAGATGGAGGTTAATGATCAAGTAGGGGGCTCCAAGTTGTAAGATAATGCCTAGAACTTGATGAAAAGTTTGATTTTGATTGATGCTAGTCTCAGGGTTTGTTGGTAATAGTGAAAAGTTGACAATATGTGGATGCTAGGTGGAAAGTTTAAAAGGGAGAGAGAAGGAAAGAAAGAAAGAAATAGAGAATTGAGATAACTAGTTTAGAAGGTTAAAACCACATTAAATCATGGCCGAATAGTGGTTTATCACCTAGTTAATTACACTATTTACTATCTTGTATTGTGGGAGAATATGATGTCATATGTAGGTCCCAAATAGAAGTGTTGGAATAGAGGATCAGAAACAAATAGAAAATGATCACAGCCCAAGCTGAGCAAGGAAATGAACTGGAGGAGGTAGTCTACTTGACCACAAAAGAAGAGGGTTAGAAACAGTGAAAATGGCCTTGGACCAAGTTGGTGCTGAGGAGACGCAACTGACTCCACCCAATTCGGAAGTGGTTCCTCGATAGCAGAGGAATCATTGAGAGGCACGAACCATTGAAACACGTGCTTGACTTAAGGCATGACCCAAAACATGTGAGCCTAGAGATGGAAAGCCCAAGTAGAGAAAGATGAGCTAGAGAGAAAGAGGGCCCAATCCATCATGACAGATTACATATCAGCCAAATCGAAAAGGTCCAATGAACGAAAGGTACAAAGTAAAGCCCAAAGGGATCCCCTAGATGAGTCCATGAGTAAACAGCTCCACCAATCCACCACTCAACAAAGCAAAACTATATAACGACCTTATATCTAAGGGTGAATGAATATGTCCAGAAAAATGTCATAGACCTTTCTATTGCAAGACAATGTCTGCAAAAACTCAATCTGAACATTGTATATCTGGATCATTTATCAATATAATTTCCTTAAGAAAAAAACCCCAAACCTAAACCTAAAATCATAAACGCAAAACATCTAGAGTCACTATGCCTTTAGAACCATTCTATGTGAGGATTTAAAGAAAGAATTATGTTATTAATTGTACATTTTTTAGAAAAATTATCAACAAATTGTCAATCTACACACATTCTATAAATCATCATAATGTGTTAACCCACAAGTATTCACCTAATCGATATTCTAGTAATATGCAACATCAACTAGATCAAGAAAACTCAATATCCTTAATTCTCATCTCTACTTGCTAAATCCCAAACCTCAACCTCAAAACCCTAAACCTTAAAGTCAAAACACTAAACCCAAAATTGTAAGGATGCTAGGCTTAGGAAGGTGCTAGGCATGAGCACCCTTATAAGGAGAAAACAAAAAACCTAAAATTATAAACCCTAAACCCTAAACCTTAAATAGTAAATCATAAACCTTATATCCCAAACCCCCTAGTAGAGAAACTTGACAAATGGAAGCTTCAGCTTCTATTCTCAGGGGGTTGCATCTAATTGATATGTCATGTCCTCATGAGTATGCCCTTGCACCTTCTTGCGGTACATGGGGTGGTATCGGACACCATCTTATGATCTATGAAGCGGATTTGTACCTCCTTCTTGTGAGATGGTCAACTCGATAGACCTCATCATCAATGTCGAGTTTTTTGAGAGAAAACATGGCAATCAGTAGATAAGGGTGGCCTAAGGATTAGACATCCTGAGGATATCCTCGACATGCTTTAAAAGGAACTCATATGGCAGATGAAGACAACGAGATCACCCCTAGGGATTTTTGTGCTAGCCAAATATGACAATTGGGCCAGCCAATTTATTGACATAAAAGGAGAGAAATGATGAGAAGATTGTCAAAGATATTGGCTGTAGATGAGGCCTTTAATCTGATGGTGAGTGGGATGAGGTACTATCAATACTCAGTATGACACTTGGCTTGCAGACACTCCCTCAGCCTCCTCTACTTTCTTAATGCCGTCTTGGCCTCGTCTCACTTGATGAAGATACTAGTGTACTCTTCAAGAGGCACAGACTCTCATTAGATTTACTACTAGAGATCTTGTTGATAGAGTTGGGTCCTAGTGATGATCAGCCCATCTAGACTCTTATCTTAGATGGGAGTTTCTCTTGTAGTTCTTCTTGAAATTACTTTAGAAACCATTTCTCAAAGTAGTTTTGGGGAGATCTCATTTGGCACCCTACTATCGTATCTTGAGTCTCTTTCTTCATGTGGAAATTAATATACTGCAGACTTCCTACAAATGATCATATGTCTATCAAAAGACATAACATCTGTTTTAAGTGTCATTATTGTCCCATCACTTTGAGTAGTGAAATTATTGGCCACTTATTTTTCCATAATGTCGTTACTATAGAATGTTGGAACCAACTCTTATTGAATTGGTCCCTAGCATTTCATCCTTCTCCATCTCTTACATCCCTAGAAATTTTTATGAGAGTCTTTGATTCATCGCAAAGTTCTAGGGGCATGATAGTCTTCACTATCATGAGTTAATAATTAGTAAATAATATAGTTTTAGCCTTAACTCATGATAAATAGACTTATATTTATGTTAAAGTGTGAAAATTGATTTTTAGTTGATTAATGTAAATTTTTGAATAATTATGTGATTTTATACAAATTTATATGATTTTTATAGTCTTACTTTTGAGATAAATAAAGAAAAAGAAATAAAAATAAAAATTAAACAAAATGGGGGGGACCCACTAGCTAGCCAAGCCCATAAGCGGGTTGGAAGCACAATCAGGGAGGAGTTGCAAGAAAGGGCTCGAGTGACTTAGATTGATAGGAGCACGTGTGTGCCCCTCCCCTTCCACGTCATCAATGGCTAGCCAGTTGTGGGGCAAGGAGTGGTCATACACGCGCAAGAAAGGAACTTGCTAGCAAATGTAATATTACTATATATTTGCCCAAAAATTTGATGCACAAGTAATGTAGGACTAAACTCGAGACACACCTTCCCTAGAAAGGGCAGGCAATCAATGCAGGTTTGAATCTTCTTAGAGCCAAAACTCATATTTTTTTATTTGATTATTGTGACTTTTCTGTAGATCGTGGGTGAATGATTAAGTAACCAGAATTGCTAGATCATCGGCAAAAATCTCATCAACACGATTCGCAAAGCATTGTTACTCAAATTATTGAATGATTCGTGATAAAAGGATTGTAAATCCATTGAGTAAAGCATCTCCGATTGATCGACAAACAAGTTGTCATTAAGAAGAGAACGATTCACTAGGAGACAAGTCGCCACCTCCTAAGAGCGTACTAGATGCGATGAAGAGCCTCCTCTTGCTATGTGGACCTAAGGATGAAGCTCCCTAATATGTGCCCCACCTCCATCTAGCTCCTCTCCATCAGGTGACAGCCATCGAAGAGCTGCAAAGTCGCTATTTTTCTGCTCCGTCGAGTGATAGTTGCCGAAGACGATTTGACGACTTATTTCATTGATCTCTAGACTTTGCAAGGAGATCTAGAGATTGCCCACATCATCTTTGTCTAAGGAGAGCCATCGAGGCTATAAACACTACATGACAATCCTCCCGAACACACAAGATTTTGGTGCATCACCAACACATTGTCGCCACGACACTGGAAATCTTTTTTCCTATTTTCAATTTAATATTCACTTCATTTAGTGTTAATTTGTTGATTTTAAATTTACCAACCTATACTTCATTTAATTATGATTCTTTTGGCTTTTATAAATCTTAATTTGATCAATTAAATCATCTGTAATCACTTACGTAAGAATTGTTGAGGAAAACTATTTCTAAATTCGCATTTGCTGGGTGCTTGCTGATGTCATCCTAACGTCCACACCCTTATTTCCTTTTTTCATGAATTTTAATTATATTTCCTTTTCATTTCCTAGTATATAATTCATAAAAAATAGTATTCTTTGAGGAAAATTTTAAATAATTATCAAATATTAAATTACATCCTTGTGATCGACCTAGAAAATTACCACTATTTTTGAATTTTTTATTGAATTATAATTGATATATTTTTTTATAAATACTTCTAAATATTTAAGAAATTATATTTTTTAGTTTTATAAATTTTAAATTTACATGATTTACTATATAATGACTAAGTCACATCAGCCAACCTTACCTATGTATTTTTATAGCATACATAGTATGAGAAATATGAAAGGGGTGAAATCTCTCTCATTTTACAAGTTAGCAAATACGTGCCTTAGAGATCATAAGACACGTCACACAATGGCTACAAAGTACCCATCCTTTGGTGTCATCTATAGTGACATGCTCGGCCTTCATTTGTGAGGCCCTTAAGACTTGGGGAGTCAAAGCCACACATACACACATAGAGATCTCCACTCGAGTCATCTGATGGAGACTATCATCAATTGAATACTTAAAGTTGAACATCAATGGAGCAGCCTGAAGGAACCCTAGACCTGCAAGAGGAGGAGACATCTTATGGGATCATACAGGGAGTACTCTCTTTGCCTTTTCTTATTTTTATAACATTCAAACTAACACCACAATAGAGGCTATGGCAATACGTGATAGTTCACTCTTCTATGAGGAACATAATCTCCATAATATTGTTGTAGAATTTAACTCATAGGTGCTTGTTCAAATGTTACATGCAGGTTCCTATTCTCATTGGCAGCTCAAGAGTACTTAGACTGACATTATATATTGTAGAGGGAGGATCAACACCATTACACACTAGTTACATGAAGGGAACCAGATGATAGACATGCTCACTATACATAGTATGCACTTGTTTGTGCTTTGTATTCTCCTCTTGATAAGAGATGCTAGCTGAAGCTCAAGGTCGACATCATTTGGAGTAGATCGGCATGTCAACACTTCGTATACGGCGAACATGGATACTTGTCGTCCCTCGACAGTGGCAGATCACCTAGGTCAACCCCCAACTAGCACACAACCTAGCATATGCAGCACCACCAACACAAAACTATCCTTGCACTAAGGATTGAAGGATTTCCCAATAGTCTCAACCAAGATGATCAACCTCGGTCATGTCTACCACTTCACCTTTCATTTACCACTTTCCAAAGAAAGCTATGTCTTGTTCCCCCTAGTTCTCACGTATGAGGCTTAGGGATAAACACTTCATCAACATCAATATTATCTACCCTTCACCAAAAAAAAAAAAAAAAAAAAAACCCAAACCCCCCTAAGTAGGAGTGTTACCACTAGATCCCATAAGAACTCTAAAGTTAAGCAAGCTTGTGTTAGAGCTAATGGTAAATAAATTAATGACTTTGCCCACTCAAGCACAAATCCCAACCACATATCTTTTCTTGATTATCAATTAAAATTCTTAATTATTTTTTGTATAAAAAAATTAAGCCCAAACTCTAAACCCCAAGTCCTAAACCCCAAACTCTATACCCTGAACACAACTTTAAAGTCAAAACCCTCTATTCTAAACCCTAAACCTAAACCTTAAAATCATAAATACTAAACCTTTAAATTTTAACCTTAAAGCTTAAAACTTAAATGCTAAATCCTATAACCCTCATCAATAAGTGAGTTACCAAGAAGCTAAGAAAAAAACTCCATAATGAAGTGTACTCATGCAAATGAGTGAACTCTATAGTGAAACACACACTTGGTACTGTCATGTGTAGTAAGGCACTAGTTTTGCCAAAGTGTCCAGAAACACCTTCTATTTGCATGTGCTGCGAGACACTTACTCCAAAGTGCTTGGGTGTATGAAGTACCAAGGTAAGAAGTATTATTAAGCCAATGTGCTTGGGTATATGCCAAGATAATTATTAAGCCAATGTGCTAAGGTGTGTGAAGTATTAGAGGAGTGACCCCTTGGGAAGTTCAGCCCAAGAAACAAAAGTCTAACAAAAAAAAACTCTATATCTTAAAATCTTAAACTTTATATCCTAAAGTATAAACTAATCATCTCAAGTGAATGTAATGTCACTTGATCTCATAAGAACTCTAGAGTTAAATGTGCTCAAGTTGAAACAATACCAAGAAAAACTACAACTACTATTTAGTTGATGACTATTCTCACATCCTCTGTATGAATTATGATTAAAATACAAATAAATATTTTCCATTTCCCTTAAAATTCTTCATACACAAAGATTCCAAAATACATGCCAATTATCAATGAGATGAAGACTTGAAAGGCAACAATATACCCTTTTAACCCTAAATCAAGTCTTCATACATGAGTCTCTATTACAAACCTAGTCATCACTGTATCAATCAGTATTAAGACATTTACAAGACAAAATATTAGAGGACACAGCATTTATTCAATAATACATCTACACTCAATGAGTATCAATCACTTGACTCATGCACAACAAACATGCATAACATTTGTACTTATCTAAAGGGTATATTTTTTACATCAAAACAAAAATACATATGAGCCCCTATTTCTTGCTTATGTCAAATGACCTTTATGAAGATAGTTTTAAGAGAAGATTTAAGCACGTCTAGAAATATGATACCATATACTTTCTAATTGACTTATTTCAATAGGCTACATTTTGATCTTTCTCAACTCCATCCTACAAGTACAAAGTTAGCAAAGAGAAAAAAAGAACAAAAGTGGACTTAAAATTTGTGACCATACAAAACTTTACTATAACATATCAAAAACATTTGACCAAAACTACACACTACAAACCTTGGGAGAGCAATGTACAGAGTGGAAAGTGGAAAGTTCACAAGTATCAAGATTGAAGCATGAGAAAACCATCAGGGCCACAAGAACCAGTTGTAATAAGTTGTCCACAATATTATTAATAATCACAATCCTCATGCTCAGGTGAAAATGGAAGCCCACCATCCCTAGCTACAGATTCCTCTTCACCCTCGTCATCATCCTCTTCATCTTCAAAATATGCATCACCAGTGGGACATTCATTAAGATCACCACTGACACCATTCAACTTCCGTACAAACTGGCCCCGCACTCTAGGCCGTCTCTCTGCCAACCGCTTCCTATTCACATACCGAATTTTCTTGTCAAAACATCTATCTTTTCTCTTCAGCCTAAACTTGAGAAGGGCTGCTTCCCTCCTCTCAACTCTACTAGATTTCACCTCAATTGTAGACGAGCAGGGAATGGATGTCCACAAGTGGGGAGAAGGCACTTGTTCTGGTTGGGTACCCAGAGCAACTGGATAGTAAGGAAATGAGGATATCACTGGAACCCGAGCACAAGGCATTAGCGGTGTGTACCCAACTGGAGAACCTCGTAGCTGTGCAGCTGGCAAGCCACCATGGTACACTGATGGGCATGGATGCACCAAGTTCTGTGTCACCGTCCTGGGGAAGAAACAGGGCAGCTGATATACTTGCGAATCACCTGAAATGTTGAGTGGCAAATCACCTGCTTGAGTTGGCGCTGCAAAGGGTGACTGGCCTTCTGAGGGATTCAGATCAGCAGGGGTTGGAAAAGACCCCAAGGAGGAACGACCCTGATGAACTGATTCGTCCCCGTCACTCTGGCATGATGCAACCCTATGCTTGTCAACACAACCTGGTTCGTCATAAGATACAAGATCTCTCTCATTGCTTCTTGACTGCAGTGGAACATCAGCAGAATTTTTCATCTGCGATCTTGATTTGACATAAGTCAGAAATGCCGAGGATTTGCCAACCTTCAGTTCATTTTTCTTTGGACATGACAAAATCCTCCCTGAAATCAGCAGTGCACATAAAATCGTCAACAGTGCTTAACAAATGGAACATAACTAAACTAGACCTGGATACTTGGGTATGGATCTACAGAAATCATGCTGGATCCCACCTGACATGGACTTGTCCTCCTCCTGGACGTCAAACTCCAGTTTCGACATCTTATCTGGTTCAACATCCACAGCAGAGTTCTTGGACTGGAGATGAAAAGAAACTGTCGTTTAGAATGTTAAACCAAAGACAAAAGATGAAAAGATCTTCAAAAGTTATTCTATGTCCTGAAAATAAATAAGGGGAAATAAATCGCTACATCACAGACATCAACAACTAAGAGGGTCATGGTAGGCTTTCATTCCCAACTGATTTGCAAGTACGTTTGGATCACATGTCTAACATCTGCTTTTCGGGTAGAAATACATGACTGTGAATGCAAAAGAATACCCCAACGAATACACCACAGTTACAGCATGAGTGCCAGCATACCCAACAAATGAATAGGAGATGAAGCAGTATAATGAGCATTATCAAGGTTTTTCAGGCGTGTTCAGCATCACAGTGCCCAGGTGACACAACAAGACAGTGCACAATGCCTGGACAGCTCTAGCTTTAAGCATATCCAAAATTACGGTTAGGTATGAATTTATTATCAAATAAGTGGGCAAAAAATATAAATATCACGTGTCTTTGCAGTACAAAATAAAACAAAAAAGCATGTTTATGCTAAAAATTATGTACACATTTAATAATCACATTATCTTGCCCCATAAATTTCCAATCGAAATATCAAATGGCTGAGGTACAAAAACTACTAAATTCCTAAAGATTTAAGGCTTCATGAACAATCATTCTCAATGCACAAAAACCAGTGTAACCTTTCAGAAGGAAACTCAGAGATAAATGACTTTCTCAGATGCGATGCTTGCATTCATATTAGGGTTTCGTATACTGAAAAGGGATAATAGATTGATTTGTTCTCTACAACATTGTCAGATGGGACCAATTTAATTCTTGTCTTTAAAGGAGTGATGGTCATCATCAGATTGCATGTTTCTGTGAAGATGTCCAGAAACCATGTGATTTCTTTGCCAATAGAACCACCCAATATACTGTTACGAACCCATTACTAACATATAATAGGCATATGAGGAGCGGGGGGGAAACACGTGCACAGCACATGTGAGGACTATAAAAACACCTCAGGGGGAACAGATGAATAGAACAGTTCGGAATCAGGAGTGGCAGGGGAATCCTCTCGAATTCATTCCCCACCCTTTTTATTCTTCTTTCCCTTCTTGACATTCTATCTATATAACATTGTCCCAAGTTGAGGATCAATACAACTGTTTCTCTCCTAATTCACTCAGATCTGATCCTCCTAAAGACCCCAATAAACCGTAAAATAGTTCACTTGGAATGCAAATTATGTAATCGGATCCCAATAAACCGTAAAATAGTTCACTTGGAATGCAAATTATGTAATCGGACCCCAATAAACTGTAAAATAGTTCACTTGGAATGCAAATTATGTAATCAGACCCCAATAAACCGTAAAATAGTTCACTTGGAATGCAAATTATGTAATCGGACCCCAATAAACCGTAAAATAGTTCACTTGGAATGCAAATTATGTAATCGGACCCCAATAAACCGTAAAATAGTTCACTTGGAATGCAAATTATGTAATCGGACCCCAATAAACCGTAAAATAGTTCACTTGGAATGCAAATTATGTAATCGGCATAGAATCATTCTGATGACTATGAATCACTTTTTAGAATTACAGAGAACGAATTTTCAGTTCATCCAATGGACATCAGAACTCATAGTCAGATCCATGCTTACAACAGAATGATGTATCTGCTTACATTTCTGCACTCAAACATATGACCATCTAAACTAGCATTCCAAGTAAAAGTAACTCAAACATAAATGAGCATTCTACCTAAATGAGCACAGGCCAAAAAGTAGCTCAAACATAATTACAGATGACTCTCATGCACTGTTCACTCGATATATTATATCCTTAATCCAGGTTAATTGGTCTGAACACGTCAAGCCTCTAGGCATTCATAGCTGTATTATTAACGGAAGAAATAATTCAGAAAATAAATTTGGAGACATGAGTTTCACTTTCTGAGAAAAGGCGGGCTGCAGTAGTAAGAGGACTTTGAGATTGAAGACGCAGCAAGTTCTCATCTAGACATAACAGAACAAACCCTTGTGAGGCAGTAAAAGTTTTCCTTTTCAAAAAATTAGGGATGACCATACAGAGAGCAGAAGAAAGAAATTTCCTTGTGGATATAGCATCAATATTCCATTTTATTTCCTATTGCGTGATTGCTTCAAACCTCTCTCGTGAGTATATTATCAAGACAACGAACCTAAAGATAATCAACATAGTCAACAACGAAAAACCTTTCATTGACAATGACCTTGTATTGCAAATAAGGAAAAACATAGAAAGTAAAACTTATGCCTTCTCATCAATAAAATTTGCAAGTTTGCTAATTTACGGACTTTGTTGAAACATTAACCATGTATCCAGTAAAAGTTCATTGCAAATAATTCGCTGAGATCATAACTTGCTACAGCCTCTAATGGTTCATTAAAATGGGTAGTGCTTAATAGAGACAATATGAAAATAAAATCGAATAGAAATCAGATCTGCTGAACCTCTCCATGAAATTATAAATTTTATGGACATCAATTTTTTTGGGAGTGGTGTACGTTACATGAGTGAAGATAGGCTATTAACTAAGAATTATTTTGGCACCACAAAATGGAGGAATAACATCTACCAAATACTCCTACAATTTGGAAATGAGGATCATGAAAATCTATCAATGTAAGACTCAATAGTAGATTACACAAGATAAGAATATATTGACTTTAGATTTAGGTTGAACTACTAACTAATGCACAGGATTGGATAACAACGTGATATGCAGAACATAATCTAAATTATTTATTTTTCATAAATTATTCTTAGCCATATGAAAATGCAAACTATCCTTCTTATAGTACCTATAGATTGTTGAACTTTGTAATCAAGAGTAAAGAATTCAGGTGTGCATTTAACAACGATATTCATTCCATATACCGTGTATTCACATTGATTTCCCAGCGCAGTTTGCGTTGGACAAGTAACTTTTGATCAATGCATTTAGTTGAACTTATTTGGAATGAGAGCACTATTTCGTTGCCAAATTTCACACTGATTTATGTAAACGATGGAATCAGCCAGGAAGTCAACAAACATTCATGTTCATTTCAGAGGGGTGTCAATAATTTGCAAGTTAAGGCAATCATGATAATTGACATGATAAGGCAACCGTAGCAATGGACACCAGAAGCAGTAAATGCCGAAGAAAGTATCACTGAAAGAGATGATCACCATAACAGTGGCCATCTCACTTATAATGGTAAAGAGGTGTGCATGTTGTGCCTGCATTTGATTTCTTTTGAGAGGACATTAAGCTTCACGTTCCTGTCCTATCCAAGTCCCCACTGAATTGACCAGAAGAAAATTGAAAAATATGAAAAGAATTGCATATCCAAATATACTTGTTCGCTAGACCCCTTACCTTCTAACTGCTCCTTTGTATTTGCCATAGGCATCTCCCCCAAATCATTTCTCACAAAAATAGTAAAAGATTCAGAAAGATCAATCAAACAGATGAGGGATATATGCACTATGAAAGAAAGCTTGACTAAAGCTTCTTAATTTAACCTTATTCTCAGATACAATCTAAGGGTAAAATGGCTTTATGCATAATCTAAAATAAGTTACCAGTAATCTCTCACATATGACAAACTTGAAATCGTTCAAGTGACCATCATCTAAGTATCAACTGAGGTCTTTTACTATTGTTGACATAAGTAATGCCTTAGTAAATAGAGATCTACATAAAGAATTGCACACACATTTTTTAACCAGTTATGGGGGTTAAGAATTGGACACATTTTTACTTAACATGTTTCCTTTAAAATAAACTTACAATGCCCATGACTATTTACACTTTGATGTAAATAAAGTCATAATAAGCACAGAACGATGGAAGAAGTATACATTACAAATCTATGAAGTTGTGAAGTTGAAGGAAAGTGTACCTATTACCCATAAAGTAATATAGGTTTCCTCAAACCTAGCCTACAAATTCAGAATGCTCAGTATGGAATATGCACTAGACTCTGTAAAATTGATGAATCACTAGTGAAGGGCACAGTAGCCTTCAGGTTGATGAGGAAAAACGAGATCATCAAAGACCAGCATTGAAAAAGAGCTTGAAATGAAAGCATTTGGTGGACTGTCAAGAGAAATAACTAAGGAGTAACGAGTAAAAGAATGTCATATAAAAGTATAATGAAAAGACCCTAGCACATATCTCCTAGGTCATATAAAGTTCTACAAAGGAGAAATTCACAGAATAAAGAGAACTTACAAGTAACGTTTCTAAGAAAGATGAAAAAGTTAAGGTGTAAACCGGCAACTATAGCTACTGAAGTTACTCATAATTCGAATGAACAAAAGGGAGCAGCTAAGTCGTATTTCATGTTATATAAAGTCAATCATGCTATTGCAAATTAGCAATTACAGTAGAAACCTAATACAGACATAGAGCGTACAATGTAATAGAAAAAATTATGGTTTGCGATTTTCCTTGACAGTTTAGTGCAAAGCTGCTATCAAAACCCCAACAGTGTTACACATAAATTATTAGGATTGATCGCCAGTTCTTGAGAGAAAAAATAACTTAGTGCAGAGCTTGGCATGGAAGATAAGAGAGAACTAGTTTTTGAACATGAAGCATCAGTGGCGGTTGGCTGAGAGTTCAAGGCTGTAAGTAAATATCTTATATTTGAAATTAAAAAAACTGCAATTCTAAGACAACTAAATTAATGGTTTGATCACCACCATCCATCGTAGGTGTTGGAAAGCTATTTTCCAAGCAAGTTTGATGAAATTTCCACAATATGTCGGATACACTGCTGCTACGACCAGAATGAACACTATTGTGGGGCCAAATCATGACCTCCAGGGCCACTAACATGAAGGCCTTTGAAACAACTCATAAATACAAGTAGATGCTATACCTACACTCTCAGTCAAAGTTGCAGTGGGTGAGAATGTAATGTGCTGGAGACATGAAAAAATGCTATGCCAAAATGAAACTATATCTTCAGCGAGAATAAGGCTCCAAAAGTGAGAAAAATTGGGAAGTAAACTTGATAAGGGATTAGTGATACGAAACTCTTCCAATTGTGCATGCTAATTTTCTTTGTCCTTTTAACCGTCCTGGATAGCATAGTTCATTTAAAGGATGATCTCCTTCTAGAAATAAAAAATCTTTCATAGGATTTTTAAATCAGAGATTTTGTGAAGCAACCAAGATTTTCATCGTCTTCAAAAAATCACATGCATGCTAATCCAGGTTTCTGCACCGTTAAGAAGTCATGACATCGTATAATAGCTGTCTATCAACCAGCTGGTACTTATCTTTAAGGCTGTTGGAAAACGTAGGCACAGGAAGAATGACCTTTGTCATGGAGGACAGAGGGGAGAAGCAGACAATCACCTCACCTTTCATTCACTTGTAACACCCTTTATATAGGGAGGAACCCTAGACGATTGTCCCAAAATTCCCTCAGTCTTTTACAGTATTTTCTTAAAACCTAGAACTTCCAACACAACCCAACAGATCCATCGAATACAGTGAAACTAAGACCACTTATGATAGCTCTCCCCATCCACCCCAATAGAACAGATATTCAAAATCTTAGGATCCAAAGGAAATAAGTAGTGATGCTTCTGTATACAAAAAAATGATAGCAGGAAACTATAGCCCATAATCAAACAAGTCCCCTCACTCATAGCCTCCCACATCACATGCTTGCATCACATGGCCACACAGTTGAAACAACACGCAGTACACCCATGCCACAGGCTAGGGCTAGATGCTGAGTGTAGATAGTAATAGTGAGTTAGACATTAAGAGATTTAGGAAGGGAAGAAACCATAGTCGATAGCAACGTGAGAAACTGGATAGGAGAACAAGGGGAGACGTGATACATCCTACTCTGACACCATGAAGAAAAAAAGAGAAAAGGTATTCTCAGATACATCAAAACCGTGCCTAACCTTTCTTCATTAACCTAGAAGGAAATGGAAAGGTTTCAACAGGATATACAATCAGGCCCACACAAGACCAAATAAGCAAGACCCAGTAGATGCATTCTTAGCTGTTGAGATTCCTCACAGACAAATCAAATTTTCAGTTAGCGACCCATAAACCAATAGATCTACATATATATGCGTATGAACCCACCTATGCTGTCCCTACCCATTCCATTCAGAAATTAATTCCCAAGTCAAATATCTTTAATTCCTTCATCATCATCACACACCTATGTCCCTCAAACAATTGGCCACTCCATTCCTCACCCTTTTTTACTCCACTATTAGCCTCGATCAACCATCTTCAGCTTCAGCCACCCATCTCTTTGTTTCCAGAAGATCAATTAATAGTTTATGCTGTCTTGAACCCTTGTACCCAGTGATGGTAACTAATTCGTTTTATGGGCCGAAATCAATTGTCAACAAGAATGAAATCCGCATCACTCTAGAAATTCTCTTTGAAGCACCAGGATTCCCAACTTTGAACTGGAAAACACAACTATAAATTTCCTCCTCACATTTGCCTTCTTCAATCCACTGCAGCTGCCTTCAAGGTTCTTCTCATAAGCACATCTTCTCTTTGCATTTTTCTTCACAAGATAGTCAATTAATCCCCTGTACAATAGAGCGGGAATAACTTAACAAAGACTCTTGAAGGCAATATTTTATTCTCTTACAATAACTTCAAATTTCTCCAAAACTTACTCTTAATGTTATTTGATGGCCATCTCATAAAAGCACGCATACTACAGTGCATCCTAACATCTTCCATTTATTCTGTGTAACGCCTGAAAATCAAGATTCATGAAGCACTCAAACCCTCTGATCTCTACAGTGCTAGCAACCTTGGCCATGTGAGACATAAGTGGAAGAACCAAAGGGGGACAAGATAGTATGGAAGAAGAGGGAAGCAACCAACATTACGGGAGCAGAGGTCTTCAAAAAACTAGTTCACTGATTGAAGCACCGATACTCTGTACATCCGATAGGAGAAAGAGACAGCATCTATTTACATCTCTCTGAGGAGAGAGAACCAGTTCAGTGCTAAATAGCACTGGCGATTAGGAGAATCTGAAAATGTTTCCAAAGAAGTCAGACAGGACAATACCTTATCTAGAACCCTCCAGAGAGTGAAAGAAACTACAATCAACTCTTCCATAGCCTCAGATGGATTCGATTATTGAATATCTGCAATCAGACAACAAGTACCGGTACCAGAATTTAAAACAGATACCAGAACTCCAGGAATGGAAGCCTCTTGTGGCGTTTTTATTGCTATACAAAAGGAGAGGGCCAGAATATAAATCCCCACTAGACTGGTCAACAGGTAGAATATTTGCTGTGGCGAAAGACCATCCAACCGGATGAGAATCTCTACATAGTGCAAATTTTGTGTCTTTAAAATAGCGAAATCCAAAGCCTTCAGTGCTCAACATTGTCAACAAAACACATATGGTAAATCATACTCCTGACCAACTCATCAATCGAAATGACCGTGCAGAGATAATCGTAACTAAGCACAAAAGCAGCTCATAAACAAGAAACATGTAGGACCCACTGAAGACCACATATTCTATAAAAGTTTTATAAAACACAAAATTGCTTGAACTATCAGTATTCCATTGTATCATCCAATCTCTCAACAGGAAAACCTACCTCAAATCTTTTTCCTTGAACTTTCGTTCTGGGTTTTTGAATACTAGTTCAAGTCTTGAAAACGAAAGCACTTGAATCTCTCATATATTGGCCAGTCAAAGCAAGTACTTGGCAGATTCACAGAACTGACCTTGGTATATCATGCTCTAGGGAAAATAACAATGGACAAGAAATAAGTCTGTGATTAGGTAGTTTAGGAGCCTTCATCGAGCAGAATATGAGTTTAGTTGGGGAACAACCCCTTGAATAAGATTACAATGAGAAACATTGAAGCTGCTACCGAAAACTCTCAGCACAAGCTGCGTATGATAGAAACATCTTGTTCTATCATAATCAATGTAGCAGTTATAAATTCTAAACTTGTTCAAGAAAAGGAGAGCAGTTCTTAAGGGATTGAAAATAAACTCACACAAGTGAAAAGAACTGACACCAAAAATCTACCTCAACTACATTTCCAGGAAAAAGAAAAATGCCAGCATATTACTCACTCTCACATCAAATTCTTGACGCTTTGACATGACCATTTCTACAAGCACAGTTCTGGACCTGTCATCTGTATCATCTGAGACTAACGTACTGTTTGTATTTCCATCACTCATATCAGAGACTAATGTGTCAATGTCATAACTCCAAATGTCCTTCTCTGCCAGATCAAGCTGTCAAGATGAACAGTAAAGTCAGAGATAGAACCACTACGTTTTATCTGCTCCTTCCTACTCACAGAAAGAGAAATGATAACTCAGAGTAACGGAAATATTCCTCAAATCAATATCAGGTGTCGCACCATGCGCCTCCTCCTCCACATATGTATCCACAAATTTAGCAGTTCATTTGTGCGCAATGGCTTCACAAGGTAGTCAGCTACTCCAAGTCTCAAGCACTTCACTACAACAGAAACTTCATCTTTTGCAGACATCACTGCAAAATACAGTACAGTCGATGAAATATCCATCATCAGATTCCATCACATTAATCCAGGTGATGTTCACTGGAAAAACATTTCCGCATAAAAGTGAAAATAGAACAAAAGTCAACAGAAACGTAAGAAATAGAAGAGACTTACTGACGATGGGAATATGCCTCAATTCCTTGGTCCTCATTATATACTTCAACATCTTGAAGCCTTTGGCCACAGGTAGGTCGACTTCAGACAGTATGATATCAATCTCAGATCCTTGTGCATTCAGGGCATTGATAACTTGTCTGGCAGTCCTCACTGATACAACTGGAACATGAATAACATGAAGTGGCCGTCACTTTCACACATACACATACATCACACACGTGAGATACAGATGTGACGCTCTGGTCCCGTTCCTATACCCGTGAAATAGAGATCGAGATTTTTTTGGTGCCTTTCCAGATTGGCTACCGATTGGCTTCCAAACCATATCACAACCCGAGAGAAAAATGGGAAAGAAATCAAGGGAAGAGCTTTATGACAATCCACTGAGCATTCTAAGCATGCCCAGACATGGACAAAGAAGAACGCAACCTCCGACCCATTGCATCCATACTCCAATAGGAAACGGACTATAAAAAAGTAAGAAAAAAACGGCAGGGATTAGCGAAGGGTTATTATACCCTGGTAGGAGCACTTGCAGAGGAGTTCAGAGACCTCTCTGGAACTCTTTTCGTCACCATCACAGAGAAGGATCCTGACCTTACTACGGTCGAGGAACCGGTGATGGTTGCGGCTGCTACTTGTTCCGGCTTCACTGGCGAAGCCACCGACGCGAAAGGGAGGACGCCGGTTGGCTATTCCACTCAAATTCCCCAGCTCATCTTTTTCTTCCATCTCTGCATCATCGAGCTCATTCTCCTCCACGTCGCAACCACTGCCCTGGCTGGCCATAGCTTCGATTGCAGGGACAGCTTTATGGAAGAAGGGAATTTCAACTCCAATTCAAATCCAAATGTAAGAAAAAGTAATAGGGAAAGGGGAAGAAGAAGGTTCTTTTCCTCCGATCGCCGCAGCGGACATGGCAGAGATCAAAGGGGTGAAGAGGGCAGCGACAGTGGGCCGCAGTGGTTCATGAGATTGAAAAAAAAGATCGTGGCGGGGGTGGTAGGCCAGATTGCTCGCAAGCAACCAAGGGGAACGGGAAGGGGGGACGGAGTCTTTGGGGGCAGAGGATTACGGCAGGGGCGGAGCTCCGGGACGTCTATCTCTCTTTGGAGTCCCTAACCCGCCCCCACCCCCTCACCTCCCCTCTTCCCCCAAAGGCCCCCTTGACGCCGCCCGCAAACAAGAACGATGGCAGCGGAGACGCTCGACCAGTGGGACGCGGCGGCGTCAACCAGGAGGCCGGTAAGCATAGCACGGGGGTAATACGACTAGCGGACCCGGGCATAAAGAGCTAAATTACCACTGTTAAAAAGATGGCCGGAAAAAGCCAGACTCCGGTGAGAGAGAGAGAGAGAGAGAGAGAGAGAGAGGGGCCTATCTTCTCCGGCTCCCGGACTTATTCCAACTCATAGTCGGCTCTCTCGCGATCCATCGCCGCCGCAACGGTTGGTTTTCCTCTGCCCATTGTCTTTGACCGGGAACGGCATGCTTTGAAGGTCAGCAAAATTCTCCAAACTGTCTGGGAGCAATTCCAATTGGCAGTCTGTTTTCTCCCCCGATGCTTCCAGCGTCCGTCCCACACAGAAGAGCAGCCTACAATTTTACGATTTACACCTCTGTGCTTCACGATAAGAAAGAAATGAAAAGTGGAGGAATGGGGATTTCTCTCGGGGGGGAGTCGAGGAACGGGGATCTCTCTGTGCTCCCCGCAGCTCAGAAAGTTGTTATCCCATCCTGATTTCTGATTTCCTCACCCCAATTTCACCGGTATCCCCGGATGGACAAAAATTTACTGGCATTGAATGACTGACCTGTTAATCTTACTTTCGGTTATTTAGATTCAAAATAATTCCCAAGTATGTTTAGTCGTGATAATTAGACACATAAATGTGATAAATTTATTTTTATTTATGAACGAACCTTTTGACTTAGAAAAGCCAAAATTGGGTTGTTTAGCCATAGGTGTGAATGATTTCCTATCCTTGATGATGAAACTAGGGGACAAGTATCAAGGGAGTATTGATATGATTAGCATTTACAAAAGTGTGACATGACGTCAGAATACCATGAAATGTTTATCCATGTTTAATTCTTGAAAGTGTTTTGAATGGGAATTCAAAGTTGAATTTACAATTAAGTCATTCAATTTGAGAACTACTTTTGAAGAATGAAAAGAATGACGAATTTGTCTTGTTTATCTTAAAAACTGAATGTATGAGATCTTACATATGGAATTGCTAACTAGAAACATCAATTGAGTACTAATTTTAATGTAAAAGATCATTGAGAAAGTTATGGGTGCTTACAAGAAGATCATTGTGAAGTTATTGTTGACTCCAACAATCAGTAATTTGAATTTTCATTAGAATTACTTTTTGGAAAAGGAGAACTATCATTGGTAGATGCTTTGTGTATCACATGATGGTGCAACTCCTAGTCATTATGACTTACATAAACCCTGGCCTATAATATTTTTTGAGCCCTATTTGTAGACATTGTGGCTTAGAGAAAAACTATTAGAAAAATATCAAACTAGGTTTCAATTGAGAGTCCTATTGGTAGACACTTCTATTTATGGTTTCCAATGACTAAAGGTATTTATAATACGGGTATGTATAGCTTTCTTCACATAAAGTTTTTTTTTTCCTTTTTTGAAGAAATGATCATTGACACCCAATTTTTTATTCTTTCTTTTATGAACAGCTCACCTTATTCCTAAGAAAATGCACAATAAACTTTAAATAAAGCTTAAGGTAACTAAATTCTTTTAACAAGGCACACCATTGGGTAATTTCAAAACCCTTGTAGTGTCTTTCTACTGCTCTAAGAAAAATCTCAAGGTAAAAGACGTTCATAAGCTAAAAAATATGATGCTAGTCCAATCAAGAAGACAAGTAAAAATAAGATTTCTATGTTAGTTGGGAAATAAATAATTAATTCTAGAATTCAACTGATAAAAAAAAATGTGAGAAAACCTTAATGGAATTATGGACTGCCCAAAGCATATGATGCATGCAGGATGCAAAAATTCTTCAAAGATATAATCCTAGAGAATCAAGTTCTCTCTGTTCTAAGTGATCAATAAAATCAATCATGAGACTATTACAAAATCAGATATCCTGATATGAACATTCAACTGAAAAACACCAAATATTGTGGCTGATAGGATGCTTTTAGTTGCCTAGAGAGATAGAAAGGTTGTGCAAGATTGGAAAAAAATGAGTATTATTGAGGGAATTCAATTATCCTGATGAGGTGAAGATATAATGTGAAAACCTAGCATAAGATCCATTTTAGTACAGAGAGATTGAGTAACTTAAGAAAAAAATGAGGAGCAATATGAACTTGGCATTGTTTGGTCTGATGGCAGCACATTACCTAAAAGGAGGAGATTGAACTTGTGAGCTCTTACTTTGAATGTCTCTTTTCTCTAAATTGTCTTCTCCCCTACTCAATCTATTTGAATACTTGATCAGAAGACGCTATTTCATACTGTTTTGGTCTACCCTAGCCTACTCAGATCACAAAAGACCTCATTCTTGGGTTCTGGTAATACTTACTATTTAAACTGAATTATAGGCTTTAGCAACCTATTGGATTTCACAGCTCGAACACACCTAGAGTTGACTATATTTAAACCTTCCAAAATAATATTGAGTTTTGATTCTCCAAATTCTTAACCCTGCAACTCTTAACTCTTGGGCTTTACTTAAATTCTTGAGGTTAGTGCATTCCTCATTTATTTGTTTTAGGCATTTTTTTTTCTTGAAGGATTTTTATTTCCTACTTATTTTTCTTATATGCAGCATATAAAAATACTAATTTTTTCAGTAGATCACCATATAAAAGTTTAGTTTTATAATGATCTGTGCATACCTCGTCTCATATCTCATTTTTAGTAATGATCCCATGACTTCATCTAGTGAGAACTTAGCTAAAACATTTGTTTCTTCTAGGGCTGTCACTTTGGGTTTCTTTAAATTAGATTCATTACTAAATTTGGTAAGAACTTTAAACTCATCAATTTTTTTTTCTTTAACCTTGTAGTTCCTTCATAAGTGACAATTAATTTGTCCCAGATCTCCTTTGTTCTATTACAAGTAAAAACTTTGTTCAGCTTGTTGACGTCCAAAGCACAATATAAAATATTCATATCTCGTTCATTTAAAGACATCTTTTATTTTTTTCTTTAGTGAGGCTATCATATTCCTTAATCTACTTTTTCTCTCTTTTACTACATTCCAACAACTATTGAATGGTCCAATATCAGTCTTATGCCAAGGGGGTATGTCTCAACAGTTATTTCTGGTTTTCCTCTTTTTCACTCTCTACTCTTGACTAAACACATGCTGACAGTTAAATTAGAACATACAAATGTGAAGATAAATTAATTTAAAATACTCAATAAATTATGGATATCATATCACACCATATGCAAGCAATCTGGACATTTTCAAGGGTCTTGAGAATTTTAATTTAGATTATGCTTGAAAATGACTATTTTACCATTGATTTTATCAATTTTTAAGAATTTTACTTGACTCAAATCATCAAGATCTATGGCTTAGATATTTCATCAATCATTAACTTCATGCAATTATTCCACATATTTTTTTCATCATCAAAATAATATTGGCTTATGATGCCACAACTTTATGAAATGAATTTAAGCTAAAGCTCTACAACATCCTTGAGCATTTAAGGAAGAGAACAAGAGTGCTGAAGTTTTCAGAAATGAGACCATAATCTTGCTTGTGCAAGAGAACCAAGATCATCAATAATTTCTAAATACTCCTATTCCCCATCTTATGCTCTCATCTAACCTTTGTTTCCTTTTCATGCCATGCACCTTGGGTATGTGTTGCCTACTAAGCAACTGCACCATCCACTTGTGGATTCCACCTAAATTTGAATGTTTGACCCTGAAAATGTGTACATGCTTGCCCATCCTTATGCATATCATGTGCTAGTAGTTGTACAATTTAGGTATGGCCATGTGTCAACTAATTGATGATTGCCTACACGTGCTTTTGGGACAATGTGCTTGCACATGCACTAGTTCACTCTCCAAGTCACATATGCATATCTGAAGGGACTAGAAAAGATACGATGTCCTCTTCCACATACTAGATGGCTTTAGGAGTCCAATGATTTTGATGATATTTACAACACTTGATTAATAGAAGGCTTGGGTATGGAGAAACGAAAAACAACTATCAAGAACTTTTTTGATGGAAATGTTGAATTAAAATGAGATGAATCTTTTATGTACAATGCATGTGGTGTATGTTTCTACATGATTAGTTTCAAGAATGATTTGATGAGTGGGGTGAGCTATCACTATTGTCAACATCTTGTACCCCAAAAAGAGTTGGTCCTTAATCAGCTAATATTGGGCAACTACAAAGAAAAAACAACTATTGTTGCTTTAAGCTCTTTGATGGTGAGCAGGACCCATCTCCATCAGCTCAGGAGACATCGGCAGTCGAACTTCAGCTTGATCGACGTGCGAAGATGAAGGAGCCTAGCTTTCACTACACGGCCTAGCCCTTTGAGACAACGACATTCCACCTCTGCGACGACGATGAGCTTGAGCTCACCCATATCTTTCTTTATATTTTCACGTTGACTTATTGGGCCTCGCATTTGTATGTTAGCAGACCTAATTCTATGTGTGTGTGTTGTTGTTTGTCTCTCTTTCTTTAGGATTTTATTGGGTCTTTCTTTGAGGCCCAATTAAAACCCTAAAGGGGCGGGGACCTATGTGTCTTTCTTTTTTTGGGCCTCTTTGGGGGCTTATTTGGGTCTTTATTTGAGGCCCACATAAGCACTATAAGAGGGCCCTCCTCTTTCTCCTTTTAGGGGAGCTTATTGGGTCTCTCTTTAAGAGGCCCAATAAGCCCCTTTTGTAGCCTTTGTGGCTTATGGGCTTGAGGGTCTCAAGTGGGCCCACCTCCCCTTAGCCCACTTGTGGGCCCCCATATAAGGGGAGGTAGGCCACAGAGAGCGCCGTATTTTTTTGAGAGAAATTATCGTTGTGAGTTATCTTCCTCCTGACCTAGAATAGGGAAAGAAGGAGGAAGAGGAAGGCCGTCGATACCCCCTTCGAGGACTTCGTTCCTCGTGACGCTGCTGCCCGAGAAGTCCCGCTGCCGCCTGAGACCGCTGCCGCCGCCGGCCATCTCATTGCCGCCCGGGAGCTCGCCGCCGTCACCGGACGAAACGGTCGCGGTTGCCGCTGCAGCCGCCGCCGCCTCTGCTGGAACCCCATCACGCCGTCGTGACGAAAGGGGCTCGCTTCGCCTCCCCAAGAGCCGTCGCCGAGCACTCCACCGGAGTCTCTCGACTCCCGGTTCGACTGCCGCCTCTTCCTCCGGAACTCCACCATAAATTCGCCGGAGCCACCTTCTGCCGCTCCGCCCAATCGCTGGCCGTTCGCCGACGAACGCCGACCTGCCACCGACGTCGGAAGAGACCCCGCAGCCGCGCTGACGAGCCAGAACCAGTCCCAGCTCCTCACAGGCCCCCCGCCGGATTTTCCCGACACTCCGCCGCCGTTGCGCCATTTCCGGCGCCGCTTAGACCAGGAGAGCACAACCCTCCCTAGTATCATCGGCCGGATCGTCTCCTCTCTGCTCCGCTTCCCGGCGCTGCCAGGGAGGCCGATCCTTCCGGTGACGATTGGGTTTCCGCCCCAACCGCTGACGCTCGGCATTCCCGCCGAAGCGCCGCTGACGCTCGGCCTTCCCGCCGAACGTCGACGCTCGGCATTCCCGCCAAAGCGTCGCTGACGCTTGGCATTCCTGCCGAAGTGCCGCAGACGCCCGGCCTTCCCGCCGAAGCACTGCCGCCGCGTGCGCCCCGCGCGCCGGCTCTTGCGGCCCGCGCGGCCACCCGGCGCCACTGCCCGCGTGCCCTAGGGCACGCCGCGCGACTTGCCGTGCACGCCCGCTAGCGTGCCTTTCGGCCCACCAGCAGGCCCACGCCCACTAGTGTGCCCTTTGGCCCACCTGCAGGCCCACGCCCACCCCGATTGTGCCAGGCCCTAAGACGACGACTTTCGTGACCCTCGACCAAGACCGACTGTCGATGCTAAGCATCGCTCTTCACTGGATGTCCCTGCCTTCGTCGGATCTCCACTCAGCCATGACTTGTCGGGCTACACAACCTTGAAAGTTAGCTCTGTACCTCTTTTTACTTAAGTTTAATTATCTTTTGAAGGGTTTTCTCGACTTGTCTCTACTGCCTTCAGGAGCGCGTAGGCAGGATATGATAGGTTATCGGATTGTGACTTCTGACGCTGCACCAGACTTGTCATAGTTTGTGAGCTGCAGCCCTAGGCTACTTCACGACGACAGTTCTATCGTCTATCTGAATGTGGACTGAGAGGGCCTCTCACTCACCATCGTCGAGTGTTTCCCTGTGTTGTCTTGGGATGATCATGCATATTGGTACGCCTGCCTATGCTTACGTTACGTGGTCAGACCTAGAGTCTAGGGTCAAAACTTTCTTATTAGATCGGTCCGACTGCCCCATCATGAGACTCGAGTTTCATTGGTCAAGTACAAGGGGTTCTCGCCTTGTCCTGCATCACTCTCTCAAGAACTCCTCCAAAAGAGTCTTTGTTAGTGGAAAATAAGTAGAAATTTAGTTTCTAGAATCACCATATCAAAAAATGAACTACTTCTAATCTAGTTGAGTATTCAAAACATTTTGTAGAACTATAATAACCTATTGAATAGAGTGAGAACTCTCTACGTAGGCACATAAACTTGTGAATCTAGATGAAAATTTTAGATTTTTAAAAATAAAATTAGATATGTAAATATGGATAGAGTTTCATGTTAATTTTTTGTGTTAGGGCTGGGCTGTAAATCTAGTAGATGGTTGAAACCTTTAATTTGGTGTAAACACTTACTATTAGTAGAGCATGAGGAAATGGTCCTTATATAATGGAGTAGGTTGAGGTACACAAACTACTATAAAATGGTCTCTTCTCATTGACAATTTTAAGATATTAAAAATAGAGAGGACCACTAAGAGAAAATAGAGAAATTCTAAAAAAGAGGTCCCAATTTAACCTCATCATCTGAATAATGTGTGGTTATCAAACCTAACGAGTTGTATTAGAGTCCACCTCAACACATGGGAAGTAATTTTTTTGAGGAATAAATTCAAATGAAAGGCAAATCAATTTATAACTTAAAGGTTAGTTTCACACAAGTGTTTTATGTTCAATTTAACAAATTATGTCTACTAGCTTTTCTTTTAGGCCAATTAGTTTGACTCTTGGAAAGTAATTAGCGAATATAAGGAGAACATTCTCCTCAACCTGAACAAGGAACAACAACACAAAAATCAAGATCAAAATGTAAAAATCGAAGGGTAAAAAAAGGGACAAAAAGCTGTGACCTCACTAAAGAGTGTTGTAGATAAGAAATTAGAAGATTCAAGCCTTCATGAAGCATTTGGTGTGAAAAACTAAAATAATAACTCACTCACTTTTATTTAGACTACATTTAGTACTTGGACTGATCTAGAGCCTCACTCTTCTAGATCCAATAATCTAGATGAGAGGAATGGGTCTCCTCTTGTTCTGCCTCATACAGCTATGAATCAAGAAGACTTCTTAGTTGAATCTTATATTGGATGGAGTCCTTAAATCTGGTGAAAGTGGCTGAACTCTTTAAATCTCTAGGTATTTCACCTCCCTATAATGTGGAATGTAAAAAACTTGTCACTAGTGAGTGTAGTAAGGTGGATTGAGACACTATAAATTGTGTGACTGAAATATCTTAATTACGTTATATGTCACAAAGAGATTAAAAGTGGAGCCTAATTAACTCCCCAACCCCTTTGTTTCCTTGGGCTGACTCAAAGATCCAATAGTAAGAATGTGTAAATGAAAATTCCTTCTTATGATGTCTTTTTCTATTTCACTTAGACCCTAATGTGGGCTGAAACATCTCTTTTGTTTACAACATATCATGACATCCAACAGTAGTTTGCATTGGCTAGATAACAATCTATTTTGGGTCACATCTATACTAGATATTTGAACTCCAAAAATATTTTTTAATCTTGTAAAAATCATAACACATGAAAATTTCTAAATAGTTACACATTTTTTTGCATCATGTTTCTATTTTTATAACCTTTCCAACTACATGCATGACTATACTTGTGACACCAGCTGGCATTCAAAAACATTTTAATTATCTAAACTATTAATATAGAATATTTTTTGTTTGACTCAATTTCTTGATTTAATTATCCAATTTGAGGTGTTGTGATCTACACATAATAGGTAATACAAACATCACCATAACATCTGCTATCATCATCAAAAAATTCAAGGCTTTCAAAGTCAATATAATTTTTGGATGTGTGTTTCACTAGAATTAACTCTCTACAAATGTTAGAGTATTCTTGGAATTTTTTGATTTATTTAAATATTTTAAGGAGCTGATGCATGCTTCAACAGATGAGATTCAATCTTGAGCCTGTGAAGCCAAGTGGATGCCAATTGATGTATACACTTGGCATTAACAAATAAAGAAGAACAAAAGCTCCTGAGTGTGATCTATGTGATCAATGGTAGATGAAGGATGCTCCCCAGTCTTGTGGTGGTAACTAGCAATAAGTAGAATCCAATGGCCAAAACACTCCCTTAGGGTCCAACACTCTAGATTAGCCAATTTAGAATGGAAATCTCTTTTCCATGGATCAAAGTGACAAGTTTCTCCTTGCTCCTTCACAGCCCTAGATCTGATGATCCAATATGAATGTAACCACAAAAATGGGTGTACTACCCTACACGTGTATCTCCCTAATGTAGGTAACTCTCACGAACAAAACTAGACATTTGGGGGGGGGGGGCAGAGGACCTAACTTTCTTGGCCTCTTAAACCTATGGGCAACAGTTTATGGCCAAATAGGGCACCTCTCCTTCCTACTCATCATCTTACAAGAATAACAATAATAAAAATAATGATAATAACAACTATAGAAGGGGGAATGATAATTCATATACACCTATTTTTTTAATAAGAGTTTATCTTCTTCTCCTCCTCAAGCCCCACAGAATTTCCAACCACAAGTTCCCTTTCATCCAACCTCCTGCTCACTGAATTTTCTGCCTACCCATGTAACTCATGTAGATCAAAATGAAGCCATATTGGCTGCTAAAAAAATGTTGAAGTAGATGTTGCAGGAACAAAGAAAGAAGATGCATGAGCTAAAAAATGAAATGGAATGAATGAAGATGATGATAGAGGGACAACCACAACAGAGCTATGGAAGGCTTGATAAGCATAAAGGTAAAATGGTTCAAGTAGGGCCCAATGGCCATGAAGTAGATCAATTTTCTACCCAAACGATTGTGAACCATTAAAATTTACATGTTTCTTAAAATCAACATTATGTTCATGAAGTAGATAGCAATAATTTAGAGTTAGAAATACTGTATGTTATTTCAAAGCTCAGAAATGGAGATAATTTACCTGATCTATATGGGTTGAGTGAAGAAATTGACATTAAATTAGAACTAAAAGAAGAACCTAGTATAGAAAAAATTCATGAAAAACCAGGACTAAGAAAGGGTGAACCCAATCTTGAGGAATATAAACCCCTTGTCCTTTTTCCTGATACTTTTAAAATGTCAAAAACCGAAATCATTCAAACTGATGAACACTTGTTAGAATTGTTCAAACAAGTCATAATAAATTTTCCATTAGTTGATGGTGTACAATATATACCATCTTATACCAAATTTTTGAAGGGTTATGCATGCCTAGTAGAAAGCAAAAGCAGATACAACTATCTAAAACTATTAGTTCTGTATTGCTTAATCAAAATTTTGAAAAGTGCAAGGACCCATGAGCAACTTTGATTAAATGCAAAATATGAGGTATGGTTTTTACTCATTCATTGCTTGACTTAGGTGTAACTATTAATAGTTTTCCTAAAGTTATATATGATTAATTCAAGATGGGTGAGCCACAGCCCATTTTTCTAGAGTTACAACTAGAAAATGGTTTAATTAGGGTATCATATAGATTGTTAAAAAATGTCATAATTAAAATTGAAAGTTGCTATTTTGCTTATTTATTTTATTGTTGCTAATATGAAAGTAACCAAAAACACCAATCATGGTCCTATAATTCTTGGTAGACCATTCTTAGCAATAGCTAAAGCCACAATAGATTGTGGAAAAGGGAAGGTCGAATTCAAATTAAGTTAGGAAAAAGTTCACGTAAATATCTCTAAACTGATGATGAAATATCATGAAAAATCAGATGAAGATTTCTACCATGTGGGTACATGTGATAAATTTATTGATGAGAATTGTATTCAAGAACCTATACCCCTAGTGAGCTGCAAGATAATTCCATGTTTTATGATGTCTTGATGCATACCTTTGATCACTTATTCAAATTAAAATCGTTGCCCTCTACTCTCAAATATGATTTTCTTGGTCGAAATAACACTTTCCATGTTATCATTTCTTCATTATTGTCATCCGATCAAGAAAAATAGCTAATGAATGTCCTTAGGATGCACAAATCTGCCATCAGTTGGTCTCTCGCAAATATTAAGGGTACTAGTTTAGAGATTGGCATGCATAGAATTTTGTTTGAGGAGAATTCTCAATGCTCTAGAGAGACCCAAAGAAGGCTGAATCTTGAAATGCTAGAAGTTGTGAAAAAGGAGATCATGAAATGGTTAGATGTAGCAATCATTTATGTCATCTCAGATAGTCCATAGGTCAGTCCTATCCATGTAGCACCTAAGAAAGAGGGAGTTATGATAACTAAGAATGAAAAAGGGAAGGACATTGTAACTAGATTACCTACAAGTTGGAGAATCTACATCAATTATAGAAACTTAATGCTATTACAAAGAAATATTGCTTCCCCTTGCCCTTCATTGATTAGATCGTAGAAAAATTAGCAGGTCAATTTTTTTTTTACTTCTTAGATAGATATTCTATAAGAAATGAGGTTAATCAGATTAATCAAAGATTAAAAAAACTTGATTTACTTATTGAAAATATTAGAAAGCCTCTTAACCCTCAATTTAATTCAAATAGTATAGGTCCTATGTATGGTGAAAATGTTCATTTTGAATTTCAATATCATCATAGGCAAAAACAAGTGCAAGTACCTCATGATTTTAATAAAAATAGAGAATATTTTTTCTAATTCTTATAATCCTAATTGGGGGAATAATTTTTCATGGAGAAACCCAAATAATATTCAAAATCCAAAAGCACTTAGGTCCAATTCAAATTTTGAATTTCGTCCAAAATAGGAACATAGATTTCAAAAAAATCAGTCCTCTCAAATCCAACCTGATGCTATGGAAATGATGTAGCAAATGAGCCAAATGATGCAACAAACTATGAATCAAATGATGCTGCATCAAAAATAAATTATAGAGGTTCTTTGGAATAAGAGAGAAGAGGGACAGCTACCTAATCAGCTCATAAAAAATCCAAGAAACTATCCAACTGTAAGATTTTAGCGAGGGTCTAGCTAGATAGATTTAGAAAAAAAACTCACGAAATGAAAATGTTAGGACAGTTAATACATTGAGTGAGAATATTTTACCTGATTTTTATTTCCAACTATTAGAAGAAATCAATGATCCATTAAAAGTAAATGAGAATATTAAGGCCAAAAATATAGTAGCAGAAAATTTGAATAAAATTATTTATTGTTGACAATTGATGAATGAATATAGTGAGGATGATGAGGAGAAAGAGCCCTTAGATGAAGAAATAGTAGCTGATCATGGAAAAATCATCCAAATTTTAGTAGAAAGAAGTAAGGATAGAAATGAAGAAAAATATATTTCAGGTGAGGAAAAATCAATTAATTTGGGAGATGTAGGAGACGAAATTAATAAATCTAATCATAATTTTGCAGCCATAGATGTTGATAGTGAGGATGATGATGTATATCATATACTGAAATTAAAAGATAGCTCTTGGGAAGATGAAGAATTTGATGAGTTGAGAAACGAAAAGCTAGAAAAAGAGTTAATCCAACTAATGGGGAGAAATGAAAATAATGAATATGAATATAGAGATAATTTTGGAGGAGAAAATTTAAATTTTACTGAATTCATTAGATTTGAGATTAAAGAAGACAATCCTTCCATCCTTCAAAACCCATAGTCTATTAGAATTATTTCTAAGCTTGAAATATTTCACTCCTTGTAAATTGAACAAATATATATGGAAGATAAAATGGAGCAAAGGAAGATTATGTAGATAAGAAAACACATTAAGAAATGAGTGAGTGGAAGAATTAGATATATCAATTTAGATGAAAAAATTCTAAATTAGGTAAGAGCTAATTTAAAAATTATATGGCCTGATCATATTTTATGGTCTATTAATAGAAAGTATTTATTAATGAATGAGAGCCTTACAAAACAAGATAGAAATGAGGAAAAATTCTTTTCAAAATGGAAATATTATTTTTGGAAAAATTTTGTTAATTTCCATTTTGTTTTGGCTGAAAGTATGTTAAGGTATATATATGAAGTATATTAATTTATGCTAAATCTGAAAAAGAATATCATGAAACTTACCTTGGGATAAAAATATATTTTGATGGCCATAGATCATCTTATATGATATAAGAGCTGTCCAACTAAAGACATTAAATTTAATGCTGCATGAGAGGCAACCCATGGTCTTTATTTCATTTTTTTTGATTTTTTTTTAAGCTCTGTTTTTCTTAGAATTTCGCAGTACTTGTTTCTATATTTGTTTTTTCGAAAAAGTGCAGGAGGAGTGTAAGATGAAGTGAAAAATTAAAAACGAGGTTGAGGTGATGTCTTTCTGAGCTTTATCATTTATGAAAATATTTTTAATGCTTAACTTTGCACATATGCATGCTTCACTTGAAAATTATATTTTCTACATATTTTGTTTTGATTTTTCTGTGACATTGAGGATAGTGTCATTTTTAAGTTGGGGGGTGAAGTATTCATTATTAATTTATGTTGTAGGATGATTAAGAACATGTGTTTACATTAGAACAACAACTGAAATTTTTTTTTAATAATAATAATAAAAAATTTAGAAAAACTACAACATCTACTTTCTAGTTTTCTATTAAAAATAATAGACTACCAAAAATAACAGACCCAAAGAAATAAAAATAAAGCCCGAAATTTGAAATTCTAGAGACCTTTTTCTCACATTTCAATTCCCTAGACATATACAACTGAAATTCGAAATTACAACTATAAAGAGGATAGTTTTGATTTATTTTTTGATAAATTTATTGCTGCTAAAAATAGAACTGAAAATAGAAATAGAACTATTAGAACTATCTAATTTATAAATTTCTTACATCATATTACATGCATGAAAAATTAAATCAATTATATTGATTGATACTAAAAGATACTAAGAAGATTATTATTGAGTTAAAATAATGATCTAGTAGTATGAAATGTTGGAATACTCCTTGGGTACATGATAGATAACATGGATTTGATTTTACAGATTTTCACTTCATGATCTTGACGAATAATATTTACTTGATGTGAAAATTTGATTGATCATTTGAGTTTAATGGAGATTTTTGTACCTTGATCTATAAGACTTGTGAGGAGAAATCACTTATTTCGAAAAAAAAGAAAGAACAATATGAAAAATCTAGAAACGAAGAGTACGGATAGAAGGTGTGAGACATCATTCTCATTGTCAAAAATCGTGCATAAAAAAACATACTGTAAAATAAGTGGATAAAGTGAAAGCCTTGAAAATGAAGAGTACACATGGAGGGTGTGAGACATCATTCTTATTGTCGAAATTTGTCTACAAGAAAAGCTACTTATCCACTATATATGTATAAAAAAAAGAGGAAGAAATATAGTGCAAACTTCAAAAATCAAGTCATAGAAAAAGGGAAATATATGATCAATATTATTCTTGGATGAGTATTGATAATTGGAACATCTTATAAATACATCTATGAGTGAAGAAGTGAGAAAGATATAAATAGAAGAAGTGAAATCTAAATTGTTATTACAAGGAGTGTTTAAACATTTAAGTACTTGACATCATTCTTAAATACTTGATATAAGAATATCATTTCTAATTGTATTTTTTTTCTACATTGAAATATGATATTTGAGATTTGTAATTTTTTATTTTTGTAATTCTATTGCTAAGAGACTAGCAATGATTTAAGTTGGGGGGTGTGATAAGTCTTCACTATCATGAGTTAATAATTAGTAAATAATATAGTTTTAGCCTTAACTCATGATAAATAGACTTATATTTGTGTTAAACTGTGAAAAGGGATTTTCAATTGATTAATATAAAATTTTGGGTAATTATGTGATTTTACATGAATTTATATGATTTTTATAGTTTTGCTTTTGTGATAAATGAAGAAAAAGAAATAAAAAATAAAAATAAGACAAAGAAGGGGGACCTACTAGCTAGCCGGGCCTGCAAGCAGGTCGGAAGCTCAGTTGGAGAGTAGCCGCAAGTAGGGGCTCAAGTAGGCTTGGACTGATAGAGGCATGTGTGCACCACTCCCCTTCCACGTCACTAGTGGCCAACCAATTGTGGGGCTAGGAGTGGTCGTACATGTAAGAGAAGAGACTTGCTTAGGAATGAAATACTAGTATATATTCACCTGAAACATTGATGCACAACCGATGTGAGACTAAGCTTGCGTCACCTTCCCTAGAAAGGGCGGGCAACCGGCGCGGGTTCAAATCCTCTCAGAGTCAAAAGTCATATCTTTTTATCTAATTATAGCACCTTTTTTGCAAATCGCTAGTGAAGGATTAAGCAACTAGAATCGCTAGATCATTGACAAAAATCTCATCAATGTGATTCGTGAAGTATTGCTACTAAAATTACTGAACGATTCATGATAAAAGGATCACGAATCCATCGAGTAAATTATCTTTGGTTGATTGATGAACAAGCCATCGTCGGGAAGAAGACAATCCGTTGGGAGATGAGTCGCCACCTCTTGAGAGTGTACCAGATGCAATTAAGAGCCTCCTCTTGCTGCGCGGACTTGAGGATGAAGCTCCTTGACACAAAGTCGTTGTCGCTCCTCGCCGTCAAGTGACAGCTATCAGAGAGCCACAAAGTTGCCATTTTTTCGCTCTGTCAAGTGGCAGCCACCCCAAATGATTCGACGACCCATTTCATTAATCTCTAACTTCGCAAAGAGATCTAAAGATTGCCATGTCTTTGTCCAAAGAGAGCCTTCAAGGCTGTGGACACTACACGACGATCCTCTTGAATGCTTAGGATTCTGGTGCATCACCGACGCATCACCGTCGTGATGCCGGAACTCTATTTTCCTCCTTTCAAACTTACTTTACACTTCATTTAGTGATAATTTATGTGATTTTAATTTACCAAAATATACTTCATTTACTTACAATTCTTCTGACTTTTACATATCTTAATTTAATCAATTATTTTATTTGCAATCACTTCCATAAGAATCGTTGGGTGGAACTCTATTTTTCTGCCCAATTTGCATTTGTTGGGTGCTGACATCATCTTGACTTTTGCATCGTTATTTCCTTTTTTTGTGAATTTTAAATATATTTCCTTTTCATTTCTTAGTATAAAATTTATAAAAAATAGTATTCTTTGGGTAAATTTCTGAATAATTATTAGATATTATATTACATCCCTATGATTGACCTAGAAAATTACCACTAATTTTTTGAAAATTTTATTGAATTATAATTGGTATATTTGTTTAGAAATACTTTTAAATATCTGAAAGATCATATTTTCTAGTTTTATAAATTTGAGATTTACGTGATTTAATATACAATGACTAAGTCACGTCAGCAACCATTTATAAAATTTGAAATTTTCATCTTCACAATTTCTTTATCAATGACTTCTCTTTTGAATTTTACGTAGTTTTCTTTTAGTTGTGTTTGGACTACACAAATGTGGTTCATCACATGACTGACAACATAGGATGTTGTATTCAATGCTCAGCAGCAACATTTAGGGACCTTCTTGCATTACTTAGTTTACACCTTCCTCCCTTATTACTTCTTTTTTTCTCTCATGCATTAGGGACAATGCAAGGATTCAGTTGGGGGTGACCAGGTGTATTTCGTTTAGCATTCTCATGCAATATTAATAGTCTAAAAACAAAATTTAAGTACCTTCTTGCTGCCCACCTAAAGAACTAAATCAAAGTAGATCATGTTTAGACTTTGATCAGTATATCTTGATGTTTCGGAATAGCCAATATAGATGATCATGCTGCTGCCTTCCACCTCAAATTCAGAAATGTGTTTCTTATGGAATAAGTCCTAAAAAGAAGGATCATGTTAAGTAGTGTTTAAACATTCATGAACATAAGTTAGTAGTAAGTAGATTTAATTACTATTTATTTAAAAAAACTTCTGTAATTGTGATAGAGTTAGTTCACACTATTTGACTTTTTAGTCAAGAATATCCCTAGTCTAGATAGAGAGCTAAAGGAAGATCACTCAACACTTTTATGCTCTTATAAAACTTAATAGAGTGTAAGCCTTCAAAGTATGAAAATCTAGTTGTACAGAGTGTAAGCCTAAATGGAAATAAAGAGGATTTCTCCTCCTTCTCCCATGGAGTTGTCCACATGTTAGATTAGGACAAGCCTTACCTTATTTTGGAAAAGTTATCTACATAACATCTAAGCTATGTACAATAAGCTGGAGTGATCTTAAGTAAGCTCAAAATCTAGAATTTGTTGGTGATAACTTGACTAGTTAGGAGCATAGGTGAATTTAATGACTTGGAAGTTCAATTGTTGAGAATGAAAGAATAAGTGAATCTGAAGTCTACTTAAATGCTGATTCATTAATGTCTTGACATGAGTAGATGAGACTCTCCAATTATGACTTGTGAAATAATGAACAAGCTTTATGAATTAATTGATTTGGATGTTAACATAATTCTGTAGTTATATGTTGTTCGAAAACTTGAAATATTTCCTTACTAAGAGCCTAACAATGAGCCAAGTTGGGGGGTGTGATAACATACTAATTATTCTATTTAAAGAGTGTGAATTATCATCTTCTATGAGCTTAGAATGTATAATTTAGTATGTTATCATATTAAAATTGTATCTTTCTCATTTCCATCATTTTATAAGAAGATTAGTCATTTACAAGAATTTGTTAGAATTATTTGACATGTGTTTCACTGGAATTAACTCTCTACAAATGTGAGTATTCTAGGAATTCTTGGATTTATTTATAGATTTTTAGGAGCTGATGCATGCTTCAATGGACAGGATTTGATCTAAAGCCTATGAAGCCAAGTAAATGCCAATCAATGTTGATGTGTGTCATCAACAAATGAAGAAGATCAGAAGCGACTAAGTGTGATCTATGCAATCAACAGTGAAAGAAGGATGCTCTGGAGTCATGCAGCGATTCACAGAAACAAGTAGAATCTCATGGCCAAAACACTCTCTTCGGGTATAACACTCTAAGTTAGCTAAGCCAAAATGGAAATCAGTTTTCTGTGGATCAAAGTGATGAGTTTCCTCTTACTCCACAACCCTAGATTTGGCAATCCAAAACGAATGTAACCAGAAAAATGGGCTTATAAAACCAGGACTAGTCTAGGTAACATGTATCTCCCTAGTCTAGGTAACATGTATAAAACCCTAAACCCTAACATGTATCTCCCTAGTTTAGGTCAATCTTGTTGATTTTCGTTGATTCAAGTGTTTGTGTGTGTTCTGGATGGTAAGGAAGCTTTCTTCAAAGAGTAAACTACCTGGCCATGGAAAAATATAAAGGTCCAAGGTAGGTTCTCCATAATCCAATTTATCCTGCACATGAACAATGAATTTAGGGATTGTTAATGTATATTAGGTGGAATTATACCTTAGGATCTAATCATTCACTCAACTAAATCATGTTTAATTTTCTACCCATCTTTCTCATTCGAGTAAAAACCCTTATATGCCTACATATCGTCCTCCTCTTCTCCTTTACTCTCACCCACTGTGCATTCCCATTTAGTATATTTTGTTCATTAAAATTGGTGGCTCCTAAACCACCTAATCGTCACTCTCTATGGATCAACTTGGACACACCCTAGCTGCATTGTAGTTAGTCGAAGCCAATGACATTCGAGATTAAAATCCAAAAAATCACTTGGTAAGATATTTTCTGAGATAAAAATGTGGACAAGTTATCACCAAGTTATTTTAATTTCATTCATGGAATGTTGGATGTGCCTAGAATGGTATATTTTATATGATTGTGTATAGTTTCTTTGCACAAGGTATAATAAAAAATAGTTTTCTTTTATAGAAAGCTCAAATTGGAAAGCGATTTTCTTATTTTGACTCTAGATTCTACATTGGTAAAACACAATCATCTCAAAGATCTTGAATTACATTTTATTTTTGTTCAATCATGACGTTACAATACTTTCAAAGAGAAATATTCAAGAAAATTTACTTTTTGTTTCGACCTTTTCATTTTGACCACTTTTGACAATTTCTAAGACATTTATGTAAATCAAATAGTTGCCCTAGCAGAGAAAAACAATTTTCTACATATTAATGTAATACATGCAAACTACAGAAAATAAGATTGTAAATCCTCTTTACAAAAAAATGATAAAACCAAGAAAGTGTCTGAATGTGATCTCACATTGTAATAAATGTGTATTGAAATCCCTGATATTTAACCAATATTAGATCTTAAGAAGAAAAAGTAACTGAATTTACGAAAAATTTTGTATGTTTCTAGGTTTTTCATTTCTTTCGAGACATTTACTCTAATTTTCAAATGTTGAAGATGCATAAATAGTTTACTCATTCACTTTAGCGAGGTGTTTCCAATTAAATAATTCAAAGAAATATGTTTGAAAGCCTTTATGGCACATGCTTTGTGATGTGTAGGAATAGAATCTGGTTCGATAATTGGCCTAATTTGTCATATGTCATAGCATCTTCTCTAGTTATGCTCTCGTTTTGTTACATATAATTCATTTCTAATTCTTAAACCTATTTGACTACTTAAGCCTCAAATTTTTCACTTTCATTGGTATTGTTGAATTTTTTTAAATGAAATCAAAAAAATGTTAATTACCAAGGTTGAAAAAAAATAATATTTCTTTAACAAAGTATTGACTCACAAATATTTCAAAAGAATTGACATGTATGTTCATTGATTTTACAGTGCTAGGAGATGTAAAAAATAAATTTCAAGTGATTAGAACTAATTAAAATGGAGAGGAAACATAAAAAACACTATAATTCATGCCAACCTGTTGTTTATAATACTAAAAATTTCAGCCTCGCTCAATAATGTCTCATGTTGACCATAAAACGAACCAAAACAAAGACAGCCATGGTCGTTGTGGTCAGCATCAGACACGCATGAAGGTGAATCGGTCATCAGGACAAAACAACTACGTTCAGAACTAACTCGCTTGCAAGGCGAATGCCAGCCTGCAGGCATTCTCCAAGAAGGAAAGGACAGGCAGGTCGAGCACTCGCTAGCACTCCCCCGGCTGTGTGGAGCATATGGATTGCTATTCTTCGAAAAAGAAAGGTCCTTCTCAACTATATCCCCCTCTTCTGTCTAGATAGTGTTATCTCCCACCCTCTACTATCTTCAGGCTGCGAATAATAAGACATCAGAAGGCAATGTTGCTGCGCCAAGCGTATGTCCCGCTCTCTCTCCTCTACTTGGGCTGCACTCGGTGCAGAGCTAGGTAAGCCATGAACCGATAACCCAGGAGCATGACGAGCATGATGCAGACGTCCAACCATAGGTTCCTGAGCCCCACCGATCTGACCGAGGGGAAGTCCACTACCCGGCACATCACCCCCTTTGAGCACTCGTAGTAGTCGTCCTCGCTGATTTGCACCCCGAGTAGGAGCTTGTAGCAGTAGTAGCTGTAGCTGAGGTACTTAAACCACTCAATGAAGACTGGGATGTGCTGCACATAGTAGCCGCCAGCAATGAGAAAGACGATGGTGATGACGGAGGCTAGAGTAGTGCCCTGCTTGACGTCCATGAGGATGGCGCCTATGGCAAGACCAAGGCTCTGGGCCACGAGCACGCTGTAGAGGACGACGAGAAGGGAGAGGAAGAAGGCGGCAGGGTCGGGCTTGAGGCCGCCCATCCAATAGAGGATGACCACAAAAGTCGTGGGAAGCGCGAGCTCCATGGGCAGGTCGCCTACCGTGCGCGCGAGGAAGTAGGACGAAAGGCGGTACATTCCCGAGGATCGTTCCTTCATCAGCATCGACCGTTCCTGAGGGAAGGTGAAGACGCTGTTGTACAGCGGGAAGAAGCCCCAGAAGACGGAGAAGAAGAACATGAGCGCGCTCTGCAGAGGAACAAAGCGTGTACAAGTTCAATGACTAGTCGTGCGAGCAATTTCCAATCCATATCTGAGGGGAATGGCGGTGGTAGTAGGTGCAGCAAGAAACCCAAACCCAGGCCCGGATCTTCTTCTTCTGATTAGATTATTTTTGTCTCTCCCGATGACGACCCAGGGGGGTCGCCTCCGACGAAGCGTTCGGCTTTATTGCACTTCATTCTAATTATAGACTGAACCAGTTGTAACCAAGGTGCGAAAGAAATAGGCACGCCTGTTTCCTACGATTTGTGCTAGTCGGCGGGGGCCGGCCGCTATCGGTCATTGGGCAAGGATATGTGGGAAGGAACCTTAAAGTGCGTGAGGCTCATCTCCCGAAAGAAAGTGCGGCGGCAATGGAAGTACTTACTCGATCCTGGATGTGGGAGGGCGGGGTCTGCCACCAGAGTAAACCGGCGAGAGTTGCGACGCTAACGACCTGGAAAATGCGGAGGTAATTGAAGACCTCGTACCGCCTCTCTTTCAGACTCCTGCTCAGAATCACATTGAACTGTCCCCACCAGCTTATGCTCCACTGCTCCTTCCTCACTGCATAGTAGAAATGCAGTGTAAGAGACACCATCGCCGATCAGAGTTAGTAGGGTTTCTGTGGAATGTTACTGGTCTCACTGGGGAGGGAGGACAGCCCGCTGCCGACATAGGTGGCTGCGTCAGTGGAGAAGCACAACTCTTCCTTCAGCCTCGATGCAATGTTCTTCTCGTACGCCGACAGGAGCGTCTTCTTCACCAGCTTCTGCTCCTCCAGGTCTTTCCCGCTATCCTTCACCTCGCTGGTTTCTCCTCCGGGCTGGCACTCCGGCGCGAACCCTGGCCAGTTGACCCCACCGAGTTAGATGGAAACAACAGCCTCATCGATCAAGTTCACGTGGAAGCACAAGGAGAGGACAAGCAACACGCCACTGATCAAGCCACGTGTCTGTAACAGTCCCGCAGGAACGTTCAACCCGGAAGATTGGATCCCAAAAGGATGATGAGCTTTACTGGAGTGAGGTCCGTGGGTCACTCATATCACATGGATGGTATGCATATGGTTAGAGAAAGTTGGTGGCGACAGTTCTACCGTTGGCAAGGTCCAGCATTAAATCTGCCGGGTTGACGACGACCGACGTCCGGAAGCCGATAGACGCAAAATAGTCCAGAGCGGTGGAGGCAGGTCCATGGTAGATGGGGCTGCCCTCGGAGAGGATCGCCACCTTGTCAAACATATGGTAAAGACGGCTCGAAGGCTGGTGGATGGTAGTGACTACCGTGCGACCGCCGTAGGCTAACCGCTTGATGGTGTTGAGGATCCTCTGGGCAGTAGTTGAGTCGAGCCCGGAAGTGGGTTCGTCCAAAAGGAGTAGGCTCGGGTTTATTAGCATCTCCTGACCGATACTAACTCGCTTCCGCTCGCCGCCAGAGATACCCCGGAAGAGTGGCCCTCCGATCATGCTGTGTGCGCAGCGACCCAGACCGAGCTCAGAGATGACGCGCTGAACCTGGGTCTCCTTCTCCTGCCGGGTGAGCGAGCCTGGCAGCCGGAGAAGGGCGGTGAAGACGAGCGTCTCTGAGACCGTAAGATGCGGGTAGAGAACGTCGTCCTGGGATACGAAGCCCGTCCGCCGGCGCATGCTTCCGGAGAAAGGTTGGCCGTTGTATGTAATCTTGCCGCTCAGCTTGCCCTGGAGGCGACCCCCGAGGGCCGTGAGGAGGGTGGTCTTGCCGCTCCCTGACGGGCCGAGCATGCCCAGCATCTCCCCGGGATTTACCAGACCGGTGACGCCGTTGAGTATCGTTTTCTCTGAGCAGTCACCATGGCCGCCGCTGCCGCACCAACTGAAGCCACCCTTCTGACACAACTTCACCTTATACGCTACTTCCTCAAACTGTAAAAGAAAGGACGAGTATTTGTTAGTATTCTGAACGCATACTCTGGTGGTGGCGGATCATTACCGGCGGTGTTGGAACCACTGCGAGAAACCGTATAGCAAAGCATGACATGCCAGACAGAAATCTCGGTGGTTCTACCTTGAGTGTGACAGGATATACTGCACTGACAAGCGGACGGAGACCCGGATCCGACCGCGGGGCCTTGAACGATACGGAGGTGGTGTTTTTCAGCTCGTTGCCGGGCTGGGTGCTGCGGGCGGCGACGGGCTCTTGCTTGGACATGTTTCAGGCGGCGGGCTGCTGGCACAGGGATCGATAGGTAGATGGAGAGTGTGTGTCTATGTGTGTATGAGAGAGAGAGAGAGAGAGAGAGAGGAGGAGAGAGAGAGAGGGAGAGAGAGAGCGAGAAAGAGAGAGGAGAGAGAAAGAGAGAGGAGAGAGAGAGGAGAGAGAGAGAGGAGAGAGGGAGAGGGAGAGAGAGAGAGAGAGACAGACAGAGACAGAGAGAGAGAGAGAGAGAGAGACAGAGAGAGAGACAGAGACAGAGAGGGAGAGAGAGACAGAGAGAGAGAGAGAGAGGGGTTTTGAGATGGCAATGTTTGGTTTGTGCTTTGGTGGTTGTCTAGGGTTAGATATACGAGTGCAAAGGAGGTGATCGAGGACGAGAATGTCTTCTTCGCCGAGTGCGACGCACCTCCCTGGCGCCACAGTAGTGGTGGTGGGGTGATTTGATTTGGTGCGCGCACCATTCTTCCTTTGAGCTTTCCTCGCGTTAAGCATCCCATCATGCCTGCCTAATCAGTGCATATATTTCGGCAAGGGCTGGCCGAAAAGATAGACCCCATCATCGAGATTGAAACACGCGGACTGCTCGGCTCGTCGGGGGATAAATCACTTTAACAGGTTAACATGGAGAAGGAAGATGTGAGGAAGAGGTGAGAAGATGTCGGATGTGATTAGCATAAAGGAGTGCTCCTTGTTAACAAGATGTCTGCCCGCCGCCAGCAATAGCCTCGTGGGGCCTGCTTTCCAATAAACCCCAACAAAGAATTCGACGTGCGACAGGTGATAATGCTCTCCTTTTCAACTAACAACCACAACGCACATGATAATATTCTTGTTCTTCCGTAAGCCCTGGGCGACACTGACATTGATTAAGAATGATTGATATGTGACGGACGAAAGAATCGACTGCGGCTGTCGTCTTCAACTTCTGCCGACTCGATCGAGGGCCAATTCGTCCCGTATTTCTCCTTGCTTTGCCTTGTACCGCTAACTAGTCGAGCAGCTCGATCCTAATCTCCATATTCGTGTGGAACGAAGCCGGAGAGACGAGGACTCCTGCTGTCTAGTCGACCCAGAGTTAGGAACGTTGGAACAAAACACACATGGAGCGTCGCCGCCTTTTCAAAGAAGTGGATAAGGGGAATATTAGTTACGGCTGCGTAATAAAACCCCCACTCGTGCATAGTGGTCCCAGGAACATCACTTCACCAGATCAATCAGGGTGAGGTGTGCTGGGCTCGTTCAGCGCGTGCAGATGTGCTGTTCTTCGTGTGCAGACAAACCAACTTCTCCTAGAACAAGTTTTACGTGCCAGGAGCAAGCACTGAGAGACCCTTTTCCCAGAGAATAATCTTTGGGTTGCCATTCCGAAGCATCTATGGGCCAGAGGAAGCTGTCTCCCACCCTCCTAATGCACTGCTCTCCCTTCCACACGGAAAAAAGGCTCATTGTGAGCGAAAAGACCGCGAAACAGAGGATGAAGAGAGAGAACCCCCTCACAATGGAGTGAGGAAAAGAGAAGAATGGGGTGCGTTAGTGCTGTTCTTTTTTAGCTTCCGTCTCTTTCTCTTTCGTTACAATCAGCTGACTCTTTGAGACGCATTTGAATTCGATGTGCGCCGACGCACGCAGTTCATCAGTTTGAGAGAAAGAAAAGGTGGATTTGGAGCGTTATGGCGAACACTAGAAAGCAAGGAAAAGAGAAGAATAATTAGAAGAAGAAGAAGAAGAAGAAAAAGGAAACCAAGAGGAGATGACTCGTGCTGGGGCAATGATCCGAGAATGTCCTGTTCAGTCTCGGTACGTGCGTGGTGTTCGTGTCGAGGGAACCAAAATGTGAAGTCTCATTTGTCTTCTAAACAAGGAGACGAAGGTCTCATTCACATCCCTAACGAAGAGACGAACGCTTTTAAATGAACCCCTCCGGCTCCTTGGTTAGATGGAACTGTGGCCTCGTAAACTTCTTTATACGTCGGCGCTCTTCTTTCCCCGTGTTTGTCTGACGCTGTTTTGGCTTCGACACGTGTCTGCCACTCGGAGTAATATTTAACCTTTGCTATCCACCGCCGGCCTCGGAAGGTTGCCCCCGTCTTTCCCGCCCCTGAGAGTCATTGGGTCCAGGAAGAAGGACGAGCCTAGGGCAATGCATGGAGGGCCCTCCCCATTCTCTCTTTCTCTCGCCTTGCACTTTCTGAACATCTGCTTTCTTTACCAGCGATGCCCCGACTCCTTTCTCCTCCTCCCACGTCGTCTTGCAGCCGACTTCGCCCTATTTTACATCCTGTTGGACGGTGAGGATGTCTCAGCTGTAACTCTGATTTCTGGGTGGCGAATGAGAGCGAACTCGTGTCGTTCACATGTGAAGTTAAACGCCGTCAAGAGCAAAAGTTGGGAAGGATACGAGGGACGGGAGGCGCACGGCAAAAGAGAGAGGAAGATGGAAGGGAGGTGCCATGGGTTACCTCCCTAACCCACGCTGGCCTTGTGGAATGAAAATTCTGCCAGACTTTGGAGGCTCTTAGGAACGCCGTTAATTAAATTATCCTAGGAAAGGGTCCATGGAATCGCACTCAACTCACGTCGGCGGTTCATGGGATCGTTAGGCTTTGTTAGGGCAAAGACTCCTAAAAAGGCGCCTATCTTGGGGAGGAGGCGTTCGCATGAGATTAGGGGGAACAATTATCTACTTTGGTTCGGTGGCAATTTGTTAACGCGGCATGTGGGCGCCCATTCGAATTCGATCAGCCCGCATCTCCTCCCGGTTCGTCGACGGACAGTGCCAGCATCGACCGCTGCAGACGGAGGGGGCTGTCGGCGACGGCGACAACTAGGACGTTGAAATGAGAGAACAGAGGATCCACGGAGATCGAAATCCACCTACTTGAGACGTGAATGCCCCGGGGAGGTCAGAGAAATGTTCAGGTAGAGGAAAAACAGTTTATACCATCTCCCGAGCTCATCAAATCAGCTCTAGAAGAAATAAATTCCATGGTCTCTCCTGCTACTTATCTTGTCCTCTTGTGTGGTGCCATCATTCCCGCTTGAGCCTGCGCGGCCCCTCACCGGTCACTGCTCGCTTTTACTGATACAGCGAGTTCGCACTACGCATCTTGAGCCCAATTCTTCCGCGATATGCTGCATGAAAGTGCCTCAGAAAGGCGATCACGATGCTAGTTTTCCCCAAGAACATCCTCACATTACGTGCTCCTATGATTGGCCACACGGGAGTCAAATTGAGACAAGAATTTGACTGGACGAGGCCTCCACGCAGAACTACCATTGTAGTAGCCGGCCTATGACGTTTGGTCGGCAAAGCTCAGTTCGGGACTGTCACAAACGCCTTCACCTGTCTCTGCACCCCACCTATATCATAATCATTGCATTCGCACGTCGAATACGTACTTTACCGGAATTTCGCCGTCAGCCGAGTTAAAGTAGTTAAACCCATGTCTTTGTTCTACATAGTTGACTGTTGCCCCAAGAGATGCCGTATCGCCGATAAGTACCCGACCACGGCATGCCGTTCTCATCGTAGGGCGTCAGTAATCCCTGGTGGCCATAGTTGATTAGAGTTTAATGATAGCCTCCAAACTCCCTTAATCTCTCTATTCTCTTAACCCCACAGCCTCTAACTGTTGAGTTGGAGAAGACTAAATGTCGCACATCCTTGAGTCCCCTTCTGCAGTAATTGAAGGCTCTCTCAGAGGGCATGCTGTATTCGAGTTTATGTTTTCTTCAATCAGAGACACATCGCATCTCCATGTTCCTAGACAGAGGCCATTATTTTCCACGTTAATTAAATGGGCCATTCATCCTTTTGTCGTTGGACCGTCCACTCATTAATCAGGAACTGACCAAAATAGCGGACTTCAACGTAAGAAAATAATCCGCGAGTAGTGATGACTTCAGATATTAAACCCTATCCATAACCCAGAATCGGACGACTGATTCGACCTGATAATCTCAATCTAATACTTTCTGAGCAATTTCTCGACTCTGCCTGGTAGATACAGATCATCGCCGCTATGGCGACGGCATTTGGGAACGTAGAACCGTTTCAAATGCAGCCCAAATCTCACTATCTACGCCCCGCATTTCCTCCGTAGATCAATTCGCAAGACAACATCATTCATGCGCATAACACTAAACTCCAGTATTGCCTCCTGAGGAAGAACTGGGTTTCCACGGACCATGAGAATAGAGACGACTTCATCCAAGGTAGCTTCAGGATGCACTTAATGGGAGGAAGTCAATGGGGCTATACAGTGAGTGTTTTCCACCGTCGGTTCAAGAGTACCTGAACCGCACATTAGGCGCTCCCTCAATATTCTCTCCCCCTCGAGATAGTGGAGCTTGAACTGATGGTGATGTGCCAGCAGTGGATGATCGACGTTGTGTCTCATTCATCGCGCGCATTGGAATTTCAATGGACCACTCCCCATGCCAGAAGAGGATCGGCGCGCTTAGGCGGCGTCCACATCGGTCCCTCACTACTTTTACATTTGCATACTTATCCAGTGTAATTCTCCGTCCATCCAGAGGTGTATGCAGACTCAATCGCGGCAGTAAATTGAAGGAAATATTTTCGACATTGATCATCAGTGAATGTGTTTGCTAATGGAAAACTGCCCATTGGGTTGATTCAACTAATACCTTTATCAAAACATTCGACTTCATGGATTTTATTTTCATTTGAACGGTTAAATCTGCATATCTGACTTCGCATGAGGTCCGATTTATAATCCTTGGTATCTTTGGCTTGGCAATGTTCCAAATATTCAAACTGAACGTTGATTAACATGATGCGTCATTATTCTCTGGACATAGGCAGAGGGGTATAGGGATGACCATCTAATGGAAACTCAACAATTAAGAACTATATCGAATTTATATGGATACAGCTTTCCAGGGAGTTTGGCACAAATTCATTGACATTCCTTTCCATAGAGATTCATTATAGCAATGTTATTTTGAGTTCAAAAAAATCCCCAGCTTCTCAAAGATAATTACATAAAATTCATTATATCGTAACAAATACTGGGAATTACTTTTATCTTCAGCTTATAATCACTAATACAATGTTGTATATGTTATTTTCCCAAAAATACTTCATACTTCTTTCCTTTTAGGTATCCAAACTTTGAAACGGATGCTATTTGCTCTGTGTTGCCTCATTATAACATCTTCAATACTTCAGTTGTATAAGAAAGTTTTTTTTCTGCTCCATTTAAGAGGTCTTATGGAAGATGGAAAAACCTTATGATTTAAGAGACTTTTTTAATCTCTAGGTAACAGAACGTATATGTTCCTAGTATTAAGAATGAACGAATGTCTAAATTTTTGTTTCTCGTCATTTTTCTTGTTTTCATTATTAAATAGGAATAACCAAGTTTCAACATTGCTCCATTGACAAACACCTATCATTAATAGCAATGGCTATGAACAATTAAAATGATCTTTAGGAGAATAAATAAAGAATGATCATTTTGCATTGAGTGGGTACCATTTGTCTAACTAGAGCTGCAGATTGAATTGAATTGTGAAACTGAAGGGATGCTCCCTCAATAGAGTGGAGTTGGTGTCAATTCAAATTTGTGTCTTTTTTCTTCTAGCAATGAAGTCAACTAACTTGTTTAGTCTTATTAAATTTCTCAAATCACGTTGTCTATACATCCCCAAGATTGATTGGCCCAAATTTTTGACATTCACAAAAACTACTACTAATCCTCCGTGAATCTTATCATCAATTGAGAAATAAAGTACTTGTACACAACATCATAAGAAAACTTCATGACATAGAGTGATAAATTTTAGTGAATAAATATTCAAAACCAGGGAAGAGAAGAAACATACCTTCATAAACTTGCTCACAACTGAAATCAACATAACATTATATCTCTAAAAGATCTAGAAAATTGAAACTTGCTATCTCTCTGATAACCTAAATGTATTGAAAACTGCATCCACACATACTGATCAACAAAAATGGTGTTTTATACACAGTGAATAAGTTTCATGTGTCAACAATGAGTAATCAAAACATTTATGTGCTAGAGTTAATGATATAGGATTCTTATATGTATTCATCATTATGTCCTCAATCATCATAAATGTTTTCAGCATTTTGTGTGAAAACTTTTATGCAAAAAACTAATTTAATATAAAAAATTGGGTGTCATGTATTCACATCAAAACTTTGGAAAGTCAGCTGCACAGAAAATAAGTGTGTAAAAATATCTTAAGTAAAGTTGTTGGAGAGTTAAGGAGGGGAATTTTGAATCAAACAACTAAAGATGCTAATTTTTCATTAACATTTTTTGTTGATTTTTGGAGCCCCATGAGATTCACACTATGTTATGAAAGGCACATTATAGTAAAAAATATTTCACACTATGTTATGACCCAAGTATATGGAAAAAGGAGTTAATGATGAAGAAAAATTTTATACATGGAAGAATTCATAAATGATGAAAGATAATTTTATCATAAATGATGAAAACAAAGCTTTATGATAAATGCTGTACTTGGTGGTTTAAAGATTCTGATGTTGAAAAGTAATCATAAAAAAAAAATCTTCATATGCATGTTGTTTCTGCACTAATATTCAAATGGAGATCTAAGCCATTAGATCTAGTCCATTTCTTGTTACATTACATTTTTCATGCAATAATAAAAGTAAGAGATTTGCCACTATACATATATATTAGAAGAGAGTTGACCTCACAACAAAAGAAAAATCTTTCAAAAAAACATGAGACAAAAAAAGTTTGTCAACTCATGTTTTGACCTGAAAAGATATATATCAACTCATCAATTAAGTTGACCAATTTAAAAACTGAAAGAGAAAGTGTGTTGACCCAAAAAAATTGTGCCAACCCAACAAAAGATGAAGAAAGAGAAAATGTTCAAAACTGAAGAAAGAATAGTGTCAACATAAATCAAATCTTACAAGGCAAAAAAGATATTTTCATAAGAAAACTTGACACAGTAGACATGTTACGATATCTCTAACAAGGTTGACACATCATAGCACATGAAAAGGTCAACAAAAACTAAATGATTCTCACCTAAACAAGTCTACAATGTGACTTTGTCAAATGGCGGTCAAATTGACAACCTAACTATGTAGAATATTTAGCAAGTCAACTGAAGTGTCAATCCAAATTTTTTGATTGATCTTAGAGCTTTCAATGGTTATGTTTTTGGGGTCTGTAAATAGCTAATTTCAAGAGCTTTCTAAAGTACCCCAAGAACAAATCTAACCTGCCCATTTGTTCTGAAATCACTATTCAAAGTTTTACTTCAATAAAACTTTCTCATAACTTTCTTCAACTGCTGAACAAATCAAAGAAGCATATCTATTTAGAATCAGAATTGATTTTTATATGTAAAGTTTTTGAGTATAAGGCTGCACTTAGACCAACAAAATGGTGTTGAATTGATCAGATCTAATTACTTTAAATGATATATGAAGAAAACAAAGAATTGATCTCTTGAACTGTTCAACTTGCCAAAGAAAACATATCTCTAAGTTCAGTAAGCACTTTGTATTCAAAGGGTGAAGCGAAATGAAGGGTGAGGCACTTACTATTCAACTCACCCCCAAGTTTCATCTAAACCTCTCCCTAGAGTCACAACTTCAGAACTTCCAACTGATTATTATAGGATCAAGGCATTCTTGTCTCTCTTTTGTTGTAGAGTGGAAGTCTGAGGCAAAACGAAAAATGAGAGAGAGAGAGAGAGAGAAAGAGAATGACAAGAACAAGGAAGACACTTAATTTACATAGCTTTGTGTAATTTTTGAAGAGCCCATTAAAGTCATGTTGGAACTAATAGACGATCAACCTCTAAGACTTCAACAACCAGCTCGCTTGAGTGGTAAGCCACATTTATCACAAATTTAACCACAAAAGAATGTAAATGATTTCACCTCGTTAGCAATTATTAAAAGAATGGATGTTGATGAATTGTAAAATTTTGATAAAGAGGTTGATTGATTGCTTTTGTTTTCTTCATTCTATCTTCATGTGGGAGCCCTTTAAATGTTGTAAAACTTTTCATTGATCTCAAATTGGGAAGAAATACTTTCTTGATTGGATTGTGATCCTAAATTCATGTTGTTCACAATTGTGACTTGACCACTAAATCATAATCAAAGCTCTTCTCATTTGATGCCACAAAAATATTAGAAAAAAGGAACCATAGACTAAAACATCAAACTATGCTCAAATGCTCAAATTAATCTATAGGTTTAATTTTGATCTATTTTTTCTTTCATTTCTACCTCCTGAAAATTCTCTTTTTAAACTTAGAAAATCAATTGAAAATTCTTCTACACATTACCTTTATAGAAAGTAATGATTTCAAAACAAATAAATTTAAATTGCCTCAAATGAAACTCGAATGAGAACAAGATAGTCAATCTTCATATTAGTACTTGCCATTATTGACTAAGTGACATATGATACTTCAAAAATATTTAGAAAGACTGTCTATATAGTTAAGATTCCATCAATTAATTCATATTAAAAGGTGATGATAAGTAATGCTTTCAAAATTTTGACATCTATTGCAGTAAAACTTTGATTTCAATATTTACTTCAAATATTCATGTAAGGTTTGATGTCTTAATCATCACTCTTGGACAATGACATTTTTAATGATTTGAGCAAAAAAATTGCAAGCATATAATTCAGAACATGATCATCAAATATAGTCATTGAACTAGTAAATAGGTATTATCAATGAATTTAAAAATATTTCATTTTAACCATGTGTCTAGAAAATCAACCATGTGCACAGAATATTAAACACAAATTAGATCTACTTGTTTTCTTTATGTATGTTTGTTTTAATAAAAAGATTTTTTGATATAGAAGTAATCCACATGTAGTTGTACAAGCCATTACTACGCCATGTGCTAATAGTGTAATTTACACATGGAATCATGATCCTCTACACTTGGAGCATCACACATCCTCATTTCAAGTTCATCTTCATTCCTTTATAGCTACAATATTAATAGCATCAGTGTTCAGTTGACATCCTCCATCAACAACTGGTGTCCCACAATGGCAATAGAGCAACCAATGTTCATGTGGAAAGAATAGCTCTTTGCACAATGGGGTCATACATAAATATAATAGCCTCACTTCATCAGGTTGTCTCAAAAAATTACAATGTTTGACTTATTGGAGTTCTGTAACGAGTTGAAACATCAAGCTAAGGAATGACTTGGGTTTCAAAACGTTTTGACAATTTTCTGATTCTCAAGTGATTTTTTACACAAGCTAGTCAATGTGTTGACACAAATGATCTAGGTATCAATAAAAGTAGTGCATGTGCTAAGAGACACATGAATAGTTATTCATAGCAGTACATTCTTTGAGCACTCTCTCATAAAAAAAACAAATCTTATATACTTTGTTCACTACTCATTGAGTTACTTTCAATATGAAAGGCAACTACCTTCAAGATTTAAATATTTTTTCAAGAATACTCATTAATTCTAACAACATCAGAAACCAAAATTTCTTGAGTTCATCTCCATTATACAGCTATAAGAAATGAGTGTCTTCACTAAAACCACCCTTACCTTGCAACCCAATTAGCTAAGTATAATGGAGATCACCAATTTCAGTTGCATAATTTTTGATTGCTAGATCAAGCTAATAAAAATTGTGGCTGAACATTCACTGTTGAAACATGCAGAACAAAATCTTAATGAAAAGGATTGAACTTTTAAGTGCATCATCACTCTTTTCTTGTAAGTTTGCTTTTGTCTTGTACATTCAATTTAACTTATTACAGTCTTATTGTTTATTGGAATACATGCTTTTCATATGCAACTTTTCAATCTTCAACATCCCTCACTATTAAGGTCATTTGAATTCAAATTTGATGTGGTGCTTCATAGCTTGATGGAGAATAACTTGACATCCTCATCAACTCTAAATCATCTAATTTCATTTTACTATTTATTCACGTACTTGTTTGACATGTCACCATCAAGATAAACTTTTCAAGTTTGAATGTCCAATCCATTCAATACTTTCTTATTGATTTTCTATTTATAATTACCTAAAGAACCTATCTATCATCATGTGGAAATAAAAAAGAAAATGAATAAATACTGTAGCATGATAGTTAGATTCTCATATATATATTGTAAATAAAATATTATATTTTCACATATGTGTCAACACATGAATCATGTGCTATAACATATATCAATACATATCATATGACACTACATGATATATGGTTAACATTTATAGATTTTTATTCAATTTGTAATCTTATTCTCAAGTGCTCCTAAAACAAAAGTAATTTAATCTAAAGGCTAAAAACTTTGGATTCAAACATTAGAACCAAAATATAATAATTAGACCAAGGATTTGAATATATGATGAATATGATCAAACTATTGAGTAAATAAAATCCTAATTTAATATTAATTATAATATAAATATATAAATCAAAACTCAATTTCATATTTTCTTGATCTAAAATATGAATTAATGAATTTTCAATAAATTTTATTTTTCATTACCAAAATTAAGTGCATCAACATGGCTTGGCTCTCCTTAGTTCATTGATAAGTCTTCATTATCACAAGTTAATAATTAATAAATAATATAAATTTACCTTTAAATCATGATAAATATAAATATTTATGTTACATTATGAAAATTAGTTTTTAGTTGATTAATGTGATTTTTTGATTAATTATGTGATTTTATTCAAATTTATATGATTTTTATAATCTTATTTTGAGATAAATAAAGAATAAGAAAATAAAATAAAAAAATAGAAAAAAGGGGGGGGGGCTCGACTAGTAGGGCCCACAAGTGGGTTGGAAGTCTAGTTGGGGCAAAGCCACAAGTAAGGACTCAAGCAGCTATGGACCGATGGTGACAAATGTGTGCCACTCTCTTTCCACATTATTGGTGCCTAGGGAGCTGTGAGGCAAAGAATAGTTGTACATGTGAGAAAATGACTCATTGGCCCTAAATGTGATATTACTATATATTCGCCCAAAACTTTGACATACAACTAATGTGGGACTAAACCTACATCACACCTTCCCTAGAATAATTTTATTTATTAATACCTAAAATATCCCTTAGTTATAATAAGGATATACCATGATGATGTCACTTTATAAGGATATTAGAGTACTTACTTTACTCTCTCTCATGTAGGCAAGTAATCTGCATGGATTCAAATCTTACTAAAGCCAAAACTCACATTTTTATTTGATTAAATCACGACTTTCCTATAGATCACTGGTGAAGGATTAAGCTAGTAGAATCGCTCGATCATCAATAGAAATCTCATCAGCATGATTTGTAAAGTATTGTTATTAAAATTGTTGAATGATTCATGATAAAAAGATCATGAATCCATCAAGTAAAGCATCTTTATTTGATCAATGAACAAGACGTCATCGAAAAGACGACGATCTACTAAGAGATGAGTTGCCACATCTTGAGAGCATACTAAATGTAATAAAGAGCCGTTTCTTCCTAAACAGATCTGAGGATGAAGCTCTCTAACACCTGTCCCACCTCCATCTAGCCCTCTTCGTCGAGTGACAGACTCCAGAGAGCCACAAAGTTGCCATTTTTCTACTCTACTAAGTGACAATCATCGGAGATGATTTGATGACGCATTTCATTGGTCTCTAGGATTCGTAAGAAATCTAGAGTTTGCCCACATCATCTTTGTCTAAGGAGAGCTTTCGAGGCCATGGACATTGCATGACAATTCTTTTGAATGCTTAGGATTCTACTACATCACTGATGCATCATTGATGCATTGCTGTCGCGATGCTAGAACTCTATTTTATTATTTTTTAATTAGTTTAACTTTTGCCATCATTTTCTAAACTTTGAAAGGAGATCAAGTGAATGCCTAGGTTGTCTATATTCAAAGAAAGTCTTTGAGGTCGTTAACAATGACCCTCCCAAACACAGAATTATGATGATCATTGTCACAAAGTTAGAACTCTGCTTTTTCTATTTTCAACTTAACTTTTGCTTCATTTAATGATAATTTGTGGGATTTATAATTATCAAACTATTTTTTATTCAATTAACAATTCTTTTGACTTTTACAAATCTTAATTTGATCAATTAAATCATTGATAGGGTGTTGAATCATTAGATTAAATTTTATTTCCACTCGATTCGTATTCATTAGGTGTTGAAGTTGTTATGATATACACACCCTTATTTTCTTTTTTGATGAATTTTAAATATATTTCATTGTCATTTCTTAATTTAAAGATCATAAAAAATCATAATTTTTCAGGAAAATTCCAAAAAATTACTCGATATTATATTACATCCCTCTAATTGACCTAGAAAATTCCTACTATTTAGAATTTTTATTGAATTATAATTGATATATTTTTTTAGAAATACTTAATATTTGAAAATTAGTATTTTCTAATTTTATAAATTTTAAGTTTATGTCATTTACTATACAACAACTAAGTCACATCATTCATCATGGTCTTATTATTGTTATTGATCATTCTTTTAGAACTCTCAATCATCTCTTTGGTCTCTATCACATTTTTTGTGATTGGCATATTGACATGACTGAGTCATTGTATAGTAAATCATGTAAATTTAAAATTTATAAAACTAGAAAAAAATAATTTTAGATATTTAGAAGTATTTCTAAATAGATATATTAATTATAATTCAATAAAATTTCTAAAAATAATAGGAAATTTTCAAGTTAATCATAGGGATGTAATATAATACTGGGTATTTGTTTAATTTTTTTCTCAAATAAGAATTTTTTCATACATTTTAAATTATGAAATAAAAATAAAATATTTTTAAAATTCACAAAAAAGGAAAATAAGCATGCAAACATCAAGATGATGTCACCATCTGATGAACATGAATCAAGCAAAAACAAAATTTTACTTGACGATTCTTAAGTAAGCAATTATAAATAATTTAATTAATCAAATTAAGATTTATTAAAGTTGAAAGAATCTTCATTGAATGAAGAATAATTTAGTGGATTTAAGTCACATGAATTATCATTAAATGAAACAAAAATTAAATTGAAAGTAGGAAAATAAAATTCTAATGTTGTGGTAGTGATGCATCAATGATGCTTCAAAATCCTAAATGTTTGAAAAGATTGTCGTGCAATGTCCATAATCTTGAAGGCTCTCCTTGAACAAGGTGGATGTGAGCAATCTCTTGATTTTATTGTAAAGTCTAGATATCAATGAAATAAGTCATCAAATCATCTTCGATAGTTGTCACCCAACAAAGTCAAAAAATGATGACTTTACAACTCTCTGGTAGTTGTCACCCAATGAAAAAGAGTGAGATAGAAGTAAGGTGCATGTCAAGAAACTTCATCCTCAGGTTTGCGCAACAACAAATGGTTCTTCATCGCATCTGGTATGCTCTTAAGAGGTGGTGACTCATCTCCCGACACATCATTCTCTTTCTGATGATGGCTTGTGACATGACTTAGTTGTTGTGTAGTAAATCATGCAAGTTGTATACTAATTTTCAGATATTTAGAAATATTTTCGAAAACATATATCAATTATAATTTAATAAAAATTTCAAAATTAGTGATAACTTTTTAGATTGATCACAGATATGTAATATAATAGTAGGTATTTTTTCAAAATCTTTCTCAAAAAATATGATTTTTTATGAATTTTATACTATAAAATGAAAATAAAATATATTTAAAATTTACAAAAAAGGGAAATAAGGGTGTAGACATCAAGCTGACATTAGCACCTGACAAACATAAATCAGACAAAAATAGAGTTCCACCTAGTAATTCTTACATAAGTGATTACAAATAACTTAATTGATCAAATTAAGATCTATAAAATCTAAAAGAATCGTAATTGAATGAAGTATAACTTAGTAAATTTAAATCACAAAAATTATTACTAAATGAAGTAAAAATTAAGTTGAAAGTAGAAAAATATAATTCTGGCATCGTGACAATGATACATCGGTGATGCACCAGAATCTTGAGTATTGATAGGATTGTTGTGTAGTGTCTATGGCCTCGAAAGCTCTCCTTAGATAAGGAAAGACAGACAACTCTAGATCTCTTTGTAAAGTCTAGAGATTAATAGAATGGGTCATAGAATCATCTCTAATGACTATCACCTGACAGAGTAGAAAAATGACAACTTAGCGGCTCTTTGGCAGCTATCACCCAACAAAAAAGAGTTGGATAGAAGTGGGGCATATGTTAGAGAGCTTCATCCTCAAGTCCACATAGCAAGAGGAGGTTCTTCATTGCATCTATTATGCTCTCAAAAGATGGTGACTTGTCTCTCGGTAAATCATCCTCTTCTCGATGACAGCTTATTTATTGATCAATTGGAGATGATTTACTTGATAGATTTGTGATCCTATTATTGTGAATTGTTTAGTAATTTTAGTAACAATACTTTGTAAATTGCATTGGAGAGATTTTTGCCGATGATCTAGTGATTTTAATGACTTAATCATTCACCAACGATCTATAGGAAAATCGTGATAATTAGATAAAAATAAGGGTTTTGGTTCTAGAAGGATTTGAACCCACGCTAGTTGTCTATATGTATGAGAGAGATTAAAATAAGTACTCTAATGCCTTTATCAAGTGACGTCATCATGGTATATCTTTATTATAATAAAGGGGTAATTTAGGTATTAAAATCTTTGAACCCTTTCAAGGGAAGGTGTAACGTGAGTTTAGTCCCACATTACTTGTGTGCTGAAGTTTTGTACGAATATATAGTACTATCACATTTGCAAGTAATGAGTTCTTTTCTCTCATGTGTACAACCACTCTTTATCCCATAGTTGGTTGGCTACCAATGATGTGGAAGGAGAGTAGCACACATGTGCCCTCATTGGTCCTAGCCACTTGAGTCCCTACTCATAGCCCCTTCTAATTATGCTTTCGACCAACTTGTAGGCTCAACTAGTCAGCAAGTCCATCCCTTTTGTTATATTTTTATTTTATTTTATTTTTCTTTATTTATCTCAAAAATAAGACTATAAAAATCATATAAATTTATAGAAAATTATAGAGTTAGCCAAAAAATCATGTTAATCAATTGAAAATCACTTTTCACATTTTAACACAAATATAAGTCTATTTATCATGACTTAAGGCTAAAATTATATCACTTACTAATTACTAACTCATGATAATGAAGACATTAGTTTGTTCACTAATTAATTAGAGATACTTTACTCAATAGATTCATGATCCTTTTATCACAAATCATTTAGTAATTTTAGTAAGAATACTTTGTGAATCGTATGGACAAGATTTTTTGTTGATGATTGAGTGATTCTAGCGGCTTCATCCTTCACTAGGGATCTACAGGAAAGTCATGATTCAATCAATTAAAATACAAGTTTTGGCTCTAATAAGATTTGAACATGTGCTGGTGACGTGACTTAGTCATTGTATATTAAATCGCACAAATATAAAATTTATAAAACTAGAAAATATAGTTTTTTGAATATTTAGAAGTATTTCTAAACAAATATATTAATTATAATTCAATAAAACCTTCAAAAAATAATAATAATTTTCCAGGTCGATCATAGGGATGTAAATAATATTTGGTAATTTTTCTCAAAGAATACTATTTTATATGAATTTTATACTAAGAAATAAAAAGGAAATATATTTAAAATTCACAAAAAAGGGAAATAAGAGTGCGGATGTCAGGATGATGTCAGTACCCAATGAACGTAAATTGGGCAGAAATAGAGTTCCACTTGACGATTTTTATGTAAGCGATTACAGACGATTTAATTGATCAAATTTAAATCTATAAAAGCTGAAAAATCATAATGAAATGAAGTGTATCTTGGTAAATTTAAAATCAATAAATTATCACTAAATGAAGCGTAAAGTAAGTTGAAAGTAAGAAAATAGAATTCCAGCATCGCGGCGGCAATGCGTCGGCAATGCACCGAAATCTTGAGCATTCGAGAGGATCGTCATGTAGTGTCCACAATCTCGAAGGCTCTCCTTAGATAAAAACGACGTGGGCAATCTCTAGATCTCCTTTCGAAGTCTAGGGATCAATGAAATGGGTCGTCGACTTGTCTTCGGCAGCTGTCACCTGACAGAGTAGAAAAATAGTGACTTTACGGCTCTCCGGCGGCTGTCACCCAACGGAGAGGAGTTGGATGGAGGTGGGGCGCGTGTTAGGGAGCTTCATCTTCAAGTCCACACAGCAAGAGAAGGCTCTTCATCACATCCGGTATGCTCTCAAAAGGTGGCAACTCATCTCCTAGTAGATCGTCTTCTTCTTGACGACAACTTGTTCATCGATCAATCGGAAATAATTTACTCGATGGATTTACGATCCTTTTATTGCGAATCCTTCAGCAATTTTAGTAACAATACTTTGTGAATCGCGTTGACGAGATTTTCGCCAATGATCTAGCAATTCTAGTTGCTTAATCCTTCACCAATGATTTGTAAGAAAGTCGCGATAATCAGATAAAAATATGAGTTTTGACTCTAAGAAGATTCAAACCCACGCCGGTTTCCCTGCCTCTTCTAAGGAAGGTGACGGATTTAGTCCCACATTAGTTGTGCACTGAATTTTTGGGTGAATATATAGTAATATTATATTTCTAAGCAAACTCCCTTTCTCGCGTGTGTACAACCACTCCTTGCCCCACAACCGACTGGCCACTAGTGACATGGAAGGGGAGTGGCGCACATGTTCCCCCATTAGTATAAGCCGCTCGAGCCCTTGCTCGTGACTTCTCCCCAATTGCACTTTCGACCTGCTTATAGGTCCAGCTGGCTGGCAGGTCCCCCTATTTTATAATATTTTAATTTTAATTTATTTTCCTTTATTTATCTCAAAAATAAGATTATAAAAATCATATAAATTTGTATAAAATCACATAATTACCCAAAAATTCATGTTAATCAATTGAAAACCACTTTTCACATTTTAACACAAACATAAGTTTATTTATCATGAGTTAAGGCTAAAACTATATTATTTACTAATTATTAACTCATGATAATGAAGACTATCAGCTGGTCACCCATTTGCATAAAAAAGATTGAAATTATTACTCTAATACTTTTATAAACTAACGTCATCATGGTATATCTCTATTATAACTAAGGGGTCTTTTAGGTATTAAAATAAATAAAATATTTTGGGAAGGTGTGATGAGTTTAATCCCACATCAATTGTACATCAAAGTTTTGGATGAATATATAGTAATATCAATTTTAGAAGCAATGAGTCCCTTTCTTACATGTATGACCACTCCTTGCCCCACAACTAGCTGGCCACTAGTGACCTAGAAGGAGAGTGGCGCACACATGTCCCATCAGTCCAATTACCCTTAACTATCTTACTTTTACTATCCACTCTAGACTTAGAGCATTAGTCAGTCACAACCCTACTCGTATCTCCCCCCAATTGCACGTCCGACCCACTTGCAAGCCTAGTTGGCTAGTGGGCCCCCTTTTTTTTCTATATATATTTTTATTTTGATTTGTTTATCTTTATTTATCTCAAAAATAGGACTATAAAAATCATATAAATTTGTATAAAATCACATAATTAACCAAAAATTCACATTAATTAACTGAAAACTATTTTTCACAATTTAACATAAATATAGGTTTATTTATTATAAGTTAAGGCTAAAAAATATATTATTTATTAATTATTAACTCATCATAATGAACACTTATCACATAATAATCTTTATCACTATTTTCTATTAAGTCTTCATTATCATGAGTTAGTAATTAATTAATAATATATTTTAAGTCTCAACTCATGATAAATAGATTTATACTTGTGCTAAATTATAAAAAATAGTTTTTAATTGGCTAATATAAACTTTTAAATAATTATGTGATTCTGTGTGAATTGATATAACTGTTATAATCATATTTTTGAGATAAATGAAAAGAAATAAAATAAAATAAAAATACAAAAAAAAAGAAGAAACCCATGGGCCAACTAGATCCACAAGTGGGTCAAATTCACAATTAGGTAAAGCCACAAGTAAGGAGCTTGATCAACTAAGGACTAGTAGGACACACATGTGCGTCACACCCCTTCTATATCACTAGTGGTCAATTGGGAATATGATAAGGAGTGGTCATACACATGTGGAAGAGAGAGAGAGTTATTGATTAAAAAATCTTTAATTATTATATATTCATCGCATAACTCAAAAAATAACTAATGTGGTACTAAACCTGCTCACAACTTCAAAGAAATTTTTTGATAATTTTAATACCAAGAATATCCCTTATTTATGAAAAGGAGATACCCTTATGACATCACTTAATAAGAATATTTGCATACTTATTTCACTCTCTCTCATGTAGGCAAGCGACCAATGAGGGTTCAAATCCAACTAAAACTAAAACTCATATTTTTATATAATCAAACTATGATTTTCTCATAATCAAACTATGATTTTCTCACAGATTATGAGTTAACAATTAAGTTGTTCAAATTGCTAAATCATCAATGAAAATGTCATCAATATGATTTGTAAAATATTATTAGTAAAATTATCAAATCATTCTAGATAAAAGGATTGCAAATATATCAAGTAAATTATCTCCAATTGATCGATGAATAACTCATCATCAAGAAGGTGATGATTTATCAATAAATAAGTTCTCACCTCTCAAGAGCATACCAAATGTAATAAAGAGTCTGTTTTTATGACATGGACTTGAGGATGAAGCTCCCTAAGGTGCACACCACCTCCATTGAGATTATTTCCATTGGGTGACAGTCATCAAAGATTCACAAATTTGTCACTTTTTCACTTCTCCAAGTAACAGCCACCGAAGACAATTGTTCTACCTCATTGATTTCTAGACTTCACATAAAGATCTAGAGATTGTCCACGTCATCTTTGTCCAAGGAGAGTCTTTGACGCGATTGACATTATATGATAATTTTTTTTAACAAATAGAATTTTGACGATTACCATTATGAGGCTAAAACTCTAACTTTTTTACTTTAAACTATCTTTTTTCTAAATCTAATAATAGCTTGTATGATTTCAAGTTTCAAAAATCTTCTTCATTCAAGTACCATTCCTCTATTTTTTTACAAATCTTAATTTGATCTATTAAATCATTCATAATTACTTACATAATAATTAGTAGATAAAACTCTATTTTCACTTAATTCACATATGTTAGGCCATTGATGTCATTTTGACATCTGCACCCTTATTTTCCTTTTTGTAAATTATATCTATATATTATCTTTATTATAAAGTCTAAAATAAGAAAAAATCATATTTTTTTGTAAAAATATCTAAAACATTACTCAATATTATGTTACATCCTTGTCATTGACTTATAAATTCTTCACTATTTTTGAAACCTTTTATTTAAACTCTGTAACTCTACAATTCATTAAAGCATCAGCCATGGTCATAACCAACTACACTTCTCTAGCCCCCTAGTAATATAGTTCAACCAACTCTTATGACTGTATTTGTACCATTGAATTAAAAAATGCAACCTCATGTCACATTTCTAATATCAATGAAGAGCGGAGTGAATTATTTCACATACTCTTACATCAATCTCATGTGCTTCCATCACTAGAATATATTACATGCTATCCAAGCATCGTTAGTGGATAGAAATTAGTCCTTCACCCCTTGACAAAGTCTCCTTAGTCTCAATGGAGGGTCTAGTTTGGTCTTCCATTTGCGTTTGCAACCAAAATTTAGTATCTGATATAAGATACATGCTTACTAGCAAAAACTTTTGTACCTCTAATGTGTGCATCACCTTAAAACATAGATCCAAGTCACATAGGAAATTCTCAATTTTCTAGATATTATGTACCTACGAATGCCTTTTGCTTTATGTCAATGAGTATTTGAACAACACTTGGTCTGCAATGAATCTTTCCACCATGTTGAGTTAGAGTAGGTGACTACATTATCTGAAGGCCATTGCACATCCTTCAATTACTTTTTTAACACATGGAAATGGGCTTCCACAATCTCCATTGTGGTGGCTGATAAGTCTTCATTATCATGAGTTAATAATTAGTAAATAATATAGTTTTAGCCTTAACTCATGATAAATAGACTTATATTTGTGTTAAAGCATGAAAAGTGGTTTTTAGTTGATTAACGTGAATTTTTGGGTAATTATGTGATTTTATACGATTTTTACAGTCTTAGTTTTGAGATAAATGAAGAACAAGAAATAAAAATAAAAATATTGCAAAATGGGAGGATGCGCCGGCAAGCCGGGCCCGCAAGCGAGTCGGAAGCGCAGTCGGGGAGTAGCCACGAGCAGGGGCTCGAGCGACTTGCTTGGATCGATAGGGGCACGTGTGTGCCATTCCCCTTCAACGTCACCGGTAGTCAGCCGGCTGTGGGGCAAGGAGTGGTCGTACACGCGAGAGGACTTTGCCTAGAAAGCTAACTCTATTCTATATTCGCCCGAATAATCCGCCCACAACCGATGTGAGACTAAATCCACCTTGTAAGGGGCGGGCGACCGCCGCGGGTTCGAATCCTCCCAGAGTCAAAATTCATATATTTTTAACTGATTATCGCGACTTTCCTGCAGATCGCCGGTGAAGGATTAAGCAACCGGAATCGCTGGATCATCGGCGAAAATCTCGTCAACGCGATTCGCGGAGCATTGCTACTAAAATTTCTGAACGATTCGCGATAAAAGGATCGCAATCCATCGAGTAAATCATCTCCGATTGATCGACGAACAAGCCGTCGTCGGGAAGAGGACGATCCGCCGGGAGACCAGTCGCCACCTCCTGAGAGCGTACCAGATGCGATGAAGAGCCTCCTCTTGCTGCGCGGACCTGAGGATGAAGCTCCCTAACACGCGCCTCACCTCCATCCAGCCCCTCTCCGTCGGGTGACAGCCGCCGGAGAGCCGCAAAGTCGCCGTTTTTCCGCTCCGCCGGGTGACAGCCGCCGGAGACGATTCGACGACCCACTTCATTGGTCTCTAGACTTCGCGAGAAGATCTAGAGATTGCCCACGTCGTCTTTGTCCAAGGAGAGCCTTCGAGGCCGTGGACACTGCACGACGACCCTCCCGAACGCTCAGGATTCCGGTGCATCGCCGACGCGTCGCCGTCGCGACGCCGGAACTCTGTTTTCCTGCTTTATCTAGAGATTGCCCAAGTCGTCTTTGTCCAAGGAGAGCCTTCGAGGCCGTGGACACTGCACGACGATCCTCCCGAACGCTCAGGATTCCGGTGCATCGCCGACGCATCGCCGTCGCGACGCCGGAACTCTGTTTTCCTGCTTTCAATTTAATTTACGCTTCATTTAGTGATACTTTGTTGATTTTTATTTACCAAACTATACTTCGTTCAATTACGATTCTTCCGGCTTTTACAGATCTTAATTTGATTAATTGAGTCGTCTGTAATCGCCTACGTAAGAATCGCCGGGCGGAACTCTGTTTCCGCCTGATTCGCGTTCGCCGGGCGCTGACGTCATCCTGACGTCCGCACCCTTATTTCCTTTTTTTTTTGTGAATTTTAAATATATTTCCTTTTTATTTCCTAGTATAAAATTCGTAAGAAAATCGTACTCATTGAGAAAAATTCTGAATAATTACCAGATATTATATTACATCCCTGTGATCGACCTGGAAAATTACCACTATTTTTGAGATTTTTATTGAATTATAATTGATATATTTATTTTGAAATACTTCTAAATATCCGAAAATTCGTATTTTCTAGTTTTATAAATTTTAAATTTGCGTGATTTAACATACAACGACTGAGTCACGTCAAATTTTGGCGCCGTTGCCGGGGATGTATTGCATAATATTTAGTATTTTTCTGTTTTTCTCTTAGAGTACACAAAAAAAAAAAACTTTACTCTTGTTTTATTTTCTTTTTGCCGATTTTTATTAGAAAAAGGGAACGAAAAGAAGCACGGCAAGGACTGGAGCATCCTGAAGGAGGGTAACAGTTACTAACTTTTTCCCTCGAATTTATTGATTTTTATGCATGGTAGAAGATCCTTGCATCCAAGGCTAGAAAATCCTTTCATTATTTCATTCAAAAATAAAAATCCGAAAGAAAAATTAATTTTGATGGATCCTGAAGGAAGTACAGGTCAAACTGAGAACAATCCTATGGCCATGAAAAATCATTATATCCCTGATTCATTTCAAAGAGCATCTAATATTAGAGTCCCATTAGCACCCACTGTTAAATTCGAAATAAATCTAGGAATTTTTCAAATGCTCCCTAATTTTCATGGATTGCCTTTAGAGGAACCTCATCAGCACTTAGAAAATTTTCATATGGTCTGTGATTTAGTTAATCTCCCTCAAGTTACACCAGAAATTATTAAGATGAAATTATTCCCTCATACACTTAGGGACAAAGCTAGTCATTGGCTATCCACATTAGATAGAGAATTAACTAGCTGGAAAGATATAGAACAGGCCTTTCTTTGAAAATTTTATCCCTTAGGAAAAACTCAAAATATGAGAAAACATATATGGAGTTTTTCTCAAAGACCAGGAGAAACTTTGCATGAGACATGGGAAAAATTCAAAGATTTACTTAGAAAGTGTCCTCATCATGCTATACCCAAGTGGCAGCTCAATAGAATTTTTTATGATGGATTATTAGAACAACATAGAAATATGGTTGATTCTATATGTGGAGGAGCTTTTATGGAGAAAACTCCTGATGAGATTCACAATCTTTATGAGAATTTAAGTGAAAATTCTAGAGATCAAGCCTCTTTTGAATTATATGACAGGGATAAGAAGAGAGGAATTTATGAATTGCATCATGATGATGATTCTAAACTTAGAAATGAGGTTAATCAGATTAATCAAATATTAGAAAAAATTGATTTACTTATTGATAATATTAGAAAGCCTTTTAACCCTCAACTTAATTCGAATAGTACATGTCCTATGTATGGTGAAAATGATTATTCTGAACTTCAATGTTATAATTTAGATCAATCATTTCACCCTATGCAAGAACAAGTGCAAGTAGCTCACGGTTTTAATAGAAATAGGGAAAAATTTTCAAATTCTTATAATCCTAATTGGAGGAATAATTTTTCATGGAGAGACCCAAATAATATTCAAAATCCAGAAGCACTTAGACCCAATTCAAACTCTGAATTTCGTCCAAAACAAGAAAATAGATTTCAGAAAAATCAACCCTCTCAAACCCAACCTGATGCTATGGAAATGATGCAGCAAATGAGCCAAATGATGCAACAAACTATGAGCCAAATGATGCAACAAACTATGAATCAAATGATGCTTCATCACAAACAAATTATAGAGGCTCTTGAGAATAAGAGAGAAGAGGGACAGCTACCTAGTCAGCCCATAGAAAATTCAGAAAACTGTCCAACAGTAAGATTTCAGCAAGAAGAGTCTAGCTGGATAAATTTAGAAAAAAACCCACGAAATGAAAATGTTAGGACAGTGAATATATTGAGTGAGAATATTTTACCTGATCCTTATTTCCAATTATTAGAAGAAATTGATGATCCATTAGAAGTAAATGAGAATATTAAGGCCAAAAATGTAGTAGCAGAAAATTTGAATAAAATTATTTATTGCTCACAATTGATGAATGAATATAGTGAGGATGATGAGGAGAAAGAACCCTTAGATGAAGAAACAGCAATTGATCATAGAAAAATCATCCAAATTTTAGTAGAAGGGAGTACGGACAGAAATGAAGAAAAATATATTTCAGGTGAGGAAAAATCAATTGATTTGGGAGATGTAGGAGACGAAATTAATGAATCTAATCATAATTTTGCAGCCATGGATGTTGATTGTGAGGATGATGATGTATATCATATACCAAAATTTAAAGATAGCTTTTGGGAAGATGAAGAATTTGATGAGTTGAGAAACGAAAAGCTAGAAAAAGAATTGATTGAACTAATGGGAACAAGCGAAAATAATAGATATGAATATAGAGATAATTTTGGAGGAGAAAATTTGAATTTTACTGAATTCATTAGATCTGAGATTAAAGAAGACAATCCTTCCATCCTTCAAAACCCACAGCCCATTAGAATTATTTCTAAGCTTGAAATATTTCACTCCTCCCAAATTGAACAAATATGTATGGAAGATAAAATGGAGCAGGGGAAGATTATGCAGATAAAAGAAGACATTAAGAAATGGGTGAGTGGAAGAATTAGAGATACCAATTTAGATGAAAAAGTTCTAGATTGGGCAAGAGCTAATCTGAAAATTATATGGCCTGATCATATTTTATGGTTTATTAATAGAAAGTATTTATTAATGAATGAGAGCCTAACAAAAAAAGATAGAAATAAGGAAAGATTCTTTTCAAAATGGAAATATTATTTTTGGGAAAATTTTGTTAATTTCCATTTTGTTTTGGCTGAAAGTATGTCAAGGTATATATATGAAGTATATGAATTTATGCTAAATCTGAAAAAGAATATCATAAAACTTACCTTGGGATACAAATATATTTTGATGGCCATAGATCAGCTTATATGATATAAGAGCTGTCCAGCTGGAGACATTAAATTCAGACGCTGCATGGGAGGCAACCCATGGTTTTTATTTCATTCTGTTTGATTTTTTTTTAAGCTCTGTTTTTCTTAGAATTTCGCAGTACTTGTTTCTGTATTTGTTTTTCTTTCGAAAAAGTGCAGGAGTGTAAGATGAAGTGGAAAATTAAAAACGAGGTTGAGGTGATGTCTTTCTGAGCTTCATCATTTATGAAAATATTTTTAATGCTTAACTTTGCAGATATGCATGCTTCACTTGAAAATTATATTTTCTGCATATTCTGTTTCGAGTTTTCTGTGTCATTGAGGACAATGTCATTTTTAAGTTGGGGGGTGAAGTATTCATTATTAATTTATGCTGTAGGACGATTAAGAACATGTGTTTGCATTTTATTCAACTTAGAACAGCAACTAAAAAAATAAAAAAAATCGCCGAATTCGGAAAAACTGCAACATCTATTTTCTGGTTTTCTGTCAGGAACAACAGACTGTCAAAAACAGCAGATGAAAAAAAAAAAAACCCGAAATTTGAAATTATAGAGACCCTTTTCTCACATTTCAATCCCCTAGATATATATTACTGAAATTCGAAATTACAGCTATAAAGAAGATAGTTTTGATTTATTTTTGACAAATTTATTGCTGCTAAAATAGAACTGAAAACAGAAAACAGAACTGTCAGAACTATCTAATTTACAAATTCCTTACATCATATTGCATGCATGAAAAATTAAATCAATTATATTGATTGATACCAAAAGATACTAGGAAGATTATTATTGAGTCAAAAGAATGATCTAGTAGCATGAAATGTTGGAATACTCCTTGGATACATGATAGATAACATGGATTTGATTTTACAGATTTTCACTTCATGATCTTGATGGATAATATTTACTTGATGTGAAAATTTGATTGATCATTTGAGTTTAATGGAGATTTTTGCACCCTGATCTATAGGACTTGTGAGGAGAAATCACTTATTTCAAAAAAAAAAAAAGAGAGAGCAATGTGAAAAATCTAGAAACGAAGAGTACACATGGAGGGTGTGAGACATCATTCTCATTGTCGAAAATCGTGCATAGAAAAACACTTGCTGAAAAATAAGTGGATAAAGTGAAAGCCCTGAAAATGAAGAGTACACATGGAGGGTGTGAGACATCATTCTTATTGTCGAAATTTGTCTACAAGAAAAGCTACTTATCCACTATATATATAAAAAAAAAAAAAGAAGGAAGAAATATAGTGCAAACTTCAAAAATCAAGTCATAGAAAAAGGGAAATGTAAGATCAATATTATTCTTGGATGAGTATTGATAATTGGAACATCTTGTAAATACATCTATGAGTGAAGAAGTGATAAAGATGTGAATAGAAGAAGTGAAGTCTAGATTGTTAGTCCAAGGAGTGTTTAAACATTTAAGTGCTTGACATCATTCTTAAATACTTGATATAAGAATCCAAAGTGTTTAAAGGTGCATCATTTCTAATTGTATTTCTTTTCTGTATTGAAATATGATGTTTGAGATTTGTAAATTTTTATTTTTGTAATTCCATTGCTAAGGGACTAGCAATGATTTAAGTTGGGGGGTGTGATAAGTCTTCATTATCATGAGTTAATAATTAGTAAATAATATAGTTTTAGCCTTAACTCATGATAAATAGACTTATATTTGTGTTAAAGCATGAAAAGTGGTTTTCAGTTGATTAACGTGAATTTTTGGGTAATTATGTGATTTTATACGATTTTTACAGTCTTAGTTTTGAGATAAATGAAGAACAAGAAATAAAAATAAAAATATTGCAAAATGGGAGGATGCGCCGGCCAGCCGGGCCCGCAAGCGGGTCGGAAGCGCAGTCGGGGAGTAGCCGCAAGCAGGGGCTCGAGCGACTTGCTTGGATCGATAGGGGCACGTGTGCGCCATTCCCCTTCCACGTCACCGGTAGTCAGCCGGCTGTGGGGCAAGGAGTGGTCGTACACGCGAGAGGACTTTGCCTAGAAAGCTAACTCTATTCTATATTCGCCCGAATAATCCGCCCACAACCGATGTGGGACTAAATCCACCTTGTAAGGGGCGGGCGACCGCCGCGGGTTCGAATCCTCCCAGAGTCAAAATTCATATATTTTTAACTGATTATCGCGACTTTCCTGCAGATCGCCGGTGAAGGATTAAGCAACCGAAATCGCTGGATCATCGGCGAAAATCTCGTCAACGCGATTCGCGGAGCATTGCTACTAAAATTTCTGAACGATTCGCGATAAAAGGATCGCAATCCATCGAGTAAATCATCTCCGATTGATCGACGAACAAGCCGTCGTCGGGAAGAGGACGATCCGCCGGGAGACCAGTCGCCACCTCCTGAGAGCGTACCAGATGCGATGAAGAGCCTCCTCTTGCTGCGCGGACCTGAGGATGAAGCTCCCTAACACGCGCCTCACCTCCATCCAGCTCCTCTCCGTCGGGTGACAGCCGCCGGAGAGCCGCAAAGTCGCCGTTTTTCCGCTCCGCCGGGTGACAGCCGCCGGAGACGATTCGACGACCCACTTCATTGGTCTCTAGACTTCGCGAGAAGATCTAGAGATTGCCCACGTCGTCTTTGTCCAAGGAGAGCCTTCGAGGCCGTGGACACTGCACGACGACCCTCCCGAACGCTCAGGATTCCGGTGCATCGCCGACGCGTCGCCGTCGCGACGCCGGAACTCTGTTTTCCTGCTTTATCTAGAGATTGCCCACGTCGTCTTTGTCCAAGGAGAGCCTTCGAGGCCGTGGACACTGCACGACGACCCTCCCGAACGCTCAGGATTCCGGTGCATCGCCGACGCGTCGCCGTCGCGACGCCGGAACTCTGTTTTCCTGCTTTATCTAGAGATTGCCCACGTCGTCTTTGTCCAAGGAGAGCCTTCGAGGCCGTGGACACTGCACGACGATCCTCCCGAACGCTCAGGATTCCGGTGCATCGCCGACGCATCGCCGTCGCGACGCCGGAACTCTGTTTTCCTGCTTTCAATTTAATTTACGCTTCATTTAGTGATACTTTGTTGATTTTTATTTACCAAACTATACTTCGTTCAACTACGATTCTTCCGGCTTTTACAGATCTTAATTTGATTAATTGAGTCGTCTGTAATCGCCTACGTAAGAATCGCCGGGCGGAACTCTGTTTCCGCCTGATTCGCGTTCGCCGGGCGCTGACGTCATCCTGACGTCCGCACCCTTATTTCCTTTTTTTTGTGAATTTTAAATATATTTCCTTTTTATTTCCTAGTATAAAATTCGTAAGAAAATCTTACTCATTGAGAAAAATTCTGAATAATTACCATATATTATATTACATCCCTGTGATCGACCTGGAAAATTACCACTATTTTTGAGATTTTTATTGAATTATAATTGATCTATTTATTTTGAAATACTTCTAAATATCCGAAAATTCGTATTTTCTAGTTTTATAAATTTTAAATTTGAGTGATTTAACATACAACGACTGAGTCACGTCAGTGGCCAACAAGGCTATTAGTTCCTCTAGTTGAGCAATCCCTTGGCCATGAGTTCCACTCTCCATCTATATCTACCTTTTGTCAAGATGAAAGAATTTTTTTTCTAATATCCCTTGTCATACTAGTGGACTAAAGACATACCTTTCTTATTACACCAGATGTAGCATAATTGCCTTTGCAACACCAATTATCATTTTTTCCTATCTAGGGGATTGCAGAAACTCTTTAACTCAAATGAGACACATACTCTTCACTCTAAAATAATAAAAGCAGAGGAGGAAGAAATCGTTCTATTACCCTATTACAATTGTAATATTCTCCTATTTACAAAGAACCATTATTTTTTTTCCATTTTACCTCCCATAAATGTCCCTCACCTATGATGAGATGTTTTTTGATAGTGTGGGACATGATACACATCCCTTCAGCACCTCAAGAAATTGGTCGTTCAATCCTTTGTCTTGAGATCGGTTAAATGAGATGTTTCTTGTCTAGGTTTGAGTTAGGGATGGAGGAGCAATAAATGAGGATTCACATGTGTTGTTGGGTTGATTTTTCTTTGGATTTTTTTTTGTATTTATATGTCCTAATTTTGATGAAAAGCCCATTTTTCAACTATGGGCTTAGTGGCCAGGGTTGTGTATTCTAATGACACACTGAAACTAGGTTCCCCTCCTTTATGGGCCTCAATGAGTAACTTTCTTTTGGCCCATGTCACAATTTTGGCCTACACAGCTCTTTCAGCCGTGGACTATGATTTGATTTGAGCCTCAATGACTCCTTTCAAATTTTGCCTGCACAAAGTATCCATGCTTCAATGGTATGCTGCACTTCATCAGCTCATTGCTTGTTGCATTACCTCTTTTTTTTTAATATACTAAGCAAAGGCCCTCATTTGATAGACCCAGATTTTAAGACATTCTAAAATTTTCCATTTCTTGTCATCTCCACATGTGACCTTTCCCCATCCATTAAATTGGATGAGGGTAGCCACTATTTTCTCTGGTCAAGTATTGAATAAACATTGTTAAAGGGCCACTTTGCATTGTCAAATAATTAAATTTTACTTTAAGAACCGAAATATTTTTAGGTTCCTAAATTCTAAACTCAGATTTTGAAATAGAAACAAACTATTACTGAATACTTGTACTATTTTCTTTTTTTTGTTTTTTTCTAAGGATAGGATCATATCCTCCTTTCCTTTGAGATAATCATTGATCTCTGATTAATAAATTATTTTTTCTTTTGACTAGTATAGAATTTAATGTTGGCTGATTTTAAATCACAAAATTTATTTTCAATCATGAAATGTCTCTTTTGAAATCCTCATATCCAGTTTCTAAATTCCTATTTTGTCTTTAGTTTCTTTATTACTTGTTTCAATTAATTTAAACTTTATATTTTTTTAGTTCTGTTTTTGAGGCCCTATATACATTCACTAATCCATCAAATCTAAGTCAAATCTATGTATTTATATATTTATCAGTTTTCTCCTCATCAAAAATTTCCTGAATTTTGTAGAGATGAGAATTATAACTTACTAATCATCATCAGTAGATTCAAATGGATTATCAATTGACTTCAAGGCAATATTGCTCTTTTTCTGTTCTTTTTCTTTTTGCCTAGGTATTCATGATCCTATTTCGAATCTTCCTTGTACGAGCCTTTTTAATTATGCTCCATACATCAAGATCATAACATTTGGTGAAAAAATTCATTGTATCTTTCTAATAGTATGCTTGATAGTCTAAATAACTATCTTGGTTCCACTATTCTTGTTTCAAGAATATAATTTATTTCATAGGATTCTCACCCCCTTACAAAATAGACTTTGTCAGTCTATGTTAACAACTAGATTTAAGCCTCTCTAGCAATCTAATACATCATAGACTCCATGTGTCTACCCTTCCTAATTGATTTAAAGCCCATCTAACAACCTTGATAGCATAAATCTCATGAGTCTGTAAGTACACTATAATCATGGCTTTAGTTAGCCTCTCTGACATGTAATAGGTACTGTTAGAGTGACTTCATGTTTCCAATCATGACACAAACGAACAGTAAGTATTCAACATGATTGCGGCACTATCTGCTCAAAGAATGGGGGAGCTTGTTGCTGAAGAATACAGATAAGAATAAAGCCTTAAGATGCCAAACACTAGCTGATCTTCCAGCATTGAATGTCCTTCAAGGTGCAAATGGGCTTCTTGAGGATGAGGAAAAATATTTTTAGCTAGGAGGAGGACGGATGAGCTTATGGCACTCTTTCTCAATTCTCCTCATTCCACTCCCAATTTTCTCTCCTTGCTCTGATTTTTCATAATCCCTTATTTTATCCTCAACTTAATAAACCAAAATTTCATCTCAACAATTAGTTGACTGTACCTTCGTGGGTTGTGAGCATGCTTGGATATATATAAAATACATCCTTAAACATTTCAAAATTCATAAAATTTGAATAGTTTGAAATTTTTTGACATGCAGTTTTTCACATTGAATTCAGCTTGAAGTAAGCTCTCCTATGATATCAATGACAAAAAAAATCAGCTAAAATCCACTTTAACCAGATGAGTTAAAAATATAGACCATTTACCCTAAGGTGAACTTTTGAGTTAGTAATGTTGTAAGAACTATAATGTTTTTACTATGGATGGATTTTTTAGATTTTGATGCTGTATCTGTCAATTATCTTTCAGATGAATGCAACACTTTGTTTATGGTACAGATTTCAGCATAAAATTATTACATATAACTTCACTAAAAAATAAGGACAATTATGTCCTTTTACGAATTTCAAAATTCAATTGATTAAAATATGGCAATTCACACATATCTCATATCATAAAATTTTAATTGAGGTATTTCTTAGTAATTTTTTTCATCATCAAAATACTTGAAGACCTTCAGCTTTTATTGAATTGACCACAAAGTGACTACACCATAAGATAAACTATATCAACTTCATATGTCTTTGTCTTCATCATTTGCTTTTGCTATTTATTCTCTAATTTTTTTATGTTGAGATACCAAGGAGGAACTTTCATTTAACGGGAGGAAATAGTAAGGGGGAACAAGTGTCCTAGTAAAACAATATTTTGATAATGTGTGTGAAGACATTTATGTCAAGGTTTTATGATTACATTTTTCACATGTTTATGCATAAGCAACATTTATAAACAACCGAATTTTTAAAAATTAAACATAAAAACGGGAGTGATTGTTGGGTTTATTTACTTTCATGTTGATAATTAACTGTATAAAGATAAAATGAAAATTTCTCCTAGTACTTTTTTAGTGTAAATACCTTTCTAGGCATCATATGATGAAAGAGATGTAAAAGAATAAATATGTTTGAAGATAAATTAAATCATAATAATACAAGAAAAATTAGAGGAGAGAGAAAATATGTGATGACCCACAAATGTGTGTCAACCAACTTCAAGAAACGGAATGTGTTCTCATCTTGGCCTATGTGGAGAAAGCATGTCAGCTCATGTGTCAACTTAGGTAAGTCATATGAAATCGCATATTTCTTCTATAAAATCTGTACATGTACGACATGCTAGAATCTCTAGCAAAGGCATCATATTTTGACAAATCAAAAAATAAAACTTATGTCAATAGAAGTTATGTGACACATCTATAGAAGTCAAAAGACTAGTCAAATTAGAAATTTATCATCAACATGCTTGAAGTGCCCACAACATTAAAACAAAAATGTCATTTCATGAACTTGATTTCCCACACAAAGACACTCTAGAAGGATGATTATAGGAAGGGTGGACAAGTGAGTTAGTCTCTTGTGCTTGCAATGATGTGAAACTCATGAAATCTATCACATAAGAATTACATTTGTTCTTGAAAGTTCAGTTGTATATCTCTAAAGGAGAATATTGGATAAAACATGTATATCTCTAAAGGGTAGAAACCCTAGAAACTAGATATATATCAAGGGAAGACCAAACCATTATACATTTCTACATCCAACATGTGTCATTCCTTAATATGTCGATTTAGTGTGTTAACTCGTTCAACTAATTAGTGTGGCAAATACTCATAAGAAAAACATGAAATAATGATTAACTCAATTGACAATTAATTTATCATCACCCACCTTTTTAGCATATAATATAGCCTATAAGGAAAAAGAAGGAATTCAAATAGAGCATTATTTTTTTAATTACCTTATTTATATACCTGAAAAAAGCATATTTTGCTAATATTGGCATCATGAGTTGATTTGAGAAGCATATTTGTAACTTGTCATGAGTTCCATAATTATAAATCTAGTGGAATGATAGTATCACAACTAAGCATTTCGTGGGATAGAGAAAAAGCATTAAATCAAAGAGGGGCTACTTTGAAAAAAACTGATCACTTATTCCGTAGACACTATTTTGCTTAATAGTCCTAATAATTTTTCAATGGTTAGAACAACAAGCATTTAGTCTTATTATTTGAGGAGACTAGTCAAATTCAAATAGCTTGAGGCTCATGATATCTGATAACATGCTATTTATGTATGTAATTATATAATTATTAATTCAAATTAAGGCATTAATCATTACAAATATATGCATGTTATCATATTTTAAGTATCTTTCTATCATTTTGTGTAAATTCATGTTATGATCTAAAAATACATCAAATTATGGATTAGTATAAATAATTACACATTACAATCTTTAATCCTAATTATATTTATGATCATAATCATGTTTTAAGAGTGAAAATATGAGAGAAAAGATATTTATTAACATTTATGTATTTATTTTATATAATACATAAAAGTATAAAATTAATTAAAATTTATTCTCTTCTTATTATAATACAAATTTGATAGATTATTCAATTTTGAATCCAAAAAAACAAATTTGAATTAATTTGGAGTCGTATTTTGAAAGATGGTTTTTTACAATTTTCTAGAATTTTCTGGAATTTTTCTATATTTATTTATATTTATTTTCGATTTTTAAATGTTTTAAATTAATTAAAAAAATCGCAAAAAAAGGGGGTTATATGTCGCGCGTGTACACGTGGATGCGACGTGGTAGTCGGGGCCACGTGGCAGCACGCGGGGGTGGTGACACGTAGCGTATTTATATTTACTATATATATTTACTTAATAAAGTATATTGGTCTTCTGATTATCGGTAGACAAAGAATTAGTTAATCGTCATATCTTATATAACCGAATAGATTCTTTTGTTTTTCCCGTATGGGACTAAAGTGCCTTATTGCAAGACGCGTGGCGTGATCTCGTGCGTCCGATCGACATCGCGACAAATAGCGTGCGTAGATCACGTGGAATCGAGGTCCACGCGATCAGAGATCAACCACGTGCCTAAATACTTACTTAAGTGAATAAATGGCGACCGTCTGATCGAGAGTTATAACGGTCCAGATTATTCACATCAGATGGACATCAAATCACATCTTAACCGCACGATCACGATCGGACGATCGTCGAATCGCAACGATTCGTGAAGAGGCGTCTCATCGCGATCGTCCATCGCGATAAACTCCATCAGATCGGACGGCCACGATCATTTCCAAATTTAATAAAATCCGTTCTTCGCGACGGAAGAACTGCCCGCGATCAATCTTCAAATTCTCTTTGTTTAGAGCTCCAATTCGCGCGCCATTTTTTGCATTGTGTTCGCAACTCATTTTCGCTTCTTTTGGATGTTTGATTGAAAGAATTGGAAGAAATCAAGTCTTGAACTCCTCTTTCGTCTTCGAAAATTCGGAATGAAAAGCCTTGCATCCGGCAATTAATTGGATCATTTCGAAGGCTAATTTGGGTTAGATTGTTTTTTTTCATCTTAATATTTCATCATTTAGTGTTAATTTTACTTTAAGTATTGTAGATTAAGTTTAATTTAGTTTTAATTTCTGTTTTTAATCATTTCGCGTTACGAAAATTTCTCTTAACTTCAAACTTCGATTACTCTTCGAATTCTCATCCAAATCACCTGATTTTTGATTCCGTGGATTCAAAGTTGAGTTATCTTTCTTAATATACTAAATTGCCCAACTTCTAACTTAATTTCATCGTGCGATTTGACCGAATTTCAAAGATATCTCTCAAATTTCCCTAATTCTCCGTGGATTCGACCCTTAATTACCATTATACTGATTAATTACTTTGATTAATCATAAATTGGTAAGATTAGGACTTTGTTTTGACACTGAATCGTGTGCATTCAACGACCATACGATTTAGTCTCGTCAAGATCATTAATGTAGGCCATGGGAAATTTGTGTGTATTCATTTTAAATATGTAATTATTTGTAAGTTCTTGCTTTATCTTTATCTATTTTGCTGTAAAATTTATTAGAAAAGTGAATCAAGTGATGTCAATTAAATTAACCATCATAATTATGCATCTTGTTGTTTATTAGATTTGTGATAACATGTTCATTATCATACAAAAATCGTAAGAATTATTCTATTCAATAACTTAAATCTTATGATCTATCATGTTATCATATTAAAAAAATATTTCTTATTTATTTTATTTTTTTATGAAGTTTAATATTTCAAAGAATTTTTTGAATTTTTTCTCTGAGTTTTACTGTCATAATTGATTTTTATTAATATAGATCATACTTATTGAGGGTGCAGTAGATCTCAACACTAAGGAAGATCCTACAACTATGACAAGACTTCTAAATCTATTATTTCATATCAACTCAAGATGAAACCAACTCTCGTCCCAACTTATCACAGCCAAAGTGGCAGAAAGACAGTCACTCACAACCCTAAATCAGATGATCTTGGATGAACTAGCTCACGAAAATACTGATATTAGTCCTAAATGTGTAATCTCATACTATCATCTAAACCCTTACACATCTAAGTTGTTATTTAAGGGTGAAAAATCTAACTTTGAAGGCCCCAACATTTAGTCAACTCAAATGAAATAACATTGAGTTTCTGCATCATTTTATAAATATGTTTTGGGTTGATTCAAGTATAGATTCACAATTTAGATCGTCATAGAAGTATACTCAAAAAGAAAATCATCTGGCCTTGACAAAATATAAAGGCCTGAGGTAAATGTTTCTGGGTCTAATGCATTCAACACATGAACAACTATCTAAGTATTCATTGGTTTGAAATAGATAGAGTTATACTTTTGATTTTGTTAAACAATTCTTTCATGAGTGTTTTTCTTCTGATTCTTCTCTCACATCATCGAACTTCTATTTCCTCCTTTTTCTTACAGTAAATATCCCTCTTATTTACCACTCACCTCTTCTTCTTAGCCTTTATCTCATTTCAATAGATCAATTAAATAAAATAATAGCTACCTATCACTAAATTTTCTATGTAACAACTTCAAACTTATCACAATACTCGCTTGTTTTAATATTTAAATTAAGTTTTTTGGGATTCTAAATATTTTTGGTCAGTTAATTTTAAAGCATTTCAATGATCCTCAATTTCATTCTATCAATTTGTATTTAAAGATAAAAATTGTATTTTCACTTTATTGTGTTTAAAGATAAAAATATTAACAATGTCATAATTATCATACTAAAATAATCAACTCTTCAAATGACACCCCTGATTATAACAACCGCCCTCTCGTTGAGAAACTTGGTCATCATTAGGTTCCTCAGAGTTGACTTTACGTTGAAGATGCAATCTAATGTGAAACTCATATCAATACAAATAAAAAATAACCAAGTCAGAAATCCCACAAAAGTAACAAAATGTTCACTTTAGATATAGGTTGGGACCGTCAAACTAGATCTACTACATCAGCACTAAGCCATTATATTTAGTCATCGAGATGTCACAGCAGCTGGTAAGAGGACTTGGGGGATCACAGTAGTAGGAAAGGACAGGGGCTGGTCTTGTAGGGCAGAGCTAAAATCATTTCATTTGGAATTAATCCAGACCTTTGACAATTCAAAGAGTGAGGCATTGAAATTGAGATCTTACCATGCTGGTGACTGCAGGCTCACTACCAAAATGGTGAGAGGCACACCACCACAGCCGTGTGCAGATTGTCTCACATAGGTTAAGATAACTCATGCAGGTTGGGTCTTAGAACAACGGAGATTACTACAAGTTGATGAATGTTGCTGGAGTAGTATGGAGGAGGCATATAATAATCAGATAGTTAAAAACATTTTGAGGGAGTTTATTGGAACAGAAAATAAAAAACACTGAATATTTGAGCGGCAACATTGAATATACTGAGATCCGGTCAAGATGATGCAGACGTTCAGACAATAATAAGATGTACAGACTAACAATCCAGATTTTAAACAGCACATGCTATCAGATTGACACACCGCACATTTGTTTGGGGATCGGAGAAGATTACATCATGATCGGACATACATGCAAGGAATCGCCAGAGGCCTTACCGAACATCTGCCTGCTATCTCACTGACGTGCTTTCAGTATGGATCTATCACCCCATGATCGCCCCGCAACTAATTGACTTCGTTACTTTTCTCTTCTCTGTCATCATTCCCAATGTCACTCTCACTTGCTGTTTCCCACTCAGAATCATCAGCCTCCCGATCACAAACTTCACCGCCACCACTATTACAATGGACACCTCCATGCTTTTCGGCAGCTTCTCTGAATAACCATGCTGCACGCATCTGCTTCTTGACCATCCGTTCGGCATAATCTGGAATTTTATTCGGTTTAACTGAGAGGTCAGGATCGTTTGACTGGGAACACTCGTTGATAAATAGTATAGCGTCCAACAAGCTCTCCTTGGACAGTCCAAGCATGTCATAAGCCTGGGCTCTTCTCCACAGGCTTTTGGCATGGCGATTAGGGGGGCTGTGGACACACAATGCCCGAGTGGCATCGCTAATGGCTGCAAGGGGTTGCTGCAGGAGAAGATGGCACTGAGCTCTATTACTGTACAAAACAACTCGTTCTTTTTTCGACCGCATGGGGCACAGGGCCAGTGCTTCGGTGTATTTTAATGCAGCTCCAGCTATATTTCCTGACGAGAATAGAGAATTCCCTTCCAGCTTGACAACCAGTGTGGCAGCCTGCTTTATATGAAGATCCTCCTTTGGCACCTTCTTTTCCCATTTTAACCTCTGTTTGGAATTTGTAACTTCCTCAATCTGTTTCCTGGCGTTGCTCCCAATCGAAGAATGTCCAGTTCCCAGTGTTTGAATGCATTCTTGAAGGACACAGACGATCATGTCGCCAAGCTTCTTGTTGTCACCAAGTGTTGATATCTCAGCCAAGTCTACTAGTACAGGAGTGACCTTATTGATGACCTGTAAGTGAGCAACAACGTGAATTAGATAGAATCCAAAATCATAAATCAAAGTTAGTTCACTAGGTCCGCTGGATCTGTATATGGACATCATTAAAATTTCGCCTGGCTCTCTGGATTGATAGACTTCCAACATCCTGGTTACCTAAGCACGTTAAGAGCACTGACTATTAAATCTAGTTTTTTTTTCTTTTTTTTTCCTGCTAAAGTAAAGCAAGCCACCCCGATACGTTCTTGAAGGTCTTTGGTTCTTTCTAAAACAAGGAAATTCTACCAGCAGACATCAGATACTGTTTCATCAAAGATTTGAAAATAACAAACCTTCGGTTAAACAAGCAGTTTAATCTAGAAATAAGAGATCCACTCTCGAGTGTGCAGTGAGGAAGGCTATCAAGCAAGTTTTTTCAATTATTGTGCCTATCCCGGAATCATTTTCCATACAGAGAAAAGGGAAAAAGAACATGGAAGCATCATTCCTGATCCTGGCAAGCAACTACTACAAGAAAAAAGCCCATTTACATGAAGACTTGTAAAAATTCCTGATCTGGAAATATTCACATATTTCTGGAAAGTAAACTTTTTCTTTCTAGACGGTCGGTAACGCATAGGACTGAAATGAGTTTCACATCTCGAGCTGTGGCAAATCTTTCACAAAGTGAGATAAATCACATCTTATATAATAACCCAATCAGTTGTAATGCAGAGAAACAACCAATCTTATGAAGAAAAATAGAAAAAATGGCGACAGATGAAATCAGAAAATGGTGAGAAAGAGATAATTAAATTTATCACCTTGTGGCAGGTACTCGGATCCTTGAGCAGCCAGAGAAGACAATCGACAGCCATGTATTGCCAGTCATCTGAGGAACGGGCAATGCTGCATAGTGCTTCAATAACAGATGGTAAACCAGAAACAGGACCCCTGCCCAGCTTATGATGGCAAATTGTTCGGAGTAAACCAATACCAGCGGGTGAATTCTCATTAACAAGTCCTCCCCACATACTAGGTAACTTAATCAAAAACTCCGGCTTGCATATAACAGAAAGAAACTCTTGCTTGAAAGCAAAGCAATTAATCAACTGAAGAGACCAGCACTGCAACTGACTCGCCCATTCTTCAGCCTTCCTGGATTCCATCTCCACTCCACCCATGCCACGTGTCAAAAGATCACAGTGGTAGCTAAGTCTTCTGTCGGGATATTGATAGAAATGCGAGTAAACAATCTCCAAGGAACTCATTGCGAGCTGAATGGAAAGCTCCAGAACTTCCCCATGACTTGCCACCGCAGGAAATGTGCTGGCATATGTAGCCAAGTGTCCTAGGGCTCTGACCGCAACCCTTTGCTCAACCCACGTTAACCTTCCTCTCAATAGTTCAACCAAAGGGGGTATGATCCCAGCATGAACTGCACTTTCAGCGAATTCCTCCATATTCATGGTGTAAGATCCAATTATATGAGCGGCATAATATGGAATATAAATGTTCTGATCATGAGAAAGCCAACGCCGATTTTTTAGACCCTTCCATATCAATGAAGACATGCATTCAAATATTCCGAGGTCAATGAACTCAGGATCATTAGGATGAGACATAGCGGTGTTCCAAAGCCCACTGATGGGAAGAACCTGCCCGTCATCATCCTGAGAAGGAAGTTCTCTGAAAAACTTTATTATACTTGATCTGCGTTTATTTGGATTTCCCTCCTTCATGACACAGAAGAAGCATCCAGGGTATGGACAATCAGAAGAAACTTTGTCCATATGCTCTCTTAAGTGACCAACTTTTTATTAGATTGCATGAAATCTCACCAGCTCAGAAGCCCAAAAGAAACCATTCAGTCGTTGAGCTGCATTAAATAGAGAAAACACGGAAAATAAGTTTCCACCAAGTGTCAAACAAATTTCCACCAATATGGCCACCATCAAGTAAAGGAAAATTAAAAGGGACAGCATAATGGTGAAGAGACTAAATAAATACAGTCTGCAATGAGGGAAGAAAAGAAAAAGGCTGCATCCTTGAAGAATGCTGGACTCAAAACCTCAGCAGAAATTAATGATGCAAGCGGAGTCCATGTAATGAGGTTGCATGCAAGATGCAGATCCCGAGTATTGCTTTTTACTGTATCATAAAGGCTACTACTCTGACCCACGGTGCCTTTGTTACCCTATTCTTCATTCTCTCAAAATACAAGTAGAAAATCGTCCACATCGAAGGGGCTGCTGGGCTGTAAGTTACCCATACGTAATAAAGAAAGTTAAGGACATAGATATTTGTTCTAACCAAAAAACAGTAAAAACTCCTTTTGGCTATAAAACCGTCACAAATACTTTTGAACCATGCCCCAGAAGCGGATATGAAAAGTTTTGAACAGCAGGCAGTGGTATCCGCACAGAGAATTCCATTCGAGCAGACAGGCGCCTCATGAGGAGGAATTCTATTAACTGTCGCCGCCACATTTATTTTTTCGGCTCCAAAACATTTAAAGGAGAAGTAGGAAAGGCTTAAGCTGGCACAAGTGTAGCTTAAAGAATTCTTCAGTGATACAGTTTCCGTTTTTAGATAGTTTGGGAGTGACCCTACCCTCGACAAGGAAAAATAGAAACTCCAAGTAAACCAGCCGAACGAAATGCCATCGTTCACGTATTCTGTCAGCGAGCAATTACATTACGCAACGAAACCGAGAACATTCCCATCGTCCAAAGAACGAAATGAAGCAATCCCCACCAGAACACGATGAGGGATTGTAAGAATGAGAATTCACTCGTTACCCATGAGGTCCAAAGGGTCGAGCCCTAAAAGGTCTTGCCAGCAAGCAAGAAGCAAATTTCAGCAAAAGCCCACAAAGTGAAGAAAAAACACCAAACAAGAGCGGAAAAAAGAAGAAAATCTCTGCACACTGAGGCATTGAGAGAGACAACCGACGAACTCGGAGGATGCATCGCAAGCTGCATTCCATTATGGACTCAGTCAGATGATACGCTGCGAATGGGGCCAAAAAGGTTTGCAACGAAGAAACCAAGCTCGATTCTCAAGCTTCCAGTGCGTGTCTTGCTTTTATCTGAGCAGAAGAAGTGATCAAGCCAAAGTCCGTAGCGGACGGAAAGAAGAAGGCAGGGCAGAGATTAAGACACACAGAGAAAGAGCCAATGGAAACGAACTGATGGTACCTAGGGAGGAAGCGAGAGCCGCCGCGAAAAGCGGCGGACTGGTAGATCGAGAAACAGACGGACCACTTTGGAAAGCACGAAGCTCCCAGACAAGCTATGAGCTACATTCACTGCCAACCTCTCTATTCAATGCTCCACGCATCCAATGGATCTTCCCACTCTTCTTAGTAGCGGTGAGGTGCCGGTTTTGACACAGAGAGAGAGAGAGGGAGAGAGAGGACGGGCGCCGAGGCGGCGGCTGCTGCTTGATTAGGATTGGGAACTATCTTAATGATTTAGTTTAGCTCCCCAAGACGACGAAATTGCGAAAGATGTCCCTCGCCGACGGCCGTTCCTGGCAGATCATCCGACCCGTAACGGATCATATCACCCAGAGACCGGACTTCTCCAAACGGGTGGAATCAGCAAATCGGATGTCGACACTCCGACCGCGTTGGGATGTTGACCGCTCCGGCGGCCTTCTTCGGTAAGTCAACCAAAGTTGGCCCCCACTCCTGCCCGCTCCTCATCCGGCTATCCCTCATCCTACTGACTCGACCCACTCCTCTGCGACGCATTGAGAGACTCTTGAGACAACAAGACCTAGAGAAAGAGGGGCCAAACAGAGTGGACGTTCTTCGGCAGCAAACAATGCTGGTTGAGTAGAGAAAAGACGACTAGCCAAGATTTGGACTCGGAGGGCTAATATTTCTGCATAAACAGGGGAAACGCGAGGAGGTCAACGCCCGTATCTATTCTGTACCTTCGATCAGCCGTCCACACAATGTGCTGGTTGGTAGCCTACATCACATCTACTCTCCTCTTCCTGGTTCTGCTTGTTTACAACGAAAATGGTTTGTCTCTAAGTTAAATAAACATCAGCCTGCGGCCTCTGCTACCACCGAATCCTTCTTGTCGGTGTCGCTGTTCTCCTTCTCCACCGCCCCAGCCCTCGACGCGCGCTTCTTCACACCCTTCGCACCCATACCTCTCTTCTGAGATGACAGCTTTCCCTGCTTCCTGTTTTTCTGCGACTTGATGAAGTTCTGTAATGTCTGCTGCTCCTTCTTCTGCTTTGCGGAGATGACCTCGGCGAAGGCCCTCTGCAGCGCCTCTTTGGCGACCTTGTAAAACTCCGTCGAGGACGCCCCCTCCTTGGCGCATTTCATCGCCTCGCGGCACAGGTCGTTGTACCTCGCGGTCGAGGGATCGTCACCGGCGGCCCCGCCGCCGCCGCCGCCCCAGAGCCCGCCGGCGCTGCACTCCTCCGAAACCACGTTGCTCTTCGCGTTCCTCGTCCAGCGCTTGATGATGTAATCCTTCGGCAGCGTGCGTATGCCGACGATGATGAAGACCCGCAGGGCGTGCCGGCACAGGATGCCGGAGAACTCGAACATACCGCAGCTGCATGTCGCCCTGTTGGAGGAGGCGTTGTGGCTGACCATGTAGGCGCCGCGGGCGTCGACGGTCTTGGTCACGCAGTACTTGCTGACGATCCCGTCCTCGATCTTGTCCACATGGTAGCCCAGGGACTCCACAAACTCCTCCTGAAACCTGTCGAACAGCGTCCTCGTGTAGATGCCGGCCGCCTGCTTCTCCATGGGGGAGGCCGTCTTCAAGAAAGGCTTGTTGAACAGGGTGTCGAAGTCGGCCTGAGCCTCCTTCTCGTAACGGCACGCCAACGCCTGCCCGAGCTGCCTGACGGCCACCCGCAGCTGTGTCTTAGCGGTGAGGTACTTGTCGGCGGCTCTGACGACGCTCTCCGGCCGCGTGGTCCCGACGACTTCGGCGAAGAAGGTGTCCTTGAGGTACGCGGGGGCCCAGTGGTGGCGGATGTCGTACAGGGACTGCAGGTAGGCGTTGTCTCTGAGATGGTACTTGTCGAGGAGGGACTCCCAGCAGGAGTCGAAGGCCTCGCAGGACTCGGTCTCGTCGACGCATCGGCTCAGGTCCGCCCCGAAGCCGGCGTGCGCGCCGCACACGTCGGAGAGCTCCTCATGTATCCTCCTGATGACGCTGCTCTTGCAGAAGCGGTGGCGGGTGCCGGGGAACACCTTGGAGACCGCCGCCGCCATGCAGGAGTTGAGATCGGTCACAAAGGAGACCGGAGCGCGGCCGGACATGGCCAGCAACCAGTTCTCGAACAGCCAGACGAAGGACGCCTCGGAGTCGTCCACCAGCAGGGCGCAGCCGAACACGGCGGGCTGCAGGTGGTGGTTCACGCCGGCGAAGGTCACCAGGGGGATCATGTTCTTGTCGTTCACGGAGGAGGTGTCGAAGGTGACGGCGTCGCCGAAGTAGTGATAGGCCATCCTGGCCTTGGCGTCCGCCCAGAGGATGTTGACCATGTAGCCGTGCTCCACCTGCAGGGAGTAGAAGAAAGCGGGGCTCTCGGCCTGGGCCTTCTTGAAGTACTCCAGGAGACCTTGGGCGTCCTCGGGGCCCAGGTCGTTGTACCGGACCTCCCTGGGGAAGTGGGACTCTTGGCGGTTCAGCAGGAGGTTGCGCGTGTCGGCGAAGTTCTTGGCGATGACGAGGATCTCCCCCTGCGAGCGGACGCACCTCACCCGGCTCGGCGGGGCCGGCGCCAGCGGGTGGCTGTGATCGACGATGAGCTTTGAGACCACCCACTTCCCCCCGTCCTTGCGGATGATCTCGAACAGGGCGTCGCAGCCGTCCCTGCAGGAGGAGGGATCCGGGTGGTGGTGCCCCTGGCCCAGCTTGCCGTCCTCGAAACTCTCCCTGCCGGAGTGGTATCGGTGCTTGGAGCAGACCAGCTTCAGCATCTTCAGGGTCTCGTCGTGCAGGGAGCGGCGGGACTGGCGGACGCGCGCCTCGAAGCCCACGCGGCTTGCGTAGGCGTAGTAGAAGGTCCTCGCCGTCTCCAGCGAGTCGAACTCCATGCCCAGATACGGCTCCATTGCGCCGTCCCCTTCCGTGGCGATGTAGTGGACCCTGCTCGGCATCCCCACCTCGTGGTTGTGCTCCTTCACCAGCTTGGTGACCACCCACCGGCCGTCACCCTTGCGGATCACCTCGAGCATCGCCTTGCAGCCCTCCCGGATGGAGGCCGCCCGCTTCCTCGTCTTCTTCCCCTCGACGATGCGCTTCTCTCTGCTCCAGCCTTCCCGCGAGCACACGAAGCGGAGCATGATCACCGTCTCGTTGCATTTGGAGCGCCGCGACCGGGCTATGCGAACGCAGAACCCGATGCGGCCGGCGTAGGCGATGTAGAAGGTCTTCGCCGCCTCCCCGGATTCGAACTCCATGCCCACGTAGGGCTCCAGCCGGTGGTCGCCGTCCGTATCGAAAAGATCCCGCCGGGCATTAGTGTCCACCACCTCCAGGGAGGAGTGGTCCATATGCTCCTGCATCTGGGCTTCATGCTCCCCGACAGAAACATGGACGTGGGGGCTGACGCCCAGCGTTGCCCAGAAATTGATGCTGTCGTCCTCAAGATCCACATGCTCCTCTATCAGCCCATCATCCCCGCTTCCATTGGCATCCATGTCGGTGGATATTGCAGAGCCTACAGACGAAAAATGAGAGGATTTATTGATACTTGTGTGTGTGTGTGTGTCTCTCTCTCTCTCTCTTGCTTGCAAGCTGTAGATGATTAATCTAAAAGCCGCAGTTGCAGTTCACATATATGTACACTGCAGAGCGATGGTTTGAAGAAACATGCGGTAAAACAGATCCTACAATGCCTGATGAACGAACGAACGAACGAACGAAGCAAAGACGGGAAATTAGGCGACGTTATGTGTGATAAACGAGCAAGAAGGATTGCGATTGCGATTGAAGAACATGGATGGAGAATGAAAACATCTACTCCATAATAACCCACCAAAGGGGGGCAGAAAAGGAGAAAAAGCCCTAAGCAAAGGAATGTGTGGATCACGAACTTTCTCTTTCTGGCTGGTCGTAGGCAACGGAAGGCCACCCACCAGAGTGCCATCACGAAGCCCGTGACAGACGGGCGAGATGCACACTGTTTCGGTTCTGATGAAGAAGAACACTCCTCATATAATAAGCCTCTACCACCACCTGCAGCTCCCCACCAGAGAGGGATTCAACCCATGGAAATCGATCGGCGAGAGTCCGATGCGCTCGATTCCTCCCACTGTCGCCCCTCACATGCAGCATAATCTCACATTCGCGGTCGACGCTCGAGAGAATGGAATCAATGGCGCCCCCGGGAGACGACAGCGCCAATAATTTAAGGCCGAGGGAATTCATGAGGTCACCGGAAGACACACCCTTGGCAGATCAGACAGGGCAAGCCCAAACTGAAGGAAGATTGTAGTGGCATCCACGACGGAGAGTGATCCGGTTTTCTTCTGAATCAACGAGAAATGGAGACGATGAAAGAAGAGGAAGCAATAGAAACCCCAAAAGAATGCATCAGCAGCCGAGCAAAGTGAGCTGAGATCGAGAAATCCAGGCCCCCGATTCCATCCAGGAAGAAGGTTCTTCCTCAAACCAAATGAACGGGAGGGCTGGAATCGGGGGCCAGCTGAACGGGAGGGCTGGGGCGAGGGAGGATCAGATGGATGGAAACGCGGACAGATCCCGCCCTTTTGCCCGGGAAAGAGGAAGACGGATCGACCGAAAGATTGGGGGAGAAGGAAGGAGGAGACGGGGAGGCGGTAGGAGTGGGGAGCACTCACCAGCGCGGGAGGGGCGGGGCTTCGCGCTCTGGATTATCTTCCTCCTCCCGGTGGGTTGGGGGCGGTGAGGGGATCGCGGGAGCTCACGACGCAGACCCTGGCGAGCGACGCCCCCCGGCCTGGGGACGTGACGATACCCTAATGCTAACCGCTCCGCACGGCAAACAGACGGGGCGAAGAAGAGGCGGAAGAGCGGAGCCACCCCTTCTAATTTTCATTTCTCACACGCTATCTGTTTCAATAAAATATCACATATACCCCACGTCTTGTGGGCCGGAACAGACTCGCAGCCCGACTTCCTCCATAAAGCCCATAAATCCCTCCGCTTGCCGAAGCAGAGCGAGGTCGGCTAAAAGTAACATGGGTTCCTCGGCGGCGTCCGTCCGTCGAAACGGACTTCCAGCGCCGCCCATCTTACCCGGCGGCGCCGCCGTGGCCTTCCTCGGATCCCGCCGGCGTCCTCCGGCACTGCTCCGCTAGCCTCTCTCTATATCTATATATGTCTCTCTCTTTTGTTCATCGACGGCCCCGAGCGTGAAGCGAGATCACCGCGTTTCCCTTGCTCTGAAGGCCCGCGGTCAGAACCCTAATTGGGAAGCCAGGACGGAGGGAGGGGTAATCGCTGGAGCTGCGAGTGCGTCCTGTCCTGGGCATTTCCGACTTCTGCGGTAGTTCGCCGTCTGGTAACACTTCCTCCTGCTTCTCTCGTCCTGGGTTAGATTTTCGAGAGAAACTTCTCATCGCCGGGTTCGGCGGGGGGACTGTTCTATGGAGGGGCGGCGCTTCCCCTTGGTGGGTATTTAAAAGTTTCCCCAAAATTCTACAGTGTGGGGGTTTGATTTTTGTTATTATTTTCGTTGTTCGTTTTCTCAGTTTGTGGCTTGGGAAGGGGGGGTTGCCATTTTGATTGGTTTCCCGGTCAATCGAGGAAGCGCCATGTCTGGCGATCCATGAACCAGAGGAGAGACTAGTTTCGATCTACGAGGGGGACCGAATTCGGTGCTCTCTTCCAAACTGATCGACGTCCATGGAGACCAGCGTCGCTGAGGAAGATTCGTTCCTGAGGGACAACAACGTGGACCTGAATGATAACTCCGCCTGCCCCAGCATGACCCTGGACGTGACCTCCCTCGTGGTCGAAGCCGGCGGTCTCATAGCCAGCCAGCGGCTCCAGTTGGAGTGCCCGGACGTGGCCGAGCCGGCCGTGGGCATGGAGTTTGACACCGACGAGGCAGCCAAGGAGTTTTATGTGGCCTACGCAGCCCGCGTCGGCTTCGGCGTCCGGATGAACAAATCGCGACGCTCGAGGCGAGACGACACCGTGATCATGCGGCGGTTCGTTTGCACTAGGGAAGGTTTCCACTCGAAGAGAGTCATCTACGACGACGGCAAGAAGAAGAGGAAGAGGGGGACGACGAGGGAGGGCTGCATGGCCATGATCGAGGTGATCAAGAAGGAGCACGGCAAGTGGGTCGTCAGCAAGCTCGTCACCGAGCACACTCACGTGGTCATGTTCCCGAGCAAAGTCCGACCTCGCCCAGAGAAGCTGTCCGTGCAGAGCAGCGCGATGGCCGCTCTGGCGGGGGATGCCAGTGCGGTGTTCAACAACCTCAAGTACTTCAACAGAGGGATCAGAGTTAACCCCTTCGGCGAGGGCGGGGAAGCTCAGAGCATCTTGGAGTACCTGAAGAGGATGCAGGCCGAAAACCCGGCATTCTTCTACGCCATACAGGTCGACAACAACAACTGTATGACGAATGTCTTCTGGGCTGATGCAAAGGCCCGGCTGGCCTACAACTATTTCGGGGACTCCGTTACCTTCGACACAACCTACAAGAAGACCAAGTACATGATGCCCTTTGCCACATTCAGAGGCGTGAATCATCATCTACAGTCGGTCACCTTTGGGTGCGCGCTGCTCATGGACGAGACGAAGGGCTCATATATCTGGCTGTTCGAGACATGGCTGGCGGCCATGGGCGGCCGACACCCCGTTTCACTGGTTACAGACAGAGACAAAGCCATGGAAGGGGCGATCACCAGGGTGTTCCCCAACGTCTACCATTACTTTTGCAAGTGGCACATCTTGAGTCGATGCAAGCAGAAGCTCTCCGATGTCTACTCGAAGCACGCCTCGTTGAAGTGGGACCTGAAGCACTGCGTGAACGAATCGGAAACGGTCGAAGAGTTTGAAGCTTGCTGGGAATCCATCCTCTCCAAGTACAATCTGTGGGAGAATGCGTGGTTGCAATCATTGCATGATATCCGCAATCAGTGGGTCACAGTTTTCCTCAAAAACTCTTTCTTCCCTGAGCTGTGTGGGGGGCAGAGGCTGGAGAGCTTGAACAAGTTTTTCAAGAGAAATTTCAATACGAAGACATCTCTGTTGTCGTTCGTCACGCGATTCGAGCAGACTACTGCGAATCAGTATGAGAAGGAGGCGCAGGCTGATTTTTCCGCGGCATACACAAGGCCATCTCTCAAGACACCGTCTCCCATGGAGAAGCAGGCGGCTGAGGTTTACACGGGTGCAGTCTTTGAGAAGTTTCAGGAGGAATTTGTCCAGTCATTGGGATACTTTGTTGAGAAGATTGAGGACGACCCTATTTCCAAGTTCAGCGTCACAAAGGAGGAGGACTCGAGCAAGACGTACGTCGTCAGCCTCCATGAGCCCGAGAAGCAAGCGGCCTGCAGCTGTTCCAAGTTCGAGTCTTGCGGGATCCTGTGCAGGCATGTCTTGAGAGTCTTCTTCATAGTGGGCGTCCGCATCCTCCCGGAGAAGTACATATTACAGCGATGGACAAAGAATGCCACAACTGGGGGTGACGACGCCCTGGAAGAGGTCGCGGCTGATACAGGACTTAGTTTCCAGGAGCACCTGGTTGCCTGGTACAATGACCTCTGCCGCGATGCCATCAGGTATGGGATGGAAGGGGCCATCTCTGGGGAAATCTACAGGGTTGCCAAGGCCTCACTTCAGAAGGCCTTTGCGGACCTAATGGTGTCTAAGAGTGTGCCGAAGAAGGGACAGCACCCAAGCATGCAGAGGATCAGAATTCAGAAGATGCAATACAAGATGCCCCTTCTGAAGCTGCAACAGAGCAAGGTCCAGGCTAAAGGTGCCCGTCGCGAAGACACGGGTAGGAAGAAGAGGAATATGCCGGACGACAACATGTATGGAGCACTGGCTAAGTGTGCATTCATCTGTTTATTGGCTCAATGCCATCAGGGCCTGCTTTTTTTTTTTGAATGTTCATCTCAATATATTGGTGCTGCCTGCAGGGAAGGAAACCGTTCGAGCATTAATGGTGATGCGGAATGTTGAAGATGCCTTTTTCTCGACAAGGCGACCATGTGGATTCTGGTGGCCTGCTTTACTCCGTCGCAGTATTTCTTACAGGTATGTTTGTACTGGATTTTACACTTATTCTTGACTCCCTCCCTGTCTCTTCCTATTGGGTATGCTGTGATTGAAATCCGTCGACAGACGTCGGCCGAAGATGACCCCTGTTTTTCTCGTATTGCAGCCTTCGAGCATGTCATCTGCCAGGTGCTGTGAGGGAGTAGTTGAGCATCTGTTCGCAAATTGTCTGGAAAACCGGCGGCCTATGCACACACACACACTTTGGAGTATCTCCCCGCATCTCTATGGCGCCGAAGCCGTGGGCGGGGCCTTTTATTCATGGGGACAAAACAAGCCGTGGAGGAGCGGCGTCGTCGCCGCTTCTGGCGATTGGATCTGGCTCTGAGAGAACGTCCCGAGGTGTGATTGACACGAACAGGCGAGGAGGGTTATTCTCTTGTGTAATATTTACTACTTTCCAGTGATGTGATCCTTATCGTCAGATGAAGGGGAACACAGATCAGGGTCTTCCCCCGTATGGCTGGGCTGGCATCTCCTACGAAGAAGAACGGATAGAGCCAGTGTGTAGGAGGCCTCCCAAATCGTTCATCCCTCCCTGTTTGATGGGGGCGTCAATTAAGTTGGTGTGTGGGAATTGCGTGGGCAGGTAGTCGGGTTTAAGAATTCGGCAAGTAAGACCAACAAGCTGGAAAAGAAGAAGAGACTGGTAGATTTCCCACAGGAATAGTCTAATGAAGGGGGGGTATCCTCGCGAGATGAATGCTGGCAGTGGGACCTCCAACCTCAACTCAAAATTCGGGGTGTAGTTCCTCCGGTGAGTGCCCAACACAACACAACACAACCCAACCTAACCCAACCCACCGGGAGTTGGTAGATTCGTCAGAAAGAGCATGCCGCCATCTGGGTGGGTTTCATGGTGGGTGGTCCTCCTCGGTTCTGGGCGGCTCTGGCTTCCAGCCGGGCTTCTCGTCCCAGTACATGTCGTAGAATATGTGGCCAACTTTCAGATTCTCCCGACAGCACCAGATTCCAACGTACCTCTTCACGCGCTTTCTGAATCTCCGCTCCCGCACCTAATGGTTGGTTTTCCAGAGGAGCACCAAACGAGAGACTTAGCCGACGGTGGGGGGAGGATCCCTCGCGTGGATTGCGCGACCATGTATTGGGGGGAGAGATCTTGCCTCGGAGGAAAAACCTCGAAATGCGTCTTGCATGGAGGAGAATTCGATGACTTTCACGCCGCTGTGGGGAGACAACAGCTGCACCAGCTGAAATGAAACCAGCCACAGGTTTAGGAAGCCTCTGAGCAAGACCAAGAGCACGAGGAATCTTGAAATCACTATAATTTATCGAGCTATATGAACGCAGGTCCACGGTCTATGTGAAACTCTAAGTTAATCATATCGTGGCATCATCATCATCATCATCATCATCATCTTTCAGCTGCCTCCCTGGTTCAGCTGAAGTGCCGTTCTCAAGATAAAATAACTGCAGTAAAACGTGCAATTCAACAGACGATAGCAGTTGATGTGAATCACTGTGAGCTTTCTTGGATGGCAAAGCCTGGATCGTTTTCGGGCGAAAACAGAGAAACAGCAATTTAACGGCTAGAGGGAGGGATTGAGACAAGAATTAATACCATTTCTTCACTGCTGTTCTTGGGCAAACTGACCACCCCAGGTTTGCATTGGTTCCCTGCACTGCAGTTCCTAGATCCCTCTTCTTCACGAAGTTTAACCTCCAACCATGAGGATTTTACCTGTAATAGTCACTGTTAGTATGCTCTGAATTGGAGGAGACTTCCCTTCTCGCTTCGAGGAGGAAGAAGGAGAGGGGGGGTCAGGGTACCTACCCCCTCGGGCAACATTGGATTGTCAAAGAAGGAATACTCCCTAAAATCAATGCCTGGGCCAAAATCTTCTTCTGATGAATTCTCCAGCATGGTATTCACCTGGGTAACAAATATAGCTTCATAAGGAGAACTGGTGGGCAATGAAACTCCAAATCAGCCTAATTCCGAGAAATCCATAAATTCAAAAATAGTTCGAAAGTGAGAGGTGACGAGTGAAGAAGGGCTAAAACGCATCCGTTCAACTTTTCAGTTGCATGGGAAAAACAGTCAGCTACGATTAAGTCAAAGGTCGGATTTGGCTTAACGTAGATCATCCCGTTAACCTGTGGATCCAATCATCGTAAGGTGCGTAAAAATCCCGCTCTACTATGCGGGACCTAATTTACGTCCGCGAAGGCATCTATTTATCATTTTAAGGGAAGCTTTGTTAACACACTAAACCTCTTTTAAAATGCCATCGCCCTCTATAATACATACCCCCGCCCTCTTCTGTAAAGAACGTCTGGGGCTAGTTCGCAATGATTGGGTCTTTCTAGCATCCGAGGATTCTTCCTCGGCACTCCAACAGCTGAATGCTGCAGAAGATTTACTGAGCTGGAAGAAAGCTTCGTGTCATGTACTTTTGACAGTAGTTGTGCTAAAACCAGTAGAGAGGATCTCATTCACAGTAGGAAGTTCGAAACAAGGGAAAACTATTGAGTAGTAATCTTAATCTGACTTCTCTTTTAGTAGCAGACCTGTTGCGTTTTCTCCTTCCGATCAGAAAGAAAGAAAGACGGCCAACCCTGTCAACTAGTCTGAATAGAAGAACCGCGTTCCCAACCATAGAACAGTAAGAGGCAATTAAAAATAATACTCCGACAGTAAGTGGACATGGTTTTGATAGATTATAATTTAGAATTTTGATAGAATTCTGAGCATGGTTTCCACAAGTGATCACCAGCGTGGTTGCCCCTTCAGTGTCGAAACTATAATAATAATGCATATAGATTAAGTCCCCCATTAAAAAATTATGCACACTCAACAATGGCCAAACAATGGAGGAGCTTTCCATCTACTCGACAAGACATCATTCTCCTCCCACGTACGAAGGGAAAATTACTGGATGGACGGTTCAGAGATGGAAATACCTCAAACACGTGATCCAAAGGGCAGAGGAAGGGCTGCCGGGTCAAAGTCCCCGGCAGAACTCCAGGATGTCCAAACCATATTCTATCCAGTCTGCACCACAGTGGAGGCATCACCTGCAGATGATTACAAGCAAGCGTCATGATATGTACACAAGGCACATCCCCCTGATAACAGATGGCGTCATTATGGTTAACCGGGTGAAGAAGAGAAACTTATTGCATCATCTTTCTGCTGTGACTTTCACACGAAACGTCAGAAATCATTCGCCAACTCCTCCCATAGCATGCACAATCGTAGCAGGTGCACTCTCCTCAGGGGCATCAAAGCATTTGCAACTTACAAAATGAGTAATACTACCTCACAAATCCTTGCACTAGCCCTGGCCCTAACCCAACAAACTACGCTTCTAATGAATCAATGCACACATTGGAACCAAGATTCACGGAGATGTTGTGACATCAAAACATAAAAAAACTATTCATACAAGTTCATTCAAATTTGTATGCCACAGAATCACACGCGCACAGTTTTTTTTTTTTCTCTGCATCCTTGCATGAGTCACTCACGCAACAAAGACATTAAAAAATGGGATACCAATTGATATTGTAGAAAATTGTTGTTGATAAGATAACCATATTTAGCACCACAGTATCCCCAATCCAAGATCAGGACTCACCAGTGTCCGCTTCAGCAGTGACGCAATAGCAAGTGCAGTCCTTATTTGCTTCATCTGAAAATTTTAAAAGGAATGCATTGTTCTCATATCCATTATCAGAGACGATCACGAAACATCAAAACTTCATGATATTGAAGCACGTCTCTAGTATGAAACACTGAGGTCAGAATCGTGCAAACCTGGTAATTAACTAAAGAGAAATGAGACTGAATCGTGTGTGGTCCATCCAGTAGCAGGCTCTTCGGTATGCGTGGTTTAAATGACAAGAAGCCTCCTGAGACACATGCTTAAGCAAAATCAGCAATCCAACTTCGATAATATACTGTAAAAGCTTCGCACCCAATCAAGGAAAGAGTGATCTAGCAGAAGTACAAAGAATTCAGCAGCTGTTTTCTCATGGGCTAAGGAAGTCCGACTTTCGCGTAGGTGACCAACTAGAAACTGGATATCATGAAAAATCCTCTGTAACACCGTGTCTAGAGAGATAGCAGCAGTTAAAATTTAAACAAATCGTAAGATGTTTTTGGTACAGAATATGAATATTCTAGTGATCATAGGAAAGTCTAAGAGAAGAGTAGTTAAGACGATTTAATGGATCCACAAGCGAAAAAATGAAAACAACAGAAGATATTCTTCACTATCACAAAGATTCTTGAATCTTATAACTTTCGAGGGTATCTGTAAATCTGATCTGCATGTTTCAGAGATGAAGTATTTCTTTTTCCTTTAATGGATCCAGTGGAGCTAAAGAACGGTCGTGCAAGCATATTGTCTTTGTTGAGTAGGCTTGAGGAATATGGTAATTTACGTCAAAACACAATATGGCACAGACCAAGATACTAGTGAGCTGGTAGAGCTGAAGCAAGAGTTCACTTTCAGAAAGCAAAAAATAGAACAATCAAGCCCAATATGAATCATAACAAAGTACCACTAGTGGAAGGCAGGAATGTAAATGGGCAGAAATTGATGTCAATAAATGATCTAACTAATAACCCGAATGCTATTTTCATTATAGTTGAATGCTATGTCTGAATCCAAAAACTAAAGTTTAATATTGACACAGCATAGATTCCTCTTTCGCAATTCACATCAGTATATGGAGCTACCGAAACATGGCCATGGAAAATAAGAAAAAATAATAGTGACCAACCCATGTTCTTTGGAAAACATAGATGACAGCAGTGATCTTATCTAAGCAGAGGAAGGCTGCTTTCATAAGCAGGCACAGCATTCCATTTACTCCGCCTCAAGCTTCCAGCTCCAATTATTTTATTTTTGGGTTGGTCTGGGAAGAGACTGACTTCTAATGACAACTACGTGGTAAAACATGTCGACACAGAAATCCGTGACAGAATATACGCTGCAAGCCTCGAAGAGTAGCGTTTGAACATCACTGGTTACAGAAAACGTCACCTGGAGTATCATAGTATTCTGGCGGATCATAGAAGAGCATGGCTTCACGTAATCGGTGGCGCTTCCCTCCTGTCCCACCAAACTGAAACGTGGTATGGACTGCATAGGGTTGCAGTCGGAGCTGCTGATATTGTGCCTGTTCATGGAGTCAACGTGCATGGCATAGAACCATTTCAAATGTGTTCGAATAAGTGGATCTCTTAAGATAGAAAATGACAAATACAATGCACCAGATAACTTTGTCATTCCCACAATGAACAGCCATATAATCCCTAGGTGATGCATTTAGATTTTATTATTCCGGATGGTGAAGAGAAACATTCTATCTGAACGCGGATTCCTAGGAAGGGGAAAACTAAGATGCTACCTGAACGAAATATGTGTGTCCACTGCAAAATATGCTCGCTGGGAGGACCCCCAGTTTGAGCTTGCCATCAAATGTGTAAACAAGGTCCTTTTTCCCTTTGACACCAGGACCATAGACTTTACGAACGAGTTCATTAAAGCCGTTCTGGTCCCATATTTTATCATTAGCAAGGAGGAGATCCTTCCACTCCTTGGCCAGCTTCATTGCAGAATCAGTGGGACGCCAATGGAAGATTCCAATGTTGAAAGCACCATTAACTGTCAAGATACAGAGGATTACGGTCAGCAAAAAAGGCAGAAATAAGAGCAGAAGGCAAAGAATCGGTCCAGTCATTCACCATGCGTCCAATCATCCAAACTGTCATCAGTGACGCTTGGTACTAGTTCATCTGATGAAGTAAGGATATCTGCTTCGGGGAAACGAGCAAGATATGGGAGCGGATTCTGCTCAAATTTTGAAAGAAAAAAAAAAAAGAGAAAAGGAATCAAAGTTTGAGTAGGAAGAGAGGAAAAAGACTCGATAGAGGGTCAATCATTGACACAAATATAATGATTTAAATACAGTAACAAGAGAGAATGTCGAGACTTGATGAACTTCCCAAAATAAAAAACTAAATGTGGACGCTGCTGCCGCCAGTAGAGCACAATCCCAACCCGCAATGTGGAATAATTACTTGGAAAAAGCTATTTTACCATGAGACAGAAAAGCTAATAAATTGCAGCAACAATTGGTTTGAGGCTCAGAGGCTTAGGCTTCCAGATGAGGAGATTCTATTGACCAACACGCAGATGGTTTTCTCCATTTTGGCTCCTTAGTGCATAGATGATGCAATGGCAGTCATTGACCCGCTCACGGGAAATCAATCAATATTGAAACTTCAAGAGTTTAATCAGTTTTGTTTGGAAAAAATAAATGAAGAGGTTCATTGAGCTCTGACCCACTTATTAACTCAAATCTCATGCGTATAAGAACATGTCAGATTTAAAAAAGAGTTTCTGTATATTACCTATTACAGAATATGAGACCAGAGGGAAAAGTTGCAATGTTAAATCCAGGATTTAAGCATTCGATCACATTAGAATTCCATCCTTTTGGGTAAAAGACAATCTATTTCAAGAGGGGTTCTAACATTTACTAGAGGTAAATGGTGCTAAATTGCACTGACTAAATGAAGCAGTTATGTTGGACTATACCTTCAACCAAACCATGTCAGTGTCGCAGACCAGCAGTTCATACCCAAAGGGCAAGAGAGAGTTTATCAGAAACACTTTCTCTCTTCCCATCTTATGGAATTCAGGGGAACCCCAGCCAACATCAATCGTCTTCATGTGACTGCCCATATCATAAACAGGGATTCCTGTCCAATAAAGTGCTTCCAAGAGCTTGATGTCCATAGCACCTGTTAAATAAAAAAAGGCAACCTTCAATTCCTTCAACTCGTTTCCCCTGATACGCTGAGGAAGAATTCTAATAGGCAAGCATAAAGGGTAATAAAAAGTAACATTACCGACAAGAAGATTGCTGACATTGACATCCGTCAAGTGTTTGACCCAAGTCAAAATAAAATCCATGAAGGCATAGTTTCCGAATGTCACAATGAGAACATTGTCCTTCACCCTGTGCTTTGCCGCTTCCTTGGTCAATCTGAATGACTCCAGGGGAGGCATTTTCGACCCTACAGGTGGGGCATCCCATATATCCCTCTGCCATATGCTGGCATAATGCTTTGCTGGCGGGGAATCAGCCCCTGAGCGTTGGTTCCTCCCTGGCTCAGAGGCGCCGTTGGATACCTGTTCGGTAGTGGAATCTACACATCCGATTGAAAGTGAAGCTGTCAGTCACGGTAGGGGCCAAAGAATGTCTACCTCTTGAACTATCTCCATGACGAGGGGATGCTTTGCAATCTTATCAAATATGACACACCGCTCAGAAATCAGAATATCGGGCTATGGGGGCAGAGCATTTGGAAGACACGTGATCGATCACCGGGATCAGATATGACCGACGAACAAGGAAATAAAAGAATCTACGGGATGACATATTACTGACGAAGAAGGGAGTAAAAGAATCGACAGAAGCCCCTTTTTTTTTTCTGGAACTGTACTTCTTTGATCGGAGGAAAAGAAATGGCAGCTCCTATGTATGAATGTTTCCGCCAAAGCCTTGTATGATCATCTCAGGCGAAGCACACAAGCAGCGACTCTCTCAATTTAAGAAATGAAAAAAGAATTAAAAAAAAACGAAGGCAGGCATTTAAAAAACCAGGAGAAATGGCAGCAGGAACAGTAATTGTCGTCCCCCTATGAGAATACCGGATGAAGAAGAAGCCCAAATTTCGGCAAACCTCAGCCGGATGACAATAAGCATTTACGGAAACCAAAGCCAACGAGTGAGAACGCCGATCTAGCAAGCCGAGAATCTCAAAATTCACAGGATTTTCTCTTTCCCCGCAAGTCCAAAGTCGAACGCGATCACAGACGCTACAATAATCACTGCTACACGAAGACGCAGTTCATTCGCTGGGGGAATGCCCAGAAAGAAAGCGCTTTGGACGGAGATGAGATCATCACCGTGACCGTCGAAGATAAACTGATGCACATCAAATCCTTCAGGGCCGAAGGGTCGAGACAGAAAGGGAGAGCACGGGGAAATAGGATGACTCACGGGACCCGAAAAGTGAAGATGACGACGGTGACCAGGAGAGCACGCCCGAGTAGAAGCCAGAAGAATAGAAAGAGGAGAGAATGAAGAGGCCGGAAAAAATAGTTCCGATGGCGACGGCGGCGTAGATCGCCAGGAACAGCGGTTTCCCGCACGCTCCTGATTGCTCCTTAAAGCAGCTCCCGGTTGCCATTTCGCCACCGCCGGCCACGAAGAACGCGCCTTATAAATTCATTCGTCCGCCCCGGTCGCCTCCCGGAGCTGCCCGATCTGCTGTTGCGGGAAAGGGAGAAGATGGTCGCGAGGAAAACGGTTCCTGCCGGGACACAAAGCGCGATGGGAACTCATGCAGTAGCTTTGATCGAGTCAGCAGATAACAATTGAAATTGCATCTCAGTCGTGATCTGAGATGATTAATCAGTACAGGCCAACCCCACAAGACCTTGAATGCTCGTGGCCCTCTCTTTTTTCTTCGACTGCTTACAAATGTGAAGTAATTGAAGGTCAAACTGGCGACGAGGGGACCACAGGCCTGAGGCCGCGAGCGAGCCATGTGAGAAAGCGTGCGGTTAGGTGAGTTAGGGAAGGGAGGGCGGCTCTGACTTTTCCAAAGCTTGGGCCAGATCAGATCAGACCTCACCGCACTGGCCGGCTGCGGTGGGGGAAGTGGGCCACGGCTGGGGGAAGAGGAGCCCGCGCCTGGAAGGAATCGGGGAGGGAGGACGGAGGAATGAGGAGGGTGGTTTTGGAGCAGGGAAGGCCGGGGGAGGGGGGGGGGGGACAGACCAATGATGAGTTTACTTGCGACAGCCGCGATACTGGTCGATGTTCAGTCTAGATCTCGGGCTTCGGCGGAACCTGCGGCGATCGGAGTGATCCCAGGCTTCTTCTGGTAAAGGTGTCACATTTTTACCCGGGGGTTGATTACTTCTGCTCCATGCCCGTGCGGAGTACCCTCCCTTAGAGGCGTCCTGTATGTTGAGCTGAGCTGTAAATAAAACGAGCACGTGCAATGCCTGCTTCAAACACTACAACGCGACCGTCAAGATCAGAATTATACTGTTCCTTCCATAAGATGGACCTTTCGATGACCCAAATATGCATTGAATGGGCGTAGAAAAAGTCAACAGAGCACAAAACGCAATATGCACATGATCGCATCATCCAGGAAATGAACGAGGGTAAGATGACTACAGAGAAAAAGGCAGGCAGCTAAGGCAGCCATCCAAAGCGGACGAACTCGTTGTCCACAGAACGTACGCCATCTTACGCCGCAAGACTTCCGCGTCTCCAATTTGTCATCTTATGCCCGTGCGGAGTACTCATTTCTCACACTCGAAAGGTGTTCCCACTAAACATGACACTTTTTAGTATGATTTTATGAAGGGCAATACGGAAAAATCCTGCTTTTGAGTTATGGATTTGACTTTTGCATCCATCAATGCTGTGTGATTCGTCTCGCTCCAAGCCATAGTCTTCAAATATATTTCTCCTCGAACATTTTCTCAACTAAACTTGCGAAAACCTTCCGAACTTTCCTCCATACCAACGGTCAGAAATAGAGGGATGTACAAATACACAAACACACGAGTGTTCCTCTACTAGATAATGCACATGCAAACGAGGGGCCTCAATATGCTCGTGTCTTTGGAACCCTTTTTGTACTGTGTTGTTTCCTTATATTCATTGTATGTATTCTACTTTACAACTTCACATAGATTTTGTAGCTTCCAATTGTAAATGATTTCTACATTTTCTTTCATTATTAAAGATACTCTTTCTCTCTGCTTTCCAACAACAAGGGGAACAAAATTGGCACGGATAAGGGAAAAGAATAAATCAAGGATGGAGGAGTGAAATTGTTGCAAGCATGACATGCTCGAAGATATTCGTATCGACCACTTCGCAGTCATCACCGTGAGAGGATTTGATTATCCATGGATTTTCTGATTGATGAGTCATTTTTGCACCCAAAAAAAGTTCAAAATTCTGTACATACATCAAGTAAATGGTAACCAATGAAGTTGTGACCAATGTGATATAGTCATGAAAGGTAAGCTGACGGTCGAGGATATAATAATCACTGCATAATTCTTTTCTCCTTCTCCTTCGAAAAAAATAGGTGTCTGATGTTGATGCATTTTTTTATTAGATATTAAATCTTTTTATTTGTATCATATTACCCTTTATAGATTGCATGTAATAAAATTATATATAAATTGAGTCATATTATAAAAAAAATATGTATACATAGGATCACAATAATAATGAAAAGTCAATTTCTAGATATTAGTGAGAATAAGTATTGAAAGAAAAATCACCAAGTTATAAGAAATCTTAATGAGAGTAAGTCTCTTCCACCAAAATGCCTTTTCTTCACATCTTAATACTCTTGAAATGACTCACATATTATTGGGTTAGTAATAAATTATTCTCTTCTTCTATCAGGATTTCACCTATAATAGAAAAATAGAACAAAGCTAAAAAAAGGAGAGAAGATTTGATAGAAAGATGAGAGAACTAAGAAAGAGGGAAGTTATCTTAAGAAGAATAAAATATTATGTATTCGTTGCCATTCAAAAAAAAGGACAAATCTCTTTTTTAGGAAAAAGGAAAAATAATAGTTCCCTAAAAAGGAGTCATTATCAACTTATGTGTGAGTAGGCCCACACATCTAGAAGGTGGTGGTTTCAACCACCCTCATTTCCTACTCTCTCTCCCTACACGACCTTCAAATAGGTCAATAGGGATGAAATGACACTGCCCACCACTCCTTACACGTCCCTTGAATAGGTCAAATAAGAAGAGATTCCTCACATATTTTTAGAACGAGTTAAATGTGATGGGCTGATACCATTAACAAACTCTATCTTGGTAGCCATCATTGTTATACCGGAGTCCATCCATGTTATAAGATTTTCATCTTTTACAAGATACTTACAACATGAATCAAATCCAAATAATATTTGAACTGCTTCACTACAATAACTTTCATCAATAAATTCATGACATTTTCCTACGTGTGAATCTTGTCTAGAGAGATATCTCTATAATTCATCAACTCACAAATCTTGTGATATCTCATGTCAGTATACTTTGACTATACATAATAGACTTCATTTTTAACAAAGTAAATAACACTTTGACTATCACAATGTAAAGAAACATCACAATGTTAGATCTCAAGTTTGCTCAATAACCTTTCAGCAACAAAACCTTTTTAGTGCTTCAGTAGTTATCATATACTTTAGCACAATTGTAGACAATATAATAATAATCTTAATATAAACTTTAAACTATATGATCACCAACTATGGTGAAAACGTAATCAATTGTAAATTTTTGATGATCTAAACCTTTAACAAAATCTATATCAACAACATTAATAACAAAAAGATAACTTTGTTAGTTAAAATAGATTCTAAAATTTAAAGAATCCTTTAGATATCAATGACTCTACTTCACTACACTCAAGTACTCATTCCTTATATTACCTATAAATCTGTTTACAAGCTCAACTGTATGATTACTATATGGCTTTATACAAATTATACCATACATAAGAGAGCCAATTATACTAACATAAGAAATTTATTTCATCTAAGTAATATATTCTTCAAATGTTATTGATAGATAACCTAAAATGACTGACTAGAGGAATGTTTACTATTTTAGCACTACCTATGTCAAAAAAGTTTGACACCTTTGAAAAATAACTTTTTAAAGTCAACTATAGCTTACCTCTCTCATAATCTCTATAGATCTCCATATTGAGGATCTTCTTTATCACTTCAAAAAAAATTATGTCAAATTCACTACTTAATAATACCTTCAACCTAATAATCTTATGTGTATTCTTCAAAATAATAAATATATATAACATAGTACAACAAAATAATTCAAGAATGATCACTATAAGTTCTCATATAAATACAATAGTCAAAATTGCACCACATGTCAATCTTCAACATGTAAGAGTCAAACTTCTTATGTCACTATAATGATGCCTACTTCAACCCATAAAGAGATTTTTTTAGTTGAAAGACAAGATGTTTTGACCCATGCACAACAAAACTCTCCAACTATTACATGAAAATAGTCTCCTCTAAATACTTATAATAAAATATTATCTCTACATTTATCTACTATTTTCATGTGTGACAATGGCTAACACCAAATAAATAGACATGTTTCACAACAAGTGAAAAGATTTCTATGTAATTAATTTTCTACTTCTATGTAAAACTTTATACAAAAAATCTTATTTTGTATTGTGGCTAATTATCATTAATCATCAATGTCTTCTTCTTGTACATCTATCTACACCCAATAACTCACATCCATATAGGAAGATCCATTAATTCATATGTGTGACTCTTGTTCAAGGATGCTTGTTCCTTAGAAATCATCTATAGTCACTTCTCATTTTTAAGATGATTAATTACCTCTCAAAAAGTTGTAAGTTTATCATCTCCTACAAACAATAGAAAGGCAACATAATTATCAAGATAAATAGGAGGCCTTAATTCATGTCTACCTAGTCTAGCTACAATGCAATTAGAAATATTCAAAGTCTTATCATCAATGTAATAGAACTAAGAGGGCCCTACATGGTCTCTACTTCCAACCTTGCTCTATCAATGATCCTTTCTCCTTTTGTCTTTCATATTCTCTTTCACCTTTTATATACAAACCTTTATCACAAGTTTTATCAATATTTTTCTTTTGATGATAATACTTCATCAATAGATTAATAACATATTTAAGAATAGGTGTTATGATACTTGCAACAAGATTGTAACAAGATGATTATATAAATCAAGAAGAAAAATAAATAGAATAATAACTTTCTTTTCATTAGAAAAATCTAATTCTAATCGAAGTAAGTTATTTAGTAATTGATTAAAATAATCAATATGAGATATCAAATCATTTCTTTCTGACATACATAAATTAAATAATTTTTTCTTCAATATTAATTTTCTCATCATCAACTTTGTTATGCATCAATTTTCTTTTAGAGTTCTTCAAGATTATATTTATCCATGACCTATTGAAGAGTCTAATCAGACAAACATGTAAAAATAAAATCTCAACCTTCTTCTTGATTATCTTTCAATTAGCAGCATCATTTTTTTTTGACTTTGGTCCATCCAAAATCTTATATAAGTTCACCTACAATAATACATTGTATACCTGATACTTTTATATATTAAAATTAGATAATTTATCTAACCTTTAAATATTAATATATACCTTATAAGTCATAGTAAGTTCAAAAATAATGAAATGTGACTCTCATACTTGTAGAAAAATATGTAAATATAAAATCACAATAATAATGGAAACTCATTTTCTAAATATTAATGTGAACAAATATTAGAAGAGAAATCACCAAGCTATAAAAAATCTTAATGAGAGTTAGTCTTCCACCAAAATACTTCGTGTCTATGTCTCAATACTCTTGAGATGACCCACACACTATTGGGCCAATAATGAATTTTTTTCTTCTTCTATAAAAACTTCACTTGTAATAGAAGAAATGAGAGAGACCAAGAAAAAGAGGAGAGATTTGATGAAAAAATTAGAGAACCAAGAGAGAGGGAAGATATCTCAAGAAGAATAAAATATTCTACATTTGTCATGAATCAAAAAAAGGAAAATAGGTGCCCTATTTATAGAAAAATGAAAAGATAACTACCCCCAAAAGAGTCATTCCCAAACTATGTGTGGGCAGGTCAACACATCTAACAGTAGAGTGTAGGTAAATTTCTTTTCATGAGAATATAAACCCAGCCACCACTATAGACATAGAATGCATCCTCTACAATTTACTCTACCTCAAAACACATAGATGGGAACCTGATTTCCTAACAAATTACTGCCATTTATGTCGTTCCTACAAGCCTTAGTTTCATTGCGTCTCTCATCATAATGGGAATCACTTTCAAATTTGGACTTGGTGTGGCACCGGATTCACACATTGCGCACATACTTATATTCCGACCTCAGCTCAATAAAATTGAATGCACTATTTTGATTTTGAAAATCATTTGCAAGACAGTGGGGGACAAACAACTGATAGGAGAAATCGTTGGATGGTATCACATCCTCGGATGTCGTCAGACTGCATAGTCCTTGCCTCAGCTTCTCGCTAAACTTAGTTCAACATAAAGTGCCAATATGAGCTGTGGGTTCCTTTTTTCGTGCAGCGAGATTGATCTGTTGGCATGAGATTTTTCCCTAGATGAGGTCTTCATTTGGACTCCATTGACTGGGAGAAGATAGTATACATGGGAACCACACGTGATCTGTTCCTGTGGTTAATGCAGGTGGGCGAGTCAAAGTCCCGGCTAAATTGGTGAGATTAAAGCTGTGATCAAATCACAGTTGCCTTTCTTCCTTGTCATACGGAGAATCATATTTCTTCAATTTGTTCTTCTCTTCTGATCTTCAACAAAATTCCCTCTCTCCTTTGCACTCTCTTCGACAATTTTTCAACTTACTTTGGATTGGTCCTCACGACTTGCCCGCAGTTGAAGTAGCTATTGGGAAGGAGATTGGTTTACATGAAGTAGCACAGGTGATGTTTATAGGAAGAAAGAAAGAGACAAGTAGAGGGGGCGAGAGAGAGAGAGAGAGAGAGAGAGAGAGAGAGAGAGATTTCCCCTCCCTCACGATCAATCAGTTTTCTTATCTGTTAGACCCGTCGCACATCTTTCCCTCGGTTGGTTCATTACCTTTGTTCAGCATCAAGCATGCGCCATTTTACGTTTCTGAGAAAAGAAGATGGGAACGTCGACTCCCCCTGCTCATGTCAACATCTCTTTCTCCACAGATTCCCTCAACCCCACTACTCCCCCGTCTCCTTCTTTTCTCCTATGTTGGTGATGCAGCAGATCGTCTCATCCGTGAGACTTGCTCTCTTTCGGTGGTCCCTGGAAGAACCCTTTTCTTTCTTCACATAGCAGCAGGTCTTCTACTTCTACTAAACGTGTACAGAGAGACGCGCTCCGTCGCAGTAGTATCCTATTTTCTTGAGGTCTGGTCTGAATGGGGCTGCGAACGGAGGTAGTCCAGAGGAACGCAAGCGGGTTCTAATGATGAGAGCAGCCTCCTTTATCGGCCATGTACCGGCAGCAGGTAGCGGTGAAGGTACGTCAGCGTCCGCCTGTGGGATGCCGCCTTCTCTCACTGTTCCTCTATCCCTCCAACCCTTCCCAAATGTTCCTTCGGGTGCCGTCGCCGTTAAGGCTCTGGATGACGGACGGCTCGAGGAACCTTCTTTTTCCCGTCCCTCCTTTCCGGTGATGGCCATTTTTTTTTTTGATCGTAACGTGAGAGGGCGGCAAGCCCCGATGAGGCGCTGTATCCCGTGGGACTGAAGGCCGTCGATTATCGGTGAACGATAATGTCCGAGGCCAGCAAGGGCTTGTGGCGGCTGATATGGTGGGCACAGGAAATCTTGCAACATGACCTGGGCCATGCAACGCCCCCCGAGGAGCTCCATAATGAAATTTGCCATACTAGCGATATTTTTAAATATGCATCATCCAGAAGTCTCTCTCTGTTTTCATCCTTTGCTTGAGATTTTACCGTTACAGAATCTCTCTCTCTCTCTCTCTATCTCTCTCTCTCTCTCTCTCTCTCTCAATCAGACAATGTCATGACGATCCCGAGGTTATAGCGCAGTACTTGCATGAAAGTCATCGACTGTCGTCTAAGTAAGACGAAGAAGATTAAGATTCTCTTCGCGTCAAGAGGGAAATCGTTAGAGTTGATCCCGCAGCCAACACGGCGCATCAGTGGAGTATCGAAGACCATAGGCCGGTCCATTCTCAGCGGCACGCAGAGGGGTGTATCGTATGGTTCCTCGCGGGTCAGACCCACCAGCGCGTTCGTTGATTGCTTTTTAAATTGGGAAAGAGGAGGATGCTACACTGAATCTCTAATCTCAATCAATGGAACCACAGAAGAACCGAGAAAGTGGAAGGGAGTAGAGAGGAATGGGGGAGGGTAGAACTGAATCGCCTCACTGATGTCCCCTATTCAGACCTGCTAGTTAAGGGGCAGTTGACTAGCGAGAAGCGAAGTCATCGATGCCTATCTTGCTGTGTCTCTTGGAAGGGCTGGAGGGAGGAATGGGGATGCTGCGAGGTAGGAGGCCGATGATGGGTGGTGATCCAGCTCCTCCACAGATTCAATGGACGGGATTTGTCTTTAGAAGGTGGAGCTTGGAGCAGGAGCTGATCAAGCCGCTTTTCTCGGTTTGACTATTTCTTACCTTGAATATTTCTTTTCTTGCTGTATGAGACTGTCATCTGTCCCACTATGACCCCTATTTTTCCATTTTTTTTACTTGATTTTGTCTGTCTATGCATTCTATAAGAACATCTATCAAGTGTTTGATTTTAATGTTAATGAGAAGAATCATTTTCTTTTGGTAGAATAATTTGTTTACTTCTCCAGCCTCTCTTTTGCTCTCACCTTTTTCTCCAGATCTCTAGTACACATGGTGGTTTCACTCTATCAATAGGTGATCTGCTCTAATAAACGGCATTAAAGCCTCTAACTCCAAAACTTGTGATGATGCCGAACATTGTTGCTGCTTCATCTAAGTCATAAAAGTATGTTGCAGTGACACAGCTACTTTGTTTGACCAAGATAAATTATCGTCATTGGTCAATGATGATGGAGTGCTATTTGGAGGCATAAGGATGGTGGGATGCCATCGAAGGTGATGATGTTCTTAGGAAAAACAATAGGCAGGCATTATCTGTGATTTTCAACACCATGTTGAAGGATTTCTTGAGAAATCTCAATACCAAGAAGCCTACAAAGTAAAGTTGGAAGGCTCTATGCATTGTTAATATTAGAGTTGATCGTGTTGTTGAGTCAAGAGTTTTAGGTGTCAAAAGATAGGTCATTTTGTTTTTGAGTGTCTTAGTGGGAAGAAGCAAAATGAGAAGAATGAAAAGGTAAATCTTGTTGACACCGAGGAAAAGAGTGAATCAACATTGCTATAGCATTTTCTAAGGAACTAGAAATCTGTCTTCTCCAAAGTCAAGATGGAGATGTCTTTACTAGTGACTTGCGGTATCTTGATACGGGTGCCACCAATTACATGACTAGAAAAAAAGACTTCTTTTATCATTTTGATGATAATAAAATAGGGAGAGTAAAATTCAGTGATGGTTCAAGGCATTGACATCTACAGTGAATGGTCAATTGTGATGAAATGTGTCAATAGAGAGAACTTGAAATTAAGGAATGTCTTGTATACACTTAAGCTACATATAAATATCTTGAGTCTTAGCCAACTTGATGAAGACAGTTGCAACATGAATTTAGAAAATGAAATTCTGATAATTCATGATTCTAATGAGAAACTTTTGACCAAAGTGCATAGATCTTATGACAAGCTATATCAACTAAAGTTGAATATAGTGAAAATCTTCCTATTAATAAAGGAAGAAGATCAAATAGTATGGCTTTAGCATCGACATTTTGGGCACTTAAATTTCAGGTCATTAATGTCTATTACTAATCAGGTGATTAGGATGCCATCCCTTGAAAAACTTAAAGAGATCTACCAAAGTTGTGTTGCTGAAAAGCAGCAAAGAAAGTCTTTTCCCTCATCAAATTTCAAAGTCACGAAGCCTCTTGAGCTTGTTTATGGAGATATTTGTGGGCTTATTACTTCATCAACCCTTGGAGGGAGTAAGTACTTTTTTCTAAGCTCATGTGGGTTGCCATGTTGAAGAACAAGTTGGATGCTTTTCAAGCCTTTAAGAAGTTTAAAGCATTGGCTGAAAATAAAAAGGAGACGAAGATAAAGTGTTTAAGGATAGATCGTGGAGGTGAATTTATTTTAGAAAAATTTATGAAGTTTTGTAATGAGCAAGGTATTAAAAGACAGCTAACAACTCCTAATTCACCACAACATAATTGGGTTGTGGAAAGAAAAAATAAGACTATCATGTCCATAGTTAGAAGCATGATGAAGGAGAAAAACTTACCATTAGAGCTATGGGGAGAAGTAGTAGCACATGTGTTTATATTTTGAATAGGTTCACCCACGAAAAATTTGCAAGGTGTAATTTCATACAAAAAATAGACTAGTAAGATACCTTATGTTGACCATCTCAAAGTATTTAGTTCTATTGTTCATGTTAAAACCACTAGAGAGAGACTGAAAAAGTTGAAAGACAAATGCCAGCCTATGATTTTCAGTGGCTATGAGACTAACACCAAAGGCTGTAGGTGCCTTGATCCTCTAATCATGAAAGTTCATATTAGTAGGGATATGGCCTTTGAAGAAGGGAGCAAATGAGAATGGAATATAGAGAAAAATGCAAATGATGAAAATCAATTAATCCTTCTTCACTCTCTAATTTAGTGGTTGACAATTTTGAACATAAGGAGTTCATACTTAGAGACACGTTCATAAAAAATTTAGAAGAATTCTCTTCTCCAAAAAAGGTGCAAGCAAGAAGATTAAAGTCTGTTCAAGATATCTATAATGAGATTAATCCATTGCCATCTAGCATGGCTGTTTGCTACACTTCTAACCAATGACTTATCTTGAAGCCTTTGAACATGAAGTGTAGAAGTAGTTAATAAAAAAAGAATTAGAGGCAATAGAAAAGAGTGGTACTTAAGAATTGATTTCTCCATCACTTGGTTCCAGACCCATTAGGCTCAAATAGGCATTCAAGATCAAAAAAAATCTAGATGAGAAGTGACACGACATAAGGCTTGTCTGGTTGTAAAGGGGTACACTCAAAGATATGGGATTGATTATGAAGAGGTATTTGCTTCAGTTATAAGATTTGAGTCTATTTGTATGTTGGTGGCTCTTGCAATACAAGGTAGAAAAGAAATACATCATTTGGATGTGAAATCTATTTTCTTGAATGATAAAATTGAGGAAGAGATTTATGTGAAGCAACTAGAAGGCTTCATTGTGAAAGGAAAAGAACACCATGTGTTTAGATTGAAAAAGGCCATTTATGAGCTCAAGTAGGCACCAAGAACTTGGTATTCCAAGCTAGGTCAGCTCTTATCCTCTATTGATTTCATTGGAAGTGAACATGAGCATATTGTTTACTTCAAGAAAAAAGTGTACTATGATGAATTACAATTATACTCACACTCCCATAGAAACATGTCTAAGTTTCACAAAGAATGGGCGACATTCTACAATAGACTCCACTATCTATCAAAGTGTGATTGGAAGTCTCAAGTATTTGACTCATATTTGACTCAATCTCGTGTTCAATGTCAAATTTATCAACAGATTTATGGAGCATCCGACATCTGAACACATGCTAGCAGTGAAGAGAGTCATCAAGTACATTAAAGAGACATGATAAATTTTCATTATCATGCATTAATAATTAATAAATATAATATAGTTTTAGCCTTAGCTTATGATAGTTAGACTTATATTTGTGTTAAATTATGAAAAATAGTTTTTAATTAATTAATGTGATTTTTTTGACTAATTATGTGATTTTATACGAATTTTTATAATTTTATAGTCTTATTTTTGAGATAAATGAAGAAAAAGAAATTAAAATAGAAATATAGAAAAAAGGGGGACCCATCAATTAGCCAAGCCCATAAGCAGGTCAGAAGCGCAGTCAAGAAGAGCCGCGAGTAAGGACTCGAGTGGCTAGGACCAGTGGGGACACATGTGTGCCACTCTCCTTCTATTGTTACTAGTGGTCAGCCAATTGTGAGACAAGAAGTGGTCGTACACACAAAAGAAAAGGACTCATTACTAGCAAATATGATATTACCATTTATTTACCTAAGACTTCAACATACAAGTGATTTGGGACTAAACTCACATCACACCTTCCCCAAAAAGGCTTCAAAAATTTTAATACCTAAACTATCATTTAGTTATAATAGAGATATATTATGATGACATCACTTAATAAAGCCATTAGAGTATTTATTTCAATCTCTCTCATACAGATGGGAGATTGACATAGGTTCGAATCCTTCTAGAGTTAAAACTCGTACTTTTATTTGATTATTATGACTTTCTTATATATCGTCGGTAAAAGATTAGGCCGCTAGAATTATTAAATCATCGACGAAAATCTCATCAATATAATTCGTGGAGCATTATTACTAAAATTATTAAATAATTCACAATAAAAGGATCACGAATTCATCAAGTAAATTGTCTCTAATTGATCAACGAACAAGCTGTCGTTAGGAAGAGGACGATCTACCAAGAGACGTCGCCACCTTTTAAGAGCGTACTAGATGTGACGAAGAGCCTCCTCTTACTATGTGGATCTAAGGATGAAGTTTCTTAACATGTGTCTTACCTTCATGCAACTCCTCTCCGTTGGGTGACAGTCGTCGAAGAGGCGTAAAGTTGCCATTTTTTCACTTCGTCAGGTGACAGTCACTAGAAATGATTTAATGACCCATTTTATCATCTCTGAACTTTATAAGAAGATCTAAAAATTACCCACATTGTCTTTATCTAAAAAGAGCCTTCAAGGTTGTAAACACTACATGACAATCTTACTAAATGCTCAAGATTTCGATGCATCGTCAACACATTGTCAACATATCGCCATCACAATGCCAAAACTCTGTTTTCCTACTTTCAACTTATGTTTTGCTTCATTTAGTGATAATTTATTTGATTTAAATTTACTAAATTATTTTTTATTAAAATATGATTCTTTTAACTTTTATAAATCTTAATTTGATAATTTAAATCATTTGTAACTACTTACATAAGAATCATCAAATAGAACTTTATTTTCACCTAATTTGTGTTTGTCAAGTGCTAACGTCATCTTGATGTTTGCACCCCTATTTCTCTTTTTTGTGAATTTAAATATATTTCAATTATATTTCTTTCTAAAATTTATAAAAAATCATATTCTTAGAAGAAAATTCTCAAAAATTACCCGATATTATATTACATTCTTAAGATTGACCTGGAAAATTACTACTATTTTTAGAAATTTTACTGAATTATAATTGATATATTATTTTAGAAATACTTCTAAATATCTAAAAATTAGTATTTTCTAATTTTATAAATTTTAAATTTACATAATTTATTATACAATGACTAAGTCACGTCAGACAAGATGTAGCAAAATTAATTGGCTACACCGACAATTATTTTGCTAGAGATATAAAAAATTAGAGTACCACAAGCCAAATGTTCTACTTAAGGTCTATGGCAATTAGTTAGACCTCACATAAGCAAAAGATCATGACATTGTCAACTTGTAAAGTAGAATACATTGCCAACACTGCCACAGCTTGTCAAGAAATTTAGCTGAGTTGTCTAATTGCTGAGTTAAAGGGAGAAGAGGTAAAAATGGTTCAGTTAATGGTTGATAATAAATTATCTATTGATCTAAGTAGGAATCCAGTTCATCACAGCCACATGAAACATATCGACATACATTATCATTTTATTCGTTTCTAATTAGAACAAAAACTAATCAAACTGGAGTATGTGAAGACAGAGGAGCAATTGGCATATGGCTTTACTAAAGCATTGGGAAGGCTGAAGTTTAATGATATGCATGAGAAGCTGGGACAGCATTATTGGAGATGAGGAGCAATATCAAGGAGGAGAATGATGAGTATAGATAGACAAGGAGGAAGAAGAGGGTGAAGCAGCGCGTCGAGGTCATCAAAGTGTGCAGGATTTATTGGCTCGGCGAGTGCTGTGGTGGCTGCTTCTCGCTATTCCCAGTTCTCGTTTTATAGACGTAAATGTTGACAAGTCTTAACTCTGTCGGAGATAACTAGAGAGACAAAAAGGGAGAGACTTGCCCTACTCTGTCGCTGTTCAACTGATGGAGGGGAATGTACCCTTTCAGAGTACTCATTTTGTGGTGTTAGTCAAAATTAGTAGACACGTAGAAGTTCAGGATCATGAAGAGAGGAGGGAACGGTCAGCTCCTGCAGCTGCGTAAGCCTCTGGAGGCAAAGAGCGCAGGGGTACTCGCGGTTCTACTCTTTTTTATGTTCCCCTCCTTGAAAGTGGCTTCGTGTGTGTGCTGCACGCATAGTTCGAGAGTAGAGGCTCCCGGATGATGCCTAAGGCCATTAGTTTATTACTTTCTCCTTCATTCCATTGATCGGCATACAAGCCAACCAGTCGTCGCTTCATTTCGTTCCACTTCGTCGCTTCTCTGTGTATCATGAGCGCATTGGTCTCCCCTCGGACTTTTCTGAGGTCTGTAAGCAGACGAGAAAATGGCATTAAATACCACAAGGAGAATCAAAAAATGTTGGAAAAAATTGCAAGACTGCAGATGGGGAACCCAGAATACTCCGCTGAAAATGCCGACCAGCGTCGCGCAGAAAATTTATTTCATCGCCCGCGAGGACGCCATATTTCAGGACATGTCGATGAAAATTGTGGGGATCCCACTCATCTCTCGATTCTCTGGGAGGATTAAATCTCAGGTCGAGCAGTCGGAAACATCACCATCTTTGTAAAGGCGTTTCCTTTGTGCTCTTGACAGAAAGGTGAAGAAAAGCCGATAATTCGTTGAGGATTTTGCTCCACTTTTATGTGGCCCCAGTCACTCATAAAATCGCCTCTTCTTTGTGTTATTGCGTGAGGCTACCATCTCTTGTTGTCCCAAGATTTGTTCATATGTTAACGGATACTCAGAGACTTTAATAACCCACTACGTTCAACAGCCACCTTCTTTCCTGATATTACAAAATGCAGCTTGATGGGGGATCGATCCCCTTATACAGCATGTTGCACAATAGAGGGATCTCTTGAACCGTTGTCCAGACCCGGCCTGATTTCTGAAGAACCACTCCCAATGAGAACAACTGACTTTCGAGAAAGACTTAAGATTTTAGGCGTTTATGTTGGCATTAGAAAACACCTGCAGCGTCTTTCAGCGTTTGATATCACTTTTACGCGCTTAAAAACTTGAAAATCCCTGATATAATTGAAGAATTCTCTGACTAATGAATTATATCAGGACGGAAGATGGAGAGAGAGAGAGAGATGCAGCAATATCATATCGGTCTTATTTTTTAATGAATAAATGTCAATAGATAAAAAGGTGAAAGATCGACCCAGCAGGGAGTAGAAAATAAGTCCCATAAAAGAGAAAAATGTGAGACCTAAATTAGATAGGGGCCACAGAATATATACGTTCCACTGAGAATTTGAAACGGACTAATGTCTGTTCCAATCGGAGCATCCTTGATTCAGAAGTTACCAGAGCCATCGCTATGCGTTGGAGATAACTTCAAATAGAGCGCCTCTTCATCACAAGCTGCAAATTTTTCCACCCATGGAGAGGCATTCATCGGGACTATCGAAGGCATCGGATTCATGACACCTCTTCGAAGGTTGCCATGACAATCAGACGAAACGCTGCTCGTAGGAATCATTGCGTCTTCGATGCTGAAAAACAAACAATACGACTGATTACTAGAAACGAGTGGGGCAGCTTCTATCTGATTTTCTCATTAATGTGCGGAAAATTACGGTTGTACCAATTAAGGGAAGGTTTCCTCGTGACGAAAGTTGGGCCTGCTCACTATCGAAACGATCGATTGACCGGATAAATACCAGAATTTCTTTATGGAAACGTGGGCCACTGACGTGGATTCTTCGTTGCCATCAAATGGAGTGTAAAGTGAAGAGCGAATATGGGTTGTATCTACTTTTTTTCTTCCATCATTCTCATCCTTGTACTGTCCCAAAATTGCCCTAGGAACATATTAGCAGAGTTATCGCCATTGTAAAGACACGAGATAGAAAAAATACTCAGCCCGATTGGTCCCTACAGGTGCAATTCTGAGATCTCTGATCAACATCACTTGGCCAATGGATTCTTATGAAAAGACACCTCAGAATGTCAAACCTCTACCCGCTCGACCCCATCATTCTACGATATCTTTTAAACCTCTTAACCCGACTTTCTCCCACCTGTATCGCGCTACCGCACCAGTTACAACAGCTAACGGGACGATCCATCTCTTTCTCTAACATCGACATTTTCCCTGAAGCTTGACTAGCTGCGTTCGTTAAAACCTCCTACTTTCTACGCATTAGTACCATCTAGATAATATATGTCAATATTCTGGAAGACCTTTCATCCGAAGTATTTGGGGATTTCGTCACTCAGGGGAATCGGCCTAACTAAGTACATGTTTGACATTACCGTATTGCCTTACGCACAAATAAACTGTGGTTAAGGAAAACGAGATGCAACCACCAGTGAAAGAACGATGTGGTCCAGTCTCGGGCGGTGCCATATTGCGCTACTGTGGATCCGTCTTTTCATGACGCCAAACGAACAGTACTACCCAATGAACTCCAACTGTCAACGCCAGTTCACATCGAAGAGTTTGAGTGGCTTAAGTTTAACCTTTCATCTTTCTCCCCTATCCTTTACATTGGCGGCTGACTTTTCGAATGGGAAACGACCTTGTACAATGTTTGGAGCTGACGGTGCCCGGCGAGACTAACCATCCAAGACCCTCCCCCAGACGTCTCTCTTCCTCTTCCCTCGTATATAATGCATATATAGCCTCGGTTTCCTCGTTGTTATCGTCGTCATCTTGTTTCTTGGGAGACTTTACATTCATTTAATGCTCCCGTTATCTCCTTGGTTCGATGCCATGTCCTCTCTGATGAATATGATTCAGCGGAACTCTGGGATGGCTCGGCATTCAGGTTTCTGCCCGAGTTTCCGGAGACGGGGGATAAGCGGATAGTGTGTGACTCTTGCATCGATTCCCAGTGTTACCCTAACCACGTGGCGGACAAATTTGTCGGCCCAGATATGAGAGGACCTGCATGCAAATGACTGGTCTCGGTTTTCTTCTTCTTCGTCGGTGCGAAAAGAGAGATGACTTGTCCCCGTGCCGATAATGATGAAATATCGTCAGTTTTTTTCCAAGAAGTTCGACGATTGATGGAAAATAAAAGACTCGTCTCGAAGTGGGTATGCCCATGAAAAAGATACAATAAGGAAAACGAAAGCACAGTGCGGGCAAATTTTAAAAGATAAACTGAAATCCTACGGACCTGAAAAAACCACATTATATTGTATAAATCTTAGTGCAAATTTGAGATTGTAAGAGTACTTTTCTGCGACTAGGATCTTAAGCGAATAGTTTCTATGAATTTCGTTTGTCTTGGAATGTCGACCGTTCATATTGAAAGAATTTCAATTTGGGTGTAGAAGCATGATGGTCATGATTAAATCCTCGTCAACTTTCTAAACACATTGTGGGATAATTTCTAATTAATTGAGAAATTCATTCCTCATTGAAATGGACTACAGTAGTGCTCATCAAACTTTGAGGGAATCCATTTATACTAACAGAAATATGTGACTAGATTAAGATACCTAAGTGCATAAATTTCAAGCCAACCTTTTTATTGAGAACAATAAGGCATACATTTAAACTTAACTCTCAAAAATAAATACAAATATGAGAAAATCAATGTCCCCACTACGGATACACAGCTTATCCTCCAACCAGCACATTAACAACCAGCTCAGTGTACATATCGTGTATTACTCTCTTCTTCACTCTGAATTATGGCCAAGTTGTAATCTTCAGACTCCATTATACTTGTCATCCAAAAAATGTTTACGATGGATCCTTACTTATTTTTTCAGCGAAAAAATTGAGTCTTATAATTATTTAGAAACTTTTTTTTTCTCTTCATAATGTTGAAATCAGCAGGCCAAGAATGGGACGCTGAAATTCGGATGATTTTATTTTATTTTTTACAAAAATACAAGAACATGGATCCCTCATTTACGCGAAATAACAACCATAAAATATGTATTTTAATTTTAAATTACCCATTTGATTTATGTCGGACCTACCTGATCTATGTAAGTTGAGTCCAACATAATAAAAGAGTTTTTATGGCATAAACTCAAGATGATATGAAATCACCATCTCGTTAAAACCTCATGAAACTTCAAGAATTTTTAGGTACTTGGGTATTTGAGGAGCTCACAGTTAATTATGTATGATTTGAGAGATTTAGGGCCACGTCTACTCATTACTTACAACTCCATAATGTTAAAATAATGCCTTGGATGCTGAAACATATTAGCCACATGATAATTATTACCTTTTATGGCACTAGGATCAATGTGTCAAACCCTGCTCATGTATTCTCATCCTTGGTGAAATATTTTGTAAACTTAAATCATACATAAATTACTTTATTTTTTAATCACATATTAATTATAAAAATTCAAGTCATATTTTTAACCACTTAGAGATATATTTACATATCTCTATAATATAACGTAAAAAAAGGTAGAGCGTTCCTTAGTGACTTGAAAAAAAAATGTTCAAGAAAAGGTGACCACTTTGTTTATAATGAAATTTTCATCGAATTTAATGTATATTAATTATTTTCAATTGGGGATACATTGTAAAGTGTAAATAGTGATCCAAATCAATAAATTTTGCTTTGTCCAAACAATAACTAATGTTACTGTAACATTATCTACTTAGTTATTAAGATCTAAGACAATCTTTGCTTCCAAATGTCAATAATTAATGCATTGTCATGACTCTTATGTTCTTGGTATATTGTCTTAGGTACAACTCGTCAAAAACCCTATGATGGAATGGTTCTTTCAAACTTATATTCACATAATTTACAACACCATAGTACTATTGCCATAGCTCCATTGTTGTTGGAATATGGTCTTAATTCAATCATGTGTCAAATGTAGGTACCATCTTCCTGGTAAAATATGTGAACTGGTTCCTTTGAGGTTACCTAATCTAATAGCTTCAGTACATTGTAATTATGCTATCGTCATGGGTTGACAATTTTCGGAAAAGGAAGCTTGTAATTCAAATGTTGCACTCTTTGGTTGACATTATTTGAAATTTTGTGATAGTTGATCATCAATAGTAAGCAAGATTTGTATTCCCTTGGTTATTTTGAAGTTAATCTGCCCACACACTTTAAAGTGTTAAACTTTATTAGCAATATGTAAAGTGAGCCTAGGAAGAATTCACAAGGAGAGGAAACCGAATGGGATGGAAACAAGGAAATTAAATAGCGCAATTAATACCCTCCATATGGTGGCGTGGAGTAAGAAACGGCAAGTCACGGGGTGTTCTTGCAGGATTCCACCCCACCCCCGCGATTCCGGGCTACTTCTCCCCGCCGAACTACGTCCGTTCTCACCCACCACCAACCAATAACTTATTGATTATTGTATAGTTTTGGGGCTCTAAATAATTAAAAAACAGGGTCCGTCGCCGGCGTCGGAGAGGAGGCCGGTCCAGTTCTTGGAGCGGTTTACAGATGACTGATGTTCACAAACCCCCGACTCCCCTGCTCCTCTTCATCTCCGTCTTCTGCCGAACTCGTCAAATGCCACGGCGTCTACCTTCGACGGGTATGCCCCCACCCGCCATGAACAGTTCCCGAAACACAGATGGGGTGTGTGGGGATCGAATACGGCAAGGCAGATGGGTTCGCGGCCGGAACTGTCCTCAGCCAGAGGCAGGATCTCTAGAACCCCAAGCGCGCAGAATGGAGATTTCAGACAGACATGCTGAGGAGAGGATGTGAACCCAAGTGTAGTGGAGAAAAACTGGTCTTGTTATTTGCCTCTGAGAACATAATGTTGTCGATCTACTGGCAGGAAGGAAGAGAGAACGAGCAGTAAGCAACGCTCTGAGCGGAGAATCTCTGAATCTTCTTCGTGGATTTCCCCGGTTCCTCGCCGGACGAGCTTGTCAAGGGGATGCCGGCCAGTGAGAGGCGTAGTCGTTGACGCGCATCATGTTGTGCCTCTTCGAGGGAGCGGAGGGAGGGACGAGGACGCCCCTCGGAAGGAAGCCGAAGGTCACGCATCCCTCGACGGCGGAGGATCGACGGCCGCTGGGGGTGGATAGGGCTTCACTACGCGTCTGGTCGTCGGAAGCTGTCGGCGCTCCCGCGGCAGCGCGTGAGAGATGGGTCCTCGCCCCGATGGAGCATGGGTAAGGGAGAACTAGGAAGAGGATGAGCAATGGGAGGGCGCGGTGAAGGACCCCGGCAGCCATTGGAGTATCTGGAGCGGATCGCTGAAAGCTTGGCCGGCGCTGTGGAAGTAGTGCCTGTTACTGACCGGGCATCCTCCCTTTATATTATGGGAGGTCGACAACTTTTCCGCTCCGTTGGATGACGTCAGAGAGAGAGAGAGAGCGAGAGAGAGAGGAGAGACAAAAGATGAGAGGAGTTCGAACCAGAGAGTGTGGGTGAGGAAACTTTCCGGGTGGAGAGGAGTAAGAGGAGTCCGCTCCCTAACTGTCCAGCGTCGTGCTCGCTCACACACTCGATCGACCAGGAAAGCAAAGCCGTCCTTCCTCCAGATCAAGGAATCGTTCATTCGAAACACTCCCCCATTTGCGCGCCAGCTCAAGCTGAGGGGATGTCGGTCCTCCGTCTGTCGTTGCAACATGTCGGCGGTGGGTTGCCTGCCGATCCAGCGTTTGACGGCCCGCCGAGATTTCCGCCGCTGGCATAACGTCGATCTCAGCGAGGAGTGAGAAACTTCTTGGGCCTGGCTGGTGGGAGGACAGCCTTTACGCAGTTACTTTCCCTGCTCGTCTCCGCTGGACCCCTTCAACCTCCGCCGCGGAGAGTCCAGCCTGCTGTCGTCACGCCGGTGGGCTTCCTCGTTCTTCTCGTCAACAACGGTGCCTGGCACGTTGCGCACACGCGTGCGTTCCATGCAGTAGGTCGCCGAAGCCATCCTCACGTACGGCAACCAACATCTCCCTCCTCTCTCTCTCTCTCTCTCGGACCAGCCGCTTCAGGTCTCATGTTTTTAAAGAGGTTAGCAGGTAGTATCTTCTCATCAATTCCTTCCGCCTCTAGCCTAGCTGATGAAGAGATTCCTGCTCCCCCGGACACCTGCGCCAGCAGCAGAGGCGGCGCAGCCGGTGCCTCTTATTCAAGGCTTCTGCCTCCACTTTCTGGACAGACCCCTCAGAAGGCAGCAGCCGGCGAGACCGACCACCGACAAGCACCCAATCCAAGGCACCAAAGCTGCCCATTTCATTGACCACCAGCCCAATCCACCCGAGCCCAGTATGCTCTAGAGAGGGAGAGAAAGAGGGAGAGAGGAAAGGGGCAGCATCTGAATCTGTCAATGTCCAGTCCGGAAGCACAATCACTCAGCCACTGTTTTCGCAGCTGGAGGGATCTCGCCGCTGCCACCGAGGTGTTCGACATCTGGAACCGGCTCGGCGTTGCTATCCCCAGCGGCGGCAGGGGGTCCGCCGGCCTCCTCTGCCGCGGCAGCATCCCTCGGCGCGGTCGCCTCCGCAGAGTCGGCCTCCGTCGGCCTCTGCAGCTTCTGCGGCTGCGCTTGGGATGCAGCGGCGGCCGCTGCCTCCGGGGAGGAGGCCTGGTGGGCCTTGGTGGCCTGCAGGATTCTCAGCCGGTACTCCGTCTCCGGCCGCCGGCAGACCTTCCTCAGGGGCACTATCTCCTGCAGCGGAGAGGGGCTCTCGCCATTCACACAACCAGACACGGCGACAGAATAATCCACACGCAGAGAGAAACGAAGGAAGGCTCTGAGATGAGGACTCACCTCGGATTGGTCGTGATCGTAGCGAACCAGAAACCTGCAGCGGCATCCGCGGGCGTCGTGTCTCCGCCTCTGAGCATCCAGGACGTGCGCATCGAAGTAGAGGGCCTGCTCTTTTCCTTCCTGGTAGCGGCATCCATGGCGGGTCAGCATCGTTGGCGAGTAAAACGGAGTGCACAGACAGACACAGGAAGGTAGAGGATGATGGTGGAAGAAAAGTGGCAATTTAAACCGAAGTTCAAGGGTTTTATATCATGGTGAGTAAAGTCAAAAGAAAAGCCATTATTCATTACAGAGAACAAAGCCGCAAAAAATGATATCTACACATAGTCCCATTGACTCTGGCAAAGTTTGATGGTCAGCTCTCGGGCCAGCACGGTCCCCCATTGGTCTAACCCGTGAGAGCTGACTACGATTATCGATTGACTGACTGACAAGTGCACGCTTATCAATCAAAGAAACAAACACCGCAGCCTCGCAGAGTTCCATCTATATTGCTCTGTCTGAACGAGGATAAAAACCAAGTATAAGAATCAAAACGCCTACATACTAGGAAACATATTCGCGGACGAGAACCTAGCTCTACGAGGATATGTATGCACGAGAACTCGGACATAGACACACGAGCATTTGGAGAATACGTAAAAACAGCCAAAAGACGCTGCTCCGCATGACAGAAATAAATGGAAGCTCTCCGATGATGGAAAAAAATATTGGATCAGCACAGCTCCGTAAGGCAACCACGATGCTGATGGCACGCACGATGCTGAGCCAATATATTGAAAATCGCATCATGAAGAGGCAGTTGAGAAGGTGCCTTGTTGAGCCAAGGGAATGAATCTCCAAGAGAAAGGCTTAAAACCAAGTACAATCCAAAGCATGACTCGTAGAAGATGTAAGCACCTGGAAACAGAGTATGAGATCTCCAGGAAGCACGACGACGCACTCAGAAGCTTCACATGGAAGAGACCGCTGCCGAACACACTTGCGCACATTAACCCACTCATCTTCCTCTATGCCAAAACCAGAAAAACGAACAAGAACTTCCTGAAATGAAAAATAGTACTTTTAAAAAATGATCGCTAGATATTCATGTCTAACCTAGCCATTCATGCAGAAAAATGATCCTACTCATCGTACAGAAATTAAACTCAAATCGTTTTCCCTTCTAAACATAATTACGACGGGAACCCACTGCCTACATGTTACATTTACTTCACACTGACGATTGAGGAGATGATCTTGTGTAAATCCTACGAACGAAATCAGATAATGTATGATACCTTCCTTACGAACCATATGGAATAACTTCTTGAATCAGTTAAAATGCATTGAATTTGATGCGCTAGAAAATGCCTTGTATTTCATCGCACCTAGAAGTTTTATGCACCAGAAGAAATTTAGGAAAAATTACCGGATCACCAGTCTCAAACATTCTGTGGGAAATAAACTGTGCAACATCATACCTGAAAATAAAAACACAGCACAATCAAAGGTTGAATAAACGTAATCCCATCACCAGATGCAAGGGTCTATATTGCCAAAAGAAGAAATCGCGAAATTGTACATGAATACAAAAATTCTGCACGAAATAAGCTGACGAATAGAGGGCCCACTCTGACTAGAGCGACCATAGGTTGCTTTTTATGCCAGTGGGTTTCTAAAGATTCAAGCTGATGCATGCCATGCTCTCTCTATACATATTACCAACGAATAATTGGTCACCATAAATAAAGTCAACTTGCAGAGTGGGTCTCCACAAAGTCCGTCAATTATTTATGTTCCAATGGCACCTCAAGCTAAAACAAAAGCCGTCTTATCAATTTTTGACAGCTCCAGGGGACCATTGCTCCAGATAAACTTTTTCTAGGGAGGATTCCATGCATAATATTTATTGGCATTTAATCGAACCGACGACCGTCTGAAGTCCGATAACAACAAGATAATTAACGTGCGATCCTATTTCGGCCCAACAACATTTTTTATTCTGTTTACAGAAATCTACAAGATTGACACTATGCATCGCCCACAATTCCACATTCATAAGGTCTGTCCACCTTCTATATTTTATTAAATTAAAAGAATTTTTTGGTACAGAATTCTTCTCTGCCATGCTAGATCCAACCCAATGCAAGAAGAACCCAGGATAAAACCCTGAGTCATGTAGGATCGCACCAAAGGGCAATAATCAGAGAGCAAAGTGATTCTATGAACTCGTCTTCAGTGAGATCAGACAAACGTTGCCGAAATCAGACAAACAGAATAAAAAAGAACTAATATGCTCACATCATGCCACAGTTAAGTGCTCAAGTCAAAAACAATGTTTCACACATGAAGGGTAAGAGATTTTAGCAATACTGCTGCATTATAAGTTACTCCAAGTAACAAACAAAGGAAAACTAATGGGAAGCACTAACCATGCACCATCTCTAGCTGATTTGGCTTCAAACTCCATCTGATTGCCGTCTAAAGAATTCTTTGCTGCATAGTTAAAGGAATTAACAAATCAGAATTCCCATTAGTTGTCTGAAGATTTCTTCGCTGCAAATGTGAAGCAATAAATAAATCAGCATTGTCAATAGATCTAATGCAATTAACCTGTAGAATGCACGGGATCAAAAATGTAGGACAAATGTGTTGAAATGCAACACAGAAAAAACTATCATTGATTTGGATAAAATGCAGCAGTACTTAGTCAACTTAAGAGATAAAATCAGCTTCAGCATAGCTTAAATAGATAACAAACTAAGGGTTGACAAGACAACGCCAGCAGACGAGTCTATAAGCGACACTTGACAACATTTTGACTTATGAGAAATAAGATCGCTGAAGCAGGGGCAGTCAAAAAGCAGAATCATTGGTGGATGAATCATTGACTGAGCATCTGGTTTACATTCTAGTCAGATATTGCTTTCATAGGCTAGATTCAGATTCACAGTATAGGGAGAAATGACAACTTCTGCTGTTAGCTCCTTTTTCAAAGATTCAGATTTAAAATTGTGACTTTCTGTGGATATTGCTCATTTCCAACGTAGACAGCATCTTAATTCATGTGATAAACACGCATGCACGGTTTTGGTTTATGAAGCGGCGGTTACATCCTCTTACTAATTCGGATAGGCCCAAAAACTAGTCTCAACTGGGTAACAGAACATGCTTCCCAAGAGGAGTTCCAACCTTGAGCAGAAGGAGCCGGAGAAGCTACATTTCTGATTTGAATAGGTTCATCCCGAGCTGCTGGCGTAACATTCAGTTTGCCCGGAGCCTTAACCACCTTTGCCCGTTGAGCATACCTTCTATTCTGGAACCAGTTCCACACCTGAAAACATCCAATGTGGTTGATGAAGAAAAGCTCCCCGGCGGATGAATCCCGCATTTCAAGACGAGCGGAGACGCTATTCTCACCTGCTTAGGTTGTACGACCACCTTCCCACTTCTCTCAGCCGAGGCACTTCAGGCAAATAAAATGCAAACATGACTCTATCAGTGATTTACAAGAGCATGGGTAAAAGATTGTATGAACACCGGCCTTTGTGGCTAGCAGCGCCAATGTTATACGACTTGAACACGCAAGAGACGCACCTGAACTTCTCTGCGAGGGAGCTGATGAGTCCTCGATCAGGTATTACATTGTTGGACACTTGCAAGCAGGCTTCCATCTCCATCACCTGGACAAATGAAAAAAGATTGGTGCTAAATAACGACGAAGTGTAGACCGATACGGAGTGGCGACGGAAAACCGATTAGGATTCCAGCCAATGCATTATAGGGTTCCCTGGTTACCGAGCTCAAGCTATAATCCAGATTTCTCTAGTACAAGATTATGGCGCCGTGCCCTAATCGACAGCCACAACCACACCCCCCCCCCCAACCGCCGAGTAGAATACCAGTGGACACATTGAACTGGTATGCGGCGACGACGTCGAAACACAAACTCCGGTTGTCCTCGCGTATTTTGGGGATTGGGGAATCCAGCCAGGCGTGCGAAGAGGCAGACACTCGCAGAATGAGAAAGAACTCGTAGCAGAGGTCGAGACTACGGAAGACAAAAATGAAACCCTAGCCATCCCATTAAATTTCAATCTTCTTCGTCCGGAATGGTGTACCTCGCTTGGCGTGAAACGGAATACGGGGCCTCCCCCGAGAGGCGGCCGCCCCATTTTCTCAGCAGCCTCCGCCGCCCTGACGAACGCCAGACAATCCTCCCGGTCCCCCGCGCCCCAAAACCGTCGGAGACGACGGCGTCACAAGCAGCAACAATCCTAGCGATAGATCATTCTGTATATAATTACAGAACTATAAGAAGACGCAGAGGAATTTGACAACCAGCAACCTCACAGATAGAGAGACAGACAGACAGAGAAGAAGAGGGGTGCGGCCGGGAAGAATGAAGGCCCTTCAGCGTCAGCTTTAACATGAAGACCGATTTATAGTCCACTTTTATATTATTCTACGATTTATTAATATATTTTTAGAAATAGTGAAAACTTCGATGCTATTAATATATTTAGTTCGAAAACTATGTTGAACATATTATTTACAGACATAGTCGTCCGCATCCAGCGCCGCCGCCACCGGCTCCGTCGGCGGGAACTGAACGGCGGCGAGCATGGGAAGACGCGGTGGCGCCGCCGCTGGGACACCATAACGATTACAACGAGCGGGTTGACCAAAGGATTCCTACGACGGATGATGGTCAGGAAAATAAAAACCCAGACAAATATTTACGACAAGACATGACAAGCTAGACAGAAAATGCGGAGCCGTCCGATGAGCAAGCAGCCTCAGAAGAACGCTCAGGGGGAAGAAGAAGACGGTTCCGTCTTCTTGGGCTTCCTCGCGAATGGCCGGCAGGCCTGGATGCTAAGGTCGACGGCGGCGGCGAGCGCCATGAAGATGGCGGCGTCCTCAACACAGGTCACATGGCGGACGGCCAGCTGCACCAGGGGTTTGCTGCTCTTGCCCTCCCCCCGCACTGTACAGTTCATCACGAAGCCGCCGGCGGCGCCGGGCAAGGGCGCCGCCGTCGGCAGGGAGTCGGCCGGAGTTGCAGCGGCGGGCCTCTGCCTGTCCATGTCGATGAAGAACTCGCCCCCGCTGTCTGCGCTGATCAGCACCTCCGCGATCTGCACGCCGTCGTCCCGCCCTTCCGGGAGGAGGAAGAGGCGGCAGCAGACTGACTCCCCGCCGGCGGCGCCGCCTCTCTCTCGCCAGGCCTCGAGGCGGGCCCAGGGATGCCAGCTCTCCGGCTGGCCGGGCGGGTCAGGGCGGAGGATGAGCCAGGCGCCGGGATTGGAGCGGGCGACCCAATCAGAGCCCGTCGACGGCACAAAAGGGGTCGCCATGAAAGCAGCCGCCACGGCAGAGCCGGAGAGGTCGTGAATCATCACCCTCCAACCCTTTCTCTCCCTTCTCTCCCCATCGCCGTCGGCGTCGTCACTATTGGAGTTCGACCAGCAGCTGCTCGTCGCCTCCGCCTGACTCGCCCTGTCCCAAACGTCGGTCTAGTCAGTGAAGAAGAAGAAGAAGAAGAAGAAAAAGAAGAAACAGAGCTGGATGAAGTCGGCGAAGAATTCAGTGAAGAAGAAGAAGAAGAAGAAGAAGAGGAAGGAAGGGCCGTACGTACCGTCTCTCCCGGCTAAACTTGCAGCTGAAGATGGGCTGCTTGATGGTGCCCTGGAGCTGGACCACTTGAGGGCTCAGGGCGGTTTCGTCCTCGAACTGGAAGACGTATCTCGGGTCGGGGTCCAGGTTCACTCTCAGGTGCAGCTCCGGCGGCGGCCTGTCCTCTCCCCGCAAGCTCCTCCCGAGGTCGACCCACCCGCTGTGGAGCAACGCCGGCCGCCCCTCGCCCCACTGAGGCCCCACCCGCAGCCTGAAAGTCCCGACCTTCCGCCTCCTGCCGCCGAAACCGCAGCGGGATCGCCGCCGCCGTCTGTAGACCGCGACCTCCAGACATGACCCGGAGGCTCGGAGGCAGCGCGAGACCATCAGCGCCTTCACGTCGGACTCCCCGAGGTAGAAGACGACGGCCGGATTGTCGATGGGGCGCTCCGGGACGGCCTCCGGCGACGGCAGCAGCGGGACTGCCGCCGTTTGAGTAGGGAAGCCCCGGAGCCGAATCTCGCAGGAGTACAACGAACTGGCCGGCGGCGCAGATGTCGACGGCGCTCTAGTCGGCTGCGTCCACAGACCAAGCGACCCAATGGAGACCCTGACGAAGGTCTGCGGGTCCATCGCCACTCTCACAAGCTCATCTTCACCTAGTCACTGGGGCGGTGCTGACCCATTCTATCGACTGCATTGACATTGACACTAACATCGAAGGAAATCGATCGCGCGTCAGAGATCCTCGTGATACCCACGGGGAGGGGGATTCGATCCCCCAGAAATCGAACAGCTTTTATTTTCTTTTATTTTCTTCTCTTCTCTTCTCTTCTCTTCTTTCTCTAGAGACTATGGACGGCATTAGAGATTAACACGCTGCAACCAATACCCATCTTCTGGAGATGTTCTCCGATCCTCGCCCCGCAAGGAAGGGATGACGGAGCAATCAATCCCCAGCCCCCCCTTCTGCGGGGATTTTTCTTTTACCTCTAACCCAAGGCCTCGAGAATTTCGTCGAAAACAGCAGATTAACACTGCCAGGAAAAAAGAGGACTAGATCAAACAAAATCTCGGAGATCAGCGGTGCACCAATCTCCTCATTCCTATCTCCACATCCAGTGTGCGACAGGAGCCAAAGGTGGAGGAGCAAAACTTACCCTGGTTCCCGTCCGGCAGGGCCCTAATCGGCGGCGACCCGGCGTTCCTCTGCTCTTGGTCGTCGTCCACAGCTGTTCCTTCCCCGTTCGCCGGTCACGCCGCGGGGAGAGCAGGACCTCGGGTTGCGGCCCCACTTCCACCAGGGAGAAGCGGGCGGTCTACATCCCCCAGGGCCGAGAAGGAGCGGCCGCAGAGGAAGGGAAGGCGAGAGAGTGCCGATTCCCCGATCTTCCCGCCTCCTTCCATCGCAGGGTCTCCCTATCCTAGCATTCTACCAGCGCCGGCGGCTACAGGGAAGGCAGGCGGTGGAGGCGGCGACGGGTAGCGGAGAAGAGGAAGAGGAAGAGGAAGAGGAAGAGAGAGGGCAGCAGCAGGTGGGAGAAGGAGGGAGCTTTCTCACCTACTGGGGCCCTGGAAGCCCAAGTCATCAATTAAATGAACATCTGGGGGCTTTGTAAAATTATGCAAGTCATAGAGGGTTGTAAAGTAAATTAAGAGGAGCGTTGGAGAACAGCTGTACTTGGCCGCGACGCGCTCGTAAATTACTGGGGCGGAAATCATCCGTACTTTCTTATTTGTATATTTTTTTGGCGCAAATAAAATTAATAAAAAAAGAACCAACGAGCGGCGACGGTCGCAACGCAGATTTCGCCACGTGGCATGATCGAGGGCGTCCGAATGGCCTATAAACTCTCGTCCCCTCCGGCAGCCGGGATCGGAGCAGGCAATTGCTGTACAGACAGCGATGGTGGGGCTGGGGCATGGGGGAGGATGGAGCTAGGGTTAGGGTTCTTCCGATGGAACTCGGGTGGTGGCGTTGGGGGTGGGGTTGCCGGTTCTGCTGCTGGCTGTCTCTAATTCGCTTGGTGCAGGTCGGGAACGGGGCCCTTTAACGCCGATGGCTTCCTCTCTTCTGGTGGCGGCGCCCGCCCCCGTTCCCGCCTTGCATCAACTGAATCGGAGACAGAAGTGAGTTCATATTCAGGGAGTGGTGGTAAGATCGGGAAAAGGCTGCCAGGGTTCGATCTCAGATCCGGTCAGATTCGCCTAATGTGCTCTGCTCTCTATCTGGTTCAGACCGTTCCTCTCTGTGTATCTCCGCCGATCGCACGATCTGCAGCGTCCCCTACCCGTAATGCTGTGAGAGGACTTGGATTTGATCAAGTGCAAGGTAGTCCGGGTTATCTTGGCTGCCTTCATTAGATCCGTCTTTTTTGCATCTCTGGGGCATTCTCTTTTCGTTTTGTTGGATTCTCTCGGTGTTCCTCCAGTGCACAAGTAGTACTTTGCGATATCTTTGCCAGACGGGGGCCGGGGGGGGAGGAACCTTGATCCAACGTTGTGGGAATCCTGAGATCCTCTCCCGCCCCACATTGCCTTTTCCTTGCACCTTTTCTTGAGGAATGATCGATCTGTTGAAGTTCGTTCGCAGCGGTAACCCTTCGTGGTCTTCCTATACTTGTTGCCGGGGTCTTGTCGGCCATGGGAAGAGAAGACTCAATTTGCACTGGTCTCCTCCACTTCTCAAGTGTGTTGTCAGCCCGGGCTCGACGGGTCAAATCATTGGGTTTCATGGCTTCCTGTATCCGTCCGAATTGTAGATTTTGCATCATTCTCTTGCCGATATCCTCCTGTTCGGGGACAGTCTTATCAACCCAGGCATTTTTAGTAGCAACCTGGGACTCTCGGTGAGTCCGCCCGCAGAGCCCTGTATTTTGAACCTCTAGCGGGGGAGTTTCTTGAATCATAACTCAATTACATGCTAGCTTCATTGTTTAGGAATCAGGCCAACCAACCCCTTCCGAAACGTTCCGTTGCAGAGGATCTTGGCCCTCCTCAAACACCTTGTGAGTTCATGCCCTTTCATCCTAGCAAGAAAAAGCAGGTGGAACAGCACTTGGTCTCTAGGCCCAGTAGGAGCAAACCCCTGCTGTTTTCTCTCTTTCATTGTCGTACTACTCGTGCTTCCTCCATCAAAGGCAAGTGGGATGTGTTCTTAATGTCCTGTGTCGAAATCAAATGTCGACACGCATGCATTTCTCCCACAGATCTCTTGACTGGGGTCGACCCTCTCAAAGTTTAATGGTGATGGTGTGACATCAGCGCTTGCTCATCTGGCGTTAATGGTGATGTGAAGTTCTGTGACGAGAAAAGCTCGGCCCTTTAGCTTCCCCCTCTGGTGTACCCATCTTTTTTCTTACCTGAACTCCCTCCCTAGTGGACATAAACAAAGGGAGCAAGCAAGTATCTGCACGTCTCCCCTGCTAAAGGGCGCCACAACTGTCTGATTGGCCAGCCTGCTCCTCTGCTAAATGCTGCTAAGGCTACTCCTCTTTAATATTTTCGATTATTCTGTTGTCTAATCCACATTTAAATCAGAAATTATCCAATGGATCTCTTCTTCCCAGCGGGCAAATCGATTTCGGCTTTTTCTTTTTTTTTCCTCAGACCTGATTCGATACAGGTGGCTTGACTTTCTTTCTCCGTATAAGTTGATATCCCATTCTTATGCCGGATCTCTCCACCAAACCTTTTTTTTCCTCAGACCTAAAAATCTCTTCACATGTTTGCTTCTATGGCAGAACTATCGGAATCATAAGCTAATGCGTTGAGGATTTTCCTCAATGAATTTTACGGATCGTTTTGTTACACGACAGAAATATGTGGTCCTCGGCAGTTTGGGCTGGCATGGCATAACTTAGGATGCCAGGGAGAAAGGATTTCGATGAAGATCTGTCTTCTTCTTTTTCTTCTCATCAGTAATGTGTCTGTATCTGCACTGTACCTCACAGATCTGATGTAATACCACCATGAATCAATGCAAGATCATTTTCGCTACCTCTCCCCCTTTATAGTATGCTTCAATTGCGCCTCATATCATGTCTATTTTCTCGAGTAAAAAGACGGGGGTTTCATCTTGTTGGAACGGGAGAGATTGTTGAGCCACTAGGTGTTAAAATAATCATGCCCATGTTTCATCTCTCTCTCTCTCCCCCCCCGGCCCCCCCAGTCCCTCGTTTCAGACCCCTGCTGGCTTCAATCCGCCGGCTTCGCGTCCCGTCCCACTATCGGCCGCCTCTGTTATTTTGTACAAATTCTTGCGGGTATTTGACTCGTGCCCTCGAAATATCTCGGGTCCCCACAGCCACCAAAATCCGAGATGTGGAGGGGCGATGACGGCGCCTAGGTTGGTTCACTCGGGCACTTGGAGGGGGACGGCCTCGAGCTCCGTGGAGATATCCTTGTGTTCCGTCTGAACCTCTAAGGGGTTGCAGGGTAAAAAGGCCAGTGGCGCTCCGCCGCCGGGGGATGGTACCCGTATGTTCTCCGCTTGTACACCGCCGCGACCTTCTTTACGTCCCCCGCCGTCGTCCCGCTCCGACGCGGCTATGTTCGACGCGGCGGTGGCGCTTCGCTGCGTCGCTCCGCTCACCCGATGTGGCCCCTTCCGGCGGCGCCGCTCGTCCGTCGCCGACGTCTGTTCTCTCACGTCGACGCCTCCTCGCAGAGAGGACGAGGATGAGGAGGAGGAGGTCTCGAGGGATTCTTACAACGAGCGGATCCGCCTGCGCTGCCGCGCGGGAGAGGTGGACGCGTCCATGGCGCTGCTGGCGCGGATGGAGTCCACAGGGCTTTCCCCCGACGAGGCCTCCTGCGCCGCCCTGGTCTCCGCGCTCGGCGCCGTTGGGCGGACGCTGGAGGCCGAAGCCGTCTTCCGGGAGCTCAAGCGGCAGTCGGAGCGCCCGCCGGCGGTGGGCTCCTACAACGCGCTGCTGAGGGGGTTCCTGGGGAAAGGACAGCTGGGACTGGCGGAGGCGCTGCTGGCGGAGATGCAGCGCGACGGCGTGCGGCGGAACCGGGAGACATACCTGCTGCTGCTGGACGCCTTCGCCCGCGCGAGGCGGCTCGATGACGCCCAGTGGGTGGTGGCGGAGATGAAGAAGAAGGGCTTCTTCCTCCGGCTCGACTCCGCCGTCTACAGCAAGCTCATCCGGCTCTATCGGGACAATGGCATGTGGAAGAAGGCCACCGGACTGGTGGCGAAGATGCGGGCGGCCGGCGTGCGGCCGGACAGGAGACTCTACAACGGCGCCATCGACGCCTTGGGCGAGCACGGGCAGACGGAGGAGATGATGCGGGCTTTCGAGGCCATGCGGCGGGACGGCATCACGCCGAACATCATCACCTGGAACTCCCTGATCCGGTGGTACTGCCGAGCAGGGGACCTTGACCACGCCATGGCCCTCCTCGGGGAGATGCAGGAGGCGGGATTGTACCCAGACCCGAAGATCTTCCTCGCCGTGATCAGCCGGCTGGGGGAGCAGGGCAGGTGGGAGGAGATCAGGGGCGTGTTCGAGGGAATGCGCCGCCGGGGATTCCGCCAGAGCGGCGCCGTCTACGCCGTGCTCGCCGACATATACGGGCAGTACGGGACGTTCGCCGACGCCGAGCAATGCATCGCCGCACTCAAGGCGGAGGGTCTGCAGCTTTCGGCCAACGTCTTCTGCGTGCTGGCGAATGCATACGCCAAGCAGGTCCGGGGCCGCCTCCCTCCTGACCGCCATGGCCGAGGTTCTCTCTGCCTTCCTTCCATGGCTGACTGAATGATTCGTCTGGCGCGCAGGGACTGTGCGAGCAGACGGTGAATGTTTTCCGGCTGATGGAGGCGGAAGGGATCGAACCCAACCTCATCATGCTGAACTCGTTGATCAATGCATTTGGGATCGCCGGAAGATGCGGTGAGGCGCTGTCGATCTTCGAGCACATCAAGGAAATCGTAAGTCCTTCTGAACGGGGCACTCCCTCTGGCTATGATCGTCGTCGTCTCCCCCTAACCCTGCACCATCGGTTGTGAAGGGCATCGCCCCCGACGTGGTCACCTACAGCGCCCTCATGAAGGCTTTCATCAGAGCGAAAAAACATGAAAAGGTTGGTGGCGTCGACATGAAAAGCTTTTCTTTTCTCAGTGCAGATCAAATTCCTATGGCGAACTGTCTTGCATTGATGAAGGCTCGCAATTTTTGGCTTCATGGCTGGCTTATTTTGAGGTCCAATTTATTCATCCCGGTTTCCCCTCCTTTTTCTGAGTCAGGTTCCCGAGATCTACAAAGAGATGGAGCTTGCCGGATGCACCCCGGACAGGAGGGCAAGACAGATGCTGAAGAATGCTTCGGTCCTTCTCCAACAGCGGGGCTGGTCAGCTCTCTCTCTCTCTCTCTCTCTCTCTCTCTCTCTCTCTCTCTCTCTCTCTCTCTCTCTCTCTCTCTCGTGCTTCTTCAACTGCCTCTCTTTGTGATGACGAGAATGATCCCTGCTGGCCGTGGGCAGGATTTCTCTTTGATGAGTTCAGGAGGCAGTGGCTTCTCCCACCGCACACCACTCTTCTTAGATAGATCATTACTGTTGGCAGGCGGCCAGAGGGGGACCGGAGGTGTTGACCATCCTCTGTTTAAGAAGTCCAGCGCCATTTGAGGTAAATCAAATTAGAAGGTTGGACTTTCTTGCACCACCGCCATCTGCCGCAACTTCTGAAATGGAGCCTGTCTAGGAGCACCCTCTATGTGGAAAGATTTCATGAGATTTCTTTTCCCTCAAAGAATTTCATAAGCCTGTCTAAAAGATCGTTCAGTCAATGTAGGACTAAATCGATTTCTCAAATGTTTTTAATAATTTTAATACCTTAAATATTTCTAATTTATAAGAATGAGATATCTTTATGATGTCACTTTTAAAATGGTATTTGAGTACTTATTTCACACTCTCTTTATAGGTAGAATATTAATAATGGTTTAATTTTATCAGGACTAAAAGTTATATTTGTATCTAATTAAATCATATTTTTTTAGTACATTATTGGTGAATGATTAAGTTATTAAAATCACTCAAATATTGGTGAAAAGTTTGTCAATGTGATTTATGAAATATTTTTATTGAAATTATCAAATCTTTTTAGATAAAAATATCATGAAATCATTAAGTAAATCAACTTCAATTGATTGATGAATAAATCGTCATTAGGAAGAGGATGATTTATTAAAAGATAAGTCACCACCTATTGAAAGTATACTAAATGTAATGAAAAATTTCTTGTTGTGCGAATTTGAGGATAAAGTTCCTTAAGATGCACTTTACCTCTATTCAATTTATTTTCATCAGGTGACAACTACTAAAGATAATTCTAACAACTTATTTCATTAATTTCTAAATTTCATAAAAAGATTTAGAGATTATCATGCCATCTTTATCCAAGGACTTTTGAGGTTATGAATATTACATGATAATTCTCCCAAATGCTCATTATTCTAACACATTAATATTGTGACATTGGAACTCTATTTTATCATTTTTTAACTAGTTTAACTTTCATTTTTATTTTCTAAACTTAAAAAAAAGATTTAGTAAATGCCCAAGTCATCCATGTCTAAGGAAATCTTTAAAGGTTATAGACATCATTTGATAATCCTCTCAAATATACATAATTTTTGTGATCACTGTTGTAATATTAAAACTCTCTTTTTTTATTTCAGTTTAATTTTCACTTAATTTAGTAATATGTGAGAGATTTCAATTTTTGCAACTATTCTTCATTAAATTATAATTCTTTTCACTTTTATAGATTTTAATTTGACTAATTAAATCATTTGTGATCACTTACATAAAAATCATTAGGAGAAGTCTATTTCTATTGAATTCATATTCATCAGATTGTTGATATCATCCTAACATCTGTACCCTTATTTTCCTTTTTTTCATGAATTTTTGAATATAGTTTATATTCATAATTTAGTCTAAAAATAATAAAAATATATATTCTTTTAGGAAAATTTTAAAATATTATATGATATTATCTTATATCCTTGTGATCAACTTGAAAATTCCTCACTATTTTTCAAACATTTTCATAAATTATAATTAATTTATTTTTTTCTAAAATATTTCTAAAAATCTAAATTTTAGTATTTTCTAGTTTTATAAATTTAAAATTTTTATGATTATTATAAAATGACTAGGTCATGTCAAATTTTGATGTCATTGTCGAGGATATATTACATAATATTTGATATTTTTTATTTTCTCTTAGAGTACAAAAAAAATTTAGCTCTTATTTTTATTTTCTTCTTACAAATAAAAAAAATAGAACAAAGAGCAGCATGATAAGGACTAGAGTAAACTAAAGGAGGATAATAAATTTTTAACTTTTTCTTCAAATTTATTGATTTTTATGCGTGGTAGAAGATCCTTACATCTAAAGCTAGAAAATGTTTCTACTATTTCTCCAAAATTAAAAATCTGAAATAAAAATTAATTTTGATGAATCAAAAAGGTAGTATAAATTAAATTGAGAACAATCAATTCTATAGCTATGAAAAATCATTATATCTTTGATTCATTTCAACGAACATCTAATATAATAGTCTCATTAACACCTATAATTAAATTTAAAATATATCTATAAATTTTTCAAATAATTTCTAATTTTGATAGATTACTTTTAAAGCAATGTTATTAGTATTTAGAAAATTTTCATATGATATGTGATTTAGTAAATCTCTCTCAAGTTACACTAGAAATTATTAAGATGAAATTATTTTCTCATATATTTAAGGACAAGACAAGTTATTGACTATCCACATTAAATAAAGAATCTAGTTGAAAAAATATAGAGCAAGTTTTTCTTCAAAAAAAATTTCTCTTCAGAAAAATTTAAAATATGAGAATATATATAGAGTTTTACTTAAATGTTAAAAAAAACTTTACATGAAACATGAGAAAATTAAAACCATTGTATAGAAACTGTCATCATCATGTTATTTGAGAGTAGTAACTCAATAAAAAATTTTATGATGAATTATCAGAATAATATAGAAATATAGTTGATTCTATATGTGAAAGAGCTTTTATAGAGATAACTCAAGATGAGATTTATAACCTTTGTGAGAATTTAAGTGAAAATTCTAAAGATCAAGCTTCTTTTAAATTATATGACAAAGATAAGAAAAAAAGAATTTATGAATTACATCATCAAGATCATTTTAATTTAATAAATAAAGTTAATGAAATTAATCAAATATTAAAAAAATAATTTATTTACTGACAATATTATAAAGCTTTCAATCTTCAATCTAATTTAAATAGTACTTGTCTTATGCATGACGAAAATAATCATTCTGAATTTCAATGCTATAATTTAAATCAAACATTTTTGCCAATGCAAAATAACTACAAGTATCCTATGGTTTTAATAAAATAAAGAAATATTTTTCTAATTCTTATAATATCAATTAGAGAAAAAAATTGTGAAGAGACCTAATAATTTAAAATCTTTAAGCACTTAGACCTAATTCAAATTCATAATTTCATTCAAAATTGAAATCTAAATTTTAAAAAAAATAACTCTCTCAAACCCGATGACATGACTTAGTCGTTGTATAGTAAATCACGCAAATTGAAAATTTATAAAACTAGAAAATATAAATTTTTAGATATTTAGAAATATTTATAAATATAAATATCAATTAAAATTTAATAAAACTTCTAAAAATAGTAGAATTTTTCTAAATCAATCACACGGATGTAATATAAAATCAGATAATTATTCAAAATGTTTCTCAAAGAATAGTTTTTTTTATAAATTTTATACTAAGAAATGAAAATAAAATATATTTAAAATTAAGAAAAAAGGAAAATAAGGGTGTGAACGTCAAGATAATGTTAGTGCCTGACGAATGTGAATTGAACGAAATTAGAGTTCCGCTGAGCGATTCTTACATAAGTAATTATAGATTATTTAATAAATCAAATTAAGAACTGTAAAAATCAAAAGAATTAGAATTGAATAAAATATATCTTTGTAAATTTAAATCACATAAATTGTCACTAATTAAAATAAAAATTATGTTCAAAGTAGGAAAATAGAGTTTCGGCGTTGCAATGACAATATGTCAATAATGTACCGGAATCTTGAGCATTTGAGAGGATTGTCATGTAGTGTCTATGGTCTCGAAGGATCTCTTTGGACAAGGACGACATGAGTAATCTCTAGATCTCCTTGTGAAGCCTATAGATCAATGAAATGGGTCATCAAATTATCTCTAATGGCTGTTGACGTGACTCAGTCGTTGTATATTAAATCACGCAAATATAAAATTTATAAAACTAGAAAATACGAATTTTTGGATATTTAAAAGTATTTCTAAATAAATATATCAATTATAATTTAATAAAAATTCCAAAAATAGCGGTAATTTTCTAGGTCTATCACAGGGATGTAATATAATATCTGGTAATTATTCAAAATTTTTCTCAATGAATACGATTTTTTTACAAATTTTATACTAGGAAATAAAAAAGAAATATACTTAAAATTCACAAAAAAAAGAAAATAAGGATGCGGACATCAGGATGACGTCAGCGCCTAGCGAACGCAAATCAGGCGGAAACAGAGTTCCGCCCGGTGATTCTTACGTAAGCGATTACAGACGACTTAATTAATCAAATTAAGATCTATAAAAGTCAGAAGAATCATAATTGAACGAAGTATAGTTTGGTAAATTAAAATCACATAAAGTATCACTAAATGAAACGTAAATTAAATTGAAAGCAGGAAAACAGAGTTCTGGCGTCGCGACGGCGATGTGTTGGCAATGCACCGGAATCCTGAGTGTTCGGGAGGATCGTCGTGCAGTGTCCATGGCCTCGAAGGCTCTCCTTGGACAAAGACGACGTGGGCAATCTCTAGATCTTCTCGCGAAGTCTAGAGATCAATGAAGTGGGTCATCGAATCGTCTCCGGCAGCTGTCACCCGGCAGAGCGGAAAAACGGCGACTTTGCGGCTCTCCGGCGGCTGTCACCCGACGGAGAGGCGTTGGATGAAGGTGGGGCGTGTGTCAGGGAGCTTCATCCTCAAGTCCGTGCAACAAGAGGAGGCTCTTCATCGCATTAGGTATGCTCTTAGGAGGTGGCGACTGGTCTCCCGGCGGATCGTCTTCTTCCCGACAACGGCTTGTTCGTCGATCAATCGAAGATGATTTACTCGATGGATTCGCGATCCTTTTATCGCGAATCGTTCAGCAATTTTAGTAGCAATACTCCACGAATCGCGTTGACGAGATTTTTGCCGCTGATCCAGCGATTCTCGTTGCTTAATCCTTCACCGGTGATCTGCAGAAAAGTCGCGATAATGAGATAAAAATATATGAATTTTGACTCTGGGAGGATTCGAACCTGCGCCGGTCGTCCCGCCTCTTCTGAGGAAGGTGTGACGGGGGTTTAGTCCCACATCGGTTGTACGCCGAGTTTTCGGGCGAATATATAGTAATGTTAGCTTTGTCAGCGGAGTACCTTCTCTCGCGTGTACGACTACTCCTTGCCCCACAGTCGGCTGGCCACTAGTGACATGGAAGGAGAGTGGCGTACGCGCATGCCCTGTCGGTCCCCAAGCCAAGCCGCTCGAGCCCCTGCTCGCGGCTTACTCCCCAACTGCGCTTCTGACCCGCTTGCAGGCCCGGCTGGCCGGCGGGCTCCCCTATTTTTGCAATATTTTTATTTTTAATTGTTCTTCATTTATCTCAAAAGTAAGACTGTATAAATCATATAAAATTACATAATTACCCAAAAATTCACGTTAATCAATTGAAAACCAAAAATCATTCTTTAACACAAATATAAGTCTATTTATCATGAGTTAAGGCTAAAACTATATTATTTACTAATTATTAACTCATGATAATAAAGACTTATCAACTATCACCTAGTAGAGTGGAAAAACGATGACTTTGCGGCTCTTTGACGACTATCACCTGACAGAGAGGAGCTAGATGGAGGTGGGGCACGTGTCAAGGAGCTTCATCCTTAGATCCGTACAACAAGAGGAGGCTCTTCATCACATCTAATACACTCTCAAGAGGTGGCAACTCACCTCTTCCCAATAACAGCTTTTTTGTTGATTAATTAGAGTTGATTTACTTGATAGATTTTCAATCTTTTTATCATGAATCGTTCAATAATTTTAGTAACAATACTTTGTGAATCACGTTAATAAGATTTTCGCCGATGATCTAGTGATTCTTGCAACTTAATCCTTCACCAGCAATCTACAAAAAAGTCATAATAATCAAATAAAAAATATGAGTTTTGACTTTGGGAGGATTCAAATCTGTGCTAGTTGCCTACTTACATGAAATAGATTGACATAAATACTATAATGCCTTTATAAAATGATGTCATCATGATATATCTTTGTTATAAATAAGGGGTATTATAGGTATTAAAATCGTCAAAGTTTTTATGAGGAAGATGTAATGCTGGTTTAGTCCCACATTACTTATGCATTGAAGTTTCAGGTGAACATATAGTAATATTACATTTGTAAGTAAGTCTTTTTCTCCTACGTGTACGACCACTCTTTGCCCCACGGTCGACTGGCCACTAGTGATGTGAAAGGAGAGTGGCGCACACGTGCCCCTATCAATCTTACCAGGTCGAACCCCTACTCGTGGCTCCTCCCCCACTACACTTCCGACTTGCTTGTGGGCCCAGCTAGCCGGTGGGTACCCCTTATTTTGTTTTATTTTTATTTCTTTTTCTTCATGTATCTCAAAAATAAGACTGTAAAAATCATATAAACTTGTATAAAATCACATAATTAGCTAAAAATATACTAATTAATTGAAAACTACTTTTTATAATTTAATACAAATATAATTTTTTTTATCATGAATTAAGACTAAAACTATATTATTTACTAATTATTAACTCATGATAATGAAGACTTATCACCCAACCTCTATGAAAATGATATAACAAATTAGTAAAATGATGTAGAAAACTATGAATTAAATGATATTGCAACATAAATAATTTATAAAGGCTCTTGAGAATAAGAGAGTAGAGGAATAACTACTTAGTCAACCTATAGAAAGACTAAAGAACTATCTAACAATAGGATTTCAATAGGGGGAGTGTAGTAATATGAATTAAGAAAAAAACCCACGAAATGAAAATGTCAGAATAATGAATAAATTTTAGAGTGAGAAAATTTGACCTAATCTTTATCCCTAAATATTAGAAAAAAAGAAAAATGTAGACAACCAAAAATAAAATTAAATAGGAATAGAAGAAAAAATTATAAATGATACCAATAAAATTCTAAAAAAGAGGACAGCCATTTTATTCCTAAAGCCCTAGACAAAGAAAGAAAAGAACACAATGAAGAAATAAAAAAAAATACAAGATGTGTAAATTAATCTTCTTTTACTCACTATCATTGAACATCTTCTTAAATATGCTAAAGTTTTCAAAGAAATATGTACACCAAAAAAGACACCTAAAGTAGAAAAATTATCTATGAATGCTAAAACAAAAAATAAATATTTTTTTATTAAATAAATGACCATATAAATTGAGAGATATTGGTGCTCTTTAATTTCATATGATATTAGTGGATTTATTTTTCAAAATGTATTACTTGACACTAGTGCTAGTATTAATTTATTACCTGTAAGTATTTGTGATAAATTTAACATTGCTGATCTTCAACATTCTATTTTTACCTTATAATTTATTGATAGATCCATTAAAAATCCTAAAGGTATTTTAAAAAATATGACAATGATACTTAAAGGGTTTAAATTTATAATTGATTTTATAGTGCTGAAATTAAATTTTAATTGACAGTTTTATAATACCCTAATCATCTTAGAGAGATTATTTCTGTATATATGAAAGAGAAATATTGACTTTCTCATAGATGTTGTGAAAATTTCATATGGAGAACAATCAGTAGAAATTAAAAATTTTGAGGTATCAAATGATCTTAAGAAATTTCAAGTATATGATCGTCATACTATAGATCCTTTTGATGATTTTGATGATCTAGATGTTATTAATGAGCATTTGCTAAAAGCATTAGAAGAAATAGAAAATATAAATTTGGGAGAAAAAAAAGAAGAAGATCATTCAAATTTAGAGTTGAAACCTCTTACCTTTAGTTTAAAATATGTATTTTTGGAGAAAAATAATTTATTTCCTGTTATTATTACAGCTTATTTGAGTGAGGAACAAGAAAAAAAAATTAATGTACTTCAAAATAATAAAAAAATTAATTACTAAAGAATAGATGATCTGAATGATATTGATATGAGTGTATGAATACATAGTATATATCCAAAGGGGATAGAACTAGCAAGGAATCATAATGAAGATTAAATCCTAACATGATGGAAATTATAAAACAGAATTTTTTCAAGTGGCTGACTATTGATATTATTTATCTTATTTCAAATAGATTAATTTTACACAAGTGGTGCCAAAAAAAATAGGGATCATAATTATAAAAAATAAAAAATGAGGATGAAATAAAAATGAGGTTAACTACCAATTCAAGGGTTTGAGTTGATTATAGAAAAATAAATTCAGTTACTAGAAAAGATCATTTACCTCTATCATTTATTGATCAAATTCTCAAAAACTTAGTTAAGAAAAACTTTCTTTTCTTTTCTAGATGGATGTTAAGGTTATAATTAAATTGATATAAATCCTTTAAATCAAGAAAAAATGACTTTCACTTGTCCATTTGGTATTCATAATTTTAAACACATGCCTTTTGCATTGTATAATGCTCCAACCACATTTCAAAGATGTATAATGTCTAATTTTTCTGATATAATTGAAAAATGTATGAAATTTTTTGGATAATTTTTCTATTTTGGTGAATCATTTGAAAAATGCTTAAATTATTTACAGCATGCACTTGTGAAATGTATGAAGAAAAAATTAGTTGAGTTTGGAGAAATGACAATTTATGATTAGAGAGAGAGTTGCGTTAGGTCATATTGTGAGTGGAAGTGATTTAGAGGTGGATAGAGAAAAAATTATATTATATTTAAATAAAACCCCTAAATTTAGTAAAACAAATTAGATCTTTTTTAGTCATGTAAATTATTATAGAAAATGTATTTAAGATTTTTTTAAAATTTATAAATCAATTATCATGTTATTCTCTAAAGATATACCTTTTAATTTTGATGAGAAATGTTTCAAGTCTTTTTTTGAAATTAAAAGATTACTTATTGAGGTACTCAGTTTACAAGCTTCTAATTAATCTCTTCCATTTGAAGTAATGTGTAATGCTTCAAATTATGTAGTGGAAGTTGTGCTAGGATAAAGAAAAAAGTCAAAACTCATAATAGTTTCATATGCTAGCAAAATTATATCTGATGGTTAATTAAATTATACCACGACTCAAAAAGAGTTGTTGATTATACTATATTTTTAGAAAAGATTATATCATATATTTTAAGAGCTAAAATTATTATCTATATTGATCAGGTAGTATCAAAATATTTTTTAAATAAAAAAGATGCAAAGCCACATTTATTAAGATAGACTTTATTGTTATAAGAATTTGACTTAGAAATAAAATATACAAAAGGTTTCAAAAATATTATTGCTGACCCTCTTTCTAAAATGAGTGATATACAAATAAATACAACACCTTTACAAGATGCATTTTAAGATGAACAACTGATGCTAGCTCAACATCAACCATCACCCTAGTATGTACATATTGTCAATGTTCTAATTTCTGGAAAAATTCTATAAAATGAGATAAGAATATAAAAAATATTTTTTTATTAAGATTAGAAAATATTTTTGACATGATCTTGATTCAAAAATTACTTAGGTAATTATCAAACTTTAAAGAGATGTGTTCCTAAGGAGGAATATCATAGCATTCTTAATGTGTGCCATTCAACTAACCATGGAAAACATTTTTCAAGACAAAAAATAATTGTAAAAATTTTCAATGTGAGTTTTTATTGGCCTATAATAATTAGAGATTTTATAGAATTTAATAGAACATATATTTCATGTCAATTTATGAGGAACATGAATGAAAGTGATGAAATGCTCATGAATAACATGTTGGTAGTTGAAATTTTTGACATATGGGATACAGACTTCATTGGTCTCTTATCATCTGAAAAATATGAATATATTTTGCTTGTTATTGATTATGTGTTTAAGTGGGTGAAAGTTATTCTTACTAGAACTAGTGATCATAAAAGCATGATGAAATTTGTAAAGAAAATATTTTCAAGATTTAAATGTCCTAGAGTGATTATTAGTGATAAAGAAAGAAAAATAATGAGAAAATCGACCCACAAAATTACAAGATGTATTATGTGCTTATATAACAACTAATAAAAAATCTCATAAGTATGTCCTCATTTCATCTCGTTTTTGGAAAACCATGTCATCTTTCTATGAAAATAGAATATAAAGCATTATGGGCCATAAAAAAATTTAAGTATAGATGAAAAATCAACTAGTATGTAGATAATTTTTCAGCTACATACGTAAGAGGAGTTGAGAAATGAAGCTTATGAAAGTCATAGAAATAAAGAAAAAACTAATGTTTTTTATGATAAATACATTGGTAGAAGTTTTTTTGATGTTAGATAAAAAGTATGGTTATATGATTCTAGGTTGAAATTATGATGTAGCCTAAGAAACAAGTTGAAGTCAACTTTGAATTTGGGCTCACTTATCCTAAATTTGAGTCATAAAGTGAAAAGTGATAAAGAAGGAGCTCACATATGTTACAAGTGAGTTGGAGGTTAGAAAAGTAATATTTTATTTCTTACTTTATGTCATTTCACTTCTAGAAGTCAGTTTATGTCTTTTTCGTTCTATAGGGAAATTTAATATGTACTTTACTCTATACTTCAAAATCTATTTAGGATCTTTAACTATTAAGGTCTGTACATAAGATATATTCAGAATCTTTGACTATCAAAGCATGCACCTAAGATTTGTTCAGCATATCTACCTTTCAAAGTTTGTTTCAAGTACTTTTAGAGTTAGAGTATTTCTAGATTTGTCTAAGATCTCAGTATGTCATAGTTTGTTTTATGTCATTTCAAAGCTATTAGACTTTGTCTTTAGGATCTATTAGGATCCTCTTTTTGGGAGCATCCCACCTCTTTTGTAGGCCCATCTAAAGGTCTCAATTATAACCTGAGGTCCTCACATTTTTAGTTAAATTAATTTTCTCTACTATGTTAACCTTTTCCTTTTGCTTGTGGATTTAGGCACCCCCTTATAGATTCAAAGGTTGAAGAGTCTGAATTTCTAAATTCAAAAGCTAATTTCTTCTCCAAGATTAGAGATTTCTAGATTCAAGCCTATCTTGTTTATATTTTGCATTATTCTTGCGTCAAATTATTCTTTAGAAAATTAAAGTCAAAATGAACAAAGCCTTATGTGGTAAAAGGTATATATAATCATGAGCTATAATGATTAAAGATCTTAAAAGTGATCATAACTTTAATGTAAATAAATAGAGGCTTAAACATTACAAGAACATAAATACTTTGTAGAAAAAGAAATTTTATTATTAAAAGAAATTTAAGAGTAAAATTAATATGTCAAGTTCAAGACATTAATTTTAGTACTTAATAAGTCTTCATTATCATGAGTTAATAATTAATAAATAATATAATATTATCTATCATGTATCCAAAGAGTATTCTAACATTTCATGCTACTAAATCATTCTTTTAACTCTATAATAATCTTTTTAGTATCTTTTGGTATCAATCAATCTAATTGATTTAATTTTTCATACATATAATATGATGTAAAAAAATTGTAAGTTAATAGTTCTAACAATTTTGCCTTCTATTTTTAATTCTATTTTTAGTGACAATAAATTTGTCAAAAATAAATCAAAACTATCCTCTTTATTGCTATAATTTTGAAATTTCAGCAATATATGTCTAAGGGATTGAAATGTGAGAAAAGAATCTCTAGAATTTTAAATTTTGGGTTATTTTTTCTCTACTATTTTTGATAGTTTGTTGCTCTTGACAGAAAACTAAAAAATAGATGTTGTAGTTTTTCTAAATTTTTATTTTTTTTAGTTGATGTTCTAAGTGAACATGAAAATAAAAATAAAAATGCAAACACATGTGCTTAATCATCCTACAACATAAATTAAGAATTAATATTTCACCCCCCAACTTAAAAATGACATTTTCCTCAATGACAAAGAAAAATCAAAGCATAATATGCAGAAAATATAATTTTCAAGTGAACCATGCATATATGTAAAGTTAAGCACTAAAAATGTTATCATAAATGATAAAACTCATAAAGACATCACTTCAACCTTATTTTTAATTTTTCACTTCATCACTCTTCTTATTGTACTTTTTCGAAAACAAAAAAATGTAGAAAGAAATATTGTAAAATATTAAGAAAAATAAAACTTAAAAAAAAATCAAATAGAATGAAAGAAAAAACATGGGTTGCCTTCCATGCAGCACTGAATTTAATGTCTTCAGCTAGACAACTCTTATATCATATAAGATGATCTATGGCCATTAAAATATATTTATATCCCAAGGTAAGTTTCATGATATCCTTTTTCAAATTTAACATAAATTCATATATTTCATATAAATATTTTGAGATATTTTCAGCCAAAAAACTAGAAACTAACAAAAATTTTCCTTTGCTCTAAAAATAATATTTCTATTTTGAAAAGAATATTTTCTCATTTATATCTTGTTTTGTAAGGCTCTCATTTATTAATAAATACTTTCTATTACTAGCCAAACTTCTCGATTTGTCATTATACCTCTAAATGTGATCAAGTCATATAATTTTCAAATTAGTTCTTACCCAATCTAGAATTTTTTCATCTAAATTGATATCTCTAATTCTTCCACTCACTTATTTCTTAATGTGTTCTTTTATCTCCATAATATTCCCTTGCTCTATTTTATCTTCCATACATATTTATTCAATTTGTAAGGAGTGAAATATTTCAAGCTTATAAATAATTATAATGGGATGTGGGTTTTGAAGGATGAAAGGATTGTTTTCTTGAATCTCAAATCTAATGAATTCAGTAAAATTCAATTTTTTTCCTCCAAAATTATCTCTATATTCATATTTATTATTTTCCTCCATTAGTTGAATCAACTCTTTTTCACGCTTTTTGTTTCTCAACTAATCAAATTCTTCACTTTCTCAAGAGCTATCTTCTAATTTTGGTATATGATATATATCATCATCCTCACTATTAACATCTATGACTACAAAACTTTGATTAGATTTATTAATTTCATCTCCTACATTTTTCAAATCAACTGATTTTTCCTCACCTAAAATATGTTTTTCTTCATTTTTGTCTTTACTCCTTCCTATTAAAATTTAGATGATTTTTTCATAATCAACTACTATTTCTTTATCTAAGGGCTCTTTCTTCTCATCATCCTTATTATATTCATCCATCAATTGTGAGTAATAAATGATTTTATTTAAATTTTTTAATACTATATTTTCAGCCTTAATATTCTTATTTACTTCTAATAACTCATCTATTTCCTCTAATAATTAGAAATAAGGATCATGTAAAATATTCTCACTCAATATATTTACTGTCCTATCATTTTCATTTCGTGGGTTTTTTTCTAAATTTATCCAAGTAGACTCTCTTTATTGAATACCTACTATTAGACAATTTCTTGAAATTTTTATAGGTTGACTGAGTGGTTGTTCCTCTTCTCTCTTATTCTCAAAAGCCTCTATAATTTATTTTTAGTCCAACATCATTTGATCCATATATTGTTACATCATTGTCATAGCATCGGGTTGGATTTGAAAGAGCTGATTTGTTTGAAATCTGTGTTCCTATTTTGGACGAAATTTAGAATTTAAATTGAATCTAAATGCTTCTAGATTTTGAATATTATTTGAGTTTCTCCACAAAAAATTATTCCCCTGATTAAGATTATAAGAATTAGAAAAATATTTCCTACTTTTACTAAAATCATGGGGTACTTGCACATGCTCTTGCCTAAAATAAAATGATGATCTAAATTATAATATTAAAATTCAAAATGATTATTTTCACCATATATAGGACAGTCACTATATGCATTCAATTGAAGGTTAGGAGGCTTTCTAATATTCTCAATAAGTAAAGTAAGTTTTTCTAATCTTTAATAATCTGATTAACTTCATTTCTTAAATTAGAATCATCATCATCATCATATAATTTATAAATTCATCTCTTCTTATTCCTATCATATAATTCAAAAGAAGTTTGATCTCTAAAATTTTCACTTAAATTCTCATAAAGATTGTAAATCTCATCAAGGGTTTTCTCCATAAAAGCTTCTATGCATATAAAATGAATCATATTTTTATGTTGTTCTAATAATCCATCATAAAAAATTTATTGAGCTGGCACTTAGGTATAGCATGATGAGAACATTTTCTAAGTAAATCTTTGAATTTTTCCTATGTCTCATGTCATGTTTCTCCTGACCTTTGAGAAAAACTTCATATATACTTCTTCATATTTTGAGTTTTTCTTAAGAGATAAAATTTTCAAAGAAAGACATATTCTATGTCTTTCCAACTAATTAATTACTTATCTAATGTGGATAGCCAATACTAGTTTTGTCCCTAAATATATGAGGAAATAATTTTATCATAATAATTTCTAGTGTAACTTGACAAAGATTAACTAAATCACATACCACATGAAATTTTTTTAAATGTTGATGAAGTTCCTCTAAAGGCAATTCATGAAAATTAGGGAGTATTTGTAAAATTTTTTAATTTATTTCGAATTTAACAGTGGGTGCTAATGGGACTTTAATATTAGATGTTCATTGAAATGAATTAGAGATATAATGATTTTTATGACCATAGAATTGTTCTCAGTTTAACCTATACTTCCTTCAAGATCCATCAAAATTAATTTCTCTTTTAGATTTTTAGTTTTGAATGAAATAATGAAATGATCTTCTACCATACATAAAAAATCAATAAATTTGAGAAAAAACTTTAATAATTATTACCCTCCTTCAATATAATCCAATCCTTGTCCTGCTTCTCTTCATTCCCTCTTTTTTTTTCAATAAAAAGAAAATAAAACAAGAGTTATTTTTTTTGTGTACTCTAAGAGAAAAATAAAAAAATACTAAATATTATGTAATACATTCTCAGCAACAGTGCCAAAATTCGATGTTAGTCATTTTATAGTAAATCATGAAAATTTAAATTTTATAAAACTAGAAAATACTAATTTTCAAATATTCAAAAGTATTTTTGAATAAATGTATCAATTATAATTCAATACAACTTACAAAAATAGTGGTAATTTTCAAGGTCAATCACAAAGATGTAATATAATATGAGATAATTATTCACATTTTTCCTCAAAGAATATAATTTTCTATAAATTATATACTAGGAAACGAAAATAAAATATATTTAGAATTTGTGAAAAATAGAAATAAGGGTGTAGACGTCAGAATGACATCAGCACCCGACAAACACAAATCAGGCAAAAATAGAGTTTCATCGGGTAATACTTATGTAAGCAATTATAGATGATTTAATTGATCAAATTAGGATATGTAAAAGTTAGACGAATCATAATTGAATGAAGTATATCTTGGTAAATTTAAATCACATAAATTATTACTAAATGAAGCAAAAATTAAGTTGAAAGTAGGAAAACAAAGTTCTAGCATCGTGGTGGTGATGCGTCGGCAATGCACTAGAGTCTTGAGCATTCGAGAGGATCATCGTGTAGTGTCTATAGCTTCGAAGGCTCTCTTTGGACAAGGACTATGTGGGTAATCTTTAGATCTCCATGTAAAGTCTAGAGATTAATGAAATGAATCATCGAATAATCTCGTGTGACTATCACTTGACGAAGTGGAAAAATAATGACTTTGCGACTCTTTGACAGTCATCACTCGACAGAGAAGAACTGAATGGAGGTGAAGGGTGTGTCATAAGTTTTCATTATGATGAATTAATATTTAATAAATAATATATTTTTAGTCTTAACTCATAATAAATAGACTTATATTTATGTTAAAGTGTGAAAAGTGATTTTCAATTGATTAACGTGAGTTTTTGGGTAATTATGTAATTTTATACAATTTTAACAATCTTACTTTTGAGATATATGAAGGAAAAAAAATTAAAATAAAAATATAGCAAAATGAGGGGGACCCACTAGCCAGCCAGGCCTACAAGCGGGTCGGAAGCGTAGTTGGGCAAGAGCCGCAAGTAGGGGCTCGAGTGACTTGAATTGATGAGCATACCAGATGCGATGAAAAACCTCCTCTTGCTACATAGACCTGACAATGAAGCTCCCTAACACATGCCCCACCTACATCTAGCTCCTCTCTGTCAAGTGATAGTCATCAGAGAGTTGTAGAGTCGCCATTTTTTCGCTCTGCCAGGTGATAACCATCAGAGATGATTTGACGACTCATTTCATTAATCTCTAGACTTTACTAGGAGATCTAGAGATTACCCACATCATCTTTGTCCAAGGAGAGCCTTTGAGGCCATGGACACTACACGACTATCCTCTCGAACACTTAGGATTCTAGTGCATCGTTGACGCATCGCTGCCGCGACGTTGGAACTCTTTTTTCCTACTTTCAACTTAGTTTACACTTCATTTAGTGATAACTTATATGATTTTAATTTACTAAAATATATTTCTTTCAATTATGATTCTTCTAGCTTTTACAAATCTTAATTTGATCAATTAAATCGTCTATAATTGCTTATGTAAGAATTGCTTACTATAATCACTAGGATGTCATCTTGACATCCTCATCCTTATTTTCCTTTTTCGTGAATTTTAAATATACTCCCTTTTTATTTCATAGTATAAAATTCATAGAAAGTAGTATTCTTTGGGAAAAATTCTGAATAATTAACATATATTATATTATATCTTTGTGATTGACTTAGAAAATTACTGCTATTTTTGAAATTTTTATTCAATTATACTTGATATATTTATTTAGAAATACTTATAAATATCCAAAAATTTATATTTTTTAGTTTTATAAATTTTAGATTTGTGTAATTTAATAGCACATTTTTAGTAACAATGCTCTACAAATCACATTGATAAAATTTTCACCAATGATCTAATGATTTTGGCAGCTTAATCCTTTACTAGCGATCTATAGAAAAGTCACAATAATCAAATGAAAAATATGAGTTTTGGCTCTTGGAGGATTTGAACATGTGCTAGTTGCATACCTTCGAAGCCTTTTAAGGGAAAGTGTGACGCGGGTTTAGTCCTGCATCACTTGTGCATTGAAGTTTTAGGTGAATAAATACTAATATCACATTTTCAAGCAATGAATCCTTTTCTCCCATATGTACGACTACTCTTTGCCTCACATTCGGTTGACCACTAGTGACGTGGAAGGGGAGTGGCACACGCATGCCCCCATCAGTCCTAGCCGCTCAAGCCTCTACTCGTGGCTCTCCTCAACTACATTGCCGACCTACTTTTATAATATTTTTATTTTAATTTATTTTTATTCATTTATCTTAAAAATAAGACTATAAAAATTATATAAATTTGTAGAAAATCATATAATTAGCCAATAATTCACATTAATCAATTAAAAATCATTTTTCACATTTTAATATAAATATAAGTCTATTTATCATTATTTAAGACTAAAATTATATTATTTACTAATTATTAATTCATGATAATAAAGACTTATTAGTCACAAAGTCATCATTTTTCTACTCCGTAAGGTGACAGCCACTAAAGACAATTCGACAACCCATTTTATTGATCTCTAGACTTTGCAAGGAGATCTAAATATTGTTCATGTCATTCTTATCTACAAAGAGCCTTCGAGGTTACGACGATCCTCTTGAAGGCTCAAGATTCTAGTGCATTGTCAATGCATTGCTGCTGTGACGTTGAAACTCTTTTCCTACTTTAAACTTATTTTTTAGTTTATTTAATGATAATTTATGTGATTTAAATTTAATAAGTTATACCTTATTCAATTATAATTCTTCTAACTTTTATAGACCTTTATTTGATCAATTAAATCATCTATAATCATTTATGTAGGAATCGTCAAATGGAACTCTATTTCTACTTGATTCACGTTGATTGGGTGCTGACATCATCTTGATATCTGCACCCTTATTTCCTATTTTTCATGAATTTTAAACATATTTTATTTTTATTTCTTAGTATAAAATTCATAAAAAATCGTATTATTTGAAGCAAATTTTAAAGCATTACTCAATATTATATTACATCTTTATGATTGACCTGAAATATTATCACTATTTTTGGAAGTTTTATTAAATTATAATTGATATATTTGTTCAAAAATACTTCTAAATATCTAAAAAATAGTATTTTCTAGTTTTACAATTTTTAAATTTATGTGATTTAATATACAACAACTAAGTCACATCAGTACTTTATCAGAGACAATCTATGGTGTTTATTTCATTAATTATGTTATGTCTTTTTTAGTTTTATTTCTCCTATAATTTCACAACATTTATTTTTGTATTTTTTTTTTCAAATAAAAATGTAAGATCTAAGATGAAGTGAAAAATTAAAAATATAGGTTGAGGTGATATCTTTCTAAAATTTAAATTTTATGATAATATTTTTAGTATTTAACCTTACATATGCATGCTTCACTTGAAAATTATAACATATTCTATTCTGATTTTTCTGTGTCATTGAGGATAATGTCATTTTTAAATTGGGGGTTGAAGTATTAAGTCATAATTTATGTTTTAGGATGATTATGAACATGTGCTTATACTTTTTTCATGCTCAGTTAGTAAAGTAACTAAAAAAAATCATAAAAGCTACAACATCTATTTTCTAGCTTTTTATCAAGAACTATAGAAAATAATTTACAAACTATCAAAAATAGTAGAAAAAATAATTTGAAATTTGAAAAATTAGAGACCCTTTTCTCACATTTCAGTGTCCTAAATATATATTTTTGAAATTTGAAAATTCTAATTATAAAGAGGATAGTTTAATTTATTTTTAACAAATTTGTCATTAGTGAAAATAAGATTAAAAATAGAAAATATAGCTATTAAAATTATATAATTTATATTTTTTATATATCTTATTATATATTCACGAAAATTAAATCAATTAGACTGATTGATATCAGAAGTTTTTATGATGATTATTATTGTGTTAGAATAAGGATTTAGTAATAAGAAATATTGGAATACTCTTTGGATACATTTTAGGTAACATGGGTTTTTTTTATTTTATAAATTTTCACTTCATGATCTTAATGATTAATATTACTTGATGTGAAAATTTGATTCATCATTTAAGTTTAATAAAAAAAATTACAACATGATCTATAAGACTTGTGAGAAGAAATCATTTATTTTAGAATTAAAAAAATAATGTGAAAAATATGAAAACAAAGAGTACACATGGAGGGTGTGAGACAGTATTCTTATTGTTAAAAATCATCTATATAAAAATACTGAATACAAAATAAGTGGATAACGTGAAAACCCTTAAAATGAAAAGTATATATGAAGGGTATGAGACATCATTCTTATTGTCAAAATTTGTATACAAGAAAAATTACTTATCTGCTATAGAAAAAAAATATATAGTACAAACTTCAAAAATCAAGTTAGAAATAAAGAAATATAAGATCAATATTATTCTCAAATGAATATTGATAATTAAAACATTTTGTGAACTATATCTCTAAATAAACAAGTGATAAAGATATGAATAGAAGAAGCAAGATCTACATTATTATTCTAAAAAGTACTTAAACATTTAAATGCTTAACATCATTCATAAATATTTGATAAAAGACTCTAACATATCTAGATGTGCGTCATTTCTAATTATATTTTAAGTATTAAAAATATAATATTTAAATTTTATAAATTTTAATTAATTTTATAATTTTATTATTAAAAGACTTATAATGATTTAAGTTTGGGGGTATGATAAGTTTTCATTATCATGAGTTAATAATAAAATAATAATATAATTTTAGCTTTAAATCATGTTAAATAAACTTATATTTATCTTAAATTATGAAAAATAATTTTAGTTAGTTAATATAAAATTTTAGCTAATTATGTCATTTTATATGAACTTATATAATTTTTATAATCTTATATTTGAGATAAATAAAAAGAAATAAAATAAAATAAAAATATAGATAAAGAAGAGAATTATATTTGGGTGAAGTCACAAATTTATATAATTTTTAAGCCCCTATTGACTAGTTGGGCCTACAAACGGGTCATAAGCATAGTTAAGTGAAGCTATGAGTAGAGCTTAAGTAGCTAAAGACAAACCAATAAGGTGTACGTCACTCTCCTTCCACATCATTGGTGGTTAGTCAAGCATAGGACAACAAGTGGTCATACATAAGTGAGAGAGAGACATTGATCGTAAAATCTTTTTTTAGTATATATACATCTTAAAACTTATAAAATAAATAATGTTGAACTAAGCTGGCTTCTCAAACATTTTCAATCATTTTAATCTCTAAAATACTCTTAATTGGTAAGAATGAGATAGCTTTATAATGTCATTTTATAAAGATATTTGAGTACTTATTTCACTCTCTCATATAGTGGGCCACTAGCAAGGGTTTGAATTTTACTAGAGTCAGAATTTATATTTTTATTTGATTACATTAAATTGTCATAATCACTCAATCATTAGTGAAAATCTTATCAATACGATTTGTAGAACATTGTTACTAAAATTAGAAAATAATTCTAGATAAAAAAGTGTGAATCTATTAAGTAAATTACCTTTGATCGATGAATGAAAAAGTCATCATTAGAAAGAGGATGATCTACTAAGAGACAAGTTACTACTTCCTAACAATATACTAAATGCGATGAAGAGCCTCTTTTTATTATATGAAGTTGATGATGAAGTTCTCTAAGATGCACCTTACCTCCATCCACTTTATCTTTATTAAGTGATAGCCACTCAAGAGTTGCCAAGTCATCATTTTTTCACTCCACTAGGTGATAACAGTTAGAGATGATTTGACAACCTAATTTATTAATTTTTAGACTTCACAATATGATCTAGAGATTGTTCATGTCATCCATATTTAAGGATAGACTTTAAGGTCATAGATATTACATAGTAATCATCTTGAATACTTAAGATTCTAATATACCATTAGTGCATCACTGTCATGATACTAGAACTCTATTTTATTATTTTTAAGTAGTTTAATTTTTATTATTATTTTTTAGACTTTGAAAAGAGATTCAACAAATGTCCAAGTTGTCTGTCCAAAAAGAACTTTTAATGACATGGACATCATTCAATAATCCTTTTGAATACATAGAATTTTAGTGATTGCTATTGTAAGGCCAAAATTCTACATCTCTTACTTTCAACATAATTTTATTGCATAATTTAGCGATACTTTATGTGATTTTAAGTTTTAAAATTCTTCTTCATTAAATTATTCTTCCTCTTGCTTTTATAGATTTTAATTAGACTAATTAAATCATCTGTAATTACTTACATAAGAATCACTGGATGAAATTCTATTTCTATTTAATTCGCATTCATTGGGGTGTTGACATCATCTTGACACCTGAACTCTTATTTTTTTGTGAATTTTTAAATATATTTCATATTCATCATTTAATCTAAAAATTATAAAAACTAATATTCTTTTAGAAAAATTATGAAATATTTTCTTTTCTTATCTTACATTATTATGATTGACTTCGAAATTCTCTATTATTTTTTGAATTTTTTATTAAATTATAATTGATTTATTTATTCTAAAATATTTCTAAAAATTTTAAAATTAGTATTTATTGTTTTAAAAATATTAAATTTACGTGATTTATTATAGAATGACTAACTCAAGTTATCCATCTTAGTGGGTGGTGAGTTTTTGGTGGTGTCACAATTGTTTGTTGGCATAGTATGATAGATTTGTACAATCACTTGTCCTTCAAGTGGGATGGGACACATGTTAGCCACTACATTTGCTAAAGAAGATGGTAAAACATCTAGCCAAATGTCTATTTTCTACCTCTAAGAGATGTAGAGGTGCCACCTCATATGGAGGACACACCATTTATCTTTTTGATCATCTTCTAAAATGAATCATTAATCTTGTGTTTCAATTCAATGTATAAAGTAAACATTTTAATAATTTAAGATATTTTAATCCACCACATACATCTAAATGGTTTAAGTTTGTAGTTTTATACCAACATGGTCTTAAAGTGCTTTGATGTTACCTTGCAAAGATCAGCTTCCTAATTTTTGCCTTGAATAATGTTTAAAATTAATTTACAAGTTGCAAAATGCTTTAGTCAAGTCTAATATTGTTACCTTGCAAAACAAATATGAACATTTCATAAATATTTAAAACTTGATTCGATGAGGCCTTTCATTGCTTATTCATCCATGAGCTGTTTGTACATACCATTGCTTAAAATGGTTGTATTGGGTTAAGATTTGTGATCCACTACACATAGGATTGATAGCACCTTAACTTGTTTGTTTAAAGAGACTATAATACAACATTTATGATTCATAGTCACTAAAATAAACAAAATGATAGTGCTTTGATGAATTATATTTAAGATGGAGCCATCAAAGTTGACAAATGAGTTATATTGTTGGTGGTAATCTAAGAACTAAGCCAATGGGCATTATTTGAAATAGTTTACTATAATATATACTTTTTAGTCTAAATTAAGAAAAATATTTCAAGTATATGGCAATTAGAATACAAGATTTTGGAAAGGTTTGGCTTATACCATATATAAACTATCTGAAGGCAAACATCCTCATTGAATTCTACTCTAGGCCTTACTCAATACAACAATTTAAATGTTTACTCACTCTCCCCTCTAGAGATATTACCGCCAACTTAGTATATATAAAAAAAGGTTAATAGGTGGATACTTGTCATGTGTTAGTAATGCTCAATGTCTTTGATGCCTGAAAAAAAAAAGGTCACCCACCTAAGTATTAATCATGGATTATGCTGAAAGAAAAATAAGGTCACTTCTTGATTTATAATTATATGTAGTTTCTCTTGGGATGATGGATGTAGGCCAAGAGCTGAATTATTCTAAAATTTTGTATGAATTTCCATTGTGCTTATTGCCTACTTCTAGTGTTTGAAATAGATTGCTACATCGTAGTAAATTAGAATACCTAATCTAATTCAACTCAATTACATCACATATTCTAATTTTGTACACACCTAATAAGAACTATGATTAAGTCTAATCACCCTCCCTCTAAACTACATTAGTCATCCTTAACTCCTTCAATTTGTCTTAGAGTTAACCTCTATTTAGAACATATTGCACTCTTAAAAGATTAGATCAAATGATTAATTATAACATTACATTTATTGAGGCAAATTTTAATAATAGACTGCCATTATTTACTAGTAAGTATGCATGGGTGACCACCTAGCACAATGAAGACAACTCATCAAGTTTTGAAGATGAAAAAGATAATACACATTTGCGCATTTATGCATAATTGAATACATGTCTTTAGGAATCACCTCAAACTGAAGATATTTATAATATAATTGAAGCTCAAGATTATGCACAACATTTATAGAATCATAGAAGTTAAAATTTGATCAAGTAAGCTAATTATTAGACCAATAAGATAAAAAAATAGCATTAAGAGAGAAAGGAATCAAATATATTCATTTGGTAATTATTTTCCCCACCTACATCATGTTTACAAAATTCTTCTTCACATTTAGATTTTACTAATCTTTTGTAGGAAAGAGTACACATTTGCTAACTCTAAGTACCTAAAGTAGATTAATAGTTTCATCCACACCATTGTACTGGTCACCCCAAAGTTTCCTTTTAAAATGTTAGTTTAGTAACAAATAGATTAATTGTTTTATGAAGGCTAACATGTTTTGATTGATAGTGGGTAATAGAATTTTATCAAAATACAATTTGCATGCATTGAAATTGAAGTGTAAAAATAAACATATTGTCATTTCATGACAAATGCAACCTCAAAGCCTCTCTGAACAGATTAGAATATTCCATTCTTTTCTTCTTTAATGTGTTGTGCATCAATAAATTTGTCACAATTTTCCAACAATTCGGGGGGGACTTCTTCAACAATAGAAGTCAAAAATTCAATCTATTGAATCTAAAAAGTATGATTTTGATGATTATATTTTTGTCCTAGCATGTGCAAATATTTAACATGTGTTTTAGACAAATAGATGAAGGTTTTTCTATTGAAAAATGTTAAAGAAATCATGTCCCCAAATTAAAGTGAAAATAAGCCGAAAATTGGTCACTTTTTGCACATATATAGAAATCAAAACTTTAGGTTTCAATTTCTAAAGTATGTAAATTGTTGACAACTGTAAGTAAAATACATTAGAGTAAAAGAAAAACAATGAATTCTAGAGAATGGGTGAGGGGTCCAAGTTTAATTATATTTTGTATGTATTGCTACTACATTCATTATTTAAAGTGGAGAGTTATGCAACTAATGGTGACTAAACTAGTGAGCTTACCAACAAATCATTGAGAGAGAGTTCAAAACCATCAAGCTGGAGGGAGAAAGAAAAGACAATTTAGATTTGGTGGAATAATCCTGCATTAAATAATCTAATGCAACACTTTAACTTAGATGGGGTCCCTATGCATCTCCTTGTCAATCAACGAAAGATACAAAATTGTCCACATTACTAGATGTGCATGATCTACATCATCATAGTTTAGTATTTATCATGTTGATTTTTGGAGCAACTCAGGTGGGCAAGTACTTTTCTCAAGATAATAAAACAATCTATGTGATGTGATTGATAAAATTCACATTAGTTATATGTTTTGGAATTTATTTTTATGAAATGGCTAGATAGACAGCGCTACGAGGATGCTGCCAGCGGCGTTACGCAGGTGTTTGTTTATTTACTCTCCGCCGGTTATATAAGACCGTCCGTCGGGTAGGCGGCGCACGTGGAGGACTCCGCCACCGGCACCGGCGGGGATGACGGAGCTCCGGGTACGCCACCGGAATCTCCGGTACGGAGATATGGCGCCGTTTTCTCCGAAAATTTTGTGTTGAACGGAATCAGCTGGACGTTTTTGTATAAAGATGCGACGTTTTTACGTTTCGCAAAATGTGCCCGCAGAAAGTCGTTGACGTGTCTCGTGCAGATAGGTTGGAAGATCTGGAAAGAGAGAGGAAGGGGCTGTATACAGATCCCGCACAATGGCCTTCTACCTGCACGTGTCTCGTTAGTGTTATCCGTCGGATAGTAATCGAACGGTTATCTTTGAATTGAGGAAGATCCGACGGCCAGGTCAGATTTCTTCTTCATGTGCATTAATGGGGAGAGACAAGTCATTTTCAATAGTCTCTCTCTCTCTCTTTCTCTCTCTACAGTCTCCACCCCCGCCACCAGCGCCGTTTCTATCGGGCCACCTCCATCCTTTCAGACGCAGCCAAAACGCCTCTGCAATCCACACTACCTTGGACCCATCCCGTCACTGTTGCCCCCTCTCGCTCTCTCTCTCTCTTTCTCTCCCTCTCGCTCGCTCTGTGAGGCTGTTCTCTCCCCCCATTGAGCAATAGGCGGCGGCGGTAGCTCCAGCGTGGTGACCTGCGTCAAAAATCGCCGCCGGGTCACGGCGACCTGGGCACATTGCTGAGGATGCTAAGGTAAGCGATCCATTTGCCTCCTTTCCCGCCCCCTTTCCTCTCTCTCTTTCTCTCTCGTTCTCTCTCGCTCGCTCGCTTGCTCGCTTTTGGGGCAAGGAGATTTCTGCCTTTCAGGGGATGATTCAACCTGCGTTGTATATAGTGTATCATTCCTCTTTCTTCCCGACCTCGCCTGTACGGAAATGAGCTATCTGCCTCCACGTTCTCCATTCCTGAGACCGCCAGGCCTCATTTACCCTGCGGCATCCCCTCTCTCTCTCTCTATCTCTCTCTCTCTCTCTCTCTCTCGCTACGCGCAGACGAATAAAAAGAGAAAGTTGAAACCCCTTTCTTCTGCAGCGGGCGATCTGGCTCGGTGTTAAGGTGAGGCTCCGCCTCTTCCCCCGGTTCTTCCTCTTTTTTCTTCCTTCTGGGCGTAGTCTCCATGGAGGGAAAGGCGGCAGAATGGAGAAGCAGCACGGGGATGAAGACGAGAAAAGGCGGCCCTTGTCGACGGCGAGATCCGCGACAAGGGATCTGAACTTCCTTGGGTCTCTCTCCTCCGCGGGGGATCTGAAGCCATCGCCGGGAACGTCCTGTAGAACGTTTATTTCTCATAGCCCAGCCTAATTATTTCTTCCTCATCTCGGAACAGGCGCCCGCGTTGACGATCGCTACTCCGAGAACCCGGCGTTTTCTGCTTTAATCGTACCGTCGAGACGTGGGCGGAGGACTCCTCTCTCCCTCGCCATCCCTCTCTCTCTCCTGAAGTTTCCTCGCCCCCGGACAAGCGCCGCCTGGTATAGGAGTTGGCGGCAGCGGCGGAGATACAGAGAGCTTCGACCATGCGGACCCTTGCGTGCTGCCACCGCGCCCGGGAGATTAGCCTCGACTTCGACCAGGCCGACCCTCGTAAGCCCACCTTCCCCCTGCCTACTCTATCCTCTCTCGACTTCCGCACGCTGGCCGGAAGCCCAAGGTAGTAGGAGAACAAGACGGAGGAGGCGGTGCTGATCCTTTCCTTAGCCATGCTGGGATTTTTTCCTTTTCCTATCTTGCGGCCTGAAAATGGAGAATTTATGAAGCAGGTAATCAGTAAAGTTGTCGTAGAAAACGTTCAGATCATAATCATAATCTCTGTAGTTCTCGAGGTCAGGCTCGTATCTGCAGAGAGAGAGAGAGAGAGACGGTGGTGCTGCATTATCGTCTGACTTTCTGTCCACCCACCCGGCATTTATGCTGCTTTTGACCGGCGGCGCGCTTTTGCCTAAATCTGCGGGAAGAAGATGACCTCACCGGCGGGGGCGGGGGGCGGTAATTTATTGGTGCAGGGGTGACGACCTACAGCGGGCTTGAGAGCTGCATCCTCAACCATGGCGGCTACTCGTGCGGGACGGAGTATAGTGCGAGCCAGGCCAGCGACTCACAGGTGGGGGACGAGCTCAGCTGCTCATCCTCCAGCAAAGGGGAGGACAGCTTCGCCTCGTCCTCCCCCGGCTGGCCGGCCGCCGGCGGCGGCGGCGGGAGCGAGGAGGAATGCGGGCTGCTCGCTGGCGACTGGGCCGCCGTGAGGAGCCCCTACCCATTCTACCGCGGTCGGCGGCCCCCTCGCTCGTCGGAGGACAAGGACAAGGTTCCCATTTACAGCACGGGGTTCGCCGACGTCGAGAGCATGAAGGAGAAGTTCGCGAGGCTGCTGCTCGGGGAGGACGGCTCCGGCGGCCGGCGGGGGGTCGCCACTGCGGTGGCCTTGTCCAACGCCATCTCCAACCTCGCCGGTACGGTTGCTGATCGTCCTGGTTTCTTTCTTCTTTTCCGGTCGGTCGATTTTGTTCTTGATTGACCTTCGATTCGACCTCGCAGTGTGCACCTTTGGGGAGCTGTGGAAGTTGGAGCCACTGCCGGAGGAGAAGAAGAGCAAGTGGCGGAGGGAGATGGACTGGCTGCTCTCTCCCACCAACTACATGGTGGAGCTCGTCCCCGGCAAGCAGACCGGCGCCAATGGCCGAACGCTGGAGGTACTCCTGCTCTTTCCATCTCCCGCCGCCACCGCCACCGCCACCGCCACCGCCACCGCTGCCACCCTCTGATCCGTTCTTCCTCTCAGATTATGACGCCCAGAGCTCGCGCCGACGTCCACACGACTCTCCCGGCCCTTCAGAAGCTCGACTCCATCCTCGTCGTAAGTCCTCCGACGATTCTACGCCTTCCGCTCTGCTGCTCCCTTCTTCGTGTAATCCCCCTTCGGAGGAGGAGATATTTGAGAGGAGGATGAATGAACCTGCGAGCAGGAGGTGCTCGACTCGATGGTAGAGACGGAGTTCTGGTACGCCGAGGGCCGCAGCCGCACGGCGGAGAAGGCGGCGCAGGGCGGCGGCGGCGGCGGCGGCGGCCGGCCGGGGAAGAGGTGGTGGCTGCCGTCCCCCCGGGTCCCCGAGGCGGGGCTCTCCCGTTCGCAGAGGAAGAAGCTGGGTTTTCAGGGGAAGTGCGTGTACCAGGTGATGAAGGCCGTGAAGTCCATCAACGAGCAGATTCTCCTTCAGATCCCCCTGCCCGACGCCATTAGAGACGCCCTCCCAAAAGTACGCCGCCATGTCACTAATTCTCTACGTCTTCATCATCATCATCATAATCATCAGAGTTCTCGTCTTTCGACAGTCGGGGAAGGTGGGGATGGGGGAGGACCTGGAGAGGCTGGTCTCGTCGGAGCTGTGCTCGGTGGAGGACATCTTCCGGTCGCTGGACCTGAGTTCGGAGCACGGGGTCCTCGACATTGTCAACCGGCTGGAAGGGGCCGCCTTCGCCTGGCGGGAGAGGCTCTCTGGCGGCGTCGCCAAGAAGGGGCGGCGGGCGTGGGCGGCGATCGCGCGAGACGGCGGCGCCAAGCCGGTGGCGAAGATCGGGGTCTCCCTCGAGAGGGTGGGTGCGCTGCTCTACCTGCTGAGGGACCGATTTCCCAATCTCCCCCAGACTTTCTTCGCCGTCGCGAAGATCAGATCCAACAAGGTGAGCGCGAAGATCAGATCGCTCGTCCGAACCAGTCAGTCGTCTAACAATGGAGCGGAAGCAGAATGACGATTATAATGATAATGATGATGAAGAAGATCTCTGGTTTTGCGCAGGACGTGGGGCACGCGATCGTTGAGGCCTACTCAAGAGTTCTGGGGAATCTGGCCTTCTGCATCCTCACCCGAATCGGAGACGTCCTCCAGGAAGACGACCTGCACCAGCCCATCAGCACCGCCGACGCCGACCTCAAGTTCGAGCTCTCCTCCGAGATGTACCTCAGCGGCGCCGCCGAGACCCCGCCGGGCTACATCAAGCGAGCGCTCATCGACCAGATGGACATGGCAGACGGCCGCCTCCGCGTCGCCGACGTTATCAGGTGCCCCTGGCAGCTCTTCCCAGAGAAGAAGATCGCCGACGTGTTCCCGGCGAGTCTTCCCACCGCCAGGACCTCCCTGCCGTGGTGATGTACAACGGGCGGACTGCCCTCCCCCCCCCCTCCGAAAACCTCTGAAAGATCGAATTTAAAGAACCCCATGGAACTGGCCTCCTGCTGACATATCTGAGATAATTTTCTGCGTCCATCCTGCGATTCCGTAATGGGTTCGGAAGATCAAATGTGGAAGGAAATAAATAATACAAGGTTCGACCCTCAGCCCCTTGGCGAAAGTTAGCTGGACCAATTTCTAGACCAGGACCGTTAACCGCCTTGGTGCCCAGCACAGCGGTGGAGCAGGAACCGTGCCTAGTGGGCACCCAATTCACCTGCAGGTGGGCGAGGTTGGGATTTCGTGAGATACAGGCGTAGGCAAGAGCGTACTGCGAGATTGGAGAGGGGGAGAGATGCAGAACCAGCGTCAGCGATGGTGCTAACTCACCGTGCATGTTCTTTACGAAATGGAGGAGCTCCGAGAGTGAGAGCTCCCTCTGGGCGAAGGTCGACGGCTGCTGGTACACGAAGAAGCCGAAGTGGCGGCGATCGGGGTCGCTCCGCGGCTTCGCCGTCTCTAGCATTCTCCTCAGGCTCTCCAGGTCGTGGCCCCTCGCCGAATTCTGACCCGCCACCGTCAGCCCCCGGTCCCAGGCGGCGTTCAGAACCTGCCAAGGCCGACACCATCCCACCCACAAGGTCAACGGCGGCTCCTCCGGCGGAGGAAAAAACAGAGGATCTCCACCTGCCAGCTCAGCCCCTCGGCGTCGGCGGCTGCGCCGTCGCCCTCCCGAGGCGCCCCGGGGCAGACGAACTTCACCACCGCAGAGTGCTTCTTCAGCGCGTCGAAGAGCGGGGAGTACCCGTCCTGGTTCGTCGGGTTGTGGAAGCCCGCCGTGAGCTCCGCCGCATGGCTCGCCGTCCTGTACCACCAGAACACCGCCGGTATCTGCTCCCCACAACCGAGAAAAAACTGAGAATCAGAGAGAGAGAAAGGGAGGGAGGGAGATCGAAAGGCCGGCTCTTTGTCGATTATGGGGATCGAGCTAAGCTCGTACCTTGACGATTAGTAGGGTCTCCTCGAAGACGAGGGCGGCGAGGGAGAGGACGGCGTCGGCGTGGGCGACCAGGGTCTGCGCGTACCAGTGGAGGAAGAACCTGCCGTAGTAGCTGTCGTAGTCCCCTCGCTCGCAGAAGAAGCCCGTCTCATGCGGCTGCGAGTTGTAGTGCCCGGCATTGTCGGGCCCCCGGGCCCAGAAGGCGTGGCCCCGTCCCTTTGCCGCCCGCCGCAGGCTCTGCTGCAGGTACCTGTCGTAGCACTAGAGAAACCAGGAATCAGGCTTCTTCTTCCTGTTTTCACTTGTGCTCCATTCCATTCATCAAATGCTAAGTCGGGCACCCGACGACGTTATCTAGTTGGTATACTCGGCCCGGCAGAGTGCTCCGCAGATCGACGGGGCAACATGGCCGGTCTTCCATGTATAAATAAATAAATAAATAAAGAAAAGAGTACAAAGTAGAAGCATTTGCATAATAATGTTGAGGGTGATGTCCGGTCCTTGAATGCTCGGAGGAGCAAATAAATTCATGGTTTTGGGGAGGGGGAGGGGGAGGTGGAAGGATTCACTTCAGAGAGATACCTGGAACTCACCAATACCAGGATACCTCCATCCCATCCTCTCTGAAAACGAGGGGAACTTCAGCTCCCCAGAGGCGCCCAGCCCGACCTCGATGCCCGAGATGAGACCCTCCGCGAAGAGGTCATCGAATTCCGTGCGGAAACTCCTCATGAAGTCAAAATACACCTGCGCAGAGAAAAAAAATCCAGTTTCCTGATCCACACACGAGATCCCCAGATCTAGGATCCTAAGACCATATGATCACCATTGTTGACGATTCATCGGAGGAGAATTTCACGGATTGCCCCGGAAAACACCAAAACAAAAAAAGAAGAAGAAAAAAGGACTTTCTCCAGTAAGGAAAAGAGCATTTCTTCATCTCTGGTGTAGAATCAGGTTCCGAAAGAATTAAAAAAACAACAATTAAATAATAGACCTCTCCTGGCGAGAAGAAGTCAGAGAGCAGACGGGCAAGTAAAGAGCAGACCTCGATGCCGGTCCTTCCGCACAGAACTCGCTCCCTGTCGACGCCCCATGAGATGCACTCTGTGTTTCTCCTCCCTCCGCGGTCGGTGAAGAATATGTCCTGGTTGTCCTTGCCGACCTCCAAGACCCATTTGGGCAGGGAGATGGGCACATCCCCGGACCCGCTTGCTCCGCATTCATGGAAAGCCAACACGACCTTCACATGTTGAACATGAAGCAAGCAAATAAATACACAATGGCAAAAGGGAACGATCTCCTTTTCCGTTCATGGGGTCTGATCCGAGGAAGTATAGCAGTTCCCAACACAAATCGAGCAGAAACTTATTATAAATAAATTATTTTACTAAAACCGTGCCACATGAAAATAAAACATAAGAAAAGCCGCGCATAGCCGGTGAAACTCGATGATCGCCACGAGAAGCTAATGGGTTTGGAGAGGGCACCTGGGATTTCATCTTAAACTCTCGAATGATATTGAACAGGTCCCTGTAGCCGGCCCAGGTGTACTTCTGCTGACTCCAGCCTTCGACAATCCCCCACCAGCAGTCCACGACCACTCCATCCACATTCAGAGACTTGAGGTGCCTCAGCTGCTGCCTCACCGCCTCTGGGTCCACCAGCTGGCAGTAGCTGTTCACAACACCGGTCTGCCACAAACCAACATGCATTCAACTTGGACAGCCCAAGCCCAGGTGAGATGTAATCGCATGATCTATTTTTTGCTAGATTACACCAATCAGATGCCAGACGAAATATGATTACTGCAAATAGAAGACTCTGGGGAATTGGTTAGTCACATACGGGGAGTGTCGAGTAGACTGGAATGTATGGCGTGCCTGAGAAATCGTCATCGTTCCCCCCCGGATGAACGTCCTGCATCAGCTGAAGCGGGAACCAGACAAGAGCCACATGAGAGAGAAGAGTAACGGAAGCAGAAACAAGCATCCATGGGGGTGTAACATCTTGGAAGGTCGACAGTATCGAGTGCAAGGATGGGCTCCCACCTGATCAGCCTCAACGCAGTCCAAGGAGTTGACGGCACCAGGGTTTCTATACCTGTCGCTCTTTGGATCCCTTTCGGCAACCACCACTGAATCCAGGGATGTGGGCGACAGACACTCGTCGATCATCAGAACAGGTGCCTGGCAGTCTAGAGATGACTTCACTGATGAATTCTTCAGGGAACCAGCAGACACTGGGCTTCCGATAGATCTGGTGGGGAATGGCGCCTGCACCATCAGAGAAAGAAAAAAGAAGAGAAAAGAAAGGAAGTCAGCAATCACACTGCCGCAAAGAGAGGGTTACCAAAGAACACGTTACGGATGCTGACCCAATCAATCCTTGAAACTATCACTATTTACTCACTGCACAAAAAAATTCATATTACAAAATCTTCTGCCTTGCCCGTCGTCAACCAACAATAAATCCAGAGAACGGATCGAACTGAGAGATGAACCAAAACGTGTGATTCACTGAAACGGATTTCAATCTCATAATCGTGCATTACAATACCAGCATCATTACCAGGATGAAGCATCCTATCCCTCAGAAGGCTTATGCCACTATGGAATACATGTACACCACCTGTCCCATCAAAGCAACCATGTATTTAGCAAGCTTTATAGACCACCGTTCTGGCAATCCCACGCCCATAGGAAATAACATAATGAACATACCTCCACGCAATAAAGGCATAGTTCACACATGGACTTTAACGAGGCATGATATCAGACAAGATCATCACCAGACAAGTTATGCAGGGAAGGATGACGGTTAGATGATGTAACCATGGGATCCCATGAGCCAGATGAGGGGCCACAAAGGCCTAGTGGAATGGGTACGACTGGGACTCACAATCCAAGTGGTCTCATCTGCAGCTATGGTGATCCTTGGAGACTGATTACAGAACAGGAGGAGTCGAGGGGATGTGTGGAGAAAAAATCCCTTTCTTCCATCGATTTCTGACTCTGAAATACAAATTGTGGGATGGAACTAATATGGTCATATGCTCATTCATCAACTCAATAATGCACGCTTTGATGAGGGAGATAGAGAGGGAAGGAGAGTTCTAGGAAACGAAGCAAATGAATCTCAGATAGATCAGAGAAAATGGAGTTCAGATAAGGCCAGGCAAAACAAGGTGCCTCCATCTAGGGCCAATATGAGAAGGCTCCATCCAGGAATCATGGGACAGCTGAACCAACTATGGGCGACAATCATGGACTGATTTCAAATGCAGCCTATTTATTTGTAGTCGTCCATTTTTTTCCATAAGAAGGTTAAATCAGGAACACATAGGATCAGGGATGCTTTGTAATTGAGCTCACTTAGAAATATGATAAGAAGAGTTTACAGGCTTATTCACGAGCACAACCTATTTTTTCCTCCGAGAGAAAAAAAAATCACCTCAATTGTTACCCCGCCATCCTCTTGTCTGACCTCAAAATCGAGAAATCAGTAGCCGGATGGCAGCTATTTTGATCCCGGATAATGAAAGTAGAGAGAAAATGCTGAAATCTTAACCCCCAATTATCAGGTAATTATCCTCTAAAGACAGATGGTGGCTTGCGGTATGTCCAGCGCAAGGGTGCCGGTGGGAGCATGATGGACATAAAAGAAGGCGAAAACAAAGCCGATTAAAAGGGCACTCTGTGGAGGAATCGGCATCGTGAACGGAAGGAGAATGCGACCGACACAGATAAGTTAAACTTCATCCGGGTAAAAGAAAATCAGAATTCAAAGAGCCTCCATCCATATTTCTCTACCATTCGGTTTTTTGGACGGGAACTCAGTCCAATAAAAGAACAATCCAAGGGAATCGCGAGTCAAATGAAGATCAAGTGAAGCAAGATCATCATCTGGGCGGGGGAAAGGCGAAGAACGCTTCCTGTAGTAACTATCTTTCTCCACTTTATATCATTAACTCTTCTCAAAGAGCAAGCACAAACCCTACCGCTCCAAAGGATGCTAACATTTGATCCTAATGTCTCTCTATACAGGCATCATCGTGGAAAAGAAAGAAGCACCATGGTGGAATAACGGAGACTAAAGCATATGGCGTCAGCGGCTCGCCAAGGGCTTCCATAGATGATTGGATGTCTGGCTGGAGAGAATAGAAAGTGAGAACGTTCCCCATTTGCAGGGACAAAACAAATACGAAGAAAAGAGACGGGTACCAGTTGGGTGGAGGGGAGCGGCGCCAGCGGAGTCGTCACCGAGGACGGCACGGGGCCAGCGATGGCAGAGCGGTACGTTGTCCCGTCGGCCTCCACAGTCCATCCGGCCTCGCGGGCGAGGGCGGCTAATACGTCGTTCATGTCAGCCCGCGCGGGGAGTGGGAAGTTCCCATACTGCCGGAAGCCCGCAAGCATCCGGCTGGTGATGGCGCGGCGGTGGCGCTCCCGTAGCTTCGTCCGCTCCTTCTCCTTGTCCCGCTCCTTCCGCCCCTTTCCAGCAGACCCTGGGCTGTCGCCTCCCGCCCCGGCCGCCGCCGTGGCGGCGAACCCACGGGGCCGCCTCTGGGACTGAGCCGGCTGCTGCTGCTGCTGCTGCCCGTCGCCCGACGGCTCCAGATCTTGCTTAACGTTCATCTCCCCGGAGAAGGATAGATCACCTGCTCCCTCTCATTTGACTACCCTTCTGTCCCCAAGCCGGCTTCTTTCGTTACCCTCTTCCTATAATGAGAGAGATAGCGAGAGAGACAGAGAGAGAGAGACAGAGAGAAGGCGCCGGGTTCCTCCGAGCGCGACTTTTCTCTGGTTTTGATCGAGAAAAGGAGGGCAGGAGTCGATTAAAGAGGAGCGGGCGATCGGGGGTTGTTCAGTCAGAGAGAGAGAGAGAGGTCCAAACAAGGAAAAGAAAGGGGGAAAACGTACCCAAAATAGCCCTCCCATTACCCTTCCCCTCCAGCAGAAGCCGGACACAGAGCCAGGAAACATCGAGGAACGGAGGCTGGGACTGAGCCCAGAATGCCCCCATTTTCTTCCAAAACGCCGCTCCTCAGGAGTCACGAAGCAGACGCCACATCTAACAGCGTCAACGGGGGCAGAGCCCATGCACAATTAAGCGCCGACTACTTCCTATCAAGCTGAAGATTACCCTCCTCTCTCTCTCCCTCCCCCTCCCTCTACCTTTCTCGATGTAATCTTGAAGCCGTAATCTGCCCCCATAAATCGTTCGTCCATTGTTCATGATCAGCTTATTGCACGTAAGGTGATCGTCATAGGGTTCATCAGAATCACGGCCTACAGGGCCACCTCCTCCAAGCTCTCGCTGGGAATGTATATGTTGTTGTGGCATGAGGCGTCGCGAGGGTACGGCCCGTCGATCCTCTCGACGGAGCTTCGGTCGTAGAACCAGATGCTAACGCCCTCGGCGATCGTCTGCAGAATGTTGGGTTTTGTAATCATAAATCAAAGAAATGTAATAAAAGTTTTAGTATTCAGCCATTTGAAATACCCATAAGAAGGGGAGAAACAGCGTTGGTTCTTGGTTAGAGAGGGGGTACTGACTCTGTTTCCCATGGTCGGAGAACCGGGGAATTGCCAGGTCGCCGTCAGCTCTGATTGGCAGTGGGCGAAGCACGAGTTTACCAGCAGTCCTCTTGATGGGTTCCTCCCCAGCCTTCCCAGTGCTCGCAAGAATTGTACCCTAAACCCTGTAGGATGAAGACTGAAAGAAATTGCAGACTTCGCCTTTCTCACTCCATGAAAATCAAACGAAGGCATGCCAAGCAAGCATAAGCTCGAGGGTCTTCTACAGGACGCACATTGACACAAAGCCCCCATACAGAGGCTCAAGGTATGAGCTCTTACGAGAGAGATAGATAGATAGATAGCGAGAGAGAGGGAGAGAGAGAGATCAGTAACCATTGGGTCAGTATTAAAACTAGTAGAATTATGGCGAGGGCTAAGGTTCGGCACTTCTGATCAGGACTGGAACCTGATGAGACCCTGATTTAGCCTCAAACCTTAACCCTGAAGTCTATAAACATATGAAGAAGATGTAACCTTGCATGGCTTGGATCTGGCCGGGGGTGCATTGACTTATATCGGCCCTGCATTGCCTCCACGCACCAGCCGGGTCCGCGCCCGGCGGAACCATGACATTTCTTATCTGTAAACACAATTCCCTCTCAAGTAAGCACCTGGAAGTACGAACACCAGGATTAATCGTCATTTGAGCAAGACGGGGGGGAGAGAGGAGATAAATGATCGGGAAGCCCACGGTAAGAGAACCTGCCCCATGTCCGTTTCTCTCTCTAGACTACAATTTTGATACCCAAGCGCGTAAAGGGCTCCACTTAGCCACTCTATGGGCCTTCGGACTCGTCAACATGCCCACGTACGCTGTCGCTGCTGGAACGTTGGGAAACCATGCATCCTGGGTCTTACTTGGGCGGTTTTTTGGGAGATATTTTCCATTAAATGAAACTTAGGGATTGAACTTCGTGTTAGGGCGGATGATTACCTGCCACGAGTCATAGGCTGCATTCAGAATGAAGAGCGGCGTGTTGATTCCCTGCGCCACATATTGCGGGAAGAAGCACTGCATTTTCCTCAGATGAGGCACCCCTTAGTCATCAGTGGGGCTGAGCCGACCTCAAGATCAACCCAACCAGTGATGATAGGAGCGACTAACCATGCGCGACCTCCTCTTCGAAGTGCATGCTGTAGGTAGAGCTCCCAGAGAACCCTAGCGACGTCGAGGGAAACCCTCTCAGAATAATCCCCATAATTGTAAAACTAACAAGTCTTCCCCACTCATCGTCGATCGATTCTGACTTTGGCCCCAGAGGAAGGAACTTACGTGGGTCTTCGTGATGCTGTCGAAGTAAGATCCGATGTGCTGAGCTCCGGTTACGTCGTTCCTGCCGCCATTGATGAAGAGTCAACGGAAGGGAGAGATCGATGAGCTGAGTGTAGATGGGGTGCGGGAGTGGCTTACGCGTTGATGAAGAAGCCGCCATCGGAGAGGCACTTGACTCGGGCGCGGCTCGGTAGGAGGGATCGGAATCGGTCGCAGTGTAGTATCGCCGTGAGCCCCCCGGCTGAACACCCCGAGAGGAGGACCTGAGGGGATTCACTGTAACGTTAGGGTTTGCCTCTGGAGGAGACCATTTTCCGGGCTCTTCTCCAGGCATGATCTGGGTGCGATGCCCGTGAATGAATCATGCTAGGGCTATGGCTGACGCCCGGAAGACCCCGGTAGGGAGCAGCTCGGGTTCATCGCCTGTTTCGGGGATCTTTTCTCAGACCCTAATGCCTGGCTTTCAGATGATGAGTCGAAAATGGAGGTTGGCCGGTGCAGAAGCATACATTCTTAGCTCTCTTCATCCCCCTCGCCAGCAGGTGTTTCGTGACCGCCTCGAAGATCCTCGCGCCTCGGAAGTGAAGGTCGGTGACCTGCTCAGACGCGAGGTATGTACATATTTATATATAAAAATATATAGAGAGAGAGAGAGCACCAGTTGGAGGGGGATGGCCATGGGGACAGGTTGCTCACCGGGTCGACACTCTCGACGTCTCCGGTGAACGATGAGCCATCGCAGTACCTCACTTTCACCTTGTTCCAGTTGTAGAACCCTGCGCTTCACGTCCCAGGCGATGCAGAGAGAGAGAGAGAGAGAGAGAGAGAGAGAGAGAGAGAGAGAAAGAGAACACGGGAGGTGTGGGGTTGCTTTACCTGGATTGAATCGCTTGTGATCGTTCAGGATCCCTGTGAACGCTATGCTTCCCATGGCTTTGGACGAGCCGAGCTTCCCTCTCTTTCGAAAGAGGCAATTCTCCACACTGTGGCACCATCCTCCTCCCTGAGCAACACCAACGTGAAACTTCCCACGCTAGGAAACTCATACGGATCCATTTATTTTCAGAGATTATAAAGAAGAGACCTCCATATGCACGAGCCAGCTGTTCTTCCCCGGGCCCCATCCGGGAGCGAAATGGTAAGCAGGGGGACTCCCATCCAAGCAGACTGTAAGAAGAAACCAAGGTTTTCTTCGATTATGTTATCCAGAGGAGGGCTGTCCACTACGATAAGGAGAGTAATCTCAATGACAAGCCACTTTTCCGTGCCTGCTCCACTTGCGGTGGCGCTCTCCAGGACGGTGAGATTAACGATGAGTCCGCCGGCCGTTGACGACATCAGCGCGAGGACGCAACAGATGAGCACCCCGGTTACGGAGCCCCCGGAACCCGACATCCTCCGTGATGGTCTCCTCCTCTAGAGCTACCCTCTCTCTCTCACTATGGAATTTCTGCGATTAGGTTCCGGCGGAGAGAGGAAGGAGAAAGAGGAGGAGGAGTTTCTCTCTCGCTTCCCTGCTCCTGAAGCAGGGGTGAGGGAAGCTTCTGCGGTTCAGGAAGGCATCTTTACATGAAAGGCCCTCGGAAGGTGGAAGAACAACGAACGGTCATAAATAGGGGGCTCCGGACGTCGCAGATGCCATGAGAGACATAAAACGGGGATGCCCTCCAAATTTGGGAAAGGCCAGGGGAAGGAAGAGGACCGGCCGGGAAGCGCCCGACCTGGCAAGTTTTGACGGTGTGAATGTCGCCGTCGCACCGCCGTGGATCCCATCGCCAAGTAAATGTCACCTCTCCCGTGCTCCCACCGCTCAGCTTCTGCAACTCCCATTCCCCAACGGAAGAATCCACCGTCCCCCGCCCTCTCTCTCTCTCTCTCTCTCTCTCTCTCTCTCTCTCTCTCTCTCTCTCTCTCTCTCTCTCTCCCTCCCTCCCTCCCTCCCTCCCTCCCTCCCTCCCTAGCTCCCTCCCTTCATGTCGAATACCGTGACTGTCGGAGGAAAAAACTAGAAGGCTACTGTCACCGAGGAAGCTTTCTCTCTCTTTCTCTCGGCATTTAGAGAGCTACAAAAGAAGGGAAATCATAAAAGGGTCGAGGAGAGTCAATGCAGGGAGATTGTGGTCCGTGTCATTGTTCTTCCGACGGGTGGAGCAGGCACAGATTGAACTCAAGGAGATCGACACTGGCAGGAGAAGGGCGGCGGCTTGGATATGTAGAAGCTCTGGAAGGGCACGCCGGTGCAGTTCCGGGTGCTCCCGCTGAAGAAGGGGGCACTCGGCGCTGCGGCGGTGGATGAAGAGGAACGCGCTCTCATCCTCCTCGTAGACAAACTCATACCCGCCTCGCAAGGCCACGCCATGGCAGCCGTAGTAGAAGGTCCTACTCTCCCCATTGCGGCCGGGGTCCTCGTACAGCCTCATCCAGCTGGCCTCCGCCGGTGTCGGGCCGGCGGCGAGGGCGAGAAGCAGCAGCTCCGCGAGGGCTGCGGCGGCGACGGCGACGCCACCAGTCGCTGCCATGAGGGAGAACACCAAGACCTAGGAAGATCTTCCATGGTGCAGCTGCCAGGCTCATATAATCAACGTCTCCCGCTAAATCCGTCCTCGGACAGTCGTCAATTCCGTGGGATATCTTAATCACTGAATTTATCACGTGCATAAATCCGCGTAAATCGCAGCTTTGCATTAAAAGAAATATTACACGATTTTTATATTGGACACATATTCAAGTGAAATTAATATTATTAATAATAAGATTATATTGGTAAAAAGGTTTTTTATTTTTTTCGAACTCTGATAACAGTCGCCTAATGGGTTGACAATAACTATGGATAACTTCACTTGAACATCTATGGATAGATTTGGATCCGGACCCGTTTGTGGGCCGACAAATACGCCTTCTCGGATCACCCCAGGGTTTGTTTTCTGCTGAGATGCTGCGACCGCCGTTGCCGTTCACCGCCGGCCGCCGGCCGCCGGCGAGGTTCTCGCCTCGTCGCCCGTGAGTAGCATCGCAAAGAAGCAAGGTTCCTGTATTTCTCGTGTATAATCTTGATGATTGAGTGTATTCGATCTCATCGGTTCCTCGAAGACAGGTTCTGCATGGGGAGCAAGGTAAGTGAAGCGGCGTCGCCGGCCGTCCCCAGATTCGTCCGCATCGGGGGAAAAGAAGGTCTCTCGGAGGACGCCTTCGGAAGAGGTGCGCTTCCGCCGGCGTTTGACTCGAAAATTTGCATAATTGGCTTTCCAGTGATAAATTTGTTTTCAGCGTGGAACAAGTGAAGAAAAACTTGTCGCTGGGGCTGTTTTCTGCAGGTTTCAAATTCCGGCTTGTGTCGTACAACATCTTGGCCCAGGTAGTACTGTATCACAGTAATGTCTTTGCTCTGCACTTTGAACCGATGAAAATTCATGGTGGATTCCATAAGCGATCAAAATTTTGTCCGAGTTCAATTGCAATGGTTACTTGGATGCCTTTCTGAACACGTCTAATTAACTAAGGTGAGAAACGCCTTGGCTGATCCAGTTCCTGAACAATTTTAGATTGGGAAGACTTAATTGGTTTGCGAGGCAAATTATTGAATCCGAAATAATCGTTAAAAAGAGTGGGAAAAAAGCTAAAATAAGAGAAAAAAGTGGAGGAAACTGGGAAGGAATCGCACATCTCCTTATTGGTTAAAACAGAAAAGGAAATAGTAGCATTCTACAAGTATCATCAGATGTGGGTTCCAAGCAAGCAGCGGGGTGGGTCCTTTCTGTTGGTATCTGTTGTCATCTTTACTATAATGGCCCATCTTATCCCTGATTGATACAGAAGTGTATATTTATCTTGCCTTAAAACATTTGAAGAACATCAGGATGAGGTTGTAAACTTCAAAATTTTGCAAAAAAAAAAGTGCCTAGAGAGGAATTGTGGGTCAAGTTTGCCAAACTTATATCCTTCACTCCCCTGCTGCAGAGACCAATCCAGAAAAATATGGCCTGGACCTAGATGTGAAATCTCTGACTCTCATGTTCCATGGAATTTGATCACGCACTTGGATTGGTCGGGCTTGATTATTCTCCAGATTTTGGTCAGGAGTTTGGAAGTTTTGATGTCAGAATGATTCTTTTTTCATTATGAAATTCCTTAAATTTCTAATTATTTTTTCCGAATGATTTTTAATTTGTGATAGATCGCATGATTCATCTTGGTTTTCTATGATTCTAATATATAGTGGAGGCTTTAGGATCAACCAGGTTGCATAGTTTTGGCTGTTTTAAGAGGGAGAATATGAATTCAGAAAATTAGTATATGAGTGAATGGAATTGTTTTCGTCTGGCTTTTGTCAGATTTCCAAGATACTGAGATGGAAATTTGGTCCAAATGAGATTTACTATTCTAATCGTTTCTGGCATCCAAGCATCCATTACTAGTTTTCTAATGGATTGATGGCCGGGATAAAAAGGGTTTTTGTGTCAAGCTTGGGTTTGCATTCCAAACACCAAGTTTCTTACTCCAATGTCTTCCCTGTCCAGTTGAGTATTGGTGGTGGTCTTCCAATAATTCAAGAAAATATAGAGAATGTTTGCCATCAGTCCATAGGATAGAAATTCTATATTAAAATTAGAGAAGGAAGTTTGATTTAGTCAGGGTTAATTTTTCTTTCTATTTATTTAATTTTTATTTGCTAATAAAATGGCTTCATAGTGAGCTTCAGATTTTTATCCCTTCAGCAATAGTTGTCTAAATGCTAGCTCCTGGTCTTTCTCTGGTTTCCAAGGGATCCTTAATATATTATTTATAACCTCATCTTGCAGGCGTATGTCAAAAGTTCTTATTTTCCACACTCTCCATCTCCTTGTCTGAGGTAAATCAAAGTCTCTCTCCTCTCCAAAAATGTATATATTTCTAATTTCATTCTAGGAGCACATCATTACTTCTGGTGGATTCGGTGGGGTGTTGTCTGCCTTCAGATCTACATGAGAGCATTGTTTTTATAACGTATTCATGCAGAAAACATTTTTTTTTCTATCTATCTCAACGTTCAATACATCAATTTGGTGATATCCCCCCCTACTCATTTTTTGAGCACATCCGTGCCTTTGGTTAAGTCTTGTTCTCGTAATTTAGGCCTGATGTGCCACTTCTGCTTGCTCCAGCAGAAACGTGCTTGGTACTTTTGCACAGAGCAGGCAGGCATGAAGGGTGAACCACTTTGTAATGCCTTTACCTTGCTCTGTGGGGTTATCAAGGGTGAACAGCTTTCAATAAAGAACTTTACTGCATTTCATGTGTGCCAAGGAGTTTCTTTTGGATCATGATCCTTCATGAATGTTAGCGAAAATGCTCCTGCCTTGAGATCCTGAAATTATCTGATGCTGATCCTCAACTTCATTATGCCAATTGAAGACTACGAATGCGCTTTGCAATATAAAAATTTAAATCACGAGAAATTGGTTCTACATATTGAACTTTTTAGATGGGCTTTGTTCTATCGTTTTCTCGTTGCATTTATGTATAATACACTGTATTGCAGGTGGAAAGCACGCTCACAGGCAATTTTGACTCTCCTCAGAAGCTTTGAGGCCGACCTACTCTGCCTACAGGTGAGAATTGCCTTAGACAATGAAGAGTGGTAACATGACCAGGGTCAGGCGAGCTTGACCAGTCTAACACAGGAGGGAGACCTTAGCCTGTCCAAGCCAGAAGATATAATATTTTTTCGTTTAAATGCTTTCTCCCAAGATTCCATCGGATTTTATCTTAGACTCTGAGTAATGCTGGGAATGGGATTAGCAGCCTCATTTGGTTACTATTTTATGAACTCCAAGCCAATTGTGCTTTGCACGAGTTTCTCTACAGTATCACGTAATTGCTGATGATTTTGCCATAATGTTTGCTTCTGTTGCATCATCATTCTATCTCACATGCTGATTGAAGTGGGTAACGTGCCCTTTTTAGTGCTGTTAGGTGATTACTGTAGATTTCCCTAGTTCCAGCTTGAAAACTCATGCTTTTCTTCCACTTCCCTTGTTCTGCGAGATGCCATCGTTCAGGAACTGGATGAATTCGACAGCTTCTATAGGAAAAATATGCAGAGCCTTGGCTATTCAAGCATTTATATTCAGAGAAGCGGGCTGAAACGCGATGGATGTGGAATCTTTTACAAGCCCACAAGGTACACAATCGTCTTCAATTCTCATCCGCTGAAACTGTTGAGATGCCTCCCATATGGCAAAATCAGGTCAGCCTCTTGGGCTCTCTTGCCTCATCTAGATTAAAGTCCGATCCTGTGTGGGTTTTGTCCGATTTGGACGACAGTATCAAACCAGTTCTGGCCAAAAGTTTGGAGTGATGATCTTTAAGGAAGGAAGGGCATTAAGGTCACTGATGTATGCGGCAGGTTGCAGACGATCTTATCTGGTTCCTTCACATATTAGACCAGCTCTCCCAATCTGCAGTCAAATCGCTCTGTTCTTCTGTGTCCTACCCTTTGAAATTTTTACTTCTTTCATCACGTATTCTAGATCTTCAGAGTTGACCCTTACCCACTTGAGCTTCTCCCATTCTTCTGTCACTTCTGATTGCCTTTTTGTTTAACCCTTTCCCTGTAACCAGTGCAGAACTGGTCTTGAAGGAGGTGATCGAATACAATGACCTGGTTGATTTTGTTGACCCCAAGAACTCCGATGAGGAGGACAGAAGAGAAGATGGAGAAAGTTCCATGGTTTCGGACGACAAACCAGGTGAAGGTTCCTCTCATTCCATGCTTCCATCTCCCTCCCGAATTTATTCTGTTCATTGAGATTCCTTTCACTATCCCCCGTTCGCTCTCTCGCTGTCTCAGTCCTGGCAGAGGAGCGTAGTGGCGATGGCAACGGTCGAGATCCCAGTGACCCGCGTGTGAGGCTGAAGCGAGACTGTGTGGGAATAATGGCGGCATTCAGACTCAACGATCCCTCCCGCCATCTGGTTGTCGTGGCGAATACACACATTTACTGGTGAGTTTTGAGCTCAGATTCATCTCCATCCTCTGTCCTGCTATCTATAGCCGACGCCTCTCGTTATCCTGCTTCAGGGACCCCGACTGGGCTGATGTGAAGCTGGCGCAGGCCGAGTATCTCCTGTCGCGTCTCTCTCGATTCAAAAACTCTGTCTGCACAGAATTTTGCTCCGCGCCTTCGATCATCGTCGCCGGGGACTTCAACTCCACCCCCGGGGATGCGGTCCATTCTCCTTCGCCCAACCTTCTTCCGGATTTTGGTCCTGGCTTCAGAAGAACTTGCGAATTATATGGCTTCTGCTTCGCAGGTCTACCGGTTCATGGTGTCTGAAGACGTTGTCACCGCCGCCGCGGCCACCACCAAGCCGCCCGTTCCTCTGCGTAGCCTCTATGCGTCTGCTGGCGGAGAGCCGCCTTTCACCAATTGCACCCCGGGTTTCACTGGGACGCTTGACTACATCTTCTTCTCGGGCTCCGGCAGGCTGAGGCCGATCGGGCTCCTCCAGGTCCCCGGGCCGGAGTCGCCGGACGTCACCGGCGGACTACCCAACCACCGCCACCCCAGCGACCACCTGCCCATCGGAGGGAACTTCATGCTAGTCGATCTTTGATCTCTGGTTACCCATCGAGTACATGAACCTGAAGAACGATTTATCCGTGGTTTAATCTTTGATCCCTGGTCGCCATGACTGCGACCTCGCAAACATGATGAGATCGGATTGTGGTCGGATGGATTCCAAAGTCAACGCTGGCGATGCAGCTCAGTGCCCATCCTGTGCCGATGTGAGGCCTTGCAAGCAAGCCTGGCCAAATGAAGCGGCCGCCATCATCACGCAAGGATTCACAAATGAATGCGTCCATATGGTCGAAGATTTTGCAACGAGCTGGTTCTCACTCCCTTGAGCAGCGTCCAACGAGGGAGGAGAGGAAGGTAGAAGAGGAGGCGGGCAGCCTGGCTTGACGCAGAGAACCTGTCGAATGCCGGCAGGCCGTCGCCGTCGTGGCACTCCGGCCGCTGTCGTACTGGGCGTGCCCAGGATCATTGTCCCGGCGAGCCGGGCTCGGGTCATCCCCCTCCCGGCAAATCTCTTCGTCCTCACCAGAAACCCCCGAGTCGTCTCAATAGCCTCTTTACGGTGTACTTGGGCACAGACAGAGGTCTTACTGCGCTTAAAATCTACCTCGATGTATATTCTGGTCAATAGGTTGACTCACATATCAATACATGACCTTCATTAAGAAAACATTGCTGTGGCACATCTACATTGCTTCATATTGCACCCCATATACGGTGTATGTGGCTTGCAAAAGGAAGTCAGAACTGATGCAATAAATATATCAGGCTACTTGTGAGGTTGAACAATTTTGAGATAAAAATTATATACACTTAATTGTGGTAAATATCAATAGGACCTAATTAAGTTGACCTCATGAAAACTTACGATAACACCAAGGTGAGAAAAAGAAAGAAGAGCATCATGTACCACAAGTATGGAGGCTTAATACCAGATTTTTATTGTTGATTCTTGAAACTTTGTACTGATGATATTGCACAAAATAATATGTAGAACAATTAGAGAATTTATCCAATAGTCATGGTGTTCTTTAAAATGGCTAGGAGACTTGTTTGGTTGACTCACAACAATGAACTTAGAATGAAAGCAAGTTTATGCCTTCACATTCTAGTTCTGTGTGTTTCTAAGTAAATTATGCCAAGTGGACTTAACCACTATAAAAATGCAGGTTCTCATTTAACTATCCTAAGCATACCCAACTAGTGATAAGAAACCTATTTTAATAAATGTCAAAGTGACCAATCCAAAGCATAGATCTGGGGGCAATGAGTTTGGGATACCATAATTTTGATTTTGAATCACTATAATGGAGATCTAACATGGTTGGTGCTTTTCCTTATTTTTTATTTAATTTTTTTCTCCTATTTTCCTTGCCAACCAGAAACATATTAGATGCATGCTAACCACAAACATATTAAATCCTTCCCAAGTTTTTTTATACCTTTCTAGTGGTTAATGAATCTTAATTTTGATATTAGTAATTAATTAAAAGTTAATAATATAATGTGATAGGATGCTTCACCTTATCTTTTGTTAACTTCAAAACTCAGCATACATACCATTGATGGGTATCAACCACTTTGTATGTGTTTCTATCCTTATTTACCTACCTCTTCAACAGCTTCATGCATGGCCATACACTTCCATGCACAACACTGTACCATGTGGCTAAAAAATCTACCATGTGGGATCTCTACTTTTTATCTTGGTTGTTCTGGTGCAAAATTAATTTTATTTTTAAAAAATATATATTACATGTTTGTATGACTTTAGGATGAGTGTGCTGATATTTTGTATGATTTTGAGGTGTCATACTTTTTTCTGCGCCATCTTGCATCAATAATTTTTGGAACTCATAATTGCTTCCAGGAGAATGAGCCATGGCTCGAGTCCCTAAACAAACAGAATTTGGGCCTCCATGGACCAGGCCAATCAACGTTACTAGCCAGTCCTTTTTGACATTGTTAATACAATATCTACATTCATGCAATGTATTTCGTGAAAAATATAACAAATCACTAGAAAAGCTTAAAATCATGAGAAATTTATGAAAATATGATATGATAGATTTATTTGTACCATAGAACACACTCTGTATATGTAATATATGGTGCCCAAATATGTTATCACGCAAAATTATTCTAAACACACACATTGTATTCATGACATTTAAAAATCCTTTAGGCATATGCATTCATCCAAATCCTTAAAGATTTAACAATCCATACTATCCATGAATGAAAAAAAAACTGAAGTGATTTTTAAAGAGATCAATCATTTTTTAAAAAAATTATGGATAAAAACTCATAATATTAAATAACTATGTAAGGACATACAATTGTATGTTCATAATCTAAGTGGAGCCTTAAATCCAACAAATGCAAGCCTTACATTTATGTTAAGGTCAAACCTCATCATTTAAGTAGATCAACATTTTCAATGGTACTATCATATGCACAAAGCTTAACTCCATACACCAACTCTTGATTGATGTGTGGGCCTCTTGAAGGGCTTATTAATATGCACTAATAGAGAGTGTTGTGTGGTAAAATGAGTAGTCTAAATTTAATCAATTAATTCAATATCAGAATCATTAAAGACTGACTATTTAATGTCATGGATACATAATAGACAACTTTTATATTCATATTTTTCTTCATGAATTCTCATTATTTTAAGTATTATAATCTTCTTTTTTTCTCAGTATGAAAATTTCTATAAATATCTATACTTTCAAAAAAAATACACAAGATAATAATTCTAAACAAAAAAATCAACTAAATAACTATATTAAACATCATTTGAATTTTCCGATTTAATAATATTAATTTAAATTATATCTCAATACTTTCATATTTAGCTTCATATAAAACATATTTAAGATTATGCATAATTGGGCATTTTAATTGATCTTACAATATTTTACATCATCACAAAATCATATATTTAGTGTTCCAAAAGTACTATTATTAGATCTTAAGAAGATTTATTATTGAGAATTGGATGTAGGAAACATGCCATGAATGTAGAATTTTTTGTTGTCTATAATCTAGTTAAGTTTTAAATTATCTTATCACATTTATTCATTTGTTTCTATGTGATTATATTGTGATATAAAATAGGATATAAGTTAATGAATCTTACATTGAATATAGCCTTGGCCCAATAAATAGATGTTTCAAGATCACAAGAAATGGGGTTGGAAAAATGATCACCATAGTTCAAACTTTATGATAAAAGTACTTATCCAGTAGTAGAATGCTAAAACGACATTTTATGATATTTCTTTATCCTTGATCTATTTTGATGGTTAAAGATTAAGAAAGTAAGAAAACTTTGAAATGTCAATCAATGATTGAACCAACAACAAATAGGTATGCATATTAGAGTTGATGAAGACATCGTACATTGCATTTTTGGATTTCTAGGTCAAACTCTATTAAGGTTTGAATCGAGTGAGTCTAAATTACTAAAATTATAGACGGGTATATTAATTTCAGGGTCATGAATTATTATTTTGTGTTGGAATGAAATCAAATTTGTAATACTAGAGATGTGATATTATGATACCTTGCCAATGTAGAACTGGGAAAAGAAGCCTTCTAGGCTGCACGCTTGATTTTGGCTATTATATGAGATTAAATGGGTTACTTAACAATGTTGGTTGATTGCTATTATGAATTTGCCTTGGCAAAGTAGGGTATGGTATTTGGGGAAGCCCACTTGACAAGCCACAATCCTCCGTGCCCGTTATTAAAGAAAGCCATCATCCACTAATGTCAAACACACGGTGAATCCAGATGTGCGTGTGTGCGTGTGTGCGTGTGTGCGTGTGTGAGAGAGAGAAAGAGAGGGGAAGGAGAGACCAAAGCCAACCGCATAGGGGATTGTGGCTTGAGCCACCTGCTGAAATTTTCATCCTGAGAAGATTTCCAAATGCGGAGAGGCAACCAAACGTATCATACTGAAAATATAGATAGAGACATACATAAGCTGTGGACCGAAAATTTCATCAGGTCTATACAGTGATGCACTCGTCGTAGCAGGGACAAGGACTTTCTCCCCGTGAACTCCTCCTTGAGGTGGGTGCAAGCGCGGAATGGTTAAGGCCCTATCTACTGTCAGCCATTGTAGTAAAGACTCTTCAACCGTTGGGATTTCTAAGCTGAGAATGGTCAAGGCCGCTGCCTTTGAGATTCTACTTCCGCCAAGAACAAAATTTGGGAGAAGCATCGTGCAAAGCTGCGGGCTTGGTCCCCTCTCGTTCAAGAAACTTGGCTCAAACTTGGGAGAGTTCCCGGAACCTCATTGGATAAACACTGAAACTATCTAATCAAACTTGGCTATGGAACGTCTCTATCCTGTGGATTATCTTTCGGGCATGTGTTTTTCATACTCATGGGTCTTTGGGAGGTAATTTTGCCCGGATAGAGGAGCCCGAGCTGGGCTGATCCGGACCCTTGTTCCCTGGCCCGGTTTATGGACCAGGTGACGGCAGGGGGAGGGTGTGGACGGGGGTTGTTCACACGTGCATTGAACAGAATGACCGGTGGGTGAGATCAGTTGCTCGTTCGTCGATAGGTTCAGCCGCCCCGCCGGCGGCCAGATCGTGTGGCTCCTGGCAAGGGGGAGCAGCCCATCCCGACTCAGCTGCGCTCACGGCTCTCTCTCAGCCCTACGCCACGTGGACCCTCAAGGACCACGGAGATCACTGGGACAACAACAAAGCAGATGAAAGTGTTGCCTTCCCTCCCCCACGAGAAAAGGCCGCCGAACGGGCTCAGGCCCTACTGCCCTTCTTCCTTAAAGACTCATCATCGATAGATAGAGATAGAGAGAGAGAGAGAGAGAGAGAGAGAGAGAGAGGCGGCTATGGCAGAGTCCGGACCCTCTTTCTCTCTCTCTCACTCCCTCTTGGTCCCGTCGGGTAATTTTTTTCAAAAAAACGCGGTGACCGTTCGGAGGCCACGGCCGAAGAGGAGTAACAGGCTCTTCACGCACATCACGAGCCGTAGTTGGTAAGCTTACCGCGGCGGCAGGCAGCGGCATTTAGAGTAATGTGACAGTATCTGGAAATCGCCACAGGATCACGTCGCCTCCTCTCTCTCTCTCTCTGGTCATCGCTCTCTCGTTCGTCTGCTCTTCCTTTCTAGCGACGGCACAGCGCTCCGTCCCTGTTGCCGGGCCACTCTCCTCCTTCTCATCCTCATCTTCTTCGAAGGAATCGTCCCATATAGGAGGTCCTGGGGGAGGCAGGACCCACCCTCCTCTTCCTCTGGCGCCGGAATTCTGATCGTCCGAGAGGATGGACGGGATGGCGGTGATCGGCTCCATCGTGACAAGGAGGGTGGACGCGGCGGAGGCCCGAAAGTGGGTGGTGCTGGTGGCGACGATCTGGATCCAGGCCTTCACGGGGACCAACTTCGACTTCTCGGCCTACTCCTCCCAGCTCAAGTCAGTGCTGGGGATCTCGCAGGTGCAGCTCAACTACCTAGCCGTCGCCTCCGACCTAGGCAAGGCCCTGGGCTGGTCCTCCGGCCTGGCCCTCCTCTTCCTCCCGCTTCCGCTGGTTCTCTTCGCCGCCGCCGGGATGGGCCTCGCCGGCTACGGCCTCCAGTGGCTCGTCATCACCGGCCGCATCTCCCTCTCTTACATCTCCGTAAGTCTCTCCCCCCCCCCCAACTCCCCCTCTTCCTCGCGAGATCTCCGTAAGTCTATTTGCACAGCCGCCGCTTCCTCCTCCGCCGGCGACCGCCGGCGACGGTGATCGTCGCCGTCGGGTTGGGCGAATGCTCTCTCCCGACTTTTTATTTTATACGGACCTGGCCCACTACGACAGCTGACTGGCCGCTGCTGCCGCCGGAGAACCGTTGAAACTAGCGGATACCGAACAAACACGTGGCGTCCTCGCGTGAGGCGCCAATCCCTGTCAAAGATGGCGCAGCCTCTCCGACTGCGTGTGGCCGCCGGAGAGCGACAAGCGGCGGGGCTCACTGTTTTCATGTGATGATAAATATATTCTCATCCTCGGTTTTTATTAAAACTGTTTCCGTGTCTTCTCGAAAAAGATTTATTGATGTCGTTGAACATTGCGGCGGTAGGTCTTCTCCCTGTGCTTGCTGGCGGGGTGCAGCATCTGCTGGTTCAACACGGTGTGCTTCATCCTCTGTATCCGCAACTTCTCGGTCAACCGCTCTCTCGCGCTCTCCCTCACCATCAGCTTCAACGGCCTTTCCGCTGCGCTCTACACGCTTGTCGTCAACGCCGTCTCCTCCTCTGAATCTCTCTATTTGCTCCTCAACGCCGTCCTCCCCCTCGCCGCCTCTGCCGCCGCTCTGGCTCCCATCCTCTGCCAGCCTCCCAGCTCCTCCTCTTCCTCCTCCTCCTCCTCCGCCGCCGCCGTCACACAGTCCCCCCCCCCCGAGAGAACCCGCCAGGACTCCCACGTCTTCCTTCTGCTCAACGCCCTCGCCTTCCTCACCGGCCTCTACCTCCTCCTCCTCACCTCCTTCTCCTCCGGCACTGGCGCAGCCCGCTGCCTCCTCGCCGGCGCCCTCGCCCTCCTCGCACTCCCCCTCTTCACCCCCGGGGCCGTCTGCGCCCGCGACTGGGGACGTCGCACCATCTACTCCAGCTTCAGCCGCCTCGACGGGGGTGGTTCCGGCTTCAACCTCGTCGACATCGACGATCTCGAGCAGCTTCACAAACCCCTTCTCGGCGCCACCCCGGGGAACGGCCACGCCGGCCCGCCGCCGGCGAAGAGCGGCGATAGCGGAGCGTGCTGCAGCCTGGGGACGGAAAGCCTGGTGGCGCTGGGGGAGGAGCACGGCGCGTGGCGACTGGTCAGGCGCGTGGACTTCTGGCTCTACTACATCTCCTACTTCTGCGGCGCCACCGTGGGGCTTGTCTACAGCAACAACATCGGCCAGATCGCGCAGTCCCTGAGCATGGCCTCCGACACGATCAAGCTGGTGGGCGTCTACTCCGCCTGCTCTTTCTTCGGTCGCCTGCTATCTTCACTTCCGGACTTCCTCCGCGCCAAGGTCTACTTCGCGCGCACCGGCTGGTTGGCCCTCGCGGCGGCGCCGGCGCCAGCCACCTTCTTCCTTCTGGCCTGGGGGACGGGCGACGGCGTGTTACTGGCGGGGACGGCCGTTGTGGGGCTCAGCTCCGGGTTCTTCTTCGCGGCGGCGGTGTCTGTGACGTCGGAGCTGTTTGGCCCGGCCTCCATTGGAGTCAACCACAACATCCTCATCACCAACATACCACTCGGGTCACTGCTCTACGGACTTTTGGCGGCCCTCGTCTATGACGCCAACGGGCTGGTCACCGGCGCCGGCGAGGTGGCGGCGGCGGGCCTCGGAGGGGACGGCGCCATCGTCTGCATGGGGCGGCGGTGCTACGCCGCAACGTTCATCTGGTGGGGGTGCATCTCGGCGGTGGGCCTGGCCTCCAGCGTCGCGCTGTTCCTGCGGACCAAGCCGGCCTACGACCGTTTTGAGCGAAACCGGGCGGCTCTATTCCCCTGACGGCGTTTGAGCCAATGCAGAAATTTGGTGTACATAGCATTTTATAACGCCAACTGAGGACGAAATAAGTTAAACCAAAAATCAAGCAATATGCAAGAAATTCCCCATTTTACTTTTTTAGTTTCAATAAGGGCTTCCCGGTCGACCGGTGGTTATCCTTGGAGCCAATTAGGCTCCTCCTCTTCCTTGTTATACTTCTTAAGGTCGTTTGCTAGGCTTATTCATAGACCCAGTTGAGCGACCTCGGATAAGCACCCGTTGTTGGTCTGATAGAATTCTTTCTTTCTTAGGGTTTTAGTCTTTGCTCGTCGAGTTGACCCCTCACACCTTCAGCTGGCTAGGGTTTTAGATTTCAACTCGAAGAAAGGAGAGAGATGCTATGAGCAGGCTTTAATTGGTATTTTTGCTGTTGCCGAGGACACTGTGGAAGTCGGTACGAAACAAAGATGTGAGTTGGATCCTCAAGCAAGATAAGAAAAACCCTGAAAAATAGTGGACTCTACTCAAGGCATTTCATTCTAGAATGCTCTTAGATATGCACAAAGCAGCTCTAAATTCCTTCAAAGTAAGATGTGAAGAGAAATTCTTCTAACGTAAGATATTTTTCACATAAAAGGGAACAGTATCCAAGCCTTAAAATTCTATTAAACTGAATATTGGGCCCTATGGGCGGCCACCCAGATGAGTCTTCTTGACATTTTCCCTTCTACTCTCTGCTTGCGCCTTAGACGCCGTCAAGGCAATCCGTGCTTCATGGGAGTCGATGCTAAAATCGTTCAAGTTAGAAGATGAATCTCAACAAAAAAGAAGATGTAAGTAGTAAAGTGATCACGCACCGAGACGAACATGTGTAACCTTTTGTGATTGGATGATTAAATTGCCGTTGTCAGGCTCTTCGTGATGGCTAATGGGCTGGTCACTAAAACCATTGTTTGCATCCCATTCTCGTCACAATGGGCATGAACAGTGCTGATGGATATAATACCAACGAGGTACGGTGGCAGCTCCTTTGGCTGGAGTTGTACGTTTGACCGCTGACTCTGCCGTCGGGCCCCGCTGTTTTGCCCTAGGCCGACGCGGTTAGCTTGGTACTCCTGAGAACCCGCTCTATAAACTCCTCTGTATCCGGAATCCGTTGTTTATCGGCCGGCATAATCGGATATGCTGTTATCTCCGATCTTTCGGACGGGCGGGATTGAGATCTACAGAGGAGGATGATGATGAAGATGATATTTACGGTGGTTGCCAGGTAATCCCGCGATCACAACGGAAACAGACCAGAGAAAGCTGGCTTCCTCTCCGCATCGAACTCAACGGAGAAAGCTCGAAACGGACGTGGGGAGAGACTCAGATGCGCATTTGACGTCAGGGATAACCTCTAGGAGGTATCTCTCAAGATATATAGCTCCTCCCTCCTCTCTTTCTTCCTTCTTGTGAGCATCTTCTGCCTGTTTCTCTCCTCTCCCTTCCATCTTCCGCCTCTTCTGCCTGTCTCTCTCCTCTCCCTTCCATCCTCCGCCTCTTCTGCCTCTCTCTCTCCTTTCCCTTCCATCCTCCGCCTCTTCTACCTGTTTCTCTCCTCTCCCATCCATCCTCCGCCTCTTCTACCTGTTTCTCTCCTCTCCCATCCATCCTGCGCCTCTTCTACCTGTTCTCTCCTCTCCCATCCATCCTCCGCCTCTTCTACCTGTTTCTCTCCTCTCCCTTCCATCCTCCGCCTCTTCTCCTTCTGCGGTCGGAAGAAGCCCGAGAAGGTCGAAGATGGTGAGCACCGACGCCGCCAGAAACATCGTCGGGATCATTGGTACGTAAGAGCCGCACGGTTTCCCATGATGATCCCCTTTTATATGGAACAAGAGGTCCTTCGTCAAGGTTTTTCTTTTGCGCAGTCATTCTCTCTCATTTATGTTTTCTTTCTCTCTCTAGGGAATGTGATCTCCTTCGGACTCTTCCTCTCCCCAGTGTAAGTTCCTCTATCCAGCCCTAAAAGATTCCTCTGCAAGACCTAGCGAGGTTTGTGTTCTTACGTGAGATGCGGCAGGCCGACTTTCTACAAGATATGGAGGAGGAAAGCGGTGGAAGACTTCTCACCCATCCCCTACCTCGCCACCTTCCTCAACTGCATGATGTGGATCTTCTACGGGATCCCCGTCGTCCACCCGCACAGCCTCCTCGTCGTCACCATCAACGGCACCGGCCTCGCCCTCGAGACAATCTACCTCATCATCTTCCTCCTCTACTCCACCCCCTCCAGGAGGGTGACGACCGAAGACTAAATCCTTCCGCTAAATCTGCTGTGTTTAGTCCATCCACCTATCTCAGACGCTGTTCTGTCCTCCCGATGGCTTCTCAGTGTAGGGTTCTCCAGTACATCACTGCGGAGTTGGCGTTCATGGCGGCGGTGGTGGTCGGCGTCCTCATGGGCTCTCACACGCACGAGAAGAGGTCCCTCATTGTCGGCGTGATGTGCGTCATCTTCGGCACCTGCATGTACGCCTCTCCCCTGGCCGCCATGGTAAGCTAGACTTTTCGAACCCCATGTCTCTCTCTCTAACCATCTATCTATCTATCGATCGATCTCTATCTATCCATTTGAACTCCATGGATGGGAATGGGAATGGACCATTTGATGGGCAGAGGAACGTGGTGAAGACGAGGAGCGTAAAGTACATGCCCTTCTGGCTCTCCCTGGCTTCCTTTCTGAACGGCATCTGCTGGACGCTCTACGCGCTCATCCGCTTCGACATCTTCATCACGGTGAGTCCGCTCTCCCCGCCGCCGGCCCTCCCTGGCTGAGATCATCGCTTCATCTCGTTCGTTACCATTGCCTGCAGATCCCCAACGGCCTTGGAGCGCTCTTCGGGGCGGCGCAGCTGGTGCTGTACGTCTGCTACTGCGGGTCTACCCCAAGGGACGAGCCCAAGGCGGAGATCCAGCTGCCGACGGCGACGGGGGCCGCCCACAATGATGGCGGCGTATCTTCCATCTCCGTTCAGTGACCCTCGTGGTCTTCTTGTCCCTGCGGCCAGAAGGATGACTGCGGAGTTCTCAATTTTTCCTGGCTCTCTGTTTAATTTTCAGTCCTTTCTTCGTTGGACAGTAGATTTTCTGGTTGTCCTCTTACAAACCCTAGGTCAGCTCGTACTCTCTCTCGCCTGGTACCTTCAGATATTCCGCTGCAACTGGAGATTAACTATTTACTCAAGATAGTAGGGGAAAGATATCGCTTGCATCGACTCTCTGGATTCTCGAATCGGAATTACCCTTCGATCATGGCTTGACAAGGTATCTCGGTTCTGCACGGAGATTTGACAAATTCTTTCTAACTTCACTCTGCATATTATGAACTTTCGTTTGGTTCCTGGTTTGCAAAACGTACATATGGTAGTTCAATCGAGAGGAATAAACATAGAAGAGAACAGCTAATGAAGGCGAATGACCCTTGGTAAAAATGGTGTGCATTTAATTAAAAAATTATCATTTGGTAAATATGTTTACCACTAATTGGATAATTGAGCACGTTAACTCTTCAATTTTTCCTCTTTGGCGCTCGTAAGCTCACACCTTCTCTTAAAAGCCTCAATGTGGGTCTGCACACAACGGATATTAAGAATATTCACGATTTTATTCAACACTAAAAAACACCGATATTTTTGGATAGAAATAGCGTAAGAACTCTTATGAGGGGGAACCAACTCAAACATAGTTTTCATTTATTTTAAAAATAAAATTTTGTTTCTTGCAATGACTATATGTTGAATGATTGTGTACTTACATTATGTGTATCATGCGCTTTTGATGATCACAGGCTCATGTTTACATCTCATGTGATTTCTCAATTGATGAAACAAGAAATTGACATAAATTACAAATATCAAAGGTGTTGTTCACAGTGAGGGTACGTGAACTAATCTCCTATCTATCCTACTCAAAGATATGTGGCCTAGCTTCCTTGATATGCCCTTGATATGAGCCAATACATCATTGTAAAATAACTATTACTATTCAATAGATACTTTTCAGATATTATTTCATCAATATTTTGTAGTATTATTTCATTCAATGGCCTCTTTCAAAGAATTCTCACATTTACAATCAATCACAAATGTAGCTGATGCTAACTTTTTCTCTTAGGGGGAGACATGAGTGAACCCCTTAAATAAGATCAACATCATATTTTATGTTTTATGGAAAAATGCCGAAGGGATTAGCAAGTTCCATCCCTTGAGATAAAATAATAGACAAGCCATGAGGACAACTACTAGTTCTCAATATCGTTAGTTTAAAGATTTTGATGTTGAAAAATAATCATAAGAAGATAAGATTAAAATTTTCTCACAAAAATACTATTATTGACTTATTATGTGATGAAGTTGTAAATCGTTAGATCTAGTCTATTGACTATTGCATTATGTTTTCTAGATATAACAAAATGAAAAGAAATATAATATAAGATATATATATATAAATTAAAATTCAAAAAAAATAGAAAGAAGAAACTGAAAGGGAGTGTATGATGTATAGACCTATTGCATAGACTAAGATAAGGTTAAAAATTTTCTGAAGATAGAAAAACAGATCTGCTCTAAGAAGTTTAATATGTCACACATCTCAAAAGATCAAAGAAAAATCCATAGAATAAGTTAGCCAAAATATGGTCAAATTAAAAATGTGATTGCACAAATTAATTGATGAGTTTACCTAGATGTGAACCTAAATAATATTTGATAGATGGAATTTCAAAGATTTTAATTCTAATGTTCAAGTTTTTGAGATCTATGGTGATCCCATTATAAGGTTTCAAATAGATTATCAATGATAGATTGGACTGACGTGACTTAGTCATTATATAGTAAATCACACAAATTTAAAATTTATCAAAATTAGAAAATACGTTTTTTTTATATTTAGAAGTATTTATAAAAATATATATTGATTATAATTCAATAAAACTTTAAAAAAAAGTATTAATTTTTCAAATTGACCACAATGATGTAATATAATATCCGGTAATTATTCAGAATTTAAATCAAAGAATAATATTTTCTATGAGTTTTATAGTAGTAAATAAAAAGAAAATATATTTAAAATTCACAAAAAGAGAAATAAGGGCACAGATGTCAGGATGACATCAGCACTTGGCAAACGTAAATTAGGAAAAAATAGAGTTCCACTTGGTGATTCTTACGTAAATGATTACAGACAATTTAATTGATCAAATTAAGATCTATAAAAGATGAAAGAATCGTAATTGAATGAAGTATACCTTAGTAAATTTAAATCACACAAATTATCACTAAATGAACTAGAAAGTAAGTTGAAAGTAGGAAAATAGAATTTCAATATCACATCGGCGATATGTTGGCCATGCATTAGAATCCTAAGCGTTCGAGAAAATCGTCATATAGTGTCTATGGCCTCAAAGATTCTCCTTAGACAAGGATGACGTGGGCAATCTCTAGATCTCCTTGTGAAGTCTAGAGATCAATGAAATAGGTTGTCGAACTATCTCTCGTGGCTATCACTCGATAGAGTGGGAAAATGACGACTTTGCGGCTCTCTAGTGACTGTCACTCGACAGACAAGAGTTGGATGGAGGTGGGGCACGTGTCAGGAAGCTTCATCCTCAGGTCTACGCAATAAGAGGAGGCTCTTCATCACATCTGGTACGCTCCCAAGAAGTGGCAACTTGTCTCCCAACGGATTGCCTCTTCTCGACGACGGCTTATTTGTCGATCAATCGAATATACTTTACTTGATAGATTCACGATCTTTTTATTGTAAATCATTTAATAATTTTAATAATAATACTTCGTGAATCGCATTGATGAGATTTTCACCAATGATCCAGTGATTCTAGTTGCTTAATTCTTCACTGATGATCGTAGGAAAGTCGCGATAATCAGATAAAAAATATGAGTTTTGACTTTGGGAAAATTCAAACCCATACCGATTGCCCACCCCTTTCTAGAGAAGGTGTGATGCAGATTTAGTCCCACATCAGTTGTGTGCCAAAGTTTCTAACGAATATATAGTAATATTATATTTTCAATTAAGTTTCCTTTTCACATGTGTATGACCACTCTTTACCCCAAGTCAGCTGGCCATTAGTGATGTGGAAGAAGAATGACACACACGTGTCCCATCAGTCCAAGCTGCTCGAGCCCCTACTTATGCCTACTCTTTGATTGTGCTTTCGACCCACTTGTAGGCCCAGCTAGTTGGTGGGTTCCCCCATTTTGTTTTATTTTTATTTTTATTTCTCTTTTCATTTATCTCAAAAGTAAGATTATAAAAATCATACAAATTCATATAAAATCACATAATTATCTAAAAATTCACAGTAATTAATTGAAAATCACTTTTTACACTTTGACACAAATATAAGTCTATTTATCATGAGTTAAGGTTAAAATTATATTATTTACTAATTATTAACTCATGATAATGAAGACTTATCATGGACTCACTAACCAATTTTACAATCTCTCATCAAGGCTCAATTGTAAGAACATTTTTGTCAAAAGGGCTTTCAAATAACTCATCAATTAGATTAATCAAGTCGATGTCAACCAAGTATGTCAACTTAAGCTAGTTATTGGTTATTCAAGCTAGTCTATGTTGACCAATCTATCATTGATAATAAATAAATTCAAAAAATTATATTCTTGAAATCTTCATATGTTAAGTTTAATACATTATCATATAGTTGGTATATAAGTACAAAAATCAGGCATCAACACATGTGACGAGAATCTAAAAAATCAAGAAATATTAAGTCGCTTGTAAGATTCAAATTTAGAACTCAAGTGATGAAAAGATAGAAGCTTCAATGAGAAAAATATATAAACATTAATGAATTTTAAGTTATGTGCAGGATTTGAAGTTGGAACTATAGTAACATGAAAGTCGGTAGTCTCATCAAGTAAAACACTTGAAAATTATGGAAAAACAAAGACACCAACAAGATTCAAACTTGAAGCCTACACAATGACAAGTTGAAAAGTTGAGTGAAGAAATCTGTGAAAAATCAGATCATCAATATCTCCAGCAAGACTCTAACTCAATAGCTATATAATGAAAAATCTAAAGTGTCTGCGAAAAGTAATCAAAAAGTCGTGAAAATAAGAGAAGTTTTTGCCACAATTTGAATGGTGACATATCGACAAAACACAGATAAAATGACAAATTAGATAAACTTATTTGGACAACCCTAAAAGTAAAGATAATCATTGATAACTTACAAATATTTAGACCAAGTTTTAAACATAAAAAATTTGAGAATAGTAAACTTCGTAATAAGGAACAAGCAAAGGTCATTATTACATATTTTTAATGATGACACATCAAAAAAATACTTTGAGATAATGATAAGCTTAATGACCTTATTTGAACTCAATTCTAAAAATAAAAATGTTAGTTGATATGTCAAAAATCTCCAAATAAAGTCTCAAGTACAATAGATATAAGGATAACAAATTTGAAAGTACAGAATAATCACAGATCATTGCCATGAATTTTGGATGGTGACATGCTGGAAGAATACGTGGAGATAATGTCAAACTTAGAAACTTTATTTGAGCTCAAATTTTAAATAAAAAATATATGTTGATAAGTTACAAATCTCCTAAAAAAATCTCAAGTACAATAGATGTGAGAATTGTAAGTTTTAATGAAAAAAATGAGCAAAGGTCACTAACACATCAATTCCAAAGCAATGTGAAGATTTTGAATTTACTTGTCTATTTTCAAATAATAAAACGATAAGAGAATGTTGGAGAATAAGAGGAAAGAGATTACAAAGAAGAAAAACTAATTAAAAGGACATCTATATCACATATATTCACATTTAAAGAAACATTTTTCTTCATCTATCAAAGTTTAGTTACTGTGCTATTCAACAAAAAATAGAAAGCTACATTAATACTTGATTTGACAGTACTTATACAAGTCAACAATTTACTTCAAAATTTGACTCTTTCTTTAGGCCCTGATGTACCCAAGTAGTGAATGGAGAGAGGTTTAGGCTAAGGCATATGGTGTTGAGAGACTAGTGGTGCCTAAGAAGGATATGATCTTTGTGGAGATCAAGCTGGTGCAATTAAGCTATTAATCCCATGAAATCAATGTGTACATCTAAAAGAAAATAGTAAACTTCAATTAAAAAAAGCCTTCAGGACTAGAAGTAGTTGATAATTCTCTAAATTATATGATTAAAGATATCAATTTTTATACATGTTTATGCTTTATTTTATTAAAAAGCACACATTGATATAATTTTCAGAAAAACAAAGTACTTTGTATTTAGATTAAGTTATTGATATGTATTTGAAAATAAAATGTTAAATGTAATCGTTCATTATGTTGGATAAATATGAAAATTTTAATATTTAGAATTATGGAACAATTTGACATGTTTTTATAATTTTTATTTAGCTTCTTAATTTTTATTTCTAAATTTAATGAAATTTTCCGAAATTTTAGGATATTTTCCCGATTTTTTATGAATTTATTATGATGAAAATAATAAAATAATAGCGAGGGGAGCGACAGGCTGACCGTTAACCCGCCTGTCGCGCGGGGAGCCGACTGGAAAAGTCGGAAAATGCCGGAAAAATCGGGAAAAATCAGAAGTAAACGAACGATGATACTAAAATTGTGATTTCTCTGTGAATACTGGTCAGATTGATCTGAAATTTGAAATATATATATTATGGAATGATTATATATGCTAAAAAATGTCATTTTTATAGGATTGGAGTGTGAAACGAGAATTAAAGACTGAAGACGAAAAATAAGAAAAAACGGTTAAATCAAAACTAAATGAGAGATTTTCGGATCTAAGGGTGGGTAAAATGAGGCTCTTTGCTCCTCTGGAGAAGGAGGGGCTGTTTCTCTGGAAGCCAGAGGGTCAGGAGACATGGAAAGGCGAGGGAGAAGGCTGAAGAGCAAAGGAAACATGGAGGGGGATCTCAAAAGTAAGGGGTCTGAGATCAATAGAGTTCATTATATTTCTAATTTTAATTATTGTTTCATTTCATTTCTCTTTGTGTTCTTTGGGTGACATACATTGATCATAAAGACTTTACTTTCGAATTCATTTAATTTAAGTATTTTTTATTCTCATTTTCTTGGGTGACAAACAAGGAAAGGGGAATACTTTCATTTTTGTTCTTAGTTTTCATCATTACGAATTTAGTTAAACATAAGATTTTAATTACATGTAATTTCTTTTCTCATCCTTGATTACATGCAAATAAAGGAAGATATTTTTATTCGAAGTCATAAGATTTAATCTAGATTTTACTTAGTTCTAAAGGACTTTGCTATAGGATGATCATCAAAGTCTGATTTTAGTTTTAACTTTTGATTTTGATAACAATTTTAATTATTTTTGTTTACCCTTGATTGACCACCAAGGTGTTTCTACATTTTCTTTATTTTAATTTTATTTTAGATCTTAATTTTAATTATTCAAGACATTATCCACGTCAATAGAAGTCATTCTATTGACAACCATCCTTCTCATCTTTTCATTCCATAACCCTTAATGTATTTTCCTCTATTCATAATTTAATCATCTCATCATTAAAACCCTGTTCTGATTATTTAGAGTTGATAAGAGAAATGAATTTATGAAATTAATTATGAAAGGAGGATATAGAGTATTGAAGAGAAGATTGTATTATTTATCTCATTCCATTTCATTATGTTTCTTTATTTTAGTTAGTATTTATATTAAAAAAATTAGAATCAAAATTAGTTCTTACCATCCTTGAGGATCGACTTGAACTTGCACTAATACTATAATTTATTTAGAGAGTTTATGTGAATTTATATACTTTTATAATTATATTTTTGAAATAAATTAAAGAAAACTAATATAAAATATAAAATATAAAATATAGAAAGGAGGGACCACCAGCCAATTGAGCCCACAAACAGGTTGGAAGTTCAATCAGACAGAGCTATGAGTAGAGGGCTCGAAAGGCTAAAGAATAATTAATGGGGTAGGTATGCATCACTCTCCTTCTACATCACTAGTGGCTAGCCAAGAGTGAGACAAAGAGTGATTATACACACAAGATAAAGAGAGTATATTAATAACATAAAGTTGTATTAATATATATGAATCTCAAATTATTAAATATAACTCATGTGAGATTAAACGTATGTCATTGTTCATTTGTATGTTTTAATAATTTGTCATACTTAAAATATCCTTATCTTATAAGAATGAGATATATTCTTATGACGTCACTAGGTAAGGGTATGAGTGTAATTAGTTAACTCTCTCTCATATAGACAAATGATCAGTAAAAGTTTAAATCATACTAGAGTAAAAATTCATATGTTTATGTAACAAGTCATAGTTTCTTTGTAGAGTGTTAGTTAATGATTAAGTTATTATAATCACTTAATTATTAATGACAATGTCATCAACACAATTTGTACAACATCTTTATCAACTAACAAATGGTTATATATAAAAAGATCACAAATTCATTAAAAAATTCATCTTTGATTGATTGACAAATCAGTCCTCATTGAAAAGAAGACAATCTACTACTAAGATATGAGTCGTCACCTCTTGAGAACATACATGATATGATGAAGAATTTTATTTTACTATATAAACTTGAGGATAAAATTTTCTAAGATGTGCCCTACCTCTATCCTACTTATCTACATTAGGTGATAGTGACTAGATACTTAAAAATCATTATTTTTTTACTTTATTAGATGACAACCATCACAAATGATTCATCAACCTATTCTATTAATTTTTAAACTTTGTAAGAAATCTAGAGAATGACAACATCGTCTATATTAAAAAAGAGATTTTGAGGTTGTAGATATTGCCCAACAATTCTTTCGAAAATATATAATTCTAACAATCACTATAACGAAGTTGAAACTCTATAATTCTTGTTGTAAACTTAATATTTTTTTAGTAAGATTTTGTGTGATTTTTAGTTTCAAAAACTTTTTTCATTCATTATAATTTTTTGGCTTTTATAAATTTTAATTTAACTAATTAAATTATCTATAATTATTTAACTAAGAATCATTTGACAAAACTTTATTTCTACTTGAATCACATTTGTCTAGCTAGTGATGTCGTCTTGACACCCACACTTGATTTTTTTTCATAATTTTTTAAATATTTTTTCTTCATCACTTAGTCTAAAAATCATGAAACATTATTCTTTGAGAAAAATTCTAAAATATTACTAAATATTATCTTATATCCTTGTGGTAAACTTGGAAATTTCTCACTATTTTTTTAAAAATAACAACTTATAATTAATTTATTTTAAAAAATATATTTATAAAAATGAAAAATATTAATATTTTTTAGCTTTATAATTTTTAAATTTATATGGTTTATTATACAATGATTAGGTCAAGTGTGTGATCCATTGAGATAGCTAACATAATTTATTTAGAGTACTTCAATCATAATACAAGCATCTTCTTAATGAATAGACTTGAGGAATAAATTCATTTGAGATGTGCCCCACCCTCTCTAACTCAATTCGACTAAGTGACATTCATTATAGACACATCATTACCAAACTTTTATTCTATCAAGTGACTATTGTCAAAATTACTTTATCAAACCTTCATCATTTTGTTTTCGCATGAGAATCTTAAAAGTGCTTACATCATACATGCTCAAAAGAGTCTTTAAGGTTGTAGACACTACTTAAAGATCTTCTTGAACACTTAGAACTTTAACTATTGCTGTTGCAATATTTAAACTTTATTTTTCTTATTTATCAAAACTTTATTAATCTTTAAATTAGTGATAGTTTTTTTAATTTAAGTTTTGATATTCTCCTTTAGTTTATTATGATTCATTTGGTATCTAATTTCATCAATTGAATCATATATAATTATTTACATAATAATTTTTCAAAAAAAATATTTTTACTTGAATTATTATTCTCAAGATCTTGATGTCCCCACAAAGTTTTCTGATTTTTTTAAATTTAAAAATAGTTTCTTATAATCTTTAGTTCAAAAAGTATTAAAAATATATTCTTTAAAAAAAATTTACTTGATATTATCCAAAGTTCGACTTAGAAAATGCTCACTATTTTTGAAACTCTTTATCAAATTCAAATTGATATTTTCTCAAAAAATATGTATAAAATATAAAATTTAATGTTTTCTAGTTATGTAAATCATAAATTTGTGTAATTTATTACACGATGACTAAGTTATATTAGTTATCATCAAAATAATTATCTTTAAGAATATTTTAATTTCAACTAATTAGGGTCCACCCAAGCATAAAGGAAGTCCACATAATGAATGCCCCCCTTACATTTTTTTTTGGTCTCACTTGTTTGGTTGTGAGGGTCAATTACAATAACGGAGAAAAATAATCACACCACATCAGCCCTTTAACTTTGTCATATTTACTACTATTAGCATTTGTTTCTAAGAACTTGATTAGTACAAAGGCATTTTCAAAAAATATATATAAACCTTTTTTAGGATTCCCATGTAGTATAAATAATTTTAATATGAAATTGTTCTGTTTTAAGCTCCATAAATCTAAGTCAACAAATCATTATGATAGGCATTTCCTCATTTCATCAAATGGGCCCATTTTAGAGAGAAAAGCAGATAACACTTGTTTTAAGTACAAATAAACTATTACCCTAATGGGGCAAGACCATTTGATGTCAATGCACTAGATCGATGATTCCCTCTGTCCTCCATTAGAGAGAGAGGAGAGAGAGAGAGAGAGAGAGAGAGAGAGAGACCACGTCTTAATCAACTCCCAAAGACGACACGTTAAATGATGGCCGCCGACGGTCGTCGTAGGCACGTTTCATGTAAAACTGGCTTTCTTATAAAACTGGCTTCCTCGTTGTCCATCCTCATGGGGGTTCGCGTGTTGTGGGGTGCTTCTGTCGGTACATGCATGCGTTATCTCTCTCTCTCTCTCTAAACCCGTCCCCTCCCGTCCAGCATCAACTGTGGAGAAATTTTCTTGGAAAATTTATTTTGGATCCATCTGCTGACGCATCTTGTAAATCTACCCACGCCGTGCCGACCAGGCAACCCATATTGGCAATGACACGGCAACGTATTTCCCGACGCCAAAAGACGGAATATTACGAAAGCATCCTGCCTTCCGGCAGACGGGCCGCCTCCATGTGGTTGCTTACCGGTGGCCCCCACAGGCCACGTGGACGGTGCCCAGATCCAGATACGCGATGATGGAACCCTCTACCAACCGATCCACTCACCCCCCCTTCAAACAAGGTGCCATTAAAAATTTTAATTCATAATTTAATTATACATTATAAATTATTAATTAGTTAATTACCTATATGGCTCGTTAAGTCGCCTCACCGTCACATCGCCCGTTGCCGCCGTTAGGTCGCGAGGGCCTCTCGCTTCCCTGCTGGCGAGGTCCCTCATAGTCAACGCTAATCGTTAAACGTTGACTTTCCCTGTAGACGGAAAGGTATAAATGTAGCTTGTCTGTGCTGGGATTCTAGTACAATCCCCCGTCCGCCGATTCTTCCTTCAGCCACAAGATTTCTGAATAATTTGTAAAATATAGAAATACATATATTATTTACGAATGTGATCTTCTTTGGTGGAAAGAACCTGCGAAACCGCCGACATTTGCGGTGGCTGTGGACCGCTGGATTGTGATCGGACGGTTGAGGATTCTGGCGCAGGCGATGAGGGCCGCCCATGAATGGCAATATCTAACAGTGAAAAAATAAATTGTCGAGTCCAGGCGGTAATGGGGTAGGTGGTTTCCGTTAAGCTAAACTCTACCGAGCAGAACATCCTACGCGTCGGCGTGGCGCAGAATTTACCGCGGCCAGAAGCTAATGGCTGAAGAGATTTTGCCTCTTTACCCTCGATTCTTCCGTAATTACCCGTTCTTACCACCCTGCGTGTGATCTCGCATCAGGTAGAACGGACCTCCTGACAACTTTAGAAAGAGAGAGAGAGAGAGAGAGAGAGAGAGAGAGAGAGAGAGCAGGTGGAGATGGGCACAGGTAAAAGGAAGGAGAAGAGAGAAGATGGAGATAGAGAGAGAGAGAGAGAGAGAGAGAGAGAGAGAGAGAGAGAGAGAGAGAGAGAGAGAGAGAGAGAGAGGGGAGGGAGGGAGGGAGGAGGGAGAGGGACAGGTACAGGTACAGGAAGACGACGACGACGGTGGGAGGGCTGCTGCTGTTATATACATATATAGAGGGAACGAGAATAGATGGAGAGGTAGGAGACAGTGGAATGGGGGAGGCAGAGGGACTGGCGCTTTGATGCAAGGGAATTGTGATGGTGGCGGAGTAGGGCCTCCTCTCTCTGCTCTTCTTTTCTCCTCTATTGGTCTCCCTCCTAGTGGCCGGCGTCTTTGACACGACGGCCGTTGTGCGACGGTCGAAGCGCGTGGGAGCTACAGGTAGAGAGCTCAGAGGAGAGAGCGACATCGAGAAAGATCGATCACGAAGTAACTCCTCTCTCTGTCTCTCTCTGTCTCTCTCTGTTAATTGGTTGACTGGTGACTTAATTATTATGTTTTCATGGTCATTTGCTCGCTTGCTTTGGTTGCTAAAGCTTCCTCCTCTTTAGATCTATCTAATTCTTTACTGCATGATACGATAGGGGATTATAAGTCTGATCTCTGCTGCGCGTATTTCTTCCCGCCATTTGGATCACTTATTTGTGTTTGTATATCATCTCTGAGTCTTCATTTGGAACTTCATTCTCCTCGGTTGATCATGATCCTCGAGATGTGAAATTCGGACTTAGCAGAATTGTCTTTTTCTTTAGCCTTAACGACAGCCCCAGTCCGGTGGTCTGATCCCTGATATCTGGGATTAACTCTGATATAATTCAGCCCGTTCAGATTGTATGGCCAAGAGTTGATTTATGACTTCCGATTCTGATGTGTCTAGTCATTCCAATATCACTACAGTAACCAGGTGGTCTTCTTCACTCTGTCAACTGCACGTCCACCTGAGTACGCTTGCGATCCATATTGATCTGGAACCTCAGCATGAGTATCTATTTCGAGTTTCAAGTTGTGGGACAGCCAATCTGCTCCCCTATGCTGCTGCCTAGAATGATCTTAAAATTCGAACGAAAGTCTTGAAAGCAATCTATTTTTTCGTCTGCATTGATGATTCTCATGTTCTGTTGTAACAAAAAAATCGTAGGAAGTGTATGATTTACATTCCTCAATTTAAATGGCTAGTTTATGCGCTCTCCTGCTTCCTTGTCAGTTTCAGGTTGTTGATCCAATAATCCAAAATGAAGGGTAAAGATTCCAAACCGGAAAGGAAAAATCCCGAGAGAAGTTCTCGGATGGTCCCCTTAACATTGATGTTCATAGTTCTATGTGGATTCTCATTTTATCTGGGCGGCATTTATTATTCGGAAAAAGGAAAATTCTCACCGTGGAATGTAGTTCCTGAACCTTCTGCTAAAACTGCCATAGCTCCTCTTCGCATGAAAGCCATTGCTTTCCCGGAGTGCAGCAAGGATTATCAAGATTACACCCCATGCACAGATCCAAAGGTACACTTAATTTCTGGGTCCTCGTTTCATTTTATTCTTCTAGAGAATTGCTGAATCATCAAACAAACAAATAAGACTTTGGACATGATTAATATTTGAAATTTTCCGTCGTGCAAAAGTAGGGACAAGTAATGAAATAAAAAATAAGATATAACATTTTTTTTGTTATTGCATAAATATACTTCTCCTTCCACTACGTGGTTGTATGAAACTATGAAAAGTAACAATTGATATCATTACTCTTCCTACTGGCAGAGGTGGTGGAGCTATGGCAAACATCGACTATCTCATATGGAACGCCACTGTCCTGCTAGAGCGCAGAGAAAGGAGTGCCTGGTACCTCCCCCAGATGGGTACAAGATACCAATCAGGTGGCCGAAGAGCAGAGATGAATGTTGGTACAGGTAATATATTCTTTCTTGGCTTCCCGTCTCTGATGTCATACTCTGAATGCTCCTTCGATTATCATGAAAGGAAAACAGATGAATGGAAGGCAAAGGGACTGCATTTTAGTGTCCTGTAAATTTTCCTTGAGTCTTAATTATTCACCTCTATTTAATTCATCGGCTGATGAAATTATTTTAAGAATCTTTTTCCTCTGACATATCTCCAGAAACGTTCCATATGACTGGATAAATAACGAGAAATCGAATCAGAACTGGCTGAGAAAAGTAGGTGAGAAGTTTATTTTCCCCGGCGGCGGCACCATGTTCCCCAAAGGAGTCAGTGCATACGTCGATTTGATGCAAGATCTGATCCCTGGAATGAAGGATGGAACTATCAGGACTGCCATCGACTCGGGATGCGGGGTAACTTGATTTGCCCTCCCTCCTCTGTATCCAAGTTTGACTTTTTCTCGCAACATTTTGATGTGGTGATAACAGTTTCTTCTCTCTGATTGATTCCTCCGATTCGACGATTATAATCAATGCTTTCATCGAATCCTCCTCTCATCAGATTAGATAAAGTCCATTACAATTTGGTTGCTGCAGGTGGCAAGCTGGGGAGGTGATCTGCTGGATCGCGGAATTCTCACTCTCTCCCTGGCACCGAGGGACAACCACGAGGCTCAAGTTCAATTTGCCCTCGAACGTGGCATTCCAGCTATCTTGGGCATCATCTCCACGCAACGGCTTCCCTTCCCTGCCAATTCCTTCGACTTGGCTCACTGTTCTAGGTGCCTCATTCCATGGACAGAATTCGGTAAACATATTTCTTTTCTCTCTCTCTCTCTCTTTATACCCCATGCATATCTTTCTTCGTTAATTCCATCCATCCATCCAACCCCCCACAAAAAAGAACGTTTTTTTTTTAAATTTCTCCAGGTGGGCTCTATCTCATGGAGATCCACAGGATCCTCAGGCCGGGGGGGTTCTGGGTTCTCTCCGGACCCCCAGTCAACTACGAGAACCGGTGGAAGGGATGGAACACGACCATCGAGGAGCAAAAGTCAAATTGCGACGGACTGAAGAAGCTGCTGACGAGCATGTGCTTCAAGCTGTACAACCAGAAGGATGACATCGCCGTGTGGCAGAAGGCCTCCGACGGCGCCGCCTGCTACGACCAGATGAAGACGCCCGGCTTCTACCCTCCCCAGTGCGACGATGGCACCGATCCGGACGACGCCTGGTACGTGCCCCTCCGGCCGTGCGTCTCCGTCCCCGGCCGGCAGTTCAAGAAGCTCGCCGTCGGCGCCGCCCCGAAGTGGCCGCAGCGGCTGCTCCTCCCGCCGGAGAGGATCTCCCTGGTCCCCGGCGGCCACGCCGGCGGCTTCAACCACGACAACAGCAAGTGGAAGGAGAGGGTGAAGCACTACAAGGCCCTCCTCCCGGCGCTCGGCACGGAGAAGGTTCGCAATGCCATGGACATGAACACCCTCTACGGAGGCTTCGCCGCCGCCCTCATCGACTCCCCTCTCTGGGTCATGAACGTCGTATCCTCCTATGGCGTCCGCTCCCTCGGCACCATCTTCGACCGGGGTCTCGTCGGCACCTACCACGACTGGTAAGAGAACCCCCTTCTCTCTCTCTCTCTCTCTCTGCAACTTCACACAGGAACAAACTTCGCCGTCATCATCAACACTCTCCGACGGATCCATCTTCTTGAAACCTGGATTATATCGACGTGGTAATTGTCTACCCAGGTGCGAGGCCTTCTCGACGTATCCCCGGACGTACGACCTGCTCCACCTCGACGGCCTGTTCGCCGCGGAAAGTCATAGGTCAGCGTCTTCTCTCTTTCTCTCTCTCTATGTCAACTCCATTAGTTTGACTAGTCGACTGAACCGAGCAGGTCTCTCGGGGAAGACAGGCAGCTGTCTCTATCTATCTATCTATCTGTCTGTCTGTCTGTCTATTTCTATGTCAACGCTGTGAGTTTGACCCGTCTGTGAAACATAAATCGTGACAGGTGCGAGATGAAGCTGGTCATGCTGGAGATGGACCGGATCCTCCGGCCGGGGGGGTACGTGGTCATCCGGGAGAGTACCTACTTCCTGAACGCCATCTCCACGCTCGCCAATGGCCTGCGCTGGGGTTGCCGCACCAACGATACCGAGTACTTCGTGGAGAACGAGAAGCTCCTCATCTGCCAGAAGAAGCTCTGGTACTCCGCCGACGCCACCCTGTAACCTCACCCGCCCCGCCCCCCTCCCTCATGCAGAGGTTATAAAAATTACCCCCCTGTCGGATTAATTTTCCGTCTGTACACCCTCTGTTTTTTTTTCCCTCGTTAATGCAATAAAAAATATGCTGTCGAGCGGACATAATGTCCCGTTTCCTGCGACGGTGGACGGTTCGGATTATTCCGTCCTTAGAAGCTTTGGACGGTGGAGACTCGATCCTGGTACGTCCTCGCAAATCGGTGGGCCAGAATCAATCGACACCGTCCATCTGGTGTGCCCGTTGTCTGCACCTTTTAATAACACCCGGGAACGAGAGTCCACCTGGTGGTCAATTGTGCCGGAGTGGGGCCTACAAGGACGCGTCAGCTCTCGCGTCCTTGTACAGCACGCACGGCTTCATGCCAGGCTCCCATGTAATAAGGCCACGTCACAGAAACTCTGCATCGGGCTGCGTGTTTTGCGAGGACTCGTCCGCACCAGAAGTGGAGACATGCCAAGATAAAGAGACAGAGAGGGAGAGGGGGAGAGAGAGAGGGAGGGTTTTTGGCTGAAGGTCTGCTGGACAGCGGCAGGATTCGACGATCGCTGGCTTTGAGTCCATTCCTCCTCGTAGGAAAGGGAGGAGCTTCGGAGAGGAGTCAGACTCCTTGGGCAGCGTTCAACAATCCTCGGCGATGAGTCTCTTCGGGCTCGGAAGGTGACTCCCTCTCTCTCTCTCTCTCTCTCTCTCTCTCTCTCTCTCTCTCTCTCTCTCTCTCTCTCTCTCTCTCTCTCTCTCTCTCTCTCTCTCTCTCTCTCTGTATCGGTCTCTAATTGTTGATCGCACGGGAAAAACGGAAAGAATGATCTGAGCAAGGAAGCCTGTAACCTAGATTTGCGTTTGCTGCATGACCGGTGCCGCGAATCACCATAGTGGGGCGTCTGAAAGTGATTTGATGTTTTCGTTCGGGGTTTGGCACCGGGGATTTGGTGGCCGCTTCTCATCCCTCTGCTCTGGAATTCGGGTGTTTATATGATATTTCGGGAGACTTTGGGAAACCTCAACGCCTGTTGCCGTGGCGTTTCTTAGCTGCTGGAATGGCTGACTGGGAAATCGAATATCTGCATCTCTAGGAGACCCTTCTCGGAAAGAAGTTGAAAAGTGCTCTCTTCTGAGATACTGTTGGTATCTGATAACTGAGAGACTGACACTGATAAAAAGTTGCCCAAGAACAGGGAAAGCAACGGAGTACAGCTATGTCTTCACATCCTTAAATATTTAGGAGAGGCAGAAAACTTATGGCTATCATAGCTGGGGGAATTCACGTTAAAAATAATTATTTGAAAGGGAGAAAGTTTGCAATCAAAAAGTGGTTGCGGATTTGGAAGATTAAAAATATTGATTAAATTGGTTTCAGATAGAGTTCAATTTGCATACGCAGGGAGGATCTAGGTTCCTTATGAAGAAAGCACCAACAATCCATATAATGGGCAGGTTGGTACAAAGGAAGGCCTTATAAAAAGTTCAAATTTTCTTTCTCGCCATACTAGCATAGGGTAGGCATATGTTATGGAGAGAATCTTTCGTAACTAATTTTTTCAGGTGAAGTGAAACATTTTAGTCTTCTTCCTTACAAACTGTAAAATTTTTCCTTACGTAGAGTTTGATATTAGTAAAGTCTCGTGTAAACATCTTTTCCTCATTTCAATGGGAAAAAAATTATAATAGTTCTTTCATTCCCAGGAGATGAATACTTTGGAAGATATGATATCTCCAAAAATAAGTACTAATTTTTCTTTCTCATTTTTCTAGAAGAAAACAGCATTGAAGTTAGATTGTAGCTGTAGACAGTTTGTAACGATGCTACTGCTTTCAAGAATTTCAGATATTTAAAATCAGCCACTAGTTTGGCAAAGTTTTGGTGACTGATTGTATTACAAGCCCGTGTTTTCTCTTCTCCAAATCAAACATTAGGCATGCAATCTTTTCATCGTTCTACAAGTATCTTTTTGTCTAAAGTTTTCAGAATTTTTGTTCGTCTTGCTCATAGATATTGCTATCCGAGTTATCTTTATTTAGGTTGAATTGGTTAGTTCAATTCCATTCATTATCAAGCATACTACTGAAAAGTATAAGCGCATTATACTATCTGCACAAATTTCCTTCCCAATAATTTGATACTCATCTGGCAATGATGTCCTTATCTCTAACAGGAGTCAGAAAACTTTTCGCCCAAAAAAGAGTGCACCATCTGGGAGCAAGGTATTCCTAATAAAATGATTTACGTTCTATGGTTTTTCCTTTTCTGATTAGATTCTGCTCATATTTTCATTTCGTGGACAAAATTCGAGGGTGAGTTTTAATAGGTAAAACGATTGTTTAAAAAACGATTCGATATGTCAAGGTGTTAAACCCCCCTCTGCCTGGCCCTTGCACTATTTGGTGTTCTTAATTATTGAACCAACCACCAAATTTCAGAATCATTCTCATCAATTATGGTTTATAAACTGCATGCTTCAAAATTAAGTAATGTGAATGTGTATTGCTTAGGGAAAAAAAGAGTCCAACAAGAAAACAATGATTAATGAAATATGGAGGTTGGACATAAAATAATTGTGTATGCAATCGGAGAAACTGTGTTAAGTTTTAGAACAGAAAATCATTATTCTAATCAAAAGTAATAGTAACCGCCCAATAATGAACATCCTAGGCACCTGACGTACCCTAGATTCCAGTTCAGAATAAGGGCTCAGTGGGTGCGTTTCAAAAGGTTGATAGTACTATAAATGCCTACAAAACAATTAAGAACTGTGGGAGAGAGATTCTGTGGAAGGACAGGTCAGCTGGGAAGGCCTCGATTCATGCCCAGTTCTTACTTGCTCATAAAGCTGTCCCTCTAGTTCTTTTGCTACTTTTCTCTAGGTCAGATACAAACATTTTTTATATTATTTCGTGTTTACTGTCAAGAGCTATCAGAAAACTTTTAGCAAAATCATTTTAGGTTTTTGTTGCCATTTATATCATTACGATCTAGATCAGATGGGTGATCACACATATGTTATTGTATCTATTCACAGTTCTGTACTCTTCACATGAAAGTTTATTCTCATGTCATGAAGGATAAATTATGGTTTGGAGTTGCATAAAATATCTAAAATGTAGTATTATTCTGATGTTGTGGGAAGTCAAGAATTATCATCTTTAGGCTTTTTGTTTGGGATCTGAAAGGTCTACTAGAGGGCAGCCATACTGCTTTGGCTTAGCCTTCCAAGTGGACGATTATGCTCTTGCTGCTCGACTTAAATTCTTTATAAAGTTCTAACTAGCACATCTTCGAGTTTGAACATACGAATTTGTCAAAAGTCTCGTGACCCTAAAAAGCATCTCATATCTTTGGCTCATCTCTTTGGTGCTCTTTCTGTCAATCATGTTTCATTTTCCAATCTTAGATCATGACTGACTCATCACAGATGATTCGAAGATGGAAGGGTCCAGTGGAGTACTGCTTAGATTCAGGCTATCATGCTAGTCAAGATGGATAGAATAATTTTATACTATGCTTTCATTCATATTTGAGGATGATGAAAAATATTTGTCACCTATTTATATAATATAAAAATAAACACAGTTTGTCTCTTCTTTATTTTGGAACCCTTTTCTTTTGGAAGACTGAGAGCGCACTTCGGAATACTGAGAGCCATTGATATTTTGTAACTCACCTTTTTTTTTTGATCTGCAGGGTGCGCAACTTCGGAAACGCATTGATGCCACTCTGGGCAGTGGAAACCTCAGGGAAGCAGTCAGGCTTCCACCCGGGGAGGATGCAAATGAATGGCTCGCAGTGAACAGTAAGCCCTTTTTCATTTGAATTTTGATTGATTTGTTTGCCTAAGGTATTTTCTCCATTTTATGATTCGTCACATATGTTTTCCTGATGTTCCGACTAGTTCCTTCAAATTGAACTGGTATTTCCAAAATCATACATGACGATGATAAAGAGCTCAAGAAGTTGATTTTTCCATTTTTATATATTTTTTATTTTTACCTTTTATGCATACTATTGTTTAGCAGAAAAATCTGAACGTGAGGAATTTGTTTACAGCTGTGGATTTCTTCAATCAGGTGAATCTTCTCTATGGCACTCTCACAGAGTTCTGCACTCCTGAGAACTGCCCTACGATGACTGCCGGTCCCAAGTAAAAATACCTTTTTCTTTTCCTTTTAAAAAAGCTTATGCAATGGTGAATGGTAGGAAATATTACAGAAAATATTTAGAATTTAACCGTCTATGTCTGTGACAGGCCACTTTGCCTTTTTCGTAGTTATTCCGGTTCAGTCCTAAATGATAATTCCGGCCTACCTCAGCTGGTGGCGAGTCATCTGTGGGTGGGTTTCCACGCCATAGAATGGACTCAAACAAAACTTTTGTGAATGTTCCTGAGATAAGAACGTAAAAAAAATAAATTCTACCCGAATTTTTATTAATCTTATTCTACTTCTTCACTATCTCTGGGTATGATCAGCTAGCAACTAAAGGGCAGCAACCTTGGAAAATACTTCAATTCTATGATCACACGTGGAAACCAACCGTTTAGGAGTTTTTGACACCCCCACATAACACATCCTGCCTCACTTTCAGGATCATGTTCGTAGATGTCCTTCTACTGCTTTAAAAAAAAAAAACTTGTACTTTTCCTCCGATATAAACCAAACGGAGCTTGACATCCATATAGGGTTCTTCATCCCACCCCTCCTTATTTTCCAATCAATTTGCAGGTACGAGTATCGATGGGCTGACGGGGTGCAGATAAAGAGGCCCATAGAGGTCTCCGCCCCAAAATATGTCGAGTATTTGATGGATTGGATAGAGGTTCAGCTGGATGATGAATCCATCTTCCCCCAAAAGCTTGGTAAATATTGAATTTCTCTTACTTCTGGATCTTCCTGTATGTGATAAACATGAATGTGTCTGCAGGAACCCCATTCCCTCCAAACTTCAAGGAGGTGGTGAAGACCATCTTCAAGCGCCTGTTCCGCGTGTATGCTCACATATACCATTCGCACTTCCAGAAGATCCTGAGCCTCAAGGAGGAGGCGCATCTCAACACCTGCTTCAAGCACTTCATCCTGTTCACCTGTGTAAGTTGGGCCGGTATCCTACTCTCAATCATGGAGATGAATGGAATGGGTCCCAGGTGGGTGGATCATATAATGAGGGCTTTTTCTGGCATCTACAAGATGGGGAATAGGAGAGAACTTCTGAATGAACATGTTCCCATCGAATGAACCTGATGAACTGCCATCATCCAGGGATGAATCTGGTGTAGCTCAGATTCCATGCAGTTCGTTTTTTGGGGATCTTTGATGGTCACGGGCTGGGGACTGGGTAATATGTCAGGGATTCTGTGATCTTTGGTGTTCTGCTGAATTCTGCAACGCAATGCATGCAGGAATTCGGACTGATCGACAAGAAGGAGCTCGCCCCTCTGCAAGAGCTGATAGAGTCCATCATTGTCCCCTACTGAACAGACTCTCCATTAAGGGTTCTTGGTATGTTTATCTGCGCACTTCACTGATATGACAATGCTCTGCCTTCTGTGTGTGGCTTGGCTATGTTCTGGGTGGTGCCCAGCAGGGGGTGCTAATCCTAGAGGAGTGCCCTTCCTTGTCTCCTCGGATCCGAGTCTTTGGACGAATCTTAGAGTGCAGGCGATTGATTGTGAAGATGCAAAATGTGCTCTCCCTGTTAAAGGCAGGATCTCTAGGATGAGTGTTTTTCGTGTTCTAATTGAGTATGTCTCTATTTACATCAATATTGTCTCTCCATCTGAGAGTAGGGTTGAGAGAGAGAGAGAGAGAGAGAGAGAGAGAGAGAGAGAGAGAGAGAGAGAGAGAGAGAGAGAGAGAGAGAGAGAGATTATATGTCTTTGCCATCCATCATTGAGGTAGAGATTTTTGATTTATGAGAAATATATTTCATGAGACCTTTCCCTTCATTCATGGGAAATGAACTATGTGTTTGTGTATAAGTTATTCTTATTAAGATGATGATTATAAGATTATTGATAAGTTTTTATTATAGAGTTATTAATTAATTAATAATATAATTTAAGTTATTCTTATATTTTTATTTAATTAAATCTTAATTTTCTTACAAAGTGACGATTAATGATTAAGTCATCAAAATCACTCAATCATTAGAGAAAATTTTGTCAACACAATCTAGAGCATCATTACCTAAATTATCAAATAATTATAGATAAAAAAATCAGAAATTTATCAAGTAAATTATCTCTAATTGATCAATAAATAATACATTATTAAAAAAAGATGATCTATCAAGAAACAAGTTGCCATCTCTTTAGAATGTATCAAATGTAATGAAAAACTTATTATTTTGCAGACTTGAGGATAAAATTATATTAAAGCTAGATTTTTGTGTTTTAACTAGTTTTATTATTTTGTTTTCATGTGCTAACTTGTGGAATATTTATAGTAAATATTATTAAATTAGAAAGTCCGAGGTTAAAAGATAATGTATTTTTCTAGAAAAATGTAAGTAAAATATTAAAACATCATCACCCACTAAGAACTTGTCATTTGGTAGCTGACCAAGAGGGGTGTTGACCTAGAGCAAGAGACCTGCAATGATGTAGTAGTAATGCAGAAGATAAATAAGATATGAGCTTGAATTCATAAAACTCTAATCTTGAAGAAAAAAATCAGCCTCTGAATTCACAGATTCAATCTTCCACTTTTAAATACACAAGAGAGCACTCAAATCTACAAGTAAAAGGGTTCTCATAATAGAGAAAATTGATTCAACTAAAAAGTCAAGACCTCAGGTTATAATGGGAGCCTTTATATATGCCTATAAAAGAGGTTGAGCACTCCCAAAAAAAGAATCCTGACAGATCCTAATACAGAGTCTGACCAACTCTGAAATAACTTAAAACAGACTTTGACAAATTGAGATCTTGATCAAATCTTTTTAAACTACTATAACTAACTACAAAATGACCTGAAATTGACTCTGAAATACTGAACAGATCTTAGGTATAGACTCTGAAAGTTGTAGATCCTGAGTAGATCTTAGGTATAAATTCTGACAGTCAGAGATCTTGAACAGATCTTGAGTACAGACTGAACCATATTAAAGTCCTTTTCAGAAGAAAATAGACATAAAATAACTTCAAGAGGTAAAAGGATATAAAAGTAAAAAATAAATATTACTTTTCGGACCTCCAATACATTTGTGATATATGTCGACACTTTTTTCAGTATTTTTCACTTTATGACTTAAATTTAAGACAAGTGCCCCCAAATTTAAAGTTGAGAATTCAACTTATGTCTTTGGTTACATCAGTCTCTCTTACTTCAGAAAACTCAACCTCAAGTCCTCATTTAAATTATCTTAATACTCATATATGTCACTGATATGAATGTGAGTGAAATAGTCAGATTTGGTCGGAGCTCAATGATATATGCATTATCATTAATCTTCTATATAACTCATGCAGTCCAACAGCAGAAGCGCTTTATGATGCACCTTGAAGCCCACTTTAGTTTGCTAGTCCAATGACAAAATTAGGCCAATGTATTTATCTTTATTATTTTTTAAATTTTATCTCAAATTCAATTTGAAATTTAAATTTAAACTTTGAATTTCGTTTGAAATTAAATTTTATCCGAAATTCAATTTTTTATTTAATATTTAAATCTTGTCTTTAATTTCAAAATTTTGTTTGATATTAAAATTTCATTCAGAATTAAAATTTTCATTTAAAATTTAAATTTTATTCAAAATTTGATGCAACAATAATATGGAAGATAAACAAGATATGAGATTGACTCCACAAAGCTTTAATGTTGGGAAAGAAACCTGACTCTGAATCCACAAATTCAGAGTCTTCAACCCTTGATTCAACAAGGGAGTGCCTGAATCCAAAACCAGAGGGAGAGGTTCTCACAGCGGAGAAAACTGATTCAGCAAAAGAGATGTCCCTCAGGTTATAATGAGGGCCTTCATATAGGACTAGAAAGGAGGGTGGGTGTTCTCCAAAAGGAGGATCCTGATAGATCTTAATTAACTCTGAAATGACTTAAAACAGACTCTTTTTTGCTCTTGAAAATAGCTACAACCCAACATATCCATTGTCATTTGTGCGGTAAGGCTCGGGAAAAGACAGTGAGGTCTTTGTCTTCTTCCTGAGCTGAATTGAGCCTATCCATTGAGGAAAAACCACTTTCTTCGTGCAAACGCTTTGACTCACTAAACTGATAAGCTGGACCTCCCTACTTACTGGCTTGACTGCACTGAGTTACTGGATTGCCCCTTTTTGTTACAGAAACCTGAGGCGGTTCCGGTTTTTCTGAGGTGTCACATCAACAGCATTTCAAAGGCAGAAAATCAAAGAACAGATTGAGATCTTAAACAAATCTTCTTAAAATACTCTGACATGACCTAAAGAAGACATTCACAGTGAGAGACCCTGAGCAGATCTTAGATAATGACTGAACCACATTAAAGTTTTTTGTAGAAGAAATGAGATATAAAGTACCTTCTAAAAGTGAAAGAATTTAAACTCGGCTAAAATTTAAATCTCCAGCCCACTGGTGACATATGTGGGCTCTTTTTTCTTGTAATTTTCACTTTATAGCCCAAATTTACGATAAGTTGGCCTAAATTTGAAGTTGACACTTCAACTTATGTCTTCGGCTACATCAGTCTCTCCTTCTTCAAAAAAAGTCATCTTCGAGTGTTCATTTGAATCATTATAATATTCATATATGTCACTGACAATTAATGTAGGTGAAATAATCATATTTGGTGGGGGTTCAAGCATTGTCATTGATCTTTTGCAGACCTTGATATGGTTCATATGTCTTTGGCTTCAACTTGTTGTAGTTACCTGTTGAGATTTGCTTTTTACGAAGGTACATCATCACTTTGTCTCCAACTTCAAACATCTTCATTTTTTTTTCTTATCTGCTGCCACTTTATATTTCTCATAATTAGTCATAAAATTGTGTATCACACCTTCATGAAGTGTTTTGATATGATCTACTATATTATTTGCAGTAATATTTGTTCCAACTGGTCTTAGTACTTCTATTAAATGTAATCAAATTCTGAGAGAAAAATAATATACCACTGGAAATGAAGATTGGTTAAAATGGAAATTCTTACAAGAAAATAATGTACAATTTGTCAGAAAAATTTATTGGCTGCTTGACTTGCATCATTTATCTTCTTACATACAATGAAGTGTGCCATTTTTGAAAATCTATCAAGAACTACAAAAACAGAGTCAGCTTTTCTCTGTGTTTGTAGCAGACCTAATATAATATCCGTTGAAATATCAGCCCATGGATGTGTTGGAATAAGCAGTGAAATGTATAGTCCACTATTTTAACTTTGTCCCTTGTAGGTTTCACAAAGCTGACATTTACGAAAATTTTTGAATGAACCAGTAATATTACTCTTCAACAGCCTGTAAAGACATGTCTCAACCAAGGTGTCTGATTAAACAAAAAGAGTGTAATTCTCGTTGTAATTTCTCTCTTAAAGAGCTGTGAGGAAAACATAATGTTATTCCTCGAAATAAGAAATCATCTTGTAGGTGAAAACCTTGATTGATATTCGTGACGTACATATGATATATTGTTGAGAAAAAACATCATCATGATCTAGATATAATTCCTTGAGATAATCAAATCTTATGATTTCAACATGCAGGTTCAGCAAACGTGCTGTTTTTCTACTAAGAGCATCTGCAACTCAATTCACTTTTCCTGACATGTGTTCAACAACAAAAATAAGACGTTTAATGAAAGAGATCTATCTGTCATTCATTCTATTATTCATAGAGGTCTGACATTTTACTGATTTTAGAGACTAATGACCAACATATAAAATAAACTCTCGCTGAACCAAATAGTGTTCCCATGTTTGTAAAGAAGACCACATCATAAAATTCTAGTTAATACATTGTCCATTTTTTCCTTGACTTGGAAACTTTTTTTCTGAAAGATACTATTGGTGGACCTCCAATGCAAACAATAGATGCACTTGAATCTACTTCAAACAGTTTCTCAAAATTTTGCAAAGTAAAAATAGGAGCAAAATATAAAACTTTTACTAACTTCATTAGTTCATTGAAACCGACTTTTTTTTTCTGAGAAGCAGTAATATGAGACATTATTGAGCTAAAGTGTCGAATGAATCTGCTATATAATCATGTCAACCTATGAAAACTGTAGTTGGCATCGACCAATCTATGATAACTATGATTTTTTCCTCATCTACTTTATTTTAATCTGCACTTACAGTCATGAAATCACATTTAATCAAATATTCAATTTGCAAGCTTAATTCTGATGAAGTAAAATGGGATATTGACATGGATATCTATATTAGGCATATTAGGCTGCCATGGCTGTTTAATAGTTATGGTACACACTGGTAAGGAATATATATATAGATATATTCTAGAAAAATGGTAAAAAATTATTTTTTCCCCAATGAGGGAGAAAAAAAGGTAATGTTCATCAACCTTCTGCAAGTACCTTCAGTATGTACCATCAAACTTTCTTTAAAAAAAAGTTGACGAGTTCTTAAGTAAAGGATTCATAAGAGAATCTATCAGCTCATGCTCTCTGCATCCTTTACTTTTTCCAAAGAAGGATGAAAGTTGGCTGATGTGTGTAGACAGTAGAACTATCCATAAGGTCACAGTTATGTATAGCTTCCCAATTTTACGACTAGTTGAGCAGGGGATACACTTGACAATTTTACAATTTTTTCAAAAGTTGATTTTAAGAGTGGATATCATCAAATCCGAATTCTTTCAGCAGATGAATGACAGACTAACTTTAAAACTGAGGTAGGTCTTTTTGAATCAATCGTCATGGGTTTTAAATTGGTTCTGAAAACTTTTATAGGTGAATATGTTATTCTTTATTATGATGACATTGTTATTTACAGTACTCCAGAAGATGAACAGATGAAAACATCAAAGATCAGTGTTCAAAGATCATAGTCTTTTTTAGGTGGAGTCTTATGAATCCATAGTTGGCATTGCAGGTATACTGTTGCAAAAAGGTTGGCCAATAATTTTTTTCAGTTAAAAACTTCTCAGAAAAAAAAATGACCAACATATGAACTACAATTTTTTGCCGTGGTCTGTACTTTAGAAAATTAAGAGCACTATTTGATTCAGCAAGCGTTTATTTTATATAATACGTATATTATCATTAACCGTTTGGATGTATATTGTTAACATTAGAGCACTATTTTAATCGCTATTTGATTGAGCGAGAGTCTCAAATCAGTATATTATCGGACTTTTGCACATGCTCCTAGTAAAAAGCTAGGATGTTTGCTGAACCTGCATGCTAAAATCAGTGTATATGATCATCTCAAGAAATTAGACCTAGACCATGATGGTATTTCTCAGTATTATATGATGTGTATGTCAGAAATATACCCTACATAATGGTATTCCTTGCAGCTGTTAAAGGGAGAAACAATTACGAAAATTACACTCTTCTGATTTAGGAGGACACCTAGGTCGACACATGACCTTACAATGAGTTGAGAGCTGACTAGACACTTAGTAAGGTAAGATGTTGAAAGCTCTATTGGTAACTGTCAGTTTAGTCAAATGTACAAGACACAAACTAAATATATTAAAGTATACACTCCATCGCCTATTTCACAACATCCATGGCCTGATATTTCATTGGGTTTTTGATTAAGACTGCAGAGAACAAAAGAGAACAGCTGACTTCGTTTTCGCTGTTGTTGTTTGATTTTAAAAAATGGCAGACTTCATTGCGTACAAGAACACAAATGATGCAAGTCATTGCCACAGCAGTAACACATAAGATCATGGAAAAGAAACCTGCCTCTAAATCCACAGATTCGGAGTCGTTAACCCATGAATCCATAAGAGGGAGGAAAAGGTTCTCACAGTAGAGAAAACTGATTCAACTAAAAACGTATCTCCCTCTCTTTACAATTAATCCATTAGATACGCTTAGAAAAGAGGTTTGGTGGTCACCAAAAGGAGGATCCATACAGATCTTTGGGATAGAGTCTGGCTAACTCTGAAATGACTTAAACAGACTCTCAAACACTGAGATCGTTGAGAAATCTGGAAAAAAAATACTCTGGCATGACCAAAAGAGCTCTCTGACAGTGAGAGGCCCTGAGTAAATCCTAGATACAAACTGAACCACAATAGGTTTCTTTTACAAGGAATGAGACATTATGTACCGTTTAAATGTGAAAAAAAAAAAATTGGGCCCAAACTGAAACCTCCAGCCCACTGATGACATCATTACACTTCAACTAGTTTCTTGGGCTAAATTAAAAGCCAATTATATTTCTAAAAAAATTGAGGACAGAATTTGGGCCCACTTTAAATCCTTTGACGTCTAGAATATACTCGATATCTCGTTCTTTTTAAGAGAAACGTTAATGGGGTTCAGTCATTGACTAAGATCTTTAGTACTGAGTCTTTCAGAGTTTTCTCAGGGTAGTTTGTACTCAGTCTGCCTTTCAGTCGCTATCTCTCTGCATAATCCGACCGGTTTTCCCCTACTGGGCCAGTCCAACTCTAGTGTTTTATCATGGCAACATGAGAGTCTTGTTCAAATGTGTAGCATTTTCTCATGGGTTTACCCCTTTTCTCCTTTAACACCCTTTTTTTTTTTCTTCTGTTTTTTTCCAGTAGGGGAGGGAAGGGGACTCCAGCCCATTTTCCTATTATTTTGGGGAATCTAGGTGAACCAGGTTAACTGCACCTATATCTGGCGTCCACTGTTACCTGAAAAAAAACTGGGTTCCTCACAAATAAGTCCATATCTCACCCCCTTCCTACAGGTCTCAAAATCGCCCTTAGAATGATTTTTCCATCTATGGAATGAAGCTGTATGAGCTGTTGTTTTTATTTGATTTCCTTCCATGCGTCTAACCTCCCATGAGAGTTCTTGTAAGTTGCTAAAAGATAATTCCACCTGTTCATCTTTACCGATTCCTCGTGTAGTTTCCTCTAAATTTGCTGGTCTCTTAATTTCCCTCATATCGTTGGCCCATTTGCCAATTTTTTTCTTCATTACATCCGCCCACTGAGATCCTACTGATTTACGTTTCCATGCCATTTTTATCTTCAGCGTTTTCTTTTATGAGTCTAAATGAGCGATTCCTAGCCCCTCTTCCTCTTGTGAAGTTATAATCCTACAACACCAAATCTAGTGCATCCCAGTTTTCCCTGTACTACTATGTCATAGGAATGTATGGTAAGATCTCTTTTACCTTTCTGCCAATCAACATCAAGATCCCTCATACCAGACATTACAAAGGTTAATTGGCCAAAAATATACAAAAGAATGTGCTACCAAGATTTTGGGAATAAGGGCTACGAATCTGGAGTTCCACAAAAAAGGTAGATCTGACTTCATAGAAATTTCTTACACTCATTCCACGGTCCATGAGCGTTTATCTTTATAGGAAAATGGGTTTCCTTCATCTCCTCGTCTTCTGGGGACCGACAGTAACCATTGTGTAACACAAATTGAAGGACCTAAGTCAACAATTCTGGCGTTCCAGGATATCTGCTCTAACATGAGTAGCGCTGTCCACATGCCTTCACAGAAGTTGACAAAAGCCTCTAGTCCTCGCAAGTGCAAGTGCGTACGTCTGTTGGCAGCGGGGAAGTCAAAGTGGAGTGACAGAGATATGTCTGGAGTAAGGCCTTCTGTGCTTGAGCCCTGTTCATTTCTCCCACTGCTCTGGGTCAGTAGCTGACTGTCAGCCTCCCAGTGGGTAGATATGCATTTGCTTATAGTTATTCCTAATGTTACAAAGTTAATTGAAATAATACAGCAAATTAAAGAATATAAATTTGCCTCTAAAAATACCCCCATTTTTTTAATTTTCTAGTCCCTACCGGAGTGAAAGGTATTGGGATATTTATGACGGGAAATTTCAAATTAAATTCTTACGCCCTTCTAATGCAGGTTAAATGCGTAAGAGTTTAGACAAAAAACGTAGGGTTGAATTCTTCTCACCTTTCAGCAAAAAACGTTTTTTATCAAGTTCATCTGAACTTTTTTTGTGTGGACGTTTTCATGACTTCCAATCTCGTTCATTTCATGGTACCATTCTTTTTAAAGGTACTTTGTCTTTAATTTTTTTATGTGTAATTACGTTTAATTGTTGAATACACGTTTCATGTGCAATAATAATTAATCTATCCCTGTGCTGCTCAGTGAGTGGAAGGGGACATTCATTCCATGCCGTCATTCACAAGGGACATTCATTCCATGCTGTGATTCACAGGAGACATTCATTCCATGCCCTGATGGTTAAGACCTTTTGCGGCTGTACACATTCACACGTAAGAGCTGACTGATGATTAGCAGCGAGCCTTGTCAAACTGATTAAGAGCATGGTGTGATCTATTCGTTTCCAGCAAGCGTTGTCATCTATTGGTACCAGATGCATATATATTGATCCATTGGTGGTTCGTTAATCTGACGCCACTCATCACACACCAAGCTAAGGAATTGCCGTGGTAAAACGAACCTAAATTTAAGGTTGGCAGCGGTTCGCAGCAGCCGTATACTATCTCATGAAGCGCCATGATATTTTACCCTTACAGTAGTTTTGAATACGAGAATCATCTTGGCTATCAACATACTTCTTCCTTCCTCGACTGCAATAAAGGCCTCTAGATGACAGTGATAGCATTGTCAATCCCTTCCCTTCCCCAGCAAACAGTGCAGTGCTTCCAGACAATACTTCTGCAAATTCTTGCATGGTGTGGCACATCCGGATGAAGCCACACTGCCACACTGGATTTCGAGGTTTCCAAAAGGCAGTTCAAACTAAGGCAATGATTTTTTTCCTATTTACAACATTTATTAACCTTTTTTTCTCATTTGATTCCAGTTTTTGCCATGTTCTTTCCACTTCATGAACGTTTTAATAGTAAAATAAGCTGGAGACAATGACGGCTGGGCTTATATCATATCTGCGAATTTTCTAGCACATATTTTTGAATCTCTCCCTCTGTCCTGACACCTGAGACTTTGTTCAATTTTACTATTTTTTTAAGTTGTGGTTTTAAATATTATTAAAGAGTGTGCAATTTAATAAAACGGTAAGTGTACACCACTACTCTCATGTGCTTTTTTCAAGTGGGGGGGAGGGGGGAAGAGATTAGCTCTTGTTTTTCACCGAACTAACTATGACAGTATTTATGAATTCCAGAGCTGCATCTCCATCACATACAATCAGTGTCGACATGTTAACCCCTTTTACTCTGCCTTTCTACTTCTTAAACCTCTGCAAAGCAACGGAAAGGGTATACATTCCTAGTGCTTTTCCTTCCCTTTTAACCAGCAGCTAAATGTCCCTTTTTCTTCTTCTCCTTTAATTACGGAAAAAACACGAAATTTTATCATTTTTAAGAGAGCAGCAGAGAAAACTTGTATCCATTAACCTGCTGTCACTTCTGTTGTCTCTAGACACCAACTGACCTGCACTCCCTTGAAGGCTCTATCAGTTAGAGACTACTTTCTCCTGCATTGATAGTGTGCTAACCTATTTGTCATTGCCGCAGTGTCGCACATCACAACTGGGTAAAGAAATACCCCACACCCCTCTAAACTGCCGAGGCTTTCAAGGGATCGTGTAGTGCCGAGAATTCTCCTCAAATGAACGCTTTCTGGGGCCGAATTAGCGTCGCCCCTAGCAACTGTTCTTTCCTATAATGTGTGTTTGTTGAGGTTTTGGGTGTTTTTTTGAGCCTTTCACGGTGGTAAACCTCTTGGCACTTCACAGACCCTATTAGATTGGAACCATAATACTTTTCAGGAGGTAACCTGTCTTGAGTTTGCAGCGCTTTGTTTTTGCTGTCCACCTTTGTTGCATGTTTTTTTTTCAACTTGTACCTTTCGGCACGTTCTTTTGAGATGTGTGTGACATTCGTCTCACAACAAGGTGGCGGAGTTGGTTCTCTGAGGACACTGTTTGGAGATGCGGGCCATGTGCTTTGTAGCATTTTTTTTTCTAGGTTCATACCACTTGACTCGCAGCACAATAAGATGCTGGTACGTTTAAGCACTTACGTAGTAGGCCCTACACGAATGGGTATTTTTATAAATAAGGCGTGCATTTGTATCCACCGTTTTCCTAGGGTTGTCTCTCATCTGAGTTGTGCTCCCCGAAAACTCACCAATTTGTTGGCGTACTAGTGTTTAGGGTTTGCTACATCTATCATTGTTGGGTTCAATCCTTTCTTAATTTCATGACTAGGTTTCACATTATCTTCAAGGAAGATTCGACACATACAAAATGTCTGCATTTAATTTTTTTTGAGGTCTGCCGCTGTCAAGCCAATCCTATCCTCTTGTTCTTGAGTCAATGATGCTGAAACGATTACTGGTAACGTTTGGTTTGGCCCAACAACAACAATGATTCAAAAAATTGTTTTACTGGAAACAGTGGTTGTTTTCTCCACCTATCACGTATGATGTATATGGTGGATGAGGGGGAGGAATTAAAAATTTATTTTGCTGTAAAGTCAGAATGAGACAATCAGATTATCTGTTAGTATTTAGGTGGACTTTATTTATTTGAGCCTTTAATTTTTTGTTTCCTCTGCTCTTGTAAGCTGTGGTCTTACTTTTAGATTACCTTGTTGATAATTTATCTGAGGATCTTTGAAACTTGAATTCACTACCTGAGGGTTATTATGAGGAGAGTAATCATTGGAAGTGACGTAACCGGGTTGATCACGATGCACCTTGTCGTCTGTCTTGTGCTGACATTGACATTGAAGTGTTCCAAGCGATACACCACTGTGTAGGTGTGGCAGGTAAAAGTTTTCGCTCTATGTGTAATACTCGTACGCCGAGTCAGTCTAGGCGATGTCTACCTCGAGCTTCTGTAGGTATATCCTGCAAAGAGGTGAAACAAATCTCGAGGTGAATCAAAGACTCCCCAGAAGATCTCTAGGGGTCAGAGAGATAGAGGATGATAAAATACTAGTGACTAATTTCTTAAAAGTTTGTTCTAACATTCGGTAGTAATGACACTCTGGAAAAAGAAGTAATCTATAATTTTGTTCCCTTGAGTGGTGTGATAATAATTACATGTAGATCATATGTGGAATTCAGTGGTGGCATACAGTACATTAGTTTCCACATGAAAATAGAAACTTAAGGCATAATAGCATGATGTCAAAGAAGATTGATTCAAACTAAAAGGGTCCGAACTGATTTTAGGATTTTATTTATAAAGTAGTTCCAAGAAAAACTATAAGAGAAACTCTCTGGAAAGGTATGAGTCCAATAAGCTTCATCATCACTAGGGCTCAACTCTATCAATGAGATCTCTTTTAATAAACTATGGGGGAGTTCATGCTGTTTGATGAACGGTTTAGTATCTCCCTCGTAAAGTTAGGAGGCAAAGGCGTATCTTCAGGCCAAGTGTTATACAAGTCATTGATAGTGCCTTGTTCCACGTGCCACTAGATTTAAGGGTTCATTTAAAGCAAACATCTGTGCAAATCTAACCATCTTTTTCCTCCCTTTATGTTTGCCGGTTGATTCTTAACCATGACAAGGATGTCCTTAAGCCGTCTGCAATGAGGCCTGTTGAGCTTGCTGTCCCACAAAAAAGAGGTACATCTGAACTGCATAGGTCATAAGATGATATCTGGTACCTCATGTACTGGTAGTAGATGTAATGGCATAGTTCTGAGGACATGGCGTATCAGTTAGATGAGACAGCCTTGGGATAGAAGATAATATTTATATTCGGCAAGTTTCTTCCTCACCTTGCAAAGGAGGGTGTCAAGATAAAAACTTTGAAAGCATCTATGAAAGATAGGACATCCAAGATAATCAAAAAAGTAAACATCATTGTGAGAATGCTGTTATATGTTGTATACATCGTATGGTGCTGTATAAGTTGTCTTTCCTGCCTAAAAAATTTAATTGCCATATAGGAGGAGTGGTAATTGAATAGAGGTAGGTGCTCACAATGATAGAGTATTTTTCTGTTGACATATGTGAAGAAATGATAGGGGTGTCTAAAAATCAGGCAGTGTGTACAGAAATGAAGTAATCTCTTATATATAATGATTTGATTTATTTTATCATTTCTTTTTTACAGAATAATCATGCACTTTATATCTTAGACAAGGTTAAGGGTCTACCTGTACATATATCTGAGAATATCTTAGACAATTGGACATTTTAATGCCACGATCTAGCCATGAAAATTATCTGACTCAAACTGTTTTGGCAGTGTGAATAGATGTTTTGGCAAACTCAAAAAATATATCGAACTGTGCATTTATGATTGTACATAATAGCACTCTATATCTGCAATGTTATCTGGCTCTAGGCTTTCCAACAGTCTGTCACGAACTCAAATTGGATGATGATGGTCCTGGAATCACATGTACCAATGGCTACATTTCTTGAAAACTTTTCTCGGGCGGGTCCTTTTTTAGCAGTACCAGGCAGGCACAGCCTTTGGTGAGTTAACAGAAACAGCAGAATGTGGCGCCCTGATCTTTCCTCTCTCCTGTCCATTCAGCTCAAGGTCAATGGTCAGATCATGAACCAATTCTGATGAAGCATTGCCACTTGATGCTGGTTTTCTGAAGCTGATGAGTCCGCATCAGCTGACATCACACTGAGATCTGCCGCCTTCTCTGCGAACAGAGATACATGTCACGGGAGACGATGCCATGCTCTGTCTTGTCTCTCCCGCACAGCAAGCGAATGGCACTAAGAGCCATCACATTGTTGGCGGAAACAAAGGGGATAGTGGCCCACGGTGAACCACAGCAGTTCATGAGGGGGCCATTCAGTCAATTGACTGCCCAACTTTCAGGTTATCAATAGGCCCCTTGGATTGCATTTTATTGCCTCTCGTAGAGACAGGTTGCCCCCCAGGCATATCATGCGGCGGTATGGGGACCGTGATTGCCATGTGGTGGTTCAGATTTGATTGTATGCTTGTCTCATTTTTTTCATCAGGCGGAGATCAGTCTGTTGATGAAATCGCTGATTTACTCATCAAGTAATCATGGGAGCAAGATGATGGAGAAGAGAAAAATGTAGAGAACAGAAATACGATTCAAATGATTTAAAAATAGTAAACTTTGGCCTTGTAACCAGAGAGATATTATTTTTTGAACAAAATGTTCGGAAATTACCTCTCCATGAAGAAATCCCGAAATTGAAGGCTCTAGTCTCCCTATTTTTCATGCATAGCTGCTCAAAACTGGTAGACTTTGGGCTTCTGTATCCAAAGTTGGTAGCAGTTCAAACTAGTTTGAGCACGATCCGAGAGAAGTTGGTTTGATTATATTGATGTTGAGAAATGTTTATCCCTGAGCATCATACATGAGTTCTAGGGGAGACAAGTGATAGCTTTTTTGGAAAAGTGGTAAATGAAAAATGAAGTGGGAGACATGATGAGGTTGATCATCTTTGCTTAGACTGTTTCGAAATCCTCTCATCCATGGTATGAGGATAGCTTCGTATTGTCTGTGCTGCATAGGCCAGGTCATGTGCTGGTTGAGGGTTGGCTCAGGTGATCTACCACTGTCGGGGGATGACATGTATCTCTGTTCGCCGTATACGAAGTGCTGGCATGCCGATCTGGTCAGAGTGATGTCGGCCTCGAGCTTTGGCCGGCAGCTCTTGCTAAGAGGCGAATTCAGAGCATACATGGGTGCATACTGCATGTGTAGCAAGCGTGTCTGCAATCTGATCCCCTTCATGTAACTGGTGTGGCAAAACTGGTCGTTGCTCTAATATACAGATATCAGTCCAAGTACTCCAGAGCCGCCAATGGGAACAGGAACCTGCATGTAGCACCTGAAGAAGTACTCGTGAGTTAGATTTTCCAACGATATCATAGATATTGTGTTTCTCACAAAGCAGTAAACTGTGATGTATCACAATATCCCCCACTGCAGTGTTAGTTTAAATGTTATAAAAATAATAAATGCGAAAGATAATCCCTGTATGATCCCGCTGGTCTAGTATTCACTCGGGCTGCTTTGTCGACGTTCAACTTGAGGTGTCAAGTTGACGGGAATCTTGATTGGACAAGCTAAATGGAGATCTCTATGTGCGTATGCTTGACGTGGACTCCATAAGTCCTAACGGCCTCAAAGATTGTGGCCGAGCATGTCACTGAAGGGGACACCAAATGATTAATACTGGCTGACCTGCAAAATAACAGAGATTTTGCCACTTGAACATCTTGTAACATGTATGCTACGGAAATATAGACGTAGTGACTGTTCTTCGAGCTTTGAACTGAATTAAAGACTCTTTGGAAAATCTGTAGGGGTGTAAAACATGTAGAAGTAATACTGAAAAAAAAAAGTGGCCCATAGTTTTACTACTCGGAGTGATGGGACAATAATGACAGCCAGAACAGATGTTATGTTCTATCATGGACATACGATCATCCGTAGGAAGTCCACGGTACATCAATTTTCTCATAATGAAAGAGGCTCAAGGCACGACAGCAGAGTGCCAAATGTGTTCTCCTGAAAACGATTTTGAGGAGTAATTTCTAAGGTAATTGCAATAAGAACTGAAAAGAAAACTTTCATTTTGAGTAAGAGTCTTATTAGGATGATCATCATTAGGACCCAATTCTATCAACAAGATTTTCAGTAGTAACTTTAATGAGAGCCAGTATCTTTCGAAGAATATACTACTCTCGCCATCATGAGATGAACACAAAGTCATGGGGACATAGTATATTAATTGCATGCAATCCTCTGGGGATAAAAGCTGAAGTTTTTATCCGTGAAGTTTCTTTCCCAACTTGTGCAAAAGGGAATCAAAGTAATGAACCTTAGTGCGTCTGAGAAAGATGGGACATCCAAGGTAATGAAAGGGCACTTGGTCATACAAGAACCCTGTTAGGTTCTATATTCGTTATATGGTGCAAATGTCCCAGCATGCATGTTGAATAAAATTTTCTGAAAAATCATCAGGCTAGGTTCTCGGTTTGTATTGAGAAGATCACATCTGTGATTTCTTTCTTAGTAGGTATGGTCATGATGGATGAGATCTCTTGGTGGGTAACTAAGGATAGAATTGATTAGAGTATATCCCCAGATATCTCCTATATATGAGATGTGTTCTGAGAAAACGTTGTAACCAATGGCATAGTTGACAGAGTCTTAGCCAATCCTGCTGACTAGCATTTGGAGTATATCTGCATGTTTTCTTGAATCCAAATGAAGGTAGACGAGGTGCATGAACTAAAAATAGGCTCCTGAAAGCCCCAGCAACTAGCTAGTCCCAGTGTAAAATAAATCTGAGTATGATATTGCAATAGAATGTCTTAGTATTGATAGAAGATGCTAAAGTGAGAAAGTAATGATTGCCACATCAATACCAACGAAATTCATGTCAACTCGACGTTGAGTAAATCACATCTTTCATCTCTCGCTCCTCATTCATCACCACCATAGTCATCTCAAAGTCTTTCTGCCTATGGAGTTTCATACAGACGACCATATGCATCCCACCATGACCATGAATGAAAATGAGTACCATGAAACTGTACATGGCGTTGTTCATAACTGGATATCAAGAAGCCTCGAAATGTTATGGGCAACTGCTAGATACCATTAAATCTGGTTTCTAGAGCTAGCCCGAGATATTATTTCCCAAATTTGGCAGCAACTGGCTGGGATATCATTCGCTCAGGGCAAAGGTGAAGGAAGAACAACAAGAAGAAAGTGGTGGGTCTAGTGAGAATGGCGTGGATTAGGTTGATCTGATCTAGAACTCATCTTTAGAAAGTTTATCTATACTGCCTGCAATTAATTGATCACGCAATCTACTGTAAGATCTACATCTGTATTTACTAAATCCATCACTACGTTAATAAAATATATATGCATGCCGTCACAAGTTTCATCATTATTTTCGAATCATTTTTTTTAGATAGGTCCCTTTCCTGAATTGCAAGTTTGCCGAATCTGATCCAGATCAATATGCTCACCCCAATTTTTTGATCCTGAAATAATTTCATGTCCTATATTTAGATGGCAACCAAGACATCTAGAAGAAATATATAATCGGATCAAGATTGGTGTGCAATCGAAGCATGAAATAAATGTGTGTTCCTATCACCCTTGCATAACCACTGAATGCATGAGTTTTGGAGATAATATATCTCCTGTCGTCGTGCAGCCACCTCTAGGTACTCGTTCACTCGAACGCGTCTCACCCAAGTGTCGTCAGTCTATGGAGCCTGCATATGTCTCTCAACCCCAGCTAGCTCCTTCTTTAGCTCTTCAAACTGGGTGTGGATAATCTTATATAGATGCCGGTTCTATCATTTAAGGTGAAGTTTGAGATAATGGTTGTTATATTGGGTGTACATTCCTAATGAGCTCCTATCAGGGGCCTTATCAGGTGATGGAGGGTGGTGAGAGGGTGAGCAAAGTGTGGTGTTGCAGGGTGCATACTTAGATGATGGGGGGCAAATAGGAAATAGAAGATGTGAGAGTGGAGAGCGTCTAATGGATGAAGGAGTGCTAGTTGATGGAGAGGAGTTGGTTAAGTGTGAGGTAGTAGTAGGACCCCGCTATTTGGGCTGAGTGTCATCAAACTTGTGAGCTGATATTGTTCCCTGTGATGGGAACATTGTCAGCCTCCTCAGTCAACGTACCTAGAGCCTTGAAAACATTTGATGTCTCGATTGTCTTCCCCTTACCTGTTGGTATAGGGGGTGTTGTGTCTGTTACCATCTTTTTTCCTTTTCGGGTGGATGTAGATGCTTAAGAGATAATACGTGACATCAATGTAGGTGGAGTTGTCTTCCTAAGACCGGCTGGAGAGACACTGAGCTGGACTGATAGTGGTCGAGAGGGAGCACATGAGCTCTGTATGGGAGTGTGGCTAACTGTAGTCTTCCCTGTTTTAATGATATAATATCATAGGAAAAGAGTGATAAATAAATCAAGATAGACTCTGAGCATGATGTGGTGGTCATATGTTGGCAAGTGTGAATGGTGTGTCTAAAAACTGTGCAGTCAGTGTAAAAATGAGATAGTCTCTCGTATATAACCATTTGATACATCTTGTCATCCCTATTCTGCAGAATGATCATGCGCCGAAAGGGGGCGAAAAGATCTATCTCTACACATACTCATGTATAAACTGAGCGGTTAAGTATTTTAACCTCTAGATTTTGGCATATAAATGTGCTGAGTTTGTTTGCCAAAGACTCAAATGCCTTAGGTGTGAAGAATTGTGCTTGTAGACTAGAAAAATATATCAAAACTGGAATAGAGTGTAGTTTTTTTCCTTGAAAAATACAGTCTGTTTGTAGGGTCCATCTATATGTATGCATAATGGTATCTTGGATTTCCCATGTCGTCTTACTCCAGGCTTTCTGATAGTCAGCCTTGAGATGAAAATAGATAAAAACGTTATGATAATCACAGGCACCAATGATTAACAAGGGTCAAATAGATCCGATAGATATCATTGTTGAGGTGGAGACGTTTCGTAGTGAAGCATCCTACCAGTGAAAATTGGAAGGCCTCCGCCAATTGGGAGACATTATTCAAGAAAAATGAGATTATTCTTATTCCTCCTTGATCAGTGTAACCCCTGTACGGTATTCTATCATCACAAGTGGGGTGTAATTTGCCTCTATGTATTTGTAACTGTAGGAATGGGCTGTTGTCCTATTAGTCGCTGTGCCCAAAACTTGGCCTGGGCCTTAGTGGGCTGGGTCAGCTCGACGTGGGCCTAAGCAGCTCTTGTTTGAGTGGTTTCGGCCGGTGGGTTTGGGGCAGCTCGGTCTGGGCCTGAGTAGCTTGGACCTGAGTGGTTTGGGTCTGAGTAGCCTGGGCTGGTGGGGCTTGGGTTTGGCCTGGGCCGGTGGGGCGTGGGTCGGTGGGGCCTGGGCTGGGGTGGCCTGGGCTGGCATGGTCTGGGCGGGTACATTATGGACTGGTGGAGCCTTTGTTAGGGGAAGCCTAGGCCTGCTTGGTCTGGGTTAGTGTCGCTTTGGCCTGGGCTTGTAGTGCCCCGGCCTTGGTCTCCATAGCCTTGGCCTTCAGACCCTTGGGCTGAACGGCCTTAGCTGGCAGGATTGTACTCCACACAACCTCGGCCAGCTGGGCCTGAGAGGGACCTGCCATTGCCAGCATGGCTTCGGCTACTGCATGCTGCTCTGGCTGAGCCCTGGTTTCCGAAACCTGGGCCAGCACGCCGTGAGCCGGTGCGGTCTGGCCTTCGGTTGTCTGGCAGCTGCGACTGCCATTTCTGTTTCAGGTAATGTCACGGGCGTCACACACATGGGAACGGTCTCTGCAAAAAGTGTCGGCACTGAATTTTTCCTGTTGATTTCAATTTCAATGGAGGGATTTAAGCTCCTGTTGTCACCCTGCATGTTTTGACGCAGGTGCAGACACTGTAACTGGGGAAACAACATCAGACATTCCAGTGTCTTTTCCTCTAGTAAATGCAGTTTTTTGATCTTTAGATCACTGGTTGGAATATTGAGGGAAACCAAGATAGTGGTGCCAGCTAGCATCGCCTCGATCTCTGGGGACGGGGGATCTCCAGCTGATGGCAAATCCTGACTGTTCGTTAATCGATTGTGCAGGTGATTGACAGTTCTGATTTTTGGACCGCTCCAGGCCCAAAGCATGCTTGTTTCGTTGGTTTCTCATTAGCTGGACATAGGTCCATTGATGAAAATGATGATTTACTGATCAACAAAGCATCAAAATATAATGATCAAGAAGGGAAAGGTGTAAATCAGGAAAATACAATTCTACTGATATAAGGTTATTATATGTTCAGCAGAGTAAATCAGTAGATACTACACCGAGAATATAGCATTCTTAAAAATGCCTCTTGAGGGAGAGATTGCAAGACTGAGGGCATCAATCAACCATTTTCCACGTTTGACGGCTTGATGCTGATGGTTTCCGAGCTTACAAATCGAATAAAACAAGTTCAAGCATGATCCCAGCTCTGACGAGAGAGATCTCAGCATTTGAATGTGACATTGGTGAGAGAGAGGATCTCACGAGGAGAGAGAAAAAAGTTGAGCAAATGAAATTGGGTTTCCACGTTTAGGGTTTTTTTTTTGTTTTTTGGAGAACTGTCTTGGGCCGAACTTCTCAGGAAGTCATTCATCCTGGTACTTCACACACCCAAGCACTTTGGTTCCTCTAAACACATTCTTTGGAGATAGGTGCCACTAGTGCCTCAGCATGGTGGTGTAGGGGTGGCTTTTGGCAGGTTTTGTTCACAGCTGGGTGCCTCTCGGCACGTTGTCGTGAGATGGATGCCACATGTACCTCTCGGCATGGTGGCTGTGGTGCCTCCCGACATGTTCTTCGGTGCTGAGTCGTTGTCAGCACATTGTTTGTGAGAAGGATACTACATGTGCCTCTCAAGATGGTGGCAGGGGAGCCTCCCGACACGTTCTTCAGAGCTGACTGTCTGTCGGCAGGTTGTTCGTGAGATGGATGCTATGCCTCTTGGCATGGTGGCGTAGGGCTGCCTCTTGGCAGGTTATTTTAAGAGCTTTGGGCATAGGGTGTAGGGTTTTTTTTTTTTTTTAGAGGATAACTGTCTTGGGCCGAACTTCTTGGGAGGTATAGTGTTTAGGATTTAGGGTTTTGTTTTGGTTTTTTTTTCTTTTTGAGATAACTTTCTTGGGCCATACTTCTCGGGAGGTCACTCGTCTTGGTGCTTCACAAACCGAAGCACTTTGGTACCTCTTAACACATTCTTTGGAGATAGATCCACTAGTGCCTCCTGATATGTTCTTCAGAGCTGAGTTCCTGTTGACATGTTTTTTGTGAGATAGATGCCAGGCCTCTTGGCATGGTGGGTAGGGGTGTCTCTCGGCAGGTTCTTCGGAGCTGAGTGCCTCTAGGCATGGTGACGAGTGGTTTGTAACACGTGCCTGGTGGCATGAGAGTGCCTTTCAGCAGATGTAGAGCAGGTGACTCCTTAGGCATGCACACATACGCGAGGACTTCCCAGGGAGGTCACCCCTCTAGGGACTTCTCTCACCTGAGCATACTTAACTCCTAAGTTCTGTGCCTTCCTCCCTAGCAATGCAATCTGACTTCATCGTGGTATACTCTATGCTCATTAGTTTGTCATAAAAAGGAAAGTTCTGCATCTGGCGAACTGCAGCACTCGCAGAAGTAAGTTCATTGAATACAACCCATGCTTGACCTCGGAGTTTCTCTATTTTCAGGGCAATAACATCTAAAATCCTTGCATACTGCAAGAATAGCCCATAAAGGGATCTTTTGCAAGAATAGTCTAGGGTTTAGGGTTTATGGCTTTGGGCTTAGGGTTTAGGGTTCAGGGCTTTTTTTTTTTTTTGGATAACTGTCTTGGGCCGAATTTCTCGAGAGGTCACTCATCTTGGTACTTCACACGCCCAAGCACTTTGGTGCCTCTCAGGCACATTCTTTGAAGCTCAAGGTATCTTGGCATGGTGATGGAAGGGTTCGCAACACGTGCTGGGCAGCACAGTCATATTATGGTTCCTTTCGGCACATGCACAGCAAGCGTCTCGCTACACATGCACACGTACCCAAGGACTTCCCAGGGAGGTCACCCATTCGGGAGGTCACCCACAGTCATATTACGCTTAACTGCAGAATTCTTATGAGATTCGGTGGCAACTCTCCCACTAAGGGGGGTTAGGGTTGAGGACTTAGGGCTTAGGATTTAGGGTTTAGGCTTTAGGGTTTTTTTTTTGTTTTTGTTTTTTGGGATAACTATCTTAGGCTGAACTTCACGGGAGGTCACCCATCTCGGTACTTCACATGCCCAAGCACTTTCGTGCTTCTCAGGCACATTCTTTGGAGTTGATGCCACTAGCATCTTTCGATATCGTGACAAGGGTGCCTCCTTGGCACATTTTTTGGAGCTGGGGGTGTCTTGGCATGGTGAGATGGATGCCACAGATGCTCCCACCTGAGCATGCTTAACTCTAGAGTTTTTATGTGATTCAGAGGCAGCTCTCCCACTAAGGAGGGTTTTAGAATTTAGGGTTTCGGGTTTTAGGATTTACGGTTTTGGAATTAGGGTTTAGGGTTTAGGGTGTAGGGTTTTTTTTTTTTTTTGATAACTGTCTTCGGCTGAACTTCTCGAGTGGTCACCCATTCTGGTACTTCACACGCCCAAATACTTTGGTGCCTCTCAGGCACATTCATCAGAGATAGATGTCACTTGCGCCTTTTGGCATGGTGGCAGGGGTGCCTCTCGGCACATTCTTCACAGTTGGGAGCGTCTTGGCATAGTGGGATGGATGCCACATATGCCTCTCGGCCTGGTGGCAGGGGTGCCTCTCAGCACGTTCTTTGGAGAAGGGGCATCTTGGCATGGTGACAGAAGGGTTCGCAACACGTGTCGCAATGCATGCACACATACCTGGGGACTTCCCAAGGAGGTCACTCATCCGGGAACTGCTCTCACCTTAGCATGCTTAACTCGTGAGTTCTTATGGGATCCAGTGGCAACTCTCCCACTAAGGGGGGTTAGGGTTTAGGTTTTTTTGTTTTTTTTTTTTTGATAATTGTCTTAGGCCGAACTTCTCGGGAGGTCACCCATCTCGGTACTTCACATGCCCAAGCATTTTAGTGCCTCTCAGGCACATTCTTCAAAGATAGATGCCACTTGCGCCTTTCGACGTTGTGGCAGGGGTGCCTCTCAGCATGTTCTTTGGAGCTGGGGGCATCTTGGCGTGGTGAGATGGATGCCACATATATGCCTCTCGGTATGGTGGCAGGGGTGCATGGTTGTGCTGCCCAGCACATGTTACGAAGCTCTCCGTCACCATGCCAAAATGCCTTGTGCATCAAAGAACGTGTAGAGAGACACCCTTGCCATCATACCAAGAGGCATATGTGGCATCCATCTGGTTTAAGGTTTAGGGTTTAGGGTTTTTTTTTTTTTTTTTTTTGATAACTATCTTAGGCCAAACTTCTCAGGAGGTCACCCATCTAGGTACTTCACACGCTCAAACACTTTGTTGCCTCTCAGGCACATTCTTTGGAGATATAGATGCCACCTTCGCCTCTCGACATCGTGGCAGGGGTGCCTCTCGGCACGTTCTTTGGAGCTAGGGGCGTCTTGGCATGGTGAGATGGATACCACTTTTATGCCTCTCGGCATAGTGCCAGGGGTGCATCTCGGCACGTTCTTCGTGGCTGGGGGCGTCTTTGGCATAGTGAGATGGTTGCCACATATGCCTCTCGGCATGGTGGCAGGATGGCCTCTCGGCACATTCTTCGGAGCTTAGGGTTCAGGGTTAAGGGTTTAGGGTTTAGCGTTTTTTTTTTTTTAATCAATTACCAGGCCCAATAAAAAGTGAATCTCAGGAGGTCAAAGAACAACAGCTCGAAAAGAATGCTGGATCAGCCCAGACGCCAGCCCAGCTGGGTCAACCAATCCGAAATAGGTCTAAAACCTAGGGCAATCTCGTCCAAAACTTGGTAAATTATTGACTATTGTTTTCCCCATGAAACCCAAAATGGGCAAGGAAGGGGAGGGGGGGGTGTGTGTGTAGGGCCCACACAGGGTCTCAGGGTTTGAGGGCGAGAGCTAGGCCGAACCTGGGCTTCTTGTCGAGGGATTTGGTGTCGAATTCTCCACTGATGGTGAGAACGTTGTTGGGCCTGAGCTGGTGCTGGAAAAGGGCCCCGAATTTCCTGCCATTGTTGAGCTTCGTCTTCACTGAGGTGAGGGAATCCAGCTCACTGAGGTGGTGGACGTAGCAGGCCCTCAGGGTGTCTCCCTTGTCAGCCAGAAGAATTGAGACAATGTAGTCGGGCTTCTTCAGGCTGAGGCCGGCATTGTACTTGGTGAAGGTTCCCGAGCTGGTGTCGAAGGCCGCCTCAGCTCCGAAGGCGATCCCCTGGGAACCGACAGTGGCGGAGAGGTCAACGATGGGAGACTGCTTCAGGCCAACAGCTCCAGCGACACTAGCATGGTCATGGAAGTACTGCACCTCCAGCTTGCCTGAGCTGTTGTCTGGTAGCTTGAGGGTGCCAACTGCTTTCGTGAAAGGAAGAAACTCCTCCAGAGTCACAGTCGATGAGACATTTGACTCCGTATCCACTTTCACATCAAAGGTCGTGTTCTTGTACTTGTACTGTGATGCAATGTCACCGATGTAGAGCCCACCCTTCTTCACTGCATTGGTCGTGAGGCCCACTCCAGTCTTGGTGGGGCTCGAGAAAGTGATCTTCTGATCATAGCTGTAGTCCTTTCGCAGCAGATCTTTTCCCTTCTTCCTGATCTCGGAGAACAGACCCGGGCCCCTCATGGCTGCTACGAGAGGGAGAAGGCGAACGAAGGGAAGAGACCCTGTTTCGACTCCTTGAAATGGGGCCGTTTAGGGTTTAGGGTTTAGGGTTTTTTTTTTTTTTTTTCGATAATATGCAAGAGTAGAATATTTAGTACAATTCACAAAGCTGGGTTCGTGATGATCTAGCATAACTGCAATGAGATGACGCGGTGACAGCGTCACTTTCCTGGAGGGTCATGGTCAGCGTTGTTGATATGATTAATGGGCTGAGCTTGAGCAGCACCCAACACCGAAGTCAAACACACCTCCAAAGCATAAAATCCCAATTTCATGCGCATCTATTCTTGACCTTGGACCACAAACTCAACCCATTTAAAAGCACAAACTAGTCCAATAGCATCTCTTCATTGTCCAAATGCTTTTAATTGTTTGGATGTCTCAGATGATCCACCAATCTCGTCAACGCTTCGCTCCCTGCAAGTCCATATCTTGACAATTCATCTTCTCTAGGTGTCATCGGCATCCTTCTTTTTTGCTGGGAAGAGGTATTTTACGGCTTTGTCCAGCAGTGGAATGCCGTTGATGTCTCCATTCCTTATGCTCCTTCCAGCTGAATGTGGAAGATGCTGGCAAGAATGCTGAAAATAGGCAACCAGCTGTCGTCCGGGGAGATTGACAAATTTGTCGTTATGTAGGGAGCCAGGTACATGATTGAATAGACCAGGTAGCGTTGCCGGCCAGTATCTAGCCATGCAAAAATCCAGCTCATCCAATTGAAGTAAGGGATTACGCTTAAGATCCCCATCACCCCAAACCTCGTGTCCGTGAAATCAATCCCACCGAAATCATCATCCTCCGTGCCCTCGTCAGGATCATTACGGACCGGGAAGGCGAGTGAGACTAGAATGGAGGCGCCAATGGCGACAGCGAAGGGTGCATCCTCAGCAAAGTGCGCCCTAACAATTCCCTTCATTCCCAGGGAGTCATGCAGCCTCCTCCTACGCCTCCTCGTCGTGGTAGTCGATTGGCAGCCAAGTACTCGTTCGCTTCCAGCCGGGTATTCTCTGGCTCGAGTAGAGCAGCGACGGTTTCCCGGAGAGAAGGGAGGAGGAATCAGACTCGTGAAAGCGGGTAAGAGGAGGACGAAGACCCGAGATAGCCCCAACGAAAGCCATGGTGCGGCAGCTGGCAAAGAGGAAGCGCACCCCAAGGGATTTCCCCCGAGGGTTTTTTTAGGGTTTAGCGTTTAGGGTTTAGGGTTTAGGGTTTAGGGTTTTAGGGTTTAGGGTTTAGGGTTTAGGGTTTAGGGTTTAGGGTTTAGGGTTTAGGGTTTAGGGTTTAAGGTTTAGGGTTTAGGGTTTAGGGTTTAGGGTTTAGGGTTTAGGGTTTAGGGTTTAGGGTTTAGGGTTTAGGGTTTAGGGTTTAGGGTTTAGGGTTTAGGGTTTAGGGTTTAGGGTTTAGGGTTTTGGGTTTAGGGTTTAGGGTTTAGGGTTTAGGGTTTAGGGTTTAGGGTTTAGGGTTTAGGGTTTAGGGTTTAGGGTTTAGGGTAGGGTTTAGGGTTTAGGGTTTAGGGTTTAGGGTTTAGGGTTTAGGGTTTAGGGTTTAGGGTTTAGGGTTTAGGGTTTTAGGGTTTAGGGTTTAGGGTTTTAGGGTTTAGGGTTTAGGGTTTAGGGTTTAGGGTTTAGGGTTTAGGGTTTAGGGTTTAGGGTTTAGGGTTTAGGGTTTAGGGTTTAGGGTTTAGGTTTAGGGTTTAGGGTTTAGGGTTTAGGGTTTAGGGTTTAGGGTTTAGGGTTTAGGGTTTAGGGTTTAGGGTTTAGGGTTTAGGGTTTAGGGTTTAGGGTTTAGGGGTTTAGGGTTTAGGGTTTAGGGTTTAGGGTTTAGGGTTTAGGGTTTTGGGGTTTAGGGTTTAGGGTTTAGGGTTTAGGGTTTAGGGTTTAGGGTTTAGGGTTTAGGGTTTAGGGTTTAGGGTTTAGGGTTTAGGGTTTAGGGTTTAGGGTTTAGGGTTTAGGGTTTAGGGTTTAGGGTTTAGGGTTTTAGGGTTTAGGGTTTAGGGTTTAGGGTTTAGGGTTTAGGGTTTAGGGTTTAGGGTTTAGGGTTTAGGGTTTAGGGTTTAGGGTTTAGGGTTTAGGGTTTAGGGTTTAGGGTTTAGGGTTTAGGGTTTAGGGTTTAGGGTTTAGGGTTTAGGGTTTAGGGTTTAGGGTTTAGGGTTTAGGGTTTAGGGTTTAGGGTTTAGGGTTTAAGGGTTTAGGGTTTAGGGTTTAGGGTTTAGGGTTTAGGGTTTAGGGTTTAGGGTTTAGGGTTTAGGGTTTAGGGTTTAGGGTTTAGGTTTGGTTTGGTTTAGGGTTTAGGGTTTAGGGTTTAGGAGTTTAAGGTTTAGAGTTTAGGGTTTAGGGTTTAGGGTTTAGGGTTTAGGGTTTAGGGTTTAGGGTTTAGGGTTTAGGGTTTAGGGTTTAGGGTTTAGGGTTTAGGGTTTAGGGTTTAGGGTTTAGGGTTTAGGGTTTAGGGTTTAGGGTTTAGGGTTTAGGGTTTAGGGTTTAGGGTTTAGGGTTTAGGGTTTAGGGTTTAGGGTTTAGGGTTTAGGGTTTAGGGTTTAGGGTTTAGGGTTTAGGGTTTAGGGTTTAGGGTTTAGGGTTTAGGGTTTAGGGTTTAGGGTTTTAGGGTTTAGGGTTTAGGGTTTTAGGGTTTGGGGTTTAGGGTTTAGGGTTTAGGGTTTAGGGTTTAGGGTTTAGGGTTTAGGGTTTAGGGTTTAGGGTTTAGGGTTTAGGGTTTAGGGTTTAGGGTTTAGGGTTTAGGGTTTAGGGTTTAGGGTTTAGGGTTTAGGGTTTAGAGTTTAGGGTTTAGGGTTTAGGGTTTAGGGTTTAGGGTTTAGGGTTTAGGGTTTAGGGTTTAGGGTTTAGGGTTTAGGGTTTAGGGTTTAGGGTTTAGGGTTTAGGGTTTAGGGTTTAGGGTTTAGGGTTTAGGGTTTAGGGTTTAAGGGTTTAGGGTTTAGGGTTTAGGGTTTAGGGTTTAGGGTTTAGGGTTTAGGGTTTAGGGTTTAGGGTTTAGGGTTTAGGGTTTAGGGTTTAGGTTTTAGGGTTTAGGGTTTAGGGTTTAGGGTTTAGGGTTTAGGGTTTAGGGTTTAGGGTTTAGGGTTAGGGTTTAGGGTTTAGGGTTTAGGGTTTAGGGTTTAGGGTTTAGGGTTTAGGGTTTAGGGTTTAGGGTTTAGGGTTTAGGGTTTAGGGTTAGGGTTTAGGGTTTAGGGTTTAGGGTT